>OY728151.1:80827444-85827444 GCA_963277665.1 Viscum album | reverse complement strand
GTATCAATGGGTTGACATTGGGATAGGTTAACCTAATGTGAATTAAATTATAGAACTAATTAATTAATGCCATGACATTCATATTCCAGGATTAAGAGCTCTAACTTTTTGTTATTTTAAACATATGGCTCCAGGTCGACGTCCTCGTCAGGATCACATAGAATATGTCCACCAAGTTGTACCAGCAGATCGTCGTAGGGAAGATGATGAAGACGAAGAAATTTGGAGGAGGACCCTCTATAAGTTTCAGCGCCAGAGTCAATAAAATTATGAAGGCTTCATTTCAGATGCAGTCATGGAAGACTGGTTGGAGGAGGTTGAGATAGGCTTCAGTTCGATATGTGCTCAGAAAGAGCACATGGTGTCCTTGGTTGTGACGATGCTGCGTGGAGCAGTGAGGTAGTGGTGTTTCTTTTTCCTCAGGGATCATGAGGCATCTGCGATCTCATGGGAGGAGTTCTGAGACAAGATTAGAGTCATGTTTCTTTCTTCGAATCTGATGAAATCCAGTATCCAGGATCGTCATACACATCGATAGGGGGGATTTTGTGTGCGAGAGTTTAGAATCCATTTCAAAAACCTTTTACGGTATTCTTTGGACATATTTACAGATGATGAGGCTACGGTGAGGCATTTCGAGGAGGATTTTCATCCATGGATCCAACGTCGGGTCACCAAATTTATGCTAAATTCATATCTTGAGGAGCTGGCAAGGGTAGAGGTCATCGAGAGCACTTTGGCCAGAACTGGATCATCATGGGAGGGGAGTCGTCATGATTTTTCATGAAGTAGAGTAGTGGTCTGGGGTTGTCGGTTTTCAAGGAAGAAGAGTTTTTGTTTAACTAAGAGTAGGTCCTAGCCCACCACTTCTCATTTCATCAGAGTCAGCGGCTCTTAAGCATTTCACAAGGGATCAGGAACCTATTTTTCATAGGGTGGTTGAGGTCATCAGCAGTTACAGTGACCAATATTTCAGAGCATTCATTGTGCAGCATGGTTTCCACTCATGGTTCCTCTATTGAGGTAGTTCCATCAAAGGTAGAAGCACCTGGTTGAACCATCATTAGATCAACATAGGGTATATGGGGTAGGAAGAGAATATCCTTGTGACGCTCCCCATCCTCAGAATATATATTGAAGCTATGGCGATGGACATCATTGGGGTCAAAGATGTCATGGAGGAGGTTGTGGTCATGTTCATGCTTTAGCATTTCTAGTACCAGGCGATCCAGATGTCGTTCGAGGTACTCTTTTCATGTTTTCTACCTTGGTGTATGCCTTGTTTGATTAAGGAGTGACACACTCCTTCATATCAACTACCCTTTTCCATGCTTTTGGACTTGAGGTATTGAGGCATCTGATGCCCTTGGTGTTGACTACGCCAGTTTAAGGCTGAGCTGACCTTCTTGAACTACGTAGAGAATATGTGCTAGTGTTGGGGAAGCACCAATCTTGGGCATATTTTCTATGGTTAAGAATAGAACCATATTATATCATCCTCTACTTGAATTAATGTATTCCGTGCAGGCAATCGTGGATTGCTTTAGGATGAAGGTCATTTTCTTCGATGCAGATGGAGAGTTGGTAGAGTTTTTTGGAAAGCGGGATCCTAAGATAGGTTATAGGCATGTCTCATCTATATCATTCATGATGGTTGAGATGATGTTGAGTTCATAGTAGGTTCAGTAGATGGAATTTCTTGGGTCTTAGAATATTACCAAGATGTCTTTCTATAAGAGGTTGTAGCATTACCCCCTTGATGAGAGATCGTGTTTTGGATCAAGCTACAACCAGAGAAGTATCTTCTGTTTATGTCATTATATATGATGGCCAATTATGAGATAATAGAGCTACATATACATCATGATGGTTTGTTATAGTGTAGTTTTGTTAGGTCGAGTGTTTTACTGTGGGGTTCACCAGTTTTGTTCGTGAAGAATGATGACTGTAGTTTGTAGTTGTGTGTCGATTGTTGTAACTTTAACAAAGTGACAATAAAGAATCGCTATATTCTTCACAAGATTTGTGATTTATTCAGTCAACTTAAGGGTTAATGTTGGTTCTCAGAGATCAACTTGTCTTTAGGACATCATTAGATGTGTGTGAAACATGAGGATATACCAAAGATGGCTTTCCGTTATCGTCATGATAATTATGAGTTCATTGTAATGTCATTCGGTGTGACCAATTATATAGCTGTTATCAGGGGATTGATGAAAGTTGTGTTCCATGAGGTTCTAGACAAGTTCTTTGTAGTTTTCAACTACGACATCCTTGTGTGATCTACGTCTGAAGAAGAGAATGCATAGCATCTACACGCCATTTTGGGATTTCATCATCAACATCAATTGTCTAGGAAGTTGTCGAAGTGTTTGATTTAGGCTCGAGAAGTTCGTTTAGTGGGGAATGTGGTCTCCCAGTAGGTAGTAGCTATGGATCCATCGATGAGAGAAGCGGTTGTGTCTTGGGAATCCCCCATGACTATGTTATAGGTGAAAAGTTTCCATGGTCTCGCAGGCTACTACAAGAGGTTCGTAGCTGATTTCTCTCGAGATGTGACTCCTCTAACAACTTTGACCTGGAAGGATCAGGCGTTCATATGGACTGATCATTGTTAGGAAACTTTCAAGCATCTAATGGAGAAGTTAGTAAGTTCTCAAATTCTTTGTCATCCATCTTATATAGTTTAGTTTGATGTTTCCTGCGATGCTTCACATCTGGGGTTAGGTTGTGTCCTGATGAAACAGGGATCAATTGTTTCTTATGGGTCTCGAAATTTGCGTCCACATTAATATAACTATTCTACCATGGCCTTCAGTTGGCATATGTGGTGTTTTCTATGATGTTTTGGAGACATTACATCATTGGTGAGTGCATTTTAGTTTTCACCGATCATAATAGCCTGAGGTATGTATTCTCCCACCATGACATGAACATTCGATAACATTGATGGATGGAGTTCTTACAGGAATAAAACATTGAAATATCATATACACCAGGTAAGGGGAATTTGTTAGCTGATGCGGTGAGTAAAATTTCATGTAGTGATGTAGTGCATGAATTTGGTGACTCGTGGAGAGTATGGGAAGAACTATCAACATTATATCTTGATATGGGAGAAGTTTGTGGCAGACGTTGTCTTTTTTAGATGACGGTGCAGACATCTCTAGTGCAGAATGGGGAAGAGTCCCAGTTGGGGGATCTAGAGGTGGATTTCTGGAGAGATCTAGTTGTTTGTGTTGAGACCCCTGATGGTTGGTGTGATGATGAACAACACTGAATTTTGTATCAAGGAATGCTTTTTTTTCATTTGAGGATTCACGAGACGGTTCTTAGATAGTTCAATAGTTCTCATTTAGCGGTGCATCCTGGGGTGACAAAGATGTACCGAGCCTTGAGCAGCATATTTTGGTGGCCTGGGCTGATGCATGTTGTTGCGAAGTTTGTGTCTCAATGTTTGGTATTCCAGAAGGTGAAGTCCAAACACTGTGCTCCTAGTGGTATGCTCTATCTATTAGATGTTTCTCAATGGAAGTAGTAGGACATATCAATTGACTTTGTTACCAGTATACCTCAATCTTAGAGAGGACATGATTCTATTTGGGTGGTAGTGGATTTTTTAACAAAATTTGCGCACTTCATCGCAATCAAGGAGTCATGGTCAATGGATGTTTTGTCGAGGCAGTATCTTCATAAGGTGGTGAGACTTCATGGAGTACCAAGGACGATCATTTCGAATCGAGATCCTCATTTTATATCTAAGGCGTGGAGAGGTCTTCAGTTTGTTTTTGGGTTCTTAGTTATGCCTTATCACTACTTTGCATCCTCAAATGGACGGTCAGACAGAGCGAACCATCCAGACTCATGGAGACAAGTTACGCTCTTGTGTTCTGGATTTTGGAGGTTTGTGGATGAGGCAATTACCCTGGGTGGACTTTTCTTACAACAATAGATTTCTCTCCACCATATGTATGGCTCTATTTGAAGCCTTGTATGACCAACCTTGTCATTCTCCATTGTGTTGGGCTGGGATCAGAGAGTCATAAGTTCTTAGATTGGAACAAGTGCAGAAAACATCATAGATGGGTCTGGTTATTAATTAGAGGATGAAGATAGTGCAAGATCATTATAAACATATGTTTATCAAAGGAGGATAACATTAGAGTTTCACATTGGGGATCATGTGTTTTTAAAGGTGACACCCCATCATGGTAATTGAGGGTTTTGTCATGGGAGTTTGATTTCTACCTATTAAGTTGGGCCTTTCGAGGCGTTAGCTTGTGTTGGAGATGTGGCGTATCGAGAATCACTTCCTCCATAGATGTGTCAGATACATGATGTTTTCCATGTATCACAGCTCCGTCGTTATCTTCATGATGAATCTCACGTCATTAATTAGGGATTGATCGATGTTGATGATGATGCACCCTTTTAAAAGAGACATGTGGAGATCCCCGAGAATAAAGAGAATGTGTTGCGCATGCATTCTATTCCCTTGGTTCATGTCTTCAGGTGAAACGGTGGCATGGAGGAGAGTACATGGGAATGTGAGTCACAAATATGTGCTCAGTACACAGAGTTGTTTGATGCTTAAATATTTTCATGTATCAATGTATCATAGGTGGTTATAGACATTTCATGTTTATAATATGGATTTCTTATGTGGATTTTTGTGGATTTCACTATTTTGAGAGATATCTCAATGGGTTGTTGTTCAAACCCCGTTTTATTTTCCCTTTAGGTGGGTTTTGCGTTCTCAAGGATGAGAATGTTTTGAGAGGTATCTGATATAATGTCCCAGAATTCTCTAGTCCATTCCATTGCGAAAATGAGGTGTTTCAGGAGGTCAAGGTGACTTCTCACCAATAATTTTCTAAATTTCCAGTACTGTGAACAGTTCGATCGGTGAATAGTTCCGACTGTAGACCATTGTGAACAATGCATCGATAAAGTTCTGTGAACAAATTCATCAATAACCTTTTATAAATAGTTAAACTATGACCTGGTGTGAGCAGTGACTTCAGGGACCTTGTGTGAACAGTTTCATCAGTGACCTTCTGTGAACAGTGTCATTGGTATCCTTATGTGAACAGCGCAACGATGACCTTATGTGAACAGTAACTTCAGTTACATTACATGAACAATGTCATCGATAAATATATGTGAATAGTGTAATGGTGACCATATGTGAACAGTGAATCGGTAGCCCTGGTTGAACAATTTAAATGGTAACCTTCTGTGAACAATGCAACGGTGAGGTTCCAATGGTGACCATTTTCCTTCACCAAATTTTGTGTTCATGAAAATTTTTTCCATAATGGTGTGGTTCCAATGGTGACCTTTTTCTGTTTCAAACTTTTGTGTTTATGAACAGTGTTTCTAGATTGGTGAGGTACCAACGTTGAGGTTCACAAACATTAATTCCAGAATGGTGACGTTCCAATGGAAATGTTCCAGCTGTGAGTTTCATGAATAGTGTTTTTATTTTGAAAATTTTTGAGTTCATGAACAGTTCATCCAGAATGGTGAGGTTCTAATGGTGAATTTTTCCTTTTAAAAATTTTCTGTTCAAAAAAAGTGTTTCCAGAATGGTGAGGTTCCAACGGTGAGGTTCAGGAATAGTGAATTCAAAATGGTGAGGTTCTAATTGTGAGGTTCATGAAAAGTGTTTTCCCTTTCCCACATATTGAGTTTGTAAACAATGTTTCCACCTTCTTACAGTTCGCCCCATTAATTTTTCCTTTGACATAAAATTCATTTAATTCCTTGTTTTAAGGACTCTATGGTGGATTTAAAGGCTGTAAATCCTATATTAATTTCATTTTAAGGCTAGGGATATTTTTAGTTGGTCAAACCGTCTGGTTTAATGTGATAATATTTTAATGGAAACCCCGTTGTATCTTAAACCACTACTATATTATATCTTCTAAAGGACGAGTTATCTTCCTCCCTAGTTCTTCCTCCATGTTTTTGGGTGCGAGATGCTCAAACATCCCATTCCTTCCCAAAAGAGTTTTTCAATCAAACATTCATCCTATGATTTCATCCACTGTGTTATGAAGAAACCAAGAATTATAGACATTTTTTTGATATAAGGTAGGATCTATATTCATTATTCTCAGTTTATCTCATTCTTTATCCTTTCCATTTTTATTGATTTTTTACCCAATGTTACTAATGGAATTTTCTTAGGTGTTTGCTGATGTGGGTTTGTCTTTGCATCCTTCGGTGGATATAGTTGTCATAGGGGAGGAGATCATAACTAATTGTGTGGATATCTCTCGTATAAATAATTTAAAGAATTGTTTGAGGAGGGGGATTCATTGCTTCACTTTTATTTTACTTGCAACTATATAGTTATTATGTTTTATCCCACAAGATAAAAATTGAATTAGTATAATAAGTATTTGAACTGGATAAATAAATTGATATCACTCGTATGTTGTTTCCTCTTGTTTTTATAGATATTGGGATATCAAATATTTCTTGTTTAGCTTTTTGTTCTTGATGGAAATTGGTAAAGAACATAAAGATGAAATTAACTGATAATCGCTTGGCTAAAGAAAAAGAGGCATCTGAATGAATCTGATTTATGTTGTTGTAATTTTATGTTAATAAAATTGGTGTAGTGATCATGATTAATTATTCATGATAGCTTACTATTTAGGATTCCCAAATTTGTAACCTACGAATAATAAATTAGTTAATACATGATGGATTAAATATCTGGTTGTTTGATAAACGATAATACATATAGGGTTCTGAGTTACCCTCTATCTTGTTTGAGGGTCATGATCCTAATTTATAAGATGTTTTTGTCTGATCTCTTATGTTGTAATGTGAACCTAGATGTCTATTGTGATATGTGGGGATAGGGAGGCCTATTGGATGTGGCAGCAGTTGATGCCTAGAGTGGCGAGATGCATCGATTTATGCATGTGGGTGTCGGGGAGGACATTGTGGATTATGGAACGGGTTTGATGTGAATTCTTGGAGGCTGGATGATTCATATTAGTTGTTTACCTTATTTACATTCTCCACTGCTCAAGGCATCTGGTCTTTCTTACCATTCTTCTAAAAGGGGAAAAGACGTGTGGGGTATGTCATGTTCTTTCTGTGTCTAGATTCTCAAGGGAGGATGGGTCTACGCTCCTTCTATAGGCAGGAATGACTCGACAGGTAGTTATCGACTCACCGTGTTGTTCCCCCTTGTGTTTAGTAGTATAGAATTTTTTTCAATAATGTCTAGGAATGTGGGAAATTAATTTTGTTAATAAATAATTGAATAAATGATGTTAACCCATGGGGTTGGAGCTTACTGGAATGAAATTTTGCGGTTACAATTTTAAAGGGATTGTGGACATTGGTACTGATTATAGTGAAATTTAATGTGGAATTGTTAATGGTTAATAAACCATTAAATAATTAATTATCGTAAAGTGGAACTGATAAAAAGGGAATGAAGTAAGGCAATAAGTCTGTTTAAATTATTGTGTGCTTATGAGATACCTAGTTTTAGATGTGGTAGAAGAGGGTCTGAGAGAGGATTTTTATAGTTGATTCTATGACTAGGTGTTTCCCATAGTGTGGTTGTGATATACAGTTTATTATGTACTTTTTGGGTTTCTATACGCTACTCCACCCTGTCAGTTAGGGAAACAAACACCCCAAGGATTCTGAGCCCTAGGGGTATTTTTCCCAACATTATTGTTGGAGGATGGATGGATGACTACACCCTTTGGCCCCACTCTCTTCTATTGGTAGTTACATGTGATGGTAGTCATAGGGGTTACTTTTTACCATATATGTGTGTAGAGGGCTGTAATGGCTTGTGGTTATTCACACACATATATTCTAGTTAAAATATTTTATGGACTACTATAGGTGTAATGTGTATAGTTTGTTATTTCTTGAGGATCCTTACTCTATGTATGGGTTGTATTGGTTTGATTTATAATAGTCGACATATGATACACGTTATATGAGCTGTGGTGGCTCCTATAAACTACTTGGTTACTTTCTTGCATGGACATGATGGTTTTGATGCATGAGGTGCATATTATGGTGATTCGCCTAGGTGTCTACGGGAAAGCCTTTTTGGAGAGAGATGTTTAGAACGTGTGAAGTTGAGGAAAAGTAGCAAACCATTGGGGAAGTAGTAGCAAGGTACCATTAATAATCATTATTATATTATATAATCTTGTATGCATTACTTGGTGAGAGTAGCCATGTTGAGGTTGGGGGCATAGTTTGCCAGTTTAGGAGATAAGTTAGTTTCACTTGTTTGTCACTGTGATTTATCATCCTTTCATTAATTTTTCATGAGAGGATCTAGGGAGGATCCTACTAAGTATACTATTATACACACCCTATGTATATATAAAATTTTTTTCAGGTCACTTGGAGCAGGTGGGATGTCAACCCAGTTTCTACTAACTTATGGTTGTAGGAGCTGTTTAGGCTTGTGGTTGCTACTATTTTTTACAATCTTTTGGGTTCTTGAAGTTTTCCCTTTCATGTTTTAGTAGTTTTTCATTACATTACATATGTGTACATGGGGTTTCATTTATATTTTAGTCTAAGTTGGAGTTGGTTGGTTTCTATCTTATCTCTCTCTTTCACATGTGTTCTCTTAGATGGTAATGCCTCTCATATATGTGTTTATTATACCCTCGGTGCTAGTCACCAACCCTATGCCTATGGGAGGCGAGACTCGGGGGGTCATTATCTCCCTTCTCACATTGCCATCCCATGAGGGGTACACCTTGTAGGGAGGCGGTCATGACAATATCCTTTATTGTATTGGTCTTTTTCATGATGACTTCTCTTATGTTATTTTTAATTGATAATGGTCATTAAATTCACCTCTATATAAATCATCAATAGTAATGTGTAATTTTATTTTTTTTATTTATATAATTAGATATTTATTCATAATTAATTGTTTGAAATTATTTTTTATTTTTTATTTCATTAGGGGTATTATTAATTCACTGACATCCATGTTCTTCATATCAATTTATTCTTGAATGGTCTAGAACATGGGTGGAAATATTCATATAATGATCTAAAGTGTTTATATTACTATGGATTCGGTAGGAAAATCATCACCAATACGATTTTGACCAATGAAAATTTCAATTAATAGAGTAAACAAATAGGTAGAGGATACAGTTGGATGCATATAAAATATTTCATAACACATTCTTTGAAAATCCAATATGGTACCTTAAACATTATCGATACCTTTGTGTGTAATGTTTTCCATTTCCTAGATTTCATTGTTGGTTTTCATGAATATATAATGTGAAATTAATTCTGATCATTCATATAATCAATAGAGTTCGTTTCAATCTAATTAAGTTCAAAAGAATTAATATCTTCTAAAGTCCATTTATCTATGAGTTATTTTGTATGAACATATTCATCCAAAAAATCCATTTTCTATACAAGATAAATAATGCTACTAAGAATGATCAATATTTTATTATACAATAATAATTTATTATGACATATAATATAGGACCATGTGAATAAGAATTAGATAACATTAAAAAATTATCGATCATTAAATCTGGTTAGGATTTAAAAAATCATAAAATAAAATTTTTTAAAACCCAATTTTGAATAAAAATTTATGTTTTATTGTATCAAAAATAATATCACTTTTAATAAAAAAAATTGGAGTAGGTGGAAGTGGGAGGGGGTATTGACATTTTTGAAATTAAATAAAAATAAATTGATAAATTATAATTGAAACTATTTTGAAATATTAAAGGGATAAATTGAATATACCTAATAAAATGTATTTAGATAAATTTTATTTTTATTATAATGTTAATATCAATGTATATTAACCATGTAATAATAATTTAAAATATATAATATATATGAAATTATAGTTATTAATATTAAATAATTAAATACATAAAAAATGAGATTGAAAACATATTTTGATAAAGGGGTTCTCTAATAGCTCACTAAAGGCCCAACATCTCTTCCACTCAAGTGAGATGTTTAATTTATTAATACTTCGATCATGAAATTGATTAAGAAACTAATCCATAAAAAATATGGTATTTAATGCCATCTTTATCCTTGTAGGTTTCCAAAGAACCCATCCCTCAATGTTTTAGTTGTGAATACCCATTGAATAAGGTGATGATAAGAGAGTTTTTTTTCTTTCAAAAAAATGTTTCAAATCCACTCCATAATCTATAAAAAAGAATTTTAAATTTGATATGAGAGAAATGGTGGTTATGTAGGAGAATAGACATTTATAATGAATGATAAATAGAGTTGGAAATTTAAGGTAACATATGGCGATCTTTGAGGTATCATATTTTCAATCATATATTATAGAGTATTTACTAGTAACTTTTACATCTTCTAAGATTTCATGGAAATAATTTCCTAGGCCCCCAAAAGTCCAAGAAGCTTCTAGAATGACGAAGGGTCATTGGAGTGGAAGAAAACCATAATTTAGGTTTTTTACAATCATTAATTAAACTCTCAGGGTTGATGACTCAATTTCACCAACTACTTGATGCACCTAACTAGCTGGTTAGTGGTCACCTAGAGTTTTGACCTTCTAGAAAATAAATATCGAGGAAAAGCTACCAACTAGTGGCTAGATATTTGCCTTAATATAGAATTATTCTTTAATTGACCGATTTGAAGCTGTATGGTTCCCCACCAATAACTGGTTAGTTCCCAAACACCAATTATTCAATGGTATCAACTATATGTAGAGGCATAAGCCATTTTCACCATCTAGCTGGTTCCATGAACTAGTATACTAGCAATGTTGTACTTCTCCACCATCATGATAATCATTATTTACTTCCTTAAAATACCTTTTATGGATCATTCAAATGGATTCCATGTTCATAATAGATGAAATAACATATTTCTTGGGTTACAAAATTATTATCAAGACACATTCAAAATATCATTAATATCATCATATGGACCATCAAGAACATGACATCGAGTTTAATTTATATAACCAAAAATGACTCAATGAGTCTTTTATAATCCTTAATTAGTACCTGTGATCTGTAAAACACAATGAGATAGAGATATATGTATAGAACTAATAATCAAATACTTCTATGAGGAAAAATTCCACTAGATGTAGACCCCGTATCATAAAGACAACCATATCAATTTACATATTTGTGTCCAAAGACAAATTTTTCATGTGCTTCCATATATGAACATAATTTTTTATCTATTATTTTCATATTTATCATATTTCCAACACTGTAATGGGACTATTTTGGTGATGTTTTATGTTTTATAAAAATTATAAATTCATAATCTATATCATTTAAAGAGGGTTTCAATTATAAAATAATTCCAATTTTTTCATGAATTCACATGGATCCCAAAATTTTCCATGTTTATATTATTATATTATCGATCCTAGTGAAATTAGGGTAGAAAAAGACCCTTAATTATAAATTAATTAAAATTAGAATATACCCAGTATATGTATTTTAAAAACCAAGATTCTCATGCATGTATATTAACTATTGTTATATGAATATTCAATATATTACACAGACATAGTCTTGAGGACCATGATTGTTTAGTGCCATTAGAAATATTGGACACAATGTTCTAATCAAGTTAATCATATTCAATATCTATCATAAAGATATTAACTTATAGTAATCTTCTATGAAATTCAATAATTTAAATTTATCTTCATAACCTTAGATAACATAGAGCATTACATAAAAAAATAACCATTCTTTGAAAACCAATTTTTAATACTAAATATTCATAAAACATCTTGATAAAAATTTTCATTGAAAATAAACTTTGAAACTTATAATGGGAGAATAAAAATACATTTAAAACATTTTTTAAGGAAATATAAGTTACTCTATGAAAAGGTATTTTTAAAACATAGAACATTTTTAAAATAAATTTAATTTAAAATAATATTGTTAAATTATAATTTAATATTCAAATAAATAATTTTAATGATAGTGGTAAATTATATTCATGTTTTACTTATTAAAAAAATTATATTTTATATTTTTCAAAAATATAGGAAACAATTATTCAGAAAAAAAACTGAAGATTCATTTAATAAAATTATAAATAGTAAAAAATTATTAAAAATTTCTTGAATAAATATTTATCATAATGGTTAAAACAATTTAACAAAATTTTTAAAAAATATAATTTTGGATGAAAAAGGGTTTTCGACTGATGAGTGAAGTAAATTTATATTTTCCTAAAAACATTTCTATAATTATCTTAAGTACCAACTGGTAGAAAATTATTAATATTCTTGAAAAAAAATTAATAACTATATTTTAATAAATATTTAGAGGTTTCAGGAGATTTAAAATAGTATTTTGTATAAAAACATAATAATAATCAATACTGATAAATGATGAGATTGTAACATACAATTGTTAAAACCTCAGTTATATAGAAACATTATCCCAATGAAGGAATAAAATTAAATAAATCATAAAATATCATGAGGTTAAATTAATTCATGATATGTAATGTTAAATGGGTTGTATATACACCTTTTAAATGAATATATGTTTATAACATAATCATATGCCTCATAGATTCCTAATTGAGATAAAAACCCTTAAATTTTTAATAACTCTTGAACTATAAACGTAATGAAAGAGAGATAATAAAATGAAAATGAAAATACCAAAAAATTTACGTATAATATATATAAAATAAATTTATTTTTATTATATATACAACATAATATAAACATTTGGTTCATATGATATTTTTATCAAAGAAAATAAAAGTGAGATAGAAATCCATTACCTCTAGTCTCAACATCTTTCATATACGATCGATGAACATGTATAATATATATATATATATATAAATGTTTATTAAAAATATATTCCAGAACCCCAATTATATATATAATACCATATATGATTTAATTATGTCCATTTTCAACCTTTTTTTACAATTGTATGTTAATATCATGTTTTGGGTAATAACAGCTTTGTTTTTAATATATGAACTGAATTATTATTTTCACTTCTCTTACATTGATCATGGTGCCATAATATCTTTAATAATAATAACCAAATAATAATTATATTCTTAATAAAATTATAATTTTATGACCCATCACGAAATACAGTTTTGATATTTGAAGTATATTACGATCATTATGAGTGTAGGGTGTAAATAAGACTGTGTAACATTCCCATTTTACGATGAAAATTATATTAATAAGGTAAGTAATATATAATTTTTAAAAATAGATCATAACATAATAATTAATATATTTTTCATTTAAATATATTAATTATTATCTTCCATGTGTTCTAGGGGTGATAAGATTGATTGACATCACTTTTTGAATGAGGTAGTCCACACGTACATGAACGACATTATAATCTTTCAGTTACTGAAAATGTAATAATGATAATAATACATTAACTTTTCCAAATGCTCAATATGTAATTAATAAAAAATTACTTCATAATATATATATATATATATATATTATTTTTATCTTCATTATCTTCCAGGTAAATCATTAGTGAAAATGAATAACATCGCTTCATGAGGCAGTAGTCCAACATAAATGGGAAATCTGTTATCGTATCCCATGACGAATAGAAAAAAAAAGTTATATATTATATATTTAAAATAAATGTAAAATTATATCTAAAATAATATATATATATATATATATATATAATTTATACCCATCATCATATCTAATATTGAGAGGTGGTAAGAGAATAATGAAAGACATCAGTTCGTGAGGCTGTAGGTAGCCGTAAACATAAAAAATGTCATTGTAACCCATTTTATAGACAAAGTTATGGTTATAGGTCGTATTATTAATTAAAGAAATATAGTTATATTTTAGATTCTAATTTTAGTATATCATCATGTTTTAATAAAATAAATAACAGGTGTAGTAAGAAGTAAAATAAAAATTATCATTAATGAATTTTACCTCTTTTTTTAGTAACCTCTATAGGTTTTTACAAATAGAAATTTTAGGTCACCATTCATAAAAAATTAATCATTTTAAGAGGATTTTAGGTAATTTGGGATGTTTTAGGGTATTTTATATTTTATTAAAAAAATATGTTTATAATAGTAGAGGAGATGGTGTATCATTTTATATGTGTGGTGAGTGGCACAATTGTAATTTTGAAAATTAAAAAGGAGTACCCATATTTTCCAAATAAGAAATGTGACAGAAATATATTATTATAAATACAAAGAATTTATTGGGTATAAATATTCCCATAAATTAATTTTTTGAAATATATTTATATTGTTTAACCCTGATCAATTTAGTTTAACCCAGGTAATCACTTTTGTACCTAAATCATAGTAAATATTATTTTATTATATCTAATATTGATTTTATTAATAAATATTGTTTACATTATTTTATAAAATTAAATATTTTGATTATAAATATTTAATCCATTTTTTTTAAATCTTTTGAAATAAGTGGAAAAAATAATTTAATTTTAATATATTAGACAAGAAGAAAAAAAAGGTTTTTCAAAAGAAAACATTCCAAAGATTAGATGGTTTTTTTATCAAAATTAAAAATAAAAATGATTCTAATGACATAAATAAAATTAATATATATATATATATATATTATTGAAGTAATTTTTAATTAAAATATATTTAAAAAATAATTTGACGTAAAAAATAATTTAAACAAAGAGATAGTTCACAATTAAAATTCATAAATTTCAGTATTCATCAAAAAAATTATCTTTTCCAAATTATCAAAAATGAAACCTATGATTATTTTGATATGAATAATCAAAAATTCAAATATTATTTTTTATGATATATTTTAAAAAAATGGTCAAAAACTATTTTAAAATAATTCTGAAAAAGGTTACAAATTTTTTTTAGAAAAATATAGTTTTAAGGGTTAATTGTCTCTACTATTATATCCTATCATGAAAACAAAAAAAATTAATGTTAAATATTTTATTTAATACATAATAAATATATTTCATTAAAATCATTAATTTTCTTAATTTATTGTGGTAAAACACATTTGTGCACATAAAATGGTTGTTTTGAAAAATGTTTCTCTTTTTATCAAGTGGTTTTTATTTTCAATCCAAATTAATTGGCTACTAATAAATTATGATTATTTAAATGATTAAATAATTTAACATTATAATTAATTTAATCATATTTATATCATCCAATCCAATTTCTAGGTAACAACTATCATTTTAAATTATAATACTATGTCATTTTATTGTTTAAACTCATTACTGAATGTAACTCAAGACAAACATAGCTTTTCATGTTACACAATCTAAACATAGTGTTGTGTGTATCTCATTCCAATCTATGTGTTTCTTTTATTTAATAAAAAACCTAGTGATTAATTTAATGTTTGAGTGGATTAGTGCTTCATTTGATGTAAACAAAACAAAATGTTTTGGGTAATGAATGTTGAAGTTTGTTTTGGGTGTAATGCAAGAAAAAATCGATGGTTCTTAGAATGAATAATTTTGACTACATTAAATTAATTTGATAAAAAATAACTAAATATTTTTCTATTAAATTATACCCCCTAAAAATTAACTTCTTCAATTAAATCCATCAAATTAGTACAAACAACTGACAACACATCTACCTCATTACATCCTCAGGTTTCCATGTAAATTTGGTAAGATGATGATGTCTCAAAAAAAATTGACCAAGTGAGTGCTGTTATTTCATAATACATTCTATATTCAGTCCAAAATCTCTACAAGTTATTCCTCATAAGAAGAATCATTCCCTATTGGAATTACCATTGAGTTTAGTGTAAGTTATATTTGATATATTTATTTTCTATGGATTAGTTTTGAGAGCACATCATCGATTTTAGGGAAATTCAGTGTAAATACAAAATGATAAGCTACTATCATAATATAGTCAAGTTTTTATAAGGGATCTATATTCCCAGGGAAAACATTCCCCTTATTTTTTACAAATATAAATTCATTTAAAAAACATATCTTCAACATTAAATAATATATGGATGATTATCAGTACAATATTTAGGTCAATTTTTTTCTAATCATACATGTTTTTTGATGGCTTCAAGCTTCTTTTACATTTCATAAGATTACTCAGGCCTGAAAATATTTCTTCCTCCAACTTCATCCAATTTCATTGATTTTCACAACTAATTTCTATAACGTGATTCTTCATAATCCATCTGAATGCTCAATTGAATGATATTGTTGCAAGAAAACAAAACCTACAGATGTTGTTGATCCCAAACACCTTTTAAATCCATATAATATGATCATAGAATATTCTCAAGGGTTTTAATTATTCAATTAAACTGGACATCTATCATATGATGATACAAAGTTCACAAACTCAACATTTTATAATTATACTACAATAGACTACACCAAAATCATGAAGTAAAATTTATATCTTGATTAGATAGAATTAAAAATGGTAAAAGATTAAAAATTACTACTTTAATTTATATTCTAGAATGATGATAAAGAGACAAATATTCTTTGATATAAATTATTAATTATTAATTTGTAAGGTGATAAACTATAACTCATATTTACCTCAACATTGAATACATGATAAACCCTAATGGTTACTAGTAATATTAGTCATATTCCCATAAATTATAAATTAATTCATCCTTAAATAACATTTTTTCTAATAAATATAAAAAAATAAATGGGTTTGTTTCCATAAATTTCACTTAAAAGTTATTAATATTGATAAACATCCATCATATAAAACATAAAAAGGTGTATCAATGAATATGAACTTATGATCAAACATGAACTCATAAAACCCTAATGGTTTCCATGACTTATTAGATAATATTACGTAAATAAAAATATTCATTCAAAATTGACACAACCCATATATGTTTCATAACTCTTATAATGAAAATACAATTACTAAAATAGTTTCACAAAATAATTATTGAATACAAATAGATAAACACTACAACATATTTACTACATTACATGATATAACATATTCATTTCCACAGTATCTAGGAAAACCCTTTATTTAAATCATTGAGTTGGATTATTTCCATTTTCCCACGATAAAATACATTAAACTCTAAGACGATGTTTCACAACATTACATACTTTTACGCAAATATAACATCCTCCAATCTACATATGATATACTTTTAGGTTCTTCTTCCCACCTTTTTATCATGTTGTATTCTAAATATTATTTAATTTGGGTTTATTAACACATATTCTTTTATAAACGTTCATATTCATCCAATTTGATGCTTTAGGTATGCCACAAATACTCATTCTATTTTCATATATCACGATAGAGGATTAGGCATAATCACACTATATATCTCCAATATCATATTCTAATTTGTTTTCTCATAATAAATGAATTTTCCATTAGATTCAGTTTTAACATGAATACTTATAGTTTCAACTATTTACAGAAACCAAATTTCATATTATGAGAAACAATAATTATAGTGGGGAAACACATAATCCTAAAAAATCACTTATAGGATGTCTAAGTCATGATTTTTTCTATACTTTATGACACATTTATAATGACCATGGTCATTAATTATAATTATATATTAATATAATTCATGAGCATTCAAAAAGGGTTTGTGGACTTCCATATCATATCCCTTGGGAGTGTTAAACTAGGTGTTCAATAAGGCTTATTTTCATGCATTACGTGATGATTGTGTCTATCTCAATTCACCCTTTTGGTGTTATTACTACATGGTCACACTATTATGGATCCAAATAAACATCTTGTGTCTATATTTTAATTTAATTTAATGGAAATCACATTCTCTATCCTTTAAAAAAATATGAGGAAATTTCCCTATAATTATACTCATCCTTAGAATTGTCATTAGAGAAATCCCTAGACATATAATTTCAAGGGACAATAGGGATATATATAACGAATTCACATACGTGATTCCAAATGATTACTAAATGTTTCATTTGATACAAAATATAGTAACTCAAGAATCGCACATAAGGACAATATATGTTTTTATACGAATAATCAATATATTACACAGACACACACCTAAAGAACATAATAGTTTAGTGTATTTTGAAACATTGAACACAATCATTTAATATAGTGAATCATCTTAAACATATCCCATTAAGATCTTACCCTTAATTAATTGTCAAAAAAGAATCTTTTTAATAACATTCTTTAAAAACATGTGAATACAGACATAAGAATGTGTGATCTCAAATTCATAGTAAGGGTAAATAAGGAAAATAATTAAACAAAACATGGAAATATGGGAATAAGAACGTGATCATAACATATGAAAACCATAACCTGAAAATAAAATATCAAAAATAACAAACAAAGCATTACTATTGGTAGTATATAAAACATAAATCATATGTAAATTGAATAAAATAGAAATTAGATCATAACATTGTAATAAGAAATGATATTATGGTATACATATAATAATAGAGAATATTATTTCAATGCTACCCACAAATCAATAAATAAAATTATAGGCTTCGAATGCCCACCCTGTTCAAACTTTGGGCTTGAGATAACCTCATGTCTTCCATCATTCATGAATGTGATAACATCTTGTGCACTCTAAATATGGACTAGGATAACCACATGTGTACCATATGATATCATATTAAATTATTTCTTACTAAATTCATTGGATGTAGCTATAGGTTCCCATTTTATTGGTCATTATGAAACCAAATCCATTTTTATAATGTAACAACCACTATATAATTAAAATATTACATGCAGATTTCACATGATTATAAAAATTTCATCTTATCAGAACCCACCAAATGAAATTGGTTTAATAAGTATTTCTTTATAACAGAACATCTGGAAAAGAAATAATTGTCATAGTCATTTGCTCAGTTCAAAAAAGAATAACCTATTTAAAAAAAGTAGGTTTCATAAGAATATTATCATGGCATAACTAATGGAAGAGAAATGGATTTTAAAAACACCTTTTCATTATAAACCATCCAGGGAAATTATAATATGGGAATCCTTGGAACATATCCCTAATAAATTATATGTAACATAAAAGGATGTTATCTGAGATTGAAAAATATTTTTGTACGATAGCATGGAACATTTTCTATAGAAAATAACATTTATTTAAAAATCACATTATAAAACTAAAAATTCATAATATATCTTGGTTATCCATTTCATTGATAATAAATATTAAAATTTATTAATGAATATTTAATAACTATTTAAAATTTTTTTTAAGTAAAAAATAATTTTCTCTTTGAATGAACATTTCAAAACAAAAAATATTTAGAAAATAATTTTTTTATAAATTACCTTAAAGACATATAAAGGATTATTCAAAAAAATGGTCATGATGGTATGAAATTTCATTTCTGTCATAAACATAAAAATAATTATTCCTTTTTTATTTTTAGTAAAAAGAAAATGAGAATTGTTTTGGAATAAAAAATTAA
Organism: Viscum album; assembly: GCA_963277665.1. NCBI lineage: Eukaryota > Viridiplantae > Streptophyta > Magnoliopsida > Santalales > Viscaceae > Viscum > Viscum album. The sequence goes on along the minus strand of OY728151.1, from coordinate 85,807,951 downwards.
GATTATTTTTCAAAAAACATTCAAAATGTAAAAATTTAGTAGAAAAATATTAAATAAACAATTGTAAGATCTATTAAAAAATTTTCTAAAACATTTTTAGACATATTTGTTTTTGATTAAATGGGTTTTTAACTATAGAGATAAATAAAGTCAAATTTTGATAAAAAAAATTTCACAATTATTTTATTTACTGAAGAAAAAATTAGTACTATTTCATGGAAATATCATGAATAAAGGGATGAGAAAAAAATTAATGAGTTACTTGAGAGGCATATCATAATATCTTATCATCAGAAACATAATAATAAATAGCCCTAATAAATGATGAGATTGTAACAGAATTCATTTACCACTTTGATAACATTGAAGTGTATTCCCCATGAATGAATATCACTGAATTAGTATAAAAATATAATTAGTATAAATAAATTCATTATACTACATTTTAATTGGGTTATATATACACATCATTAAACAATTTATATTCTTAAAATAATCATCGGTCTCAAAAAAGAAAAATTTATAAAAATAAACCTTACCACTTTAATAACTCTTGAAACTTAATACCCATGAAAGATAAATATGAAAATAGTTATTTAAATAACAATAATTATATGTATATGCATCATAAAAAAATATCACAGGTAGTATATACACCACATTAATGAAACATGTGGTGAATATGAAATTTGTACCACAAAAAATAATAGTGAGGAAAAAATATCATACCATATGTCTCTACATCTTTTATACATGTTAAAAACTCATGTATAATTTAAATATATTTATTATACATATACATGATTAAAAAATTATTTATATCATACCATATATTATTTTATTTTGTCAGATTATTAACATTTCATTATTTATTATTTCTTAAATTCATGTTTGGGGTAATAACTGCTTTGTTTTTCATATATGTTTTGAAAAGATGTTTTAAGAAGACGTACATTGATTACAGTTACATCATCTTCAGAATAACAATAATTAAATAATTATCATATTTGTACATAAATTTTAATTTCAATATAAATCATTATTTTTTTCGGAAATCTTGTATGTTGCAATTGAATAGACGTTATGTCATACACAAACATGAATAACATTTAAAATTTTCATAATTCACTATAGAAACAAGGTGTGTAATATTTTATCATTAAAAATGATAATAATTTCACAACTTCATATATTATTTCATTAGATTTACTTATTCATATCATCCATGTTGTGTGGTATTAAAATAGCGAGTCACATCGCTTCATGGTGGTCGCAATTCCCATGTACAGAAATGACATTATCATCTTGCAGAGAGTGAAAATGTAAGATGAAAAATGATATATATTCATTTATGAATGATAAATATTTTTTTAATGTCATATTTATTTCATGTATATTTTATATATTTTTTAAATTTATCTTTATAATCTTCTTGGTGATGCGTTAGTGAAAACAAATCGCATCGCTTCATGTGGGAGTAGTCTTCTGTATATATAATAAATGTTATCATATACCTTGCAGAATGCAATATATATATTATAATTAATATATATATATATATATATTTATTTTATAAATAATATATAAATATATAATTTATATACATAATCATACCCAACTGTGAGAGGTGTTAATGGAAACAAATGGGCATCGATTCGCGATTCTAGAGTCGTCTATACACATTAATAACGAATTCATAATTGATTTGATGGAAGAGGGAATAGTTCTAGGTCACTAAATTAACATAAAAAACTACCTAAATTAAATATATTGAGGTTACTATATCATCAGGGTTTAGTAATTATTTTAGGTGGTCAAGGGAAAAAATAAATTGAAAATATTCATTGAAGAACATGAAATTTTTTTCGTGTATCCTCCATCAGTGTGCACAAAAAATCCATCCTATATTGTATTTATTCCAAAAATAAGGATTTTATGATGACGGCAAGGATTTTTATAAGTGATTTATGATTATATATTGGATCTAAAAGGGACTAATGTTGTGAAAATTATAGGAGATATTGTGACCTTTTTATATGTGAGGTGATTGAAAAACTTGTAATTTTTACAAAAGAAAATGGTCTACCCACATTTCTCCTTTGGCCACATAGGCCAAAATAGAGTATTATCAAGAATTATCCATTACCAGGTCGAATTATTTATATCTACTATAATTTAAATACTTTTTTAAGACATGTTATCCCTTATAATTTTAGTTCATCCTAGATAAACCCATTTCTATCTTACTAATGGTAATTAAGATTGTAATACTTTCCCTGACTTATCTTTTCAAAAATTAAGATGAAATTGTTAGATAATATAATTTTATTTATTAAAAATATGAAATAAATTTTTTAAATTCCATTCAAAAAAGATACAAAATGAAATTTAAAATTAATCCCAATGTTGTGATTAGAATGATGGTTTTGAAGAGGAAATGTGTAAAAGTTTACATGGTTTTACGATAATAATTTAATATGAAAATGATTAAAATTACCTAAATTGAATTAATAGATATATAAATAAATATTTTTTAATTTAAACCTAATTTATAATATAATATAATTTTATAAATAATTTAACTGAAAATGTGGTTTAAAATTAGAATTCAGTATTTTCCATTATAAATAAAAAAATTAAAATTTTCATATATGTCTATAAAATTCACCCTAAGTAATGTTTAATATTATTATTTAAAAAAACTTTTATATTTTTTAAAATATATTTTTTTAAATTTCATAATTCATTATTAAAATAATTGATAAAATGGTGAAAAAACATATTTTTAGAAAAATAAATTTCTTAACTGTAAATTGAATTTATTCCTATTCATTGTATATGAACCACTTAAGATAAATGTTTAATATTTTATTGAATATATTTTATATAAATTACATTAAAATAATTCACTAGTTTTTTATTTATTTATTGAGGTATAATAGGTTTTTGTGAATAAATTTGTTTTTATAAGAATGATTCCTTTATTTTCATTTTGTTTTTATTTTCATTCTTAAATTATTGTTCACAAATAAATTCATTTTATAAGATTTTGTTATATAATATATTTTCATTAATTAATTATTATTATTCATACATATCATTCCAAGGACATTGTGAAATCTATCATATTAAATAATAATAACATGTCATGTTTCATTTAATATTGGTTTTGTGTGTAATGAAAGCCAAAATCAATGTTCCATTTGGTGAAAACTATACATAGTGTTGTCTGTAATGAAATACATGCATAGTATTGCATATAACACCAGACAAACATGGTTTTTGTGTAATTTAATACAAAGTAATTGGTTCTTGTGATGAATTCTAATCAAAGTGTTGTGAATAATGTAATCTAAACATAGTGTTGTGTGTAACGCAACCCACACTCAATATTGTGAATAAATTAAAATATTGATAATATTAAATTTAGTTAAAAAAATTAAAAAAATATCGAAGTGGTAAACTTATCGAAATAAATAAACATGTAATATATCTATTGAAAATTTGTATGAAAACAAAGTACCCCATCACATTGACCATGGAGAATTCAAAAAATATATTCATTTAATTGTAAATTTTTTCACAGTAATCTTCATTATTTCTTGAAAGTAATATTTCATTTACTAAAATAATAAATATATGTGGTATGAATTTATCAAATTTAATATATATGTTTATTACCTCTCGTTATTTAAATTTCAACATATTTAAGAATGTGTCGTGATTATAACACCAAACACTGGGTTCTAGCATGATACCATAGATGTAGTTCACCCTGTTTCGTGTATGTAACACTTCTTTGATGTATTAATGTAAAAAGGGTGTTGTATTTATACAATGTGTCCTTTAGTGGGTTTGATGACTAAAATAGGGGGATTCAATAAAATATTGTGTTTCAATAATAGAGATTGTTTCTATAAAAGGGAGTGTTTCCATAAAAGAGGGTGTTTCAATAAAAGACGGTGTTTCCATAATGTAAGATGTGTCCATAAAGGTGGGTGTTTCTACAAATTTGGGTTATTCGATAAAGGATGGTGTTTCTATAAAGGTGTGTGTTTCCATAAATCAGTTTTTTTCCATAAATGTGATTTTTTCCGTAAAAACGGTTGTTTTTATAAGAAAATCTATTTCCAAAAAAAAAGGTGAACACCCATAGAAAAAATTTGATTCCAAAATGGCCAGGGTGACGGATGGGAGTGTTTCGGGGGCTTGGAAGGAGTTTTGGGACTAGTAGGATGTTCAGACTGTTTGTGGATAGTTGTCCCAAACCACGTAGTTAAACCGTGTGTAGAGGCCAAAACTAGATCCAATTTTCTAGAAACATGCCCATTTTATCAATAATTATTATTTTTGGCTTCGAAGTGCCCCAAATTCGTGATTTAACTCTTTCTTCAGTTACGAAACTGATTGTTCTACTATAAAAGTCAATGTTATCCTTAAACATTGTCAACCGGTCCATACCCCTGGATTACAACATAGGCATCAGTGTTCAACACCATGAATTATAACTTTAGTTCAACTACATCTATAGTTATAGAACATGCTCTACACATAAAGGCACAATATTATCTTTCACTGAGAAGTGTTTGGAGTTTTATCACAAAATGAATGACTAAGATGTAATGACCTGCTAATTTTCATTTGATTACATTAAAATTGAGTAAATTGGAAAAGTGTTATCATTAAATCTTGGTTTGATATTTGGAATAAATCTCTTTAGTGACGATTTATCATTTTTGGTAGTTTTGTGAAATCCTGATAATTGTTTGGGAAAATTCTTCTAGATTATTAAATTTAAAAAGGTGATTTAAAATGGCGATTTTAAAAATGGTATTTTTTTGTATCTTTTAAATGGATTTATTGGGAAGGTATTTAAATAAAAATCTATTTTATTGAAATGATATGGAACTATATTTTTTTAATGAAAAATAGTTTTCAATAAGAAGTTTTTTTATTGAAAGGGTTGTTTTGGCAGGATCATTGGGCATATGTGGTGTGTGTGTTCATGTTTCATATAAGGATTGGATGAAATATGATTTTATGATCATTGAAAAAGGGTTAATGGAACATGGTATACAATTACTCTGTATCAAAAACGCTGATCAATGAGAAAATGCTCATGACTATGGAATTGTCACAGCGTAGCATGCATGGTTGTTTTCATGGGTGTGTCGAATGGTTCAGGTATGAAAAAAACAATAAAATTTCCCTAAATAGATTTATTCCATGTATCATAACATGATTTCATAATAAATAATATCCAATTTATTCATTTTAAAATAAAGATATTAAATTATAGAATGAGGATATGAGAGTGAATCCACCTACCTCAATGGTTTTGACAAAACTCGACAACAGACAAAGAAAACAGAAGAAGCCGGGTCAAGTCTCTAAGAACGGTCATGGATATCTTCTCCTATAAAGTTCATGACTCCATATTGAATTATTTGGAATCCCAAAAATGTATATCTAACAATAATAGGTGTTTATACGAGAAATAATGTTTATCAAAGAAGTATATCTAAGTAAATATATGAAAATGTGAAAAAAGGAGAATGAATGGGGACATACCTCAAAAATCGGATCAATATTCCAAGAAACGGCTTAGATGTCCTCCTCTATAAATAAAAACCCAAGTTATTTATTTATTTGGTGTTCAAAATCATATATCTACTCATATAATGTCTAGATATAAGAAAACTATATGAGAGAAGAAGGTGATCTAATAAAACCAGACAAAAAACAATGATAATCTGAAACATACCATGAAAATCTGTATTGAAATCACCAAGGGGGGGATATGGGTGTGAATGATGTTTCCATAAAGGTGGGTGTTTCCCTAAAAATGGGTGTTTCCATAAAAGGTTTTTTTTCCATAAAAAGGGGTGTTTCCATAAAAAAGGGGTGTTTCCAAAAAGCAATGGGTCTTCCCATAGAAAATAGTGTTTCTATAAAAGGGTAATAGTGATGAATGAGAGAGTTTGGGGGGACATGGAAGGATATTTGGGGAAAAACGATGGTTGCAAAATCTTTTCTTGGTTTTCACATATCATACATTTAACATTTGTGCAGAGTTCAAAAATTGATTTTATTTTCTTGAAACATTTTCATTTTTCTCTAATTATTTCGTTTTGGATTCAAAACGCCCAAAATTTGAGATTTCTCTCCATAGAAGTTTAGTAACCCCAGTTTTGGCTACGTAACACATTCCATATGTTTTTAGGTAAAAAATGTGTTTTACTGAAACTGTGGGACTTTTAATGGTTCTAATGAATAAAATTGTGTGTTTACATAGAATATGTTGTTTCTATTAGAGTGTGTGTTTCTATAAAAGATGGAGTTTCAATAGAAGAGGGAGTTTCCATAAATGACGGTGTTTACATAATGTAATGTTTTCCACAAAAGAATGGTGTTTCCATAAACATGGTTGTTTCTATAAAGGATAGTTTCTCCATAAGTGATCTTGTTTCCATAATGGTGGGTGTTTCCATAATGGATCGTGTTTCCATAAAAGTGGGTGTTTCCATAAAAAAGAATGATTCCAGTAAAAGTGGTGCTTCCAAAAATAAAGGGTGTTTCCCATTGAATTAGGTGATTCCCTAAATAGTTTAATGGTGATGTATGAGAGTGTTTTGGAGTACTTTTAAGGAGTTTTGGGACCAAAAGGAAGCTCGCACGGTCTTTGCATGGTTGGCCTAAACCGTATTGTCAAATTGTGTGCATAGGTCAAAACTAGATCCTATTTTCTAGAAACATGTTTTTTTTTTCCCAAATTATTTCTTTTTTGATTAAAAATTCATATAATTATAGTTTTCAATCCCTATAAGGTTGGAGAAACTTCCCTCACTATTTGTATACATCCTAGAGCCCTCTCTAAGTGATTTAAATCCCGATTCTCACTGTATGTGCCTGATCATTATTGTTTATTTCTCATTATCTTAGATATCCTTATTCTTTAGTCTTGTTTTGTTATATCTACAAATTATTTTGGTACATATATTATCTTTAACATTAAATAAATCATGTTCTATTATTTTTCATTATACCATATGACAACTTATCATTTTCATGGAATCTTGATCCCATTCTGGATGTATGTCCTCGTTCTTTCCCATTCATCCATGTTTTCTTATATCTGCTTAGATAGAATTCTTTGATCCCATATTTTTCTCATATATAAACCTATAATTTATATATATTCATTTTTTATTCTAATCAATTCAACATTGGGTTATTATCATTCTATTTTAAGAGATCTAAGGTTATTCTTGGTGAATCAACTCAGCTTCTTGTGTATTCTTTGTCCGTTGTCGAGTTTCATCAAAACCATAAAGTTAGGTGGATTCAATCTAATATACCCTTTCTATATTTTATTGGAATATTTATAAATTCAGTAAATTTTATATGATTTTTTTAATCTTGGTTTGATACATGGAATAAATCTCTTTAGTGATTATTTATAATTTTTGGTAGATTTTTGAAATCTTGATAAATTATTGTGAATATTATTTTAGTTTAATGAATTTAAAACGGTTATATAAAATGGGATATTTTATGGAACATATAAATTTTTTTAGTTAGGGATTTTTAACAAAAAGGTATTTTATGGAAATTAGTTGGCATTGATATGGTTTTAATGAAAAACATTTTTTTTTTGAAAATGGTGGTTTTATTAAAAGGGTTTCTTTGGCCTAATCATTTTGAATATGTGGTGTGTGTGTTCATGTTTCGTATATGAGGACTATTTTAAATATGAAAACATTCCTTGTTCAAAAGTTTTATAGGAACATGTGATAAAATTACCTGGTTAAGACTTGATAGATCGATGAGAACCCGCTCATGAGTATAGAATTGTCATAACACATTATACACGGCTGGTTGCATGGGTGTCTGAAATGGTTTGGGTATTTAAAAAATAATATTTTAAAATGGTATTGAATCTTTTTTATTATTTTTATGAATTATTATATTTCTGAAAATTTTGTTTTAATATCACTGGTACACTTTTGATGCAAATAGTTTTGGAACACGCTTATTTATAGTTATAAACTATTTTTGAAAAGTTTTTTATAAGAAGACTTTTTTAATAATGTATCTAACTCTTCTATCACAGTGGCGTGAGTAGTGAATTCATTGGGGATATCCTAGTGAGTTTTATACTCACCCATTCTTTGGATATTTGGTGCTTTTGCAGATTCTATCTTCTGAGATATGATAAATGTTAACGGTCCCCATTTCTTATCACCACAATTTGATTCTTAGTTTTTTGGGAGATCATGATGTATGTGACATGTATAGAATGGATTCTAGTGATATTATTAAGGTATTTAGTTGTTTTATACTATTTACTTTGATATTTTTGGAGTCTTATCCTATTGTATACTTAGAGCTGTATGGGTATGAATAATGTAGTTGAGATGTCTTGATTTTATTCATGCATCATATAGTAAGTTGTTCAGTTATAGTTTTTTGGTTAATAGATTTATTATTATATGTTAAATCATATCCCACATTCATTTAAATCCTTTGGAATTTATTTATTTCCTCTGGTGTCTAAGGGATGTTTTTTATGGCCAAGTAATGACCTGTTGTTCTTTCAACATAATATGAATTAGCAAGTCATTAAAAATTGAATCAGCTTGTTTGGTTCTTTCCTCAAAAGTAGTCATCGGTGTTTTTAGTCTTGGAGTTGAAATTAAATATTTTCTATTCCATTGGTTGAAATCATAAAAATATGTATGATTGTATAGACATGACTGTTATAGCATAATATGATGTAGCTAACACTTTTATGTTGATCTTCATGTTACTAGGGAGTGGGTACTTATTTAGTTTAGAGAAACATATAGGATTTTGAAATATTATTATCCTGGGTTAATCCAATGAGATGAGCATGATATGGGCTGTAGAGGAATGACTGACCGCTAGGATTTCACATTTCCTTTGGGGTAATTATTTATGATCTTTTGAAAATGTGTGAATTTTTTAAAAATGCATAATTTGTTTCCAAATGAATGACATTGAAAAAGGGAATGATTAATATATTTTTAAAATTGTGTTGAATGTTTTTAAAAAATTTATGAACATGGAAAAAAGTATGTTTTTTTATAAAATAATGTTGTGATATTTATGTGATAACACATGAAATGTTAAGCCATATGTTTCTAAAGAGTAATACTTATATAGTATGATGTTGGAATAGAAAATGTCACTAGGTGTGCATCATATGAACCAACCGGATGAAGCTATTGAGAATTTTTGTGCACCTTATCTAAAGGTGCGCCAACATTTGGTCCAAAGCATCCCTATGGATCTTCAACCCATTGAGTTGGGACTAATACTGGATACTATGTTTATGATATATTTCACTACAAAAAATACAAGTTGAGGACGTATTTTTGTCATCACAAGAGAAATTGATAACTCTATAACAATGGTTAAGAGGAAGTGGGACACCTATTCTCTTTGTTTAAAACATTAAATAAAGCCTTTTTTGATAAAAACCCAAACTCCTCTTGGTTAAAGAGAACGTTGATCCCTCATGTTTAGAGATTGTTCTATAAATGTTGATGGAGATGATTTGAAGTGGGGTTTCTCAGTTTTTCACTTCGGTGTCTATGATGTAATCATAGTTATGGATTGGATGACAGTGTTCAAGGCTCATATAGATTGTTATAATATATCTATCGTTTTCATAACTGAGGATTGTGTTGAGAATCTCTCTAGAGGACACATGGTTATGATGAAAGGTGAAATGATCTTGTTGGCATCAACTATGGGAAAAATATCGTACCAGTTTCCCGTATTGACTTTGGAATCCAAGGAAGAGATCAAAGATGACAGTTTTCAAGAAGTTGTGGATCATTTTTTAGATTTATCTATTTATAACTTCTCTGGGATAAAATCTATAAAAGAAGTGGTGTTTATGATTGATCTCCTCTTGAGGATCACTCATATTTTTCATCCATATTATTTTGTGGAAGAAACAATGTAAAGGGAACTGAATGTATAGTTGAAGGAGAAAGAATGAAAATGTTTCATTCAGCCAAGTGTATCTCCCGGAGCCTCACTGGTCATGTTCACGAAGAAAGAAGATGGAACTCATCGGATGTGTTTCAATTATCACAAGCTTAATTAAGTGACGATAATGAATCTATATCCACTACCATTCATTGATGAGATTTTCTATCAATTGAGCGGAGATCAGTGGTTCTAAAAGATTGAATTTTGATCAGGGTATCATCAATTATTTGTATAGAAGTTAGATATTCTGAATACATTTTCAAATGATGATATAGCCACTATGAATATTTAGTCATGCCATTGGGTCTAATAAATACACCAGCGGTCTTCATGGAATTTGTGAATCAGATATTTCATAGATCTATAGACTCTTTTGTCTTAGTGTTCGTCAATGTAAACATGGTGTATTCAAAGACATGTAATGAATGTGAGAAACACCCAGAAACAGTGCTGGGAATCATGAGATATCACCATTTTTATTCCAAACTATCAATGTGTTATTTTTTGATACAAGAGGTTCACTTTCATCGTCATGTGATTTATAAAAATGGTATTTCAGTACACCCTGAAAAGAAACAATCTATTACCTTGTGAATCCCACTGAATAATTTCATTGAGATACAATAATTTATTTGTCTAGCTGGCTCCAAATGTCGATTTTATGAGACTTATCCCAATTATCTCTCCAATTATAGCTATAAAAAATAATTATTATCCATTCCAATCGAAAAAGGAATTCCATAAATCTTCCCAAGAGCTGAATTTTTTCCTTACATAAGCACATATCCTATTTTTACCGAACTAGGACAGGGGTATCTGGTGTACTGTGATTCTTCATAATCAGGTTTTTGGTGTGTCATCGGGATAGGAAATCATGTTTTGGCTTATGGTTCTATGTACTTGATAGTGCATGAGAATAATTATCCAACACATGATTTGGAACGAGCAACATCCATCCATTCCCAAAATAATTGGCACCATTATCTCATTAGTGAGAAATTCAATGTGTTCACAGATCAAATTATTTTGAAAAACATTTTTCTATAGTGAGATTTAAATCTTAAGAAAAAGAGATTGATGAAATATATCCAACTTTTTTACTCTGACTTGATGTATTCACTAGGAAATGGGAATTCTCTTGCGTACACATGGAGTAGATAGTCATATACTTTGTTGGAAATGGAGACTTCAGATGAACGGTAGTTAATGTTGGTCCTAGCTAACATGCATTGAAAATGTGATGACTATAGTGATGTTATAGTTTATTTTCAGCTACACTACTTCCTGATTTAGTATAGGTGGTTGTTGAGTAATAATGGGTTGATACCAAATTCTTGGTAATGAGTTAAAAAAACAATGGAGGGGAGACCATTAAATGTTGGAAAATGATGGGAATGATGTGATGTGGTTTAATGATCTTATAGATGTACATATAACTTTTCAGGACATTCTTCTCCACACTTATAACCAATCGAGTTGGGTTGTACATCGGAGTAGATTGAATATGTATATAACATTGAAGGCATAATTTTGGTGGAGAAGCATGAAAAGGAATGTGTCTGAGTCCGTTTCAGAATGCTTTACGTGTCAGCAAGTTAAGGAATAGAATCAGATACCAGTAGGTATGTTACAGTATTTTCCAATCCTTATGTAGAAATGGGAGCATATAGATTTGTATTTTGTTATAGTTCTCCCAAGAATGTTTTTTTTACCTGATGCAATTTGTATTAAAGTTGATCATCTTACCGAGTGGCAACATTTTATCCCTATTCCTGAAACTCATACAGTGATTGATCGTTTCTAAAACATTATCCAATAAGTGGTAAAAAGACATGGCGTAAATGTTTCAATCGTGTTTGATAGAGATCCGAGGTTCACATCTCGCAACTGTAAATCCATAGAGAATCCATTGGAACTCAATTGACTATGAGTACAATATACCATCCTTAGACATATGGAAAGTCTGATTAGGTGATATAAAAATTGGAGGATATCTTTTGAGATTGTGTAATGTATTTCGGAAGCTCAAGGGTGGATCATCTGACCATAGTCGAATTATCATATAACAACAACTATCAATCCTAGATACTTATGGCTCTATTTAAATATTTACATGGGTGTCCTTGTCATTCCCCAATATGCTATCTGGAAACAGGTGTAACTTCATTAGTGGGGCCTAGTCCTATCAAAGAAACAATGGAGATGGTTTAGTTGATTAGAAATTGAATTGAGATGACATAGAGTCATCATAAATATTATTAAAACCTTCATTGATGCTCATTGTACTTTATAGAGGTTGATCATGTGTTCTTAGGGATTTTTTCCAGGCTCAGACATCATCATTCTTGGAATGAAGGAAAGTTGTCTCTTTGATACATGGGAACCTTTGAGACAATAGAACAAGTTAGAGAGGTGGTATACTAGTTGGCACTACCACCGGAGGTCCATTCAATGCAAAATCTATTCCACATATCTTAGTTGAAGAAGTATCAACCAGATTTTGACCCTATGATATGATGGGATCACGTAGAACAAGAGTTAGATGATTCATTAGTACATATCCCAGTGCAAGTCATGGATATAAAAGAGAAAGTCTTGAATGGTAAAAGCATTGAAACAATGTCGTTTTTTTGGAAACATGGTAATATTTAAGAAGATACTTGGGAACGCGAGAAGTAATTGATAGAGCATTTGTCGGAATTGTTTATGGGCTGTAATGGTTTTCTACTTTCTGATGATGAAAAGAGAAATGGTGGGGAGAATGTAGTACCCCCGGTTTTGGGTAAGTAACACTTACCTATTTTTTTTAAATAAAAATAGAATTTTGTTGAAATGATGATTGTTTGAATGGGGTTTATGAATAAAATAGGGTGTTTTATTAAAATATGGTGTTTCCATAAAAGATGGTGTTTCCATAAAAAGGGTGTTCCCATAAAAGAGGGTGTTTCTATAAAGGTATGTGTTTCCATAAATGCGGGTGTTTCTATAAAATATTTTGTTTCCATAGTTGTGGTTTATTCCATAATTTTTGTTGTTTCCATAAAATAATGTGTTTCTATAAAAGTGAGTGCTTCCATAAAGATGGTGTTTTCATAAAAAGGGGAGTTTCAAAAAAAGGGTTATTCCTTAGAAAATGTGTTTCCATAAAAAGTTCAATAGTTAAATATTAGATATTTTGGGGGGCTTGGAAGTTGTTTTGGGACTAAAAGTAAGGCCATGCGGTGTGTCCACTACTGGCCCAAACTGTGTGGTCAAACCATGTGCAGAGGTAAAAAATAGATCCTATTTTCTAGGAAATTTATTGGTTTTGCTATAATTATTTATTTTTTGACATAGACCACCCCTAATTATCTATTCATCTCACTATAACGTTTTATAACCATTCTCACGTGATTTTTAGCCATCACAGAGACCTCCCTTGGTGATTTCAATCATGAATCTCACGGTTTGTGCCTAATCTTCAATGTTTTGTCCCTCTTTCTTTGATATCCATATTTTATCTTCTTGTTTTCATAGATACATGCCTTATTTGGGTTGATATAAAATTATAATCATAAAATGGTGAATAATATGGTGTTATAATTGATATCTGAGGGGATCCAAGATGTTTCTTGGAATCGTGATCAGATTCGTGAGGTACGTCGTTGTTCATTCCTATTTTGTCACGTTTTTTATAGATCTAGTTAGATATACTTCTATAATACCCTTTAATTTTTCATAAATATACCTATAATGGGTATATATACGTTTTTTAATTCCAAATAATTCATTATTGATTCTTATACTTTCTATGAGAACAAATCTAAGGCCATTCTTGGAGAGTTGACCCGGCTTCTTGTGCGTTCATTGTCCATTGTCGATTTTCGTGAAAACCTTCATGGTAGGTGGATTAAATCTCATATAATATCACTATAATTTAATGGTTTAGTTTAAAATTGAGTAAATTGGATAATATTTGTTGTGAAATAATGGTTTTATACTCAGAATAAATCTCTTTAGTGACGATTTATCGATTTATATAGATTTTTGAAATCTCAATAAAGTGTTGTGGATATTGTTTTAGTTTATTTAATTTTCAATGGGGATTCTAAATGGTGGATTTTATGTAACTTCTAAATAGTTTTATTGGGTAGGGGTTCCATAAAAATTTGTTTTATTGAAATGTGTTGGCACTATAATTGTTTTAATGAAAAATAGTTCTCAATAAAAAGGTGGTTTTATTGAAATGGTTGTCTTGGAATGATCTTCTGGAAAATGTGGTGTCTGTTTTTATATTTCATATGACATCCTGCCTTTTTATCACATAAACTTTCATTTACATTGTACAAAACCGAGGATCATTAAGGTTTAGTGTCTTGGAATCCAGGAACTTAAAACATGGAAACCTAAAACATTTTTCATGAACACTTGAAAGGCTTCTCCTTATGTTCATCCTAGGTTCATTACTGAATCTCATAACCTGGGGACATACATCAAAAGAAAGGGTGACCAGAAGGCCCAGTAAGGGAAACAAGGGGAAAAATTTAACATGTGAACTTGAGATACATCAACAATGTCCTGAAAAAGAACTTTAAGGCCTGAGAAAAAATCATGAGGCATATCATAATAAAAATAATGTATTTCATAACGTGATGATCTGGCTACAACATTTATTATTTTCAATCATTTCCGTTTCACCATGGTCCATCCCCACGATGTCATTAAAAATTACCAATGTTATTCACCAAGGCATCGTTAAAAATGGTCATCTCTAGAGATTAAGTCTTTACCCAATGCATTAGAGCACTGTTAGGTAGGACCCATAATTTTTCTTTATCATCATGTGATCCACATATATAATCATCAAAATTTCATAAATAACCCATATAGTATAAAATAAATGGGTTTCATTTCATAATCATAACCTTTTAAAAACTGCTTTTAAGACATGATCTTTATGTCACTTTAAACCCACAGAAAAAGAAAGTGAGTCTCATATATGTAAATCTGTGAATTTTAAATAGAACATCTTTATATATAGGTGAACACCCCTTTAGATGAATTATCTTTGAGTATTAACATAATAAAATAAAATAATTTTTAGAAAAAGAGAGGGACATTTTGAGACGAAAATTCTGCAGCAAAACGGCTATGTTACAGGATTTTAGAAAACATTGAAAAGAGAGGGGACATGGGTCACCCACTCATAAATGATACAAAAACAGTATAGGGACAGAATATAATGGTTATAAGAACATTGTAATGATATTTGAAATATATAACATATGAAATGAATAACATAGAAGGAGAAAAAAAATAAGATTTCTCTTATGAAAATTCGGCATGCTAACGGCTTAACTTAAACTTCAACAAAAATGTATTGATGAGATAAAATAGGGTCCCTCATCATATGAACATAAAATATCAGAATGATAGATATACCGATCATACCCCAACATAATAAAAAGGAACTTGAAAGACTAGACAAGAAAACAGAACATGAAAATGAGAAGGGTGAAAGAATCTGTTACAAAAATTTCGGCAGCCTAACGACGCCACAAATACATTTATAAAAAGAAATGATGAGAGTAAGAAAGGATATCTCATCATATTAACATGACAAGTACTGTAGGATTAATATAAAATAGCATCCCCACCATAATAAAATGTATCATAAAAGAAATGACATAAAGATAGATTACCCAAAAAGAAGGAGAGCGGTAAGATCTCTTACCTTAAAACTTATCTCTTAAAACTCAAAAGTTGGGACCTTGAGGGCTTGGGGGAACCTTGAGAAGACTCCTTGAGAGGTAATGAGACATGAGCTTTGTTGGGGGAGATTTGGGAGTGAAAACTAAAGGATGAAATGTTGGATATTTATAGGGAATGTGAGGGGACCAGGCACTAATGGCCAAGGGACACCTCACAAGTGGTTTTCTCAAAACCATGGGATCCCCCATGGTATTTCCCATGGAGTTAGGCCACATGGGGCCCCCTATACAGTAATCCATCACCTTTGGTCGGCCAACACTTAAAATTTATCATCACATCATCATGACATAGTTATGATGTCATTAAACATACTGAAACCCTAAAACTGTATTTTTACTATTAATTGAAAATTCAACTTTCTTAGACAAATCCCAAAATTTCACCTTAACCAAATATCAATGGTCTGATTTCAAAAATGAACTCCATTTTATAAAAATAATATTCTAAATATTTTTACATAAATTTTTAAAAAATACATTATTCGCTGAAAATTCATTTTTTTCAGAAAAATCCCCAAAAATTACCTTAATATAATTTCGATGCTCTGAGTTCAAAAATAAAATCGATTTTATAAAAATATTTTTCTAAATATTTTTAATTTAATTTTCAATTAAAAACACTATTCACCCGAAAAAACTAATACTTGACTAATAATTTTTGAAATATTTATTTACCTATTTTATTGAATCGCATTACTTAATCAAGCTGCCTGGATTATATTAATACTTTCATTAAGTGAGATTACTAATCCATTTGGTCACATTACTAATCCTAAGAATAAAATCACTATTTATAATTTATTATTCATCAAAAATTAAGTTGATGTATTTAGATTCCAAATCCCGCACTGAACATTATTGTAGAAGACAATTTTTGGAAAATCATTACACATTTTTAATTATTTAAGGATTACATAAACATTGTTAAAATATCCTTTTTCAAAAATTCATCAAAAATATGCATACTATATTTATCAGGACATTTAAAAATTCAAAAACTTCACCATAAGAAGAGAACACAATATTATTTATAAAAAAGGATTACACAAGGTAGTTATGGTCTTGTTACATAGCCCCTTATAACACCAGCATAAGACCTAAGTGTAAGGTGTGCTAGGGTGATAGAATATTGGGGTGGCTCGGCCAACATTGCACGAGTATTAATTTAAATCAGTTTGAACTTCTTGTGAAGGTGATTCCGTTCTAGATTCACACGATGAAGTTCATCTTGGGTTTGGCCCAGAGCAAAGCCTAGTGGTGTTACCTCTTTCCCATGTTCTGTTAGATGGGCATCGATTGGCCCGAGACTACTGGATGAGGCCATAAAATATTCTTTCTATATTAATTAACCAAGATCACATGTATTTAGAGACAGAAATCAAAACGTTTAGTTTCCAGTGGTCATATTGACCAACGATCATATAACAGTCAAAACCCAACAGTCTCATTTTAATTTTACTCATGTTATTAAATGAAATAGTTTTTTTGAGTATAAAATAACACACAAAATTAGGAAACAATATTTATTCAAAATTTCAGGTCTTTACAATCTTCCCCCCTTAAGAAATCGTGCCCTCGCAATTTTTTAAACAGGGATTGGAAATTTCATTGAATGCCCCACATTGTAAAAAGAGTTACTAACACTATTACTTTAAAAGAATGAAAGGGATGTAAAAAAGGTCACCTGAGATAACCCATACTAGGATTTCATGTAGGAAAACATGGACATGGAGGAGAAAACAAATGGTCACATTCTAAGGGAGAGTGATATAAAACATGATTAGGAGAAAGTTAACAACAAGAAAATCACAAACCAATGATGGGTTAAACGGTATTTGATTTCCCAATAGGAAACGTTAAAAGACAACGTTTTTGTTTTATGTTCCATTTCATAGTTTTGAGGAATTCATTTACTACAAAGAATAAAACACAAGGAAATATACCTACCTTCAAGTATAGTTTCATCCTTTAATAAGATTCTATCAAAACTAATCTTTTCTCCAAATTATGATCATTCAAAACTACTTGGTCACATCAAAGCACAAGACTCATCTTCTAGAGAATAACACAATCCACCAATGATTAACTATCTATTTCTTCTATTATCCCAAAAATAGAAAGAGTAGGATACAAAACTCTTCAAAAATAAAGAATCCCATAGGAAGGGAAACTTCTTTAAATCTTCAAAATTCCACAGTACTACCCAAAGTTCATCATAGACCATTCCATAAAGAACTGTCCTTAAAATTCCTCAAAATAAACCAAAATAATATTAAAACCCAATTATAAGAACGATCTCATAACATAGTCTTCCAAGATAGACTTTATCATTCATCTCTAAACAACATCAACCACCCTTATCATCTTATAACAAAAGTAACTAACCTAATCACTTTTTCCCCAAGATAGGTTAATCATTTCCATAAGTAACCTAAATTACCATAATTTTGCCTTAAATTAACCGATTCTTCAAAATATAAGTCAACCTTTACACCTCAATGAAAATACCATAGTAATCTATTTACCATGATCATATAGTGTTCCCAAAATAGTGAACGTCTTCCAAAATAATAATTATCTTTTAATCTCCTAATCAACTTCTTTTTTAGAAGAACATCTTTACTACATAAACATGTGGTACATAACAATATATGTTTTCCTTAATGATATAAAATCATCTTAGGTAGTGACTTGATGGTCTTAGAAAACATAAAAGATATGCTCATAGAGCACGAACTAAAATACAACATGACATAGACAATTATTGCAAAGAAGTTACAGGTACTTCGTTCATCATGATAAATCTCAGCATAGGACTTGCATTATTCCCTTGTCCTTGAAGATTATTGATGCTCATCATGCTTCTCATCCCTTCCAAGAGAGAATTGCCTTGGATAATTTCCAACTTCTCCACATATACGATATTGAAAAGTATAAGGTATATTATATTGAAACTTTTCTCTATTAATCACATTATCCAATTTTTTAAAGAAATTTGCTACTTTATGCCCTATCTTCCCACACATAAAACATCTCCCAGCTCCTTTGTGACATTATCCTTGGTGCCCCTTTCCACACTTTTTGCACAAAGGAAATTGGGTCTTCTTTCCCTTATCAACATTACCCGATGAACCTCCCTAAGACATCAGCTTCTTCATTCTTGACAAATTTAGGCATTCAACTAGGTACCAATTATTAATTATGATTTTTGATAACCGGTTTGGCATAATCACAATATGGTCAACTTGATCTCTCATCATCTCTTTTATATCAACAGGGCAATCATCGCATTTCTTATCACATTTGTTGTTGGAACATGATCTTCCATTTCTCCCAATTAACTACGAAAAAAAAGTATAATTAGGGGCTTAAATACTTATCCAATAATCATTAAAAGGAAACATAAGCGTAGAAGGATAAACCTGTAGAAGGAAAGTATAGCCTAACTTGTGATCCCCTAGGCTCCAATCTTGGTTATCCATGATCATGTATTCTTATATGAATCTTTATTTTATTTTAACTTTGTTCCTTTAATAATGTTTCATATAAAGCTTATGAATTTACCAAATCATATCCCCAGGGAGTATCATAACCATGAGTGCAGCAAGGCCCGTTGTCGTGTACCATGCCCGTTTGAGTCTATCTCAAAGAGGTGTTTTTGGGTTTTACCCCTATGTACATATGTGCCAGAGCCACCTCTACCTGCTTGTATCCAGAGAGGGATGTATTTTCTTGGCAACCCCTTACTCAATACTCACCAAAATACTTGGATAATTTCCTATATATAAACTTTTCAATAAGCGTCTTCCTAATTTTTTCATATCCAAATTTTCACAAAATAACTAAGCCATCCTTTGATACCAACTATGACATCCCTCATTTTTATCACATAAACATTCATTTACATTTTACAAAACTGAGGATCTTTAAGGTTTAGTGTCTTGGAAACCAGGAACATAAAACATGAAAACATAAAACATTATTCATAAAAACAAGAAAGGATTTACCTTATGTTCATACTAGGTTCATTAATACATCTCACAACCTGGGGACATACATCAAATGAAAGGGTGAGCATAAGGCCCAGTAAGGGAAACAAGGGGAAACATTTAACATGTGAACTTGAGATACATCAACAATGTCATGAAAAAAAACTTTAAGGCACGAGAATGAAATCATGAGGCATATCATAATAAAGATAATGTATTTCATAACTTGAAGATGTCGCTACAATATTTAATATTGACAATTGTTTCTGTTTCACTAAGGTCCATCCCCACGGTGTCATTAAAAATTACCAAGGTTATTCACCAAGGCGTCTTTAAAAATGGCCATCTCTTGAGATTAAGTCTTTACCCAATGCATTGGAGAACTATCAGGGCGCACCCTTAATTTGTGTTTATAATCATGTGAGACACATATATAATCACCAACATTTCATAAATAACCCATATAGCATAAAATAAATGGGTTTCATTTCATAATCCTAACCTTTTAAAAACTGCTTTTAAGACATGATCTTTGTCTCACTTTAAACCCACGGAAAATGAATGCGGGTCTCATATATGTAGATCCCAGAATTTAAAATAGAACATCTTGATATTTAGGTCAAACCCCCTATAGAATAAAGAGATTTGAGTATTCACTTATTAAAATAAATTAATTTTTTTAAAAAGAGAGACATTTTGAGACGAAAATTCTGCAACATAACGGCTATTTTACATGGTTTTAGAAAACACTAAAAAGAGAGGGGGCATGGGTCACCCACTCATAAATGATCCAAAAACAGTATAGGGACATAATATAATGCATATAAGAACATGGTAATGAAATTTTAATGATATACCATATGAAATGAAAAACATAGAAGCAGGAGAAAAATAAGATTTCTCTTATGAAAATTCGGCAGCCTAACGGCGTCACTTAAACATCAACAATAATGAATTGATGATATCAAATAGGGTATCTCATAATATGAACATAAATGATATGTATGATAGATATACATATCATACACCAACATAATAAAAAGGAACTTGAAACACTTGACAAGAAAATAGAACTTGAAAATGAGAAGGGTGAAAGAATCAGTTACAAATTTTTTTGCAGCCTAACGGCGCCACGTAAACATTCATAAAACGAAATGACGAGGGTAAGAGGGGATATATCATCATATGAACATGAAAAGGACAGTAAGATGAATATAAAATAACATCCCCAACATAAGAACATGGAGCATAAAATAAATGACATAGAGAGAGTACTCAGAAAGAAAGAGAGAGGTAGGATCCCTTACCTTAAAATGCATCTCTTAAAACTCAAAGGTTGGGACCTTGAAGGATTAGGTAAACCTTGAGAGGACTCCTTGGGAGATAATGATACCAGAGCTTCGTTGGGGGATAGTTGGTAGTGAAAACTAAAGGAGGAATGGGTGGGTATTTATAGGGAATGTGAGGGGACAAGGCATTAATGGCCAAGGGACACCTCATAAGTGGTTTTCTCAAAACCATGGGCTCTCCCATGGTATTTACCATGGAGTTAGGCCAAATGGGGCCCCCCATATAATAATTAATCACCTTTGGTAGTCCAACCCTTAAAATATCTCATGACATCATCATGACACAGTTATGATGTCATTAAACATACAGAAACCCTAAAACTATATTTTTACTATTCATTGAAAATTCAACTTTCTTAGAAAAATCCCAAAATTTCACCTTTACCAAATATCAATGCTCCGATTTCAAAAATGAACTCCATTTTATAAAAACAATTTTCTAAATATTTTTAATTTAATTTTTATATAAATACACTATTCACCAAAAATTCATTTTTTTCATAAAAATCCCCAAAAATTACCGTACAATAATATCGATGCTCTGAGTTCAAAAATGAAATCCATTTTATAAAAATAATTTTCTAAATAGTTTTCATTTAATTTTTAATTAAAAATACTATTCACCCGAAAAAACTAATACTTGACTAATAATTTTTGAATTATTTATTTACCTATTTTATTGAATCACATTACTTAATCAAGGTGCCTAGATTGTATTAATACTTTTTTTTTATGTGAGATTACAAATCCATTTGGTCACATTACTAATTCTAAGCATAGAATCACTATACATAATTTACTATTCATCAAAAATTAAGTTGATCTTTTTAGATTCTAAATTTCGCACTGAACATTATTGTAGAAGACCATTTTTGGAAAATCATTACACATTTTTAATTATTTAAGGATTACATAAACATTGTTAAAATATCCTTTTTCAAAAATTCATCAAAAATATGCATACTATATTTATCAGGACATTTAAAAATTCAAAAACTTCACCATAAGAAGAGAACACAATATTATTTATAACAAAGGATTACACAAGGCAGTTATGGTCTTGTTACATAGCCCCTTATAACACCAGAATATGACTTATGAGTAAGGTGTGCTAGGGTGATAGAATCTTGGGGTGGCTCGGCCAACATTGAATGAGTAGTAATTTCTATCAGTTTGAACTTCTCATGAAGGCGATTCCGTTCTAGCTTCACTCGATGAAGTTCGGCTTTGGTTTGGTCCAGAGCAAAGCCCAGTGGTGCTAAATGCTTCCCAAGTTCCGTTAGATGGTCTTTGATTGGCCCGAGACTACTGGATGAGTCCATAAAATATTCTTTCTATATTAATTAACCAAGATCACTTGTATTTAAACACATTAATTGAAGCATTTAGATTCAAGTGATCATATTGACCAACGATCATATAACAGTCAAAACCCAACAATCTTATTTTAATTATACTCATGTTATCAAATGAAAGAGTTTTGTTGAGTACAAAATAACACGCAAAATTAGGAAACAATATTTATTCAAAATTTCGGGTCGTTACATTTCATATATATATATAATAGTATTGATATGGAATTTTTCTCTATTATAAATGTTAAATGAAACATGTTACACCATTACATAGTGATGACATGGTAGATAGACAAGATTCCACTCATGATTGTGGAACTCTCATAACGTAGCATGCATGGTTGGTTTCATGGGTGTATGAAATGGTTTGGGTATGCAAAAAAATATTGTAAAATAGTTTTAAATAATTTTTGGCATTTTTATGAAATTTAATCTTTCTGGAAAGTTGGTTTTAATTTGAATAGTACACTTTTGTTGCAATCAATTTTTGAACTTGATTATATTTAGTTATACACTGTTTTGAAAAATTATTTTGTATGAACTATTTTATAATAATGTTTTTATCTCTTATATCCTAGTGGCGTGATTAGGGAATTAATTGAAGATTTCCAAATGAGTTTCATACTGACACCTAATTTATAATTATGGTTCTTTTGCAGATGCTACCTTTCGAGACTGGGGAAAAGGTAATGTTTCCCATATTTTAACCACCACTTCATAATGATTGGGCTATTTGAGGATCTTTGAGCCTGGGACACATGGATCTTAGATTCTTATGGTCTTCTTGGAGTATTTTTTTTTGGTTTCCTCTATTTATATTGATATTTTATTAGTATTCCTTTATTCCATACGTTTGAGTGGTTTAGATATGAATTATGTAGTTGAGATGTATTTCATTTTTTCATGCATCGTATAGTGAGTTATTCAGTTATGGTTTTTAGGGTTAATAGATTTATTTTTAGGGTAACTCATACACCTCTTTCATTGAAACCATCCATCATTTATTTTTAGTTGTTGTTGTCTTGTGGATTTCTGCTAAGGCCAGGTAATGACTTGTCGAACTCTCATGCTAATTATATTTATCAGTGTATCAAAAATCATAATATCTTGTTCGGTCCTTTCCTAACAAGTAGTATTCGGTGTTCTTGGTCTTGGAGTTGAAATTAAATAACATCTATTATATAGTTTAGAATCTAAAAAAGTTTGATTATTGTAGGAACATGAAATTTATATCATAAAAGTATTTAGCTAACCCTTTTATGCTGAACATAAGGTTACCAAAAAGTGGGTACATGAGTGTTTTCAAGACCCTCACAGGATTTGAAAATATCATTTTCATGGGTTTAGCCAATGAGATGGGAATAACATGTGTGGTAGAGGAATGAGATCTATCTTTGACTTCCTATTTCATTTTGAGTAATGATTTTTGATTTTTTTCAAACATTTAAATTTTTTAAAAATGTGGAATTTGTTTTCAAATGAAATAATTTATAATAGGGTATGATTTAAATACTTTGAGAACTAGTTGATTTTCAAAAATCAATATGAACTGTTTTAAAACTTTGTAGAACATAAAATAATGATTATTTTTTCTAATACAATGTTGTGATAGTTGATGTTACCGAACATAAAATGTTATTCCATCAGCTTAAAGGGAGTGAGACTTATAGAGTTTGTTTTTGGTTTAGAAAATATCTCTCGCTATGTGTCATAGGAACCAGTCAGAAGATGCAATTTAAAATTTGGTTTCACATGAGCCACATGGTATCCAATTGATGGTCCAAAGAATCACTTGAGCTTTTCGAACTGTTGATTTGGGACTACAACCAGATACTCAGTTTACAAAATCCTTCACTACTAAAAATCCAAGTTGAGGAAGTACTATTTTCATCAATAGAGGAGCTAAGAACACTAGAACTAAGATGAAGAGGATGTGGGAAAACTATTCTATTTGATTAAAACTTTAAATGAAACCTTTTTTGATAAAACTCTAATATCCTCTCGCTGAAATAGAAAGTTGATCATTCATGTGTAGAGCATGTTCTATAACTATAACGCCATGACCCCTATAACCTAGAGTCTGTTCATTATTACATAACATTGGAATGAAATAAAGAATCATGTCCGGAAAGACCGATCAGTTTAGTAATATTGGAAAAAAGATACCAACATAAGATCAACATTACAACTTGAAAAGAAATAAAACACTAATTTATTCCATGAGAGACATCCAAGCTTCCAATATTATTCATGCAATTTACTCATAACTATCTTCTTCATATCCTGGGAAAATAAAACATAAGAAAGGGGTGATGTCAAATTCTTAATAAGGGTAAGCAATAGAGTTGAAGATAACATAAACATTATGCTTGGTGAATAATTAAAGACACATTCCTTTATAAATAATAATCATGAACACATTATGGTAGGAATATGAGCTGAGTAAATAATTCATTAATAAAAAAGTGTCAGGGTTATTCTACTAGTCGAATAACCACATGAACCATCATTATTATTTTCATAATGTGGGAATGTATAATGCTGGACATTCTGGATCATCATATCAAGGCCTTGTCCAACACATCTAAATATTATTTAAGCATCGGCCATAACCATATATCACATTGGGAAAGGCCTCGACCAATTCAACGTGGAATCATCTCATGAGACCAACCGATGCACCGAGGACATATAGCGGGCTCCACCCGTCACGTACTAAGTCCAATACATTCCTCATAAGAAATGGTCGAAACATAACATAAACATTTATATTAAAACTAGCATATGAAATGTCAATAAATTAACCATAAAGAATGAATTGTATAAAAATAATACATCCACAATCAAACATATCACAAAAACGTCAATTAAATACGGAATATTTTTTTCATAATAACTCAACATCAAACAACTGTAAAATAAATCAAATAATATTGACATAGCGTAAATGAAAAATATATGAAAGAAATAATTATTTCTATTTTGAAACCATTTAAGAGTCACATAATTATAAAAGAAATAATGTATTTTTATAATATTCTTATAAGCTTATAAGGTATTCTAAAATGATGTTATAATGGTGGAAAATAGCCGGAGCCATCGTATAAGTTAAAAAAAACATTCTTACCTTAATTATGTTGAAAAGGTCATAAAGTACCCTATTTGGAAAATGAATAAAACCTTCATTTCAAAACATATAAAAAAAATAAGGGTATAAATGACTTTAACCTTTAGTTTAGTAAAAAGTAAAAATGTTTTGAAATTCAATTTTATTAATACATGGATGTGTATGATAAATTTTCACTAGTAAATACTTATGTAAAAACAACCTCGGATACTAATGAGATTGTAAAATTAACCCTTACCTTGTAATTTTCATTGGTAGAGGGCACATTAACCACCTATATCATATATAATTCAATGTTATTAAATTATAAAAGAACTATCTACATAAATATGATATCATATATGATCCTTTAATATTTCTTTGTTAATAATATTTCAGTAGTGTCATAATTTTAGGTGTTAACAGATTTGTTTTCCTTTATATGCTTGGTTATGTAAGCCATGTTTGTTATGGAAAAGATATATATGATTCATATAAATAATGATATTATGTTCATAAAAAATATTTTTAGTCATCAAATAAAATATATTCTTGAATGGTTATGATGGGGAAATGAATCTTATCGCGTTCGTGGAGACGGTAATTCGTACGTACGCAGGAGCAACATTATCATTATATTAATGAAGATATCATAAGTAATTGGATGGTATATCATATATAAAGAATCATTAACATGTTATATCTATTATTTCACATTATTTATACTCACTATTATAACAATCCAAATAATGAAGTGTTTTAATAACAAACTACACCATGACGTGGAGACGGTAAGCCGTACGTACGCACATATGGTGACATTGTCATTTATAGGATGAATAAAATAATGAATATGGTTGTACCATATTTATCATAACATCAATGTATGTATAAAATACTATATTTATTATTTTGGTATGGAAACAACAATGAAATATGAAGTGGAAGAAGAATAAAAACCTGAAAGAGGTGATGAAATATCTACATCTTCTTTGGGTTCTTCCATTTGATTTGATCAAAAGTGCTCTATATGTTGGATTTAGGACCACATTAAGGCCTCTCAGTTTAATGGAGGTATGTTTTTAGAATACATGGGTAGATTTTGGATGAGAAAAATGGATTTGGGGATGTGATTTTGGGGGTAATGGAAGGGCCCTTTTATAAGAGTGGTTAAGGTCACTTTAGAAAAATCTTGAATATTTTATAATAAAATAATTTTAGTTTTCTAATGGATCCAAAATGATTTATTTACATTATATGGTGGATATTCGTAAAAAAAATCTCAACCAATTGGTTTTATATAGGTTTAGGTCACCATATTAACCTTATCTTTTAGATTTAACTCTTAGTTAAATAGTTTTACATTTACCATGTCTCTTTTAACTTTTATATTATATGGATAAAAAATTTACTATAAACTACCAAGAGAACCACAAGTGATTAATTATTAATAAAATATAGCCTTATATATGTCCTTTGGCCAATCCATAAATTTTTAAGAATATTATATCAATTAATAATATAGTATTTGTTTTAAAAATTCAATTATGTCAATTTTGAAACTATTTAGTAGTTTATATTATTAAAAGCCATTGAAAATTTATCACTTAGAATTAAATTTATTTAACCAACCATAACATGTAATATTATCCTAGTAAATTAGTTTAATTCATCAGAAGTCTTAAATTTACATTTATTTGGATATTTATAATATCAATTATTTTAATATTTCACTAATAAGGCAATTACTGCATCATCATTGTGTCATTAATAAATTAAATTATTTAATGTCTAAAAATTATAAATAAAATACCTTTCTGTAGGAAGTCTTTTTTATCTTTCTAATTAATATTTATATTTGAATTTATATTGTGTGTAACCATATATTAAAAATTTTATAGTTATTAAAATTTGAATATAACTCATTTTACTCTTCTTTAAATAAAATAATACTAAATGTCCTAATCAAATCCAAGTGGACCAAAAGATGTCATATTTTATTCCAAAGGTTGTTTATTGTCTAATTATACTTATCCAATAGAATTAGAACATGTATTCGGGTAATAACTATATCATTTTTACCCTTAATTACCTTATTTACTTTTAACCGTAGTAAATAAAAGTCAAAAGTTACTATCCACCAAAAATTATTTTCATTTTATTAAACCCCATATATATTACTTATATTTACCATGTCTCTCATATTTTTGAAATTCATCTTATTGAAGGGTTAAAATTATGTTTTATGCAAATTTTCAAATGCTCCGAGGAGGTAGGTAAAAGACGATAGAAAGTTCAATAAAATTTTCAAATATCTAAAATTATTATAAAATGATTTCAATGAATTAAATTCAACTTATATAGGTATTATGTATCTATTTTGACCTAAACAAAATTTAAATAAAATAAATAATTATTTA
Source organism: Viscum album (assembly GCA_963277665.1). NCBI lineage: Eukaryota > Viridiplantae > Streptophyta > Magnoliopsida > Santalales > Viscaceae > Viscum > Viscum album. The sequence continues at coordinate 85,779,959 of OY728151.1, read as the reverse complement.
AAGAAAAAGTTTGTTTTAACCAATTATGTAGTGTTTTTCACTATTCATCAAAAATTCACTATTTTCAGCAAAATACAAAAAATTCACCGTAAGCTAAATTCAATATTTAAAATTCAAAAATGAATTCCATTTTGAAAAATAAAATTTATAAAATTTTAAAAAGTTGGTATTACTATTCATAATGGCTAATTTTATTGTTTGTGGTGTTTTAGAACCTTGAAGTTGTGTATAAATCAAGCTATTTCATTATTCTATGGGAAATGTCCTGTGGAGGCTTGGGGTGTTGCATTATTCCCTCCTTCAAATAATTGCGTCCTCAAAATTTATAGAATACTAACACAAAAAAAGATTTAGGTGCTTCATCATATGTTTCTCTAGTTCTCACGTTGCCTCCTCCATCTTATGGTCTCTCTATAGAAATTTTACCAGTCGATTCGTCCAGTTTCGTAGCACTTGATTCTTGGTATAATAAATTTTGACAGGCACTTCACAATAAGACAGATCAGGTTCAATTAAATTTATTCATAGGTGCATACATGGAACCTTTCAGGCATGTATTTTCACAAACAGTGACATGTGGAACACATCATGAACTTTGGAGAGACATGGAGGCATTGCCATATGACGAGGTACAACTCAAATTCATTCTAGAATTTCAAAAGGTCTGATGTACCTGAGAATAAATTTTCCCTTCTTACTGAAATGTATAACACCCTTCAAAATATGTACCTTCAAGAAAATAAGATCTCCTACTTGAAATTCCAAATCCATCTTAAGTTATCGGCATATCTCTTCTGCCTACTTTGGGCTGCTTTGATGCGGATTTGAATAATCCTCACTTTTTTCAATTGTTTCCTCAATGAGTTCTAGGCCTACGATTTTTCTTCTACAAACATCATCCTAATAAGGTGGTGTGTGATGTCTCTTTCCATATAATTCATTATATGGTTCAATCGGAATACTTGAATGTAAACTATTGTTATATTAAATTTCTACCAGAAGTAAATATTTATCCCGCAAACCTTGAATGTCATGTGAGAATGATATCAACATGTCATCTATGGTTTTAATTGTATCTTCTAATTGTCCATCAGTATGAGGGAGGCAGGTAGTGCTGAAAGGAATTTCAGCATCCAGGGATTTCTGAAGAATTTTCTAGAATCCTGATATAAAACGGGGATCACGATCAGAAAAAATCTATAGGGATTCTCTAAAGAGTATTACATCTTCATTAATATACAGTCTTGCTAAATGTTTAAGTGTTAAATCTTCTCTTATATAAATAAAATGTGCTTCCATGGAAAGAGGATCAATAATGACCCATATTTCATTATTTTTTCTAGGATTATTTGGTAGTCCCATGACAACGTTCATCATAATATCATCCCATTTCCACTCAGGTATGGGAAGAGGTTGCATGACTCTTCTAGGTTGTTGCCTTTCATCTTTCACTTGTTGAAAAACAATAAATCTTGAAACAAAATTAGCAATCTCCCTCTTCATGTTGTCACACCAAAATAGTTCCTTCAAATATCTATACAATTGGTGATCCATAGGTGTATAGGGAAACTGGAGCTATGAGAATCATCCAAATATTCCCTTTTTGGACCAGGTATATCGGGAACACAAATTCTCTTCCCAAATTTCAACATCCCATCTTCATATACAGAGTCACTTAATTTTCAATCATTTACAGATTTATCATTCTTTTGAAACTCCCCATCATCATTCTAAGAACTCTTTATCCTTTCTATTAAAGATGGTTTGGAAGCCATTTGAAAAAGTTTTGATTTTTCACATTCCATGGTTATTTCTCATATACATCTTTACTATATCCCTCAAAATAGGATCCCTTTCAAATCTCATACTTTTCAAAACACCATGGTCCTTTCTACTCAATGAATATTTGACTTTATTTTCCTTCCATGGGTGGTAGTGTATAGTGGAATCATAATCCTTGAGTTGTTTATCCATCTTCATTCCCTAATGTTGACTTCCTTCTATGAGAAAATATTCTTCAAACTCTTATAATCAGTGTAAATCTCATATTTTTTCCCATAGAGATAGTGTTTCCATATTTTTAAAACCAAGATTACAACTGCTAACTCAAGATCATGAGTTGGATAGTTGTTTTCAAGATTTTTTAGCAGTCGTGATGCATATGCAATAACTCTATCTTCTTATATAAGGACACAACCAAGTCCTTTCTTTGAAGAATCATTATAAAGAACAAACTCATCATTCCCCGATGGTAGATTAAATATTAGAACATTGACTAATCTTATCATTAGTTCTCAAAAACAATCTTCGTACTGTTTTGTCCAAAAAAATAACCCCATTACTTGTGGTCTTGGTTAATGGGTTAGCCAACCGAGCAAAATTATGGACGAAATGTCCATAATAATCTGCTAAACCAATAAAACTGTGTACCTCAATTGTACTCATCGGTGCTGGCCACACTTTGATTACCGTTGTCTTTAAAGGGTCAACAAAGAATTCATCTTGACAGACAATATGTCCATGAAAATAAATATCTGGAAACCAGAATTAACACTTGCTAAACATCCCATATAATTTATTTCTTCTATGAGTCTTTTGAATAATGTGCAATTGATTTTCAGGATCTTCGTAGCATTTGAATTATACCAATATATCATCAATAAATACCACTAAATATTCATCAAGATACTCCTTGTAAGCTATATTCATTAGATCCATGGAGACATAGAGTGCATTAGTCAATCCAAAAGTCATTATTGTAAACACGTACTGCCCGTACCTGATTCGAAATGTTGTTATCAGAATGTCTTCCTTCTCCAAAAACAACTGATGATATCCAGATCGAAGGGCGGTCTTTGAAAAATATTGAGCACTATGAATTTAGTCGAATAAATCATCAATGCGAGGTAGGGGATACCTGTTCTTTATTGTTATATCATCGATGTCCCTGTATTCAATGCACAACCTCATAGATCTGCCTTCCTTAACAAAAAAGGATAGGGGCTCTCCATGGAGAAACACTAGGAAAAATAAATCCCTTATCTCTAAATTCCTCTGGTTTTTTCTTTAGTTACACTAATTCTACGGTTGACATTATATAATGGGTCTTCGATATGGGCCTTGAACTAGGAATTAAATAAATGGAATACTCAATTTCCCGTTCTGGAGTATGTCCAGGTAAATCCTCCGGAAACACATAATTATATTCATTCAAAATAGTTATGTCCTATATTCAAACATTCATTTCCCCTCCAATAAATATTTCATTCTCATCCTCCCCAATAATTGAATTTATTAGAGCTAATGGGGGTGGATGTAGATATGAATCAGATGGTGACGTTTCTAATCTAATGACAAGGTACTCTTTATCATCACCAAGAATTGTAACCTCACTCTTCTTACAACAAATTTTCATATCATGGTCCGAAATCCAATACATACAGATCATTATATCAAATTCAGTCATGGGTATTCTAATTAGGTCAACAGAGAAATATCATTTATATGCCTTAATTGGGACTGATTCAAAAAACATTGTTTCAATGATACTTCCCGTAGGAGTTTTTACTGACATCTCCTTTGTTAAATCAAATTCTTAATATCTCATTTTATTAGCAAACTTAGAAGATATGAAAAAATCAGATGATCCAGAATCAAATTAAGCATTGGGTAAAATTGAAGAAACCCTTTAAATTACATGCCACTACGTCTTTCGAATATTAAACCTTAGCAGTAGTATTCTCATTAGCATAGAATTGATCTCTTGGTCTTTTCTTAGGTATGTTCCCCTGATGCGTAAAAATTCATTTTCATAATGTCCCATCTCCTTACAATTGTAGCATTTGACATTGGTATCTTATTTATTCCCCTTATAGTCAGTAGAAATATGGCATTTATGTCCACATTTGTAGCATACTCATTTTTCTTTTAGATAGGCACAAGGGTGCTTCATTCCAAATTTATAATGTGGTTAAAATTTAACTCTTCCATTCTTCTTTTTTTTTCTTATTTTTTTCCCATAGTGTTCAGTAGATCTCTTCTTACCTTGCTTGGCTTTAAATTCATAAGACTTGGAGAATTCAATTTCTGTCTTGATAACACATGAGACAATATCTGCATACGTTGAGAAGGATTATAAGACAAATTCTTGATGGAGAAACGGTTTAAACCCATCAAATAAATGATCAATCTTAGTTCATATGTTATGTATATAATCTACAGCATTCCTTTCTATCCTTGAAAAGTTAGCCTCATTCTTTTCGGCATTCGCATCCCCCTTTTTCCTCAGGCATTGAAATTGTATTTTCATATCCTCTCTATGGTCATGAGGAAAGTATTTTTCTATGAAAAATTCTTCAAACACCCCCATTCCATGATTGAATATTCTTCATCATCTTTTGTGTTTTGAGTCAATGACCACCATTGATCTCCATCACTTGTGAGGCTATAAACTTCCATGACAACTTTTCTCATTCTCTACTCCCCAAAGCATGAAATATTTTCTCTAAGGAACATATAAATTGCTCAGCTACTACCAAATTTGAAATACCATTTAATTTTGGTGGTTTATTCCTCATGAAGCGGTATAACATTGATCCTCCACGTTGTGGATCAGGTTGCCTCATATGGGTAATATTATTAATCATAACATGAGTGAGTTGTCCCAATATGGTGATAAGATGATCAACACCAGTTGCATAACCTGATCCACTATAATTATCAAGAGTAGGAGAGAAATCTCTACATGGATTTTTTGTATTGATACGGTTTCTATTACTTCCACTAGGAGCCATTTCTAAACAATGTCATATTTTATATTAGTTTAGGAATACCAATATATAATTCCAAACATGTAAAACAGTTAACATAAATTTAATAGTTTATGGATGTAATCCATAATCATAAAAGTTTAATTTTTTAGGAGGTATATACTCATAATTCCATCCTAATAGTTTAAAAAAATGAAAATTATCCACGTATATCCCACGAGAGTGTCATGACCAAGAGTGTTGCAAGGCCCATTGTGGTGCACCAGTTCTCATTCAAGTCCTGCTCAATGCTCTGTTTTCTGGTTTTACCCCTAGGTACATCTGTGCCAGAGCCGCATCTACCTTCTCGTATCCAGACATGTATGTATTGTTTGGAAAAATCAAAAAATCTCTACGGTACCAAAATTATCAGAAGTACATTTATACTAATCCTCAATGTCTATCTTATGGCAATGTTCTCTAATCAGAGTTTTTATAAATATAGTTTCCAATGGTTTTAATAAAATTCCTATGATACCAATAGTAACACCCTGACCCCAGTTACCTAGAGTCTCTACCAAATTACATAACAATGGCATGATACAAGGAATCATGTCCCGAAATACTGATCGTTTTAGTGTTATTAGAAACAAGATACATATATATCTTCACCATTACAACTTGAAAATAAATACAACACTAATTTATTCCATTAGAAATATCCAAGCCTCTTATATTATGCCTTCAAGTCACTCATAACAATCTTCCTTATATCCAGGGAATATGAAACATAAGAAAGGGGTGATCTCAAATTATCAGTAAGGGTAAGAAATATAACGGAATATAACATAAACATTAGGCATGGTGAATAATTAAAAACACATTCCATTAAAAAAAATAACCATGAAAAATTTATTGCAAGAATATGAGCTATGTAAATAATTACACAATAAAACATAGTCATGGGTATTCTACTAGTTGAATTACCACATTAACCATCAATATTATTTGCATAATTAGGGAATGTATAATGCCGAATATTTTGAAACATCTTGTCAAGGCCTCGGCCAAAACCATATATCAAATTGGGAAAGGCCTCAGCCAATTCCACATATAATTGTCTCATGAGACCTATCGATGCACCGAGGAGCTATAGCGGGCTCCACCTGTCACATACTAAGTCCCATACATTCCTCATAGGAAAATGTTGAAACATAACATAAATATTCATTTTAAAACTAGCATACAAAATATAAATAATTAAACCATAAACCATGAATGGTATAAAAATAACACAACCATAGTAAAAAATATCACAAAACTTTCAATAAAATATAGAATATTTGTATCATAATAAATCAACTTCAAACATGTTTAAAATCCATCAGTGGATGTTCACTTAGATAAAATGAAAAATATTTGAAAGAAATACCTCTTTCTATTTTGAAATCAATTAAGAGTTAGATAATTATAAAAGAAAACCATTATTTTTAAAACATTCTTATAATCTTTTAAGGGAATATTTGATGTTGTTATAATGGTGGAAATAGCCGCACCCGCCGTATAAGATAAAGAAACATTCTTACCTTAATTTTGTTGCAAGGGTCATAAAGTACCTTGTTTGAAAATTGAGAGAAAGATTCCATTTAAAAAATATATGGTCAAATAAGGGTATAAATGAATTTAACACATAGTCTAGTAAATATTAAATATGTTTTGAAATAATTTTTTTAGAAAATATGGATGTGGATGATAATGATGTCCCAATAGATAATTACGTAAAAACAACCTTGGATAATAAATAGACTGTGAAATTAACCCTTAACTTGTAATTTTCCTTGGTTGAGGGTACATTAAAAATATTTATAATATTTAAATAATTGTTATTAAATTATTAAATAACTATATACATAAATATGATATCATATATGACCCTCTAATTTTGTTTTGTTAATAATATTTCAGTAATATCATCTATTCGGGTGTCAACTGGTTTGTTTTCCATTATATTATTGGATACGTAAACCTTGTTTTTTATGGATATGATATATTTGATAAATATACAGAATGATATTTTCATTAACAAAATTAATTTTAGTCATAAAATAAAAATTATTCTTGAGTGGTTACGATAGGAAAATGAATCTCATCGCGTTCGTGGAGACGGTAATCTGTACATACGCACGAGCGACAATATCATTATATTGATAGAAAAATTGTATGTTATTGGATGGTATATCATATATGAATAATAATTAAATGTTATATTTATTATTTACATTATTTATACTCATTATTATATCCATACAAATAATATAGTGTTTGAATAACAAACTACACCACAACGTGGAGACAATAAGTCATACGTATGTACGTATGGTGACTTTGTCATTTATAGGATGGATAGAAAAACAAATTTGGTTGTAACATATTTATAATAACATCAAAGTATGTATAATGTACTAGATTAATTATTTTGTTATGTAAACATCAACTAAAGAGGATGTGGAAGATGAAAATAACTTGAAATATGTGGTGAATTATTTACCTATTCTGCGGGTTCTTCCTTCTGATTTGATTAAATGGGCTCCATAGGTTGGCTTTCTGACCAAAGTAAGGCCTCTAGGATGAAGGTTAAAAAGTTTGAGGGATATTTGGGTAGAGTTTGGTCGTGCCAAATGATTTTGGAGGTGTGATTTTGAGAGAAGGGGAAGTTCTCTTTTATAACAGAGGTGAATGTCACTTTAAGAAAATCATGAAATATTATTTTATAATAAAATTATATTCTATTTTTAATGGCTACAAAATGATTAATTTCAAATAAAATGTGGTTATGGGTCGACAAAATCTCAACCTATAAGTTTTAGATAGGTTTAGGTCACCATATTAACCTTATCTTTTATATTTAACTCTTAGTTAAATTGTTTGACATTTACCATGTCTCTTTGTATTTATTGATTATATGGTTAAAAAAATTTATAAACTGCCAAGAGAATCCAATGTGGTTCATTATTAATATATATAACCTTATAAAAGTACTTTGAACAATCCATAAATTTTTAGGAATATTATATCATTTAATAATATAATATTGTTTTAAAAACTCAATTATGTCAATTTTGACACTATATAGTATTTGATTTTTTTAAAGACATTCAAACTTTATCACTTAGAATAAAATTTATTTAACCGATGCTAACATGTCATATTAACCTATAAACTTTTTTTAATTCATCAGGAGTATCAATTTACATTTATTTGTATATTTATAATATCAATTATTTTAATATTTCATTAATATGGTAATTACATCATCATCAATATGTCATAAATAAATTAAATTATTTACTGTCTAAAAATTAAGAATAAAAAACCATTACGTAGGAAATATTTTCATATTTATAATGAATATTTATATTTTATTTCATATTGAGTGTAATCCAATATTAAAAATGTTGTATTTATTAAACATTGAATTTTAATCTTTTAACTATTCTTTAAATAAAATTATAATAAATGTCATAATTTAATCTAAGTGGACCAGAGGGGGTATTATTTTATTCCTCGGGTTTTTTTGGTCGAATTATACTTATACTATAGAATTAGGACATATGTTAGGGTAATTATGATATCATTTTAATTACCTTATTTACCTTTAACCATGGTAAATTAAAGTCTAAAGATATTATTCACCAAAAATTATTTTCATCTTATTAAACCACAATTTAATTACTGATATTAACCATGTTTCTCATATTTTTTATATTTAACTCACAGAAGCTATATGAAAATTTAAAAAAGCTCCTAGTAGGTGGGTAAAAGACGGTAAAACGTTCAATAAAATTTTTATATTTTTAAAATTATTATAAAATGAGTCCAATGAATTACATTGAAATTATATAGGGATTATGTATCAGTTTTGACGAAAATTAAATTTAAATTAAAAAATTAATTATTTAAAAAAAATTTGGTTTTAACGTATTGTTTTTCACTATTCAAAAAAAAATTGAATGTTTTTATAAAAATACAAAAAAATCACCCAATGATAATTTTAATTTTCCGAATTCAAAAATTATGTCCATTTTGAATAATAAAATTTATAAAATTTCAAGATGTTGGTATTATTATTCATTATTGCTATTTTGATTGGTCGCGGTGTGCTAGAACCTCAAAGTTGTGCATAATGAATGATATTGCACTATTCAAAGGGAAACGTACCTTGGAGGCTTGTGGTGTTACAATAACTATTGAGGGAGCTGAAATGAAGTGAGACTTCTTAGTATTGGACATGAATTTTTATAATGTATCCTGGGTATGGAATTGTTGACAACGTTCAAGGATAACATTGACAGTTACAATAGAACAATTAGTTTTACAACAGAGGACAACATCGATCATCTTTTTAGGGGAGTGAGGGTTGTAATGAAAGGTGAAATGAGATCGTTGGCATCAACATTGGGAAAGATATATTTCTAGTTGGAATCATTGAATTTGAAATCCCTAGTAGAGATCAAGGATGTGAGTTTTCAAATAGTTGTGGCTCAATTTATATATATCGTTACCAGGAATATATCAGGGATTCCACTTATAAGGGAAGTAAATTTTACTATTGATCTTCTCCTAAGGACCATGCCTATTTAATTTCCATACTATTGGATGGCCCCAGCAGATTTACTAGAAAAGAATGTGCTGTTAGAGGAGTTGTAATGAAAAGGTTTCATTTTTCCATGTATGACTCTTAGGGAAACATTGGTAATGTTCATTTAGAAATCAGATGAAACTATTCAGTTGTATGTTGGTTATCAAACGCTTAACCAAGTGATGATAAATAATTGGTATCCAATACCACTTATTGATGATTTATTTCATAAGTTTAGGGGAGATCCGTGATTCTCAAAGATCTACTTGCGATCAGGGTATCATCAATTGCATGTTTAGAAGAAATATATTGTGAAGATTGCTTTCAGAAGAAGATATGGCCACTAAGAATATGTAGTCATGCCTTTTGGTAAACCAAATGTACCTGCAGTCTTCAAGGAATTAATGATTCTGATATTTCAGAAATACTTGGAGTCTTTTTTTGTGGTGTTTTTTAAAGTCTACTTGGTGTATTCAAATTCAAGGGATAAACATGAGAAATACTGGGAAACAGAGTTGATAATCTAGAGTGATAACCGTTTTTATTCTGAACTGTAATTGTTTGTTTTTTTATTACAAGTGGTACTCTTTCCTTCCTTGTGATTTCTAAAAAAGTTGATTCGGTGGACCCTAAAAATATAGAAACTTTTATGTCATGGAAACCATCGAACAATGTCATTGAGATACAATGTTTTCTTGGTCTGACTCGTTACTATAGAAACTTTTTGTGTGGGTTATCATGACAATCCTCGCTAATGATAGATCAGAAACTGGAGAATGATCCATTACAATGGACAGTGTAAGCCCATAAATATTTCTATGAGTTGAATGGTATCCTTACATCGGCACCTACCCTAATTTTTTCAGAACTAGAAAAGGGGTATGTGGTGTACTGTGATGCATCAGGATCTGGGTAAGTTCATGTTCTCATGAAAGGAAAAAATGTTATGGCTTATCGTTATATGCATTTGAGAGTGCAGGAGAAGAATTTCACAACCCATAATTCAAGGCCAACTACTGTCGTCCATTCCTTGAATATTTGTCTCCACTATCTATTTGCTAATAAATTCACTATGTTCACAAATCATAAGATTTTTACACACATTTCCCCACAACAATATTTCAATCAAAGGAAAAGGATATGGATGGATTATACCTAGATATTTTACATTTAATTGATGTATACACTTGGAAAAATTAATTCTATGGTAGACACATTGAGTATAATGTCATATACTCATTTGGGGAATGATGATTCAGATGAAAGGATTCTTATGTTAGTCCTTGTTGACACGCATGTGAAATGTAATGACCATGGTAATCATATAGTTTTACTTTCAGCAATGATAGTTCCTGATTTAGTATAGATGTTTAAAGAGGCACAATGGCTTGACGAAAAATTTCTATAAATTAGGCCAAACTCAATGGTGGGGAGGCCATTCAAGGCTGGAAACTTGATGGGAATGTAGTGATGTGGTTTATTGATTATATGGTTGTACCTATAGATTTTCAAGAAGAACTTCATCATTCTAATAACTATTTAATATTGGTTGTACATCTAGTCACCCAAAATATGTATAAGGCATTGAAGGCATAGTTTTGGTGGAGGGGAATGAAAAATAACGTGGTTGAGTTCATTTAATGGTGCATTATTGTCAGCAAGTTAAGACAGAGCAGCAGGGACCAGTGGGTATATTCTTGTCATGGAATATTCCTATATGGAAATGGGTTCCTATTCCCATGGATTTTCTAACAGGTTACCCAATAATGGTTTGGAAGCAAGATTCCATTTGGGTTATAGCGGATCATCATACCATGTCGGCCCATTTCATCCAAATTCATGAGACTCATACGGTGGAGGATCTGTCGAATCTTTATATCCAAGAATTGGTAAAGAGACATGGTGTACCTCATTAAATCTTTTTAGCTAGATATCTGAGGTTCACATCTCTCTTCTAGAAATCCTTCCAGAAATCCCTTTGAAATCAGTTTAATATGAGTACAACAAACCATCCTCAGATAGATGTCTAGTCTGAGAAGATGGTAAAAATGTTGGAAGCCATGTTGCAAGCATCTGTAATGGATTTTGGAAGCTCAATATAAAAGAATCAACCCTCAGTGGACTTCTTATATAATAACATTTATCATGACTTAATAAATATGGATCCATTAAAAGTGTTATATGGGCATCCTTGTCATTCTCCACAGGGCAGGGTGGAAACAAGTGAAACATCCTTATTGGGTCCTTTCGTGTCCAAGAATCAATAAAAATGATTCAGGTGATTAGAAAGAGAGTAGAGATGACTTAATGTTGTCATATATATTATGAAGATCACATTCTATGGTCGTTGTCCTTTGTAGTGGGTGATCATGTATTCTTAAGGATTTATATGATGCTTGAACATCATCTTTTTGGGAATCAAGGAAAGTTATCTCAACGATTTAGAAACCCCTTTGAGATAATAGATCGAGTTAGAGATGTGGAATAGTGGGTTTTACTACCACAATGGTTACATTCAGTGGACAATGTTTTCTATATACCTTAGTTGAAGAAGAATGATCTTGATCATATCTATGTGATTAGATGAGATCACATGAATTAAGTGCACGATGGTTCATTAGTACTTTTCTCAGTGTGGATCATGGATAGGAAAGAGATACTATTATGTGATAAAATCATCATCTTATTTCAGATTATATGGAATCATTGTTGTATTTAGAAAGTGACTTGGGAACAAGAGAGGGAATTGAAAGAGCAGTGGTTGGGACTCTTCCTTGACAACAATGGTTTTCTACAATCCGAGGATGTAAAGACCAATAGAGGGGAGAATATAGTACCCTATGTTTTGGGTATATAAAAATAAACCATTCTTTATGTAAAAATGTTTTTGTATTGAAATTGATTGTATTTGAATGGGTTCGATAAATAAAATAGCATGTATCCATAAAATATATTGTTTCCATAAAAGAGGGTGTTTCCATAAAAGAGGGTGTTTTTATAAAGGATGGTGTTTCCATAAAGGAAGGTGATTCCATAAAGGTGGTTGTTTTCATAAATGTGGGTTCTTTTATAAATTATTATGTTTCTATAATGGATGTTGGTCCATAAATGTGGGTGTTTCCATAATAGAGGGTGTTTCCATAAAAGTGGGTGTTTCCATAAAAGAGGGGTGTTTCCATAAAAAGATGTGTTTCCAAAAAGTATGGGGCATTCCCAAAGAAAAAATATTATCTATAAAAAGGGTAAGGGTGAAGTATGGGATAGTTTGGGAGGACGTGGAAGGTGATTTGGGACCAAAATGATTGTCCCACGGTCTTTTCATGCATTTCCCAAACCGTGCGGTCAAACAGTGCACAAAGGTCAAAACAATATCCTATTTTCTAGGAACTTGATCGTTTTAGCTGAAATTATTATTTTTTGATTAATAACTCCCCTAATTCTAAATTTCTATCCCTTAATGGTTTTATAACCTTTATAATAGGATTTTTATCCAATCCAAATCCCTTCCTTGGTGATTTTAATCCTGATTCTCATTGTATGTGGCCGATCATAATCGTTTTTTGTAAAATTTTCTTAGATTCCTTCTTCCCTATACATGATTTCATATATATATACCTAAATTTGGTAGATCTATGATTTTAACACAAAATGAAGAATTATATGGTGTTTTTATTGACATTAGAGATTGTCAAATCTATTTCTTGGAATCTTGATCTGATTCTTGAGGTATGTCACCATTCATTCATGTTTTGTCGCATTTTCATAAATATTCATAGATCTAATTCTATGATACATTTTATTTATTATATATAAACCTATGATGATTACATATACGTGTTCAAATTTCAAATAATTCAATATTGATTTGTGATCATTCTAGGAGAACAGATCGAAGTATGTTCTTTGTGAATCGACATGGCTTCTTGTGTGTTCTTTGTCCTTTGTCGAGTTTCGTAAAAACCATCAAGGTAGGTGGATTCACTCTCATAAAATATAACTATAATTGACTTTAGTAGTATAAAATTGAGTAAATTGGATAATATTTATGGTGAAATCTTTGTTTGATGCATTGAAATAATTTCTTTAGTGATGATTTGTCGTTTTTGTTAGATTTGTGACATTTTGATAAATTGTTGTGAAAATTGATTATGTTTGTTGAATTTAAAATGGCAATTTAAAATTATTGATTTTATAGAAATTCTATATGGTTTTATTTTCTAGTGGGTTTCAATAAAAAAAATTCTTATTGAAAATTGTTGGCATTGTAATGGTTTTAATGAAAAATAGTTTTCAATAATAATATGGTTTTATTGAAAGGGGTGTTTTGGAATGATCTTTGTGCATATGTGGTGTGTGTGTTCATGTCTAATATATTGGTATTGGTTGAAAGATGACCTAGTTCTCAGTGCCAAAGGTTTAATGGAACATGAAATACCATTACCTTGTGATGAATTGGATGATCAACAAGAAACCACTCATGAGTAAGGAACTGTTATAACATAGAATGCATGGGTTTGTGGAGTGGTTTGGATATGCCAAAATGAATTTTGAGAAATGGTTTTTGATATTTGGTATTATTTTTAGTATTTTAGTATTTAGTTTTTTCAAATTGCACTTTTCCTCTTTGTTTTAAGCAGTTTTGAAACTTTTTTATATAAATGTTTTTAAACAGTCTAGGAAAATTGTTATGTTTGAATTTTTTTATAATAATGATGAAAAATCTTATATCCTAGTGTCCTAAGTAGGGAACTCATTAGAGGCATCCTAAAATGTTTTATACTAATCCCTGGTTTGGGACATTGGTTCTTTTGATCATTTTATCATTTGGGATAGGAGAAAATGTAAAGTTTCACATGTTTTTAGAACCACATCATGATGCTTGGGTTGTTTGATGATCTTAGACCATGTGACATATGAAGCATGGTGTCTGGTGGTCTTCATATTGTCTTTAGTTTGATTCCTCTATTTACATTGATATTTTTTTATTCTTCTTCTATTTCATACTTTGGAGTGGTTCTGATATAAATAATGTAGCTAAGATGTCTTGTTTTTCTTCATTCAACATATAGTGATTTTTTCAGTTAAGGTTTTCTTGGTAAATCATGTTATTATTAAACGGTTAATAGTCCCCCACATTTATTGAAACTTTTTAGCATTTATTTCAATCCTTTTCAGTCTTGAGGATATCATCTAAGTCCATGTAATGACTTGTTGTGCTCTCTAGCCAATGAGAATTAACGAGTCATTACAATATAAGGCCTTTATTAACTATCAAAAATAATTCAAAAATTCTCCTAGAATGAATCCCCAATGTTGTTTAATGTATAATTGTTCTTCAAACTAACCATTATATTAGGCATACTTCACATCAATTTGGAATATGTTTTATTGGATTTTTAATGAAATTTCATGAAATATACTTATCATTTATCACCTTTCCACCCATGAAAATATATCATCATGTTCCACTCCTTCATCTTCATAAAATATTTTACACAAAATTATTTCATAATTTTACAAAAAATATTTATATTTTTGAAACTTATTTTAAAATTCACAATTATTTCATATTCCATTATTTTCATGAATGGGTACCAAATCAAAGGCATTATTATAGTAATTCATATATAACTATTAGTTTAGGGCATCGAATTTCACTTTTATTAAAAAATAAAATTTCACATATCTTTTTTAACTTGATAAAACAATGATTTACGTGTTGTTTCCCACAAAGTCTCTCTTTTTTGAACTCGGTTTCTCTGTTCACCTATAACATTCTTCACAAGAACCAACATTATCTCCCCATGATGATATAAATGTGGTTTTATCAGATCACATGAAATATACATATATCATTCTTCAAAATATATATCTTACAATATTTAATTATATTTTAATCATATCAAAGAGAACTATAAAATTAGTTCATCAATATCACATCTGGAACATTTTTTTTCATGTGGGTTTTCTATAATTGTTTCTTCCAGCACATTTACATTAGATGTATCAATAATCTTTCTATTATCCTTTTTATTATTGAGGAAACCACTTCCATTTGGAGGATATATTAATACTTTTCCTTCAAAGGATTTTTTATCAAGCTTACTAATATTTTAACCTTTAACCATAATAGGACAAGGCTTCCCAAACACTATCAAATGCATCAAACATGGCTTAGTATTGTAATGATGATTTTAATGGGTACATATTACAATTTTTTGTATATAAAAAATTATTTTGAATATTAATGACTACCCAAATATAATTTATTAAAAAACCATGATAGGTCTCAATATCTAATAACATTATTCAAGCCTTCCAAGCTATATTTTTGTACTTTTATTCTAAAACACCATTTTCATTGCTTATACGGTTCACTATGTTTATTTTGAATAGAATAATTATCAAAATATAAATTAACTATTGGAATTGTATATTGAAAACAATATTCTTTTTGTATAGTTTTTAGTGAGATGCCACACACCTTCTATCCACTTCTTTTAACCTTTTTAATATCTTTAGAGCCCTGGATTTAAGTTTTATATAGCTAATACATATAAATCATTTAAATTAAAAAATAAATAAAATAAAATATTTATCTATATTTTTTATGGATTCTTCAATAGCCCACAAATTTATAAATATATAAGTTTGGATGGTGGAATTAATAGAATCTCTCTCTTCAATATTGTATAATTGAAAATATTAAATTTTATGCATGTTGAATACATATAATTTCTATCTCTCTTTTAATTATAGATGCTTGGGGATAATTTTATCCCCAAGTGATATTTCTCATGTTTAGTTTTTTTAGAATAACTAAACCTTCAATTCCATATTTTATTTTATTTTCTTTAATTCATCTGTAACATGAATTTATTTCATCACCATAATGAAACATATATCACCTTATTCATTGAATACTTATCAAAAAGAACACATATATTATGATATTAAAAAAAATCGATCCCTCTAAAAGAGAACTACTTTAACCACATCAGATAACTGAGATAAAAAAATCATATAGTGTATCAATCATTCAAAAAACAATTTTTTAAAGTATTATAGTTGATCATTCAAATTTAAAAATGTTTCAAAAACTTTTATTTTTAGGATATTTTTGTTTCCAATGTTCATTGTAAATTATTTTCACCTTTAATTATCCTTTAGAAGATGTAAATCCCCTATCAAATGAAAGAAACATCCAATATCAAGACTATATTGTTTTTCCATGATTTAATTTTAGGTTACAATTTTAAAAAAATATTTATCATTACCTTTAATCATCATATTATATGGATTTAGTGTATTTAAACTAAAATTTTATGATGATGAGATAATATGGACACATTTATTTAGATTGTGACCATGTTGGGAAAAACATCCACAAATGTTTTGCAAGAACATAAAAACCCTTTAATTTTTTCATTCCACAATTTTCAATTAGCATACAATTATTATTTTTTAGAGAGTCATAAATCTGATACAATCATTAAATCTAAAAAATTATAGACTCATTATGATATTTGTAATAAAAAAAATAAATCTTTTTATGTGATTGTTTTCTTGATGATATAAATTGAGTCAATTGAAAGTATAATTTTCATTGTAACTATATAATGATCAAGAATTTGATACGTATCTTGAATCCCACTTTGAGTAACCATAAAAGGTATTATTGAGAAAAAAGTATTTTAGAAAGAAAAAAAAATTTCCATAAATATAAAAAAAATTTAATCCTTTTGTATTCACTAGTTGTAATTTTTTTGGACATCAAGATAGAGTTTTAAAATTTTCTAGACTTCTTATATACACTATATTTATTGAGAAACATGATCTTTCTCAATTAATATTTCTTCTCAATATATATAACAGAATTTTTTTCATCTTTTAAATCCTTTTATGACATATTATCTAATCAACATGTTTTAAATATTATGTTTTCCTTCCTCAACCAGTTTTTCCTTAATGATTTCTTTGAATTCTTATATTTAATAGTTTATGTAAAATATGAATTTATTCACATCATTTTAAACTATTATCAATTTTTATTGAATAAATTCAAGATAATTATTTTTATCATTAACCTATTATTTTATCATGACTCCAAAAGTATTTGTATCATCATGGTTTGTCATCATGTCATCAATTTCAATTAATAACATTTAAATTTAATTTTCATAGAAATATTCCTCATTGTATGATGATTATATATATATTTCTAATTAATTTTCATTTAATTTTCCTACAATTAAATCTTTGACACACATTACTTCAACTATATTTTTAATATACACCAGATCCAATATTATTTTTACATAACTTCTAGAATAACTTATTTCACAACCAGTGAAATTTACATCAATTACCTTAGAAATGAGAATTTTTTCATCAATGTCATATTAAAATTAAATTTTATCCTCTCCATTATATTTTTCACTATATTTTCACATGAATAATAATATTATATTTTTTTATTTATAAAATTTTATTCCCAAATATATACAAACAGACATGGACTTGTTTGTCTTTGTTGATTTGATCGTCAAGTCTCTTCTGGTATTCTTCATCCAATTGACTATCTTCATCCTATGTCAATCATGGATAAATTTTAGAAACTTATCCATTGGATATACACTTGAATCATTTTAGATAAATATTTTCCTTTCAATTGTGATTTCCTTTTCTCACATTTAATGATATAAGATATATCATTTTATCAAACCTCAATAATATATTTGTTTCCAAATATCATATTCCATCTATACATTCATTAAAATTATACATTAAATTATCTAGATTCATTAATTTAAATGATATTTAATTTTTAAAAATAATTGTTTCTTGAAAAATGTTTATTTTATCCTGATGTATGTAAACCAGACTAATGTGAAAGAAATCATGTGTGAGAGTTTGTAGATTTGTATATTCCAAAGAGGATACTTTTGTATCAAAACCACCTGGTAGTATGAAAAGTTTATTCTCAACCACTTTTTGTCTTAAAACATATCATTATAGGATTTTGTAGTCATCATTATCTCATTTACAATTTTAATGAATCCATCAACAATTTTATCATCACGCATTTTGATATCTTTAAAATTCAATATATATATATATGCCCACATTCACATTGGTATTTACTTTAGATAAGTTCTCTTATATACCCAATAGAACTTATTACATTTTAACCATTATAATTTCGAAAATTTTCACTCTTAAGTCATTATAATATCATATTTTCAGTATGTAATCGTTATCATAATTCTTCATATATGCTGAGAAATAATTATAATTATTTTATTTGGTGGGAACGTCACAATTTTTTTTCTTATAAATCATTTAAAACATATTATTTGAATGTCAACTCTCATAATTATATATAATATTACTTTCCCATAACATTTTTAAAACCCATTAATATTCATTTAATTAAATTTTTCTATTATATACCCCAATCATTTAACAAAAATATCATTAATTGTTGATAATCTCTAATCCAAAAAAAACGGACGATCACAAATCGAGGAAAACAAAACTTTGATACCAATCCAAAAGGAAAACACATATCAATGGAAATCCAAGAGAGGATGGGGAATCATTTCTTTAAATTCTTTTTAGGTTTCTTTTCTATAAAATCCCAGAAAAACTATTAATGTGAAATAAAATCACTACCAAACTCACACACATGGATGGAAAATAATATTTACAAGTATCACCTTTAAAAAATTAACGGTCAATCCTTGGTATAATATAAGTATCATTGAATCCATATAACTCTCAAGTATCATCATGTAGGTAGAAAGGGAAAACGAATATCATTTTACTCATGTTATATATCTCCATTTTTTTGATCCTCCCCACTCAAATATAATTATAAAATTAATTGGATTATAAATAGTATAAATTCCCTAAACCGATCCTTTCATTAATTTATATGGTTATACTATATCTTCTTAAAATTCAATTTCAAAATCTCTTAATGTAGGCTACATATTCACAATCATATAGTTTCATAAAAACTTCTTATTATTATTCATTACCCTGAAAATATTCATTGTTATTTCAGTATAGATCATTCTTCGCTTCAACTCACATACCCCTTCTTATAGGTATACTAGAAAAATTAAATTACACAAAAATTTCCTTAAAAACGGTCATTTAATAAAATTAAATTTGATCTTATAATTAAAATGTGTAAAATTATTTAAACATATTCTCAATGACTTCTATCCTTACATTTTTTTCTTCATCATTTTTAATTTTTCTATAGGTCACTACAATATCATGCATCCTATTATACAGTGAAAAATTAATTATATAACTATCATCTTATTCATAAATTATAGAAACTATTACTGTTAATAGTAAACATATTTCTTCATTTATAAGAATGAATAATATTTTTAGATGTTTTATCATTGGTCAAATGTATTTGGAATAATCCAATTTAACTCTATTTTATTCAACAAATTCCAGAAAATTTCATTTTAATTACTTAGTACTCCTGAAATTTTCACAAATTCTTCTCTCATTTGAACGTTTGGATCACTCAAATACAGTATTAGATTCCCTGGTAAACTAAGTGAACTAACTCGTATATATAGAGACATGATGAATATGATTGATAACATAAATCCCAAACATTCCATAACGACTCAAAATTAGTTTAAAATCACTCATTCATAGGCACCTTACCATTTTCATAATTTTAATTCTAAACATAAAAAAACACAAACAAATATCAAAATTTTTCCAAAAACAATTCAATATTAACTCATATAGTCTTATCAGCTGACTCGTATGATTCTATAGGCTTATCAAACATTAATCTTAAATCAAAATTACTGAATCCTTCACATTTATCTCATGTACTCCTAAATTTACAAACATCCCAAAATATTGAATTCAACAAAATGACTATACAATATTTTAGTGAGAACATGATTAATAAATTGACAAAAAAATACAACATAATAATCATATGATTGAAAAAAACTTCTTATAATAATTTCCATATGATATAGGGAACAACTTTCATCATGTCAGGTTTTTCAAATATCTATTAAATCAAAAAAATATCCATATTTGTTTTAGGCTCAAATTTAATCAAATTCATACTTGGAAAATATCAATTTTATTATCTTTCATAAATTATATTAATTAATTTTACAGAGTTTTTATTTCATTAAAATTTGTATTATGTTATATACTTCAAAATAGAGTGTGATGTGGCCTTTAAATACTCAAATAATATTTTATTCCTTTATATATTATATGATATAAAATTAAATCAAAAATTAATTTATTTTTCATTATTAATCAACATGTATTTTATTTACTTTGTCAAATTATCATGAAATATATCATGCATGAAATTATTCATTTTAAAAAAAATTATTTATAATTTCCATATATATAATCATAACACTTAGTAGTGATGATATTATTAATATGTGGGGTTCTGTTTGGATTCATCAATCACATGTTAAAATACGTTTTATTAACTATATGAGATATAATTTGAGTGTTGTTGGATGTATTATATTAATAAATAATTAAAATATAATTTGGATAAAAATATTATATCTAAGTACATAAATATGAAAATGATGTATATTGGAATTTTTATAGATGATCATGTGATGAAATGATTAAAAATTCATGATATAGATGATATGGATGGGATGAAAATAAAAAGATTGTGAGATAAAATTTAAAATACTCATAATATCATATGGATGACTTGTAATTTTCCCACTATTTCTGACTTTAATTAATTAAACACAATGGGTCTTGATGAAGTAGACAAAAAATGATAAATATTATGTAATTGAAGGAAATCATAAAATTCTTCATGTGGGAATTTAAGTATCAAATGACTAGGTTATTGGGGATTTTTAGAACCAAGAGGAAATGTAATTAAAAATCAAATTTGTATAATTCATAGAATGTTATTTAATATAAATCATATTTATGATGGGTTCATTACAATGTACACTGGTGGTTGTGGGTTTCAAAAAAACATTGGATGTGCTTTATGGGGACATTACATTAGAAGAAATTAGTAAATTTTGTTCCTTCTGTGTGAAACTAATTATCATGTGATATATATAGGGGACCTATAGACCATAGAGACTAATTAATTTTTTGGTGATGAATTGGTTTCTTATTATATATGGAATGGTTACCTAGTGTATTTCAAGTATTTTTTAAGCACATATACATAATGTTTTCCCATAAACCCCATTTTCCACATTCCTCAATCCCTTGCCCAAACCTGATCAGGAAATAATTTTTGGGTTCCACTTCACATTCGAAAACTCTCTACGCTATACTACTTACCTAATTTATTTTTTTTCAGTTCTGTTGATGCACTTCTAGTAATACTAAAAATATCTAATTTTACTTTAGGTTGAGTTTCCATTTTTTTTCTTCATTATATGGTCTATAGACCATAATTAAATTTTTATTATGTATAGATCATGAGTTTTGGGTTATTAGTTTTGAATCAATTAGTGTATTATAGTGAGTTAATTATCTATGTATTGTTGTTGGAATTTCATACCAAATTCTGATTTTCAATAGAATAGAATGTGTTTTCACGTATATAGGTTCATGTGTTTTGTTTTATTCGTCTTCCAAAGTTATCAGGTTGATTGGGTGGATTCTAAATTATGCAATTGACCACATTTAGGGTTTTCTTGGGTGTTGTATTTCTATTTCACATTAGTAGTTATATTGATGTTGGATTAAAATGGGTTGGTTTTTAATTTTTAGTTATGTAATGTATGAGCTTCCTTATCTTGTTAGTGGATCAAAAAGGAGTGTGGTGTGCATTGTGAATATTTTTTGAAAACACATTCTGTAGATAATGTGTTGAGGTTATTAAATGGATAATGTGTAGTGATGGAATTATGTTGATTTAAGGCTATATCCAATTGCATAACTCATTATAGTTCTTGTGATTAGGATTATGTTCTTGTGTGTAGTTCAACCTTCACTAATATAAGGGTTGGTTTGGTTACACTAATATTGGATTTCTGATGATATTATATATGATTTTCCATGGGAGTATACATATGATGTGTGAGACAATTTTACTCATGTGACAGGTTGACTATGTTTCACCATAATTAACCCCATATCCTCTATAAATATTATCTCAGTTATCCATGGGAACTTACCTTGATGTGTCAGTTGTTTTAGAGGATATCAGATGATATATATTCCATACTATCCTCATATTTCTTCATATATTAACTATATATTACAAGGTATAGCTATTAACCCTTACCCAGTATTCAATGATGGTTAATATCATGAATGAGGTTGGATATGTTATGATCTCCTATAATAAATTTTTGTGATAAATGTGATGTCTTCATGGTAATAGATTCTTTTTAATCCAGCATTGACTACTCTAGATATGGTCATGTTTTAGACTGTACATGTTAGTATGGAGACTTGGCATTAGTATATATAGGTCTTATGTTTATTTTTTTATTTTTTGAATAGACTCACATATATATTAATATATATAATTATATTTAAAATTCTACACTTGTAATAAGGATTCACTGGTATTTTCTTAATGGGATATGTAGCAACACCATTCATTGACACCCTAGTGCACTTAAAACATTCCTATCAAGGATCTAGGTTTAGTTAAGGCCCCTCTTTAAGGCCCTTGAGAATTATTGGTTTTCATGTATGGAGTTAATACCAAAGAAAACTAGGATAGTAATGTAGTATGACCTGACTATTATTTTTTCCTTTATTTGTATTACATGTATTGATCTGCCACATGAGGGGATCATTCTAAGGACTAATGATGCATTAAAAACATGGTTTCACATTGTTATTACATGTGATATTACATATATATTATTAAATCAATTGTATTATATAATAATTTTTTACTATTATTATAACATTCGTTATTACACTGTTTTGATGAAACAATATTGAGGTCATAGTCTCCCAGTGCATGGTCTATCACACCTGGTTAGTTTGAAGCTTCTTGTATATGGGCTCACATGAAAAAGGATATGGAACACATGTGGTTTCAATCCAAATAAAACCCATTAAATATGCTGAATTATTATGGGGAATATTATAGGTAAATTCATGGGAAATATTTATTATTCTTAAGATCACAACCCAACTGTACAATAATATCATTTTTTTCTAATTAAAATGTAAATCAAATAAAAATAGCCATTACTTTGGAGAAAAATCATATCAAATTCAAATCAAGACGATTTTCATTTCATGGATCTACTGATATGGTAATAGCTGTATTAGTGAAAAATTATTAATAAAATATTATATTGAACATCAAGAAATACATTATATAAATAAAACAATTGTTTCTACATCTATTAAGACATGTCCTATAATAGATAAAATTTAATCCAATATCTGAGGAGTATCCTTGAAATATAAAATTTATATATAATCCTCTCCAGTGATTGATATGGAAATATAAGGATTGTCCATGGGCATGGGAATGATTTTTTATCTCTATAGAAAAAAATTGATACAAAACCTCTGCCCCTACCCGTCCTAGAGGGGCTCATGTCATGATTACCCCAAGAACACCTCCAATATGATATGGGTTGGAGACTAGCATTGAGTAATTATATCCCAAAATGTGTGGCATTTTCTTAAATACATTTAGACACAAATAGATCTCCAATCCCTCAATACTAAAAATTAAAAACACTATCTATGAAATGAATGCATACACTAAGATACCAACCATATAGTAAGATAGGAATGTAAAGTGATGTAAAGTACAAGTGGGATATAATTCATGCCCATAAAAAAGTGACTATAGAACAAGGCCCTAATGATCGTCTGCAGAAGACCCTACCTGATGAATATGATTAGGAACTTTGTTCTAATGCCATAATAATACAACTAAAATTTTTGGTCTCTATCTAAGAACCACCTAGTCCTAGTCCACCTACGACTCCATCAAAGCATTGATGGTCTGCATAAGGCATGACACATGCTGTAAATTTTATTTTATCGTCGAGTCAAAAAATACTCAGTAGGACAACCTGAAACAAAATTTAAAATTCCCAATAGGAAATATCACTATGAATATACTGTCAAATAAACAAATTTATATGTCTATAACACATATAAAGGAAAAATACCAGTATAATTGTAAAGGATTACAAATCTCAAGGTCTCATCCACTATCAACTACATGGTTCTTGTCATAGAATGTTCATTATGGGAGATCTTACCCCCTCAATATTTTTAATAGTAAGCATGTAGAAATTTCCTACAAAAATTATTCAAGAGAACACATGGTGTAGTTAAGTCATAATGTTTCCATGAGATATTCTTACACTTGAAGACATGCGGTTTTCATAACACATGGTGTTTCAGTAGAACATAGAGTGTAAGTAACAGAAGGAGTTTTCATAAGTCATACAGTTCCCAATTCATGTAGTCACCGAGTCCATGAAAAAAAATCAACCACTAAAAACTCTCTGATTCACACTCATCTAGTCTAGTCATGTAGAATAAAAAGAATTGGATCTCGATGCACATATAGGGGGTCCTCCACTCCTATGGGCTCATAGGGGAGACTCGTATCCCTAATGGAAACATCATCCAAGATAGGGGATAGGTTCCCATATAATTATTGGTCACACCATATCGACAAACCCTATATAGGGTACCAAGAATAAAAGTTACGACTGATCAGGCCTCTCGGTGTGATACACGCTCCAACCCACTGAGTAAAATGTAAAAGATGGGTTGAGACATCTTACCATAGAATATGGGTCATCCTCTATAATAGGAACATGATCCTAGATCAAAACCTCATAAAAAGATGAATTTTAAACTCTCATACTGTACTGATCCAAATAAACACCCAAAAATCCACCTCAAAGGACCACTCTCTCGTAAGGGTCCCAATGCCACATATATCTCGATAATTAGATTATTTGTTGGAAAGATAAATTTTTTTAATTGGTCTGACATGGGTGTGGTCCTATTCTGATCAGACCCAGGTCTGGTCTGGGTCTGATCTGACCCACCAGGCCAAAATAAACCAAGACGAGCCCAGTTTGGCCCGTCCTTAACTTATTTATCCTGCTAGGCTCACACCATAGGTTGTGGCCCTCTAGAGCGGCCTAGGATAGTTGGTCTGACCACATCCACATGGGTCATCCTCCTTATCATATGCACCTCTCCTAGAACACATTCCTTGCAAGACGACATGACAATCCCCAATGCTTTTGATATTCAATGTCGTATCCTCTTTCCACGGATTTTTCTTATCACGGGTCATCACCCCAACCTCTCGTCACGCCCCTAGTCACCTCCCACGACCTCTGATACTATAGACTCCCATGCATTCCCCACCGGACCATGTTTTTCCCCGGTCTCCCTATCGGTGGCCTTATCCATCCGCACTCCACATGGCTAGGACCCCCATTGGGCTGCTACTACCACTACCACCAGCCGCCCCACTGGCTGTTTGTTGCCGCCATACGGTCCCCTTGGTCCATCCCCGCTGGTGGCCAATTAAACTTCACATTCTCATTGTACTATCTCCATGAGAAATGTCCTACCCTCACCATTGGATGCCCTGCTGGTGGCCTACATTATGCTGTAGGCTTGCGCCGTTGCAGGCCTCCACCTCCCCCAAACCATGCCACACTTCTTCTTCATCAACGTTATCCTTTAAATGGGTCAAAACTTTGATCTCAGATCGTTGCACTATAGGTTGGGGCATGACAGTTGATCATTCACGTAATGGTTTCAAGGGTAAAGAACACGTGAAAAAAGCAATAGACTGAGGGGAGATACAAGGAATAAAGAACGATCATAGAATGGATCATGGCATTGTTCATGTCGTTCGTGATTCGTTCATCATTGAAGGTTAATAAAATAATCAAGAACATATAATCACAAAGATCTATATCCATTTTTAAACACAGAAATGATTTATCCATCCCACAACAATGATTGATTAGCATGCCAATCTGTTTGTTGATTGGTTTGCATTCACTATGGAATTCATGTACAAGGAAATGAAATCACATCAGAAATTCCCTAACACAATTTTTTTTATTGTTGAGGAAGAATGGTGTCATGTCATAGACATGGGTGAATATCATTTAAATATTACGTATTCCGTTGATCGTCAATCCACAATCCACCATCATTCTTTGAGAGTGATTTGTCTCCTTACCTTAGAGAAAATCCATGGTTAGGGTGATAACCCTAAATTCCATAACAATCAAGTATTAAAAGAAAATTTTTCATTGCATCATGAATAAAATATTTTTATTGAAATATTTTAATCACATTTACCTCAAAAAAATATTATTCATAGCTAGAGAGTATTGGCTGATGTTTGGCCTCGCCTAAGGAAAACCCCACTTACAAACTCAACAGTGATCCTAAATTTCCAATACGAGTTATCATTTATGATTTATTATTGATTTTAAAATAGAATAAAAAATTTAATTATTTTATTTACTATTACATGATATTTTACATTTCAATAGAGGACCCATACTGAATAAAATTAATTCATTCCTAGGGTAAAGCCACAAATCTTATCACAATGGTGCCCTTGAATTTCTGATCTGGGAATCCATTTCATAGAAATTCAAATTATCCATAAAATTTGTGCAGGTTTACTTTAAAAATATAACATGATTTAGTGAATCGTTTTTGGAACACTGAGCCTCAGAATCACTCACCATCTCATCACTTCATCTTATAATTTTCCCAAATATCATCAAAAATTAAAATCATGTAAATACAAATCATTTAAACCAATTAAAAATGGTTCCTATGGGGATAATAATGTTATAATATTGATAATACGGAATTTAATGACATCTCACATCCCATGCTTATAACTATGAATATTGAGAAATTAAAACAACATGAATCAAAATATGTGTTCAATTTGATTAAATAATTAAGGAAAATATATCAAAATTTGGGAAGGTAAAAGAACAATGATATACTAGTGGCATTGTTTTATTTTCGAATAAGTATTGGAATTCCGAAGAAAACACTTTCACTTAATAAAATTGGGTACATTGACTATTTTGAATGGAATGGTTTTCAATCGTGGAAGTAATTTTTTTGTAGACATGATCCTACAATATTTTCACATGTTATTTAATAAATTCACTAATATTTTGAACTTCAGTAAGATATAAATGTATCTTTAGAGGTCATACAATGATTTGATTACATCATTCAACAAAACCCTATGTTTGTACATATTGTTATGGTTTATTAATGTGATGTAAAAGAATCCCAAATATTTTTTCTTCAAATTATATTTTACAATTATGTTCATCATCAAAGCCCAATACACCACTTAAAATATCTATTTGAATCATAATTCAATCTTTAATTTTTCATTAATTTCATTTCACTGTGATTAAATGATAATAATCTCATTTCATTATCCTGATATTTCTCTCTTAAATACTCACTTTAATAACTAGAATATAAATCATTTTATTATTCCTCAAATATTTTATACAGTAAAATAAATTACCTTAAAAATATTATAAAATATATATAAGGGTGTATTTTACAAATACATGGCCTTAAAAAATATACATATTACATGAAAACCGGTTCTTATTACTTGAATATATTCATTAAAAATATCTAGTTACCCTTTCAAAAACTATATATATTTGTAATTAATTATTTTAAAGTTGTTAAACCGTATACAATTATATAATTATAATCTATATATTTTTTATTTAATCATTAATAATTTTTATAGTTATTTATGTTAATATTTTACAGTAGTAAAATATTTTAGAGTTATTTTGACATAGATTTATTAAAACATCTAGAAACATTCATCATTATATTATTATATGAAGGGATAAATCTTACATTGTTCTTAATTAAACATTCATATGAGTGTTTTAATCTTACATATCCATTTAAAACATCGATTACACTTTTTTGAATTTCCTGTATATCATATTCTTCAAAATATGTAATTGTAATCTTTTATACTTCTTTTTTATCCTTTTAACTCATCTATAAACAACCACAACTACTTAAATCCATCTAAAATAAATTAAAATAACATCAAAGTATTCAACAAACATTAATAAAATTGTTTAGAAAAATTATGACTCTCTTATAGAATATAAAAACTCTCGTTGACTATTTTAGTAAATCTTCAGCATCTTATATATTTTATCATATATTTGAAAGAATTATTGTAAATAATAGTTTATTAATTAATTACTAGTAAATGAAAACCATTCAAAACTCACTATTTATATTCTTATTAGATCATCTTATTGATTTTTTTAATCATAATTTACAATATATAGATCAATCTTCATCACAATATAAAATATAAAATATCATGGAAGTCCATGATATATCATAAACCATTAACTTATTCATTAATTGGTTCCTTAGTTATCTGTAAATACATATTGACATATTTACACATTAATAATATATAAAACCCATTATCACATTGCATTGGGCTCTTCAATCTCTCTGTTTGGATTTGTCATCAATATATTTACTTACATACATTTCCATATTTACATAATATGTCATCTATTTTTTCACCCCTTATTGATAATACATAAAAATATTCTCTTAATATGGGTGATATTACAATTGTCTATGAAATGATCTATTAGTTATTAAACTCTATGTAAATAGGTTCTAGATAATTATATAAAGACCAAAATTATTTTAGATAGCTATCATGTACATAAATCTATTCATACTGTGATACCAACTCAAAAAATTATTTTTCAGGATTATTTTTGAAAATTGTTATTTTATCCCCTAATTTCAACGTAATAATAAAATAAAAAATACCCATTAAAATTATTGATTTGTAGATTATACTAGAATTTATAGTTATTAATACCTTTAAATTTTACATTAAATTAAATTTAATAACTCTCCCCATTGATTTTATATTTGAATGTTATAGTATAGGTATTTAAAAATATATCAAGAATACCTATTCAATAGAATAATATAGAACCATCATGAGATTCCTATTATATATTAAATAATTAAATCTTGAAGCTTTTCTTATAAATTAAATCCCCCACAAAGAGTATATTTTAAAAAAATTCTTTATCAATGATTAATTAATTTAAATTATACTCAAAAATTCATTGATTACACTTTAAATGTGGTATAAAGGCATAATGATACCTACTAAAGTAATGCAACTATTTTTTTACCAAATTCATACCCATGTCTTTGTAACCCCCTATTTAAATAACATTATATTTAGTATAATAAAATAAAAACACATCGATTGAGGAATAATTAATATTATCATTTTCATCTTAATGAGAAAAATATGCTTT
This sequence comes from Viscum album, assembly GCA_963277665.1. NCBI lineage: Eukaryota > Viridiplantae > Streptophyta > Magnoliopsida > Santalales > Viscaceae > Viscum > Viscum album. Next base: position 85,750,194 of record OY728151.1, on the reverse strand, counting down.
TGTGTATCTTAAATAGACCCTACATTTCTTATATTTCTATTATATCATTTAAAATATCAACAATATAATAGGGATACAAAATCAAGATATAATGTTTTAGTGTATTGGGATAAAAAGGATCAAACATAACATATACATAATAAAACATAAACATTATTTTATTCCATCTTATATACTTCTTACTGTACCTCATTTACTTTTTATTACAGTTATTCATGTAAGGATTTACATAAAAGAATGGGGTGAGTTAAATACCAGTAAGATGATAGATAAGAATATTATCCAGTATAACATGGGTCAAAATATTGATAATAATAATAAAATAATAATGGGATAATCATCATAATAATGAGGATAATAATTATATAGAGTTAAGGAATATAGAACTACATTAAAATGAAACAACATACTTAGTTGTCAAATACCACACATAGTTGTGATGAAAGAAAGAATCTTGTTCATGCATAACATATGAACATAATAATAACATCATCATTGTGAAAAAAGATAGCATCTAGTTCAATAATATTTCACATTATCCAATTAGATACATTACATTACCCAATGCATTGGGGAGATATATTATTATGAGTGAACTTGTTATATCAGAAAATTTAAATAATCTTGCATTCCACATGGATCATATAAATATTATAGACATAAAGATACCCATTTAATGGAAACAAGTTTCTTCTAAATTTCAAAAAACATAAGTTCCTAAATAAAACTATCGGTTCCCAAAATAAAGAGTGAATATAATTAATGGTATAAGAATCATAAATATTGAGTGAAGAAGAAATCATCCCAAGAAATGTAAATCATGAGTTTTATAAAACAAGATTTTATTTGAAGAAATCATTTTATTTTTCATTAAATCATATTCAAAATATATATTTAAAAAAAATTATGATCCTAGAAATGAGATTATATTTGAGGAATATTGATGAACATCAACATTAAAATATGGCAGGAATGTGGAATATCAAAAATAATGGAAATTGAGTTGGAGATTTCCCCTTACCTTATATCTAAAAGTTTTTTCACATTGTTATACTTAAAAGTAAAATTAGAGTCATTAATTAACACATCAAGAACCTATTATACCTCTATTTGATTTATTATAATTTTTAGGTTCATTTATGGCCATTATTTTTAGTTACGCAGTTCAATTTCGTCGCTCTGAGAGTGCCAGTTTCTGGGTTTTCTAGATCGGTTTTCTTGTATTGAAGTATTGGAGTGCATGTTAGATGATAATAATTATAAATAATTGAAATTATATGTTATTAGTGAACTCAATATAGTTTAATTGGCCATATATATTTTTTTTTCAGACATGAGGATAAATCATTGGATAAAATGATAATGATAATCATTTAGATTAATTTTCAGGGTCATTGATCATGATGAAGTCATTTTGTTTTTTTATTTAATATTATGTATATGTGTTAGTTCAAGGACATTAAAATGTTATAAAATAAGTGTTATAATATGTTTTTACTATTATAATGGTTTTTTGAATACAATTTAAGGGGGTAATGTAAAATAAAAAAAAATTTCCCTCAAAGGTGATAAATAAACACCTCACATATGATGTTTTAATGTCTTGAATAAAAGGTAGAGAAGAAGAGTTTTTCCAATATATTATTCCATCAACCTAATAAAATAATATTATATATAAGATTCAATAGTTATCATTATACTTAGAGATAGTTTGGTGATGATAGAATAAGAAAATAAACCTAATTTAAAAGAAATTAAATTGAAAGACATAGGATTTTACCTCTTGATATCTTATACATTATAACCATTTTATGGGCATTAGTTTTGGTATTTTATTGAAAAAAATCCTCACGGACATGGTGAATGAGCACAGATGGATTATTGGGAATAAATTGAAAAATATTCAAGTATTGGAAGGTGTGTAGATAAGAGGCCGTGATAGTGGTATTTATAGGGGAGAAGAAGGTTTTGTTGTTATTTTATTAATTATTTTTTTGGCTAAAGTCTATCATTAGTTTGACCCATATCAATTATTATATTTGAATAATGATATATATTTTGAGATTATGGGCTTAAATAATCTATATTTCATCTATGACTCAATAATTCATATATTTAGTAAATACTGTAAATTATAGTACTTAATTATTCACCAAAAAAATCCAGTATTTCAGGAAAATCCAAAAAAACCATCTTAAACATTTCTTGAGGTTTAGAATTAAAAATTTTACTCCATTTTATGAATTTAATTTTTTAAATTTGATAAATTTTATATTTTATATATGATAAATATTATCATATAATTATAAGAAAAATAATATTAACTTAGATATACATTATATGAAAAAGAATTTTCTTTTAAATACTTATATTAAATATAAAATTGTAAATAAAATTTATGTTTTATAAAAACCCAAACACATAATTTATCATTTATAAAAAATTTATTCACTTATACTGTAACATAATTTAATAATTTTATCATTTTTAAAATTCCTAAATTTTATTTATTCAATCATTTATGAGGTTACTATTCTATTAACTATATTATTATTCCATAGGGGCATGTTACTATTCTAATGGTAACGTTACTATTCCATCAGTATGAGTTTCTTATTTTCTATAGATATCACTAATTGCATTCTTAATTTATGATAATGATGTTATTAATGGAATTTATTTACTATATATGTTTTTTATACTATATAAAATAATTATAAGGTGTAAAAAATTCCATTGATAAACATTTGGGTCATTACAATCTTCCACCCTTTTGAAATTTCACCCATGAATTTTTTTTTACAAAAATAGGTGAGGGTATTTCTGCTTTATAAAATTATCTTATTCCCATGTCACATCTTTTTACTTATGGTTCCTCTATAATACTTTTATCAGGTGATTATTCATGTTGCTAAGTATATTATATCTATTGTCTAAGATCTTCACTACTAGGTCCTCGCATGTGAGATCATTTTTCAACTGTACCATCTATGAATTCTGTTCATTTGAGGGATCGAGTATTTACATACCCAAGAGAGACGTGTGGAATAAATTGTGATCTTGTGACAGGGTTGGTGTAAGTGCAATTCAATAGGCCACAACTCCAACATGATAAGGAATATTTAAGGGTCGAATGTAACTCATAATCATCTTATCATTCTTCCCAAATCTCATGATCATATTCCATATATTTATGCAGATGAAAACCATGTATCCAACCTCAATATATATTTCTTGTCAATGACTGTCTGGATATCTCTTCTTCCAACTATGGGATTCCTTCATGTGTTTCTGAATGTTTTTAATAGTTTCCACATTTTCTTCTACCATTTCTGATCCTAGAAACATATATTGACAAATTTCATCCAATAATTTTGGCGTTCTATAGGTTTTCACATAAATGTCTTCATATGGATCCATTTGGATGCTCTATTGAAAACATTTATGGTAAGGGAACTCAAAAAATAGAAATATAGTGGTCCCATCATCATTTGAAGTCCATAGATAATTCTCTAAACATTTATTTCATTGTCACAATAGTCCTCTCTAATTGTCCATAATAATAAGGATGAAAATTGATATTGAAGTTACTCTCACTATTTAGTGAAAGATGGAGAATTTTGCAGAACATCAAGGTGAATCTTGGGGCTTGGTCAGATAGAATATTTAGTTATTCTCAATGTAAACTTATGAATTATCTAATGTGTATTATTGAATGTTGATCTAGTAATAAGTACTCTCTAATTGAGATAATGTGATATGTCTCAGTGAGATGACCCCCAACAACCCATATAACATTCTTTCCTCTCAATATATTTTTAAGTATGGGGAAAAGTTCATGGGGATGTTTTCTTATTCCCATGTGTGTTTGGGTTATGTTTTCATCATACCATTAAACATTTTACATTCATCCTTCACTTTCATATAATCCAGTGACATTGATGTATATTTAGTGATACACATATTCATATTGTCCCCCCAATAAACCTTTCAGAGACCTCAATGCATCATTTTGATCACTTGGTTAATATAGAATGTTGTTCTATGTGAATCATTTAGAATATATTTATTTATATTTATATTGGATAGTACACATTGTTGTGACCCAAATAATATAACTATTTACTCATCTATTTTGATATCTAAGGATTTCCCCTTTCTCATGGATTCTACCTCTATCAAACTTTTAACATTATTTATTTAAGTATTATTTATTTTATTTTTATGGGATGGATTATCAATCATTTGATAATTTATTGATGATGTTCCTTTCATAATGATTTTCAAATACATCTTTTTCATATCTATGATGATTGGATCTTTCTCAAATATTAATATTGATAATGTTGTATGATCCTTTCAACTTAGAGCATCCACCACTTTATTCACTTTTCTAGGATAATTGTGGATTTAGCCTTCATAATCCGTGATGATATCTATCCATCATCAATGGTGGATATAAATCTCTATCTATTTTAATATATATCTGATTATCTTTTTGTCATTATATATTTAACACTTCTACGCATAGAGATAATGCCACTTGATTTTCAATGTTAATATCATAGCTCCCAACACCAGATCATCTATTTGATACTTTTTCACATGAATTTTGAACTGCATTGAGGCATAGGATATCAATTTATCAAATTTTGATATCAAATAGCCTAATCCGTTCTTGGAATCCCCACTCTATACCATAATTATTTCCCTTCATCTCATCGGTTTTAGTATTGGTGTTGTTATAAGACTTGTTTTTTAACTCATTGAAGAAAACATGACATTAACTTGTCCTAAAAATCATTTCTCCCTTCAGAGTCAACATTATTATGGGATTTTAAAATCATGAGTGGTTCAGAAAAAATAATTTTTAAAACACAACTAGACCAAGGAAACTATGTATCTATATTACTGATGATGGACTAGGCCACTCATAGAATTACTTTTTCTCGGATGGGTCCACATTTATTCCTTTGCTGGTGATAATAGGACTTAAGAACGATTCATCCACCACATATAACTCACATTTTCTGTACATTGAATAAATTTTATCCCTTCAAAAAGTCTTTAGTATAGTATTCAAATACTCCACTTTTCCCCCATCATTTGTAATATATTCAAATATCATCTATAAAGATGACCATAAATTTTTTGAAGGCCCCCCTTAGTGAAATACTTATCCCCATCTAGTTGATTGAATAAGTCAATTATCCATAGAAGTGGGTAATTTTCTATAATATGGTTATTTGAGATCAAGATAATAAATGTAGAGGCACATTGACCCATCCTTCTTCTTGAGGAAGAATAATTTATGACAGCATGGAGAAACACTCTATCATATAAAACATTTTTCCTGAGTATCTTGTAACTACTTATTTAGTTATTCCCACCCAATGATTTCCATCTGGTAAGGATTCATTGATATTAGAGGATATATAGGAATATTTTTTATCATGAAATCAACCTCTCATATAGGACGGAGACTGTGTAATTATTCAAGGAACTATTCATAGTAGTCCCTATCAATGCGAGTTTCTTTGAGCGTGATTCTATCTTATGTAATAATTATTTGACACATGTAATCTTTATGATAAGGAAATACTATCCACACCCAAGATTATTATTCTGAATTAGATTCATCCACCACCTTACCTTTGTATAGAAATTGAGGATACCTATGGATATCTAGAGTGATCTCCCTTTCCTGAGAGTTGATGTTGTATTTTAATAAATATACCAAATCCATGACCAATATAGAATCAAAATCCACTATAGTGTGTAATAAATGATTTGTTGGGACGTTTTTTCCACAAATATTAAATAGGGAGGTGTTATATAATCTTTATGTAGTAATTTCCCCATTTTTTGATCACACATGTATCTAAACCTCCCTATTTTGAGGTTTTTCATTGATTTTAACACTAAAATTGTAAGATATGAAATAATTAAGAGAACTAGAATCAAACACTATGTTTTATATTCTTAAATGAATATGAAGTCTACATGTCACTATATAATTATTAGGCACCATATCACTAGTATGATGGCATAAACATTCCCTTTCTCTTTTAACATTGGTGGATAGTGAGACAGATTAGCCTTGATGGCTTGTGGTTTAGTGAACTTGTTTGAATAGTTCCTTTAATCCCTAAAATTGAAGCATTATTGCATAGGTGGTTGTCACCATTCTTCCAAAAAAAATTCCATCATCAACTTGTCTCTTCATAATTTATGTGTTTGGTGGTATCTCATCCGCACATGACCAATTTCCCCATCCCTTTGAGGCATTTCACATTATTCTTCCTCCCCCATTTTTGGCATGTGATTGGTTCATATTTCTTCCAAATTTTTAATTATATCATCCATATTGAAAACCCATATTTCATTTCATATCATTATAGACATGGGACTATTATCCAAAATCCATATCCACTTTTAGATCACATCAAATAACTTCTTCATAACTCCCAATATCTAGAATACATAGAGCCTTTCGAAGGTGTGGTTTTAAACAATTAATGAATATAACTATTTTTAGCATTTTTTATAACATCACTTGTGTTGTGGATTCCATGACTTTTGAAATTTTTTCCATAATCCAAGATATATTCACATTATTTTTTCTTCAACTCTATAAAGTCCCTCTCCATATATTTTTAAAGAGTTAAATGGAAATACTTATTATGAAATATTTTCGTAATGTCTTTCTACTCCGTCTCTTAAATTTTATCATTCATCATGGTGTTATTTATCATAACAAAACATGTATTGGACTCTACTTCTAAATGGTAAACGGACAAATTCACCTTCTTCATATTAGAACAGTGAAGCATAGAAAAGATCATTTCTATTGACATGATCCAGTATTCTACGACTAGTGGATTATAATATCTAATATTATTTAGTGGTTATTAACCAATAAAACATTCAATAGTTAGTTTCTCCATATTATCTTAATGATGACGTGCAAAATTATTTAGGTTATTATTCATAGACGAAGTCCTCTAGGGAAGAATTTCCAAGAAATTTTCAACTCATCCTCCCATGGAATTGGTGTTGTCATTTATTAATTCACTACATTGTCCCCCAAATGGATTTTTGGCCTTGTTTCTCCAGTTTCACATCTTTTTATAAAATAATAATGGTTTTAAGAAACCAAAAGTAAAAAATTCATGAATAAATAATTTATTCCATTTTGAAATTTACTACATAGATATATCTTGTGGGAACCCTATTATTATAGTTTTTTAAAACAAATATGTGTGGGTGCTTACATATACCTAGTCTTATAATAAGGGTAGTTATTAATGTTCTACAATAAAGAATCCCAAATTAACTAAACTGTGTTATGATAACAACTATAGATACTCTCCATTTCTTGGATTACTATTGCATCATTCAAAAGATTAACAATATAGTATTGCTAGAAAACATGGATCCAAAGTCTTAGAATCTAAAGAGGATTTGGAAAAAATATGAAATATACATTATAATAAATAAATATTATTTAATTAATTCTATTTATTATTAGTGGCCCTCAAGTACTCCTTAGTACAAGTATTTACCTGAGGATATACCTCAATGAATGGAGTGAGTTAAAATCTTAGTAAAATGATAGATAAGAACATGAATCAATATAACTGGAGTGATAATAGTCATAATAGTCATAACATAACCATGGTATCATCATCATAATTACGAGAAGATGAATTATATAAAGGCATGGAATTTGGAAATCCAAAAAAAATGAAATATCATGTCTTAGAGGTCAAACAACAGACATAGTTGTGAAAAAATCTAGTACCATGTTCACACATATTTAAAATTATCTCATTAAATAAATTACATTACCCAATGAATTGTAGAAATTTATTATTATAAGTGAACCTGTCACATCCAAACATTTAAATAATCATGCACGGAACAATGAATGTATGTCAATCTTGGGGATAAAATAATTAGTTGAAGGGAAATGGGTATCATGAGAATTTCAGAAATCATACATTTATGAATAAACATTATGGTTCCCTAATGAAAAACGGAATTTAATACATGGCGTAAGAATCATCAAACAGGGGTGAAGAAGTAGTAATCTCAAGAGAAATGAAACATGTGTTTTTAAAAATAAGAGTTCTTTTAGAAAAATCATTAAATTTTTCATAAAATAATATTGGTTTAATTTAAATATTATAAAAATAAATTTATTGAAAATAAATTATATTTTAATAATATTCCACATTGAAATTTGGCTTCAAAAAGGAATAACCCAATGAAAGGAAATTGAGTTCGAGAATTCCCCTTACCTTATGTCTAAATTCTTTCTTCACATTAATATGATTAATAATCATATAAGATTCAATAATTAATAAATCACGAACTTAATATACATTTATTTGATTTATTATAATTTTATTAAGTTTATTTATATCCATTTTGATGATTTATTTAGTTTAATTCTGTCTCTGTGAGAGTCTTCATCTATTGGCTTTCATGATCAGTGTTCTTGTATTCAAGTATAGAAGTTCATGTAAGATGAGGAAAATTCTACAAAATTGAAATTATATGTTATTATTGAACATCCATAATTTTAATTGGTCTTATATATTATTTTTATTCCATATATGAGTATTTTTCTTATGATAAAATGGTAATGATATTCGTTTAGATTAATTTTGGTGGCTTTAAATCACAACAAATTCATTTAGATTTATTATTTAATATTATGTCTTTAGGTTAGTTATAGAACATAAAAATGGTTAAAACAAAAAATTTAAATTTTTTTTCAACAATTATAATTGTTTTGGAAAAATCTTGATGGTATTAATAGAATATTGAAACTTTTCATTCATGAAGTTGACAAATCAACACCTCACAGACAACATTTATGTTTTTATAATAAAATGGAGAGACGAATAGGTTTTATGATAGATTATTGCATTTAAATACTAAAAATATAGTATATATAATACACGTACATTCTCATGTGACATGGATAAGTGCAGGTTGATAATAATTATGTAATTAAATGAAATCGAAATGAAATTAAAATAATGGAAAAGGTATTTAACCTCTTGAATTACTATGTTTGATAACCTCCTTAGGGGGATTGGTTTTGTTGTTTTTTTGGGACCAAACTCTCATGTTAGTGAGGAAGGGTCTTTGGTATAGGATTTATTAGAATTTAGATACACTTTAAGGCATAAAAGGTGTTAGGAGAAGATCTGGAGATGGGAAGTGTTTATCAGGTAAGAGAGTGGTGTTTTTATTATTCTATTCATTATTTTATTATGTTTCCTCAATACTATAAAAAGTTTGATCCCAATAATTAACTATATTAAAATAATGAAAAATATTTTTATATTATGGTAATCAATCAGCTATTCATCATCTATGACTCTATTGTTCATCTATTTGTGAAATATCATAAACTGTCATATTTCCCAATTGACAAAAAAAATAATATATTTTATAAAAAATCCCAAAAATTCACACTAAACATTTATCAATGTATCAAAATTAAAAAATTAATCTATTTTATGAAGAATTTTTTTTAATTATTAGAAACATATTTTGTAATTAAAATCGTCATTTATTCAAAAAATGATGATTTCTGACATATAACTTATTTTTTGACCCTCTAAAAATTTACTTCAGGTCTCATAAATTTGTCTTATAATCCTACGAAAACAAAATATTAATTTATGAATACATTTCATGAAATTAAATTTTCTTTTAAATTGTTATATTAATTATAAAATAGTAAACAAAAATATTTTTTTATAAAAAACCATCAATTAATTTTTCATTTTTAAATATTTTAAATGCATATATTATAATATAATTATTTCATATATTCACATATAATATTCCTAAGTTTTATTTATACATTCATAAGTAAGGTTACTATTCTATTATCCATATTACTATGCGTAAGTGTCATGTTAATATTACAAGGGTCATGTTAATATTCCATCAGTATAGGTTCGTTAGTTTCTATGAATATCACTGATTTCATTCTGCATTTATGGGAATGATGTTTTTATTGGGTTGTATATGATATGTATATTTTTTAACCTATATAAAATAATTATAATAAGTGAAACAAATCAATTGATAAATTTTTGTTTGTTTATATTCCTTCTCATCCATGAATCCCTTTTTCATTTAGATCGATTGTTCTGTAAACTTTTCAAATTAGCTTCTTTAGTTTTATAGATGATAACCTCTTGAGTCATATGATATCATATTATACATTGGTGATGTTTTTCGAAAATTTATATATATATATATATAATTATATATATAAATATAATTATATATATAAATATTATACTCTGAATATACCCATATATTATATGGTCTGATTCAATTCAAAAATGACATCAAATTATTCATTTTAGAATGTCCCAAATTTCATTAGATATCTATATTATCAATAATATAATATGATATATACATATCATATTATAGGAAAATAATATAATAGAACATGATACATCATGTATCTTTATCCAATTACACATCACAAGAGGGGTCAGTTTTGATGTTAATTATTTTTTCATTCATTTGAATTTTGTTTCATGCCTTCACAATGGAAAAAACAACATAAATTTAATTTTTAATAAAAAAATAAAGGAGAATATGTACATGGGAAAATTAATTTTACATGGTTTACTATAAATATATTACTCCAATGACTTCATATCAATGAATTATTGATATTTCTATTAAATACTATTTCACTTGTGTATGTTTATAAATTTATAAATAAAACAATACTCTACAAAGATCTATATCCCCTTCCTCTATTCCACTATGTACTTTATCAAGGGATTAAATAGCTATTTTTTACTTAAAGGGTTATATTAAAAAAATTTATAATGATATTTAACACCAAAACAGGGGTGTTACCCATTTTCCCCAAAATTTCAATGTTAGGTCTTTAATGGTATGCATCAAAATTAATCCTTTAAAAATGTTCTTAAACAAATAGTAGTATAATCAAATATCATCGATCAATAACAGATAGTAAATATTTTCACAACATAGAAGATCATCTGATAAATTTTTCTACAATTCCTAGAAATCTTATATTCTTTAGTTGATATCATTATCCATCATAATAGATTCTACATTATTGAAAATTATTTGGATTTTAATATTGGAATTGAAAATACATTTGACAGCCAAATTAATTAACCTTAAGACAATACTTTGAATATTACTCAATTATTAATCATTTATTTAATTAAAACCTAATGGATTAAAATTTATAAATTACAACAAATACTCTATTTTATTTCTACATCTGTCATGACCCGTCCTCGGGGCTCGTGCCATGACTACCCTAAGCCTGCCTTCAAATGGCCAGTGGCTAGCGACTAGTACCAAAGGTGTAAATCTCGGTAAAAGGGAAGGAATTTCTTTTATAAAAGTAAACAAACACAATAGAGTGTGCAAGTGAAGTATGCACTATGTAAAAATGAGTACAAAAGTAAGTGTTGAAAATGTAAATGGTCCAGTATACAAACCCAACTGAATGTACAATACAACTGAAAATAAAGTACAATAGAAGTAATGTAAAGTTGAAACAACTAAGTCGTCCTTTGGATTTCCCACATGAAGGGTGGGTACAGATGGTCTCCATAGCTCCTCGGGTCCGGTCGTCCGCCCCATGTACGTCCCGCCAAGTGGTCCACCTCCGAGTACCTTCCAGATCTACAAACCTCCACCTTGGTCATTGATATCCGTCGTCTTCATCCAACACAAAGTAGTGTGGGAATAGTCTGTGTAGGGGTGAGTATACGATACTCTGTACAGACCTCGAGACCCCAGAAGGTGTCCCAAAATCCATGAAGGATATACCACAAAAGAAAGATACAATCATGAAGTATTAACTTACTCTACTTAGATATATTCCCATACATATACATAAGTCATCAATTCCAATTCGGCTCTAACTTTCGAGCCCAAGCACAACCCAGTCCACATAGGAAATAAGTAAATCACTCCATTGGTATTGATTCCAAGTGAAGACTCAGCTCAAAAAGGTATACTACTCACGAAAATGGGTAGAGATCATTATATGTAGCCTCTGAATCACGTCCTCTTCCAAACCCACGTAGAATCCTTGTACAGAATTTGTTGCTGCCGAACCCATGGAGGATCCAAGTAGAGTCGTCACCGCTAACGAACCCACGGAGTATCCAAGTACAGTATTCATCACTATCGAACCCATGGAGGATCCATATACAGTCGCCTTTTCGTCTGAAACCATGGAGGATCCAAGTACAGTGGTCATCATCGTCGAACCCACGGAGGATCCCAACACGGTAGTCATCGTAGTCGGAGCCAGCTCTAGGGTTCCTGCACACATCATGCTCAATTCCAAGAGGGTCCGCTCCTCGAGCCAAGTGGGGTTGATACATAAACTATCCCAATGTCCATATTTTATGTATCCCAACGTTATGTCTCATCAATAGGAACTCAATGTGACTGATGGCGCGTCAATCGGTCGCCCAGTCTGAGAGATATTGGCTTTTCCGTTCCAGGGGCCCAGTTAAAAACATGCTCGTTTCAAACTCGGCTATTCCTCAAATTCATACGAAACAAACTTCTAGTATCGCAAAAGGATTTCCTCGTCACAAGGGTCCCAGTGACACAGATGGCGCGTCGATCCGATGCGCGGTCTTTGAGTTATTCACCTTTAAGTGAAAACGGGCCCGGCTCGTTAAGCCCAATGGGTCGACGGGTCAGGTTATCCCAGTTTTGGAGGTTCCAACCTGACATGGGTGTCGAACTGGCCCGATGAAATGTGCGGTTCGACGTGGCGTGGTAGGGCACGACCCGACCATAGATCAGCCCACTGGCTGCGCGGTCCGAGATGGGGGGCACAACCCCCGGGATGCCCAAACCGGCAGTGCCAAGTGGCACTGCCCTCCCTAACCAACCGGCCTTCTTGGCTCAAGAGGCCCACACAGGTGGGCCGCGGTTCGTCCAGCATTGTGCCCTCCTGATGTTGGGGCTCTCCTTTGCTCGGTGGACCGACGAGCCGGCCGGTTCTTCCGCTGAAGCGACACGCGGAACACAGGCCGCTGTCTTCTATAGAGCGACATCATGGGGCAACGCAGTTCCTTCCATAGGCACGGCCGGCTATGGCCGGTCTGTTCTTCCTCGATCGAGTGGCCCGAAGTTTCGGGCTACTGTTCTTCCGCAGACATCTGGCGCACGACCACCGCTTCTCCTTTCATTGCCTCTTCCAACGTGCCTCAATTACAAACAAGGAGACTACGGAGGGTCGTCGGGCCGTGTGCGTTCGGAATGCACCCTCCGCGTTAATCAGTAGCAATTGTAAATGATAAACAAGGATTCACAAAGAACGAAGAACATCTTTATTCAAATAAAAATGAAGTAATCCTCCCTACCATATAAAAGCTTCGTGGTAGTAGAGCGTCATGGATGATGGTGTCGATTCCATCGTCGTCGGAGTGCACTTGAAGAAGAAGTGGTGTCTCCTCTCTACCTTCATAGAAAAGAAAAGAAGGCGCTTCATTGTTCTTCGTGGAAAGGGAATTCTTTGTCAAAGAGAGTGTCGTTCTCCGTCGAAGGTGTTCTTCGTCGAAGAGGTTGGTGTTCTTTCTTTGAGAGGAGAACACCCGTCTCTATTTCTCCAGAGTTCCCCCAAATTCCAACACAACAAGGGCCCCCATAAAACAATATCTAATATATTATTTTATTCACACAAGTAATTCAAAAATCAAACAACTTTATTTAACTAATTGAAGAGTTAAAATTTATTGAATAACATGTGTTGGAAAACATTAAAGTGGGAGAGAGGAAGATGAATAGTTCTCATAATTAGAGGGGTTGTCACAATAAAGAAAGAGAAATTAATTGGGGAGTATGAAGAGTGTTATGGGAGATGAAAGGTTGGGGATCATGTGTGACCCACCTCTCAAATATCCACACATGGGAAGTTACGTGGTTGTGGGCCCCACCAATAACATCCCATGGAAGGAAATAATTTCCATATATATATATATAGTTGTTCTAAACATTTTTATTTATCTTCTTAACTAATCCCCAATTTTTAACTTTTCATCCCGCATAAAACACGGCTACGATAAAGGTCCCCTTAAGAAATTAATGGCACTACAAGTTCATCGATGTTCTCAAATTTCAATTATGAGGAATGGTTCAAAAGATAAAAAACCCGCACGTATGTTTACTGAACGTACCTGAACAAATCCTCGGAAATTGATTCTGGGCACACCGGGACTCATAATCAAATGCCGTCAGAAGCCACAGATTTGTAAAATTCCAAATAATTGAAGAAAAAAAATTCCCTTGAGATTTACGACTCTTTAAATTACTACCACATCAGGGATTTACGTCCCCGTAAAGCTACAATATACACTAGAAGAACAAATGAAGGTACTGAGCACGAATTTGAGCCTCCCTCTCTGAAGTGCTCTCCTAGAGGTTACCATTCTTCCAGAAAATGCACACCAGAGGAATCGACTACCTAAGTAGGACCCACTCTGGTCGATCCCCGATCTCCACTGGGACCACCGTGAATGTTTCCTCATCATCGATGTCTAGCTCCCCATGATCGATGATGTGTGATTGGTCGTGCACATATACCCTTAGCTGAGATATGTGGAAGACTTCATGCACCCGGTGCAACTGAGGTGGATGGGCTAGGTGGTAAGCCACCTCGCCTACTCTGCTGAGGACCTGAAACAACCCAAAGAAGCGTGGAGATAACTTGCCTCCCCTGACAAATCTCATTAATCTTCATCGAGGTGAGACCCATAAGAAAATGTAGTCTCCATCCTCGAACTCCAATGGTATCCTCTTCCTATTAGAAAAATACTTTTGCCTACTCTGTGTAGTCTTTATCCACTCCTGGATGATCTTCACCTTCTCCATTGTAGCCTGAACCATCTCTGGTCCTACATGTGCTATCTCCCTAGCTTCAGTCCAGCACAGAGTTGATCTGCATGGTCGGCCGTACAGTGCCCCGTATGGTGCCATCCTGATTGTAGAGTGGTAACTATTGATGTATGAAAACTTCAACAAGGATAGATGATCCTCCCAGCTATGACGAAAGTCAAGGACACATTTACAAAGCACGTCCTCGAGTGTCTGTATGGTCCTCTCAGTCTGTCCGGCCATTTGAGGATGGAAGGTGGTGCTCAAATGTTACTGCGTCCTAGAGGCCTCCTGCCCCCCTACCATAACTGGGAAGTAAAGATAGTATCTTGATTGGATACAATAGTCGATGGAACACCAATAATCCGAATGATCTCATGAACATAGAGGTGTCCTAAGATCTTTAATAAGACCTGCTATCTGATCGGTAGGAAAAGGGCCGACATGGTTAGTCAGTCTGTGGTCACCCAAAAAGAGTCATGTTGCCTAGATTTACGTGGAAGCCCCATCAATAAATCCATGGATATCCCATCATACATATACTTCGGGACCTCTAAGGGTTGTACCAAACCTGTTGGTATCTGGGGATCCACCTTCACTTGCTGATAAGTGAGGCATCGTGAAACGAACTCTGCTATAGCCTTCTTCATTCTTGGCCACCAGTACTGTTTTCTGAGATCATGGTACATCTTCGCCACTCCTGGATGTACCTCTAGAGAGGATGTGTAAAAATCCCTCAGCACTTCCTCTTGTAATGCAACTGGTTCCATAGTACGTCCCCTAAGGATGATGATGTGATCCCCTCCTTTAGAAAACCCACTAGGCGCCTACCCTGTGGATATCTGAGCACATTGTGTCTCAAATTCAATGTCCCCACGTTGTTCCACTCTGACTTGCTTAAGGAGTGGAGAAGTGACTATGAGAGACTTTAGAAAGGCTACTCCATCTCTATCCAAAAATGATATCTACAATGCGGGTAGCTGCTCTGTCACCTCTCATAGTAGTTGAATGCCCGATCTCCTGCTGAGAGCATCAGCCACAATGTTCCCCTTCCCAAGAGTATAGACTATCTCAATGTCGTAGTCCTGGAGGAACTCGAGCCATCGCCACTGTCTCAGGTTCAGGTCCTTATGCGAGAATATGTACCTGAGACTCTGGTGGTTTGATTATACTATAACGTTCTCGCTCATCAGATAGTGTCGGCAGATTTTCAAGGCGAAGACCACTGCTGCAAACTCCAGGTCATGGGTAGCGTAGTTTTGTTCATGGTGTCTCAACTGCTGTGAACCATATGCGATCACTTATAACTCCTGCATCAGGACACACCCGAGTCCAGTCCCGGATGCGTCGCATTAAACTACGTACCCTACGCCCTCCTCTGCTAGCCTCAAGACGAGCGCACTAGTCAATCTCGTTCTCATCTCCTGAAATCTCGGATGACATCTATCTGACCACACAAAGGGTTTCCCCTTATTCTTCAATGGTGAAAGAGGTTCTGCAATTGTGGATAAGTCTGGCACAAATCTCCGATAGTACACATCCAAACCTAGGAAACTCTGCACCTCTGGCATACTCCTAGGCGGCTCCCAAGCATGTACCTCCTCAATCATCGCTGAGTCCACTGTAACCACAGCCTCCAAGATTACATGTCCCATGCAATGAACCTCTTGAATACAGTACTAGAACATTGAGAGATTACCATAAATTTGGTTCTCTCAGAGTATGTCCAGTACAACCCGCAATTGGTAGGCATGCTCCTCCTCAGTAGTCGAGTAAATCAGTATGTCGTCGATGACGACTACGAAAAAACGATCGAGGTAAGGCTGGAAGATCCTGTTCATGAGACCAGTGAACATGGCTGGAGCATTGTTTATTCCTAAGGGAATAACCAAGAACTCATAGTGGCTATACCGACACCGTAAAGTCGTCTTCTGAACATCCCTGTCTCGATCTCTGAGCTGGTGATAGCCTAACCTAAGGTCTATCTTCGAGAACCATCGTGCTCCCTTGAGCTGATCAAAGAGGTCATCAATCCTCAGGAGTGGGTACTTGATCTTTATGGTCACCTAATTCAGGAGACATTAGTCGACACATAGTTGTAAGCTCCCATCCACCATCTTGGCAAACAGAATCGGAGAAGCCCAGGGTGAAACACTGGGTCGGATAAATCTCTTTCCCTGTAAGTCCTCCAGCTATACCAGCAGCTCACGAAGCTCTGTGGGAGCCATACGATATGTCGGAGTAGATATCGGTGATGTCCCAGGGTAAAGGTCAATGTATAATTATACCACTCTGCGAGGAGGTAGTCCTGGAACATCGTCAGGAAAAACATCTGCATACTGATCCCCCACAATAAGAAAACTCGGACTCCACACATCAACCGCTCTTAGAATGAGACTATCCAACTGATGTGTGATCGGATACCCTCCCATCTGCATAAGTTCATCCTGCACTACAAAGGCTCCCTTCTCGCCAGTGAAGGTGAACCACCTCCCATTCGTGCAGACACACCGCACTTTGCGCCTAATGCAGTCAATCTGGGCATGGACTGTAGACAACCAGTCCATACCCAAGATAATGTCGTAAGGCCTCGACGCCACTAGAATAAGATCCCAACCGAAGATATCACCTCCTAGATTAATCTCACACTGCCGGAACCAGTGCGTAATCATCGAGTCTTCTCCCGTAAGAGTCTCTAGTCGTAAGGATCGAGCCAACGGCTCCTTCGGAATCTCTGAGCTTTGAAAAGGGGCATTGGAAATAAAATAATGACTCACCCCTATGTCTATAAGAACCGAAACAAGGGTGGAGTAGACAAAAATAGTACGTAGAATCATCTCAAGTGCACCAAGGATGTTGGCCTTGACCACCTGGAGATGAGCCTGCCCTTGTCTGCCAGCTCCCTATGGTTGAGGTGGTCCTCCTAGTGGTGGT
This sequence comes from Viscum album, assembly GCA_963277665.1. Lineage (NCBI taxonomy): Eukaryota > Viridiplantae > Streptophyta > Magnoliopsida > Santalales > Viscaceae > Viscum > Viscum album. The sequence continues at coordinate 85,732,326 of OY728151.1, read as the reverse complement.
GTTGGTAGAGCTTCAAAGCGTCGTCCACCACCAGCTTCTCGGCCAGCTCCTCTGACTCATCCGCCTGCTCCTTGAGTACTGCCATGGTCGATCCTCTACCTCTGCCTGGGTGGTCCCTCTACTGTCTTCTAGTCGTCTGTATGGTAGGTCTGGCAATCCCGAGCTATGTGACCCTGCCCGCCGCATGTATAGCACTTCCTACCCTTCGAATGGCTGGATTTGTTTCATGTGCCCCGCACCTCTGAACTAGTGTCCTGGGGTAGCCCACCTAATGGACTGGTCCTCTTGGACCTCTGCGACATCTGTCTACTGGCAGCTAAAAATGACTCCGTTATGTGTCACCATGCGGTGAGTCTCGCTGCTGGCGTCAGCTCAACAAGACAGATCTCCACAATATGTTCTCACTCTAGCACTCCTACCTGTGTCGGAATGCTGAGGGAGATCATCGAAGCCCGGATCTCATGCCTCAGTCCCTGCTCGAAGGTCCGGGCCCAGAATAATGGGTCGTATACCATTTCTGTCGAGTAGTGTGAGAGGCCAGTGATCCTTGATGATTACTGGGATACTATCATGCTACCCTAACACAGAAGAAGTAACTCCTGGATGCACACTACACGAAATGTGGCTAGAAAAAACTCCGAGTGGAAGAGACTCTCAAAGTCTGTCAAAAGTAGAGATGCTTCATCATGCACCTAGAGAATCAAGCTCCTCCATATACCTGCTGTTGTGTGCAGTAGACTCGCGGAAAGGATCACCATAAGGTCAGCTGGTGTCCCTACCAATTTGAAGACTCTGATGATAGCCTCCAACAAATCCTCGGCTGCCTGAGGGTCCGTCTATCCTTAGAACCTGGGCGGCCTCTTTCACTGAAACTCATGCAACTCCCTCAGTCGGCGTGCACCCTATGCTGCTGGGGCTGGTAGTATCGGTGGCTCAGTAGATAGTGGTACCGATGGTTCCTCCATTGTGATGGGACCCTTCACCGAGGCACCGTCGCTCGGTGGGATGCCATCTCGTACGCAACTCAGAACCCTAGCTGGCTGCCTTCGTGGGTCCATCCTAAAAAGAAACAGGTGTTCTGCGGCCAAATAGTATACCTGGTGAGCTGACACAAAGTAATCACAATGAAAACTTTTGAAACACACATGAAATAAATGTTTTCGTGCACTTAGTAAAAAATTAGAAGTCAGGGTCCTAGTGTATGGATATTTCAGCCGCCAAACCAACACTGCACTCCCTGGACTGATAAATACACTCAATACACATAACACTATTGCTTCACAGAGAAAAAATTATCAGAGTCCAGATTTATGTGATAGAACCTACTCCTTTGATACCAATTTGTCACGACCCATCCGCGAGGCCTGTGTTGTGACTACCCCAAGCCAGCCTTCTATAGTCCAGGGACTGGCAAGTATCACCAAAGCCATAAATCCCGGTAAAAGGGAATGAATTGACTTTATAAAAGTAAAAAAACACAACAGAGTACACAAGTGAAGTACGAACTACGTAAAACTGAGTACAAATGTAAGTGTGGAAAAAGTAAATATGTCAGTATACAAACCCAACTGAAAGTATAGTAAAATAGAAAATAATGTACAACAACAGTAATGTAAAGCGGTAACAAATGAGACGTCCTCTGGATATCCCACATGAATTGTGGGTACAGATGGTCTCCTCGGCTCCTCGGGTCCGGTCTTCCGCCCAGTGTACATCCCGCCAAGTGGTCCACCTCTGGGTACCGTCCAGCTCCACAAACCTCCAGCTCGATCAGTGATGTCTGTCGTCTGCATCCATCCCTAAGTAGTGCGGGCATAGCCCATGCAGGGGTGAATATACGATACTCAATAGAGTCCCAGAGACCCTCGATGGTCTCCTAGAATCCACCAAGGATAAACCACAAAGAATAGATACAAATCACAATGTATCAACCGGCTCTACTTAGGAATATTCCCATACATATACCTAAGTCATCAATTCAAGTTCGCCTCCAACTCTCGAGCCCAAGCACAATCCTGTCCACACAGGAAAGAAGACAATCACACTATTGGTATTGATTGCAAGTCAAGAATCATCTCACACATGTATACTACTCATGAAGTGGGGTGGAGATGATTAGATGTATCCTCTCTATCACATCCACTGCCGAGCCCATGTAGGATCCTAGTACAGAAGTCGTCTCTGCCGAACCCAGAGAGGATTCAAGTACAGTCGTCACCGCTGCTAAACCCACGGAGGATCCAAGTACAGTAGTCATCGATGCCGAACCCATGGAGGATCAAAGTACAGTCATCATAACCGACGAACTCATAGAGGATCCATGTACTGGGGTCATCATCGTCGAACCCACGGAGGATCCCAGCATGGTAGTCATCAAAATCGCAGCCAGCTCTAGGGTTCCGACACACAGCGCGCTCGATTCTGGGAGGGTCCGCTCCTTGAGCCAAGGGGGGTTGATACATCAACTATTTTAAAGTCCGGATTTGATCTATCCCCAAGTTACGTCTTGTCAATAGGAACTCAACGTGATAGACGGCGCGTCAATCAGACACATGGTCTAAGAGATATTGGATTTTTCGTTCTAGGGTCTTGGTTAAAAATACGCTCGTTTCTAACTGGTCATTCCCCAAAGCCGTCCAAAACTCACTTAGAGTATCAAGAAATGATCGCCTCATCGCCAGGGTCCTAGTTCCGCAGACAGCGCATCAATCAGACGCACGGTCTTTGAGTTATTCACTTTATGTGAAAGTGGGTCCGGATCGTTAAGCCCAGGGGGGGCGACGGGTCGAGTTAAACTAGTTTTGGTGGGTCCAACCCGGTAGGGGTGTCAGACCGGCCCGATGAAATGTGCGGCTTGGCCTGAGTGGTGTGGCGTGGCCCGACATGGCACGGCCCCGCCCGGCCCTGCAGGGCCCGACCCAACATGGCGCAGCCCGGCCCAGCACAGCCTGGACCGACCGTGGCTCGGCGCGAGAAGGCCGAGCAGTCTGAGGCGGGGGGCGCGGCCCCCTGGCTGCCTGAACCGCTGGTGTCAAGCAGCGCCGCCATCCCTAACCGATCGGCCGAAGTCGTTCGACCTTCTTAGTGCAAGCGGCCCGCACGGGCGGGACATGGTTCATTCGGTGCGACACCCTCCTAACATCGCAGCTCTCCTCCACCCGGTCGGCCGACGGGTCAGACGGTTCTTCAACTGCATTGGCCCGTATAATGCGGACCTCGGTCTTCTGCAATGTTGTGTCGTGGGGCAACGCTGTTCCTTCCTTCGGTCCGGCCGGCTATGGCCAGTCTGTTCTTCCTTGGCCGAGCTGCCCGCGATTGCGGGCTGCGGTTCTTCCGCACGCGGCCAGCGCACGACCTCCACTTCTCCCATCATCACCTTTTCCAACGCGCCTCAATCGCAAAAAATGAGACTATAGAATGTCGTCGGGCCATGTGCATTCGGCCCGCGCCCTCCGCGATAAGCAGTAGTAATTGGCAAAGGATAAACGAGGTTTCACCATGAATGAATAACAATTTTATTCAAATAAAAATGAAGAAATCCGCCCAACCTTGGAAAAATCTTCATGGTAGTCGAGCATCGTGGATGGAGGTGTCGACTCCATTGTCGTCAGAGTGCACCTGAATAAGAAGGGGTGTCTCCTCTCTTGTCACTGAGAAAAGAAAAAAAGTGCGTCATCGTTCATTGTAGAATTGGCATTCTTCATCCAAGAGAGTGTCGTTCTCCATCAAAGGAGTTCTTCATCAAAGAGGGTGGTATTTGTTCTTTGAGAGGAGAACTCCCTTTTCTATTTCTCCATAGCTCCTCCAAATTCCAACACAACAAGTGCCCCAAAAAAATAATTTCTAAGCTATTCTTTTTTCACACAAGTAATTCAAAATTCAAACAAATTAATTTAATTAATTGAAGAGTTAGAATTTATTGATTAACATGTGTTCGAAAACATTAACGAGGGAGAGAGGGAGAGTAAGACTTCTCATAATTATGGGGGTTGTCTCAATAAGGAAAGGGAAATTAATTGGGGAGTCTGAAGATAGTTATGGGAGATGAATGTTTGGGGATTATGTGTGCCCCACCTCTCAAATATCCACACATGGGAAGTTAGGTGGTTGTGGGCCCCAACAATAACTTCCCATGGATTGAAATAACTTCCATATATATATATATATATATATAATTTAATCAATTTTATTTATCATCTAAATTAAAACCCAATTTTTAAATTTCAACCCGCATAAATCGCAACTACGGTAAAGGTCCCCTTATGCAATTACTGGCGCTGCGAGTTCATCTGTGTCCTAAGATTTCAATTATGAGCACCGGTTCAAAAGATAGAAAAACCCGCACGTACGTTTATTGAACGTACTCGAACAAAACTTCATAAATTGATTCCGGGCACACCGGGCCTCAGAATCATGTGTCGTCAGAAGCCACAAACTTGTAAAATTTCAATGAATTAAAGAAAAAAAAATTTCCATGAAATATTTGGGTCTTCAAAACATAGTTAATGTTGTTTAAATTTTGTAGGACCCACACCTCACTAAAAATTATAACTCATTGTATTGTAGTAAGTCTGTTTTGAGTTATCCAGTTTTCATTAACTATGAGTTTTGTAGTCTCAAGCACATCCTCATAGAAAAAAATCATTGTACATGAAAAATATACCAACTGTCAAACTACCCAAAATAAACCATCTGAGGCGCAACCCTCTTCATGAAATTGAAGACTTTTTTTCCCTAATGAGTGTTGCATAGTATACGTATTCATATTGTAAACTATTATAGATTTAAAAAAAATCTCATCCCTTCACACTGCCAGAAAAACCCATTTTTAAATTCAAGGGACACCAAAACATGTGGTTAAGGGTGTCCAAAATCAACCAGTCCTACTAAATCATCCCCAGTCTAATCAGTTTAGTTCATATTGTGTTGGTATACCCATTAGATATGGATGGGTAAAGTTATGTAGTCTCAGGTTAGGGATTATTTGGACGAGCTCATCGTTTATATTTAAATTAACCTTACCAACCTAACAATTCTAACCAATCGGTAATTTGTTTCATTTTTGGGTTGGGAAATGTTTTAACACATATCCCCCACTCCTATATCAACCAATTCATTTGGGTCCACAACATCTATTTATTCATCCACTATCCATTATTACATTGATAACTTTTTCCTCCATCAATCCATTAGTGTCTCATGCACCTCAGATCCACTTGTCACTCTCCCTAAATGACCCTTTGACTTTAAACCTTCCATAGTTGGTATCAATAGAAACTCTCATTTATTTTCTCCCTCCATATCACAATGACTTGTAATCCAAACTATCATCCATCACATTCCATAATGTATATATTTCATACATATATAATATATGAACTACCATCTAATACGCTGATTTCATCATCAAATTGATCCTAAAAATTTTTCTAGCATTTTTTTACCATAGTTAGCCATATGAATCACACTATGTAATGAGATCATTACTCTCACATTTTTGTTTTAAATTACAAATATTTCCCATTGATGCTACTTTATTCTATTATTAAGGTATGTAATATCATTCTAACTAATTTACCTTGATTAATATTCGATCAGTGTTATTGGGATGTAAGAATCTATCAACATAGTAATTTTAATTTAATCCAAATTAAGGAAGGGGTCAGTATGGAGTTCAATTCATATATATAATTTATTTTTTAACTATTTTTCACAAATTAATTATCTAACCACAATGGGGAAGTTTGGGAGTAATGTTTGATTCTTGAAATTTAATTTTAATTAATTTTTTTTAAGAGTTTATATCATCCTTGGATGATGCATGTTACGTTATTATCACCATTTTTATCTACCTTCTTTAATATCTAATATTTATTGATTGGTCTCATCTTGTCTATATTGTAGAGTGTGCTAGCTGACATAAATATTTTTTATATATTTCATAAGAAAATGTTTTCTATTTTTATGTGTTCTATTATAGAATACATACTTATAATTGATTAATTATACTAGTAAAATAAAAATTTTCACATCCCATTACATCTTTCATAGTTTTTTCATTGCTCAATTTAGTTTTTTAAAAATGAGATTTTTTCATATCTGTTTTTTAAAAGTCCTTATAAATTTTTTCATGGATATTTCTAGTCATTTTAATTTTTATTTAATCTTTTAGTTGTTATGTTTTTGAATTTCATCTTTTATTTAATGAACGGATCCTTTTTGGATGATGGAAATGATTTTAGACACTACATGTAATATTTTTTGAATTAAAATGTTACATGTAATATATTTTTTATTTTGTGATCCCTAAAACATCTAAATAAAAAACTATTAATATCAAAATAAATTCAATAAATATTTATTGTATATATTAGGATGAATGTTTATTTTAATTTATGTATCTCTTATCTGTTGAAAAAACATATTTTTTATTTTATAGTCTAGGCCTAATTTTTTGGATGTTATAGACAATGTTTTCTTGGATGATATAAATGGATTTGGTTCACTATGTGATGATGTATTTTCTGGTTCATTTAAATCAAAATTATTTTAGAATATCAATTATAGTTAATGGGAAATTTTGGTTAGTTTTTATTTAAAATGTTTTAAATGTTCTAAAATTTTATAGCTTTAACATAATCAATAATATTATTTTATTTTGTTATTTCGTGTAATTATTATATACCTAAAACAATAGACCTAACTGAAACCATTCTAAAACACCTCAGTTCATGTTAGGTTGGTTCATTATAATAAAATGATTATGACATGACCAAACCCATAAGGTTGACACACCAAAGAATGGACTTATTTTCATCTTTTGAAAGTTACTATTTATATTCTATGTTGTAGTCAGATATCATGAGGTCTAAATTTTATTTCATAAACACTACATAAATCATTTATTTTAGTGTGGAACACTTAATTACCATATATATATAATACACTTTCTTTAAAATCCCTTAGGAATTTTCTAGTCTTGGAAGGTCCATGTCACCCTATATAGTTATGATATCCTTGGTTCCTCCCTGTGTCATGTTCCAATTTTCACGGAGTATTGGAAAACACTATTTTATTCTACCTTTTCACAATTCGTTGTATTGTAATTGAGCTTCTTGTTTTCTTATGATGGTTACCTACTCTTATGATGCAGCAGGGTTGGGACATTTTTTTAAAATCCAAAAAACATTGTAGCATGGATAGATAGATTATGTCATAAAGAATTTGATCCAATAGATTTATATATTAGAAAATTTATTATTATAAAAAAACTAATGGAATTTATGTTTTTTATTGTTTCCCGTATCACTGTTTCATGCTTCTTATTACATAATTCGATACACATTCAACTATATTAAAACCACACAAATACCTTTACAAATCATTTGAAAAAATATATATAAAAGTTATATATTTTGGAACGAAATACTATCAACTAATACCATATGATAAAATATTCTAACCCCTGGGATTTTTTGGAAATAATCTATTTTTAAATATTTTTGTAATATTCCAAAGGACTGGAGAACTCACTTTTACATTGTCAGGAGTTTAGTTCTCACTCCTACATGTAAAATAAAATTCAAAGGTTTCATCTACTTTTCATATGACAAGAAACCAATAAAATTGAATTATATTTTTCTAATACAACATGAGAAAAATATCATTTTAGGGAAAATAAAAATTATTAAGTTCTATAATGTGATATAAAATTTTTTCGCAAACCCACTCTATTTACAAAATCATCATGGATTGTATCTCTCTTATTATTATGATTCCTAATATAATATATATATTCATATAAAAGTAATATTCATATATAATTGATTGATTAGTGGGGGATGTAAAATATGAACCATATTAGTTTTAGGATATTTTTTGATCTCCATATTTCATCTTATTACTTTCAAATAAAAATTAAAAAATTGATTTTTTTAAATAAAATTATCTATATTTTGTGTTCCAATGAATATTAACTCAATATCTTATTCTCCACTATATCCCTTAGATATTGTTACCATATCTAACTATACATCATATGGGTGTTCTATATTTTATTTTTATAAATCTCAATATAAATTTCTATTTTGCATTAAATCATTATTGAATATTTTTAAACATCAATAATATCATCCAACTGTTACTACATGTAGATATTTTGGGAATATGATTTCGTAATGAAAACACATTTTGTCTATATTGTGCTCATTGAAATGTAATTTTATGTTTTATTATCCAACCAAAATAGTCATTTACAATATAAAATGATCGTCCACTATTTTATTTTCAATAAAAAAATATCACCACCCAAATTTGAATCTAAATATTAAAATAAATCAATTGAATTTAACGATTTGTATGAAAAACCATAAGGACAAGTTCATTGCATATGCCTAATTTTTTATTATCAGTTCCATGATATTTTCCTTCCTAATAAAACATTTAAATCATGTTATGAATCATGTATCATATATAATATCTGCTCTTTTTATAGTAAGATAAATTACAAGTGATTCTCCAATATAAAATAGAGTATAACTTTTCATTGTCCTCATGTTTAATATGTTTTTCCCAAATTCTATCAATGTTTAATCATGCCCTCATTCCTCTATTTTACATTTCATGAAGACATAATTATCATAATTCTTATATGAAATTAATGATTCCCTTTGGTTTTATTAACTTATATCCAATGAAAATATTTTAGTTCTACAATCATTGATATGTAAAACTCCAAAATCATCAATTTTAAAAAATAATCCAATTAATTTATCTTACAAACAGAGAATATGATATCGTCTAATTATATCAACACCACAAACATATCAACATTAAAATTTTTTACAATGATTTTTTGATCAAACCCTCTTATTTCGAACTGTATATTATACAAAAAATCATCCAGCATTTTATACCTAACACGAGGATCTTTATTTAGTCTACAAAAATATTTTTTCAACACGTACACTTTTCAATTATTATTGAAAATAAAAACATTCTACTTGTAGTTCAATATATACCCCTTAGTTCATGAATCCCTTAATAAATTATATCCTAAAATAAATATTAACTATCCAAATATTTCATTAGACTTCCACTACTATAAAAATTAAAAGAAAATCAATTCCTACCACCAATATGAATATATTTATAGTATCAATTCCTTAAACTATATTATATCCCTATAAAAATATACATTCAGAATTAGACATATGTATTCCAATTTCATCAATACTTTTTTTGTTGTCCTATTTGATACTAATCACATTATGTTAATTTTGAATATCTAGAGGCTTCCTAGTCAGTTTTTTATCAAATTGATCCAATTAATCATTCATAAATTTCGCATTTATTTTTCCTTAGATAATTCAACAATTGATGTTGGTTCAGTATCATATAATTGATTACTATTCTCTACTCTTTTCATCCTCAGAGTCTTATTTGATGAAGATTTATGTCCAACAATATTTATCATATCAAATAATATCATTTTCATTTTTTGAATGAGTCAGATATTTAATCACCACTAAAACATTTTCTTCAAAATATTCAATATTATAATCATCAAATACTTGATAATTTTATGCTTCTCAAAATTTTTAAATTTCTTCTTCACTTTATTTAGATATTTCTTTAGAAATTGAAATTCCAAAATCTCTTATGGATTTTTTCTCAATGGCCTTTAAATCACTTATCACAATTATTTTTTTGATCCCCATAGAGTATCACTCATAGGACATAATCATTGATGGGTGGACTAGAAATGTGCCTTTATATGCACCATCAAAATATTTTCCGTGATTTCTATATTTATTTTGTAAGAGGTTCATTCTTCTTTATACTATAAGATTATTAAATGAGGGTTTTCTTCCTTGAAAAAATTCATATAACGTTTTCTCTACTCCAAAGTTGAGTAATACGTTATTTTAGTGTGTAGACAGAATCTTGGACAATTTCATCCTAGTTTTGATGTGGGATTCCACCATATAATATCAATTTATTTCCCATTACATTTATTGTTAAATGTATTCTTTATGAAGGCTCTTTATGTTTATGGGTTCTTTCTAAAGTAACCTCATGCTTAATACCATGATTTTACAAATAGTTTTCAACCTCATATGATGTGTACTAAATTATTTTGTCATGTCTTATAGTTATCATAGATTTTACAGTTTTATCTTACAACCATCTAAAATTTTTTAATGTAATTTAGTAACACATTTTCTATACGTATTAACAGACCACATCCCATAATTATACAATCCTCCAAATGTAAGATGCAATGCCATTCACCATATTTTTATATATTCAAAAATAATTATTCCATAAATACCAGTTTGAATCAATTTCCTAAAAATTGACACTCCATTATCCTATAAGAAATATAGATTTATAACTATCTTTCCCTGTATTAAGGATTCACCAATCATTCCCTAATCTCACAAAAAATCAAGAATATTCATGTTATCTATAATTTTTTTAAAAAATACATTATAAATATTAAATTTATATTTTAATGTTTTTTTCATGATCTATTTTCTTCTTAAAAATTTTAATATAATATTATTTTCTTTCTTATTTACATGATTTAAAATTTCACCAGTTCTCCAAACATTCATTTTAAGAGTTCTTGATTTCTTAGTGACGTAGAACCCTTTTAACCTAGTGGGACCCCTAATGGTGAGTCAAAAAGTATAATAACTCTTAATATATTTTCATAAAGTCCACCAATATTGTGATGTTTGTAATTTTTAAATTAATCATTAGGAATTCATGCATTTCCATTTCCTTTAAAATTAAATTATCTTTTCATTACAATGTGAAGTATTCCATATACTCTTCCCTTAAAATTATTTAATAAATTCATTTTACCTATCATATGTGAAGAAGACCCAATATATAGAATATATGTAAAGTTATTAACTATTTACATTAAAGGAATAATATTTATTTTTTCTTTATCATCCTTCTTTAATTCCTCCCAAAAAATTCGTGACGATGATGATATTTTATTTGGTCTCTTCTTTTAATATTTAACAAAATCCATAGTCACACTATTCATTATCAAGTGTATAAAAATATTCTTTTATTGATCTCAATTATACATTCTAATAAAAAATTTATTTTTACATCCATAAATGGAACTAACTATTATCTTTTTATAATCAATATATTTTTGTCCAAAGATTGAAAAATTAAACTCTCCCCATTCAATGACATGGGAGACATCATGAAGATACTGATGAAGTGAACGTATTTTGATGATTTTGTATACCATCTCCATACATGGTAGTTATTATATCTAAAATACCACATGTCTTACTCACCCCAACACCTCAATGGGCCCAAAACCCCATGGATAAAGCTTAGTCCCCTGCAAATCATCAAATTCCCCCATTTAATGGGAAACTATACTGAATTTTCGGCACCCATCCTTGAACTCCAAGGTCGTCATTATATAATAGATTTAATAATTATATGGATCATGTACCAATTTTATCCTCTCTTGAACCAACTAAACATTATCTATCATTCTCTGCACCACATCGGGTTAAGAACTACCACAACCTTAACCACTTTCCAACACAATAAAGAATGAAATGATCTCCTTTATAATTCCCCAAATTAATTCGTGAAAATAGAATAGTGATGGTTTTTTGTATGAAAACTCAACCAAATGTGGGTGTCTTTCCCAAGATCAACCAATGTCCAAGATGCTTGCAAGAAATATGTGCTCCACCATTTGAATGGTCTTCTTTATCTGATCATCCATGTGAGGGTGGAAAGTAATGTTGAGGCACAACTGAGTTCCTAATAAATGTTTTTAATCCCTAATAGACATGTGATGTAATAAATATGTCATGGTCAATGAAAATGGACCTCCTAAATCCATGAAAACACACCACCTCATCCTTATATGTCATAGACAAATCATCCACTGCACCCGACTCCTTAATCGCTGATAAGAGGGATTATTTCATCATCTAATCAACAATCTCCGAGATATAATAAAAAACTCCCTAATATTGGTGTAACCCTATGATTAAATAAATTTAAATGTCACCCCTTTTGACTTGGAAAAATATAAAGGATACCACAAACCACAAGTATCATGATGCTTATCTTTTACCTTCTATGAAAGAAAATACCTCAAAATGAACTCTTTCACAACCCATATCATCCCAGGACACCAAATCCACATCCTCATCCCATGGTATATATTGAAAACACAAGATTTTACTTCCAAATTTGATCTATGAAACTCATAATGGATAGCCTCATACATCACTTCCGGAAAAAAAAACATCACACGATACAATATCTGGTTTTGACCTTCCTTCAACCTTCCCGTTGGATCATCACATTATCCAACAAGATCACAAGTCTCCTTGACCTCAGAGTCTCCCCACATAGACTCCTCCACCTAGCACATAGAATAATAATACACATTTATTTGAAAAATATATCTGTAACCATAATCCACCCATCTATCTAAGTTAATGTCTTCCAACTCCTCAAACGCTCTCCAAGCATCCCCAAAATTCAGAAAAAAAATCCTTAAATGACTTCTTGCTCAAATTTTTTTCCAAAATATTAAAATTTTCCAAGGTGTCGGGGATATAAAAATAATAATATTTAAGAGAATATTTCCACATATAAATCTACAAATTTTGATCATTATGTGAATAATTAAACCTCAAAATCTTGTGATCTATGAAGACCAAAAAGTCCCTCCAATGTGGCAATGCTCCCAAAAAGTAAACTCATATGAATCTTATACAAGCTATATATCATGGGTGAAATAGTTATTATTTTGGATAATTAACTACCTATATCCATAATAAATCATTATACTCTATTGTATCAACATGCATACCCATCCAAATGGGAAGCCTCACAGAACACCTGAAACATAATATCGTCCTTGAGAAATTGATGCACTAGAGAACTGAACAACATTCCATTCTAGAAACGGAATGCTACATATAATTTTTCACCCTATTCAAAATCCTAGACCTTCATGATAAATACATTCAACATTGATGAAAATCAAGAGAAATCAAGCCCAAACCATTTATAATAACCTGCATTACTAAGGAATCTTTAAAACTATTCCATGTACGTTGGTGTTTCTCCAAAAAACTGTTTCCTTAGCCTTTGATAGGTCTATATCCACACTCTATTGGACACTACATGTGTGAATAAATTAACCTATCATGTCTAAAACAAATACTTGGACAACATTCAACAGAGTTGGTGGTGTTGAAAAACCTATAAGATATTTTTATGAAAGTTGAGAATGTGTTATCTTCATTAAAACTATCTTACATATTAGATTTTGACATTCATCAAAACCCCTCAAGAATATATGTAGAAAAATTTATCTTGGAGTCTTGTATTGTTTTTTAGAATTGAAATATCTCGTAAATCCTCTCAATAAATTCTTCTAATTGTTATGGACCCTTATCAACTTGAAGGATCGGTGGATGTTACATAGAAAATTTTTGAGCATGATCCAACTTACTTTATTGGTCAAAACTAGTAACTTAACCCATGGACTATATCATTCATACTATAGATTCCCCTAAAAATAAGCAAATCAGATTATTCCCCTATAGGTGTTACATCACAAATTCTTCTCTATCATTCAAATATTTTCTTATTGAAGAATCCATATTTTATATTAAAAATTTGGTAGAGAACACTTAGAATATAATTTTATTCATTTATTATAAACTAAATTTAAAAAACAAATAAAAATTCTAAAATATTAAATAAGGATTCTAGAAAACCCCACACATCCAATTGTAACTCATGGAATTCCATGAAAGTGAGATAAAATTAAACACTATAAAACACATATTTAGTTTTTCTTGTCTCATATGTAGTCTATCAAGGAACCCCAAACAAAAGGTAGTGATATGAATAAATGATCATAGGCTTTAATCAAAACCTGAACTGATAATACAAATTTTTAAGAGACCATCTATGGATAACTAGTAATATCACATGACTGGGCCTACTATAGAAACTATAGCATGTTTCAAGTCACCATATATCAGTGATAAGAACAACTGAGTCACACAAAAAAATGTAGGAGCAATTTAACCCTCAACATACATATTATAAGATAGAAACATTCAAAGTATCATATCATATATACATAAAAGGCATCATATATAAAAAAATTAACAAAAACATAACATTAAAATAAAAATAATACATAAAAATTACTAAATGGAAAAACTAAATTCCCATAAATATATAATTAGAAGAAAAAAAGGGTCTATCCCCACATGACCACATTCCACCACCATATAAACCCACTATCATGAAACACAATCAAAGATATCCACCCTCTACAAGATGTATAAATGATTACTTGTATTATAAAAAACCATGTCTATAAACAGCCAATGGAAAAAGGCTAGGATCAAGAACAAAAGAAAAGTAGGATACCAAAAAATAGTTATGCAATTTCTATCAAGTTTCATCTATTAGTTATTTTATAATAAATATTTCTAAAACATTACTAGAAGAAATAATTTTCATATATAAAAACATTATTTTGTATAATTTTAAAATATTTCACATTAAAATAATCAAAAAAATTACACAATATATATCAATAAGTAATAATAATATGAATAAAATGGTTATAAAACATTAATATCAATATAAGGTGGGAAAATATGTATCTAAAATAAGTATACAATTAATGTATCAAAAAATAAGAAAAGATAAACCAATGACATGTGGTTGTCACAACTATAAAACATAAATAAACACAAGTAGTACTGGTTAAATCCAAACTTCCTAGACATCATTTCCATAAAAAAGGATATACACATACACAATGGAATCACAAATGCTTAAACTAGTTATAGTTTACGTCACTAAGTCTCATATATTTCTAGTTTTGACTCATACCCCATGAACATAATAATGTGGTTTTATGAAAACTTTATATTTATGTATCCAAAGTTATATTTTATATACATTATCAAATGAATATAAATTATATATTCATGACCAAATTTTATAAAAACTTTTTTGATAGAAATTTCATGCCACATTCAAGACTGAAAATCCATAACCTTTTCACTAAAAATATTTTAGGCGTTTTAAAAAACACACCAAGTGAAAGTAAATAGTATTCAACAAAAACCCATTTTTGTAAAATATTTATATAGATAACAATATTCAAATTAACCTCTGATAGAATTTAACAACTACCTCTGAGCGGCGGGTTCCTCCTTTTTGGCGCATCTAGGGTTTCTTCACGGGTGACAGTTTCCTCTCCTCCTCCGGCGTCGCTCGGCAGCTCGGCGTATGACTTGTCCTGATATCATCTCGATGGTGGAGGAGTTCGGAGACGTCTTCTTATAGACCTCATCTCGGATGCATCATTCGGTGTCGGCTTCAGCGCTATTTCAGTGTGGCTCGAGCTGTCTCCAGATCTCTCTCGGCATGGCGACGTCGCGATTCAGCACCCGCTCTGGTGGTCTGTATCACGGCATGGATGTGGTGAATCTCAATGGGCTCTGGCGGTCTAGATCTTGGTATCAGCTTCCGATGGATGGATATTAGATTGGCTTCAGCTCGACGATTATTTCTTTAGCGGCTACGGCGTGTGTCGAGTGGTTCGGTGATGGATTCTTTGTTCGGGACCTGTCTCGGATGTCTTTCTGATTTGGATGCATTCAGATAAAGCTCAGTTTCTTCTCTAAAGAAACTCGGAGGGGGTGGTTTTCTTTAAATATTCCTAGTTTGATTTCGGTTCTCTTTTTATGTTCTTGCGGCAGAGTCATGGCTTGAAGGGCCTCTGGTTTCATTCTGGTCACTTCTACATCCAACGATTAAACTGATTTGGATGTTGGGGTGGGTTCTTCTGTGAATATTCATATTTATCCTCTGGTTCGTGATCTGTTGGATAAACATGATGTTGGTGTTGGGTGAATCATCATATTTTTCATGGCTGAGTCACATTATGTGGGAGTGTTGATGGGGTTTTGATCTTTTTATTTTGAATCCAGCTGATGTTGTGATTTGTAATCTGGTATGCGGGTTCCATGACCGCCGTTTATGATGTTGGGTTATTGTGTGTATGGTTACCGATAACCCATAAACCAGTTCTTTACATAATAAAAAAATTGATTGCAGGAGGAACCTCTCATAGAATTTAAATACTCAATTTTATAAATAAAAAACAATGATATTTGAAAGCTCAATGAGTTTGATAGGGGATAGAAAAAAGGATATATACACATGCCAAAACATTATAAAAACCCACATTTCCTTTAGGACTGGTAATGGGAGAGGAAGATATTGGATCCTTGAAAACATGGATCTTATGGATACAATACTAATTTTGAATTTCCAGGATATATATAGTTAGATATCCTAATAATAATTCAGACTCATAGAGAATAAAATAAGAAAATATATTTAAATGTTTATAACTCATTAGATTGCAATCGATAGAGATCAAAAAATTCCACTATTATTAATACATGATAATGAGAAGAGGTATAGGGAAACAATTGTCACTATGGAGGTTATAGATTAGTGAAAATCAAATTATAGTTGATAGGTAATTATTTGAGGAAGAAAAGAAAATTTTTGAAACAAAATGACATTTAGGCCACTAACTAATCATACGTCCAACGACATCAGTGACCAACCTTTGGAAGTCCACCTGCTAGATGGTAGGTAATGGTAAAGTGACATTACCTAATACTCTTCCACTGGATGGCAAGTGGGATTCCACTAGCTATCTAGTGGGATTCCATCGGTTTAATAACATAACCTGTGTAATTTTAGGTTCTTTTCCAACCTACAACGACTAGAGAGTGACCAATGGTTACCA
Organism: Viscum album; assembly: GCA_963277665.1. Classification (NCBI taxonomy): domain Eukaryota; kingdom Viridiplantae; phylum Streptophyta; class Magnoliopsida; order Santalales; family Viscaceae; genus Viscum; species Viscum album. Next base: position 85,715,456 of record OY728151.1, on the reverse strand, counting down.
TCAACAATCCCAAATCATTATCCCAGCTTATGGATAACAAAAATTAAAATTAAAAGAGATCAAGATAAATCATACATAGATGCACCGTCTGAGGTGTCATAAAAAATCATGTTATATTTCTCATGTTGATTCACTCCCAATTCAATAGATATCATAGGTAATCATTGTGAACAAATAGTATATCTAAATATTTTTAAATAATATTCACTCTATAATATTAATAATATATATCAAAAAACCCATAGATCATAAATTCTAAGAGAATATTGGTAAAAATACAATGTGTTGATGAAAAATAATAAAATGTAGTGATCATAAAAAAATATTTTTTTTCAATAATTAAATAAATTAAGACATTATATATATATTGTAATGACCCGAATCTGGGGCCCCTCCACTGGTGCCCCGTACCCGGTTCTCCACATGACGTCAAGCGCATTTCCCTGAACACCAGAGGCTGCCGACTAGTAGCGAGGGCCTTGGTGAGTCGGTTGAGAAACTATGCCCTCATTTGGTAAGGTATACAGTGGGAAAAACAACATTCAACATCGGAAACAGTAACAACATGCATAACAATAGAAACCAAATAGCGGAAGAAATAAATATATATAGCAATGATGAAAATGATGCAGCATGTACAAGTATCTATGGAAAGCAGCAAACAAAACAACATGATGGAATACAACTGAAAAAAGTGCAAAAGAAAAAAAAAATAAACTCCTCAGCATCGTGAGTCCCGGCTCGGTCCCATGCTCTCCAGCTCTAGCGCAATCAAGATCCTGAAGTAGGACACTTGACCTTATCTATAATTGCAGCAACAAAGTCTACTTGGGCCCAAAAGCATGGGCCAAACAGGGTGTGAGATACAATCCCAGGTGGCAATCACCCAAATATTTGTGCCTAACAGTAAATGAATACATGACAATAATATAACAAGAAGCAGTAATCATGATAACACAAAGAGCCACAATCCACTGTTCTAACAAGTAGAGTACACAAGTTAGAAGCTAATAATAAGAGGAAAAGAGGTAACCCTCTGGGTAGCTCTCACAGCCTAACCCCTATGGTTAAACCTCTAATACTAGAAACCCTCTGGGATGCACACACAGTCTCTCCCCTCTAGTTCAGTTACGTAAATAAGCAGACTCTCTGGGGAAGCACTCACCGTCAATTCCCCCTATAGTCTCGTATCGTGCTAAAGGCTCTCTGGGGAAGCACTCAACATCAATCCACCATGTGGCCCATGTCATGGAACTACAGACTCTCGGAGGAATCACTCAACATCAATTCCCCCTATAGTCTCACATCGTAATTAAAAGATACTCTGGAGAAGTCTTTCCGTCAATTCTCTCTTTGATCTACCACCCTAGGTTCTCATAGTCCTGAGTGAAACTAAGCATGCTCAGCTCCCATGTATCATCCATGTAAACCTCATGAACTACTTGACTATTATTCTACGGCTCAACAGAAATAATAAAACAATAGTTCCACTATCCTACAACTAGGCATGGCACCTGGAAAAACGCCCAACAGGAAAAACAAGCATGGAAAAGAAACCTAAGAACAAATAAATTACTCTACTCACAAGCAATAACCTCTACTAAATCAAACAAGAAAAAAGAGGCAAACATTAGGGGAAAAACAGGAAACACACAATACCCCGTTCAAGGGAATTGGTGGAATTTGCACATAATATACATCAACTTCCTACGGAAAGGCACAAACTACCTACATCGATCCTTGGAGATCGATATATGTGAACCACGGCGACAGATTCCCCTTGGAACGACGTCGATCTGAGAAAACATACAAAATTATCAACCTACGATAACTTTGAAACTAGGAGGAATCAAGAAACAAGACTTAAGAAGAAGGAAGAACTCACCGCTACACTTCCAATGCAATCGACCGTGCTCAAATCGGAAAACGGACGGTGAGATGGGAGCGCAGGGAAGATTCGGTCATACGGGTCGCTTCGGATAGACAAAAACTGGAGAAGAAGATGAAAACGGGTGTTAGACGCGACCCTGGTCCATTTAATGAAAAAAATTACACGGCGTGTACTTTTAGAGTACACGGCGTGTACTGGGTTCCTTATGTAGTCCACCAAAATCGGCCTCTATGTCACCCCTACACACCGTGTGTGTGGCCCGGGCACGACAAGCACACGGATTCGAGCCGGATCAGAGTACACAGCGTGTACTGAAAAAGTACACGGCATGTACGTTGAAAATTTCTAGAAAATTCATTTTTCTTAAAAACTCCAGCAAAAAGGAAAAACAGAAATGAACGAAAATCCGGGTTCTTACAAACTTCCCCCCTTAATGAAAATCATCCCCGAATTTCCCTAACGGGGCGTAGAAGAAGGATCCCTGAACAGTTCCAGCCACTACGATCGTACATCAGCCTCCCTCTCCCAGGTCTTGTCCTGTACTCGCCCATGCTGCCATAGCACTCATACCAGAGAAACAGACCGCCCATGGAGAACCTTCGTAATGCGATCGATAATCCGGATAGGATTCTCCTCGAAAGATTTTTCTGCTTCAAGCTCGACTTCCTCGGGCTGAAAGGCGTGAGACGGGTCTGAAATGTAATGTCGGAGGTGAGAGGCGTGGAAGACGTTGTGCATGGCCCGATACCTCTGAGGTAGCTGCAACCGATAGGGGACGGACCCCACTCTCTCCAAGACTTCAAACGGACCGACGTACTGCGGTGAAAGCTTACCCTATCTCTGAATCCTCTTGTGTCCCAACCTCGGTGTGACACGCATGAAAACCTGATCCCTGACCTCAAACTCTAGAGGTCATCTCCGTTGATCAACATAAGACTTCTGCCGAGATTGTGTCGTAGCCATTCGCTTCCGAATCAGCTCTATCTGCTCTGAAGTCTCCTGAATGAGACGAGGTCCCAGCAGAGCTGCCTCTCCTGCCTCCAGCCAGCATAAGGGTGATCAGCGTGGCCTACCGTACAAAGCCTCGTATGGTGCCATCTGAATGGTCACCTGGAAGCTATTGTTGTAGGTGAACTCTACCAGAGGAATATGTTTCTCCTAAGAACTTCCAAAGTCTAGGATGCAAGCTCGGAGCATATCCTCTAGCACCTAGATCGAGCGCTCAGACTGGCCATCAGTCTGGGGATGGTATGCAATAATCAAAAGTAGCTGTGTACCTAAGGCCTTCTGAAGACCCTGCTAGAACCGAGAGGTAAAGCATGCATCCCTCTCTGAAACAATGGAGTGTGGAACTCCATGCAGAAGAACAATTCCTCGGATGTAAAGTCATCCCAGATCATCAACACTGAAGGTTTCCTTAATCGGAAAGAAGTGCGCAACCTTCATAAGCCTGTCGACGACAACCCAAACAGCATTATTCCCTCGAGGCGACCTCGAAAACCTAGTCACGAAGTCCATTGAGACATCGTTCCACTTCTACTCAGGAATGGGTAACTGCTGTAAAAGGCATGCTGGTCACTGGTGCTCTGCCTTCACATGCTGGCAAGTAGATCATCTCATGATGAAACCAGCAACATCCTTCTTCATACCTGGCCACCAGTACTGGCGATGAAGATCCCTATACATCTTGGTGACGCCAGGATTACTGCCCAAACTGAGGAGTGAATATCCCGCATCATCTCCTCGCGAATATCTGCTGGCACCCATACACGTCCCTGGAAACTCAAGATCTCATCCTCGCCCATTGACCATATGGGAAGAGGGCCCTCTCCTGGTAAACTCTCCCAAAGAACTATGCCTTTAGAGTCTGATGGATGCCTCATCCGTACCCGATCAAGAAGAATAGAGGTAACAGCTATAGAAGATATGAATTTTTGTCCTTGTCTGTCGTTCACCTCCAGATGAATCTCCGAGAACAGTGCCATTAGCTGCCACTCACTACTGGCCTCCTGAACTACCTTAATCTAAGTTCTTCTGCTCAACGCATCTGCCACTGCGTTTCCTTTCCCCAACATATAGGCAATCTCAAAATAAAAAGACTGAAGGTACTCGACCCACCTGCACTGTCTTAGGTTCAGATCCCACTGAGTGAAAATATACTTGAGACTCTTGTGGTCAGTGAAGACCATAAAGTGCTCTCCCAGCAGATAGTGTCTCCAACAACATAAGGAACGAACAACAGCTGCCAACTCCAGATCGTGCGTAGGGTAGTTCCTCTCATTTGTCCTCAACTGCGGAGACCCATACGCAGCGACCCCACCCCCATACATAAGAATAGCTCCCAGCCCGATACTTGAATCACCACAGTAAACAATGTAGTTCTTTCCTGGCTCCGGCAAGACTAGTATCAGTGCTGACGTCAACCTCCCATTCATATCCTGAAAGGCTGACTAACAAGAATCTGACCATAAGAACGTCGCATGCTTCTTGGTCAGACCTGTAAATGGTGCTTCTAGATGAGAAAAGTCTTGAATGATGCATCTCTAGTATCCAGCCAGCCCTAGGAATCTATGTACCTCAAGGATGTCCTTCAACTGCACCCAGGAAACTACAACTCTCACTTTCTCTAGGTCCACTGATACTCGTGCATCGGAGATGACATGACCCAAGAAGTAAATCTGATCCATCTAGAAATGTCACTTCGAGAGATTAGCATAAAGTCGATGCTCTCTCAATGTACTCAGAACGATCTCATGATGTGTGGCATGGTCGTGTCGAGTGTGAGGGTACACCAAGTTATCGTCCACAAAAACCATGACAAAGGAGTCCAAGTAAGGATGGAACACTCGGTTCATCAGTGCCATGAAAACTGTAGGCGTGTTCGTGAGACCGAACGTGATGACTGTATACTCATATAGACCATACAAACTCCTGAAAGCTGTCAGAGGTATATTTGATGGTCTAACACGCAACTGATGATAACAGAACCTCAAGTCGATCTTTGAGAACAACCGGGCTCCTCGAAGCTGATTGAAAAGGTCGTCAATTCTCTGCAAAGGATATTGGTTCTCGACCGTCAACTGGTTCAGCTTCTGATAATCCACACAAAGTCGAAGGGTACCGCCTGCCTTCTTTGCAAACATGATTGGCGAACCCCAAGGGGAAGTACTCGGTCGGATGAAACCCTTAGCTTGTAGCTCCTCCAACTTCTTTTTGAGCTCCTGCAACTCAAGTGTGGCCATCCTATAAGGAGTAATGGACATCGGTGTCACTCCTAGAACAAGATCAATTGAGATGTCTACCTCACGCTCCAGAGGCAAACCTGAAATGTCCTCTAGAAGGACATCTCTGAAGCAATCCACCACTAGAGGAAAATCCAACCGTGGAGTCCCCTGATCATCCAGATAAAGACTAGCAATCTGGGTCGTCAACCCTCCTAGCCCAAGATGCTCGAGTCCGGCCCGACTCGCTCGAACATCCCACTCGCCCATATGAAGAAAATACTCTCCCTCTTGTGAAACGAAACTCACTCTGCGACGATAATAGTTGACAAATACATGAAAGGGAATCAACCAATCCATGACAAGGATGATATCATACCATGTAATCTCTAGGACATAGAGATCCCATAAGAAGCCATACCAGGAAGCCTCGAGAGGGCACTCTCAACATTGGCGTACACTAGATGTCCTCATCCCCGAAGGTGTGTCTAGTGTCAATGAGTCGGCAGAAGATAAGATGCAGAGTCCAAGGCTCTCCACAACAGGAATAGAGATAAAGCTATGCTTACCACCAGTATGAAAAAGGGATGAAGATAAAACTGAGGCTACTAAAATCGTACCTCGAACAGTAGAAGGGTCGCGATCCTGCTCCTGATAAGTCTACTCCACGGCAAAAGACTGGCTTATACCGCGGCCATGCACCCCTGGCTGACCACTCTGAGCTGAACCCCCCTGCTGGTGCTGAGGAACTGGTGGTTGACCACCATGGCCTTGACCTCCACCTCGGCCCGAATGGCCGAAAGAACTCCAGTTCTCCGACTGGTGAGAAACTTGTGGGGCTTCTCTTGAAAGAGGAGTCATGGAAGAACCCTAGTCACCAGCTGCTGGTGAAAAGACCTGGCAGAAACACTGAAGGTGACCCATCTTGCCGCAATATCGACACTCCACAGGGTCCCTCTGGCACTACGGCCGCGTGTGCCCTGACCGGCCACACTGGTAGCATGTCACCTTGCTGCCTAACGAAGCATCTCGCTTCCTCGGATCACTGCATGTAGGCTCTCAACGGCGCTTCTTGCTATCAATTAGAGGAAGAATATCTCTTGAAGCAGAACAGCCCTGGCTTGAAGCTCTAGAATCTTTCAGATTGCACTCCGCAATTAGTGCCTGGTTGACGATGGAAGTAATATAAGTCATCTAGAACATGATCACCTATGAGTGGATCTCCCTCCTGAGACCATCCTCAAACATCCTTGATAAGAACACCCCACTCCCGTCCCGGAGGGGTGTGAAGCACTGCATCTCAGTGAAACGAGCGGAATAGTCCATGACAGAAAGAGTACCCTACCCTAAGCACATGAACTCCCGGGGTCAGTCGGCCCTCAGGGTCTCTGGGTAGACGTAGTCATAGAACAAATGCTGGAACTTCTCCCAAACCATAGCCTGCTGCTGACCTGCCTGCGAGATCACATCCCACCACCTCTTGGAGGAGTCTCGGAGCATGTTCGTGGTGGCGTAACCCGCCTCACTGGAGGAGTCTCCATATGCTCGAAGATAGTCATCATGGCTTTTAGCCATGACTCTACAGCCTGAGGTCCACTTTCCCCCGAGAATGTGGGAAGATGATACTACTGAAAAACCCACGTCAAATCTGCCATAGACATGGCAGGAGGTGGAGCTCCCTGGAAGGCCTGCCTCATTCAAATTAAACCTTCCCTGAACTGCACATCTTCACCTATAACTGGTATAACAGTCGGTGCCAAGGCTGGCCCGACTGGAGGATCGGAAGGATGTCCCTGATCAGCCCTATCTGGCGTCTAATCACTGCTTGATGACAGACGTATGACCGGAGGACGTCTCAGAGGCATAGCTCTGAAAGATCAAAAGTACACCTTAGATAAGGAAAACAAAGGTAGAGAACACAAGAGTACAAAACAGAAACAGGGGAAGAAAAAGACATAATTTTTCAAAACACGATTACACGGCATGTATAAAACTACACGACATGTCTTCTTAACCCACTGACATGGGCGTTTACTCCAGCCTACAAGTCATGTACACTTCAAACTACATGGCGTGTTACACCCACACACGGAGTGTACTTGAAAACTATTCCGCTGACTAAGTCTCCTTACCCGGCTAACCCACGCGGTCCAACTTAACCTGAGACTACACTGCGTGTTCTCAACACACATGGTGTTTACTAGAAAATACATCGACTGCCTGTGTTTTTGAAACACACATCCATCTACACAGCTAAACTTACACGACATGATCCAAACAAACACGGCGTGCATAGGCAAGGTGACCTCGTCCCGTGTTGTTCATGACACGGTCGGGTACCTGGACAAGACGACACAGCGTGTCCCGAACAAACACGGTGTGTGGAAAAGATGGTGACGTCAGCCCATGTTGCTCATGACACGGCCGGGTACCTGGACAGGACTACAAAAAATGTCCCTTCTGGACAAGGCGTGTTCTTCTCGAGCTTCCCTGACCCATGTTGTTAGTGACACGACCGGGTACACGGCTCCTTACTACACGGCGTGTTCCTAAGGTTACTGTCACAACACCGTGTTCTGCTCACACGGTCAGTGAAACGGCCTGAAAACTACACGACATGTATCCCAAAACTACATGTCATGTATTTGGGGTTTTTTCTGGGCAGTAGCTCAGAAACTACATAGAACCCCAGAAACACTAAAAACAAGGCAATGTGGTGCCAAATTCCGATTCATGAAGGCCTATACTCCCCGCGAATCAAATCATGGCATCTCCCATAGTCACACACAAGGGAAAAACAAACAGCACTCTAACATAACAGCAGAGATTCTATCAAGCATCTATCACAACAGCTTTGATAATCTACACGAAGTGTATCACAACAACATGTAATCACTAATGCACCCTAGATGGCATGGGAAGAATGCATGTAATGTGGTTCTACAAGTGCCTATATGATTCATGAGATGGCATACCCTCATCTCATTGGGTTGCGACTGAAATAGAACCGAAATATTAAAACAATCACTGCAAAAGTCATGCGAATCACTCTAGGTGAAAACATATCAACCATAAAACTCAAAACCAAAAAAAAATTCAATTAACGAGGTAGTATGGCTATTCACTGTACACGGGTTAGCTACACCCAAGCACAGCTTAATTCCAATTACCAAATCCATCCTATCCATAGATAAAGTCTCCAAACAGTAAATCTAGAAAAATGAACTCCTCTGATACCACATTGTATCGACCCAAATCCGGAGCCCCTCCACTGGTGCCATGTACCCGGTTCGGAACATGGCCTCAAGCGCATTTCCTTGAACGTCAGAGGCTTCCGACTAGTAGCAAGGGCCATGGTGAGTCGGTGGGGAAACTATGACCTCATTTGGTAAGGAATACAGTGGAAAAAACCACAGTCAACAGCGGAAACAGTAACAACATGCATTACAACAGAAACCAAATAGCGGAAGCAATAAATATATATAGCAATGATGAAAATGATGCAGTAGGTACGAGTATATATGGAAAGAAGGAAACACAAAAATGTGATGGAATACTATTAAAATCAAGTACAAAATAAAAAAAATAAACTGCTCAGCATCGCATGCCCCGACTCGGTCCCGTTCTATCCAGCTCTAGCGCAATCAAGATCCTGAAGTAGAAGGGAACTTGGCCTTATCTATACCTATAGCAACATAGTCTACTTGGGCCCAAAATCATGGCCCAATCATGGTGTGAGATAAAATTACAGTAGACAATCACCCAAATATTTGTGCCTAATAGTCAATGAATACATGAAAGTAATATAACAAGAAGCAGTAAACAGGATAACACAAACAACCACAATCCACAGTTCTAACAAGTAGAGTAAACAAGTAAGAATCCATCAACAAGAAGAAAACATGTAACCCTATGGGTAGCTCTCATAGCCTAACCCCTGTGGTTCAAACTCTAATACTAGCAACCCTCTGGGAGGCACACACAGTCTCACCCTTCTGGTTCAGTTATGTAAATTAGAAGACTCTCTGGGGAAGCACTCACCTTCAATTCCCCCTATAGTCTCGTATCATGCTAAAGGCTCTCTGGGGAAGCACTCAACGTCAATTCCCCATGTGGCCTGCGTCATGGAACTATAAACTCTATGAGGAAGCACTCAACATCAATTCCCACTATAGTCTTACATCGTAATTAAAAGACACTCTGGAGAAGCCCTTCTGTCAATTATCCCATTGGTCTACTACTCTAGGTTCTCACAGTCCTGAGTGAAACTAAGCATGCTCAGCGTGCGTGTATCGTCCAAGTAAACCTCAAGAACTACTTGACTATCATTCTACGGCTCAACAACAATAATAAAAAAACAGTTCCACTATTCTACAACTAGGCATGAAAACTAGAAAACGCACAATAGGAAAAAAAAGCATGGAAAAGAAACCTGAGCACAAATAAATTACTCTACTCACAAGAAATAACCTCTAATAAAGCAAACAAGCAAAAGCAGGAAAACAACAAGGGAAAAACAGGAAACACGCAGTACCCCGTTCAAGGGAATTGGTGGAATTTGCACATAATATTCATTAACTTCCTACGGAAATGCACAAAACACCTACCTTGATCCTAGAGGATCGATATATGTGAAACACGCTGATAGATTCCCCTTGGAACGACGTAGATCTACGAAAATGTACATAACTCTCAACCTACGATTAGATGGAAACCAGGATAAATCATGAAACAAGACTCATGAAGAATGAAGAACTCACCGTTGTGCTTCCAACGCAATTGGCAGTGCCTGAATCGGATAACAAACAGCGAGGCAGGAGCTCGGGGAATATTCGGCCATACAGGTCGCTTCGGACGGACGAAAACTGGAGAAGAAGATGAAAATTGTGGCTAAGCGCGACCCCGATCCGTTTAATGAAAAAAATAAAGTACACGGCATTTACTTTTAGAGTACACGACGTGTACTGGGTTCCTTCCGTACTCCACCAAAATCAGCCTCCACATCACCACTACACACCGTGTGTGTGGCCCGGGCACGACCAACAAATGGCTTCGAGCCGAATCAGAGTACACGACGTGTACTCAGAAAGTACACGGCGTGTACTTTGAAAATTTCCAAAAAATTTATTTTTCTTAAAAACTCCCGAAAAAAGGAAAAACATACCTGAAGGAAAACTCGGGTTCTTGCATATATATATTCCTAAACTATATACACATATTTTTTTATTTTAATATAATTTTAAATTGTTCATCCATATTTTTGGGAGGATGTTTTAAAAATGATCATTACCAGTAGATGAAAAAATAAATCAATGAACAACAATACCAACACACGTAATATCAGTAGTCTGTAAATATTTTAGGCAACTTCATGTATAAATTTAATTTATAGAATTTTTTTTTCTAGTCAAATATTTTTATCCATTACCAATTTTTATATCTCAATATTTTTATTATCTTTTCTAATAGTTTTAAATCTAAATTAGAATTCTAAATCTCACCTTAAAATACCCTTTTTGATGTATATAATTTCATAAATTGTATTGGAATGTTATTAAAAAAAATTATTGCAATCTCTTTTTAGATAAAAATTATTTCAAAAAATAAAAAACACAGTGATCACATAATAGAGTACACCATAAATTTTATGTTGTAAACACACATTTGTTTCTAGTTTTTTAAATCAAATATTTCTAGGATTGTGATTGGAAAAATGTTAAATTCAATGTTCATATAGAACTATTTTTATAAAACAAGACTAGATATCCCAATTAATATAATGGTATTTGGTCTAATATACCTTGGTCAAAAAGATCGAATATTATTTATAAATTTTTTAAAATTATAATGTCAGACCCTACCAATCTCGATATCTTGAATATTTCTTTGGAAATTTTATATAAATAAAAATAAATATATTTTTTTATGTGAATAACATTAATGTTTTATCATATGTGTCTAAAGTGATACATTCATGTTAATTTCAAATTTATTTTTCTTGGTATGTATATGTATTTTTATGTATTTATATGTATGTGTATTTAGTAGTATATATATCTGTTTGTAAGTGTATGTGTTTGTTTGTGTATATTCATATTTTTTATGTACATGTTTGTGAATATAAATGTATATATTTTTATGTCCATGTGCATATGTTTTTGTATGTTTATGACTGAAAGAAAACAAGTACATGTGGGCTCACTTATATACCAGACACAAAGACATACACAAATTAATAGATTTATATAAAGAATAATATATTTTTTAAAATTAATATTATTAAATATAGTTAACATTTAATTATATTTTCCTATGAAATCAGTTCAATATATTAATATATATAATAATTTAATAATAATAATAGGAAACATAATAATATTGTATATATATATTCATATTTATGAACATTTTTAAGTATGAATAATAATATTCTTAAATTTATTTTTATTTTTTTATAACTAGTAATATTTTTGGGAAATTAATTATTCAAAATATTTCTATCTATTTATTAATAATTATTTAGTTTTAAAAATATTAATTAAATTATATTAAAAATAATATTTATAATTACTAATTACTAAATTTTTATGTAGTGAAATATAAATATACATATTTTATGTTTACTCCGTTTTATTATAAGGTATATTTTTAATTATAAATTTATTATAATATAAATACATTCATTGACAATAATTTTTATAAAACAAATAAATTTTTAATATATTTAATAAGTTAAATATTAATTAAATATTTTCATTATATTAATACATTATTTATAATATAGTTAAATTTATTTATATATTTATTATAAAGAGTTTGGGCCACTGGGACATTCATCCAACCTTGATCAATGACAGTTGAGCGTCAAGGTATTTCGACCATATATGTTATAACTATTCCCAAAGGGTTTTTTCTGTTACCTTTGTGGAGGGAAATGACATGACTAGCTGGGGTCCCTAGGTATGTGTTTCATCTGGTTTCTTGTATTCTTTTATACCTATAATATGTTAATACATTTTTTTATAATATTAACAATATTTTATTCCTAAAATTAAAAATTGTATTATAATTAGTTTAAATAATAACATTTCATTTATTATAATATTCCCGATCATCACACCATTATTAATAAATTTATCATAACATTAAAACACATATACAATCATTTATCATATAAATATTATTTTTTCAGTTTTAATATATTCGTAATTTATTCATTTTGAAAAATTATCTTTACTATTATTATTGAATTTTTTAATTTAATATTTATTATAACATCAATTTGTTTATTCATAATATTTATTATAATATTATCAAATATAAAAATGAAACAATTATTATATTATTAAAAAATTTACTAAAATATGGTAATATTTCTACATTTATTAATACAATTATTATCATATTAATAATTGACATATCCATATTTTAATATATTTATTATGTTAGATTTCAAATAATATTAAAACATTTATTAATATAATTATAATAATAATAATTCATTTATTAATGCCTTAATCTTAATATTAATATATTTATGAATATATTTATTAATATTTATAAATTTTAGTCATTTTTAATTTCATTAATTTATGTTTTATTATATTTATTAGTTTTTATAAAAAAAATTTCGTAATTTTTTACTATTTCTAATTTTAAATCATTTACTAAAATATTATTCATGAAAATATAAATACATTTATTATAATATTAAAATATTTTTCAATAGTAACTTAATATTATTTTTTTTAAACATTTATAATAGTATTAATAATACATTTATCTGGGTATTAATATATTTATTATAATATCAATACATTAATTAATATTGTTCTCATAATACTAATATGTTTAATAATGAATTTGACATCATATTAATATATTTGTTAATAAATATTATATAATTAATATTTTTTTGTCCCTTTTTCTTGTTTTGGTAATTTATTCATTTTTAATATTTTATCATTTTATTATAAAGTATTTTTGTAATTTTCAATTTTCAATTTTATAAATTTTTAAATTTATTGAAATTTTTAAATTTTAATATTCACTAGTATTTATCATCCCTAAATTTTATGATGATAAAACTATGATTCATCCATACTAGGGTTAGCACTAAAATAATTATTATTTTTCAACATATATTAGTTTTCCCTAATAAAGGAATAACATTATCGATGTGAAAAAACAAAATAGTTTTCATCACCAACATTAGTGATGATAAATATCTTCTTTACATGTTCTTTTCATTTTCACTCTAATAAATAATACATTTATCGGTGCATTTTTTCTGAGGCGAATACAACCCTTTATAACTTTTTAATAGGACCCTATCTGTCACACCACACTAAATCACCATTCAAGATTTTGTTGAACTCGAATATTGATACAATTATTTCTTTATTATTTTACATGAACTGACACACAAAATAATGGTACGTTGTTTGAAACTTTGTCCTCCTATTTTTTTGGATATTCATGATGGATTTGGTTCCAAGAAACCCACTACATTTTATTACATTATATTCCATGATAAGAAAATTTTTAGATAACCTATAATATTATAAGTGTTTACCTATGTAAAATATATTTAATTATTTTATTAGAATATCTGCCATATTGATAAGAATATCAATTTCCCATTATAATGGGACCATTATAGTTCTATGATAATATTATTAAATATATGTTGTATAACTAGATGAAATCAATTTTTTAGGACACAAATGATACAAGATATTGATTTTAAGGGTTTTGTTGACATCAAGATCTCGTCTCCTGATGTTAACAAATAGAAATATCTAAGGGCGGAGTTTATGAGAACTGTCCAATAAGTAAGAATTTTATAATTTATGTGTTCATTGGTTATTACCATCCACAAACATGTGTATTGGTCCACATATTTGATAATATAATAAATTTATTTCATGAATAATAAAATTTGATGTGTTTACAGAACCTATGATGATGTATAGTCATGGTGAAGTAAGATACATTGGGTGCATCATATGTGATGCAGTGTTGATGAATATATCATGGAATGATTTATCCCATATATATTTGTGTAATTAGGCATATCGTTTCTTTTTATTGGATGTGAACTCGTCAATTAACTCCATGGCCATGATGGTTTTTTGACGAGTTCATTTCAGGAAATTCAATGAAAGATACATCTTTTATATAGATTGATGTCCTAATCGACACAACCAAATTAATGAGATGTTTATATATAGATATTATCTTACATAGTAAGAATTCATATGAGGTATTTTTGTTGGGGAATTGACATCTTATTTGATGAAAACATTAATGTATTACTTGATACCAATCTAGGACTTTAGGCTAGTTAGCCAAAGGCAACTAAAAAAGAGGCCTAGAGGGTCATACATTAACAGTTCCCAAATTATTAGTTCAATTATATTTGAATTTTATATTTGGTTAAATATTACTCTCAAGGTTTAGGAATACTAATTATTCATGTTATTGTGATCATGTAAATATATATTTAATGAATAATATAGTTTTTATTCATGGTTTGGTAAATTTTGAGTATCATTACTGGGTCAAATTATGGGTTTAAAAATAATTATATTGTTTATTTAATATCATTCAAACAAAAACGATTTATTTATTATATTAAAAATATTTTAATATCTATAAAATTAGAACATTTTTTAAATAATAATATTGTTATTATTTGATCTGGGATTTTACTTCAAATAATGATATCAGATAAGGTCAATTTTGAAATAACTATCATTTACCCCAAATTATATAAACAAATTATTTCATGTATTAGTCTTAGGATTTATTTGGTAGAAAACTGATATTTGAAAAATTCTCCCCAGTATAAAGAGAACATTCTTAGTGATATCTTTGTAATCACATGTTAGGTGTTGTCTCTTCACATTGGACATTTCTAATTAAGTTTTCAATAGAAACCCATCAGGATAGGGATGATGCCTCCTCTGAGCATATTGAATTTATTTTCTGTTAATTCATCCATGATTTTTTTTTTGGTTTCACAATTCTTTTATATCAATTAATTTTATTTAATCTTTTGTAGGTGTTACTCAGGTTTGTGGTGATTTCCAAGAAATTGATATTTTCATTATGGGGACCTCCTACTAGTACCCCCTCACCCCCCCAATCATGTGGTGTACCTATATTGATCTATTGTAGTGGAGTTTATGATTTTTTTGGAGCTAAATAAGGATTCATTGATTCTTGTTTCTTCCATTTGGATTTTGGTAGACATGGGTGTTTTTGATGGTCTGAGTTAGTATTGTCCTGCTTCATTGAGGAATATTTTCTTTTTTCCTCTTAAATGTTTTCTAATGTCTTTTAGAGTATCAATGACTTGTTTTGTTTTATTTTTCTCATATAGGATGGTGGATTATACATTAATTTTTTAATGGATATTGTACAGCTTTATGTGGGATGGTGCTCCTCTATAGATGAAAAGTATTTGTGAGTGACATCGATGGTGTAGTGTTAGTCTTCATCTTGGTGGAGGTTTTGTTTTCCCTAGTTCAGTGTGTGTTTCAAATTTAGAGGAACATATAGAAGTGGTTCCATTATAATTGGATTCACTATATTGAATGAATGTTCAAGGTGATTCTCCCTTGATGATCAATGTGATGAATTAGTGAGGTGTTTACTAATGTCATTCTGAGGGATGTGACTGATATAGAGCATGAGCAGTGGACTAGGAGAAATTATTTTGTATTTATTTTTATTTTACTTTTCAAAAATTTTTGTTATTTATTTGGAAGTTATGTGATTTTATATGGAATGTTATTAAGTATCTATTGACGATGATGATTATTATTCCATGTGCTTTTTGAGAATCATGAAATACTAGTCACAATAAGTTTCATTAAAACATGTTGTAGTAGTGATGGATATATAAGGATGATCAATAATAATAAGTGGTTGGTTTGTGGATGTCACTTGTTTTAGAATATAGTGACAAAACTATGCTCGATGCATGATGTAAACATGTTCAAGGGTTTTACTCTTTTAATTTAGTTGGGAAGAAACATTGATATATTTTTGGGTGGATGTGTGGGTTATCACTAAATACATTAAATGAGTTTTTTAATAAATATAAATACCCATATATATATATCAATAATTAATTCATGGATACAAATAATTATCCCTTATCCTCCCTATGAATACCATCACAAATTTATACAATCATATAAGAATAGATTCTATTATTGTTGTCATCAATAAAAAATTATGAAATAAATTTGGTTCTTCCATGATATCATCAAATGACCAAAAAATATTGTTCTAAGGTTCATGAAGCATGTATGGATACCCATAAGGAATTATACGATGGTATCTTTCACCATAATATAAACAATATAATAAATGAGAGACTATTCGATAATAATTAAATATTTTAAAGAGAATGTAATTACGTTTTTTGTGGATTAATTATAAATTAAATGTGAAAATTACTTTTTTTGAATTATCCAGGGCTTTAATTTCAAGTTCCTGGTACATATTAGTTAAAATGATAAAAACCACGATCGATAATGAGCTCAAAAAAATTATCTCCACCCCATTACATTCATATTGTTTTCAAAGTAGTCAAATTTTAATTTACATATATTTATTATTTTCTAATATAATATTTTTTGTTTTTTTTTCTTAATCTAAAATTTAAGAAAATATGGTCACTTATTTTCATAATACCATGAAAAGGAAAAAAATAAAATAATAACACTTAAATATCCCATCTAGTGGTATTGAAAATTCTAGTTGTGGAACATTAATACACAACATGAAAATAAAAAAGTACACATTGTGTTCCCATGGTCAACAACATGGGTATAATCCTCATAAATCAAGGAATTCCCTGAAAGAGAATAGTACGATGTGTCATTAAAATTTTGCGGTTGGTATCTAATTGGTAAAAAATTTAACATGCTGTATATATAATTTAGTCGGCGTATACATCCTGTAACCCCAGACAATTTGACAACCTCAGAATAATGAATACCTTATTGTTAAAGTACATGAAATTTAATTGTTATAAACCATATATTGACCACTATCCAAGACATATGGTAATAAAAAAACACAAAGAATATAGTGGGTGGGACACACCATGTAACATATAATAACAAAAATGAAAAACACATCAAGTCAGTAAGAGTGTGGTTTTTTTAACATTTAAAAAATTAACTAATGAAAAATAAATTGCGAATAATTTAGCTAAATATTACTACCTTGTAACAAATTTGTAAACATACATTAATTATTGAGTATTTTGGGGGATGTGTGATATTAAATTATACATTATTTAGTTATTTAAATATACTTATTTAGATACAACATATTTATGGTCATATTACATGATATTTACTTCACAAGTATTTCCAGTGATACACACAATATATTTTCTAGGAATTCTGTACAGCAATAAATGTTTTACAAACTATGTGTATTAACTCATAGAAAAAAAACATTTAATATCCAGAAAATTCATATATGTTTCATTTTGTATAAATAAATAATTTGTGTAAATGAGCCTATATATTCAATTAACATGTTGTATAAGTGACAATATAATTGTTTTTATAAAATAAGGGAACACATCATGTTTCCTTTGTAACATAATGTGTTTTCTAAATTGAAATTAAAATTCACCATATTGGAACACATTATAATCTATATTAGTACATTTCATGTATGAATTAAATGAATTTTAGATTTCTTGATTTAATTGTTATAAATTAATTGAATATTTAATTCTCTAAGGATGTATTGATTGATAAATAAGACAAATTAAAAAAATAAAAATCTAATTATGATTTTTTAATGTAATAATTTTACCATAGTAAATTAAAAAACTAAAATGAAAGTTCTATAGTTGTAAATTTATATTTATTGCATACATGTGTGATCAAAAGATTTAAAAATCATAATTATGAGTTGTGTTTTTTTAAAATTTATTTATTAGAACATGGGTTTTTTGTGATAATTATTATAAAATTAAAATGATGAACTATGAATCATCCCCATATACTAATTATGTATGAGACCACATTTTAGTGGTTTCTTTTATGTAAAATATAACATGTGTTCACTTTATATTTCCATGAGTATACATATTGAAATAAAATAGCTTCATAGTTTTTATATTTTCATCAATAAAAATATGGGGTAAAATACCTAAGCGATTGAATTGATATTTGTATAATTATTCAACTCATACCAAGCCTAGTCGAAGGATTTATTCCCCTAGGGTCAAGGGTTGGCTTATTTTTTCCCCAATAAAATAACCACTATTAAAATATCATAATCATGTGGTGTATTTATTTTATTTTATTCGGATGGATGGTTTATTTTATATGTCGGTTTGATAATTATATATGATCCAAATAAAATATATGAATTTACATTAATGTAAAACGGACTAAAATAATTGATCAACATAGAAATTATTTTATCAAAAACAATGTAAATTCATTATGAAAAATCATTATATTATTATCAAGGAAGAAAATTTATAAAATTAAGATTATTTTCAAATAAAATAGAACCCCATTAGGGAATATTAATTTATTAAGTCCTTATATTGAGGGAAATAAAATTCAAACACTCTTGAAAGTACTTTTATAAACCTAGTTTTGGCACTTTCACTTATAAGGGAGTTTTAGTAAATGTATTGGGTTGAAATAACATAGTTACCCTTAATAGACAATTTACTATGTAATACTTATTATAATTAAAGGAATGTGATTAATAAATATGGGCTCAGGATTTTAGGATTGAGGTTTCCACTCAATAGATCATGGAAGTTTGAGTTAGTGTAGTGGGAAAGACCATATACCCATATACATTCAAATAATTTCTCAACCAATTTATGGATTAGGTGAGTGTAAATATAGATATATTCCTCTAGAATTTCAATGTTAGAGTATCGCTATATTAATTTGTGAGGTATATCTATATTTGATAAAATATTTGGAGATTAATAAAACAATTTGTATTACATTACATCTGGTTAACAACATAAAGAAATAGAACATAATTTTTTTCTCTGTAGAAAATTCAAAGTCATAAGACCTAAATAAAATCCAAAAAATATATTGTAAAGAAATATAACCTCAATACTGACACTATTATTTAAAATTTTTACTAGAAATTGGACCTCATAACATTCTAGGGGAGAAATTTCTACACGCTAGAGTTAAATTTTCCAATGAAATTGTCCTATATAGAGTTCAGAGTGGCTGAAGAAGTTATCTTATATATTTATTTTGAAGATACATTATGTTTATAATGTTTCATATTTTCATTTATTTCTTTTGATCCCCATAAGCTTCATACAACATGGATCCATTTATGATGTGGTTCCAAAGTTCGGATTTTTATTAGGGGAAATCTAGATATTATAGGTGTGAAATATACAAATCAATTTTCATGTATGTTCTTAAACATGTTTTATCATAAAAAACTATATATTCATGTGTGTTATGTATATTTTTCATTTAGATATGTTGGGTTTTGTGATACAGAATTTATTGTACATTAAAATTTTGTTTTCCGCACTACCATGGATATTTTATTGTTTATAATGTATTATAACATGGAAAAAATGGGAATTCACTCCCATATCTCCTTAAGCTAGTTCTCAATTTATATAAGGTTTTGAGGTATGAAAACAGTACAATTATTATTTTGAAAATTTTTAAGGGAAAATAAATTGTTCCGGAGAACATTTCGAAGCCTAAGGATAAATTTCAATACCTTACCTATAGGTGGAAGATCCATAGAAATGATATAGAATAAAGGGAATAATTATTTTAATAATGAAATAATATCTAAAACGAAAATAAGTTTACTTTAGTGAAGAATAATGACAAAACATTCATGTTCTTTATTATCCAATTCACCCACTCTGTTTATAACAATTTTGTGTCATATAGAACTTATGGTGTTCAAATTTATATCAAAATTTAAAAACCCTTATATTTTAAGAATGATTAAAAAGTATAGGTTGATCTTTAAGGGTCCAATATAGAAATAATATATGCATTTTATATAAAGAACTATAACTGTACATCTCAAACCAGAATGATTCCAGTATTTAAAAATTATTTTTTTGTGCCTAGTGTTTGATGTTTTTTATCTATCTCGAAATTTATATGGATGGATTTGTATTCAAGGTTTGGTATAATACATTATAGTTTCATAAATTTATCAATATTTTGATATCATAGATCTTAAAATTGGAATTTATGTACTATAATCTAAAATCCATGTACAAAAAATTTAATATCAATCATGTTTACAATATGTATTTGACACCGATTTGTGGAATAAGTAACATAGTCATCTAACTATGTTACACTTAAGGAAGTGATATAGAGATGGGATATTATATATTTTGTAAACTAAAACTAATTTTTATATGTTCCAATTGTCTACAAGGAAGTAGTATCAAACCTATATTCAGTGGAAAGGGTGGAAGGAAAAAAAATTATACTTAAATTAGTTCACAGATACGATAGTGTGAATTTTTATGTTGATATTAAATCTGGATAATATCACTTCAAATTGTTTTCAATAGAAAATATTAGATATAATAATGTTCAAATTATAAGGTATAAGTCATCAATATTTTTAAATTATAAATATATTAATAATTAAGTATAGAATATTCTTTGTATTAATATAAAATATATATACTTATGTAAAGATTCAGAAATTCTGTGAATTTTTTTTCATAAATACATGCTATCTTTTCGAGTCTGAGAAAATTTATGGCACTTGATTCTGAGGCCTGGTGTTCCCGGAATCAGTTTCTGAAGTTCTGTTCAGGTACGTTCAGTAAACGTACGAGCGGGCTTTTATAACTTTTGAACTAGTGATCAGAACTGAAATCCAAAAGCACCGTTGAACTCACAGCACCAATATTCGCTTAAGAAGACTTTCACCTCGACAGAAGTTGGTCGAGAATGAAAGTTAGTTTTTGAGTTTTCAAGAATAATTCAAATAAAAATAATGTGTAACATTATTTTTATTCATGGTGGTCAAAACATCTAAGAGGGGGTTAGATGTTGGGGCCACCACACCATAACCTCCGATGAGAGGTAATGGTGGTGGGGCGCACCAGAGGTCTAAACACCTCTTATCAATTAAATTGTTGGGGAATACCCGAGGATGAAACACCTTGAAACCCCCATTATTTTGGGAGGATCCTATTCAACTCTCTAGTAATGTGGGGGGAGCCTCTTCAACTCCTCCACATTAATTTATGCCAACCTCCACAATTTAATTGTTCCACCCACCTAAATCAATGTGATTTTAAAATGCATACCAACAAATAATAGATATTCTAACCTATTATATTGGGTTGACATTTGTCATTTGGGGGGGAGCTTGGGTGTTTTGAGAGGAGGGTTATTTGGATAAAAGATTTCTCCCAACGAAGAACAAATAATGCGAAGAACGTCGTTGAATATTTTTTCATCGACTTCCTTCCTCCAGTCCTACCCTCTACAGCTTTGTCAATGAACCGACACAGCTCAGAATTAGGGACGTGCGGCAGATGCGAAGAACGATGGTCTTCATCGTCTTTTTTCTACAACACCGTCAATGAACGATGAACCTAAATCGATGAATCAATGGTAGGGGTGTGATTTGGTTTCGAGAAACATTAATTCTTCCTTCCATGATTGAATTATTTCCTCTTGATCCATTTGCTATCAAATTATTGTGGAAGGATCGGGCCAAACTAACACGGCCATATTCCTTCCGATGTTCTTATGAATAGTGGGGAGTTCTTCAACTTCATTTTTAGTAAAGAACAATGGATCCTTGTGGGTTCATTTTGTGATGAAATGATCCCAGAAAGAAGACCCAACGTCACGACGACCTAGCAGAGGTGCGGTGACGATAGAAAGCAACAGATCAGACCAGAACGGAGAGACCGTTCTTTGACCCCTTTCTCATGCGGGAGAATCAAAACGTGTTTTCGGAGCGAATTGTAGGCTGGTAAAAATATTCAATGACATTGTAACATAAGGGTGACCTAAAGACTGTGGTTTTGTAAAAATCGGACCATCAGAACGAAGAACGGGCGTCACAGAAGGTGTGCTGGCTAGAGGCGTCGTTTCTTGAAAATTCCAATATGGACGGCGTGTAATCTTGATGTAAACTATATGTATCATAGGCATACTATGTCTAGGGTTCAAGAATCAAACGGGTATCACATGGCATGTGACCCCAATCACACGGTGTGTACGTTCCCCACGGCCTGGCAGACACAGATACGTGACACACGATGTGTATTTTGGGAAATGCACTGACATTGGAAGAATCACACGACCTGAAGACTCGGCGTGTATCCCTGAAATACACTGACACAGGTGAAGTACAAGGGAATGTACTCCAATACATGGTCGAGAAAGGACAGTGACATAGGATACCCCGTTTACTAGTTTCATGTGTTGTTGAACAGGGGTTGAGGCCGTGTACGGGCACATGGCGATCGTACACTGAGCCAACCCCAGATGCTTGGACATAGAGTGTAAACATTACACATGTTGTGTACTTACTTTTCTACATGACCAGTCTTTCAAAATGGGCAGTTGTACACGAGCAGTACCTGAGGTATGAAGACATGGAGTGTAACCATACCAACACACCGTGATCTTTTATGGAAAATGGCTTGGTCATCTTGTTTCTGTATCTTAGACATGTATTGCTTGGATTCTCCTCCTAAGATGTGGAAAATCATTGAGATACTTCTACGTGGGACTTCGTGGCAGTTTTAGTATTTCCTATTAGCTCATGGAGAGGATCCTTCTAGTGACAAGAAAACAGAGTTCAGAGACCTGGTAGCTGGCAGACCTGACGACTGCTTGACCGATTCGACTTGGAGTGATTCGACTATCCTAGTGGGGAGCGCTTGGTAGTTGGCTGCATACCCACGGAGGAGGAGCTCCTGGTAGTCGAAGGCAGACCCACGGTACTTGACAAGAGGAGTACCTCTGCCGGCTATTAGGGGGAGCACCTGGTAGTTGGCAGTAGACCCACAGCGGAGGATCTCCTGTTAGTTGGCATCAGACCCATGGTACTCGACAGGAGGAGTACCTCACCAGTCCAAGGTTAGTGATAATTTCATTGGTGTCATGATAGGAACACTATAAACGACAGAGGAGGATTTGTCCAGTAGCCATGGGTTTGATAATTAAAATTCAGGTTTAATCTGAGTCAATGACTTTTGTGTTTT
Source organism: Viscum album (assembly GCA_963277665.1). Lineage (NCBI taxonomy): Eukaryota > Viridiplantae > Streptophyta > Magnoliopsida > Santalales > Viscaceae > Viscum > Viscum album. Next base: position 85,692,082 of record OY728151.1, on the reverse strand, counting down.
CCTCATGATTGAGATGGGTCACTAGATAACTTAGATATATGTATGGGCATATACCTATGTAATGGTTATCTGTTTATTTCGTACATTGTGGTATATCCTTGTTGGATTTTGTGAGACCTTGAGGGTCTCGGGGTCCTTACTATGTATTTTTATACTCACCCCTGCACAGGCTATGCCCGCACCACGTTGTGTTGGTTGCAGATGCCAGACAACGTTGACTGAGGCAGAGAGTAGCAGGACCAGATGGTACCTAGAGGTGGACCACTCGATGTGATGGTACACGGAGGAGACGGACAGGCGTGGAGTGTTGAGGTGTCCATCTATACCTACCCTTCATGTAGGAACCCTAGAGGATGACTTAGTCACAGCTTTACTTTTCTTCAGTTGTTCTTTCTTTCAGTTGTACTTTTACTTTCCTATTGGGCTTTTATTTCTGACCCCTTTTACTTTCTACCACTTCTTTTGTATACAGTTTTACTTATTTTTTTTCTTCTAGTTGTGTACTGTGATGTGTATTATTATAATTATAAGGTCAATGCCTTCCCAATTTAGGGATTTACACCTTTGGTGCTAGTCTCCAGCCCATGAGCTATGGAAGGCGGGCTTGGGGTAGTCACGATAGGGGCCCTAGGGGATGGTTCGTGACAAATTGGTATCAGAGGAGTGGGTTCTACCACAGAACATAGAACTATGATATTTATTTTATATGAAGCAATGGTGTTAAAGATACTAAGTGTGGTTTTCAGTTCAGGGAGTCCAGTGTTGGTGCAGGTGGCTGACGTATCCATACACCAGGACCCTGACATCTGATTTTCGACATAGTGCATGAAAACATTGATTGTGTGTGTGTTTCCAAAAGTTTTCTTTAAGTCATCTTAACCAGGTCAGCTAACTAGGTATATTCTATTGACTGTGTCACATCTGTTTCATTCTGGATTCCTCATCGTGAACCACCAGTGAGAGTTCCAAGAGTCTTACTTACAGATAGCCCACCAAGCGATGATGCCTCGGTCCACAACCCATTACCAAGAGAGGCACCAGTGGTACCACTACCAGTTGGGCCAGCGATGCCACCTTCCATAGAAGCAGACGATGCATGACACTTTAGCACGTTTCATGATATTATGCACTTGAGTCCACCCAGGTTTAGGGGAGATATGGACCCACAGGTGGCTGAGGATTGGCTGGCGACTGTGGTGAGAGTTTCCAGACAGGTAGGGACACCGGCCGACTTCATCGGGATCCTTGCTGCCACCCTCCTTCATGCACTATCAGGAAGATGGTAGAGCCTGATGCTCCGGATGCATGATGAGGCGACGCTACTCTGGGCAGACTTTGAGAGCCTGTTCTAGGAGGCGTTTGTCCCAACCACTATCTGCGCGGTGTGGATTCTGGAGCTACTACATTTATAGCAGGGTAGTATGAATGTAGCACAGTACACAGTGAGGTTCACTGAGCTCTCACGCTACTCCACGGATATAATACCAGACCAATTCTTCATGGAGTGGACCTTCGAACAGGGACTCTGGCGAGAGATCGGAGCTCCGATGATCTCACTCAGCATCTCAACATAGATGGGGGAGCTAGATAGAGCCCTCCTAGTGGAGAGTTTCCTTGCTGAGCAGTCTCTAGCTGTGAGACACACCACTAGCTGACACGCATCAGAGTCTTCTGCAGCTGGCATTAGATAGATGTTGCAGAGTTAAAAGAGTACCATACCTAAAGGTGTTCAACCGCATGACTCAGGATCAGTTCTGTGGGGAACCCGGTGTGGAGACAAAGCCTGTCATACCAGGATCGGGCAGAGTTACTCAGGCGAAGGGCATGGTCACATGGCTTGTGACAGTCCGACCTGCTGTTCTGATGATCAGCAGACAGTTGAGGGACCTCCCAAGAAGAGGCAGAGGTTCAAATGATGCAGTCCAGAAGGAGGAGATGAACATGGCAGTGGTTATGGACATGCAGCTGGTGGTGGATGAAATTTTGATGTGTTTCTACCACCACCACCAAGAGGTCCACCCCCGACCGTAGTGAGTGGGTGGACATGGGAGAGCTCAGCTTCATGCAGCTGAGGCCTATTATCACGATGCTCCGGAGATTATTTGAGGTATCATCTGTGTCAATTCCACCTTAGCTACAATTCTTATTGAAATAGGTTCCAGTCACTCTCTCATTTATACATCACTCGTTCGGAGATCGGTGATTCCGAAGGAGCCGTTAGTTCGATCCTTAAAAATAGAGACATCTATGGGAGTTGATTCGATGATTACACACTGGTGCTGACAGTGCAAACTTACTCTAGAAAGCGAGAGCTTCGGCTGTGATCTCCTACTAGCAGCATCGAGGCCTTACGACATCATCATGGGTATGGACTGGTTATCTACAGTCAATGCTCAGATCAATTGTATTAGGAAAAAACTACAGTGTTTCCGCATGGATGGGACCAGGTTTACCTTCACCGGTGAGAAGGGAACCTTTGTAGCACATGACATACATACTTGGAGGAGGGTGCAACCGATCACTCACCAGTTGGATTGCCTTACCCTCATAGCAGTTGATATAGAGAGTCTGACTAATCTTGTAGTGGTGGACCAGTACACGGATGTTTTCCCTGACGATGTTCCAGGAATACCTCCTCATAGAGAGGTGTACTTTTACATTGACTTGTATCCTGGGACGACACTGATATCTACTTCAGCATACCTAATGGCTCCCGCAGAGCGTCGTGAGTTGTGGGTACATCTAGAGGACTTTTTAGGGAAGGGATTCACTTGGCACAGGGTTTCCCCCTGGGCATCCCTGATTCTGTTTTCCAAGAAAGAGTATTGGAGCTTGAGGCTCTATGACGGCTATCGTCACCTGAACCAGGTCACCATGAAAAACATGTACCCACTCTCATGGATTGATGACCTCCTTGATCAGCTAATGGGAGCACAGTGGTTCTCGAAGATAGACCTCATATCAGGCGATCACCATCTCGGATTTCGAGACCAGGATCTCCAGAAGACGGACTTCAGGTGTCGTTACGACCACTATGAGTTATTGGTTAAGCCCTTCGTTGTAACAAATGCTCCAACAATGTTCATGATTCACATGAACATGTTCTTCCAGCCATACCTCGAATGATTTGTCGCAGTCATCATCGTCGACATTCTGATCTACACGACTACTATGGAGGAGCTTGCCTATAATTTGTGGGTTGTACTGGACACACTCCGAGAGCACCAGCTTTATGATAGGCACTCAAAGTGCAAATTATAGATTCGAGAGGTTCACTTGCTGGGATAGGTCATGTCAAAGGCTGGAGTTGTAGTTGATCCAGTGAAAATTGTTGTGGTACTTACTTGGGAGCCACCCATGAGTCTGACAGAGTTATGGAGTTTTCTGGGTTTGGCTGGGTACTATCAATGGTTCTTTCTATACTTCTCTAGAGTTACATCAACACTATCAGCCTTGATAGAGAAGGGGAAACACTTTGTGTGGTTATAGAGATGTCAGCAGAGCATTGAAGAGCTGAGACAGAGGCTGAATAGTGCCCCCCAACTTGAGGCTTCTGAAGGAGGCCGTAGGGTACTTAGTGTACTGCAACGCATCAGGTACTGGACCTGGGTGTGTCTTGATGCAGGAGATAGTAGTGATTGGTTATGGTTCTCAGTAGTTGAGACAGCACGAGAAGAACTACGCTACCCATGACCTAGAGTTAGCATCTTTGGTCTTCACCTTGAAGATGTGGCCACACTATCTGATGGGAGATCGTTTTACCGTGTACTCTGATCACAAGAGTCTCAGTTATATCTTCTCTTAAAAGGACCTGAACCTGGGACAATGAAGATGGATTGAGTTCCTCTAGGACTATGACTCTGAGATAGTCTATACACCCTAGAAGGGGAACGCTGTTGCAGATGCGCTCAGCAGGAGGACTTGTATACAACTGCTAGGATAGGTGACAGAGCAGCTGGCTCCATTACAGAGATCCATTGTGGATAGAGATGGGGCATCATTCATTCAGTCTCTTATGGTCACTCCCCCACTTCATCAGTGAGTCAGCAAGTCACAGCATGGGGACGCTGCTTTGAGACATGACTTCCTCAGATATCCACAGATCAAGTACATGATGGATTTTATGAATATGCGGAGCACGCCATCCACTTCAGAGGACGTACCTTGGTGCCAGATACACTTCATGAGGAGTTGTTGACGGAGTTCCACACATCCCCTCAAGCGGTACATCCAAGAGTGGAAAAGATGTACCATGACCTTCGACGACAACATTGGTGGCCAGGTATGAAGAAGGCGATAGCGGAGTTTGTCTCATGTTCCCTCACTTGTCAACAAGTGAAGGCAGAGCACCAGGTACCACCAGGATTGGTCCAACCTTTACAGTTCCCATAGTGGAAGTGGGATGGGATATCCACGGACTTCGTGATGGGCCTTCCACGTACATCCAGGGGTCACGACTCGATTTGGGTGATCGTTGAGCAACTCACCATGTCGGCCCACCTCCTACCGATCACAGAGAATGGTTTAGTAGAGATCTTGGGACGCCTCTTTGTGTAAGAGAATGTGTTTTTATATGGAGTACTTTTTTTCTATTGTCTCTAACCATGACAAATGGTTTACTTACCTTCTATGGAAGCGGTTGCAGGAGGCTTTTGGGACACAACTTTTCTTGAGCACCGCCTTCCATCCCTAGAAATATGGTCAGACTGAGTGGACCATTCATGCCCATAAGGACATGCTTCGTTCTTGTGTCCTCGACTTCGGTCATAGTTGGGAGGATCACTTACCCTTGTTGTAGATTTCCAATAACAACAGTTATCACTCCACCATTGTTATGTCACCTTTAGAGGCGTTGAACATGCGACCCAATAGATCTCCCTTGTGCTGGACTGACCCAGGGGAGTCAGCACTAGTGAGACCAGAGATGGTACAGGAAACCACAGAGAAGGTGCAGATCATTCAGGAGCGGATGAAGGCTTCACAGAGAAGACATAAGTCATATGCTGACAGAAGAAGGAGCCCTCTGGAGTTTGAGGATAGTGACCACCTATTTCTACGGGTCTCACCTCGATGAGGCCTTTGAATATTTGGCTGAGGCGGAAAGTTATCTCTGAGGTTAATCAGACCTTTCCGGGTCCTCAACATAGTAGGCGAGGTGGATTACCGATTTGCTCTTCCACCTCAGTTTCACCAGGTGCACGACGTCTTCCATTTACCTTAGTTGAGGAGATACATGTACAACACTTCCCACATCATCAACCATGGAGAGATGGACGTCGACGATGGGGTGAATTTTATGGAGGTTCTAGTGTAAATTGAGGATCGACAAGAGTAAGTCGAAAAAGGATGGTTGATTCCTTTGGTGCACATTTGTTGGTAGCACAAGAGCCTCCACGAGAGCACATGGGAGTGGGAGGCTTAGATGCATGCTCAATACCACCATTTATTCCCATATTTCATGTTGTAGCTTACGGGGACGTAAAACCCAGAGGTGGGGAGAATGTAAAGACCCAAAAATTCCATGGAATTTTTTTTGTGAATACATGGAATTTTTACGAGTCCGCGAAAATTTACGGCGCTTGATTCTAAGGCCCAATGTGCCCAGAATCATTTTTTGAAGTTTTGTTCGGGTACGTTTAGTAAATGTAGAAGTGGGTTTTTATAACTTTTGAACCGGTGCTCCAAACTGAAATCTGAGGGCACCGTTGAACTCACAGCGTTGGTATTCTCTTATGAAGACTTTCACCTCAACGACAGTTGGTCGAGAATGAAAGTTAGTTTTTGAGTTTTTACAAATAATTTAAATAAAAATAAATTGTCACTTTATTTTTATTCTTGGTGGTTAAAACCTACAAGAGGAGGTTAGAGGTGGGGGCCACCACACCATAACCTCCCATGAGAGGTTATGGTGGTGGGGGAAACCCAAGGTCTAAACAACTCTTATCAATTAAAGTGGTGGGGACCACCCGAGGATGAAACACCTTGAAACCCCCATTAAATTAGGAGGATCTTCTTCAAATCCCTAGTAATGTGGAGGGAGACTCTTCAACTCCTCCACATTATGTTATGCCAACCCCCCAAAATTTATTTTTTCCACCCACCTAAATCAATGGGATTTTCAAATTCATTCCAACAAATAATAGATATTCTAACCTATTATTTTGGGATGGAATTTATCATTTGGGGGGGGGGAGGTTGGGTGTTTGAGAGGAGGGTTATTGGGAGAAAAGAGTTCTCCCAAAAAAGAATGAATAATGCGAAGAACACTTGTGTCAATTTATTATTCGACATCCTTCCTCAAATCATACCCTCCACAAATGTCGACAACGAACTGACGCAGCATGGAATTAGGGACGTGTGGCGGACATGAAGAACGACTGTCTTCATCGTCTTCTTTCTGCAACACCATCAAAAAATGATGAACATCGATCGAAAAATCAAAGGTAGGGGTGTGATTTGGTTTTTAGCATCAATAATTCTTCCTTCAATGATTTAATTATTTCCTCTTAATCTGGTTGCTATCAAAATAATGTTGATGGATTGGGCCAAACTAACACGGCCCAATTCCTTCCGTCATTCTTGTGAATATTGGTCTTTTCTTAACCTTCTTCTTCTGTAACGAACAATGGATCACTACAGGTTCGTTTTGCGATGCAATGATCCTGGAAAGAAGACCCAACATCACAACGAACTAGCGGAGGTGTGATGACGATAGCGAGTGACAGATCGGATTGGAACGAAGAGACTGTTCTTCAACCCATTTCTCATGTGGGAGAATCAAAACGTGTTTTCGGAGCCGATAAGAGGCTCAAAAACACCAACAATGACTTTGGAACATTGGGGAAACCTAAAGTATGCAGTTTTGTGACAATCATAACATCAAACTGAAGAAAGGGCGTCACCGGGTGGTGCATTGGAAAGAGGCATCGTTTCTAGAAAATTCCTGAATATAGGGCATGTACTCTCGAAGGAAATGTCATGTAGTATGGTCGTACTGTATCTAGGGTTCGAGCAACAAGAGGATAGGACAGGACATGTGACCCTGATAACATGGAGTGTACTTTCCCCATGGCCTGGAAGATGCAGCTACGCAACACACGATGTGTATTTTGGGAAATAAATGGACAATTGAAGAATCACACGGCCTGAAGACATAGCGTGTGTCTCAGAAATACACAGACACGAGTGAAGTACACGGGCATGTACTCCACTACAAAGGAAGGAATGTCCAATGACATGGGATACCCCGTGTACAAGTTACACGGGTTGTCGAACATGGGTTGAGGTCATGTACATGCACATGGCCAGTGTACACGGAGCCGACCCTAGATTCTTGGACATGGAATGTAAACATACCACACACCATGTACTTACTTTTCTACATGAACATTCTTTCGACATGGTCCATTTTAAACAGGCAGTACCCGAGGTATGAAGACACGACGTGAAACCATACCAACACGCCGTGTAATTTTTTGGAATATGGCTTGGTCATCTCGTTTATGTTTCTTGGACACATATTGCTTGGATTATCCCCATAAGACGTGTAAGATCTTTGAGATACTTCTATGTGGGACTTCATGGTAGTTGGAGTATTTCCCAGTAGCTCGTGGAGAGGATCCTTCTAGCGACGAGCTAAGAGAGTGCGGAGACCTAGAAGCTGGAAGACCTGACGACTGCATGACCGATTCGACTCAGAGTGATTTGACTAGCCCAGTGGGGATTTCCTAGTAGTTGGTAGCAGACCCATAGCGGAGGAGCGCCTAGTAGTTGGTGGAAGACCCATGGTACTAGACCGGAGGAGTACCTCTACAGGCTATTAGGGCGAGCTCCTAGTATATGGCAGAAACCCACAGCAAAGGAGAGCCTGGTAGTTGGCAGCAGACCTGAGGTACTCGACATGAGGAGTACCTCAGCAGTCCAAGGTTAGTGAGAATCACCTTGGTGTCCCGAAATGCCCATTGTACTCGACAGAGGAGGATTTCACCACCAATTATGGATTTGATAATGAAAATCTTGGTTTGAACTGAGTCATCGACTTTTGTGTTTTCCTCATGATTGAGATGGGTCACTAGATAACTTAGGTATATGTATGGGAATATACCTAAGAAATGTTTATCAGTTGATTTCATAATTTGTGGTATATCCTTGTTGGATTTTGTGAGACCTTGAGGGTCTCGGTGTCCCTACTGAGTATTGTTATACTCACCCCTGCATGGGCTATACCCGCATCATGTTGTGTTGGTTGCAGACAACAGATGGCGTTGACTGAGGCAGATAGTAGTAGGACTGGACGATACCCAAAGGTGGACCACTTTCTGTGATGGTACATAGAGGAGACGGAGGACGTGGAGTGCTGAGGAGGACATCTGTACCTACCCTTCAGGTAGGAACCCCAGAGGACGACCTAGTAGCTGCTTTATTTTTCTTCAGTTGTTCTTTCTTTCAGTTGTACTTGTATATTCCTAATGGTCTTGTATTTCTGGACCCTTTTACTTTCCAACACATCTTTTGTATACATTTTTACTTAGTTTTTTTCTTCCAGGTGTGTACTCTGATGTGTATTTTTACAATTATAAAGGCAATGCCCTCCCAGTTTATGGATTTATGCCTTTGGTGCTAGTCCTCATCCCCAGGCCTATGGATGGTGGGCTTGGGGTTTTCACGTTACGGGCCCAGGGGATGGGTCATGGCAACATATATCATAATGGAGAACATATTAAAACAGAGATGATCAATTATCAAAAGGTTCTTAGGATACTATCTGAACTCACTCCTCATTAAACACAAGCGTGGAATGGTGTTAGTGATTGTAGGAAAAATATTTTGATACACATGGTGGCGTCTACAATGATCCATGAAGATCATCCAATATCCTTTTGGGGATATTAATTTCTTATTGAAGAATACACATTATGATGTGTGTAGGTTAAAGTGGTAATCAAGATTACATTCAATTTTGGTATTAGAGAAAAACATGTTTTATCAGATGCAATTGTATAGTGATTTATATCAATTCATGAGGCCATCTATAGAAATAAGCCTTCACCTATATGTATAAATAGTATCTTTCTAAAATTTCTTATTAAAATAAGGATATATTATCTATAAAACCATCTATAAAATAAAAATAGTTATTGTAATAAGATAAAAATTCATTGATATGGAGAATATATATGAAAGTTATAGCTGTATAAATATTACCATTGATGAAGGAGATGGTAATGATGAATAACTATTTACCTAGGAACACATTATACAGGGATATGTTAATGAAGTGGGTTTGGATACACCGACACATTATAAGAGCACTAGAGAATTTCTAGAACTAAAGAAATGTGGGTTTCTAGTCACTATGGATGGTTACACATTATTATTAGATATTTATGATCATTTATATAATAAGTAATTAGTAAAAATCTCTGCTATATTAAGAAGGAATGACCCCATGAATTTTGAAATAGATTCCAGGTATCTAAATAATCCTTGATTTGTACGATCATACAGTGGAAAATAATCATTATTGGTGCATCTAGGGATTCCAAAATATACTATAAATGGAATATAATATTATTACCTATAAGGAAGGAATGGGTTCTATAGGGATCATGAAATGATATGACATAAAATTTGATGTATACTGTTCATAAATTTTTAGGTTGAAATCTATTATTATTCTTTATTCCATAAAATCGTTCCCAGACTATGAGATTTTGTAATTGGATATAAAAATATACTTCTATAATAGAAAAATCAGAGAATATGACTACATGACCATCCAAATGTTATTATACCAAATCTTGTTAATAGTCTTTCAAATTTGTAAGGATCCATTTATGTATCGAAGAAAGCCTCAAGGACAAGGAACACTTATTTTGATGATGAAATATTTGTATTCGGATCCATAAAAAGTGAATGTGAACCTTGTGTTTATAAAATGTTTTTTGGGAGTTCAATCATTTTTCGAGAAGTGTATGTAGATGACATATTACTAATTGAAAATTATATAACAATGTAACTATTAGTAATGATATAGTTAATAAAATTATTCACCATGATAGAATGAAGTGAAAAAAATATTTTTTCAAGTATAAATATGATTAATGATAGTTCTACATAGCTTCTTAGACTAATCCTTGTCATATGTAATAACAAGATATAAATGAGATTTAGTTTTGACCTATCTATGAAGGGATTATTTTCATAATCATATTGTTTAAATCACTATATGAAAATGTATCCAAAAAAACTATTAGTGATATAGAATTGGTATAATACATTAGGGTTAATGTATGGGTTCTATTATTTTTGATAATATATATATTAGTATTGATTTTTCATATTTCTTACACATTGAAGGTATAAATTAAAAGGACCTTGATGAATTTTTTTGACTATTTTAAATAAAATCTTGAATGTTTTGGTTGTTTACTATGTACAGGTTACTATTATATTGAGTAATGAAGAAAATATTAATAATGGGATATAAAGATGATTTTTCCTTAATATATTAGAGTAATTTGAAGTCAGTATTAGGATATGTATTCCCTCTCAATGAAAGAGAAATGGCCTTTATGATCCTATGGAAGTCAGTATACTCTGATACAATAGAAGAGTCTTTTTATATTGTAGCGTATGATATGGATAAAGATGTAGTGTAGATATAGAAAATAATATTGGTGATGATCTGATTCCTATCTAAAATTATTTCCAAAAATTATTTTGTGAAAGTACTACATTGTTGGCCCTCAACAAGAAGTCAATGACACATCAATAAAAAACCATATAATTCATATATATTACCACATGATATTTTTTAAATTGGGTGTGGATGAAGTTAGTGGAGTTTCCATAGAAGAGAAAATAGTTGACCCATTGACCAAATCATTATCTCAGCAATACCATGAATATCATGTGAGTGCTAGTAAATTTGAATGTTTTCAGTAGTTGGCTATAGTGAATGATAATTTATATTGGAGTCGGTTCCCTAGAAACAGTGACACAATAATTTATTCTACTAATGTAAGAAAATATATTTATCTTAATAAATATATTATAGCATTATTAGTCATCCTCCAGATAACATTTCTTTTATAATGTTGTAATACAATTTATTTAATCAAAACATCATATCAATTACCCAAAATGATTGGATCCTTGATGTCTAATAAAAATATTCTAAAATATGTATCATAAGGAAAAATGAAATCTATATGAATAGACCTTGATTATGAATGGTATTAGTTATATGGAAATCATAAGAAATTGTGATTTTTTCACATATGTTTTTTGCATGTTAATCCCAAAGATAGTTCTCTATATGAACTGGAATTCAAGATGGAATTTGACATATTATACATCTCATTAGATATTCCATTACGATAACCTTTTAATTATTACATGGACTTAATATTATTATTAATTTATTTCCTAAATCACAAACATGGATATATTAATGAAAACCATTACATCAAATTCTCACAATGAGGTATGATACCGTGTGTGCATCATAAGTTATATATCATTAAAAAAAATTAACATACGGATTTTCCCCTTATTTTGTAATTGAAGAAGATATATCAATAATTTTGATTTTAATATAGTAGTCCAATTAATTCTCTAACCCTGAGTTTTTTAATAAATTAATTTCAAGATAGTTAATGTATGATATATGAAGAATATAGGTTGATGATAAAGTAATGAAACCTGCTTGATGAAATATTGAGAAAAATGGATTATATATAACTTTGAGAATATTTTAGGTTTTTTCACCACAAAATTATAATTTGGTTTCTTTGGCTTCCCTGAAATATTTTATAAATTTATATTGAACATTAGTTGAGCTAAACTAGTGAAACAGAGATAGTTCCCTAGAAGGTTTCACAATAACTATATGCAGAACATTTTTAAAATTACAGTTGAATTAAATGACAGAATATGTAGTATTCTCATATATTGAAGAATAGTTATTAATTAACTTCTATATATCGCATAACAGTTTATTAAATGAATATTATAGTTATTGTTCAATGTTTGATAAATTTTGAGGAGGAATAGCATAATAAGTAAAATGATTAAATGAAATGATGCGTCTTCATTAATATCATTTAAATAAATAAATAATAGTTATTTTGAAAAATAATATTTTAATATCCAAAATACAACAAAAATCGAGGAAATACTAATATAGTTATCATTATTTGACATAGGGTTTTACATAGAATAATGATATTATCTTTGGTCCTCTATAAAATACATTATATATAACCCTTTACATATAAACTAATTTATATCAATTATAGTGATAAATATTTATTGTGGAAAAACTTTATCTCTAGAGAATTCCATTTTTATGGTGAGAACATTCCCCAGAATTCCATCTAGAATAGAATGTATTGATCTGTCTCATCCCAATAATGATTTAGAGAACTTTATATAATCCTTAAATATTAGAAGGGATTATTGTTTCAATCAAAGATGAAAAATTCAGTTGTTTTGGTTCTAATATTCTAGAACTAGGAGAACCAGAAACAAAATTATGTGGTTTACGGAGTATGTGTAGATACTGCTAGATGGATTATACCTTTGGATCCTTCTTCATAATGATAATTTGATAAAAATTCATGTAATTAAAAATTGGTGAAAGGATTTCTAAAAAATGAACTTATTATTTATGTAAATTAAGTATATATTATATATGATAAATAGTAGGTTTATATCATTCGTGGTTTATATTTTTCATTTAGGATGATTTATCTATAGAAACAGAAAATACTTTATTTTAACTGATCCAAACCTCTTATCATGTTCCCTAAAACCATTAATTCATCCCATCAATTACATTATCAAAAAAAATTGTTCATACATCACTGTTATTTCCTAGTTTTTTAAATTTTATCTGATTATTCTCCATTTATACACACAAAAAGTTTTATATGGACACAAGGATTAATTTGGTCCATCTTTCAGTTATTCTTCCCACGCCTTTTCTTAATATATACAGACATATACACACATATATATTTTATATGTGGTTGTGTCTATGTATGTTCCTTTTATATTATATATATACATATATATGTGTTTCAGTTTGTTTGTATATACAAATACATATATAAATATATATATATATATATATATTAATATTATATCAAAACATATTTAATATTTATTTCCATTTTTATATGTGTTATATATGCTAAAAACATGATTTAAATATGTATATTATCTTATTTATATATTACAAATGATATATATATATAGTCAGAAAACTGTAATAAATATAATAAAGGTGCTTCATGACCACATTAAAAAATTTATTTACGAACTTCAAATTAGTTTATAAAACTAGTATATGGAATTAAATTCCTATAATTGTTCACATATCACAATATAATATAAATTATTTTTTAAATTACTATATTATCAATAAAAATCATGTAATATAAAAAACCATGAAATTATTCTTATCAATATAAATTATTTTGGAATTTCATAAATTTTTAGACCTAACAAAATACTTATCCAACCATATAGATATTATATTAATATCTCATAACACATCTTATACCAAGATCCTATTTAAGTGAAAAATTAATAAAATAATTAATAATATTAATTATAATGATAACACATAAAAACTATAACATTATATTTAGAATAATAAATATCCATTCAATAACAATTCATCTAACAAGAATAACACGTCATGTTCACACAAACACATAAAACCATCCATTAGTTAAGAGAATAATTTTATACATCATTAATCTATTCTCATAAAAATGAATCAAATAAAAATCTCAATTTAGAGACACTTTAAAAAATATATTATTCAATATATGATTTAGAAATTTTTTCATAATTTGTTCTCAAATTTCCACATTAGAATTTTAATATCACATAACAAATAGTAAATTTTAATCCATATACTTTTATAAAAAAAAGCATAAAATCATAGATAATGATTTATGTTCATTATATATATTTTTAATTTTTACAGATTTATTTATAGTAACTGGTTAATTTATCATACTAATTATTTAAATACAAAAACCTATAATATTAATGAATTAAATTATAATATTTAATTAAAATTACATTCATCATGAAACTAAAAATACAACAGTGAAAAATATGTTAAAACATTAGTTTAATATTAAAAAATACATTATATTCACATCAATTATTTCACAAATAATTATTACTTAAAAAATGTATATTATTATTTTCTTGATTATACAACCATTTTGTAAATGATTCTTTTTAGTTTTGTTGTTCACGAACATTTATATAGTTTACCAATTATATACACTTTCATGAAGGATCATTATATAATTTTACAATTTATATTTCTTGTAACATTACTCAAATAAATAATTTAATAATAAGTGAGGAAAACAATTCATTTAAAATCACTCAATTAAGCACAAATTGGTTTTTAAGGGTACCTATCTCACACTAGGGAAACAATCCTCCCTACGAGAGAATAAATAGTTATTTATAATGTATGATGACTCAAAAATATAACCAATCTAAAAGAAAAGAATGAAAATTAGAAAATTATACGAAGAAAAAAATGATTCCTTCAAAAATAAGGATCGAGGTTTCTATTCTCTTACTATGATGAACCCACCACTACTAAAAGATCATGATTACAATAATAAATTAATAAAAATCATCACATAAATGTAAAGAGATAATGAGATAGACAATATAAAGGAATAAATTCATCGATAAATGAAATGAAAATTTTCCTTCCATGAGAATATATGTAATGGCCTGAATTATTTGATATAAAATTCAAGAAAAATAATAATTTGATGAAAATTGTATATACCATAATACATTATAATTATATCAAACTGTAGTATTTTTTAATTACATATACTATAAAGTGTTTAGATCAATTTATGAATACTTTAAATGAATGTGAATTATAATTTATAATTTCATCTCTTAATTTTAAAATTTATATAATTTACACACACACAAATGAAACATTACAGAATACATTCTCAATTTATATTTAATTTATCGTATGTATCAATATTTTTTTTAAAAAGTTTTTATATGAATAAAAATGTTTATAAAAAAAATTTAAACCTATATAGACTAAGGAAATAGATAAATAATTCATTATGTGTAGAGGATAGATTAAAAATTCCTCTTTAGATGTTATTTTCCATGTTAATATTTTTCTTTTTCACAATAGATTTTTTTGATGAGTTTTAAATTCACTTGATTTGTCATTTAACAGATTGAAGGTATAAATGTTATAATAAATATAACAATTAAATTACTATATGTATTTAAAAAGATAATAAATGGTTTACATATTATATCCTAATATTATAACTATAAATTATGATGGAAATCATATTGAGTAATTGGAAATGATTTTTTAGGATGAACTTTTAGGATATCTAATGAGGTTTGAGAAGTTAATGATCTAAATACAGATTAAATTTTATTACGGTTAATCAAAATATACAACATTGGTATGGTTATTTTAGTATAAAATTTTAAATTTAGAAATATCATGAGTGAAAATATATTTATAAGACTACTTTTTATATTGAATAATATGTCACCATATGATAATTATCTTCCTTGTCGAACATGTGGCACTAAAAAATGTTATGTTTTGTTAGTATAATCTATAAAAATATATATTCATTTTCAAAATAATATAAATATAAAAAATAAATATGAATTGTAATTCCAATCATTTAATAGTTTAAGAAGAAATTTTCATTTAAGGAGAATGTAAGATAATTTACCAGACATGAAAATACAACTAAATATGGGAAACAACACCCCAACAATAATGTCTCTTAAGTGGAAAAATAGATCATGATTTTTCTAAATTTGAGATTACATGGGAAACCTCGATCTATCTATTTATTTATAATAATGCATATTTTTAGGGTAAATAGTAGAACTTATTAGACAATGCCCGTTTTTTTAGTTTACAATGACTATACACCTTGTATATGTATGAAAGAGAAGTACAATAAGTTTTATTAATATTAATATGGAGAACATCAAATATATAATGATAATTATGTTTATTTGGAACCATTGATTGATGATTAATAAATAATATAATATATGAGTGTCATAATGTATGATGATCATAGAAGAGAAGAGATCCCAATGATGAGTTTTTTTATTTTCTTGATAAATTACTTTCCTTCTTATATAAGATTGTTAGGATATAATGTTATTGGAATATTTGGATTCCTTATTTTCCAATAAGGGATACAATCATTTAGGTTAAAACATTCTTCAAATATAGTTTTTTTCAGAGATCATAAATTATTACCGTTAGGATATAAATAATGTTCTTGGAAAAAATCATGTTATTATAATTAAAATAAAGGTACAACACCTTCACCATTAAGGGGAGATTATAATTTTGAAAATAAATAATGGATATTTTTACCACCTATAATAAAACTTATTGAGAAATCCTTTTGAAAATGGATTTTAAAAAACAGATCCATTTTCTTGAATTATGGTATTGAAATTTATTATATGTAATAAATTTTCATCATTATATAGACAAAAGAAAAAATTAAATTTGATAGCATCATTGGTATGTTATTATATGAACATGGGAAAGAATATGGAATTAATGCTAGTAGTATTTGATTGTCAGGGGTATAAGAGAGGATACTGTTCTAATAAAGGGTAAAAATACTCTTTTTCCTTCCATGGGATTGCACTCTACCCATGATATTGAAATTTTAGTTTTTGAAATATGTTAATGTTGTAAACATTATATAGGGGTATTTATTACATATCATAAATATCATATTGATCATTTTTTTGATGTTAAATAGACTAAGATCATAACATTATCTTGTTTTAATGTAATTTTCAATGGTTTGGTTTTTACATTAAATTTTCCTAAAAACATATCACGCAAATTTACATGGAGTTACAACTTTTTCAAATCTATATCTAATAATGTTAAATACCCATAGATATTTCAAACAATCAAAAATATACAATATAGTAATATTATGTGAATTAGATATGTTCTCCCCCCTATAATTGTTTGTTATAATGTTTTGCTTGAGGGTAGACCTAGTTAGAGCAATCTGACTATATAGTACATTAAATTTCTGATTTATATACCCTATTGAGTGACATGTAATGATTTTTAAAGGGTATATAAAAAATATTTTTATCCAAAAGTTTGTATTTCAGAGTCATAAATATTTCATGAGGACTTTGAATTCTATAAAAACAAATTATTCGATTTAGATTGTATTGGTATCTCAAAATCTCATTATCTTGGTTTATTGATGGGTTATGGAATTTCTAGAGGATATGTTTTTTTAATTACCAAAAAATTATTTTATGGGGTTCCACAATAAATTTTAGAAAATATTGTTGAGGTTTTTCCATATATTAAAACTCAAAAAGAATTTCCTAGTTATTTTAATTATTCAATTGATGAAATCTAGTTACCAAATACACATAATAGTCACATTATATGTATGTTTAGAAACCATATGATTCATTAGATTTCAAAAATTATGAATTATATTTCATAATTAATTCTTCTGATAACCATAGAGGAAAATACATTTCTATTTTGTAATATTAATCATATTTTCTATATAATGTATTGAGATAAAAGTAGTATGATTTTGTATAGTGGAATTAAACATATGAATGATGTGATGATTATATCTGGTTCTATGTATACTTATTTCTTTATAAAAATAATTTATACATTGGACACATTAACGAAAATATGAAAGTTTTATTATAAAATATTGTAAATGTTACTTTTTAATGAATATGGGATGATGGCTGGAGTGAAAATAAAATTAATGAATTTTGAATCATGAAATGAAATTTATATAAGGAATGGTACAATGATTAAATGGTCATATTTATATTAAAGGTACTATAATAATTTTATTTGTTGAATCATAAAATAAAATATTAATCATTTTTTCATATTTTGATAAAAATAATGTAGTTTAAAATGATATTCCCATTAATAATGACATTTTCATTGGGTTATCACAGTTATTTATAGGTGGTATGAACATATATAGTGTCTTTTATGTTAGATGTGACTATAAAAAAGTGATTTTGATACTTGATATAAGTTCCATGTCTCTTCAAAATTTAATGAAAAAAGATTATTCAATAAGCCAATAAAATGGTTATTATTAGGTTTTATATTTTCCATGTGATTCCTCATAATATTATATGTTAACTACCATATTTATCTAATATAAATTAACATTATATATATATATATATATAGATATTGGATTCTACACCTATAGTAACTAGAACAATAAAGGAATAACATATTATCAATTTTAAAAATGATGGGAAATATTTTTTTTTTGAAAATATATATGGGAATAATTTCATGATAGAATTTGTAAAAATTACTAATGTGAGTAGAAATATTATAGAATTTTAGTTTAAATAGAATGAATGTCAGAAACCATTTAACCCCAGAAGTATACATTCATTAGTTACATTAGGGGAAACACTATAATTCACATGCTGATTCATATAGAAAGGAAACACAATGTTATTTCAGTATTGAAATGATATTTTTGACAAAAAATGAGGTTAAAATAATGAAATTTATCTAAGATGAAACAATTAAACATATATTTACTCTTCATTAACCCTTAAGGACTACATTCATATTATAATTTTTTTGATGAAATTCATGTTTATTGTTATTGGAAAGGAACATAGAGCCTTTTAGTGAATTATTATGAGAAATTTTCATAGGTACATAGCGGAGAATAGGAAACCCCGCCGAGAAACTCTATAAGCATGCATGATAAATCAAGAAACCAAGGATTCTTTCATCATCGATCCAGAATACGATGTATTTATGGTATATTTTAATTGGTAGTGTGTTATTTGTTATTTTTTTTATCAATAAAATTGATTCATTGTTATTAATTTATGAAATAATAATAATGTGAAATGATTAATCACCATGTATTAAAACTAATATACTACTACTGTAATTATTTTATGGCTTACACTTAACAAGAAAGATATAGAATGTATTTTAAAATATATATTATAATTTTTATGTGATATAAAAATATTTGTTTCATTTTTATTTGAATAACTATGAAATAATATCCCAGTCCACCTCTATTCTAATTCTTGTGTTATGTAAAGAAGTAATTTTAAATAAAAATTGATAAATATGAGAAGGAAAAATGCCTAATATATGAAAATCATAAGTAATTAAGACATTATAATATTATTTTCAAGTAAATAGAATTAAATGAAAATAACACCACATTTCTTTATATTTTAATTTAATTTATGTATAGTAATAATCATCTATAGTACCTGTTGAATAATGGATTTTAGTATCTTTAAATCATTTATAAAAAATGGATGAGTTGGAGGTGCAAGTTTTTTACATGTCACCTTTAGAAAACTTAGTGAATGAAATGAAATATGGTGATTCCAATAATAAAATGGAAAATATAAGAATATATATATTCTAAAAATGATTTTTTTACATTCTAATATGATACACAAGTTTCTTCAAAGTAAATATTCTGAAGAGAAAACATATAAGGATCATCAACATGAAGAGTGATGCCTCCCTATCTTTAAACCGAGTGATCTAACCAAATGTCATTTCATAACTATGGTAATTGATTTTTCATTCTTGTTTCTAAACAATTTTTATTAAAAACTATTGATAAAATAATTATGATAAATTAATATATGGTGAAATTTAATTTTATTTATCTCAATCAACACTTACAGATCATATCAATATGAGAGGTATTATGTGAAATATCATAAAATATATTATTTAAAATAAAAAACATATTAAATTTATTTGAGAGTATAGATTCATTTAAATTATTAGTTGACAATTTAGAAATAATTTCTACATGATTATCATAATGACCACATGTTCAAAAATTCTCTTGGATATTTTATTATATGTTAATTTAATCTTATAACGAAATATAATGACATTGAGGGTGCTCTTTTACCATTTATTTTATATTAAATACCATTAAAAATTAATGAAATACCCATAACTAAGAAATGATATTAAATATGGATAAATAGAAGGGAAAATAGAATTTCGAATCAAGATATTACAATAAATATACTAATAAATCTAAATTACCTCTTGAAGTACATTTACACACACAAAAATACCGAAAATAATTTATTAGTTTCAATAGTTCATGAAGATATAGTGTCATGATATATAAATGTATCCTATGTTGAATTTTGTGATGTAGTGTATGGATGTTACACTACAGACTTCATTAGTATTGAGAATGTTAGTAAAACTCTGAAGGAAGAATGGTCTCGATCCTCTATTGTGAATGTATACCTGAGGTAGGTAGTTATTTACTTTTTTTGAATAAGAGATGTACTATTTAAAATAATATTTAATAAACAATTTATTTTTATATGTTTTTATATCAATATAATTTAAAAGGAATACCCAATAATGGAAAATTCTCATTTTTTCCCCTTTCACTTATATAACAAAATTAACAATTGAGGAAGATGGAATTTTAGTAGAATTGTATCATGTATCCATAGTGTTTGTGAATAAAATAAGAGACCCCATGAAATTAAAAATACTTACAGTTCCTGGGAAAAATCTATAATCTAAACATGTAATATATATATATATATATATATATATATATATTATCACATATTCATTTTTTATAACTCATTGGATTTTTAATACCGTAAATTTGAGTACTACTAAAATATGTTTTTTGACCCAAAAAATATATATCAAACAAATAAAAAATAAACCCCCATTAAATTTACAATTTTCTAAATTAAATAATTATTTCAATATAAATTTAAATATATGTAATATATTATGTTTTAGCTAAATTTTTTTTATAGTTATGTTTTTATTTGTCAAAAAAAATGGTTTCATGATGGAAACATTACATATTAAGCCTATGAACTACTTCAATTTGATGTTTTTTTTGGTATGTAAAAAAATTTATTCTATATTAAAACATAGAATAATAAGTAATATATTTTCATCAATGTTTCTATAGATTCTAAACAAATTTAATGAAACATTTTAGCATTATTACATTTAAAATTGCTGAAATATATCATATTACTTGAACAAAATTGTATCCCCGATGATAAATTTCTAAATGTAATTATTTTTTCGTTTAAAACAATAGTTACCCAGTAATTAAAAAAATCAGACTATGTACATTATACATATTTAAAGGAGAAAGTGTATATTATTTAGGAATGAGCTGGTACCATACATTGTGTAAGGATGGTTGAAAATATTTTAAAGTAGTTATCTCTTATCATGTTTGTGATTTATTAATTTTACATGAGTCCATTATTATTTTCCATCCACTTCTTATTTTTTATATTTTCATATAATTTAATTTATATATTATATTGAAACTCTTTGTATTAAAGTATTTATATCTATGTATGAATAATAATGAATACATGTACTATCATTCTATAAAACTATTGCATGGCAATGTCATAGATGTGATATTGGAAGCCTAAATTATTAAAAAATTTGGAGTTTTTTTTATTTATTCAATTTAAACAATATGATTAATATATTTATATTTATGTGATTAATAGGATTCAACCTAGATATGTAAATTAGTTAAAGTATACTAAATCAACCACACATTAATTGGTAACATGTGGTCATCAGTATGAATCAAAGTGAACTTTTTTAGCATAAAATTATAATTTTAGTTCACATCACACATAAAATAATAAAAATTGATTTAAAAAAAATGATTATCTTGATATATTAAGACAAATTTTGACAACTCATTTGTGATGTGTATTATATAGCCACACATAAATTGATCACATAGTGTTGGAAAATGATTGAATTTTCTTGTATCAAGTTAAAAGTGACAAATTAGTTCAAAAATTGTATCTTATACTAAAAAACTAAGCAAAGTTTCATTATTATTAATTATAATTTATAAAAAAAAATATGAATCATTTTTTATGTACATATATCAACCACAATTCAATTCAACAGATAGTGTTCCCGATATTAATAAAACTATGTATTGTAATTTAATTTCTTTTCAAAAAACATGTTTATTACTAAACACTGAGAAACCTTGCCCAAAATACTACTGATAATTTTGGAATATGATCTAGGATTCATTTGTGATGCTTAAGAATCTATTGAAAACCAGCCTACGTAGACCTGACCTATCACCCAATTCATTCTTTCACAAAGGACCAAGGTGTGTTTTGAATTGTTTTAGTTTAGAGACAAACATTGGGGTATCACAAGTGAATACGTTGCAACGATTTCATACTCACATGAATAAGGATAAAAAAGGGTTCAAACTAGGTAGTTGACATGAGTTGTCTATGAATTGGAAAATGATGAAACAATAATTAACATGATTTTATAGAAGAACATTAAAATAGTATTGTTATAATTAATGATGACAATATATGTTTCCAAAAATATCACCACATAATTTAAACCATTTGAATACATTTATTTTAAAATGAAAAATTTAAAATGAAAACAAAAATAAATTGGGAGGGAAAATAGGATGATACTCTGCAAGACTAAAATTATTCCCAGGAACATTGTACATAAACCACAACATCTCTATGTGAATCTTGAGTCACCAAAATTACCAACAACACCCACTACACAATATAGAATTCTAAAAAACCAACTAGAAATCCAAAAAATTATATCCTATAGAAAACAAGAATACTTTGAACCCCCAAATGTAATTATTTATGGTGTGACACAACATCAATAAGAATACCACCATGATTCCTCTACATTACTTTTCTAAAATACCAATTCAATTAGTATAAATGGAATAACAAAAGCACTTCACATTTCATTTACAGAAAGAAGAAATAAATAAACACTGCCTTATATTATTATACAATAAAATATATTTATCAAACATGCCTCATAGATGGCATAAAAAGGTAATTTTATTTCAATAACAAACCATTGCCTTTTATATATTTTTAAAATAAACCAATTAAAACATCACACTTAATTTAGTATTATTTTTTGAAAATGAAACTTCATAATGTTTACAATAGATTCCAAAAAAAACATTTTCAATGGATATAGTTTGAAATTTATACCGCTTTAAATTTTCATAAATATTATCCCACACAAACACTACATATATATGAGTTAATATCATGGGAATGTTTAATGACTTAGACTATATAGAGATTCCTTACAAGATAAAAATAATATCTTATAGAAATAATTTGAACATAATTTCTTAGTCATAAAAATCCAATGGAACAACATGGGCCTAAAAAAATAGATAACAATATTTTAGGGAAATACATTAATAATTGGAATACCATAAGATACACATCTAGAGACAACACAATAAAGAAAAATGTGATATATACTAGACATGAAAAGTGTAATTGTACACCATTTGTTTAACAATCAGAAAAAATGTCACTTGAATCAATATAACTAGTCTCATTAGAAACACCCACCAGTCATTTCTAAAGTATAACACACCAAAAATGTATTTAAATTAATAATATTCCCAATATCATTATTGACAAGAATAACTTATGTTTTATCATTTTTCAATATACTATACAATATTTATATTTAAATACGATCATTATAACCAAAACAATAACTTAACAATATTAGTAAGAATAATATTTCTGAAGTATTTGTATAATTATTTTATATAAATTGAATTTTTTTCATTGATTCATAATAAATAAGTACAAATTTTTAATAATAATTCTATGCTATAAAATTAATTATTCTTAAAAAATGGGTTTTTATGAATTTTATATGATTTTTATAAGTAATTTATGACATTTGTATTAATTTAATATTAGCTACTAAATAAAATGTTGATATCATCATGTCCAAATTATATTACGGTAATGTATTTGTATTTTTCTAAAAATATTTTATTTTTAATGAATATTGGATAATACAGATTTTTGGAAAACATACATTGCTTATAACTAAATCAAGTAATTGATTTGATAAGTTATGTTATTTAAATTTACCTTACAAAAACAAATGTCACCATTAATTTGATATCATCTAATTAATTAAATTAGAATTATCATTATACCTTATTTCGGTAAAGATTTTTTTTAGTCCTAAAAACAAACTTCTATAAAAACCATTTTTCATCAAGTTAAAGTCATTTTTATTAAACATAAATTTTCAACATTTATAAGATGAATCTAGAAAAATATATTATATATTTAGAATCAAGATGATCTAATTTGGTAAATGATTCCATATTATTTTTCAATTAGGAATAGTGTCCATAGTGGGTATCTATCACCTTAGTAAGGGTAATCTAGTAAAACAAGATTAATCAAGGAGATAAGAGAATCATTTTACATATATATTTTCTATAATTAATGGGATTATGTCCATATTCAAGGATAATTTTTTTGTAAATTTCTGGCCACTTGTATTTTATATTGAACATAATATAAATTTATGTTATGAATAAAAATAAAATTTGGATTTATTTGTTTTAATATATCTAATACATTTTCATATGAATGCCAAGAGGTTTTATTTTTTTACAAATAATTAATTAAAATATAAAAATATTTTTTATTCTCCTAATTTTATATTAATTTGTTATTGATTCAGTAATCACCTAAATTTATGACGCAATGTCGATCGAGTCCCCATTTGAATAATAGAAAAATGAAATAATTTATTTATATAAAAACCATAAATGTTATTTAATTTTGATGAATTATTATATTAAATGATTTTTTTAGAAATATATAACATATTAGTGTTGTGTTAAAATTTTATATTCAAATACCATTTCTCTCTTGATGTCATCAGTTTCAAAATATTATAATTGTCCTAAAAATGACAATTATGGTATATTATGATAAATAATATATTATTAATTAATTAATATTGATAAAAATATGATACATGCCCATATGGATGGGATATGTCCAACAATATCCAATAATATCCATTTATTCCTCACCTATCCTTCTATAATAACATTATTGACTCTTATAGTGTAAAATAATTTGATATCACAGTAATCATCTATGGGGTTAATAAGTGGTTAAAATGAAGGATGAAAACATCACAAAAAGTTCTAAAAGATTTATTGTATGAGAGCATCTAAACTAATATTTTTTTATAATATAATCATTCAATTTTTTGGTCATGAATACAAAATGTTTAATAATAATTAAATACTTTATGTAATTATAAGGGTTCTCCTCATATCACTTATGAAATGTTATATCCATTTATCTATTCCTCGCAAATTTTTAGAACTCAAATTCAGTTAATACCTAACCAAATATCTATACAAATTCTCTAAAAAATTTATATATGACATATACTATCAAATAAACCACACATAAAAGGATTACGATCCACACCAAATAGGTTATATGTGGAGAAGGTATAATTTATAACTGACCCATTTAAAGTTTATTTTTTCTTATACAACCTAAAAATATTATTTAACCATGGTGATATATAAATATAAGTGAATTTTATGTAAGTAAATGTTACTATGTTCATTGTTCAACTAATTTTCACATAATTTTCAATTATATGACATATAAAAACATTTCTCATGCGTATATATAGATTACCACAACAACGAATTGATGTATAGTGTTTTCCAACACTACCTCTTAAGGATGAAATTTATAATAAATTTAATTTTATATATATGTATATATATAATATCCATGACATAATTATAATTCATTAAATAAAATATATCAATTATTATCTTACCTTTCGATCCATTGAAAAAAGATAATGTCATTAATGTTATGTGTGGACAACCGTATCCACAATGAGATGTGAATTTTTTCATTTATACCATTCAAAAATGGTAATAAAATTTAATTTAATATATAAAATTAAATATTTATTTAATGAATAATATTTTATATATAATGAAAAATTACCAAATTTACTATTGTAAACCTACTAAATCCATTACAAACATTTAAGACAAATACTCTCAAAATATCCGTTGTGAATTTTAAAGATTATATAATTATGTACCACATATATAAAATTTAAAAAATGAATAATAAAAAT
Source organism: Viscum album (assembly GCA_963277665.1). Lineage (NCBI taxonomy): Eukaryota > Viridiplantae > Streptophyta > Magnoliopsida > Santalales > Viscaceae > Viscum > Viscum album. The sequence goes on along the minus strand of OY728151.1, from coordinate 85,665,954 downwards.
AATAAATATTATATAGTAGTTAAAAAATTAACCTAAGTTTATTATTTAATAAGATTAGAAACGAACATGACAAAGCACACTTGAGGTGACAAACACTTTAAATTTAAACCATGTTTTAAATATTGTAAATATTAAATTTATTTAACCTTTAACTCCATGTAAATATTCATAAAATCCTTTTATATATGATTTTATATTAATATAAATAAATTATAAATGATATTTTAATTATATTTTGACCTTCTTTCAATTTTTTAAAATGAATATTTTTTATAAAGGATCCTTTGAGATTATATATGAAAGAAAAATTTGAATCATCTATTTCAACATATATGATATTGATAGCTTTAATCACAACCATAATCATTATTTTATGTTTGGATTCCTTTATAAATAAAAATATTTGACACAATGAAAATTATTACTTAAATTTTTTTTGTGAATTTTAATTTTTAAAATTATTTTTTAAATGAAAGAATTATATCGAAAGTTTATTTTTATGAGTTTGATGATGTTAATAAAAGTATTTAGGAGTTTCATGTATGTTATTGTCATTAAAAATTATTTATGATGTTGTGTGATCATGATATAGATCTCTAATTCCTTGGTTAATTATTATATTCTATAAATAATTACAGGGGAATTAAAAGAGTAAGATAATATATTCATAATGGGTTTGATAAAGATATTGTACCTTGGATCTTACCTGAATTGAATATGATTAATAATTATATTTGATATAAATCCTTTTATTATATAATGTAAGAGAATGATATTTTTAAGTTTATTTGTTTTTTCCGTAAAGGGTAAAAATAAATATTGTATGAAAACTTTTTCATGTGTACTCATGATTTTTTATGAAACCATAATGATTATATTTCATTATATTATGTTTTCCTATTAAATTTATTATTTGGAAAACTATGGGAGCTAAAACTGGTTTTATGTGTACGAAAACAGTTATATTTGAATGAGAATAATTTTTTAAAATTATAACCCTATTAAATTACCTCATGGTTTTGTAAATGGACTATCATTTTTCATGTAAATTTTTTATATAATTTTCTGAGTATTCTTTTTCCATCCCATGCTATAAAATTTGTTTTTAAAGTCTGTATTGAGGAGCGGGAATAATTATTTCCCAAAAATTAGTGAGTTTTTTCATAAAAACAAAACATGTTTGATTTTAAAAGTTTTATGTTGTGAAAAAATGGACACTAAGTGATGGTGTACACTTTTAAATATATTTATTATTTATATTCTTGGTATGAATTAATTATCAGAATCTCAACACTATAAAGATATTCAAAATTTCAGAATGTAATTATTTTATATAACTGGTTTTTATAAAAAAAATTATGTTACGGTCCTTGTGGTTTGTATTATATGAATGATTTAAATCACTTGTGCGGCTAGGATAAACTATATGAGGATATATTATTATTTTTAATATGATTATAGGTTGATATGTCAAAATATTGGATAATTACAAAAAAAATTGGTAAAAAATAGAATTTTTGGTATTTCTAGAAATTATACTTCCTTATGGGTATTCGAAAGTAGATAAAGATATAGAACATATGAATATAGGGGTAATAACTCTGAAAGGGTTGATATTCCTTCTATGTTGATCATATCCATGTGCTTAATGTGTGGGCATAAGATTTCGCATGTGGATAAACACTCATAAGGGATATTGTTTGGGAAATTAACGTGTTTGATATAGAATACCGTGATGGATCTGAACATATAGTTATGGAATTGACTTATGACCATGGATAACCATTATAGAACCCAAGGTGTTATAGTTTTAATGGAATGGAGTCATAATGTAATATATTTAAAATTTATTTATATGTTCACAATATTATCCTTAATGAAATTATTTGTTATTGACTTTGATATTTCTCTCACTATGGTTAACACACTTGTTAATGATTGATATATAGAAAGGAAATATATATATTTTTTCTTCCATCGGATCATTTGTATTAATAATTAAAAAAACTTAGGATTCAAACACCCTCTTAATTATTAATCTAACCTCTAAAACACATTATAATATATCCCAATATTCTTCAATAGTTCAATATCATTAAGTAAATTATGATATATTAGGTCGTGTGAATGAAATTAAACTATAATATAGTATATGTTTTAGAAAACACAATGATGGAATTTATAATTTTTTTCAGTGGATAACTCTGAAAAAGTAGTTGAAACCCTCAAATTAGCAACAACAGAGGTTGAATATCAATTATATTGTATTTTTATATTTTTATATGAATTTTTTTATTTTTATAAACACAAAACATACTTAAAAAATTCATATCAAACCACATCCTAAAGTAATATGGGATGTATGTTTGAGATGATGTATCAAATCCATATATTCAAAAAATGATATTGTTTAAAATATTCAATCTCTTTCAACATCCATTTCAATCAATATGCAATGTTTTCACATTGACAAAAAAACTAGAGAACCATTGAAAGGATTTTTAGAAATATAGTACTCTGTGGACTCGACATGGTAGATCATAGGGAAACCATCTTGGAATTGGTATTGGAGTATATTTCTATCTATATTTAAATGATATGAGTTATATTTTTTTATTGTAAGAAACATAAATAGATTGAGAATTACGAATCTTAAAAAAATCATATTTTTTATTATAGGTTGTATGTATAAAGATATAAGATGATAAATCACTGATAATGCACTTTGAAAAATGTTTAGTGATTTTATGTGTCTAAATATTATGCTTCATGATTTTTTTTACAAGTTGGGTTTTAAGTGTTATTCTGATGTGAAATTAAATTAAAATGTAAAAAATGTAAGGATATTTATAAGTATAATGAATTACTAAATTTTGATGTTTTATGTTGTCATGACTCATCCCCTGGGGCCCGTGCCGTGACTACGCCAAGCCCTTATTCTATAATCCAGGGGCTGGAGACTAGTACAAAGGGCATAATTCCCTAAAACTGGAAAGGCATTTATTTTATAACCTATAAAAGCACACAACAGAGTACGATCTGGATGAAAAAAAACTATGTAAAACTATATAAATAGAGTGCTGCAAAGTAATAGGGCTGGAATACAATCCCAACAAGAAATTGCAAGTACATCTGAAGAAAGGTAAAATGCTACATGATCGTCCACCAGGAAGTCCTACCTGAATGTTAGGTACAGATAGCCTCCAAAACACTCCACGTCCGTCCGTCTCCACTGTGTACCATCACGTCGTGTGGTCCACCTCTGTGTACCATCTAGTCCTGGTACACTCAGCCTTGTTCAACATTGTATGTCATCTGCATCCAACACAACGAGGTGCGAGCATAGTACGTGAAGGGGTGTTCATAAAGATACTTAGTAGGGACACCGAGACCCTCAAGGTCTCACAAAACCTACAATGATAAACCACGAAGTATGAAATCAATAGATAACCCCACCTATGTATATGCCCATACATATACTTAAGTTATCATGTAATCCATCTCAATCATGAGGTAAACAGTAATGTTACTGACTCAGCTCAAACCAGGATTTTATTCTAGGGGTAGTATCAAATAACATCCCCATTCACATTTTTGAAACCTCGGCTGCTGGAGAACTCCTCCTCTATCAGGTACAGTTGTCCTACAGCGACACCAAGGTGCTCCCATCTAGGCTAGTCGAATCACTCCAATTCCAATCAGTCATCTTTTGACAGGTCCCAACAAGCTACTACGTCTCTTCAAGTCATAGTTATCTTATCAAAGAACCATACAACAAAGGGTCTCGCTCTAGTAATCATGGAAGAAAATTCACTAACTAGCCACATAGAAAGGGCTGAGTCTGAAAGAGGTCGTTGGGTAAACCACTGCCCAGCCCTCCTTGAGGGTAAACCCTAAGGTCAACGGGTATCCCACTGCCCAACCCATCTAAATTGTAAACCCTAAGAGGTCATCAGGTAACCCACTACCCAGCCCAGCTGGAGGGTAAACCCTAAAGGTCAACCGGTAACCCACTGCCCATCCCAACTGGTGGGTAAACCCTAAGAGGTCGTCGGGTAACCCCATATCCAGCCCAACTGGAGGGTAAAACCTAAAGGACAATAGTTAACCCACTTCCCAACCTAGCTATATGGTAAAACCTAAGATCAACAGGTAACCCACTGCCCAGCCCCGCTGGAGGGTAAACCCAGAACTGGTATGATAACTCCGCAGTATGCTTGCATGTCCTCAGAAATATCCTCTCCACGACCTACAGGTCGATACTCCAACTTTCATGAAGTCCTTCATAAATGTATCTCAATGATCCACCTCATCATATGGGTCTCAACGCAACAGACGGCGCGTCAATCGAACGCCCAGTCTGTGAGTTATTAGCCATTTAGTCTCGGGGGCCTAGTTGGATTCGTGCATGATCCAAAATGACTATATCTCATCTTTATCCCAAACTATCGTGGGGTATAATCAAATGAACCATTGTTCTCTAAGAAAACCACCTTCATTTAAGGTTCGTCAAACAGACATCCTGTGCCAAAGATAAGGCCAAAGATGGTAAAGGTTCGGTAGTGGTCCCAGGTCCGGTCTGACCTGGTCTGGGTCGACCCTGTCAGACCTGTTGGGCCTAGACTGACTCATTGGACGATTCATCCTTTTAGGTTTGGAACGGCCCGTTGGGCCCCACCCTGCAGGTCGTGTGGGCAGTTCGGCCCGGGCTCAGTGTCGGTTCGGCCCGGGGCGTTGCGAGGGTGCGACCCGACACAGCTCGGCCCGGAGGGAGGGGCCGGGTCGGATCAGCAAGGGCACCATAAGGGCATCCGCAGTTCGGCACGAGGCACGCAGTCCGGTTTAGTTCAATTTGGAATGCGGGAGGCGGCCGGGCAAGCTGGGTGGCAGCCGGGCAGGCCCGCAGGCGGGCCGGAGAGCGGCCAGGCAGGGCGCGGCCGGGCTGCTAGGCAGCTGGGCAGGGCGCTAGGCAGGCCGACAGGTGGCCGGGTGAGCCAGCATGTGGGCCAACGGTGGTTGGGAAGAGCACCTAGCATGCCAGTGGGTGGCCGAGAGGCAGTTGGGCCGACCGATGGGGCGCGGGTCGGGCCGACGCTAGCCTGTGGGGTTCGGCCTAGGCGCACGGGAGTCTGACGGTGGTCGGGATCCGGGCAGTACTGGCGGGTGGTGTTGCGGCTGGGGGCCGCGGTTCGGCCCAAAACACCGGAGCATTTCATGGGCAGTGCGGTTTGTGGAGGCTGTGGGTATCGTGACCTTTGTCGTTGTCGCCTTCGTCATTCTGTCGCCTCATCGCCATGCTGAAGATGATCATAAACAATAACAACGGTGGGGTCAGGCCATGTTGGTTTGGCCTGCACCATCTGCGTTTAGGGTGGTATAAATTGGCTCATAAAAAAGTATTAAGATTAATAACAACTCACCCGCAAACAATTCCTTTCTAACCGTTGAAGAAGATTCAAGGAAATCATCAACATGTAAAAACCATCAACCTCTGTTCATCGTTCGTCATTCATTGACAGAGTCGTGAATAGTAGTTGAATAATTTCATCATTCATCATGTCTACTGCACACTTCTAATCCCGAGCTGATTCTGATCTTTGACGTTGATGCAGAGGGTAGGTCGGTTGAAGATGTCCTACATCGGTAGAAGCTCCGAGAAAGAAGTTGAAGAAGGCATGCGTTATTGGTTCTTCGTTGGGAGAGTTATTTCTTCTTCTCCCATGTTTCCACCAAGATGCAAAAGAAAAATAATAATAGATAGGTTTATCTATTATTTCATTGGCACCTAATTCAAAATAGTGAAATAAATTAATTGGCTCCACCTATTTAATGTGGAGGATTGGAAAAAGTTAATTTGGGGATTTGGCACAATTTAATTAAAGGGAAGGTGGCACCATAAAAGAGGGAGGGTGTGAAGAAAATCTCTCATTAATGAGGGGAGTTGAGAGGTTTTCCGATCCCACCATTAATAGGGTAGTTTAGCTCCGTGTGGTCCCAATATCATTACCTCTCACGGGAGGATAGGTTCGGGTGGAACCCTCCCCCATAACCTCTCATGGGAGGTTAATTTGTGGTGGTCCCCCTCTAACATCTATGAGGATATTATAATTGTCAAATAAATTTAAAGCCACACAATTTATTATTATTTAATGCAATCTCTAAAAACCCCAAAAAATATCTTTTATTCTCAACGCACTGTCGTCGATGTGATAGTCTTCTTAGCGAGTTTCGGTATTATGAGTTCAATGGTGTCCTTTGATTTCAATTTGGAGCACCGATTCAAGTGTTATAAAAACCTGCTGGTATGTTTACTGAATGTACCCGAATAAAACATCAAAAATTGATTTTGTGCACCCCGTTCCTTAGAATCATGTGCCGTAAATTGTCATAGACTGATAAAATTTTCATTTATTTAAGAAAAAAATATTTCCATGGATTTTTTGGGTGTTTACATTCTCCACACATTAGGGATTTACATCCTCGTAAGCTACAAATCGAACTAAGGAAACAAGTGGGGGTACAGAGCACACATCAGAGCCTCCAGCTCTAATGTACACTCATAGTGGTTCCCGTGTTGCCAACGAACATGCACCAGAGGTATCGACCATCCATGCAGGACCCTCTCCTGTTGAACCTCAATCTCCACTGAAACCTCAGTGAAAGTCACCCCATCGCCGATGTCAAGCTCTCCATGTTCGATGATGTGAGATGGGTCGTGCACGTAAATCATCATCTGAGATACATGGAAGACGTCGTGCACCCGGTGCAACTGAGGTAGAAAAGATGTGTGGTATGCCACCTCGCCCACTCAGTCGAGGACATGGAAAGCTCCAATGAACCTTTGAGATAACTTTCCTCCTCACCAAATCATCATAGACCTCGTCGAAGTGAGACCCGTAGAGAGACGTGGTCGCCATCCAAAGACTCTAGTGGTATCCATATCATATCAACATACAACTTCTGTCTGCTCTGTGCAGTCTTAATCTACTCCTGGATGATCTGAACCTTCATCGTGGTAGCTCGTACCATCTCTAGTCCCATTCAGGCTGCCCAGGGAGAAACACTGGGCTGGATTAATCCCTTCCCATGCAAGTCCTCCAGCTGTACATGCCGCTAACGAAGCTCAGTAGGAGCCATCCGATATGATGGTGTAGATATCAGTGCCATCCCAGGGTACAAGTCAATGTAGAAGTTCAGCTCTCTAAGAGGAGGTAGACCTGAGACATCATCAAGGAAAACATTTGCGTACTCTTCCACCACTACAGGATAGCTCGGACTCTCCACATCAACTGACTTGAGGATAAGACATGCCAACTGATGAGTGATCGGCTGCACCCTCCTTAGAGTAAGTCCTTCATGTACTGCAAATGATCCCTTCACGCCAGTTCAAGTGAACCTTGTCTCATCCGTGTGGACACACCACACTTTGTTCCTAACACAGTCATTCTGAGTATGGACTTTAGATAACTAGTCCATACCCAAGATTACATCGTAAGTCATAGACACCACTACTAAGAGATCGTAGTCGAAGCTCTCACCTCCTAGAGTAAGCTCACACTACCATTACCAGTGCATAATCATCGAGTCTACTATCATAGGAGTCTCTAGCCATAAGAATTGAGCCAACAACTCCATCGGAATCTCTGATCTCCAAACAATGACAGTGGAAGTGAAAGTGTGACTGGAACCTATGTCTATAAGAACTGCAGCTATGGTGGAGTTGGCACAGATCATACCATGAATCATCTTCAGAGTGCTGTGATCGTAAGCCTTAGCTACCTAGAGTTGATCTCTGTCATGTCCACCTACTGCCTGCAGTAGGGGTGGACCTCTTGGTGGTGGTGGAGGTAACACCTCGAAACGTCGTCTACTGCCAACTGCACATCTAACTCCTCTGCCACGTCCGACTGCTCCCTGCAGACCGCCTCGATCGAATCTCTATCTCTGTCTGGGTGGTCTTTCAACCGTCTGTTGATCATCTGAATGACGAGTTGGACAATCATGAGCCATGTAACCCTGGCTGCTGCCTGAGTAACACTACCCTCTCCTGGAATGTATGTATCTATCCCAGGTGCCCCACACAACTGTTTCTGAGTCATGCGGTCATCCACCCATGGGTCTGGTCCCCTTAAACCTCTGCGACATCTGTCTGCTGCCAGCTATAGAAGACTCCACTGTATCTAGACGAGTGGTGTGACTCGGTGCTGGAGACTACTCAGTAAGAAAACAATCCACTAAAAGGGCTCGCTCGAACACCCCACATGTGTTGAGATATCATGTGAGATCATAGAATCTCTGATCTTTCGCATGATCCCATGTTCGAAGGTTCATGCCCTGAATAATGGGTCTCGTACCATATATGTTGAGTAGCGTGAGAGGTCAGTGAACCATTCTTAGTATTATGCCACCGTCATGTTGACCTACTTCAGGTGATGTATCTCATTTATCTTCACTGCACAAAGGGTGGTTGGGACAAACTCCACCCGAAATAGGCACTCAAAGTCTTCCTAGAGTAGTGTCGCCTCGTCATGCACCTCAAGCAGCATGATCCACCATCTTCCCACTGTTTATTGAAGGAGACTAGGGGTAAAGATCACCATAAGGTATGCTGGTGTCCCTAATAGTCTGAAGACTCTCACCACAGCCTCTAGCCAATCCTTAGCTGCCTGTGGGTCCATCTCTCCCCCAAAACTAGGTGTCCAACGATGCTAGAACTCATGAAATGCGCTCAGTAAGCATGCATTGTCCCCTAGTGTGGCTGGTGGTATCTTCGGGCCAACGGGTAGTGGTGCTACTGGTACACCTCTCGAAGGTTCCAACATAGTAATAGGTCCCTACACCAAAGTCTCATCGCTTGGTGGTATGTCAGTGTGTACAACTATTGAAACTCTAGATGAGTGTCAGCATGGAGGCATCCTAAAAGAAACAGATGTGACACGGTCAAAAAATTATACCTGGTGAGCTAACCTAGTGAGCTATCTTAAAGAAAATATTTGAAAACACACACACAATCAATGTTTTCATGTACTGAGATTAAAATAAGTAATCAGTGTCCTAGTGTACGGATATGTTGCCCACCGCACCAATACTAGAATCCCTGAACTGAAAACCACACTTAGTACCCTCAACACTACTGCTTCAGAGAAAATATTAGAGTCCTAAGTTCTACGGTAGAACTGACTTCTCTGATACCAGTTTTTCACGAACCGTCCCCCAGAGCCTATGCCTTGACTACCCCAAGCCCACCTTCCATAGTCCAGGGGCTGACGACTAGCACCAAATATGTAATTTCCCAAAAATGGGAAGGCTATACATTTATCACATGTAAACGCACACAATAGAGTACGAGCTGGATGCAAAAAAATATGTAAAAATATATTCATAGAGTTCTGGAAAGTAAAGGGGCTAGAATTCAATCCCAATATGAAAGTACAAGTACATCTGAAGAAAGGTAAACAACTGCTGGATCATCCACTGGGAATTCCTACCAGAAGGGTAGGTACAGATAGCCTCCACATCACTCCATGTACGTTCGTCTCCTCCGTGTACCGTCACCCCGCGTTGTCCACCTCCGGGTATCGTCCAGTCCTAGTACACTCAGCCTCAGTCAACGCTATCTGTCGACTGCATCTAACACAACATGGTGTTGGCATAGCCCGTGCAGGGGTGAGTACAATGATACACAGTAGGGACCCCAAGAACCTCAAGGTCTCACAAAACCAAAAATAATAAACCAAAAAGTATGAAATCAATTGATAACCCCACTTAGGTATATACCCATACATATACCTATATTATCAAGTAATCCATCTCAATTATGAGGTAAACACCAATGTCACTGACTCAACTCAAACTAGGATTTCATTATAGGGGTAGTATCAAATAACATCCCCATTCACATTGTTGAAACTTAGGCTGTTGGAGAACACCTCCACTGTTAAGTACAGTGGGCCTACTGTGACACCAAGGCGCTCCACACTGGGCTAGTCGAATCACTCCAAGTTGAATATGTCATCAGTATTTAGTTCTCAGCCAACTACTAGGTCTCTGCACATAAAAGATATCTTATCCCTGAATATCACAACCAAGGGTACCGCTCCGGTAATCATGAAGAAAATTCACTCACTAGCCTCATAGGAAGGCCTGAGTCTGAAATATGTCATCGGGTAACCCACTGCCTATCCTAGCTAGAGGGTAAACCCTAAGAGGTCGTCGGGTAACCCAATTCCTAGACTATCTAGACGGTAACCCTAAGGTCAATGGGTAACCCACTTCCCAGCCCAACTAGAGGGTAAACCCTAAGAGGTTGTCGGGTAACCCACTACTCAGCCCAGTTCGAGGGTAAACCCTAAAGGTCAACGGGTAACCCACTGCCCAGGCCAGCTAGAGGGTAAACCCTAATAGGGCATCGGGTAAACCACTGCCCATCCCAGCTAGAGTGTAAACCCTAAAGGTCAACGAGTAACCCATTTCCCAGCCCAGCTGGAGGGTAAACCCTAAGATCAATGGGTAACCCACTGCCTAGCCCTACTGGAGGGTAATCCTAGAACTAGTCTGATAACTCCGCACTATGCTTGCTCGTCTCTAGAAGGATCCTATCCAAGAGCTACATCTCGATAATCCAAATGTCACTATGTCCCATGTAGAGGTATCTCAAAGGTCCTCCTCCTCATAGGGCTCTCAACGCAATAGACGACGCGTCAATCATACGCACGGTCTGTGAGTTATTGGCCTTTTAGTCCCAAGGGCCTGGTTGTATTCGTGCATGATTCAACTTGACTATATCTAAACATTACCTCGAACATTATTTTGTATACAAAAAATGACCGTCGCGCTCCATGAAAACCAGCATCGTTGATGGTTCATCAAACAGGCTTCTGGTGCCAATGATATGGCCACATAAAGTATAAGGTCGGTAGTGGGACCAGGTCCAGTCGGACCCGGTTGGACTGACCCGGTCCGACCTCTTCTGGGCCAAACTAGTCTAGGTTGACCCTGTCAGACCTGTTGGGTCTGGTCCGGCCCATTGGGCATGCCAGCCTGTTAGGTTCGACCTAGCCCACGAGGCCCAGCCCAGCGGGCTGAGTGGGCGGTTCAGCTCGGTCTCGGGGCCGGTTCGACACAGAGCGTCATGAGGGCGTAGCCCGCTATGGCTTGGCCCAGAGGGCGTAGCTAGGTGGGTTCGGCTAGGGCGCCGTGAGGGGGGGCAGCGGTTTGGCACAGGGCATGTGGGGCATGCGGTCCAGCCCGGTTCGGCCAGGAACATGGGAGGCGGTCGGGCATGCCGGTCCGGCGGGTAGCTGGGAAGAGCGCGACTAAGCCGGTAGGCACTGGGCAAGGCTTGAGGCGGGCCGACGGGCGGCTCGGTGGGCCGGTAAGTGGGTCGGCGGCGTCTGGGCAGGGTTCCAGGTGGGCCGGTAGGCCGGCCTGCAGCGGATGGGCAGGGCGCCGAGATGGCGGGCGGGCGACCAGGAGGCAGTCGAGAAAGCCGTTGGGGGCGGGCCAGCACGGTTTTGCCGGGGCACACAATGGGTCGGTGGATAACAGAATTCGGGCAGCGCGGGCCGGTGGCGGTGCGGTTGGGGGGCCATAGTTCGGCCCAGAACAATGGAGCTCCCTGGGGGTGGCACGGTTTGCAGAGGTCGCATGTAGTGCGATCTTTGTCATTGCCACCTTCGTCGTTCTGTCACCTCATCGCCATGTCGAAGATGATCAAAAAAAAGAATGGAAGAGGGGTCAGGCCATGTTGGTTTGGCCCGCACCCTCCGTGTTTTGGGTGGTAGCAATTGGCCCCTCATGAAGTATGAACATGAACAACAACTCACCCGCAAACAATTCCTTTACAACCGTTGAAGAAGATTCAACGAAAGAATCAACAAATAAAAAAACCCCTATCTTTGTTCATCGTTTATCATTCATTGACGGAGTTCTGAAAAGTAGATGAAGATGTTCATCATTCATCGTCTCTGCTGCATGCTTCCAATCCCAGGTTGTGTCCGCTTGTTGATGACGATGTAGAGCATATGTCAGTTGAAGACATCCTACATCAGTAGAAGTTCTGAGAAAGAAGTCGAAGAAGATCGAAATTTTTCGTTCTTCTTTGGGAGAGTTCATCCCTCTTCTCCCAAGTTTCCACCATGATGACAAAGAAAAATAATAATATATAAGTTTATCTATTGTTTCATTGGAAAAAAATTTAAAATGGTGAAATAAATTAATTGGCTCTACATAATTAATTTGAAGGATTGACAAAAGTTAATTAGGGGAGTTGTCACAATTTAATTAAAGGGAAGGTGGAACCATAAAGGAGGGAGGGTGTGGAGAAACTCTCCCTCATTAATGATGGGATTTGAGAGGTTTTCTGCTCTGACCATTAATAGGAGAGTTTACCCCCGTGTGGTCCCCATGTCATATCCTGTCGTGGGAGGTTAGGTTTGGGTGGGCCCCACCACCATAACCTCTTATGAGTGGGTAAGGTGTGGTGGTCCCACCTCCAACTTCAATTATGAGATTATAACCGTCAAATAAAAATAAATCCGCACACATTATTTGTATTTAATGTAATCTCTAAAAACCCCAAAACTATCTTTTATTCTCGACCCACTGACGTCGAAGTGATAATTTTCTTAAGAGAATATCGGTGCTACGAGTACAACTGTTTCCTTGGATTTCATTTCTGAGAACCAGCTCAAAAGTTATAAAATCACGCTCATACATTTACTAAACGTACCCGAACAAATCATCATAAATTGATTCCGGGCACACCGGGCCTTAGAATCATGTGCCGTAATTTTCTGTAGACTCGTAAATTTCCATTTTATCTATAAAAAAAATTCCATAGAATTTCCGGGTCTTTACATATGTTATTTTAGTCTGTTGAGAGATATTTATTGATTTTTTATACATGTTTTTGGTATTTGTAACCCTAATGATTTGATTTAATTATAGTGAAAATTTTATTTGACTAAGAATGGTTTATATTTTGTGGATAAAATATTAAAGGTTTTAATAACATTGATTTTTAAGATGATTTATGAATTTTATGTAATTATAGTTAATTAAGGTCAAAATTTAATTAAATTGTTAGAATATGTGTTTTATTATACTGATTACCATGAGACTGAAATGTAATTTAGTGACTAATTGATTAATTATATTGTTGAATAAGTTCAATATATTAAGAACACTGTAAAATTAAGGTAAATGGAAATATATTTTTTTGTAATATGAGTGTTATTAACAAATAAAGAATAAATTAACTTTTATAAGCATAATTGATATTATTCGGAATTTATGATGATTTATGTTATTTATGAAAAAATTGGAATATTTTTGTGATTATATGTTTATGGAAAATAACTTTTTTAATATTGATTTATGAGTGATTTAGATATAATATTTATGATTATTTTTCATTAATATAATATCAAATCATTTTATTATTTGGGATTAATAATTATCTAGTTATATTTTGAATATTCTAGTTGTCAGATATTCATGGAATGATTTATGTTGAAATTTCGGTGACATTTTATTGTAATTGAAGATTAATTTTATTAATATAATGGATTATACATATTTTATATTATCTTATGTTTTTTAAATTCTTTTTCTATTAATTCCCAAATATAATAGGTATATATCATCATCCTTTTATGAATCGTCTCATTTGATAAAAATTAATTTTAGTTCTCCACAAATGAAAAAAAGAATCATCTTCAATATAATTTGTTAGAGTAAAAGATCAAATAGAATTGAAAATAATCCTCAAATAATAACTAAAGGATAAAGTTTTTTTTGGGATAGAAAAAAGTCAATTAAATATATTTTCTCTTTTTCTCAATCATGATAGTAAAAGAATCCTTAAATGTTAAGAAAATAATCTTGATTTTTTTTCATATTTCTTATATTTTAATTAATTAATGGAGTTCTTTAATGTATAAATTCATATGGTTTTATGGAAATTTACTTACACATGACCAAATTCCTTATCACTAAATTATTTATTGGATTTTATTTTTCACATCTATCTCCATATTATAACATCCCACTAAAATATTCCTTTTCAAGAATATCAATCATATTTTATTATAATTCTCCATACAAAAATTATTATTTTTAAAAGGAATTTTTCTATCCCTTTATGAAATATGTGATTTCAACATAGGGATTTTTAAATATTAAAATTGTTTTTATTTTATTATCTTATGTTTAACAATCAACCCATTAGAATATATTTTTTTGAAAAAAATGTTTTAAATCCTATTTGAATTGAACAATATAAAATCGGATCAAAAAATATTCTTCAATCAGCTAGAATATAAGACCTCATAAATTTAGTTTAAAATAATACTATGGTTAATTTCTTTCATAACACACAACACCATGCTTTATTCAATTGGTGATATATATTAAAAATATTAATATTTTATAGTGAAAGCTATAATAAAATAGTTAAAATGGAGGTTTGAATAAAAATGATACCATTATGAAAAATATAAATATAAGTTATATAGAAATTCAAATTTATTGATTAATTCATAATAATTAAGTATTTAATTTTTTATAATGTCATGTTCCGATTCAAAAAAAATATTTTCATAAAAAATGGTTTTCATTTAATTTTATACATTTAAATTATAAATAATTTTTAATATTTTATTGAATTAATTTTTAGGTAATTAATATCAATTTTATAATCAATATTTAACAATTATCCTGATGTGAAAATTTCGATTTTTTTAGAAAAGATTGATTTTTTTAGTGAATAGTGAAAATGATATGTTTTTGTAAAACAATCCTTAAATTTCACTAAATAAGGAAATTAAATTGTCCATTAGGTTTTTAATTTTAATATAATGTTCCATTATAATCCATTTATTTGATATATTCTAACTAATCACACATGAATCTACATTATACTTTATTTTTCTATAAGTTCATTTTTATACTTAAAAACAAAATTATCTAAAAACCAATTTCATTGAATTATATATATATATATATATTAAAATTAAAATATGATACTTCTGGAAATTTAATCATGAAAAATAAATTCCTCTTTTAGAATCTTGAAGTTTTCATTTTGTAAAAATTTCAAATTTTTGGTCATTATGAATAATAACTGTACTAATTAATTTTCACTCATTAATTTTAAATGGGTAAACAGAGATATAAACAATGACTTATGGGAAAAAAGATATCTGAAACATATATTTAATTAATTGAATGTGGTTTTTCCAAAACCATGCAAATTTAAAAAATTTGGAAATCTTTTTCCACATGCAATTGAGGATGACTGTAGTGTGATATAAATTAAAGTGTTAAAACAAAATTTCACTTTAATTGTTTAATTATCTATATTTTTTATAAGGATAAAAATGTATTTAGTTTAGTTATAAATGTGTATTATAATTAATAATAATTTAATATCAAGTTAATTTTTTAATTTATAATTATTTAATAATTACCATAAATTCTTAAAGAACACTCACAGAGTGATAGTTCATGTACGATAAAAATATACTAAATGATTTTTAAAAACATCTAAAAGTCATAAAATTTTAATGAATGTTTTTCATGTATTTTTAGATAAATATAATATAGAAATTAATTTTTAAATGATTATATTCAACTTCCATTACTATCACTATATAATAATTGTTAAACTTTGTGAATAGTCCCAAAAATAACTTTAATGGAATATTATATTAAATAATATTTTATTTAGTTATTTTAAATTCCTAAAAATAGTATATTTGAATAGAAGAAGGGTTTTTCTTTTATAATATCAACATTTATGGGTGAATTATCCTTTTACAGTAACTATCTCCACTCATATGTAGTAAAAACATATATATCATGGTAATCATCAAAAGGGATAATTTAGTGTTAAACCGAAGTGATAAGGGGGGAAACCTAAAATTATAAACAATTTATTAAATGAATTGATTTAAACTCATCCTCATAAAAATATCAAAATATATCAATTTGGTGCTACATGAACTTGAAATATAATTTATATTATTTTAATACTTTATTTTATTCCATGGGTTCTCCCACATTCACTTAGAAAAGGGAACCTACTATCATATTTTTATTACACATTTGTTGTACTCTAGTTTATAAAATACTTATCAAAATATCTCTCAAACAAACCTCCCCACGTCTTATAGGTCTTTGAATCACCAAAAGACCAATCATTGAAGGCTTAAGGGGTAATCCCAAAAGGTTATATAAGGACAATATATAAGTTATAACCGACTTAATTTATGTTTATTTCTTATTTTACCCTCAAAAAAAATATTAAACTAGGATTTTGTCATAAAATCTATTTTTTAGATATAAATTTATTTTATTATTTTTATGAAAGAACCATATTATAACTCATTTTGTATCCTTTGGGAAATGAAAACATCACTTGTGCGTACGGGTGGATTACCACCTCCATGAAGCGATATGTTTCATTTTTCATCACCACCACACATGGTTGATTAATTTAATTTATTTAATGAATATAAATAATATTCATTTTATAAAAATAATAAATATTTAAAGACAATGTATACTTAATTTTCTTACCATTCAACTTATTAAAATATGATAATGTCGTTTGTGTGTACGTGTGGACTGCCACATCCACAAAATGATATGATTATTTACTTATGTAAAAAATCCATTTATGGTTATAAAATTTAATTAAATGTATATATATTATCATAATTTCATTTTTACGATTCTAAAGTTGGTTTAATAATGTCCCCATTGACCATAGTCAACCGATAAAACCTATTTCCTCCATATAAGCTTAATGTTACCAAGAAGTCTGATACAAATTTTATAAAAAATATTATAATGTATGAAATTAATATATGTGAAATAAAATTAAAAATAAAATTAAAACTAGTAATTAAAAAATTTAATAATTAGTTTATTTTCTTCATGAATATTAATGATTTATGTGACATTTCAGACATGAGGAGAGTGACACATTATCCTAAAACCTCATTTACATATTTTATAGGTTTAAATCCTAAATATATTTCCTTTATGTTCATATTCAATAAATACAATAATGGATATTTTTATATTGATATAGTTAAATTACAAAGTAATATTATAATCTACTTAAACTTTATTTTAATTAATTTAAAAATGAAATTTTTTATGTATTATATAGAAGGTTTTTTTTAAATTTATTTTCACAATGTTAAATGGAATGTTTCATTTTAATGTACACAACATCAAGAAATTTTCCACCTCTAAATCTATTATTTAAAGGTTGTATTCCCTTATAATATACTATATTTTCTTCACTAAAAAAGAATCATTCCATTTATTCTAGGTAATTTAGTTTTGAAAATTTGGTTTTGAAGAAATGGGATATACATATATTTAAAAATTCATTTCTTATACATTTAATTGTTTTTCATGAGTTTAATTATGTTAATTGATTCATTAATATGTTTCATGCATGTTAATATCCTCATGAATTTTTTATTTTGATTGTTGATCCTTATATTGTTCTCTAATTGATTGAGTTGTGATTATATTCTACATATAATAATATTGGAAATAACTGAGTACGTCAATATATTTTAAAGGGTTATTGTATGGGTTCTATGAAGATTATGTCCCAGAAAACCTATATGAATTTTTTATGACTTTTACTGGGTTTTCATGTAAATTTTTTGATATCCAAATTTATTCTAATAATATATTGTTTAATAGAATGATTATTCCCATTATGCAGGAAAAGGAAGGGTTTCAAGGAAAAAATTTCATGGGTTCTCAAGTTTTTTGGGAAACCCACTTGATTATGATTTTTCTCTAAGAGTTTTAAAAATGTTTTGTGACAAACTATCTCTCGTAAATCCATATTCAAGTGTATATAAATGATTATTTCAGCTCAATATTTTTTATGTTAAATTTATACTCTCTCGTGTGATCTAATGGTTTTGAAATGTACCAACAAGTTTCATTTCATATTTTAAAAACCATACTTTTATTTTTGTTACCATACCACTTTTTTAAATGTTTTCATAGGGTTTTAAGATTACTATTAATAAAAAAGATTCAATATGAAGGTTCTAATGCCTCTTTTTAAAAATAAATTGTTTTTTATTTCTAGTGTTTTATATTGTGATAAAAATGGATAATGAGGGGTGGTTTCTACATTGTAAAATTTTTTATTGTTATGTAAGTGTATTTATCGAATTCTATATAATCGTATACCATAACGAAGATAAAAATATAAGAAAGTGATTTATTTCATACAAACAAAAAATTATTTCGGGTTATATGGTTGGGTCCTTATAATAACATTAAATTAAGGATTGTTATCTGATTCATAAATCTCAACTAGCATAGCTAAAATCCCTCGACTCCCTAAAAAGTGTCTTAGGGTTCTACATTTCATTACAAACAAAGGTGGACCAGGACTAAGATAATAGAAATTTCATGAAAACCACATAGCCTAATGGTGATAAAAAAAAGTAATATAATACATTCCCACTCCAATACACCCCCTTAAATAATAATCCTCACTCCCCAACCATATTACATGAATCACAACTCACATAATCATAAAAACATGGATATAATCATAAACAATTACAACAATGGGGCTAAACTAATTCATATACACTAATCATTAAAATCCTTATAATAGAAAACATTAAAAATAACAAATTTGTTTAAAATATGAAACCAAATCATTGGAAATAATTTTTGAAAACAACCATTGAATGTAAAGAATTTTTTGGAAAACAAATAAAAATCACCAAAACATTAACACACCCAATTAATAAAAATAATCACATAAAACAATCAATCCATTAGAAATAAAACATCAATTAAAAAATTTAAATCAATTTTCAAAACAAGGGAATTTTTTAAAATAAAATCCTTTTGAATTAAGGAAAAGAAAATTATAATTGTATATTTTCCCAAATAACAATGACAGAATTATCTTTCTTATCAAAATACCGAAATATAATTTTATGTATTAACCTGAATTTAGTAACCTAGAGATATTGTTTAATTTAATAAATTGTAATATGGTACATGGTATTGAACCACATATGGTAGATTAGTTTGTTAGTCTTGGGAGACTCTAAATATACATTATTTAAACAATACATTATAAAAAAACTTCTCTTGAGAAAGTCTATAGAATCATTAAAAACCATTTAGTAATTCCTACTTTATATCCTAGGAAAATAGAAAAAAATAAATTTTAATATCATATACTCAATAAGATAATGTTTTTAATGGATGATATCTTAGTAGATATGTCATAAAAATATGGATGACTGATTAAAAAACAAATTCTATTTAATAGATAACTTCTTCAAGAAATGATTTATTGAATTGAAGTAAACACATAGGGATTGGAAACTAAATTATCATCGAATGAAATTCAAAATATAAGAAATTTATCGTATTTTAACTATTTTTTTATGAAACTTTATCATGAATATTAAAATTATGGCCTCATTCTAAGACATTTTAAATAATTGGGTAGTCAGAAAACAAATATCCAACTAATAAGGCATGGAAAATAATTTTTTATAATGAAACTAATCGATGAATCAAGGGACTATATATAATTAGGTCCAACCTAACACATACAAATTCCCAATTAATCCCTTATGAATGAAATCAATAATATAAAATATAACTAAAATTCTATATCATTTAATTAATATGTTTATTTAATAAAGAATACAATATATCAATATTTATTTAATAAATGGAATAACATATTTTAATAATATTCATTCAAATAATTCAACATATTGATGTGAGAAAGGTTTATAATATATCAAATTTATATTTATGATACTTAATAAATCCATGATATTGAAAATATTATCATGATTATTAAAACAATTTATAATGAATAATGGGAAGTAATATATAACATGACCAAAAGATAATGAATGATATCAAATTAAGGTATAATCCTTGATTCTGAAAATGAATATAGAAGTATATAAATTTATAATAAATGAAGGATTTTAATATTTTTAATAATTGTGAAAATTATTGGGGATATTATAATGAAACATTAAAAAGTAAATTTCTTAATTTTTCTGTTACATTATTATAAAAATGAAATTATAATCCATTTGGAAAATTAATTTCAAACTTTATAAAAAAAATTATTTTAGATTAATAAAAAATAAAGCAATAAAATAAATTAATTTTCATTGAATGTTTTTTAAATATTTATATGATCTCAATAATTAAATAATATTCATGGAGGTGGGAAAATTCATTCAATATGAGTTAGTTAAAAGACTTTTCATTCATTATTTTTTAAAAAGTCAAATATGACTTCTTGGGAAAAAAATGAAAGTTTCCTATGGAACGTTATAAGGAATCTCAATTTTGTATAAAAAACATTACCAATAATTTAAAATTAGATTAATAACTCTATGAAATAATTTTAAAAATATTGATATAAAATAAAAATATTCCTCACATGAAATATGAAATATGGTTTATTTTCAATAAAAACCATTTGGATTTTTAGTACAACTGAGAATAAAAGTCGGAAGAAAAATCCATCAATAATTGAATTAAAAAATAATAATAAAATTGATGGGTTTTAAAAATATAAATTTTATATGAGTATTATATTTTAAATGTAATCAAGAACAGTCTATAACAAGAGAGATACTATAAAATTAAACATTATAGCTTTAATGACTTTGGAATTAAAATCCTTTATTAGAGAAAACTCAAATTTAAAAATAAATACCATGAATAATTATAAATTCATGATATAGTATTTTAAATTGATATTATAGACACCATATAAAATATATTAGATGAATATTATAAATTATGCCTGAATTGAGTGGAATTGAGATGAAAAACACTTACCTAGGTTATCTACATAGTCAAACATGTTACATAATTCAAAATAACAATGTAAAATGTGAAAAATAATAAATTATGATAGTTTGGATATTTATTACTTTTTATGGTTATTGTTAATCATATTAAATCAATTAATTATATATTTTATGATTATGTTGGTCACTTATCATTATTCAATCAATTTCTCCAAAATTGAATGATATGGTAACTATTATAAAATGAATTATGAAATAGACAATTCATCTACATAATTTTAATAATGACATGAATATAATTTTAATTAATTTTATATAAATTATAATCATCCATTCATTATAATAATATAAAAATTAATCACATAGCATGTTGAATCTTGAAGTTCACACGTATGCATGAGTGATATTTTCTTTCTCTAATGGATGTTAGGGTTAGAAGGTAGTTAAAATTTTATAATTTCATAATAAGATTTATATAATAAATAAAATTTAATAAATTAATTCTTTATTTATAATGATCTCTGTGATTCGGTAAAGGAATCAAATTTCAATGCTATTTGAAGATGGTATATAATACGCCTGAATGGACATTTTTTTTCATTTTCAATAGGATGGAATGGAATTAAAAAAGGGATTAAAATTTAATAGAAAAAAATATCATTATAAAAAATATAATTATTTCATTATGTTAATTTTACTATTTAATATTTTAATGAGGTTTCAGTGGAAAGGAACTTTGAAAATAGGGTAAGTACATATACCACTTCATTTGGTACTCTCCTTTGACTTAATATTTAAGACATCTTGAAGTGGTATTTTAATGAGACCTATATATATATGACATGAAAAAAATAAAATTTTTAATATATTTGGGAATTGAGTTTTTTTTATAATTTTGAATATTTGGGGATATGAGAAGAGAGGAAGTGGTGTTTCAAAAGTGATGCTGGACGAAATGTTTATAAATACTTGAAAAATAATGACTCAATATAGGTATTACTCAACTAAAGTGGCTAAACATTTTCATAACATAAAATATGAGAAGGATAAGGTTTAAATAAAACCCCAAAATGATACTTAAGAAATCATTTTATTATATCTTGAATCCTTATCCAATTATTTTAACCCTTTTAACCCATTTTACCATTATCTAAGGTGATAAATCTATAACACGGTTACTATTCATCATGGGAAAAAATTAATATAAAAATATCAAAAACATTTAATTATATTGATTCAAAATTTTCAATAAAATTTAAATTATTCAATTTATATATATGGAAAAAATTATATTTACTTTATTCTCTTATAAATTAATTAATTTTTTATAAGAAATCATATTTTAGGCATAAAAAGGATTTTAAATCAAAATAAAGTACAATTTTTATTCCCACTAAATTAATAGGACTATTTTATATAAGATGATAACTATTTCACTTTATAATTTTACAAAAAAATAATGTAACTTTATTAATACCTGACATAAATTAAAGAAACTAAATGATCATTTTTTAGAATAAAAAACAAAACGTAGATATCTAAAATATTAAACATATATTTTTTAGTTAAAAATTCTATATTTAAAATAATAATATTAGTTATTTAATATATATTATCATTTTATAAAAGTAATATTATATTTTCATGTCATTATTATATCATTATATTTTCAAAAAGAGAAAATATTTGAAAATAATTATTTATCAGTATTTACCGAAAAACAAAATATTTCTAAACAGTCATAAAAAACCATAAAATAATTTTTATATGGTTAATTTAGAAGTGGTATTATTTTTATAAAATTAAAATTATAATATTTTTAAATTTACTCATTAACATCATTCTTGAATATATTTTTTTGAATTATGATATAGTTTCTTTAGAAAGTATAGATTAATATAATAGAGTCATGGGTATTTTAATATTATCCAATTCGAAATATATTCATCCGATAATTTTATTAAATATCATATCATTATAAAAAATTATTCATCAGATAATCTTGAGATTTCCATGTTGTAAATTATAACGTATGATTTATCCAAAGTACCTTTACTAGGTCAGTCACCTGATTCCTCATCAGTTGTTCTCTAGTGTCAAAAATCATGACAATATATTCACTATAAGATAGATGATTCTATATTTTAAATTGTGAAAATTTCATTAAAAAAATGTGATATGTAATAAACGTCTATTGTAATCAAATATTGAAAACATTATGCACTTTATATTGGATGGATTTAATTGTAAACAGTGTGAAACAAATATAATTCATTTAAAAATATCAATGGTCTGATAAACCTATGACTTATTTTCCATTTATATAAAACTGTAATACTCTGTTCAATGGAGATTGATTCATGGAAACATGATCCCCAGGTAGAGATTCTATAAAACCACTTCGTTTAATGGAATATCCTTTTTTTCTTTCATGGATATGCATTGATGTGATTCTGAATGGTTCACAACTTTGTTATTATCTCTTATAATACTTATGGGGATAATATTTTCCCTTCCAAAATTATTTCCCAAAAATTTAATCCTTGAAATATTTTCCCATTCAATGCTGCATAAAATTTTATTTTAATTATTTAATGGTATCTCTTAATACAAAAAACAAACAAACATAGCTAATTAATAATCTCACTTCCCTTGAATGTCAAGTGAGCATGACCTCTAATATTTATTATATTTTTTTAATAGTTCTTTTGAACTATATATCTTTTTGAGGATGACAACCCATTCTCAAATGTTGTAATATTTTAGGATACTATATAAAATTTTTAAATTTGGATTTATACCATGTTTCGTGAAGAGATATAATCGAAAAGGTTTCATCATGAACTCATGTAACTTCATTGATATATATTCGTGTAAGGAAATCCATTGGTTGATCATCAATTGTAGTAAGGAAATGAAAATTCATGGTAAAGAGGTCTATAATTATCCATAAGACATAATTTTATTTTGTTGTTTTATTAAATCAGGATAAAAATTTCACAGTTATATTATCTCATTCCAACATATGAATATGGGAGGTTTCATGACTACTTATTGACATTGTATCTCGTCCATTACCTAATGAACAACCAATCATGTTAATATATTGTCTATATATTCCGACTTAATATTATCCCACCAAAAATTTCCCTTCAAATCCTAGTATATTTTTCTTAAAATAAGGTGTATAAGGATATTTGAGTTATAAAAATCACTTACGAAGACCAAATTCAAATGAGGTATGGATGTAACACATAATATCATTTAGTTTCTTAGATCATATTGATCATGAATAATGTATACCAAATTACCAACATTCCTGAAATCCACTTTCTATTCAAAACTATAATAATCCAAATATGACCTTTTTCTTCACTGCTAAATATGATTTGGAAATCAATTGAGAAATAGTGATATTCCCCTCCCATACTGATTCATATATATAACTTCAAAATTCCCATGAATATAGGATCATTATTTAGCCAATTTTTTTGAGAAATATGTGATATGTTATACTCGATTCATAATCCACATTATTTTCACTCATAGGGTGGTAGTGTATTTAAAAATCATGATCCTTGGGTAGATCTATCCATCTAATTAACCTCCAATTATTCTATTTTTGTTAAAAGATACACTTTAGTCTATTTTTATTCACACATATCACAAATATTTAACCATACAGTTAATCAGTTCATATAAACATGGAAAATATTACGGCTACACTCTCAAAAACATTGGTTGTATAATTTTATTTATGGATCTTTTATCTATCATAATTCATAAGAAAAATCTCTATAATTATGCCTAAGGACGCATCTGTGTCCTTTAATTGACACATCACCATAAATTAGAAAACCATCCCATCATGATGATATTGTTAATAAATTTGAATTGAAAAAATATATTCTATAGTTAATAAAAATTTTCATTACATTCTTCTAAATATATGATCTTAAACCCTTAACATGTCATCTTGGTCCACTTTTTATCTAATCATATTTTTCTTTAATAAACATCTATTTGAACATGCAAATCTAAGGAATATATCTATCTCAGTTATGATCATTGATATAAGATATTAATTGATTTCCTCCATAGTTTTCAGATTTACTAATGTTCTATCATTAGATAAAATATTCCCATGAAAATAATCATCCTAAATTAATAATTCAACCTATCGATATTTCCCATATTAATCCTTTCCTCTAAGTGTTTTAGGAATGATTCACAAATAGATGATGGGCTCTTCATATATATATTTTAGTTCACCAATATATCATCAATAAATACCAAAATGAAATTATCAATATAAATATTGAAAACTCCATTAATCATATACAAAAAATAGAGGGCACAGTATTCAATCCATATATAATTACTATAATATCATAATGTCCATACCTTGTTTGAAATGATGTATTTGGAAAATCATTCAATCCTAATCATGATTCACGATACCCAAAATAGTGATATATTTATTAATAATTTAGAGGATATTCAATGTGATCAAATGGATAATAAATGTGTGTAATAATATTTTTTTCATTATAGAAATGATGTTCATTTTCAAATTTTGGATCCACAACCTATTAGATCCATCGTTCTTCTTAACAAAAAGAATATGGGCTCCCCAAGGAGAAACCCTATGATCAAGGACTCCCTTATTACATAACAATTGAATTTTTTTTCTTTATTTATACTAATTTATCTATATCTAATATATATAGACTCTTATAAATATGTTTTTATTAGGTTTGGGTTCAATATAAATCTCAGTTTAACCCTCGATTTCATTTACTGGTAACACATTATGAAACACATCAATGTGTTCCTACAAAATAGGTATATATTCTAATATAATTCTACATTTCCCATTCATTTGAAATCTATTCAATTATACTACATGAAATTTATTATGGAGATCTATTGTATATGTATTTATAAATAATTTAGAATATTCAGTCGTTTATATTATGAAAATGGATTATAAAAGTCCATCACAAATCGTAATCTCATTTTCATGGTGGTAATTTATTTTCATTATTCATTGAAATCCAATCCATAGAAATTATTATATAATATTTAACCACAGGAATGAAAATCAATTTTTAAAAAATGGTATTTAATTTTTTCATAACAGGTGCAGAATGAAAAATCCTTATTACAAGACGATTTTCACTACGAGTCTTACTTGAAAACTCCCTTATTAGGGTGCTAGGGAATGATTTAATGTTCTTGGTAAAAAAATGTATGATATAAAAAGTTTTAATATCTATAATAAAATAAATATTAGCTAAATTTATTTTTATAATTAAATTACATGGAAACCCATATTTAGGAACATTAACTACAACTCTATTTTTTGCATATTATTTTCCTTCCCCGCTTGGAAACTTTTATGGTTGGTTCCATTAATTATTAAAAAATTGGTTTTAATCATTACCCACATTCCTATAGTAAAATACCTAGATAAAAGTGGTTTATTTCATTGGAATTTAATATCTAGAACGGACTTTATCTCTACCCATGTAACAAACTACCATTACTTCATAGAATTTACCATGATGCTTTATTCAACAATGATCTCATTACAAAAATCACATATTTCATTTTTTCTATAAATCATTTATTTTTTCATTGGTTTTCATATAACACTTTCTTTTCATTAATTCCCAAGATGTTATACGACTAGGTAAATTATTCCATTATCTAGATGGAATATGACACTGTAGCATCATATGATAGATGTTTTTGGGATATTAATTACCTTAAAATATTCAGTTTAATCCCACTAAGGAAACAATTAATCAATCCTTATATAATACTTTTATAACATGTTTCAATCATTCCAAATCATATAAACATGGAATTGTATTCAAAAAATCATTCAAGTTGTTTATACATTAGTTTAGGGAAGTTCCTCTCAATTTTATCTTATTTCTCTTCAGGAGAATATTTCTCAATGCATATAATTTTAATGTTTCTTTATTCCATACTTTATATTTCAAAATATTATTTTGTACATTGGATAAATATCTTTAATTTATCATCATATCCATTTTGTTTCTCGATTTATAGTACTGAAGAAGGGGTGCGATTGAATTGGGTATATATAAAAAAATTGTAGAAAAGTATTCCTTCAAGTTTCAGATATATTAAATATTATTTTAGACAATTTACTAGCATTGAATTTATAAGATCGTGAATATTCAATTAAATTATCAAAATATTGATTACTTATCAGTTTTATCAATTTGATCATAAATACAGCTTTCATAACTAATATAGAATGTAAATACTATTATAAACCCATTATATAACTAACTACTAGAGATCTATTTAGTTTTATGAAATATGTGATAAAAAAATAGTTTAACTAAATGGTAATAATAGAAAAGACATAAAAAAATAGGTCCAGCATCAAGTAGAGACATAATTTTGTCCAATTGGTGATCTCATGCTAGCAAGAAGTTTAAAATAATAAACATGATCCACACCCTGGATATGGGTTCACAATAGCATATAAGGCCGTACAGATCACCCTTGACCTCATTAATAGTTATTTGTTATACGAACAATAAAAATGACACAAAAAGCCTCTTATATAATTATATGTGGGATTCAAATAGAAAAATATAGTATGAGATTGAGGATATCAAGTGTCCTCCAGTTATGCATAGGAGTCTTTGTGAGTAAAAAAAATACAGAAACTACTCAGAAATGTAACTAAAATGAAAACAATAGATCTAAAGATGTGGAGTTAGATCTAAAAGGCTCTATGTGTTATTATGTGAGGCTCTTGACCGGTTTGATGAAGTGAATTTGAAGGTTGAGTCCTCTTCATGAAGTTTCCTCCAAAATAGAGTGTCACAACTTCTATGTTTTGGCTTCCTAGAGTGAGTATGGTTCTGCAGGTATATTCTTCTTTTTCGGTGATAATGTGACATGATTTTTTAATTTAGTGCACAACTCGGTTGATAATTCCTCATTTTTTATTCCTCTATTCTTAAGATCACAGTAGTTGTGTGTGAGTTGAATATGTTCTTCAGTATATCTCTCTTTCACACGCAAGCACCACATCCACACACCCCATGGTTCATTTTTCTTCACAAATTCTTTTATTCTTGAGGTCCAACAAAGAGAATGTACGTTTTACCTGAATTGGTTCATCATAACTAGTATTGTCTGATAAAATTACTACAATATATTATAAGATATTCCAGTATCATTAAATGAAACCAATATGACCGTTAGAAATAATATTAATAAATGCAGATTTAAATAGTCTATCGGTGACTCGTCTGTCACTGTCACCTTCTGTCGGTGTCTCATCCCAGAAGTGTGTCCTTCTATCAGTCCTACCACATGCATGTGACTCATTACGTAAGTGACTTGATTAAACTGTGAGTCCTTCCTCCAATAAATGAGATAGTTTATATATCAGTTACTCGTTTCAACTCACTATGAGTCCTCAAATTTGTTGCACCATGATACTGTAGTTCACTTGGACTAATGGTAGGTTGTCTGCATTAGTTATTCATATGAAATGGTGAGTCATATTCATCAGGGAGTCATTTACAATGGTTATTCATTTGTATCAGTGATTTAATTTCATCGATGAGTCATTTTCAATGGTTATTCGTTCCAATGATGGGTCCTTCCAACAATGTCAGCTTCACATACATAGACCATGTGCTGTTTTGAATTATCTGACAATGAGTTTTATGGTTATCACTGAGAAATCTGCCAGTATGGGTCAATTACTCATACTTATATAATTTTAGATCTTCTATCTTTCTTATAGTTCAGCAATGTCAAAGAGTGTTAATACTCATAATTACACATAGATAATTAGTTATAATCTTGTTTAGACTTAAACACAAATAAATAGTTATATGATGAAAATGATCTAATATTCTAGATAACGCTTTGACATAATCTAGGATCTACCATGTGGTAAGATATTAATTAATATATGATGGTATTTGTGATAATTAAAACCATTATAGTCATAGATAATGTAAAACATTATCTATGGTCTAAAAATCTCCCCATTTTAGATGATCACAAATCCTAGAATTATTAAGAACCATTGGTAAAATAAATAAAGAAAACAATCTTATTATTAGTTACCATTATGGGATATAAAATGTATCAAATAAAGATTAAAATAATGTATCAGTGATAATAATGTATAATAATTATTAAATTAATAAGAATTATTAATAAATTTCACCACCATTTAATAATTCTTAACAAAGTTCTCACCTTATGGGATTATCAAAATGTGGAAGGTGAAAATAACACTATAAACATTAAATTAGTAACATTGATAGGTCATTCGCAACAAATTACACTAAATTTAGAAAAGTAAAATGACTCATACCAATTAAAAACAGTCACTCCATAATACTTGTCATGGTCAGGGGGTTCTTTCTTATTATCAAAAGGATCAATGGATGGTTCATTTAGAGGGTTAGGCTAAGAAGAAGGAGGGTCTAAATAACTTTTAAATGAGGTAAAGTAATCCCTTTAGGTACGGTAGTAGCTAGGGAAGGTCTTTGTTGAGAAATAAGATGATGATGAACATGATCTATAATGATGGGTCTGATATGATAAAAATCATAAGTAACATACTTTTGAGCTTGAGCAGGCACTGAACTAGTAGAGCTAAGTTGTTCATGAGGAGGTACCACAATGGCTTCAATTTGAACATAGAGTTATGGGTTTAATAGATTTATGAACTCCATAATAATCTAAACCCCATATTTCATTTCCATTTCAAAATCAACTTTGTTACAATGAACATGACCAATAAGGGGGTGAATTCTCTCATCTTCTAAATCGGATCCTTAAAGGCCTTTTTCATTAGAGGAAGTGTAAAATTGGTGGAAAAATACATAAGGAGACTATTCATTTGATGTTTTGTGATGTGTTTGGAAGAAATATCATTAATCTTTTTTCTCAGATCTTCTTAAGATATTTAAGCACTCCTTAAATAATAAATCACATTGTCTTACATATTATCCAAATAGTCATCATCCTTGAATATAATGGTAATTAAATCTTTCAATTCTTTATTCAAAATTGAACTAACAGTAGTAAGATTAATAATTAGTGAAGGCTGAACAGGTCGAGTAGAGGTTGAAGTTAGAGAAGAGGATGGAATTTCATTATCTTATTTTCTTATATTGGAAAATTCATGTTCTCTAAAATGAGAAACATGATTATCATGTTCATTAATGACACATTAAATTGTACTCCTATACTCGGTGGTCAAGGCATTGATGACAGTGGTTAACTTCTTCATCTTATTCCCAAGATTGGTGTTTCTTATCACTATTTTTTCTACATTTGTAATCAAATATGACTGAATTAAATTTATCACCACCTTAGAAAATGAAGAAGCATTTACATGAGATACACTTGTTGAGGTAGTAATAGAACTAGAAGTTCTCACTTTCCTTACACCATCAGCCATAGATCAGGTATCTTTCAAATTGTCAGTCAGATCACTTTTTCTCTTCTATATTCATAAATTTCATATCTCATTTGAGATTATGATGAATGTCTTATGGAGGAACATATGTCTGGCTCGATTTGTTCAAAATCATCCTTATTGGCATAGTCTCTAGAAGAGGTCTCAACCACTAGATCGCTTCTAGCAAGTAAAAATAATTCTTCATATAAAAATTCATAATCTAATCGCAGTTCTGTGTAACCATGATTCCATACCCATTAATCCAATATATCAAAATCTATAGGAGTAAGAGTACCAAGGATTACTCCTCCAATTAGATGATCTTCATCAGGTTCAGCTCCTATTCCTTGAGGCTACCCCTCAGTGTCAACTTTATTGTCAGCCTTCTACCCCTCACATAATGCTTCCTTTCTAGGTTACTTCTCCTTATGTAGAGTTATGTTTCTAGTAAAAACAATTTGATCAACAGGTTTGGATGGAGCAACAATTTCTTATTGAACAACACTCTCAACAGATGAACCCGTATTTTCTTCCCCAATTTCAATACTAATAGTATATGAATTCTCATTAGGATGATCTAGTTCACTATCTCTTCCACATTCAATTCTTTTTTCTTTATCACCATCTTCACCCTTTTCATCAACATCTTTATCATCAACTTTATCATCTCCTTCTTCTCTACCTGATTCTGAACTACTTTTATCACCACCAGCTTCCTGTTCTTCATATTTTTCTTCACTAAATTCACTAGCATATTATACACATCCTTAAAATTAGGTTTATTCACTTCTAGTATGTTAAAGAATATGGTCATGATAAGGTAAGTCCAAATTTGGGCTTGGAGGTCCAATAGAAACTCTCTATGATGGTCCAATTATGTCGGGGCCACTTCTACCATCAACTGGTGATCCCAAATCACTATAAGTGTAGCAGGCTCCTCCTCCTCATCTAATGAATAAATCACATGAGAATCCGGACTGAGGCTAGGATCCACTAGATTCCATCTATTAAATATATTATTTATAGGATTGAACTTCTCAAATAGTATATCTTTATAACCAACCCATTCATTTCCCCGTGGGTTATAGTTAATTTTCATTCTCTTACAAATGCCATAACTTATGCAGAAATCACTTCCTTCTCAATCTACATCATCAACATCACTTACACATCTGTTCTACTTTAGCATTGCTGAAATCCTTCTAGAGTAGAAAATATAATTTAACTTACAACTAGGTATCATTGTCTCGTTTATGTGAACCATAAAAAATCTTCACAGATCCATTTAGATACTTCGAGTAGATAATACACCATCTGTTCATCCTGATACATCAGATAAGAAAAGTCCACATTCCTAGGAAAAATCTTGTGATGATTAAACTTAAATAAAATTCTGCACTCACCTTTTAATTCTGAGGCAATGGGTCTTCTATGTTCCAAATTTCCAGATAGCTCCTTCAGAGATGTGTCATAACAAAATAATTCTATTTCATGTGGAAAAGTACCATGATAGTCATAAAATATTCCTTCGCGATGAATGTTAATACATTCATACCAATGTCATGAAGAGAATAAGATTTTATTCCCTTTAAATATTCACATGACCAAGGAAACAATTCTTGCTTTTACTAGATGTTCTATATTCATGTAAAATTCATATATCTAGCATCAGATAGAAAAATATGCCATTGTTTTTGAACCATTCAGGAAATCTTTGATTGTGCGTCACATTTAACAAAAAAACATTCTCTCTAAGATCCATTCCACCAGTACGTCTTTCTTTGATGTTACAACATGGTTTTCCGACCAAGATTTAAAGGAGATGATGATTTACTTGATTCTCTTTTTGTTTTCTTGGAAGCACGAGACTCACTGTCTTCATGAGCTCACTTCACACACTCTATTCCAATCGGTTTAGTCTGAAGGTAAAAAGGAAAAAGAATGGGGGTAATGAAAGAGAGTGGTGGCTGAGAGAGAGTAGTGATAAATGAGTATAGTCGATCGATTCAGATTTATATCATTAAGGGATTTGGAAATTACATAATCAAGAAATCATGAACCGGGTTGAAAAAAATTATTTAAACAATGTTTTTTTTGATAAAAACAAAAAACATATTGAAATAGTGAGCCATCGGTGTCAGCATGATAGACCTTGTATAACAGTAACAATGTTGGCATGACAAGTCATAAGTGTCGACATGACAATGGTGTTATAATTAAAATGATGTCGGTATGAAAACAGTGTCAGTATGACAATGGTGTCGACATGAAAATAGTGTCAGTGGGATAGTAGTGTTTGTGTGAAAACGGTGTAAGTGTGACAACATCTCCGAGAAATATCAAAGGAAAGGGAACACAACATCTTATATATTGATCATTCTTAACACATGTCTGATGTAATTCATTATTTCAGTGTTTAATGGCTTAGTGAATATTTCAGGAAGATGATATTTAGTTCCAAAAAAATTCCTATTTGATATCACCTTTTTGATAATGATTTATCAAAAAGTGATGTCTTGCATAAATATTTTTTCCCAATAATGATAAAATGGGTTCTTAGAAATGTTAATAGCACTTTTATTTTCATAATTTACTGGTACATGTCTAAATTGAAATCCATAGTCCAACAGAGTGTGTTTCATCAAAAAAATTTATCTACAACAACTACAAGTTACTATGTATTTAGCCTCAACAGTAGATAATGAAACAAAATTTTTATTATTTCTACACCATTAAACCAATGACATTCCCAAAAGGTGACATGTTCTATTAGTTATCTATATATTAAAATTGTATCAACCAAAATCATCATCATAATAACTCATTATATCAAATGATTTTACGTTGGGGTAGAGGAAACCAAAATTGATAGTATACTTGTGGTATTTTAATTCTCTTTTAATAGCATTTAAGTGAGATTATTTGTGATTATCATAAAAATGGGCACACATACCCATACTAAACTTTATATTGGGTCTACTAGAATTCTAGTAGAGAAAACATCCAATCACTATTTTGTAATTGGTTTGTTCTATATATTTACCATCCTAACCAATGTTTGTCTTTCAATTAGTACTAATTAGAGTTTCAATAATTTTAACGCGATTAAAGTTAAATAGTTTTGAATGATATTTTTTTAATTTAATTTTATTTAAAATGATACCTTCTTTATTTTGAAAAATCTAAAATCATAAATGAATTTGAGTTCAACCATCAAAAAAATTTCAAATTATTTTTTCTTCAACTTTGAAAAATCAACACTTAAATAATTTCTTGAAGATCCAAAAATAATATCATCAACATAAATTTTAACTACTAAATAAACATAAGAAATTAATTTTATAAAATACTTGGATCAACAATTATTTCTGTAAAAACATTGGAAATAAAAATAACTACTTAATCTAGCATACCAAGATCATTGAGATTTTTTTAAACAATATTATGATTTTTTAATTTAAAATCAGAATTTTGAATGTAAGGGTTTGTAAAACTGGGGTTTCTTTAACAAAAACATCCTAAAAAGTATACCTATTTTGGAATTCACTCTTAACATCCATTTAATAAAGATTAAAATTAATATGGGCATTATAAGCAAGAATGATTATGATGAGTTCAAGTATAAAAACATGTAAAATTATTTGTTCATAGTTAGTGACTTCTTCTTAACTATATCCTTGTGAAAGTAATCTATATTTTTTCTAAAAATATTACCAAATGCATATACTTTGTTTTAAACACCCGCTTACTGCCTATGGTCATGCTATCTTTGGGAATATCCACAAGTTTTAAAACATTATTTCTTTAAAATTGGTTAGTTTAATCTTGTATAGCCATCTCCCAAAATTCATCATTAATTGTATCATTGATATTTTAGGTTCAAGCCATAACAAGAATTCTTGATGTTCAAACAGTTTTCTAATGGAAGATATAGTTTGTGTCCTTTTATCTAAGTCTCCAACAACAGAATCTAAAGGATGGTTCTTGAGAAATCTATTTGGTCATAGAAAAAGAGTGGCTAGTAAATTGAGGTTCATCTACAGGTTCAAGTTCATTATGTTAAGCTTCTGAAGAATTGAAACAAGGGTTTGATTTAACATATTCCATTACTAGAGAATTAAATGATTTGGAAATTATGTCCAGGTTTGACATATCAACTTCAATGTTTCCCAAGGAGATCTTAGGTTCATGTGGATCGGTTTAATCAAATTTGAGTTGCAAAAATTCCTCAACACACTTGGTTCTTTTATTAAATAATCTATAGGATTTAATAGAGGTTTAGTAACTAAAAAATTATTTCATCACTCTTGGATTTGAAGTTGTCATTATTTTCCATAGACTTAAGAATATAGACTTTTCAAACAAAAAAAATGAAATAACTAACATTGGGTTTTATTTTATTCCACTACTCGTAAGGAGTCTTCTTGAGGATAGGTCTAATTAAGTTTATTAATTATGTATCAAGTTGTATTTATATCCTTATACCAGAAGTAAACAGGTAGATCATATTTATTAAACATTATTCCAGATATTTCTTATATGTTTCTATTTTTTATTTCCACAGTCCCATTTTTTTGAGTTTTCATAGGGGCAGAAAAGTTATGACTACAACCATTATGTGAAAAAAATGATTCAAAGTCTTGATTTTCACACTCACGGCTAAGAAAAATTCTTAAGGATTAATTTTTAATTCCACTTATATTTTTAACTATTTTAACATACAAGGGGAAGTAAGTAAGTGCTTCACTTTTTTTATATAAGAAATAAGCCCATGTATACCTAGAATAGTCATATACAAGAACATAGGCAAAGCAATACCCATTTAAACTAGAAACTCAAGTGGTTCCAAAAATATTCATGTGAACCAACTCTAATGGTTGATATGTTGAAACATCTTTCTTTTATTTGAAATATATCTTATTTTTTACCCTTTTGACAAGGATTGAATAATTTTTCATTTGGAAATTAATTTTGGGTAGATCATTGTCTAATATATTTAAAGTAAACTTTCTTAGAGTATAAATTTAAGTTCCCTAATCTCTTATTCCAAATCCAGGACTCTTTGTGGAAGGAACATAAAAAAGATTTTGAGAAACTATAGAATCTATATTAATAGAATATACATTATTATTTCTAAAAGAACAAAATTTTAACTCATTATTAGAGTTAAACACAATGAAAGAATCAATTTTAATTTTAACATGAAATAATTCATTACATAATTTTGAAATAGTAATAATATTATATTTTAATCCATAAAAAAGTACATTAGAAATTACAACTGCGTTAGAGTTACCAATCTGTCCTAAGACAGTTATTTTTCCTTTATCATTGCCACCAAAGGTGACATATCCACCATAAAACTTGATTATATTCTTGAAGCTCTGATAATATCCTTTCATGTTTCTTAAACACACATTTTCTAAGTACCACTAACTATATAAGGATCTCTTCATAAAACATTTCACAAATGTGTTTGTCATAAAACACATATTTTCCAAGTCATCATTATCTTCATGAGAAGATATTGATTAACTACTACTATACTCAGAGGCACTCTTGGTGGCCTTCATAGATTTCTTATACTTATTGTATTTGTTTTCAAACTTATTTTTTGTATTTTACATTTTAATAGTCATCTTTGACATGTAATCTCCTTATGTATTTATACCAGAAAATCTCATCTGATGTGTCATTTCACTTCGAGTCATTTTTTCTAGTTTCCCTTGTAATCATATCTTCCTTTATAATTTGGCCTCATGAAAAAAATATTCATCATATATAATTTTATGAATCTTATGGCATTCTAATCCATCACTTTATCACCATATTATGTTTATTCATCATTACTGGAGTATTCAACAGAGGCTAGAACCTACTCGTTTTCCTTTTTCATAGAGGTAGTAGTCGTGAAGGCAACAAATGTTCTTTTATGTTCAACCTCTTATTATTTGTTGACATTCATCACATACTCATATATCATCAATTTCCCAATGATTTCTATGACATTTAATTTTTTGATGTCACATGATTCTATAAGGGAGACAGATGTTCCTCCCCATATATTAGGTAAGTATATGAGAATGCTTATAATTTGTTCTTTGGATATAACATCTCTTCCTAGAGAGATCATAGTGTTCATAGTTTCATTATAAATTAGATACATGTCAGAAATACAATAATCAAGTTTCATCTTAATTTTATAATATTTTATAGTATATGTGTTAAGTCTCATTTCCTTGACACTAAAAGTTCCTTCATTTTAAATAGACAAAGTATCCAAAATGGAATGGGATATTTAACATGCATAAACTCTGTTGAATTAGTCATATCCTAAAGAAACGTATAAGGAATTCATGGATTTTCAATTATTATTATAATACTTCTTAGTAGGTTTGTCACATATAGTTATAGTGGTACCATGAATTTTATATTCATCTATGATTGAAGAGAAATTTTCAAAACACATACTTTCTATGTAAATTTTAATTTTAATGTTCCATTGTGAATAATTTATTCCATTAATGAATGGAGGTATATTAGTAGAATCAAATTCCAACCTATTATCCATAAAATATATTTGAAACAATATTTTAGAGAGATAAAAATTTAGTTATAATATAAATTTCACGATCTTTGAAATACAACGGAAATCACAGTTGAAAATATTTGAAAAAAATTTGAAAGCTCAAAAATCCTTATCATATGATAACAAATGTGGGTCGAAGTATTGTACTCAAGAGGGTGGGTGTTTAATTAAGTATCTATAAATAATTTTGGTTGAAAAGTATACATTTATGTTACCCTAATATAAAATTTTAAATTTCCCAGTTAGCCAATAGTGGAATTATAAGGGCTTGACTATTCGATTAATTTCTCAAAATATTGACTGGTTCCTAGTTGTGTCAATTTCATAATTATTACACCTTTAAAAACTAATCTAAAAATTAAATACTGTAATAATCACATGATATGACTAACTATTAATGTTGAATTTAGTTTTATGAAATATGTGAAAAAAACGGAATAAAACTAAAAGCTAAAAACACAACTAATATAAAACAAGTGGTTTTGTCCCTAACATAGACATAATCCTCTCCACATGGTGATCACCTACCACAAAGATGTTTAAAATTAATAAACATGATCCACACCCTATATTGGGGTTCATAAAATCACACAAGGTTTTCCAATTTACAAATGACCACTACCATTGTTCTTCATGATATAAATAACAAATCTATCACGCACGTCCTCCTACACTACATTATGTTTGATACAAATGGGAAAATAGAGTTTGAGATTGAGGATATCATGTATACTCTAGTTATGCATGGGAGTCTGTGTGTGTAATATACTGATACAAAAACTGCTCACAAATGTAACTAAAATGTACAAAAAAGTGCTACAGATGTGGAGTTAGGTTTTTGAGGCTCTATGTTATGTGGTGTAGTTCTGGACTCATTTGATTATGTGGATTTGAAGGTCGATTCCTCTTCTAGAAATTTACTCCAAAATAGAGTGTTATAGCCTCTGTGTTTTGGATTCCATGAGTGAGTATGGTTATGCAGGTATAATCTTCGGCTTATTTGATACAATGAAGTAATTTTTCAATTCCTTGTTCATATCAGTTGATATTGCCTCATGTGTTATAACATTTTTCATGATTTAAAAGTGGTTTCATTGTTGTTTCAGATGTTCTTCCATATATCTGTCTTGCGCACGCATAAACCACACGCGGACACCACATGGTTCTCCTATCTTCACAAATGCATTTATTCTTGTGGTCCAACAAAGAGCATGTGTGTTCCATGTGAATATTTCCATTGTACCATGTATTTTCTACTAATATTCCTAAAATGGTTATAAAATATTTCAAAATCATTAAATGACACAAATATGGTCATTTGAAATAATATTAATAAATTCATATTTAAATAGTCTATCAGAGACTTGTTAGTCGGTCTCTCCTTATATCAGTGTCTCAACCTGTCTGTATGTTATTCTGCAGGTCATGAAATACATCGGTGGATCATTACATTGGTGAATTGAATTAATGGGGAGTCATTACTTATACTAGTGAGGCAGTTGATCTATTTGTGACTCATTTCATTGGATAGTGAGTCCTCACATTGGTAGCACCATGCAATGGTAGGTAACATGGACTGACGTTAGGTAGTCTGCCTTAGGGATTCATATGAAACAGTGAGTTTTCTATGTTGGTGAGTCATTGAAAATAGTTATTCTTCAACATTGTTGAATCATTTGAAACAGTGAGTCGTTCTAACTGTGAGTCATTTCAACTGTGTATGCTACACATATTTAAGGGAAATGTATGTTTAAACTATCTGTCAATGAGTCATATGTCTGTTAGTGAGATTTCTATCTATTAGTGTTAATAACTCATACATATATAATTTTAGATTTTGTATTTTTCATACAGTTTAGCATTCTCAGAGAGTGCTAATACTCATAATTACATATAGATAGTCAGTTATAATCTTGTTTAGACTAAAACACAATTAAACAGTTATGTTATTGAAATGATATGATATTCAAGGTAATGCTTTGAAATAATTTTGGATCTAATATGAGATAATATATATGTTAATATCTGACATTATTAGTGATAAATAAGTCTATTATAGTAAGAGATAGTGGCAAACAATATCTTTGTCCCAACACCTTTGAACATTATACTACTAGAATAACCTTTTTTTATTACATCATAAATCCATAAATATATTATCAAGGGACTTTATCTATTTCTCAGCTACTAATGGAATAGAAGTTTAATTAAATGAAGAGTATTATGTAATATAATAAACTCTAAAACAGGTGCATTACACTCTGAAACAATATTATTCAATATACATATAAGACTATTTTACATAACACTAGATAGTTTCTCCAATATAGCCATGATCTTCTCAGCTCGAACACCCACGAATATTATCTGATGAGAAGACCTACATTAACTATGGGTGTTGAAATAATTTACCTTTCTTATTCTAGGTTACATATATAAATAATGGTGAACAAAAATAAAATCACAAAGCCAATAATATTTATCTATAATATAAAAATCAATAAATATTATTAAACATTACAGGTGTTTAACATTATGACCATGCGAACTATATTCTCATAAAATCATTTTCCCAATGGCCCAAATAAACTTATATTGATAATAAATAAACCATTCCAACTATAGTAACACTATGCCAATGATAAAATAATTACATTTTTTAAGACATAATGGATTGAAACACATGGGATTTATCAATTCAATAGTCATAGTATACAAGATATGTACTTGATTTCCATATTACATTGGGAAAAATTAAAATATCATGAACGAT
This sequence comes from Viscum album, assembly GCA_963277665.1. Taxonomy (NCBI): domain Eukaryota; kingdom Viridiplantae; phylum Streptophyta; class Magnoliopsida; order Santalales; family Viscaceae; genus Viscum; species Viscum album. The sequence continues at coordinate 85,626,244 of OY728151.1, read as the reverse complement.
TTATATTTCATCCTTGAATATCATTCAATAGTTTTTTATTTATATCATGGTGAAAGGAAAAATTAATAAAGGGTGAGCTTATATGCTCAATATAGAAATATATATAATTAAATATATCATAATTGGATAAGGATTAATAATATAGTTGAGTAAACAATAGAAACAAATTACATTTAATCATTAACTTGAATATGAAATACCTACATGATGGAATGTAAGCAAATAGATGATGATAACCAAATTCCCACTGATGGAATATTAAAATGGTTTACATTCATGTTATTATCACCATGTCCATGTTCCAAATCAATATGATTCTTACAGTAAATACCTTATGCCCATAACCATTCAATAATTTGGTGGGCATACATCAAATAACCAAATAATAAGTCATGAAAACTAGTTTGTGTCATGAGACCAGTTGATGCAAAAGGGGATATCTACAAAAATACCCCACCCATCAATTATAATTTTTCAATGTATTCCTAACATATTGAATGAAAAATATAAAACAAAGTCAAAATACATTATCAATCACACATATCTATTCTGAATTAATAATATGAGGCAATAATATTTCCTATATAAATAAAATAACATTCATAATAAGCATCATTGAACTAATAACTTATATCAAGATATGATTATTTTAATACAATATAAAATTCTAAAATGTAATACTGAAGACATCCATGATATTAAAAATATGGATGTAATGGAAAAAACATATAATGAATAGTTATATTTAACATAATCATAAGCAAGTTAATGATATAAATTTATGGTATAATCCATAAATCAATAAAATATGATATAACACCGTCAATTTATTAGAAATGAAGGTTTGTAATAAAAAATAATAATTTTACAATTAGGAATGAAAAATGGAGATAAATATTAAAATGAAATTCCTTGATGATTTTGTAATTCATTTTTAAAACAAAGTTATAAATCATTTTCAAAATTCACTTCAACCATTTAGAATATAAATCCATTTTTATTTTAATAAAAATAATATAATAATGGAAAAAACAATTTCTTTTTAAAATCATGGATAATTTTAGATGTATATAAGTAGTGAATTGTAGTTAGAGAACATGAAAAATATGATCAAACTGTAAACATTAATAAGTACATTCCTTTAAAACGATTATAAAATATTTAGTGGTTTATGTTTTGGAAAAATTAAAAACAATCATTTTAAATTTTCATAAAATAAAATAAAAGGTTGTAGAAAATTCACATCACAAGTTTTTTAGAGATAGATTAAATAATCCATGATTTTTTTCCCAAAATATGGATATGGAGGAAAAATATACATGAACTAAAAGTGAAAAGATGTTTTATTTTTAGTAATAACTTTTTTTAAATCATTGAGTACCAATGTGTTTAAAAAATAAAATGAAAACATGGGAATCATATAAATAATTTATTAGAGTAAAATATATTTATTTATTAAGATAAATAGAATATAATTGTTATAATTAAAATTTAAACATGAAAATTAATGAATATGAGAGAGATTTTAAAAAAACCATTTGAACATTAATATCTTTTGTATAAAGAACCAACAAAATATTTTAAAGGAATGTTAAAATTAAATTCCATGAATTTATAATTACTCAACATTTAATATTTAAAATAGGTACTATGTACACCATATAAAATATATAATATGCATAATTTAAAATATAGTATTATGAAGTATAATAGATACTAAAAACCCACACCATAGTTTCATATTGGGTTAGATTCATTTTATCATCATGAATAATACTCTAAATATTTTTAAAATTTATTCTTTAGAATCCCTTCCATAAATATTAAATTTTAATTTCATTTTGTTATCAATTTAATTCCATTCACAATATAGTTCATTATTAGGTCAACCGATTAAAGTTGGTCAATCAATTTCTCCTCAAATACATCGGTATGTTGGAAAATGTAAAATGTGTGATGAAATTATTATTTTATCTCCATAATGAAAATAAATTTCCTGAAAATAATTTTTAATCATTATAAATTTGTTAATATTATCCATTAAATATGAAAAAAATTAATCACATCACTTTTTGGAATTTGTATTCCAAATGTATGCATTAAAGACATTATCATTTTCCACCGAATATTAGGGTAAGAAGGTAGATGATATATTATATTTATATATTAATATTTATGTCTGAATTATCATAAATACCCATTTAATCCATATTTATAACTTGCCATGTGTGCCAATGAATAAAAATCAATTACACTACTACAATGAGCTAGTATCATGTATGTATTTACATGTAATGTTTTATTCAAAAATAGGATTATGATGATATATAAAATGTTTTTCCAATTAACATAAATACAACTTAATATGATAAATATTATGATTTTATTATGTTACCATAGATATTAGTGATTTTATAGAGTTTTAAGAGGAATGGAATTTAGAAAATATCTATAAATATGTATACATATTTCAACATAATCCTTTTTGAAATGGTCAATTAGTGAGATAGTAACCTCTATGTAAATAAAAATAAGTTTTGTAAGGTATTGTTAAGGATAAAGCTACATTTCTCATGAAGTGCGGAGAAGAGATAAAAGGTGGATCTTTTTATACCTAAGGTGGGTGTGGAACTATTAAATATTGAAACATTATTATATAATATATGTCTTACTCAATTCAAGGAAATCAAAATTATCACCTCATAGAAGATGAGAAGTTTTAGGTTTAAAAAACAAACTAATTATATTTAAGAATGTTTTCTAGCTTATCTTGAAGCATTATAACTCTATTTTAACCCTTTTATATCATTTTACCCATATCTTGGTGGTAAAAATTTACCTTAGTTACTATTCATCATGACTATAAATTAAATTGAAATTATAATCTAATATCAATAATGATGATCTAAAATATGGTATGCAATTTACAATATTCAATTTCTATATCTGAAAAAATAATTTTATTATATGTTTTAAAAACACATTAGAAACTATTTTTCTAAAAATTCAAGTTTTATGCATAAAATTTTTGTATATAAAAATGAAGTATAATATTGATTACCATTTAATTAATTGGATTATGGTAAATAAAAGGATAATTATTTTAAATTCAAAATAGACCAAACATAAAATAAACCTTTTGAATTCTTTTTTAAAAGGGAATTACAAAAAATAAGTTTAATTTTAATAAAAAACATTAATTACATATCAAAAATATTAATTATAGATTTCTAGGTTCAAAATTATGTTTCTAAATGAAATATATTAATTATTAAATATATATATAGTATTAAAATAATTTAATGTAAACTTTAAAGTAATTATTATAGTAATATTATTTTATAAAATCGACAGTGTCTATAATATCAGTATTTTTTCTTATTAACCCAACAATCATATATTTGTGATAAATCATAAAAATTTACATTAAGATAATTATGAATTTCTGAATTCAGAGACTATGATTATTTTCATAAAATTAATATTAAAAGACTTTTTCATTTTTGTTTAATTCACATTATTTAAAAAATATATGTTCATTATTATATATATATTTTATAAATAAAATCTCATATAATATAATTATATCTCGATTTATGTACTTCAAGAAACAAATTGAATGGATAAAATAACAATTTAAAGTAAAATATCCATTGAACTATGTGAATCACCCATTTTTTCAAATTAATACCCCATGAAATCACGGAAACACATTATAAAACCAACTATATATCATATACATGAATATTTATGTTCAAAAACACCTAGAAAGAATTATGAATTCAAGTACATCCTTAAATAATTGGAATGGAATATGGAAAATGTCCTCAAGAGATGAAACCATGAAACAATCAATTGAAACCTCAAGATTATGTCTCTTATGAGGGATCCCAACAATTATAAACCATCACTCATATACTGAATAACCCCATACATCAACATCATACAACAATTTCAAAAAGTCTCTGGTTACATCTATGAAATTGTATAAAACTCAGAGAAGATGGTAGAAGAAGAATAAAAACCTTGATATAGGTTAAAATACACTACAAAATAACCAATAATCCACCTTAGAGGGGATTAGATTAATGTTAAATAACTTTATAGTAAATTTGTATTGGAGATTTTTGTGGTGTTGAATTATGGGAGAATCCCAAAATTAGAATAACTAAAAATGAAAAAAATTCACATGCCTAAGAAGGTCACATCTGGTACTCATGTGGTTTAATAAAATGAGTGGTCACCATTATCCAGAACTTCCCAAATCACATTGTTTTCCCTACATAGTTTCCCCTTCCTTGAAATCATGTCATGAAACCTAGTAATTGTTTTAAAAAACACAAATATTTAAACATATGAATCCTTGTACCCAATTGAGTAATTGCTGTATAAAAATTATTAAGAAAATGTCATTTTGGGATATCAAAATTCTCCTCAATATGCAACGTTATACCCATAGAAGGCCTTTAGCAGCCTAGGTCAAATGAAATTTCTTGAGAAAATCACCAAAAAATGACCCCAATATGAGAAAAATTACATTTTCTGAAACCAAGAACATGATATATTAATAGACTGCTCCATAAGAGAAATATTCTAAACATGTTCAAGATTCATAAACAACTAAAACAGAACAAATCCAATATGTTTATTCCTCAAAAAAATGAAATATTGGATAAAATATTCCAAGGATATTATTATAGTTTATTAACACTATCAAATTCACATAAAAAATATATACTTTTTCATGTCCCAAACTAGATCATAAGTCATAGAGAAGACAACACCTCTAAAGAATTTTATGTTATAAGGGATAAACATAAGATCAAATTCGAAACAAAAGTATTTTATTTGAAACTCCCCAATAAATATGGGAATCATATGAATACGAGAAATAAATCTCACAAACATTTATAATTTCTCTAAAATACTAAAGAACCAAATAATTATATATGAAATTATGATCATCACCAAAGTGAAAACTCTTCCACTACCTCAGTGATGAAGGAACAATATACAATCAGTTATGGATATCAAGAAGAAAACACTATAAATGATAAATCTTTGAGAAACACCCAAAACATTTTCTAGATCATATATTAAATGTAAGTAAATAAAAAAACATGGAGAAACAACCCAAAATACAAAAATGAATCACCAGGGAATAACGAGGATCTGACATTGGTCCGTGGAACTAAAAAAAGGGAAAGATGAATGAAAACTCATGGAATAACCACAGTTAGTGATTGTAAATTAAAAACTCAACCCATTAGATCACATGTTATAACTTATATAAAAATATTATCTCTGTTACCCTTTCCAAAACCCAATCCATTCACATGTCATTTATAAGAAAACCCCAAACCACTGTCTACATAGTGGATAATGAAAAAAAGCATAAAAAATTTCATATGAAGAACAAAAATGAAAATAGAATGAATAAAAATATCTATCACCCATCTTAAATAAAATATATGGGGTATAAAAATATATGAAAAGAATTATTTTTAAAAAAAAATAAAGCTGCAAAAGATAATATTCCCAAAACAATAATATAACTGCTGACGCACCCATTTAACTAAAACAAACCACTGGTATAATCAACATTAGTTCTGAAAATAATTATTATGAGGTTTTTGTAGCATAAAAACCCACTAGATGTAATGGTGATAACTATACTAATGATATATCATTAGGAATTTCATAAAAGAGGGTCAATCACTATTATAGTTCCCACACCGGAAGCACAAAATTGGGTTCTAGTTTTTCTAGCTGGATCACCTTTCCTAACAACCAATAGGGTTAATGAATTATTTTTCACAACATTACCTACTAAAAAACATCATTCACTATGGCCTTACACATAAATTCCACAAAAGTAGTTATTCTCGACTGAAACACCACTATGTTGTGATCTGAATGAAGGCCTATTGAAACAAACCAAATCTTCTTCCAAATCCACAGTGTCAAAATCAGGAGAGAATGATGCTTTTCTAGTTATATATTGAACATATTCCCTAAATTACTAATAACACTGAAATTTTTTAAGAATTTCATTTCTTTTAAAATTATAAAATTCATTGAATAAAACCCCTAGTTGAATTATTACATGAAATATTCCTAAGTATATCATATAAATAGTTTGGAATTTCCATTTTCATTCCACCAATAATAATCAAAATCATAAGAAAATACATTTTGTACCTCATCCTAAATTATTTTAGAGATCCTAGAGAATCGAATATCTCTTCGACCTAATATGACCACTCAATCCCCAGACAAGAACAATTATCACTATAAAATGTTGTGGGATTCCGATTTAGAAACTCACACACACACTCCCCAAATTAACAAAAACATAGCGTTGGTTCTCCATTGATTTTTTGGACATAGTAAAAAACTAGAAATAAAACTTTCATTTCACTAGAATGAATGCCAAAGATATTCCATTCTTGAATTTTTAATTTAATTCCAGGGGTAACATTTTAATAAATCACTAAAACATAAGATTTTATCAAACAATTCAAGGCCCAAAACAAGGGATATAAAAAATTTGGTAAACAAAATGACTATTATAAATACTCATTAATGTCCTATTTTAAAATATAATATGATTTTTTTTCTTTAAATATTTGAAACACCATATATATTTATAAAAAATCCCTATCATGTTTCCATTTGAAAATACTTTAAACCCATTATACATAATAACAAAAGAAACATAGTTTTCAAAAAATCCTCTATTAAATACACACTATAAAATCATTTCAAGAGTTCCATCATACTTAAAACCTAAAAAATTATTTCCTTTAAAACCATCATTAACCAAAATCATTTTATCCAATCAATTAATTTGTGTTATACATGATTTGTTTTTTTTAAAATGCAACTTGAGAATCAAAAATTAGTTTTCAAAACAAGAATAAAAACGAATGAACAAGACATTTGTTTAAAATTTAATCAAAACCAGCATAATAACCTGAAAAATACTCACCTGATCACCCAAAACATGCACCATCAATCATAATAGGATTTAGAATCACAATTGAGTAGATAAAACAAAAATTTCCAACATTTTCTACTACTAATGGTTTTAAGACTTTTCAATAAACATTAGAGTGCCACTAGATGTTTCTTAGAATAGTAGGTATCGACTAAACATAGTTTAATAGATTTTATTCCTTACCCATTATTCCCCATGTTTTATTCTAGTTTGAATATGAATCTATTTATATCTTTATATGTATATTGAGGTCCTCTAATTAATTATAGTAGTATAAAAACAAGCCAAAATATTAAAAAAATAGATCTCCATAAATCCAAAAGATAAAAGAAAACTCCAAACCACCCATGGTTAACTAAGGAATATCTTGAGGAAGATCTGTGTAAGAACTCATATTCACCCACCACATGAGATATAATGTTCCTAAATCCATTCTTCAATAAACCCCAAAAAAATAGTTGTGATACTATTCTATAGGGAACTGGCTATGGTTGACATTAATCATCACCCGAGCTTTTACACTATAAGGCCTAAAAAAAATTCCAGATCATCCTAGGATGGTGAAAAATATGGCATCACATGTGAATATGTGATAATTATTTACCCCTACGGAAAAAAATGACAAACCAAAAAATTCATAAAATAACCCAATATGAGGTATCCATGAATTTTAACATCGTTAGAAAATAAATAATATGTTCTAAAGGAAGACCGTATACACATCATTATGAAATTATATGATACTGAAATATCTTTAAAATTATTTCTCCACATAAATATTTCCTTTTTTATTAAATATATTTCACAAAATAGAACCAGAAAATAGAACTAAAAAAAATAATGAGTTAACATAGTACGATATACCACACAACCCAAACCCATCCAACGAATATTAGAGTCAAATACCAACATCAATATGTGACTACGTAGTCTCCACTATAACCAATAATTCTCACTTCCAAATTGAGAGTGGTAAAAAACTGAAATTCAAACCATAACCTGGGAACCCAAATAAAAGATGAAGACTAAATTCCTAAAAATGTGATTTTATATAGTTTTATCCTAAGGTTAGTTGTATAGTCTGATGATACTATTACATTCCATTTATAAAGAAACAATTTGTACTATTTTTAATATAATAACAGATGATGCTTTAATTTTATTTAATCAATTTTGAAACTAAAAATACAGTTCCTTTTATATTGATACAATGCATCATTTATTATTAATAGCCCAATGTTGATATACCATGATAATATATTTTAAAATCTAATCATTTTAATTTTTTAAAAAACAAAATTTTCAAAAAAAGTATCATGTTTAAACATCTATTCTAATTTAAACATCACATCTAGAAGATAAAAATTACATGGTTTATAATATACATCAAAATAGTATTTTTTAAAATTAAATGAATTATGAAGACTACCTCTTTTACTTTTTAAAAATATCTGCACATATGAACCCCTTAAATATATGAGAATAAAAAATCTAATAATAATGAAACACAATCCATGAAGTGTCACAAAAAGTTATAATATTAAAATAATGAATGATTTTTAACAAAGATGGCAATAATAAATGAACAATGAATAAATATAAGATCAAAATAATATTTAAGTAACTTAGAAACTAATAAATAAATTAAATTCATAACATAAGATACATATCATAAATCAACACTATAGGGACTAATGAGAATTGTACTAAATGAGAAAATGTGGAACCAATTGTTGACATATTAATGGTCACAAAATCCATCACCCGAATCAATCTAATAAGTCTCATCATTTACACCATTATCCACGTCATAACAATTATATTCGGGTTTCTATCCATCACATGAACTTCAACTATAAAATACATCATTCCTTGACTTCCACATAGTATGTTAGGGTTCCTCATGTGATAAATATTAGAATTCAACCTTTATGAATAAAATTTTAATGATGTTCCAATCCAATATCCCAAAAGAGATAAAACATAACAATTAATTAAATTCACCCTCCAAAACAACCCATTCAATAGTGATCTCATAGCCTAAATAGAATAACTTGAATAAGAATTCACAAAATCATGAACACATTTATACATGCATAAAAATTGTTAATAATGGGTCTTAACAAGGTGTGTAAACACTAATTAATAAAATGTATCATACAAATATGTTTTTGAATGGGACATTACATTTAAAATAATAATCACATATTTGGAAATGATTTTTCAATAAAACCATTAAGACAAGAAAATTTCCATAAAGAACACAAATATCAAAAAAAGAATCAATGCACTCAAATAATAATAAACATCACTCAAAATAACCAAAAAAAGGGGAATCACGCAACCATTTTAATAAAATATGGAAAACTCTTCAAAAACCAAGAAAATATGTTTCGAAAAAAATAATGATATCATTTTAAATATGGGAACCCTAAACAAGATAAATCTAAATTGGGTTAAATACGCATTGTATAATCATTTTTATTTTGGAAAATCATGAATGGGATTTTATCAAATAGATAGAATGTATAAAATACCAGTTGAAAACAGTGTTACGTTAAACTATGAAATTCAAAAAATATATTTTATGAAAAAACAAACCCTAGAATGGAAACAATTGGATATTACTAACTAGATGTAATAAAAAAATTATAAAATTTCAAAATTTCATTTAAAGCATCAAGAATTAAAATATATCTTCAATAACAAAATGGGATAACAAAACATGCGATGATATACTAAAATAGGAATCCATCAATGAAAATGACTTCATTAGGTATCATTAAAAGGATAAAAACTTTTAGAAACCAAACCCACCAAATAGAAAATTCATGAAAAAAAATCATCCAACCATTTCCACTAAGTTTAACGATCATGGGAGATAATGGAGGATACATATAGAATATTGATGGATAATACCAAAACAATAAATCTATGTGAGTATACACCAAGCTATCACCATAAATTAACCTTGAAGGGGCTTAAAATAAGTACAAAAGGCATTGGGTGGTGTCTTTTTTGATATGTTATAGTATGAGTGATTATTGGAGATTGACTGAATAAAATGTAATCAAAATGAAAAAATTACCAAACATGAATGGGTCACATGGTTTACTCACATGGATTAAAAAATATTAAATGATCATGTATTTTCAACTACCTAAAATTGACATGGTCACTTGATTTCCAAAAAAATGTATCCATAACTGTGATCCTAGTAGGATTCCCCTATAAGAGCTATCAAAACTCAAATATTTTATATAGGGTTAACCCGATCTCTTGGGAGAATGATAAAAGAAAATATAAATAAGAAAATCATAAATTTTTTGTGTCAAAATTATTCCTGTTATCCCACTTTATACCCAAAAAAGTGATTAAAAATTAGGTCAAATGAAATTTCAATAATAACTCACCAAAATAAGTACCCAAATCAAAGGAAACATTCCATTCTAGAACCCAATAACATGGGACACAAATAACCAAATATCTAATTAAACTATTCTAATTGGGTTCAATATTCACACAGCCACTAATACACTAAAAAACCTAAAAAATATTACCCAAAAAATGAAATTTCATAACTAACACTCTTTTGGTCTTCCATGATTTTTTTAAATCCAGGAATAAAAAATAACCCATCCCAAAAGTGCATTCCATAGTCCAAACTATACCATAGGGTAAAAATGATATATCACCACTGAAGCATTTGGGTTCATAATTTATATAAGATATGACATTCCATATAAAAATAAATCTTGAGAAAACCCCAACTGAATAAGGGAATCCCATTAAGACTAGTCTTCGATCTCCCAACAATTTAATAATTTTTTAAAAAGTTGAACCACTCTATATTCATACATTAAATAAGTATCATCGCAAAATGTATTAAATATTCCTCTACTCACTATAGAATGAATTATGACTCACTCAAGAAAATATGTTTTCTTAAAACACTATAAAAAATAATATATCTGATAAACTCCCAAATTATTGGTAGAACAGATCCCTAAGATATAACACTCTAACAACCAAGTGAAAACCCAAAATATATACATTCCAAAATAAGTAATTTCATATATCTTAATTTATGTGGTGGAAATACAGTAAGAGAAATTCAGGGAAAAACTCATGGAATACACACTCTCAATGATCCTAATAGAATAACACATCTTTGTATCACTCCTTATATACCTTGAAATCAAAATATTTTCTTCATTACTGTATACTTCACCTAATTATTTATAGTTTTAATAAATAAAAAAATCTCAAACCATATCTAAACCCATGTAAAATTATCAAAATCATCAAAAAAATGAGGAACGAAAACATTAAAAGATAATAATGTGACTTAAAAGTACTTTCAACTATTATAAATGATATGGTGTGTTTTAAGGTAAAAGAATAAATAAAAAATTTTGTTTTTGAAAAATAGAACAGTAAAAAATAACAAAAAATTTTATAACTTTTACATGGATGGAATATTGAAAACCACTTCATTGATAAATTTTAGGTCTGACACATCTTTTTAAACATCTATTCAACGTAAAAAACATTTAATTTTTATAGAGTTGGGTACAATGAGGATGTTCCTTTGGTGATAATTAATTTCATGGGTTAAATTCCCACACATTAAACAATATATTCATATAATGAGATAATATTTACATTATCTGGACAACCATTACTGATGCTCAATGAGGTAAAAGCATCACCTATTGTAGGTTGTCATACTGAAGCTAGGTCAACCCTAATGGCCTTACACATCATTTAAATAATGATAGTAATTCATGAATGAAACACCAATGATATAATATCTTGATGAAGACCTATAGAAATTAACAAATCCTTCATTTAATCATAATAATCCATTTAAAAAGATAAATAAGGAAGTTAAATGAAGTGTTAAATATTGTATTTTGTTAAATGATCACCATGAAGAGTGATAAATAATTCCATTTGGTTATAAATTATTTCTTCCTCATGATCAATATTTCTGGTGAAATATGTGTTAAAATATCATTAGGAAATAATGTCAAACAATTTGAAATGGATGGTGTACTTTTACCAATATAAATCCAAACATCTAAAGAACGGATTTGTGCACCTCACCCAAGAGTATTTTAGTGTACCTTGAAAGATAAATATCTTTTTGATCATATTTGGAAACGGTGTCACGTATTGAGATCCATCATCACCAAAAATTGGAGATAAAATATATTTCTAAAACTCTCTATCATAGTTCATCAGAGAAGAAAAACATGGCAATGATATACCAATGAGACTTTAGGTAGAGTCAAAACCTAGACGTATATATACTGATAAAGAGAACAAATACCATTGAGATTCCATTAAAAGATTTTCAATTCCTTTTCTGGGGTTTCAATTCATAACATCACAAAAACACAACATTTAATCAAAATATCATAATCCCAATATATGAAATAAAAAAAACCAAGTCAGATAAAATGAGATGATAAAAACCATTTATATCCTTTTTTATAAAGTAATTAATAATGATATTTTACTATTTCACACGATTATTTGGTTATAAAGATAAGTAACATTTAAATTCCCACTAATGAATCCATTAAACCACTAAAAATAAAAAAAATGAACCCACTACATAAAATCCTATTATGAAATTGAACCAAACACATTGAAATATTTCAAGAGCTCTATTTTAAATAATACACAAGAATTTAGTAAATTTAAAATATTATTGAATAAAAAATAATTTGATCCACTGAAATCATTTATATATATATCAAAAAAATTTCACAAAATAAACTAGAGCACCAAAAATGGGTTTAAAAAATATAATATCAAAGAATAAAATATAAATTTGATGTATTAATCAAAATAAATTTAAAGCACCAAATGATTAAGTTTATAGCTCCAAACATGAATCATCAATCATATGAGGGTATTGAATCATGAAATGATTAATGATATATAATTACTATATTTCTTTATAGATGATGGTTTGGATTCATAGTTTTTTAGACCATCAACCACTCATGTGAGTTCCACTACATGTTTTACAGTTTGTGTAGTACAAACTATATTTTATTTGATATAACATTAACCTTACGTTTATGGCCCATAAATTGTATAATTTTCACTCAATAGCTAATAATTTCAAATTTTTCTTTTATGCGACCTCATATAACATAGTGTATTAGAAAAATATAACAAAATATCCCAAAACTAAACATATATAAATACGATGATAATAATTAAGTTATTCAACAACCATAGATAATGAAGGTATAATATGAGGATGATATATTTAAAACTCCATTTCACACACCACTTTAGTATTGATGGTCCTAACTCTTATCTACAATCAAGCACTAAATAAAAATTATCTGATACAATTTTAAGGGAACCTGAACTGGTCATCCCAACCAATCACTTGATTCATTCCACCCAAGGCCTGAGGTGTATACCCACCCACCCTAACCTAGAGGCATGTGTCAAGGTATTATAAGTGAATTATTTGGATTTATTGCCCTCTCAATATAACTAGATCTAGAAATATGATCGAATTCATAACCCAATATGAATTCTTCATGCGTTGGTCAACCGTTACAAAAAAATAACCATTTATAAAATATAAAAAAATCAATACTAAAATAGTTTTATAAACATTTATATACATATGTGAAACCATTTTCATAAAAATAATTCCAAATCCAAAACTCAAAAGTTAAAGTAAAACAAATTAGGAGACAAGAGAGGTTGATACCCCACATGGTCGAGACTAGTCTAAGGAACAAAGGAAAAATCCCCAATACAACCATGTAATTCTCAAGTCACCATCATAACCAACATCACCAACTTCACAATGGAAAGTAGTATAAGAAAGCTAGAAATTCATAACCTAGGAAAATATATAAAACATTTAGACTATATATCCACCTATGTGAGTATGTAAGGTGGGACCCAGAATCTAGTAGAAAACCACCATGAGTCAATTATATTCCTTTTTATAATCAAATAATGTCCTTTCAATTGAAATGAATATAAAAATATAATTTTATTTTCTATTCACAAAGAGGAATGGAAAAATATTTCCTTATATATTTTCATAAAACACACTATGTATAAAAGACAGCTCAAATAGTACAAAACATGGTAATTATATTTCAAAAACCACTGATTAACCTTTAAAAATAAAACATATTTAAAAATGGTAAACCTTATATTTTTATTTATTTTAAAAAAAAAATCCATTATATAGATTAGTGTGAATTTAAAATTAATCAATTTACAATTTATTTCACATAATATCCCATCTTTTCCCTATTTTAAAACATTAACATACACAGAGAGAAAGAATATATAAATACTAGTGGAGAAAAAATGGAATGAATAATGAAATAAAATCAATAGGGAGTCTCAAATGAATGGAAATAAAAACACACGAAATTCTATACAATTGAAATAATCAATAATAATTATCCAATTAATCAAATTTGGTTCAAAACAAGAGATAATAAACACATATGATAATACATAAATAAGTGGTATTTCATAAGATTAATATCATGAGGAAACACTACATGGACTAAATAGAAAAGTACTAGATGCACAAAAGGTTGAATCAATAACTGATATGTTAACAATCACCCAACCCATCACTTGAATTACTATAAATAGTATCTTCAGTAATACTCCCTATATAGGTTATAACATTATTGATGGGGATACTAGTTGGTGTAAAATTATCCACTATAATAGTTAACATCCCCTAACCCCCCCCCCCCCCAAATCTATAATTGGGAACCTCAAGTCACATCTAAAATAGGTGGACCACTATTATGCCAATTTCAAACACATGACAATCACAACACCCTAATGTGATTTAAAATAATAAATAAAAAATAAAATTACCCTTAAATTCACCCCCTTTAGTAATAGTCTGACAACACAAAATATATAACATCAATTATATTTAATATTATCATCAACCATTGTATAAAATAATAATCAAAGGATAACAACAAATCTAAATTGGGGTTTAATCTCTAATTGATAAAATACATCGTTTACACATGATTCCAAGAGTGAATTTAAATTAAAATCAAGGATCGTGTAATAGGAAATTCATTTTTAAATATATTCTTAAAATTAAGTCAATTTCCATAAATATCATAATAATCACCAATAAATCGTCACACCCAATTAACCAAACTGTTTTATAAAAATAATCCCTATACCCATATTTTAATAAAACATAGAAACCCATTTTCAGACCCTAATAATAGCTAAAAAATGGATATCAATTTAGATAAGTGGATGTTTCACCTTATAAAATATAATTCCTCCAATGAAATATGATATAAATTTCTTCCATGTGGAAACCCATTAATGTTATTTTATAAAACACTTCTAATTCATGAAATCTCATTTAAAAATATCAACTAAACTAAAAATTTAAACCATATTTTCTAATGAAAAAGTCCCATGAACGGAAACACGTAGACAATACCATATTGATATAATATACAACAATATTTAATTTCAAAAAATCTTTTAATTAATGTTGGGTTCAAATAAATCCTCAAAAAAATGAAATGGAATAATGAATCCTACATCAAGAGATAAACACATGATGACTTCGATTGAAGCTACTAGATTGTGTGTCCTAGGATGGATCACAACTATTATTCACCAAAACACTTATTTATAATAACCATAGGCAATATAATTTTCCAAACATGGACAATAATGATGGAGAAGGTGGGTTAATTCGGGGGGAACATATAGTTGAATTATAAGACATACAATTATGATCATGGTGATATGAATATAATAAATCACTAGTAATATACCTTATAGAGTGTTTTATGGATGAAAAAAGAACTTGTGAGGAACCTAAAGTGAGAGGTTTAATTGGGGGATGCTTTTGGGTGAAGCCCTGAAATAAAAATAAAAAAGACAAAAATTGGCCAAATCTATATAGGCTGCATGGTTCACTCACCTGGTTTACTAAATAGTGTTGTTATATGATGATCATTGTTATCTATATATACAATAATTTTTGAGTCTCTAAAACACTGTTTCCCAATAGATGAACTGTATCTTTCCTTACTAGGAAATTATCTAAAAATATAATCATCACCCTAAGACACTATGTAAATAATTAATAAATTAACCACATAAAAACATAAAAAAATTGAATATGAGAGTGTTATAGAATCAAACTCTTAAAAATATGAAAAACAAGGTGTTATGAATGAATAAAAGTTCTTTTTTTCATTTCATAGTGACAATTTAGATCAAAACTCCTAGAATATACTCTAAATAATGTAAACACACCAATATTATATATAAACTATATAAAAGTAAAATGTTGTTCAGTTTTGACACGTAAAAATCCATAATTTTCAATATAATCCATTTTAGGGATTGTATGACTCAATGGGGTTATCCTTATTATAAAATTAACATTTAATTTCAAAATGGTAGGCACATAATAAAAACTATGATAATTAGATTTTATTATCTTGATTGTTCAGAAAAAATATATAAGACTAATTTTTTATGTATTGGAATTAAATGCACATGCATACAGTATACAAAGTGTCTTCATCGACTGAAAGTAAACAAATTTTGTCCAAAAGTGTAATATTATTCCCAGACATAAATCACATGGTAAAAAAAATAAAAATATCTTGTATTTTCTTTATAATTTATAAAAATAATTTGATTTATTTTTATATATAAAAACAACTCATTAATCTAATAAATAGTGTGGTGGATATGAACATAATTTTATGTTTTAAATTAGAAGAAAACATTAATTTCAAAACAAACACTATATACTCAAAATAAAAAACTCAGATTATGTGGATATTTTTTGAAATCAGTCCTTGAATCATTTTTATTGAATATGAATTATCTTCAAATCAATCTGGAAAACAATGTGGAGTTTATGAACAAATGTCCACATTATCATCAAATGTTTTCATTTATGTTTAAAACATATGAAATACACACAATACAATAAAAATAGTCTTATACTTTCATTATATTCTAGTTAAAGGATTTGTGATTCATTTTTTAGGCATAAAAATCATCCACACATCAACAAAGCACACGGTGTGTGCAGTATAAAATAAATTATATGCTTTGGTTTGAAAATAAAATTTTAGTTAAATATATTAATTTATACTAAAAATGAGAATATAAACTAAAATTTTCAGTTTTTTATTTCTGAAATCTTTTATTATTTAGTTTTAAGTTGTAGGAATTAACCACACATTAATCTAACAAACCATGTTGCTGGTATAATATAAAGTAAATTTTTTCAATTAAATGTTATATTGTACATCAAAAATCATATTAAATAATAAATCCTAAGAAAATATACATGTATATTATTTAGAATTTATGAAAATAATATTTCATTCATTTATGACCAGTATGTAATACCCCCACATCAATCCAACACACAATGCAATAATTACGAAAAATAGTTTTTCATTTGAATTCAAATCTATATTTAAAGTTTGTGTCACATATTAAAAACCTTGAAAACATGATATTATTGTGTTGATACCTTGGTAAAAAGATATGTGTTTTATTTTAAATGTGTGTGAATCAACCAAACGTCAATCTAGATCTATGTGTGGACCATAAGATTGAATTGTAGTGGTCTCATTTAAAAATTATTTTACAATTAAAAACAAGCCACACATGTTGAAAATTGAAAAAAAAAACACTCATATTATTTAATACATTAATAAAGATATCATATGTTCCTTATAAAATGTTATAATTAATCATATTTCAATATAAATTACCATATTTATGGAATGAATTAAATTCCATGTTTACATTTAAAAGTGATAATTTTGTCCAAAACACATGACACACACACAAAATAGAAAAAATAAATTCAAAATATATTTATACTTTAGGAAATTAGTATGTGATTTCTTCTTGACTAGTAAAAATATAATTCAGAAATGTCTAGTACACTATGTGTCATGTATCATAAAATATACATTATTTTAATATAAAGTGACATTTTATGGTCAAAATGCATGTCACGTACACAAAACTTATTGATTGTGATCAATCAATCTTAATAATTCTTGAAAATGATATTGGTTTATTTGAAACATGTATGCTTTGATAATACATCAATTTGGCACACAATGTCGTAGGATTCTCTGAAATAGTGTTTTTTTTAAACTACCATTTTTGACTGAAACACATATCACACACCCAAAATCAGGTAATGACACATTAAGTCTTGTGATAATTTTTTAATTTGGTCTATGATTCATTTGTGATGTGTAAAAATAAAACACATAACCATATGATATGTGATGTTTTTTATGTGACCCAAAATGAGAATCATCAGTATAAAAGTGACATTAATGCTTAAAACACATATCACATACAAAAACTAATCAAACATGATAATATATTCCTAATAAATTATGAAAATAATCCAATATTGTTTGGGATGTTTGGAAATTAACCTTATATCACTCTAACATAAGGTGTGTTATCTATGATTTAAAATCAATGTTTTCATTTAAAAATTACATTTTAGATTAAAATGTGTATCACAATCCCAGAAAATGTTATTGGATTTCCTTGATGATATAGTAAAATAATACTTAAATCAGTTGAATCATGTTATAATTAATCACACATTAATCCAAAAAAAGTGAAAACTTTATGATCAAAGTATGTGTTTTCATTTAAGATTGAAATTTTTGTTATAAATTCATATTACAAACTCAATACTAAGAAAATGTTCGTGAGTAGTCATATTAAATTTGGAAAAAATTTCATTAATTATTTTTGACATGTACAATTAAAGTTCATATTAAATTGACACACAATGTGTATTGTATGGCCCAATGTGTGTGTATTTTGTATAAATGTATCTTTTTAACTTGTGACACATGTTACATTGTCAAAACAATTAAAAATTATTGTACTATTTAAATAAATTAATAACATTATCTATATTTAATTTTTTATATTAATTAATTTACTAAACATCAATTCAACAAATGGTGTGGATCGATTGTCTATGAGATCATATTTTTAGATTTAAAGTGACATTTAAATCTAAAACACACATCAGATACTCAAAATATACAAAATAAAATCACATTAGGAACAAATTTCATTTAAAACTTACAGATAGAGTCTTCAGTATGTAAAAATTTATATGATTTCATTTAAAATTGATAGATTATTTCAAAACACAAAATTGTGGAAATTAGCATTCAATAATAATGAAAATAATAATTTTTCAGATTTAGTTTTGGATAATTCATACACATCACAAATAAATAAAAGATCATTGTACAAAATTACTATGATAATCCATGGGTGGTTGATCTGTTTGGGGTATGTGATACATGTTATGAATTTAAATGTCACATTTAAATGGAAAAATTTAATTTCATTCATAATTTCCACACCGTATATCGATTTGAGGTGTGTTTAATTTCCCAAAATATTATATAAATAAAAAATAATTTTCCAAAATTATTACAACATTCTGGATGAGTTTTCATAGTTTTGAGTATGGGAAAAGCATTATAGAATAAAATGTCACCTTTATATTTTAAAATTGAACTTTTAGTCAATCTTGGAACATCATGTGTTAGATTAATGTTGGTTTTATTCCTCAAAAATAATAAATTTTTAATTAATTATTTTATTTAAATATTAATACAATCCAAGTGAAATTTTATTATTTTGAGTTTGTGATGTTCATTTTAGAGTAAAATGACACTTTAAAACTAAAAACATAAAATTTTAGTAAATCAAGAAACATTATTCACTGAATTAATGTATTATTAATTAAAAAACACAATAAATGAATCCAAATAAGATTCATAAATTTTTAAGAAACCTAATATGTGTTTTAATAGTTTTTAGTGCGTGACATGTATTATGAACTAAAAGTTCACTTTTACCATGAAACATTGCAACTTATGTTATACCAGCCACACTATGTCTTATATTTTAGAATTATTCATTAATAACATTTTAAAAATAATGATTTATTTTTCTAATTATCCAATATAATTTTTTAATTTTATATAGGTATTCAATGTGTGGACCTTTTTTTAACTAAAATGACACTTTTAAATGGAAACACATATTTTTTGTCAAATTCGAAAACCATTTGTTAAATTAAGGTGAAGTTAATTATTACATGGAAAAAATCATCTATTGTTTTCGTAACTATTAATAAATTCATTTTGAGTTTTCAATGATTTTAGTAGGTGGCATGTGTTTTGATGTAAAATTTGACTTTTAGAGGGAAGAACACACATCTAATCATATAATCAAGAAAATGGTTGATATTGAGGTTTAGTTGATTAGTAGATGAAAAAATTTTAGAAATAATTCATATTCTTAAATTATTTAGACACGTTATGTTAAATTTTAAAATTTTGTGTATATTAAATTAATTATGAACATAAATGTTTCTTTTAAATGAAAACATGAACATTTAATATTATATTTCACAAAATGTGTTATATTTTTTTGAGGATAATTCTTATATATCAAAAATTGAATCATATATAATATTCTAATCTATATAGACAATATACGAATTTTTTTTGTTTTTTCGTATTTGATGTTTATTTTGGACTAAAATGTCACTTTTGAAGGTAAAAAACAAACATTTTTGCATTTCGGCTACATTGTATGTCACATTTTGTTCAGATAATTATTTATTATCATAAATTAATAATATAATATTTTTAATAATTAATTATTAGAATAATAAAATTTTGGATCAATTTTTTGAATTTTATGTTTTTAATGCCACTTGTAAGTTAAAACGTGTAATTTTATCCATTTAGACCACACCATGTAACACCCCAATCTTCCACGGTACACTTCTCTTTGAATAATACAATAGCGTGTGTTGTACGCAACATTGAGTTCAAGTGCACGATGACTTACCAAACAAGCCGTTCAAAAGAGGTTATGAATAGTATTAACTAAATTTTAAATATTAAATTATCCATATAATTTTAATCCATATTATGAGTTTATAAGACATGATTTATGAACAAATTCATTTTTTCAGATAAAAGAAGTATTTTTCAAAAAAATGAAATTTTACCGCCTTTTAATGGTGAAGCCTTTTTAAAGAAAATATTTGAAACGTTTATATATTCAATTTGACAAACATAAATTCTTATTTAGAATCGGGACATATGAATTTAGTATCAATAATGTTTTGGTGTCTTTTTGATAACTTTCATATTTGGGTGAATAGTGAAAAATACTATATTTTAACTGAAAACAAATATTATATTATTAATTGATACATTTTCGACCATGAGAATATTTGGGTCGATTTTGGGACCCCATGGTGCCACTTGTAAGTGATAGGGACACTTTATTTTAATTAAGTTAAAATGAATACAAAAATGACACAAGCATATATCTTTTAGAAAAACAATTTTTACATAGGGTTATAAATGTTGGATTTTCGAATAAAAATATTAATTATAAAGATAAAAATATTTAATACATAAGGGTATTTTATTTATAATTTTTATACATTAAATAATTTAATTTATTTATGACACAATGATGATGTAGTAATTACCATAATAGTGAAAAATTAAAATAATTGATATTATAAATACCCAAATAAATATAATTTGAGACTTTTAATGAATTAAACTAATTTTATAGGTTAATATGACATTTTAGTAATGATTTAGTTAACTTAGTTCGAAGTATTAATTCTTTTATGAGTTTAAAAAAATCAACTATTGAATAGTGTCAAAATTGACATAAAAGAGTTTTTAAAACAAATATTATATTATTAATTGATATTAAATTCTTAAAAATCTATGGTTCGGCAAGGAGACCTATATCATGATATTTTTATCATTAATGGACCACTTTGGGGTCTCTTTTATGTATATAGTAAGTTTATTAATTATATAGTATAAAAATACAAAGTGACATGGTAAATGTCAAACTAATTAACTAAGAGTTAAAACTAAATGATAAGGTTAATATAGTAACCCAAACCTGTCTAAATTATATTGGTTGAATTTTTTTCGACCTATCCCCACCATAAACATTGAATAATTAGCTTTTGAGCCATTAGAAACCGAATATGAATTTATTATAAATTAATATTTCTAAATTTTCCAAAGGTGCCCCTCACCCTTCTTATAAAAGGGAACTCCTCCTTCTCATTTCTTCAAACCTTCAAAGCCTTTTGGTTCGGCCAAAACCTACACAAATACTCTCTAAACTTCCCTAACTACAACCTAGAGGCCTTATTTTGATCATAAAGCCATCTTATAGAGCCCTTTTGATAAAATCAAAAAGAAGAACCCGAAGAAGAGGTAATGTTTTCACCACCCTTTTCAAGTTCCTTTTTTCTTCCACTTCTTATTTCATTGTTATTACCATTATAAAATAATAAATACATTATTTTGTATATACTATGATGTTATTATAAATATGGTACAACCATATTCATTATTCTATCCACCCTTTGAATAACATGTCACCATACGTGCGTACGTACGGCTTACCGTCTCCACGTCCTGGTGTAATTGTTATTAAATATATTATTATTTGGGTGGGTATAAGAATGATGTGTAACTAATTTAAATAATAAATATAAAATGATAATTATTTTTTATATATGATATACCATCCAATTATATATTATTTTAATATCAAAAGAATTATATTGTCGCTTGTGCGTACGTACGGACTACCGTCTCCACGAACGCGATGTGATTCATTCTCCATCATATCCATTCAAGTATAATTATCATTTGATGATTTAAAAATAATGTTTAAGAACATTATATCATACTGGATATGAATAAAATACAACCTATCCATTACAATCATATCTTACCTAACAAAACATATAAAAGAAAACGAGGAAGTTAACACCCGAAACGACGATAATTATAAGATATTTTTAACAAAGAAATGTTAAAAGAACATATATGATATCATATTAATTTATATGATTCATTAATAATTTAATAACAATTATTTAAACATTATACATGAGGTTAACTTACCCCCAACCAAGGAAAAGTACAAGGTAAGGGGTTTCGTAACTGACTCATAATTTCGTGAGAATTCTATTGTTCACCACTTAATTATTGCATGTGGTGTATGTGTACTGCCCATGATTGTATTCATGGTGTAATATAATTTAATTTATAGGTATTTACATCATCATGGTATGATCCTTCTTTCAAGGGTTTATGTTTCATAAGTTACAAAATCGATAAGGGAATTTGAAATTTCAATTTCCACTCATTTGGATTTAAGCATATTTCATTGATTATAATACCCCAAGATTATGTGTGGAATCACTATTCATTTTATTGTGTCATAATTTCCACTCCCCTTCCTGTGGATATACTTTTTATACACATAATCACTCCATTTATAATTCTCAAGTCATTGATATTAATTTTATAAGAGTAATTTTAACTCATTCTCCATTTGTTAAGTTAAACATCCAATTCATTGGTGTTGTTTTTACAAGAATATGTGTTAATGTCCTTTGATTTTTTTACAAAGAATATCCAATCATATTTAGTGTATTTATATTTCTCATACGTAATTATGTCGTTGATTTATCCTTAACCTAAGGATATGGACTTTATAAGAGATTTCATCTCAATTTACATTCCATTGAGACTTCTTTGTTGTTATACACCAAATCACTTTTATGTGGTGTATATAATGTACTTTGACATAGTATATCATGAATTCCTTTATTCTCGTGATATTACAATGTTTTGATTACCTCAATTATTTGTATTCAAGTGTCTCTCTTTTGGTTAGAAACTCTAAGTAAAATACCATTTTATATGTTTTAAAGACTTATTCTTCTAAATCTTTCTCATTAATGTCCATGTTTTAAAAAATGGTTTTAAGGATTTATTTATATGGACATTAATGTTTTAAAATTATAACTCCTTTAAAAAGTTTCAAAGTGGTATGGGACAATTTTTTTTCAAAAATCTATTTTTAAATAGCTTCTTGACAAATAGTGTGACTTTAAATGATTTCAAGAAAAATGGGGATATTTCTCTCAAATAGTTTTGATGATTATTTTCATCTATTTCAATATCCTTCATTATTCTCGATTGAGGTTAATATGATACAATAAAATCTTCCATATTGTATCGAATGAGTTATGTTTGACTGTGGATGTGCTATTTTTATACCATTCATGGTTTTGGGATAAAGTATTGACATTTTTTGTGCTAGTTTTAATACGAATGTTTATGTTATGTTTCAAACCTGTTCATATGAGGAATGCATTGGACTTAATAAGTGACCAGTGGAGCCCGCTATAACTCCTCGATGCATCGGTAGGTGTCATGAGACAAAATAGTGTCTTGGCACAAGGCCTTCACAAAATCTTATTTGTAGTCTTGGCACGAGGCCATGGCTGTGTGGTTATGATAGTCTGGAATTATGCATTCCATCATTATGAAAGTGGTTATTGATATTGCATGTGATAGTTAGACTAGTAGAATATCAATGTGAATAAGTAAATGGAATTATTTCATTTTATATTTTCTATATTATGTTGAAGTTCAAGTTTAAAAGGATTTTGTTTTAGTTATAAATTGCTTTAAGTGTTTATGCTTATCTATGAAAGATTCTAGTATATTGTTATCCTTACTGAGCATCTGAGCTCACCCCTTTCAGTGTTTTATTTTTCCCAGGATGACAAGAAATAATTTTTGAATGAACTGCAAGGATAGTATGAGGAGATATGAATACAAGATGTTGTTTTAGTTTTTTTACCCTATGAAGTAAGGTAAGACTTATGAATATATCTATTGTATCCAAGACTACTAAACTAATCGATCTTTCGCGACGTGATCCTTTGTGATCATGCCAATGTTATGTAATAATGCACCGACTCTGGGTAACTGGGGTTGGGGCGTTACAGTTGGTATCAGAGGAAGATTAGTATAAACCTTGGAAGCTAGATTTACATAAACTCTGATTAGAGCACGTAGACCTAAGACAAACATTGAGGATTAGTATGGAATAACTTCCTAGAATTTTGGTATTGTATAGATTTTATGAGTTTTACGAGAAATACATCCCTGTCTGGATACGAGCAGGTAGAGGTGGCTTTGGCACATATGTACCTAGTGGTAAAACCCGAAAACACCGCTTTGAGCTAGACTCGAATGGGAACTGGTGCACGACAATGGGCCTTGTTGCACTCTTGGTTACGACACTCCCAGGGGATATGCTTAGGATAATTTACATTTTCTTTACAGACCAATTTGAAGTAATATATATATAAGATGAGAGTAAATGACCTCGGTTAATCCTAATATGATTCAAATTGATAATATGGTGACATGTTAATCTCTAAATGATTGTATGACTACTATTACTCACACAATTCTTTCTAGTTTTAGTCAATGGCTGGTTTCCAAGGAAGTCATAGTGACATTGAGAATGATGTACAATGTGGGATTGGTGGTGGAAATGAGCAACAAAATGGAATGTTGATGGGTGTAAAAGATATCGTCTTTATGCCAAATCAATTTTCTAAAAATATGATCAACAATATATATATTAACCAATTACCGGACTCAACAAAGAAGAGAAAGGTGATGAATGATAAGAGATCCAGTAGTGGAAACCATGGAGAAAGAAATCCTCAATTTCCATCATTCAGGAAATTTGGAAGGAGACACCCAGGAAAGTGTCTCAATGGGACAAAGAAATGCTTTACGTGCGGGAAAGAATGACATAAAGTGAAGAATTGCCGAAAAAAATGAAGAGTACTATGGAAGAAGATAAAAATGGTCCCAAGAATCCATTTACAATCATTTGTCGTAAATTTAGGGGACCTGGCCATTACCCGGGTGAATGTCCTATTCTATAGGATATTTTCTTGGTCAGAGAAGAAGCTATGTGGAAATAAATGGTTGGATAAATGTTTAAAAATTATAAGTGATCCTTGTTGAAGGGTTTAATTTGGAATAATTTTCTCTTGTATTTATAACCCAAACGTTTTCCATGTGAGAATGATATTTATGGAAGAATTATCTTTTCACTTGTGGATATAGTTATAAATAACCATTTCGTTTTATATGATCATTGGGTTTGAGGAAATTACAAATTATTATAATTAGGGATGAAAATGCAGGGTATGAGATAACATTTGTGGTTAAATTATGTTATGGTTATTTTGAGGAATTTATCTCATTTTGGTAATGTTATAAAATATAGTTTTTGAAAAAGGACAACATGTAGACCGTGTGGAAACCCGTCACGTCGGAAAAAGTTGTGGGAATCGAACCCACAACCAAAGTGTGATTGGGATTTATCACCTACCACTGGACTACGTGAAGTCCCTGGTTAGTGTGACTATTATTTTTAGTTAAATGATTTTATTGATCAATAATAATTTGATTTGTGATCTTATGTCTTATCAAATGAATACCCTTAGTATAGGAAAATGATATGGTGATTAGGTGATAAATGTTATTTTGGAAGTTTTTCGCTTTGTTGAGAACACTATATGCCAAATGAAATTAGAGTAGTATGGGGTTTCATTTGTGGAGTAATGGTGGATTTTTATCTACGTTTTTATTGTGGATTTATAGTGATTTGGGTTATTTATGGGAATGATTAACCTATAATAGAGAATATGTGATGAGGTCAATTACTTTTAAGTATGTGACATTAAGAGTATTTGATGTCATTTGGAGATACAATTTAACATGGGAGACTACATAATCAAATTCTTCTATGTTTTGGGTTTCAATATTAGTATGGATTATATTGAAGGATTTTAATGACAATTGATTATTGAATGATATTTATTTAACTTTGGGGTATTATTGGTTTAATTTTATAAATTAAGATTAGTGTTTATTTCCCTCAAGGAATATCCTTTTGGGGGATCATTAGATCTTGTACTAACCATTTTGGTTTTGATTAATCTCTAAATACAATTTAAATATATACTTTATCCTGCATGGATCATGTGATTCTATAGAAGTTTATTGTAGCTCTTCAAGTGTGACCAAGTCTTCTTGAATACTCATCGTTTAAAAAAATGAATTAGTGGTGGAAATTTATAAAATAATGAGACTCTACTTAAAAAGTAAGTATATATCTTTATATTCTTAGTCAATGTCATAAATGAATTCCTCATCCTTATGTAATGTAACTTAAAACAACAAAAATGTAGTCCGTTTACTTTTCCTACTAGGAGACTAATGATCGTTTGTCCCAACACATGTTTGTGGTTTTCTTATTGTCAACTTTCTCCTGATCATGATTTTTATCCCTCTCCATTAGAACTTGACACTTAGTTTATCATCCACATCCATGTTTTCCTACCTGGAATCCGAGTATGGGTTATCTTGGGTGACCTTTAGACCCCTCTTTCTTTCTTTTAAAGTGATAGTTTTATTGACTCTTTTTCCGAGGTGGGACATTCCATTTTAAGGACCAATTTTTAAAATTAAGATAACACAATTTATTGAAGGAGGGGTGAATGTAACACCCCAATCTTCCACGGTACACATCTCTTTGAATAATATAATAGTGTGTGTTGTACGCAACACTGAGATCAAGTACACCACGACTTACCAAACAAGCCGTTCAAAAGAGGTTATAAATAGTATTAACTAAATTTTAAATATTAAATTATCCTTATAATTTTAATCCATATTATGAGTTTCTAAGACATGATTTATGAACAAATTCTTTTTTTCAGATAAAAGAAGTATTTTTCAAAAAAATGAAATTTTACCACCTTTTAATGGAGAATCCCTTTTAAAACCAATATTTGAAACTTTTATATATTCAATTTGAAAAAATTAAATTCTTATTTAGAATCGGGACATATGAATTTAGTATCAATAATGTTTTTGTGTCTTTCTGATAACATTCGTATTTGAGTGAATAGTGAAAAATACTATATTTTAACTGAAAACAACTTTTTTTAATCAAAATAATTTATATTGTTAAATTATACATTTTATTGGTTTGTAAGTATAACTCTATGATATTTTTACTATTTAATCCAATTATGGTCATTTTATGTAATTTCACCTTGAAATTGGACATAAACAAGTGTCAAACTTTTGATAGTTATTATTTCATAAAAATACACCTTTTGGTTTCAAAAGTGAAAATCAATTTTAAATTAATAAATGAAAATTTTATGTTTTCAATTTGGTAAAATAGAATTCATTTTTGGATTCAGAATAATGAAATTATCCTTGGGTAAAATTTTCATACTTTTCAGATAACTTTAATATTTTGATGAATAGTAAAAATTACTAAATTTTAATTAAAAACAACTTTTATAATCGAAATAATTTATATTGATAAATTATGAATTTGAGTTGTTTTAAAGTATATTTAGAATATATTTTTACCATTTAATGCAATTTTGGTCATTGTACAAAATTTCACAATTAAAACGAACATAAACAAGTATCAATCTTTTGATAGTTATTATATCTTAAAAACACGCTTTTTGTTTTGACAACGAGAATTAATTTTAAATTAATTTCTTCCACTTCTGTGTTTTGGATTTGGAAAAATGGATTACATATTTGGAATCAGGATGTTCAAATTGTTTAAATAGGTAACTTTTACTTTTAGACATTTTGAATAATTACTGCGGTAAATATTTTATTTACCGTGGTTAAGGGTAAATCCGGTAAATAAGGGTTAAAAAATAATATTATAATAATAAAAATTACACTAAAACGTGTCCTAACATTATTGGATGATACATGTTCGACCATGGAAATCTTTGGGTCGATTTTGGGACCCCATGGTGCCACATGCAAGTGATAGGGACACTTTATTTTAATTAAGTTAAAATGAATTCAAAACTTACACAAGCATATATCTTTTAAGAAAACAATTTTTAAATAGGGTTATATATGTTGGATTTTCGACTAAAAATATTCATTAAAAATTTAAAAGATTTCCTACATAATGGTATTTTATTTATAATTTTTAGACATTAAATAATTTAATTTATTTATGACACAATGATGATGCAGTAATTACCCTAATAGTGAAAAATTAAAATAATTGATATTATAAATACCCAAATAAATATAATTTGAGACTTTTAAGGAATAAAACTAATTTTATAGGTTAATAAGACATGTTAGAAATGATTTAATTAACTTTTTTCGAAGTAATAATTCTGTTATGAGTTTTAATGAAATCAACTATTGAATAGTTTCAAAATTGACATAAAAGAGTTTTTAAAACAAATATTATATTATTAATTGATATTAAATTTTTAAAAATCTAAGGTTCGTACAAGAGACTTATATCATGATAGGTGTATCATTAATGGACCACTTGGGGGTCTCTTAGATGTATATAGTAAGTTTATTAACTATATAATATAAAAATACAAAGTGACATGGTAAAAGTCAAACTAATTAACTAAGAGTAAAAACTAAACGATAAGGTTAATATAGTAACCAAAACCTGTCTAAATTCTATTGGTTGAATGGTTTTCGTCCTATCCCCACCTTAAATTTTGAATAATCAAATTTGGAGCCATTAGAAACCGAATATGAATTTATTATAAATTAATATTTCTAGCTTTTCCAAAGGTGCCCCTCACCCCTCTTATAAAAGGGCACTCCTCCTTCTCATTTCTTCACACCTTCAAAGGCTTTTGGTTCGGCCAAACCCTGCCCAAATACTCTCCCAACTTCCCTAAATACAACCTAGAGGCCTTATTTTGATCATAAATCCAACCTAAGGAGTCCTTTTGATCAAATCAAAAGGAATATCCTGAAGAAGAGTTAATGTTTTCACCACCCCTTTTCAAGTTCATTTCTTCTTCCACTTCTTATTTCTTTGTTATTACCATTCTAAAATAATAACTCCAGTATCATATATATACATTTATGTTATTATAAATATGGTACAACCATATTTAGTATTCTATCCACCCTTTGAATAACATGTCACCATATGTACGTACGTACGGCTTACAGTCTCCACGTTGTGGTGTAATTGTTATTCAATATATTATTATTTGGGTGGGTATAATAATGATGTGTAACTCATTTAAATATTAAATATAACATGATAATTATTCATTATATATGATATAACATCCAATTATATATTGTTTTAATATCAAAAGAATGATATTGTCGCTCGTGCGTACGTACGGACTACTGTCTCCACGAATGCGATGAGATTCATTCTCCATCATATCCATTCAAGTATAATTATCATTTGATGATTTAAAAATAATTTTTAAAAACTTTATATCATTATAGATATGAATAAGATACAACCTATCCATTACAAACCTAGCTTACATAAAAAATCATATAAATGAAAACGAGTAAGGTAACACCCGAAACGACGATAATTCTAAGATATTATTAACAAAGAAATGTTAAATGATCATATATGATATCATATTAATGTATATGATTCATGAATAATTTAATAACAATTATTTTAACATTATATAGTAGGTTAACTTACCCCCATCCAAGGAAAAGTACAAGGTAAGGGGTTTCTTAACTCACTCTTAATTTTGTGAGAATTCCATTGTTCACCACTTAATTAATTCATGTGGTGTATGAGTACTGCACATGATTGTATTCATGGTGTAATATACTTTAATTTATGGGTATTTACATCATCATGGTATAATCCTTATTTCATGGGTGTATTTTTCATAAGTTACCTAATCGATAAGGGAATTTGAAATTTCAATTTCCACTCATTTGGCTTTACCCATATTTCATTGATTATATTACCCCAAGATTATGTGTGGAATCACTATTCATTTGATTATGTCATAATTTCCACTCCCCTTCCTGTGGATATACTTTTGATACACATAATCACTCCATTTATAATTCTCAAGTCATTGATATGAATTTTAGAAGAGTAATTTTAACTCATTCTCCATTTTTGAGTTAAACATCCAATTCGTTGGTGTTGTTTTTACAAGAAT
The DNA here is from genome assembly GCA_963277665.1 of Viscum album. Classification (NCBI taxonomy): domain Eukaryota; kingdom Viridiplantae; phylum Streptophyta; class Magnoliopsida; order Santalales; family Viscaceae; genus Viscum; species Viscum album. The sequence continues at coordinate 85,595,219 of OY728151.1, read as the reverse complement.
ATGTGTGAATGTCCATTGATTGTTTTACACCTAATATCCAATCATATTTAGTGTATTTCTATTTTTCACACATAATAATGTCGTTGATTTATCCTTAACCTAAGGATATGGCCTTTATGAGAGATTTCATCTCAATTTACATTCCATTGAGACTTCTTTGTTGTTATACAGCTAATCACTTTTATGTGGTGTACATAATGTACTTTGACATAGTATATCATGAATTCCTTTATTCTCATGATATTACAATTTTTTGATTACCTCAATTATTTGTATTCATGTGTCTCTCTTTTGGTTAGAAACTCTAACTAAAATACCGTTTTTAAATGTTTTAAAGACTTATTCTTATAAATCTTGCTCATTAATGTTGATGTTTTAAAAAATGGTTTTAAGGATTTATTTATATAGACATTTAAGTTTTAAAATTAAAACTCCTTTTAAAGGTTTCAAAGTGGTATGGGACACTAAGATTCAAAAATATATTTTTAAATAACTTCTTGACAAATATTGTGACTTTAAATGATTTCAAGAAAATGGGGGATATTTATCTCAAATAGTTTTGATGATTATTTTCATCTATGTCAATATCCTTCATTATTCTCGATTGAGGTTAATATGATACTATACAATCTTCCATATTGTTTCGAATATGTTATGTTTGACTGTGGATGTGATATTTTTATACCATTCATGGTTTTTGGATAAAGTATTGACATTTCGTATGCTACTGTTAATATGAATGTTTATGTTATGTTTCAAACCTGTTCATATGAGGAATGCATTGGACTTAATAAGTGACGGGTGGAGCCCGCTATAACTCCTTGATGCATCGGTAGGTCTCATTAGAAAAAATAGTGTCTCGGCACAAGGCCTTGACAAAATCTTATTTTTAGTCTTGGCACGAGGACTTGGCTATGTGGTTATGATAGTCTGGTATTATGCATTCCATCATTATGAAAGTGGTTATTGATATTGCTTGTGATTGTTCGACTAGTAGAATATCCATGTAAATAAGTAAATGGCATTATTTTATTTTATCTTTGCCATATTATGTTGAAGTTCAAGTTTAATGGGCTTTTGTTTTAGTTATAAATTGCTTTAAGTGTTTATACTTATCTATGAAAGCTTCATCTATATTGTTAACCTTACTGAGCATTTGAGCTCACCCCTTTCAGTGTATTATTTTTCCCAGGATGAGAACAAGTAATTTATGAATGACCTGCAAGGATATTATGAGGAGATATGAAGACAAGATGTTGTTTTATTTTTTTTCCTAATGATGTAATGTAAGACTTATGAATATATCAAGTGTTTCCAAGACTACTAAACTAATCGGTCTTTCGAGACTTGATCCTTTGTGATCATGCCAATGTTATGTAATAATGCACCGACTCTAGGTAACTGGGGTCGGGGCATTACACACCATGTGTCAAACTAATATGTTGATGATTTTAACACATAAAAAGAATCAAAATAATGTTTTAAAGTGATTATTCATGGTATTTTGATTGATTTTATTATAGTTTCATTATGTATTTCTTATTATTAATATAAATTCCACAATGACAACAAAAACATCGACATTTAATAATATATTTCACACTGTGAGTTATATTTATTTTATTTTAATTCCTACACATAAAAAATAAATTGTACACCATTATAATAATGTATCATGAACATTTGAGAATGAATAATCTATTTTGATTTTGTTGATTGTGTTTCAACCTATAATTTCACTTTTACAATAAAACAATATATTCCAATCATACTGGAAAATATTTATTTTATTATCATAAAAATATTTAATAAAATTGAAAAATAAACCATTTGTAATTTTCATAATATATCTTGAAAATAAGAGAATTTTTTGGTGTTTTTATTATCTGATTGTCGTTTTTTGTTAAAACTACACATTAAAAATGAAATGAATCACTTTAATTGTATTCAACCTTTTCGGGTGCCAGATTGATGTGTAGTTAATTCCTACATGTCACCGAGGGTTAGAAAATATCATTCCTAATTTATTAAGAAACAATATTCATGTTTTATCATTTTTGAGTATGAGACACATGTTTTTTTATAAATGAGACTTTTTTAAGGAAACCATGTACATTGAGTTGTATCATACACACCAATGGTTATATTGACATGAAGTTGACTACATCATTTTAAAAACGAGTTATTGATTTTTTCCCAAAAATAATCTATAAAATACAATATTTTTTGTATTTTATGTGCTTGATGGGTGTTTGGAAATAAAATTTCACTTTCCCATGAAAGCATCCACATTCATTAATACCATCCACATACTATGTTTGATTTATACGATGTTTATTATGGAATGTCATAAATGAAAACCAAATCATATTTAAAAATTATCATGAAATTATAAGCATATTTTCTTAGTTTTGAGAATCTGTAGTGTATTTAAAACTATAATATCTCTATTAATTAAAATAATAATGTTTAGTAGTATCATCCAAACCATATGTAAAATTTCTGTGTGGTTGAGTCCTATATTATCTATATATAAAATAATTGTGATTTTTCTTAGTTCTTGGTATATGATATGTCTTTTTCACGAAAATGATTCTTTTAAATAGAAATCATATACTTTCAGTCAATCATGTCACACTATTATTTATATTGATGAGAGGATAATTTCTTCCCATAAAATATAAATTATAGATATTTGTCTTATATTATCAAAAAAATATGATCATTTCTTCTTATTTTTTATGTTTTATTTGTTTTTTGAACATTAATGTTACTATTATAATGAAATCATCAAATTTTATTCATATTAGTGACACCATGTAATTTATTGACTTGTATTTGTGATATAATATTTTCCCTATTTTATCTATCTCATTTTAATTATATTAACAGAGCGTATAGGGAGTAAAATTCCTCTTAGGCGAATGAAAACCCTAGGGTTTCTCATGGAAGTATCGAACACTCTATTAGAGGTTGGGATTCTTTATAATAGAGTTTTGTCACTAAAATATGATTTTTGTATATTAATGATTCGTCAGGCATCAGACCCTTACTCTTTCCCATAATCAATTTCACTGGAATTTCTAGAAGTTAGGATATTATAGAAGGCATTCTAATCCCTCAAGGGGTCACTATTGTTCACTTTATTTCCTTCAAATTTCTATAAAGTTGGTGAGATTTATTAACTTATAGTAGAAATGAAGTTTTTTCTAGATTAAACACTAGTGGGTATCATTGATAGTTACGTAAATTACACTTGGAGACTATAGAGAGAGAAAACAATTTGGGACCTCTATAATTTCAATTTTAGTATAATTGTTTTCTCCAAAGAGGATTTTTCTTCAGCCCAGTCGTATGCGTCCTAGAGGATTGGAACCCACAAGTTCCTCATATTTGGTCAAACTGTGGAATTATATATGGGATGTAAAAGTAAGGGATTAGTTCTATGGATCTAGACTACCATTCTTCTTTTTATTGAACCTCCCCACAAAGTGCACCCCTCCTGGGGCGACAGTGTCAGAAGGGGGATAGTGACCCCCCAAGTCCCACCTCCAGTAGACCCCTGGTTAGTGACTAGCAAAGGGGGAATAATGAACACAAAAATGGGAGGCATTATAAAACAAGATAACACATGAGGAAGAGATAGATAAGATATTCCACAACAAAATCCAACTCAGACTGCAATATAAAAGAAAACCCATGTTCACATATGTAATGACATGAAAGAACAATTACAACTAAAAGGAAAAACTACAAGTACCAAAAGAAAGTAAAACAATAGCGAACGTGATGCCCAAAAAACTCCTCCAACCCTAATATATTAGAACTAAGTCTACTCTTCAACCTACTGAAAATTACTTAAAAATAGTATATATAACATTTGGCAAGTATAAAAGTATACTCAGTATGATCCCCCCTCTATCCTCTCACTCACAAGCAATGAAATCATGATAAAGCTCAATTTATAACATGTGAAACTATCTCGTCACCTAAATAGGTATAATTTTTTCCAATCCCCACCATGACTACTCTCAACAAGTATCACATAAAATAGTATATAATATACTAAAATATATCAAGGGTACTCGACTACCACTTCCCACTTCTTTCCCCATTGCCCCAACGTTGCATGTCCTAAACAACTCTCTCAAAAAAGGCTTTCCCTCAGACACCTGGGTGAAGCAACACAACATGAACCTCAGGCAACACAACCACCAGGTCCACATAACCAAGGTATCCAAATAGTTTATAGTATCTACCATACATTTCAGAACTTGTATCATACGTCAGGTATTAAACCTCAACCCATTAAATCCCATACACAGTGTAAGGATCCTCAAGCGATCACAACATATACACATTACACCTATAGTAGTCACCAAGAATTTATATCTTGAATATGTTTGTGTGAGTAACCACAAGACATTACATATCTTTAAACACATATATTGGGAAACAAACCATTGTGCATACAATCACAGGTGACTACCAATAAAAAAGAGTAGAGACCAAGGGGGTAGTCATCCATCCATCCTGCCATCGAGATGTCTGAGAAAACACCCCCAGGGCACAAATTTCATTAGGTGTAAGTCTCCTTAACCCATAGGTTGGTTTTTAAAATACAAACAAAAAATTACATGGAAAAATATTTCTCACAACCACACTTGGGGTAAAACCTAGTATTAGACTCAATTGTATCTAACGTCTCCCGGAATCCTGGCTGCCACTTCTAATACATGGTATCATATAAAAACAAATCCATTTAATGAGACAAAATAGATTTCTTGATCCATTTTTATCAGTATAACTTTATGTTAAATAATTATTTAACCATTAATTAACTATTATTATTCACACATTAAATTTCATTAGCAACACAAAAAATATTCAAGCCCTCCAGGAATAAGCAAACTGTCTACAACATCTCATAAATACTACATCATTATTACATCCTAGAGAGCTCCAACCCCATGGGATAACATCATTTATTCAATCATATATTAATAGAATTATTAAATTCTTATATACCTAAGAATTCTAGAAAAAATACTAGGTGACCAAACATAAGGGGCTCAACACGATGAGTATTTGAACAACATTTCAACTCATCGCCACATATACCTAGAGCATAGACCCATTATGTATTGAGAATCTAAACATGTAATGCATGTGAAATACCACACGCATATTTTCCCCTTTGGGAAGGTGGGTATGTAATAGCATCTACCATAAGTAGTGGAGAATGTAAAGTTGATAAACAACCAACAAGAATCTGCATGAATTGAATCGTTCACATCTAACCTACATAATCATATCTAGTGCCCTCCCAGACACAAAAAAGCATAAACTGATGAATCTTTCCACTCTAGGAATATAATACTTCCACAACTACTATTTACCCTTTCCGCAACATCTCAAAAAACATAACACATCACAATAAGTAGGAAATAATAAAGAAACAAGGATCTTGACCCAAAAAAAGGTATTCTTACTTCACATGTAATGAGGCCTCATGGCTCTAAAGCATAAGGTAGTCACCCTTACAAGAAAGAGGGTAACTCCGAATGCTATAAAGAATTAACATTTATTGATAAACTAGCACTTTAATAATTCTTGAATTAGCCTATATATTATTATTAGTTTGCAACTCTGGGAAACCTAAACAAAAATAAATCATTGCTATCACACATTAATTAAACATTCATACTAAATCAATTTGATTATCATAAATTTATAATAGCAAAAAAATAAATTAAATACATCTTTATCTTTGAAAAATAACTTTCAATTATTCCTTGTTTACGTTTATGACCAATTTCTATCAAGAATGACTTGCTAAACAAGTCATTCATGGATATCATAGTATATAGTAAAACATGATGAAATAACATAAAATCAATGAAAGTTTATTTATCCTGTTAAAATATATATTATTTCAAATAAATTTTTAATTAGTGGGATAAAACATGCTAACTCTAAAACATCACATAATATAATAGAGAAGTCATGAATCCTCTACTTGAAAAGGTTCTTGACATTATTTATGAACATGCCAACACATGGATCATAATCATCACTACCCACGATAACTGCATCCACCTGAGGACGCCACAGCATGATCAGATGAACTGACACCCAAGAAAACTCCATTAGAAACATGGTGATCACTTTCCATAACATGGACAGGAGAAAAGGGATAATAAGGATTAATGAAAACATAATAACATTGGTATATCATACCTTCTATAGATGACATATCAACATATGCTTCTTATACAAAAACTGGGGGGTGAATATGTAGCCGGAAGAAACATGAAGGGGAAATGATTCAATGATTAAGCTGCTACCACACCACACCTATGAGAAGTATGTCTCAGGGTGCCTCACCCTGAGAGAAAGGATAAGGAATGAAAGAAGAGAATGTACCCAACATTGATGTATTTGATATGAGACTAATAGTATTTAAAATTTCATAGAATTTACATTAATTTGGATCCCATTAATCCGCATGGTTTGAATATTTTAAGGCATATAGAGCCTTAGAAAAATTAATATAAGAGTTACAGGAATTTAATCTCTCTTAGATCCCATTAAACACATTTTTGGATGAGTTTTATCTTAATGAAAATATCAAAGGGAAGAAACTATATATAGTTGGAAACACTATTCACATCTGTTTCATCAACAACACTATTCACATATGACTCACTGATGCAGACAGTACAAAAATTTAACACCGACACTGGTAGTACTAGATGTCACGCCAAGGATGATAGTACAAAATTTCATGCTGTTTAAGAACGTAAAAAATATCATGCTGACGCCGACAGTAAAAATTGTCATGACGACACCAATAAAACAAAATTTAATGCTGACACTTATAGTAGAAAATGTCTCACCGATGACATTGTTCACATATATCTCACCAATGACATTGTCCACATCTGTCTCACTAATGAAACTTTTCCCATCTACCTAACTGATGAAATTGTTCACATCTCTCTAACTGATGACTCTATTCACATATGTCACACCAATGAAATTATTCACATTTATCTTACTGATGACATTGTTCACATATATCTCACCGATGACACTATTCACAAGTGTCTCATAGATGACATTGTTCCAAGGACTAGAATCACTATTCATAGAGCTGGAAATTTATAAATGTGTTTGGGATAAGTTAACTTGAACTCCCAAAACAAAAAAAAACACCATATTTCAAAAAAGGATTGGATCAGAGAGGTCTGGTCCATTACCTCAAATACCTCTCACAACTATCTCATTCTCTAAAATTCATATACCACCTCGGATAGGTAATAGAAAAAGGGGTCTGAAAAAACACCCTTTGAGAAAACTCTCCTAGTTCTCGCAACCAATGGATCTCACCCACTTCAAAAGGAACACAAAAAACAAAACGACAACCAAATGAAGCTCTTAAAAACTATCCTAAGGGAGACACCTCTCAAAATAAATAATACCACAACAAGAAACAAAATGAATACATCTCATAATAAAAATGGTCTCCAATCCAAAATGAACATTGTTACATGAAATTAGTTAAACATCAATCAAATCAAGGAACTAAGAACATTTCTATCACTCACATTTCCATGTACTCTCATCCATGCCATCATGTAAACATATGGAACGAATCAAGGGGATAAAATGCCCTTAAAACACATATTCCATTCCATCCAAGATCTCTACAAGTCGCTCGTCGAATGTAACACCCCAGGTAAATAAAGAATATGACATTTTCATATTTATCCATATTTGTGAATAAAATATTAATATTACTTTAAAGGGGATGTTATACACGATGGCGTACCGAATACGCAACATTGAGTTTCTTGGGAATCTTGCATTGCACTCTAATAATAAAATAATATTATTTTAAATGGTAGTTAACGTCTAGCCGTTGTAATGGCAGGAATGAACAGAACGAACTAAAAAATAATTATATATGTTTTCCAAATATTTTTACTCTTTACAATAAATGTTATATGATTAAAAATGTGAATGAATCCAATTTTAAGCGTAAACATTCCAATATTCTTTAAAAGGTCGATTAACCTCCTTTTGATGGTGAACCGCTTTTAAATCCACTTTATGAAAATTTTATGTGTTATATTTGACAAAATAAAATTCTTTTTTAGAATCGGGACATCAAAATTTACTTTGTGTAAATTTTTGGTATTTTTCCGAAAAAGTTCAATTTTTAATGAATAGAGAAAATGTTGTATTTTAATTCAAAACCTCTTTTTAATCTAATTTATTTATATGATTAGACTATCTTTTGAATTGGTTTTAAAGTGAAATTAGAATATATATTTACCATTTAATCCAATAGTGTTAGTTGGAATTAATTTCACTTTAAATTTGACTTAAACAAGTGTCAATCTTTTGATATATATTGTTTCATAAAAACACGCTATTTGTTTTGACAGTGGGAATTAATTATTAAATTAATTAATGCAACTTATATAATTTGAATTTTGTAAAATATACATCATTCTTGAATTCGGAATATTAAATATATCTTAGGGTGAATTTTTGGTAATTTTTTGAAAAACTTCAATTTTGTTGAATAGTGAAACCACTAAGTGGTACTTATAAAAACTGATTTTCCATTTAAATGAAATTTTTCCATCTTTGTGTTTTGAATTTCAAAAATCCGACATACATGGTTTTCATTAAGATGTAAAATTTGGTTCAATGGGATTAGAATAATTTTTTGGTGAATATTGACTTATTAAGTTTTTAATCGCGATTAGAGGTAATTAGTGTAGTTTAAGGTAAGAATAATGTTTTAATAAAATGAAATGACCTAGACACATGTCATATCCTCATTGGATGTCTCATTGAAAACCATGAAAATCCATGGGTCAACTTGGGGACCCCATGGAGCCACTTTGGTTGGAAAATGACATAAATAACTTTTTATTTAATGTTAAAGTAAAAATGACACAAACATGAGTTGTTTTACTAAAACAATTTTTACATGGGGTTATACAAGTCAGATGTTTGACTATAAATAGTCATTGGAAAGATAAAAATATTTCCTACATCATTGTAATTTTTTATATTTTTTAGACATTAAATAATGTAAATTATTTATGACATCATGATGATGCAGTGATGACCTCATTATTTAACGATTTAAATAAAATGGAAAGATAATGTAAAATATAAGACCTACACATGTCAAAAACCTATTGGATGGGTGTATTTCGAACACTTATCACCTTATACTCGAAACACATCAATGTGGGAGCATTAAAATCCGAAACTCATTCTAAAATAATGTAACATTTCCTTACTTTCCTAGAGTGCCCCTCCTCTCCTCTTATAAAAGGCCCCCACCTCTACCTCCATACCCACACTTCAAAAGCATTTGTCTCGACCAAACCTTGCTCCTTTTGTCTCTCCACATCCCTCTCTAACTCCTTGAAGCCTCAATTTGGGCATAAGTCTTCCCAAAGAAGCCTTTGACCTCAAACCAAAGGGAGTTACCCGATTTTAAGACAATGTCTTCACTTGTGTCCTTTTGTTTTATTTTTGCTTCACCAACCCCCTAAACTCTTTTTATTCATTTATTCTGTAACAAATACATTATATTAATTATACTATTATTTTTTAATAAGATGTATTAGAGCTACAGTTACACAAACCTACATCTAATTTTTAAAGAACATATTGTTTCTGTGGATGGCGAATTTCTGTATCACGAAACGATGATTGTTCAACATTCTTCTAACACCTTCATAGGAGTCCATTGAGATGACACTATATTTATATATGATATATGATGTGTTTATTTTTCTACTTAATTTTCTGTATTTTTCATTTATGTCATACCTTTATGGTTTCCATTGTGGGTAAACACGATATCTTCATTTAAGGAACTGCGGACTACCGCCCCCTCAAAGTGATTTGATTCGTTAATACCATATGTGGTACGTATAAAGGATATATTTAATGATATTATATATGATACCATACTGGAATTAAAATAATATTATGTATCATTATGTTTTAATTCCGTTAAATATGAAATATAAATGGAAGTAGCGTTCATGCGTACGTACAGCTTACCATCTCCATGAACGGTACATTTCATTTCATATCTCAAAATGTTATGTACTATTATAAGTACATATATATGATGGATATATATGTAATATATTACATCTAAAATATGGATATCATTCTGTAATTATAACATATATATATCTCTCTCATTTTGTTTTAATTCCATTAATATGACAAAAAATGAAAGTAGCGTTCATGCGTACGTACGGCCTACCGTCTCCATGAACGGTGCTTTTAATTTTTATCTCCAAATGATATGGAATGATATAAAATGAATATATACTAGATATATATGATATTTGAAACATAAATACTAGTCTGGATATGATGTACCTATAACTACATGGAAAATTATTTTCCAACAAGTTCAATTTTTGACTCATGTACCAAACATCGACAAAAACGTCTGATATGAACTCATATTATTAACAAATTATTATAAAATTAAAACATGTGATATGAATGGAATAATAATCTTTATAGGAGTTCCATAAGAAATTATAAATTGACCAAAGTTTATTAATCAGGAATATGAAGAAACGAACAAGACAAGTTGGACTTGAGGTAAGGGATCCTACTCCTCTATTTCTTTTTAAGTGCACTCTTTTATGTCATTATTTTTAAAGCTCATCTTTCTTGTTATTGGGATGTTATTTTATATTAATATTACTGTAATTTTTATGTTCATATGATGAGAGACCATATTCTCTCCCATCAATCCATTTTGGATGTTTTGAGTGGCCCTTTTAGGTTGCCGAATTTTCGTAAGAGATCTAACCTCTCTCTTTCTTTTTAAGTACTCTCATTTATGTCACTTCTTTTAAGATCCTCTTTGTTATGTTGAGGGATGATCTTTTATATTCCTATTTCTGTAAAATTTACGTTAATTTGATGAGAGACCCTATTTGATCTCATCAATCCATTTTTTTAAGTTTTAAGTGGCGCCGTTAGGCTGCCAAGTTTTCGTAAGGGATTTTTCATCTCACTTTTATTCCCATGAGAATTATGCTACATTTCCACAATTTCCTTTGAGTGATGTATGTACTTCCCATTATTTTAATAATTTTGTAATATACTTTCATTTATGAGTATTTACATCAATGTTGTATTGTCCTTCTTTCACGGGGTGTATGTTTCGAAAGATACCCATGTCGGTAAGGGAACCTTTCACCCTCCTCTTTTTAAAAGACTTATTTTTTTTTGTCTTTTAATTCACATACTGTTATGTTGCAATATGTTCTTCTATATCCTTATTGATTTAAATTTTATGTCCATGTGTAGAGATACCCTTTTTATCTCTCATCAACTCATTTTCTGAATTTTGTAGTGACGCCGTTAGGCTGTCAAATTTTTGCAAGGGAACTTCTTAACCCAAATTTGATTCATTGGGATAAACTTGTAATCCTTGAATATGTTGTTCTATGAATATGTGTGAATAACCTCGGTTTGTTTTAAACATAATATCCACTTAAATTTTGTGCATTCGTTTATCACATATAATTATGTAATTGATTCATCCTTGTTTCAAGGATACTGTCTTTGAATGGAACTTCATCTCAATCTCCTTTCATTGAGGCATATTTTGTTTTATACACAAATTTCTTTTATACGGTGTATAAAACCCTTTTACTTTTACCTTTATTCAAAAAGAATCTTTTTTATACAAAGAGTTTCACTAAACGACAAAAGGAAATGTTTTTGTCGTATGTATGCGGCGACAACGACTTCTATGCTGTCGTGACCATTATTTGAATTTCGGCTTCCTCTACAAGCCATACATTCTTTTTAAAAGAAAAATAAATACCATGTTTTAATTTTCTTTTATTTTGGTATTGAAAATGGTTTTCATAATGTTTTTATTATATCAATGTGTTGTATTGATATCTTGTGATTGAAATATGGAAATGTTATGTTTCCTTTATGCATGTTTTACGTGATACGATTATGCTATGGTTCATGGGAATTGTTATGAAGATGGGTGGTTTCATGATAAACTAAGGGTGGGTGAGCCCGATATAGCTCTCCAATGCATTAGGTAACGCGAAGGAGTGAAACGTTAAGGTTTTTCCGAAGCAATTTAGGGAATATACTGTGGTGGGTATTCCAAACGTAACAAAGAGGGTTACTCCCTACGTAAGAATGTTATGAATGCCTCAAGTTACCTTTTATGTCATATTATTTCTATGATTTATTCATGATTTGATGAGTTATGATAATGTGCCTATGTTTTATGGGTAAAGATTGATTTCATTCTTATGTATATATGAACTCATGTTTCCTTTCCATATTTTTTATAACCCTTACTGAGCTTTTTATGCTCATCCCATGTTTTTCGAAATGTTTTTCACAGGTCAAGGGAAAGGTACATGATATGATGAGAATGTCAAGGAAGTGTCAAGAAAAAATCCATGTTTTATTTTAAATATGTTTCTGTTGATGATTAAAAATGAATACTATCTTTATGTAACCAGTTTGTTTAAATGTGGAATGTAATGCATGTTTTTTGATCTAATAATCTAAAACATTATACCTGAAAAGATACTTATTGTGTAATATCGTAATAACTCGAGATTAAGTAAGGTTTAAGGTTGGGGCCTTATAGTTGGCATCAAAGGTCTGTTTAGATAACTTTAGAGGTTAGGGTATCCTCCAAGCATAAGTGATATTATCATAATGGTTAGGATTTCAGAAATAGTCCTAGTTTTAGATAAAGTGAATAAGTAAGTATATCATAGGTGTTATCTTCCTCATTAGTACATGATGGTTTTGTTGATATACTCACACTGACATTTTTGTTATTAATGAATGGATGGATCTAGCAGGCACCAAAGAGACAACAGGTTTGAAGGAAACTGTGGTGGTTCTCTCATTAAGATACTAGATAAAATGGGGTATTCAATGAGGAAACTTGTGTTGGTTCTAAACCCACTATCAAGGAGTCATGATCAACCACTTGAACCTTGGTATGTTCTGTAATGCATCATGTACGAGATGACCAATCGATGTGGAAGTTCAGGTAATAATTATAAAGGTAACCATTTGAGTTTATATGATCATTACTTTTGAGGTAATTTGGGGTTATTATATGTTATGATAGAAAATGAAAGGCATGAGATAAACTTGAGTTTAAAATATTTTATGAATTTTTTATGAAGATTTTATCTCTTTTTGGGGAATGTTTTAAGAATTATATAGTTTTGGAAAAAGGACAACACGCAGACCGTGTGACAACCTGTCGCGCCAGACAAAGCTGCGGGAATCAAACCCACAACCAAAGTGAGACTGGTATTTATCGCCTACCATTGGACTAATTGAAGTCTCTACTTAGTTTGACTAATTATTTTTAGTTATATGATTTTATGAATAAAGAGTAAGCTGATTTTGGGTTATCTATGGAAATTTATTAACCTATCATGGAGGATATGTGATTAGGTTAATTACTTTTCAATACGAGACATTAAGAGCAACCGATGTTGTTTGGAGATAAATGTTACGATTTAACATGGAAGACTTTGTGACTCAATATTTCAAATATTTGGGTTTCAATATTAGTTTGGTTTACTTTGAAAAATTTTATGGACAAGTTGTTTATGGTCCTTGTTGAACTTTGGGTTTTGTTGGAAAATTTTTGGAGATTAAGAATAGATTTTTTTTATAAAGGGTTATCCTTTTCTGGATTATCTGATCTTGTACTAACCTTTTTGGTTTTGGTTTTGGTTAATGTCTAACGATATGGGAAGTATATAGTTCTCTTTTTTGGATTAGGTGATCCTCTAGAAGTTTATTATAGTACTCTTAATGTGAACAAGTCTTCATAAATACTCGTCTTTTTGGGAAAGTATGAGTTTCTGTAAGAAATCTAGTAAAAGTTGAAAGTCAACATGACAAGTAAGTATGTTTCCTTAAGATCAAAAATAAATTCCTCAATGAAGAGTAACATAAAACAAAAATTTTTTCTGTTAACTTTTTCTACTGGGGAATCGAATACCGTTTAACCCATAACAAGTTTGTGATTTTCTTATGGTTAACTTTATTCTAGACATTTTTACTATCACTCTACATCAGAACATGACCCTTTGTTTTTTCCTCCATGTCCATATTTTCATACATGGAATCCTATTATGGGTTAATGTGGGTGACCTTTGTACATATCTTTATTTATTTTAAAGTGCTTGTTTTACTGACTCTTGTTCTGATGATGGATATTTAATGAAGTTTCCAAGCCCAATTTTAAAAATTGCGAGGACGCAATTCCCAAAAGGGGGGAATGATGTAACAAACCAGGTAAATAAAGAATATCAAATGTTCATTTTTATACATATTTTTGAATAAAATATTAATATTACTTTAAAGGGGATGCTATGCACGATGGCGTACCCAATACGCAACAATGAGTTTCTTGGGAATCTTGTGTTGCACTGTAATAATAAAATAATATTATTTTAAATGGTAGTTAATGCCTATCCATTGTAATGATGGGAATGAACATAACTAACAAAAAAAATAATTATATATGTTTGTCAAATATTTTTACTCTTTACAATAAATGTTATAGGATTAAAAATGCGAATGAATCCAATTTTAAGCGTAAATATTCCAATATTCTTTAAAAGGTCGATTAACCGCTTTTTGATGGTGAACCTCTTTTAAATCCACTTTTGACAAATTTATGTGGTATATATGACAAAATAACATTCTTCTTTAGAATAGGTACATCAAAATTTACTTTGTGTAAATTTTGGGTATTTTTCCGAAAAAGTTCAATTTTTAATGAATAGTGAAAATGTTGTATTTTAATTCAAAACATCTTTTTAATCTAATTTATTTATATTATTAGATTATCATTTGAATTAGTTTTGAAGTGAAATTATAATAGATTTTTACCTTTTAATCCCATAGTGTTCGTTGGAATTAATTTCACTTTGAAATTTGACTTAAACTAGTGTCAATCTTTTGATATATATTGTTTCATAAAAACACGCTATTTGTTTTGATAGCGAGAATTAATTATTAAATTAATTAATGAAAGTTATATGTTTTGAATTTTGTAAAATAGACATCAATTTTTAATTCAGAATATCAAATATAGATTAGGGTTAATTTTTGATAATTTTCTGAAAAACTTCAATTTTTTATGAATAGTGAAACCACTAAGTGGTACTTATGAAAACTGATTTTCCGTTTAAATGAAATTTTTCAGTCTTTTTGTTTTTAATTTCAAAAATCTGACATAAATGTATGTAATTAAGAAGTAAAATGTGGTTCAATAGGATTAGAATAATTTTTTTTGGTGAATAGTAACTTATTAAGTTTTTAATCGCGATTAGAGGTAATTAGTGTAGTTTAAGGTAAGAATAATGTTTCAATAAAATGAAATGACCTATAAACATGTCATATCCTCATTGGAAGTGTCATGGCCGACCAATAAAATCCATGGATCAACTTGGGCACCCCATGGAGACACATTGGATGGAAAATGACATAAATAACTTTTTATATAATGTTAAAGTAAAAATGACACAAACATGAGTTGTTTTACAAAAATAATTTTTACATGGGGTTATACAAGTCAGATGTTTGACTATATATAGTAATTAGAAATATAAAAAGTTTTCCTACATCATAGTATTTTATTATATTTTTTAGACATTAAATAATGTAAATTATTTATGACATCATGATGATGCAGCGATGACATCATTATTTAATGATTTAAATAAAATGGAAAGATAATGTAAACTCTAAGACCTAAACCTATCCAAAACCTATTTTATTGGTGGATTTAGAACCCTTATCACCTTATCCTCGAAACACATCAATGTGGGACCATTAAAATCCGAAACGCATTCTAAAATAATGTAACATTTCCTTACTTTCCTTGAGTTCCCATCCTCTCCTCTTATAAAAGGCCCCCACCTCTACCTCCTTACCCACACTTCCAAAGCCTTTGTCTCGGCCAACCCCTACCCATTTTGTCTCTCCACATCCCTCTCTAACTCCTTGAAGCCTCAATTTGGGCAGAAGTCTTCCCAAGGAAGCCTTTGAGATCAAACCAAAGGGAGTTACCCGATTTTAAGGTAATGTATTCACTTGGGTCCTTTTGTTTTATTTTGCTTCTCCAACCCCCTAAACTCTTTTTATTCATTTATTTTGTAACAAACCCATTATCATAAATATACTAGTATGTTTTTATTAGATGTATTAGAGCTAAACTTAAACACACCTACATCTAATGGTTAAAGAACATACTATTTCTGGGGATGGCGAATTTCTGCCTCACGAAACGATGATTGTTCAACATTCTTCTAACACCTTCAAAGGTGGACATTAAGATGAAACTATATTTATATATGATATATAATATTATTATGTTTTACTTAAGATTCTGTATTTTTCATTTATGGAATACCTTTATGGTTTCCATTATGGGTAAACGCAATATCTTCATTTAAGGAAGTGCGGACTACCGCCCCCTCAAAGTGATTTGATTCGTTGATACCATATGTGGTATGTATAAAGGATATATTTAATGATATTATATATGATAACATACTGGAATTAAAATACTATTATGTATCATTATGTTTTAATTCCATTAAATATAAAATAGAAATGGAAGTAGCGTTCATGCCTACGTACGGATTACGGTCTCCATGAACGGTATATTTCATTTCTTATCTCAAAATGTTATGTACTATTATAAGTACATATATATAATGGATATATATGTAATATATTACATATAAATTATGGATATAATTCTGTAATTATAACATATATATATCTCTCTCATTTTGTTTTAATTTCATTAATATGACAAAAAATGAATGTAGCGTTCATGCGTACGTACGGCCTACCGTCTCCATGAACGGTGCTTTTAATTTTTATCCCCAAATGATATGGAATAGTAAAAAATGAATATATACTGGATATATGTGATATTTAAAACATCAATACTATTCTGGATATGATGTACCTATAACTAATGGAAAATTATTTTCCAACAAGTTCAATTTTTGACTCATGTACCAAACATCGACAAAAACGTATGATATGAACTCATATTATTATCCAATTATTATAACATTAAAATATGTGATATGAAGTGAATAATAATCATTATAGTAGGTCCTTAAGCAATTATAAATTGACCAAAGTTTATTATTCAGGAATATAAAGAAACGAACAAGGCAAGTTGGACTTGAGGTAAGGGATCCCACTCCTCTCTTTCATTTTAAGTACACTCTTTTATGTCATTATTTTTAAGGATCATATTTCTTGTTATTGGGATGTTATTTTATATTAATATTACTTTAATTTTTATTTTCATATGATGAGAGACCTTATTCTATCTCATCAATCCATTTTGGAAGTTTTGAGTGGCGCCGTTAGGTTGCCGAATTTTCGTAAGAGATCTAACCTCTCTCGTTATTTTTAAGTAATCTCCTTTATGTCATTTCTTTTAAGCTTCTATTTGTTATGTTGGGGGATGTTCTTTTATATTCATATTTCTGTAAACTTTATGTTAATATGATGAGAGACCCTATTTGATCTCATCAATCCATTTTTTTATGTTTTAAGTGGCGCTGTTAGGATGCCGAGTTTTCGTAAGGGATTTTTCATCTCACTTTTATTCCCGTGAGATTTGTACTACATTTCCACAATTTCCTTTGAGTTCTGTATTTACTGCCCCTTATTTTACTCATGTTGTAATATACTTTCATTTATGAGTATTTACATCAATGTTATATTTTCCTTCTTTCACGGGGTGTATGTTTCGAAATATACCCATGTCGGTAAGGGAACCTTTCACCCTCCTCTGTTTAAAAGACTTCTTTTGTTATGTCTTTTAATTCACATAATATTATTTTGGGATATGTTCTTCTATATACTTATTGATTTAAATTTTATGTCCGTGTGATGAGATACCCTTTTTATCTCTCATCAACTCATTTTCTGAATTTTGTAGTGACACCGTTTGACTGTCAAATTTTTGCAAGGGAACTTCTTAACCCAAATTTGATTCTTTGGGATAAACGTGTACTCCTTGAATATGTCGTTCTATGAATATGTGTGAATAACCTATGATTTTTTACACTTAATATCCACTTATATTTGATGTATTCATTTTTCACACATATTTATGTAATTGATTCATCCTTGATTCAAGGATACCGCCTTTGTATCGTACTTCGTCTCAATCTCCTTTCATTGAGGATTATTTTGTTTTATACACAACTTTCTTTTATACGGTGTATAAACCCCTTTTACTTTTACGTTTATTCAAAAGGAATCTTTTTTATACAAATCATTTTACTAAACAGAAATAGGGAATGTTTTTGTCGTATATATGCGTCGACAACGACTTCTCCACCACCGTGACCATTATTTGAGTATCGGCTTCCTCTACAAGTCATACCTTCTTTTTAAAAGAAAAATAAATACCATGTTTTACTTTTATTTTATTTTGGTATTGAAAATGGTTTTCATAATGTTTTTATTATCTTAATGTGTTGTTTTGATATCTTTTGATTGAAATGTGGAAATGTTATGTTTCCTTTATACATGTTTTTGGTGATACGATTATGCTATGGTTCTTGGGAATTATTATGAAGACGGGTGGTTCCGTGATAAACTATGGGCGGGTGAGACCAATATATCTCTCCAATACATTGGGTAATGCAAAGGAGTGAAACGTTAAGGTTTCTCCGAAGATATTTAGGGAATATACTCTGGTGGGTATTACAAACGTAACCAATAGGGTTACTCCCTACGTAAGAATGTTATGAATGCCTCACGTTACCTTTTATGTGTTATGATTTCTATGATTTATTCATGATTTTATGAGGTATGTTAAAGTGCCTATGTTTTATGGGTAAAGTATGATTTCATTATTATGTATATATGAACTCATGTTTCCTTTCCATATTTTGTATATCCCTTACTGAGCTTTTTATGCTCATCCCATGTTTTTTGAAATGTTTTTCACAGGTCAAGGGAAAGATACATGATATGATGATATTGTCAAGGAAGTGTCAAGAAAGAATACATGTTTTATTTTAAATATGTTTCCATTGATGAGAAAAAATGAATACTATCTTTATTTAACCACTTTGTTTAAATGTGGAATGTAATGCATGTTTTATGATCTAATTATCTAAAACTCTATACCTGAAAAGATCCTCAATGTGTAATCTTGTAATAACTCAAGATTAAGTAAGGTTTAAGGCTGGGGCCTAATAGATGGTATCAAAGGTCGGTTTAGATAACTTTAGAGGTTAGAGTATCCTCTAAGCATAAGTGACATTACCATAATGGTTAGGATTTCAGAAAGAGTCCTAGTTTTAGATATAAGTGAATAAGTAAGTATATCTTAGTGGTTATCTTCCTCATTGGTACATGATGGTTTTGTTGATATACTCACACTGACATTTCTGTTTTTAGTGAATGGATGGATCTAGCAGGCACCATAGAGACAACAGTTTTGAATGAAATTGTGGTGGTTCTCTGATTAGGATACTAGATAAAATGGGGGATTCAATGAGGAAACTCGTGGTTGTTCTAAACCAACTATCAAGTAGTTATGATCAACCACTTGAACCTTGGTATGTTCTGTAATGCATCATGTATGAGATGACCAATCGATGTGGAAGTTAAGGTAATATTTATAAAGTTAACCATTAGAGTTTATATGGTCCTTACTTTTGAGGTAATTTTTGGTTATTATATGTTATTATAGAAAATGAAAGGCATGAGATAAACTTGAGGTTAAAATATTTTATGATTTTTTTGAAGATTTTATCTCATTTTGGGGAATGTTTTAAGAATTATATTGTTTTGGAAAAAGGACTACACGCAGACCATGTCACAACCCGTCATGCCAGACAAAGCTGCGGGAATCAAACCCACAACCAAAGTACGACTGGTATTTATCGCCTACCACTGGACTATGTGATGTCCCTAGTTAGTTTGACTAATTATTTTTAGTTAGATGATTTTATTAATTAAGAGTAAGCTGATTTTGGGTTATCTATGGAAATTTATTAACCTATAATGAATGATATGTGATTAGGTTAATTTCTTTTCAATACGAGACATTAAGAGAAACTGATGTTGTTTAGAGATAAATGTTACGATTTAACATGGAAGACTATGTGACTAAATCCTTCAAATATTTGGGTTTCAATCTTAGTTTGGTTTACATTGAAGAATTTTATGGACAAGTTGTTTATGGAATGGTCCCCGTTGAACTTTGGGTTTTGTTGGACAAATTTTGGATATTAAGAATAGATTTTTCTTTTTATAAAGGGTTATCCTTTTCTGGATTATCTGATCTTGTACTAACCTTTTTGGTTTTGGTTTTGGTTAATGTATAAAGATATGGGAAGTATATAGTTCTCTTTTGTGGATTAGGTGATCCTCTATAAGTTGATTATAGTACTCTTAATGTGAAACAGTCTTCCAAAATACTCCTCTTTTGGAGAAAGTATGAGTTTCAGTATGAAATATAGTAAAAGTTGAAAGTCAACATGACAAGTAATTATGTTTCCTTAAGATCAAAAATAAATTCCTCAATGAAGAGTAACTTAAAACAAAAAAAATTTCTTTTAAATTTTCCTACTGGAGAATCGAATACCGTTTAACCCATCGCAAGTTTGTGATTTTCTTATGGTTAACATTCTTCTAGACATGTTTACTATCACTCTCCGTCAGAACATGACCATTTGTTTTTTCCTCCATGTCCATATTTTCATACTTGGAATCCTAGTATGTGTTAACTTGGGTGACCTTTGTACTTATCTTTCTTTAATTTGAAGTGTCTCTTTTACTGACTCTTGTTCCGATGTGGGATTTTCAATGAAGTTTCCAAGCCCAATTTTAAAAATTGTGAGGACGCAATTCCCAAAAGGGGGAAAGGATGTAACACCCCAGGTAAATAAAGAATATGACATTTTCATTTTTATCCATATTTGTGAAGAAAATATTAATATTACTTTAAAGGGGATGCTATGCACGATGGCATACCCAATACACAACAATGAGTTTCTTGGGAATCTTGCGTTGCACTCTAATAATTAAATAATATTATTTTAAATGGTAGTTAACGCCTAGCCGTTGTAATGGCGGGAATGAACAGAACTAACTAAAAAATAATTATATATGTTTTTCAAATATATTTACGCTTTACAATAAATGTTATAGGATTAAAAATGTGAATGAATCCAAATTTAAGCGTAAACATTCCAAAATTCTTTAAAAGATCGATTAACCGCCTTTTGATGGAGAACCTCTTTTAAATCAACTTTTTGACAATTTTATGTGTTATATTTGACAAAATAAAATTCTTCTTTAGAATCGGGACATCAAAATTTACTTTGTGTGAATTTTTGTTATTTTTCCGAAAAAGTTCAAGTTTTTGATGAATAGTGAAAATGTTGTTTTTTAATTCAAAGCCTATTTTTAATCTAATTTATTTATATGATTATATTATATTTTGAATTGGTTTTAAAGTTAAATTAGAATATATTTTTACCATTTAATCCAATACTGTTCGTTGGAATTAATTTCACTTTGAAATTTGACTTAAACTAGTGTCAATCTTTTGATATATATTGTTTCATAAAAACACGCTATTTGTTTTGACAGCGGAAATTAATTATTAAATTTATTAATTAAACTTATATGTTTTGAATTTTTTAAAATATACATCATTTTTGAATTCGGAATATCAAATATATCTTAGGGTGAATTTTAGGTAATTTTCTGAAAAACGTCAATTTTTGATGAATAGTGAAACCACTATGTGGTACTTATAAAAACTGATTTTCCGTTTAAATAAAATTTTTCCATATTTGTTTTTTGAATTTCAAAAATCCAACATACAAGGTTGTAATTAAGAATTAAAATGTGGTTCAATGGGATTAGAATAATTTTTTGGTGAATAGTAACTTAATAAGTTTTTAATCGCGATTAGAGGTAATTAGTGTAGTTTAAGGTAAGAATAATGTCTTAATAAAATGAAATGACCTAGACACATGTCCTATCCTCATTGTATGTGTTATGGCTGACCAAGAAAATCCATGGGTCAACTTGTGGACCCCATGTAGCCACTTTGGTGGGAAAATGACATAAATAACTTTGTATTTAATTTTAAAGTAAAAATGACACAAACATGAGTTGTTTTACTAAAACAATTTTTACATGGGGTTACACAAGTCATATGTTTGACTATAAATATTCATTAGAAATATAAAAACATTTCATACAGCATAGTATTTTTTTTATATTTTTTAGACATTAAATAATGTAAATTTTTTATGACATCATGATGATGCAGCGATGACCTCATTATTTAACGATTTAAATAAAATGGAAAGATAATATAAAATCTAAGACCTACACATGTCCAAAACCTATTTTATGGGTGGATTTAGAACCCTTATCACCTTATCCTCAAAACACATCAATGTGGGACCATTAAAATCAGAAAATCATTCTAAATTAATGTAACATTTCCTTACTTTCCTAGAGTGCCCATCCTCTCCTCTTATAAAAGGCCTCCACCTCTAACTCCTTACCCACACCTCCAAATCCATTTTCTCGGCCAACCCTTGCTCATTTGGTCTCTCCACATCCCTCTCTAACTCTTTGAAGCCTCATTTTGCGCATAATTCTTCCCAAAGAAGCCTTTCATCTCAAACCAAAGGGAGTTACCCGATTTTAAGGTGATGTCTTCACTTGTGTCCTTTTGTATTATTTTGCTTCTCCAACCCCCAAAACTCTTTTTATTCATTTATTTTTTTAACAAATACAGTATCTTAAATATACTAGTATGTTTTTATAATAAGTATTAGAGATACACTTACACACACCTACATCTAATGGTTAAAGAACATACTGTTTCTGGGGATGGAGAATTTTTTCCTCACGAAACGATGATTGTTCAACATTGTTATAACACCTTCAAAGTTGGACATTAAGATGACACTATATTTATATATGATATATAATATGTTTATGTTTTACTTATGCTTCTGTATTTTTCATTTATGGCATACCTTTATGGTTTCCATTATGGGTAAAAGCGATATCTTCATTTAAGGAAGTGCGGACTACCGCCCCCTCAAAGTGATTTGATTCGTTAATACCATATGTGGTACGTATAAAGGATATATTTAATGATATTATATAAGATACCATAGTGGAATTAAAATAATATTATGTATCATTATGTTTTAATTCCATTAAATATGAAATAGAAATGGAAGTAGCGTTCATGTGTACGTACGGCTTACCGTCTCCATGAACGGTACATTTCATTTCTTATCTCAAAATGTTATGTACTATTATAAGTACATATATATAATGGATATATATTTAATATATTACATCTAAATTATGGATATAATTCTGGAATTATAAAATATATATATCTCCCTCATTTTGTTTTAATTACATTAATATGACAAAAATGAAAGTAGCGTTCATGCGTACGTACGGCCTACCGTCTCCATGAACGGTGCTTTTAATTTTTATCTCAAAATGCGATGGAATAGTATAAAATGAATATATACTTGATATATATGATATTTAAAACATCAATACTATTTTTGATATTATGTACCTATAACTACATGAAAAATTATTTTCCAACAAGTTCAATTTTTGACTCATGTACCAAACATCGACAAAAACGTCTGATATGAACTCATATTATTAACCAATTATAATAACATTAAAATATGTGATAAGAACTGCATAATAATCTTTATAGGTGTTCATTAATCAATTATAAATTGACCAATGTTTATTATTCAAGAATATAAATAAATGAACAAGACAATTTGAACTTGAGGTAAGGGATCCTACTCCTCTCATTCTTTTTAAGTACACTATTTTATGTCATTATTTTTAAAGAACATATTTCTTGTTATTGGGATGTTCTTTGATATTAATCTTACGGTAATTTTTATGTTCATATGATGAGATACCCTATTCTCTCTCATCAATCCATTTTGGATGTTTTGAGTGGCGCTGTTAGGGTGCCGAATTTTCATAAGAGATCTAACATCTCTCTTTATTTTTAAGTACTCCCCTTTATGTCACTTCTTTTAAGATCCTATTTTTTGTGTTGGGGGATGTTCTTTTATATTACTATTTCTATAAACAATATGTTAATATGATTATAGACCCTATTTGATCTCATCAATCCATTTTTTTATGTTTTAAGTGGCACCGTTAGGCTGCCGAGTTTTCGTAAGGGATTTTTCATCTCACTTTTATTCGTGTGAGATTTATGCTACATTTCCATAATATCATTTGAGTGCTATATGTAGTGCCCATTATTTTAGTCATTGTGTAATATACTTGCATTTATGAGTATTTACATCAATGTTGTATTGTCCTTCTTTCATGGGGTGTATGTTTCGAAAGATACCCATATCGGTAAGGGAACCTTTCACCCTCCACTTTTTAAAAGACTTATTTTGTTAGGTCTTTTAATTCATATACTATTATGTTGGGATATGTTATTATATATCCTTATTGATTTAAATTTTATGTCCATGGGATGAGATACCCTTTTTATCTCCCATCAACTCATTTTCTGAATTTTGTAGTGACGCCGTTAGGCTGTCAAATTTTTCAAGGGAACTTCTAAACCCAAATTTGATTCTTTGGGATAAACTTGAACTCCATGAATATTTTGTTCTATGAATATGTGTGAATAACCTCTGATTGTTTTACACTTAATATCCACTTATATTTTGTGTATTCGTTTGTCACACTTATTTATGTAATTGATTCATCCATGATTCAAGGATACCATATTTGTATGGGACTTCGTCTCAATCTCCATTCCATGAGGCATATTTTCTTTTATACACAACTGTCTTATATATGGTGTATAATCCCCTTTGACATTTACGTTTATTCAAAAGGAATCTTTTTTATACAAATCGTTTTACTAAATGACAAAAGGGAATGTTTTTGTCGTATGTATGCGGCGACAACGACTTCTCCACCACCGTGACCATTATTTGAATTTCGGATTCCTCTACAAGCCATACATTCTTTTTAAAAGAAAAATAAATACAATGTTTTACTTTTCTTTTATTTTGGTATTGAAAATGGTTTTCATAATGTTTTTATTATATCAATGTGTTGTATTGATATCTTGTGATTGAAATGTGGAAATGTTATGTTTCCTTTATACATGTTTTATTGATACGATTATTCTATGGTTCTTGGAATTATTATGAAGAAGGGTGGTTCCGTGATAAAATAAGGGCGGGTGAGCCCGATATAGCTCTCCAACGCATTGGGTAACACGAAGGAGTGAAAATTTATGGTTTATCTGAAGAAACTTAGGGAATATAATGTGGTGGGTATTCCAAACGTAACCAAGAGGGTTACTCCCTACGTAAGAATGTTATGAATGCCTCAAGTTACCTTTTATGTCTTATTATTTCTATGATTTATTCATGATTTGATGAGGTATGTTAAAGTGCCTATGTATTATGGGTAAGGTATGATTTCATTATTATGTATATATGAACTCATGTTTCCTTTCCATATTTTTTATAACCCTTACTGAGATTTTTATGCTCATCCCATGTTTTTTGAAATGTTTTTCACAGGTCAAGGGAAAGGTACATGATATGATGATAGTGTCAAGGAAGTGTCAGGAAGGAATCCAAGTTTTATTTTAAATATGTTTCCGTTGACGAGAAAAAATGAATATTATCTTTATGTAACCACTTTGTTTAAATGTGGAATGTAATGCATGTTTTATGATCTAATTCTCTAAAACTCTAAAGCTGAAAAGATCCTCAATGTGTAATCTTTTAATAACTCAAGATTAAGTAAGGTTTAAGGTTTAGGCCTTATAGTTGGTATGAAAGGTCGGTGTAGATAACTTTAGAGGTTAGGGTATCTTCTATGCATAAGTGACATTACTATAATGGTTAGGATTTCAGAAAGAGTCCTAGTTTTAGATAAATTGAATAAGTAAGTATATCTTAGTGGTTATCTTCCTCATTAGTACATGATGGTTTTGTTGACATACTCACACTGACATATCTGTTTTTAGTGAATGGATGGATCTAGCAGGCACCAAAGAGACAACAGGTTTGAAGGAAACTGTTGTGGTTCTCTGATTAGGATACTAGATAAAATGGGGGATTCAATGAGGAAACTCGTGGTTGTTCTAAAACAACTATCAAGGAGTCATGATCAAACACATGAACCTTGGTATGTTCTGTAATGAATCATGTAGGAGATGACCAATCAAAGTGGTAGTTCAGGTAATAATTATAAAGATAACCATTAGAGTTTATATGATTATTACTTTGGAGGTAATTTTGGGTTATTATATGTTATGATGGAAAATGAAAGGCATGAGATAAACATGAGGTTAAAATATTGTATGATTTTTTTTGAAGATTTTATCACTTTTTGGGGAATGTTTTATGAATTATATAGTTTTGGAAAAAGGACAACACGCTGACCGTGTGACAACCCGTCGCGCCAGGAAAAGCTGCGGGAATCAAACCCACAGCCAAAGTGCGACTCGTATTTATTGCCTACCACTAGACTACGTGAAGTCCCTAGATAGTTTGACTAATTGTTTTTAGTTAGATGATTTTTTGAATTAAGATTAAGATTATTTTGGGTTATCTATGGAAATTTATTAACCTATCATGGAGGATATGTGATTAGGTTAATTACTTTTAAATACGAGACATTAAGTGCAACTGATGTTGTTTGGAGATAAATGTTGCGATTTAACTTTGAAGACTATGTGACTAAATCCTTCAAATATTTGGGTTTCAATATTATTTTGGATTACTTTGAAGAATTTTACAGACAAGTTTTTTATGAAATGGTCCTCATTGAACTTTGGGTTTTGTTGGACAAATATTGGAGATTAAGAATTGATTTTTCTTTTTATAAAGGGTTATCCTTTTCTGGATTATCTGATCTTGTACAAACCATTTTGGTTTTGGTTTTGGTTAAAGTCTAAATATATGGGAATTATATAGTTCTCTTTTGTGGATTAGGTGATCCTCTAGAAGATGATTATAGTACTCTTAATGTGAACAAGTCTTCCTAAATACTCGTCTTTTGGTGAAAGTATGAGTTTTTGTAAGAAATATAGTAAAACTTGAAAGTAAAAATGACAAGTATGTATGTTTCCTTAATATCAAAAATAAATTCCTCAATGATGAGTAACTTAAAAAAAATTTGTCTGTTACCTTTTCCTACTGGGGAATCGAATACCGTTTAACCCATCACAAGTTTGTGATTTTCTTATGGTTAACTTTCTTCTAGACATGTTTACTATCACTCTCCATCAGAACATGACCCTTTGTTTTTTCCTCCATGTCCATATTTTCATACTTGGAATCCTAGTATGGGTTAACTAGGGTGACCTTTGTACTTATCTTTCTTTATTTTAAAGTGTTTGGTTTACTGACTCTTGTTCCGATGTGGAATTTTCAATGATGTTTCCAAGCCCAATTTTAAAAATTGCGAGGATGTAATTCCCAAAAGGGGGGAAGGATGTAACACCCCAGGTAAATAAAGAATATGTAATTTTCATTTTTATCCATATTTGTGAACAAAATATTAATATTACTTTAAAGGGTAAGCTATACACGATGGCGTACCCAATACGCAACAATGAGTTTCTTGGAAATCTTGCATTGCACTCTAATAATAAAATAATATTATTCTATATGGTAGATAACGCCTAGCTGTTGTAATGGAGGGAATGAAAAGAACTAACTAAAAAATAATTATATATGTTTGTCAAATATTTTTACTCTTTACAATAAATGTTATAGGATTAAAAATGCGAATGAATCCAATTTTAAGCGTAAACATTCCAATATTGTTTAAAAGGTCGATTAACCACCTTTTGATGGCGAACCTCTTTTAAATCTACTTTTTGACAATTTTATGTGTTATATATGACAAAATAAAATTCTTCTTTAGAATCAGGACATCAACATTTACTTTGTGTAAATTTTTCATATTTTTCTGAAAAAGTTAAATTTTTAATGAATAGTGAAAATGTTGTATTTTAATTCAAAACCACTTTGTAATCTAATTTATTTATATGATTAGATTATCTTTTGAATTGGTTTTAAAGTGAAATTAGAATATATTTTTACCATTTAATCCAATAGTGTTCGTTGTAATTAATTTCACTTTGAAATTTGACTTAAACTAGTGTCAATCTTTTTATATATATTATTTCATAAAAACACGCTATTTGTTTTGATAGCGGGAATTAATTATTAAATTAATTAATGCAACTTATATGTCTTGAATTTTTTAAAATAGACATCATTTTTGAATTCGGAATATCAAATATAGCTTAGGGTGAATTTTTGGTAATTTTCTGAAAAACTTCAATTTTTGATGAATAGTGAAACCACTAAGTGGTAGTTATAAAAACTGATTTTCTGTTTAAATATAATATTTCCATCTTTGTGTTTTTTATTTCAAAAATATGACATACAAGGTTTTCATTAAAAAGTAAAATGTGGTTCAATGGGATTAGAATAATTTTTTGGTGAATAGAAACTTATTAAGTTTTTAATCGCGATTAGAGGTAATTAGTGTAGTTTAAGGTAAGAATATTGTTTTAATAAAATGAAATAACCTAGACACATGTCCTACCCTCATTGGATGTGTCATGGATGACCAGGATAATTCATGTGTCAACTTTGGGACCCCATGCAGCCACTTTGGCTGGAAAATGACATAAATAACTTTTTATTTAATGCTAATGTAAAAATGACACAAACATGAGTTGTTTTACTAAAACAATTTTTACATGGGGTTATAAAAGTAAGATGTTTGACTATAAATAGTCATTGGAAAGATAAAAATATTTCCTACATCATAGTAGTTTTTTATATTTTTTAGACATTAAATAAATTAAATTATTTATGGCATCATGATGATGCAGCGATGACCTCATTATTTAACAATTTAAATAAAATGGAAAGATAATGTAAAATCAAAGCCCTACACATGTCCGAAACCTATTGTATGGGTGGATTTCGAACCATTATCACCTTATCCTCGAAAAACATCAATGTGGGACCATTAAAATCTGAAACGCATTCTAAAATAATGTTACATTTCCTTACTTTCCTAGAGTGCCCCTCCTCTCCTCTTATAAAAGGCCACCACCTCTACCTCCTTACCCACACTTGAAAAGCCTTTGGCTCGGCCAAACCCTGCCCATTTTGTCTCTCCACATCCGTACTTAACATCTTGATGCCTCAATTTGGGCAGAAGGCTTACCAAGGAAGCCTTTGAGCTCAAACCAAAGGGAGTTACCCGATTTTAAGGTAATGTCTTCACTTCTGTCCTTTTGTTTTATTTTGCTTCTCCAACCCCCTAAAATCTTTTTATTAATTTATTTTGTAACAAATAAAGTATCATCAATATACTAGTATGTTGTTATAATAAGGATTCGAGATACACTTACATACACATACATCTAATGGTTAAAGAACATACTGTTTCTGTGGATGGCAAATTTCTGCCTCACGAAACGATGATTGTTCAACATTCTTCTAACACCATCAAAGGTGGCCATTAAGATGACAATATATTTATATATGATATATAATATGTTTATTTTTTACTTAAGCTTCTGTATTTTTCATTTATGGCATACCTTTATGGTTTCCATTATGGGTAAACACGATATCTTCATTTCAGGAAATGCCGACTACCGCCCCCTCAAAGTGATTTGATTCGTTAATACCATATGTGGTACGTATAAAGGATATATTTAATGATATTATATATGATAACATATTGGAATTAAAATACTATTATGTATCATTATGTTTTAATTCCATTAAATATGAAATAGAATTGGAAGTAGCGTTCATGCGTATGTACGGCTTACCGTCTCCGTGAACGGTACATTTCATTTCTTATCTCAAAATGTTATGTACTATTATAAGTACATATATATATAATGGATATATATGTAATATATTACATATAAATTATGGATATAATTCTGGAATTATAACATATATATATATATATATATCTCATTTTTTTTTAATTTCATTAATATGACAAAAAATGAAAGTATCGTTCATGCGTACATACGGCCTACCGTCTCCATGAACGGTGTTTTTAATTTTTATCTCCAAATGCTATGGAATAGTAGAAAATGAATATATACTGGATATATATGATATTTAAAACATCAATACTATTCTGGATATGATGTACCTATAACTACATGGAAAATTATTTTCCAACAAGGTCAATTTTTGACTCATGTACCAAACATCGACAAAAACGTCTGATATGAACTCATATTATTAACAAATTATTATAATATTAAAATATGTGATATGAACTGAATAATAATATTTATATGAGGTCCTTAAGCAATTATAAATCGAAAAAAGTTTATTATTCATGAATATAAAGAAAAAAACAAGACAAGTTGGACTTGAGGTAAGAGATCCTACTCCTCTCTTTTTAAGTACACTCTTTTATGTCATTATTTTTAAAGCTCATATTTCTTGTTATTGGGATGTTATTTTATAATACTCTTACTGTAATATTTATGTTCATATGATGAGAGACCCTATTCTCTCTCATCAATCCATTTTGGAAGTTTTGAGTGGCGCCGTTAGGCTGCCGAATATTCGTAAGAGATCTAACCTCTCTCATTAGTTTTAAGTACTCTGTTTTATGTCACTTATTTTATGCTTATCTTTGTTACGTTGGGGGATGTTATTTTATATTACTCTTTCTATAAACATTATGTTAACATGATGAGAGACCCTATTTGATCTCATCAATCCATTTTTTTATGTTTTAAGTGGCACCGTTAGGCTGCCGAGTTTTCGTAAAGGATTTTTCATCTCACTTTTATTCCCGTGAGATTTATGCTACATTTGCCACAATTTCCTTTGAGTGGTGTATGTAATGCCCATTATTTTACTCATTGTGTAATAGAATTTCATTTATGAGTATTTACATCAATGTTTATTGACCTTCTTTCACGGGGTGTATGTTTCGAAAGATACCCATGTCGGTAAGGGAACCTTTCTCCCTCCTCTTTTTAAAAGACTTCCTTTGTTATGTCTTTTAATTCACATACTATTATGTTGGGCTATGTTATTCTATATCCTTATTGATTTAAATTTTATGTCTATGTGATCAGATACCCTTTTTATCTCTCATCATCTCATTTTCTGAATTTTGTAGTGACGCAGTTAGGCTGTCAAATTTTTGCAAGGGAACTTCTTAACCAAAATTTGATTCTTTGGGATAAACTTGTACTCCTTTAATATGTCATTCTATGAATATGTGTCAATAAACTCTGATTGTTTTACACTTAATATCAACTTATATTTGGTGTATTTGTTTTTCACACATAATTATGCAATTGATTCATCCTTGATTCAAGGATACCATCTTTGTATGGGACTTCGTCTCAATCTCCTTTCGTTGAGGCGTATTTTGTTTTATACACAACTTTCTTTTATATGGTGTATAAACCCCTTTTAATTTTACATTTATTCAAAAGGAAGCTTTTTTATACAAAGCATTTTACTAAACGACAAAAGGGAATGTTTTTGTTGTATGTATGTGGTGACAACGACTTCTCAGCCGCCGTGACCATTACTTGAGTTTCGGCTTCCTCTTCAAGCCATACCGTCTTTTTAAAAGAAAAATAAATAGCTTGTTTCACTTTTCTTTTATTTTGGTATTGAAAATGGTTTTCATAATGTTTTTATTATATCAATGTGTTGTATTGATATCTTGTGACTGAAATGTGGAAATGTTATGTTTCCTTTATGCATATTTTATGTGATATGATTATGCTATGGTTCTTGGGAATTACTATGAAGACGAGTGGTTCCGTGATAAACTAAGGCCGGGTGAGCCCGATATAGCTCTCCAATGCATTGGGTAACTCAAAGGAGTGAAATGTTAAGGTTTCTCTGAAGAGATTTAGGGAATATACTATGGTGGGTATTCCAAACGTAACCAAGAGGGTCACTCCCTTCGTAAGAATGTTATGAATGCCTCAAGTTACCTTTTATGTCTTATTATTTCTATGATTTATTCATGATTTTATGAGGTATGTTAAAGTGCCTATGTTTTATACGTAAAGTATGATTTCATTCTTATGTATATATAAACTCATGTTTCCATTCCTTATTTTTTATAACCCTTACTGAGCTTTTTATGCTCATCTCATGTTTTTTGAAATGTTTTTCACAGGTCAAGGGAAAGGTACATGATATTATGATAGTGTCAATGAAGTTTCAAGAAAGAATCAATGTTTTATATTAAATATGTTTCCGTTGATGAGAAAAAATGAATACTATCTTTATGTAACCACTTTGTTTAAATGTGGAATGTAATGCAAGTTTTATGATCTATTTCTCTAAAACGCTATACCTGAAAAGATCCTCAATGTGTAATCTTGTAATAACTCAAGATTAATTATGTTTTAAGGCTGGGGCCTTATATCGAAGGTCACATCATCATCAACATTGATATCACCCCAATCGATCAGATGAGAGTCATAATGAAGATAACAGCGATGTTGTGACACCTGAAAAAAAAATTTGTATTCGGATCATCAGGGGTTGGGAGAAGTGATACATGATACGCCATATCACTAACATAGGACGACACCTCAAAAGGCCCTACAAAATAGGGAGACAACATACTCCAATGACCAAACCTTCACAGCCCACGATGGAGAGTCACATTTAGAAACACATGATCCCAAACAACAAACTCTAGAGGTCTCATCTTCTTTTCATCATAAGAATTATGATGATCTAGAATTGACTTCATCTTCTCATGAATCACCAGAACCATCTTTGTCTTATTATGCACTACTTCTTATCTGAGAATTGCTAGGTCTCAAATCATAGTCTAGCACAACGAAGAACGGAATGTTCATCCATACAAGGATTAAAATGGTGGCATACCAATGGTGGAGTTAAAATTATTATTGTAAGAGAACTCCACCAAGGGTATGTTCCTCATCTATGAACCTCCACAAACTAAAACATAAGACCACTACATGTCTTCAGGAGTTGGGATGGTCTGCTCTATTTAACCATTTATCAGTAGATGAAAAGTATTTTTAAGGCATAGCTGAAAACTAAAGGCTTGATCGAGACCTCTCCATACACTAGATTTAAAATGAGTATCTTGATCTAAAATGATCATCCTCGGCAGTCCATGGAGTCTAACCACCTCCTCTAGATTTTTTCTTGAAGAACGGTTCATTGAGCTCGACTACCTGATCTATATGGTGTGGGATTATTTTTTTAAATGATACACTACCACCCATATAGAGTCATGGACTCCCAAAGATAGAGTAAAACTAGATGAAAAAGAACATCTATATGTCCTCCCACATTAAATTAGGAACATCTAATGGTTAGAGAAAACAACATGAGAAATGGTGCTCAAACATCACCTTCTACAAGTCCAAACCTCGAGACAAAAAATCTACAAATGCACGCTTCAACCCAGGAAAGAAAAAATTACTCCTCATTGATCAGAAAATATTTTTCATGCCTGGATGTACCTCTAAGGGTTAACTATGGAACCATATGAGAACCTTATCATACATTTCCCAAGGACCAAAAATCATTCCTTGAAACAACACCCAGTGTTGTTCATCCTCAAAACAGCCATCATGCACCTTTCCACAAAAAACTCGGTCTCCCCAGACCACCACCTCAAAATCCCTCAAATTTGACTCTTAGACCTACTGTACTAGAGATGACTGCACCGTTATTTGAAAATGATAACATCTTCCCTATAACATCTCCCATTTCGAGATCTAATGCTGAATTTTCTTCCATCACTCTCTACGAATCACCAGATTCATGCACTGCATCACTACATAACTTCATACTCATCACATTATCTACTAAATTCCCCTTACCAAGTGTATAAGGGATTTCAACGTCATAGTCCTAAAAATTCCATCCACCAACGCTTCCAAAAATTCAGGTCACATTGAGAGAAAACATACCTTGGGCTCTTATGATCAGTGATAAAGACAATGAGCTCACAAATGAGGTAATATATCCACAAATAATGAGAAAAAACCCCGGCCATTAACTCATTATCATTGGTGTAATAGTTACATTCATGGGGATCAACTTTCGAGACCCATATGAAACAACTAATCTCTTTTGCCTCAGAACGCATCCTAACCACATATCCAAGCATCGCAATAAACAAAAAATTGAACTCCCTCTTCTAGAAGACAATGAACTAGATAACTAACCAACTCCTCCTTTATATATTTGAATGTTACCTAACACTGATCAGTCGAGATGAAAACCTTGTCATTCTAGGTCAATGCTATTTGATAAGTGGCAAATTGAGATAAATCATTAATGAAACTCATGTTGTAGTCTGTGAGACCATGTAAGCTTTGCACCTATGCCACCCCCATGGGTTCTTCCCAACAAAAAGCTATTTCTATCAATGATGGATCCATAGCTACTCTCTTCTAGGATGCCACATTCCCTAATAAACTAGCTTCTTGATCAAAAAACTTACACTTTGAAAAATTCCCAAACAACTGTTATTGATGAAGAACTCTTAAATGGTATGCAGATGCACAACATACTCCTCATCATACATTGAGTAAATAAGTATTTCATTGATGAGAAAAAGAAATAACTTATACAGTATCTCATGTAAGGGAGCATTCATCAACCCCATGAACATAGCTGGAGAATTCATCACACAAAATTGGATTAAAACAAACTCATAATTCCCTTAAAGACAAAAGAATGTAGTCTTCAGGATATCCACATACTTAACATGCAAATGATGATATCCTTACCACAAGTTAATCTTCATGAACCAACATGAAACCTTTATTTGGTCTAATAAATAACCAATCTGAGAAAGAGGAGAGAGATTCTCCACTGTCGCTTTGTTTATGTGACAATAATCGATACACAACCACAAAATACGATAATCCTTTTCCATGAACAAAAATAGTAAGACCTATAGTGACACACATGGTCAAAAAAACCACAATTTAATAGACCATCATGATGTATATGAAACTCATATAACTCAGAAGGGCCCATCCTGTATGGAGACATATAGATAACAGAAACTCATGTGTTTATTTTGATGCAAAACACGATTCCTCTCTGAAAAGGTAATCCTAAAACCTATTTGCAAAGATATTCGTGTACTCTTATACAACCCTGGGAAACACTAACTACTGAGCCTCTGAATAACTGAAAGTTAACACAGCCATCAAGGATGAAAAATACGGAACATGCCTCTTACCCATCTAATGGTCTCGCTCACCAAAAAAAACTACTGGATCTCCATCGTCATCGAAAAACACCACATGCCTCCGAAATCAATCAATGATAATATGAACAAATAACAACCACTCCATACTCAGGATTAAAACCAATGGTTTCATCAGTAAAAATATGAAATCTCCCCAAGAGTAGGGTAGACCTAGCACTAGCTCACAATATCAACATACATCCAAGAAGTCATCTCGACCTCCAACTGGCATAGTGAATTCCAAGGGAACTAGAATCCTCTCTACCTCAAGTACCAAATAATGGAAAATGGCAGGTGATATGATGTAGTGTGTCCCTTTTGAGTCAAACAACGCATACACCAAAGTAGAAAACACGCAAAGGTACCTCAAACGATGTCTTCCTTGCCTATCACTGGAAATGAAAAAGCATGGAGCTGACCAAGACCTTCCCCATGACCTTTATGACCATGATAACGACCACCACCATGTAAATGGTCTTATCTATGGGGATGAGGAGAATCATAGGGAAATCCTTTACCTGCCCCATCTGCTCTCTTCTAATCTAATGTTGGTGCAACCTGCTACCATTGTCTTGGCGGGAACTTCCTCAACGGAGGAACCTGATGTGGAACACCTTGTGCATGCTAATCTCACTAATATGTCATGAACTATTTCTACTATTTACCTCATCCTACATAAAAAAAATTCATGAACCCTTTGCATTTTTTGGAGATCCATTTCCCCTAGCAAAACGACATACTGAGGGCTGGGACCTACCCCCAACAGAACAAAAACTCTTCTACCTTGAAAATTGAGAACCCTAGACCACAACTCTTCGTCATGATGAATCTTGATTACTCCCCTCTTGTGAATATCTAGATCTAGATAATATCTTCTTGATGACTTCTTCCCTCACCGGAACCTCGAGATATGTCTTTAACAAAAACGGGGTAACCTTGCACTGGATATCATGATGCAAAGCCTCCTCTAAATGCCTCGCTTTGGCCTCCTCTTCTTGAAATAGGTCCAAAGAATATCACAATGGTTCCTAAAATGGATCCCAATATCTCACACACAAGAGTTACCCTACTGAAGGGTAAGAAGCCCATGGAGACTAGCCACCTTTGCAATTGAAGAAAGAAACATGACTCTGAACATGGCCCGGAACTCCTCCCATGAGACGGTTGACTCCTCATGATCCCTGAGGAACATGATCCACCACTTCCTCATTTCCCCATGCAGCATCGTCACAAAAAATGAAACCAAATTCCCTTTCCAATCATGGATGAAACTTAAATCTATCTCCAATTAATTCA
The DNA here is from genome assembly GCA_963277665.1 of Viscum album. Classification (NCBI taxonomy): domain Eukaryota; kingdom Viridiplantae; phylum Streptophyta; class Magnoliopsida; order Santalales; family Viscaceae; genus Viscum; species Viscum album. Next base: position 85,558,460 of record OY728151.1, on the reverse strand, counting down.
ACCAGTCATCTATGTATATTTCTGAAATGGATCCCTTGTGATTTGGCAGACTCTAGCACTGAAACTCTTAGAGTTTCCTCCTCTAATTGTCAACGTCGTCAACCTCCACTTTGTAGTGATCTGCTACTATAGCCTGCTGACATATTCTGAGTGAACATGACAAGGACATTAACTTGTAACCATACATTCCAAATTAAAAATAGTTATATCTCTTAAACCTATAATATGAAACACTAAACATTTTTAACTAATTTTATTTTATTTTATACATATTAGGTTAACCTATCCAACATACTACCCATTCAGATATCAGAATAAAGAATAATGATTCATTATCCATTCTTATATCTCAACCCTGAAACAAGTATCACATCAATTAGTAGCGACAGAAAACATAATGGTACATGCATCAGAACATAGGGGGCCTAAAATACCTATGTCTCAGTCGGTCTCTAGTGTTTAAAGCACTCTCTAAACATCACTAACATCGTCACCCTAAATACCCATGCAACCTCCCCAATTCATAAATCTTAAATTCATCTTATCGCTTGACCAGACCTCTGATACCACTCTATCACAACTGCCTCCCCACAAAGTGTGCCACTCTATGTACAACAATGTGATAAGGGAGATAGGGAACGCCCAATTCCCACCTCCTGTATGCTCTGGATTGGTAACTAGCGCCATGTTTATATTGAATACACAAGTGGAAGGCATTAACATCTAAGAGAACACATTCAAAAGCGAGAGATAAATCTTAAAATAACCCACTCAAAATTAGACTAAAATATAATATAAAATCTAATTACCCAAATGTAATTTCATGCATGAACTACTACAGCTGAAATGGAAAATTGCATGTACCAGAAGAACATAAAATAGCCGTGACCACGAAACCTAAACAGTTAATGCTACGCTAAGCTAGTAGTTCCCATCTTTATCTCCATACATATCTATGTGAGCTAAAATTTTTTGGTATAACATAATGTGAGTATAACAATATACTATGTAGGATCCTCTTAAGAGCCTCTCATGAAAAAGTAAAGAAATATTGCTAAAGCATAGTGAATAACATGTGGAACTAACTCATCACCTAAAAAGGTATACTATATTCCCAGCCTCACCTTGGATACCCTCACCAAGTATCACATTCAATTTTATATAATATAATAAATTATTTAAAGGTTACCATAATACCACTTCCCCACTGGTTTGTCTCTTTCCCAAAACATCTCACGACCTAAGATTCTCCTTCCAAAAAGTTCTCCCACAAACGCAAGGGTGAACAACCACAATTTGAACATTGTGAAACACAACCACCATGTCCACATAGACAAGGTAACCATGTAGTTTCCAGGAGCCACCACAGCTCACATAACGTGTATCATAAAAATAGTATTAAACCTCATGCCATTATTTCCCTTACACTGAGTAAGAATTCTCAATCCATCACATTCTATATACGTTTCACCGATAGTAGTCCATAGTAATCTATATCCAGAATATATATATGTGAATAACCCCAAGCCTTTACAGCACTCTACACCCATATATGGGGAAAACTAACCATCGTGCCTACCATCACATGTAACAACCACTATAATAGTGTGGGGCCCAAGGGTGTATTCAACCATCCATCCTACCATCAAGATGTTGTAAAAACAACCTCCGGGAATAGAATCATTGGGGTGTAAGTCTCCATAACCAAATAGGTGGGGTTCCATTTATAAATGAAAAATTACATGATACTATATATATCACAATCACATTATGGGAAAAACCTAGTCTTAGAATAAACTGCAGATAATGTCTCTCAGAATCCTAGATTCCCCTACATAGACTAGGTATCGTATAAGAACTCAAGCATTTAAAGAGGTACATTAAAATACTTTATCAATTTTTATCAGTTTCACTTTATATTAATTAATTCTTTAACCATTAATTTTCCGTTATTAATTCCACAATACATTTCATTATAATCCCACCAATGTTTCATGCCATCCTAGAATAAGAAAATTAAATCCATAGTTTCTCAAATGAAAACTCAACATTTCATCCTAGCTAGATCCAACCTCATGGGTTAAAATCAATTATTAAATCAATTATTAATATAATTACTACTTTCTAATATTACCATTAATTCTAGAAAAACCCATCTATATTACCAAACAAAAGGGGCTCAACACGGTGAGTATATGAACTAACCATCTTGTCATTTCCACCTATATCAAAAGTTTTCACCCATCCCCCCTCAAGAATCTAAACAAGGAATGCACATGGCATACCCTGTGTGTCTTCCACCCTTTTGGAAGGAGAGTAAGTAAGACCATCTTCCTTGAGAATTGGGGAAAGTAAAAAAGATAAACAAACAACCTGATCCATCAAGTATAAAATCATTAATATAAACCCCATTTCAGCTAACAGGCCTATACCCAAGTGGTAAGGGATTCTACATGACATTTAAAAGACCCAAAATTGATTCTAGCATGGGAAAAAATCATCAGGGTACTGTGGTAGTGTTGTACCTTTACTACAGAAGTACTATAGTGGTGAGGACTCTATATGGGAGAAGGTACTATAGAGGGTTCTATTACAGTGGTGGTACTATAGTAGGTACTATAGCAACCCAGGTACTATAGCATTACTATTCACCAGAGGGCCCTTTGGACCAAAAAATGGGGATGCATGCCCCTGGGACTTTGGGCTATGTAATGGGACATCGTCTACCAATTAAAAAGAGGTATTTTCTATTCATTAATAAAAAATGAGGCTTTGGACCCAAACTTTTAAAAAAATCAACCCATTTCATCACATCTGGTGTCCTCCCTAACACCCACATGCATAAAAAGAAGCATATTGCCACTCTAGGCAATAACTCCTGCCACTACCACTGGGCCTTTCTAACCCCACATCCCACAACATCCGTCCAAGATCATAACACATCACAAAGAGTATGAAATAATAATGAAACTATGTTCTTGGCTATAAACAATGAATTCTTCCTTCACACGCAATGATCTCTCACAGTTCCAATGGAGAAGGCACTCGGCCTTACATGAAAAAGAGTAACCTAGAACCCTATAAGGAATTAACTATTATAGATCAACTGGATATTTAATCCATCTTAATTTTTTGTTTCATTATTAGTAGGTTCCAACTATTGGTAACCTAAACATAAAGCTATCATAACTATGGAAAATTAATTTTACATGCTTACTACATCAATTTTATTATCATCAATTTACACAATGAACAACTAGATTTTTTAACATGACTATTTATTTTGGAAAATAATTGAAAATTAATCTAAATTTACATTATTTACCAATTTCTATCAATAAAAACATAATAAGAATCACAGGCGTAGATATCACACTATCTAGAAAAACAAGTGACAATAAAATACAATTGATACTGGTTTATTTATACACTTTAAATATTTATTATGTTAATTCCATTGCAATATTGAGGGATAAAACATGATAACTCTATAGTTTAACCTAAAATAATAGAGAAGTAATGAGTACCTTACCTCAAAACATTCTTGACATTATTTATGAACTAGACAACACAACCGATCATGATCACCTCTCCCCAGGACAACTGCATTCACCCAAGGACACCAAGACACAACTATACCAATAGACACCCAAGAAATATCAATTAAAAACACGGATATCACAGTCCATAACATGTAAGGGAGATACATAATATAATGGATCAAAGAAAAAACAATAACTGAGGTTGATCATACTTCTATAGATGATGGATCAACACTTTCTTCTTGAACAAAAAATAGGTGCTTCGCATGCAGCAAGACCAATAATAAGGGGAAATGATCCAAGGATTATGGTTTAATCACAACACTCCTATTGTAAGAATGTCTCGTTGTCCTTTAAACCATGATAAAGAAGAATTAATGATTGGAGGGATGGTTCCCAACATTGAAAGACTAGATATGAGACTAACATGGTTTAAAATATCTAAGAATATCAATTAATGGTGATCACATTAATACATGCGGTTTGACCAAGTAAAGGAATCCTAAGACTTAGGAAGATTAAGAAAGGTGTTATGGGATTTGAATCGGGACTAAATCCCAAAACAACAAGGGGTCCAATGTATTTTTCATCGAAGGAATCATCAAAGGGGTGAAACTGTGGGAAACGAGAAACAATGTTCACATCTTTCATAGAGACAAAACATTTCACATATGACTCACCAACACATATAGTAACAAATTTCACACCGACGCTGATAGTAGAAAATGTCACACCAACACTAATAGTAAAGAGTGTAATGCTAATGCTGACAGTATAAAATGACATCCCAACACTGACAGAAAAAAATGTCTGGCCAATTCCTATAGTACCAAATGTCAGGCCGAGAGTGAGAGTAAAAAATTTATCACCAACTATACTTTTCACATCAGTCTCACTGATGACAGTGTTCACATTTTCCTCACTAATGACACTATTCACATCTGTCTCACTGATGAAACTCTTCACATCTGTCTCACCGATTTCACTCTTCACATCTATCACACTGATGAAATTGTTTACATCTGTCTGAAGAATGAAACTATTCATATATGCCTCACCAATGTCATGGTTCACATCTTTCTAACTCATGCACTATTCAAAAAATTGGAAACATTGTTCACAGAGCTGAAAATTTGGAAAAGAGTTGGGGATAACTCACCAAGACCTCCCAGAACACCTTAAGCACCAGATTCTAGCAATGGATGGACTGGATAGTCCAGGACATTACAGTCCTCTTCTTTTTTGTAAAAATAACATCATAAAGGGGATAAATGATTAGATCATAATTTTCTTCTGAGATAATGAATTTAATACTCAGTTTTTATATCATTATTATGTTTAGGTATATGTTTACATGGATTTATTAAGAATCAACCAACACCAAATCTGGATGTTAATGTGTGTTGAGGATGGATTCTAGTGACAAATAAACTAATAAAATGTTTTCAGTTATTGTTCAAATTGAATCTAATAGAAATTCTATAGCACTAATTTTTTAATGAAGAGTTCCTCATCGATGATTTTATTACTATGATTAAGATTCTAGAGTGGACTTGTCCCCATCTGTGGGTGGTGATCCTAATTACCATTCAACTGAAGATATAAAACTAGATTCCTTCTCTATCTAATAGCTATTCTTGAATCCACATAGATCCTAGAGTTCCACAAAATGTGCATTATGGTACTTTTATAGGTTTGAGATGATAAAGGGTATTAGATAGAGCGATCTAAAACATCGTTCATCTTCCCTCTCTATCTCACATTTCTCAAAGTCATTGTGGTAGGGAGTCTATTAGTTGTTTTCCTATATAGACTTGAGGTTTATCTACCCAAAAGAAATTTGGTATTCTCCATTCAAAAGTTTTTATAGGTAATTTGTTATGAAGGGGGTTTAGGTGGGGTGAGTGTGTGTCTGGTCTAGTTTTCCACTAACAAGTTAATGTGCTAATGATATTAGCTTATAAATATCTTGAGAGCTCTGTAGATAATACTAAAAACATATAGTATGTGAACATATATTTAATATCTAATATATAAAGAATTAAAATAATTTAAATAAATATTCCACATCCTGTATTGAAGGATTTGTTGATACTGGAGTAGAGAATCCCACATTTTGTTATTGGTGTGGGGGGATATAGGGAAGGGATTTGCATCAAAACATTGTCTATATGAGCAATAATAAACCAATGAATGGGGGATTTAAACTATCAGTTTTGAATCCCTTTGATGGTTTGTAGCGTGGATTCTATAAATGAACTATTTGACTAGGTTGGGGGTACTAATTCTCATTAATCATGTTCTAGAAAAGTTTCAAAACCTATTTTACAATATTTAAACCCAAATAACTCTAACTCCCATCCTTACTTCCTAAGACCAATTGCTTGGATGAAGGTAAATCTTTACTCCAATAACTATATTTCATTCTGAATGATTCTATCTAGAGTATTATCTATGTGATTGATTAAAATGTAGAAGTAATTCATGGTTTCTTTTGTGTTTTAATTCAATGTGTTCACCTTTTTTGTGAATCCTATTGGATTTTGTTGGTGTTTCTTCTTCATAATTTTGTTAGCTATTCTTTAAGGACACATTCTAATAATGTATATATTTGATGATTATTTATGTATTTTTTTTGACTTTTTATTATTCCATTGGATTCAATTGTATATAAGATGTCCCATAAATTTGGGGATTTTTAGGGTTCGCACATAACCAAAAAAGGTTATTTTTAACAAAATTCCCAAAAAAGAGACTTTGAGAGATAGTGAGAGATAAGGAAAATTTATTGTTAGAAACATGTATATTAATATCCGTACGACACTATAGAAATTATCCTAAATAGAAAAAATAATAATAATTTAAATAACCTGGGATCCTATCGTAACATCCACAACACAACAATAAAATCATTTTCTAGGACAACAGTCCATGCGTTCCATTTTATTTGTGTTATTTAAAAATTAATGATATTAATGTATATCTATATAAATATAAATCAAAATGATTATAAAGTTAACTAAAAATGTAATAGATATGTTCATCATTCATGATTTATTTGAAATAAAAAATTTAAAGACTAGGTAGGAAATCACGTCTTCATGTTCTTTATAAAAAAATGACACCATTTAAGATACAATCCCATTATTAAACAATCTACATATTATTTAAAATATGTGTTTTGTTGGTAGTCTTAGTAGTACTAGAAAAATAGTCAAAATCAAATAGTTATTAAATATTTTAAATTAAATTAAAATTTCCTTTTAAAATAACTCTCCAGGTATGTCTCTTTTCATATAATATGATATATTTTATAAATTTAGTAATACAATAACCACTATTATTTTTACTAATTTTTTTGGGAACTAAGATAACATTAAACGAAAAATGTATTTTTTATATATGTTTTGATTTTGAAATATTACTATATATAACCAGAAACTTGTTAATTTTATGTGACAAATATGATTCTTATACGCAATGACCATTTTGATACCATTGAGTTTATGATAAATAAATTCCACAAAATTCTGAAATATTTCTTTTTATAACATAATATAGAACATATAAGATAAAATTTAAATGTAAAACATTGAATGTAGTGAATTAAAAGTCTATGTGGGACATCATTGGTGGTTAATTTTTTGGATATATATGACTTGGATTGAAAATATATATATTATCAATATCCCAATTGCTCACAATGATCAACTATAGAGTCTATAAAAACAATAAAGAAAAAACTATTTTAAAAATGAAAATATTTACTAAATTAATAAATAATAATGTTTTCCCAAGAATTATTTGTATTAAGAATCACCTATAATTTTTTATTTTTTTTATTTTTTTTGGCTACTTTGTTACATTTTATTTAAATTTAATATTTCTCCATTGATAATGATTTTGTATTGGATACATGGGGGATAAAAAATATATATTCTATTTCATAGGTTTTTACCTTTTAATTGTAATGCTATATATAATAGTAGAATATAGGAATATAATTAAAATATATTTAACATGGTTGATAATTTATTATAAAAGTAGATCATGAAACTGTATATCATATAAAAATTCAAAATGGTATCTTCAAATAGTCCATTAATTGTAATTTCACTAATATTCTCATTTCCAACCATCCATATTTTGGATTGTAAGAGTTTATAACGGAAAAAACAAGGGGATTCATTATAGTAAAAAACATTGAGTAATTAAAATCAAAAACATATTTATTATTTTTTATTGGAATCAATTATCATATGATAATCAGATTACATAAATAAGTCTCATAGTTCATTAGTTTAATCTCAGTTTTAACAGATTAGTTAAACAATCATTTGTTTTAAATGGAAATAGGAAAAATATAACTTTTACATACATTTAAAACTAAACATTAAAATTTTCTATAGTAAAGATAAGATAAAATTTATAAAAATAATAATTATTCTTTATCCTTCAGTATAAAGGAATCCAATATTCTTGAATTATGGTATCCATAGATTTAACCAAACTATAATGTATTGATTTCTTCAAGAAGAATGTTGTCAATCACAATGATTGGAGTCATTAATCTTCATGTCCCTATAAATACTCTATCATAAACCATATCATACAAAAAATAAAAAATAAAAAATTCATTATGTAATTTTTAATTCTTACATGGATTCCATTAAATGAATACTTTCTGGGTGTTTAAAGAGTTGTATTAATGAGTTGTTATAGAAGATAAAACTTATGAAGTGTTAAGACTAAAAACTATAAAATCCTAAATCTTTAAATGAACCACTATTTTTAGGTACACCTTGAATGGTTATATATATATATTTGATTCCTTGATTTGGTTGCATAAGACTCAGATGAACTCTAGTTTGAAAGATCCTCAAGTACATCTTTGTTCGATATAATTTATACAACACCCATATAATGATATAAAAATAATTCCATTCGATAAAAATAATTTTGATTCTTATTGTAATCATTATTATTATGATTGAATAATACCATTAATTATGAAAATACTAAACCTAGTAACCTAGATAGTCGAAAATCAGTCAAATTGAAATACTAATCTGAGTCCCAATAATAGAATAGACTGAGTTATACAGAGTTACTAAACATAATCACACTAATGGAATAAACATTGGTCATTCCAATGGACTATAAATTGGAATTCTAATATAATCACCACTAGTAAATTTGATTAAATGGACATTGGTTAGCCGAATGGACTAGGATTCCATTAGTTTAATATATCAGTGTTTATTTAGTTTGATGGATCAGAATTTTAGTGAGTGAAATGGATTAAACTACTCTAGATTGATTATATAATCAATTTACAAATATATTCACCTATATTAGAATAAATATTTTTCAAAAAAAAAATTTAACATTGAAAAATCTAATTATATTAAAAATAGTTTTTAAGATTGTGTTTTGATTTTCAAAACTGTGCACATAAATTATTAAATGTAAAAAATTTTACTTAATAATCTATTTCGTTTTGAAATTAAAAAAAATAACTTAATACTAAAACTAATTACTTTGAAAAACATACAAACCTATTATTTTCATTTATGTACACTTCTCCCATTGCATTTTTTTGTCATAATGTCATTATAATATATTTTATCTAGTAGATTTTTTTTAAAGAATAAGATAAGATAATTTATTAATGAAATAGTTATTAACAATTTCTCTTATCTCCTGAATGTATCCTTCAGAAACATCTCTCCAAAAAAATAATTTTCCCACATTTGAATTTTTCAAAAATGTTATAGGAGAAAAAAAGTACCTAAATAGTATTTAAAACAAATATATATAAGAATTTATTTAAAATAAAAATTTATCCATTAAAATACAAATAAAATTTAAATATAAAAATTGAAAAAATTCAATCATAATACGTGGAATGAAATTAATTCTTTAAAAATTATTTTTTACATAAATAGTTATGAAGGAAAAAGCATTACCTATTTTAAAAAAAATCCACGATTAAGGTCATCTTTTAGAACTCTTCCCGGTTATTCTCAGTTTTCTATGACTTTAACTTCAAATTAATGATCTTATTTTCTAGAAAATCAATCCTTCAAACATGTTTTTTTAAAATTTTAAATTCCTATTTATGAAATTGGTTCTCAATATTCTGAACATCCTTTAACTTCTAGAATTATTTTCTGGAAACATTTTTTTCTTCTTCAGTTCCAATATTTCGTGAGATAGAGACATTGATAAATATTATTAATGTTTATCCCATTAAAAAAATTCATAATATTCTTAATATAAATTTTTTGAAGTTATTTTCATTCTATAATGATGTATTTTAATCCAATTCTATTTTCTCAGTAGGAAACATTGTATCAATTCTAGTTACTTTTATCCATCTAATAATAATCATATGAATTATTTTATTTTACTTTGTCTCCACTTTGAATGATCTCTATTCATCCTCATTCTAAATAATTGTTACTTTCAACTGGGTTATTGAACAAATTCTTATAATATATTCACAATTTTTTATATTTTATTATTCTGAGATTCTATATTATGTATAAGCAGTGATAGATCCAACATTTTCTTCTATGTTTCAAGGATTTTTGTTAATTATTATTCCATTATTTGATCAAAATATATAGCCTAGTAATTCATTGACTCTGATGAATCATCAAATACATGTCCCAATGAATTTTTAGAAACTACTTTTTTTCATGGACATTATCATTCATTTTTCCATATTACAAAACATCAATTACATCACTGTTTCAATCAGACAAACATTTTCGTAGTATTTCTTCTTCTTATTACAGATTTTGAATTTTTATATTAGAATAATCATCAATTTTTTAAACTACTAAATCGACATATTTATAAAACTAAGTACTAAATGATTATGTTTATGAATAACTTTTCTAATTTTATTTTTCTTCTTCTTGTTCTAATTCCACATCAGTTTTTTATTTCAAATACGCTATAAATTATCATTCTAGTTGTCTAGACAACTATTATTTAATTATTAAATATGCTTTCCTATGATTTTATAGAATTTTTTTTTCTTTAATGTGACCATGTTATAAAATAGAATTTTCTATCACTATAAATTTTCCTTTTACTTTTTCAAAAAAATAAATGATCCTTATAGGTTCTAACATCATCTCGTTCTAGAATACATGGATAAAAACCCACATTCAAAAAATATACCAGTTGAACCAATAATAAAGGATAGATTGAAAAACTCTTTTACCATCCCGATAAGTAGTTTTATAATCTCCATGACCTTTTTCAAAAACCTTCGTAAAACATCAAAAAAATATTGAATCATAAATTATCACCTTATTTTTTGTATTATACTCCTTTATTATCTAAATATATTAAATTTTTTATTTTGATCTGAGGTTTCTTCCTTATCGATTCTGAGATTCAGATCAGAAGCATTCTTCTCTGCATTTCATTTTATCAATTCTTGATATTCTTCATCAGAGATAGATTTTTTTTAGTTTAGTGGTGACGAAACGCATTTCCTCTTGTCATGAATTTTTTCCTTTAAATGATTAGCTTCATAATTAGATGAGAAATTGTTTCATATTTATAAAAACTATTTCATATCTAGTTCTCATACTAACCCTATTCTTGAAATATTATCTTTACTTAACAAGGGAATTTTTTCCCTTATTACAACATCAAGATACTTTATCTTTATTAAGATCATATAGATTATAATTATCTAGTTCATAAAACAAGTAATATGAAAAATAATGAACATTATTAATAAATTATTAATGCCTCCAGTTGATATGAAATCAATTTTTATAAATATTTTTCCTCATATTCATAATAAAATTTTAAAATATATATATAACCTTCAGTATATCAATATATATATTTCTCAGAATATGATATGTTCCATCGTTAACACAAAAACTATGTAATTATGTTTCAAATGATACAATTTTATAAATTTCTCGTGAGTTTGAAACAAAGTGGTTGAAATATAAAATTTGAAGAAAACTTAAAACTTTTAAGGATGTTTATGGGTTACAGTATGAACCATTCCATTTAAATTGACATCACAAAGTTCAAAAGAAATTATAAATTTAGTTTGTAGGATTCAATAAATATATATATTTATAACATCCGGATCATCTTCCTCACTAAACTCAAATAATTAGTATAATTATTTATCAATAGAATGATAATGTGGGTTTAAATCAACATTTTTTGTGAATATGTTTATTAGACAATAAAATATGATAATTTGTTTAAAATGTAATTAGTTTTATCAAACCATTTTTATTGATCATACATTCCTTTGAAATATATATTTTTTCAATTTCATTTTAAACAATCCTTTTACTGTGGTAGAAATTACTAATAAGATCTAATCAAATGAAGTAGAAGTATAAATGAAAAAACATGAAAAGATAATATGGTCAGAGAATTTGTGGGTCAAGATTTATTATCATTCATAAAAACTTGTGTGGGATATGGTGAACCACACACATATTTATAGGCTCTTGAGGCAATAAGGGGACTCAAATTGGTGCCTCACTTTCCTGGTTGATGTCGTGCACTTGGCTTAGTCTCCCTACCCAAGGGTTTCTAATTCTCCTGAAGATGTTCTCTCACTTTGGGCTACTTTCTTGCCCAATCATTTGTTTATCTCTCGCTCTCTTTTCCCCACTCTGTTCTGGCTCCCCGGTCTTCTACTTTTCCACCTCCTTGTACTCTGATCTTGCATTCCTTGGATTCTCTCCATCTCATATTTGGAGTACTAGATATTATGTGGCTTTGGGGGAGCAGTTTGGTGGAAGCTAGATTTGCAGGAACTACTGTAGATCGTCCTTATTCCAAGGGTTTCAATCCCTCCCCCTTTCCAGTTATGTTCTACTTTTTTCTTTCTCATAGCACCAACTTTTATTCTCTCTTTATCAACATCCCTGATTTGTGTTAGAATCCTTGTTTTCTTCTGGATTTACACTTTATGCTCTAATATTGAATTCCTAAACTTCTCAACATGTATGAATTAGAGCATAGGATTTTCCAAGCTTTTTGAGATGCAGTTTAGTGGAAGATATATTTTTTGGCACATCATAGTTGGTCCTTCCTATTAGGGTTTCAATCCCTTCCCATTTTTTTGGGTTTGGGCCCTCAATATTCTTTATTTTTAATATGAATGTTTCCAGTGCTGGTTTTATGGGTAAGCTGTGGTGTTTTTTCAATTGGCATTAAAAGGTATTATATCAGATTATTTCTGATGGAATGTTGATGGCCTCTATCAACAATGTATGTTTCGTGTTTTGGTCGGGTTTAGTGAATTGGAGATGGTGTATTTTTGCTGTTTGTGTTTTTTGGTGTGTTGAAGCTGGTATGTGGTTGGGTGATGGGGGATGAACACATGTAGTTGTTGGGAAGATTCAACATTCTAATGTGGTATTGAACGACGACGAAAATGGCATGATGAGGGCTCATTTGTGAGATGGTGGTGACAGTGAGAAGGAAGTGGTCATCCATGAAGCGGCAGGTTAGAATAATGACTCTAGTGATGTGATGACAAGATAGGGGTGACGGTGTTATGATGATGGATGGTGAGGTGATGGTGGTGGTGAGGTGTCTTCTCGATGGTGGGATTCTTGGGATTCTCATTTGCCCACATTTTTTGGGATTTCCTTGTATGAATTTTAATATTAAAATTTAAATTTCATTTTTGGGATAGGTTTGTTGTGTAAGGTTTTATGCAGGTTATGTATGAAATTTCTTTCTGTAATTTTGAGGTTCCCACTTACCCAAAAAGTGGAATTTGAAAATGAAAAAAATATATTTGGATGTATAGGGTCGTGGAGATAATTTCTCCTCTAATGTTCAAAGATATCAAATTGAATACTATAACTTCATACTAATATCCAAATTATTCATAAAAATATTTATAGAATTATTATGATGTCTTAATGGTTCTCAAAATAATTTTTATAAGTCCCATAGATTATCTTATTTTTTAATATATTTTAATAAAAATAGATATCTGTGAAGAAAAAACTCAATAAAAAGTGAATACAGTAAAAACTAAATATTAGAAATTTCATTTTTAAATTAAAAATGCACATTCTAAGAGACTGTGTGTTTGATAAAAATTACTCTTTTATGAGAAAAACGAATGGTTTTTGAAAAAAACATATTTAAAAAAATAATGTTTTCAAAGAACAAAATATTTTGTAATGAAAATTTATTATTAAAGTAAAAATATATATTAAAATAAAATATTTAAATAAAACTAAATATTTTTATGGAAATGAATAATTTATAAAAATTATCTTTTGCGGAAAAACAAAAATTTTATAAATACTAAAAAAACTAATGTTTATAGAATACCAAAAATATTAGAAAATCACCACATATATACTCCCCCATTGGAAATGAGTTATTTAATGTTATGAGATTTTTAAACAAGAAGTAGATATGAATGATAACTTAGAATTGTTCATTAATAGCTTCTATTAAATATATTAAAATCTATTGTAACTAAAGGGTTTGATAAAAATATCAGCACTTTGTTCTTGTGTTGTGATGAAATGAAATGTAATATCCCCGTTTTTTGTCTGATCCTAATAGAAATTGTGTCTTACAACTATATATTTTCCTTGTGAGTAATGTGTTGTGTTTTTACATATAATGGAACTTGTCTTACCACACAGAATTTGAGTTTTATTAAAACAAATTCCAAAATCAGTGTGTGTTTCATCAACATCACTTGATCACAACAACTTCTAGCTACCACAAAGTAAGCTTCAACAGTGAAATGTAATACTAAGTATTTTTTTTACATGACCATAACATTGAAAATTATATTAATAAATGAAAGGATTGATATGTACTTTAACTAACCATTTTATGTCCACCAATTTTAGAATCCAATTATATTTTTAGCCCAAATTCATTTTTGGATGATTCAAAAAGCCTAAATTTATATTTCTATTAATATAAATAAAATGTTGTTTTGCATAATAATTATTGGACTCTTTGGGAATAACTTTATATCCCTCACACATGAATTAAAAATAATCTATATGAGTAGCTAATAAGTATAGTAAACATCTAATCATTTCTCTAAATTTATTTTGATCAATGGGTTTTATTACATAATCAATATCTAAAGTATTATAGGTTTTGATTGCAGTATTAGTAGATTTATTATCTCCATATATAAATTTCTCATTAATATATTCTATATACTTATGGGGATATGTAAAAGATCATTCTAGTTTTTTTGAAATTAGTAGACCTAGAAAATAATTAATTTCTCACATCATTCCCATTTAAAATATATAATTAATATGATTTGAAGATCAATTTATTAATTTTTTTAGTTGAATGAAATATAAATTCATCAACATAAATTTTAAAATTTTGATGTTTTTAGAAAGTCATGTAAAAAATGTTGTTGTAAAACATCCCACAAAATAATTATTTTTCAACAAAAATCTAGTTAATCTATCATAAGAAACTCTAGGGTCTTGATTAAGTATATGAAGTGCATTATTAAGTTTAGAATAAATTTTTTGGTATTTTATATTTTTCAAATCCATGGTGTTATTCTATATAAAAATCCTTAGGTATATATCCATTAAGAAAAGACCACTTCAAATTTATTTTGTAATGAATAAAATTAAAAAATTCTATATATTCTAGAAGCGTACGAATAGATTCAATTATTACTATTAGTTAATAAGATTATTCATTGTGAATTAAAACTTGTTGATTATAAAATATAATAAAAAGTACATCATTATTTATTTATATTATTCCATTTTCTTCACACTTATTATGAAACCCCTATCATAAAATTTACAATAGTATCATTAGGTCATTTAAAAAATTTCCATATTATATTCCTCTTTAAATAATTGAGTTTGCCTTGTATAGGTTTTACCCAATTCATATCACATAATGATTCATCAGAGGTTTTTGGTTCAAATTGTGATATAAATGAACCATTTTGAACTTCCTTTTTACGAAACATCATGTTATAATATGTTGATCTACATAACCAATGATATTATCCCTAGGATTATTCTTAAAGATAAAATTATTCCTCTATTTTATAAAAATAATTTTTTTCAACTACATGTTTTTCATGTTCTTGAGTTAGAACTTAAGAAATATAATTTTTAGGTTTTATCTCATGAGAAAAAATATATATCACTAGTTGGAAATGAGTTTTTTCAATAACATATAAATATGTGGTTTGAGGAATTATAAAAATAGAAGAATATTTTTAATTAAATTCAACTTGTAATATTTCCTCATCATTACTTGTGTTTTTTTAAATAAACATTTTGACTTACTGCATGGAGAAAAACAAGAAATTAATCCTTCAACATATTTATAGAATTATTATGTAAATTACCTTTAGTAATAATGAAAAGTTTTAATAACAAAAGTTCTTACTAAAATTTGAATTATAGTATAAAAAGTGGCACTAATTACATCAACCCCCAAATGTTTAGCAACTGGGTATTAACTTATCCTTGTTCATATAGTCTCCTAAGAATTATATTTTTCCTTCCAACTAAACCATTTTCCTATAGAGTTCCAGGTGATGAAAAGTAACATGTTAGACCCTTTTCAATAAAAACTATTTCAAAATAATAATTTATAAATTCTATATCATGATCATTATGAATTTTTATGAAGGATATATTTTTCTCAAATTTTCTATGGGATACAAATGTTTTAAAATAGAAAAATATTTTGAACATCATTGTTATAAAATTGAGAAATATATATCTATTTCAATCAACTAAAATGTATACATATTGTTTTCAATAGATACATTAATTTTGCATAATAAAAAATAAATACATATGTTATTATTGTAAAACATCAAAAGACGTGACTTCATTATAATATTGAAAATAAGACCTAAGTTTCTTTATGAATTGAAAAGATCATAAACTATTGAAGAATAAAATATATGATTTATTAGATATTTAACAAGTCCATTCATAGATATTTTAGATAAAATTTAAAGATTATATTTTCATAATACTCTATGACATAACCCTGATTATTTATCCATTACACTAAGGTATGGTAGATCTTATCTCTTAATGTCCAATATGTTAAGTTTCAAATAATTCTCAGGTAAATTCGTAGAGATAGTAATTTCAAATTTGGAACTATGAAAAATAAATATTTAATTCTTCAATTTCATAAAATATCACTCATTAAATAATTGATATGTTGAAATAAGGTTGTTCTTAAAAACAACAATAAATATAAAATTAAAAATTAATGTCTGATTGGGTTTGGTATCACAAGAAAACATATTTTTTGAATCCTCATTTGTCCAAATTTTCCATTTTGAGAAAATGTTAAATAATATTCAAATAATATTTATGAAATCCTGTTAATTAAAATTTATTTAGAGAAAATATACATTTCCAATGTCCACAACATTGAAATTTATTTAAAAATGGGGAACCTTTTTAGAATAAATTATTTATTTTGAACAATAGGCTTCTAATTAGTATATCCCATTCTAGATACATACAAATGAGGTATTATTTTATTTGCATATTATAATTGTTCAAATTACTAGTAATAAACCTCTATAGTTGACTTTTCTGACAAAATAACTTTGAATATAGATTCAAAACTTTGTTTTATAACATAATAAAAAATTTACTTGAATATTATTTTTCATGATATTTTGATAAACTAGGATTTTGAGTGAATTTTTTTATAAATCATTATAATGATAGTATTTTCAAAATTACATACTTCTAATTATTTTTAATAGTTTAAATATCATAAGTAAGAGTATAAATACTTGAGTTTTCTTTAATTTTTTTTCCTCGATAATATAATGATTTTTATTAATTTTTCATGGACGGATTTTTAAATGTTTTCTAAATATATAAAATTATTTTAATTATTTAAATATTTATTCACATCTATGAATCATATTTTTCATTGGAAGATATAGAATAGTTATCATTATCACTATTTAGAAAATTTATATTTAAAGTATCATTAGTTAGGGACATATTAGTAACCTAAGCCCTAAATTAGTTGTTGTTATTCATAATATCTGTATTTAAACTG
Source organism: Viscum album (assembly GCA_963277665.1). Lineage (NCBI taxonomy): Eukaryota > Viridiplantae > Streptophyta > Magnoliopsida > Santalales > Viscaceae > Viscum > Viscum album. Next base: position 85,540,824 of record OY728151.1, on the reverse strand, counting down.
ATGTTCTTCTGATCATCACTTCCATTATCACTCTTTGTGTCTGATTCTTTTAGACTTTTATTATTATTATGTCTGTATAATTTCTTATAATTCCATTAGAAATTTTATCTATCTTGTTTCTTCATTTATAATTAGTAAATTTAGGAATTAATTACAAGATTGATTGAATTCAAAAATAATAACTTCTGAATAATGATTCTTATTACTTATGCCTTTGTGATTATTTTTACACATACATCTGAAATATATTTTTAAAAAAAATCATATTTATCTTCTTAAAAAAGGCATAATTCCTTCCAAAAATTTTATGATGAAATACTATTTTTTTCAACTATAAATCCATTTTTATTTGATCAATTTGTATACTAATTACTAAAATGAAATTTATATAAAATAGTTTAAATATTAGAAAAAATAAATCCTCAAATAATTTTCATCATCTTCTCAAAATTTCATCTAAATATACACTCAGACTTCATGAGAGTAATAATAAAATCATAAATGGAAATGTGTGTTACCATTATCATATCATCAATAGCTATACTTTTGTGTTACCATTATATGAGAATAACAAATATAATATGTTTCACTATGATTTCATTAGTATGATCCCTCTCACAAAAATATTGAATACAGTTCTCTATTATCATTAATCATTAATAAATATTTGTAATAGATTTACCAGGTACAAAAAAATATTCATACTCGACACATATCATTTCTTTTGTAGTATCAATTACATTTGATGTTCCAAAATTTGTAACATATAATTTCTTATAGATATTATTTTTTGATTCATGAGAAGATATCTAACTATTTATATTTCTAAACATTAGACATATGTAATTTTCTTTACATGATATTTTATATGATATTCATGGTTCTGTTGATTTTAAATGAAGAAAATTATTAATCTATAATCATTTAATTTCTCATTAGAATTACAAAGGTATTAATATTAGTGTTAATAACTTGTTTCTTCATTATATATTTTCAGTATTCATAGTTTTAATCATCAATAATTTCTGGACATCAAGGATTTAGATTTTCAAGATTACTTACATTTAAAACTTTATTACTTATTGAAATAAAAATTATTTCTACAATATAAAATTTAGTGTAATAATAGTTTCTAAATTTTAGTATATTATAAAATTTTACAAAAACATTAGAAACATGATTAAAAACAAATATTTATCTTCCTATCCCAGATATCCTTCAATAATATAACATATTATATACAAAATAAAAATAAAATTTTTTATGTATTTCATTATCCTCACTTATATTCCTTAAAATGAAAATGCTCTGAAGGTTTAGAAAGTGAATATAATGATTTTTTATTGTGTAGAAAAGATTATACGTGTTATGTTTAGAAAATAATCGTCACTCATCTTCTTTAATGAATATATATTTATAATCAAATTTAAAATAATTTTATATATATGATTATAAATGTTAGTTTGAACACCCTAAGAAGATCTCAATCTTGAAAGATTAACAAGTACCTCTTCATCTGATGTCGTTTTAATGACACCATAATAATGATATAAATAGTATCCCATCTGATAGAAATAATTATTACTCTAATTATAAACATTATTAATCTTATTTAATAAAACATGTCAATTATGGACTAAAATTATTAAACCCAACATACTAAACATAGTCACACCGATAGACTAAACCCATTTAGAATGATATACTAAAATGATACATACAGATTTAATAGACTCATTCAATCTAATGAACTATTCTTTAATAATTCTGGTGGACAAGACTCTGGTATTTCTGATGGAATAGACATTGGTCATTCAAAATGACTAGAACTTGGTTATTATTATGGATTGGATTTCCATCAGTCCAATTTATTAACACTTATTCAGTCTGATGGATCATACATTTAGTTTTTTTATGGATCATAAAATCATTGGATATTTATATTTTCACATTATAAGGATTTTTACATCCATCCTAATTAATGTGCTTTTTACTAAAATATTCTAAATAATTGGTAAATATATTATTAGTAAAACATAGTTTTTAATAATGTTTATTAGTTTTCATATCTAAAAAACATGTAGAAGGAAAAAATTTGAACTCAACAATATATAATTGTATATATATATAAATATATATTCAAAATATTCAACATAGTATATATTTTTATCTTCGAACATTGTATATTCATAAACATAAAACATGAATTCATGTGGTAGTTGAATTTTTTGCGGTAAAGGAACACATTGGATCTATTTGATCAATTATTTTATACCCCGAAATTTATTGATTCAAAAATATATTTTACTTCTTTTCTCATTGTATAATATCATTCAATAGTTTATAACATGTTTGATTAATAATTAATGGTTCCTAAAAAAATTACATGGCATACCTCACTCCATTCACGTAACATTATATGATTAAATAACCATTATGTGAATGTTCAAATAGAAAGTGTAACTATGAAAACATAGAGATCATTTAGACGAATACATTTCTTGATAATATGATCATGAGATACATGAATCCATATTCTCAAAAGATACTTTAGATGTTATTTTATTATATATAATATGTTTGGGGATATTTTATATGGTACCTCTTGAAATAAGTTAATGAATGGGTGATGGTATATATATAACAGAATTAATTAGACTATGAAAATTTATAGTATAAGAAAGCTATCAGTAGTTTTCGAATTCACACATAAAATAATTTATTTTTAAAAAATTTATTACCTTAGTTATGTTCGGCATTTTAGTGTATTTCATATCCTCAAAGCTATATAGGTTTCTCACTTTGTCTTATGGTTGCTAATGTTTCATTTATTTTCATTGATTCATTTATAGAAATTACTCTATCACATAATAGATCCAAGCATCCTTTTCATTTTTAGTATCTACGTGTTCATAATTCTTTTTCATTCTCTCATTGGTATTCCCCACAAGTCACTCCTTTATCAAAGTACACTTATGGTGACACTACAAAACATCCACCTTTAACTCATCTAGGTTGCTTTAGATTAAAAAAATCCATTGAATTTAATTTTTCATTGGGTAAAAAGGATGATGAATCTTATGAATTATATATATTGAAAAGATATGAATATATTTTTTCATTCATATTTAATACTAATTTAATAATGAAAAATGTTCCCTTTTCTCATATTTTAACATGATTCCTCTATTTTTTATGTGTTTTCTTTTACCATTTACCCATTTTTGTTGACTAGCACCTCCTTCAATAATATATTATGTGAGATGGAATGTCTTGAGATTTTTATTCCTCAACATTTATATAAAATATAATATAATAATGTTTTTTTTATATTCACTAATATTTATACTATATATTTAATAGATATATGTTTTTTCAAGTGGAGTTCACGCCATCATAGAATTACAACGGTGGTATGTTTATTATAATGTAACCCATTAATTTTCTATGATATATTAATGTTTGATAAATTAACAATTACGAATCAAAGTTATTAATAAATATAATATCAAATAAAAAAAGTAATTGTAATATTCCTTAATGGATTACTTCTCTTGACATCCAATTAATAAAACTAAATTTTTTTATTATTATGTGATCATGTATTTATATTGGTTGAGGGTTTACATTCAACATAGCATCCCTATGATGATCTTTACATAGAGTTAAATTATAGCATCTATGATCCATTCTAGTTTCTATTAATATGAATTTCATCTGAAATCACAAAATATAAATTTATTATATATGGGAATATATGGTGTAAATTCATATTTCATTATTTTATTTTTTTAATAAAATATGAAAAATATATATCTAAATTTCAGTCTATATAGTGCCCAAATTTTATCATTCAATATATTCCCAACATTGTTCCATATATCTATATCAATTAGAACATTCATTTGATCATTTTATCTAATTTAACAATTGAAAATAAATTTTTTGGGTTAATAGGTTGGTCTCTTGAATTCTATATAAAATTTAATTTTAGGCCATTAATTCTATACTTATCGTTTGTACCTATACGCTACTCTTTAATATATTCAACCATATGTTAGTCATCATTTCAAATTTACTAAAATTAATCATCAATAATACATTTTTTTAAAATACTACTAACATAATAAGGTGGACCTTATTTAAACAAGTGGTTTAAAATTAAATTTAGATTATAAAAATACATTATTGAATACATAATATTATTATGAATCACATTGTATAATAACAACCAATCAGATATAGTTAACATATTTATCGAACACATTTTTTTTATTTAAATACTGAAGGCATTTGGGCCTTCAGACATGTATTCATATCGATTTATTATAGAACCTTTATGAGAAAAATAATCAATATTGCGACCCCCAATAAAATATTATAATACCCCTAGGAATTGGTCATCCTCAATGGAATTTTAATTAATCAATAAATTTTTTATTCAAAAATATAGAATAAATAAATAATTTTTATTTATATTATATGAGGAATTAAATAATTTAACTACTTATAATTCAATAATTAATAACACATCAATGTAATCATTATTCTAAAAATCCCATTGATGAATTCTAAATAATATAATTTTATTACACTACTATTATCATCCAAATTTAATTTAAAATTTGGAACATGGAATGTAGTATAATGTAACTAACCAGCTCAGGTACCATAGTAACATAATATATAATTTGGTCCTAGAAATCTATGAAGGGTGTTCTTGATTACCATGGGTTGGTGACAAGAATGTATAATCAAAAAATATTATAATGGGAATGAGTTATCCCCAAAAACAATAGAACAAATATAAACAAGTAAGTATTCATACATGGAAAACTCCAAAATGAGAAGTAAACCCTATGTAATTTAGAAAAGTACCATAAAAAGAGGGAAAACAAACCAAGCCGTGGCTGAAGAAACTATCCAATATTAAAGATAAACTGCTACTACCACATCCATGTGGTTCCTTACCCTTCATCAAACTATGAATAATATAATCTAAAAATTCCCAAAGGCAGAAGTTAGGTGTGAACAAAAATCATAGTAGGGTCTCACCAAGGATTACATTATAAGATGAAAACATTTAATGATCCAAATAAACCATTCAATTTTTAATAAAAAAATATGAAAATTCAAAAGTATATTTAAATAAATGAATGATTTATACTTCAAATTATGGAAATACATTATGAAAACTTCACAAAAAACAATTTATATAAAATAGTTTATATAAATTCAGATGGCACATAAAATTGTTTTCAACAACAATGTAATATATTTCAAATATACAGAAATGGGAAATATAGTCATCAGCCAAGAGGTATGATTGTCCCATGATATAAGATCATCAAAAACATTAACTTGAATATCAACAATATGTGTATGCATAAAAATCTTTGATACTGAAAAACGTGGACCCTTTACTAACCCACCATGGATGTGACCTACTGCAATAGGTTTTTCATCAGTTGTAAGCATCAAGAAAGTGATATCTCAAAAACTCAATAACAACATTGGATTTAATATTCTAGAATACAAATCAACGATGGGAAATTTATGTTATGACTTATAAAAAAAATTTCACCCTAATATATATTTTAAATAATTTCATTTTCCATTTTAAAACTGAAATATGGTTTTTAATCAAAAAATCAATTTCAAAGATAAAATCATTGAATCATTATCAAAACAATTTAAATCCATTTTTATTAAAAACTAATTTGAAATACATTTCATCAAACCAATTTTACATTTTAAATTTAACAATTATAATTTCAAAAAATTTCATCAATTTCACAATTCCACTCTAATTTAATGGAATTTGTTTTTTCCTACATTCATGGAAAATCCAATTTCAAAACCTCAATTCAATTGAATTGGGTTTTTAATCAATCATTTGAAATTAATTTCATTTATATCAAAAAAAATTATTTTAATTAAAAAATAAAAATTAAATCATCTAATTTATGGTTATTCAAATTGGACAATCAAAATAGAACCACCTACCATGGGATCAAGGGATCTCAAAACACCAATCCCTAAGTGGGAAACTCCAGTAAATAACATCGAAAATAGAGATATGAGAATAAAAACAATTTTTACAGTCTAAAATAGAGGGTTTTATATTCTCCCACAACACTGATATCAATAAACTCTTAGAGAGGAAAGAGGAGTGGGGAAGAGAAAGAAAATGAGAAGAGGAAACCTACAGGGTGGAGATTGATCATCACTCCTCTTGCTTTGGTTTGCCTCTAGAAGGATGTATAATGGAAAAAGTAATCTCTTTGGAGCTAAAATAGAATAAGAAAATGATATTGGGATAATTAGGTCCATTATATTACTAAAATAAGTTTATAAAGATGTTTAAAATTAATCATTGGACTAAAAAATCTCATACTTGTGGTTAGCTTTGTAGGGAAACATGTTTAGAAAAACATTGTACCCTAAATGTACAACCCATTTAATTTGGTTTCATGTTTTATCCAAAATGGGTGAATTACTTGGAATACCATGCCCCAACCACGAAGAAACAACTTCTTGTGTAATAACCCTGGATTTCATAGCACGTTATCTATTTAAAGTAATTCAGTTGTAGTTGTTACATGCAACACCGTGTTCAAGTGCATCATGACTAACCAAACTAATACTTCAATAAAAGTTTATGAATAATATTAACAAAATTTTAAATTTTATAAACTCCATATAATTTTAACATCTATATTATGTGTTTCTTAGTTGTAATATAAGAACAAATTCAATTTTTTAGATAACGGATATATTTTTCAAAAAATAAAATTTTATCGCCTTTTAATGGAGAACCCTTATTAAATCAAATATTTGACACTATTATATATTCAATTTGACAAAATAAATTTCTTCTTTTCAAGATGGACAGAAAAATATATTTTCTATAAATTTTTTGTTTTTTGGAGAACATTCAAATATTGATTAATAGTGAAAAATTAAAAATTTTAATTGAAAAAAAACTTATGTAAAAATATTAATTCATAGTGTTTAATTATAAATTATAAGGGTTTTTAAGTAAAATTAGATTATATTTTTATCATTTAATTCTATGTTGGGTATTCGAAGAAATTTTAAATTTAAATTGGATGTATACACAAATCAATCTTTTGATAGTTTTTACTTCTAAAAATCCACATTCTAGTTTTGACTACATGAATTAATTTTAGATTAATTAATGAAACATTTTTTTTATGAATTTGGGGAAATAGACATAATTTTTGTATTCATAATATCAAATTTATCTTAGGGTGATTTTTTTGTATTTTTCAGAAAACATTCAATTTTTTATTAATAATGAAAAACACAACGTTGTTGTTTAAAACCTACATTTTATTTAAATAGTTATTTATTTTATTTAAATTTATTTTAAATAAAAATATATAGATAATAACTATATTAGTTCAATTTAATTCATTGGAGTCATTTTATAGTAAAATTAGATGTATAAAATTTTATTAAACAATTTAACATCTTTTACCCACCATCAAGACACATTTTCAAATTTGCAAAAAACGTAATTTTACTACTTCTGTGAATTGAATTTAAAAAATTTAATAGAAATGGTAGAAATAATCAAGTAAAATTTTATTCAATAAGATGAAAATAATTTTTGGTGAATGGTAATTTTTAAATTTTATTTACCATGCTTAAAGGTAAATATGGTAATTAAAGGTAAATATTGATATTTTAATTACACTAACACATGTCCTAATTATATTGGATAAGTGTATTTCGACCAAAATCACCCCTAGGAATGAAATATAATCTAATTTGATCCACTGGTATTAGATTAAGACATTTATTATATTTTATTACAAGATAAGTTAAAAGTGTAAAATTAAAATTTTAATAACTAAAACAATTTTAATATAACGTTGTACATAATGTAAATTAGACTATAAAAATTAATTAGAAATATAAATTAATTTCATACATAATGGTATTTTATTTATAATTTTTAAAAATTAAAAATTAAATTCATTTATGACACAATGATGATGCAGTAATTACTTTATTAATGAATGATTAAAATAATATATATTATAAATATTAAAAAATATAAATTTAGACTTTTTAGGAATTCTACTAACTTTCTAGGTTAATATGAATAATTAGGACTGATTTATTTTTTTCTTCGACGTAATCATGTTTTGTTGACATTCACAAAAACAAAATATCAAATAGTGTCAAAATTGACATAAATTAGTTTTTAAAAAATATACTATATTAATAAATTATATAATATTTCTAAAAATATAAGGATTGGAAAAAGTATTTATATAATTATATATATGTCATTAATGAACCATTTTTGTTTCAGTTGACATTTTATAGTATGTTTATTAACCATGTAATATAATAATACAAGAATACATGGTAAAAGTTAAACTATGTAACTAAGAGTTAAATCAAACAGATAAGGTTAATACTGTGACCTAAAACTATATAAAACCTACTGGTTGAGGGTTTTTAAACCCATACCCACCTTATCCTAGAAATATATTCTTTGGGAGCCTTTATAAACCGAATATGATTATATAATAAATAATTGTTTCCTGATTTTCCTAAAGTAACCCCCATCTCTCTTAAAAAATTGAACTTCCTCTTATCACAAAATTAAACCTTCAAATCCATTTGTATCGGCCACCCCCTGATCTAATATCCACCAAACTACCATCACTTCAACCTAGAGTCCTTATTTTGATCACAAATCCATCCTAAGGATCCCTTTTGATCAAATAAAAAAGAAGCACCTGAAGAAGAGGTAATGATTTCATCATCTCTTCCAAAGTTCTTTTCTTCTTCCACTTCCTCTTGTTTTGTTGTTTCCATAAAAATATTCTTGTACCCTATACATAATTTGATTTTAATATAAATATGGTAACACTATATTCATTATTCTATCCATCCTATGAATGACAAAGTCACCATACTTGCGTACGTACGTCTTACCATCTTCACATCGTGTTGTTGTTTGTTATTCAACAAATCATTATTTGTATGGGTATAATTATGAATATAATAAATTGAAATAATAAATATAACAAGCTAATTTTTATTTATATATGATATACCATTCAATTATATAAAATTTCACTATTATTATAATGATATTGTCCCTCCTGCGTATGTACAGATTACCATCTCCACAAACGCGATGATATTCATTCGCCATCGTAACAATTAAATAATAATAATCATTTTATGATTAAATATAATAGTTAAAAAATTAATATAATTCTGGATATGAATCAAATAAATCTTATTCATAACAAACAGGACTTACGTAACAAAACATATAATGGAAAACGAATCAGTTAACACCTAAAACAATAATCCTATAGAATTATTAATAAAAATGAAAAATTAAACTATCATATATAATATTATATTTATGTATGTGGTTCTTTTATAAATTAATAAAAATTATTTAACTATTATATCAGAGGTTAACGTACCCTCAACTAAGGAAAATTACAAGGTAAGGGTTTTTTATCTCACGTCTTATTCCTGTGAGATTCATCCTATATTGCGACTATTTTCTTTTGTGTAATATATGTACTACCAAATATTGTATTCTTTGTGTAATATACATTAATTTATAGGTATTTATATCTTCATTGTATGATCCTTCTTTAATGGTGTGTATGATTCATATGTTTTCAAATTGGTAATGGAACCTCTAATTTCAATTTCAACTTGTTGGGTTTACGGACACTTCATTTATTATTTTACTCCAAGATTATGTGAAAACTAACTATTTATATATTTATTTAGTAATTAATACTCCCCTTTGTGTGGATATAATTTTGATACACATAATCACTCAATTGATAAGTTCTCATGTCATTGATATGAACTTGATAAGGGTAATCATAACTCAATTTCAATTCATTGAGTTAAACATCCAAGTCATTGGTTTTGTATTTACAAGAATATGTGTGAGTTTCCTATGATCTATTTCCACTGAATATCCAATCATATTGACTTTATTTATATTTATCACACATAATTTTTTCATTGATTTATCCTTAACTTAAGGATACATTCTTGATAAGGGATCTCAAATCAATTTACATTCTATTGGGGCCTCTTTGTTGTTATGTTCCAATTCGCATTTATATGGTGTATATACTATACATTCACATAATATTCCATGAATCCCTTTAGTCTAATAATATTATAATGTTTTTATTACCTAAATTATTTTTATTCAAGCGTCTCCCATTTGGTTTGGAACTATAACTAGAATATCATTTAAAGGTTTTAACGATTTATTCTTCTAAATCTTTCACATTAATGTCCATGTTTTAAAAATGGTTTTAGGGATTTATTTATATGGAAGTAAATTTTTTAAAATTAAAATTTCTTTTAAAATTTACAAATTGGTTTTAGACACTTTGATTCAAAAATCACTTTTAAACAGCTTCTTGATAAATAGTGATGCTTTTAAATGTTTTCATGAAAATGGAAAATTTCTCTCAAATAGTTTTCCTAATTATTTTCAATTATGTAAATTTTCATCATTAATCTTTATTGAGGTTGATTTATTATAATATAATCTTCCATATTGTATTTAATGATTTATGGTTCATTTTGGATGTGCTAATTTTATTCCATTCATGGTTTTTGGTTTAAATATTAACATTTCTTATGCTAGATATAATACGAATGATTATGTTATGTTATAACCTTTTCATAGGAAGAATTTTCTGGATTAGTAGGTGATGGGTGGATCCTGCTATAGCTCCTCGATGCATCAGTAGGTATCATGAGACAAACTAGTGTCTTGTTACAAGGCTTTGACAAAGTCATTATTTGTGGTCTTGGAACAAGGCCTTGAATATGTGGTTATGATCTCCAGCATTATGCATTCTAGCATTTTGAAATTAGCTATTGATATTACATGTGATTATTATACTATTATAATATCCATGTGAATATGTAAATAGAACTGTTTGAATTATCATGGCCATATTATGATGAATTTTAAGTTTATAAGGCCTGTGTTTTAGTCTTATACATTGACTTAAATGTTTATACTTATTTATGAGAGTTTCCTCTCTATTTTTATCTTTAATGAGCATATGATATCACCTTTTTCTTATGATTTCGTTTTCCTAGGATGTGAAGAAGTATATTGTGCATGACCTACATGGATGGGTTAAGGGATATGAGTGTGTTCAAAGGGGTCACATTATTGATTTTTATGATGTAATATAAAACTTATGTATTCATCTAGTACTTCGAAGGCTACTAATCTAATAGGTATTTAGAGACTTGATCTTTTTTTATCATTCTATTGTTACGTAATAATGCAGCGACTCTAGGTAACTAGGGTAGGGCATTACAGTTCATATCAGATGAGTTTCAGTACACACTATATAAGATTGATTTAGAAAAACTCTGATTAGATAACGTTACCTTGTGATAAACATTGAGGATTATTATAGAAGATCTTCCTACAATTTTAGTAATGTAGAGATTTTTTTCTTTTCCACGAAATACATCCCAGTCTAGATATGAGCAGATTGAGCCAGCTCTAGCACAGATGTACCTTAGAGTGAAAACTCCGACAAAGTGTTTTGGGATTGACCTGGTGTGTCCTGGTACATGACAATAGGCCCTACTTCACTCTTGGTTACATCACTCCTGGGGGATATGCTTTCAATAATTCATGTTTCCTTCACAAACCGGTTTGAATGATTTTAATATAAGATCCAAATTAATAACCTTGATTAATCATATGGTGATTAAGATTAAAAATAATGTGTCATGGTTTTATTTAAATGATATTATGACTGTTGTTAGTCGCACTCTGCTTTCTGGATTTAGTCAATTTTTGGACTCCAATGAAATCATAGTAACAACGAACATGATTTGCAAGGTTGGCATAATGGTGGAAATGAGAGGCTAAATGGACTATTGATTGGCATAAAAGATATCGTGTTCATTATGAATTAATTTTCCAAAAATATGATAAAAAAACATATACATTAACCATCTACCAAACTCAACAAATAAGAGAAAGGTATAGAATGATAAGAGCTCTAGTAGTGTAGACCATAGAAAAAAGAATTATAATTTTCCATTATGCAGGAAATGTGGAAAGAGACACCGAGGAAAGAGTCTCAATATGACAAAGAAATTATTTTTGTGTGGGAAAGAAGGACATAAAGTAATGAATTGTCGAGGGAAAATGAAGAGTACTATGGAAGAAAATTAAAATTATCCTATGAATACATTAATAACCATTTTCCATAAATTTAGGGAACTTAGGCATTACTAGAGTCAATTTAATATTCTATAGGATAACCTCTATGTCAAGGAAGAACCTATGTGAAAATAAATGGATTGTGATTTGTTTAAATGTATTAATTTTCTTTATCGATGGGATTACATTAGAAGACTTATATATTGTATGTGTATCCCTACCGTTTATTATGTGAAAATGTTATTTGAGGAATAATTATCTTTTCTTTTGTGGATAAAGTTATAAAAAACTATTTGGGATTATATGATCCTTGATTAAGATTCAATTATAGTTTATTACTTTTTTGGGAATAAAATGCAAGGTATGAGAAAAAATTTGTGTTTAAAATATGTTATCATTATTTTTGCTGAATTTATCTCATTTTTTTGGAATTTTATAAAATTATATAGTTTTTGAAAAAGAAAAACATGCAGATATTGTGACAACCTGTCATGAAATACAATGCTATAGGAATCAAACCCACGGCCAAAGTACGACTTATATTCATCTCCTACTACAGGACTATGTGAAGTCCCTGGTTAGTATGACTAATTCTTTGTAGTTAAATTATTTTTTGGTTCAAGAATATATTGACTTTTGGAACTTATTATTTATCCTTATTATAGGAAAATGATTTGTTGATTAAGTAATAAATGTTATTTTGGAAGATGTTCGCTCTTTTGGGAACACTAAATGCCTAAGGAAAATAGTGTACTATAGGATTTAATTTGAGGAGAAATGGTGGATTTTTATTTTGGAAGAATTTATTTTTTTGGAATTATAGAGATTTGGGTTATTAATGAAAAAGTATTGACCTTTTATAGAGAATATGTGATTAGATTAATTACTTTTATGCATGTGAAATTAAGAGTAGATAATGTTTTTTTGGAGATAAATGTCCTGATTTTTTGTGGAAGACTATGGGATAAAATACATCATAATTTTGGGTTTCAAATTAATTTTGAATTATTTTTAATAATTTTTGTAACAATTTTTGTTTGAATGGACTTTGTGAACATTGGTTATTGTTTGTTTAATTTTGGAGATTAAGAATTGTATTTATTTCTGTAATGGATTATCCTTTTTTGAGATCATCTGATCTGGTACAAACCATTTTGTTTTTGGTTAATGTCTACAAAAAAGTTAAATATATAGTTCATCATTTGTGGATTATTATATTCTATATAAGTTTATTCTAGCACTTCATATGGGACTAAGTCATCTTGAATACTTATCTTTTTGAGTGAAAGATTTGTTCGTGGTAGAACTTAATTAAAGGATGGAACTCTACATGTAAAGAATATTTTTTATATTATGAATGAAACAATTCATAAACATTAGGGAAAGGATCTTAAAACCAAAATTTTTTTATCCTAATACTTAGTTATTTGTTGAATTGATGATATTTTAAATCATCATATATTTATTGTTTTTAGACCCTCAATTTTCCATTCACCTATTTTGATTGATGACCTCAATCAATCCCTATTAATATTTATGTTTTCACCCTATTAAAATATCCACAAATGTTCTCCTATTAAAAATCCTAATTGATGGTGAGTTTTTAATTTCGATTTCCCTCTTATTAAGAATAAATTTTATTATTAATATTTTCGATGTGGGTTTTCCAAAAAATTATTTTTTCTATTTTTAAACCTTTTATTATAGAAGAACAATTTCAAATGTTGGGGAAACAATATATTGAAAGACATAAGAATGTAAAACCTCCATATTTCATCGCACAATATCGCTTTAATGTAATTCAATAGCTGTTGTTACACGCAACACCGAGCGTGAGCGCATCACGAATTTCGAAAATATCCATTCAAAAAGTGGTTAAGAATAGTTTTAAAAACATTTTTTATATACTCCATATAATTTTAACCTCCGTTTCTGTGTTTCTTAGATAAAATATATGAACAAATTCAATTATTTCGATAATGGAATTATTTTTCAAAAATTAAAATTTTCTATCTTTTGAATGGTAGAGCAGTTTTATATCCAAAATTTGGCACATTTATATATTCAATTTGAAAAAATAAAATTCTTATTTATAATTTGGACATAAAAATTTAGTTTCGATAAATTTTTTGTTTTTTCTGATAAATTTCATATTTTCATTAATCGTGAAAAATATAGTATTTTTATTGAAAACAACTTCCTTAAACAAAATAATTTATAGACATAAATTATAAATTTTAATTGTTCTAATCTATAATTATATTATATTTTTATCACTTAATACAGTGTTTTTCATTGGGTAAAAGTTTACATTTAAATTGGTCATAAACACATATCAATATTTTGATAGTTTTTACTTCTAAAAAACCTGCTTTCTAGTTTTGACAATGGAAATTAATTTTATATTAATTAATGAAACTTCAATGTTTTTAATTTGTTGAAATATAATTCATTTTTGGATTTGGAATATCAAAATTATCTTAGATTTAATTTTTTGTATTTTTCAGAAATCGTTCAATTTTTTATGAATAGTGAAAGACGCTGCGTTATTGTTTAAAACAGAAATATCATTTAAATAATTATTTATTTTATTTAAAATTAATTTTAGTCAAAATAGATACATAATATCAATATTAGTTCAATGTAATTTATTAGAGTCATTTTATAATAAGATTTTACGTATAATATGTTATTGAACTTTATAATGTCTTTTACCTACCTTCTAGGCACATTTGTAAATTTGCATAAAACATAATTTTACGTCTTAGGTGAATTGGATAGAAAAAATATGATTGACATGGTTAAAATTATTAAGTAAAATATGGTTAAATAATATTGAAATAATTATTGGTGAATATTAACTTTTGAATTTTATTTACCATGGTTAAACGTAAATATGGTAATTAAAGGTAAAAATGATATTATAATTACACTAACACATGTAATAATTCTATGGGATAAGTGTAGTTTAACAAAAATAAACCTTATTAATAAAATATGATCCTATTTGATCCACATGTATTAGATTAGGAAATTTATTTTATTTTATTTATAGAGGAGTTAAAAGTGTTAAATTCAAATTTTAATAACTAATATATTTCTAATATAGGGTTATAAATAAGATAAATAAGAAAATACATATAAATTATTAATCTAACAAAATATCATACATAATGGTATTTTATTTATTATTTTCAGACATTAAATAATTAAATTTATTTATGAAACAATGATTATGTAGTAATTAACTTATTAGTGAATGATTAAAAAATCAATATTATAAATATCCAAATAAATTTAAATTTAGAATTATAATGAATTAAACTAATTTTATTGGTTAAAATGAAATTTTAGTATTTATTTAATTTATTTTGTTCTATGTATTCATGTTTTTTTTTTCTTCCACATGACCAAAATACCAAATAGTGTCAAAATTGACATAAATGAGTTTTTAAAATAAATACTATATTATTAAATGATACAATATTCAAAAAAATAAGGATTTGAAAAAGGACTTATATACGATATATATGTCATTAATGAACCACTTTTGGTTCTCTTGGAATTTTATAGTAAGTTTATCAGCCATGTAATGTAACAATACAAGATTTCATGGTAAAAGATAAACTATTTAACTAAGAGTTAAATCTAAAACCTAAGGTTAATATGGGGCCATAAGCCTGTATAAAACCAATTGGTTGAGAGGTATTCGACCCATTCCAACTTTATACTCGAGTTAAATCTTTTTGGAGCCTTTATAAATCGAATATTATTATATAATAAATTAATATTTCTAGCTTTTCCTAACGTAACCCTCACCTCTCTTATGAAAAAGCACTTCCCCTTTTCTTAAAATCACACCTCCAAATCCATTTTTCTTGGCCAACCCCTACTCATATATCCTACCAACTACACTAAATTCAATATAGATGCATTAATTTGATCATAAATCCAATATATAGATCCCTTTTGGTCAAATCAAAAGGAAGCACCCGAAGAAGTTGTAATGATTTCATCACCCCTTTCAATGTTCTTTTCTTCTTCCACTTCCTATATCTTTGTTTTTTCCATAACAAAATAATAACTCCTTTACCATATACATACTTTGATGATATTATAATTATGGTAAAAACATATTCATTATTTTATCCATCCTATGAATGAAAAAGTCACCAAACATGTGTAAGTACGGCTTAACGTCTCCACGTTGTGGTGTAGTTTGTTATTCAAAACATCATTATTTGGATTGGTATAATAATGAGTATAATTGGTTTATATAATAAATATAAAATTTTAATGAATCTATATATATGATATACCATCAAATTACATATTATTTCACCAACAATGAAATAATATTCTCTATCATTCGTACGTACGGATTACCGCCTCCACGAACACGATGAGATTCATTCCACACTGTAACCATTCAAGAATATTTTTCATTTTATGATTTAAAATGATGTTTAATAACTTAATATAAATCTGGATTTCAATCAAATACATCCAAAATATAACAAATATAACTTACATAACAAATAATATAAAAGAAAACAAATCCTTTCACACCTGAAACAATGATACTAATGAAATATTACTAAGAATGAAATATTAGAATATCATATATAATATTAGATATAGGTATGTGTTTTTTTATAATTTAATAAAAATGATTTAACTATTATACACAATTTTAACATACCCGCGAATGAGGGAAATTACAAGGTAAGGGGTTTTTATCTCACTTCTTAATCCCGTGAGATTCATGCTATATTTCCACTATTTACATTAGTGTGTTCAATGTATTGTCCATGATTGTATTCCTTGTGTAATATAATTTAATATATGGGTACTTTCGTCTTCATTGTATGATCCTTCTTTCATGGGGTGTATGTTTTGTAAGTTACCAAATCGGTAAGGGAACTTGTAATGTCAATTTCAACTCATTGGGTTTTACGCACACTTCATTGATTATTTTACTCCAAGATTATGTGATAAATCACTATTTATTTATTTATATAGTCATTTACACTACCCTTTTTGTGGATATAATTTTTATTCACATAATTATAGCATTGAAAAATTCTCAATTCATTGATATGAACTTCATAAGGGTAATCTTAACTCAATTTCAATTCATTGAGTTAAACATCCAAGTCATTGGATTTGTTTTTTCAAGTATATGTGTGAATGTTCTCTAATTAATTTACATTCAATATCTAATCATATTGAGTGTATTTATATTATTCACACAAAATGATGTCATTTATTTATCCTTAACTTAAGTATTTGTCCTTTATAAGGTATTTCTCCTCAATTTACATTCCACTGAGTCTTCTTCGATGGTATGCGCCAATTCACTTTTATATGGTTTATACACTGTACATAGACAAAGTATATCATGGAAAACATTACACTCATGATATTATAACATTTTTATTACATCAATTATTTGTTTTCATGCACGTATCATTTGTTTAAGAACTCTAACTAATGTATCAATTTAAATGTTTTAAAGATGTATTCTTATAAATATTTATCACTAATTTCCATTTTTTAAAAATGGTTTTAAGGATTAATTTATATGTACATGAAAGTTTTAAAATTAAAATTCATTTTAAAATTTTCATAGTGGTGTGGGAATCATTGATTCAAAAATATCTTTTAAACAACATCATTATAAATAGTGAGACATTTAAATATTTTCAAGAAAAAGGGATATTTATCTCAAATAGTTATACTGATTATTTTTATCATGGTAAATTTACTTCACTATTATTGACTGTGGTTGATTTATTATAATAAAATCGTCCATAATGTATTGAATGAGATATGTTTGACTGTAGATGTACTAGGTATATACCATTCATTGTTTGTGGTTAAAATATTAACATTTTGTATCATAGTTTTAATAAGAATGTTTATGTTATTATTAATCCTTTTCATTTGAGGAATGTATTGGATTAGTAAGTGATGGGTGGAGCCCGCTATAACTACTTGATGCATCAGAATGTCTTATGAGACAAAACAGTGTCTTGGTACAAGGCTTTGACAAAATATTTATTTTTAGTCCTGACACAAGGCCTTGAATATGTGGTTATGATGTCTGGAATTGTGAATTCTATCATTATTAAATTATCTATTGATATTACATTTGATTATTTTACTAGTAGAATATCTATGTGAATAAGTAAATCGCACTATTTTATTTATCTTTTCTATATTATGATGAAGTTTGTCTTTAAAAGGATTTTGGTTTAGTCTTATGCATTGCCTTAAATTTTATGATTATTTATGATAGTATCTGATATATTGTTATCCTTAATGAGAATATGAGCTCACCCCTTCCTTATGTTTTCATTTTCCCATGATGTGAAGAAGTATATTATACCTGACCTACAAAGACTAGTTAAGGGATATGAGTGTGTTCAAATGGGACACATTGTGGTTATTTATGATTTAATATAAAACTTTTGTATCTATCTTGTACTTCTAATGAAACTAAACTAATCGTTATTTTGAGACATGACCCCTTGCGATCATGCCAATGTTATGTAATAAAGGACCGAGTCTGGGTAACTAGGATCGAGGCATTACATCTTGAGTTTTTTCATTTTTCCTACTAGGCCACGGAGTTTAGAGAACTCGTTCTCCAACTATGCATAGCCGAAAAATCACATTCCAACTTTTCAAAATTTCACTAGAAACACCCTTAAATGAAACCAAACCAAGGATACATTAAAATAGTTGTTTAGGGGTACATGAAAACCATAACGGGATGTTACAACCTCCCCCACTATAGAAACATTTCATCCCCAGAAATCCCATGAAGAATCTCCCATGTCAAAGAGATGAGGCCACTGCTCTATCATCAATTCCTCCTTGTCCCATGTCTCATGAGATTATGAACCATGCTACCATATAACTAAATCAAAAAGTATATTCCACCCATGATGTTCCTTGGTTTCCAAATCAAAAAACTTATCTGGATTTTCATTCATAGATAAATCTAGTTGAACCTCAAGATCAATCAAACTCAAAACATAAGTTGGATCATATAGATACTTTAAGAGATATGATACATGGAACATGTTAGGTATCGATGTTAGATATGGTGGATGTGTTAAATGGTAAGACACCTTCTGTTCCTTATCTACAGCTTAAAATGGCCCCAAAAACAAGGATTGTGTTTTCTTTTCCTCTAATACCATTGATGAATGAAATGAGATGAAGCATTCAATAAAGCATGGTGACCGCCTAAAAATTACAATGTTATGAAACAACAATAAACATAATATTTATATTGAATATATGCCATTAGCATTATATGATGAATAATATGAATATTTTTAATTATATCTTATACCAAGAATGATCAAACCAAGGAACCTTTTACAATATATGACCACCACAATGATGATTTAAAAGGAAACAATACAAGGCCTCAAAAAATCAATTTTCATAACATGCATGTAAATATTTTTATATGTAAACTCAACCTGGCCCATATGATCATTCAAAGCTAAAAAACATGGAAAAAAATCATGGATAATAACCTAAATAATAATATATATATATAAATATATATATTTCTATCTGGCCATCTGACTTCAGATGGTATGTCATAGTCAAATAGACCTGAGACCCCAGTGCCACCAGAAGGTCTATCAAAAAGTGAGAAGTATACCATGAATCCGAATTAGATACTACAGTTTTAGGAAATTCAGAAAAATGAAAAATCTATTTCACGTAGATATATCCCAAATCCTCAACGTTAGTTTATCATGAATTTTAATATTGTGTGCCAATTTATCTAGACGATCGATCACATCCCATATCACATTTTTCTTTTTCCTAGTATATGTAAACCCAACAAAAAAGTCCATAATCTCTCATAACACTTCTTAGTAGGCACACAAAATGTATATGGAAAAACCAAAGGGTTTAGTGCACTTCATAGACATGGAGAAATGAATGAAAATGAGAAAAAAATCAGTAATTCCTCTTTGAGTACCTAGACACTAAAATCTACGATGTAAGACATAGAATATATTAATCATTCCTGGGTTCAATACCCATAGTTAGTTACGAAAAGTCCCCATCACAACATTTCTTACCATCAATGGTAGAATGAAACGACTCCAACAAAAACGAATTCCCTCTGTGGATAAAGATGATTCATACACGGTCTCACCAAAATAAAAATATTCTATAATGCTACAGAACACATCAAAAATCTTTTGTTCCGAGAGAAAAATATAGAGAGAATATGATTTGAAATAAAAACTGGCCAATGAAAACTCATTATAAAATTATGGGACACATATATTTAACTGTGCAAAAACAACCACCAACATCCAATCTTCTAATGATTCTTTCATGGAATGGGTCATATGTTTCTTGCTCAATGTATTTTCAATGAAATATCCTTTCCTTGGGGTATAGTTGATTTCCAATTCGAAAAATTTTAGTTATTCCAGCCATTTCATGTGGAATAGTTTCAAATATTTTTGAAATATGTTAGGACTCAAGATCTTGTTGTTAGAAAACATGGTAAACCATTCTCCAAAATGGTAGTTCCACTAACTCTTAAGAATGTGCATCACAGATAAAAGTTCAAGGTCATGGGTCATATAATACTTTTCTTTGTTCCCTGGATGATATGATACAGAGGTAATGAAATGATCACCTTACATAAGAACACAACAAAAACCTATTCCCGATGTATCACAGAAGTCCTCATAGCTCTCCCGAGCCTTTCAAACAGTCAACACTAGTGAAATAGTGAAAATATGTTTCAACTCCACAAAATATTTTTGACACTCCTCATCCCAGAAATGACTTACTCCCATCTGAGTTAGAGAAGTCATCATATGATAAAAACTCTAATAAGTCCATAATGAACTGGTGATAATTCCCAGTTAAACCCAAGAAGCATCGAATCTCAAAAATAATTGATTGTTCCCATGCCATAATAGATTTTACCTTTTTGGGATGATAGAAATACCCTATTTTGGAACCATGTTCCCAAATAAAATCACTTCCTAAATTCATAAATAACAGTTTGAAAGCTTTGCATAAAGTCTTTTATTTCTCAATAATTCAAAAAATAATCTTTGATGATGCACATAGTCCTAATCAAATGTTGTGTGGACAGGAATTTCACCCAAAAATACCACTAAAACGTTATCATGGTACTCATGGAAAATACTTTTCATTAAATACTAAAAGACTAAAATAGAATTTGATAAAACAAATAGTATAAAATTTTACTCATAATTTACATACCTATTCCAACTAGTAGTTTTCTAAATTTATGATTCTATTATAGTCACCTCAAGGTAATAAGAAAAAAGATCAATATTGAAGAAAAAAATTTCCCGCTTCAACAGTTCAAATAAATTATTAATCAATGATAACTGATAATTATTATTTACTGTAACTCGATTTTGTTTTTTCTAATCCAAATAATGTCAAAGTAAATCAACTTTATTCTTAGTAAGGAGAACCAACACCTCCCATATTGACACGCTTGGTCATATAAAGACATTATATTGAAAATCAGCCAACTGAGTCCTTAGTTATTTCATTTTAGTTAGTAATATGTGGTAATATGGGATATACATTGTTTGAGTAACAGGTACTAAATTTATAAAAAACCCTAACTCCCTTACGACTGGAAACCATAGATATCAAAAGGGGAAACATCGGGAAATTCATCAAGAACTGGATGGGGAACCCCACTAATGGATTCAATCTTCACGTCTAAATAAACGTTGTTATTACTTTCCCCAACCCTAGATAAGAAGTTCACGCAATACTCTAACTTAAGTCCCACTCTCCTGGAATGATACTGCAGACCCCATCAAGTGTTTTAATCAATACCTGTCGACGATAATAATCAGTCAGGGAGTTTTTTGTTATAATCCAATCTATCTTGAATATAACGTCTTGTTGTTTCAGGTTGAGAACTATAATATCTAACACATGATGGACATGTGACAAAGATAATACACAAGAAGGATAATTAAGACCCTACTATCTCTTTGGTAAATGGATTGTAGTAATATCCCTCGCATAAAAAAATTTATATATGCTGAATTAGTATTTTTAAAATAAATGTTGAAATATTTGAAATGGATGAACCATGGTCAAATAAAGGAGTCACTAATGATGAATCTGTAGTGATGGTACCTATAATAGTCCCTGGACCCGTATCGGCTTCCATGTGAACACTTCAACTCCATGAATAACCTTCGTTCTAGATGCATGTGGATTGAATGACTTTTTATTCGATGAATATGATAACACCATAGTTTTATTTGGTAACAATTATAATGTGAAACTATGAGGAGTAGAAAATAAATTGAATAACTTTTATAGGTTACCCAATCATCCATAAGAGTATTAAATATTTGGTACCATGGTTTAAACTAGATTAGAGTGTCCAAGATGGCCTCACTGGTAGAAAATCATTAGACCTCAAATAAGAGCTGCAGGAGATATACAAAAACCATGTTTTTGAGAACCACCATAAGAATCATCACACTTTCTTTTGTTTTGGTGAATTTAGACTACCATGTGGTGAAATGGAAACTCCCATCATCCCAAACATACTATCCATGTCCATTTTGACCATCCACACTCTATCCATAACAACAACATAAGAAGTTATCATCAATAAGAAAACTTAGTAAATTATTTCAGATAATAGTCCCAAATTGAACCAAAGAGCCTTAATATTATAGATTGATACATTCATATGTAAAAACTAACCAAATTGCATAAAATTTTTTACGTACTTCATCATAGTCTTGTCAGTTTGGTCATGTTTGAAAAACTCAAAACTCTTATCCAACACCATCAAATCTCGATAGCAAATGTTAGTGAAAATATTCTTGAAGATTATCCTATATAATTTCTCATTCTTCTTCGTTGAATCCATCATGTTCTATCACATCCTCCCCAACCCCTCTAGCATAAATGTGGAATTCTTCACCATTATATTATCATGTGTCTCTAAGAACACTAAAAAAATAAATTCTTTTCAAGGATTCCTTAGTATCTTGACCATTATTGGATCCTTTGAACGCTGCTACCTTTTATCAAAGGAAATCCTTAGAATAATTGTAGATAAAATCTCAAATAGGTTCCAAATATAGAGCATGAATAGGAACTAATGGTGATGGATGTCCCAAAGCTTTTATAGTATACACGATCATCATATCAATACTCAAGTATATGATACGATTCTATTTGATGTGGTTCGTCAATAGATTACTCCTTTATCTGATTCACACATATTCTCAGAGGAATTATGCTACAAAACATCAGTAGACAATGTCGAATACATAATATTTAATAATGATAACAAAAAACATGGAAAATCAATCACAAAATATAATAACACATGATTTTTATTTTATCCTATCAAAATCATAATCAGGGAAATGAAGAGAACTAATCATCATGTTTTATTTATTAATCCACCCTTAGTGACATAATGTTTTTTATGGAGAGAGATAACTAGGAACTCAATCACATGTACATCCTTACTCTAGAAAATAATACCTAGATGCATATTTTATTATCAAAAAGATGAAAAACCTAAACCAATGAAGCTATTTTTTCACGAACCATCCTCGGTACCCTGGTAACCCAATATTTGAGTCGGTCCAAACATAGCCTGATGGGAATTATTGATCCCAATAGGATGGATATAAGCACCTAAAATCATAAAATATATGTCGGAATGAATTTTACATACACACAATGTAAGAAATATAAAAAAGGTCATTGTGCATACATGTAAAACACCATAGAGATATGTGTACCAGAATTCAAATATGTATGAAAAAAAAAATTTATAAGAAAGTACCAGAAATTATGAATGTAAAGAACCCAATACCTAGATGATAAAACTCTCCATTCACAATGATAAAAATCTTCTACCAATCCCCATGTGAAAATTAACCTTTCTCAAACTAAGAAGAAGATAATATAAAAACACCCAATGGAACAATTTGGGTGTCCGTTAAAATCCCAGTAGGGTCTCACCATGTATTCCACAAAAAGATTATAATATTTAATTATGAAAAAGATGATTCCAATTTAGAATAAATAGAAATGTAATTTTAAAATAATATTTAAAAAGATCATGATTTAAATTTTAAATGATAGAAATACATTAAAAATGGATGAAAAAACATTTTTTGTAATGAATTTTATATAAATCCAGAAGGTGTGTAAAATAGTATACAACAACAATGGCATACAATTAAAATACAAAACAAATTGGACACATGGTTATATTTAAAGATGTATTATTGTTCCAGGTCATGGGATCTTCACTCACTAGAATGTGAATCAGAATAATATTTGTATACACACACCCATTTAATAATGACCAAAGTGGACCATCACCTCCCCATTAGGGATGTGACCTGCTTCACTAGGTTTTATTTTAGTTGTAAGTATCACAAGTGTGTTATCCCAATAAATCAGTAACTAAATTAGATTTCATGTTCTCTAATAAAAATCATTGTTGTGATATTTATTTTATTAATGCTAAAAATACTATTCATCCCGTTCTTGATTTGGAATATTAAACTTTTTTTTTAAACTGATACATGTTTATAATTGAAACATATCGTTATACAATATTAAACCAATGGGTTTCTATAGAAACCATTTCATCAATATTTTTTCAAAATACCAATTTGAAATAATTTTCATCAAATCAATTTCAAAATTCATATTCCAAAAAGTACCATCAATTTTACAATTCCACCCTAATTCAATGAAATTGGGGGGTTTTTAAAAATTTAGGCCAAATCAAATTTCAAATCTCCAATTATATGGAATTGGGTTTTTAATAAACCAAACAAGTGAGATTTAATTTATACGAACAAATTTAATATAAACAAAATTATTGAGTTCAAATCAATAAATTTATGGTTAATCAAATAGGCCAATAAAAATGGAACAAACTACCATGGGGTTAATGGATCTCAAAACACCATTTCTTAAGTGGGAAACTCCAAAAAAGATCACTGGAAATGAAGATCGAAGATTCAATAAAAAGTTTTAAATCTAAACTAGATGGTATTATATTCACGTAAATACTTTAAATCTATTAGGTCATAGGTAGGAAAGAGGAGAGAGTGGGAGAAAGAGAAAGTGAAGAAAAAACATACCAGGTACTGAGCAAACACCTTCTCCTAGATTCAATTCTCCTCTAGAAGAGTGTATATAGGCTAAAATCACCACTTGGGAGCTCCCCAAGAATATGAAAATTCTATGGGTTGAATTAGTTCTATCAGGAACCTAAAAGGGGGATTTTGAGATGTTCCAAATAACATTTTGGATTAAATATGTGTCTACACAAATTTACCTAGGTAGGATGGCATGACTAGAGAAACCACGTGCCCTAACCATGCACCCCTTTTTTATGGGGTCACACAATGTTCTCCTGGGTGATAGCACATATTTTAAAACAATGCACTAATAATGAAAACCTCACTACCAAAATTTTCATTGTTTTCCATAGATTTGTCCACAGTTTGTGAAAATCATGCACCAACTGTCCAAAACCCAAAACACAATTATGTTTTTTAAAAATTTCACCTGAAACACCCATAAATGAAACCTAATCAAATCCTGATCAAAATAGGGGTTTCAGAATACCTAAAAATTGTAACATGATGTTTTATATAATCTAACTAAACCATATTTTTTATACCAACATATTAAATATTAATAGAAGTTTTATTTTTATCCTAATAATCGATACATTAAAATCTTTTTCCATAAGTGTAACATCGTTATATTTCATACCACTATGTCAATATTTTTTCATTGTATATTTTGTATAAAAATTAATTATAAAACCATTGTATGATAAGAAACATCAATTTTATCCTCTTAATAGTTCTCAAATTCATTTAAAATTGAATTATGATTTATAGATATATCATAAAAATATTTTTTTAAACCATCATATAAATTATTTATTATGAAGATTGTATTTCAATGGAATGTCATTATACCAATTCATCATATGTAACTTAACTTGGTTTTCCATGTGGTATCAATATATCCCCCCACACGCTAGAGGCTTCCAACTTGCGCCTATGTTATATGAAGATACAATGGGTTGATAATACCCTCAGTATTAGAGCACAACACAATGGTATAATAAATAAAAACCAACAGAAGTAGATGATAACAATTTATAAAAGTGAATAAATAATAATACCCAATATTATCTAGAAAATTTAAAATGATGATTTCATTTTTCAATATAAAAATGCAGGATAAAAATATGATAGTGTAGTATGAATACAATGTACATTCTATAAAAAACAAAGACAATGATTCAATCTATCTATAATAACATCACCAGAAAATTGCTAGTCATCTACATCTATACTCTATCCTACAACATTAATCAAGCTTCCAATTATGGTCACTTCTACATGTCACTACCTATATACATAATGTATATCCCTGTACTAATTGGTGTCCTAAAAACAGTGTTGGAAAACTATGTATACTACCACCATAAGTGTCTAGGACTATCTAGTTTGTGAATGTAAAATGGGTAGTGTGCCGATATAATCACGAAATGTGATAGTAAATAAATCGTTTTTATTTTTGGTCCCTATATAACACCCATTTTATAATAAAAGTGTTATCCTAAGATGGGAATGTGTCAAATCATTTTACCTATAAAAGTTATATTTTCAATCTAGAAGCTGAGACATAAAACGAAGATGACCATATATTCTGATCATCATTTACTAATCCATAATTCCATGTTATTTATTTTTTTATGTAGGTTGAAATCCATAGGGGAATATCCTTAGAAATTTAACCTGGGAGGAAATGTTAAATAAACCCTAGAAGCATATCCAAACTACCCTCAATTCAACACTTGATATTATCCCATGGTTATTACAATGGTTGTCCATAACATAAAGATAAATCCAAGGAGAAAAAACCAAGGTATTTGACATTATTTATAGAAATATTGGTGAACCCTCATTGCGAAGCTAGATAATTTAAAAGGAGATGTCAAAGTGTGAATCCATGTGTGGTATTCCTCTTGGTAGATGAATCAATGAATCAGTTGGTGTCTCATGAGAATATATATGGAAAACCAATATATCCATGATCACACATTATAATTAAAAATGGTCTAGGTGCCATGTCTATGTAACATATAATTATTTGTAGTCACATAGATTAGGATTAAAGGCCTAGAGGGATATAATATCATATCATTCAATTCAAATAAACAATTTTATTCACTTACATTAACTAAATGAACCAAAAAAATGTGGTTTAATTTACATAATGAAGTGTAGAATTTAAATAAAAATTTACGTGAACCCAAGGGATGGTTCACATTATACAAAATAGACTCCAATGATAAAAATTCATATATAAGAACAAAAAACTCCTGATGCTAAAAATTTCATAATTTAATTTTACATTTAAATTTCATTGCATTGAAATTCAAGTCCATAATAAAATTGTGTATGATATAAACCTCAATACATTATGGGAAAAGAGAGAGATTGTATAAATTTTATGGATTTTATATTACTTATCATATTTTGGACTATAATGCAGGTTATAATTAGATAAATCAATCAAATAGATAGAAAACATAAAAATGAGGTATATTATCTCACATTAAGATAACAATAATGATTGTGATATAAACATAGAAAGGATTGGAGATGATTGATATACTTATTGAAAAGATTACAATTTGATGAATGATGTTTTAATTAGGAATATATGGGTATAGATAGATTGAAACCAAAAAAGAATGTAAGTGGTAGAGCTCCTATGGCTAAAATATCTATTGTTTGTGGATAAAAATATGAAAAAAAGGAATAATGGGTAAAGGCCCAAGGGGGGAAATGTAATTTCACCACGTTTTTTTTTTGTGCTATGGATTGAATGAACTATTTTTGAAACCATGAACCAACCATGAACACCCTCTACATATGGTTACACCCCCTCATAATTCTATGTAAACATTTAGAAAAAATTTGTTCAAACCATGCATTATTTTTGTACAAGTTGTCCACTCACTTCTATAGCATGGAGCATGGTTAGGGGAAAACATGATTCAACCATGTGACACACCACTGTAATTTTTTGTATATTTTTCATGGTTATGTGGCCTCCTTATCAAATAGAAAAAAACCATTCCACACCTCTCTTGGAGGACACGGTTGAGCAATTGTTTACTACTAACAATGTTCCAACCTCGTGCCTTATACTATTCCTCCAAAAATAGAGCTACATGCTCTGAACAACCCATAGATGATCCCAAAACCTTCATCTATCCATTAAAAATTATCATATATATAATTAAATACATTTATCATAAAATTTTAATGTTATTTCCACTCTTAAAAATATGTTCTTTCAACCCCCCCCTCCTTATAAAAACGTATCCTTGAGTTCCCCTAAGGGTGGTTGAGAGACATCTAAGAATAATTCATGCCATTGAGCATGTATGTCGTCCCCTCACTACATATAATCATGTTAAACCAAGCCATGTATCTATATCACACATACTAGATGAAATTTCCTACCTTATTGATCCTTTATGATATGATCAATGATATTAATATGATACTCATATGAAGAATCATTGACATCCAAAAAATCCTCAAGGGGATAAAGAGAATGTGTTGAGATTGAGTAATAATTCATTAACTTGTAAACATGGAAGAAAACACATATACAATTGTGTATATTAGGGATTTATATCTAATAAGACACTCACTCTACCCTCTTCAAACCTCAAACGGTATGATCAATTTGAAAAATAACATGCCTTACCATTGTAACCATCAATAACCTTATCTTGAAAATAGTAGAAAGAACACCTAATCACCCACCTCAAACTCTAGAGTTCATAGGCAACGATCATCATAATAAATTCTTCTAGACTGATTTGTATCTATATGATTCATTATAATATGTAATTATTCATATTTCTTCTAAATTATACATGATCTCGGTGGCACTACCTCCTTTTCCTCTAACCAAAACAACGGTGATCAAGATGGACTACCATGTCAAGCTTCATATGGATCGATATTTATGTTTTTATGGAATATATTGTTATAATATTACTAAAATAGAAGTAAATATTTCTCCAAATAAACTCGAAAATCCAATATGTCTGCTCATATCATTTCTTAAAACACCTTTATAGAATGCTCGAATTGACCATTATTATGAGTGTGATAGGTTGTAATCATAAGTACCTGTAATGAAAAAAAAATTGCAACCACTACTTGAACCATGAATTAAAAAAATCATCTATTTCCAAAATGATAGTACATGGAACACCAATATGGCTTATGATATCATGGAAATGAATTCTCTGAAGGTAATCAATTGAAAAGAGCTACCAAATATGCTGGAAATGGACGACCATTATGATCCTTTCCATGAAAAACCATATGATGTCACCGCCATGGAAATATATTGGTAATCTAATCAAAAAATAAATAGTGAAGTTAACGCTTATCCTCCTCTGAATGAGAAATGGATATAGAATACCCACTACTAAATGGTGTTACACCTTCACCTGTTGATTAGTGGATCACCGAGTAATGAAACATGTTATCATATTTTTCATCCCTGCCCACCAATACTATTAGATTCATTCACGGTGCATCTAGTCAAGACTAGGATGTACATCCCATGAAGAGGAATGAGACTCTCACATCATCAACTCATGTATGTATATTAACCAAAAGTCATCCATGAAAACACCAGATATCATCATCATCAACGACCCAAACAAGCGATGAGTCCTAGCCTAAAACCCTATACCTTATGACAAATAACTTGGGACAAAATATCCATCTCAACATCACTATATACAGAAATAATTATGTCACTTCCAAATACTTTAGAACAATATTATCATGACTCTCTTGAATCCCAAGATGCTTCTCAGAAATTGTAGCCATCAACTATCATTCACTACTAGATTTTTTGAATAGCTTATCTTTATGTATTTCAGCTCCGAGCATCACCCACACTATTTCATTTCCCCAATGTATAAGAAATATAAAAATCAAAAGAATGATTTTACTAAACCCATATTTTATGTATGTGGTACAAATCATGTTGGTTAATGATTTATTTTTGATTTATAAGGTCCATGTATACAATAAACCACACTCCCAATAGATAATTCCTCTAAAAATGAATGGAATGGGCTACTAATAGTAGCTCAATATTGTGAATTGTGTAATTTTTCTTATGAGGAATCATCTTCATAGACACATATTCGATAAATCAAGATTTATTAAAATATACTACACCCTAGCCTCATTCTTTATGAATCAAAATATAATTTATTTCCTCTTAATTAAAGAAGGAAAATCATGATCAAGGATGAGTTATTTATTCTTTTAAACTCTTAAGAGGATTTTTAACAGTATTACATAATTTAAATTTAGCACATTTTTTGCTCAATCCCATAACAGGTGCTGCAAGGTGTTAGAAAATCTGTATAAAATTTCTATATTATCTAGTTATTCCCAAGAAACTATGTATGTCAAAATAATTATTTTAATTCTCTAATGAAACCCTGGATCTCACATTCTATGGGTCCATAGACACCCCAAAATCTAATATAATGTGACCCAAGTATTTAACATTTTAACTCTAGAACTAAATTTTTTGTGATATTGGAATATATACTATTCATTCTTAGTGTGCTCAAAATGATATCACACTATTTTCCATGATCATGTTGAGTTTTTAAGTACACCAAGATATCATTGATGAAAACGAATATAAAAAATCTAGATAAATGTGTTAAACCCAATTAATAGGATCAATGAAATTCAATGACATATTTGAAACAACTAAAAATATTAACAAATACTCATAAAGGCTATACCTCCTTGAGAATGTTTTATTCACTATAACAAGGGGAATATCTCATACTTGATTCCAACCCAATTTCAAATCAATTTTTTCCAAATACACAATGATAGTCAAAGAGGTGCTCTACATTAGGTATAGGATTACCATCATTAACCATCACCAAGATCAATTAATAATAATAAAATAAAATTCATGAGGGTACCATCTGTATTTAAAAAAAGGCTAGTGAATCCAAATGTGGTGTGATTTTTTATATACACTCATTAGATTATAGGTAGTTTGGATTCCTCTTGAGTTCCTAAATATCAATTAGAGTTTCACTGTAAGGATGAATTGAAACTGGTAATACTTCTAGAACCATATGAATATCAAAAAATTTATCTCTCCTAGTAGAAAACCAAAAAATTCATCATTTAAAATGTCTCTGATATGATCCACAATACGAGTGAAATATATAAAATGTTCTCCCCAAAAGATTATAAATATACTGACAATATGGGTTTTCGTTACACCTACCCCACAATGATTTGGATTGACTTGACTTCCATGTACATCCCATTATCCCTTTTGAAAAATTCTTACTACCCTTAGATGATTTGAAGGATACCCTCTGATGATAGTAATAAGAAATTTTTCGATAAGCTAACAACCTTTCCATCTTGATAATGATGTCAAATCATGACATATTGAGAGAAAAAAAGTTCCATATGAAATGATAACTACCACTCTCGAGGGGGAACCCCTTGAATTGGTATTATATATTCTGATCGCACTCCTAGTTGGTTATCAAGAGTCATCACTCTATAAGAGTACTGAATTTTTATTCTATGGAATTTCATGATAGTAACTGGTATAAAATATTGTGATGAGACTAAATAAGATAATACTAATACTGATGTTGAGGACATAAAAATAGTACCTCAATTCATAGATGGTCTGACACTATTCTCGTTGAGTGTAGGCTATACTTTATAAATACGACCTAATCTGGAGCACAAATTCATGACCTGGCTACCATGAGAATGTTCAACATACTATAACTACATATATTAGTTTTAAATCTCATGAATCATCCAAATCCTTAGCATGTATGTCCTCAAACTCCTTCTCCATTTCTAATGTGGTAATATTAATCCTTCCCCAGATTCTGAAATCAATGTAGCAACCCACTCACTATCACATTGAGGATAATTCAAACAAAATTGATAAAGTAGACCCATATTTCTCTTATCTAATCCCTTGACGATTCCATTACTATAGTGGGTTTTTTTGAATCCTATCCTACTGAATTGGTGACATATCATATGGAAACCTAGTCTCAAATTATTATTTCTTCTACATGATGTCTTAAAACAGTGATTACTATTTCTCAATGAATACTTACCTATCAAGGTACTATATCACTTAAACCCATTCTTTCTTAATTCCATAGGTCATTTTTTGAGGGTAGGGTTTGGTTTAAAATTTTAGTGGGAGTATTTATTTAAGACAATTACCTATGATCAGACAAAATACATGATCTCATCCTCAGATCTTCTACCCCTATAAGACACTTTACTAAGGATTGTAAAACCAAAACATTGATTATACATGAAACTCGTGGATTATTTCCTAAAACATAATGTTCCATAATACAACTTCATACACACTTTGGATCAGTTAGTCAACTACATATCCTGAATGAATTAATCATAGAAGATATTCTATAAATCCCTCAAGACCATATATGAGTACTAATGTTTTTGGGTTAAAACACCCCCCATCTCTTGCTAGGCTATCTAAACATGTACGTTGTAACATTTATACTTATTTTTAAGGCTTCTATAAATGATATTAGAGAGATCTCATGTTATCTTACCATGAATCTACAATCTATAACTTCTTACCCCCAAAAAAGTAATACGGTGATTCTGCTAGAACTCCCTAGTCATCTCAGCAATCTAAGGGGCAGGATGTGGGGATCCTTATTGAGACTTCAATAGATATAAGAAACTCTCATGAAACTAAGAATCATTTCTATGATCAGGAATAACAGTTAATTCCATTGGTGGAATTATATGAGTCAATACTAGTGGTTTAGGTCCCAAAACATCTATATCATGGTTGTTTCCACCTTTTTTGTAGACAAACCAAGGATTTCAAGATTTCAGAGTTCTAAAATTCCTAAAACATTCTTTGAAATAGGATTTTATGACAAAAATTATTATAGATTGATTAATTTTTTAGGAAAAAATCATTCTTAATAGGAATCAATGCCCATAAATTCTTACTCCTAATACAAAGTCACAATAAAATATTTGGTCATAAAGAATCACATGAGAAACTCAGAACACCCACTATTAAGGTCGTGTATTAGTGAAGATATTAGATCTTATATCAATAGTTATAGTACGTGGATTTTAAAGTGATATTTTTATAGGGAAACACCATTTATGTTGAAATTTAAATCATCATTTAGAATAAACCCTTTCATTTTATATTTACAAGTAAATAGTTATATTTATATATATCATGGTTTTGTTAGGTACATCATCCATTCTAATGTCATAAATTCATGTTCTTTGAAATTTGTGATTATTACATCATGAAACTACAACTAGAATTTTACATTCCTTCATATAATTTAACATATTGAATATGATGATTTGATTATTTGGATCATCATTCCCAAATTTTATAAGTAAAGGCTTTATAACATGAAATTTATATCGATTAATCATAGCCTTTTTTCTCCAACTTTTATAATAAAAATTTATTTCTAAATATATGTTTTAATTTTTTATTTAATGCTCCACCTTCTAGATATATTTGAAATAGACTTTTTGGATGATAGATACACTTTAGCTAACCAAATATTTATCCACATTTATGCAAGAAACATTATTAGAATTCACAAATATATATATCATGATATTGAAACATGTTTTATGAAGTGCACCCTCTAAAATAGAAATTATATAGAATAATCATGACATATAAACCATTAGGATAATATAATGATTTATGATCTTATAATACATTTTTCTATCAGGCCACGGGTAAAATAAAGTCCACTATGATAATAAATGCTACAAATCATGTGCATCACCTGATGGAGAAATTAATATAACAATAATAGAATAAAATAATAAGAGAATGTCTCATCCTAGGAATATTGGCCTTTTACTTGTATGTGGGTTTTATACTCCTATGAATTGGATCATTACCCAATTCTGAAATAGTCTTAGTTCCCTCTCTAACAACCCCAAAGAGTATGAAAACACTAATCGCATGTTATGATACTAGTTGTAACATGTCATACCTAGTTCACTTATACAAAAATTAACCTAGTTTTCCACATGGCCTAACGTGTTCCTCCCCATATTAAAGAGGCTAACGACTAGCAATGAGGGTCTATGATGATATTATGGGAATAACAAATCATAATGATCTGAGAACAATACAACATTATAATAAATAATTTATTAGGGAAATATAATTATAAACATCCATAAATGTTAAAAAATATTCCTAACCAATATCACGTGTCATATATAAAAAAATATTGATTTCATGATGCTATACAAAAAAGGGATAAAAGGAAAATTTCATTGGAATACATAGTTGATTCAGAAAACAAATAATCAAAAAAACAATGACAAAACAATATCAGCAAGAGTTCATGCTAGTTCCACTACTCATGTACACTATCATTGAAAAGAAATCAATCATCCAATGTTGGGTGAATATTTTTTATCGTCCTGCATCCATAAATTCTATCTACGTACCAATTGATGACCCAAACATTATGTGAGTGAAAATTAAAAGGACAACACTAGTGATGTCGAGAACTATCCATTATATGTATATATAATGACCAGTGTAAAGGTATAATCAGTCAAATAGATAATAAAAAAATCATTTCCATTTGGGTTCCCCAAGGAATATTCATCTGATACCATCTACTCTATTATAATTTAGGAATGTATCAAATCATTTACATTTTAAATTTATATTTTAAATCTGGTACCTAAGGAATAAATACAAATGATCCATATACAATGATCAATGTGTTGAGATCCATAATTTCTTTTCATTTATTTTTATATGATGGGTGAAATACATAGGGTTATACCCACCGAAATCCAATATATAGGGAAAATTCATTCTTAGAAATAAGGGTTTGTATTTAGTATTCTTGATTCTATAATTGAAATAAGGAAACAGTAGTAACAAATTCATTTCATAACATCAAGTTGAATCCTTACAGAATCATCCAAGGAATTTAACTTAATTTTATGAAATATAAGTGATACCACAATGTTATGATGGGGTATTCACAATTATAATGCAATGACAAAATCCAAATGTTGTATTTCCCTTGTAAGATACCATAATTAACTTATGGGAATACCATGAACCCATGAAAGGAAAACCATAATGGTATTCCAAGTAACGCATTAGTAATTACACATTATTAAGGTATTAAAGGTATGCGACCATAGTGTCATGGGCTGAGAAACTCAAAACATTGATTCTCTCATGAAGCATGTGATCTTCCTCTAAGGTGGAAATTATCTCTTCATATGAAGTTTTGTAACCAAGTTCCATCCTACCATGGACTCGCCAGAAGAGTATCCCTGACTCCCAACCAGTAGAGTCAAGACTGACACGCAGCATCCTCCACATTGTCGGTGAGACTATCATCTCTTTGATAAGGAAAAACCATATGAACCACAACTTTGATGTTCTTTCTGGTGTGATACAGGACCCCCATGATTAGGTCGTGACATTTTCCCACCACCATTCAATGCATGACCTCGTGCATATAGGATTGTGTCCTTCTATGTGTCTGTGAAATTGTCTTCTTCCAACTAACCATTTTACAAGCATAACCCAGGGGGTGCTCTTTCTATTTCATTGGAATCAATGGTACTCCCACTCTCTGGGCTTCAAACCACCGTGGTCCATCCTCTCTCTCATGGTAGAAAACCACCTCCATGAAACCCACACTTCATAGTGGTGTCTCTGCCTTTGATATCTCTTAAGCACAACTTTCTCTATCATTTCACCTCCGAATGACACCTCGGGACTCCGATCCCACCACAAAGGTCAAACTAGAATCATTCTGCAATACCATATGGAATATTCACTCTGATACAACTTTTCTCGGTCTGATTGTATTAGCACATCGGTACACCCATGCGGCACCCCATCCCCTCAAAGGCGAGAGGGGTTCAGCCATCAAGCTCTTCATATGATGTGAGGTTCCCTCGTTTCTTCCTACCATATACTTATTAAGAGAGTGGACCCCACTCTTGACCATTGGTTCCAATACTGACACACACCATCATCCACATTTTGAAGGAGACATTCATCTCTTCGATAGGGACAAACCAGATGAATCACATCTTTGATGTTCTTGCTAGTGTGGTACAGGACCCCCATGATTGGGTCATGAAAATAGTCAATCATAATATAACGACTATGATTGTGTCCACAAAAATAATAATATTCATTATCACACAATATAATTAATCAAGGACCGGGTGATATTTTTATACCATTCATGATTCATTTCTTTCAATTTATTTAAATTATTTTGTTTAGAACGGTTAACTCAAACACCTAAAAAGATGGATTAATCCACATAATGAGATATAAAATTTCAATATAATTTATGATGTAGCATAAGTGGTGGTACACATTGAGGTATAAAAATTCTAACCATTCAAATTAGCTTATAAGAACCACCAACTAAAAATATTATAAATTTAATTATTTAATTTCACATGTAATGGTAGTCACCCAAATATTCCACTATGCGGCATGATAAAACATGATATAGACAACAAACCACATCAGGAAAAGGGTGATAACACCATCCATATACCAAAATAATACATCTCATATAGTATTGACCTCTAATACATTTAAAATTAAGGAAATCAAGGAAATAAAAAAATAACCTAAAATTAAGGTGGATTTTCTTGGATGAAGATAACACTAAATATTGAGAAAAAACTAAGAAATTATGAAAGAATATTTTTATACATTTTGGGAGGCTTCAAACATGATTAAAAACACTTGAATTGAGTACTATAGGGAGGTTGTAAGTTGACACCAAGAGGACGTGAATATTGATATATCCCATGAGTAGAAGAGCATCTAAGCCTGATTGATAGAATAAAATAGAGGAATAATCATTAAAATACAAAGGGAATAAAATAATTTCAGCACTTGTTAAGGGTTCATTGTTTTTGCACAAGTTTCGATAAATTGTGCGACAACTATTCATTCCCACTATTTAAGGTGGTAACCCCTTTCATGGATAGAAACGTGGTCATAAAATCCATGAACAACTTTTGTGTTCATACCATCCATGTTGTTCACCCCCCCATAGCAAGGTACACAGTTACTATAAACCTTGAACTATACATGTGACACACACCAATAGTTTTTTTTATTCTTTTCATGTCCATGTTTCTTCCCTAACATTGTTAAATAATATATTCCCCTCCTCATTGGGTCAAACAATTACTAATAACTATGCACCACATGTGAACCTCATAATATTCCTCCAAAACCGGATGCTATGGGATCTAAAAAACATCTGAAATCTCTCAAAATATTTCTTATTCCCTTAGGTATTCTAATAGTGTTAAAAAATATGGTTAAACTAAAATTTCTATGATTTATACCTCATCGAAAAAACTCGATCTCTCAATCAATCAGCAATATTATGATGGATTAAAATTAATAAGAAAGTATTTTTGTGTTCAAACATGCTTCCAATCCTCTATATTATTATATAATATCTTAGTGAGATCCCATTCCTTTATAAGAATAATTTTAAAAGAAATATTCTGGATAATCCATCACCCATAAGTCATCTTCTATGATGAGATGTTAGGAGACCAATGTTTTCCACATTAGATTGGTAGTGGGTATTGAATTACATGTCTTCCACAATAATATAATATTTTACAATAAATACTTACATACATATTCAACTATTTATGAACCCTTTCAAAATATAAAAATACATTTTATTGGGGTACAACTATCTGAAATATACAGGGCCACATAGTTGGATTTACCTAAAAATATGATATATTGAGTAAAGCACTATATAAAATAATTTCGATGCGAAGAACATATAAAATTCACATAATCTGATAAAATTTGATTTCATATATGGGACCTTCATCGATTTTGTATCTTTTCAATATTTATTTCGGAAAAATAACTAAACACTAGTTAATAAATGTTATAAATTTTGTGGAAAATAAGACCAAAATCCCTAGGAATTATGTAATTTATCAAAACATAATAATAATTTTA
The DNA here is from genome assembly GCA_963277665.1 of Viscum album. Taxonomy (NCBI): domain Eukaryota; kingdom Viridiplantae; phylum Streptophyta; class Magnoliopsida; order Santalales; family Viscaceae; genus Viscum; species Viscum album. The sequence continues at coordinate 85,502,321 of OY728151.1, read as the reverse complement.
TTATAGGCCCTTTAAATATAAGTTAATCATCAAAAATATAATAGTGATATTTTATGTATTCATATATAAATATTTTATAGAATTCTTGATCTAGAAAAACATAAATATCTATTTCATGGAAACAATATAAGTCCATTTAGAAATAAAATTCATTCTTTTACCCTTTAAAGGAAATAACTTTTCCCTTGTCCACAAATAAATTGTGTACAACATATCGTTAATTTCATACTATATTTTTATTTGTGAATATAATAATGGTTCAACATCACTATTAGAAAAGTATTTAACAACACACATAATTTCAAGAGAATATATGATGTACAAAAAATTCAAGTGGGATAAATAAGAAATCAAATATATTTTTTCAATGCATTATCATAATATTGGTCAAATATGGTTTACCAAACATGGATAATGTATGGATTAATTTCTCAAAATATTATTCACCACTTAATGGAGAGGGTGTTATAAATTCTTCTAAATCATGTTAAATTAATATTATCCAAGAACTATGATTATGTGCTCTAGGTGAAAACATAAGTTTTCTGTGAATCAATAACACTAAATAATGAAAAAATCTAACAGAATGTTACCCTTCATCACCAATGGGATACAATAATATTTCATTAATTTTATATCCTAAAAAATTAAAATAATAAGTAAATTAATTTCACATCACAATCAAAAAATTATTTCAACTCAAACACTTCACTTCTATGAGAATCTTACATTGTAAATGCCATATCTCACATAAATTTTAAATCAATAACATATGGATAAAAATAAATTTTAAAATCATTACTAGGTTTTTTGGTCTGGATAAATGGATGTAATACATAATTTACATTCTCTTAATAGATAATCATTTAGGTAATTTATAATTATCAAGTATAATTGTACATATTCTATGATTTTTACTTTGTAGAAAAACATTATTCATTTCATTTATAGAATGTTCAAGACATAGGATTCTACACTAATTTAAACATTTAAGATACTCATGATAATATTTATTTTATTATCGAGAGTATCATGGGAGATAAAATTTATACTATTGAATTCTAGTATCGGTGAACCATGTCAATCATCTTATAGCCTCCTCAAATCTATATTTTCATCTACATGTTAGAATTGTTGGAATGTGTTATAAATTTTTTGATGGAAAAAATTTAGCACACTTGTATAGAGTCACTATAAAATGTTTTATAAGTGATCCGTGGTAATTGAAATGAAATATGTAGCTATATGGAAAGGCATGTATTATTTCAAATATCATACTCATTTTTCATAGCCTAAAATTTTCATCATATTTGTGACAATAAAGCTCATTATCCTCTTTTGACATATCATTAATGGGGCAAAGTATTTATGTAATGAATATGAAACTATATTTTTTTCTAGCTTCAAATTATATCTCTTTTTATTGATAATAAGGATTTATATTTTTAACAACAAGAATACAATATTTTCTTTTCAAATAACATTAACATGTCAAACATCTTCGGGGAATCATAAATGTCATATTGAAGAATATTTTCTCATTTCTTAATTATGTTCAATATCATTAGTTAATGTATTTATTGTATTATATTATACTTATTCCTTTGTTTTATCAAATTCATTTGCAATATTTAGTTATTATCTATATTTATTGAATCATTTTTATTATTGATCAATTTCATTAAAACTCGAAAGTTATTAAAACTCATTGGGAAAAAAATATTGATTAGGAACTACCTAAATACAAAAAAATTGATTTGAGATGGGTCATTTTCAAACTTCCTTAAAAATTTGATGAACTATGTATCCTAAAATTAATAATTAATTTTTATATTATTGGAATCCTATGATATTATGGGAATAGTTATCCTTTTTTGTTCCGTAATTTTAATTTTTATCGAAAAATTAATATATATACATAATTTATCCAAATAATTTATGATTTTATATAAGAAAAAAGTCTTTTCTGTATAAATTTTAAATTTTAATTATGAATTTCAATAAACACATATAAAAAATTTATAAAATGTTTGATATAATGACTATTTTTTACAAAAAATTTAAAATAATAGAATTTCATTTCATCATAATGTTTCATGTTATGTTTAATCATTGACCGCCTATTTATTTTTTTGGGTTTATATTTCAACTAAATCAGGCCATTTGGTATATTATCATAGAAGGTTAATTTCCATGTGCCGTTCATATGAATGTCTTACTCTTTACAAAATCTATTTCTCTCCCTATATTAATGTGTTAATTTCTTTTTCTTTCATCAAGGACTCTTGATATATTTGTTTTTCACATGACATCATAATAAGATCATTTAGAACCGAGTAATTTTATTCTAACACATTGTGGGTTTTTAATTGTTACATTATACAATTCCATATCAGTGTGTATTTTTTTTATTTTCTAAAGTTGGTAACTTCATGAACTCATTTGTTTTTTATTATCTTATTTTATATAATTTTTGTTATATACAAATTATGTAATTATTTTTTTGATCTATTTTATTTTGGAAAAATTAATGTGATACAATTTTATGACTTTATAGAGGTGTTATGGAATGTGGAAAAATTATAAATTATATTCAACACTAAAAATATAGAACAATATATAATTTCTAGTGGTATAATTATAAATCATTTAAATTATCTTTTAAAATTTATGTAATCATTATTTGTTAAATAAATTATGTTAATTGTAATGTTGAAATTACTTTTTTGATTTGAAAATAATTGAAATTTTTTTCATAAATATATTGGATTAATTTTTTGATGTGGTGAGTTTTTTTGTTTTTATTATTTATTTTAATAAATATATACTTTAGAAAAACTAAATGTGAATAAGAGATAAAATTATAATGGAATTAGACCATTATCTATGGGTTTATGAACTTTTTATCATTGGAATATATGAATTAAATGAAAATATTTCTTTCAATATTTTCAATATAAAATGAGATAGTGTGATAATAATTTGGGAACCAATTTCATGGTGTTATTATAATGAAGGAGTTAGTTAATGTACAATATAAATGGGATTTTAATATTAATTTTAATTTTTTTAAATTTTATTAAAAAACTATGTTTGGAACTAATGGGTGATTTCATATGTTTTTTCAAACACAATGTATTATTATTATTTTTTGACATGGGCTTGAATGATAATACATCATTTTAAAACTGATGTGATGTTTTTCATCGTTTACCCAAAAAAAATTAATTCTAAATGTACTCATGATGTTGGTCACATAATGGAGGGAGTTGGTTTGGGATAAGTTATATGATATTGATATGTGATCTATATAGGTTTCTATTAATTTTGTTGGTACAATAAAATTATTATATTTTAAACATATATAATTTTAGGGGTAGTATTTCCTAAGTTCTGAAATTATAAATGTTTATGTGGAATATGATATTATAGAATAAAATAGTGATTTTTCTATTATATGGGTATTATTATGATAATTTAATGAAATATTGTAATTTTCTTAACATTCTTGAATCACAAAAACCAATTCACAAAGTGATCACAGAACACCACTGTTATCTAATTTATAATTTAATATAATAGTTATTATTGCACATACAATCGAAAATAAACAAAAATAAAAAATATTTTATATATTATAATATAAATCATTGAATTGTGATTTTTACTATATATATTATGAATTCAGTTAGAAAATAAATATTAAATAAAAAATAATTTAATATTAATATACTATGATAATAGGTTGGCTAAGGTGATATATCCCAAAAAAGATAAAATTAAATTGGAAAGATTAAATAAGTCAGGAGACATGGATTTTACATATCACTCTTTCAATAATATCATAAAAATATTATTGAATAACATCCATCCACACTATTTCATGAACACTCACACCTTTGTTGGAATGAGGATATAATATGAGATTATCTCCATAATGGTGTGCGTAGTGAAAAAAATAATGGGTTACAGATCCATCAATAATTTTATTCGTTGTGGGGGAAGTTCCCATGAGAGATTAAAAAACAAATGAAACTCAAAAAAATTATGAAATGGAAAAAAATAAGGATACAATTATTTTTTTTCAATATATAAATTATAATATAAAGAGAGATAGAATACCAAAAAATATTGAAAAACATTGAAAGGTCACAAAATGTAGAATAACCAATATAGGGATCATGTAATCCAAGGGTTGAACAATACAAAATCAAATGGTAGGGAAGGATTCAAACAATATATATATATAGCTTTTTGGGTTGATTTGTCTAAAATAATATCCAAAATGTAGCTTGAGTATTGAGTTATACAAGTGATTGAATTATGAGGAGTAATTAAGCAACCCAGGTTCTATTAACAAAACAAAATGTTTTTTATCATCGCTAGAAAAATGTTCTAAAAAGTAAAGTTTTATTAGCGCTAAAATTAAACATGCTAAAAAGTGGATTTCCCTCAATGATAATGTTTGTGTTTCTGATGGAATAATAATATAAGCATTAATAAACTTGACATTTATCGTCACTCAACAATATGCACTAATAATGAAAAATTTTACTTTTGATAACCGTAAAACTAATAAAGACTAAATATATGGACACCACCTTTAGTACTGATATATAATACAAAATATTAAAAAATAGAAACTACATTTAAAAATAACAAATATATAGTAAGTGGAAGAAAATTAAATTTAAAAAAAAAATTATTTATAAATTATTTTAGACTAAAATATTATCAAATATTAAAAATAAATTAACTAAAAAATATTAAAAATTACAACATAATATAAATTATATGAAATTAAATAATAATTATATTAATATCATGAGAAATTTTTTATTAATAATGTAATAAAATTATTAAATAATTTATTTAAATAAAGATATTATATTACAAAAACATTAATTTTTAATAAATTTATTGATATTGTAATAAATGTTTCATTAATAAATTCATTAATATATGTATTATTATTATAGAAAATAGTATGAGTAAATATATTATTAATTTAGTAAATTAATAACAAAAAATTACATGATATCAATATTGAACAAATATTAAAATGAAAAAATTTCAGAACTATTATAAATTTATAGAAAATATATTTATATTAACTCTAATAATAATTTTTTAAAATAACATGATATATGTAGTCACAAATTTATTAATTTTATAATAAATTCAATATAATATATGTATTAGTATTATGATAATTGTATTATTAATATTGTGATAAATATATTAATAAATATATTAATATTATAATACTATAATAAATATTTAATATTATAATAGGTTTTTTATAAATAAAATTAATAATAAATATATTGATATTATAATAAATGTTATGTATAAATGTGATTATTTAATACAAAAAAAATACATTATAATATTTATAAATAAATATTAAATATAAATAAATAATAAATTTATAAATATATAAACTTTTATTAATTAAATTATATATAATATTAAATGTATTAATATTATAATTAATTTTATGAATAGATGAATTCATCTTTTAATATAAAAAAATTCATAAATTACGATATTTAAAAATTGTATAATTTTAATTAATTATTAACTATATTTTAAATTTTTGATCTTTTCCTTAGATGAGCATCATTTTACATACATACACAGACACATAGATACATACATGCGTAGATACACTATTAAATACATACATATATTTTAAGGACCTGGCCATAAAACATTATATAATATTAAATTAAATGAATAATTCACATTGAGGTTTTTTCAGGTTAAGAGTTTTAGAGAATTTGGACATAACTATTACATCTCAGAAGATTATAAAGTAGACAATTCTACTAAGTTTCCTATTTTCTCACAAAATGAAAACTCATGGAAAAAAAGAGTCATGTCTAGTTCCATGTTTTAGACAACATGCCTTTTCCTAGATCCCATCCTTGACCCTATTCATCTTTAAGTCCTGTGAAAAACATTTCAAATCATGCGATGAGCATAAAAATCTCAGTAAGGGTTATAAAACAAATAATGAAAACATTTTATCATCATTACATACATAACATAAGCTATTTAACATACCTCATTAAATCATAAGATTTATGAATAAAACATTGAAAAAATAAATAAAAAAAGTAACTTGTGGAAACCATATCATACCTACATTGTAGCTATCCCAGCTATGTAGGGAGTTACATTTGGAATACCCATCACAGTATATTTTCAGAATATCATAGAAGAAACATTCACGTTTACCATTTTCACGTTACCTACTGCATTGGAGAGCTATCTCGGGCTCACCTGCCCTAGGTTTATCACAGAACGACCCATATATGTAAACAATGCCCATGAACCATAACATATTCATAAAACATAAAATAAACATAAATGAAAGATAACATTTCCACATTCTAATCCCAATATACAATTTAAATATATTGATATAAAAATCCATTATAAAAACAATATTCAATACCAAAATACATAAAAGAGTATATGGTATTTATTTTCCTTTTTAAAACGTTTTTTCTTGTTAATGAAGCCAAAGATAGGATTTGAAAAATGAGTACCTCAAAAAAATCCAATGATCAGATAATACTCACAGTAGTGGAAAAGGTCATTGTCCCCACTTACGTTAAGAAGAAACATTATTTTTTTCATTTAGTAAAACTCTTCCTAGAAAAAGATTACCTTTTAATTAAATGAAAATTCAATGGTGTTTGTGAAGCATGTAAAATAAAATCATGTATTAAAACGAAACACACTTCAATGAAAGGAGATTGAGACAATTTCCCTTACCTCGTGTCCAACTTGACATGTTTTTCCTTTAATCTCCTTAATAATAAACTAAAGTTAATTTTTAATTTCATAATAAACTTTTTGATGTTTATAATTATTTTTATATTACTTTTTACTATGTTATATACATTATTAAATCATTTAAGTTAATAAGGGTCATTTTGTCGATATTTGGTACTTGAGTCAAAACTGAACACCGTATATTTACAATTTGTACATGTGGTCAATAGTCCATTATCTCTAGAATTATATTCATTATTTAGATATCATATATTTCATATATATCCAGTATATATATTTTTTTATAATAGTACATAACATTTGGAGATAAGAAATGAAATGCACCATTTATGGAGACTATAAGCCATACGTACGCATGAACGCTACTTTCATTTCTATTTCATATTTTAATGGAATTAAAACAAAATGATTCATAGGTATATTATAATTCCAGTATAATATTATATATAATATCATTAACTCCATCCTTTAAATTTCCCACATTTGGCATTAACGAGTCATACCACATTGAGGGGGTGGTAGTCCGCTCTTCCTCAAATGAAATCATCGTGTTTTCCCAAAATGGAAACTATAAAAGTATACTATAAATGGAAAATAAATAAGCCAAAAAAACATAATATATATCATATATAAATAAATTTTTATCGTAATGGCCACCATGAGAGGCGGTAGGAGATATTCGAACAGTCATCGTTTCGTGAGGCATTCCTTTTCCATTCATAGAAACAATATGTTCTTCACCCATTAGATGGAGGTGTGTGTAAGTATAGTTAGAATCCTTATCATAAAAAAATACTAGTATATTAATGATATTTGTGTTGTTATAAAAAAATTAATAAAAAGATTTTAGGGGGTTGGAGAAGTAAAATAAAACAAAATAACTTAAGAGAAGATGTTACCTTAAAATCGGGTAACACCCTATGGTTTGAACCAAAAGGGTTTCATGAAGGGTTTTCTTCATAATTTAATGCTTCTAGGATGAATATAAGGATCTTGGAAGCTTATTGGAGTAAAGTGTTCATGACCCAAAGTCTTGATAAGTGTGAGAAATGAGTTAGAAGTGAGGGATTTTTATAAGGGAGAGGAGGGGCTCTTTAGGAAAGTTTGAAACAATTATTTTATTATAACCCCATCATCGATTTCAAAAGGTCAACTAATAATTAGGGTATAACATATGATAAATCATGGTAAAAATAGAGTAATCCAATAATAATTGTACTAGTTTTGGATATTTTTTATTATTTATAACATTATTTTTTTAAATCATTTTTTAATGAGGCAAATATTGCATCATTATTGTGTCAAAAATATTTTAATGTATTTGGTATCCAAAAATAATAAATAAAATACCTTGATGTAGGAAATATTTTAATATTTCCAATGAATATTTATAGTCCATGTGATATATTATATAACCCATGTAAAAATTGATTTACTAAATGATATTTGTTTATGTCATTTTTTTCTTTACTTTAAATTAATTAATATAAAGTGTCATTATTACTCCCATGTGGCTCCATGGGGTCCCCAATTTGACCCAAGTATTCCCATGGGCGGATAAGTATCATCCAATAAGATTATTACACATGTTAAGATAATTTAACAATATTATAATATTATATTTTACCCATATTTACTATATTTACCTTTTAATCATGGAAAATAAAATATTTACTGAAATAAATATTTAAAATTTCTACAAATAAAAGTTACCTTTTAAAAGAAATTACCTAATGATTACAAATATTGAAGCCATTTATATAAATTCAAAACACAAAAGTGGCAGAAATTAATTTAAAATTAATTCCCACTGTCAAAACAAAAAGCGTTTTTCTAAGAAACAATAATTATCAAAAGATTAACAAATATTTATGTCCAATTTTCAAAGTGAAATTTATTCGGATGTCCAAAATTGGATTAACTAGTAAAAATATTTTATAATTAAACTTTATAACTAATTAAAAATATAATCTAGCCATATAAATAAATTAGATTAAAAGGCACTTTTGAATTAAAATACAGTATTTTTCATTATTCAATAAAAATGAACTTTATCAGAAAAATACAAAAAAATTACCCAAAGTAAATTTTGAAGTCACTAATATAAGAAAAATTTTATTTATTCAAATATAACATATAAAAATTATCATAAATAGATATAAAGAGGGTTCTCCATCAAAAGGTGGTAAATCGACCTTTTAAAGAATATTAGAGTATTTATGCTTAGATTCATTCATATTTTAAGGCTTTAAATTATATTAGGTAAATATAAAAACATCTTACAAACAAGTACAATCACATTTTAGTTAGTAATATTCATTCTTGCTGATAAAATGGCTAGGTGTTAACTATAATTCAATATAAAATATTATATTATTAGTGTGCAATGTAAGATTTCAAAGAAACATGTTGTTGCGTATTGGGTACTCTATCAAACATATCATCCCCTTTAAAGTAAAATTAATATTTAATTCAAAAATATTAATAAACATTCAAATGTATTATTCTTTATTTACTTGGGATTTTACATATATACACACAAAAACCTATATAGACAATCATAAACACACACATATTGTTAAAAATGAATGTACATAGACACACACACACACAGAGAGAGATACCTATACATAGACATACGCGTACATACTCATACACATATAAATAATAAATACATATACACATACATATATATAGATATATGCGCATACACAAACATACACATACGTACAGATAAAGACACACACACACACATGCACGCACATATGCACGCACACACACACAACCATAGATATATATATGTATATACATACATACAAACATACACACATGCATACATACATACATATATACATATATACCTACATACATATACAAATATACGTAAACACATAGACGAAGACATACATACATACATACATTCATTCATACATACATATTTACATATATACATACATGAAGACATACATATATACACACATACATATTTTAATAGTATATATTTTTATATTTACTTATAAATATTATATATAAATATACATAAAAATATATCTGTTCATTTATATATATAAACAATCTTAAAAATAAAATATTAATATGTTAAATTTCAATATGAATTTTTAAATATATATCTTAATTATTATATATTTTTATTTATTAATAACAATTTCATAACATATATATTTATAAATTATTAAAATGACAATGATAATTAATTATTTTTAATATGAATTATATTTTAAAATATAAATTTTATATGTATATTTTTATTTTAATATATATATATATGAAACCCAGACACACATATAATTATAATAAATATTTTCATTATAAAAAATAGAATATGATGATACAAACAAAATTTTTTAAATATCAACAATATTTAATATTTATATATAGTTCATATTATGAATTTGTGTGTGTGTGTGTCTGTAATATTCATCACACCTCATTTCTACCCCCCCCCCTCCCGGGGATAAGGTTTCTTTAGTAGGGATGTGGAACAATGGTTAGGCGAGTGAGGGGAACAAATGGAAGAGGGATAATGACCTCTGATGATGATGGTGAAGGTGGTGTGGCCATGGACACATGGGGGTGAATACCTCGGGCATCGATGATATGGTGTGGATAGGCACATGAGACAATGGGATGGCGACCTCCAATAGAGACCATCAACTGTGAAAATATGACTCATGAAGGAGTGGGTGTTGGGGGGCTCTGAAAATAATAGTGTGGGCACATGGAGAGAATGTAAAATGATATGACACATTGTGAACGGGTTGGTATGGGTTTCAATAAGAGACTATAATGCAAACGATTTTGTGGGCTTTTGCAGAAAGGTCCCCTATGGGCCCATACAGTGGTAATGTAATCCATTTATTGACGGAACACATGGTTAATAGAAATATATAAATAGAGAATTTAAGATGCTAAAAAATTAATCTTCCAGTATATACAATAATATTTTAAAGCCACATGGGCCTTTAGTATAGAAAAGGGCCACTAAGGCCAAAAGGGGAACTAGCCCCATTATTGAGTGTAGTCCTTTGGTCCAGACGAATGAGATTCACTCCACAAGGCCGTTGGATAAAAAATATAGAATAAAATAATTCTAGTTTGTTCATTACAATACTAGAGGGGTGTTTTAGGCTTAGCACTTGGATTCCTTGTTGGGTGAGTTTCATTCAATCTTATAAACTTGTTAACTAGTAGTAATACACACATATATATATATAATTATTTATAAAATTAAAAATAATTATAAACAAATAAAAATATATATTCATTGTATTCATATAAATATAAATATATTTTTATTTTTATATAAACCATATATATGTATAATATAGTATATAGGATACCCCTATCAGTTATTTTTCAATGCTGATAAAAATGATTCAATTTTTATGGATAAAATGCACTGATAAATAGAAAATATTTTAAAGGTAAAATAACTACTAATAAATGTTTATATTTAACAACAATTATTCAGTTATGATAAAATTGAAATTTACTATTACATTTGTTAAGTGTTGGGAATGATTGACTATTTATCACTTGTATGTTTAAATAATAAAAAAGGATACTACATAACGTCATAAAATCAATAATAGTTTTTATAATACTTACCAAATGTGATGATAAGTAGGAGAAGGTAGTGGGACACATATTAGTGAAATTTAGGATATTGAAACCCAAATCATGTAAAATTATAAAACCTAATACCTTTATATGACATGATAATTTTCTAAAACCATTACATGAACCCTGCCTTAATATATTTTTGAATAACCCTTTAATCTACAAAACCTGTTTTAATTCATTTTTGTAATTTTAATATTTTATATTAACTTATAAAATTAACATATATTTTATATAAAATTAAATAAATAAATTTTAATATTTTACAAAAAAATTAAATATAATGATAAATAGTCAATTTTAATATATTGAATCAGTATAAATCTAATAAATTGTGAATTAAATTTAAATAAATAAATATTATAATTTTACAAATGATTTAATAAAATATTTGGCTAATAAATTAATAAAATTTAATTTAATTGTCTTTAGGTAATATAATTGTACCCTCATAAACCAACCCTAATATTAATAGGGGAATTATATTGCAACTCAGGCCCTACAAAAACCAGAAAAACCATATACCTTAAAATACCTAATTAGGTAGAGTAATGAAGGGTTTTTTGTTGTTTTCTGTTTACTCCAATCAATAATATAAAACTCAAATAAATAGGTATTTATTATGTTTTCAAAACAAAATTATACATTAATATTAAAATAAAATCATTTATATGTGTGTGAGATAATGTATACCCAGTAACTAGGTACTCAGTTCTACTCATTTAGATTCAATTAGTGTTGGATATCATTTAATTGAGTTCTGTTTTGATATTTAAGACATGAGTATTAATTATGTTGGGTTCAGGTATTTATGATATAATACTTGATAAAAACAATCTATATAATATTATTTACAAATAAATTATAATCTTTATAAATAATATTTATATGTACATACACAATATCAGTAAAAAAGGTGGGATGGGATGTTGCATAGGGCAGAGCCTATAGAGAGGGGAGTTGTATGCATGGGCTTATAAGGCCCAATGTATAGCATGTATTAAGTGATGTGGAATGTCGTCTACATAGAATACATGTGTCACACAATGAAATTTTTACATTCAACTGGTGAATCTATAATATCCGAAAATATTTTCTCCACTAACATATTTAAGTGTTTTTATTTTTAACATCTATACTTGGGTTTTTAAACAAAACAAGCATAATTGTTTTAAAAAATATTTATCATAAGATTGAAGTGTTATATAAAGTATTCGTCCAACATTATTATATACGGACATTGTAGTTTCCAATTACTAAATTTTTATGGTTCCATGGGTCTCTAGATATTTTTACAATCATTATCCCAATCTATATAGTGTAACCAAACTAATCTAATATTAATATATTTATTAGTGCAGTGTACTTGGAAAACATACATTATACTACACTTTTTGATTTATATGTTTATGTTGAAAACTAATATAAAAAACTAATCATTTTTTCGATGTTACAATTAATAAAATCCATATTTTAGTTAAAATTCATGGTTTTACACAAGATTTCAAGAAATGTTCATCTTTTTCAATGTTAGTGTTCTTAAATGACCATTTTACCTGATGTAATTCTATTTATGCCTTTTGAAAATTTCTATTGATCTCAATAGACTCATATTAAATATCCATAATTATGATACAGAAATGGTAAAAAATTATTCCCTAATGAACTACTCTAAAAAAACATGCCCTCTTCAAAATATAGTATCTCAAAAATATGTAGATATAAAAAATTTCCATAATGTTAGGATAATTGAATTATAAAATAATTTATAATACCAAATAGAAATAAAAATAATAGTTAAAATTTTCAAAATCCATACATTTAATATACAAACATAGATCGTTGATTCAACCCCATGTACAAGAATATCAACATACAAAAAGGGTCCCATTGGTTAAAATATAAAATAGAATTGACTAACATGCTAATATCCTACTACAATGAACTGGTCAATGTCACATGTCATCCTAGACAAATGTCTTTTCATACATTCATGATTTAATAAATATACTATACACATGAATTTGTAATAATTCATATATCTGTACTTGTAAGGGTGAGTATAATCACATAGGTCATATCCCAAATTTTATATCACCACCTAATGAGTAAAAATAAACTATTTTTACACACTAATCTACATCAAATAACTGAATTGAGTCATTCCACATAGTAAATCCTAAAACCCAAAACTAAACACCTCATATATCAATATTCTTGATAGTTGGTACCCTAACTCATACAATACATGTAAAATAGAGTTCCCTTACATAAATCCAATATTTATAAAAAAAACCACAAACATCAAAAATAGGAAAATTAACTCGACCCACCATTAACCTATAATGGATACAAATACAACATCTCCTAATAGATTTCCTAATAAATATAAATCCATTACCTATGTTGACTACTAATGGAAAATGATTATTTTACATAAACAAATATTCTATAATGGGTGTATCTAATGTGAGATTCAATAATAATTAAAAATACTCTATAGTATAGTTCATGGGTGAACTCATAGACATTGAAATCAATTACTCAATGATATAAGTTGTGCCTTTCATTGTTCAATCCTCAAATGTATTATAATTAAATTTTTTATGCATCTCTTGAACTAAGAACCCAAAAATATCAAGATCAAAACACCTAATGGATAAAAAACTTTAAAACCTAGTTTATGAATGACCTTATTTCCCATTCTATTTTAATATATGACCTCAATTGGGTTTTATCATTATCTAAATGATACATACTAGAACTGATGGTTAAAATATAATCATGTCGAAATGATTGAATTACCTTAAATAAATTGAATAAATATAACTCAAATAAAATAAATTTTTCCATGACTCTCCCATTAATCAAAAAATCCTAAATAATACTTTTATATAGAAAATATCCCATTTTATATATATATCTCTCTTTTAGAAACAAAATATTCAATGATATAAATAATACTATTATAGAAAATTTGATCATCACAAAATGAAAATAGATACTCAAGAACTACATGTAGTCCCTATAAAGTAGTGAATATACAAAACCAAAATGACCCCATTCTATACTTTTCACATAATAATGAATGAAATATAACAAAATAAATAAATCAATGAGTCTAAGTGTTATTCCCTCTATGATGATTGAATTTTTATTCATGTAACCTCAAATAAAGAAAAATACATGTGTGTATATTTGGTGACACAAAAGTTTAAAAATATTGGGGGTCAGTATATAATCTTTGTATAATATCTTTAATTTCACATTCGTACATTGTGAGAAATAATATAGTTCATTCATGTGATAACATACATAGGAATATATATATAATGTAGAACAATAAAATCACTACAACAACCAGTTACTTGTAGTCATTATAATAAATTAATGGCCAAAATTATATCCACGGGGTAAAAAACATCATCTCAAACCATCCATTCATACTATTACCCATTATATTTATAAAACTACAGTGGTACCTATGCATGTATAAAACTATACCCTTACTTATTTCCCTTATTAATGTTACAATTTCCTAATATCTCAAATAATGGAATCCTATTAGTGGTGTTTGTCACCAAAATTGTCTTCATAGAGTTGTTTTTCACCAACATTGATTATTTGATAAATATACCACTATTATATAGAAACATTCCCATAATAGTGGTGTTTTTCACAATCATTTATTATTTTATGAATATACCCATATTCCTTTTAAAAACAACATATCCATATTTTATCTAATTCCACGTTAATAAAAGTATTGTATAGTGTAAAAATCATTTCATGATTATACAGAAGAACACATTAAATGAAATTAAAAAATGATAAATATATATATATAACTCATTGATCAATTCCAAAACATTTGTTATTTATTATTTTAATGAATTCTTCTTTAGGTCCATACTAAGAGTTTTTATTGTTTCTGACTTCCATTGATCAATACTCAATTTACAGAGCTGAAAATTTCTATTTTAAAAAAAATTAGGGTAAGAGTTTACCTAAAACCCAATGAGTTCATTCTACAAAACATCCATTAAACTATATTCATTATACCATTAATCAGATATATTATGGAATAAGAATCTCAGTATATCATTTTGAATACTAAAATCAATAAATAATATAATGATCTAACGATTATAAAAACAATTCCACCATCATGATATCCTAGAGGAATCAAAATAAAAAATTCCCCTAGTAACATGGAAAGAAGAAAAATAATAAAATTTTTATTAATGGGACCTTTTCAATAGAAGTATATTAAGATATGTTGTAAATAATAGCTAATGTTAACATCATGACACAGTGTTATTGACTATTTCATTGGTTGTGCTTTTTCAAACCATATCATAGTTAAAGTAACTACTAAATCCAAATAATTAATGAAATTTACTCTTCTATAAAATTAATATAGTCCCCAATCATATAAAATAAGTCATGTTTAAGAGATAAGATTCCATAAGCTCATAAGAAATGAAAATAATATTTCCATAAACTGCATGTCTACTAAAATAGAAATGGAAGAATATTCCTAAAAAATGTGTCCCTGTATAGGGATGTGGTAGTGAGAAACCCCCACTAAGATTTAGTAACGAATTTCATCGTTCAGTAAAAAATGGGTTTGGATCCGTAAAACCCATTTTATGGGTCCTATAGGCCAATTTGATTTCATAGAAATCACTTTTCTAAAATAAAGTTGTATCCTTGGGCTCCTTTTACTTCCCTATATTTTATTTGATTGGTTATGGAGCCCAAACACATTTTTTCATCAAAACATATGATTTTTTTATGTCGGAATACTTTTCATAATGAAATATAATTGGAAAATGTAAATCATATACTAGGTAAATAAAGGGTTTATCATGGTATGTTAAATACTTTTAAATATTTCTCTTGTTCTTTTTAAGGAACATTTCATCCAGGGATGAAAAATCATTTGTGTTTGACGGAATAATTTTATATCATCCCATGTAGTGAAACCTCATTTGTGAATAATCCATCCAATCATGATGGGGAACCTCATTCATGATGTTTTAATTTATAATTTTCCATGACTGCATATTTCCTTCAAGAATAACATTTCTTATCCCCAAAATAATATTATCTATGGCTATAAGGAGGTAATTTTTCCCCAACGTATATTTCCTTTATAAAATATTCATTATTAATAAAAGAAATATTTGGCCATAATCCACGATATAGAAACACATTAAGTAATGTAGTTACTTGAACATTTCTTATAAATACCCCATTACCAAATCAAAATAAACTCTTGACACACATAGTGGAACTATATTGTAGAAAAATAAACATCCATGGTAATTATTCTATGTTTACAATTGGATGGGGTATTATTGATGATATCCATTTAATATATATCAAAATAAATCTCTATGGGATCTTCAAAAATATCGATATGATGAGATCTATGTGATTAGTTATATATTTAAACCCCTCTACACACTCATATATACACATTCTACCGGAATACAACTTTATGGGGTTCCTTTTCAAACCAGATGTGTGATGTTTTATATATCTATCCCATTATGGGTATCCCCTATGTGATTATTTTTGAAGAATTTTTTTTAAAGGTTCCTTTGTGATCATATTCTACTTCGTGAATTCATATTTTTATCCCCAATCCACTATTCTATAACACATATGCAACAACCCCACACCCTTGTCCATTATTAGTGATGGGTTGTGGTCTTATGCCTTCTTCCTAGTTACTTTATTTTCATCTATGGACTTCTAAAAAATAAATACCCACTCCAAGAAATTTGCAGGATAGGTATCATATATATATATATATAAATATTTAAATCTCTAAAATTGGTCATATAGGATCCTTTGATTTGAGAAACTCCCCATTGATTCCAAAAACACCTTAACTCGAGATACTCATATAATATTCCTTGTCTACTCTTTATATTGATATGATATTCCATGTTTTCTCATATTACCAGGAGTTGATAAAATATTCTAGGACTCCCACATGGTAATCCTCTGTAGGTTTAATCCACACAGAAAATCTCTTAGGTGATCATAAATGAAAAAAATTCACAAAATCAACATGAGTTTAGATACTCATTTGGGATATCATATATGATCCTATATTAGGTTTATGTCTAATAATATACCATCACTTAACATAACTAAAAGATTATATTATGTCCTAACCCATGATGGTCATTGAGCCGCAACTACCCCAAGCCTGCCTTTATAGGCTAGGGTTTTATAAAAGTGATGAAGTCATAAAAAACTTAGGGAGTCCTTTTCCTAGGTACCTATACACATACACACAACCAAATCAATGAATAAGTGAATAGATAAAGAAGTAAAATATTATAAACACTTTTAAGTAAACCAAACATGCATGGACTTAAAAAGACAAGTACAAAACTGTAAATAAAAATTAAAAGGGTAAAAATATACACCCAACCAATAATGTGTACCAATCGGAAAGAAACTGGAAAATAAATACAACTAAAAGAGACCCACTACTAGATCCCAATATACATCCACCATATGTGTTCCAAGAACCCAGTTTCCCTAAGCTCATCTATAGTCATGATCAACATGTCCTTAATCTTCACAAGGCATGATACATACAGCAAAATTCCATCTATGGGTGAGTATAAATATACCCATTCGGATTCCTAGAAAGCTATAGGGGAAGTAGTAAGAGATACATTGAAGAGGAATGAAATCGATTGAAAATGTTACGGTAAAAGTGTGAAGCTCCAACCCAAACCAAATTTTTGTGAAACAAGATATATATAAATATATATATATATATATTCTTAGTCAAAAGAAATTCAAATGAGATAGTAAGGGGATTTCAATATCATAGCCCAGCCCAAGAAGAAGAGTCGCCAACTGTTATTTGAGTATCCATCAAAGATCCCAGAATCCCATACACCTTTCTTGAACACATAGTTCAAAGGGGATCATTCCACACACCGTGATACTATCCACATTGGGTGGAACTATCTCGACTGAACAATTTTTGGTAACGTTACAAGGATGTGACTTTATAGAGAAAGTGTACCTTTTTCTCGTGAGTTCAATGGTATGTCATACCACGTCTCTCCACTGATCTATATTTCCAGATGGTGAAAATACATGTATAGGTCTCATGATCTTGTGCATCATGGGGTTACAATCTAATAATATTCATATAGGATGTGAACCCTTGTATATAAGGGGGTTCCTCCTCTCTAATGTTCGAGGGACCATGCCTTAGTATCACATGGAGGTTCCAATCAAGGTCATTGAGGACCCACGCCCTGCCAGATAGGGGGGATTCCACATGGAAGTAATTGTAGAGGACCGGTGCCCATGTCGATGGGTGGTTCTAATCATATGTCTTTAAGGTCCCACACCCTAGTGTGTTAGGGTGCTCATCTTTGAAATCTCTGATATTCATACTAAAACATCGCTATCATAGAACATCACCTCAATAAGCATCAAGGTCAACCCACCTCACATTATATCTCAAAAACCTCATGGGAGTTCCTCATCTCTCTTTAAATTTAAAACACATATGATAATCTATTTAGTAACCTGAATCAGGTAACTAGTGAAAAGGATGATTTTCATGGAAACATTTCGCAATGGGACATTGTGGCTCCTGATCCTTAGTACCAAATTTTATATTTCCCAATAGTGATCAAAAGATAAATCTCAAATAGAACATCACATTTCCAAATATGATACATGAATTGGAATTTCTATTTAGTAGTTATGACTATTTGAACTAGCCACCCAAATACCTTATGAGGCCCAAGACTGACCGACCCTGAACCAACCTCCACGTAGGCCAATCTACATCCATAGTCAACTTCTATAGTCGACTACATATAAAGGATTAATCTATGGATCAACCGCTATGGTCAATCAAGTCATCGTGCCGACCTACCGACATAGTCGACCACCATTGTGGTCCTTCCGTGGACAGGCCACATAGTCGGTGTACCCATGAAAAGTCAATATGTTGTGTCTACACATTCAACCATCATTGTGGACAACAACTATGATCCACCGTAGTCACTGTCAGTTCGACATGGTTCTAGACCACATGGCCTGCAACAACCCAGCCCACCTCGGCCTAGATCACTTGGATAACCCTCACTCTAATATTGGGTTCGATCTCCATCTTCCAGGGATCATGAGGTTTCCGGCCATGTTTCATTTCTATCATCCAATAACAGTCAGCATGCCGCCCCTCTCATGGCCCATTGCACATGGTCTTCACCATGCACCGCTACCAGTCTCCACTTGACTGGTTGTCCATTCCATGAATCATTGGTCCTCCTATGATGACCAATACATAAAAAACGTAGATATAGGATTCTTGGAACAAGATATAAACAAATCTATACCATCATTTTGATTTTTTTTTTGTGCCAAAAATATAATGACGATTTCATGAAGATCGTAAGAAGAACACAAAAAAAGGGATCCACAGGTAGATAGTTTTATGGTCATATATGTTTTTCCACTTCTAATAATGTTGAACTGTTATGAAAATGACCACAACTACATTTTTCAATTAATAATTGAAATCCGGGATGAAAAAACCAATGGAAAGAAACCATGATCGATTTGGAACCATTCACAATTGAGTAAAACACCTGACAAATATTTTTCAAAGATTTTCCTTTGATCAACCTATGGGGGAAGGATGATGTGGACTTTATACATGTGGGGGTATAATTAAGAAAGCCTATAAGGTCCTCATAAACCACTATTTATAAAATGTTATTACGTCAAGGGTAAATGCTTAACTGCACCCCCCAAAGGTCGCGATATCTGAACATCCCATGCCCTCCAAAATTAGGTTGTTCTTAAGGAAACAATTAATTACAAACTCAATGATGGTCTTGGATTTCCAATTATTTTACCCATTAAATATATATTCATATTAACACAAAAAATAAAATAATTTAATTTAATTATTTTATCTATGATTACATACTCGGTGATGTTTTCTAGAGAATTCCCGCACTGACAAAAGGTATTTCTCTCATAGGGTAAACACCACATTCCAGAACCAACCATGAACTAAAATTTCTAATTTCCTATACTATTTTAGAGTGTTAACATTTCATTTGTGTATGTTGTAAAAAATATACATTATTTTTATTATAAAATTAATTCCGGGAACAACGGGCCTTGGAATCACACATCATCTCAATGCCTAGCTCTGGAAATATATGTAATTTTTTTAATGTCATACAAGACAATAACTGTATCTATACATCACTCCCACTTTCAATATTTTCATCCACAAAAAAACATAGGAAAAAAACTCATTATACCGTTCCTAAATCTGGATCTCGGGTTCATAAAAACTCTTCTACATGTTTTAGTGCTACCAATGTAAGAAAACCAAATGGATGGTTTGTCCATGTGTGGTCTGCTTCTATCGATCCTTGATCTCCATGGGGTTCTCTGTAAAGTTGGATTCATCATCAATGTCATGGTCAACCCAGTCGATGACTTCCATAGGATCAAGCTTGTATCTTCGTAGCTACAACATGTGGAATATGTCATGTAACCGCTCGAGCTATGGGGGTAGGTCAAGGAGGCAGGCATCCTTTCCAACAGACATTACGATCTCTAATAACATGATGATCCTTGGTATAACTTTCCTCCCAAGCCAATCCTTAACCTCCCTCATCGTGGAGAGACACTCAAGAAGATGTGACCCCATTATAAACCTCCAAGGGCCTACGATGATGATTTTTTTATGATTTATATCGACTCTGGACTATCTTCATCTCTTCACATATGACCTTCACTTTCTCTATCCAATTATATTCAAATTCTGGGCCAACGAGAGATGACTCCCCAACCTCCATCATTCATAAAGGTGACTTGCAGGGTCTCTTGTGTAAGTCTTCAAAAATGTTCCATGCTAATAGTATAGTGGTTGCTCTAGTTGTATACAAACACTACTGAAGATAGGTGATCCTCGTAGTGCATGATAAAATCCAACATGCAATCCCCCAGCATATCCACCAACACATGTAAAGTATGATCGGTATTCACACTAGTCTTGGGTTGAAGGGATGTAATCATCGAAAGATGTGTCCCAAATACCTCATGCGGGACTCTCCGCAATCATGATGTAAAACATGTATCACTATCAGCAACAATCATCGAGGGTACCCCATGATGGGAGATGATCTCCCATATATAAAACTATCCAAAAATATCCACTAAACACTTTTACTTTATAGTAAGGAAATGAACCAACATCATCATTCCTTCTTCTATCACTCAAATTGCGTTATGGCCCCTCTCTATGCGTGAAATCCTTAGGATGATGTCCATGGATATTCCAACCATTTTCCACTCCAAAATCTCAAGAGGTTGTACCAAACCCTCATAACCTTGTGCTCATTCATTACCAACTGATAGGTGAGGAATCATGAGATCAAATCAATAGTAATTCATCTCATATTCGAACACCAAAAATAATATTACAGTTCATTGATAATATTCGAAAAACTGGGATGTATAGCTAAGGGAGATATTTGGAAATCCCACATCACATCTTTTATCATCATAACTGGAACCAATTTTTTTCCCCAAAACAAGATATAATGATTATCTCATTAAAAATATTTTTCTGGTGCATCACTTGTAGACATATGATCATAGTGATCTTCGCAGTCAATGTATCATAGTTGGGACACATTCACATGCTCAATGAGATAACTAGTCTCTATGATTGAATGTGCAAAAACACTACCCTCAAGGTCCACTAGGTTCAACTATAGGGAAGATAGCTCGTCTAAAGATTCCCATAGTAGGTGAGTTTGGTTCTTCCTAATGAGGGAATCTTCTATAACATTTATCATTCTAAGAGTATTGACTATGTAATGGTCCGGACCACTTCGGTCCATTCCTTTGTGAAAATATGGTGTCTGAGCTATTCTGGGAGGTCAAGGTGACTTATCCCCAACACGTTTCTAATTTCTTAGTTCGGTGAACAGTTCCAACAGCAGACAGTTGTGAATAGTGCAATGGTAACCTTCTATGAATAGTGCATTAGTGACCTTAGGTGAACAATGTCATCGGTAACCTTTAATGAATAGTTCCATCAATGAACTGTTCTATCGATAACCTCTAATAGTAACCTCGCTTTCCTTTTCCAAATTTCCAATTCTTTCAACAGTTCCATCGGTGAAGAGTATTCTATCAGTGAGGTTCAGTGAAAAGTGTTCTGTCAGTGAGGTTCAGTGAACATTGTTCTACCGGTGAGGTTTAGTGAAAAGTGTTCTATCACTGAGGTTTGGTGAACAGTGTTCTATAAGTGAGGTCCAGTGAACAGTGTTCTATTGGTGAGGTTCAGTGAACAGTGTTTTTATTGGTGAGGTTCAGTGAAAAATGATTTATTAGTGAGGTTCAGTGAAGAGTTGACTATCAGTGTGGTTCAATGAAGAGTGTTCTATCGGGGAGGTTTAGTGAATAGTGTCCTATTAGTGAGGTTCAGTGAACAGAGTTCTATCAATGAGGTTCAGTCAACAGTGTTCTATCGCTGAGGTTGAGTGAACATTGTTCTATCAGTGAGGATCAGTGAATAGTGTTCTATCAGTGGGGTTCAGTGAACAGTGTTCTATCAATGAGGATGAGTGAAAAGTTTTCTATCAGTGTGGTTCAGTGAACAATGTTCTATTTGTGAGGTTCAGTGAACATTGTTCTATAGGTGAGGTTTAGTTAACATTGTTCTATTAGTGAGGTTCAGTGAATAGTGTTATATTAGTGAGGATTAGTGAACAATGTTCTATCGGTGAGGATCAATGAGAAGTGTTTTATCGGTGAGGTTCAGCGAACTGTGTTCTATCAGTGAGGTTCAGTGAACATTGTTTCTAGACTCATGAGGTTCTAACATCAGCCTCTATGTCCATTTCCAAATATTGAGTTTAGTGTACAATGTTTCCAGCTTCTTACAGTTTTTCCCCTTTGATGTTTCCTTTTACGTAAAATGAATTTAAAGCCTCATTTTAAAAACACTAAGTCCAATTCAAAGGCCATAACTCCTATATTAATTATTCCTATGGCTCGGGATGTTTTTACTTATTCAAACCACATGGGTTAATTCGATTCGCTTTTAATGGGAAATTATGTGTATCTTAAACTATCGCCCCATTAAATCTCTTAAATGGAAGTGATAGCTTCCTCCCTATTTATTTCTACTTGTTCTCGGGTGTGAGATGCTGGAACATCCCATTCCGTCTCATAGTAGTTACACAGTCAAACATTCCTCCACATATTGGTTCTGCTATGTTTTGATGAAACCAAGCAGTATCGATCAATCTTCGATATAAGGTAAGTGTTATCATCATTCATTTGGGGTTCATATTCTCATGTCTATCCTTTCCATATTATGGAATGAAATCTCCATACTTCTAATAAATTTTTCTTGGGTTTTGTTTGATGTGGTCGTACAGTGGAATCCTCGGGTGGATGCATTTGTCGCGAGATAAGGATCATGACCTATTGTGTGGATAAAGAACATCAATAACTATTTGAGGTAGGTGATTCATTTCCTCTCACTTATTTTATATGAAACTGTATCGTTATCATGTTTTACCCCACTGGATGACAATGGAATTGCCATAATAAATATTTAAACTCGATAAATAAATTGATATCGATTGTATGTTATTACCCCTTGATTTTCTAAATAGTGTGAATCTATGACTGCTTTGATTAGATGTTCATTCTTGATGTTAATCCTTAAATAAGGAAAATTCGGATTAATTGATAATTGTTTGGATAAAGATAAAGAGGAATGTAAATGAATCTGGTTCTTGTTTTAATTTTTTGTTAATAAAATTGGCCCAGTAAGCATGTTTAATTAATTGTGATAGCTTACTGATTAGGTTTCCTGAATTTGTAACATACAAATAATAAATCTCTTAATTCAAGATGGATTAAAGAACTGATTGTTTGATAATTCCTTAAAGGGTTCTGAGTTACCCTCTTGGTTGTTAAATGTTCAAGATCCCAATTGATGTGCTGTTAGTTTTCCCATTGCTTGTGTTGTGATGGGATCCAGGATGGCCGTTGTGATATGTGGGGGCCTGAAGGCTTTTTTTTGTTGAAATAGATGATGCATAGAGTGGCGAGATGCATTAGTTTATGCATATGGCTGTCGGGGAGGACCCCATGGATGATGGAATGGGATGGATGTGATTATTTGATGCTTGCTTATTCTTATTGGTTTTTTTCCTTCTTTACAATTTCCCACTCCTAAAGGAAGCTGGTCTTACTTACCTTCTTCTGAAAGAGGCGAAGACAGGTGGGGTATGACATGTTCTTTCCGTGTTTAGCTTCTCAAGGAAGGAAGGGTATGTGATCTTGATATAAGTGGCAAAGACTCGACGGGTAGTACATCTACTCACCATGTTGAGCCACCTTGTGTTTAGTAGCATACAATGAATCTGTAGAATTCCTGGGAATGTGGAAAAGTAACTCTATAATGAATAATTGAATAAATGGTGTTAACCCATGGGGATGGTGTTTGCTAGAACATAATAATGAGGTTGTAATTTTGAAGGAATAGTGGACTTTGGGTTTTATTCTAATGAAATTTAACATGGAATTTTTCATGGCTAATTAATGTTTAAAGAATTATTTAATGTAAAGTTGAATTGATAAAAAGGGAATGAAATAATATAATAAATCTCTTTAAATGGTTGTGTGATTATACGATACCAAGTCATAGAAGTAAAAACCTAGATTCTGAGAGATGTTAGCTATAGTTGTGTTTTATACTAGGTTATGCCCAAAGTGTGGTTGTGAGATATAGTATATCATATACTTTTTGCGTTTCTATATGCTAATACACCCTGTTAGAAAGGGAAACTGACACCCCAAGGATTCTGAGCCCCTGGGGGTGTTTTCCCCAACATTCCAGTGGGAGGATGGATGGATGACTACCCCCTTTGGCCCCGCTCTCTTATCTTAGTAGTTACTTGTGCTGGAAGGCACATTCGTTATTTTTAACCATATATGTGTGTAGAGGGCTATAATGTCTTGTGGTTATTCACACACATATATTTGGGACAATGTTTTCTATGGACTACTATAGGTGTAACATTTATAGGCTGTGATAACTTGAGAATCCTTACTCGGTGAATGGTCTGTAATGGATTTAGGTATAATACCTGACGTATGATACACATTATGAGAACTGTGGTGGATCCCAGAAACTACCTAGTTACTTTGGTGTGTGGACGTGGTGGATTTGTTGCACGAGGTCCATATAGTGGTCCTTCGCCGAGGTGTTAGGACCTAAGATGTTGGGGAAGAGCAGAAAACCACTGGGGAAGTAGTAGTGGGGTACCCTTTATATTCTTTATTATATGATATATTCTTGTATGCATTACTAGGTTAGAGTATCCATGGTGAGGCTGGGAACTGAGTATACCTATTTAGGTGATGAGTTAGTTTCCCTTGTTGTTCACTGTACTTTAGCATGCATTCATAACATTTTCATGAGAGGATTTGGGGATGATCCTACTGAGTATACTGTTATACTCACCCTATCTATATATAAACTATATTTCAGGTCACTTGGAGCAGGTTGGAGATCAGGCTAGTTACTACTAGCTTGTGGTTGCAGGAGCTGTTCGGGCTTGTGGTTGCTGTTGATTTACTTTCTTTTGGGCACTTACTGTTTTCCCCTTCCAATTGTAGTACTTTTTCATGGAATTACATATGTGCAGTTGGTTTTATTTTATATTTTAGTTTTAAGTAGTATTTGGTTGGTTTCTATCTTATCTCTTTCTTCCGCATGCGTTCTCTTAGAGGGTAATGCCTCCCATTTATGTGTTTACTATACCGAAGGTGCTAGTCTCCAACTTGGGGCCTACAGGAGGTGGGACTCAGGGATCATTATCTCCCTTCTCACATTTCCCAACAAGGAGGGGTACAATTTGTGGGGAGGGGGTCATGATAGATTGGTATCATAGGTCTGGTTGAGGGATAGGATGGAGTTTGGAGTTAGGAATAGGTGAGGTTGCATGGGTTGGTAGGGAAAAAGTGTCATTCATGTTTAGCAAGTGAGGTAAACACTAGAGACTAGCGGAGTAATAGGCGTTTAAGGCCTACTATGATATGATTTATGGAACGTTAAGTTTACAATGGTTACTAAACAAGGTCATACTAGTTTCAGGGTACAGACCTAGGAAAGGATCATGCATCATTCTTCTTTGTGCATGTGTTTGAATGGGTAGATCATTAGTTTGGATAATCTAAAATCAATGAAAGAAAACAATTAATTAATTAATGTTGATTCTTCCACATTCCAGGTTTGGGAACTCTAATGGTTTCTTATTTTACTGGTATGGCTCCAGGTCGATGTCATCATAAGATTTGCATAGAAAATGTCCAGCAGGCTGCTCATGCAGATCGTTGTTGGTTAGAGGATGATGATGAGGACACTTGGAGAATGACACTCTAAGAGTTTTTCTGCCAGAGTCTTCATAAGTATGAACGCTCAATTCCATATTCAGTTATGTAAGACTGGTTGGAGGAGGTGGAGATAGGTTTTAGTTTGATCCGTGCTTGGAAAGAGCACTGGTCATCCTTGGTTGTGATGACTCTACGTGGATCAGTGAGGTAGTGGTGGTTCATGTTCCTCGAGGATCGTGAGGAGTCAGCGATCTCATGGGAGGAGTTATGAGACTAGTTTAGAGTCGAGTTTCTTTCTTTGACTGTGACGGTGTCTAGTCGCCATGATCTTTTTACCCTTCGACAGGGGAGCTCTAGTGGTCGAGAGTTTGAAAGTCGTTTCAGGATCCTTTTACGATATGCTTCGAACATATTTCTAGATGAGGAGGCTAGGGTGAGACATTTCGATGAGGGTTTTCATTCAGAGATCTAGTGCTAGGTAACCCCATTTATGATGAAGACATATGTTGAGGTGCTGGTGAGGGAAGAGGATATCAAGAGGACTATGTCTAAGACAGTATCATCATGAGAGGGGAATTTTCATGATCCCTCGCGAAGCAGAGTTGTGGTCCGGGGTTCCCGGTTTTCAGGGCAGAAGAGTTTCCCTTCACCCGGGGGAAGGTCCCAGCCCTTGACATCTTGTTTCTCTAGAGGCAGCAACTCTCAGTCTTATGCCAGGGGATCAGGCACTTGTTTTTCTTCTAGTGGCCGTGTTCATCAGCAGCGGGAGTGCCCGACATTTCATAGCATTCATTGTGCACCAGATGTTATGCTCTAGGTTCCTCCATTGAGGCAGTTCTAGCTGAGGCAGTAGCAGTAGTAGGTTTCACCGTCTTTAGATCAGCTGAGGGTAGATGGGACTTGCAGAGGACAGGCCCATGACACCCTCGTCCTCAGAGAGCAGAGCATATCCATGGTTGTGGTTATCATCAGGGTGAGAGAGGCCGTGGAGGAGGTCGTGGTTAGTGTCATGCTCTAGCGTTTCCAGCTCCATGAGAGCCAAATGTCATTTGAGGTACCCTTTTCTTGTTTTCTCCTTTTGTGTATGCCTTGTGTGATTCAAGAGACACACACTCCATCATATCACCTACCCTTTTCCATGCTTTGGGACTTGAGGTAGAGAGGCTTCCAATTCCTTTGACATTGACTACGCCAGTTGGAGTTCGAGCTGACTTGTATAAAGTATTTAAAGACTGTGAACTAGGGTTGTGGAAACACCACTCTTGGGGAGATTTTAAATGTTTATGAATATAACCACATGTTGTAATCCTCGTCATGGATTGGTTGTATTTGGTGCAGGATAACGTGGATTGCTTCAGGAAGAAGGTCGTTTTCATTGGTGTTGATGGAGAGCATGTGGCGTTTTCTGGTGAGAGACATCCTCATATGGGTCATAGGTGTGTTACATCCTTATAATCCATGATGGCTGAGATGATGTTGAGTTTTTCAGAGGTTCCGCAGTTGGCGTTTCCTAGGGTCGTAGAGGAATACCATGATGCCATTCTAGAAGTGGATATAACATTACCCCCTCAATTAGAAATCGTTTTTGGGATCGAGCTATAGACAAGAGCGTCTCCTATCTCTATTTCTCTAAATAGGATGGCCCCTTCTTAGTTATGAAGCTACGTATAAATCTAGATGGTCTATTATAGTGAGGTTTTGCTCGGACAAGTGTGTAACCGTGGGGTGCACCAGTTTTTTCTGTGAAGAAGGCTGATGAATGTTTTCAGTTGTGTGTCAATTATCATCACATAAAAAAAGTGAAAATAAAGAATCACAATCCTCCTCCATGGATTAATGATTTATTCGATCAACTGAAGGGTGAATGTTGGTTCTCAAAGAACGGCTTGCGGTCTGGATATCATCAGATGCGTGTGAAGGATGAGGATATCCCGAAGACTACTTTTCATTGTCCTCATAGGAATTATGATTTCATTGTAATGACATTTGGAATGAAAAATGATCCATCTGTATTCATGGGATTGATGAATGTTGTGTTCTGTGAGTTTTTGGACAAGTTCGTGGTGATTTTCATCAATGACATCCTTGTATACTCTACATCCGAGGAGGAGCATGCAAAGCATCTACAAACTGTTTTGGGAGTTCTTCGTCAACATCATCTATTTGGGAAGTTGTCGAAGTGAGAGTTTTGGGCTCGAGAAGTCTGTTTCTTGGGGCATGTTGTGTGCTAACAGGGAGTAGCAGTGGATCCATTGAAGATAGAAGAAGTTGTATCTTGGTCGGCCCCCAAGGAAGTTTCAATGATGCGAAGTTTCTGTGGACTCACTAGGTACTACAAGAGGTTCTTAGCCAATTACTCATGAGTTGTGACTCCTCTGACATCATTGACTAGAAAGGATCAGGCATTCATATGGACATATCAGTGTCAGACATCTTTTCAGTATATAAAAAATAATTTAATAGGTGCTCCAGTCCTTTGTCTTCTAGTTGAGGGAGTTCAGTTTGATGTTTTCTACGATGCTTCACATCTGGGGTTAGGTTGTGTTCTCATGAAGTAGAGGTCATCTGTTTCTTATGAGTCTCAGTATTTGCATCACCATGAATGTATCTATTCCACTCATGATCTTGAGTTGGCATCCTTGGTGTTTTCTCTGAAGTTGCGGATACATTACCTCATTGGTGAGCGCTTTGTGGTCTTCATCGATCATAAGAGTTTAAGGTATGTTTTCTCCCAACGGGACATGAACTTATGAAAACATCGGGGTATGGAGTTCATATAGGAAAAAGGCTTCGAAATATCGTATACACCTAGAAAGGGGAATGTTGATGCAGATGCGCTTTTTTGAAAGTCACGTAGTGATGATTTGCGTGAATCTGGTGATTCTTAGAGAGTAATGGAAGAACTGTCAGCATTACATCTTGATATGGGAGAGGTTCGGGGTAGAGAATGTCTTTTTTAGATGATGGTACAATCATCCATGATGTTGATGGTGGAAGAGTCCCAGTTGGGGGATCGTGAGGTGGTGGTCTGGAGAGACCGAGTTGTTTGTGGTGAGTCCCTTGATGGTTGGACTGAGGATGAACAGCACCGAGTGTTGTATCATGGAAGGCTTTTTGTTCCTTTGACAATGCACGGGATGGTTCATAGAGTGTTATATAGTTCTCCCTTAGCAGTGCATCATGGCATGAAAAAGATGTACTGAGCCTTGGTGAGTCAGTTTTGGTGGCTGGGCTGAAGCATGCGGTTGTAGAGTTTGTGTCTCGATGTTTGGTCTGCCATAAGGTGAAGGTCGAACACCGTGTCTCTGGTGGTCTACTCTAGCCATTAGAGATTCCTCAGTGGAATTGGGAGGACATCTCAATGGACCTTGTTACTGGTTTACCGTGAGATCTTGGAGGACATGATGCTATTTTGGTGGTAGTGGATCATTTAACAAAATAAACCCACTGCATAGAAATCAAGGAGTCATGATCAGTGGATGTTTTGTCGAGGCAGTATCTAGAGGAGATGGTGAGTCTTCATGGAGTCCCAAGGATGATCATTTCTGATCGAGAACCTCATTTTACCTCCAGGGTGTGGAGAGGTCTCCAACATGCTTTCGGTTCTCAAATCTGCCTTATCCCTTCTTTTCATCCACAAACGGATGGTCAAACAGAGGGAACCATCCAGAATCTTGAAGACATGTTACGCACTTGTGTTCTAGGTTTTGGAGGTTTTTGGAAGATGCAATTAACCATGGTGGATTTGGCTTACAATAATAATTTTCACTCCACCATAGGTATGGCACCATTGGAAGCCTTGAATGGATGACCTTTCCATTCTCTATTCTGCTGGACTGAGATCAGAGAGTTAGCAATTGTCTAACCGGATCTAGTATAAAATACAAAAGAGATGGTTTAGGTGATTTTTGAGAGGATGAGGATTGCACAAGATCATAAAAAATCATATGCTGATCAAAATAGGAGACCCATAGAGTTTAATTTTGGTCATCATATGTTTCTGAAGGTGACTCCCCGCCATGGGCTATGAAGGTTTGGTCGTGGGTTTAATCCTTATCCCTGATTTGTTGGGCCTTTTAAGGTGTTAGCTCGTGTTGGTGTTGTGGCATATCTAGTAGAAATTCCCCCTTAGATGAGTCAGATACATGATGTTTTCTATGTATCACAACTCTATCATTATCTCCATGATGAATCTCACATCATCAATTGGGGAGAGATCTATGTTGATGATGATGCGACCTTTGAGGAGCGACCTATGAAGATCCAAGACCGCACAAAGATGGTGTTGCGCATGCATTCTATCCCCTTGGATCGTGTCTTGTGGCGAAACTGTGGCATAGAAGAGAGTAACTGGTAACGTGAGTAACAAATACGTTCTCAGTACCCAGAGTTGTTTGATGTTTAACTTTTCTTCATGTAACTATGTCTCTGTTTTGGTTAGACCGTTCATGTTTTTATTATGAATTTACTTTTTTTTGCTTTTGGGTATTTCTTTATTTCTAGAGGTATCTCGATGGGTGGTTGTTCAGACCACATTTCTTTTTCATTAGGGGGGTTTTGAATTTTTGAGGATGAGAGTGTTCTGATAGGTATCTTATGTAATGGCCCAGACCTCTTCATTCCATTCCATTGTGAAAATTTGGTGTTTGAGGTGTTCCTGGAGGTCAAGGTGACTTATCGCCAACATATTGCCAATTTTCCAATTCGGTGGACAGTTACAATGGTAGATAGTTGTGAACAGTGCATGTGTAACCTTATGTGAACAGTGCATCGGTGACCTTAGGTGAACAGTATCATCGGTAACCTTCTATGAACAATTCCATCAGTGAACAGTTCTATCGGTAACCTCTAACTGTAACCTCTCTTTACGTTTCCAAATTTCCAATTTTGTGAACAGTTCCATTAGTGAGCAGATTTCTATTGGTGAAGTTGAGTGAACAAAGTTATATCGATGAGGTTTAGTGAACAATGTTCTATCGGTGAGGGTCAGTGAACAGTGTTCTATCGTTGAGGTTCAGTGAACAGTGTCCTATCAATGAGGTCCTGTAAATAGGGTTCTGTTGGGGAGGTTCCCTGAAAAATGATTTATCGGTGAGGTTCAGTGAACAGTGTTCTATTGGTGAGGTTCAGTGAACAGTGCTCTATCGGTGGGGTTCACTAAATAGTGTTCTATTGGTGAGGTTTAGTGAACAATATTCTATCGGTGAGGTTTAGAGAACAGTGTTCTATCTGTGAGGTTTAGTGAACAGTGTTCTATCGGTGAGGTTTAGTGAACACTAATCTATCGGTGAGGTTTAGTGAACATTGGTCTATCTGTCAGGTTTAGTGAACAGTGTTCTACTAGTGAGGTTCTATGAATAGTGTTTCCAGACTAGTGAGGTTCTAACAATAGCCTCTATTTCCTTTTCCAAATTTTGAGTATGGTGTACATTGTTTCCATCTTCATACAGATTTTCCCCTTTTACATTTCCTTTGACGTAAAATGTATTTAAAGCCTCCTATTAAATACTCTATGTCCAATTAAAAGGCCATAACTCTTATGTTAATTATTCTTATGGATTGGGATGTTTTTACATGGTCAAACTATGTGGGTTAATGAGATCTCATTTTAATGGGGAATTATGTGTATCTTAAACCGTCTCCCCATTAAATCTTCTAAAGGGAAGGGATATCATCCTCCCTATTTCATCCCCCTTGTTCTCGGGTGTGAGATTCTTGAACATCCCATTACTTTTCATAGTTTTTTCACAGTCAAACGTTCCTCCCCAGATTGGTTCCACTCTGTTTTGATGCAACAAAGAAGTATCGATCAGTCTTCAATATAAGGTATGTGTTATCGTCATTCTTTTGGGGTTTATCTTATCCTGTCTATCCATTCCATATTATGGAATGAAATCTCCATACTTATAATAGATGTTTCTTGTGTTTTGGTTGGTGTGGTCCTAGTGTGGCATCCTCGGGTGGATTCAGTTGCCACGAGAGGGGGATCATGACGCATTGTGTGGATATAGAACATCAATAATTGTTTGCAGTAGGGGAATCATCGCTTCTCTCTTATTTTACATGCAACTGTATTTTTATCATCTTTTATCCCTTTGGATGAAAATTGAATTGACATAATAAATATTTGAACACAATAAATAAATTTATATCTATCAGATGTTATTGCCCCTTATTTTTTTAGATAGTTTGAAATCTATGCTTTCTTTGATTATCTGTTCGTTCTTGATGGAAATCAGTAAAGAATGTAAATTGGGATTAATTGATAATTGTTTGGCTAAAGTTAAGAGGAATTTAAATGAATCTGGATTTTTTTGTAATTTGATGTTAATTAAATTGGTTCAGTTAGAATGTTTAATTAATTGTGATAACTTAATAATTAGGTTTCAAAAATTTGGAACATACGAATAATAAATCTGTTAATTCAAGTGGAATAAAGAACTGATTTTTTGATATTTTATTAATGGGTTCTGAGTTACCCCTTTGATTGTTATAGGGTCAAGACCCCAATTGATGTGATGTTTTTTTCCCTACTTCTTGTACTATGATGTGATCCAGGATTGTCGTTTTGATATGTGGGGACATGAAGGCTTTTGGTTGTGGCGGAAGATGACTCCTAGAGTTAAGAGATGCATCTTTTTCTGCATGTGGGTGTCGGGGAGGACTTTGGGGATGATGCAATGGGAAGGATGTGATTGTTGGATGCTTACTGATTCTTATTAGATTTTTATCTGCATTACGTTTCTCTAGTACTCAGGGTTGCTGGTCTTACTTACCCTTATTCCGAAAGAGGTGAATACACATAGGTTAGACACGTGATTTTCATGTTTAGAATCTCAAGGGAGGATGGGTATATTCTCTTTCTATAAGCGGTAATGAATCAATAGGTAATACATATAATCACCGTGTTTATCCCCCCTGTGTTTAGTAGCAAAGAATATTTTTCTAGAACACCTGGAAAGGATGGAAAGTAATTCTGTAATGAATAATTGAATAATTGGTGTTAACCCATGGGGATGGAGTTTGCTGGAACATAATGATGAGGTTCTAATTTTGAAGGAACAGTGGACTTTGGGTGTGATTATAATGGAAATGAATATGGAAATGTTCATGGATAATTAATGTTTAAATAATTAATTAACATAAAGTGGAATTGAAAAAAATGGAATGAAGTAATCTAATAAAGATCTTTAAATGGTTTTGTATTTATAGGATACCTAGTCTTAGAAGTAGCAACTAGGAGTCTGAGAGACGTTAGATGAAGTTGTGTCTAAGACTAGGTTATTCCC
This sequence comes from Viscum album, assembly GCA_963277665.1. Classification (NCBI taxonomy): domain Eukaryota; kingdom Viridiplantae; phylum Streptophyta; class Magnoliopsida; order Santalales; family Viscaceae; genus Viscum; species Viscum album. Next base: position 85,468,137 of record OY728151.1, on the reverse strand, counting down.
ATAGTGTGGTTGTGAGATATAGTATATCTTGTACTTTTTTTTTATATACGCTACTCCACCATGTCAGTAAGTGCTACTGGCACCCCGGTTATTCTGAGACCTGGGGGTGTTTTCCCCAACATTCTAGTGGGAGGATGGATGGATGATACCCCCTTTGGCCCCTATCTCCTCTCTTGGTAGTTACTTGTGATGGAAGGCACATTGGTTAGTTTTCCCCATATATGTGTGTAGAGGGCTGTAATGGCTTGTAGTTATTCACACTCATATATTCTGGATATAGTTTTCTATGGACTACTGTAGGTGTAACGTGTAAAGGATTCTATAGCATGATGATCCTTACTTGGTGTATGGGTTGTAATGGCTTGAGGTATAATACCCGACGTTTGATACATGTTTTGCGAGATGTGGGGATCCCGAAAAATACCTAGTTACTTTGGTGGGTGGACATGGTGGTTTTTTTCACAATGTTAATATTTTTGTGCGTCACCCAGGTGGCTGCGGGAAATCCTTTTTGGAGAGAGATGCTTAGGACATATGACGTTGGGGAAAAGAGGAAACAATATTGGGGAAGTATTAGTGGGGTACCCTTGATATTATTTATTATATGATATATTCTTGTATGCGTTACATGGTGAGAGAAGCCATGGTGAGGCTGGAAACTTAGTATACCTGATTAGGTGACGAGTTAGTTTCACTTGTTGTTCACTAGGCCTTAGCATGCTTTCTTTACAATTGCACGGGAGGCTTCGGGGAGGATCATACTGAGTATACTGTTATACTCACCCAATGTATATATAAACTGTTTTTTAGGTCACCTGGACCCTATTGGAGATCAGGCTATTTACTACTAGCTTGTGGTTTCAGTAGCTGTTCGGGCTTGTGGTTGCTGTTGTTTTACTTTCTTTTGGGTACTTGCAGTTTTCCCCCTTCAAGTTATAGTAATTTTTCAAGGCATTACACATGTACACTTGATTCTCTTTTATATTTTAGTTCTATGTTGGAGTTTGTTGGTGTCTTTCTTATCTCACTCTTTTTCATATGTTCTCTTAGAGGGTAATGCCTCCCATTTGTGTGTTTACTATACCATCCGTGCTAGTCGCCAACCCGGGGCCTACTGGAGGCGGGACTTGGGGGTCATTATCTCCCTTCTCACATTTCTGACCCAGGAGGAGTAAAATTTGTGGGGAGGGGGTCATGACATACTATCTTGAAGTCATTGTCTTGCAGGAAGTCCAACCAGCGTCGCTACCTTACATTCAGGTCTCTCCGGGTGATGATGTACCTAAGGCCCTGGTCGTTTGAGTAAACCACAAAGTGCTCACTCATATGGTAGTCCCTCTTTGTATTCAAGGAGATGAGTATCAATAATTTCTCTATGTCAAGAGATGCATAGTTCATCTCATTAGGTATCAACTAACTTGACCCATATGCGATGATTTAATATTTTTCTGTTAACACATAACTGGGCCTAGCTGCTGAGGAATCGTAACACTCTACGAACTCAACATCATCCTCTAGTAGTCACAAAACAGGATCACTCAACATCATATTATGAAAATCCTCTATGGACTTCCAGAACTACTCAGACCATGTAATCAGATTCCCTTCCACATTAGAGTGGTCAATGGGGCTACAATCCAAGAGAATTTATCCATAGTTTCCCTGTAGTACCCAAACAAACCAGTTTTTTCACATATAAAAATTTCATGGGTGGCTCCCAAAAATGATCTGATTGGATCTTTACTGAATCCATGTATAATACTTGTTCAAAAATGACATGCCTCAAAAAGTTGACCTCATGAATTCAAAATATGAACATTGAGAAATATCTGTAAATCTGGTGCTCATGTAGTAAATCAAGAACGTTCTTTATGTAATCTATGTGCTCTGTGGTCACCCCCATTAAGTGTTACCTATTCTTTATCATGTCCTGGTTAAAGTGATGATAAAGCTATAAGCTCTTATCTACCTTATTCACAAATATAATTGGGTTTTCCCAATGGGACACACATGGTATGATAAATCCATTCCCATGATGTTCCTCCAACGACAACTGTACCTCCTAGAGATCAATGGGTGAAATCCAATATTCCTCTAATGTTATCGGGGTAGTCCCAAGTTGAAATTCAGTTTAAAACTCCAAATCATTCATTATAGGTAATCCAAGAATGCCTTTGGGGAAGGCATCCATTTAATACTCCACAATTGTAGGAACTCAGATGCTTGAAGATTCTACTACAAAAAGGGTTAAAATCAAAAACAGATGTGTAAAATGATTTACCCTTCTACTAGGAACACCATCCTTCTCTATTCAAAGGTATATTTCACTGATAAAGGAGAACCATGTATCATCAGCATGTAGGCATCTAACTAGTATTCTGTGAAAATCGATCTAGGTTCGAATCATGGAAATTTATTCCATGCCCAAGATGGAATCTGAGGGTTCTATTGTGATGTCCAGTAGGTCCGAGGTGAACCTCTCCCCTCCAAGGGATATCTCTCACTAGCGGCAGATAAAATACATAGAACAAGTGCACCCTGTAAGAACCCGTGACAAAGCTGTTGTGCTAGAGTATCAATTTGGAGCTACAACTCCCATAATAGAAGTAAAAATATAAAATTATGATAGGAAAATATTTCTACTAATGTTTAAAAAATATTATAATAAACACATATTATACCTCGAATAATCTTGTGCATTGTGGGATTTTGGACATCCACATCATGAAGTAGCCCGTGACCCCATCCACCAGCTCCCAGAGCATGACGTGGGCAGCCCAGTAGTGGTGGTGGGAGAACATCATAGCTACACCCCTTCCTATATCTCCACATACCCCACTTATAACACCACCTACAGAAGGACCACCCTATCCTCACCATGGGGATCCCTAATCGTGGCACTACCTCTACCATGGTGGTCCATCTACTACCTATCTGGGAGGCTCAACACATCTGGTCGGGTAGTCTCATTCCATGTGACCTGGCCCATCAAAATCATAGAACCGGCCCTCATTAGGTTTTCTTATTTTTCAGTAATACACTAGTGCCTCATGACCTCACGCCTGAGCCAGATCATTGGGAGGCCTCCTGTGTCAAGATCCTATTGAATGACGCCTACCAACATTCGTAGATGACTCAGCTCTATAGCATCCACTTCCAGTCCCGTCTAATTAGAATCCATATTAAATAATTATCTCTATCACTAGTTCTTGATCCAAAACCCTCTAGAAGGTGGAGATTCTCAAGGGTACAATGCTGTCATATATCTATCTTCAGACTCCCTTCTCAAACTTCCCTTCTCAGATGTATCTATCGTAAATCATGTCTATAGGCCATAGAGTCAGGTCTATGAACATTTTTAGTAGTCTTCCATTTATCCCTCCCTGTTGAATATCCAAAAGAATCTAAATCAAAATGGAGTGTAAGAAGGAAGGTAGCAGCCCTCATGGAAAAATTGTTGGATAAAATCCCATGAGAGTGATGACTCATCATGCATCTGAGTTACCAATATCCACTATCATATAGTCTTTCCATGGAAAATACATGATTCCAAATCCAGTGTCTGATCTATTTGGGTATAAACAAGATTGAAGAGTCTTACCATAGTCTCGATCCAATACTCAGCTACCTGAATATGTTGCTCACCACACAACATTAGTGGTATTTGAGTTTGGAACTCACGAACTGCTCAAAGCTTCTGTTCATCCTCATCCTGCTAATCTAGGACTATCAGATGCTCAATAGGTAGAGGTGCTACTACATGTGTATTTGGAAGAAGGGAATAACACTATGAACCCAAAACTGATGCCATGTCGCTCATATGGTCACCATCTTGAACTGGAGCTGGTACCCTACCTAGCTATCATTGGTGATGAATCATTAATGTTCTCAAGGATAAATGTGGTTAGATGAGAATATATATATAAAATGGAAATATTACATAATAAGTATAGATATAGACTCAATCCAAAATGATGCATGTACCATTTATCCTTGTACAAAATTTCTTAGTATGCCAATTGGACATGCAAGTAATAAGGGTATTGTTGAAGGGATATGTTATCCATATGTAGCATCACTGGAATCCTGGGCATGAGATCCACTCGCAAGATACATCTACATTATTCCCCTAAACCCAACCTATCCATTTAAGGGGAAATGAAAGAAAAAAATCCAAATGAATGAACTTTCATTGATAACAATCTTTCATGAACCGATCCATGCCAGGCCTCTAGCCACAACTACCCCAATCCCACCTCCATAGGTCAGGGGGTGGCGAAAAGCACCAACTTCACAAAAAAATTGGGGAAAAAATTTCTTAAGTACCTGTACAGACTAACTAAACCAACTGAATGAAAATTTGAATAGGGAAAAGAAATAAATTAATCTAAACTACTATTTATAAACCAAACATGCATGGAAATATAAACAGCATTTATATGGTAATGTAAACTGAAAGTAAAGGGGAATAATACACACCTAACTAGAAATATATTCCAACCAGACAGAAAATAGAATAGTAAATTAGATAAGAGATATTTTCTTTTGGATCCCAAGTTAAGACCACCATATGTTACCAAAACTTCTCATATCACATTGTTCCTTAGAATTCAGAATTAATATGTATGTCGTCTTCACAAGGCATGATACATATAGGGAAAACCTATGTAGAGGTGAGTATAAAAATACCAAGTAGGATGCCTAGAAAGATGAAGGGGAATTAGTAAGATATACACTGAATTTGAATGCAGTATATGGAATAAGGTACGATAACATAGTGTAACTCGGCCACAATCCAAGATTTTGAGAAACATCATATATACATGCTCATTCAAAAGAAACCCAAATGAGGGTGTATTGGGATCTCTATATCATAGTGCCACACAAGAATAAGAGCTTCCAATAGAACTAGTAAAATCCATCAATGATTCCCAACATCCCACATATCATCCATGAAAACTCAAGTCAAAGGGTCTCAATAAACCAACATAGTTAATATTCTTTTTGGTCATCACTAGCCTGCCCACATAGTTTTAAATCATGTCACAAGGATGTGTCTCTGTGGGGGAAGTTTTCCCTCTTCCTCGTGAGTCCAAAGGTATATAGAACCATATCTGACCACTAATACTTATATCAATATGGCGTAATCTCAAAGTAGATGACACATGACCTAGTGCATCAGAAGGCTTCAACTCTAATTATAGTTATAGAGGACCCACACCCTAGTACTTAGGGGGGTGGGGGAAACTCTAATGGTCGAGGTCCCACACCTTAGTATCAAAATGGGTTCCACTCTAGCTCATCATGGACTCACACCCTATCTGGTAGGGGGTTCCACTCTAAAATAATTGTAGAGGACTTGGGCCCTTGTAGATGTGAGGATCCACTTTGATTTCATTGTGGACCCGGAACCTAGTGCATTATAAGGGATTCACCCAGAAACTCTGATATCCATTCCTGACCACTGTTGTCTTCGCTCATCACCAAAATAAGATTCATTCTTGGAACACCTCACATTGTATCTCATAATCTTCATCGGATATCACCGTCAAGATCTATGTGGAAAATCTTGTAGGATAGTCTATTTACTTACATGAATTGAGAAACATATGAAAAGGGTGACTTTCACCACAACAAGACAAAATGAGACTTCATGGGGCCCACACATCAAGTCTTGAATTATAAATTCCCAAACTAGACTCAAACATTTTATATCAATTGAGGATAATTTTTCCATAGATGACACATCAATTTGATTCTCCTTTTAGATGTTATGATAGTTTGAACGTGCCTTTCAAAGATCTTCAAGGGCCTGTGATAGACCGACCACCACATTCGGTCCACCTATGACTATGGTCGCACACCATAGTTTACCGCATGTGGAGTGGCCATCCTTGGATCGACCTCCTCATTCAATTCACATACCACACCGATCAGCCATAACAAATGACCACCATAGTTGACCAACCATGGGCACACTTCACAGTTCGTCTACTCACAGAAGTTTGAGCTATCATGGTAGAAAAGTCAACTGTCATAGTCTACCACATCTGGTATCCACCCTATTCAACCTCAGATCAACCTAGGTGTTACCTGGGTCCAGCCCACCCACCCCACCTGGGCCCATCCCACCTAGGTCACCTCTGCCCTACCTACTTGTCCCGCCTAAGCCCGCTCTGCCTGGCCCACCTCATCCCAGAATTTTTGGATGGTCCACACTGTGTCTGTTGATGTGGTTATCACCTACCATAGATCCCGCTGCCACCATCCATGTTTTATAGTCATCATTTTCAGCCTCTCTGGTGGCCCACTATAGGTAGTTTCCGACATGTGATACCATCAATCGACACCTCACCGACGGTCCATTCCGCTAGACAATGTGCCTCCTCTAATTCCTAAAATGTAAAAAAATATAGATCTATGATCCTTGTACCAATATCTACACATATATATTTCTTCCTCTATATTCTATTGTTTTTAGTCATTCCAAAAATATAGCAAGATTTTCATGAATATTTACGGAATAACACCACAAAAATGGATCCAAATATAGATCGGCTGACGATTGTGTTAGTTTTTCCTTTGATGTTGTTGTTTAGGGACAATGAAATCGATAAATAATAAATTTTTTCATCAATAATTGAAATCAAGGATGTAGAATTCAATTGAATGAATCCTACCTCAGTTTTGATTCGTTCGTTTTTTTAAGAACACGCCCTCTAAAGATTCATCGAAGATTCATCTTCGATCCATAAAATGAAGAATGTGGAATTGTACTTGAGACCTATTATATGGTTATGGGGAAACCATATAAAATCCTTATAATCACCTATTTGTATCAATGTGATTCGTTAAAGGGTAAATAATTAACCATGACCACTAATGAATGTAGAATCCTAACATTTCATACCCTCCCATTATAGCATGCTCTTTGGGAAACACTATATTAAAAACTCAACAATGACCTCATATTTACTACCAAAGTCCTTATTCAATAGGGATTCAGGTTAATTTCAAAAATAAAATCATATAATTTTATTATTTTATTTATTTTTTCTACCTCAGTGAATTTTTCTATAGAAGACCCAAACAGATAAAAGTTATGTCCAACTTAGGCTAAGAACCATGATCATGACTCAATTGTGCCCTCATATTTCTGATTCGGGATACCATTTAATATTTTCTAATTTCCATTACTTCACTACTAGAATTCTAGATATTTGAGATGGGCTATTTGTGATGGGATCCCATCACATATACGTTTTTGGGACGGGGTCCCGTCGCAAATAGCCTCTCGTGGAAAACAGCGTCGCAAATAAGTCTCCGATTATATAATTTATATATATAAACTTTTTGGCGACGGACCCATCACAAAAAGTATTTTTGATGGGCCTGTAATCCCATTTTAAATACTATTATAAAAAAAAAATTAATTTGAATATTTGCGATGGGCCCATCGCAAATACTTTTTGTGACGGGTCTCTAATCCTGTCAGAAATAATTTTTTTAAAAAAATTATTTAGACTATTTGTGATGGGCCCATCCCAAATACATTTTTCAACGGGTCCCTAATCCCGTCGCAAATACTTTTTAAAAAATTTATTTAGACTATTTGACATGGAAACCTGTCACAACAGATCTCGTCGCAAATAAAAAATTAATTTAAAAAAATAAATTTAATAAAATTATGACTATTGAAAAATTACATTTAATATTATTAAAATAATTAAAATAATAATACATTAAAATTCTTAATATTCAAAGAATAATATTAAAAAATTAATATAATAATATTATTATTATTATTATTAGTAAAATAAAGAAATATTAAAAAATACAATACTGAAGAAATATATTTAATAAAATTATGATTAATGAATCAATAATATTAATATTATTAAAATAATAAAAATAATAAAAATATTAAAAATCTCAATATTTACAAAAAAATTCATAAATTATTAAAAATTAAATTATGTAATAATCGCACTTATATAAAAGATAGAAACTGTAAATAGTTCATATTACAAAAAATTTATATTCAAATGTTTTTGACATAAAAAATCACTGGGGGGTCGTCTTCTAGAGGAGGTGGAAGTGTTGGTGGAGGAAACTCTATCCCTAAACTACGAGTCAGACGGTGTATGTACTCTATCTTCTCGTGATACTGATGCTACCATCGATGCATATCCTCCCCGTGCTGCTGCAACTGTTGCTGTCATCGATGCATCTCCTCCTCGTGATGCTGCTGCTACTGACGTATCTCTTCTTGCTGCTTCTGCAAACTCTTTAAAAGGTCTCTCTGAGCTCAGAACTGCTCCTGATACTATGAGCCAGAAGATGATGTGTCTCCATGATCTCCTCTCGAGATGGACGCCGACATTGCAGTAGTACCATAATAAGTACCAAGAGTCATATGAGAGCTGATACCAACTATTTGGTCCTTCTCAAAGCCATACTGAGTCGCCTGCATCCATGTCACCTCATCGAAATGGTGGGCACTGATCTAATCAATACCCTCATCCAAACCATCATCCTATGTCTGAGAAGTCACATCCTCATATGACTCCTTCAATTCCAATTTGAAAGTAAAATTGTGAAAATATTATATGCAGTTAATTGGAAAACTGAAAAAAAAAATTAATTCTAACCACAATCTAATGATGGAGATCTCCTCTAATCTCTTCGGTGGCTGGATCACTATACATCCTCTGATAAACATCATACTCTATAATATTGGGTTGCTTGACTGACTTTATGGATATAAAATAAACAGTTTATATTTGAAGTTATATAAAATATTTAAAAAAATACATACCCAATGCTCTCTATGCGTATTGAATGTACAACTACCAGCTCGATGTTTCACCTCCTGTCTCCCCCAGTTCTGTCAACCAAATGAAGACCTTCTCTAAAATCCACCACCCAACCAGTGTGCACATAATCGATCCCAAACCTGAGATTAAATGTACTCTGGTCGGTGGGATGTACACAACTCATCAAATAATGTCACTCTTGCTTTCTCAATTGTCATCTTTCTCAAATTTTGAAATAACTGACGCAAACGCTCACACATAGCCACCTCCCATGCTGCATGGATATCATCATGCATGCTATCATCGATGAGATATGATAAACCCTACAAATAAATTATAATATAATGTTATTAACAAAATAAAGTTCAAAATAAATATTATTTATTTACATACCAGCCAAAGATTATACATGTTGAGCTGCACATCAACCGAAATCTGTTCCCATGTAGTCCATGCCTGAGAAAAATAATTTTGCAAGATAGAACTCCCTTGTCCAATAGCTACATGTGTAAAACTGTGAGAAATGAATAAATAATAATATAATTAGAATATATATCAATAAATTAATGAAATCTGACAAAAACATACAGGTTACCATACCTCCGTGTGCGTGGATCGAATCCATGATGTGGACGTCGCTCGGGGATAGGGTTGGGAATCATCAGTCGGACAAGCCCATGCCCCCTTCACGTACTTATTGATCCACCAGTAGGATGAGGGTCAGATGATCCCACAACCCCCTCATCCAAAGGTATCTCAACGTACTCTAACTCACACAATAGATCAGAGTCCATCTGAAACACAAAATGATTATTGTTAGCAGATAGTTGAAAATAACTATTATATATATATATATATTAGTTATGATCATAACTAACATTTAACTATGCCAATGTTCGCCTTCATCTTCATCTTCATATCTAACGATGTCAATGTCTTCATATTCCTCCTCGACATCATCAATATCCATATGAGTTTCACTTTCATCATCCCTTGTTAATTCAATTTCATTTGTAACATCATTAACATCATTATCACCATGGACCCTTAATTGTTGGGTGTCCTCATCGATATTCATGTTTCTTTGTGAAAAAGCTGGATTTTTAGTAGTATCTTGAAAAATTTTGATTTCTTCCACTTCATAAGAATCACATTCAGTTTGAGTAAATTTATTTTCCCAAGATTTAATTTTTATTATGCTCCATGAATCACCCCGGTCTCCTGAAGTAGCATAGTACTTTGCGTAATAAATTTTATGTGCCTATTGATCTAGTAAAAATGGTTCATTTACTACAAGAATACTTTTTTATTTAATATCGACTATTCCATGAGTCGGATGAACATGCAAGCCTCTCTCAGCATCTAACCACCTACATTTAAACATCATTATGTAATTTTTTCCAAGATAACATAGCTCAATAATTTGATCCAGAATGCTGTAAAAGTCAACTTCAGTTTCTCTATGATGTGATCTTCTCAAAAAAAAACTCCACTGTTCATTGTTTTTTCGATTCCCCATATTCACGTGTATGAAATCTAAAATCATTCACTACATATGCATTATAATATTTAACCATTTTGGATAGTGGGTTACTCAATATACAAGGTGATTATCAATTTTATCAGCATGTTGAGACACCTAAATTTTCATTAAACAATTATCAATATAAATAATACGAAACTTAATTGATATCAAACCCATCAATAATTTATGTTACCATCTTTTGAAACCATTGAGAATTTTTTTTGTCTGCGTTCTTCAAGAGAAGTTGTTGTAATTTGTGGAACTTGTTTCATGATATGATTATCATATAACCTACAAATAAAATAGTTTTACATATTTTAATAGAAATTATAGAATAAGTGATAGAAGAACTCACAGTACAAATGCTGTCATTTATTCACATTTGAGCAGAACATATGATTGAGCTCTATGATGTTCATCGTCTGAAAGCCATCATTCATGAACTCCACCGAATCCAAGATTTGGATGATTAAAAACTGAAAAATGATTGTCCATTTCATCATTAACATTTTCCTCATTTTTTCCCATGTATTTTTGTTTTGAGGGATAATCAGATTCAAAATAGTGAGAGCAGAAAAAAGCAATTTCTGATGGCAAATAAACATCAGCAATTGAGCCTTCAACTGATGCTTTGTTACATACTTTTTTCTTCATTTTCTGCATGCATATATTGAATGGTTACATCAATCGAAACTGTACGGGACCTCCACATTTAGATTCATGTGGAAAATGTAATATCAGATGTTCCATTGATTCAAATAAAGTATGTGGAAAGATTTTTTCTATTTCACATATAATTACAGCAACATCTTCTTCCAGTTTGGTTAGCAAATCATAGTCATTTTTCACTGAAAAAATGTCTTGAAAATAATATTATATGTATGTTATCGAATCCCAAATCATATAATTCAACAAACCTCTAAATCCAATAGGAATAAGTCTTTCCATTATAACATGATAATCATGACTTTTTGATCCGGTAATACGACCATTCTTAAAACATCTGCCCAAATTGGAAGCATAACCATATAAAAATCTCAAATCTAAAGTCCACTGAAAAAATAAAAAACAACTCCCTTTGGAAAATTTATAAGCTGGTTTTGGCTTCATTAACCTCTATGATATGACATTTTCAAATAGTTCAAGTTATGGCCTTTTGCAAATTTGGGAAAGATCTAATCGTGCTTTTACATTATCTTTGGTCTTACCTGGTGTATCCAAAATGGTATGAAATAAATTATAAAAATATTTCTTCTCAATTTGCGTGACATCTAACATGTGGCGGACCAACAAATCAGATCAATATGGGAGATCCCAAAAATGCTTAGTTTTATCCAATTATGTTCTTTCCCAAAGCCACGAATTTTGTGTTGGTTTACTGTTGGCTCAAATATGATGGGAGATAATGAAAAAACAACTGATTTTAACTCTATTCCTGAGAACATTTTTTGAGGTTCATCCATTTCAAAAGTGCCTTTTCTGAAATGAGATTTGTTCCTGCGAAAAGGATGATCAGTTGGAAGAAATATGCAATGAAATTCAAAATAGCACGGTATTTTTCCATTGACGAGCATAAAAGATTTGTTGCCATTCATACAGTAAGGACATGATTTCGGACCATGTGTACACCAGCCAGATAACATGCCATATACTTGAAAGTCACTAATCTTCCACATCAATGTAGCTTTTAATGTGAAATTTTGTTTCACAGCAACATCATATGTACTAACACCATTACACCATAATGCATTTAACTCATCAATCAATGGTATCAAATAAACAACAATATTATTTTTCAAATGTCCTGGGATTAATAAGGTCAAAAATATATCGGGCTCCTTCATCAACATCCATGGAGGTAGAGCTTCTTTATACCTCGATTTGCCACATGTTGGAAAACTATCCAACGACTAATTTTCACCCTAATATAAGATGAAATCATTTGCACATGCATGAATCTTACGATAACTACGTCCTAGATTGCGAACCAACCTCAGGATCTCATAGTAATTTGCAGGCAACACATTTCATTCAGGTAACAGTGTTTTAACCAAAGAATATATATGATCAAAACTGTTGTTTGAGATTTCATTATCTGATTTAATAGCCATAAATTTCGAAACTGATTCTAATTTTCTTGTCTTGCAACCAGGATATAATTCACCCTAAACATACCTCAAAAACTCATAAAATTCGGATGGTTCCAACTCAATAGTTAAATCAATATCATCGTGAGATTCAGTTTGTTGAGCAGTTGGACCGGAAACATCTTGTACTAAATTTTAGAACTATGATGGATCTGGAATCATGTTATTAGTATCTTCTTTGGAACTATGTTCACCATGTTGATACCAAAAAAAATAATATGGTTGAAAACCAAACCACAGAGATGTCCCCAAAACTTTTCAAATGTGTCAAATGTTCTCAAATCACATTTTTTACAAGGACACTTAATTGTTCCGTGTGAAACATATTCTGGTTTTAATGATGAAAATGATATGAAAGCCTCAACACCCTCAATATATACAGGATTTATACCAGAACCATTTGGATTTATGCTCTGATTTATCCAAGCACGATCATCTAATAATGTCTGATGTCGACTTACTTGTTCCATATTTTTCTACAAAATATAAAATAATCACTGTTTTTGAATAATTTGAAATTATAAAAATACTATCTAAAAAAATAATATAAATAATTACTACTACTTCTTAATAGTTACCATTAATTAAAGGCGACATATTTCCCAGGGGATTGACAGCTACTCTTTTGTCTGATGTCTCATTTACTTGAATCTTTCTCACAATGAAATCACAATGAAAAATCTGGTCTGAGGTACGTATATTAATTCTTATATGCACGAGAATGAATATACGCATCTCCGACCAGATTCTTCATTTTGGTTTTAGTGTGGGAAAGATGCAAGTAAATGATCCGTCAGACAAAAGAGCCCCCTTTTTGTCGATGAATCGTCTTCTTCCAACTGTCACCACCTGAAAAAATTATAAAAAATCTGATCCTATGAATTCATGTACAATATCGTGTATAAGAGATTGAATATGCCTATGTAACAATACATTTTTCATATTTTTTTGAGTCGGTGAGAGATAAAAGGAAAAAATTCATCGAGAAAAATGAGTGTCGTCATTCCATTGGAAATTGTACCAGGTTCTTGGAATTTATTAAAACCTATTAATATTTCATTCTAACTGTACCTGACTAATTATTATTATTTATGACTATTTATTTCTAATTATTACTAATTTACCATTACGTAGAAATACTTATAAATAATGAAATCTTCTTGAATAATGAAAGGAAATTTTGGAATCATCATTGTGGAGATGAGTACAAATTTTCCCTTCATTATCCAAGCAGTTTTTGTTTACTAATTAATAATTATATATAATTATTACTAATAAAAAAATTATAATATCAATATTTAAGAAAAAACAGTACTAAAATGTTAAAAGAATAAAAAATATAAAAAATATTAAAATTATCAATATTCGCAACAAGATTTACTCTATTTTTAACATGTTCAATTCTCAAAGGGTCACCTATTGTCAGGTCATGCGTAATAAAAATTTTGTATTTGCCATGTCCTATATAAACTCTATAATTGTCTTTGCATGGTTGATCACCTCACAAGTAGTGTCGCAATAGGATGACCAACATAATGTCATTCTCATCTCTAAGAATCATCTTTCTCCCTTTACATAGATCATTCTTCCTTAAAAATTTATGGGGAGATCAGTATATTTCCCTTAAATTTTCAAGGAAGAATGGTCTATGTAATGGGTCATGTGAGATAATTCTTATATAAGAGAAGGGCATGACTTGTGTTGTCCAATTGCAAAGCTACTTGCTAGGTGATCAACCATGAAAGGACCATTATATCTAATTATATCTAATTATTACTAATTATGACTAATTATTACTAATTATTACTAATTATTACTAATTATGACTAATTATGACTAATTATGACAAATTATGACAAATTATGACTAATTATTACAAATTATTACTAATTAATAATTATTATTATTAATTATTACTAATTATCACAATTTTTTACTAATTATTACAATTTATACCTATTTATTGATAATTATTACTAATTATTGTTAATTATTGCTAATTATTGCTAATTATTACTAATTATAGCTAATTATCCCTTATTATTGCTAAATATTGCTAAATATTGCTAAATATTACTAATTATAAGTATTTATTCCTAATTATAACTAATTATTCGTATTATTACTATTTAAACCTAATTATTACTAATTATTCCTAATTATTACTAATTATTCCTATTTATTAATATTTAGTGCTATTTATTACAAATTATTGCTATTTATTACTATTTATTGCTAATTATTGCTAATTTATTACTAATTATTAGTATTTATTACTAATTATAAGTATTTATTACTAATTATTAGTATTTATTACTAAATAATAGTATTTATTACTAATTATTAGTTTTTATTACTAAATATTAGTATTTATTACTAACTCTTGCTAATTATTGCTAATTTGTTACTAATTATTAGTATTTATTACTAATCATTAGTATTTATTACTAATTATTAGTATTTATAACTAATTATGAAAATTTATTACTAATTATGACAATTATTACAAATTATTACAATTTACTACTAATTATTACAATTATTTCTAATTATTACAACTTATTACTAATTATTATTAATTATTTCTAATTATTTCTAATTATTAAAAATTATTTATAATTATTACTAATTATTGATAATTATTCTTAAATATTGCCAATTATTCCTAATTATTACTAATTATTACTAATTATTAGTAACTATTACTCATTATAAGTATTTTCTCCTAATTATTCGTAATTATTACTAATTCTTCCAAATTATTACTAATTATTCCTAATTATTTTTATTTATTTTTATTTATTACTAACTCGTTCTATTTATCGCTAATTATTGCATCTTATTTCTATTTATTTCTAATTATATCTAATTATTCTTGATTATTGCAAATTATTGCTAATTATTTCTATTTATTTCTTTTTATTTCTAATTATTTCTAATTATTTCTAATTATTCCAAATTATTTCTATTTATTAGTATTTATTAGTAATTATTAGTATTTATTAGTATTTATTACTAATTATTACAATTTATTAATAATTATTACAATTTATTACTAACTATTACAATTTCTTACTAATTATTATTAATTATTCCTTATTATTATTAATTAATCCTAATTATTACTAATTATTCCTAATTATTACTAATTATTCCTATTTTTTACTATTTATTATTATTTATTACTAAATATTACTATTTATTGCTAATTATTACTAATTATTGCTAATTATTCTTAATTATTGCTAATTATTCCTAATTTTTCCTAATTATTGCTAATTATTCTTAATTATTGCTAATTATTGATAATTATTTCTATTTATTTCTAATTATTGCTAATTATTTCTAATTATTGCTAATTATTCCTAATTATTAGTAAGTATTTGTAATTATTTGTAATTATTAGTATTCATTACTAATTATTACAATTTATTTATAATTATTATTAATTATTGCTATTTATTTCTAATTATTTCTAATTATTTCTAATTATTACTAATTATTCCTAATTATTCCTAATTATTGCTAATTATTTCTAATTATTGCTAATTATTACTAATTATTAATATTTAATCCTAATTATTTCTAATTATTAATAATTATTCCTAATTATTACTAATTATTCCTAATTATTACTAATTATTCCTATTTATTACTAATTATTCCTATTTATTACTATTTATTGATATTTATTACCAATTATTATTAATTACTAAAAATTAATTATATACATTACTAATTATCGTTAATAATTACTATTTACTACTAATTTTTAAAAATTAATAATAAAAATTTCATTTTATTAGTACAAATAAATACAAATGACAAAACAATATAAATTTAATTTAATTACAACAAATCAACAATAAAAAATTAACATAAAGAAAAAGAAATAAATAATAACTCCAAAAAACATAAATACCTTTATGTCTGATTTTCTATTGATGCAGACGGCTTCACAACTTCTTCGTGAACAAAAAAATTAACTTTGAAAAATTCGCTCTCTAAAATCAGCGTTCAGAGAGGAACATGATCTAAAATTTCAGTGGAATGAAAGGAAAAAATGGATGGTGGTATATATAGGTTACATTATTTGCGACGGGAGTATTTGTGACGGGTATCCCATCGCAAATAGTATCTTTTGCGATGGGACCCATCACAAATATCTATGCCCACATTAATTACAATCGGCGGTTAAAATGTTATTTGTGACGGGACACGTCGCAAATAGTCCATAACGACACACCTTTTGCAACGGGACGAAATCTTGTCGCGAAAGGCTATAAACCGCCGCTGTTTATTTACGACGGGCCCGTCGCAAAAGGTGTCACGTCGCATATTGCTATAAACTGACGCCGATTATTTGCGACGGGGCCCGTCGCAAATGCTTAACTATTTGCGACGGTGGGATACCACCATCACAAATATCATTCAAGCGGTTTGGTGCGCTATCCGTACCAAACTATTTGTGATGGGAGACGAAATCCCGTCGCAAATATTTGTTTATTTGCAACGGGTCGTTACCCCCATTGCAAATAACCTCTTGGACGGACCTTTTGCGACGAGATTTATTCCCGTCGCAAAAAGCCCTTTTTCCCATATTGCATGTGTGGTATAAAATATGATTCTTTTATTATAAAATTAATTCTTGGAAAACCAGGCCCCAGAATTGCATGACATCTCAATGCCAAGCACCGAATATACATACATCCATATATATATATATATATATATATTTCAATGTATTATAAAGGAAAAATCGGTTCTCCGTAGCTTAGGTATCTCAGGGAGGCAGACACTTGTAATCTAAATACAACCACCTTGAGTAGATATAATCCTCCTAGATATTATATATGTTCATCATCCAAGGTGTAAGACATTACCACACCTTCTCATCATACCCCATTGCTAATAGAGACGATGACCAAACATGAGCTTCCTACTATGTGTAAGCACCAACAATTATAATTTTCCATCACTATAATGATATAAATAAACCAATGAAATAAACCCCAATATGGTAATCCTATAAGGATTAAGCCTCAACCATTCCCTAATTTAACTAAGTTATCAACTGGGTTTATAAAATCAGGTATCTCAATGGGAATTCCTAGTCAAAACCATGTATTATACTGTCAATCAATATGGTTTATCATCTATTATCTCTTACTTCTGACACATATCTAAAACCACATGGGGTTTGGAGATTTAATTGATCATTCAATAACTATAATTGATTTGTTTGATAGTTTTAAAAAAGAAAAACTTCTTTTTTATAGTGGAATAACACTAAACCACATAGATGATGTGCTTTCCACCTAACATGAAACTATATTGAACAATAATGTCACAAGAAATTAATCTATAAACCTCAACCACCTTAATTTTGATTCCAATTATCTTGTATATGTACTAATCCCCTCCAAGTTTCATCCAAAACATACTCTAACATACCTTTTCTCATATGTGATGAACATAAGATGAACCACTCTTTTAATGCACCTTTAGTTGAGATACCCATTGTTCCCATATGTGGGCATCCTATTTCGAGTAAGACACAACCTAAGATAGATTAATCGTATCTTGTGTGAATTGGATATATTTATGCTAAAGAGTACAAATAGAGTAATCCATCTCTGTTGATGAGCATGAGATACATGAAGATATGAGTCAGTACAGATCCACACCTTATCAAATTTAGTTGAATACAAATGGGTTGAATCTAAAAGTTCCATATGTGTGTATATCCCAAAATAATAATTTCTAGGAACATTTTTACCTGTTTTCACAACTTATGACTTTAAACTACATGGATGATGTTTTGGGACCATTTCCAAAAATTGAAAATTTTGTGGTTGTGGATAAATAATTTCAAAAGGCACCACATTGATCATTGCCATATGGCCTTAAAAAGGTCCATGTATTATTTAATGAAATTAAATACATGGGTTTAGATTTCCATCACAAGGATACATATAAATGTCTCTAATGGTATTGATCCCAATTCCACCACACCAAATGCATCATGGGATGGATTCCAATTATAGTGTTTCCAACTACATTACATTAAATTATATTTTCATAAACTAATATTAGAATGATAGAGAACCACACATACACATAGTCTTTCAAATATCAATATTGAATCAATAAGATCATTGGAACAATGTCATAGAATATAAAACAATTATTTTAGAAGTATTAAAAAATATCATAAATTTATTATAGTCATTGAGTAGGACATATTCCCCTTAATAAGGTGTTATGAGCTTTTCCTCCCACACTCTCAACCAATTCACATTCAAAATCATCACCAACTATAAAAACCATAGATGACTTACATATGAAATGAAATGAAACCATTATGTTCATGTAAAATTTTATAGAAATGGGATTTTTGGATTTTCAATTTGAGATAGACTGGTGAACCCAAAATAAATGAATAACTCCGGAAGCTATAAATAAATCTATTATTGACATAGTCATTCAGACTAAGGATCCCATAAATATATCCTTCTCTGAGAATGAAGACAAAAAAAATAAATTGAATTACCATGTCCTTGAAATATCTACACCCTTGGGGTTCATCTATATATATAGATAGTTTATATAGGATAATCCCAAAAAAATATCTATAAGATGTGAGATTTTTTAGAATGGCTATGATGAATAAAAAAACCATGCAGTATGAACCTGATTTTTCACTCATGTATGGATCCATTACATTTCTGTCTAAATCTTTAATTTTTACCTAATATGGTTTCCTAATGAGTTAGTAACATTTTCATGGGGGTCTGTGGCTTGTTCGTTTCTTGTAACCCATCTTTTTGTGGAAAACTGGATTGGAGCACGGGTTAGAGTAAATCGTGCATGAATTCCTCAAGGTTTGAAAAACTGTAACAATTGAATATTTTCAGATAGAGCCACCTCCCACGGTTCATGCATGCATGAGCATCCTAACTATGTGAATGCATATTTTTGCAGGTACTCGTACATGGCTTGTGCATGGTTTGATCAAACTATTTGATGTTTTTTTTCGGGAAGATCCATTTCTCCTGCTTTGGGCCATGTTTAAAAAACTGTGGGAAGGATAAAATTATAATAAAAATATACAAATTGACCATAATTTTCTATTTAATCCCCTCTTATTTCCTTAATCTAATAACTAGTACGGTGAATCCCTTTTCCTCTATTTTTTGTGATTTTTGATGTCCAAAGCTAGTGATTAAGAGATCTCCTTCATCCAGCATCTAATTGAGCTTCCATTTGTCACATTGGATATGCAACAGTAAGTACTTGAGTCATCTTTATCCGTTCTTCTTATCTCATTCTATCGACTTATATATAATAATGTGAGTGTTTTTCACCTTTTAATAGATCAACTCTGATATTAGAAAAATAAAGGACTGATACGAAAGGAGGATTTTTGTACAACCCTAAGGTTGGTGTCCTATAACTCATCTATAAAGTTCATTGATATTGTAATATCAGTGTGGGGCCCATTGATTTCATCAAAATCTATTTCTTAAATTTCCATGCCATGATTATACATGTTAGAATCATATGGTTACACTCTTTCCAAATATGTGATTCATTGTTAGGGGTTATACCCACAACACAATTTACCCCATGTTAAAGGTTAGACCATATTCGGGTTATATTGTTTTGGCTCGTTTAAGAAACCTTTCGAGTATGATTTTTCTTAACCTTTATATAGGTTATCCCTATTATAATGACTGTTTTTTCTTTTAATGAGAATTTTATAATGGAATATACCATGTGTTCTCACCACTTTTCATACCTAAGGTAAGTGCTTCAATTGGGTTATTAAATGTGATATGTGAAATGGAATGTAGGCTATGTTTGTAGCTTGGCCTTATCAAATGGGATTGAATAATGGTTACATTTTTATAGCTTCCCTTTCTATATTAATGGATGGTAGCAAAGTGAACATCTATAATTGAATGTGACTTAATGGTTAACTAAGACTCGATTAAATGGTTGAAACGCTACATGGACTATCCAATCTAATGGAAGACAAGGCTTGAACCTAATGAATTATTACATTATTACAATATCAAATAGGAATGTACTGACTTGGGCTTCCCTTGGATTCTGATTGGAGAATGCCTTGGGACTCGGGAACCCCATTCCAATTAAGGATGTGGTTTCCTTATGTTGACACCCACATAGAATTCAGTTTTTTTCTATTTCATGGATTCCCAATAAACTACTATATATTCCTTTACATTGTTATAGAATAACTCATATACACTCCTTGGATACAACATTGACTGATAGGTTCCCTGGTGAAATCTCATTATACTCTATTGTTTCATAGCTCTATTATATCTTGGTCAATCACCTTGGACTAGGTAGGTGCCTTATTATAGAATTCCTTGGATTAAAATCAATGGATTACACTCTTACCCACTAGATTGACTCAGATAGTATTTAGTTAGAATTTTGTGTGCTCCACATTACCTTGGTTGTTACCCTAGAACTACCTCACTGAATATCATTTTCAGGTTCCCTTATTATGTCTTGGGACCTTCATAAATTATACTATTAGAAGGAGATTTTATTGATTTTTAATCCTCACATGACCTATTAAAAATAAATGGTAATTACATAATTAATAATATTGTTACATGTTCAGAAAACAACTAAGTGATGAAGGAGGTACTTGGGTATTTAGTATTATTGTACTGTTTTATTAACTTTTTTTATGTATGTTTGCATACTACTATATTCCATTATATGGGATAAATGTTATAGAAACTATTGGTGGTGGCCCACTAAGATTTATCTCCCACCCTCTCTAGGAACCATTTGGTACCAAGGGTAGATTACATGACTGTAGGTGTTCATAAAGGGAAGCATTGACCTTTGAAGAATTGATTTATTTCTTATAGGATGGCACTTGACAGCAGATGAAATAGTTGGATCTCAAGATTCTTTGAGTAGTATTTTATTTCTTTTACATTATATAACATGTTGTTTATACTGTATTGTATCCATGTTTTATACTTTTCTAGTAACATTACATTACATTAACATTGTTCAATTTGATATAGTTATTGTTATTCTTGTTTATCTATTCTATCAGTTTTCTTTTGTAATTTATTTATTTTACTTTTTATGTTTACTATTCATTTACATTTCATCCACTATTCTAAAGTATACAAATGGTGGAATAGTCTCCTTATAGACACACCCTAGCCCTTGCAGTTAGTTGGAAGCCTATGAAGTTTGGGGAGATGTTCTTGAGGATATATTTCCCACTGGGATTGGGGCACTAGTTGAAGAGGCATCTGGGTCTGAGATGTCACAAAATGGTATCAAGGGTGGTTTTTGTTTCTTTACTAGTTGGATACAATATATTAGAGAATAGTAATGCATGGGAATTGGTCATAATCTATTCTTGTGCATTGGAAACCCGTGTTCTGGGTAAAAAACCAAGCTGCCTAAATTATAACTGTTGTTATGCTTTTGCCTATTATATTTGATGATATTTCACCATTGGGTGATGAACATTCTAGGTAGTGTGGTTGATTATTACTCTGGTTGAGGATTTTCTTTCATCCTTGGACCGATGATATGAGGGTACGGAGAATTGATAATTCATCAATATAGGAAACTAGGATTCACATTTCATGCATATTTCCAAGCCATATAAGTGCATATCACTACATTTCATTACATGATATGTCTGTGATTGTTGAGTGATCCTGTGATAGTTTCTTGTAATTTTATTACATTGGCGTTGATTGAGTGGTTTCCTCTACCAATTCATGAGGTGTATGGGCCTTAATTGGTTGGGATGATTAATTTACCGAGTCTCGCCATTATACTATAAATAAATGTGTGTTGTTAATAGTGATAGGTTTTTGAAAATTGATTCATCAGAAATGGATATCCTTTATAAAATGAACCTTTAAATCAAAAATTAATTGGTTGCACAACCTTATTCCAGCTTTTCATGTTTATTAATAGTAAGGGAGTGAATATGGTAATTAACTACAAAATGACATGAATCTTATACTTGATCACTATCTAAAACCCAACTGTCTAATTGGGTAGTTTGGGTAGTATAACATGGGTCTTGAGTTTTCTTATGTTCATCATTTGGTAGTGATTCTATCTCCTTGCTTATATCCTTATTTTGAGTCATGTTCTTGGAATTTGTAGACCAATACCACCATGATGTCCTCGTGCCATTTTCATGGAAGGTGGTGATGATCATGCTCTAGACATGATGGGACCTGAGCCGACAGTCATTCCTCAAGGTGTGATACTTGAGTCACTGCCTACAATACCTAATTTGGGCACTAATTCTCTATCATGTGACAATTTCTTACATCAAATACATTCCATGAATGGTGCTCCATGGGTGGACCCTATAATGGCTAATTTGACATATGTTTTCCAGAAGTAGCATCTTCTTACTTTTTCAGGGTATATCAGTTCTCAAGCTATTGAGTCTTAGCTAGATTCCATTTTGTCTATATTTTATTGTCTGGAAATTACTCTAGAGTGGAGATTCAATCATGGTACATACCTGATTTGGGATTCGTCCAATCGTTGGTGGGATGTGGTTACCCAGGCCGGTCATCTTCAGGGCATGTTATGGGTTGATTTCTAGAATACCTTCTATGGTCAGTTCTTTCCTTTGGAATTAAAAAGATTATATAGCCATATATTTTATGCATTTCATGTAGTGTTCTATGTCAGTAATGGAATATTCAACATGTTTCGCTGATTTACCATGATTTTCACCACATCTATCTGATGATGAGCTTTCTCATGCTAGATATTTTGAGAATGGGATTCAGTGTGCCATATGAACTCATGTGAATGTTTTTGGCCTTCCCAACTTTTATGAAATAGTTGATCAGGACCCTATAATTGAATATAACCTAAGGGATTGTTCAAGTATCGAGATTAAAGAATCAGTGCTTCTTTTGGCCAGTAGTTCTTCTAATAGGAGGAAATGTTCCCTTGAGGATTATTGTCAGGGCTGTGGTGGTATGATATTTCATTTCGAAAGCTTTGGGGCATGTCATCGGTGTGGAAGGTAAGGGAATTAGAAGCCCCAATGTGATAAAGACCTTATGGAGGGTTGGGATTGTGGTTGTATGGTTGATCCTCAGTGATATTGTAGGACCATTCCATTATATTTTAGTACTAAAAGATCAACATATGATACACCTTTATGAGTGAGTTCTTTTGTGCCCCATCAGTAGGGGATTTGGAATAGAACCAGAATCTCTGGACGAGGAGGAGTTTGTGGACGTGGTAGTCCGACCCGTAATCACTAGCAGTGCTAGCAGGACAATCATAATCATAGTAGTCAATCTATTGCATAGGGACCTAGATTAGGTCAGTTTCATTCCTTACAACCAATACTTGAGGAACAGGATATGGGGCCATCTAGAATACTAGGTAATATTATAGTAGCCTCCATGATTATCTCTACTTTGTTTGATACAGGTGATTCAAAAATATTTTATTTCTATACCTACTGTGGGAAGTCTCGTATTAGAGATATTTTATCTCTATGGTGTAATGACCCTTGATAGACCATTGGGAATACAGACAGAGGGGATACGCTAGTGTAGGGAATGTCTTCTTGAGGTAGGTTGTTTCCCTTTCTTGTGTAATCTCATTATTCTTGAGATTACATGATTCAATATCACTCTTGGGATAGACTTGTTAGTCCACTAGCATACCTTTGTAGACTACTATCACTGCATGGTATCTTCTACATCACATGATGGAATTGGTTATAACATTAAAGGGGAGTGGGATGTCCAAGCTGGGAGAGATGGACCAATGCATCATGGTCTAGGTGGGGTGACCACCTGGATTGCAATTATTTTCCTAGAGGATTAGGGTTTTCATCAAATTTATTTCCCTCTAGTAGTATATAATTTCATGGAAGTCATTCCTGATGACTTATATAGCTTACCTTCTTAAAATATAGGCAGATTTTACAGTTGAGCTTGTTCCAAGACTAGCTCCAGTGTCGATCCAGAATACAAGATAGAACCTACTGAGATTCAGGAGATCAAGAGGGAATTAGAGGATCTAGATTACAATGGTTTTATGAGGCCCATTTCATCTTCATGGGGTTCACCCATGCTTTTCCCTTAGAAGGTAGATGTAACACATCGTTTTTGTGTGGATTACAGATAGTTGAACCATCTTACAGTCAAGAACTGGTATCCACTTTCTCGAATAGACGATCTCTTTTAACAACACTAAGGAGAAATGGTTTTCTCTAAGATAAACCTAAGATCGTGTTATCATCATGTGTGAGTCATCCATCAGACATACCACATTCATATTTCCATAGCGGGTATGATCTTTATGAGTATCTTTTTATTTCGTTCATTCATATGAACGAGCCTACCATTTTCATGACATTGATCAATAGAGTTTTCCACACCTATTTAGACTCTTTTTTTGTGGTATTCATGGAAGACATATTATTGTTTTATCGTACTCATTGAGACCATTCCCAAAATCATGATATTATTCTATGTACACTGAGAAAGTTTCAACATTATTCCATGCTTTCTAAGTGTTACTTCTAGATCGACATGGTCTACTTCTTGGGTCATATTATTTCAGAATCAGGAGATCCGTTGACCCTGAAAGGTTACTACAGTATTTTCCTAGGAATATTCCAATCATGTGTTTGATAAGAAGAGTTTCATAGGGATATCTAGATATTAAAATAGTTTTATACGTGACATATCATGTATTGATTCACCTCTTACTAGACATACAAAGATTGATGTTAAGTTATTTTGGTCATAATAATGTGAAAACTAATTTTAGGAACTGAATGAGAGGCATGTCTCAGCACCAATATTGATTCTTCAAGAACCTGGAAAATGTTATGCCATCTATTGTGATGCATAGGGCTTTGGACTAGGTGTTGTGTTGATAGAGGATGACAAATTTTTTGCATATAGGTCTTGATAGTTAAGGCATCATCAGAGAAATTACATGACACACGACCTCATTCTAGCATCAGCTGTCCATGTCGTACCTTGCAGGATACCTTATATATTAGGTTATATCCTTTTGGTGTTCACAAACCACAATATTCCCATGTATATCTTTTATCAGTGTGACTTGAACCTCAAATAGTTATTATGGGTCGAATATCTAAAATACCTCGATTTTAAGCAATCCTATACGCTTGGAAGAGGAAATGTGGTCGCCAATGAACTAATTTTGAATACACAAATGCTGAACACACATGAATCTAGTGATGATTGTAATTTAATGGACCTCTTTCTTGAACATCGTCTAGAGTCTCATGATAGTCATGAGAAGTCTTACCTATCATCCTTAATAGTTACCACTTCTATCCTTGAGAAGGTAAAGAGTAGGAAATTTTCAAATCCTAAAGGTTTTGTTCTCTATTAGAGTATATCAAGAGACAACCCACCTTCATATTTGATTGTGGACGGAAAGAAATGCCTACATCTACGTGGAAATATTTGGGTTCTTGTAAATACAAGAGAGGAGTTGAAAAAATTGTCCCACGATTCTAAGAGTGTAATTCCACTAGGCATATCAAAGATGTATCGAGATACGCGACTACAGTATTGGTGGCATTGGATGCAATGTTAGATAGAAGGATTTATCACAACGTGTTCCGCCTTTATGTAGGTGAAGGCGGAGCACAAGATACATGCAGTCTTCTTACAACCACATCAGGTCCTATAATTGAAATTATAAGATGTTGTAATGGATTTCATAGTCGGTATACCTATGTCTCATTGGGGTAGCGATGCAATATGGGTGATCTTTGATCAACTAACGAACCAATCCCACTTCATTCCTATTTTGGAGACTTTTTGAATTAATGAACATAGAATACTGTATATCCATGAAATCATACGAATACAGGTGGTTCCGTGTACTATAGTTTTAGATAAGGACTCTTGATTTAATTCACAGTATTTAAAGTGTTTTCCAAAATCTATTGGAAATCATGTTCTTTTTATCACAACTTTTTACCCTCAGACCGATTGACAACTGAATTAGAAGATACAAGTTCTAGAAGATTTTCTCCAAGCATGTGTCCCTAATTTCAGAGGTTTTGGGGAAAATAATATCCCTATCATTGAGTTTTAATATAATAAATGTTTTTAATTGATGATTTAGATTGATCCTTTAAGGGTCTTATATGGTAATCCATATCGTTCAACCATGTGCTAGAAAGTGGTGGGTGAGGCATCCAAACTAGGCCCTCATCTTGTTCAGGAGACTTTAGAATATGTTCAGGTGATCAGAAAGTATATGAATAATGATATTTCTAGATAGAAATATTATGACGATTTTCATCGAATAAATCATGATTAAATGGTTTGGGGACATGTTTTCCTTTGGGTATCACTCAGGATTGGTCATAGATGGTTACATAAGCATGAAAAAATGACTCCACATTATGTCAGGCCATTTGAAATTCTAGAGATTATCAGGCTAGTTTCATATCAGTTACTTATACCTCAGAGGTATTGTGTATTGCATGACATCTTTCAAATATCACAGCTTCACCAATATCATGTTGACCTGTATCATACTTTTTATCCTCAAGAAGTTGAGTTAGATATCGATTCTACCTTTGAGGAGTATCAAGTATGCATCATGGGGTAGGTCTGTCTCTCTTGTATGGGTGCTATGACACCACGTCCATGTACAAGAAGAGACTTGGGAGAAAGAAGCACATGTGCATGATCAATGGATAGACTTGTTCATAGATAGTGTTTCTTTAACCATGGAAGGAGAACTCGGGGGGGGGGGAGTACTTTTAATGGAGAATATTGTATGAACCTGATTTATCACTCAGGTATGGATCCTTTAATTTTCAGTCAAAAAATTTACATTGGACATAATATGGATTCCTAAAAAGTTTGTAATGGTTCAGAGGATGTCCTGATATTTTTCAGAGACCGATACCCATATTTTTTTTTGGGGAAACTATCTTGGCGCACCGTTTAATGTAAATCGTGAGGATTTTTTTTTTCAGATAGAGCCACCTCGCATGGTTTTCGCACGGCTGTACAACCTAACCATGTAAACACCGATTTTCCTAGTTCTATGAATGGAATGCGTACAGTTTGATCAAACTATGAGGAGGGGGATTTTTCAGACAGAGCCATCTCACATGGTTTTCACATGGTTTGACATACTGTGCTGAAAAACTTTGTGTAGGCTAAAATTTTGTGAAAAATGTACAAAATTCCTTGAATGAACTACTTACTCTTCTTTGTTTCCTTAATATATTAACCATTAGGATTAATCCCTTTTCCTCTCATTTTGGAGCTTCATGAAGGCCAAAATGAGGGAATCAAGAGATCTCCTTCATCCAGCATCTGATCGAGCATTCATTCATCACATTGGATACACAATGGTATGTACTCGAGTCCTCTTTATCCATTTCTCTTATCTCTTTCTCTAGACTTATATATCATCATGTGGGAATTTTTCACCTTTTATTAGATCTACTCCGATCTGAGGGTAATCATGGGTCGACAGAGAAGGAGGAGATTCGTACAACTCTATGGTGGGTGGCCTATAACTCATCCATATAGCTCGTTGATTTTTTAATATTTTTGTGGGGCCCACTGATTTCATTTGAAGTTGTTTCTTCAATTTCCATGACATTATTATACGTGGAAGAATTATATGGTTATAATCTTTCTAGATATGAGATTATTTGATAGGGGTTACACCCACAAATCAAGCTACCCCATGTCGAAGGTTATGCTATAATTTGGTTTTAGTGTTTTGGAATGTTTAAGACATCGTTCGGGTATGCCTTAACATTACCTTCCTAATAGTGGGCCCTTTTATAAAAAATGGTTTTTTCTTTGAAGACAATTGCATAATGGCTTATACCATGTATGCTCACCACTTAAACTGTTAAATGTATGTGTTTAAATTTCGTTATTAAATGAGAAATGCGAAATGTAATGTAGACTACGTATATAACATGTCCATATAAAATGATATTGAATAATAGATACATGTTCATAGCACCCTTTACCATAGTGATGGATGGTATTGGAGTGATCTTCTCTAATATAATATGCCTTAATGGTTAATTAAGACTTCATTAAGTGTTTTCAACAGTACATGAATTATCCACACTAATGGAAGACAAATCTTGAACCTAATAAATGATTACATGATTACAATATCAAATAAGAATAGACTAACTCAATCATGCCTTGGATTCAGATAGTAGAATACATTGGGACTCGAGAATGCCAGTGTGATTCAAGGTTTTGATTTTCTTAGGTTGAAACCCACATAGACTTCAGTTCTTGTCTATTCCTTGGATTCCTAGTATACTACTATAGGGTTCTTTACATTATTACAGGATACCTCAGATATACTCCTTGGATATAGCATTGACTAGTAGGTTCCATGGTGAAATCCCATAGGGCCCTATCCTTGCATAGCCTCATTTTACCTTGGTCAATCACCGTGGACTCGGTAGGAACATTATTGTAGAATTCCTTGTATTATTCTCCATGGATTACATTCTTACCCTTTAGCTAGACTCAAATACTACTGAGTTAGCATTCTGGGGGCTCTACGTAACCTTGTTTGTTACCGTAGAAGTTCCTCCTGAGATATTATTTTCAGGTTGCATTGTTATGTCTTGGGACTTTCACTATTTATACTATCACACAGTAATTTCAGTTATGGATATGTTTGTTGTGACCTATTAACATTAAAAAATTACTTAATTAATGAACATTTTACATGTTAAGACACCAACTGAGGGCTAAAGCAGGTACTTTGGTTTTTAGTTATATTGTACTGTTTTATTTACATTGTATATGCATTCTTGAAAATGCTTTATTCAATTACATGAGATAGATGTTATTGAATCCATTGGTGGTGGCCCAATAAGAGTAATCTAACACACTCTCTGTGTCGTTTGGTACCCGAGGTAGATTTGATGATTGTGGTTGTTGACAAGGGGAATAATATTGCTTCGAACACTTGATTTCTTGCTAATATAATGGAGCCTGATAGCATATGATTGGGTTGGATCTCAAGATTCACGGAGTAGTCTTTGTTTTGTTTTACATTGTGGAACATGTTATGCCTATTGTCTTGTATCCATGTTTTTTAGTTTTCAAGTAACATGACATTGTATCATCATTATTCCAGTTGATACAATTATTGTTATTATCATTTATCTATTTTATCTGTTTAATTCCCCAATTTATTGATATTACAAATGATGTTTACTTTTCATTTATATCCCATTACATTGTGCTGCACTCTACTAATGGGGCCATAGTATCCCCATGGAAACCCCATAGGCCATCGCTTCTAGTCGATAACTTCTAGTGTGTTTGGGGAGATGTGTTTGAGTCCATGGGGACCACTTGGCTCTTGGCACCCGTTATATGGAATCCAGGTCTAGTATGTCACATGGGGGAACAAATAAACTATATGATTAACAATATATGATTTTAAATTAATTTTTTAATGAGTGATAAATATGATTAATAATCTATAATGGTTAAAATATCATTTTTTAAAAGAAATGCTTTACACATTATGTGTTTTAATTTAAAATATGATTTTATAATATTTATAATTCTTATTAGATTAAAAAAAATGTTTAATTTTATTCCAGTAAAAACAATTTTGTTTATAACGTTTATGTTATATTTTTAATGACTATTTTAATCAATTAGTTAAAAACATCATACGTAGTTTAAAATTAGAAGTGTAAATTGAAAAAAATAATATAATTTTAAAAGCCATATAACCTTATTAAAACATGGGGAGAAATCCAATTTTTTTATTTATCAAACCACAGACACAACTCAATCAATACGATTTAATAATTTGGCCAACTTACCTAAAAATAGTATTATGAGATTACTAAAATATAAGGGATGTTTCTAGAAGATCACTTTTCATCACTTTTAAAAGGTGATCACTCACACCCTTTCATTAACACAGACACACCTCCCGTTAAATTTACTCTATGAAATTATAACCTTGTAATCTACCAATATATATATCCTTCAAAATTATTCCCTTGGTTAGTAATAATTTTCATAAGACCATCAATTTCATGGAATCATTCACTAGAAAAATCATGTCTGCAATGATTGATTTGGATCCTCTTATGATTTTTTTCTTAATCATAATCATAAAAATAACTTTTCAAAAAAATAATATGATGGCATAAATATCATTAATATGATGATAAATTATTTTATTATTTTTAAAATATATTTGTTTTTCATTTTCATTCACCGAGAAAAAAAATTGAATAACATTGTTAGTAAGTCATACAAACTACTGCATCTATAAAGAGACGTCATTTGTATTTTATTACATGCTTTATTGATTGATATTAGTCATATAAGTTATAAATGAATATATATATTTCTCATAAAATTATTATTGTAAATTTTGAATTTAATAACCAAGTTAACCACCTCTCATATGTTGTAAAACCATAATAATAATCGTGTATATGTATGGATTACCGCCTCTAGAATTATTTTTGTCATTTTTATTTTGATTTTCATACATTATATAAAACTATTAAAATTTATTTCACCATAATAAAATATAAAAATAATATAATTTTTTTATTATTATATTATGTTAAAAAAAGTTACTGTTATCATATTATCCAATTCAGTTAAAGGGTGTTTAGTTTTAGGTTGTCCTAACCACCTCTGTGAACAATCATTTAATATAAAATTATGGATTACTATGGAATCATAAATACTAATATTATTATAGAATATTAATAAAATCATTATTAGTATATGTTTCATGAACTATTATATTAATTATTTATATTTTTATTAGAGTATGGTTTTCAATCATAAAAATTACCGAAATAATCTATTATCAATTTAGTGTTGATATAACATGAACAAAACACATTTTTAATTAAATTAGAAATTTTTTAATCCATATAAGTTATATATTATGGAATCATAATATATATATCATTAATAATATTTTTATCTATACCATGAGTAATGAAATAAATATTTTTAAACATGAGAAAAAAAGTTAAATTTATTACCACATGATGGTAATAATAAACTACAACTAATTTATGGAGTCATGCTCAACAATGATAAAAATTATGATAAAAATGTAATATTTATGATAAAGGTTTTGAAATATTAATATACCTTGTCTATTTTTGTTTTCAATGTTTTATATTGTCATTAACAAAAAAAACTTGTAAAGGGTTTTTCCTTAGGTACACTTTCATTGAGTTATGATTACATGTTTTGATCATGTTTTTCATTAATGTGATATATAAACATTCAAAATGAATTAATTAATTCTAAATAACTTTTATTCAGGAGATATAAATGTATATTTGATAATACCACTTATAAATTAATTAAATCCTTTCACTTCTTATGTATTAAGTATTTCTTTTTTAAAAATTTGATCCCTTTGTGACATATCTAATATATACACCATGATCTCTTTACAATTGTGTATATACTACCCTATTAAATTTTATTATTATGATCCAACAATATTTCCTGATTTTCTGGATTTTCATTAAATTTATATCTCCAATGGAGTTTTGATTTCAAAGATAAAAAGGTTGTTAGGGGTTTTCATTACTCAAATACCAACCTTATATATAATCACTATATATTGACAATAATATGTTAAGAATGATATAATCTCAACTATGAGAATGTTATGGTGTATTCCAAACATATTTCTTTTTGGAATATAGATTTCTTTAGCAATATATAATTAATTTATTAAATTATTTCCAAAATATAATTGTATTCTTAGAATGAATTAGTCTCATTATTACCAATATATGTTTTATTCGATGCCCATATTTTCTCTCCCTCCACTATTTAACTATATTTTTTGAAATAATGCATGAATATTTTTTTAAATTCATAATTTATTAAATGTTTTTAAGTGGAAAATCCATACTATATTAATAATGTGTGTTTTTGATAATTTCATTTCAAATTGTTTAAAAGGGTTTTTCAATCCCTTCAAAATAAATTTTTACCAAACACTCCACATTTTCATTTTTTAACACTTCTGTTATTTTAAATATTTCATTATTAAATATTATTTTAATATTTAAATTTATACAAATTATTTTTAAATTAAATTTTGAAAAAATTATTTCTCTTTTTATTATCGATTACTAAATATTCACTTTTAAAGAAAATAGATTCAATGTATTGTCACAATTTTTTTTAAAAAATTTTATCTCTATTTAAACCTTATATATTTATGATTGTTATAATAAAAGAAGTTAAAATTATTAATAAAATATTTTTTTCAAATATTATTTCACTTTTAAAATATTCCATTTAATATTTTATTATTAAATTTATTGTTTTTATATTATATTCACTTTTCTTTTTAAAAATATTTCAATTTTTCGTGTATTCATTACTAAATATTATTTTCTAAAGTGAATTTAAAAAAAATAATTAAATATTGTTCTTTTAATGATGGGAAAAAATAGTTATGCACCAATTATTTTCCATAAAAGGATTTTTAAATTTTTTAAAATAAAGGTTACTTTTCAATAGGATACTCATAATTATAATGATTATAAAATTTAATTCAAAATTTTCTCAAAAAAACTCCTTCGATGAATATGATTTTATTACGATCTACCTCCAATTGAGTTAGGATTCATGTTTCCCAGTATATTATTTTTTTATTATGTGACCATTTTTGTGTGATAATGTTTTCTGTTTCAAATGAAATATTTAACTAAATTATTTGGATTAAATATCACTCCCAATGTTTATATATGGGTTCTATTTGTAATAATTTAGAAATTTGAAAAATCGCATTTTATTTTTATGGGTTATTTTAGGATATAATAATTTTTTTGAATAATTTATCTCTATTTAATCCTTAGTTATTAATGTATGGTTTAATAAAAGAAGTTATAATTATTAATACATTCTTTTTTTGAAAATATTATTTCACTTTTAAATCATTCAATTTAAAATTTTATTATTAAATTTATTGTTTTCAATGTATATTCACTCCCCTTTTTAAAATATTTTCAATTTTCCGAGTTTTCTTTACTAATGGTTATTTTTGAAAGTGAATTTCCAAAAATTAAATAAATATTTTGTTTCAATATATGGAAAAAATAGTTATGAACCAATTCCTTTTCCATAAAATGGGATTGATGTTTTTTTAAATAAATGTCACTTTTCAATTGAAAACTCATAATTGTAACCATTATAACATCAAATTCAAAATTTTCTCAAAAAACACCTTCCATGAATAGGATTTTATTATGATCTACCTTCAATGAAGTTATGTTTCATGTTTCCCACTAAAATATTTTTTTATTATGTGCTAATTTTATGTGATAATGTTTTTTGTTTCAACTGATATATTTAATTAAATTATTTCGATTAAATATAACTCTTATTATATTTCCATGGGTTCTTTATGTGATGATTTAGAAATGTGAAGAATCACATTTTATTTATATGGGTTATTTTATGATATGATGATTTTTTCACATTACATAGAAATGTATAGATTATGAGAATGGAAAGACCTATATATCCATCCCACTTATTGGGTAAATGATTATATCTAATGAAATAAAAATGTTATGTGAACATGTTAGGGATTACCTTGGTTCACAGATGGGAGTGTGTTGTTATTAATATATACACAAAATTTTACCTTTAAATAGGCTTGTTAGTATCTAGGTTAAAAAAATTCTTTGTGTGTTGGTATTAACTTATACATATAATTTTAGATTTGAACATGTTTC
This sequence comes from Viscum album, assembly GCA_963277665.1. Taxonomy (NCBI): domain Eukaryota; kingdom Viridiplantae; phylum Streptophyta; class Magnoliopsida; order Santalales; family Viscaceae; genus Viscum; species Viscum album. The sequence goes on along the minus strand of OY728151.1, from coordinate 85,433,811 downwards.
CATGTATCTAGGTTGAAAAAGGGTGAGTGTGTCCGAATTATACTCCAATTACAATTTTACATGTGATCAGGTTATCATGTAGCTATATTTAAAAAGTGTTAGTATGAATATGTTGATCTCTTATAAAAATTATATGATTGGAACATATTAGGGAGTAGTTAGGTTCACAAAGGGTGAGTGTGATGACCTTATTCTATACTAAAATGATTATATGTAAACATGTTATAGAATTGGTAGGTTCACAATGTTATGGAATCTAATGTTTACAATTATGCCATATATTTATGTTGTTGAATTTTTCATCTTTGTATTCATGATCATGCCATATTTTTAATATTTTCAACACTTTCATATATTGTTCAAATGATTAAAATTATTTATATTTTATTTTATGAATGATCATTTCATTTATTGTTCTTTAAAAATATTATAATAAAATTTTGTTTCTCCATTTTGTATTGTGATTATTATCCCATGTATTTTGGTATTTAATTATTATTATTTACATCATTAACATATTACCCATATGGTTTTTGATTAAACCCTTCTTGAATATATTTTCCTAAACTATGTGTTCTATCAAACCCCTTTCTTCTGTTTTCAATCCTCATGTTATGAAGATGATTATATAATATAAAATTTATAGAATGGTTTTTTTGGTATAAAATTATATATAAATGTTTTAAAGTATTTCAAAGTAATTTATTTATATCTCTAGTCATCAAGTCACAAAAAAATTAGGTCCTTGGGTTGTACAACTATTGGTTATATGTATTATTTAAATACTATGATAAATGTGTTATTTATTTCTTGTTTATCTTGGTTTACTAGAGTTGGTATTATATCAGGTTTTAATTATTTTGGATATTAGTTTTGTTACCTTTTTTATTTGTGTTATAAAATCTGTGTGATAATTGTTCAGCTGGGAATGGTTTGATGATGATATTCAGAAATACTTGTAAATTTGTGAGTTGATTTTTATCTATCAAAATAAATCCCTTTCTATATACTAGAATGTCGATGCGGCCATGTCTTAGTTGAACCTATGGGTAACCTCCCCATAAATGTTTTCTTAATCATTGACTTGATCATCACACTAGTTCATAATGAGTTGGTATTAGACTACACATCGTGTTTGACACACCCGAGAGATATTATTTGATTTATTCCACAATAATTATGAAAATTATGCTATATTTATATCCTAATTTTATTAACATATTATTCTATGAAGTATGAGAAACCAAAACATTAATTAACTAGTAAAATCCATGATATTTATCTGATTAACCATGTATGTACTAACTCTAATGTAAGAATCATATGTTAAAATGAATGTTTAATTAAAGAAGTCATATTAGTTTTAATAATTTATATTAACATAATCTTATTCTAGAGGATTTTATCCAAACCATATGTGTTTTAGTATTTTTTTCAAAAAAACCAATAGATGAGTCTGATAATGGTATGTATCCCAAGACTAGTATGTATTATAACAAAATAAGATGGAATAATTTCATAGATGTATCTCTGTATATACATGTTATGAATGAAAAGTATGTTTTGTATTTCATACCAAAGGCAATGGGGTAGATATATGAATAGAAATTTTATGTAGATGCTCTTATGTATTTTATTTATTAAATTGATATGTATTTATGAAATTTTTTATTTTCTGAAAGTTATAAATGATTATTCAAAAAACATAAGGATTATTCTTCGATAGTTTTTCATTAATTGTATGAAATCATATATTAAAATGTACCAATTACAATGATGAATGATATTAATGGAAAATTACATTTATAGAGATAACTATTTATGAACACTTGTTATGGGGATTGACATGTTTTAGGTTTATTATAGGATTAATTTATTGAAAATAAAGGGTCTGGAAATTTATTGCAATTTATGTCATTTCTATATGATTGGGAATAATGATAATTCATTTTGAGAGAATTTTATAAAAAATTTTGGATTATTGAATATATTTTATAGTGTGTGATTTCCTAAACTAGTGTATAATACCATTTTATAAATAAATATATAAATAATGTTTTTGAGGAATATTCAATTATCGGTGGTTATATGATTGGATACTTAGGCAGTTTTAGGGAATTTATTATCTAAAGGTTATATAGTGATGCTATTATCAATAAATGATGTTTGAGGAATGATAAGTATAGTAATATATTTTAAAATACTATGGTATATATCTTATTGGATGTTTTATCTAGGATAATAAATATATTATGAATAACCACTATAATCTTCATTAGTGGGTAATAATTAAAATATTGAGTAAAAAATTAAATTATGTGGGTAGAATATAAAACATAGAAATTATTTATTATTTAAAATAAAAACTATGATAAATAATATATGTCCCACATTACACCAAACCTAAAAAACCACAATATATTAAGAGTGAATTAATAAAAAAGAATTCATACTCACTAAGATAGTAAAATTTTAATATTTATTATCTTTAAAGGCATAATAAATAATGTGAGTTAATATTGAAAAGTTAAAATTAAATATAAATTATTTTCATTCTACTATATTTTTTTGAAAAAATAATAATTTATAAATTTTATAATTAAAATTTGATAAATTAAAATTTATTTTTAAATTACCCAAAAAGACCCATCTTTTAAATATTTTTTAAAATAATTGATTTTTTGGGGAATATAAAATAAATACCTATTTTTGAAATGTTTTCAATTTTATGATATTACTTCATATAATTAAATATAAATATTTTTAATTCATTCCATATAGAATTATATTTTAAAAATTATGAGAATTAATTTTAAACCACTATGTGATATTAATAAACTTATGAACAACAATATAAATGTCTATATAACTATTTAAAAACTAGTTTTAAAATTTTAATTTAATTAATTATAATAGAAAAATATTGTTTCTGTCATATTTTATTATTACATAAATATTTTTTTAATAATTATTATTTTGTTAAAATAATGAAATTAAATTTCATTAATAAAGCTATCATAATCATAAATCCTTTCTTATTAATTTTTTTTAAAATGGTTGTAGTCCCAATAACTGAGTTAAAATTAAGAATATTTTTCCTACAAATATAAATAAATTTTAGAAAATGATTTTTATATTTTAGATAATAATCTTTTTTGTTTTGAAATTATAAATTATGGCTACAAAAATTATATAATTAGTATTAATGTAGGTTACAACAATAATAGAAAAAAAAATATTTAAAAATTCATGTTCTATTAATGTCATGGGGTTTCTATAAAATATATTAAATTTTAATACACTAAATAATTATTTTAATATGTTGAATAAATAAATAAATATATATATATATATTCATGTGTTTAGTTTTAGTCAAAACAATATAAGACTAAGAATCACTTACAGAAAAAATGTAATTTTTCAAATAAAAAACCCTTTTTTATATACATTACATGATTTAATTTAAAAGATAATTTTATAATATATAGAATTTCAATTAGACTAAACATATCATAAATTTAGTTTCAATACACCAATATACGTTTCTATGTTTTATGTTATATTATTAATAAAACATAAAAAATAGTTAAAACTAGTTAACACTTTTAAAAGTAAAGTAGTAAATATTAAACATAATGGTAAAAGACTTATTCCATTTTGTAAACAGGTGTGGAAAGTAATTTATGATTATTTATTGACCCAAAGAGTCCCTAAATTCAATAATTTTATATAATTTGAGCCATTTACCTAGGAATAATTTCAGGAAATTTTAAAAATATAAGGAATGATTCCAAAAGTGCATGTTTTCAATTATATAAATGGTGATAAAATACCCACTTCCAAGTACATGCATACTATTAGAATTTATCATAGAAATTATATATTTTTAAAATCCTTAAAACCCTTTTAAACAATATTATAACCCTTCACCAACATATTTTGTATTAGAGCATCAATTTTATTATAACTTCTATGGTATAAATCAAGTCTACAACATATTTGTTATATCCTATTATGATTTCCCTCTAAAATTTAGTCCCAAAAATGACATATAAAAAATAATATTATTAATTAAATGTCATTAGTATACTTATATATTTTATATTATTATTTAAACAATTTTTTATTCATTTTCATCCACTTTTAAAAAACAAAAAAAAACATCACATGTGTGTTACGCAGATTACTGAAAGCACAAAGTGACATCATTTATTTTTCATTTAATAATTTCATTAGTGGTATTAATAGTGGTACTTATTAATTATTATAATATGTATCATATAATTATTATTCTTATATTTAAAATATATATCCACCTTCACTCTATCTCATACATTGTGAAATATGTATGCTAATCATGTGTATATTCATATCATCCCTTCCCTGATGAAACAACTTTTTTTTTTCATTTTTAAATTTATATATTATATAATCATTTTAAAATATCATCACAATCATAAATAATTGAAATAATATAATTATTCATCTTTTATAAGGATATTATGTCAAAATAAACACTTCTTTAGTGATACATTCCATTGGAGTTAAAGCATATTTATGTTTTTATCGGTTTAACCCCCTACGTGAAAACTGCATTGATATATGATTACGTATGAAAATGAGAACATGGAAAATAATATTAATATAATATAATATAATAATAAACTAATTATTATTATATGTCTATATATATTATATTAATTAATAAACATATTACTATATTCGAATTTGAATTTCATAAAATTATAGAAATACAATGTTTTTAATTTGGTTATCACATAACGGTACCCATAATCATATGGTATAAAATATGAAAATTTAAAATAAATATAGGTTATGCATTATATAATATTTAATTACATATCAATAATTATCATATTATCAAATTATGGGTAATGAGATCGACATTATTAAACATGCGCAAAATAATTAAAGTTATGAACACCCAATTATTAAAATATACAATAACTAATTAATGTATTCCTGATAAATAATAGAATAAATTATTTCAAAAGTTTTATATATATTATAGTGGCTATAAAATAGACTATTTTTGTATATGTTTTTTATAGGTTTTTTTAATGTTATCAACTATGCAAGGAATCAAGGTAAGGGTTCGTTGTCTCAATTTCAACATCATCAAAGCATGATTACATGTTATGAACCTATTTCTCATTTATATGTTGTAGATACTACGCAAAAGATATATTTCACCATAAATAATAAAATTTCATAAGATACAAATATTTGTTTTACAATTTCTCATATGTTATTTTTGATTGATTCACTTCTCAATTTCTAAGGGTTTATTTTTCTCAAATTTGAATCCCTTATGGAATTTTTTAGTTATAAACCATGTTTATTTTTCAATGATTTAAATAGTAAACTATTAACTTTATTTACCATGAAACTCATATATTACATAATACTAAATTTCTTATTTAATTTTATTCATCTTTTTGGATTTTTATTTCAATGTAATAATGTTGTAATGGATTTTCGTGTCTTAGATAACTTCATTGCGTTATAATTACTCAGATTTGTCAATAATATTTAAATATTGATCTATTATAACATATTATGATGTGAAGTTATATTTCCACCTTATTTTATTATTAAATTACATCCCTTTATCAATATACAATTCTTTTATTTAATTTTATCTAAAATAAATATATACCATTTGTAAGATTAATTCTAATTCATAACAATAATTATTTTTATCAATGTCTATATTTTCCCTCTCAAAAATCATCTCTTATATTTTTAGAATGATAATATTCATTATTTTTTTTATGAGTTTCACAATTATTAATCATTTTTTAAATTATCATATTAATAACGTTTTTATAATGCTGGATTTCAGTAAGTATATTCCCAAATGGTAAAATGGGGGTTTCTATCCTTTAAAAATATAAAAAAAATCTAATCCACTTTATATTTTCATTTCAAACCCCTTTTGTATTTTTTAAGATAACATTATTTATGTCTTAATTTTAAAATTAATATTTTAAAATTTATTTTCATATTTATTGTTGAAAACATTAGGTCTCATTTCATGTCATTATAAGTTAAAATTATTTTTAAAGATTAAGGTTTTTAAGTATTGTAACATTATTTTTGTTATTTTTTGTCTTCATTCACGTATTTGTTGTTAAATATTATTTTATTAAAAGTTTTCAATGTATTTTCATAATCCTTTTCAAAAAAATTATATCATATTCCATATATTAATTATTATATATTATTTTAAAATAAGATGTTTTAAAATTATTTTAACATTTTTTTGGAAAATTTTATTTCTTCTTTCAAGTTTGCATTATGTAGATTATTTTTAATTAAAAAATATTTCAATGTATTTTCACATTATCTTTTTAATTCATGGTGGAAATTATTTTTAAAAATCTCATTCTCTAGGAATATATGTCATTTTAATTTTATTTATAAATTAAGGAGTAATTTTGAAAAGATACTAATAACATTAATTTTTAAAACACCCAATAAAAAATAATTTTAAAAAACAAATTACATGAAATGAATTTCACTGTGATATATCCTTAATTATGTTTTGATTCATGTTTTTTCTTATATTATTTTTTATTATTTTATTATTTTGTGTGATCTGGTTTTTTTCATGAATTATCATTCTTGAAAATATATAGATGTTTTATGAATCCCATTTTTCAAGGGTTTCTTTGTATGATTATATGGAAATGTATGGAATACCATTTTATTAATATGGGATATTCTTTAATGTGATGATTATTTTAATGTGGCACAAAAATTAATGTATTTGGATATGGTAGAGGCATATATATCCCACCAATGTATTGAGAAAATATTTATATCTCCTAATATAAATTTTTATGTGAACTAGTTATCAAGTAGATGTGCTCAAAATGGGTGTGTGTGTAATTATTAAGCTCCATTCTCAATTTTACATGTGAAAAGGTTAGAGAGAATCTTATTTTATAATTTTTTAGTGTATTGGTGTTAGGATATAATCATAATAATACATTTAACATGATAGATAGTAGTTATTATCTTGAAGGATGAGTGTGTTTTCATTATTATTTACTCAAAAAATTTCCTGCCAATAGGCTAGTGAGTAGCTAGGTTCATAAAGGGAGACTAAGATTCCAATTAACATTTCTCAAGATTTTACGTGTGAACTATTTGTAGGGTATCTATGTTTACAATGGGTGGGTGTGATTTTTTTTAAATAAACTCATAAGTTTTCATGTAAATAGGTTATTGGGTAGTGAGGTTCAAAATGATATAGAATCTTATGTTTATGATTGAACCACCTTTTCTTTATTTTTATCATTCTATAAGAATTTCACATTATTATTCCTTATTTTTAATGTATTCTACACTTTTATATCCTTTTCACATGTTTTAGGATTTCTTATTTATTTTTAAACTCGGTAATTTATTTTAGGGTTTATTTATGGTCTTATTATGATCTTAGGTTGCTCCATCATGTTTTGAGATTATAATCCATGATCTTTCGGGATTTTATTCTTTTATTTATATGACTATTAAATTATACTTATTGTTAATGGAATAATATTTTATGATATTTCTTTTCCATTACTGATATTTTGAGATAATATCTTTCTTATATTTCCAATCCCAGGTTATAAATATGATGATATAATTTTTAATGTCTAAAAATTGTCCAAGGAAGTGTAGTTGTGGATAAATGTTTACAAGTGTTGTAAATATATGTTATTTATATAGAAAATCTATAAGAAAATAATCCTTTATTTCCTTATATTGCAAGACTATAAGAGAGATTAATCAATTAAATATTGAGAATAATGTATTATTGAATTCATGTTTGTCTTTTATTTCATTAGTTTCTATGATAGAAGAATATAGTTATTTCGGAGAATAGTTTATTTAACAATGGTTTTACGGTAAAATAACTTTACCGAAAATTCTAGAGTTGATCATAAATAAATAATGATATCCTAAAATATTAGTAATGTCTTTAGTTGATGGTTTTCCATAAAAATACATTAATGTATTGATAATGGATTGTGGATGGGTATTTCATACGAATGCACCTTGGGTTAACCAACTCAAAAAGGGTTGGTTGAGAAATAATTAGGCCATCACACTAATGTATGGTTTATAATACTAAGACTACCAACCGAGATAGACACCACAATGGGATATGATTTGGCTTATTTCAAAATCATTATGAACAATTATAAGGGATTCATTTAATAATTACATTAAGGGATTATGCTAATAATTATGAGAGAACATAATGTAATGTAACCTAAGTATATCCAAGAGTGTTATTGGAAAGATGATTAATAATATTATTTAAATGAAAGTATCATATATTTAAATAGTAGTATAAATGGATAATATATCTTATGATTGGTCATTAATATTCATATACTCTGATCTTTTATGATATTTTTATTATCATTTTTGTTATAGTATTTGTATGAAATAGGATTATGAGGTTAAATATAAGAATGTTTTTCCCAAAAACCACTATGTATTATAAAGAAATATGGGAGCATACATAAAGATATTAATCTTAGAGTAAGAATGTCATAATTTAAAGATGTTTTTTCTAGTGTTGCATATGGTAATGAGGTTGATATCAGAATAGAAATTATTTGTAAATGATCATAGATATTTTAATTAGTGGTGTGATATGTATCGATGATATATCTCCATGTTAAACAATTTATTAATGTGTATTTGAAAATTTTAATTATTATTGTTCATTCTTTTTTTAGTAATAAATTGAAATTATATACTAAACGACATCAATAATCCTAAGAAATGATTTTTGAACAAGGTGTTGTTTTAGGAGACAATTACTAAAGAACTCATTTTAATGGATTCATATGTTTCTTAATTTGTAAGAGTTTAATTTATATAATGTATATGATTGATTGATTTTGAAATTGTACGTTATATAATATTGATATCATTATGATTGATTAAAATTCATTCTAGGTGATGTTTACTACATTTTGGGGTTATTGTATGTATTGTCTAGTTTTTTATTTTATGAACTATGGGAGAATAAAAAATATGTATCAATTATATAATTAATTATTATTAGAATATTAAATTTAACTTTGGTTATATGACATGGAGACTTATGTAGTATTTAGAAAGGTATACCCTGAATAGTATATGATTAGGGTGTAAACAATCAATGCTGTGTGAGGAAAGATAAATATGTGTATCTAGAATAAGGTAAGATGGTAGATGTTATATAAGATGTTCTATGAAGAATAATATTTATGATAAGAATAACTGCTCCTGACTATATTAGTGGTTAATAATTAAAATTCAAGGGATGAATTTATTTAATGGGGGTTGAATATAACAAAATAGGATTATATATCTCATAAAAAATATTATGATCTATAACATGTGTCACATGATACACCCATTTTAAAAAAAACAAAACATATAAAGAATAAATTATTAATAAATCTACAATAAATACTAATTATATAAGAAATTAGTAGTGATCACCATTAGCAAGAAAATTATTAACATTGGTAAATATTGAAAAGAATATTTTCAATAAAAAACTAGTTTTTATATTATATATTTTTCTAATTGATAATTTGAATACTTTTATAATTTAAAATTTTTATGTAAAATTCAATTTTTATTTCCGCGAAAACATATCCTTATATGTATGTTTAGAATTATTAATTTTAAGGTGAATAGTAAATAAATACAGATTCTATTAAAGTAAGGAACATTATGAAATTAATATATGTGAGTATTAGGAAAGATTTTTAAACCCTTTAATATGTAATTATATATTATAAATTTTGATAAATAATTATAAAATGATATTTTAATTTATTAAACCTATGCTCAACATTTTGACTGATTATATAGGAATTTAAGGAAACTAATTTTTTCCTAATTTATTTAACTAATTATGATATAATGAAATGAATATTTTGGTTTATTGTAATGCTTTTGAAACATTTAATGAATAATAATAATTAATTTAATCTCATTGGAGTCATATTAATTGATAATTCTCACATAATCATTATTTTTTTGGCCTAAAAATAGGCTTTTCCATAAAACAGGTTCTTCACAATACATGTGTAACATTAAGATTAGTTTTACTAAAAATTTAAATTAATTTAATAAAATTATTATTATTTTCTAAATAATATTGTTTATATAATTTAATATGGATTATTATATTTACGGGTATAAAATTATGATGGTTAGGATTAATTGTAGTTACCGTAATAATTCTGAAAACATTTTTTTAATAATTTTTATTTGGTTAATATCATTGAATTTATATGATATAAATTAAATTATGTTCCTTTAAATAATTAAAATTAAATTATTTATAAAAAATAAATAAATATACTCACACTCATGTAACTATTAATCAATACTAAATAAGATTAAAAATAAAAATGTCCAAAATGCATTTTTTTAATAAAACAATTTTAACACATTATATATTATAAGATAAAAAGTAATTTTATAATATATATAATTTTAATTAGATTAAATATATTATTAATTTAATTCCATTATATCCATTTTTTATATTTTCTGTTTAATAAAACAAAAAATCAGTTTGTTTAAAACTAGTTACCTATTTGAAAATTAAAACCGAAAAATGTATAAAATACAAAATGTTAAAAGTATTATAAAATTTTTTAAACATATGTGGAAATAATTTTATGAATATTTATTTACCCTAATACACCAAAAAATAGATAATTTAAAAACATCTGAGCTATTCACCCCAGGATAGTGTCATAGAATTATTAAAATATATGAGGTGTTTCCAAAAGTTCCATTTTTCTTTCTTATAAAAGGGGATCACTAACACCATATTAAAAACTCAACTAACATTCATATTACATATTTATACACATCACTTTTAAACTAATTTGATTAGTATCCCATAAAATTTATCCCCTTTTCATTGAGTTTAATCCTAATCATTTCAATTTCATGTCAACTATGACGGAAAAAACATTCCTTTAAACATTACTGTTATATCCTCTTTTGGTTTTTTTCTTAATCATAGTCCCCTAAATTTATTACCAATATAATAATATTAATAATTAAGTATCATTACTATGACATGTTTTTATATTAGTGATACAACTAGAATTTATTCATTTCAATCAACATAGAAAAAACAAAAGAATGACATTAGTGAGTAACACATACTACCACCACCATAGACCAATATCATCTATTTTTCATTACTTGATTTCATGGATTGTACTAATATTAATAATGATCAATGAATATAATATCTTTCATATAATTAGTATTAACAAATTTCAGTTTAATATACACATAATACCATTCTGATGCTTCGTGAAAAGGGGACACTAAACTTGTGTACATGTAGATTATTACCCCCATGTTGAAACTTTTTTCGTTTTTGTTTAGATTTTTGAAAATTTTATAAAAATCCTAAAATATGGTTCAATATTAAAAAATTATTAATATTATAATTCTATTAAATTGTATTTTTTGAAATAACACCTCACCATAACCATACCCGCTAAATCATGTTAACGAGTGTTTATGTTTAGGTTGATTTGACCACAAACTTGAAAAATAATTTAAAATATAATTATGTCTGAAAAGGGGATCATGAAGAAAAATATTATTATAATATATTGAAAAAATAATAATTATTATTTTATTAAAGATATATTTTAATATCTATTCAACTTATTACTTGAGTAACATCATTAATCTGTAAGGTTTTAGAAATAAACTACTATCAATTATATTTTCATAAATCCCAAACAAAAAAACTATGGAAATAAATAAGAATAATGTAAATAAATATAATTTATATTTTTTATAATTTTTAATTATATATAAATAGATAACATGGTATAAAATTATTCGTACTCGTATAAATATTATTAAACAATCACAAAACAATTAATGTTATTAACACCTGGTGGTCCTTATATTGTATAACTAATTAATGTACTCATGATTAATAATTATATAAATGACTATAAATTTTTAATATATGGGAGACAATTTATAAAATATTATACCTCATTAGGTATTTTTATATTATATGAGGTATTTTTTGATTAACTAAGCCTAAAATCAATGTGAGGGTTTTTTGTCACAAGAAAATCATTATTGAGGAATGATTATATGTTTATATTCTATTATAATTAAATGTGCCATAAATAATGAAAAAAATAATTACTTAATCATAAATTATCATTTTTATGAGATACATTTTTTATTTTGAAATCACTCACACATCTTATTTCAATCCATTCACTTCTAAATTTGTAAGGGCTTTTGTAACACCCCGAGATTTTATGAGATATATTCTTTTTAATTTCTTTCATATCGTCTGTTGTACGCTACACTAAGATTTTCTTGTACTATAAGCAACACTGTATTAGCTTATAGTATAAGCAACGCTATTCTTGGCTCGTGTTACACACAATTTCAAGTTAGTTCTGTGGGAATTACTCTACGCAACATTAAGTATAGATTTTTATTAATGTATAAATGAAATAAGTTTTTATTATGTTATACGCACCACCAAACGGGGCTTTCCCTACACACATCCCTGACTCGGATTTCATTACATGCAGTCATGACCTTCTTCGATGGCGTGTGTAGTACACAATACGAAGTTTCACTAAACGTGATATTATTATAATATTATAATGAACTAACCGTTATGAATAGTTATACCCACATTTTGAAATTTTATAAATTTTATCATTCAAAATGAACTTCATTTTTGGATTCAGAATGTTGAAATTAGCCTAGCGTGAATTTTTGCTATTTTTCTGAAAACTATCAATTTTTGATGAATAGTGAAAACACTAGGTTACTATTTAAAAACCAAATTTTTATTTAAATAATTATTTATTTTATATAAATTTATTTTAGTTTAAAATTGATAAATAATAACTATATAAGTTCAATGTAATTCATTAGAGTCATTTTATAATAATTTTAGACATATAAAAATTTTATTGAACTTTTCTCCGTCTTTAACCCACCTCCTAGGAGAGTTTGAAGATTTACATAAAACATAATTTTACCACTTCTGTGAGTGGAATTTCGAAAATCAAAGAGACACGGTTAATATCAAGTAGTAAAATGAGGTTCAATAAGATTAAAATAATTTTTGGTGAATAATAACTTTTTACTTTTTTTAACCACGGATAAAAGTAAGTAGGGTAATTAAGGGTACAAATGATATTATTATTACCCTAACACATGTCTTCATTATATTGGAGAAGTTTAATTCGACCAAAAACAACCTTATGAATAAAATATGAACATTTAGGTCCACATTTATTAGATTAGTATATTTATTATTATTTTATTGAAAGAAGAGTTAAAATAGTTAAAATCAAAGTTGAATAACTAAAACATTTTTAATATCAGTTTATACATAAGATAAATTCGACTGTAAATATTAATTAGAAAGACAGAATTATTAACTACATAATAGTATTTTATTTATAATTTTTAGACATTATATAATTTAATTTATTTATGACACAATGATGATGAATTAATTACCTTATTAATGAAATATTAACATAATTGATATTATAAATACACAAATAAATGTAATTTGAGACTTTTTATGAATTAAACTAATTTTATTTGTTAATATAACATGTTAGTAGTAATTTAATTAACTTTTTTTTAACTAATCATGCTGTTATTATTTTCACAAAAATCAATTACCAAATAGTGTCCAAATTGACATTAAATAGTTTTTCTAAAAAATATCATATTATTAATTGTTATTTTTTTATTAAAAATCTAAGGCTTGGACAAATGACTTAGATAAAGATATATATATATTAATAATTATTCACTTGAGGTTCATTTTGCTTGTTATAGTAGGTTTATTAACCATATAGTGTAAGAAAACAAGAAGACACGATAAAAGTTAAATTATTTAACTTAGAGTTAAATCAAAATGATAAGGATAAAATAGTATCCTAAACTTGTCTAAAACCTATTGGTTGAGAAAATTTCGACCCATACCCACATTAGCATTGAAATAAATCAATTTGGAGCTATTAAAAACCGAATATGACATTATTATAAAATAATATTTTATGTTTTCCTAAGGTGCCACTCTCCTCCCTTATAAAAAGGGCACCCCTTCCCTCTTCTCTTCACACCCTTTTGAGACCTGAAGCTCAGACAACCACAGAAAAGTTTTCTTATCAACCACTCCAGATATATCATAGAGGATATGGTCTTCTAAAAAGACCAACTCTAGTGCCTTAAGAAGAAGTATAAAGGAGGTGCGTCGAGGAAGAGGTAATATCTTCTACCGATTCTTTCAGGTTTTCTTTTTCTTCAACTTCTTCTTCATTAGTTTTTTCATTATAAAGTAATATCATCAGTATCACTAATATACTGATATGTTATTATAAATATGAAACAACCCCATTTCTCCTTCTATCCATCCTACAGAAAAATAAATCACTGCATCTGCGTACGTACGGAATACCGTCTCCACGCCATGATGTAATCATTTTTTCCACCACCACTTTACTTGGATGAGTATAATGGTGTAAAGAATAACTATATATTATTATTATAACATCATACTAATTATTACATATTATATCATCCAATCCAATTAAATTCATTAATTATGGGAACGATATCATCGCTCGTGCGTACGTACGGATTACTGTCTCCATGACGCGATGAGATTCATTATCCATGTTAACCACTCAAGAATGATTATAAAGTATATATAATGAATAATAATGAAATATTTTACATTATAAAGATACTGGATTTATGTATATATATATATGTCATCTACATACTTCCATTCAATTCAATAAGGAAAAGAAATCATCGTTCATGCGTATGTACGACCTACCCTCTCCATGAATGGTGTATTTCATTTCATTTATATATCTATTATATAAATATATATACTGAATATATATGATATATAAATCATGATTTACATTTTGGTAGTAATTATATCATGATATAATTAATAATAATATCATGAACAACAAGTCCAAACATGTACGATAAATAAAACGATTTTACCCAAAACGATGCTTTAACATTGAATTTACAAATGAACGGGTAATATAAAGTCATAAGTGAACCATATATGATATCATAACAATGAATATGATTCTGTAATAAGTCAATGACATTATTTAAATCATTATACAGGAGTTTTGGATACGTACTAAGCATATCGGACATAAAGTAAGGGATAATTTTTCAATCTCATTTTTATCTGAGATTGCATATATGTAAGTATTTACTGGGGTTATATTTATCATCCATGTCCCTGTTTTCTAAAAATCGATTCATGTATGTTTAAATTCCTTCTTACCCATTTTTGACTTTTACTAAATGGTATGTAATTTATCTTTCTTTAATTACCATATGAGGTACTTTTTTAATTTTCTGACAAAAGTACGAGAAAATGTTTTTTAACTTATACGATATGAACAAATTTTTACGGTTTCGTAACACCTTATTTTTATGAAGCTTAATCTATAATATTTAATGGCTATATTCAACAAAATACTTTTCATTTAAAATTGAATAGAATTTTGTGAAAAGAAAATGATTTTGAAGAAGAAATGATATTTTCCTCAACAATTGTTTTCAAATGTTTTATCAAAACCATTTTCCATCTAAGATGACATTATTTCATATGTGTTTGTTTCATGTATAATGTCGCTATGATTTAAATGGTTTCACTGTTCTTATGATGAAATGATATTCATTTGTTTTATATGGATTATTTTATGATGGGATGATGTTTATGAAACCCATTTTATTCTTTGGGTTATGATGAATGGTTTGTGTTAATTTTGTGGAAATAGTAAGAATGGTTTCATTATGAGATGGGTGGGACCTATATCTCCTTCCAATTCATTGGGTAAAGATTTATATCTCATGATATAGACATGTATGGAATGCTAATTTTATCCGTTTCAGTGATACAGGACTGGAATGAGGAGTGAACTCGATTCAGAAAGGGACTTTGTCCACAAAGATGGTCTTGGCAGCAATGACTGGCTACTATAGAAATCATATCAGGTGCTTAAATTTTTCCATAATTACAAGTTTTATTACCATGTCATTTTATCATGATTGATGTTCCTTTATGATCTATCCCTTACTTACTACCAAGATTTATTTCACAACACATGATTTTGATGTTAAAACATTATGTTCTTGTTTTGAAGTTCAAATGTATATGGTTTGTTTTATTTTCTCAATGTTTACCCTTACTGAGCATTTGAACTCACTCTATATATGTTTTCTTTTCCCCAGGATATAAATAAAGGTTTTAGGTAAGAAAAATAGGAGAGGTCTTTATGGGATATGTTGATGATCTTTCACCAAGATTAGAATATTATGTTCTGTGTTTCCAAAGACACTAAACTATTACGGTCCTTTAGTGTTTGTTTTTGTTATGTATTAAGTATTCCACAAAATTAATTTAATTTCCATGTACGTCAAGCTTCGGGTCTCTACAGTTGGTATCAGTGGTTCGGTTTACTCAAACTTTGGAAACTAGGATGTGATAACTTTATTGAGATCCCTAGAGATATTTCTAAGGTATGTCTAGGGATGTCCCTATGGTTAAGTATAAGTATAGGTTATAGTCCTAGAATTATGGTAACGATATTATAATTAAACCTAAGATGTTCGATATTGAAGTTAATCCCCCTTGATTAGGATTTTGTCCTCTCACACTATTCTTTTTGGGTTTTAGAAAATGGAATGAAATATGATGATTCACGATAATGGAGGATATTATGGATAATGGAATGATATTATTCATGAGAAACCAAATGAAACAGGATTTGGAAGTCTAAACATCGTTATTATGCCTAATCAGAAATATCATAACATGATCAATAATCTCAATTTTGGTAAGTTTCCTGACTCATCTAATAAGTGAAAGACAGAGTTTTATGATGATCATAGAGGAAAGAAAGCTCAATTTCTCTCATGTAGATCATCTGGGAAGATTCATCAAGGATAATGTTTAAAAGGAACTGGAAGATTCTTTGGGTATAGAAAAGAAGGAAAAAATCTAGTAAGTGAAAAGTAAAAGGTTCAGTTAACACCATGGAGAAGGATAATGGTATTGCTATGACATCAACAATGATTAGATGTTTTAAATGTGGAATGTATGGTCATTATTCAATCCAATCTCCTAAGGGAAAATCTCATGAAGAGAATTAGCATGGTCATATGTGTAGTATTTAGGTGGATGATGATGAGGATAATACAAATGATATATGAGATGAAAGAAGTGTTGAAGCTTGGTAAATGGTTTAAGAAGGTAGTGGAATGATTGTATGTAACAACCCGAGATTTTCTGAAAAATATTATTTTTTAATTTTATTAATGTCTTGTGTTGTACGCTACACCAAAAGGAGCTTGCACAACACACATCTTTGACTTGCCTTGCATTACACGCAATCACAACCTTCCTCGATAGCGTGTGTAGTACGCAATACTGAGTTTCACGAAACAACGATATGCTATTAAAATATTATTAAAACTAGCCGTTATGAATAGTAATAACCACTTTTTAAATTTTATAAATTTTAGCTCTCAAAATGGACTTCATTTTTGGATTCGGTGTATCGAATTTAGCCTAAGGTGAAATTTTGGTACTTTTCGGATAACTTTCATATTCTAATGAATAGTGAAAATTACTAAATTATAATTAAAAACAACTTTTTTAATCGAAATAATTAATAGTGATAAATTATTAATATGAGTGGTTTTAAAGTATATTTAGAATATATTTTTACAATTTAATTCAATGTTGGTGATTGAATGTAATTTCACATTTAAACCAGACACAATCAAGTATCAATTTTTTGATAGATATTGTTTCTTAAAAACACGCTATTTGTTTTAACAGCGGGATTTAATTATAAAATTAATTAATTCAACTTCTATGTTATGAATTTGGTAAAATAGACTTCATTTTTGAATTCATAATATGAAATATAGCTTAGGATGAAATTTTGGCATTGTTCTGAAAAACATCAATTTTTGATGAATAGTGAAACTACTAAGTGGTAGTTAAAAAACTGAATTTTTCATAAAACATAATTTTACCACTTCTGTGAATGGAATTTCAAAAATCTGATAGACACGGTTGATATCATTAAGTAAAATTTGGTTCAATGAGATGAATATAATTTTTGGTGAATAGTAACTTTTTACTTTTATTTACCACGGTTAAAATTAAATATGGTAATTAAGGGTAAGAATGATATTAATATTACCCTAACACATGTCCTAATTCTATTGGACAAGTGTATCTCGACCAAAAACAACCTTAAGTGTAAAATATTATCATATAGGCCCACTTGGATTAGATTAGGACATTTATTATTATTTAATTCAAAGAAGAGTTAAAAGAGTTAAAATCAAAGTATATTTAATAAAACATTTTTAATATAGGGTTGTACATAAGATAAATTCGATTGTAAATATTCCTTAGAAAGCTAAAACTATTTCCTACATGGTTTTATTTTATTTTTAATTTTTAGACATCAAATAATTTAATTTATTTATGACACAAATATGATGCAGTAATTATCTTATTAATGAAATATTGACACAATTGATATTATAAATACCAAAATAAATGTAATTTAAGACTTTTTATGAATTACACTAATTTTATAGGTTACTATGATATATTAGTGTTTATGTAATAAACATGGTTTGAACATATAATTATGTTATGACTTTCACAAAAATCATATATCAAATAGTGTCAAAATTGACACAAAATAGTTTTCCAATAAAATATTATATTATTAATTGTTATTTTTTTCTTAAAAATCTGAGGTTCGGCCGAATGACTTAGATAAGGATGCATGTATTAATAATATACAATTTGGGGTTCGTTTGGCATGTAATAGTAAGTTTATTAACAATATAGTGAAAGAAAACAAAAAGACACGATAAAAGTTAAATTATTTAACTTTGAGTTAAATCTAATTGATAATGTTAAAATAATACCCTAAACTTGTCTAAATCCTATTGGATGATAGGATTTCGACCCCTCTCCACTTTAGATTTTAAATAAGACCCTTTGGAACCATTATTAACCGATTTTGACTTTAATATAAAATAATATTTTGAGATATTCCTAAGGTGCCCCTCTCCTCCCTTATAAAAGGGCACCTCCTCCCCCTCCTCCTCACACCAATTTGAACACTCAAGCTCGGCCAACCCCTGCCATTTTCTCCTCTACACTTCCCTTGAATAATTCTAGAGGTCCTGGTCTTCTTCAAAGACCAATATTAGTTCCCTAAGTGGAGGATTCAAAGAGGCGTTCCAAAGAAGAGGTAATATCCATTACCGATCTTTTCAATTTCTTTCTTCATCAACTTCTTCTTCTTTAGTTGTTTCATTATAAAGTAATAACATCAGTATTACTTACATACTGATATGTTATTATAAATATGAAACAACCCTAATTCACCTTCTATCCATCCTATGGAAAAATGAAATCACCGCGCGTGCATACGTACGGAATACCGTCTCCACGCTGTGGTGTAATCTATTTTCCACCATCACCTTAAAAGGATGGGTATAATGGTGTAATGAGAAACTATTTATGATTATAATAATGTAATATTGATACTGAAATAATATATATATACTCAAATACAATTCCACGATCATAGGAACGATATAATCACTCGTGCGTACGTACGGAATACCGTCTCCACGATGTGATGCGACTCGTTCTACATGATCATCATTACATAGTAATTATATAAATGAATTGAATGAATAAATATGATATATGTCACACTAATACCATTCTGGATATAAGGTATCTATAACCTTAAAAGAAGAATAAGAATTTATTCGGCAAAACACGCATAAGAACAAAAGGCAATAAGGACCCGAGTAACAAGTAACAATGTAATATTACTAACAAGAAGCTAAGAATATAACCATATATGATATCATATCAATATGTATGATTATGGAATAAGTCAATAACATTATTTAAACCATTATACAGGAGCTTCGGACACGTACAAATCAAATCGGACCTAAGGTAATGGAAATGTCACAATCTCATTTTTATCCGAGATTGTTTATACTTTGGTATTTACTGGGGTGTATTTTATCATCCACATCCATGATTCCTCAATATGTAATGTTATTTCCATCCACCTACAATTTTTTAAATCCAATTTTACCCTTTTATGAGTTTTTAGTAAAGGATATTAAAGGAATCTTTTGTCATTTTTCGTACGAGGTACTTTTTGACTTTTCCGACAAAAGTACGAAGAATGTTTTTTTTAACTTATACGTCATGAATGGATTTTTAAAAAATTATTTCCAAGAAGCTTCCTTTAAAAGTTTTCATGTTTATTTTTGATCAACTTTTTTTAGTTTATAATTGAATGACATGTTATGAAAAGAAAAGTGTTTTTGAATAAGAAAGGATATTTTCCAAAAGAATGGAGTTCAAGTGTTTTATCAAAATTATTTTCCATATAAGATAATAAAGGGTTATGTTTTTATCCCTATTATTACATTGATTTGATTATGTTGTGAGGGAATTATTTTTATGAAGTCATTTACCTTATATGATTTGTTTTATGATGTCATGATGTTTCAAGAATCCCATTTTTGTTACATGTGTTATGCAATGATGTATGATTTATGATTATGTGGCGCACATAAGAAAGTATTCATTATAAGATGAGTGGGACCTATATCTCCCTCCAATGCATTGGGTAAAGATTTTATATTTCATGATATAGACATGGCTGGAACGGTAGGTTATACCGGTTCAGTGAAACAGGACTGGAACGAGGGTGACTCGGTTCAGAAAGGGACTTTGTCCACTAAGATAGTCTTGGAAATGAGTCATGACTAACAAGAAATTATTTTCCATGATTATGTGTGCATGCCACAAAGATTCAAGTTTCATGTTATGATTATGGGAATCTCATTTTCACTCATATGATTTGTTCCATGTTAAGATATTATGATCTCTTTTGCATGTTATGATTTTCAAAAAGATATGATATGATTTTTATTTCCTTTATTTGCCCTTGATGAGCATTTGAGCTCACCCTTTTATGTTTTCTTTTACCCAGGATATAAAGAAAGGTTTTAGGTAAAAAAAAGGGAAGATCTTTATGGGAGATATTGAAGATCTTTCACCACGATTAGAAGATTACATTCCGAGTTTCCAAAGACACTAAACTATTACGATCCTTGTGTGTGTGTTTTTGTTATGTATCAAGTATTCCGCAAAAGTAATGTAATGTCCATGTACGTAAAGCTTAGGGTCTCTACAGATGGTATCAGAGGAAAGGTTTAGTCAACCTTTGGAAACTAGGATGCGAGAACATTAGTGAGATCCCTAGAGATATTTCTAAGGTACGTCTAGGGATGTCCCTAAGGTTAAGTATACGTATAGGTTATAGTACTAGAATTATGCTAACGATCATAGAATTAAAACTAAGATGTTAGATATTGAAGGTACTCCCCCTTTATTATGTTGTTTTCCCTAGCATGATTTTTGCCTCTCACACTATTCTTTTTGGGTTTTAGACGATGGCTGGAACCCGAAGGAACCATGTTGATCAATGCAATGGAAAATGAAATGATTACCCTCCTGAACAAACAAATGTTATGGGAGATGGAGAGAAAAATCTTATTGCTATACTTACACAAGCTATGAATCATTATGGACTTCCAAATGAGCAGATAAGGGAACAATATTCTATTGAGTCCTTCATGAGGCAACATCCACCTTCTTTCAGTGGGTCTTCTGATCCACTTGTTCCTGAACAATGGATCAGTACCACTGAAATGATATTTTCATTTCTTCAATGTTCTGAGCATGATAAAGTCATCTTAGCAGTATATTGTTTGGAAGGTGAAGATGATAAATGGTGGAATCTTATCAAGAATACGAGGCAAAGAGATGAAATTGAGTCCATGGAATGGGACGATTTCAAGAACCTGTTTTTTAGTAAGTACTTCCCTCGTATTTTTCGAACAAAGATGGAAAAGGAGTTTCTTGAGCTGAAGAAGAAGGATGATGAATCTGTTGGTATATACGAAGAAAATTTTACAAGACTTGCAAGGTATGCATCTGGCATTATCATCCAACCTGAATGTAAAGTTGATCGATTTTTCAATGGCTTAAAACCATGTCATCGAAGGGAATTTGCTATAAGAGAATTTAGTAGCTATGAAGAAATTGTGTGTTGTGCTATCAAGGTAGAAATGGAAGTTGGTGTTACAAATCAATCTCATGGTTTTGACAAGAAACAAATGATGGAGTTCAAGGAGAAATCTCAGAATAATGGTGAAAAGAAGATGAATGTTTCCTTATGCACAAAGTGTGGATAGAAGCATGGTGGAGATTGTCTTAAAGGGACTAGAAAATGTTTTAAGTGTAGAAAAGAAGGTCATCGAGTAGCTGAGTGTCAAAGTAATGGAAAAATGGATTCTAATGATGTGAATAAAGCAAACACTGCAGAGAACGCACCACCAAC
This sequence comes from Viscum album, assembly GCA_963277665.1. Taxonomy (NCBI): domain Eukaryota; kingdom Viridiplantae; phylum Streptophyta; class Magnoliopsida; order Santalales; family Viscaceae; genus Viscum; species Viscum album. The sequence continues at coordinate 85,411,219 of OY728151.1, read as the reverse complement.
ACTTCAATGCTTCAAGTGCAAGGAAATGGGGCATTATGCTAATAAATTCCCTAATCCAAGGGTTAGTGATGATCGACATGAGCAACTGCTTAAGGAAAAGGACAAAGGGAAGTCACATGATATCACCATTGGCGATGTTGAATATGATAACGATGTGGTGGAATGATTAATTGTTTATGTAATGGGATTCCAAAATAATGTTGTATCATAATGTATTGGAATAGTAATGTATTGGTCTAATGTGGTATTCAATGTGATTGAGATATTTTTGGAAATAAGATGATATGAGCATAATGAAGGGAAAATGAGAAAACGAAATGTTTAACAGTATTCATGAGCTCATGATTGATATAAGGACTAAGGGATATCATTGTTTGAGTATATAGAATTTTGAGGATTTTGGTATGTGGAAAGTGTTAAATTTTAACTGCATTCATGTGTTCACTAAGGTATTCAAGAGAATACATGATTAAGGACTTTGAATGTTTGAAATGTGACCAAAAAAACATATCCTATGATATATGGGGATCGACGATGGTGTTAAATCTCTGGTAATCATTTTCACTATGTTATGAGAGTGGACTGTAGTATTATGGATAAGCCTAAAGATTGGAATGGATTATGTTGGACATAAGTTAGTATTGTTTAAGGATAGAAGTTTTCTCGATATTATTGATGGGATGTTATAGTAATATAGTTTTAGAAAAAGGACAACCTGTAGGACGGGTGACAGCCCATCGCGTCGGACAAGGCTGTGGAAATCGAACCCACAACCGAAGTGCGACTAACCTTTATCGCCTACCACTGGCCTACAGGAAGTCCCTTTTAGTAGAAACTAGTTTTATTATATGAAGCTGTATGACATATGATGTATAAGTCCATTTTAGGAACCATATATGATTAATCTCACTATAGATCGACTTATGTATATAATTTTTTGCTAACCTTTTGTTTGAGACAGATGGAATGACCCGTCATTCTATCACATGATCTGCTAACACTTCACGAATAACAAATTCAACTTCATTTATTTAAGAGATGAAGTGGAAATTGTTAAAGGCACGAACAACAGTGAGATTGTACCAAAATAAAGTATGTATTTATTCTAATTCAAATTCTTTAACTTTAGGGAAACGATCTTGAAAACCATAAATTTTGTCCTAGTGATCTTATATCTGATGAATCAGATGGTACCTTAGATCATCAAAAATTTATGGCTTTATGATTGCTGGATTTTCCATAGCCATGTTCTCTACCACTCTCCATCAGAACATGATGGTTAGATTTCTCTTCCATATCCATATTTTCACATATTTGGAAACCCAGTGATTAGTTTATTTGGGTAACCGTTACGTTTCATACTTTTGTTTTTAAAGATTGGTTTTGATATTCCTTTTTACAATATGGGTTTCTATTAAAGAAACTTTCGAATAGTAAACCATTTATAACCCCGATGAATTTCGAGGGGGAAATTCATTTTAAGGGGGGTAGAATGTAACTACCCGAGATTTTATGAAAAATATTCTTTTTAATTTTATTAATGTCTTGTGTTGTACGCTACACCAAAAGGAGCTTGCACAACAAGCATCTTTTACTTGCCTTGCATTACACGCAATCGCAACCTTCCTCGATAGCGTGTGTAGTACGCAATACTGAGTTTCACGAAACAACGATATGCTATTAAAATATTATTAAAACTAGCCGTTATGAATAGTAATAACCACTTTTTAAATTTTAGAAATTTTAACTCTCAAAATGGACTTCATTTTTGGATTCGGAGTATCGAATTTAGCCTAAGGTGAAATTTTGGTACTTTTCGGATAACTTTCATATTCTGAGGAATAGTGAAAATTACTAAATTATAATTAAAAACAACTTTTTTAATCGAAATAATTAATAGTGATAAGTTATTAATTTGAGTGGTTTTAAAGTATATTTAGAATATATTTTTACAATTTAATACAATGTTGGTCATTGAATGTAATTTCACATTTAAACCAGACATAATAAAGTATCAATCTTTTGATAGATATTGTTTCTTAAAAACTCGCTATTTGTTTTCACAGTGGGATTTAATTATAAAATTAATTAATGCAACTTCTATGTTATGAATTTGGTAAAATATAACTCATTTTTGAATTCGGAATATGAAATATAGCTTAGGATGAAATTTTGGCATTGTTCTGAAAAACATCAATTTTTGATAAATAGTGAAACTACTATGTGGTAGTTAAAAAACTGAATTTTTCATACAACTTAATTTTACCGCTTCTGTGAATGGAATTTCAAAAATCCGAGAGACACGGTTGATGTCAGTAAGTAAAATGTGGTTCAATGAGATGAAAATAATTTTTGGTGAATAGTAACTTTTTACTTTTATTTACCACGGTTAAAAGTAAATAGGGCAATTAAGGGTAAGAATGATATTAATATTACCCTAACACATGTCCTAAATCTATTGGACTAGTGTATCTCGACCAAAAAAACCTTAAGTGTAAAATATTATCATTTAGGCCCACTTGGATTAGATTAGGACATTTATTATTATTTAATTCAATGAAGAGTTAAAAGAGTTAAAATCAAAGTATATTTACTAAATCATTTTTAATATAGGTTTGTAAATAAGATAAATTAGATTGTAAATACTCATTAGAAATATTAACAGATTTCCTACATGATGGTATTTTATTTTTAATTTTTAGACATCAAATAATTTAATTTATTTATGAAACAAAGATGATGTAGTAATTATCTTATTAATGAAATATTGACACAATTGATATTATAAATACCAAAATAAATGTAATTTAAGACTTTTTATGAATTCCACTAATTTTATAGGTTACTATTATATATTAGTGTTGATTTAATCAACTTGGTTCGAACATATAATTATGTTATGACTTTCACAAAAATCATATATCAAATAGTGTCAAAATTGACACAAAATAGATTTTAAATCAAATATTATATTATTAATTGTTATTTTATTCCTAAAAATCTAAGGTTAGGCCAAATGACTTAGATAAGGATATATATATTAATAATATACAATTTGGGGTTCGTTTGGCATGTTATAGTAAGTGTATTAACCATATAGTGAAAGAAAACAAAAAGACACGGTAAAAGTTAAATTATTTAACTTAGAGTTAAATCTAATTGATAAGGTTAAAATAATACCCTAAACTTGTCTACATCCTATTGGATGACATGATTTCGACCCATCCCCACTTTAGCTTCGACATAAGACCATTTGGAACCATTATAAACCGATTTTGACTTTAATATAAAATAATATTTTGAGATATTCCTAAGGTGCCCCTCTCCTCCCTTATAAAAGGGCACCTCCTCCCCCTCCTCCTCACACCAATTTGAGCACTCAATCTCGGCCAACCCCTTCCATTTTCTCCTCTCCACTTCCCTATAATAATCCTATAGGTCCTGGTCTTCTTCAAAGACCAATCGTAGTTCCCTAAGTGGAGGATTCAAAGAGGCGTTCCAAAGAAGAGGTAATATCCATTACCGATCTTTTCAATTTCTTTCTTCTTCAACTGCTTCTTCTTTAGTTGTTTCATTATAAAGTAATAACATCAGTAGTACTTACATACTGATATGTTATTATAAATATGAAACAACCCTAATTCACCTTATATCCATCCTACGGAAAAATGAAATCACCGCGCGTGCGTACGTACGGAATACCGTCTCCACGCCGTGGTGTAATCAATTTTCCACCATCACCTTACAAGGATGGGTATAATGTTGTAATGAGAAACTATTTATGATTATTATAATGTAATATTTATACTGAAATAATATATATATACTCAAATACAATTCCACGATCATAGGAACGATATCATCACTCGTGCATACGTACGGAATACTGTCTCCACGATGTGATGCGACTCGTTCTACATGATCATCATTACATAGTAATTATATAAATGAATTGAATGAATAAATATGATATATGTTACACTAATACCATTCTGGATATAAGGTATCTATTACCTTAAAAGAAGAATAAGAATTTATTCGTCAAAACACGCATAAGAACAAAAGGCAATAAGGACCCGAGTAACAAGTAACAATGTAATATTACTAACAAGAAGCTAAGAATATAACCATATATGATATCATATCAATATGTATGATTCCGTAATAAGTCAATAACATTATTTAATCCAATATACAGGAGCTTCGGACACGTACAAAGAAAATCGGACCTAAGGTAAGGGAAATATCACAATCTCATTTTTATCCGAGATTGTTAATACTTTGGTATTTACTGGGGTGTATTTTATCATCCACATCCATGATTCCTCAATATGTAATGTTATTTCCATCCACCTACAATTGTTTAAATACAATTTTACCCTTTAATGAGTTTTTAGTAAAGGATATTAAAGGAATCTTTTGTCGTTTTTCATACGAGGTACTTTTTGACTTTTCCGATAAAAGTACGAAGAATGTTTTTTTTAACTTATACGGCATAAATGGATTTTTAAAACATTATTTCCAAGAATCTTCCTTTATAAGTTTTCAAGTTTATTTTTGATCAACAATTTTTAGTTTATAATTGTATGACATGTTAAGAAAAGAAAAGTGTTTTTGAAGAAGAAAGGATATTTTCCTCAAGAATGGAGTTCAGGTGTTTTATCAAAATTATTTTCCATATAAGATAATAAAGGGTTATGTTTTTATCCCTATAATTACATTGATTTGATTATGTTGTGAGGGAATTATTTTTATGAAGTCATTTACCTTATATGATTTGTTTTATGATGTCATGATGTTTTAAGAATCCCATTTTTGTTACATGTGTTATGAGATGATGTATGATTTATGATTATGTGGCACAAATAATAAAGGATTCGTTATAAGATGGGTGGGACCTATATCTCCCTCCAATGCATTAGGTAAAGATTTTATATCTCATGAGATATACATGGCTGGAACGGTAGGTTATACCGGTTCAGTGAAACAGGACTGGAACGAGGGTGACTCGGTTCAGAAAGGGACTTTGTCCACTAAGATAGTCTTGGCAATGAGTCATGACTAACAAGAAATGATTTTCCATGATTATGTGTGCATGCCACAAAGTTTCAAGTTTCATGTTATGATTATGGGGATCTCATTTTCACTTCTATGATTTGTTCTATGTGAAGATATTATGATCTCTTTTGCAGGTTATGATTTTCAAAAAGATATGATATGATTTTTATTTCCTTTATTTGCCCTTGCTGAGCATTTGAGCTCACCCTTTTATGTTTTATTTTCCTCAGGTTATAAAGAAAGGTTTTAGGTAAAAAAAGGGAAGATCTTTATGGGAGATATTGAAGATCTTTCACCACGATTAGAAGATTACGTTCCGAGTTTCCAAAGACACTAAACTATTACGGTCCTTGTGTGTGTTTTTTTTATATACCAAGTATTCCGCAAAAGTAATGTAATGTACATGTACGTCATGCTTCGGGTCTCTACATTGTATGTTTATCAAGAGTTATGTTGAATAGGTAATTTAATGGTACTATGGAATAAAGAAACATATAATTATTATTACATTAATGTTTTTCCTAAATTATTTGAAAGTCTATATTGAATGGTACTGGTATCCATGAATGGTTATTCAGGTATTTTTGGAAAGAAGATGATATGTGCATAATGAAGGGATAAAGAGAAAATGAAATTTTGATACTATTCACGAACTCATGACTAATATAAGGACAAAGTGATATCACGGTTTGAGTATATAGAAATTTTGGGATTTTTGTATGTGGAATGAGTTAACTTTTGACAACATTCATGTTTTTGCTATGGTTATATGGTAATTCATGTTTCAAAAGAATGCATGATTAAGGTATTGACATGTTTGTAATATAACAAATAATATATAACTTATGATGTATGGGAGATAAATTATTGTATTCGCCTACTTGGTATATGACCTCTCTAATAATCATTTTCTTTAAAATATGACATTGGATAGATGTATTTTGGATAAGCCTAAAGATTGGAATGATTTAATTTAGACATAAGATAGTATTGTTTAAGGATAGAATTATTTTCTATTTTATTACAGGAATGTTATTATATTGTAGTTTTAGAAAAAGGGACAACCTGCAAGACAGGTGACAACCCATCACCCCAGACAAGGCTGTGGGAATCAAACCCACAACCGAAGTTCGACAGGCCTTTATTTCCTACCATTGGCTTATAGGAAGTCCCTGGTTAGTAGAAACTAGTTTTATTATATTAAAAAATATGATATATGAAGTATAAGTCAAATATCACTATAGATGGACGTATCTATATTTAATAACTTTTGATATCCTTTTGTTTGAGACAGATGTAATAACCTATCTTTCTATCGCATGATCTACTAACACATCACGAAAGACAAATTCAACTTCATTTCTTTAAGAGATGAAGTGGAAATTGTTCAAGGCACAAACAATAGTATGATTGTACCAAAATCAAGTAAATATTTCTTTTAATTCAACAATTATTCAAATTTACGGAAATGATCTTAAAAACAAAAAAATGTTTCCTAGAGTCCGTATATTTGATGAATTAGATGGTACCTTAAATCATCACAAATTTATGGCTTTGTGATTGTTGGATTTTTCATATCCATGTCCTCTACCACACTCCATCAGAACATAACGGTTAGATTTTTTCTTCTATATCCATATTTTCGCTAATGTTCTCCTATGTGGGAACCCAAGTGATGAGTGAATTTGAGTATCTATTTTGTTTCTACCATTCATTTTTCCATGTAAGTTTTATTATTCCTTTTTACGATGTCAGTTTCTAGGAAAGAAACTCTCAAGTAATAAACCATTTATAACCCCGACGAATTTCGAGGGCGGAATTCATTTTAAGGGGGGTAGAATGCAACACCCTGAGATTTTATGAGATATATTCTTTTTAATTTCTTTCATATATTCTGTTGTATGCTACACTAAGATTAGCTTGTACTATACGCAACACTTTATTAGCTTGCAGTATACACAACACTATTCTTGGCTCGTGTTACACACAATTTCATGTTCGTTTTGTGGAAATTATTCTATGCATCATTAAGTATGGATTTTTTCTAATGTATAGATGAAATAAGTTTTGATTATGTTATACGCAACAACAAATGGAGCTTTTACTACAGACAACCCTGACTTGGCTTTAATTCCATGCAATCAAGACCTTCTTCGATAGCGTGTATAGTACGCAATACCATGTTTCACTAAAAGCGATATTATTATAATATTATTATGAACTAGCCGTTATGAATAGTAATACCCACTTTTTGAAATTTTATAAATTTTATCATTAAAAATGGACATAATTTTTGGATTCTTAATATAAAAAATTAGCCTAGGGTGATGTTTTGGTATTTTTATGAAAACATTCAATTTTTGATGAATAGTGAAAACACTAGGTTACTATTTAAAAACTGACTTTTTATTTAAATAATTATTTATTTTATTTAAATTTATTTTAGGTAAAAATTGGTACATTATACCTTTATAAGTTCAATTTAATTCATTGGATTAATTTTATAATAATTTTAGACATATAAAAATTTTATTGAACTTTTCACCTTCTTTTACCCACCTCTTATGAGAGTTTGAAAATTTACATAAATCATAATTTTACCACTTCTGTGAGTGGAATTTAAAAAATCTGAGAGACATGGTTAATATCAAAGAGTAAAATGTGGTTCAATAAGATAAAAATAATTGTTGGTGAATAGTAACTTTTTACTTTGTTTTACCACGGTTAAAAGTAAGTAGGGTAATTAAGGTTACAAATGATATTATTATTACCCTAAAACATGTCCTAAATCTATTCAATAAGTTTATTTCGACCAAAAAACAACCTTAAGAATAAAATATGACCATTTAGGTCCACATGGATTAGATTAGAAAATTTATTATTATTTTATTTAAAGAAGAGTAAAAATAGTTAAAATCAATGTTTAATAACTAAATCATTTTTAATATAGGTTTATACATATGATAAATTCAACTATAAATATTCATTAGAAGTATAAAAATATTTTGTACATGATCGTATTTTATTTATAATTTTTATACATTAAATATTTTATTTAATTTATGACACAATGATGATGCAGTAAATACCTTATTAATGAAATATTAACATAATTGATATTATAAATACCCAAATAAATGTAATTTGAGACTTTTTATGAATTAAACTAATTTTATAGGTTAATATGAAATGTTAGTATTAATTTAATTAACTTTCTTGGAACAAATAATGTTGTTATTATTTTCTCAAAAATAAATTACCAAATAGTGTCAAAATTGACATAAAATAGTTTTTAAAACAAATATTATATTATTAATTGTTATTTTATTTTTAAAAATAAAATTTTCGGTAAAATTAATTAGATAAGGATTTATATATTAATAATGAACCACTTTAGGTTCATTTGGCTTGTTATAGGTTGTTTATTAACCATACAGTGTAAGAAAACAAGAAGGCATGGTAAAAGATAAATTATTTAACTTAGATTTAAATCTAGTCGATAAGGAAAAAATAGTAACCTAAACTTATCTAAAAACTATTGGCTTAGATTATTTCATCACATCCCCACCTTAGTTTTTAAATAAATCAATTTTTATCTATTAAAAACAGAATATGACTTTATTATAAAATAATATTTTATGTTTTCCTAAGGTTCCCCTCTCCTCCCTTATAAAAAGGGCACACATTCCCTCTTCTCTTCACACCATTTTGAGCCTTGAAGATCTGAAAACCCCTACCAAATACCCTTATAAACCTCTCTAGTTATATCATAGAGGTTCTCGTATTCTCAAAAGAGCAACTATAGTGCCCTAAGAAGTGTTTAAATGAGGTGGGTCGAGGAAGAGGTAATCTCTTCTACCGATTCTTTCCAGTTTTCTTTCTTTTTCAACTACTTATTATTTAGTTGTTTCGTTAAAAGTAATGACATAAGTATCACTAATATAATGATATGTTATTATAAATATGAAACAACCCCATTTCACCTTCTATCCATCCTACAGAAAATGAAATCATTGCGCGTGCATACGTACGGACTACCGTCTCCACGACGCGATGAGATTCATTCTCCATGTTAACCACTCAAGAATGATTATAAAGTATATACAGTGAATAATAATAAAATATATGACATGATAAATCTACTGGATTTATGTATATTTATATATATTTCATCTACATACTTCCATTTAGGTCAATAAAGAAAAGAAAACAGTGTTAATGCATACGTACAGCCTACCGTCTCCATGAATGGTGTATTTCATTTCATTTATCAATCTATTATATATATATATATATACACTGAATATATATGATATATAAATCATTATTTACATTATGGTAGTAATTAAATCATGATATAATTAGTAATAATATCAGGACCAACAAGTCCAAACACGTACGATAAATAAAACGATTTTACCCAAAACGTTGCTTTAACATGGAATTTACAAAAGAACGGGTAATATAATGTCATAACTGAACCATATATGAAATCATAACAATGAATATGATTCTATAATACTTAAATGAAATTATTTAAATCATTATACAGGAGGTTTGGATACATACGAAGCATATCAGACTTAAGGTAAGGGATAATTTTTCAATCTCATTTTTATCCGAGATTGCTTATATGTAAGTATTTCCTAGGGTTATATTTATCATTCATGTCCCTATTTTCTAGAAATGGATTCATGTATTTTTAGTGTCCTTATTATTTTTTTTTTACGTTTACTACATGGTATGTAAGGAATCATTTTTTTTACCATACAAGGTATTTTTTGAATTTTCTGGCAAAAGTACGAGAAGAATGTTTTTTATCTTATAAGCCATTAACAGATTTTTACGGTTTCATAACGCCTTATTTTTATAAAGCTTAATATAAAAGATTTAATGACTATTTTCAACAAAATCCTTTTCTTTTAAAATATCATGGCATTTTGTGAATAGAAAATGATTTTGAAGAAGAAAGGATATTTTCCTCAAGAATTCTTTTCAAGTGTTTTAACAAAACCATTTCCCATCTAAGATGAAATTATTTCATATGTGTATGTTTCAAGTGTAATGTCTCTATTATTTACATGGTTTCACTTTTCTTTTGATGAAATGATATCCATTTGTTTTATATGGATTATTTTATGGTGGAATGATGTTTATGAAACCCATTTTATTCTTTGGGTTATGATGAATGGTTTATGTTTATTTTGTGGCACAAGTAAGAATGATTTCATTATGAAATGTGTGGGACCTAAATCTCCCTCCAATTCATTGGGTAATGATTTATATATCATGATATAGACATGGCTGGAATGATAAGTTAATATGGCTTAGTGATACAGGACTGGAACGAGGAGTGAACCCGATTTAAAAAGGGACTTTTTCCACTAAGTTGGTCTTGGCAGCAATGCCTTGGCTACTATATAAATCATATCACGTGCTTAATGTTTTTCCATAATTACAAGTTTTATTCCCATTCTATTTTATCTGGATTTATGTTCCTTTATGATCTATTCCTTACGTACTGCAAAGATTTATTTCACAACACAAGATTTTGATGTTAAAACTGTGTGTTCTTGTTTTGAAGTTCAAATGTATATGGTTTGTTTTATTTTATCCATGCTTACCCTTATTGTGCATTTGAGCACACCCTTTATATGTTTTCTTTTCCCCAGGATATAAAGTATGGTTTTAGGTAAGAAAAAAAGGGAGATCATTATGGGAGATGTTGAAGATCTTACACCAAGATTAGAAGATTATGTTCCGAGTTTCCAAAGACACTAATCTATTACAGTCCTTCGGTGTTTGTTTTAGTTATGTATTAAGTATTCTTCAAAAGTAATGTAATGTCCATGTACGTCAAGCTTCAGGTCTCTACAGATTATTTGTCAGAAATTCAAATCCCTAGGGGCATGTTGTTTATATACACCATATTTACATTTTGATAATTTAAATAATATATTATTTTATTTTTTGTATCAGGATTATATTATATTTAATGATATACAATGCTTCATTTATTTTTATACTTCTTATGTGGGGGATTATTTCAAACTTACAATGGTTGTAATGGGTTTTCATGGCTTAAATCTACTCCTTGAGTCGTAATCACTCATCATAGACTATAATCATTCAATTTTTATCTCTTATGACCTATTATGATTTTTTGTATTATATAAAACATTTATTATGGGTAAAGAACCACTCTTTATCTTTATAAATTTATTTTAGGTAATGTTTTTAAAAATAGTAGTGTAACATTTTTAAGAATAACTTTTATTCTTAATGATAGATCTTTTCTTCCATGTCCACAATTACCTTATTTCACATATTACGCTATATATTTTTTAAAACATAATATATATTATTATATAATTTAAACAATTAGTTGTCTCTTTTTGAAATGTAAATTTAATACCCATTTAACGATTTGGGTTCTCAATAATCCTATTTCAAATTGAAAAAATGGGTTTTCCATCCTTTGAAAATAATTTTTTTTTCGACCACTCCAATTTTTCTTAAAACCACTACATCCTTGTCATTTTAACAATACTAATGATTATTTTTGCATGTACTTTTTTTTCTATTGTTCATATTCCCATTTGAAAACATTATGTCTTGTTTTCATTTCATTATTATTAAATATTCAATATAATAGTAAATTTTATCATAGTATATTCAAATTTCATTTTGAAACAATTTTAAATCCTATCAAGTATTTATTATTATATTTCATTATATTAAAAGTTTTAAATTTTTTTACATTAAATTTTCAAACCATTATGTCACTTTTTGAGTCACTATTATTTTTTATTATTTTATGATTAAATGTTTCCAATGTATTTTCACATCCCTTTTTTAAAACATTACATATTTTTTTATTTTTCTTTAATTAATAAATATGTTTAAATTTAAATTTTTTAAATTTATTTTCACTTTACCTTTTTAATTTATTTTAAAAATTATTTTCTCACACATTCAATTTCAATGAAAGTTTTAATTTTAGTTTTCTGTAAAGACTATTAGGATTTTTTTAGAAGATATTCATAACTATTAATTTTACAAAGTTTAATTTGAAATGATTCCAAATAACACATTCCCTAAATTTAATTTCGTTGTGATATATATCCAATAGAGTTATGTTTCATCTATAAAACAATATTAACATTTAATATGTGACTAACATTGGTGATCATGTTTTTATTTTAATGTGATTTAATTAAATATTTTATTTTTATTTTTATGAATCCCATTTTATTTACATTTGGTATTTATATAATAATTTATAAATTTATGAAAATCCAATTTCTTAATATGAGGAATTTTATTATGTGATGTTTTATTCAAGTGGCACAGAAATTTATATATTATTAGAAGTGAGGGAACAATATCTCTCTTTAATGAAATGGGAAAAGGATTAAATCTCATGATATAAATATAATATCATTAATTTTTATGAAGTATCTAGGTTCATAAAGGGTGTATCTGTTTGTAATAAGAACTACTAACAATTTTATGTTTAAATAAGAAAGTGAGTATCCAGGTTCATAAAGGGAGAGCATGGTATAATTATTTTTTACTCACAATTTTACATGTGAAGAGGCTAGTGAGATTCTATGTTCATAAAGGTTGATTTTGTTTTTCATTGAGATATACATACGATATTACATGTGAATTCGTTTTCGAGAAGCTGCATTCCCAAATAGTGAGTGTGATAGTATTAATATCTACTTAAAATTTTACATGTGAATATGTTTATGAGTATCTAGGTTCTCAAATGGAAAGTGTGGTGGAGTTTAGATATACTCATAATATACATGTGGACAGGTTAATGAGTAGATAGGTTTATAATGATAAAGAATTGTATATTTATGGGTTTTCCTCATTTTCTGTTTTTTATCAAGCCATTTCATGTTTTAGGAATTATGAAGTATTCCACTATTTTATGTCATGATTACATGGTTTATAATTGTTGATATTTTATTTCAAGATAGTTAATTTATTTATTGGTATCTTGATGATCATATTAGGATTTTATGTTACCCCGTAATGTTTTATGATTATTATCGATTGTTTTTTGAATTTTTATAATGTTATTCATATACGTATCAGATTTTAAATCATGTTTATGATCTAATACATTATGATATGTATTTTTTACTTATCGATCATTTGTTATAACTCAATTCTTGTGTTTCAAAACCCGATATTATGATAATGAATATATCACATGAGATTTATAGAAATGTTCTTGAGGAGAATGATTATAGATAATAGTTTAAAAGTAATGTAAAATATGTTATTTATGTTATTTATATAGCTAATATCCAATCACTAATCATTTAGAACCTTGGGATGTGTGATTTTTTGTGGGATACACAACTTAAATATTGTGATTAATTCAATATTTTAGTCACGTTTAATATGGGTCACTTTATCAATGATTTTTGGAAATTTATGTCTGATAATTTAGATTGATCAGATAATCCCATGATAGAGATAGAATGTTTTTTATTCGTTCTCCATGAATAAGATGAAGACTAATGGGAATATTATTTTTATCGTAACACACATGAGTTTGACTAATGGATTATATATAAGTCACTAGATCATTGACATTCCATAATAAATAAATGATTGAATCCACCATTAGTTACCCTAACTTCTTATCCACATTTCATTGGAGTATATTCTATATATAAACCTTTTAAAAACTAATACAATCATTTAGGGTGATAAATAGTGAAAACATGGTCTTAAAGGAACCCATAATAAATTATAGATACTAATGAATTAATTCCATCATTATTAGTTATGTGGGAATCTAAAAATTGAATGATACTTTTGGTATCAGTCCCAAAAAATTGTACAACAGACACTGAACCACCAACTGGTACATTAGAAACCATTCCTACAAGGAATATAATGTGAAATATCCTACCAAATGGGATGTATTCCCAATGAGGAGAACCAATTCACATATATTTTCATAAAAATGGTATGAGTGAATTCTAATGAATTTTTATCTAGTTATAATGAGAGAAAACTTTATAGGTATTAATTCATGGTCATATAATCATCCAATTATCATTAGGTTTTATAATCCTCTAATCTTATATTTAGAGAAGGCGATGTTAGTGATATTCCAACAACATCTAATGAATGTTTTGAAAAAAAATATTGAAACCTTTGTACAATTATTTGACAGAGAATTGACCCAATATAAATAGTAGAACTAGTAATTAGGGTCCGCACTGAGACTCAAATCATCTTCCACCATCTGCCATCAAAAAGGTAATTTTTGTTGATAATTAATTACTTTCTTATCCCCATTGAGAATATTCATCCATATATACTAAATAAGTGAACACTTAGATGTAGTAGGAAAATGAATATCTTTAGAGAATTATTATAAAATGGATTCAAGAATATTTTTTCAATGGTGAAAATCAATAATCATGTTGTAAGGGTCCTCCATAAAGTGATGTTCTGAAGCCTATAGGGATAGGTGAATTCTAATATTTTAATATAAAAAAATAGGGGTGTGAGATTTTAATATTATCCACACACTATCATGTGTATTCTAGACATTTTTCACCCGCGATGATCACATAGTGGACCTTAAAAAACATGGATTCATCTAGTCTATGATTGGAGTCATCACTATCTAAATTATCAAATTCAAAAACATTGGTCAAAAGTTGTTCGATATTAAGGAACCCCCTCTCAGATCACTAATTTGGCCATGTTATCAATATTATAGATGATTATGTGACACATTGGAGATGATTTATTATCATTAATCTCTCAATAGGAAGAAAATAAATGAATATTCTTTTAATTGGGTCATGTCTCTAAGTATTTTTTTCATGAAATTGAAAAATATTTGACTGGCCTCTAAAGTATTAACATACCTGATGTGGTATAGTTGAGATACCATTCCAATTACAACATGTAAAATTTATTATTTTGGAAAACAATCAAAGGATTCTTCAAATTTTAGTACTGTGTTAATATTATGATAAATGAGTGGATACTATATCTAGTGAATCCAAATTAATTGATTTATCAACATAGAAACCCTGATTAGAACACACAAAGTACAATAAATTATCACAATTTTCTATTATATATTAATATACATAGTAAGGTATATATGTTTATTAATAAACTTGTTCATACATTCTAGACTATTTTTAATATAATATTCTACATTTGATCCAAAAAATCAAGATGCATAAGGAGTCATGCATGAAAGTCTATAATAATCAGTGTCCCTACCAACTGAATTTCTGACATATGAATAAAGGATTCTATATCTTTTAAAATTAGATCCACAAGAATATAAACTATGTCATGACAGTGTTGTAGGCTCTTTAATCCAAAATAACATACATACTATTAATTCTTTCTCCATTTCTGAGGACCCCCTCATTTTGAATCATGTAATATTAGAATCCATATTATATGATTATATGATACATGGAATAAGTCATAGTTCAATAAATTTAAACGAAAATACATTTAGGTTTATGATATAATAATTTAACCTATCTTGGTGGAGGCTTTCATATATAATTCTAAATTAAAAATAAAATTCTTTGTCACATGATGTTAATCTAGATTAAATAATTCATAGTTAAATGAATCTAAAATACACAATATTTCTTCCAAATTTTAGTATGTAAACATAATGATACAAATTCCACTGTGAAACACCCTATTCATCATTTAATTGAATAATATTTATGAAATAATTTCCACACATCAAAACCATATATGTGTGGAATCCCCACTAGTGCAGGGATTCATCATCATGACTCTATGGCGGAATAAAAAATCTACCCTCTGTTATATGATCCAGTTATATATATAAACATTTAATGTAGATATATCTACAATCCAAAAAAATTCCACCATCCTTGTGATTGATTCTTGTTAATTTATATCATTTCTTTCATAGTGGTCTCTAACACTATCACATCTATAAAAATTATTTATGAATTTATTCCCATAACAAGAGATATTGAGTCTATCTTAATATTTTTTCTAATCATAGCCACAAAACCTTGATATATTAGTCATGGTGTACATTCAATTAATAAAATCATGAGGGGTTTAAAAAAATTCTTCTTCATGACATAAAACTTTTGGAAATATGATATCACTAAAAGATGTTAAACTACTAGTCATGTTCATTGTTGTGTGAAACTAAACTACAAGAAACATCTCTATGAGAAATTATTTCCATAATTTTACATCAATTCATAAGTCCCTCAATGAATAATGTTAAAATTCATTATACAAGACTAATATACAATACCATAAATAGAAAAACATTAACATTATTGTTAGAAGCTATAAAATAGCATGACATAATCCTTATTTCATGACATAAAAAATCTCAAAGACTTCTTTTATGTGAGATCTAAAACAATATATTTTTGGTCCCTATATTTTGAAATTAAACACCGTAACATAAAATTCTTTATACAAGACTTATAAATAATGATTACAATTATTTATCATATGAAATTATAAATTATATTTTTTTTGTCTAATTAGCATGAAATTAATCATTATGACACTTTATTACATCTATAAAAACACTAATTTTTATAGAGATGTGATTTGATCTCCCTTTTTATATGAACCAGAATATTTTTTAAGGTTTTTTGTATATGGGTTTAACAAATTTTACTATGTTTCTTTCAATAACCCAATATTGTCATAATATAATCTCACTTCATTGCGGATTGATATATTTTTTACATTTGTGTCCCTTCATTGCCATGAAATAACAATTTTACACTTAATTTTCAACTCAACACACAAGAGCTATATCAATAAAGAAAATGAAATATACCAATATTTTTTTCAATAACTATGAATCGTTTTATTTGAATGCATATAGAAAATGTAGTGACATATAAAATTCTTTTTCAAGAGCCAACAAAATAATTAAATTTCATTTTGATGCTCTTTCTGAATAAGAATCAGCATAGCCATCTTCTTGTTTTGACCCTGTATTAAAATTATAAAATCCCCCTCCTTGAATATGAGATAGATCTATGTGGGGAACATTATTCAAAACATTATGTTCCATGATCCTAGAAAACATAAGATACATGGTGACACCCATAATCGATAAACAATATATAGTTGAAGAAATTAAAACCCTCTAACATTGTCTTGATGCATGAACAATTACTGATTCACATTTGGACTTTTCGTAAATTACCATTTCGATGCTCTTTATCACAATCAAATTAGAATCATATAATTAAAAAACTGATCAAAATTCCTTGTGATATGAATCTACACTACATAGAATTTCATCCTCACCAAACCACAACAAACTATATTATTGAAATCAATATATATAATGTACTAATTTTATATATATATATTACCTTTGAATTTTATATTAATTATCTCACAATACACGACTACTATGATATTGGAGGTTTAGGTTGATCACCTCAACTAACATGATCAAGATATGTCTTAAATAGAATAAAGGAAGCCTTTGTATTTTATATATGAATATAAAATTTAAAAAAATCATTTAAATTAGCATTATACTATAAAATGTTACATTATTACCTCATTATGTTAAACTATATTATGCATCATCCCGGATTTTTTATGAAATATATATAAAATGTGAGTTTCACACCCCAATACCTTAATCTACATTGAGTGACCTACTATTAATGGCGAGGTTTTCACACTCCAAGGATTGATCTGTGTATGAACCCTTCTATTAGAGTTGTAATACCTATAATTCTATGGAAAAATATGAAACTTTTATGTATTTTTGACTTCCCTAGACATGATATTATCATCCACTCATGGATTCATGTATAGATGTAACCATTTCACTCATGCATTAATGAGCTCGATATATACTAGAATCCCCAGAATCTGAGTTCGTTGTTCATGAAACTATGATGAGATGTAATTTACCCATGTACTATAGAATAATACATTTTAAATCCCCATTTTTTAGATGATATATATATTATTTAATTTACTCAGCGTGGTATTTTATGATATGTAACCTTTCACAAAGATTAATTCCCCTATTTTCAAGTGTAAAATTCATGTTTTTAGGCCTTCCCATTCATTATCAGCATTACCATAATAGGATGTAAATTTGAGGATATGATTACAAAATATACATATTGGTTATATATTTACAATATTTAAATACTAGTATTATATGTATATATGACACAAAATTTTACTACATGACATATGGTTCTAATTTTGACACTCAAAACTGCATGACACAAGGTCATTAGAATTGGAGAAAAATGTATGTGGTTAAATTTTTTTCATGTATAAACATAAACATATATAACAGTCTTTTCATATATGTTCGTAGCTATTGGAAACAATTCCAATGTTATATATTAAATACTCATTAATTTTTCTTATTTTTTTTAGATTACACTCTACTTCAATCAAGATATATTTTTTAATGTTAATAACATGATAACATATAATGATGTATTGACAATGTATTAAGAAAACCTTTTATATAATCCATCCTATAAACATAATGCATTATACGTCCAATGTATGTGTCATTTTTATCCCTAAATCCCAATTTTTTATACTCATATTTTTCCTCATTCATTAAAATATTTGAAATAAGGATATACTGATCTAAAAAAACCTTTAGGAATTCATGGTGAACATAATAGTTTATATTGAGTCTTTGATGTAACAATTGGTGTGTTTTGGTCATGGAAGATAGGCCCCCCTTAACCCAAATTTCTACTCCCTCACTATTTTAAACTTGTTTTGACAATTGATTATGGTTAAATTAAACCCACTATCCAAGACAATGCAACCCTGGTTTCCACCAGTACCAATGATCAACCTACTACCACCTCTCATCATTCAATTATATATAATTTATAAATATGATGACCTGATTTACAATATCCATATTCCCTAGTTTTATATGGATTATAAATATCTATTTGTTTTATGAACCGAGTCATTAAAAACACTATTTTGGAGGTTCTCATTCACATGAGCATAAACTACGTGATACACCGATCAATGATTTTAGATCTTAAATTTAAATTTAATGAATTACCACACATGCCATTGAATTATTTAGATTAGTCCTTATTATAATTTATGATATCTACACCACATAATAAAAAATTATGTATAGTGGTTACTTCTATACACCCAAAATAAAAAACATTCCCACCCCTATATATGACCTTGATCTAAATAGGTGTTCCTTCTCTATCCCTTAGTATTTCAATGGATATAGTTATACTAGCTCACCCAAATTTCATGGTTCACATAATTTATGATATAATATTTCCAATTCATCTAATAACTACATGTAGCTTGATTCCTCTATGTTTAAGATACGTAGGGACTCCTAAAATTCATTTTCTAGGACAAACTATAAATTCCAATGAAAATTCCACTTAATCCCATTTTTGGTCACATTAAATAAATTCATGATTTCATCATTTGTTTCAACACCAAGATAGAGAAATTTTATCTTTTTTCATCATTATAATCTGTAAAAAGCCTTAATATAATGGTTCTCATGGTATGTCCTTACAAATTCATGGAACCCGATTCCTTCTCGTAGATAAGTCAACTAAATGATATTTGTTATTCCCATGATGACTATTAACTACTTATAGTGGTATTTTTTAGGTACCGATTTCCATTCCTGTGAGTAAAATCCATGTAACAGTGTCAAAAATTGAGTTTATATATAAACAAGATCATGGATAATATTTCAATATTTTGGAAATATTTTATAGTGTTTTGGGTTTCCCTACATTTTTACGAGGTCACATGCCCTATTTTTGAATAAAAAAATTCTATGGAGTGTCTTAGAGTCTTGAATGTATCTTAATTTTCAACATAATTTGGAAATATAATATTTACTACGTTTTCCCAAGATATATACAGAGACGCTATTAATTAAAACAATATGTTTACTTATTTATATAGTTCTAATATATTTATATTTAGGATAGGATATTATATCATATGACAAGTTATAATAATATTAAAATAATAGTGACTCAAAATGTAGAGACCCGAAGCCTGACGTACTTGGACATTACATTACATTTGAGGAATACTTAGTACATAACAAAAACAAACACACAAGGATCGTAATAGTTTAGTGACTTTGGAATCTCAGAATATAATCTTCTAATCCTAGTGAAAGATGTTCAATATCTCCCATAAAGATCTTCCTTTTTTTATACCTAAAACCTTTCTTTATATCCTGGGGAAAAGAAAACATAAAAGGGTGAGCTCAAATGCTCAGTAAGGGTAAACAAAAGAAATATCAATCACCTCATATACATAAGCACATAACTTTTGCAAATCTTAACCTGCAAAAGAGATCATAATTTCATAACATGGGGTAAATCATGGCAGTGAAATGTAATCACAATAATCATAACATAAAACATTAAACTTTGTGGCATACACACATAATCATATAGAATCATATCTTATTAGTCAAGACTCATTGCCAAGACTATCTTAGTGGACAAAGTCCATTTCTGAATCGAGTAACCCTCGTTTCAGTCCTGTTTCACTAAACCGGTATAACCTACCATTTCAGCCATGTTTATCTCATGAGATATAAAATCTTTACCCAATGCATTGGAGGGAGATATAGGTCCCACCCATCTTATAATGAATCCTTTCTTATGTGTGCCACATAATCATAAATCATACATCATCGCATAACCCATGTAATAAAAATGGGATTCTTAAACAACATGGCATCATAAAACAATTCATATAAGATAAAGGAATCCATAAAAATATTTCCATAACAACATGATCAAATCAATGTAATAATAGGGATAAAAATAGAACCCTTTATTATCTTATATGGAAAATAATTTTGATAAAACACTTGAACTCCATTCTTTAGGAAAAATATCTTTTCTTCTTCAAAAAACATTTTTCCTTTCATAACATGTCATACGACTTTAAAATAAAAGAAGTTGATTAAAAATAAACTTGAAAACTTGTAAAGGATGATTCTTGGAAATAATGTTTTAAAAATCCATTCATGTCGTATAAGTTAACAAAACATTCTTCCCGTACTTTTGTCGGAAAAGTCAAAAAGTACCTCGTACGAAAAACGAAAAAAAGATTCCTTTCATATCTTTTACTAAAAATTCACCGAAGGGTAAAATTGGATTTAAAAAATTGTAGGTGGATGGAAATAATATTACATATTGAGGAAACATGGATGTGGATGATAATATACACCCCAGTAAATGCCAAAGTATAAACAATCTCGGATAAAAATGAGATTGTGATATTTCCCCTTACCTTAGGTCTGACTTGCTTTGTACGTGTCCGAAGATCCTGTATAATGATTTAAATAATGTCATTGACTTATTACAGAATCATATTCATTGTTATTATATCATATATGGTTCACTTATGACTTTATATTACCCGTTCTTTTGTAAATTCATGTTAAAGTAGCATTTTGGGTAAAATCGTCTCATTTGTCGTTCGTGTTTTAACTTGTAATTATTAATATGATTACTTAGATCATTATTACTTAATTATACAATATAAAACATGATTTATAATATATATTCAGAATATACATATATATAATGGATCGATAAATGGAAAGAAATACACCGTTCATGGAGACGGTAGGCCGTACGTACGCATGAACGCTGTTTTCGTTTCCTTATTGAATTGAGTGGAATTAAGTAGATGACATACATATATATACACATAAATCCAGTATCTTTATAATTTCATATATTTCATTATTATTTATTATATATGTAACATCCCAGGTAAATAAAGAATATGACATTTCATATTTATCCATATTTGTGAATAAAATATTTAAATGACTTTAAAGGGGACGCTATGCTCGATGGCGTACCCAACACGCAACAACGAGTTTCTTGGGAATCTTACGTTGCACTCTAATAATAAAATAATATTATTTTAAATGGTAGTTAACATGTAGCCATTGTATTGGCGGGAATGGATAGAAATAACTAAAATATGATTTCATATGTTTTTAATTGTTTTTACATTTATCCAATAAATAATAGAGGCTTAAAATACGGAAAGAATTCAATTTTAGGCGTATATGCCCTAGTTTTCACTAAAGGTTCACTTATCACCTTTTGATGTTGAACCATCATTAAATATAGTTTTGTTCACTCTTAAACATTCTTTTGGACCAAATAAAACTCTTATTAAGAATCGGGACATCAAAATTTACTTTGTGTAAATTTTTGGTATCTTTCCGATAAGTTCATTTTTTAAGGAATAGTGTAAAATGTTGTATTTTAATTCAAAACCACTTTTTAATCTAATTTATTTATATGATTAGATTATCTTTTGAATTGGTTTTAAAGTGAAATTAGGAAATATTTTTACCATTTAATCCAATAGTGGTGGTTGGAATTAATTTCACTTTGAAATCGGACTTAAACTGGTGTCAATCTTTTGATACTTATTGTTTTATAAAAACACGCTATTTGCTCTGACAGCGGGAATTAATTATTAAATTAATTAATGTGACTAATATGTTTTGAATTTTGTAAAACGGACTTCATTTTTGAATTCAGAATATCAAATATATCTTAGGGTGAATTTTTGGTAATTTTCTGAAAAACTTCAATTTTTGATGAATAGTGAAACCACTAAGTGATAATCAAGCAAACTGATTTTTCAGTTAAATGAAAGTTTACCACTAATGTGTATTGAATTTTGAAAATCCGACATACATGGTTGTCATTAAGAAGTAAAATGTGGTTCAATGAGATTATAATAATTTTTTGGTGAATAGTAACTTATTATGTTTTTAATCGCGATTAGTGATAATTAGTGTAGTTTAAGGTATAAATAATACTTTAAAAAAATTAAATGACCTAGACACATGTCACAACCCTATTGGTTGTGTCATGGCCGACCAAGACAAGCCATGGCCTAACTTGGGGACCCCATGGATCCACTTTTGTTGGGAAATAACATAAAATACTTTTTATTTAATGTTAAAGTGAAAATGACACTAACATAGTATGTTTTACTAAAACAATTTTTAAGTGGGGTTATACAAGTCCAAATTTTGATTATAAATAGTCATTGGAAAGCTAAAAAGATTTCCTATATCATAGTATTTTTTTTATAATTTTTAGACATTAAATAAATTAAATTATTTATGACATAATAATGATGCAGCGATGACATCATTATTTGACAATTTAATTAAAATGGAAAGATAATGAAAAATCTACAATATACACATGGAAAAAACCAATTGGATGAGTGGATTTCGATGCCTTATCACCTTATCCACGAATTCTATCAATGTGGGACCCTTTAGAACCGAAAAGCATTTTCAAATAATGTAATATTTCATTGCTTTCCAAAAGTGCCCCTCCTCTCCTCTTATAAAAGGCCCCCACCTCTACCTCTTTTCCCACACCCCTCAAGCCTTTGGCTCGGCCAACCCCTGCCCATTTACTCTCTCAACATCCCTCTCCTCATCCTAGAGGATCCCCTTTGGGCATAATCCTTTCAAAGGAAGCCTTTAGGCTCAAATCAAAAGGAGATTACACTTTTAAAGGTAACTCATTCTCTCTTGTTCATTTGTTTTATTTTGCTTCTCCAAACCTATAATCTCTTTTTATTTACTTCTTTTGTAACAACACCAGTATCTTCAATATACTAGGATGTTGTTACAAGATTTATTTTAGCTACACTCTCACACAACTACATCAAATGGTTAAAGAACATACGGTTTCCGTGGACGGTGAAATTCTGCCTCCCGAAACGATGATTGTTCAATACTCATTTAACACCTTCAAAGGTGGCCATTATGATGTCACTATTTTTATATATGATATATAATATGTTTATGTTTTATTTATGCTTCTGTTTTTTTCATTTTTGTCTTACCTTTGTGGCTTCCATTATGGGTATACGCGATATCTTCATTTAAGGAAGTGCGGACTACCGCCCCCTCAAAGTGATTTGATTCGTTAAATACCATATGTGGGATGTATAAAGGATGGAAATATGATATTATATATGATATTATACTGGAATTATAATATACCTTTATATCATTATTATTCCATTCTATAAAATACGAAATAGAAATGAAAGTAGCGTTCATGCGTACGTACGGCTTACCGTCTCCATGAACGGTGCATTTCATTTCTTACCTCTAAATGATTATGTAATGTTATAAATGCATGCATGTACTGGATATATATGAAATATATGATATCTACATAATGAATACAATTCTGGATATAATAAACATTTGGCCACACGAACAACATGTAATTGTAAGAAGACCACTTTCGACTTAAGAACCAAATATCGGCAAAACAAATATTATTAACTTAAATGATTACATAATGTTTATGACAAGGTAATAAGTGGTATAAAAGTAATAATGAACTTGAAAAGGGTTCTTAAGGAATTATAAATTAACTCAAGTTTATTATTCAGGAGATTAAAGAATGATCGAGTCAAGTCGGACCCGAGGTAAGGGATCCTACACCTCTCTTTCTTTTTAAGTACACTCTTTTATGTAATTTCTTTTAAGCTCATATTTCTTATGATTGGGATGTTATTTTATATTACTACAACTGTAATTTTTATGTTCATGTGATGATAGACCCTATTATCTCTCATCAATCCTTTTTGGAAGTTTTATGTGGCGCCGTTAGGCTGCCGAGTTTTCGTAAGGGATTTTTCATCTCACTTTTATTCCCGTGAGATTTATGCTACATTTGCCACAATTTCCTTTGAGTGGTGTATGTACTGCCCATTATTCTACTCTTTGTGTAATATACTTTCGTTTATGAGTATTTACATCAATGATTTATTGCCCTTCTTTCATGGGGTGTATGTTTTGAAAGATACCCAATTCGGTAAGGGAACCTTTCACCCTTCCTCTTTTTTAAAAGACTTCTTTTATTGGGTCTTTTAATTTACATATTGTTATGTTGGGATATGTTCTCATATATCCTTAATGATGTAAATTTTGTGTCCAAGTGATGAGATACTCTTTTTATCTCTCATCAACTCATTTTGATGTGACGCCGTTAGGCTGTCAAGGGAACTTCTTAACCCAATTTCGATTTCTTTGGGTTCAACTTGTAGTCATTAAATATGTCATCCATTGAATATGTGTGAATGACCTTTTATTGTTTTACACTTAATATCCACTTATATTGGGTGTCTATATATTTGTCACACATATTTTTTGAGATTTATTTGTCCTTAATTTAGGGATACCTTCTTTATAAGGTATTTCATCACATTTGACATTTCTATTGAGGGTTCATTGTTGTTATGCACCAATTCACTCTTATATGGTGTATATACTGTCCTTTGGAGTATTATATCATGAATCCTTTTATTCTCATGATATTATAAAGTTCTTCCTTGATTATTGTATTCAAGTGTCTCTAATTTTGGTAAAACCCCTTTAACCAAAATATCGTTTTAAATGTTTTAATTATTTGTTCTTATTAATATCCATGTTTTCAAAATGGTTTTAAGGATTTATTTATATGGATATTAATGGTTTAAAATGTTAAAAGCTTCAAGGTGGTATGGGACACTTTGATTCAAAAATATCTTTATTAAATGTTTTAAATGGTTTTGGAAATGGTTTCTTTTTGAATGGATTCATTATTTCAATATCCTAATATGTTATATTGTGATTGAAATGTGGAAATGTTATGTTTCCTTTATTCATGTTTATGTGATACGATTATGTTATGGTTCTTGGGCATTGTTATGAAGAACGGGTGGTTCCGTGATAAACTAAGGGCGGGTGAGCCCGATATAGCTCTCCAATGCATTGGGTAACGCGAAGGAGTGAAACGTTAAGGTTTCTCCGAAGAGATTTAGGGAATATACTGTGATGGGTATTCCAAACGTAACCAAGAGGGTTACTCCCTACATAAGAATGTTATGAATGCCTCAAGTTACCTTTATGTCTTATGATTTCTATGATTTATTCATGGTTTGATGAGGTATGTTAAAGTGCCTTTGTTTTATGGGTAAAGTATGATTTCATTCTTATGTATATATGAACTCATGTTTCCTTTCCATATTTTTATAACTCTTACTGAGCTTTTTATGCTCATCCCAAGTTTCTGAAATGTTTTTCAGGTCAAGGGGAAAGGTACATGATAAGACGTTAGAGTCAAGGATGTGTTAAGAGAGAATACATGTTATATTTTAAATATGTTCCCGTTGATGGGAAGAATGAATGCTGACTTTTATGTAACCACTTTGTTTAAATGTGGAATGTAATGCAAGTTTCATGATCTAATTCTCTAAAACTCTAAACCTGAAAAGATCCTCAATGTGTAATCTTGTAATAACTCAAGATTACGTAAGTTTTAAGGCTGGGGCCTTATAGTTGGTATCAAAGGTCGGTTTAGATAACTTTAGAGGTTAGGGTATTCTTTAAGCATAAGTGACATTACCATAATGGTTAGAATTTCAGAAAGAGTCCTAATTTTAGATAATGTGAATGAGTAAGTATATCTTAGAGTCTACCTTCCTCATTAGTACATGATGTTTTTGTTGATATACTCACACTGACATTTATGTTTTTAGTGAATGGATGGATCTAGCAGGCACCAAAGTGACAATGGGTTTGAAGGAAACTGTGGTGGTTCTCTGATTATGATACTAGATGAGATAGGGGATTCAATGAGGAATCTCATAGTTGTTCTAAACCAACTATCAAGGATCCATGATCAATCACTTCAACCTTCGTGAGTTCTCTAATGCATCATTTACGAGATGGCCAACTCGATGTGGAAATTCAGGTAATAATTATTAAGGTAACCATTAGGGTTTATATGATCCTTACTTTTTAGGTAATTATGGGTTACTCTATGATATGATGGAAAAGGAAAGGAATGAGATAAACTTGAGGTTAAAATATGTTATGAATATTTTTGAAGATTTTATCTCATTTTGGGGAATGTTTTGAGAATTATATAGTTTTGGAAAAAGGACAACACGCAGACCGTGTGACATCCCGTCGCGTCGGACAAAGCTGCGGGAATCGAACCCACAACCAAAGTGCGACTGGTATTTATCGCCTACCACTGGTCTACGTGAAGTCCCTGGTTAGTTTGACTGATTATTTTTGGTTATATGATTTTATGAATTAAGAGTAAGTTGATTTTGGGTTATTTATAAAAATGATTAACCTATCATGGAGGATATGTGATTAGGTTAATTACTTTTCAATACTAGACTTTAGGAGCAACTAATGTTGTTTGGAGATAAATGTTACGATTTAACATGGAAGACTGTGTGACTAAATCCTTCAAATATTTGGGTTTCAATATTATATTAGGTTTACTTTGAAGAATTTTATGGACAAATTGTTTATCGGATGGTCCTCGTTGAACTTTGGGTTTTGTTGGACAAATTTTGGAGATTAAGAATAGATTTTCTTTTTATAAGGGGTTATTCTTTTCTGGATTATCTGATCTTGTACTAAACTTTTTGGTTTTGGCTCTGGTTTAAGCCTAAAGACATAGGATGTACATAGTTCTCTTTTGTGGATTATGTGATTCTCTAGAAGTTGATTATAGTACTCTTAATGTGAACAAGTCTTCCTAAATACTCGTCTTTTGGAGAAAATATGAGTTTGTGAAAGGAATATAATAAAAGTTGAAAGTCAATATGATAAGTGATTATGTTTCCTTATGAATAAATTCCTCAATAAAAAGTAACTTAAAACAAAAATGTTGTATATTAACTTTTCCTACTGGGGAATCGAATACCGTTTAACCCATCACAAGTTTGTGATTTTCTCATTGTTAACTTTCTCCTAAACATGTTTTCTATCACTCTCCATAAGAACGTGACCCTATGTTTTCTCCTCCATGTCCATATTTTCATACTTGGAATCCTAGTATGGGTTAACTCGAGTGACCTTTGTACTTATCTTTCTTTATTTTAAAGTGTTTGTTTTACCGACTTTTGTTCCGATGTGGGACTTTCAAGGATGTTTCCAAGCGCAATTTTAAAATTGCGAGGACGCAATTCCCAAAAGGGGGGAAGGATGTAACATCCCAGGTAAATAAAGAATATGACATTTCATATTTATCCATATTTGTGAATAAAATATTTAAATGACTTTAAAGGGGACGCTATGCTCGATGGCGTACCCAACACGCAACAACGAGTTTCTTGGGAATCTTACGTTGCACTCTAATAATAAAATAATATTATTTTAAATGGTAGTTAACATGTAGCCGTTGTATTGGCGGGAATGGATAGAAATAACTAAAATATGATTTCATATGTTTTTAATTGTTTTTACATTTATCCAATAAAGAATAGAGGCTTAAAATACGGAAAGAATTCAATTTTAGGCGTATATGCCCTAGTTTTCACTAAAGGTTCACTTATCACCTTTTGATGTTGAACCATCATTAAATATAGTTTTGTTCACTCTTAAACATTCTTTTGGACCAAATAAAACTCTTATTAAGAATCGGGACATCAAAATTTACTTTGTGTAAATTTTTGGTATCTTTCCGATAAAGTTCATTTTTTAAGGAATAGTGTAAAATGTTGTATTTTAATTCAAAACCACTTTTTAATCTAATTTATTTATATGATTAGATTATCTTTTGAATTGGTTTTAAAGTGAAATTAGGAAATATTTTTACCATTTAATCCAATAGTGGTGGTTGGAATTAATTTCACTTTGAAATCGGACTTAAACTGGTGTCAATCTTTTGATACTTATTGTTTTATAAAAACACGCTATTTGCTCTGACAGCGGGAATTAATTATTAAATTAATTAATGTGACTAATATGTTTTGAATTTTGTAAAACGGACTTCATTTTTGAATTCAGAATATCAAATATAGCTTAGGGTGAATTTTTGGTAATTTTCTGAAAAACTTCAATTTTTGATGAATAGTGAAACCACTAAGTGATAATCAAGCAAACTGATTTTTCAGTTAAATGAAAGTTACCACTAATGTGTATTGAATTTTGAAAATCCGACATACATGGTTGTCATTAAGAAGTAAAATGTGGTTCAATGAGATTATAATAATTTTTTGGTGAATAGTAACTTATTAAGTTTTTAATCGCGATTAGTGATAATTAGTGTAGTTTAAGGTATAAATAATACTTTAAAAAAATTAAATGACCTAGACACATGTCACAAACCTATTGGTTGTGTCATGGCCGACCAAGACAAGCCATGTCCTAACTTGGGGACCCCATGGATCCACTTTTGTTGGGAAATAACATAAAATACTTTTTATTTAATGTTAAAGTGAAAATGACACTAACATAGTATGTTTTACTAAAACAATTTTTAAGTGGGGTTATACAAGTCCAAATTTTGATTATAAATAGTCATTGGAAAGCTAAAAAGATTTCCTATATCATAGTATTTTTTTTATAATTTTTAGACATTAAATAAATTAAATTATTTATGACATAATAATGATGCAGCGATGACATCATTATTTGACAATTTAATTAAAATGGAAAGATAATGAAAAATCTACAATATACACATGGAAAAAACCAATTGGATGAGTGGATTTCGATGCCTTATCACCTTATCCACGAATTCTATCAATGTGGGACCCTTTAGAACCGAAAAGCATTTTCAAATAATGTAATATTTCATTGCTTTCCAAAAGTGCCCCTCCTCTCCTCTTATAAAAGGCCCCCACCTCTACCTCTTTTCCCACACCCCTCAAGCCTTTGGCTCGGCCAACCCCTGCCCATTTACTCTCTCAACATCCCTCTCCTCATCCTAGAGGATCCCCTTTGGGCAGAATCCTTTCAAAGGAAGCCTTTAGGCTCAAATCAAAAGGAGATTACACTTTTAAAGGTAACTCATTCTCTCTTGTTCATTTGTTTTATTTTGCTTCTCCAAACCTATAATCTCTTTTTATTTACTTCTTTTGTAACAACACCAGTATCTTCAATATACTAGGATGTTGTTACAAGATTTATTTTAGCTACACTCTCACACAACTACATCAAATGGTTAAAGAACATACGGTTTCCGTGGACGGTGAAATTCTGCCTCCCGAAACGATGATTGTTCAATACTCATTTAACACCTTCAAAGGTGGCCATTATGATGTCACTATTTTTATATATGATATATAATATGTTTATGTTTTATTTATGCTTCTGTTTTTTTCATTTTTGTCTTACCATTGTGGCTTCCATTATGGGTATACGCGATATCTTCATTTAAGGAAGTGCGGACTACCGCCCCCTCAAAGTGATTTGATTCGTTAAATACCATATGTGGGATGTATAAAGGATGGAAATATGATATTATATATGATATTATACTGGAATTATAATATACCTTTATATCATTATTATTCCATTCTATAAAATACGAAATAGAAATGAAAGTAGCGTTCATGCGTACGTACGGCTTACCGTCTCCATGAACGGTGCATTTCATTTCTTACCTCTAAATGATTATGTAATGTTATAAATGCATGCATGTACTGGATATATATGAAATATATGATATCTACATAATGAATACAATTCTGGATATAATAAACATTTGGCCACACGAACAACATGTAATTGTAAGAAGACCACTTTCGACTTAAGAACCAAATATCGGCAAAACAAATATTATTAACTTAAATGATTAAATAATGTTTATGACAAGGTAATAAGTGGTATAAAAGTAATAATGAACTTGAAAAGGGTTCTTAAGGAATTAGAAATTAACTCAAGTTTATTATTCAGGAGATTAAAGAATGATCGAGTCAAGTCGGACCCGAGGTAAGGGATCCTACACCTCTCTTTCTTTTTAAGTACACTCTTTTATGTAATTTCTTTTAAGCTCATCTTTCTTATGATTGGGATGTTATTTTATATTACTACAACTGTAATTTTTATGTTCATGTGATGATAGACCCTATTATCTCTCATCAATCCTTTTTGGAAGTTTTATGTGGCGCCGTTAGGCTGCCGAGTTTTCGTAAGGGATTTTTCATCTCACTTTTATTCCCGTGAGATTTATGCTACATTTGCCACAATTTCCTTTGAGTGGTGTATGTACTGCCCATTATTCTACTCTTTGTGTAATATACTTTCGTTTATGAGTATTTACATCAATGATTTATTGACCTTCTTTCATGGGGTGTATGTTTTGAAAGATACCCAATTCGGTAAGGGAACCTTTCACCCTTCCTCTTTTTTAAAAGACTTCTTTTATTGGGTCTTTTAATTTACATATTGTTATGTTGGGATATGTTCTCATATATCCTTAATGATGTAAATTTTGTGTCCAAGTGATGAGATACTCTTTTTATCTCTCATCAACTCATTTTGATGTGACGCCGTTAGGCTGTCAAGGGAACTTCTTAACCCAATTTCGATTTCTTTGGGTTCAACTTGTAGTCATTAAATATGTCATCCATTGAATATGTGTGAATGACCTTTTATTGTTTTACACTTAATATCCACTTATATTGGGTGTCTATATATTTGTCACACATATTTTTTGAGATTTATTTGTCCTTAATTTAGGGATACCTTCTTTATAAGGTATTTCATCACATTTGACATTTCTATTGAGGGTTCATTGTTGTTATGCACCAATTCACTCTTATATGGTGTATATACTGTCCTTTGGAGTATTATATCATGAATCCTTTTATTCTCATGATATTATAAAGTTCTTCCTTGATTATTGTATTCAAGTGTCTCTAATTTTGGTAAAACCCCTTTAACCAAAATATCGTTTTAAATGGTTTAATTATTTGTTCTTATTAATATCCATGTTTTCAAAATGGTTTTAAGGATTTATTTATATGGATATTAATGGTTTAAAATGTTAAAAGCTTCAAGGTGGTATGGGACACTTTGATTCAAAAATCTCTTTATTAAATGTTTTAAATGGTTTTGGAAATGGTTTCTTTTTGAATGGATTCATTATTTCAATATCCTAATATGTTATATTGTGATTGAAATGTGGAAATGTTATGTTTCCTTTATTCATGTTTATGTGATACGATTATGTTATGGTTCTTGGGCATTGTTATGAAGAACGGGTGGTTCCGTGATAAACTAAGGGCGGGTGAGCCCGATATAGCTCTCCAATGCATTGGGTAACGCGAAGGAGTGAAACGTTAAGGTTTCTCCGAAGAGATTTAGGGAATATACTGTGATGGGTATTCCAAACGTAACCAAGAGGGTTACTCCCTACATAAGAATGTTATGAATGCCTCAAGTTACCTTTATGTCTTATGATTTCTATGATTTATTCATGGTTTGATGAGGTATGTTAAAGTGCCTTTGTTTTATGGGTAAAGTATGATTTCATTCTTATGTATATATGAACTCATGTTTCCTTTCCATATTTTTATAACTCTTACTGAGCTTTTTATGCTCATCCCAAGTTTCTGAAATGTTTTTCAGGTCAAGGGGAAAGGTACATGATAAGACGTTAGAGTCAAGGATGTGTTAAGAGAGAATAAATGTTATATTTTAAATATGTTCCCGTTGATGGGAAGAATGAATGCTGACTTTTATGTAACCACTTTGTTTAAATGTGGAATGTAATGCAAGTTTCATGATCTAATTCTCTAAAACTCTAAACCTGAAAAGATCCTCAATGTGTAATCTTGTAATAACTCAAGATTATGTAAGTTTTAAGGCTGGGGCCTTATAATATATACTTTATAATCATTCTTAAATGGTTAACTTGGAGAATGAATCTCATCGCGTCGTGGAGACGGTAGTCCGTACGTACGCACGAGCGATGATATCATTTCCATAATTATTGAATTGAATTGGAGTGGATGATACAATATATAAGAATCATTATGATGTTATAATAACTATTTATAGTTATTCTTTACACCATAATACCCATCCATGTAAGGTGTTGGTGGAAAAACAGATTACACCACAGCGTGGAGACGGTATTCCGTACGTACGCACGCGCGGTGATTTTGTTTTCCGTAGGATGGATAGATGGTGAATTAGGATTGTTTTATACTTATAATAACATATCAGTATATGAGTGATACTGATGTTATTACTTCATAATGAAACAACCTAAGAAGAAGAAGTGGAAGAAGGAATAAAGGTGAAAGAATTGGTAACGGAAATTACCTCTTCTTTGAAGCGCCTCTTTGAGACCTCCTCTTAGGGCACTAAAATTGGTCTTTAAGAAAGACCAGAACCTCTAGGATGTTTCTACGGAAGTGGAGAAGAGATTTTGGCAGGGGTTGGCCGAGCTTGAAGGCTCAAAGTTGTGTGAGGAAGAGAGGGAGGAGGTACCCTTTTATAAGGGAGGAGAGGGGCACCTTTGGAATTCTTAAAAATATTAATTTATAATAAATCTAACCCCACATAAAAACCTCCAAAAATTACTCATATTATAATATTAGATAAGATAAGGTTTTAATATAATCAAACAATAGAATTTAGACATGTTAGGAATTTATTTTAAACATTATCAACATGATTTATCCTTATTTAATCAATTTAATTTTATTTGTGGTAATAACATTCTAATTTTTAAATTATAACAAATAATTAATTATTTGTTGTGAATTGTCCATAATTGGATTCTTAATAACATTTTAGATCATAAAAATTTAAATTTATAATTTTGAAATACTTTTGTGTTTTTTAATCAATTTTATAATATGTTTTTTTATAAAATAACAATAGTGTCAATTTTGACACTATTCTTTTATTTAAATTTAAATAAAATAAATACAGAAGATATGTTCGAACTAAAAGTTTTAATAGATTCATAAAATTTCATATGTATCTTAAAAATTATTGGAGAACATTAAATAGTTCATATAATATTTAGTTTATTATTTTTGAAACCATTAATTTGGTTTATCTCTTAATAAAATAAATACTACAACATTTTTGTATAATTATTTCATATACTTATATTTTGCATAAAAATTAAAATTAAAATCCTATGATGAAAATAAATCTATTACCTTTCACAATAATACTTTTACTCGAATTTATCTTCTTAAAATCACAATATTTAAATTGTTATATTTATTAAATTATGAAGGTGACAACTTTGGCATCATTTAAAATAAAAAAATATAAGTGTCATAATCGCTTTTATAGGGATCCAAATGGTCCAATATTAGTCCATTGGATGATTATGGTTTACAGTTACATGGAAAATAAGTTTTGGTTAGGTATTTGTGTATTTTATGGTCACTATTAGTTTAATAAAAACAATATTCTTGATTTTTCACTAGATAAACAATTTCTGCATCACTATTGTGTCATAATTAATGATAATTATTTAATCCATAAAAATTATAAATAAATTTTTATGATGTAGATAATATCATTAGCTTTCTGGAGACTATTCATGTTTGAAGTTTCATGAAGTTTATCACTAAAGTAAAATTAATATAGTTATAATATTTAAGAGAGTGACATGTTGTCACTTTCTTTGGTTTTAATAATAATTAAGTTATTTTCATGGACAAATGTCCATTAAATGATTCTAATCCGACCCTTAGGTGATATGGGTCGACTTTTAGTCATCCAATAGGATTTTGACAGTTTTTAGGGTAAATTTAAAATATTATATTTACCCTTAATTACCCGATTTACCTTTAACTATGGTAAATAAAATTTACCGTAGTGACTATTCATAATTCCCAAAAATAAAAAGTATCCTATTAACATAATTTGGACCCACTGATTCCAAATATGGAATCCATTTTTTAAAATTCAATACACATAAGTTTCAGAAATTAAATTAAAATTAATCCCATTGTCGAATAAAAATGGGTTTTTGTTTAAAACATTGCAAATGATTGAATTGATTTAACCTACGAATTCAAGGTAAAATCAATGCTAATGACATACATTATATTAAATGGTAAAAATATATTCTATTTATACTTTGAAACTATTCAATATTATAATTTAACCACATAAGATATTACGATGAAAAAAGTTGTTTTTAATTAAAATATAGCGTGTTTTTACTATTCATTAAAATGTGAAAGTTACCAGAATAATATGAAAAAATTATCCAAAGTAAATTTTTATTTCTTGATTCCAAAGAAGAATTTTATTTTCTCAAATTGAACTTATAAACATGTCAAAAACTAGATTTAAAGTGGGTGCACCATCAAAAGGCGGCAAAACTGCATTTTTTTAAAAATACTTATTTTACCCAAAAAATTTATTTTGTTCTAATACCATGTTCTAGAAATGTGTAAGATGAATAATAATGTTATAAAATTAAAAATTTAGTTAATACTATTCATAACGGCTAGTTCATGACAATATTATAATAATATAACATTGTTTATTAAAACCCGGTATTGCGTACGACACACGCTATCGAGGAAGGTCACGATTGCGTGTAATGCAAGACAAGTCAGGGTTGCGTGTTGTGAAAGAATCCTTCATTGTTTCGTATAACACAATCCAACCATATTTCATTTATACTTTGAATATATATATATATACTCAATGTTGCGTAGAATAACTATTATCAAAATTGTGTGTAACACGATCCAAGAATAGTGTTGCGTATACTGCAAGCTAATACGGTGTTGCGTATAGCGCAAGGTAATATTGGTGTAGAAAACAACACAAGACATTAATGAAATTAAAATAATATTTTTCATAAATTCTTGGGGTGTTACATTCTACCCCCCTTAAAATGAATTTCGCCCTCAAAATTCGTCGGGGTTATAAATGGTTTACTACTCGAAAGTTTCTTTAATAGAAACCCACATCGTAAAAAGGAATACCAAAACCAATCTTTAAAAAACAAAAGTATGAAACGTAACGGTTACCCAAATAAAATAATCACTGGGTTTCCACATAGGTGAAAATATGGATATGGAAGAAAAATCTAACCATCATGTTCTGATGGAGAGTGGTAGAGAACATGGCTATGGAAAAGCCAGCAATCACAAAGCCATAAATTTGTGATGATCTAGGGTACCATCTGATTCATCGGATATAAGGGCACTAGGACAACATTTTTGGTTTTCAAGATCATTTCCATAAAGTTGAATAATTTGAATTAGAATAAATACTTACTTTATTTTGGTACAATCTCACTGTTGTTCATGCCTTGAACAATTTCCACTTCATCTCTTATATAAATGAAGTTGAATTTGTTATTCGTGAAGTGTTAGCAGATCTTGTGAGAGAATGACGGGTCATTCCATCTGTCTCAAACAAAAGGTTAGCAAAAAGTTATTAAATATACATAAGTCATTCTATAGTGAGATTAATCATATATGGTTCCTAAAATGGACTTATACTTCATATATCATACTTCTTAATAAAATAAAACTAGTTTCTACTAAACAGGGACTTCCTGTAGGCCAGTGGTAGGCGATAAAGGCCAGTCGCACTTCGGTTGTGGGTTCGATTTCCACAACCTTGTCCGACGCGATGGGTTGTCGCCCATCCTACAAGTTGTCCTTTTTCTAAAACTATATTACTATAACATCCCATCAATAATATCGAGAAAACTTCTATCTTTAAACAATAATAACTTATGTCCAACATAATCCATTCCAATCTTTAGGCTTATCCATAATACTGCAGTCCACTCTCATAACATAGTGAAAACGATTTCCAGAGATTTAATACCATCGTTGATCCCCATATATCATAAGATATGTTTTGTTGGTCACATTCCAAACATTCAAAGTCCTTAATCATGTATTCTCTTGAATACCTTAGTGAAAACATGAATGCAGTTTAAAGTTAACACTTTCCACATACCAAAATCCTCAAAATTCTATATACTCAAACCATGATATCACTTAGTCCTTATATCAATCATGAGCCCATGAATACAATCAAACATCTTATTATCTTCTTATCCCTTCATTATGCTCATATCATCTGTTTACCAAAAATGTCTCAATCACATTTCATGGTTACTGGTACCATAAAATTATTGAAATCCAAAACATAAATATTCCAATATTCCACGATACTATATACAAAATTATTTTGGAATCCCATTACATAAACACTGAATCATTCCACCACATCGTTGTCATATTCAACATCGCCAATAGTGATCGCATGTGAATTCCCTTTATCCTTTTCCTTAAGCAGTTGCTCATGTCGATCATCACTAACCCATGGATTAGGGCATTTATTGGCATAATGTCCCATCTCCTTGCACTTGAAACATTGAAGTGTTGGTGGTGCGTTCTCTGCAGTCTTTTCTTTATTCACATCATTAGAAACCCTTTTCCCACTACTTCGACACTCAGCTGCTCGATGACCTTCTTTTCCACACTTAAAACATTTTCTAGTCCCTTTAAGGCAATCTCCACCATGCTTCTTTCCACAATTTGAGCATAAGGAAACATTCATCTTATTTTCACCATTATTCTGAGATTTCTCCTTGAACTCCATCTTTCGTTTCTTGTTAAAACCCTGAGATGGATATGTAACACCAACATCCATTTCTACCTTGATAGCACAACGCACAATTTCTTCATAGCTACTGAAGTCTCTTATAGCCAATGCCCTTCGAAGAATTGGTTTTAAGCCACTGAAAAATCGATCAACTTTACTTTCAGGTTGGATGATAATGCCAGATGCATACCTTTCAAGTCTTGTAAAATTCGCTTCGTATATACCAACAGATTCATCATCCTTCTGCTTCAGCTCAAGAAACTCCTTTTCCATCTTTGTTCGAAGAATACGAGGGAAGTACTTACTGAAAAACAAGTTCTTGAACTCGTCCCATTCCATGGACTCAATTTCATCTCTTGGCCTCGTATTATTGATAAGATTCCACCATTGATCAGCTTCACCTTCCAAACGATATACTGCTAAGATGACATTATCATGTTCAGAACAGTGAAGAACTGAAAATATCTTTTCAGTGGTACTGATCCATTGTTCAGCAACAAGTGGATCAGAAGTCCCACTGAAAGAAGGTGGACGTTGCCTCATGAAGGACTCAATAGAATATTGTTCCCTTCTCTGCTCATTTGGAAGTCCAGAATGATTCATAGCTTGTGTAAGTATAGCAATAAGATTTTGCACTCCATCTCCCATAACATTTGTTTGTTCATGAGGGCAATTATTGCATTGTCCATTGCATTGATCAACACGGTTCCTTCGGGTTCCATCCATTGTCTAAAACCCAAAAAGAATAGTGTGAGAGGAAAAAATCATGCTAGGGAAAACAACATAATAAAGGGGGAGTATCCTCAATATCATACTTCTTAGGTTAAATTCTATGATCGTTACCGTAGTTATAGGACTGTATCCTATACATATACTTATCCTTAGGGACATCCCTAGACAAACCTTATAAATATTTCTAGAGATCTCACTAAAGTTCTCGCATCCTAGTTTCCAAAGGTTGACTAAACCTTTCCTCTGATACCAATTGTAGCAGTCTGGAATTACTTACAGTGGACTATAATTGATACCTATCAGGGCACTCCATGGGCAGCTACACCCCCTGGGCGGGACACACCACCATCCCCAGTGGCAGCCATTTCCTCATGAAGCCCTTGGGCGGAGAGCCATGCTTCGTCCAACGCTCACATGTGAGAGTTCCCAAGGATCGGATACATTCCTACCTCCTTTGCCTCTGATACCAACTGTAGAGACCCGAAGCCTGACGTACATGGACATTACATTACATTTGCGGAATACTTAGTACATAACAAAAACACACACTCAAGGATCGTAATAGTTTAGTGTCTTTGGAAACTCGAAATATAATCTTCTAATCCTGGTGAAAGATCTTCAATATCTCCCATAAAGATATTCCTTTTCTTATACCTAAAACCTTTCTTTATATCCTGGGGAAAAGAAAACATAAAAGGGTGAGCTCAAATGCTCAGTAAGGGTAAACAAAAGAAATATCAATCACCTCATATACATAAGCACATAACTTTTGGAAATCTTAACCTGCAAAAGAGATCATAATTTCATAACATGGGGTAAATCATGGCAGGGAAATGTAATCACAATAATCATAACATAAAACATTAAACATTGTGGCATACACACATAATCAAAGAGAATCATATCTTATCAGTCAAGACTCATTGCCAAGACTATCTTAGTGGATAAAGTCCATTTCTGAATCGAGTAACCCTCGTTTCAGTCCTGTTTCACTGAACCGGTATAACCTACCATTTCAGCCATGTCTATCTTATGAGATATAAAATCTTTACCCAATGCATTGGAGGGAGATATAGGTCCCACCCATCTTATAATGAATCCTTTCTTATGTGTGCCACATAATCATAAATCATACATCATCGCATAACCCATGTAATAAAAATGGGATTCTTAAACAACATGGCATCATAAAACAATTCATATAAGATAAAGGAATCCATAAAAATATTTCCATAACAACATGATCAAATAAATGTAATAATAGGGATAAAAACAGAACCCTTTATTATCTTAGATGGAAAATAATTTTGATAAAACACTTGAACTCCATTCTTGAGGAAAATATCCTTTCTTCTTCAAAAAACATTTTTCCTTTCATAACATGTCATACGACTTTAAAATAAAAGAAGTTGATTAAAAATAAACTTGAAAACTTGTAAAGGAAGATTTTTGGAAATAATGTTTTAAAAATCCATTCATGTCATATAAGTTAAAAAAAACATTCTTCCCGTACTTTTGTAGGAAAAGTCAAAAATTACCTCGTACGAAAAACGAAAAAAAGATTCCTTTCATATCTTTTACAAAAAATTCACCGAAAGGTAAAATTGGATTTAAAAAATTGTATGTGGATGTAAATAATATTACATATTGAGGAAACATGGATGTGGATGATAAAATACACCCCAGTAAATGCCAACGTATAAACAATCTCGGATAAAAATGAGATTGTGATATTTCCCCTTACCTTAGGTCTGACTTGCTTTGTACGTGTCCGAACCTCCTGTATAATGATTTAAATAATGTCATTGACTTATTACAGAATCATATTCCTTGTTATTATATCATATATGGTTCACTTATGACTTTATATTACCCGTTCTTTTGTGAATTCATGTTAAAGTAGCATTTTGGGTAAAATCGTCTCATTTGTCGTTCGTGTTTTAACTTGTAATTATTCATATGCTTACTTAGATAATTATTACTTAATTGTAGAATATAAAACATGATTTATAATATATATTCATAATATACATCTATATAATGGATCGATAAATGGAAAGAAATACACCGTTCATGGAGACGGTAGGTCGTACGTACGCATGAACGTTGTTTCGTTTCCTTATTGAATTGAGTGGAATTAAGTAGATGACATACATATATATACACATAAATCCAGTATCTTTATAATGTCATATATTTCATTATTATTTCTTATATATACTTTATAATCATTCTTAAATGGTTAACATGGAGAATGTATCTCATCGCGTCGTGGAGACGGTAGTCTGTACGTACGCACGAGCGATGATATCATTTCCATTATTATTGAATTGGAGTGGAGTGGATGATACAATATATCAGAATCATTATGATGTTATAATAACTATGTATAGTTATTCTTTACACCATAATACCCATCCATGTAAGGTGTTGGTGGAAAAACAGATTACACCACGGCGTGGAGACGGTATTCCGTACGTACGCACGCGCGGTGATTTTGTTTTCCGTAGGATGGATAGATGGTGAATTAGGATTGTTTCATACTTATAATAACATATAAGTATATGAGTGATACTGATGTTATTACTTCATAATGAAACAACCTAAGAAGAAGAAGTGGAAGAAGGAATACAGGTGAAAGAATTGGTAACGGAAATTACCTCTTCTTTGAAGCGCCTCTTTGAGACCTCCTCTTAGGGAACTAAAATTGGTCTTTAAGTTAGACCAGAACCTCTAGGATGTTTCTAGGGAAGTGGAGAAGAGATTTTGGCAGGGTTTGGCCGAGCTTGAAGGCTCAATTTTGTGTGAGGAAGAGAGGGAGGAGGTACCCTTTTGTAAGGGAGGAGAGGGGTACCTTTGGAATTATTAAAAATATTAATTTATAATAAATCTAACCCCACATAAAAACCTCCAAAAATGACTCATATTAGAATATTAGATAAGCTAAGGTTGTAATATCATCAACCAATAGAATTTAGACATGTTAGGAATTTATTTTAAACATTATCAACATGATTTATCCTTATTTAATCAATTTAATTTTATTTGTGGTAATAACATTCTAATTTTTAAATTATAACAAATAATTACTTATTTGTTGTGAATTGTGCATAATTGGATTCTTAATAACATTTTAGATCTTATAAATTTAAAATATTAATTTTGAAATATTTTTGTGTTTTTTAATCAATTTTATAATAAGTTTTTTTTATAAAATAACAATAGTGTCAATTTTGACACTATTCATTTTTTTGAATTTAAATAAAATAAATACAGAAGATATGTTCGAACTAAAAGTTTTAATAGATTAATAAAATGTCATATGTATCTTAAAAATTATTGGAGCACATTAAATAGTTCATATAATATTTAGTTTATTATTTTTGAAACCATTTATTTGGTTTATCTCTTAATAAAATAAATACTACAACATTTTTGTATAATTATTTCATATACTTATTTTTTGCATAAAAATTATAAATAAAATCCTATGATGAAAATAAATCTATTAACTTTCACAATAATACTTTTACTCGAATTTATCATCTTAAAATCACAATATTTAAATTGTTATATTTATTAAATTATGAAGGTGACAACTTTGGCATCATTTAAAATAAAATAATATAAGTGTCATAATCGCTTTTATAGGGCTACAAATGGTCAAATATTCGACCATTGGATGATTATGGTTTACAGTTACATGGAAAATAAGTTTTGGTTAGGGATTTGTGCATTTTATGGTCACTATTAGTTTAATAAAAACAATATTCTTGATTTTTCACTAGATAAACAATTTCTGCATCACTATTGTGTCATAATTAATGATAATTATTTAATCCCTAAAAATTATAAATAAAATTATATGATTTAGATAATTTCATTAGAATTCTGGAGACTATTCATGTTCGACGTTTCATGAGGTTTATCACTAAAGTAAAATTAATATAATTATAAGATTTAAGAGAGTGACATGTTGTCACTTTCTTTGGTTTTAATAATAATTAAGTTATTTTCATGGACAAATGTCCATTAAATGATTCTAATCCGACCCTTAGGTGATATGGGTCGACTTTTAGTCATCCAATAGGATTTTGACATTTGTTAGGGTAATTTTAAAAAATTATATTTACCCTTAATTACCCGATTTACCATTAACTATGGTAAATAAAATTTACCGTAGTTACTATTCATAATTCCCAAAAAAAAAAAAGTATTCTATTAACATAATTCGGACCCACTGGTTCCAAATATGGAATCCATTTTTTAAAATTCAATACACAGAAGTTGCAGAAATTAAATTAAAATTAATCCCGTTGTTGAATAAAAACAGGTTTTTGTTTAAAACATTGCAAAAGATTGAATTGATTTAACCTACGAATTCAAGGTAAAATCAATGATAATGACATACATTATATTAAATGGTAAAAATATATTCTATTTATACTTTAAAACCATTCAATATTATAATTTAACCACATAAGATATTACGATGAAAAAAGATGTTTTTAATTAAAATATAGCGTGTTTTTACTATTCATTAAAATGTAAAAGTTACCAGAATAATATTAAAAATTTATCCAAAGTAAATTTTTATTTCTTGATTCCAAAGAAGAATTTTATTTTGTCAAATTGAACTTATAAACATGTCAAAAACTATATTTAAAGT
Organism: Viscum album; assembly: GCA_963277665.1. Lineage (NCBI taxonomy): Eukaryota > Viridiplantae > Streptophyta > Magnoliopsida > Santalales > Viscaceae > Viscum > Viscum album. Next base: position 85,368,275 of record OY728151.1, on the reverse strand, counting down.
GGGTGCGCCATCAAAAGGCGGCAAAACTGCATTTTTTGAAAAATACTTATTTTACAGAAAAAATTTATTTTGTTCTAATACCATGTTCTAGAAATGTGTAAGATTAATAATAATGTTATAAAATTCAAAATTTAGTTAATACTATTCATAACGGCTAGTTCATGACAATATTATAATAATATAACATTGTTTATTAAAACCCGGTATTGCGTACAACACACGCTATCGAGGAAGGTCACGATTGCGTGTAATGCAAGACAAGTCAGGGTTGCGTGTTGTGAAAGAATCCTTCGTTGTTTCGTATAACAGAATCCATCCATATTTCATTTATACATTGAATATATATATATATATATACTCAATGTTGCGTAGAATAACAATTATCATAATTGTGTGTAACACGATCCAAGAATAGTGTTGCGTATACTGCAAGCTAATACGGTGTTGCGTATAGCGCAAGGTAATCTTGGTGTAGAATACAACACACGACATTAATGAAATTAAAATAATATTTTTCATAAAATCTCGGGGTGTTACACAAAAACTATGGGAACCTCTATATATTTTTCAATACATATTAACAATTGTATCTTCATTCACATCATGTATTTTCAATCTTTTTCACAATAGACTATCTTAATATTTGAGATATGATATTTGAACATGAAATATTTTATTATATGGCCAAATATTAATTACCTTATACTAGAAATTGAACCAGAAAAAAAATATATTGAGGTTTTAATCTCATAAAGGGTGTCCTAAAAGAGACATGTCTCTTCTCACTAAGATTCATTTTTCATGGGTTTGAAAAAAGTTAGATCATGAAATGAAATAGTAAGAATATTTGATAGACAAATACTCATCCCAATAAAAGGTTAAAATATGATCCTATTACCATAATATTTTAGGAAAATGTTAAATCAGATATTACATTCCCCCATCAACTGGGTTTATGTAATTCCATGGGTACATTTTCCTTCAGTTCAAGACCAACTATTCACAATTAGTATAGAACCCCTTTATGTTACTAAATGCACATGTATTTCATGTTTTTTCACTTCAGACCTAGAATAGGTCTAATAATGTGTGACCTAAATATTAGGGTTCTATAACCCTTCTTTAATATTCATTTATCCATAATCATACTACATATAATATATTTCCAATTAATTACAAAACTAACACCTTGAGGTGAGAAACTCTTCCATGATACCGACATCCTTTGGTTGATTAATCCTTTAGGTTCTCCATTTCATTGAAATGTGGGGTAATTTGATTTAAATAATATATATGGACACCAATTGGAATATATGGTGAATAAAATAATTAAACATGGGATTCAAGGCATGGTGAATGATTTTCTCTAAGAAGAATTTTCCATTTTAATTAAATGATTTGTACTCTAGATTGTGTCAGGAACAAGTTCCTTCAATTACTAATGGATAGAATAATCCTGTTAATATACATTTAATACTAATTCAGGTATTATTATTTTGTGACTTACGCATTATAAAACAAAACTATTTATTTTGATTCTAATACCCTCGATGATACTCATTTTGGAATCCTTCCCAGACTCTAAGAATGATTATGAAATCTAATTCTTGATACATTTCATATCTAGTTTTTCATCTCCAATGGAGTTCCACATTCAATAAGGATACTATTTCACATGGAAATACTAAATACCTAAGCTGGAATTGTTCTTTTTGTGAATTATTTTTATCCTTTTGGTTCTTATCAAATGGCATTGAATCGCTTGACAGAACCATCTGAGCATCCGAAACATAAAAAAATTTAACTTCTATATTATATTTTATAAATGAAATAATCCCTTTATTCATGTTTTTTCCTTTATTTTTATAGATTTATTTACCCAAAAAATTGAATCCTATATATGATTAAAAGGCCAAAATATTTGTCCATGTCCATTCAACAAAAAAATTATGTTCCCTATCGTCTTAACACAATGAAACAAGACTACATAACCCATGCCACATGGTCCATTGAACTTATTACATAAGGATATCATTAGCATTTGGGTCTATTTAATCATATTTCTATATAAGTAGACTCACCTTATGGTAAATGATGTATGAATCCTAACATCATATGCATTTTTCAAACCTGATAGACCATAGAGAAACAATGTAAAGTTACATTCTAAAAGCTACGTGGATAACCCATAATGGTAGTACTAACAAAATTTTAATTCTTCACTCACTATTAATGAACATATCATTCCATAGAAAAATTTTCAATCCTTAAAAAAAGTGAAGGAGTCAAGGGCATAATATTTTTCACGAAAATGTCTCATAATGGGAAACATGAGAAGAATCCATGTTCCTACCCCATAAGATTCACTATCAATAAAAAAAGAAAATTATCGGAATAAAATTAGAAATGAAAATATATTTTTGGGATCATCATTTGAATCTATAAAAAATTTAGTTACACTTTCTAGGTTCATCACCCTTGGAGAAAACAGATCATCCTTTTACTCAGAGTATATTGTGAATTTCATATGAAATAAAATTGAAAAATATCTAATCCATCCCAAATTACCATTAGACTAATATTTATTTTATTAACTCATCTCCTCGTATGTTATTTTTATTTTTCTAATATATTTGTGGATTCTTTACGTAACCATAATCATATTCTTATAATAAAAACTCCCACTTTTATGGTGTAATCTCCCCATCGAAATTGGATTTTCCCCAATATGTACATTTCTAAATTTTGTATTATATTTTATCTCTTAAAGTGACACATATATGTGTTAATAGAGTGTTCGGGAAAACAAGTTTATTTATTAGTAGTATTACATAATACTCATTTAAATATACATCCCCTGCATTGGATCCAATCCAAAATTCCATGATAAATCTATTCCCACATTCAGCCTTGAATTTTAAACATTAAAATTTTATGATATCAATAAAATATGGTCAGATACTCATCATGATACAATAAAACATCATGGATTCAAGACACTCATGTACGAAACTCATTCCACTTATGTTTCAACTATAGAAAACAATCATTTGTACGTGTAATGCAGTAATGTTTCTTATATTACCATATTATTATGTAAATATTCAATATAAATGTAAAAAATATATTGGTGGGGGTGTGGATTTTTTGGCACCAAGTAATTTATGCCACATAATTTTACTCATAATCAATACGGTCCACCCTAAGACAATAGAAATTTCCATTGAGAAAATTTTTTATCCATGCTAATAGAAGAAGATAATGAGATTTTTATGTGAATCATGACTTCTCAAGCACCAAGGATTGTAGATTAAACAATAAATATCCAACTTTGGTGACATTATATGGAGACCCACCATGTTGAATTAGGTAACATATTTCCCATTGCTGACATAAAGGGTATTGAATCATTAAAACCATTTTTTTGAGGGTCATCTATGAAATATTTTGGCCAAAAAATATATCTTTTTTGGTGGAACTCAACAATTAAGGTAATATAACTCTTTGAAATCATTTTTTAACTACTCATGGAGCCTACATGATAGAAACATAAAAACTAAATCCTATTTTATGATAATATTATTGTGGATATAAAGGAAATTGGAAAAAAAGAAAATAATCTACCAAGAAAATAATGATATTAACACATATGGTTGATTTATTCAAGATGAAGCTCCAAAAAATTAATTAACCAACCCTCATAAAATAAATAAATGAATTTATAAGATATGGATCCCATTTTTCACCTATAAAAGACACATTGATTTTAAATCATACAATAGTCTATTAGGCATCAACACATTTGTGAAGCATTTATTCATGAAGTTACTTTACTACCTAATAATATTTTAAATAGCCATACACAACTTTGAACTAATGAAATTTATTTCTCTGTGGTGGTTATTATGTGCCCAAAACATAGAGCCTTTTGTTTATAATTATTCTTCCATTAATGAACTATGTGATCCTAAACAACTGTGTCGCCTCCTATTCATAAAATAAGTTACCATATGATTACCATTAAATATCCTATAAATATCTCATAGAAAACATTCAACACACATAGAGGGACATTGAGAGGTTAATAATAAGAGGCATCCAATGGAATTTTTTGGATATTCAAATAGGAAATAATTTTATGAAAAAATCCTACCAAATCCAGCTACTCTGAAATCTAACTAATGCTCTTCATGAAGAATTGTGTGAAAAAATATGGGAATAGTTAAATGAGAATAATTATATAAATATCATCATAATGGACATGGTTTTTTGAATCACTATGTCTATACTACTTTGTGGATTCCTTCCATGAACCCCATTCACAATTTTTTATCTGAAAACTTATATGCAGACATCCTTTTGTGAGGTCTCTTCAAGAAGAACTATATGAGGCCCCATTGTGAGAAGTTAATCCTTAAATAACATGTATTCTTATCCCTATCCCACAAATACATACCAAAATGTATTTATCTTCAAACCGCAAATATGGATGAGTGATGGATATAGTTCTGGACCTTTTTCATAGACCCTTAGTTTCCATCACTGAAACCCTAATAAATAGAGTCACAAAACTAATTTTTTTTTATCTGTCCTGGATATTTTTGAGTTGAAATATCTGTTACTGCTAACATCAACCTTTAGAAGCCATTGATTTGAGATAATCCTCATGGATTCTAAAAAAATCTTGTTTTGATATTCTCTTCATGGATTTATTATCTATACATCACTTAACGATAATCATTTTGGATTCCTCATATCACCTAGAGTTGAGATTATAATATAAGTTTCACACATAATAATCTTTATTATGTGTAATCCTAGACTCATCCATAATGTAAAAAAACATACCTAATCCCAAAAATAATAATTTTAGTGGAGATACACCTCCTGGTCATCATATATTGGCCTCCTCCTAGGTGTAATACCCAAAACATACCCTCACATGACTCACCTACTAGTTCAATTATCATAGAGAATAATATATGTTCAAACCCCATATAATAACATTTAGTGGAGTTACATCTATTTGTTATCATATATTTTCCGCCACCTATGTATATTCCCCTACCATACATTCCCCTATTAATCCATTACCCATAGATATTATGAATTTTCAATGAAGAAATATCGAGTGTAATGCCCATGATTTCTAGTCATCCGTATTTTCCAATTTACAGGTTGATGAGAGGGTGACTACCTCATTTTAGACTCCAAGTAGGTGTAAAACCATGATCATTCTACTTTCATCAGTGTAAATGAATATTATATTAATACCAATTAAGATCAACAACTAATCCCCTCTCAATACCATATATTATTCTCTCACTCCATATAATTAATCATTTAATATCTATTTATTCTAAATTAAAAATTATATTCAAGTGAGTGTAAAGATTATAATTGACATTTTAACATTCCTAATTGAGATGATTTATAATTAAAGTAAGGGATAAATTCATCGTCATAGAAGAATGGACCAAAAATTCATAATTCATAACCTTGTGACATGTTGTTATGGTAAATGGACTTGTCCAATCACAATATAATAAAAATCATGCATAAAAATACATGGGATTTTATTCTTATTACCCCATATATATATATAATTACACTATAAGGTTCAACAAAAACATACTCAAAAATACATTTTATTTAGTTATTTTTCATAACGTGACCTACTCTTTCTATATATCATGATTTGAAATGTTCATATTTGTTCCCATATATAGTCTTAATATTTTTTGTAACACTAATATGAGCTAGATACATCCCATGTGATGATTATAATACCTAAGTATGCTAATAATAATAATTTGAATAATACTTATATTTTTATGATCAAGGGAATCCTTTGTTGATGATTCAGAGGTGACCCATACCTACTTCAGTTTAGTTATAAAAATATAGGATGTATCAAAAAGGGATGAACATGTGTAAGTCTCAATCCATCAATTTCTACTCACCTTTTGACTATTTTTCAATTTCAAATTACTATAAACTAATTTGAATTTCTAATAGATAAATAAAATTAACATTCACTTCACTTGGTTATGGTAACACAACACTAAATATCCCCAAATAAGTCTTTTACACAAAACCATAAAATATATATTTTTTCTTGTTAATTGGAAGTAAACTCTAAAATTTTATATTCAATATATTGGGATATATTGTAATCCCTTATATGGGATTGATCCCAACTCTACCACTATAATATACTTCCTATATGGTGATAAATGATAGGGTCCCCAAAAATGAAATATAAAACCAATGAATAATGATCTAATACAAAAAATATAGAGATCATTTAATACACATTTTAGTTAACATCACCACTTTACATTGATAATATCATTTTCATATGGGATAAGATCATTCAGTAACATATTTCATAATCCAATGATTTATAAAACATGTGAAAATATAGAGTATTTAATATTTATGAATTTTTCAATGACATGGAGAATACAAGTAAATTCCTTGAAGCTTATAAATCATGTTCATACCCACAATAGAGGGGAGAAATTAATTCTTTAAAAACACTTTTAGTCATGTATTGAATCTTATTGATACATTAAGAGTATTAAATCATTTGAATTCTCATTAGTGGTTTTCATACACCAAATTATATAAGAATAATGATATTGGTTTAAATACATTTTTGTTTAATTATTAATTTTTTATTTAATTCAAACTAAATTCTACATATTTTAAAATTGGATTTATTAGTTTGTATCCAGATAGTTTGGACATGTTTTATCCCTAATAAAGAATAATAAATTTGTTAATCCTGAGTAATTTGGAAGATAAAAAAATATCATAATTGGGATTTCATGGGAAGATAGAAAAGTTAATTTAATTTTTGTGAAATATATTAAGTAGCTAAATCCCAAGCCATTATGTTAGGGTGACCAAAAACAATACTAATTAAAAAATGAAACATTTCATGTATTATATTATGTCATAATAACATGAGGTAACAATTTAAGGGTCCGCAAATATAATTATCTTATTTTTTAGTAAAGTTTTTAATATGGATGGATGATTTTTATTTTTTAGGTCCATTTAATATTATATTTGGATATTTGAGGATCTTGAATGGATTTTTAAGATGATAAAAATATGATTTTGTTCAACTTGAGTTAGACTAATATTTCATTATTTAAGGTTTTGTGACATTGACTGAATAATTTAATAATCTTAATAAGACTATCAAAAAGATCTTATGTACTACATAATAATAATATATGAATTTTTAGTGCTTTGTTACCTTGATTTGAAAGTAAAATTGTATGTTTAATAATTAAATACAATATAAAAAACTTTCACACAAGTTATTTTGATGTTTTTTTATAGTGACAATAAATTTTAATAACAATTAATATGATTATGTGTAATATTGTGATATAAATTTATCATTACATTCAATATTGACGTTGTCAAATAAAAATCTTTACATGTGTGATATAATTATTTCAAAATACATGTGCGGTGAAGTCAATATTTCTTGAGATTAAATTATACTCTATAAATATTATAGTACAATTTTTTTGTTGTGAATGATTTAGTTTTTTTCTTCACTTTATGAAGTACATTAATTTATTATGAATAAATTAATATTTATCAAGATCATTTGATACCTAAGTGATGATTTTTTGATCTAATAGATTTAATAGGATCAGATAACACATATTTAAGAAATATAAGTCACAATGAAACCAAAAACCATGGTCTCTATAATATTACAATAAATACCAATAATATTTAAATGGAATGGAATGTTTTAATTACATAAATAATTGAAAGATATATTGTCTTCAATTACACTATTTTATGATGATCAATGAGAAGCATCATAACGTTTTACTTTTTTTAAGGTTCATATATGGTTTGAAAAATCAACTAATGATTTGTAAATAGTATTGTTTATCAGGAAATTATAGTATATCTCAATTAAATGGAAGAAGGAGAAGATGGAGTTGAAGGGAATCAAAAGTGACCAAAAATAGAAACTTCGCTAATTTGAACTAATTTATATGTGCATTAGGGACACTCCTAGAGCCTAATATGAATTAGTTAAAATGTTACATAACATTTCATTAATGCATGTAGTGACCCTACTTGTAACCCTTGATCGATGGGTTTAACACTCTTTGAATTCTCCAAAATTTATCATCATATGAAACATATATAATTAATGATAGATTATAAAATTGAGAAACCAAATGTTAACACATAAAATCATATACTATAATAAACCATAAAAATCATTATGAATAATAAAATGTGATTCATCATTTCATAATTCCTATGATGTGGTCTTATGATATAATCACATCACATAAAAAGCTAGGTTTTATAGTGGAATGATATATCAACACTATGCCTTATAATATACCTATGTGATGTTATTTGATATACCATTGATTCAGACATATCTTACCCTCTGATATAATATATAATATCTTAAAATTTCTTGTTTCATTCTTTAGATTATATAGAAGAAAATTTATATGTTAACACATTAAGTCCATCATTAAATAATGAATATGATATGCCCCCTCAATTTAACAATATTTTATATATGATTAGTTGTGCATTGGAATCATATATCTACACTTTGTCTTATGACATACCCGTATAAAAGAATGTGATATTCCATTGATTCATTCATATCATACCCGATAAATTGTTTATATGTTATAGTACAATATCTATAAAAATTCATTCACTTTATAATATATCTCCAAAAAATCTCCCACTTACACTAAAGACACATTAACATTTTCCATTTCACCTAATACTTTCCTTCTACCTATATGAACATACATCTAATGGCCTATTTGTTATCGTTACAATGAACTAATATAATAATGGAAAACTATAAAACATTGATACCACCAACCACAGAAAACATGTAAACAAATTAGAGACACACATCCAAAAATTATTAACTTATAAATATTCTATAATAATTATTAACATGAAAATATTTATTCATGAAATGTTAGGTATTCATCACATATGTCATTTAATCCCCCAAATTAAGTATTATATTGAGGAGAACCACCATAAATAGAACCAAAATGAAAAATCATGTAATTGAGGACACCAAACACCCACAGTCTTTATCACCATGAATGAAAATCACAAATATACTGTCATCGATCAATTCCATCAACATAGAAGATAAAATAAATTTGTTTTGAGAACTAGAAAATGAGTAACACTCCATGTGGAATAGTAATGTAATATTATAAAAAATATTGACTGTACATTACAAATTTTAATAACACAATACATTGTTAAAAAATATGGAAGTTATCTATTTTTAACTGAAATTTTGAAAAAAAAAATCATAGTTTTAATATGGAATATTATATACCTTCTTTATTTCATAATTTCTAACCCTTTGTAAATTATTTCTTATGATTTATAAACAATAAATTTTATTTCTAGATCATATGTTATACCATATTATGTAGTTAAAATGTATTTCAAATTTTGACAATTCATATTTATAATTATAAAATATTCATAAATAATTACTTAATTGATTAAAATTAATTTATAATTAATTAATAATTTCATAAAACCGTTGTAAATTAAATATTCAAAAAAAATTATAATTATTTATATGAATATTATAGACCATTAAAAAATATATTAATTGAATTGAATTTTTTAAATTATTTATCGTTTACCCTTTCGTAGTAACCAATTACTATTTTTTATTCATATTCATTATTCCATATACAGACACTCTACACAATGGTATCATGTTCTGGAGCCCTTATATAAGTGTAGATGTATATGAGCCTTACATAGCACATGATGTATAATAGTACAAAATGGCTTACATATATGTGATATCTTCACCTATGTTTGAGTGCAAATTTATCTGTATGTTACTATTTTAGTTCACCAAAATAAAATTATTTAACCACTCTAAATAAGGATACATATTTCAAAACCCATACATAAATCATGGAGGGAGATGGGATAACACATACACATGTTGAATTACATAAGGGGGATCCAAGATGAGTTTATGAAGATCCTATCTTCATAAAGGTTGGATATAGATACCTATAGGAGTATGTTTATTCAATAATGATTATAATTTAGAAGGAACTGTGTAATGTTAAAGGAGAAAAACCATTACATATACCCCTTTAGAAAAATGCAACACATTATTACCCTTACATAATTGACCGGTATAAGGGGAATGGTCTAGTATTCTGTGCAAAACATCTCTCTATAAAGGTAACACCATAATTATAATTATGTAGATCAACTATATATTGGTATCCCACTCTATATAATATAGATATAACACACCAAAAATTTTATGGTATTCTTATATTAAATACTTTCTATTCATAGCCTATATTGCATGAAGCACTATGTATTTTTTGAATCAAAAAATTATAGGAGAAACTTATAAGCTATCCATTAAACATAAATTTCCCACTTCTTGGTTTTGAATTTCAAAAAACGGTCATCTAGAGTTGTGACCAGTAAGTCATTTGGAGTCTGATAGAACCATCTTGATTTTTTGATGAATAGTAACATACCCTTATGAAAAGTAAAATGAATCGTAATAGGATATTTATAAATAGTAAATAATGATAATATTTTATTTTCTTAATGTAATAAGATAATTAGATCTTAATTAATTCTTCAATGTGATATAGAACTAATTATACCATTAAATTATTATTTATTGAATTAACTATGATTTAATTTAAAAATTAAATTAAAAATTCATAGAAAAATATTTTCAAAGAATGGAGTTCATTTTTAAATTATAAACATTGAAAAATGTTTCGGGTGAATTTTTGGGATTTTTCTAAAATACATGAATTTATCCTGAATAGTAAAAATACAATTTTGAGTTTTAAGTAGTTTAATCACATCATAATGATGTAATAATAAAATATAAAAGTATCGTCGATTTTTTTACAGTAACTTATGACATGAGGTGTCCTATGTGGCTAAAACCATGGGCAAATACCATGGGAAAGCCAATGGTTTGGAAAAAACCACTAATGAGGTGCCCCTTTGAAATTATTAAACAATTACCTCTCTTTTTCTATAAATACCCACTCATCCATTCGTTTTCATTAATTAAATATCCCACATACTCAAATATCAGGTATTTTTACCTCTCTATCATTCCTCCCAAGGTGTCTTTAAGCCCTTATGGTCATATCCATCAAGATCTAGGCGCTACTCTACAAGGTAAGGGAATCCATCATTCTCTTCTTTCAGTCGTCAGTTCTTTTATGTTACTTATTTGAATTTCCATTATAATATGTTGGGTTTTGATTTTATCTATTATTCTTACTGACATTTTTTATTTCAATATGATGAGATACCCATTTGTTATCCTCATTTCATTTTATAAAATTTTAAGTGACGTTGTTAGGCAGCAGAATTTTCATAAGGGATCTCTCAACTTTTCTTTTCTTTTCAAGTTCATCTATTTTCCTTTTCTCTTCTCACATACTCTTTCCAAATGACCATGATAAACTATAGTATCACATATATACTAGAATTATATCATGTTAATGGAATAACCATCAACAATATTCTTACTCCCCGCTTTTTATTTTTTATAAACGAAATCAATGTACATGAGGTTCCAATTTATAACCTTGGTGGACGGTGGAGTTTTGTTCTTCACTCTCTCCTTAATTACTGGCCATGAAACCATTTTAATGGTTTAAACAGATAAGAAAATATTTATTTCATATTATTAATGTTTTTTAATCATTACACACTCATAATATGGAATAATAATACAAAACAAGTTAATTGTATACAAAACATCCATGAAAAATCCAAGCATTTATCAAAAACATTCAACTAACGATTCATCCTCAAGTATATAACCAAGAATAATTATAATAAAATTATCTCTTTAATGTCACTAATAATATATATCCACAATTTTTTATGTTCAACCACATTTCAAATGAACTTCCATTCATGAATGCAAGTAAACAAATAATGAAAACCAAGGAAGATAATGCTCCCAAAACAATAAAATTGAACCTATTAAACCCATTAAAAGGGCCATTAATGAACCTAATAAGGTTATAATTAATCAATTACATGTATAGGAGTTTCTTAAATTATAAATTAATGGATATAAATTTTATTATTCAGGTCATCAAAACAAATGAAGAACACACTAGAGCAAAAGGTAGGGGGTTTCTCATCTCACTTTCATTTCTATGAGATTTTATTTGTTCGCCATTTATTTCTTGTATGTGGTATATGTGTTCCAAAATTTGATATATAATAACATTATTCTATTTATATTCATGTTATTAAATTATTCATTTGATGTTCATTTAGTTCTGGTCATATGATTTAACTGATTACATTCTGGTAAGAGACTTTGTCTCAACAACTATTTTCTTGTGACTAACATAGTGTGGTACACCTAATAATCCTTATGTGGTTTAACTACCTCCAATTTGAGATAAATTTTAGTTTGAGATAATATTTATATTAAATATCCACAATCTCATACCATGGATATGTTTTTTTTCTAAACCGTATACCATTTTACATACTGTGTTAATTTAGAATGTTATTTTAATTATTGAAATATTGATGAATCGGTATACTCTACTCTATAAGGATTTTGAGCAGAAGTATTGCTATTGTATTGAATAAATTTATAAATAATTATTTGGTCATATAGTGGTAGGTGGGGCTCACTATATCCCCTTGATGGATTGGTAGGTCTCATGAGACAAATCAGTTTGGCGACAAACCATTCGAGTTTGTTTCCAAAATTCAGATGGGTTTCTCCCTATAGAAATAAACCATTTTTACAGTATTATGGGTTCATGTTCCAGATACATGACATTAAAATAATATAAATTCTCTTTATTCATTATCAGTTATTATTATTATCCATGAGGTTTTCACAATGATAAAATCTATGGATTCAATCCCTTACTTAATGGGGTGTTTTTTCATTTATACACCATGAAATATTTGTTTATGATTCAGTTTTTATTGATTCATTATTCTACTATTTTTAACCCTTACTGAGAATTTGAGCTCATCCCTTCATTGTCTACCATCAACAGGTGATGAACATGAGATCATTTATTGAGTTCTTATGGATGCAGCTTTTAGTTTTCTTTGTTTATTATATTTTGTAAACTTTTCCAATGTAATTTGAGTAACATCGATGTATCTAGTTTTTCAAGACTAATAAACTGATCGTTCCTTCGGGATTTTCATTCGTTCTAACCATTACAATATCACAAAAATTCACTAGCTCCGGTCTAGAGGGGCCAGGGTGTTACAGTTGGTATCAGAGGAAGTTTTGTAGGAAACATGGAAACTAGAGTAGGAAATGTATAGTATGGAACAAATCCCTAAGGTATTATTTGAGGACAAACATACAAGAACGTCCTGGTATTTTGATAAGGAATAGATTATGTGGGTATTTTTAATAAATACATCCCAGTTTGGATACAAGCAGGTAGAGGTGGCTCTAGCACAGATGAATCTAGGGTTAAAACCTGAAAACACCGCTTTGAGATAGACTCGAACGGGAACTGGTGCACGAAAACAGGCCTTGCTACACTCTTGGTTATGACACTCCCAGGGGATATTCTTAGGATAACTCACATTTTCTTTACAATCTATTATGAAGGAGATTAATGTAAATTTTTCCTCAGAGGAACCATGTTTACAAGATTATCTATGCATAGAATATCAATCTACGATGACTGCTTTTCTATTTGAGATTCACAAACAAATCTAGTGTATCCCATTATTTAGAAATGGAATCTAATGGAAGATGGGTAATCAATACTCATGATTAATATACGGATCTCCATACTGAGCATGTCAACATAGTCAATGTTGGATCAGATCAGATCATGACCATATTGGGAAAACATACTCAAGTTATAATGAATAACCATTCCACACCTGTATTGGATCATTTCATGTAGCAGAAGCCCCCGTCTTTAAGCGGGACTAATAATCTAGTGATTGATGAGCAACAAATCAAGCCCCTTGAAAAGATATTCATGGCGTTAAGATGCAATGAAAATTAAAAGGTAGTTTTAGCGGTATATTGTCTCAAGGGAAACATTGATCAATGGTGGTCCTTGATTTAGAATACCACAAAGGAAGAAAAAATATATGATATGGAATATTGTAATTTTAAGAAAATATTCTTTGAAAAATATTTCCCTCGTGAGAAACGAACTAAAATGAAGAGAAAATTCCTTAGCTTAAAACAAAGGGAAGAAGACAGTGTTGTAGAGTATGAGGCTACTTTCACAAGGCTGCCCAGGTATGTCGTAGAATACGTACATGACTTGGCAGACAAGATTGGTAATTTCTTTGAAGGTCATAAGCTAAGTCATCGAAGGGCATTTTCCTCTCAATCATTTTCATTATATGATGAAATTGTATCAAGTGCGATCAAAAAAGAGAGGTAATTTACTAGATCAAATATTTTCAAAGGAAACCAAAATATGAAGTTGTACTCTGATAAAAAAGTGAAAGGAGAAGCACCAAAGTAGATCAAGGGAACAAATCTATTCCCATTATGTGAGAACTATGGAAGGAATCATCTTGGGAAATTTTTGTAAGGCATGAGTGTCTTCTGTAACTATAGAGAAAAGGGTTATCGATCTGATGAATGAAATGGGATGAAAAAATTCAATGATATTCAATGGTATAATTTCATAGAGATGGAAAACTATTAAAATGAGTGTCCTATGTGAAAAAGAAACATGCCTCAGAGAATGCCAAGAGAACAGGTGAGATCCTATGCGATTAAAACCGTGGAGGATGAAATTCCTAATGACATGGTGGAAGTCACATTAATTATTTCTTCAATCTTAGCCAACAATTTATTTGATTATAGATCATCGCATTAATTTATATCTTCCCAGTTTTTCAAGATAATTAGATATGTACAATTTTGATTTAGTGAAGGATTTGTGAGTTAGAACTCCCAGGGGATGTATCATTGCAACAAAGGCATGTCAACTAGTCCCCTTCTAGACACCAAAATGTGATTTAGTTTCTAACCTTATCATCATACCAGTGATGGAATTTGATATAATTCTTAGTATGGATTGGTATTAAAATTATGATGCAAAGATTTATTGTAAGAAGAAGGAAGTTACAATTTTTGTAAATGGTGTAGAATCCCTTGTCTTTAGGGCAGAAAATTCACCACCTGATTCTTATCTAGAACCACCCCCAGTAGATCTACTGAATGTAATTCCTGGAGAGTAATATTAACCAATATCTATGGATGAGGAAGGAAATATTCAAATTTAATATGTGCACATAGTGCAAGATTACATTGATGTATTTCTAGAGGATTTACCTGGACATTCTCTTGAGTGCTAAGTTGAGTTCTCTATTGATTTAATTCCGGATGAAATACCTATTTCAAAGACTCCCTATTGAATGGACACAATGGAATTAGTAGACTAAAGAAAAACCTAGATGATTTGAGTGAAAAAATTATTTACTTGACCTAATGTTTCTCCATGGGGTCCCCTGTCCTCTTTCTCAAAAAGAAAGACGGATCCATGAAAATTTCATTGATTATAGGGAAATCAATGCTATTACAATATATAATAAGTATCCTCTGCCCCGGATTGAGTATTTATTTGATCAACTCATGGATCTCAATACTTTTCAATGATTGACCTTCGATCCGGATATTATCAGTTGCGTGTGAGGAAAGAAGATATTCCAAAGACAACATTTTAGAACAGGTATGGGTATTACAAATTTACAGTGATGGATTTTGGACTAACAAATTCGCCCTCTGTTTTCATGGATTTAATGAATAGAGTTTTCATGTAATATCTTGATAAAATTTTTGTGGTCTTAATCGATGATATCCCCATACTAAAAAAGCTATAAAGACCATGATAATAACTTTCGGATTATTCTGGGAACTCTTAGAAGAAATAAATTTTATGTGAAGTTTAGCAAGTGAGAATACTACCTTCAATCAGTTTCTTCCCTTGGACATATTTCCTATTAGGATGGAATCCTAGTTGATCCTGCAATTACAAAGGCAATCCAAGAATGACCCATGCCAAAAAAAACATAACTGAGGTACACAATTTTATTGGATTAGCAGGTTAATATCGGCGTTTCGTTCAGAATTTCACCCGACCGGCTACCCCAATAACCAAGATCACACATAATGGAGTTATGTTTTTGTGGACAAAAGAGTGTACATAATGCTTTGAAGAATTGAAAAGAACATTTTTAATGCTCCAATTTTTACTCTTCCATCTGGAAGTGATGGATTTTTAATATATAGTGATGCATTAAAAAATGGTCATGGTTGCGTCCTTATGCATCAAGACAGTTTAAGACCCATTAGCAGAATTATCCAACTATTGATCTTGTGTTAGAAGCCATAATATTTTCTCTGAAAATATGGATTCATTATCATTACGGTGAAAACTATGAGATATACACAGATCACAAGAGTTTTAAATACATTTTTACACCAAAATAAATCAACATGAAGCAATGAAGATGGCACGAGTAACTCAAAGATTACTATTTATCAATACACTACCACACAGTAAAGGCAAATAAGGTGGCAGCTGCTTTAAATAGGAAGGATCACGGACTTCTGACTCAAATGAGGACTGAGAGAGATACAATATTTTTGGATCTACTAAAGATGGATATGAGAATTGTAAAGGAAGGGGAAATAAGTTTTCTATTTCAAATGATTGATAAACCATCTTTATTAGAGAAGATAAAAAGCTCTCAATCAGATTATGAGAATCTGCACAAGAAAATTAATGTTGTCAAGGATGGGAGATTGGATGACTTTTTGTATGAAGAAGGGGTTCTAAAATTTGGGAAGAGGTTATGTGCTCTATCAGTACTTGATCTAAAAACGGAACTATTAGATGATTCACATAGCTCAATTTTCTCAATACACCTGGTTAGCACCAAGATGTATAGAGATCTGACGGAATATTTTTTGTGGGATAATATAAAGAGGGAAATTGCTGACTACGTGTCAAGGTGTCTAGTTTGTCAACAAGTGAAGGAAGAGAGACAATATCCCAAAGGAGTGATGAAAACTCTACTTATTCATATGTGGGAGTGGGATAACATTACGATGGATTTTATCACCGTACTACAGAGGACACCTAGAAAGAACAATTCAATATTTTTAATTGTTGATCGTCTCACCAAAATCAGCCCATTTAATCCTATAAGAGAAGAATTTCCACTTGAGTTCCTGGAAATAATGTATTTTAATGAAGTTGTAAGACTCCATCATGCACCACTATCAATTGTATCCAATCGAGATCCCCAATTTAAAACAAGATTATGGAAAAGTCTCCAGAAAGCTTTGAATAATGAGCTTCATATGAGAACTGCTTATCACCCCCAAACTGATGGACATTCTGAAAAGACGATTCAAACTCTAGAAGACATGTTGAGGTCATGCTCTCTTTACTTCCATGGTATGTGGCATCGATACTTTCCATTGGTGGAATTTTCTTACAATAATAGTTTCCATTCTAGTATTCAAATGGCTTCATATAAATCATTATATGGAAATAGATATTGAACTCCAACTTGTTGGGACGAAGTCAGTGAGAGGAAACATATAGGACTAGAACTTATTGAAGAGACCATGATAAAGGTGAAGAAAATACAAGCCCATGTTAAATCATCCCAAAGTAGGCAGGTGATTTATGCTGACAACTAGAGAAAGTACTAGGAATTCCAAGTGGTAGATCATGTATTTCTAAAAGTATCTCCATGTAAGGGTGTCTTAAGGTTCGGTAAGAAAGGGAAACTGAGCCCCAAGCACATCAGACCATTCGAAAATCTGGGTTGAATCAGAGCTGTAGCTTACTATTTAGTGATGCTGCCAAATCTCTCCAGAGTTCATGATGTGTTCCACAAATCATTGTTAAAGAAATACCTTCGAGACCCAACACATGTTCTCACATATAAAGAAATATAACTAGAACCATATTTTTCATACTATGAAAAGCCTATCAAGATTCTTGACACAAGGGAGCAGGTATTTCGAAATTGAACAACTCATTTAGTAAAGGTTCTTTGGAGAAACTAGAATATGGGGGAAGAAACATGGAAACTATAGGATTTCATGAAGAAGAACCACCCACATCTTTTTTGTGGGATTGATACATAAATTTCAAGTAATAAATACTAAAGGAGGGAATAATATAACACCCCAAACATTTTATGGTATGCTTCTATTAAATTCATTATATTCATATCCAATAGTGCATGAAGAAATATGTATTTTGTGAATAAAAACATTATAGGAGAAACTTATAAGCTATAAATTAAACATAAATTTTCCACTTTTTTGTTTTTAATTTCGAAAAATGGTCATCTATAGTTGTGGCCAGCAAGTCTTTTGGAGTCTGATAGAACCAACTTGGTTTTTTTATGAATAGTAACATACATTTATGAATAGTAAAATGAATAGTAAAAGGACCTTTATAAATAGTAAATAAAGATAATATTTTATTTTCTTAAGGTAATAATATAATGAGATCTTAATTAATTCTTCAATGTGATATAGAACTAATTGTACCTTTAAAATTTTTATTTTTCGAATTAACTATGATTTTATATAAAATTAAAATAAAAATACATCGAAAATTATTTTCGAAAAATGGAGTTCATTTTTGAATTCTACACATCGAAAAATGGTATGGGTAAATGTTTGGGATTTTTCTAAAATACATGAATTTTTAATTAATAGTAAAAAATATAGTTTTGAGTTTTCGGTAGTATAATGACATCATAATGATGTAATAATTAAATATAGAAGTATGGTCGACTTTTTTATAGTACCAAATGAAATTAGGTGTCCCATGTGGCTAAAATCATTGGAAAATACCATGGGCAAGCCCATGGTTTGGCAAAAATCACTAATGAGGTGTCCCTTTAAAATTATTATAAAATCACCTCTTTTTTCCTATAAATACCCACTCATCCATTAATTTTCATTCATTACAAATCCCACATCCTCAAATATATAGTGGTTTTACCCTTATAGGAGTCCTCCCATGGTTTTCTTAATCCCCCAAGGTCCCATCCTTCAAGATCATGGAGTTACTCTACAAGGTAAGGGAATCCTTCATTCTCTTCTTTTAGTCATCACTTCTTTTATGTTGTCTATTTATATTTCCATTATCATGTGTTGGGCTTGATTTTATCTATTATTTTTACTACCCTTTTGATTTAAATATGATGAGATACCCATTTTTTCTCATCATTTAATTTTATAAAATTTTAAGCGACGCCGTTAGGCTGCCAAATTTTCATAAGGGATCTATCAACTTTTCTTTTATTTTCAAGTTCATCTCTTTTGTTTTTATATTCTAACCTCCTCATTCCAAATGACGGTGATAAACTCAAGTATCATCTATATACTAGAATTAAATCATTTTAATGGAATAACCATAATCAATATTCTTACTCTCCCCTTTTTATTTTTCATAAACGAAATCAACGTCCATGAGGTTCCAATTTATAAACTTTGTGGACGGTGGAGTTTTGTTCTTCAATTTATCCTTCATTAATGGTCATGAAACCATTATAATGTTTGAACCAGTTAATAATATATTTATTTAATCTCATTAAAGTTCTTTAATCTTTTCACACTCATAATATGGAATAATAATTCAAAACAAGATCATTGTATACAAGACTTCCAATCTAAAACCAAGCGTTTATCAAAAATATTCAACTAATGATTCATCCTCAAGTATATAACCAAGAATCATTATAACATAATTATCTCATTAATGTCACTAAATATAAATATATACAATTTTGGATGTTTTACCACATTTCAAGTGAACTTCCATTCATGAATGCAAGTAAACAAATCATGAAACCCATGGAAGAAAATGCTCCCAAAACAATAAAATTGAACCTCTTAAACCAATTAAAAGGGCCAGTAATGAACCTAATAAGGTTATAATAAATAAGTTAAATGTATAGGTGGTTATGGAATTATTAATTAATTGATCTAAATGTGATTATTCAGGTCATTAAAACAAACGAAAAACATACTAGAGGAAAAGGTATGGGGTTTCTCATCTCACTTAAATTTATGTGAGATTTTCGTTGTTCACAAATAATTTCATGTATGTGGTATATGTGTTCTTCCATTTGATATATAATAACATGATTCTCTTTATATTCATGTTATTAAACTATTCCTTTCATTTTTATTTAGTTCTGGTCATATGATTCAATTGATTGCATTTTGGTAAGAGACTTTGTCTCAATTACTATTTTGTTGTGACTAACTTAGTGTGGTGCACCTAATAATACTTATGTGGTGTACCTACTTCCCATTTGAGATCAATTTTCATTTAAGATTAAAATAATATTAAATATCCATAATCTCACACCGTGGATTTTTTTTTTCTAAACCATATACCAATTTACATACGGTGTATATTTGGAATGTTATTTTAATTATGGAAATTTGGATGAATCCATATACTCTACTCTATACGAATATTGAAAAGTAATATTGCTCTTGTATTGAATCAATGTATAAATAATGATTTGGACATTCAGAGGATGGTGGGGCCTGCTATTTCCCCTCGATGCATTGGTAGGTCTAATGAGACAAATTAGTTTGGTGACAAACCCTTCGAGTTTGTTTCCAAAAATCAGACGGGTTTCTACCCATAGAACTAAACAATTTTTATGGTATTATGGTTTAATGTGATAGATAAATGACGTCCAAATAATAAGAATTATCTTTATTCATTATCATTTACTATTATTATCTCTGAGGTTTTCACTATGACAAAATATGTGGATGCAATACCTTTCTCTGTTTATTAATGGCATGTGTTTTTCGTTTATTCACTATGCCATTTTTTATTATGATTCAGTTATTATTGATTCATGATTCCGCTATTTGTAACCCTTACTAAGCATTTGAGATCACCCCTTTCATTTTCTACCTTCAACAAGTGATGAATAGGAGATCATTTAGTGAGTTCCTATGGATGTAGCTTTTAGTTTTCTTTATGTATTGTATTTTGTAAACTTTTCCAATGAAATTTGAGTAACATCTATGTACATAGTTTCTTCCGGACTACTAAACTAATTGTTCATTCGGGATTTTCATTCGTTCTAACAGTGCCAATATCACAGGTAATGCACTGGCTCTTTTCTAGAGGGGCCGGGGTGTTACAGTAGATCTATAATAATCCCAATATAGACCACATGGGAATATGGGAAAACAATTATGCAGGATGAACTGTGTAAGGGTAACTCTGTGTGATATTTATACAAATATTAAATGTGTAATGGTAGGTTGTAGATATTTATATGTGTATGTTCATTCCACCATATCCCAAACATATAAAGAAAATGTAAGGGTAAGGCATAATGAAAATATCCTCATCCCCCATATATGATTATAATTCCATATTAGGCCTAGTTACCATTTCACATCCCATATGGGTAAAGGTAATGTAAAAACCCAAAATTTTTTGAATAGAAACTAACTTCATATAATTATTAAAAATATTTTAAATCAAAAATATTCATATCGAGAAAAAAAAACTCTTCAAATCCGTAATGGTTGACATAATAGGTATTTCTAAAAATCATGAAATCATAACAAATGAAATAATAACTTCACTATTAGATTATTAATGTGACCATTAAGAATAGTAATTCGACCAATAGAATACTAACCTCATATATGAAATTATAAATAAAACATAGTCAAAATATAACTCATTATATAATATAAATATATCATAGTATAAGTAAATAAGTATTCTAAACATTATTTAGTAACTGTTTTTATTTTTCTAAAAGGTAAATATTTATTTATATTATTTGTTTTTAATATTATTTTTTGAAAAAAAATTTATAATCATAAAATATATTCATACATTGAAATTTTGGTTTTTTAGCATTATTAGATAAATTTATGGGACATTATTTATTTTTTCAATGTGTTGTAAAATCTATTATATTTTTAAAATCATTTTTTTCCAAGTAAATGTTGATTTTAATTAAAAATTAAATTTATAATTATTATGGAATTATATTCATAAAATATAGTACATTTTTTAATTCGAAAAATCATAATATAATTAGGGTGAGTTTTTTGGATTTATCTAAAATACATGAAATTTTTGTGAATCATAAAATACGATAATTTATGATTAATGGTAAATACATGAATTTTTTAGTCATTATTGATGTATGGTTTTTTTAAGCCCCATAATCTCAAACATTCCTTCTTAGGTAATTTTATTTAGTCATGGGAATCATAACTATTCATAATCTGCATAAAAAATAATAAACTAATGAATAAAATAATGAGAACCCCCCCCCCACACTCCTCCCTTATAAATACCACCCCCATAACCACTTTTACTCACACCTTCCAAGATTTGATAATTCTACAAATTTTATCCAAAAATTTTACCAATAACCTTAACACGTCCAGGAGGTTCTAGTATCAACAATATACCAATTCTTGGTACTATAAGGAGGTTCTCAAACATGGGAATTCAAGAGGTAAAACGGTATTTCGATCCCTTTTAATTGATTTTAATTTCATTATCTTTTATTATCCTCTCCTCAACTCCTATATCCAAACATGAATGTTAATTCCAATATATATTAAATAACGGAATTATATCATGTTAATGTAATATAATTCTTTAAACTCCTCTTTACCCATATTTTATTCTAAAAATTAAATCATCTCTCTTGATATGTGAATTTACCAAGATTATTGATGATGCAATTTTATATTCCAATAATTTATTAATTAATAATCCTAAAACCAATATAATTATTGGTAAATATTTTATACTTTATTTTATAACCCCCTATTATGTTTTAAAACTAACTTATATACATAATATTAATTAATAAAACCAATTGAGTTTGTTATGATGAAAAACCGCTAAAATTAATCAAAACAATGATTATTAACATGTTCTCTAATTATTAATCATATTATATATAAATATAATAATATATAAGAGCAATTAAACATTTATATGTTTTTTAGTATCATATATTTTCAATTCTGTAGAATTACACCCATTCTACGTGAACATCTATTATCATATTCAACTAAACTGATCTAGAAAACCAACAAAACATACAGTTTCAAGTGATGAAATTAATCACATTAGCTCATAAATAAGACAATAAATGAACATAATAAAACAATAATTAATCAAATTTATGTATAAATGATCTTTTTTTTAATTAATTATTTTAATTTATAATCTAAGAAATTTATCAGATGAAATCATTCAGATGTAAGATTAGTGGTTTCTAGAACACATATCTCCTTATTTGGGGTTTTCCTCATTCACCCCATTTTAAGTATGGAAGTTCCATTAATTATTAATAAATATAACTTCTGTTTATTTAATATTTATTGTATCAGATATGCATTTTTATAGTCTAGTTTTATAAAAAATGAAAATAAATTTCCATAATAAGTCATCTTTCCAAAAATAAATCTTTTACTTCTCATGATTTTTTTTCATAAATCGTGATTGTTGATTCATATACTATAAATGTTAATCCATATTTCATTTGTGATCCCCAATGTTTATTCTTGAATGTATACTATGTTAAATGAAACCCAATTTTTCCATCAATTATTTTATGCCCATTATTGATATCATTTTTATGTGACATGCATCATAATGAAAATGTTAGGATATGACTGGTGCACCTAGAATTATATAGTTCATAAAAATGTTATAATGTAATAGATACACCCAAAATTATATATCCCTCTTATCCATTGGGTAATATGATGTTTTTCATGAGATGGATTTAAATATTTGTGAACATGATGCAAGATTTGTTCACAATAATGTTTGGTATTTGACAACTAAGACATGATGTATCATTTTTATGCATGGCCACATTCCATGAAATTATCTAATGCTTCATCCCATTATGATGATGATGATGAATTTATTATGATGTTCATTCTCACCCAAGATTCATTTATATTATTCATCCTCTAACACAAATTTAGATCACCACTTATTTTTATGAACATACTTAGGTGATTTCTTGTACTTAGTATAACATGAAGGCCAATAAGAAGATGTGGAATAAAAAATAAATAAATATTTCTGTTAAATCATGTAAAAAATATGAATGGTCCTAATATTTTCAAGATTGTTCTTCCTTCTAACTGAGTGTTTGTGTTATTAGTTAAGCATAATCCCATATATATTTCTATATCAATGTCACATTATATTATTTCCACCATATATTTTGAAGAACTGGAGATGTAGTTGCAAGAAAATATGGATAAGGGTTATATGTTCCCGGGTTCCTTAACATTGTGTGTATTTGTCCACATTTTCATGTATCGTGATGAATCAATGAACTCTTCAATTATTATCATGATATCAACAATGTAACGAAAAAGAACAATTATCCACTCCCATGGATGGATAACATTTTTGATCAACTGTATGGGGGAATGTATTTCACTTAGGTAGACCATTGGTTGGGATATCACCAATTAAAGGTCAGAAAGGAATATATTCCAAAGACTTCCTTTCAAACGAGATACAAATAACATGTTTTCATAATGAATATTTTTAGAATCACTAATTATACAAAAATATTCATGGACATAATGAATAGAGTCTATAGAGATAATATTTCCAAATTTTAGGAAGTCTTTAGTAATGATATTCTGATATAACCCAAGAGTAAGGAGGAACATGAGGAGCATTTGAATACTATGTTATAGACACTGATAAGGGAGATAATTTATGAAATGAATAGAAAATGAGTTTTATTAATGGTGGAATTTTAATTCATATGTCATGATAATACAAGAAAAAAGATTATATATAGACCATTAAATTATAATGTAAATTGAAGAGTGGCCTAAGAAATCACATGTAATGGAGATCTACAGATTCCTTGATCTAAGATATTATTATCAATGATTTTTGTAGAAATTATCATGATTATAAAAACCACTAACCATGTTGATTTAGAAGGGAGAATATATTTTCTGGACCATTGAATGTGAAGACTACTTCAAAGAGTTAAAAACTGTATCATCACTGCACCATTAGTAACACATCTGATAAGTCAGGAACTCTTTATAGTATACACGGATGCATTAAAGATGGAAATAGTTTGTTTAATGATACAAAATGATAATTTTATACCTACACCTTATTTAAATTGAAAATTCATTTGCAAAATGATCTTAATCATGAAATGTAGATGGTAACTACAGTCATTGATTTTAAAATTTTGTGACATTATCTCATTGGGGATAAATTTTAAATATATACTTATCATAAGATACATAAAAATATTTTTCATATAAAAGACACTTAATATGTTCCAGTGAAGATGATTAGTGATCATCAAGGATTATGACTAGAAAATCCACCTTTAGAATGGTAAGGCAAATAAAGTGTTGGGTTCCCTATGTATAATGAATCCAGAAACATTATCAATGAATGGAATTGATAATTACCCACTATTCATATATTTTCAAAATATGGATATGAGAATAATTTATGATGTATAATATTATATCCTTTATCAAATGATTTTTCAACCATCCCTCATAGAGAAAATAAAGGATTTTCAAATAAATGATGTGGAAAATAAGAAGGAGATAAAAGTTATGATATTGTGTAAATCCTCAGTTTTTATAATTGATGAGAAATGATATGTATGATTTGGGTCATGATTATGTGTACAATTTAATATAGAGATAAAAAGGAGATTCCTAATGATATAAATATCTTAAACATCTCTATTCTCCTTATTATCACAAAGACGTATCGAAATATCTAAGGTAACAATTGGTGTGGAGATATGAAGAAGAAGACTGGCGAATATATTTCAATGTTCCTAGTATGGTATCAAGATTTTTATAAAAGAAAAAATGTCTAATGGGTTGATGAAACCATTACCCATACCAAAATAGAAATCAAAAAACATCACCAATGACTTTTCCAATAGACATCTGATGAAATACAAAGGAAATAATGCTATATAAGTTGTTTTATATCTTCTAACAATTACAACTCACATTAAATCATCATTAATGGACTTATCCCTAGATCAAACTTCACCTATATCCATCCTATATGTTCTAAGGATTCATTGAGTACCACTATAGATTGTATCTGATCGAGATCTGAGATTCAACTCAATGTTCTAGAAAATTCTACAACATTCTCTAAAAACTGAGCCAAACTTCACTATGAACTATCATACTCAAACTGATGGCCAATATGAAAAAATTATTTAGACACTGGAAGTCATGTTTAGGGCACATTCATTGGACATCAAAGGTGTGTGGGACCAATAAATTCCTCTGGTTGAGTTCTCTTGCCACAATAGTGTCTAATTGAGCATCCAAATGGCTCTATATTAATCTCTTTATGTGAAAATGTTCAAACACTAATGTTCAATTATGATGTTATTTAACATAAGCAACAATTACCTAAAATGGTTGTTAAATTATGGAAAATGTGATAAAACTTTAGAAACACATTAAGGCATCCCAACATCAATGGAATATCTATGGTGAAAAATGTCAACGGTACCTAGATTTTAAGTCTAGATACATTGTATTTATCATCATATCTTTATGGAATAGGATAAATAGATTTGGGAAGAATAGAATGCTGAGTCCTAGGTACATTGACTCATTCGAGGTCCTTTAATGAGTTAGATATGTAGCCTATTGACTGACACTTTCATCAACCTTACCTGAAGTAAATTTTATATTCTATTCATCCCTCTTAATGATGTATATACATTATCCCTCACTAGTATTCAATCCAGTGGTGGTACTATTGGAAAATTATCTATCTTATGAAGAGTTTCTAGTAATGATCATGTAACATTTAGTTAATGTTCTACATAATAATACTACTTACCTAGTCAATGTAATATGGAATAACTATATATACGAAGATCCAACATGGGGACTAGAGAAAGTGACGAACAAGAAGTACCCTCAATTGGTTTCACCATAGTGTGCAAAATGAAATTTTGAGGGAGAAATTTCATAAGGAGGGAAAAATGTAACAACATATAATTTCATCAATGGAAACCCTCTTATTATAATTATTTTAAATGATATAAATCACATAAATTCACATAGATAATAGAATACAAACATTTAAATGATGAATATATTAAATAATAGGTATTTTTATAAATTATTGAATCCTTAGCAACGTAATAGTACCCCTACCTTTAGAATAGTATTATAACCATTAAGAATTGTAATTCAGCCAACAGAATAATGACCATATCTATGAGAGTATAAATAAAACTTATGCATCTTTTAAATGATAATATGACATAATTATATCCTAGTATAAGTAAATAAAAATATTAAAAATTAAAAATTAAGACTTAGTATTTTTAGAAAACATAAATGATTATTTATAATTTTGTAATTTGAATATTTTTTAAAAGATAATTTATTTTCATAAAATAGATTCCTAAATGTATATTTTTTCTATTATGATTAAAAAATAATTTTATGAGACTTTAATTAATTTTTAAAAGTGTTATTAAATAAGTTACATTTCTAAAATCAGTATTTTCTAAAACAATGATTATTTTAATTGAATATTAAATTTCAATTCTTTGAAAAATATTTTTATTAAAATGGATTCCATTTTAAAATTATATTTATCAAAAAAATTCTTATAGTGATTTTTTGGGATTTTTCTACAACACATGAATTTTTGGTGAATAGTAAAATACTATAATTTAAGATAAAGGCTAAAAACATGAATTATTGATTCATTATGGGTGTAAGGCTGATATAAGCACCTTAATCTCTAAAATTATTTATTATTTTCAAGTATTTAGTCTTGGGAATTAAAACTCTTCATTTTATTAATGTCAAATATTAAATTAATGCATAAAATAATGAGAAAACACACATATACTCCCCTATACATACAACCCCTCTCATCCCCTATAAATGCAATCCCTCAAAACCCATTCTCCTCAAACCATCCATCATATTGTCCATGTAAAATGCTACCCAAACATCTTCCCAAGGAACTTCCATGTGGAAAAGTTTCTGGTCTCTAAAAAATAAAAAACCTAGGTGCCTTAAGGTCATTATCAAATAAGATAATTCAAGAGGTAAAACCCTCATTGGATAAATTTTAATTTACATTAATTTATTATTTATTTTCTTATCATCTCCTAAGATCCTCTATCCAAATATTCATGATAAACACATATTTTCTTTGGTACTATAATTCTATCTTCTAAGTGGAACATCCATCATTAAACTTCTCATTCCCACTATTTTATTCTAAATGATAAATTATCACTTGTGATATGTAAATTTACTGACATCATGGATGCTGCACTTTCATTTTTAATTAATCCCTTCAATTATTTTCATAAAACCACTATAATGTTTGCTAAATATTGTAAATTATTTTATAATCCTTTTTAGGTTATTGAACTAATTTATATGAATTATATTAAATAATAAAACAAAATGAGTTTGTTGTGATCGAAAACCACTAAAATTAATCTTCAACGTTATCATTAACATGTTATCTTGTGATTAATCCTTATATCTAGAAAAACAATATAAGAAAAATTATCATTAATTATTTTCACTAATAACATATTTATTCAATTATATAGAATTTTACCTATTCTACATGGGAATTCATACTCCTATTCAAGTTAATGGATCATGACATCCAAGAAAACGAACACTCTTAAATGATGAAATTAAAAATTATAACTCATCTAAAATCACAAAAATGAACGTAATATAACTATGTGTAACAAAAGTCAAGTTTAAAAGTTTATTTATTTTTTAATTAATGAATTTAATTTGATTATCCATGATATTAATCTGAAGAAATCATTCAGAAAAAATGTAAGGGGATTTTTGATCCCAAATATCATTCTTTGGGTTTTAAATCTATCACCCAATTTTTTCAATGGTTATTCCATTAATTTTTATTAAATTTCTTTTTTTATTTATTTTGTTTTCAAGGATATACATGCATCCAATATGGTTTCATGAAAAATGTTATTATTTTCTCGAAATAAATATTTTTTCAAAAATTACATCTTTAACTTATCATGAATGTTTTTCTTCTTCACACAATTTTGATGATTCTTATATCATTTATGTTATTCCCCCTTTAATTTGGGAACCAAAATGTTTATTCATGAATGTATCCTTTGTGAAATAAAATGAATTTTTTTTCATAGGTTATTTTATATCGTATATTATTATACATTCTATGTGGAATGTAAGGTAATGAAGATGTTATGATTTGACGGGTGCCCTAAAAATTTTATAGCGCATAAAAATATTATGATTTCATAGGTGCACCTAGATTTATATAGTGTTCCAATTCATTATGTAATGTAATTTTTTTCATGAGATGAAGGGAAAGATGAATGAACATGATGTTAGATTTGTTCACAACTATGTGTGGTATTTGACCACGAATGAATGATGTGTCATTTTTATGAATTCCCACATCCTAGGACTTTATCTAATTCTTTAACTCGTGATTACAATTATATTGTTATGAATATTATTTTTCTCACCCAATTTTCTTGTCACTTATTTATCCTCTTACTAGGCATCTGGATCACCATTTTTTTATATATATCCTCATGTGAACTCTTGTACTAAGGACAAAAATATGGCAAATTATAAGTTAGAGAATCCATCATTAAATAAATGTTGATGTTTTATTATGAAAAAGTTATGTATGGTCATAATTTTCCGAATACACTAATCCTTTGGATCCTGTATTTTAGCACTATTATTTCTTTAATCCTTAAAATGATGTAATATCCATGTAAGAAAGTGTAGGGTCCCTAAAAATAATACCTCACCAACCATTACATAGTCCAACTACATAAGTGTATTCAATTTTAATGATATAATGGTAATGAACTGATTCCCTTGTTGCAACTCATCTTGTGATACATGAGATAATGAAAAAAATAACACAATTAATTTATGTTGATTATTTTAAATATTCAAAACATAAAATTGACGAAAAGATATAAAAAATTAACATTATGATAAGATAATGTCAAATATATAAAATTAGATAGTTTCATACTAAATATAAATTATTTCAAAAATATAATCAAGAATATTGGAAATATGGTGACACTGTAACATTAATTTATTTCCATGGTCTTTATTTACATCCATTTTGAAGAAGATGAAGTTATATTTGAAAGATCATGTGAATTAGATGGGATAAGTTGGAAACTTGAACATCTATTTTTCAAGTCATAATAATCTTCTAATATGAAATACTTATGTAAATTTTTTTGAAATTGAAATCAAAAAATAATTAAATTGGTTATATGATTGTATATAAGAATGTGATAGGGTATTTTATTTTAATGAAAACATGATAATAATTATGAAATTCTAGAAAATATAAATAATTATAATTTTTTTTAATGTAGGATGAAGTGATAAATACTCTGTGTCACCGATAGAAAAAGTGTCATTAGATGGAAATAAAACATGACATATCACTCTAACATGTCAAAAGTAATAAGATGCTAATTGGGTGTACATAGAGGAAGGTAAAGAAAAAAATGTTGACAATATGAATCATATTAATTTTGGGGAAAGAAATAATGTCAACTAAACGTGATATAATTTGAAGTAGTAGATTTACATTAAATAACTGAAATTTTAGATATTGAATCATAAATATGAAATGTATTTATAGTTTATCGTTAATCTATAATAAAAAAATGTCTGTTATGTAAAATCTATTACACCCTTGTTAATTGTCTATAAAATCTCCATACAATGGATGTGGCGTGGAAATTGGAGTTTATGTATGAAATATTTTTAATGATTTCATAATGTAACACCCCAAGCTTCCACGGTACATTTCCCTTCGAATAATGCAATAGCGTGTGTTGTACGCAACCTCGAGCTCTAACACACACCACAACTAATTAAACTAGCCGTAGTGAATAGTAATACCTACTTTTTGAAATTTTATAAATTTTTTTTTATCAAAATGGACTTCATTTTTGTATTCGGAATATTGAAATTATCCTATGTTGAATTTTTGGTATTTTTCTGAGAACTTCTAAATTTTTATGAATAGTGAAAAATACATAAAAACAACTTTTTTAATCAAAATAATTTATAGTGATAAATTATACTATTTAGTGGTTTTATAGTATAATTAGAATATATTTTTACCATTTTATCCAATGTTGGTCATTAGAATTAATTTAACATTGAAATTGGACATAAACAATGTAACAACCCAAGATTTTAATATATATATATATATATATATATATATATATTCTTTTTAATTTTATTAAAGTCTTGTGTTGTACGCTACACCAAAAGGAGCTTGCACAACACGCATCCTTGACTTGCCTTGCATTACACGCAATCGCGACCTTCCTCGATAGCGTGTGTAATACGCAATACCGAGTTTCACTAAACAACGATATGCTATTAAAATATTATTAAAACTAGCCGTTATAAATAGTAATAACCACTTTTTTAAAATTCTGTAAATCTTATTTTTCAAAATGAACTTCATTTTTGGATTCGGAGTATCGAATTTAGCCTAAGGTGAAATTTTGGTACTTTTCGGATAACTTTCATATTTTGATGAATAGTGAAAATTACTAAATTTTAATTAAAAGCAACTTTTTTAATCGAAATAATTAATAGTGATAAATTATTAATTTGAGTGGTTTTAAAGTATATATAGAATATATTTTTAAAATTTAATACAATTTTGGTCATTGGTTGTAATTTCACTTTTAAACCAAACATAATCAAGTGTCAATCTTTTGATAGATATTGTTTCTTAAAAACACGCTATTTGTTTTAACAGCGGGATTTAATTATAAAAATAATTAATGAAACTTCTATGATATGAATTTATAAAATAGACTTTATTTTTGAATTCGGAATATAAAATATAGCTTAGGATGAAATTTTGGCATTGTTCTGAAAAACATCAATTTTTGATGAATAGTGAAACTACTAAGTGGTAGTTAAAAAACTGAATTTTTAATAAAACTTAATTTTACCGCTTCTGTGAATGGAATTTCAAAAATCCGAAAGACACGGTTGATGTCAGTAAGTAAAATGTGGTTCAATGAGATGAAAATAATTTTTTGGTGAATAGTAACTTTTTACTTTTTTTTACAGCGGTTAATGGTAAATAGGGTAACTAAGGGTAAATATGATATTACTATTACCCTAACACATGTCCTAATTCTATTGGATAAGTGTAATTCGACCAAAAACAACCTTATGAATAAAATATGACCATTTAGGCTCACTTGGATTAGATTAGGACATTTATTATTAATTTATTTAAAGAAGGGTTAAAATAGTTAAAATCAACGTTTAATAAGTAAATCATTTTTAATATGGGGTTATACATGAGATAAATTCGACTATAAATATTCATTAGAAATATAAAAAGATTTCCTACATAATGGTATTTTATTTATAATTTTTAGACATCAAATAATGTAATTTATTTATGACACAAAGATGATGCAGTAATTATCTTATTTATTAAAAATTGACATAATTGATGTTATAAACACCAAAATAAATGTAATTTGAGAATTTTTATTAATTCCACTAATTTTATAGGTTACTATGATATATTAGTGTTGATTTAAGCAACTTGTTTCGAACATATAATTCTGTTATGACTTTCACAAAAATCATATATCAAATAGTGTCAAAATTGACACAAAATAGTTTTTAAATAAAATAAAATATTATTAATTGTTATTTTATTCCTAAAAATCTAAGGTTCGGACAAATGACTTAGATAAGGATATATGTATTAATAATAATCAATTTGGGATTCGTTTGGCATGTTATAGTAAGTGTATTAACCATATAGTGAAAGGAAACAAAAAGACACGGTAAAAGTTAATATATTTTACTTAGAGTTAAATCTAATTGATAAGGTTAAAATAATACCCTAAACTTGTCTAAATTCTATTGGATGAGAGGATTTCGACCCATCCCCACCTTATCCTAGAAATAAATCAATTTGGAGCTAATTAAAACCGAACTTGACTTTATAATAAAATAATATTTTGAGATATTCCTAAGGTGCCCCTCTCCTCCCTTATAAAAGGACACCTCCTCCCTCTTCCTCCTCACACCAATTTGAGCACTCAAGCTCGGCCAACCTTTTCCAAAATCCCTTATCCACTTCCCTAGAATAATCCTAGAGGTCCTGGTCTTCGTCAAAGACCAATCATAGTTCCCTAAGTGGAGGATTCAAAGAAGCGTTCCAAAGAAGAGGTAATATCCATTACCGATCTTTTCAATTTCTTTCTTCTTCAACTTCTTCTTCATTAGTTGTTTCATAACAAAGTAATAACATCAGTATCACTCATATAATGATATGTTATTTTAATTATGAAACAACCCTATTTCACCATCTATCCATCCTATGGAAAAAGAAATCACCACGCGTGCGTACGTACGGAATACCGTCTCCACGCCGTGGTGTAATCTATTTTCCACCACCACCTTACATGGATGGGTATAATGGTGTAAATAATAAATATACATAGTTATTACAACATCATATTGATTCTGATATATTGTATAAACCACTCCAATTCAATTCAATATTTATGGAAATGATATCATCGCTCGTGCGTACGTACGGACTACCGTCTCCACGACGCGATGAGATTCATTCTCCATGTTAACCATTTAAGAATGAATATAAAGTATATATAAAAAATAATAATTAAATATATGACATTATAAAGCTACTGGATTTATGTATATATATGTATATGTATGTCATCTACTTACTTCCATTCAAGAAAGGAAAACAGCGTTCATGCGTACGTACGGACTACCGTCTCCATGAAAGGTGTTTTTCATTTCATTTATCTATCTATTATATATATATATTGAATATATATGATATATAAATCATATTTTATATTCTGGAAGTAATTAAATCATGATATAAGTAATAATAATGTCAAGAAAAACAAGTCAAAACACCTACGATAAATGAAACGATTTTACCCAAAACGCTTCTTTAACATGGAGTTTACAAAAGAACGGGTAATATAATGTCATAAGTGAACCATATATGATATCATAACAATTAATATGATTCTGTAATAATTCAATGACATTATTTAAACCATTATACAGGAGCTTCGGACACGTACAAAGCAAATCGGACATAAGGTAAGGGAAATATCACAATCTCATTTTTATCCGAGATTGTTTATACTTTGGTATTTACTGGGGTGTATTTTATCATCCACATCCATGTTCCATCAATATTTAATATTTTTTCCATCCACTTACACTAGTTTAAATCCAATTTTACCCTTCGGTGATTTTTTAGTAAAAGATATGAAAGGAATCTTTTGTCGTTTTTTTTGTACGAGGTAATTTTTGACTTTTCCGAAAAAAGTACGAGAAGAATGTTTTTTTTAACTTATACGGCATGAATGGATTTTTAAAACAATATTTCCAAGAAGATTCCTTTACAAGTTTTCATGTTTATTTTTAATCAACTTCTTTTATTTTAATGTTTAATGACATGTTATGAAAGGAAAAATGTTTTTGAAGAAGAAAGGATATTTTCCTCAAGAATTCAATTCAAGTGTTTTATCAAAATTATTTTCCATATAAGATAATAAAGGGTTCTGTTTCTATCCATATTTTTACATTGATTTGACTATGTTATGATGGAATTATGTTTATGAGTTCCTTTATCTTATATGAATGGTTTTATGATGTCACGTTGTTTAAGAATCCCATTTTTATTACATGGGTTACGCTATGATGTATGGTTTATGATTATGTGGCACACATAAGAAATGATTCATTATGAGATGGGTGGGACCTATATCTCCCTCCAATGCATTGGGTAAAGATTTTATATCTCATGAGATAGACAGGGCTGGAACGGTAGGTTATACCGGTTCAGTGAAACAGGACTGAAACGAGGGTTACTCGATTCAGAAAGGAACTTTGTCCACTAAGATAGTCTTGGAAATGAGTCATGACTAACAAGAAATGATTTTCCATGATTATGTGTGTAGGCCACAAAGTTTCATGTTTTATGTTATGATTATTGTGATTTCATTTCACTACTATGATTTATCCCATGTTATGAAATTATGCTCTCTTTTGCAGGTTAAGATTTCCAAAAGTTATGTTCTTATGAATATGATGTGATTGATTTTTATTTTGTTTACCCTTACTGAGCATTTGAGCTCACCATTTTATGTTTTCTTTTCCCCAGGATATAAAGAAAGGTTCTAGGTAAAAAAAAGGGGAAGATCTTTATGGGAGATATTGAAGATCTTTCACCACGATTAGAAGATTGCGTTCCGAGTTTCCAAAGACACTAAACTATTACGATCCTTGTGTGTGTGTTTTTGTTATGTAACAAGTATTCCGCAAAAGTAATGTAATGTCCATGTACGTTAAGCTTCGGGTCTCTACAGTTGGTATCAGAGGAAAGGTTTAGTCAACCTTTGGAAAATAGGATGCGAAAACGTTAGTGAGATCCCTAGAGATATTTCTACGGTATGTCTAGGGATGTCCCTAAGGTTAAGTAGACGTATAAGTTATAGTACTAGAACTACGCTACCGATCATAGAATTAAACCTAAGATGTTAGATATTGAAGGTACTCCCCCTTTATTATGTTGTTTTCCCTAGCATGATTTTTGCCTCTCACACTATTCATTTTGGGTTTTAGAAAATGGCTGGAAACAAGATGATTCACGATAATGGAGGATATGATGGACAATGGAATGATATTCTTCATGAGCAACCAAATGAAATGGGATTTGGAAGTCCAAAGATCATTATTATGCCGAATCAGCAATATCATAATATGATCAATAAAGTAAAATTTGGTAAGTTTCCTGACTCGGCTAATAAGAGAAAGATGGAGTTTCATGATGATCATAGAGGAAAGAAAGTTCAATTTCCCCTATGTAAATCATGTGGGAAGAGGCATCAAGGAGAATGTTTCAAAGGAACTGGAAGATGCTTTGGGTGTGGAAAAGAAGGACACAAAGCCAGTAAGTGCAAAGGAAAAGGTTCAGTTAACACCAGGGATGAAGATAATGGTATTGCTATGACATCAAAAATGGTTAAGTGTTTTAAATGTGGAATGTATGGGCATTATGCAAACAAATTCTCTAAGGGAAAGACTCATGAAGAGAATCAGTATGGTCATATGGGTAGTATTTATGTGGATGATGATGAAGAGACTACAAATGATATGTGAGATGAAAGCATTGTTGAAGCTCGGTCAACGGTTTAAGAATGTAGTGGAATGATGACTTGTTTATCATGTGTAATGTTGTATAAGTAATCTCATGGTACTCTTGGATAAAGAGACATCTAAGGATTATTACACTGTTGTCCTTCCTTGAGTTTTGAAAGTGTATGATTAATGGTACAAGTATCCATGAAAGGTTATTCAGATATTTTTGGAATGTAGATGATATGTGCATAATGAAGGGATAAGACGATAATGAGATGTTTGATTGTATTCATGAGCTCATGATTGATATAAGGACTAAGTGATATCATGGTTTGAGTATATAGAATTTTGAGGATTTTAGTTTGTGGAAGGTGTTAACTTTTAACTGCATTCATGTTTTCCCAAAGGTATTCAAGAGAATACATGATTAAGGACTTTGAATGTTTGGAATGTAACCAACAAAAAATATCTTATGATATATGGGAATTGATGATGGTATTAAATCTCTGGTAATCGTTTTCACTATGTTATGAGAGTGGATTGCAGTATTATGGATAATCCTAAAGATTGGAATGGATTATGTTGGACAAAAGTTAGTATTGTTTAAGGATAGAAGTTTTCTCGATGTTATTGATGGGATGTTATAGTAATATAGTTTTAGAAAAGGACAACCTGCGGGACGGGCGGCAGCCCATCGCGTCGGACAAGGCTGTGGAAATCGAACCCACAACCGAAGTGCGACTGGCCTTTATCGCCTACCACTGGCCTACAGGAAGTCCCTGTTTAGTAGAAACTAGTTTTATTATATTAAGCAGTATGATATATGAAGTATAAGTCCATTTTAGGAACCATATATGATTAATCTCACTATAGATCGACTTATGCATATAATTTTTGCTAACCTTTTGTTTGAGACAGATGGAATGACCCATCATTCTATCACATGATCTGCTAACACTTCATGAATAACAAATTCAACTTCATTTATTTAAGAGATGAAGTGGAAATTGTTCAAGGCACGAACAACAGTGAGATTGTACCAAAATAAAGTAAGTATTTATTCTAATTCAAATTTTCAACTTTAGGGAAATGATCTTGAAAACCAAAAATTTTGTCCCAGTGATCTTATACCTGATGAATCAGATGGTACCTTATATCATCACAAATCTATGGATTTGTGATTACTGGCTTTTCCATAGCCATGTTCTCTACCACTCTCCATCAGAACATGGTGGTTAAATTTCTCTTCTATATCCATATTTTCACCTATGTGGAAACCCAATGATTAGTTTATTTGGGTAACCGTTACGTTTCATACTTTTGTTTTTAAAGATTGGTTTTGATATTCCTTTTTACGATGTGGGTATCTATTAAAGAAACTTTCGAATAGTAAACCATTTATAACCCCGACGAATTTCGAGGGCGAAATTCATTTTAAGGGGGGTAGAATGTAACAACCCAAGATTTTATAAAAAAAAAAAAATATATATATATATATATATATATTCTTTTTAATTTTATTAAAGTCTTGTGTTGTACGCTACACCAAAAGGAGCTTGCACAACATGCATCCTTGACTTGCCTTTCATTACACGCAATCGCGACCTTCCTCGATAGCGTGTGTAATACACAATACCGAGTTTCACTAAACAACGATATGCTATTAAAATATTATTAAAACTAGCCGTTATAAATAGTAATAACCACTTTTTTAAAATTCTGTAAATCTTATTTTTCAAAATGAACTTCATTTTTGGATTCGGAGTATCGAATTTAGCCTAAGGTGAAATTTTGGTACTTTTCGGATAACTTTCATATTCTGATGAATAGTGAAAATTACTAAATTTAAATTAAAAGCAACTTTTTTAATCGAAATAATTAATAGTGATAAATTATTAATTTGAGTGGTTTTAAAGTATATTTAGAATATATTTTTACAATTTAATACAATTTTGGTCATTGGTTGTAATTTCACATTTAAACCAGACATAATCAAGTGTCAATCTTTTGATACATATTGTTTCTTAAAAACACGCTATTTGTTTTAACAGCGGGATTTAATTATAAAAATAATTAATGAAACTTCTATGTTATGAATTTGGTAAAATAGACTTTATTTTTGAATTCGGAATATAAAATATAGCTTAGGATGAAATTTTGGCATTGTTCTAAAAAACATCAATTTTTGATGAATAGTGAAACTACTAAGTGGTAGTTAAAAAACTGAATTTTTAATGAAACTTAATTTTACCGCTTCTATGAATGGAATTTCAAAAATCCGAAAGACACGGTTGATGTCAGTAAGTAAAATGTGGTTCAATGAGATGAAAATAATTTTTTGGTGAATAGTAACTTTTTACTTTTTTTTACAGCGGTTAATGGTAAATAGGGTAACTAAGGGTAAATATGATATTACTATTACCCTAACACATGTCCTAATTCTATTGGATAAGTGTAATTCGACCAAAAACAACCTTATGAATAAAATATGACCATTTAGGCCCACTTGGATTAGATTAGGACA
Source organism: Viscum album (assembly GCA_963277665.1). Taxonomy (NCBI): domain Eukaryota; kingdom Viridiplantae; phylum Streptophyta; class Magnoliopsida; order Santalales; family Viscaceae; genus Viscum; species Viscum album. Next base: position 85,329,363 of record OY728151.1, on the reverse strand, counting down.
TTTATTATTAATTTATTTAAAGATGGGTTAAAATAGTTAAAATCAACGTTTAATAAGTAAATCATTTTTAATATGGGGTTATACATAAGATAAATTAGACTATAAATATTCATTAGAAATATAAAAAGCTTTCCTACATAATGGTATTTTATTTATAATTTTTAGACATCAAATAATGTAATTTATTTATGACACAAAGATGATGCAGTAATTATCTTATTTATGAAAAATTGACATAATTAATGTTATAAACACCAAAATAAATGTAATTTGAGAATTTTTATGAATTCCACTAATTTTATAGGTTACTATGATATATTAGTGTTGATTTAAGCAACTTGTTTCGAACATATAATTCTGTTATGACTTTCACAAAAATCATATATCAAATAGTGTCAAAATTGACACAAAATAGTTTTTAAATCAAATATTATATTATTAATTGTTATTTTATTCCTAAAAATCTAAGGTTCGGACAAATGACTTAGATAAGGATATATGTATTAATAATAAACAATTTGGGGTTCGTGTGGCATGTTATAGTAAGTGTATTAACCATATAGTGAAAGGAAACAAAAAGACACGGTAAAAGTTAAATTATTTTACTTAGAGTTAAATCTAATTGATAAGGTTAAAATAATACCCTAAACTTGTATAAATTCTATTGGATGAGAGGATTTCGACCCATCCCCACCATAGCCTAGATATAAATTAATTTGGAGCTAATTAAAACCGAACTTGACTTTATAATAAAATAATATTTTGAGATATTCCTAAGGTGCCCCTCTCCTCCCTTATAAAAGGACACCTCCGCCCCCTTCCTCCTCACACCAATTTGAGCACTCAAGCTCGGCCAAACTCTGCCAAAATCCCTTCTCCACTTCCCTAGAATAATCCTAGAGGTCCTGGTATTCTTCAAAGACCAATCATAGTTCCCTAAGTGGAGGATTCAAAGAAGCGTTCCAAAGAAGAGGTAATATCCATTACCGATCTTTTCAATTTCTTTCTTCTTCGACTTCTTCTTCTTTAGTTGTTTCATAACAAAGTAATAACATCAGTATCACTCATATACTGATATGTTATTTTAATTATGAAACAACCCTATTTCACCATCTATCCATCCTATGGAAAAAAAAATCACCACGCGTGCGTACGTACGGAATACCGTCTCCACGCCGTGGTGTAATCTATTTTCCACCACCACCTTACATGGATGGGTATAATGGTGTAAAGAATAAATATACATAGTTATTACAACATAATATTGATTCTGATATATTGTATAAACCACTCCAATTCAATTCAATATTTATGGAAATGACATCATCGCTCGTGCGTACGTACGGACTACCGTCTCCACGACGCGATGAGATTCATTCTCCATGTTAACCATTTAAGAATGAATATAAAGTAAATATAAAAAATAATAATGAAATATATGACATTATAAAGCTACTGGATTTATGTATATATATGTATATGTATGTCATCTACTTACTTCCATTCAAGAAAGGAAAACAACGTTCATGCGTACGTACGGACTACCGTCTCCATGAACGGTGTTTTTCATTTCATTTATCTATCTATTATATATATATATTGAATATATATGATATATAAATCATATTTTATATTCTGGAAGTAAGTAAATCATGATATAAGTAAGAATAATGTCAAGAAAAACAAGTCAAAACACCTACGATAAATGAAACGATTTTACCCAAAACGCTTCTTTAACATGGAGTTTACAAAAGAACGGGTAATATAATGTCATAAGTGAACCATATATGATATCATAACAATGAATATGATTCTGTAATAAGTCAATGACATTATTTAAACCATTATACAGGAGCTTCGGACACGTACAAAGCAAATCGGACATAAGGTAAGGGAAATATCACAATCTCATTTTTATCCGAGATTGTTTATACTTTGGTATTTACTGGGGTGTATTTTATCATCCACATCCATGTTCCATCAATATTTAATATTGTTTCCATCCACTTACACTATTTTAAATCCAATTTTACCCTTCGGTGATTTATTAGTAAAAGATATCAAAGGAATCTTTTGTCGTTTTTTTTGTACGAGGTAATTTTTGACTTTTCCGAAAAAAGTACGAGAAGAATGTTTTTTTAACTTATACAGCATGAATGGATTTTTAAAACATAATTTCCAAGAAGATTCCTTTACAAGTTTTCATGTTTATTTTTAATCAACTTCTTTTATTTTAAAGTTTAATGACATGTTATGAAAGGAAAAATGTTTTTGAAGAAGAAAGGATATTTTCCTCAAGAATTCAATTCAAGTGTTTTATCAAAATTATTTTCCATATAAGATAATAAAGGGTTCTGTTTCTATCCATATTTTTACATTGATTTGACTATGTTATGATGGAATTATGTTTATGAGTTCCTTTATCTTATATGAATGGTTTTATGATGTCACGTTGTTTAAGAATCCCATTTTTATTACATGGGTTACGCTATGATGTATGGTTTATGATTATGTGGCACACATAAGAAATTATTCATTATGAGATGGGTGGGACCTATATCTCCCTCCAATGCATTGGGTAAAGATTTTATATCTCATGAGATAGACAGGGCTGGAACGGTAGGTTATACCGGTTCAGTGAAACAAGACTGAAACGAGGGTTACTCGATTCAGAAAGGAACTTTGTCCACTAAGATAGTCTTGGCAATGAGTCATGACTAACAAGAAATGATTTTCCATGATTATGTGTGTATGCCACAAAGTTTCATGTTTTATTTTATGATTATTGTGATTTCATTTCACTACTATGATTTATCCCATGTTATGAAATTATGCTCTCTTTTGCAGGTTAAGATTTCCAAAAGTTATGTTCTTATGAATATGATGTGATTGATTTTTCTTTTGTTTACCCTTACTGAGCATTTGAGCTCACCCTTTTATGTTTTCTTTTCCCCAGGATATAAAGAAAGGTTCTAGGTAAAAAAAAGGGGAAGAACTTTATGGGAGATATTGAAGATCTTTCACCACGATTAGAAGATTATGTTCCGAGTTTCCAAAGACACTAAACTATTACGATCCTTGTGTGCGTGTTTTTGTTATGTACCAAGTATTCCTAAAAATTAATGTAATGTCCATGTACGTTAAGCTTCGAGTCTCTACAAACAATTTCCAATCTTTTGATATAAATTGTTTCTTAAAAACACGCTATTTGTTGTAACAGCGGGAATTAATTATAAAATTAATTAATGAAACTTATATGTTTGGAATTTTATAAAATAGACATCATTTTTGAATTCGGAATATCAATTATATCTTAGGCTGAAATTTTGGCCTTATTCTGAAAAACTTCAATTTTTGATGAATAGTGAAACCACTAAGTGGTTGTTAAAAACTGATTTTTCGTTAAAATGAAATATTACCACTTCTGTGATTTGATTTTCAAAAATCCGACATACATGTTTGTAATTAAGAAGTAAAATTTGGTTCAATGAGATTAAAATAATTTTTTGGTGAATAGTAACTTATAGGTTTTTAATCGCGATTAAAGGTAATTAGTGTAGTATAAGGTAAAAATAATGTTTTAATAATATGAGATGAGCTTGAAACTTGTCCTACTCCTATTGGATGAGTCATGGCCGACCAATACAACCCATGGGTCAACTTGGGGATCCCATGGAGCCACTTTGGTCGGAAAATGACATTAATATATATTTATTTAATGTTATAATTAAATTGACACAAACATGAGTTGTTTTACTAAAACAGTTTTTAAGTGGGGTTACACAAGTCCAAATTTTGACTATAAGTATTAATAGAAAGCTAAAAATATTTCCTACATCATATTATTTATTTTATAATTTTTAGACTTTAAAAAAATTAAATTATTTATGACATCATTATGATGCAGCGATGACCTCATTATTTAACGATTTTAATAAAATGAAAAGATAATGTAAAATCCAAGGCTTACACTTGTCCAAAGACTATTGGATGGGTATATTTTGAACCCTTATCACCTTATCCACGAATTATATAAGTGTGGGACCTTTATAATCTGAAAAGCATTGTATAATAATGTAACATTTCAATCTTTCCAAAAGAGCCCCTCCTCTCCTCTTATAAAAGGCCCCCACCTCTACCACCTTATTCACACTTTAAAGCCTTTTGGTTCGGCCAAACTCTACCCAAATAATCTCCCAACTTCTCTCCCTTCATCCTAGAAGCTTTACATTAATTATAAAGCCATTCTAAGGAGTCCTTTTGATCAAATCAAAAGGAAGAACCCGAAGAAGAGGTAATGTTTTCATCACCCTCTTTCAAGTTTCTTTCTTCTTCCACTCCCTCTTTGTTTATTATTTCAATTCTAAAATTATAACTCCAGTATCTTCTATATACTGTGATGTTATTATAAATATGGAACAACCATATTCAGTATTCTACCCATCATTTGAATGACATGTCACCATACGTGCGTACGTACAGCTTACCGTCTCCACGTTGTGGTGTAATTGTTATTCAATATATTATTATTTAGATGGTTATAATAATGATATTTAATTCATGTAAATAATAAATATAACATGATAATGATTCTGTATATATGATATACTATCCAATTATATATTATTTTAATATCAAAATAATGATAATGTCGCTCGTGCGTACGTATTGACTACCGTCTCCACGAACGCGATGAGATTCATTCTCCGTCGTATCAATTCAAGTATAATTATCATTATATGATCTAAAAATAATGTTTAAGGACATGATATCATTCTGGATATGAATAAGATACAACCTATCCATGAAAACATGACTTACGAAAACGAGTAAGTTAACACCCGAAACAACGATAAATCTAAGATATTGTTAACAAAGCAATGTTAAAAGAACATATATGATATCATATGAATGTATATGATTCTTGTATAATTTAATAACAATTATTTCACCATTATACAGGAGGTTAACCTACCCCAACCAAGGAAAAATACAAGGTAAGGGAATTTCTTAACCCAACTTTCATTCTTTGGGTTAATCTCATACTTTCAAATTATGTCATGATATTATTATGTCCTATTTTGTATATTTACTTTCTATATGTATACCAATAGAGAATATACATAATATATCTCTTTTATTTTAAAAATGATCTTTTTAAGGACTTCGTCTCAATCTCCTTTCATTGAGGCATATTTCATTTTATACACAACTTTCTTTTATACGGTGTATAAACCCCTTTGACTTTTACGTTTATTCAAAAGGAATCTTTTTATACGAAGCGTTTTGATAAACGAAAAAAAGGGAATGTTTTTCTTTCCATACTTATGCGGCGACAATGACTTCTCCGCCGCCATGACCATTATTTGAGTTTCGGCTTCCTCTACAAGCCATCTTTTTTTAATGAAAAATAAATACAAAGATTTAACTTTCTTTTATTTTGGTATTGAAAATGGTTTTGAAAGAATTTTTATTATATCAATGTGTTGTATTGATATCTTGTGATTGAAATGTGGAAATGTTATGTTTCCTTTATGCATGTTTTATGTGATATGATTATGTTATGGTTTATGATATGTTTAAACTTATTCATATGAGGAATGTATTGGACTTAATAAGTGACGGGTGGAGCCCGCTATAGCTCCTCGATGCATCGATAGGTCTCATGAGACAACTAGACGTGGAATTGGCCGAGGCCCTTTCCCAATTTGATTTATGGTTTTGGCCGAGGCCTTAATCATTTTAGACGTCTTGGACGAGGCCTTGAGAAAATGTTTCAGAATGTCTGGCATTATACATTCCCTCATTATGAAAGTGGTTATTGATATTTCATGTGATTATTCATCTAGTAGAATATCCATGTGAGTAAGTAATGGAATTATTTTATTTTACTTTTGCCATATTATGCTGAAGTTCAAGTTCAATAAGGCTTTTTTTTAGTTATACATTGCCTTAAATGCTTATGTTTTCTTATGAATGATTCCGCTATATTGTTATCCTTACGGAGCATTTGATCTCACCCCTTTCAATGTTTTATTTTTCCTAGGATGTGAAGAAGTGTATTATGACTGAATTGCAAGAATAGTCAGTGAGGATATGAGTGTGGACTAGGGAGACCATGTTATTGTAGTTTTCATTTTTATGATGTAATGTAATGTTTATGAATGTATCTAGTGTTTCCAAGGCTACTAAAATAATCGGTCTTTAGAGACTTGATCTTTTGTGATCATGACAATGTTACGAAGTAATGCACCGACTCTGGGTAGCTGGGGTCGGGGCATTACAATTGGTATCAGAGGCAGTTTAGTACTAACCCTTGAAGCTAGATTTAGACAAACTCTGATTAGAGCACGTAGACCTAAGATGAACTTTGAGGATTAGTATAGAAGAACTTCCTAAAAATTTTGGTATTGTAGAGATTTTGTGATTTTTCCGAGCAATACATCCCTGTCTGGATACGAGCAGGTAGAGGCGGATCTGGCATAGATGTACCTAGGGGTAAAACCCGAAAACACCGCTTTGAGCTAGACTCGAACGGGAACTGGTGCACGACAACGAGCCTTGCTGCACTCTTGGTTACGACACTCCCGGGGGATATGATTAGGATAATTCCCATTTTATTTACAAACCACTATGAAGGGTTACGAGTATATACTTCCTCAAAGAAAACATTTTTATAATTATGGATTATATCCATAATTAGTTCAATTTATGTTAAGTGTCTTACAAGTATGGAATTATGTATTTTGATTCATAAACTAATCCAGTTTATGACATTATTTAAAAATGGCGCCTAGTGGAAGGAATGGAAACCGTATCAATGCACGAACTCCGTGTAGGGATTGCCATCCTGCACAAGATAATTATGGTGGAGCTAGTGATACAACTGGTGCTGATCAGCTTCTCACCGTACTTGGACAACTCACGGAGGTTATGAATAATAACCTTACTTGTTTGGAGCACCCTGATCTGCAACGTGGAGGATCAATGCTAGACCGTTTCATGAGGCAACAACCACCAACCTTCAATGGGAGTACAAATCCTATAGTAGCTGAGCAATGGATAAATTCCTTAGAGGAAATATTCCATGCCTTGGGGAGTAGTGAAAGGGAGAAAGTTGTCATGGTAGTTTACCGTCTCACTGGAGATGCCGATCAATGGTGGTCACCGATTCAAAACACAAAGGAAGATGATGACATATCGAATATGGAATGGAGGGAGTTCAAAGATCTTTTCCTAGAAAAATACTATCCTCGTGACCATCGAGCAGATATGGAAAGACAATTTTTGAGTCTGAGACAAAAGGAGGATGAGAATGTCGCAAAGTATGAGGCCAACTTTACAAGGTTAGCGAGGCATGCTGCAGATTATATACGTAACCCAAGAAGTAAGATTGATCGTTTATTTTATGTGTTAAAACCATTTCTCCCTCGAGCATTAGTCTCACAAACCTTCTTGTCATACGAAGATATTGTCTCGTGTTCTATCAAGACAGAAAAGGAATTCTCTAAGTCTTATGACTTTAAATCAAAGCATGATAAGAAGAGATCTGCTAAAAACTCTGGGAAAGGAAATAAGGAAACAGGGAAAAAGGGTAGAAATGAATTTCCACCCTTTGATAATTGTGGTAGGAAGCACCCTGGTGCCTGTCTAAAAGGAAAAGGAGTATGTTACAAGTGTGATGAAAAAGGCCACCAAGCTCATGAATTCAAGGGAAAGAAAGCAGCTGTCAACGTGGAATGTTATAAATGTAGAGAGAAGGGACATTATGCAAATGAATGTCCTATGCGTCAGGGGAACTTACCTCAGAAGAGGCCAAGGGATCAAGGCCAGGCTTATGCTATCACTACTGCTGAGGTGGAAGCTCCAAAAGACGTGGTGGCAGGTAATTTAATGGTTTCCTCATTTTTAGCAAATGCATTATTTGATTCTGGATCATTGCATTGTTTCATATCGTCCCAGTTTGCTAAGAAAATTAGATATTTCAAATTTGATTTAACAAGGGAGTTGTCGGTCAAAACCCCTAAGGGAAGTATTGTTGTAACAAATTTTTGTTGATTACTTCCCATTGGAGGACCTAAATGTTCTTTACCTGCTGATCTCATCTTCATACCCATGATTGAATTTGATATAATCCTTGGTATGGATTGGATTTCATACCATGATGCAAAAATTTATTGTAAGAGGAAAGACGTTACGATTCATGATGATGATGATAAGTAACACCTTATCTTTAGAGAAGAATCGTCGCCACATAATTCTTATCTAGATCCACCCCCAGTAGCTCAACTAAATTCAATTATTGGGGAGGAAGAGAAGGAAAATACTGAGGGTGAGGAAAGGAATATTCAAATAGAGGATGTACCTATTGTGAGAGTATATGTTGATGTGTTTCCGGAAGATTTACCTGGACATCCTCTAGAACGAGAAGTTGAGTTTTCCATTGATTTAATTCCTAGATCAAGGCCCATATCGAAGACCCCTTATATAATGGCCACTGTGGAATTAGTTGAACTAAAGAAAAAACTAGAGGAATTGAGTAATAAGGGATTTATTCGCCCTAGTGTTTCTCCTTGGGGAGCCCCTGTTCTTTTTGTTAAGAAGAATGATGGATCTATGAGGTTGTGCATTGACTATAGGGAGATCAATGCTATAACAATAAAGAACAAGTATCCCCTTCCTCGTATTGATGATTTGTTTGACCAACTACATGGAGCTCAATACTTTTCAATGATTGTCCTTCGGTCTGGATACCATCAGTTGTGTGTGAAGAAGGAAGACGTTCCAAAGACAGCATTTCGAACAAGGTACGGGCATTACGAGTTTACAGTAATTCCTTTTGGATTGACTAATGCACCCTCTGTATTCATGGATTTAATGAATAGAGTTTTCAAGGAATATCTTGATGACTTTGTAGTGGTATTTATTAATGATATCTTGGTATACTCCAAAAGCCACGAAGATCATGAAAATCACTTACTCATTATCCTGAAGACTCTTAGAAGACATGAATTATATGGGAAATTTAGCAAGTGTGAATTCTGGATTCATGAGATTTATTTTCTTGGCCATATTGTCTCTAAGGATGGAATTTCAGTTGATCCTTCTAAAACCATGGCAATCCAAGAATGGGCAGCACTGACAAGTATAACTGAGGTACGCAGTTTTATTGGTTTAGCAGGTTATTATCAACGTTTCGTCCAGAATTTTTCCAGATTGGCTAACCCATTGACAAAGCTCACACGTAAAGGGATTAAATTTTTCTAGACAAAAGAGTGTGAAGAATGTTTTGAAGAACTAAAGAGAAGATTAGCCAATGCCCCTGTATTGACTCTACCATCGGGGAATGATGGGTTTGTTATTTATAGTGATGCATCGAAGAAAGGACTTGGTTGTGTCCTTATGCAGAATGATATGGTCATTGCCTATGCATCACGACAGCTAAAAATTCATGAGAAAAACTATCCTACTCATGATCTTGAGTTAGCAGTTGTGATATTTGCTTTAAAGATATGGAGACATTACCTCTATGGTGAAAAATGTGAGATTTATACTGATCACAAGAGTTTGAAGTATATTTTCACACAAAAAGAACTCAACATGAGGCAAAGGTGATGGCTTGAACTACTCAAGGATTATGATTGCACGATACATTACCACCCGGGGAAGGCAAACAAGGTGGCAGATGTTTTAAGCAGAAAAGACCATGGAGTTTTGAATGTGATGTGAATTGAAAGGGATCCAATTTTCTTGGATCTAGTGAAGATGGACATGGGAATAACTAGGGAAGGTGAAACATCAATGCTTTTTCAAATGGTTTCCAAACCATCATTACTAGAAAGGATTAAGAGTTCTCAGACCAATGATGATGAATTTCAGAAGAAGATTAAAGATGTGAATGATGGAAGATTGAGGGACTTTGTTTATAAGGATGGAATTTTGAAATTCGGGAAGAGGCTTTGTGTTCCTGATATACCTGATCTAAAAAGGGAATTGCTGGATGATTCTCATAGTTCCAACTTCTCTATACACCCTGGGAGCACCAAAATGTATAGAGATTTGAAGGAACATTTTTGTTGGGACAATATGAAGAGGGAGATTGCTGATTTGGTGTCAAGGTGTATGGTTTGTCAACAAGTGAAAGCTGGAAGGCAACATCCTGGTGGAGTATTGAAACCTCATCCCATACCTGAGTGGAAATGGGATAATATTATGATGGACTTTGTCATGGGACTACCAAAGACTCCTAGAAGGAATGATGCAATATGGGTCATTGTTGATCGACTTACTAAGTCAGCACATTTTCTGGCTATACGGGAGGATCTACCACTTGAACGTCTAGCAAGACTATATATTAATGAAGATGTAAGACTTCATGGAGTACCCCTATCGATTTTTTCTGATCGTGATACTCGTTTTACTTCAAGATTTTGGAAAAGTCTTCAAAAGGACTTGGATACTGAACTTCGTTTGAGTACTGCCTATCACCCTCAAACAGATGGACAATCAGAACGGACTATTAAAACCTTAGAAGACATGTTGATATCATACTCTCTTGACTTTCAGGGTATGTGGGATCAATATTTACCACTGGTAGAATTTTCCTATAACAATAGCTTCCATTCAAGCATTCAGATGGCACCTTATGAAGCGTTATACGGAAAGAGATGTCGTACACCAACCTGTTGGGATGACGTTGGTGAAAGAAAACTTGTGGGACCAGAACAGGTGGATGAAACAATGGAAAAGGTGAAGGTAATCCAAAAACCATATCTAATCAGCTCAAAGTAGGCAGAAGAGCTATGACGATAACAGAAGAAAGGTTTTGGAATTTCAGGTGGGAGATCATGTTTTCCTAAAGGTATCTCCATGGAAGGGAGTTATACGTTTTGGTAATAAGGGTATGTTGAGTCCCAGGTACATCGGACCTTTTGAAATTCTAGATCATATTGGGGCTGTAGCTTATCGTTTGGCGATTCCGCCAAATCTCTTCGAATAATGCAATAGCGTGTGTTGTACGCAACCTCGAGCTCTAACACACACCACAACTAATTAAACTAGCCGTTGTGAATAGTAATACCTACTTTTTGAAATTTTATAATTTTTATTTATCACAATGGACTTCATTTTTGGATTCAAAATATCGAAATTAGCCTATGTTGAATTTTTGGTATTTTTCTGAGAACTTCTAAATTTTTATGAATAGTGAAAAATACTTAAAAACAACTTTTTTAATCAAAATAATTTATATTGATAAATTATACTTTTTAGTGGTTTAAAAGTATAATTAGAATATATTTTTACCATTTTATACAATGGTGGTCATTAGAATTAATTTAACATTGAAATTGGACATAATCAATTGCCAATCTTTTGATATAAATTGTTTCTTAAAAACACGATATTTGTTGTAACAGCGGGAATTAATTATAAAATTAATTAATGCAAATTATATGTTTGGAATTTTGTAAAATAGACATAATTTTTGAATTTGGAATATCAATTATAGCTTAGGGTGAAATTTTGGCCTTATTCCGAAAAACTTCAATTTTTGATGAATAGTGAAACCACTATGTGGTTGTTAAAAACTGATTTTTCGTTAAAATGAAATATTACCACTTCTGTGATTTTATTTTCAAAAAACTGACATACATGGTTTTCATTAACAAGTAAAATGTGGTTCAATGAGATTAAAATAATTTTTTTGGTGAATAGTAACTTTTAAGTTTTTAATCGTGATTAGAGGTAATTAGTGTAGTTTAAGGTAAAAATAATGTTTTAATAATATGAGATGAGCTTGACACTTGTCCTACTCCTATTGGATGAGTCATGGATGACCAAGAAATCCCATGGGTCAACTTGGGGACCCCATGCATCCACTTTGGTTGGAAAATGACATTAATATATATTTATTTAATGTTAAAATTAAATTGACACAAACATGAGTTATTTTACTAAAATAGTTTTAAGTGGGGTTACGCAAGTCCAAATTTTTACTATAAGTATTCATTAGAAAGATAAATATTTTTCCTACATCATAGTATTTTTTTATAATTTGTAGACATTAAATAAATTAAATTATTTATAACATCATTATGATGCAGCGATGACCTCATTATTTAACGATTTTAATAAAATGAAAAGATAATGTAAAATCCAAGGCTTACACTTGTCCAAAGACTATTGTATGGGTATATTTATAACCCTTATCCCCTTATCCACGAATTATATAAGTGTGGGACCTTTAGAATCCTAAAATCATTGTATAATAATGTAACATTTCAATCTTTCCAAAAGAGCCCCTCCTCTCCTCTTATAAAAGGCCCCCACCTTTACCACCTTATTCACACTTTCAAGCCTTTTGGTTCGGCAAACCTCTGCCCAAATAAACTTAAAAATTCTCTCCCTTCATCCTAGAAGCTTTACTTTAGTCAGAAAGCCATCCTAAAGAGTCCTTTTTATCAAATCAAAATAAAGAACCTGAAGAAGAGGTAACGTTTTCATCACCCTCTTTCAAGTTTCTTTCTTCTTCCACTCCCTCTTTGTTTATTATTTAAATTCTAAAATTATAACTCCAGTATCTTCTATATACTGTGATGTTATTATAAATATGGAACAACCATATTCAGTACTCTACCCATCATTTGAATGACATGTCACCATATGTGCGTACGTACGGCTTACCGTCTCCACGTCGTGGTGTAATAGTTATTTAATATATTATTATTTAGATGGGTATAATAATGATATGTAATTAATGTAAATAATAAATATAACATGATAATGATTCTGTATATATGATATACTATCCAATTATATATTATTTTAATATCAAAATAATGATATTGTCGCTCATGCGTACGTACGAACTACCGTCTCCATGAACGCGATGAGATTCATTCTCCGTCGTATCAATTCAAGTATAATTATCATTAGATGATCTAAAAATAATGTTTAAGGACATGATATCATTCTGGATATGAATAAGATACAACCTATCCATGAAAACACGACTTACAAAAATGAGTATGTTAACACCCGAAACAACGATAAATCTAAGATATTGTTAACAAAGCAATGTTAAAAGATCATATATGATATCATATGAATGTATATGATTCTTGTATAATTTAATAACAATTATTTCACCATTATACAGGAGGTTAACCTACCCCAACAAAGGAAAAGTACAAGGTAAGGGAATTTTTTAACCCAACTTCTATTCTTTGGGTTAATCTCTTACTTTCAAATTATGTCATGATATTATTATGTCCTATTTTGTATATTTATTTTCTATATGTTTACCTATAGTGAATACACATAATATATCGCTTTTATTTTAAAAATGATCTTTTTAAGGACTTCGTCTCAATCTCCTTTCATTGAGGTATATTTGGTTTTATACACAACTTTCTTTTATACGGTGTATAAACCCCTTTGACTTTTACGTTTATTCAAAAGGAATCTTTTTATACGAAGCGTTTTGCTAAACGAAAAAAGGGAATGTTTTTCTTTCTGTACTTATGTGGCGACAACGACTTATCCACCGCCGTGACCATTATTTGAGTTTCGGATTCCTCTACAAGCCATCTTTTTTTAATGAAAAATAAATACAAAGTTTTAACTTTCTTTTATTTTGGTATTGAAAATGGTTTTGAAAGCATTTTTGTTATATCAATGTGTTGTATTGATATCTTGTGATTGAAATGTGGAAATGTTATGTTTCCTTTATGCATGTTTTATGTGATACTATTATGTTATGGTTTATGATATGTTTAAACCTATTCATATGAGGAATTTATTGGACTTAATAAGTAACGGGTGGAGCCCTCTATAGCTCCTCGATGCATCGGTAGGTCTCATGAGACAACTAGACGTGGAATTGGCCGAGGCCCTTTCCCAATTTGATTTATGGTTTTGGCCGAGGCCTTAATCATTTTAGACGTCTTGGCCGAGGCCTTGACAAAATGATTCAGAATGTCTGGCATTATACATTCCCTCATTATGAAAGTGGTTATTGATATTTCATGTGATTATTCGTCTAGTAGAATATCCATGTGAGTAAGTAATGGCATTATTTTATTTTACTTTTGCCATATTATACTGAAGTTCAAGTTCAATAAGGCTTTTGTTATAGTTATACATTTCCTTAAATGCTTATGTTTTCTTATGAAAGTTTCCGCTATATTGTCATCCTTATGGAGCATTTGAGCTCACCCCATTCAATATTTTATTTTTCCCAGAATGTGAAGAAGTATATTATGACTGACTTGCAAGAATAGTCAGTGAGGATATGAGTGTGGACTAGGGAGACCATGTTATTGTAGTTTACATTTTTATGATGTAATGTAATGTTTATGAATGTATCTAGTGTTTCCAAGGCTACTAAACTAATCGGTCTTTCGAGACTTGATCTTTTGTGATCATGCCAATGTTATGAAGTAATGCACCGACTCTGGGTAGCTGGGGTCGGGGCGTTACACATAAGGAGTACAATCTATTTATGCATGTTTTCAAAAGTTTCTAAATAATATTTTTTAAAATAAGATCAGTATCCAATGTATTTATAAATGTTTAAAAAACCATTTGTGTATGAAAGACCATACCAATATGAGGATATTGATATATGAAATTAGTTTTTTGTATTAAATAAATATAAAAAAATAGTATACAAATTTTTATATGAAAGTAAAATATCATGTAATAAAACATATATTATAAATTTATTGAATATTATAAAATAGAAATAGTAAATACTTGTGAATTTTTCATATATCTTATTAAATTACTCTATACACTCAACATATTAAAACTATGTGAAAAATACTGAAAAAATAAAACTATGGAAGTTTTTAAAATATTTTGTCTCATTACTATATATTATAAATAATACCAATGTTAATTATCATAATGATGAACATATATATGGATAATGGGAATAAAAAACATTATTTATAGTATTGAAATATTATTTTTCAAAATTATCATGTCAACCCTCAATTGTATCCAATGAACTTCTACATAAATGATATGGTAAAAATAATTTTCATTTAATTATAGAATAAATAAGAGTAGTCAAGCAGTCTTATGGAGTTAAATATTTCGTAGTTAATTTATATATACTACGAAATGTAATTCATATCATTTATGTATAGTTTAAATACTAATCAATATGTTTTGTTATTTGTATTTCACATTTGTATTTATTAATTAAAATCATTTTCTATGAAAATGTAGATAATTAAATAATACTAAAAATTGAAACTGGGAAATTAATCTCTTTAGATATGTTATCAAAATAAATTATTTAAACTATGTGTTAACATACCATTTTCACATATTCCTTCCCACAAGTTCTGTAATCCAAATGAAATGTCTATAAAATTAATCTCACAATTTTCAGATCAAAACAGTTGATAGCCCCAAATATAAAAACAGTGAAATCAATAAAAACCCACCTCAAAAATATAATTTTATGAAGAGGAAATGGTTAACAAAATATTGTTATAATATTTTGAGGAAGGGAGATCAAGAGAATCAAATAAAATCTATGACACCTATAACTAATTGGGGAGACTCAATCATGAGACCTCCTGTGAGACCCTTTAATGGAATAAATATGAGGCTACATCCCTAGGAAAAATAATGGTTAAAAATCTAATGAAAAAGTAAATAAAAAATCATATTCCCTGAAATAAAAATGATTATATAAATAATAAAATTTTAAAATAACATACCATCCTATCATTTAATTAAAATAAACTATGAAAATATAAAGTCTGGAAAAATGATATCATCCTTGAATTTTTTATCAAATAAATAAAATATTTTTAAATTTATAAAATGTGAAATTTTTATATTGTATGGGAAGTAAACATTTAAAAATTTAAGGTCAAAAAATAATAAATAAAAATTAAATCCATGGGAGAAATATATGGGACTACAGATGATCTAAAATGATTTTCCTATAACATGGGTTGAGTGATACCATTTAATACATTTAAAAAAATCTATATAATTTATTCTTGACTCTTATATCTTAATAGACCAATGGTAAAAAAGGTAACAAAAACAAGTATTTTAAAAAATAGTTACGATGAGATAAAAATAAAAAATCATAATAGTACATCGCCTTACGATTATACATAATAATAAAACAAAAAAAATTAAATGATTTTAAAGAAAATAAACCATAATTTATCAAAAAATAGTTTAGGAGAATATATGATCTCTAATAGTAGGTAAAGGCACTTTTAGGGAAATAGGACACAAAGATAAATAAGATTTCATCATTTATGCACCATGATGATGCACTTGAGAATATAAAGTGAACGATCTCATGTTAATTTACTGTGAATAAACTAAATTGAAATATACATTATAATTACACTGGTCAAGGGCTATATTGAATAATGAAACTATATAGTTTTGTTAATGATGGTGGTTATGGTTACAAAATATAATACCATGAATTCCAAAACATGTTAGAAATAAATATAATTTTCCAATAATTCAAAACTAAACATGAGGTTGAAATGAATCAGTGCATGTATTTGTAATTGGTAGATTTAGAAAATTTACATATGTTAAATAGGTAGATACATGGTGAAAAAAATAATGTAAAAAAATGGATTTCAAATGTGCTATTTCAAACAATAGAGGAAGCCTATAGTATTTTATTTGGTGTGAATTGTTGTTCCTTACAACACAAAAATTTCATATCAATATATTATATGAATATAATACCTTTTGAATTATATTTTATGATCAATAATTCCCTATTTTGGGATAAGTAATTAATGTAATATTATCAATTCTAGGATTTCTTGTTATAATCATAATCTTGGCTACAAAGGGGTTTCTTGAGTTTGACTGGTGTTATGGAAATCATTAAGAAATTCATTAATTATTTTATTTTCTACTCATATCCATGAATCATATTAGGAATATAAAATTGAATAAGTGGACCCTTTTTAAGTATTTCCACACCCTCTACTTCTATTATACTGGTAGTAATGCCTTTGATTGATGAAAAAGATAAATATTTTAAGGATAAAAGAGAGAAAGATGAAACACAATATTGATATACATATTATTTGAAAAATAATTATATCATATAATAAATAAAATATTTTTGAATGAATAATTAAATGATATTGAAAAACCAATATAATAAAATATGAATGATATTTTCTCGCATTAATTCAAAATAAATTTAATTCTAAATTATCAATTAAATAAATTGTACACTATTATAGTAAGATAGTGATCATTGAAAACGTACATACTTATTTAAATAATTTTTAATATCCCTTAATTTTGGTTGACTGGTTGTTTAATATGAATAAGAAAAGATTTTGTGTTTTCTAGGGGATTGGGACATGGAAAAAAGATAAAATTACAATTGTATTTGTGTTGCTAAATTGGTGAATTATTAGAGTAAACTATGAACCAAACGATGGTATACAAAGGATAAAGGCACACAGTCAAGTATACCATGAAAATGGGAGGAAAATTCATGCATTCTTATATAAAGGTATTCTGCACATATGGGGCATAGGTTGTCACACAATTTTTTCTTCCTGGGAAATCATGTGAATTCACTCATATTGGATAAATTATATCACATTTTTGGTTTATGGTTTTGTAATCCATGAATCCATAACATGTTCCCCATTAAAAAGTGATAAATTAATATTTCCCCTATCAAGTTTTAAGTGTTTCACCAAATTTTTATCCACATTCTTCCTCCTCTATCCTTAGTGATGAGCATAAGAACCAAATTCATCTAAATGGTAAATACCTTTCATTTCTATGCCGTTTGGACTGATGTTTTTTTATTGATTATCTGGGTATGACTAATTCTCCTATTACTTATATTTTTTGGATTAGGGATTTTGGTTTCACTCTTATTCTTCTAAATCCCTAAAAAAACTTTTTATATGTTATCATAGGTTGAGGATTCAAATGGCGATTCAATAGAATTCAAATACCATGAATATGTGAGAATTCATCTATGGATTCTATGTAGGTAGTCAAGATGTTATTTCACATAGTCATAAATCTAATTATTGCTTATTTGTTTGTTATTTTCATTATATCTTATAGTTCATTTAATTACATTGATATTATTGGATAAAATTTTTGGTTGAATGATGATTTAAGACCCTTATGACCATAGTGGGGTGAATTTAGGGTGCTTATATTGATCATTGGGAAACTCAACAGGTGTGTCAACCATCTAAATATTGAAAATTGCGCTATTGGAAAAGGAATTGTTATGATAAAATATAACCCAAAATATATGTTTTAACAAGTTAGTTTAAATTGTCAAATAAACTAATGTTTGATGTGTACAGTTATTGATAATGGTATAAGGGATTTTTTGAAACATTGTGAATGGGTTAAATTAAATAATGTGATTATTAAAAATGGATTATGGCATGAAATGTGGATATGTTAAAGAGTTAAGGTATGAAGATAAATTTTATGTGTTGATTAAGTAATGATTGGTGAATATCATGTGAAATGATTGAATATGATTTGTGACATGGATAATGAGGTTAATGTTTAATAGAAGCATGCACACATAGCTTGGTAGTTACAAGTATGGGATAATGCTCAAATCTCATGGGTTGTGTTATACTGATGCTCTAAACCCTACCACTAGAATTATCTTTTTAAAGATTTAGAATGATTCTATAGTCCCCTAATAGATGCCTTTAATGATTACCTAGAATGAGTCTTTATAGTTAGTTTGATGAAATTGGATGATATTACTAGGACCAAGGCTCCATGGAATGTGTAATAAATTTTCCTGTGTTATGTTTTACTATGTGAGTTTAGAAACATTACTTATTACCTCATGCATAAAGCTTGTCCGACCTAGGACATTGTGAAATAAACAGAACACATAACTAATGGACCCAATTGATGATAATGGATTAAATTAAATAATGATTTCTTGGGTTGTATATGGGTTTCTTGTTATATATTAGTGTATGTATACTCTATTTTTTTAGACTGGATATTTTGAATATGTTATTGGTGGTGGAATACTAATGTTTACTAACAACCTCCTTAGGATGCAGTTTGGTACTCGGGCATATTACATGTTCTTAGGTCAGGACATGGGAAAGGGACATATGTTACAATATTGAGTTGGGCTTGAAATGTGAATGGATGAGGATCTGAATATGGAGTCAGGTCCTGTTTTATGGATTTTTCTATTTACTTTTCATTTGGTTTTTCTATCACTTGACATTATATTTCTTGAAATTGAATGTTTTATGTTAGGTTTTGGATTGTACCCAGCTTTGTAAAATGATTACTAACGCATGTTTCTGGATTGTTTATATTTTTCAGTTTATTTACCTTTGTTATATATTGTTTATTGCATTGATAAAGAGGGTATAGTCCCCCCAAATTTTTATGTAGTCCCTCACTACTAGTCTACGTCCTTATGCATAAGAGGAGGTACACCTGAGGTCATGTATTGAACTGGACTAAGGAACCAGTTTAGTTTGTTCTTGGTTGGAGGAATTATAATGTGGTATTAGTGGGGTTCATTTCTATGGTATTATTTTCTAGGAATGGTAGATGGGATATTAGGATGTTTTGGGGCTTGTAATTGATCACATTCTTGAGAGTAGCTGACCCAAGTATGGGGGAGAACCCAAGTTCCTAGGGTAGGGATGTACTTTTTTATGATTTTTGTTGTGGTTGAATGATATTTCACAATTGGGGGATGTACAAATTCTGTGATGTGAATTTTTTTGTTATTTTTCTCATGGTTGTAATGGAATTATGTTTTCCATTCATGTGTCATTACTGAAACATAATGATATATGTGACATGTACCACAGTTAGCACACACAAGAAGTGCATGTTGAAAATGAAGTGTAGAATTCATTTCATATTCCTAAAAAAATATAAAGATTGTTATTTCTAATAAATGTTATGAAAATAGTTAAATCTATAGAATTATAAAAAATAGATAAATAGTTATTCAAAATAAAAGGTTTAAAATGAGTTATATTTTTAGTTGTAACAAGTTCTCTAATGGGAAGTGTTCTTAAGGGGAATGATTTACATTGTGATTGTGGAAATGGGATTAATATGGTGTCCGATGAAGGACTTGTGACAATGTATTTTGGTTTAACACATGATGACCCTAACCTATGGTTGGGATGGCTGAGGGTATATCCCTAGGTTTGATGATGTTTTTTGGGATAATGTATAAGAAATGGTTTGTTTATGGAAAGTTGAAAGGATTCATTTTTGTAAACTGTGAAAGAATTATGTGTTGTGTTATAAGACACATTTTTTGCATTATAGAGAAATTCCACTATGATGACATGTTCTAGTTGAGAGAATACAAGTTATCATTGATAATTCTCCCTCATATATATAAAAATATAACCCATTGATCTGGGAAACATAAGATATAATGAATTTTGGGAGAACATTTCTAGTTTTATGCAGATGATGGAGTAGAACCTAGGGAGTGTTTTGTAGTGTTTTCTAGAAAAGACTTGAGTGTTTCATCTTATGTACCCACTAACATTTAGTAATGATTTTTGTCCTCATGTACTAAAATTATAGACAGATTCTATCTGGATTATACTTGTTCTTGTAGAGACTTCTCCCAAAAAGATTATCACGATAGAATCCCACATGGTGGAAGATCAGGAAAAGTGTTGGTTGTACATCTTGGTTAATACTGATAATATAGTGGGTATTCTATGGATGGGTTTCTTGGAAATGTTTTTGGATAATTATTATCTATAGTCCTTCATTCATGGTAGGGGTGTGGGGTTGATGAGTTCAAACTAGGGGAATATAGTGGTGACAGATTATGTAGTACAATTCAATAAATTATAATGATTTTTTCTATCATTGGGAAACGTGCGTCCGATTGTCGCCGACTGACTGGTCAATGTTCTGATGCTCTGTTAATGTTTATAGCAGCACATGGGACAAATCCTCGGTGATGATATTTTTTAATAGTCATTTTTTAGTTTATTGTATTCTGATTGGGGGGGGTTTGTTTGATAGGCTTATGAAATTATTGATTGATTAAGATTTATTTAACAAATTCATAAATATTTTGGTGAGTTCATTTTTAGGGATTTATGCTTGTGATATCCTTGAGATTTGCTTTATATTGCTTTAAAATTAACACCCACTTCACAAGATAACGTTGATTGGAATTCCTAAGTGTTAAAGATTTAATCCAAGTCTTAACATAACTGAGGGTTCTAATATGAATCATATCTTGTTTATGATAGTTTATTTATGGTTCCAATAACTCATGGAATCCACACATTAAGCAAAACTAGTCATTAATCCATGACATGTTAAGTCCAACATACACAATGTTAAATTGAAGAATATTCATCGAGCAAATACTCGCTATCACATAAAATCCCAAAATTTTGACTCACCCCAATAATAGTTTTACTCATCCATTGATATTAACAGTAATCTGGTTTATTATATTTATGATGATGAATTAATAAGAGAAAAAAAATAAAGGGATAAGAAATGAGTTGTGCGTTGAACACACACACACAAACAATGATGAAGATTAAAAATAGAATTTTGATTGAATGAGAATGAAATAGAAGGGAAATGTTTTCAACTGTATTTAAACTATTTTAAGAAGATTAATATTACACTACAGAAGGTGGATGATAATAAAAGATATTGAAGAAGAAACATTCATTAAAAGAGAATTACAAAGAAAAGTCTTATAAGATTACAACAAAAAAGAACACAAAAGTAAATGAAAACAAAGAGAAGAGGGATGGTCTCCCAAGTGAAAACATGAGTATGGAAGGTCCCACCAAGCCATTGTTAAGGATTTTGTCGTGCCAATATGTGCTACTCTCTTCTGAAATGCCAACCCCCTACAAATAGAGAAGGGGGTCATATTTATAGTCCAATGGTGTGGGCTCTTTTCATTCCAAAACTGCTCCTCCACTTGCATCTCCAATTAGATAAATAAAAAATCCAAATATCGAGATATGATTTTCTTAAAAGTTGTAGATAAATATCTTCCATGTCTAATCTGAAAATTTGGCGCCCATTGGACTTAAGTAGAAAAAGTTAATGTCACTTGATTAAATAAAGTTAATCTGTCCATTTCAATCCAAACTTTTTGGAAGGAAGAAATGTGAATGGGTTTATCAATATGAAGATTCCTTTTAATAAGAATTATATGTTCTAAAATGTCGGCCGTCTATATATCCTCTTTCATTCTACAAAATTTCAGCATGATTTGATGATTACAGCCTGAGATATGCCATCAATAGTGTACTGAATTTAATTCTCAAACAGAATGGTTGGCTGAGATTAAATGAATAATTTGGGCCCATTTTTGTACATTTTAGCAATGAAATATTTATCCAATACACCTTGAATTGTTAGCCGAATGTTTGAGGATAATTAAGGAATTTTAACTTCTGGATTGAGCCCAATAATTCAATCTTCATGGATGGTCCAGTATCTTCATAGATTCGGTGGGCCTTCTTGTGTGGTCCATATGAGACTTCAAATGGGATAATTAGACCATGATCCCTTCTAATAAAATGTTGGATATTGAATTAGGAATCCTAACAAACAAGAACCCCACAATTTTGATTAGTATAGTGATAGTTATATATAAAATTATAAACTAAATCAATTGGAATACTTCTAAAGATGCTAAAAAATTATACTTCATATTAAAACATTAATATTTCAAACAAATTATGAAAATTTCACATAAAATAAGTAAAGGGAGTATATAATAAGCCCTGAAATTATTAATATAATCAACTACCCCACAATTATCCTTGTGCATGTCCTTGTGTGCAACCAATTTAAAAAATATAAAAAATATATTTTCACTCACCAAAAAATATTAAAATTCTTTTTCCCCAATAAGGAAAGGTTTAGACGATATCACTCATCCATATTGAATTCACGATAAGTTTTTACCAAAATAGTGTTCCAAAAACAATTCATTTTTTTCATGCTCAAATTAAAAAATGGAAAATATGGACACTCAAAACGCACACCTCTCAAGATGATAAAATTCATTTGTGGAGGTTCACTCTTTCACCAAACAAAAGTGAAAATATTAGAGTTTGAAAGATATCTCAGCTTCCAATCCCTATCCAATGTGCTCAAAAATCAAGAGGTCTTTCTAGTGGTTTTTCCATGGCTGTGGGATGGTAGGAAGATGATATCCAAGAGATAAGAAAAGGGGGGTAAACCACCAATATAGAAAAACCAATGGACATGTTTTTTTGAAATGAGACATGAATGGAAATGGAAACAAAATTTTTATGACGGAATGAAAATGTGAAATAAGACACAAAAGTGGAAGTAAATATGAAGGGAATGTGAAGATGAAATATTTACAAAACACAAAACTTCTCCCAATGACATAAGAATATAATGCAAATGTTCTTTTTTTATTTTTTCTCGAAAGATAAATGTGGAAAAGATATCAAACTCATATCCCAACCCATGATTGATATCCTCATGATACTAATTGTAATAGTTATAACAAGATCAAAGGTTGAGGAAGAGTTATTTTTGTCCTACCCAAGAAACAACCCAATTTTGGTTCTTTTTTCATTTTTTTTGATTTTTTTGAACACATTTCAATAATATTTACAAAATTACATAAATCAAAGTACATGACATTCCCTAAAACACACTAAATGACAACGTCTCCCCCACACTGAAATGGATGCTTTCCCTCAAGAATTTGATAACACAATGAAATCAACAAAGGGTATACAAAATTAAATCCATTCCCCCCATGCATAATTTTTTTTTAAAAAAAATGCAACAAAAAATCCATGTTGATATTGGGAGGGATAAGCTATTGGGCTTGTAATGTGTCTAATAAAGAAAAAGTGTACATAGGATCGAATAGGCTTTCAAAAGGAGGATTAATTTAAGGGAAATGTAAGGATATTTGGCCATTGTAATTCTCATGTGGTTCAGAAAATTCCTCTATCATTTTAATGTACACTAAAGTAAGAAATTCTGATTGAAGGTCCAAAAACTCAAGATTCAAAAATGGAGGTGAAAAAAACACTCATTTTGAAAATATGGCCACCGATGGCCGTGGAATAGAAGCAAATGGTGTCACTAGAAAATGGGGAAAATAATATTCCATATCAAAAATTGAGAATTAAGAATTTATGGGTTTTGACACAATATTTTTTATCCAAATATATTATAAAAACACAAAAAAATTTAGATGAAACCTTGTTTTTTAACTCCCCAAAATGGTTGGATAGTATTTGAAAATTGGAAGGTGAGTAATCATGACTCTTGTTTTTAAATATTTTTTAAGTGATATTTTTTTAGGTTTTTTTTTAGTTTTTTATAACGACACACCCACAGAAAATAGAAAGAGTAAATAAAAGGGTTTGATAAAGAAAGAGGTAAAAATGAGAATGAAGGCAGAAGAGAGAGAGAGAGAGAGAGAGAGAGAGAGAGAGAGAGAGAAGTTAAATGGAAAGAGGTGCCTCTTGGTTTGTATTTGGTTTGTTTCCATCTCCATCCAGTGGTGGGTCAACTGCAGAAGTTGGGGATCTGATGGAAGTTGATGTGGTTCCGGGATTTTGTGCCCTTTCATGGTGATGCTTTAACTGATTTCCATTATCTGTGAATGTCCTTTTAGAAGAGGGGTCTAGGACTTTCACTACACCAAATGGGTAAACATTAGTAATGAAAAAAGGACCTTCCCATCGAGAGTTAAACTTTCCAGGGTGAAGCCGAAATCATGTATTGAAGAGAATTACCTTTTAACCTTCATGAAATACCTTTCGCAGGATGTGTTTGTCATGGAGAACCTTGGATTTTTCTTTATAGATATTATAATTCTCATAGGAATCAAGTCGACGCTCCTCCAGTTCATCCAATTACACCAATATTTCATCACCAGATTTTTCAAAATCAAAATTACAAGTTTTCACAACCCAAAATGACTTATGTGGGGTTTTAATGGGTAAATGACATGCTTTACCAAAAACTAGCCCAAAAGGAGTCATCCCAATGGGTTTTTAATTTGTTGTTTGGTAAACCCAAAGTTCTTCAATAAATCATTCAGTCCAATATTTTTTGGTGGATTTTACAATTCTCTCAAGAACTCTTTTCACTTCTCTATTATAAGGTTCATTAATTAAATTTGTTTGGGGTGATATGTAGTTGAAGTTTTATGTACTACCCCATTATTTTCCAAAAGAGATTCCATGGTACTATTACAAAAATGGGTTCCTAAGTCACTGATCAAGGAAAGATGTGTGCCAAATCTATGGAAGATGTGTGTCTTTAGGAACTCACTAATAGTATGTGAATCATCCTTTCTTGTGGGTTTCTGCTCAAGCTAGCTAGAAACATAATCAACTGCAAGAACAATGTATGAGAATTCATTGTAATGGGGAAATGACCTCATGATATCAACGCACCAAACATCGAATATCTCATAGAAAATTAATGGCTTTAGTGGCATTTCATTTCTCTTTGAAATTGTACCAATCTTTTGGAAAGAGGGACATGATTGACAGAAATCATGTGAGTCATTGAAGAGTGAATTCCAAGGGAATCCAGAGTTTAGAATCTTTTGGGAGGTCCTTTGTGGTCCAAAGTGGCCACCTCTAGGAAGTGAGTAACATAATTCTATGATGGAGGAATGTTCATTCTCATCCACACATCTTCTTATTACCATGTCTACCCCAGTTTTACAAAGTTTATTTTCTTCCCAAAAAATTTTATTTTGAATCAATTTGCAACTTTATTTTTTGTAATTTTGAAAAATATTCTAGGAAGAACACTAGAAATCCAGTAATTTACAATTAGTGAATACCATGGTATTGTTGGAGTGAGTGAAAAAAGGAGCACAGTTGGAAATTCTGGATCAATTATTTCAGAATGAGAAGAATTATAAATTTTACTCAAGTGACCAGCCATAGGGTTTTCTTTTCCTGGCCTATCATTGATTTCAAGGTCAAACTCTTGGATCATTAGGATCCATATTATTGGCCTCGGTATGGAATCACTTTTCTTGAGTAAGATCTTTATAGTATAGTGGTCTTCAATGATGATGATTTTGGCACCTAAGAGATATCGCCGCAATTTATCTAAGGAAAAAACCAATTCTAAAAGTTCATCTTCAGTGATAGTGTAGTGAGATTGAGTTTCATCCAATGTTTTTGGGGAGTAATAGATGACATGTGGAATTTTTTCTCTTCTTTGACCAAGAACAACCCCAACAGCACTATCCAGAGAATCAAACATCAACTCAAAGGGTAAGAACCAATTTGTTTGTTGTATTATTGGGGAAGATGTAAGAGCAGTTTTGACTTCAACGAAGACTCTCTTGCAAACCTCATCGAAATGAAAAGTGACATCATTTTGGAGAAACCGAGTGAGTTGGAGGGAAACCTTACAGAATTTATAGATGAATCGTTGATAGAAACTAGCATGACTGAGGAATGAACAACTGTATCAAATATAAGTGGTTTCAAGAAGTGATTAGATCATGTCAATTTTGGCAGGATCAACTACAATAACATCTTTTGAAACTATATGCCCTAGAAAAATCCCATTTCTATCCATGAAGTGACATTTTTTCAAAATCTAACACAAGGATACACATGACAGACTTTTGAAAGACTGGAGAATGTGAATTCAAGAAAGATTCAAATGACTCACAATAAATGGTAATGTCATTCCTGAATACCTCAATTCAATGTTCAATGATTTTAGAAAAGATACTCATTATACACCTCTTGAATTTTGCAGGAGAATTGCAAAGGGATAAAGACATTCTTCTATAAGAATATGTTCCAAAGGGGCATGTGAATGTAGTATTTTCTTGGTCCTGAGGTGTGTTTGGTATTTGGATGTAGACATTGTATCCATCAAGAATGCAATAGTGTGACTTTCCAACTAATCGTTCCATAATTTGATCAAACAATCGAAGAGGGTAGATATCTTTTCATGTTTCAACATTAAATTCTCTGTATTCGATTCACACATGCCATTTGTTTATCACTCGAGATGTGAATACCTACCCATGTTCATTTGTGACAACAGTTATCCCACCCTTATTAGGTACAACTTGAATTTGACTAACCCATTCACTATCAGAAATAGGATAGATAGTACCAGCTTGAAGAAGATTGGTGATCTCTTCCCTAACTACCTCAAGTATGAGTGGATTGAGTTTTCTTTGTGATTGTATAATTGGATTGGATGATTCCTCAAGATGGATTTGATGCATGTAAAGATCATGTTTGATTCTTGGTATTTTATCTAGGGTCCAACCTAGTGCCTTTCTGTTTTCCACTAACACCTGAACAAGTTTGGACTCCTCATTTTCATTAAGTGAAGCGGAGATAATGATAGAATATGATTGATCAGGGAAAATGAGTGAATATTTTAGGTGTGTAGGGAGAGGTTTCAGATCATTCTCAACATTCATTTGTGGGTTATAAAACTCCGGAATGGAGGAAGGGACATCAGTTGCTTAAAATTCATTTTCCTTGATATTTTCCAATGTGGGGTAGTATATATCATAATTGATGTGGGATTCAAGAGAGTTTTCATGTTTTTATAGATTAATGGATTCTATGAATGATAGGTCAACATCAATTTAACCCTTTATAACTTGGTTAATCATGGTGCATATTTCATGAGATCCTTTATCGTTAGAACATGATTAGCATAATGGAATGGGGTTCAATTGACTCTCAAATGTATCCTCAGAAACATGGATTGAGAATGTAGAGTGATCCTTATATGGGTATCGAATGGATTGGAAAATGTTGAACATGAATAGTTGGTCCCCAAATTCCATGATAAGATGTCTGAATGGACATAAATTTTGGTTCTAGAAGTCATGATAAATGGTCTTCCTAGAATTGGGGGAGATCAAGAAGTGTTTGTCTCACCTTCCATGTCAAGGACATAGAAATCAGTAGGGAAGATAAGATCATTGTCACAAATAAGGACATCTTCGATTACACCCTTCGGACTAGCCGTGATTTATTTGGCTAACTGAGTGATAACACCCATTGGATGTAAGGGACCTAGACCAAGGATGGAGAAGATAGATTTGGGAATGACATTAACTTAGGCTCCTAGGTCTATGAGTGCATCATCGAAGTTGGAACATCCAATTGGGAATAGAACTGTAAAAGTCCCTGGATCCTTAAACTTTATGGGAATATACTGCAGGGTGGAAACATTTTTAAAGGTCCTAAGTTTCCTCTTATAGGTGCACAATTCATTAAGAAACTCGGCATACTAAGGGATTGGTTTAATGGTATCTTAAAAAGGTATGTTGAATTCAACACGTCACACATGTCGAGCATTTCATGATTGGTTTCACAGGACTTCTTTGGCATAGAAACATCTTGAGGAAAAGGAATTGGATCCTTAAGTGGAATGGAAGAAGGTGAGGGAACGGCTTCACGTTCCTGTCCATATTTCCTTTTATTTTCATTTTCTCGGTCAACATTCAAAGGAGGGTTGGAGGACTCAACATGAGGCATAACAATTTGCTTTCTCGATCTAAGTGCAATTGCACTAATATTACCGTTGGGGTTGGGTAATGGTTGAGCTGAGAGTGGGGAAGAATTTTATTATTTTTGCTGGCTCAGGTGGGATGCAAGTTGAACAATTTGGGTTTTAATGTTCCGGAGAATAGAACAGGTGAAGGAGGAAAGATCTTCAATAGTGCTTTCCCAAGGTTGTTTGGAAGAAGAGGCTTGTCTCTGATTGGGATTTCGTTGATTTTGGTTCCTCGGAAAGCGATTGAATTTTTTTGTGAATTGGAATGTCTCACTAGGATAGTGGAATCAGGAAGGAGGATTGATCCTTTGAGGTTGAGGAACAGAAGGGTAAGGTTGTTTGAAGTTACCAACACCTTGACCATATTGGAATTGGTATGGTTTTTGATGAGGGTATTTAGGGGTACGGGAAATGGGATCCCCACATATCAAGTTACGGTTATGTGTAGAAGAGAAAGGCTCGGAATGGGTTTGGTTGATGTTTCTAAAAAACTGACCTGATTGTTAAGGGTTAGTGTTCTTCTGATCATGTGCTACACTGAGCTCCATTTGTCCAGTTGAATCATATTGATCCTCTTGAGGCTTTAGACATGTGTCAATTGGATGAGATGGCGAGTTGCAGATTCCACAGTTTTTGACAGGTCTAGGAAGCATTGATTGCCGAGAAGATGATTTTGGGGATTTGGATGCCACAACTAGTTGCCGCACAAGACCTGTAATCTCACTCATCCATTATGTCATCTTGTTTGGCTCTGTTGATTGATTATCTTGGGATTATTTGACTTGATTATTTTCTCGAGTATGGAATCTTTATGTGTTTTCAGCCATGTTTCTTATGATATCTCTTTATGTTGTAGGAGTTTTATCAACAAGAGCACTCCCACATGCGGTATTAATGAGATTTCTCTCCATAGACAATAAACCATCATAGAAGTATTAGATCAAGAGTTGGTCAGGGATTTAGTGGTGTGGATCAGTTGCAAAAAGATTTTCGAACCTCTCCCAGTACTCTTGGAGTGAATCATTGGGGAATTGATTGATACCAGTAATTTCATTTCGGATAGAAGTAGTACAAGAAGAAGGAAAGAATTTCTCTAGGAAGAGTCACTTCATGTCATCCCATGTGGTTATGGAACCAGGAGGTATGTAGAAAATCCGGGAATTAGAAATGTCAGCTAGGGAGAAAGGGAATGCTCGGAGTTTGATTTTTTCCTCAGAAACCCACTGCGGCTTCATGAAAGAGGACACCACTTCGAACTCTTTATGGTTGAGATGTGGATCCTCACCAGCTAGCCCATGGAAATGAGGAAGAAGATGAATCAAACACAATTTGAGTTCAAAATCAGCCTCTATGTTTGGATATTGAATTCCAAGAAGTTTGTAATTCATATCAGGGGTAGAATGTTCTTTAAGTTTTTGTTCCCTAGGATTGGCCATATATAGTTCAATTCGTTGGAAAATGATATGTTCTTGAATGAGTTGAATATCTCTCATGTTCCTCCTCAGTTAGAAATGTGTTTGATCAATTTTAGGGTCAAACAAAAATGAGGGATTTTTTGGGATGATATGGGGTATTCATAGAGACTTTGGAAGAATGAGGAAGACATGTTTTTCTTTGTGTTTTTTCTGTTTATGATTTTTATGAGAAGGTGGGTGTTTCATTGTGTTTATTTTCAATTTTTTTCAATTTTTTTACAGTAACCAAAAACTAAAGACTATTTAATTAAACCAACCCTAGAATTATATCCATTTAAAACAATTGGCCGATTGTCTCTTATCGACCAGTCAATGTTTGGATTCTCTGCTAATGTGTATAGCAGCACTCTGGTCAAATCCTTGGCGATTATACTTTTTAATAATCGTTTGTTTTTAGTTGATTTTATTCTGATTGGGGGGGAGGGGGGTTGTATGAAGAGATTATGAAATAATTGATTGATTAAAATTTATTTGAAAAAATTATAAATATTGGGGTGAGTTCATTTTTAGGGAGTTATGTTTGTGATATCCTTGAGCTTTCCTTTATATTAAATTTAAATTAACTTCCACTTCACAAGATAACGTTGATTGGAATTCCTAAGTGTTAAGGGTTTAATCCAAGTATTAACATAACTTAGGGATCTAATCTCAATCATATCATGTTAATGGTAGTGTATTTATGGTTCCAATAATCCATGTAAACCACACGTTAAAAAAACAATTCATTAATTCATGACATGTTATATCCTACATACACAATGTTAAATTAATGATTATTCATCGAGAAAATACTCTCAACAACTTAACATCGTTTACTTTTGACTCACCCCAATAATATATTTACTTAGACATTAATATTAATAGTATCATGGTTTATTATATTTTTTATTATGAGTAAAAAAAATAAAAAAAATAAAAGGATAAGAAAGCAATTGTGCATTGAACACATGCACATAAATGATGATGAGAATTAAAAATAGTATTTTGGTTGAATGAGGAAGAAAAATAACGAAAAGGGTTTCAACTATGTATAAACTATTTTATGAAAATTAATATTAATCTACAGAATTTGGATGAGAATAAGAGATATTGAAGAAGAAACTTTCATTAAAACATAATTAGAAAGAAAATATTTACAAGATTCAAGC
Organism: Viscum album; assembly: GCA_963277665.1. Taxonomy (NCBI): domain Eukaryota; kingdom Viridiplantae; phylum Streptophyta; class Magnoliopsida; order Santalales; family Viscaceae; genus Viscum; species Viscum album. Next base: position 85,298,156 of record OY728151.1, on the reverse strand, counting down.
AAAGAAGAACACAAAAGTCAATGAAAATAAATAGAGGAGAAATGTTATATCAAGTGAAAAAAAGAGTATGAAAGGTCCTCTCAAGACCTTGGAAAGGATTTGGTCAAGCCAATATCTAATCCTCTCTTTTGAAATTCCATCCCCTTCAAGGAAAGGAGGGCTGTATATATAGCCCAATGTTGTGGGCTATTTGCATTCCAAAACTTCCCCTCCACTTGCATCGCCAATTTGATAAATTAGACAGTAGAATATCAAGATATGATTTGATTAAAAGTCATATATAACTATCCCCTATGTCTACTCTGAAAATATGGCAGCCATTGGACTTAAGGAGCCAATGTTATGGCCGGTTGGTTAAACAAAGATAATCTTCCCATTGCAATCCAAACTTTTTTCAAGGGAGAATTGTGAATGGGTCTATCAATAAGAATATTATTTTAAATAAGCATTATTTATTCAATAAAGTCAGCCGTCTATATATCCTCTTTCTCAGTACAAAATATCAGCTTTATTTGATTAATACATCCTGATCTATTCCATGAATATGTAAGATCGGTATAGAGTAAGTAGTTTCCAACCTCTGATACAAATTGTAGGATCGAAATAGTGATGTAGATGCTCAATATAAAAGAGGGGGGATGAATTTTATACTTTAAAAATTCCTTTGGAACCTTTAATGTTAGTTAAGTATAACTATGTTTTCATTAAGCAAGGAAAAAGGGCAATGTTTAACAAAGTTAAACTAAGAAAATTCACAAAACCTCTTCACATCGAATGCAAACTAGGAAAGAGATTCCGAATGAGGGTTCCGGAAATATGGTTCCGGAAGTTGATACTTAATAAAATATTACAATATGAGAGTATACCTAAAAGCGTATAGAATCTAAATGAAACAGAGTACAAGTAAGGAAGTATAAGAAAGTTATACTTTCCTTATACTACAAAATGAAGCGGAATATAAACAAGTAGTAAAACTACTAGTAACAAGATATATGTCTTTTAACCCAAAGAGAAGGGTATCCAAAAACCTTGGATAAAGGTACCTTGATTTATACTTTCAAACAAGTCTGTCTTACCCACACCAGGGTAAGCCCTCGATACGAAGATCGGAGTCTCTGTCTTGCTAGCCCCGCAAGACCTCAACTTCAAGGTAGTTGGCAACCTCTGTCTTCCTCAGCAAGGAAGCCCTCGAACTTCAAGGTAGTCGGCACCTCTGTCTTCCTATCCCCGGAATCCCTCGAATGTAATCACCAACATTCGGAGTCGCATGAAGCTTTGAGAGTTAATAAGAGTCTCTCTCTCTAGAAATCACTTCAAGCAGATTAGTCAGCCTTTCAGTACTTTTTCATCCATTAGCTCAGCAACAGCCATCAACAGCTACAAGCTCTTTCAAATGAGCTCCTATTTATAGGTAAGGTCGGCTCCTTCTCCGACGGTCATATTTTCCTTAAAGATCGGAGGGACCTGTACACGTGTCACTTAGACAATGGTTAGTTTATAACAAAATAGACGACATCGTTTTATAACAAAACAAGTGTAACAGAATGTACGACATCGTTTTAAACTCTAACATAAATGTTCGGAATGAAAACATTGGAGTGAATGTTTGGAGTGTAAGGAACAATAATAAAGAGTAGACAAATTATAGAAATGTAAGCAATATAAATGTTCGGAGTCTAACAAAGATATTTTTCGGAGTCTGAATTAATTCAGAGTGTATAAAACAAAGATACTCAAATTTTGTTTAATAGGTGAATTCGGAATGCGAATTCGGAATAGGAATTCGTCATCAGAAATCGTAATGAGAATTCATCATCAGGATTTATAATGAGAATTCATCATCAGGATTCGTAATGAGAATTCGTCATCGGAATTCGTAATAAGAATTCGTCATCAGAATTCGTAATGAGATTTCGGAATTAGATTTCTTCATTAGAATTCGTAATGAGAATTCTTCATTAGAATTCGTAATGAGAATTCTTCATCAGAATTCATAACGGGAATTCAGAATGAGATTTCTTCATTAGAATTCGTAATGAGAATTCTTCTTCAGAATTCGTATCCTCAATCTGGAATAGAACTTAGTCAGAGTTCATATCCGGAATTCAGAATGAAACTTCCTTATAGTTCTTATCCATAATCCGAATCCTAAAACAGAATGATTTATATCAAAGTTTCAACAATTCCAAGAAAATGAATCTGAATCTCATACTTAAGAAAGCAAATTTTCTTATAAAATCAATTTTCCTTATAAAAGCAATTTTCTTAAAGATAGGGTGTTTGTGATTTTCAAAACAAGAAGGAATGGAAAAGTCATAAGGAAATCCTTATTGACTCAACAATATCCCCCTTTTTGGAAGGCACAAACATCCTTACGAAAAAGAAATTCTAAGAAGAAATAAAAACATTAAGGCTTATCTCCCTTTGCTTTGTGTACATTGATGAATACGACTAACTCCCACTTAGACTTTGAAACTCTAAGGATCGTAATCAGATTTCCGGAGTGATAGATAAGAATGTCTTCTTTAATGAAAATGCTCCCCCTTAAACTAACTCTTATTATAGTTTTTCTTTTTCTTAAGGATCTTTTTCTTCTCCCCTTTTGATAAACTCTTATTAGAGTTCTTCTTTTTCTTAAGGATTTTTTCCTTCTCCCCCTTTGTGATTTTCAAAAAGAATTGGACGGAATGGAAAAATACCAAAGTGCTTGAAAAATTAGTAATGACAACAATAGAAACGACAAGCACAACTTTCATTAAAATTTGAAATCTCAGCAACAACAAAAAAATACAACAAAAAGATAGGATTTGGTTATTTTGGATATTTTTCCTTCGACATGAGCCCCTTTAGAATAGTCTTGATCTTCTTTAGGTCTTTATGATCTTCTTCATCTTGCTTCTCTAAGACAACTATTCTTTCGGATTGAGATTGAATTTTTTCTTCATGGGCTTTCAGCTTTTCTTCCTGAGCTTTGATCTTCTCTTCTTGAGCCTTCATCCTTTCTTCAAAATCAATAAGATGATCCCTTTCAAACTTCCAGTTTTGAGAAACGGAATTCAGCTTCCCATTCAGATATCTCACTTCTTGAATCCGGAATTTCTTTTCTTCTGTCAGCTTCTCCTCAAAGGTTGCAGTTAACTCATTTATCTTCTTGTCCTCGGTCTCAAAATCATCTTTAACATTGTCTTGAAACTCATCGAGCTACCTCATCTCTTCCACAGTCTTCTTCGACCAGTTTTTCATACTCTTGCAAGATCTTCAATGAGCTTCGTAACCAACAAAAAACGTTTTTAATTGATCCTCAATCTCAACGCACTTGTCCATAACCATAGATACAGAGTCGGTTTTCTGATTCAACGCATGTTGGAGCATCTGACATCTTCAGTCAATACTTGAGAATGTCGGAATAGATCCCACCAACTTCTTTAAAGACTGGACAACAAAATCATGCCCCAACGAAGATGACTCTGAATCTGAAATCTTTCTTGGAGAGTTTTCATCCTCAATAAGCTCCAACTTCCTTTTAGACGAATCACCATATTCTCTTTTCTTGCTAGCCACTGATTTCGTAGTTTCAACAAGGAGTTGCTTCCCCTTGTCTTTTTTCAGAATTGATTCTTGATCAGGAGTTTTCTGCTCGCCAGTAGACACTTGAAAAATCTCATCAACAACTTTCTGAACAACATCTTCCTCATCCTTATCCTTCTCTAGAGTTACTAACTTAGAGGATTCAGCCTCTGAATTTCAGAGTGATAGATGTTCCGAAGGTGATCATTTATAATCATCCACTTGTTTCAAAAGATCTCCTGTCTCACAACTTCCTTCAGCAACTTCTTCTTACTCTCCCACTTGCTGAATCTGCTCAATTTTCTCAACATGCTCAGTTGTAGTCTCTTCCAGAAAATCAAGGTTTCTTCCTGGAGTCTCAGGTAGAGATTTTAGGGAGAAAGATATCGAAACTGCGATGCTTCCGGATACTATCTCATTAAACTTTAACAACTCTTGGACTACCTTGGCTTCTGACATCTTCTTCTTAAGCTTATTTTCCTTCGCTTGTTTTTCAAGCTCATCAGCAGTTTTCTCCTTCAAGGCCTTAGCCTCCGCAGGGTCCAATCCGAACTGTGGATCCCCTTCTTTCCTTTTCTCTTTATCAGCTCTCCACTTTGTAACTACCTCATCAGGATAGGTCTTCTTCTTCTTTGGTTTGGGAGGTGCGGTTTGAGCTTCCTTAGACTTAGGATTTTCGACTACAGCTGCAGCTTCCTTCAACTTTCGTTTCTTTACTGGTTTGGATGATTCCGGTTCTGTAGCCTTCAGAACTGCTTCTTCTTGATTAGGAAAATCAACGAACTCACCAATCTACTTGTTGAAAGATACATCCATCCTCTTCAGGGTGTCATCACTAACCAGCAAAATTTTACAAACCCTTGGCTTAGATCTGCAAGCTTCCTTGAAGGATTCAAGGCACCGAACTATCATCATTGATAATATTGCTGGCTACATTACGATCTGTTCTCTGAGATTTCCCTTCTTAAGATTCTAAATGGTTATAAGAATGTGCCTCATGAAGTTAAACTTCCTTAGATTTATCCGAAAATCTAAGATATAGATCTCAATCATCTTCAAGCTGTCTTTATCACCTTTCCTTGGTACGATAAGTCCTTGCACCCATAACTCCAGAATCCGGAAATTTGTGGATAGACTTTCAATCTTCGGAGCCTTGTCATCAGCCAGTCCGAGAGTTTCTAAGGCTTTTTCCTTGTCGAAGCTACCCTTAGAGTCCGGCAACACATGAGAAATAAATTAGTCTTCTCCTTCATAAGACAGTCCTACCAAGCTTAAAGCCTTGGTGTAAGAAAGTTTGTAGGTCTTGCCATACGACTTAAAAGAGAACTTCTCCCTATCATCTTCCTTAAAGAAGGAAACTGATTCATAGAACTCGACAAGTAAGTCTGAATATACTTCATCTTGGTTCCCAGTTTTTGACACTGCAACCTCTTCCCAACCATTCAACTTAATGTTCCTTGAGATAAGAGAATCATAGATGTTGAAGAAATCCGGATGAACTAACCTTTCTCTGTAAACTAACCATTGAGAAATAGGCTTAGTGGATGAAATTTCTTGAGATGCTAACTCTGCAGACATTCGGATCTGAAGTCCTCTGAGAAGCTCGGAACGGATAAAACTGAAGTTCGGAACGGCCTTAAAATAGAGGGGCAGGACTTCGGGACGCGAGAGCTTGAGATCGATGTGGGACGAGTATTTGGGTCCCCTTTATATAGGCAATGAAACGACAGTTCAACTTCCTCGGTTGATCTAACAGTTAGAATGAGCTGAGATCAGATCTGATGGTTGAAAACTTAAATCCGATCTTTTTCAAGTTTTTATTAAAGAAAATAATTAAGAAAACTATAATCCGAAAACATAATACAAGAAAATTCCAGCAAGTAAGATATGACTACGAAAACTTGAGTAAGGAAATCATACCTTCCGGATTAGCTTAGGAGGATTATTCGTAATGGGTAATATAAAAAGATGATTACGAAAAAAAACTTTATTATGAAAAGACACAGTTCTCAAAAGTTTACTATGGAAAACAATCTCACTACGAAAAACACAGTACGAAAAAGTCAATATGAAAAACACATTGTAGGGAAAAAAATCGGTACAAAAATTTGGTTATGAAACTGCCACTACGTAAATTTTCATTCCGGAATTTTTCGATACGAACACTTCCATTCCAGATGTATTCTGTACGAGAATGTCCATTTTGAAAAATTTTAGTTCCGGAAGTTCCATTCCGAAAATCTTCATTCCGAAAAATTTGAAAACAAATTTTGAAAAACTTTGTTTAAACAAACAATAAAATGTACTCCCCCTATGAAAAGGAGTTTATTACTGTAAGGAGACTTTTTCAACAGAAATTTAATTAAGAAAGATTACCTTATGGTTATCATTCCCAACTTCTATTTAATATATTCAAATCTATCAGAAGGCAAAGATTTTGTGAAAATATCATCAAGTTGGTCTTGCGTTCCGATAAACTGAAGAATAATATCTCCTTTAAGTGTGTGTTCCCTAAGAAAGTGATGCCTATTATCTATGTGTTATTCATGGGAGTGATGTGCAGGGTTCTTACTGAGGGCAATGGAACTTGTGTTATCACACAAAATTTGAGTTTTAGTAAAACTCAAGCCATAGTCTGTGAGTGTGTGTTGCATCCACAACACTTGTGAACAACAACTTCCAGCTGCTACATATTCAGCTTCAGCAGTGGAGAGTTCTACAGAATGTTGCTTTTTGCAAGACCAAGAAACTAAATAATCTCCTAAGAAATGACAAGTTCTGGATGTACTTTTTCTATCCATTCTACATCCACCAAATCCAGCATCAGAAAAGATTTTTAGAACAAAATCATTTCCAGAAGTATAATATAATCCTAGATCCATGGTTCCCTTAAGGTAGTGAAAAATTCTTTTTACTGCCTTTAAGTGAAATTCCTTGGGATTGGATTGATATCATGAACATAAGCGTACTGAAAACATTAAGTCTGGTCGACTAACTGTTCAGTAAAGTAGACTTTCTATCATACCTCTAAAAGATGTTTGATCTACTGGTTTCCCAGCTTCGTCAAGATCTAAAGAGTTTGAGGTACCAATGGGAGTACTTATACTCTTAGTGTTGTCATAACCATAATTTTTAAGAAGATATTTAATATACTTATGTTGAGATATGTAGGTTCCTTCTGGTTTTTGAGAAATTTGTAAGCCAAGGAAAAATGTTAACTCACCCATCATACTCATTTCAAACTCATATTTCATTAGACTTGCAAAAGAGTCATTCAAAGATTGCTGAGTTGAACCAAATATAATGCCATCAACATAAATTTGAACAATAAAAACATTTTTCTTATCTTTCATTATAAAAATGGATGGATCTGCATTTCCCTTAACATAGTTATTTTGAAGCAAAAATCCAGTAAGTCTATCATACCATGCTCGTGGGGATTGTTTAAGGCCATACAAAGCTTTGGTAAGTCTAAAAACATGATCAGGATGTTTTGTATCTTCAAATCCAGGAGGTTGTTCAACAAAAACATCCTCTTGAACATAACTGTTATGAAAAGCACATTTCATATCCATTTGGAAAAGTTTGAAATTAAAGAATGCTGCAAAGGTAAGTAGAATACGGATAGATTAAAGTCTAGCTACTGAAGCATAGGTTTCTTCATAGTCTATTCCTTCTTGCTGATTATAGCCTTTAGCAACAAGTCTAGCTTTATTTCTAACAATGAATCCATTTTCATAACATTTATTTCTGAAAACCCATTTTAATCCAATAACAGAAGTTTCCATAGGTCTTTCAACCAAGGTCCAGACTTTATTTCTTTCGAATTCATTTAGTTCATCTTGCATTTCTTTAATCCAATCATCATCACCTAAAGCTTCATCAGTGCTTTTAGGTTCTAATTGGGAAAGAAATGCTAGATGTTCTACTTCATTTCATAAGGAACTTCTAGTCCTTACAGGCTGATTTACTTCACCAATGATACTATCACTGGGATGATTCTTAAGAAACACCTGATTTGGATTTTGTAAAACCTGTTCATCAACATAGGGTAGAAAGTCTTCTGGGGTAAATGTTTCAGAAGTATCTTCTAGAACAATTTCCTTATCAGAAGGTTCTTCTATCAAAGGTTGATAATCAGTTTTTGAAAACACATCCGAAGATGTAAGTTGGGATGGTTTAAAAACAAAATGATCTGATTCATCAAATTTTACATTTACTATTTCCTCAACAGTGCAGGTATTTTTATTAAAAACTCTATAAGCCTTAGAAGTTGTGGAATAACCTAAGAAAATTCCTTCATCAGATTTTGGTGCAAATTTGTGTAAGTTATCTTTAGTATTCAAAATTAATACTTTGCAACCAAAAACATTGAAGTAGGAAAGTCTTGGTTTTCTACCATTCCATAACTCATAAGGAGTTTTATTAAGAAAAGGTCTAATCAAAACTCGATTTATAGTATAGAAAGCAGTACTTATAGCTTCAGCCCAGAAATGTCTAGCAATAGAATATTCACTCAACATGGTTCTAGTTATTTCTTGAAGAATTCTATTTATTCTTTCAACTACACCATTCTGTTGAGGAGTTCTAGGTGCTGGAAAATCTTGAGTAATACCTTTCTTACTACAAAAAGTTTCAAAATCTGAATTTTGAAATTCTCCTCCATGATCACTATGAATAGTTTTCAATGGAAGGTTTTTCTCATTTATAACATGAGCTCTAAAACTTTTGAAATAAGAAAAAGCTTCATATTTCTTTGCTAGAAAATAGACCCAAGTAAATCTAGTGTAATCATCAACTAGAACAAACACATAGTATTTGCCTCCAATACTTCCAGTTTGTGTTGGACCAAAAAGATCCATGTGCACTAACTGTAATGCATCAGTTGTTGAGACTTCACCGATTGACTTAAAACTAGATTTATGTTGCTTTCCATATTGACAAGGATCACAAACTTTATAAGAATCAAATCTAAGCTCCGGTAGATCCTTAACTAGTTTTTTCTTAGAGAGTTTACATAAGTTTCTTCGATTACAGTGACCTAGTCTTCTATGCCATAATCAAGAATGATCTTCCATTGCACTTAGGCAAGGTAGATCTTGGCTTCTATGATCTTCTAAGTTTAATGTGTAAACATTCTCTTTCCTATTAGATGAGAGAATAAATTCTTCCTTGGAATAGTGTACTAAACACTTATCATTCCTAAAATTCACAAGGTAACCTTCATCACATAACTGACTTATGCTAATGAGGTTGTGCTTAAGACCCTTAACAAAAAGAACATTTGAAATCAAGGTTTTACCAAGAAAAACAATATTACCAATACCATCAATCTCTCCCTTAGCATTATCTCTGAAAGTTACCTTCCCTCCTTTCGTTTTGATAATATTTTCAAAATAGATTTTGTTACCAGTCATGTGCCGAGAACATCCACTATCCATGTACCATGTATTGTTGCTGGTACTTTCTTTATTTTCCGGAAATCAAGAAGAAAATTAGACTTTAGGAATCCAAACTTGTTTGGATCCGAGATTTCCAGACAATAAAATTTTAGGAACCCACATCTTCTTAGAAAAGTAAGTTTGTGAAATCCTAGAGATTGGGTTTTGTTTAAGGAACAATTCTTTGCCTGGTGACCACCACATTGACACTTGGTACAAAATGGGGCACGTTGAGGAACAAAATAATTGTTACTGAAAATATGTTTTTCATGGGTATAACCAAATCCAGATTTATTTCTTAAAGGTCGTATTTGGGAATACATCTTATGAAAATTTTCCTTACCATGGGTAAAGTTTGATAAACACTTCTTTAAGGAAAATATTTCGGACTTGAGTTTTACAACCAAGTTTTTATCCTCAAAATCATTAGTTTTAGAATTAGAGTTAGGCTCGAAAACATTTTTCGTAGAAATTACTTTTTCTAACTCTTTAGAAAGTTTGTTCTTCTGAGAACTTACTTCCTCAAGATTTTTTGAAATATTTTCTAAATCCGAATTTTTCCTATCAAGATCTTTAGAAAGATCTGATATCTCTTTTGTAAGAACATAATTCCTAGAGTTTGCCTTATCAAGTTTCTTGTTGAGTTTGGAATTCTCAATCTCAAGAAGTTCAGCAAACCTAGAGACTTCTTCATAAGTAGGTAATGTATTTTACTCATTAGAAAATGATTCTTCATCAGAAGAATTATAATACTTACTATAATTCGAATTTAAAGAAACATTGGTCAAAGATTCAGTATTTCATACCTTAGCCATAAGACAATGATTATAAATATGTAATCTGGTTATAAGACAAAGATTCTTCTGTCCTGAAGATTCATAATCAGAAGATTCATCTGAAGAGTCACCACCACTGGCACTCCATGTGTCATTAGCTTTCATAACTTTCTTAGCTTTGACTTTATAATACTTCTTTCTGTTCCTGTGTGAATGTCTTTCCTTTGTTTCTTTCTTTTTGAGCATACGGTAATCTGGTCTAATATGTCCAGCTCTTTTACATTCATAACAAGTAACTTCTCCATCTTTCTTATATTTCCTTTCCTTTTTCTTATACTTAGATTGAAAATTTCCTTGTCCAGCTATCTTGTTCATCCTTCGAGCAAGATTGGCTAATTCATTTTCAGATACTTCACTCTCACTTGATTCAGATTGGAAAATAACTTTCTTAGACTTGGATCTGGTTACTCTCTCAGGTATCTTAGCTTTCATATGATTTGATGTTATAGTAAAATCAATAGTACCATTTCCATTCTTCTTCTTGATGTTGTCTGCATCTCTCTTCATTCTAGTTTCATGTTGTAGAAGAGTTCCAAAAAATTCATCAAGAGTAATTTGAGTTACCTTCCTGTTCTCATCTATAGCTGTTCTCTTGGATTCCCACTCATTGGGCATAATGTCAATTATCTTGTCCACAAGAGCTTCATCATCTAAACCTTTCTCTCCCATAGATTGTAGACTGTTGACTATAGTCATGAATCTTTGTTGAACTTTACAGATAGGTTCTCCATAAAGAAAAAATGAAGCCATGATATTCAACTCTAAGCATAGCTCTTCTAGTCTCAATCACTTTGGAAGTCCCAAAGTGTGTAACCTCTATATTCTTCCATAAACAATTAGCTGCTTCACAAGAAGAAATTTGGCTATATATATTTCTGTTCATTGAACATTGTAAAGTGTTCCGTACCTTATAGTTGAGTTGATATTCTTGCTTTTCCTAGTTAGTAAAAGTTCTGACTTCCTTGTTAGGAATTTTATAATCACCAGTAAGCATAACAAAGTTGTCTACTCCAGTATTGATAAAAAAAGTCTTCATAAAATCTCTCCAGTATTCATAGTCATTACCATCAATGATAGGTGGTCTTGTAGGATTCAGATTTTCAATTGAACCAACATTAATTCCTGCCATACTTAAAATAACTTTGCACACAAACTTGTTAGTAGCAAAAGAATCGTAATCAAAAAGACCGGAATGGGAAATGTTCAGAATGGGAAAAGTTCGGAATGGGAAAAGTTCGGAATGATAAAATGAGCAAGAAAAACATATATGTGAGTACAAGTATTTCAGATACCTCCTTTGATACCAAATGTAAGATCGGTATAGAGTAAGAGGTTTCCAACCTCTGATACCAATTGTTGGATCGAAATAGTGATGTAGATGCTCAATATACAAGAGGGGGGGTGAATTGTATACTTTTAGAATTCCTTTGGAAACTTTAAAGTTAGTTAAGAATTACTATGTTTTCCTTAAGCAAGGAAAAAGGGCTATTTTTAACAAAGTTAAACTAAGCAAATTCACAACACCTCTTCACACCGAATGCAAACTAGGAAAGAGATTCTGAGTGATGGATCCAGAAATATGGTTCTGGAAGTTGATACTTAACAAAAGATTACAATATGAGATTCTACCTAAAAGCGTGTAGAATCTAAATGAAACAGAGTACAAGTAAGGAAGTATAAGAAAGTTATACTTTCCTTATACTACAAAATGCAGCGGAATATAAACAAGTAGTAAAACTACTAGTAACAAGATATAAGTCTTTTAACCCAAAGAGAAGGGTATCCAACAACCTTGGATAAAGGTCCCTTGATTTATACTTTCAAGAATGTCTGTCTTACCCACACTAGGGTAAGCCCTCAATACGAAGATCAGAGTCTATGTCTTGCTATCCCCGCAAGCCCTCAACTTCAATGTTGTTGGCAACCTCTGTCTTCCTCAGCAAGGAATCCCTCGAACTTCAAGGTAGTTGACGCCTCTGTCTTTATATCCCCAGAAGCCCTCGAATGTAATCACCAACATTCGGAGTCGCACGAAGCTTTGAGAGTTAATAAGAGTCTCTCTCTCTATAAATCCCTTCAAGCAGATTAGTCAGCCTTTCAGTACATTTTCATCCATCAGCTCAGCAACAGCCATCAACAGCTACAAGCTCTTTCAAATGAGCTCCTATTTATAGGTAAGGTCGGCTACTTCTCCAACGGTCATATTTTCCTTAAAGATCGGAGGGACCTGTACACGTTTCACATAGACAACGGTTAGTTTATAACAAAATAGACGAAATCGTTTTATAACAAAAAAAGTGTAACAGAATGTACGACATCGTTTTAAACTGTAACATAAAAGTTCGGAATGAAAACTTTGGAGTGAAAGTTCGGAGTGTAAGGAACAATAATAAAGAGTAAAAAAATTATAGAAATGTAAGCAATATAAAAGTTCAGAGTCTAACAAAGATAGTTTTCGGAGTCTAAATTAATTCAGAGTGTATAAAACAAAGATACTCAAATTCTGTTTAATGGGTGAATTCAGAATGTGAATTCGGAATAGGAATTCGTCATCAGAAATCATAATGAGAATTCATCATCAGGATTTGTAATGAAAATTCATCATCAGGATTTATAATGAGAATTCATCATCGGAATTCGTAATAAGAATTCGTCATCAGAATTCGTAATGAGATTTCGGAATGATATTTCTTTATTATAATTCGTAATGAGAATTCTTCATTAGAATTCGTAATGAAAAATCTTCATCAGAATTCATAACAGGAATTCGGAATGAGATTTCTTCATTAGAATTCGTAATGAGAATTATTCTTCAGAATTCGTATCCTGAATCTGGAATAGAACTTAGTCAGAGTTCATATCCGGAATTCAGAATGAAACTTCCTTATAGTTCTTATCCAGAATCGGAATCCTAAAACATAATGCTTTATATCAAAGTTTCAACAATTCCGAGAAAATGAATCCGAATCTCATACTTAAGAAAAATATGGATGAAAATATGATAAGGATAATTTTTCTTATAAAAGTGATTTTACTTAAGAAAGAAATTTTTCTTATAAAAGAAATTTTCCTTATAAAAGAAATTTTCTTAAAGATAGGGTGTTTGTGATTTTCAAAACAAGAAGGAATGGAAAAGTCATAAGGAAAACCTTATTGAATCAACAGAATAGTGTGCTGATATAAATTCTCGTCTAGAATGGTGGGCCAAGTTAAAAGGAATCATTTGGGACCATTTTTTTGGACATGGACCCTGAAATTTTTATCCATGACTACTGGAATTTTTATCCAAATTTTTGAAGAGAAGTAATGGATTTTACCTTCTGGATTGATTCCAGTAATTCAATCTTCACAGATGGTCAAGTTTCATCATAGATTATGTGGGCCTGCTTGTGTGGTCCGTATAAGCCTTCAAATGAAAGAATTTTCCCATGATCCCTTATAATGAAATGTTGGATATTAAATTTGGAATCCTAAAAAAGTATAACCAAATAATTTGGATCTTTAGGGTGATATCTATAGATAAAGTAGTAAACTGACACAATTTGACTACTTCTTAAAATGATCAAAAATTATACTTAGTATTAAAACATTAATATTTCACACAAATTATGCACATTTAATATAAAATAACTAAAGGGAGTATATAATATGTAATATAAATCTTAATAACATAAATTTGGTATAGATGTGGTACTGTTAAACCAACTAGGATTAATACACTAAGCGGGGGGGGGGGGGTAAATCAATGTTTACAAGATTAAAACAACATACCTTTTGGATCATGTTTCGTAATTAAATAGAACCATATTCTCTCTCATTCACAAAGTAATGTATGAAATAAAATGAAAGAAAGAACAAGAGACAAATATTTTACTTGTTTTAACCTCACTGAGCTACATCCAATGATCATAACAATGAAATGTTCTTTTGGACCATATCCACAAAAGCTACCTTCTTCAAAAATTCTTAGAGATGACTCGCTATCTCTTCTAGATTACAACCAATCACAAAACATAATATCGCTTCTCTCTCAATTGAAGTTTGATCACATGTTATTTATAATATCCTTCTTTTATTATATAATTCAATATTTTTTACAACTCATTTACTGTATCATTATGTTCAAATTTCATCCACATGATGAATACCTCTTTACTATCGATTTACTATACACTCACTTTAGTTTCACACATTGTTTTTTGCATAACCATTTAATGTATTGAAATAAAGTTCACCAACATTTGTGAAACATTTATATTTTTCATAGAATTATAACATAAATTTAAATTTCTTACATTTCATTATACATTAATTAACTATTCGCAACTATTACATGATTTAGAACCCTAACATTCTATAAGGGTTGAGCTACTAAAAAGAGGGGGTATCCATCAATTTATAGGCCAACCGACCAAGAATGAAAAATCCTTATATGTAATCATCTGGACTCATAATATTTTCTTGTTCATTTAAGATCCCTAATTTACATCATATTTTCAGGGTAAAATTATATCATGCACAAGCTCCATCTCTTTTTCACGGATGCACACAACTCTGCATTCATCACACAAATGTTCATTTTGTGGAAATTTAAATATCTCAGCTACTTCCTACCTTATCCATACATTGATTCACTGATTCAAATTCATGGATTGTGATAAAACATTTTGAATCACCAACAAACTTGCACACAAAAATACGAGTTTATGTGAAAATTATTCCTTTTCCAAAACCCCCCTTTTCCATCCCCCATATTATAGACCCCAAAAATTTGGAAATCCCTAGAAAATGAAGCAAACTTTTATACACACATTTTATCCCCTACAAATAAACCATTCATTTAGGCTGGACCTTTGTAATCATACCGTGTCAAAAATATCTCTTACACTCAAAATATGATAATAGAAAAAAAATCAACATACACAATCAACCCAAAACTCTGCATTGTTACGTTGATAGATTTTTTATCAACATGAAGATGTGGTGATATGTTTCCAGATTTTAATTAGGAATGATATCATGTCCAAGGTAAATATATTACATGTAAAGAGGTTTATAGAGATGATGGATTATGACCTAATCTTAAAGGGGAACATTAAAGAGGTTCTTAGGGGCGGACATTATGTTTTAGTTGGGTGATCTAGTGGTGATAATTCCAATGTCATGATTTTCCATTTTTAGAGTATCACCAGGGATGTTGATGAAAGAGTAGTAAAAAATGGAATCAATTTTAGGGTAGTGACATAGTCTTCTATTATCAGTTAGGTAGGCTGAGAAACATATGGGGTTAGTATCCCCGGCTACTAGTAGAGTGCCAAGCATATGGAAAGTGGGGGAATGTGGAGATGTGCTGTAGGAATCCTTCATAGTTGGGAAATCAGGGATGGTGGAGACCAATGTAGAGTGAAGATATGGGTCAAATTACACTTATCAGGCATGCAGTTGGAGATCAACTGGTGGTATGTGTCAGGGTGGTGGGTGTGGTACTTCATGGAAAAATCTCCCATATAAGAGGATTAGTGAATAATTTGGAACATAGATCTAGTCCAATCATAGAGGGACATTTCAACTTTATGTATTTTATCCCATATTTTGAAGTGATGAGGCTATGACATTAACAAATTGAGGTAAGATTCATTTATCTTCTACGCAGGCAAGTGATTTATTTGATAATAGTGCCTAACATTCATTCATTTTTACTCAATTTGTTTCCATGTTGGGTCTAGTGATGGAACATATGTGGGGTGGGGGGGGTGGGTTATGTCGGTTGATACTCTATTAGGGGTTTGATCAAAAATTATCTATAATTGTAAGTGGTGTGCTCTTGAATTCAGTGGGTACATATTCCAATGGCACTTGTTTCTAATTAAGGTGTAAGGTTATCATCTTATTTTGGGTTTGTATTGGATGGTGTGGTACCGATCCCTTATTGAATTATACAATCGTGGGATAAGATCCACATCTCGTGAGGGAGATACTTATGCCAATCATAGATTATGGGACATCCGATTAGTCCTTCAGGGCTAGTATATCATCACCTTGGTGATATAATACCCCATTTTCCCTATCGTATGCATGAAGATGGGCGAGTAGTCAAAATTTTCATTCCTATGGTGGTGGATCGGTTCTAGGAAGTGATACGAAGGGCTTATCAGGGATACATCTTAAGAGAGATGTTTTGTTAATGATAGAGTTACTACTGTGAGAAGAACTAGTTTACTTTTATCCTTGTAGAATAACACTGGTAGAACATTAAAAAAATAAAAATATGTTGGAAGAGTTATAGAATAAGGGGTTAATTCATTTGAGTACTTTACCATGGGGATATCAGTTGTTGTTTTCCATGAATTCTAATGGGTAGCTCTGGTTATGCATCCGTTATTGGATGATGAATCATACCACGGTTAAGAACAGGTAACCTATTCCTAAAATCATTGATATTTTTTATGACCAATGTTCCAATTCAGTGTTATACAAGAGTAATATGAGATCAGTGTATCACCAGATATGGTTGATACCTTCTAGTGTACCATGGAATTCCTTTAGGAGTAGGTATATGTTTTGTGAGTTTTTTATGATTTCATTCCAGTTTGACCAATTCCCCGGTAGTTTTTTTCTCCATAATGAACCAAATCATCCATCCTTACCTATATAATTTCCTATATGTCTTTTTTTGATGACATCTTGGTGTACTCTAAGACACGTGATTATCGTTCCAAATATCATTACATCATCTTGAGTAGTCTAAGATAGCATAGGATATACAACACACTATCCAGGTGTCATTTTTTAACATGGTGAATTTATAAGGTCACATCATCTCAATGGAATGTGTGTTTGTGGACACTGAGAAAGTTCAAGATTTTGTGTCCTGAGAAAATACCAAGAATTTTTCTGATACCCAATGTTTTCTAGGAATATCAAGCTATATTTTAAACATTATAAAATGATTCTCTCAATTGGATGCATCACTTATTGGGTTATCCAAAAAGGGAATCAATTTTGAGTGGCATGTGCCACTCATGGATTCCTTCCAAGAGTTAAATGAATGGATCACTAATACATGGGTTTTTATTCTTCCCAAGATAGGTATAACATATAACTTATTTTTTCATACATTTGATGACGGTATTGGAGATGTATTGATGTATAAGGATAAGTTTGTGGAAAATGGTTAATCGTTGTTGGGGACTCATGAATGAAATTAGCCTACACATGATCTTGAGTTAGACATTGTGGGTTTTTCCATAATTTATTGGTCGTATTATTTTCCTAGAGATTATTTTTTGATGTATAATAATCATAGAAGCCTAAAGAATATCTTTGGTCACAGTGATTTGATTATTTAGTAGTGATGATGGGTTGAATACATATAGTCCATTGATTTGGAATATGATTATATAATGATACGGGGTAACTCTGTCTCTAATGATTTGATTCCAAATAATAAAAATGAAGTGGTTTAGGAAACTAGTTCTTGGTGGCGGGTGATGGTGTTGTTTTCTAATATGAACCTAGAATGTCAGCATGGGTAGTCAAAAATGACCCTTACATCATTAGAAGTTGACTCCTCACTTTAAATTCAGATCAAGGAGAGGCAGTATGAGATCTAGAGTACTTTTTATTGTGGGGTATCCATAAAGGCCAGGAGCCACCATCTAGTCAGAGAATTGGTGATGATGAGATATTTTACATATGTGTCGGGGTTAACATTCCCACAAGTATGTGAAAAGATTTGATGCTTGAGTTTCATTCCTCGAAGTGGGTAGAGCATCCTAGTTGATATAAAATATATCTTGATCTTTTTAAATAGTCTTTATAGCCAATGATGAATAAATAGGTCACATGATTCATTGTGTGATGCCTTACTGATTAGCAAATGAAGACAGATTATCAGCACCCAAGTGATTCTCTACATCATTTTTCCATTCTGGAATGACAGTCGGGTGACAAGACTATTGATTTCATTATGGGTATACCAATAAACCATATAATAATGACATGACCACGATAGTTGTGGATTAGTTTACCAAAGTGGATCATTTACTAAAGATATGATATAAATTCTCCATTGATTAGCAGTGTGTGTTTTACGTTCGGTGTATTATAAGGTTGTAGTGGGTGTCGTAGACTATATTTAAATATCGTGATCAGCATTTTACATCAGGATTTTGGAAGGGGATACCAAAGGAACATGGTACCCTGGTGTTTTTGACAATGTCTTTACACCTGTAGATATATACATAGTCAGAGCCTACTATTCCGATGTTATAGTACATTTGAGGTCATGTGTCCCCGGCTTTGGGGGAATGTGGTGAAACAGTTGTTACTTATTAATTTTTCCTACAATAGTCATTACCATGATATGATTTATATAGAACCGTATGAGTCACTCTATGGTAGACCATTCCGATCATCATTGTTTATGATAGAGGATGGTAAATTAGAGTAGTTGAGATAAAGTTATGTGTAGGATAAGTTGGAACATGTTTTTATGATTTATTAATATACATCCATGAATCAGAGTAGGTATAAGTCCTATGGGGATTAGTATCATAGATCTACTATGTTTTTGTGGGATTATGTGTGTTTCTTACATTTTCACCAAGTTTGGGTCACCATAAGATTCAGAATAAGGGTAAGATGAAACCCATTTACATGGTTCCATCTGCGATTTTGGAGAGTATTGGACTGGTAACCTAAAAATTGGCTCTTCCAAAGAGGTATATTTGAATGAATGTTGTTTTTTATGTATCGTAGCTTTAGTAGTATTACCATAACCCATCTCACATGATTGATTTTAGGGATGTTGAGATTTTGGGTGATACATCATTTCAAAAGTGTTTTGTTAATATTGTGGATCTTGTTGATAAAGTATGGGGTAAATATTGGACCCTTGGTATAAGTTGTATCATGGAAATGATATGGATGAAAAATGGGAGAGGGAGTATGATATTCATGTTCAATGGCCTAATATATTTTATTTGGATGCTTGGTAATGTTTGGATGTGTACCTTGAGGGAGATCCATTATATGTTGAGGATGTTGTAAGATCTTAGAAATTTTGAAGGTTCATTATTATTTAAATATTTGTTTGTATGAATTATATTTGGTTAATTGAATGTTTATAGGGTATATTGAGAGGCTTGGGGTGGTCCAGGGGATCAAGACACGAATTATTAATAAATATTTCATAATATGCATGTTGCACGAGTGTCACATGGTTAGGAAACCATGCTCTAAGACCACCATTTCCATGGGAAATGGGAAAAAAGTTATGCAAACCATGCACGGGGGAAGGCCAGACCAAGTAGTCCTTTATAGAGGAATTCTAGAAGGTCGGTGCACTATTTTTCAAAATATGCAGTCTTCCTAGGTAATCATGAAAATTCACCCCTATTGGAATAAGGATGGTGTACAATTGGTGAATAATTTGGAAAACCGTGTAGAAAAACTATTTTTTCCATTAAAAATTGAGAAATAAGTATTTCCATTCTCTGGATTTTAAGTGTTTCACCCAATTTTCTTCACCACTTTTCATCTTATGTCCCTAGTGATGAAACTAATCACCCGAAGCATCCCAATGGGATATATACATCATTTAAAGGAAGTTTGGAATGTCATCAAATTCAAATTCAATCTCCATATAACGATAAAACATATATTGATTATTATTCAATATTTGTGCTTATAGTTTCATTCTTCTTCATCCAAGTCCCTAAATTCACATTTTTCTTATATACCATAGGATGAATCCTTAAAGGGTGATTGAATCTATACATTATGATAGGATTGAATGAGTGTTAATCAACATATTCTATGTAGATGGCCTATAAATTATATCCCATAGTCTTGAAGTTGATTTATGCATCTGTGGTTGTGATTTTGGTTCTCTTTTGTTGTTCATTTGGGGACTTTATTGTATGTGGATAAATTGTTGTAAAAATGTTAAATTAAACCCCTCATTATCCTCGTGGGATGAATTGATGTTGCATAAAATGATCATAGGGACAACCAAGGGATGTACTATCCTCGTGAACATGGAATATTTTATTATTGAACATAGAGTTATTATGATAAAATAGAACCCATGAAATACGTGTTGACAAGTTTGATTTAATTTTGAAAGTCACCAATGGTGGTCGTGTCTAGTTATTGATAATGGTATAAGACATTGTTTGTAACATTTCTAAGGAATTAATTAAATTAATGTGATTATGAAATATGTATTATGGGATGAAATGGGAATATGTTAATGAGTTATGTTGTGAAGGTAAATTTGATTTTTTGACTATGTAATGAATTGTTAATATCATGTGAAATTTAGATATATGATTTTCACAAGAAAAATGTGGATAATGGTTAATGGATGTATGTTTACATGTATTTGTTTTTGTTGATATTGAATGATGTTCTACTACTACCGGTTGGGTTGTACTAAGGATCTAAACCCCAAAAATGGAAGACAAGGGTTAGGGAATCAGAACTATTCTCTAGGAACCTAACTAATTCATTGAATGATTACATGGAATGAGTTTCCATAGTAAATGTTATAAAATTAGTCGAGAATACCTGAAATAATACTCGATGGTATGTGTAAAAATTTATGTTATGTGATGTTTTACCTAATGATATAAATATCATTATTTATTTCCTCATGTATAGTGGTAGACTGGTTTAGGCCATTGTTAAATAAATGGTACAATTTCCCCCTGAGACTAATTGGTGATAATGGTTTAAATTAAATAGTTATTTAAACATTTAATCTTTTTTACTTATTATATATTAGTGCATTCATACACTCTTTATTTAGACTATATATTTTGTAGTCATAAATGGTGGTTACCTATTGAGTTGTACTCACACCCTTCTTAGGACACCTTTGGGTTCCCAGGACGATTTAATTGTTGTAGGTTTGAAAATGTTTGACGACCCAATACTATAGAGTTGAGTTGGTCTGGGTATGTGAATGGATGATGATCGGGATTAGAGTGAGGACCCATTTTGGGGATTCCTATATTTAATTTTCTTTTGGGTTTTCTACCATGTGAAATAGTAAGTCAATACTAGAAATATTTACGTTCTAGTTATGGGTTTCACCTAGGATTGGGAAATTCTTAGAAAACCTTGTTTCTGTACTTTTATTATTGTTCAGATTATTCTACTTATTATCTATAGTGAATTACTCTAATAAAGGGTGTATAGTTTCCCCATGTGTTCTTTCAGACCCATAGTACTAGTCTGTAGCCTCTTTTGTGTGGGTAGGCTAACCTGAGTTCATGTAGCTACCCATCCCGTGACACGACTTTGGTGTCTTATGGTTTAGTGATTTTACATTTTCTTTTTTATAATAATTGATTCTAAATATTAAGTACATGGTAATTAATCAATTAAGGTAGACATGGACGGGTTTGTAGTTACATAATAATAGTGTGATAGCTAATAAAATACCCTCTTTTACAATGATTAATTTGAAAAGAAAAAACATTACATTCTCATGTAAATTAAATCTAATTACAAAGAATAAACATTAGTGTAAAATGGAATTTTTAATAATTAAATAATGATGATAAAATGGAATGGAATGAAAAAGTTTATTCTCTCAAATACATATATTATTTATCTCAAATGTTTTGAAGTTTATTTGGAATTATAATTAATTTGTGAAATTTGGTGAATAATTTGGTATGGTGTGAACCATTGTTTTGATATTTATTGTTGTAAAAATGGAATATATCATAAAAATAGAAATTTATAAATTAACTATAATTTAAATCTTAAAATATTAAGTTATATATGAATATAGAATGGTTTGTAAAAAATTCCAATGGTAAATTACCAAAAAGGATATGGTATTGTGTTGAATTTAATAAATAAAATGAAAATATTGAATATTAATTTAAATATAAAGGAACATAAATGAAAATAGTTTTCAGTTAATAGTATTTTATTCATTCTAAAGGAAATGTATAATGATGTGAAACTTTTCTATTACTAAAAACTTGTACCCTAAATTGTTTGGATTAATAATAATTTAAAATTAATTTTTTACATGTTATGATCATTAAAAATATTTCAATGCCTCAAAATTTCGATATTTGAAATAATAATTAATCAATAAAGTCTACGTACAAAATAAAAAATAACACTAGTAGAACATAGAAGTTATCAATTATTAAAAAATAATTTTTTTATAAATAATTTTTATGCTTAAACCTCTAAACGCATTCAAATACACCACTTTAAATTTCTAGAATAAAAAATGAATATTTATGGAAATAATTATTAATTAGATATTTATACAATAAAAAAATGATGTATAACTTAATTATTTTAAACATATATTCTAACATCTATAAAAAAATACATCTAATTATAGTGAAATTTACAATTTTTTACTCCAAAAATTTTAAATATGATTCCCTTTGTAAATCAATTAGATTCCCTTTTATGGTTAAAGAAAACATGTGAATTTATTTGTTTTTTCAATTCAAAATAATACATAAAAGACTACAAATAATCATTAACATTGAAAAAATATCTGTTGAGTAAAGATGATAAAATTAATATAGATATAGATTTATTATAAATAAAATTAAAAAAAATAAATAAATACATAAACCAGAAGTATCGTAATTTTATTGGGGCTTCTATGGAATATATCTTCATTGGGGTTTAACCTTGACAAAACCAAAGCTATGGTCCAACAAATAAATCATGATAAACCCCATTTATTGGATAAGTTCAAGCTCATTGAGATCACAACCAAAACCATGTATATGGAACTACACTATGAATATCTCATAATCACTCACCATACCATTTTGGGAATGTACTGTGGTAATAAATTTATATATATCAAGAACCTAATAATATGAATATATATATTGTGTTTGAAATTTAATAATGATTATTTTTACTTCTTATTATTATTACTTTATGATGGATTTTTCCTTCGATATGTTGAAAAACAAATTCTATTTTTATGTTACATATAATTTCAATTATGAAAATTCCATTTGATAAATTGATGTATTTCTAAAAAAAATCATATTTAAATAAAATAATTTTACAAAATAATTTTGATTAAATATAAATGATAATGAAATATATATAATGTCATATATAATTTTTATAAGGGGTAGAAAATAGTTATTGTCAAAAAAACCAACATTTCTCAATAAATGTATATTCTTATATTAAAATAAAAAATTAAAATATTTTAAAATTAATTTGATAAATTTAATACCCTTTTTGGAATCGTAACATCAAAATTATCCAATGGTGAATTTTTCATAATTTTTGAAGTCTTTTAATTTTTTGGGAAATCATTAAATACAGTATAAATATATGGTATGTATTAAAACATCATAAAGAACTAAAAGTGATGTAATAAATAATATAAATTGTATAAAAGATCAAATATATGCTTCCCCATTAAAATATTGTGTTTTATTGCCTTTTTTAATCAACCATAACCTTTATTATATTTTAAGGTTTTAAAATCATTTCAATAAGAAAATAAATCACTTAAACATCACCAAGGGTATTTTAAAATATTTCATAAAATGGATATAAAAAATAATTAAACCATTCATCATTGGTAGGTTTCATTGGAAACGACCCTAGGAAAGTTTTCATTTTGTGATTACATTATTAAATTGAGTACAAACCCAACTTTTTGGAAATAATAAATAACTCCCATATCTTTTCATATATAAGCCCACTCAATCTATCCATAAAATTCACTAAAAACCCATTTATCACTTCTTTAATATTTAATAAATTATCTATATTTATCCGATCATTCCCCCAAGCTCTCATGAGTCTCTTCCCATGATTTTGAAATCGCCCTCCCAAGGTAATGAAGCTCTCACTCTTCTTATCAATTCAAAAAATTTCATCGTATTTAGCCCTTTGAATCCCAATTGCTTATATTTTCAGATTTTTATGATGATCTACCTACAATCCAATTGATTTCCAAAAATTAGAGAACATTCATCCCCTATCATTATATATTTAACCTAATTCATTACTATCCTAAAATTATAAAGTTAGTATCACGTTATCCACTTTATTCATCCATATTCTTCAATTTATTCCTTTTCATTAAAATTCCTAATATTGGAAAATGTATTTATATATCACTATTTATCTAAATTTTATGTAAAAATAATGAGATATCCATTTACATCTCATACGAACATTTTATGAACCTTTTTGTATTACCATTAGACTTTTGGAATTTTGCAATATTTTTTCCATGGAAAACAATTGTGTTCTGAATACCAACGCTATTTCCACTCAAGGGAATTCACCTAGACATACAAATAATTATTTTATCATGGAATTACGTCAATTTATTCCACACTAATATATAATGTAATTAAATGTGAAGAAATATGTCTTTATGTTAAATGATCTATATGACATAATAATGCATTTATATGATATGATTATGTTAGTTTCACCGAGACAATGATCCAACATGTAGGGAAATGTTTTAGTCTCCAGAGATACGATGTATGGTATACATAAGGTTTTCCTTTGAATATTATGATATTATTTTTTTGTGTTTATCCATGGCTTTTGTTTATGATCTCATGTTTAATGTTTTTCCCACATTTCCATGTTTCATTTATGTTATCATGATATGTATGTTCTCATTATTCATGTTTATGATTATCTCCCATTTTATGTCCCATTGAAATTTATATTTTCTAACATGTATTAAATTTTTATGTTATTATGCTTTTATTCCCTTAATATGCTTTATAACTGACCTATTTTTTATGTATGTATGATGGTTAGACAATGAAGTTTTTTTAAGTGTGATGGTGTATTGTATTCATGTAAAAGAATTTTTAAATATTTCGGATGTACACCCTATTTTATGTTGTTATGTAATGTACCTAATTACCCAAATTCACTATAATTAGATAAATTATTACTTATAAAATGTGTATTATTGTGTTATAAATAATTAAATTTTATGTAATAATGATAATTGTTTTAAAAATTGGTATTATATAAATGCATAATTATTTTTGGGATTAGGATTAGAAAGAAATAGAGAATTCTTTGGGGATAAAAACTAAAAAAATAATACTTATGTAAATTTATTAAAGTATAAAGTAAGTTGTTTCCATGAAAATACATAATTATCTAGATAATATATTTTTATGTGACCATATCACATATGTACCTAAGGGTAACACTAGAAAATACTGTACTGAGATAAGCTATATTTCAAACTAGTGAAAAAATGGGCCTTGATGCATCCATGGTTTAGAACTCCGAGTGATATGGATTTCTAAAATAATAATATCAACATGAACCATTATTAAGGTAATAGAAATTATTATAAGAGTCTATGATTGAATTTAGATCATGGCTTTCACCGATAGAAGCCTATAAATTCATAATTTAAGGAAATAAATTTCATTTATGAATTATCATGTTATTTTTAATGGAGTTCTATTTAATTTTTTAATAGTTTATAATTTTTCATCCATAAATTTTCACTTTATAAATGAAAATTAATGTAAATAAAAGGAACCAAGTAAACAACCAATATGAAGAGAAATGTAATTACTAGCTAAATGAGATGCCCAACCTGAAGGAGGAAGGAATTGAGAACATTGTGATGATACTATATTATTAGGATGAGGATCTAAATATAATCCATAACAAGTAAAAATGACAAAATTTATCAAAGAAGGAACAAGATACAAGTTAAAGCTGTATACAATAAAGGGCTCAAAATTTTAGTGGATCATCTGACCCCTTAACCATTGAATGATGGATCAATTCTGTTGAGTATGTCTTCACAATCAGTACATGTTCTGAGAAAAATAATGTTATAATAGATGTTTCTGGTATAGAGGGGGAATTTGATCATTGGTATACATTGATAAAAAATATGAATCATGCATAAGAGATTGAAATGATGTGGTGGAAGGAATTTGGGAAAATATTTTTTAGCTATTATTTTTCTCACGTTCTAACATAAAATGGAAATGGACTTTCATTACCACATTAAAAAAAGTGATGAATTCAATAGGGAATATGGGGAAAAATTCACAGGACATTATGTATATGCCTGAAGATCCATATTTACCCCCAAATTCAATGTTTTCCTCCTTTTTATGGGATAAACATGATTATTCGGAAATACCTAGTGTAACATCCCAGGTAAATAAAGAATAAAGCATTTTTATATTTATTAATATTTACAAATTTAATATTAATTTTACTTTAAAGGGGTTTCTATGTTCGATATCGTACCCGATACGCAACAAAGAGTTTCATTGAAATCGTACGTTGCATACTAGTAATAAAATAATATTAATTTAAATGGTAGATAACACATAGCCGTTGTATTGGGGGGAATGAATAGAAATATCTAAAAATGATTATATATGTTTTTTAAATGATTTTACATTTATCCAATAAAAGATACAGGCTTAAAATATGGAAAGATTTCAATTTTAGGCATATATACCCTAATTTTCAATAAAGGTTCATTTATCGCCTTTTGATGGAGAACCGTCATTAAATATAGTTTTGGTCACTTTTATACATTCTATTGGAACAAATAAAACTCTTCTTTAGAATCGGGACATCATAATTTACATTGTGTAAATTTTTGGTATTTTTCCGATAAAGTTCATTTTTTTAATGAATAGTGAAAAATGTTGTATTTTAATTCAAAACCTCTTTTTAATCTAATTTATTTATATGATTAGATTATCTTTTGAATTGGTTTTAAAGTGAAATTAGAATATATTTTTACCATTTAATCCAATAGTGGTTGTTGGAATTAATTTCAATTTTAAATTGGACTTAAACTATTGTCAATCTTTTGATACTTTTTGTTTCATAAAAACAAGCTATTTGTTTTGAAAGCGGGAATTAATTATTAAAATAATTAATGAAACTTATATTTTTCTAAATTTTTAAAATAGACATCATTTTTGATTTCGGAATATCAAATATAGCTTAGGGTGAAGTTTCAGTATTTTTCTGAAAAACTTCAATTTTTTATGAAAAGTGAAACCACTAAGTGGTACTTATAAAAACTGATTTTCCATTTAAATGAAATTTTACCACCTCTATGTTTTGAATTTCAAAAATCTGACATAAATGGTCGTCATTAAGAAGTAAAATTTGGTTCAATGGGATTAAGATAATTTTTTGGTGAATAGTAACTTTTATGTTTTTAATCGCAATTAGAGGTAATTAGTGTAGTTTAAGGTAAAAATAATGTTTTCATAATATTAAATGACAAAGAAACATATCCTACCCTTATTGGATGTGTCATGGCCGACCACGAAAATCCATGGGTCAACTTGGGGACCCCATGGAGCCACTTTTGAAGGAAAATGACATTAATATCTTTTTATTTAATGTTAATGTAAAAATGTCACAAACATGAGTTGTTTTACTAAAAAAAAATTTCAAATTGGGTTTTACAAGTCATATTTTTTACTATAAATATTCATTAGAAATCTAAAATGATTTCCTACATCATGATATTTTTTTATAATTTATAGACATTAAATAAATTAAATTATTTATGACACCTTGATGATGGAGCGATTACCTCATTATTTAACGATTTAAATAAAATGAAAAGATAATGTAAAATATAAGACCTAAACTTGTCAAAAACCTATTGTATGGGTATATTTCTAACCCTTAACACCTTCTCGTTGAATTATATCAATTTGGGACATTTTAAATCTGAAACCCATTTTAAAATAAAGTAACATTTCATTACTTTCCAAGAGTGCCCCTCCTCTCCTCTTATAAAAGGCCCCCACCTCAACCACCTTACCCACACTTCCAAAGCCTTTGGCTCGGCCAAAACCTACCCATTTTTTCTCTCCAAATCCCTCTCTTACTCCTTGAAGCCTCACTTTGGGCAGAAGTCTTCCCAAGGAAGCCTTTGAGCTCAAATAAAAAAGAGTTACCCGATTTAAAGATAGTGTTTTCTCTTGTGTTCTTTTGTTTTATTTTGCTTCTCCAACCCCCTAAACTCTTTTTATTCAGTTTTTTGTAAGAGCACTAGTATCTTCCGAATACTAGGATATTGTTATAAGAATCATTCGAGCTACACTTACACACACCTACATCTAATGGTTAAAGAACATATTGTTTCTGTGGATGGCGAATTTCTGCCTCACGAAATGATGATTGTTAAATATTCTTCTAACACCTTCAAAGGTGGCCATTAAGATGCCACTATATTTATATATGATATATAATATGTTTATTTTTTCCTTAATATTCTGTATTTCTCATTTATGGCATACCTTTATGGCTTCCATTATGGGTATACACGATATCTTCATTTTAGGAAGTGCGGACTACCGCCCCCTCAAAGTGATTTGATTCGTTAATGCCATATGTGGGACGTATAAAGGATGGATTTAAAGTTATTATATATAATTTATGTTACATCTAAATGATTAATATAATTCTAGAATTAAAATATACATATCTATCATTTAGTTTTAATTCCATTAATATGACATAGAAATGAAGGTAGCATTCATGCGTACGTACGGCTTACCGTCTCCATGAACGGTGCATTTCATTTCTTACCTATAAATGATTAAGTAATATTGGAATTACATGTATATTCTGGATATATATGATATATATGATATCCAAATCATTAATTTCATTCTGCATATAATGAACCTTTGACCACACGAACAACATGTAATTGTAAGAAGTCCACTTTCGACTTAAGAACCAAATATCGAGAAAACAAACATTATTAACATAAATTACATAATGTTTATAACATGGAAATAAGTAATATAAAAGGAATAATTAACTTGAAAAAGGATCTTAAGCAAGTATAAATTAACTCAAGTTTATTATTCAAGACGTTAAAGAACGATCGAGTCAAGTCGGACCCGAGGTAAGGGACTTCGTCTCAATCTCCTTTCATTGATGCATATTTCATTCTTTTATACGGTGTATAAACCCCTTTGACATTTACTTTAATACAAAAGGAATATTTTTCTACGAAGAGTTTTACTAAATGACAAAAAGGAATGTTTCTTTTAACGTACGCGGTGACAATGACCTTTTCCGCCCCCGTGAGTATTATTTGTTCTTTGGCTTCCTCAATAAGCCGTAATGTTTTTTTAAAATTAATAAGTACCATATACTCTTTTATGTATTTTGGTATTGAAAATGGTTTTTATAATGGATTTTTTATGTCAATATATTTAAGCGTTATATTGTGATCAAAGTGTGGAAATGTTTTCTTTCCATTACATTTATTTTATGTCTTATGATTTTATAATGGTACATGGAAATTTGACGGGTGGTTACGTGATAAACCATATGACGGGTGTTGTCGTGAATACTAGGATGGGTGGTTACGTTATAACTTCCAATGCATTGGGTATGGAAGTCGGTCGTTTGGCTATTCCATTAAGTGATATGTGTGGAAGTCGACCGTATGGTTATTCCATTTAAGTATGTTTATGTCCCAAGTTACCTTTATATGTTATGTGATCTTTATATGGGTTTTATGGTAATATTTTGGTTACAAAAGGGTAAGTAGTGATCTTTTATTCAGTGAAGAGTTTTTACTTCTTCATAAAGGTGAAAAGTATTACTTTGATAAAGTATACATGGTTTAATTGTTGTTTTGATAAACTAACAGTTTTCATTCTTTTTGTATCCATTACTGAGCTTTTTATTCTCACCCCAAGTTTTTTTTGAAATGTTTTTCACATGACTTAATGTGTAATAGGGTCAAGGATGGGATCAAGTGAAAGTCATGCTATATAAAACATGGAACTAGAGATGTTTTTTTTAGAGTTTTTATTTTATGGAAACTGAGTAGAAGTTTATACTTTGTTATCATTTAAGATGTAATAGTTATGTCCTAATTCTCTAAAACTCTAAACAATGAAAATATCCTCAATGTGAATTATTCATTTAAGTCAATATTAAGTAGGGTTTAAGGCCGGGGCCTTATAGTTTGTATCAGAGGTCGGTTTAGACAACATTAGAAGTTAGAAAATTATTAAATTTTGAATTAATTTATTTTATGATTGAAATTATATAGCATTTAAATATTACCATGTTTCTTCACCTAAGATATTTATGTGTTCATAATGGTTTTCGGCAAAGGAAACAAAGTAGCTAAGTTGGGATGACATCAGGAGGAAGACATCCTTCCAAATCAGCAACCTATGATGGTCAGAATTGGAACTGAACAGTTTGTTGCAGTGATGGCACAGTTGACTCAGGCTGTAAATGGTGGTGGTATCCATGCACAAGATCAGCCAGATCAATGGCAGAGGAACATGTCAGTGGTGGAACATTTCATGAGGCAACATCCCCCATCATTCAGAGGATCATCTGACCTTGTGCTAGCTGAAGGGTGGATTAATGTGCGGGAGAAGATTTTTGATGTCATGGGGTGTTCAGAACATCAAAAGGATAGTCTTTCTGTTTACCATTTTGAAGATGAAGCTGATCAGTGGTGGTCGATGGTGAAAAATATCAGGGATAGTGATGAGATTGATGATCTTCACTAGGATGAATTCAAAGGTATGTTTCTTGAGAAATAATTTCCTTAGGTGGTTCGTCTTAGGATGGAAAAATAGTTCCTATAATTGAGGCAGGAGGATGACTCAGTGGCTTCTTATGAAGAAAAGTTCACTCGATTGGCAAGGTATGCTCCAAACATCATACGATATATTGATAGTAAAATAAACCATTTTTACTCAGGGTTAAAGCCAAAGTATCGAAGGGCTTTAGCTTCCCATGAGTTAAAAAGTTATAAAAAACTTGTTTGATGTGCGGAGAAGGTGGAAATAGAGTTTTCTGATGATCAGGTGTTCTTTGAGAAACCATAGAATAAGAGGTCCAGTTGGCAGGTAAAGGGGAAGAATTCATCAAAGAATCAAGGAGGTAAGAAAACCAAATATCCATCCTATGAGAAGTGTGGTAAAATGCATCCTGGAGAATGTTTATCCAAGTATGGTAAGTGCTTTCGGTGTGGTAAGTTCGGTCATATTGCTCGTAACTATAAGGAATATGATCAGGCAGGCAATGAAAAGCAAGCGGTAATATGGTTTAACTATAATGAAATGGGTCATTATGCAAATGAGTGTCTAACGAAGAACTTAACTGGGGAAAATCAGCGAGACTACAAGCAGAAAGGGGTTGTGAAATCCTTTGCAACTACTTTAGTAGATGTTGGGCCATCGAATGAAGTAGTATCAGGTACATTGTTTGTTTGTTCAGATTATGCCAATGTGTTGTTTGATTCTGGGTATACACATTCTTTCATTTCTGAAAATTTTTCTAGTAAATTGGAAATTCCATCTCAAGATATGAATCCTGAACTTATGGTAAAAACACTCGGAAGGAACGTTGAGACAAAAAGGAATTATAAGAACCTTCCAATCCTTGTGTGCGGAAATAATCTACCAGAAAACCTTATTGTTTTGCCTCTAGTAGAGTTTGATGTTATTTTGGCATGGATTGGCTTTCTGTTTATCCTGCTAAGATTGACTGCAGAGCTAAAATGGTTTCTTTTCAGAAAGATTTTCAGTTTATGTACAAGAATGAAACCTTTATTTTGATAACATATCAGGAAGTTGAGAAACTAGTAAAAGATGGAAATGAATCATACCTTGGACATATTGTTGAAAATAATGTAACAGTTCAGATTAATGATGTGCCAGTGGTAAATGAGTATCTTGATGTTTTTTCTGATGAGTTGCCTGGTATTATTCATGATCGAGAAGTTGAATTTACTGTTGACTTAGTTCCTGATTCTAAGCCAATTTCAAAACCCCCTTATCGAATGGCTCAAGTTGAACTTTTAGAGTTAAAGAAGCAATTGCAGGAGTTATTAGATAAAGGTTTCATTCGACCTAGCACATCTCCATTGGGTTCTCCTGTCTTGTTTGTTAAAAAGAAAGATGGCTCAATGAGACATTGCATTGATTATAGAGCCTTAAATAACATTACTGTTAAGAAAAAGTATCCTTTGCCTCATATTTATGATTTGTTTGATCAGCTCCAGGGAGCTCAGTATTTTTCGAAGATTGACATGAGGTCAGGGTACTATCAGTTGAATGTAAAAGAAGCAGACGTTCCAAAGACTGTGTTTCATACTAGATATGGCCATTATGAATTTGTAGTTATGCCTTTTGGGTTAACCAATGCACCTACTCTATTCATGGACCTTATAAATAGAATTTTCCATGAGTTCTTGGATAAGTTTTTGGTTGTTTTCATTGATGATATTTTGGTGTTTTCTAAAATTAAAGAAGAGAATGAAAGTCATTTAAGGGTTATCTTGCAAACCATAAAAGAAAAGAAACTATATGGAAAATTTAGCAAGTGTGAGTTTTGGTTACAAAAAATTTCTTTCCTTGGTCACATTGTATAAAATGATGGCATAATTGTTGATCCTTCTAAAACAAAAGTTGTTGAAGAATGGCCAATACCCACAAATTTAAACGAGATCTGTAGTTTTCTTGGTTTGGAAGGTTACTACAGAAGGTTTGTTGAAAATGTTTCATGATTATCTAGTCCAATGGCTAAGGTTACTCGGAAGGGTGTTAAGTTTATCTGGACAAAATAATGTGATGATTTTTTTTAGGAATTGAAAAGAAGATTGGTGAATTCTCACATTTTGGAACTTCCTTCTAGGAATGGTGAGTTTGTTATCTATAGTGATGCTTCATCCAAAGGACTTGGTTGCGTCCTAATGCAGAATGATCAGTTAATTTCTTATTCTTCACGACAGTTGAAAACTCATGAGGTAAATTACCCGACACATGATTTGGAATTAGCTGGTGTTATTTTAACTTTTAATATATTGGAGGCATCATTTGTATGGAGTAAAGTGTGAAATATATAATGATCAAAAATGTTTAAAGTATATATTCAGTCAGAAATAATTGAACATGAGATAGAAGAGATGTCTAGAATTAATCAAGCATTACGATTGTACAATTCATTACCATCAAGAAAAAGAAAATAAAGTGGCTGATGCATTGCGTTTAAAAAGTAATGCTTCATTAACCATGCTACATTTGGAACGAGATCCTTTGGTTTTTGATTTGATGAACTTTGGCATAAAAGTTGTTGGTGAAGGAAGTTCTTCTATTTTGTTTCAAGTATGAGTGAGATCATCTCCATCCGAAAAAATTAAGCAAGCACAAAAGCAAGATAGTGAGTTGCAGAAAAAGGTAGAGCTGGTTCAGAAGGGTAAGTTACCTAAATTCAACATTGATATTGATTGTGTTTTGAGGTTTGGGAAGAGATTATGTGTGCCTGGTGATTCATAGTTGAAGAATGAGTTGTTATGTGAGGCTCATAGTTCCCCGTTTTCAGTTTATCTTGGAAGTACTAATATGTACAGAGATCTGCGGGAGTATTACTGGTGGGATTGAATGAAAAGAGATATTGCTGATTTTACTATGAAGTGTTTGACTTGTCAGCAGGTTAAAGAAGAGCGGCAGTTACCGAAAGGGATGCTTCAGCCTTTACCAATGCCAGAGTGGAAATGGGAAAATATATCCATGGACTTTGTTGTGGGATTACCGAAGACATCTCGAGGTAATAATGCAATCTGGGTCATTGTTGATCGCTTGACTAAATCTGCTCATTTGCTTCCTATTCGAGATACTTTCCCTCTAGATCAGCTTTCTTGATTGTATCTTAATGAGATAGTCAGGTTGCATGGAGTTCCCCTATCCATTGTATCTGATGGTGATCCCAGGTTTACTTCTAACTTTTGGAAAGGCCTTCAGAAGTCATTGGGTACTGAATTAAATTTTAGTACAACTTTTCATCCTCAATCAGATGGGAAGTTATAATGAACGATTCAGACTTTGGAGGATATGATATGTTCTTGTATAATGGATTATCAGGGAAGTTGGGACCAACATCTATCTTTGGTTGAGTTTTCTTATAATAACAGTTTTCATTCCAGTATACAGATGGCACCATTTGAGGCATTATATGTGAAGCAGTGTCGAACTCCAGCTTTTTGGGATAAGGTGGGTGAAAGGAAGCTGATGGGACCATAATTGGTAGAAGAGATGGTAGAAAAAGTTCAGTTGATTCAGAAACACATGAGAATAGCTTAGAGCAGACAGAAAAGTTATGCGGATAACCGGAGGAAGGATTTATCTTTCGAGGTAGGTGATCATGTTTTTCTCAAGGTTTCTCCATGGAAAAGTGTGATGCGATTTGGTAAGAAAGGAAAGGTGAGTCCAAGGTTCATTGGAAAATATTAAATTCTGGAGAATGTTGGATAAGTTGCTTACCAAGTGGCTTTACCTCTGAGTTTATCCCAGGTACACAATTTTTTTCATGTTTCGATGTTGAGAAAGTATATGCCAGATCGATCTCATGTTTTGAGCCCAGAGGTAGTTCAGTTGGAAGAGAATCTATCTTATGAAGAACAACCAGTCTAGATTCTTGACCGAAGAGAGAAAGTGTTGCGAAATAAGGTAATTCACCAGGTAAAGGTTTTGTGGAAAAACTATATATTTGAAGAGGTAACGCGGGAATCTGAAAATGCTATGAGGTATAAATACCTCCACTTATTTTGATAAGTGAATAAAATTACGAGGACGCAATTCCCAAAAGGTGGGAAGGATGTAAAATCCCAAGTAAATAAATAAAAAAAGAATTTTCATATTTATTAATATTTATGAATTAAATATTAATTTTACTTTAAAGGGGTTGCTATGTTCGATAGCATACCCGATACGCAACAAAGAGTTTCATTGAAATCTTACGTTGCACACTAGTAATAAAATAATATTATTTTAAATGGTAGTTAACACATAGCCTATGTATTGGCAGGAATTGATATAAATAACTAAAATATGATTATATATATTTTATAAATGTTTTTACATTTATCCAATAAAATATAAAGGCTTAAAACACGGAAAGAATTTAATTTTAGGCATATATACCC
The DNA here is from genome assembly GCA_963277665.1 of Viscum album. Lineage (NCBI taxonomy): Eukaryota > Viridiplantae > Streptophyta > Magnoliopsida > Santalales > Viscaceae > Viscum > Viscum album. The sequence continues at coordinate 85,263,321 of OY728151.1, read as the reverse complement.
TAATTTTCACTAAAGGTTCACTTATTGCCTTTTGATGGTGAACTGTCATTAAATATAGTTTTGGTAACTTTTATACATTCTATTGGACCAAATGAAACTCTTCTTTATAATCAGGAAATGAAAATTTACTTTGTGTAAATTTTTGGTATTTTTCCGATAAAGTTCATTTTTAATGAATAGTGAAAAATGTTGTATTTTAATTCAAAACCTCTTTTTAATATAATTTATTTATATGATTATATTATCATTTGAATTGGTTTTAAAGTAAAATTAGAATATATTTTTACCATTTAATACAATAGTGGTTGTTGGAATTAATTTCAATTTGAAATTGGACTTATACTAGTGTCAATCTTTTGATACTTTTTATTTCATAAAAACACGCTGTTGGTTTTGACATCCGGAATTAATTATTAAATTAATTAATGCAACTTATATGTTTTGAATTTTGTAAAATAGACATCATTTTTGAGTTCAGAATATCAAATATAGCTTAGGGTGATGTTTTGGTATTTTTCTGAAAAACTTCAATTTTTGATGAATAGTGAAACCACTAAGTGGTACTTATAAAAAAAGATTTTCCGTTTTATTGAAATTTTACCACCTCTGGGTTTTGAATTTAAAATATATGATATACATGATTGTCATTAAGAAGTAAAATGTGGTTCAATGGGATTAAAATAATTTTTTGGTGAATAGTAACTTTTAATTTTTTAATCGCGATTATAGGTAATTAGTGTAGTTTAAGGAAAAAATAATGTTTTAATAATATGAAATGACCTAAATACGTGTCCTACCCTTATTGGATGTCTCATGGCAGACCAAGACAATCCATGGGTCAACTTGGGGTCCCCATAGAGCTACTTTGGAAGGAAAATTACAATAATATCGTTTTATTTAATGTTAAAGAAAAAATGTCACAAACATGAGTTGTTTTACTAAATCATTTTTTAAATGGGGTTATACAAGTCATATTTTTTACTCTAAATATTCATTAGAAATATAAAAATATTTCCTACATCATGATATTTTTTTTTATCATTTTTAGACATTAAATAAATTAAATTAGTTATGACATCATGATGATGTAGTGATTACATCATTATTTAATGATTTAAATAAAATGAAAAGATAATGTAAAATCTAAGACCTAAACTTGTCAAAAACATATTTTATGGGTATATTTCGAACCCTTATCACCTTACCCTCGAATAATATCAATGTGGGACCTTTTAAATCCAAAACTCATTTTAAAATAAAGTAACATTTCTTTACTTTCAAAGAGTTCCCCTCCTCTCCTCTTATAAAAGGCCCCCACCTCTACCACCTTACCCTCACATCCAAAGCCTTTGGCTCGAATAAATCCTACCCATTTTGTCTCTCCACATCCCTCTCTTACTCCTTGAAGCCTCAATTTTTGCATAAGTCTTTCCAAGGAAGATTTTGAGCTCAAATCAAAAAGAGTTACCCGATTTAATGGTAGTGTTTTCTCTTGTGTTCTTTTGTTTTATTTTGCTTCTCCAACCCCCTATACTATTTTTATTCATTTATTTTTTAACAACACTAGTATCTTCAATATACTAGGATTTTTATAAGAACCATTCTAGCTACAATTACACACACCTACATCTAATGGTTAAAGAACATACAGTTTCTGTGGATGGCGATTTTCTGCCTCACGAAACGATGATTGTTGAATATTCTTCTAACACCTTAAAAGGTGGCCATTAAGATGTCACTATATTTATATATGATATATAATATGTTTATGTTTTTCTTAATCTTCTGTATTTCTCATTTATGGCATACATTTATGGCTTCCATTATGGGTATACGCGATATCTTTATTTTAGAAAGTGTAGACTACCACCCCCTCAAAGTGATTTGATTCGTTAATGCCATATGTGGGACGTATAAAGGATGGATTTAAAGTTATTATATATTATTTATGTTACATCTAAAATATGAATATAATTCTGGAATTAAAATATACATACCTCTCATTTAGTTTTAATTCCATTAATATGACATAGAAATGAAGGTAGTGTTAATGCGTATGTACGGCTTACCGTCTCCATGAACGGTGCATTTCATTTCTTACATATAAATGATTATGTAATATTATAATTACATTTATATGCTGGATATATATGATATATATGATATCCAAATCATGAATATCATTTTCGATATAATTAACCTTTGTCCACATGAACAACAAATAATTGTAAGAATTCCACTTTCGACTTAAGAACCAAATATCGACAAAAAAACATTATTAACTTAAATGATTACATAATGTTTATAACATAGAAATAAGTGATATAAAAGTAATAATGAACATGAAAAAGGTTTTTAAGCAATTATAAATTAACTCAAGTTTATTATTCAGGATGTTAATGAATGATCGTGTCAAGTCGGACCCGAGGTAAGGGACTTCGTCTCAATATCCATTCATTGAGGCATATTTCATTCTTTTATACGGTGTATAAACCCCTTTTACTTTTACTTTAATACAAAAGGAATCTTTTTCTACGAAGAGTTTTACTAAATGAAAAAAAGGAATGTTTCTTTTAACGTACGTAGTGACAACGACCTTTTCCACCGCTGCGAGTATTATTTGGTCTTTGGCTTCCTCAATAAGTCGTAATGTTTTTTTAAATGAAATAAATACCATATACTCTTTTATGTATTTTGGTATTGAAAATGGTTTTTATAATGGATTTTTTATGTCAATATATTTAAGCGTTATATTGTGATCAAACCGTGGAAATGTTTTCTTTCCATTATATTTGTTTTATATCTTATGATTTTATAATGGTACTTGGACATTTGACGGGTGGTTACGTGATAAACCATATGACGGGTGGTTCCATGAATACCAGGACAGGTGGTTACGTTATAACCTCCAATTCATTGGGTATGGAAGTCGGCCGTATGGCTATTCCATTAAGTGATATGTGTGGAAGTCGACCGTATGGTTATTCCATTTAAGTATGTTTATGTCTCAGGTTACCTTTATATGTTATGTGATCTTTATATGGGTTTTATGGTAATATTTTGGTTACAAAAGGGTAAGTAATGATCTTTTATTCAGTGAAGAGTTTTGACTTCTTCATAAAGGTGAAAAGTATTACTTTGATAATGTATATATGGTTTACTTGTTGTTTTGATAAACTAACAGTTTTCATTCTTTGTGTATCCCTTACTAAGCTTTTTATGCTCACCCCATGTTTTTTTTGATATGTTTTTCATAGGACTTAATGTGGAATAGGGTCAACGATGGGATCAAGGGAAAGTCATTCTATATAAAACAGGGAGCTATACATGTTTCCTTTTAAGAGTTTTTATATTATGGAAACTTAGTAGAAGTTTCTACCTTGTAATCATTTGAGATGTAATAGTTATGTCCTAATTCCCTAAAACTCTAAACCGTGAAAAGATCCTCAATGTGAATTATTCATTTAATTCAATATTAAGTAAGGTTTAAGGCTGGGGCCATATACCTAGAGATTTTGGACATTCATAACTATGAGGAAATTATCTGATATTCCCTCGAAGTTGAAATGCAGATCATTTAATGTCAAGGGACTCATAGGGATAATATGTGTGACCTAGATTTTAATTCATGTGGTGTTATGGATAAATATAATGGGGGTAAGAAATTTCTTCACCACACTTATCAAATTTGTGGTAAGAAGCTCCCAAAAAATAACTTAAGGGGAATGAGAAAATTATTTTATTGTGGGCAGGATGGGAACCCAGCTAGCGATTACCAGTGGGATAATGTAATTGAATAGAGTAATGATCTAATAAACCCTCATCCAATTGTCCAGCGTTTCGATTTCAAGGAACATGGAAATTATTCTATCTATTTCCCAAATCTAATTGTTTTCAAAGACAATGAATATCAAAAACTCCATACATACCAAGGTTGATCATATTCCATCAAAACCGCTAAGGTGGGTCCTGAAAATAAATTTGTGGAATATATACTAGTTATTCATTAATTAAAAGAAAACATACCTTTTTATTCCATTTTTATTCATTCTTTCACGTTACAGAAGTTTATGTACTCTATTAAATATCCATTGAAATTCAGGTTAGTAGAAATGTTTGTGAAAACAAAAAAGTTGAGAAATTATTTTATTCCTTGTACATATCTCCTCCCCTATAAAACATTGTTGGGTGAATTTCTCATAGAACCTTGTGATACTCCATACAATATAATTAAATGAAATTATATGTATAGATGTTATTTCCTTATATAGGGACAACATAAATTTCTATGAGAATGTAACCAATCTATGTATCCTAAATCGCCCTCTAATTCACTATAGGTGAAAGGATGAGGTTGAATATTCTTTAGCACCAAACACTCAAGAATGGATATTTTTTTCTTATGAGAATGTGTATCTATAACAAATGATAGATTATATATAAAATATAATCCATGAATACATGCCAATTATGAGGGAATAAAAATATTTTTTTCATGAATTTATTTGTTTTCCCCCATGTTGATAGGTTTAATTTTAAATTTAGTTTATATCTATGTATATCCCAATCCCTTGGACTCTATAGAGAATTTATGTTATAGAAATTGAGAATATAATGAAACAACTATAGGACAATATGGGTATTAGGTTTCTACTCCAAACGGCTTCACCAAGAGGATCCCCATTCATCTTCATCAAGAAAAAATAAGGGTCAATGTACCTTTTCATTGATTATCATGATCTCAAAAAAATACAATAAAGAAAGAAGTATCCTTTTACATGGCTTTATGACTTGATTGATCAGTTATGTGATGATAAATACGTCTCCAAGGTGGATCTTCATTTAGGTTATTATCAATTAAGTGTGAAGATGGTTGATATCACTAAGACTTCTTTTTTGTAGACGGTGTGAGCACAACGAGTTCATAGTAATTATATTAAAATTACCTAATTCTCTATAAATATTCACCGACCTGATGAATATAATATTTAGATATTTGCTTTATTTTTTTTCTATTTCTATATGATATTATAATATAATACAAATGTAGGGAGGAGTGTGAGGAGAATATAAGATCTCCTATAAATAACTCCTTAAAGGATAATCTTTATGTGTAAAAAACAATGAGTTATGGTTGAATGAAGTTTCATTCTTTTGGAATATTATCACAATTCATGAGATATATGTGGTACCTTCAATAATGAAGAATTTGAATGATGTACAAGGACACGTTCTATAAAAGTTATTAATATTTTAATTGTACTGTATGGGTATTATTGTTGGTTATAGAGAAGTTTATAACAATTATCATTACCTATAACTGATCTTAGTTGGGATAGAGTAATTTTTTTTGAATAATTAATATAAATATATATTAAATAATATTTAAAATAGTCTTATTACTATAATAGTACAGAACCTATAATCCATGATCCTGTGATAAAATCATGAACATTACATTTACATGATTAATGATAATATTTTTTACCCAAATTACTCTATCAAAAGATGATAGCATTAAAAATAAAACATGTATGACTTATATTGTTGAGGTCATTTTTTGGGTTAGGTTTTTAGATAATTAGTTCTAACTCCTATATAAATAATTCACATGACATCAAATGACAATTTCTCCCATTTAAACATCTTTTATTTGTTCACATTATGTTATCAAAACCATCCATGTGAAATATTTTATAGACATAAATCATTTAACCTAAATGTTTATAACATGGGTAAAATGATACATAATAAGGGTGATCTCTAATGATCACTATGGGTAATGATAATCCTTAAAAATTGAAAGTCATCAATGAGAATAGATTTTCATAAGGGTATTATTACATAATCTTTGTGAATGGGTGAATCATATAGGAACACATAACCATAAATACATGGATCATTAAATGTGAAAACATGTAAAAGGTAATATTCGTCAGAATTAATAATAATGACCCATGTGATATCAATATTTCCATGAGACACATTATAAACCCATATAATGGATTAACTAAACATGTACATAACTTGGGAAATAATTTTCTCTCTACTCTAATGATCGATTTTACAAATGGAATAACCATTTGGTTGAAATCTATACCCAATACATTATAGGGATATCATGGTCCCCTGCATTCTTTATTTGTCACAAAACGTTCCTCCATTGTTCTATCACATAAAAATCCTTCAAATATACAAGTAGAATCAAAATCATAGCACATCAATAATATCATTTCATTATAAAATCATTGGAACTATCATAATTCCTTTAATGACATGATTAACAAGTGGAAAAAAATAAGTTCTATTACAATCTCTTGAAAACATGATTAACCTAGGGACCAGAAATGGTTTCTATTATATTCTATTTGAAACATCATTAACCAATGGAAAAGAAATGGTTTCTATAAAAATCCTTTCGAAACAATATTAATCCATCCAAAATAATAATGGGGAAAGTATCAATAAAATATATCACATATGTTGTATATATAAAAACATGTTTTGTGGATGTTGATGAATGTAAATAGCTTTAAAAGACAATTAATAAATATCTTGATGAAAATATTACTCTCATTTTGAAAAAAATAAACCATATTTTATAAAAAATATTACCTTGAATATATATTAAATGATCATTGAAATCATTTTTAAAACAAATTTTAAAAACACTATTTCGAAAAAACCAAAATTCTTAATGAATAGAGAAATGTAGTTGTATTTTCTAAAAAACATTTTATCAATTATTTAATGTACTAGAGAGTGTAAAAAAATTATTAATTGAAAAGGATCATGAATATCCAAATACAATTAAAATTAATTAGTCTATGGAGAGATGGATAATAATATATTATTATCCAAAATGTAATCATAAACAATCCCAATAAATGATGAGATAGTAAAAAAATACTTGCACCACATTAGTAATGTTGAATTAGAGTACCCACTAAGGAATAACATTAAATGAACCATATAATATAATTCAAGAATTATATTCTTGATATAAAATTTCATCTAGGTTTTATATACACCTTATATAATAATATAGGTGTAAAACATAACAATTGTCTCAAAGAAGTGTAAATGTGACAAAATAAAAAATATCATTGGTATCTTTGAAACATTAAACGATATGAAATGGTAATAAAAAAATGGATTTGTAAAACTAAATATTTTTAATAAAAAAATAAAATAGTAAATTAAACGGTATTATATAATCCACACAACAAAATAGTTGGTTAATGTAGAATGTTTCCCACAAAAATAAAATTGAGTTAAGAAAAACCTTCTTATGAGTTCGATTCAACATGATTATTCATTATCTTCACAGATAATAAACTTCTGTTAATTATTTAATTTATTTAGAAAAATTTTAAATTATTTTTTTCCTTTCCATTATTTTTAAATTATATAATGTTTCTTCATAACTTATGTTGCATTGAATTTTTTGAACATATATGGCATATGTGTCAAAAATGAATTTGGTTGTTTTATTATGGTCAAAATGGTCATTGAACTAGAATCTACATAATAAAATTCACAACATAATTGTCATATTAATTATTTAATTATACTTATACATATCATTATATCAGATGTAGTTATTAAAAGAATAATCTCATTGAATTGATGAGGTTGTAGAATACACGTCAATAAAGTACAATATCACTTTTTTGTGTCTAAACAAGTAAGAAGGAAAGTGATATCATATATTAAAAAAAAGAAAAATAGTTCATTAAAATTAGATATATTTCATTTATATAACATATTTTTATTAAATTCATCCATAATATTGTTACACCCCGAGATTTTATGAATAATATTCTTTTTTATTTCATTAATGTCTTGTGTTGTACGCTACACCAAAAGGATCTTTCACAACATGCATCCATGACTTGCCTTGCATTACACGCAATCGCGACCTTCCTCAATAGCGTGTGTAGTACGCAATACCGAGTATCACTTAACGATATATTATTATAATATTTTTATGAACTAGCCGTTATGAATAGTAATACCCACTTCTTGAAATTTATAAATTTTTTCTTTCAAAATGGACTTCATTTTTGGATTCAGAATATCGAAATTAGCTTACGGTTAAATTTTGGTACTTTTCGGATAACTTTCATATTCTGATGAATAGTGAAAATTACTAAATTTTAATTAAAAAAAACTTTTTTAATCGAAATAATTAATAGTGATGAATTATTAATTTGAGTTATTATAAAGTATATTTAGAATATATTTTTACAATTTAATACAATGTTGGTCATTGGATGTAATTTCACATTTAAACAAAACATAAACAAGTGTCAATCTTTTGATAATTAATATCTCTTAAGAATACGCTATTTGTTATGACGACGAGAATTAATTTTTAAATTAATTAATGCAACTGATATGTTTTGAATTTGGTAAAATAGACATCATTTTTTAATTCATAATATCAAATATATCTAAGGCCTAATTTTTGGTATTTTTCTGGAAACTTTCATTTTTTGATGAATAGTGAAACCACTAAGTGGTAGTTAAAAAACTGAATTTTTCATAAAACTTAATTTTATCGCTTCTGTGAGTGGAATTTCAAAAATCCGAGAGACACTGTTAATATCAAGGACTAAAATTTGTTTAAATGAGATGAAAATAATTTGTGGTGAATAGTAACTTTTTACTTTTTTTTCCAACGGTTATAAGTAAATAGGGTAATTAAGGGTAAAATGATATTATTATTACCCTAAGTCATGTCCTAATTCTATTGGATAAGTATAATTTGGACAAAAACAACCTTAGGAATAAAATATGACCATTTTTCACAACTTGGATTAGATTAGGACATTTATAATTAATTTATTTAAAGAAAGGTTAAAATAGTTAAAATCAATGTTTAATAACTAAATCATTTTTAATATAGGGTTATACATAAGATAAATTCGACTATAAATATTCATTAGAAATATAAAAATATTTCCTACTTAATGATATTTTATTTGTAATTTTTAGACTTAAAATAATTTAATTTATTTTTGACACAATGAAGATGCAATAATTATCTTATTAATGAAATATTGACATAATTGATGTTATAAATACCCAAATCAATGTAATTTGAGACTTTTTATGAATTAAAATAAATTCTTATGTTAATATGACATGTTAGAAATGATTTAATTAAATTTGTTCGAACTATTCATTCTGTTATGATTTTTAAAAAAATCAATTACCAAATAGTGTCAAAATTGACATAAAATAGTTTTTAAAACAAATATTATATTATTAATTGTTATTATATTCCTAAAAATCTAAGGCTCGGCCAAGATAATTATATCATGATAGGTGAATCATTAATGGACCACTTGGTGTCGCTTGGATGTATATGGTATGTTTATTAACGATATAATATAAAAATAAAAAGTGACATGGTAAATGTCAATCTTATTAACTAAGAGTTAAAACTAAAAGATAAGGTTAATATAATGACCTAAACTTGTCTAAATTATATTGGAGGAGAGGATTTCGACTCATCCCCACATTATCTTCTAAATATATCAATTTGGAGCTATTAAAAACCAAATATGACTTTATAATAAAATAATATTTTTAGTTATTCCAAAGGTGCCCCTCTCCTCCCTTATAAAAGGGCACCTCCTACCTCTCTTCCTCACACCACTTTTAGCCTTCAAGCTCGGCCAAACCCTGAAACATTATCTTATCCACTTCCCTAGAAACATCTTAGAGGTCCTGGTTTTCTTCAAAGACCAATTTTAGTTCCCTAAGAGGAGTTCTCAAAGAGGCACTTCAAAGAAGAGGTAATGTCCGTTACCGATTCTTTCAACTTTATTTATCCTTCCACTTCTTCTTCTTAGGTTGTTTCATTATGAAGTAATAACATAATTATCACTCATATACTGATATGTTATTATAAGTATGAAACAACCCTATTTAACCATTTATCCATCCTACGGAAAACAAAATCACCGCGCATGCGTATGTACGGAATACCGTCTTCATGCCGTGGTGTAATCTATTTTCCACCACCACCTTAAGTGGATGTGTATAATGGTGTAAATAATAAATATATATGATTATTTTAAAGTGATATTTATTCTGTAATAGTCTAAATACACTCCAATAAAATTCCACGATCATGGGAACGATATCATCGCTCGTGCGTACGTACGGAATACCGTCTCCACGACGCGTTGAGATTCATTCTCAATGATTAACTAATCATAAATGATTATAAAGTATATATAAAATAAGTAACCATGAAATATATGACATAAAAATGATACTGGATTTATGTATGTATATATATATTTCATCCAATTAATTCCATTCAATTCAATGAGGAAACGAAAACAACGTTCACGCGTATGTACGTCATACCGTCTCCATGAACGGTGTATTTCTGTCCATTTATCGGTCTATTATATATATGATTATTATGAATATATATTATATATAAATCATGGTTTATATTCTGTAATTAAGTAATCATGATATAAGTAATCATATGAATAATTATAAGTCAACACACTGACGACAAATGAAACGATTTTACCCAAAACGCTCTTTAACATGGAATTTACAAAAGAACGGGTAATATAAAGTCATAAGTGAACCATATATGATACCATAACAATGAATATGATTATGTAATAAGTCAATGACATTATTTAAATCATTATACAGGAGGTTCGGATACGTATGAATCATATCGAACCGAAGGTAAGGGATAATTTTGCAAATCTCATTTTTATCCGAGATTGATTATTCGTATGTATTTACTGGGGGTTGTTTCTATCATCCATGTACTTGTTTTATAAAAGTGTATTCATGTATTTTTAAATTCCTTTTTACCCATTTTGACTTTTACCCCATGGTATGGAAGGAAACTTTCTTTTGTTTATGTTACGAGGTACTTTTTTGACTTTTCCGGCAAAAGTACGGGGAGAATGTTATTTTTAACTTATACGGCGTGAACGGATTTTTATGGTTTTATAAAGCCTTATTTTCATGAAGCTTACTTCAAAATATTTCATGACTATTTTCAACAAAAACCTTTTCTTCTAAAATTGCATAACATTTTGTGAAAAGAAAATGATTTTGAAGAAAAAAGGATATTTTCCTCAAGAATTCTTTTCAAGTGTTTTATCAAAACCATTTTCATTTATGATGACATTATTTCACATGTGTATGTATCAAGTATCATGTCTCTATGATTTACATGGTTTCACTTTTCTTATTATGAAATGATATCCATTTATTTTATATGGATTATGTGATGATGGATGATGTTTATGAAACCCATTTTATTTATTGGGTTATTATGAATGATGTATGTTTATTTTGTGGCACAAGTAAGAATGATTTCATTATGAGATGGGTGGGACCTATATCTACCTCCAGTGCATTGGGTAAAGATTTATATCTCATGAGATAGACATGGCTGGAACGGTAAGTAAATCTGGTTCAGTATTACAGGACTGGAACGAGGAGTGAACTCGATTCAGAAAGGGACTTTGTCCACTAAGATGGTCTTGGAAGCAATGCCTTGGATACTATGGAAATCATTACAAGTGCTTAATGGTTGCCACATTTACATGTTTTATTCCCATGTTATTTTATCGTGACTGATGTTCCTTTATGATATATTCCTTACATACTTCCAAGATTTATGTCTTTGCTGAAGGTTTTAATGATTAGATTTCATGTTCATGTTTTTGCTTTCAAATGTTTATGGATTGTTTTATATTCTCTAAGTTTTCCCTTACTGAGAATTTGAGCTCACCCTTTTTATGTTTTATTTTCACCAGGAAATAAAGAAAGTTTTTAGTTAAGGAAACAAAAAGGGGAAGATCATTATGGGAGATGTTGAAGATCTTTCAACAGTATTAGATGTTTTTATTCCGAGTTTCCAAAGACACTAAACTATTACGGTCCTTGTCTGTCTGTTTTTGTTATGTATTATGTATTCCACAAAATTAATGTAATTTCCATGTATGTCAGCTTCGGGTCTCTACAGTTGGTATTAGAGTAAAGGTTTAGTCCACCTTTGGAAACTAGGATGCGAAAACGTTATTGAGATCCCTAGATATATTTCTAAGGTATGTCTAGGGATGTCCCTAAGGATAAGTAGGTGTATAGGATATAGTCCTAGAACTACGGTAAAAATTTTAGAATTTAACCTAATATGATTGATATTGAGGGTACTCCCCCTTTTACTATGTTGTTTTCACTATCATGATTTTTGCCTCTCACAGAATTCTTTTTGTGTTTTAGTCAATGGAGGGAACCAGAAAAAATTTGGTTAACATTGAATCCGATGGACAAATTGGTGACTATGAGAAACAAAATTTCGTAATGCCTAGAGAGAATGATATTGTGATTATGCCGAATCAGTCATCGCGATATATGATTAACAAGGTGAAATTTAGTGGTATGCCTAATTCATCAAATAAGAGGAAGGTAGACTTTTATACAAGTTTGCATGTTGAGGAGCATAAAGAAAGGAAGATTGAGATTTCTAATGAAGGGTAGAAGAACCTTTAGGAATACCTCAATTGGAGGGAAAGATGTTATCTATGTGGAGAAAAGGTTCATAGAGTAACAGACTGTTATGGAGTTCAATGTCTTATTTGTGGAGAACATGATCATTACCCAACTCAATGCCCTGACCAAAAAAGTTACTTCTAAATCAAGTAAGGACTTATTCCAGGACAATCAATGAAGAGGATGGATTTAAGTGTTTATGTATTAGTATTCAAGAATAATGTTGTTGAGGTACTTTTATGGTGTATTAGAATATTTTTTTATTAGTCTATTGTGGTTTTCCATAATTTTATTGTACTGGTAACCATGAAAAGGGATTCAAATATTTTGGAAAGCAGATGATATGCGCACAATGAAGGGACAAATGGAAAATAAAATGTTTGAAAGTATTCATGAGCTCAAGATTGTTATAAGGACTAAGTGATATCATGGTTTGAGTATACAGAATTTTGGGATTTTGGAATGTGGAAAGAGTTAACTTTTGACAGCACTCATGTTTTCACTAAGGTTTAATGGGTATTAATTTTTGAAGAGAATACATGATTAAGGTATTAACATGAATGGAATGTGACCAAAAAGATAATGGGGGATAAATGATGGTTGGTTGATGACATTTCAAGTAATCATTTTCTTTATACTATGAGCTTGTACCGAAATATTTTAGATAAGCCTTAAGAATGGAATGTATTATGTTGGACGTAAGTTAGTATTGTTTAAGGATAGAACTCTTTTCGATTTTATTGATGGGATGTTATAGTAATGTAGTTTTAGAAAAAGGACAACCTGCAGGACGGGCGACATCCCATCGCGTCGGACAAGGCTGTGGGAATCGAACCCACAACCGAAGTACGACTGGCCTTTATCGCATACCACTGGCCTACAAGAAGTCCCTGTTTAGTAGAAACCAGTTTTATTATTTTAAGCAGTATTATATATGAAGTATAAGTCCATTTTAGGAACCATATATTATTAATCTCACTATAGATGGACTTATGTATTTTTTGATAACTTTTCTAACCTTTTGTTTGAGATAGATGGAATAACCCATCATTCTATCACATGATCTGCTAACACTTCACGAATGACAAATTCAACTTCAAAACATTAACAGATGAAGTGGAAATTGTCCAAAGAATGACCAACGGTGAGACTGTACCAAAATCACAAAAGTATTTCCTCTAATTCCAATTTCATCAACTTTAGGGAAATGATCTTGAAAACCAAAAATGATGCCCTAGTGAACTTATATCCGATGAATCAGATGGTACCTTAGATCGTCACAAATTTATGGCTTTGTGATTGTTGTCTTTTTCATAGCCATGTTCTCTACCACTCACTATCAGAACATTATGGTTAAAGTTTTCTTCCATCTTCATATTTTCACCTATGTTCTCCTACGTGGAAACCCAGTGATGAGTTAATTTGGATAACCATTACGTTTCATACATTAGTTTTTAAAGACAAATTTTGGTATTCCTTTTTACGATGTGGGTTTCTATTAAAGAAACTTTCGAGTAGTAAACCATTTATAACCCCGACGAATTTGGAGGGCGAAATTCATTTTAAGGGGGGTAGAATTTAACACCCCGAGATTTTATGAAAAATATTCTTTTTATTTTCATTAGTGTCTTTTGTTGTACACTACACAAAAAGGAGCTTTCATAACACGCATCCCTGACTTTCCTTACATTACACGCAATCATGACCTTCCTCAATAGTGTGTGTAGTACGAAATATCGAGTTTCACTAAACGAGATATTATTATAATATTATTTGAACTAGCCGTTATGAATAGTAATACCCACTTTTTAAAATTTTAAAATTTTTTCTTTCAAAATGGACTTCATTTTTGGATTTGGAATATCAAAATTAGCTTAGGGTAAAATTTTGGTACTTTTCGGATAACTTTCATATTCTGATGAATAGTGAAAATTACTAAATTTTAATTAAAAACAACTTTTTTAATCGAAATAATTAATAGTGATGAATTATTAGTTTGAGTGGTTTTAAAGTATATTTAGAATATGTTTTTAAAATTTAATATAATGTTGGTCATTGGATGTAATTTCACATTTAAACCAGACATAAACAAGTGTCAATCTTTTGATAATTATTATCTCTTAAGAATACGCTATTTGTTTTGACGACGGGAATTAATTTTTAAATTAATTAATGCAACTGATATGTTTTGAATTTGGTGAAATAGACATCATTTTTGAATTCATAATATCAAATATAGCTTAGGCCTAATTTTTGGTATTTTTAAGGAAACATTCTTTTTTTGATGAATAGTGAAACCACTAAGTGGTAATTAAAAACTGAATTTTTCATAAAACATAATTTTACCGCTTCTGTGAGTGGAATTTCAACAATCCTAGAGACACTGTTAATATGAAGGACTAAAATTTGGTTCAATGAGAAGAAAATAAGTATTGGTGAATAGTAACTTTTTACTTTTTTTTACCACGGTTAAAAGTTAAAAGGGTAATTAAGGGAAAAAATGATATTATTATTACCCTAAGACATGTCTTAATTCTATTGGATAAGTGTAATTCGTCCAAAAACAACCTTAGAAATACAATATGACCATTTAGGCCCACTTGGATTAGATTAGGACATTTATAATTAATTTATTTAAAGAAGGGTTAAAATAGTAAAAATCAATGTTTAATAACTAAATCAATTTTAATATAGGGTTATACAAAAGATAAATTCGACTATTAATATTAATTAAAGGTATAAATATATTTCCTACTTAATGGTATTTTATTTGTAATTTTTAGACTTAAAATAATTTAATTTATTTATGACACAATGACGATGCATTAATTATCTTATTAATGAAATATTGACATAATTGATGTTATAAATACCCAAATAAATGTAATTTGAGACTTTTTATGAATTCCAATTATTTTTTATGTTAATATGACATGTTAGTATTTATTTAATTAAATTTTTTCGAACTAATCATTCTTTTATGATTTTCAAAAAAATCAATTACCAAATAGTGTCAAAATTGACATAAAATAGTGTTTAAACCAAAAATATTATATTATTAATTGTTATTATATTCCTAAAAATCTAAGGCTCAGCCAAGATACTTATATCATGATATTTGTATCATTAATGGACCACTTGGGGGTCTCTTGGATGTATATGGCATGTTTATTAACTATATAATATAAAAATAAAAAGTTACATGGTAAATGTCAATCTAATTAACTAAGAGTTAAAACTAAAAGATAAGGTTAATATAATGACCTAAACTTGACTAAATTCTATTGGATGACAGGATTTCGACCCATCCCCACATTAGCTTCTAAATATATCAATTTGGAGTTATTAAAACCGAATATGACTTTATAAAAAAATAAAATATTTAGTTATTCCAAAGGTGCCCCTCTCCTCCCATATAAAAGGGCACCTCCTCCATCTCTTCCTCACACCACTTTGAGCCTTCAAGCTCGGCCAACCCCTGAAAAATTCTCTTCTAAACTTCCCTAGAAACATCTTAGAGGTCCTGGTCTTCTTCAAAGACCAATTTTAGTGCCCTAAGACGAGGTCTCAAAGAGGCGCTTCAAAGAAGAGGTAATGTCCATTACCGATTCTTTCAACTTTATTTCTTCTTCCACTTATTCTTCATAGGTTGGTTCATTATGAAGTAATAACATAAGTATCAATAATATACTGATATGTTATTGTAAGTATTAAAAAACCCTATTTCACCATTTATCCATCCTACGGAAAACAAAATCACCGCACGTGTGTATGTACGGAATACCGTCTCCACGCCGTAGTGTAATCTATTTTCCACCACCACCTTACTTGGATGGGTATAATTTTGTAAATAATAAATATATATGATTATTTTAAAGTGATAATGATTCTGTAATAGTATAAATACACTCCAATAAAATTTCACGATCATGGTAATGATATCATCGCTCGTGCGTACGTACGAAATACCGTCTTCACAACGCGATGAGATTCATTCTCAATGACTACCTAATCATAAATGATTATAAAGTATATATAATAAGTAATCATGAAATATATGACATAATGATGATAATGGATTTATGTATGTATATATGTATTTCATCCAATTAATTCCATTCAATTCAATGAGGAAACAAAAACAACGTTCATGTGTACGTACGACCTACCGTCTCCATGAACGGTGTATTTCTGTCCATTTATCGTTCTATTATATATATGTATATTATGAGTGTATATTATATATAAATCAAGTTTTATATTCTGAAATTATGTAATCATGATATAAGTAATCATATGAATAATTACAAGTCAAAACACAGACGACAAATGAAACGATTTTACCCAAAACGCTTTTTAACATGGAATTTACAAAAGAACGGGTAATATAATGTCATAAGTGAACCATATATGATATAATAACAATGAATATGATTCTGTAATAAGTCAATCACATTATTTAAATCATTATACAGGAGGTTTGGATACGTACGAATCATATCAGACCGAAGGTAAGGGATAATTTTGCAAATCTCATTTTTATCCGAGATTGATTATTCGTAAGTATTTACTGGGGGTTATTGCTATCATCCATGTCCATGATTTATAAAATTGTATTCATGTATTTTTAAAGTAATTTTTACCCATTTTTAATTTTAACCCATGGTATGGAAGGAAACATTCTTTTGTTTACGTTGCGAGGTACTTTTTTGACTTGTCCGACAAAAGTACGGGGATAATGTTATTTTTTACTTATACGGGATGAACGGATTTTTATGGTTTTATAATGCCTTGTTTTCATGAAGCTTACTTCAAAATATTTCATGACTATTTTCAAAAAAAACCTTTTCTTCTAAAATTGCATGACATTTTGTGAAAAGAAAATGTTTTGGTAGAAAAAAGGATATTTTCCTCAGGAATTCATTTCAAGTGTTTTATCAAAACCATTTCCATTTAAGATGAAATTATTTCACATGTGTATGTTTCAAGTATAATGTCTCTATGATTTACATGGTTTCAATATTCTTATTATGAAATGATATCCATTTCTTTTATATGGATTATGTGATGATGGGATGATGTTTATGAAACCCATTTTATTTATTGGGTTATTATGAATGATGTATGTTTATTTTGTGGAATAAGTAAGAATGATTTCATTATGAGATGGGTGGGACCTATATCTCCCTCCAATGCATTGGGTAAAGATTTATATCTCATGATATAGACATGGCTGGAATGGTAAGTTAATCCTGTTCAGTATTACCGGACTGGAACGAGGAGTGAACTCGATTCCGAAAGGGACATTGTCCACTAAGACAGTCTTGGCAGCAATGCCTTGGCTACTATGGAAATCATAACAAGTTCTTAATGGTTTCCACAATTACATGTTTTATTCCCATGTTATTTTATCATGATTGATGTTACTTTATAATCTATTCCTTACGTACTTCCATGATTTATGTCTTTGCTCAAGTTTTTAATGTTTAGATTTCATGTTCATGTTTTTGCTTTCAAATGTTTATGGATTGTTTTATGTTCTCTAAGTTTTCCCTTACTGAGAATTTGAGCTCACCCTTTTTATATTTTATTTTCCCAGGAAATAAAAAAAGTTTTTAGGTATGGAAAAAAAAGGGGAAGATCATTATGGGAGATGTTGAAGATCTTTCAAGAGTATTAGATGTTTATATTCCGAGTTTCCAAAGACACTAAACTATTACAGTCCTTGTGTGTCTATTTTTGTTATGTATTAAGTATTCCGAAAAAGTAATATAGTGTCCATGTACGTCAGCTTCGGGTCTCTACAAATATATTCCATGAAAACCATGAATTAATCACATCACATTGGGGAGGCATTATTCCGCAGGTCCATAACTGATCTTACCATATTCCAAAAAAATAGAATGAATTAAAATATGAATTATTTAATAATTCTAGAAGAATGTTATCACATTAAATATCTTATATATTTTATAAACATATTATTACTCTCATTATTCCTATCCTTGAAAGGTTATAACTAAAGAATGGGTGACGTCGGTTCGTAATGTGATAGTCTTCCGTATACACGAACAATGATTGTGTATCCCATATGATTGATTTGTATGGAATTATAGGTAGTATAAATATCCTATCAAAAATATTATCATATTTAAGATACATAGTTTATTATATAAACCTAACATAAAAATAAATTAAGGTATTTTAGAGTAAAATAAAATAAAATTCCTCATTAATGAATGTTACCTCTTCTTCGGGTAACTCTTTTTATTTTGCACCAAAAGAAATCATTAGATGGATTTATTCCCAAAGTAATTGTTAAATGATTATGGGAGGGAATTTTGGATGATATTTGGACATGTATTTTCCATGAAAACTGGCTTTAGGGGGTTAATATAGGAGTAGTGTTGGTGGCATTTTAATAGTGGGGGAAAGGATACAACAGACATTTATGAAGATAAGTTAGCTAAACCCACATTTTAAACTTACAAGAGGCTTACGTAAGAAAAAAATATTTTATTGATTATTAATGATATTAATGTGTACATTAAAAGGTATTTTTACACATTTGGTTAATTTTAACACCATATATTCTTTGTTTAAACACTATGTAAACTCGTTTATCTCTAAATATCTATAATTAATTTTTACTATTTTTCACTACTCACATTTGTAAAAAATTAAGTAATACATTTCAGTATTTATAAATTATTCTTTTCCAAATTTTTAATCCATTTTTTTTAAATTCAATTCATATTTCTGGCATAATTTTATTTAGAATTAATCCCATGGATAGAACGAAAAATCTTGTATTGAATGAGAAATGGTTAAAAAGTTCATAATATTTTTATATCGATTTTAAAAATGAAATTGAGTCCAATGAAATAAATTAGATTAATATCTTTATTAATTATATTTTTTAACCAAATTCATTATATAATTGAACATTATAATTTACATAAGGGAAATGAGATTTTTCTATTAAAATTCATAATTTTTTACAATTCAACAAAAATGAAAATTCTCAAAAAAAATATAAAAAATACCACAATACAAGTTTTGAAATATTCATTTCAAAGAATAATTTTTTTTGAAATGTAAAATTTATAAAAGATTCATTTTCTTGTTGGAAAGAATATAATACATTAAAATATGGAAAAAATGCCTCGTAGAAAAATACAAAAGTTTTATGCTTAAAATTGGATTTGTTCTTATTTTACATCTATATAAATTATTGGATGAATTTAATAATATTTTATTAAATATATATTATATTAATTTCGTTAATATGAATAAAAAATAATGATTAATATAATTTTTAGGATTAAATTCCTTTTTTTATAAAAATAGTTTCTATAAAAACACTCCCTTTATATTGAATTGGTTTTCATTATAATTTATAAATAATTGTTCATTAGTGAATTCATTTTATAAGTATGTATGCACTATATTCTTATATTTTATTTAATATTATTTATTCCAACCATTCCAACCTCCTGATGATAACTATGATGTTAAATAATAATAATAATAGTATATTATTGTCTGGTAACACTTGACCTTTCATGTTGCTTTAGTTTTCAATGAAATTCGATGTTAAGTGCTACACAAGATAAATAAGGGGTTTCGTATAACACAACTAAAAAATGAATTTTGTGTAACACAAGATATTAAATAATTTAAATAATATTTGTATAATATATTTTATAAAATCCAACGATGTTATATCTTCCATCCCATAAAATCAATTTCACCCTATACATTTGATTTTATTCTCAACAGATTAACATTTCTTATAAATCCTTTATTAAACCTCGAATAATGAAAATGAAGAAAAAATATACCTTAAAAGGGGAATGTGGGTAACAAAATGATCACCTAGCATTACACATAACTAGGATTCTATATATGGAGAAAACTGATGGGAAATTAAAAGATTGATTTGGAAGGTAACACAAATTCCAAAGACTAATAGTGATTTATAGATAACATAGTTAAGTGTAACTAAATGTGAAAAAATCTGCTTGAAAAATAAGTTTCTAAAAGACAATTGATATCATAAAAATTTATCTTAATAATATAACATGTTATTTCAAGATCCCTTTCCTTAAATTGAGGGATTATTTCACCATATAGACTGAAAATAATAAAATGTAATATATTGAAAAGTAAAATTTAAACATTTAACCCATTTACCCAAAAATATCATATTTTCTCCCTAATATGTCACGACCCGTCCCAGTGGAGCCCGAGTCGCAACTCCCCAAGCCCGCCTCCAATAGGCTAGGGGCTGGTGACTAACACCGAGTTGACATGCTACTAACATGGGAGGCATTACATATAACATGTACACACGAACACACATCTCAAAGCCCATAAAGTTGAAAATTAAAAAACTACTAAAAGGAAAAAAGATGCATGAATATACTAAAACCCAACCAACAAAGTATGACAGGGAAGTAAAGTATTTTAAAGTAAAACCCTGAGCCAAAAGTACAATCCCACTAAAAGATATTCTGCGACAAGTCCAACCTGTAGAGAAAGGTACTAGGAATACAACCCATCGTTGAAGGAACGCACCTCGGCCTGTCTGATCTCACTGATCACCATCTTGTCCTAGTCCGCATAGAATCATGTCAAAGGCTTGCTCTTCTGGAAAAGATACGACACGTGCGGGAAAATCCCGTGCAGGGGTGAGTATATAAATACCCAGTAGGACACCCCGAAAACCACAAAGGAAAATAAAACAAAGTAAAATACCAAAAATAAAGGTATGGTCATCTCCACACAGTATATGTGTATGAAACATATATCAAGAATATCCAGATATACTCATACACAGACGACCATCGCGAAACCACCACTAAGATCCAGTCTGAAGATTCCACTAAGCATACCATCGGGAGAACACACTCCTAGGTCTGAAGAGAGAGACACGAAGTACTCATTCCAAGAGAACACACTTCACAAGTACCTTGGGAACAAGATGCTCAGATGAGGATCACAGCCAAGTCATGGGGTGATTCCAACAACTCAGTCTGAGCTAATCTGCTAAGCAGAGGATTAGCGCCTGGGTAAATTTGGTTACGTAGATACCAAGAACTTTACCTAGGGTTCCAGGAATGAATAGAGGATCCAACTCTAAGTCTCATAGAGGGTTTTCCAACAACTCTATTCATGGAGTTCTGCTGAAGGGATCATACTCGTGTATAAAGGAATTCATACAAGAACCTTCAGGGGATTACCAAGGGTAAGAACCCTAAGAACTAGTCCACGTCATAGAAGGAAAGTGGCTCAAGCTAGGAATAAAAAGTTACATGGAGTGTAGTATGGTTACATGCCGTGTTCCTTGTCCCCAGGTACTAACCGTGTAAATGGCCCGTGTCCTTCGTTCAATCCTTTCAAAATAAAACTACACGGCGTGTAGAAATGTACACGCCGTGTTCCTTGACCCCCGGGTGCTTCCCGTGTAACCGGCCTATTTCATTTGTCTTGTTGGATAGAAAACAACTACGCGACGCGTAGAAGAAATCACATGCTGTGTTTGAGAGCCTGGGCTCGCTCCGTGTACACTGGCCATGTGCCCGTACACGATTTATGCCTGCGTCTGTGTCGCCTGCCCATTTACCAATACACGGGGTATCCCGTGTATCTGGCCGAGGAGGGGTATACACGTCAAGTCATTGGCCGTATACCCTTCCCGTATCGGTGTACTCCAAGAGTACATGCCAGGTCATTCGTCAACGAAAACACGCCTTGTAGCCCATACTACACGGTGTGTAGTCGGGATTTTTTCAAAAACATCGTCTTCCTCCACGCACCTCGGCCGATCCTCCGGACATCGATTCAGCCGTCTGTTTGCCGTTAAACTCAAGATGTTCGATCGCCTCATCATTGTGATACTGAATCCATGGGTTTCGGGCCTTCAATCGGCTCCAAAATCCGATTATAGTCACCAGTGGGGAAATCATTCGAAGGATGATTTCTTCAAATCCACTTCGATCCGTCCGTCGCCACCGCAGACGCACCTCTGTAAGGTCGTACCGATGACATATCTTTAATTTGGGACCGTTGTATCGCACAAAGGGTGCGAAACGATTCATTGTTCCTCATCCCACGAAGAATGCAAAGAACACTCACGAAGAACATGATAAAATTTGGGTAAGAGACACAAAAAAATCGAGAGGGACGAACCTCGATCGATGTTCATGTCGATCTTGGTCTATCACCGTTAGAAGGTTGAACGAAATCAAACAATAACAAGAATCAAATCCCCAAAATCCCCGCAAAAGCCTATCCCGCAAGAACGATCGATCTGTGGGATAATCTATTCATGGATTAGTTTGCGTTCTTCGTAGAAATAAAAAATGGGGAAGAATAAAATCAGAACGACATCCTACCTGAATCTCGGCATTCATTGGAAAATACTCGGTCGTCGCGTCGTTGTCGCCGACGTAATCCATCAAGAATGTCGCCGCCGCATTGGGGGTTTTCTCCAGAGCTTTCCCAGAGCCTCCAGGGGAAAATTAGGGTTATAGGGATTGTAACCCTGATCCCCTGCATAATATCTATTTAAAAGATAAGAGATATTTAATGTAACAAGGTTTAAATATAATATTTTAATTAAATATTTTATTATTGTTGCATCCAAAAACCAGATTTCACCACCGAACTGTGTCGGCCGATGTTAGGCCTCTCATTAGGTAAAATCATTGTTCTGAACGCAATGGTGCCCTGGGATTTCTAATACGAGCACCCGTTAGGATGTTATTTCACTTTTTCAGGAAAACCGCATGCCCGCGTATTTTAATTATTAAATTAAATTCAAACATTTGTTCTGAGCTCACTGGGCCTCGGAACTGCACGCCGTCTCAGAGCCTGGTCTCGAATTAATTCCCATATAATATTAAAACAATACATGGAAAAATATGGGTCATTACATAATATGAGTATTGAAGATTAATTTTTCATACTCGATGAAGAAAAATCCAATTTTAAATACCACATTTCCAGAAAAGTGATAATCAATCCATTTTACATGCCTTTAACAAAAAACCAAAATTTTAATCACGTGGTTTGAAAATTCCCCAAATAAATAAAACCTCACACATTAATCTAAAAATTTCCATATTAATCCCCAAATATCAGAACAAATAATTTCATAATTTTCTACCATTAAAATAATTCTAACATATCTTGATAAAGTTCAAAACCCATTCATTTGATTGGTGTTACTATATATTCTACAAAGATATATCAAAAATCATTCCCTAAATAGAATATCATGTGATTCTGAAATAAAATTAATATTTATCAATAATATTTTCATACTATTGATGACATCATGAAGTCCAGTGGTAAGGGAGAATCCTTTACCATCCTCAGATCGTGGGTCCAAGCCCCACTACCTTGCCGGATGTTATAGGTTTTCACCCATTATACATTATTTCCATTTTTATTTAACCCGGATATATAATTAATCATTATTTAAAAATTAATGTCGATCCTAGGGGATAAAAATACACCAACCCAGTAAAATAGATATAAAAATTTCATTAATCACATTCAGATCTCATCATTTAAAACATCAAAGGGTGTATAATACATTGAAATTATGATCATCATTATTATATTAAACCTAAGAAACAATCCATAACTCTTAATTTAACCTCACATGAAAACATCATAATCTCAAAAGTTATATAAGATGACCATTTATAATAACTATAATAGCCTAGAACCCATAGTCTAGGATCCTATGATGAAATTGTAAAATTTACATTTTTGACATTAATGTCAATAATTGTGACCCAAATTTTTCTATCCAAAACATACATCATCAAAAAAATATTCGATCACATACATTTTCAAAATCATTTCAGATTTATAGTTTTAAAGAATTGGTACAATCTACTACATGACCGATTCACATTAAGTCAAATTATTATTTATCCCATAAAATCAGAAATTTATAATTACTCATTATCTCATCAATATAATCATTTTGAAATACTTTATAGACATAAATTGTTTAATATCAATCACTATAACGTGGTAAAAGAAACATAAGTATTCTGATCTCAAATACTATATATGGGTAAAGATAAGAATTAAAAATAGAATTTCACCAATGGGAATAAAATTTAATAATGGTAGGATGATATAATCAATGTTATTGAGGGGATCATAAATGAACTCATACCCATCAATACTAGGATCATAAAATATGAAGACATTTAGAATGAAAGAGCCATTAGAATCAATAATTATGGACCATGTGATATCAATCATTACCATGAGAATCATTATAAAACCATATAATGGATAAATAAAACATGAAAATGACATGGGATATAATTTTCACTTGATTAATACAATAACTCTCACAAATATAATAACTATATGGTCTAATTGCATACCCAATGCATTGGAGGGGTATCATGGACCCAACCATCCTTTTCTTATCTCAGAACCACCGATCATTGGTTGATCACATATCCTCACATCAAATGTCAAATTTACATTATAGTAATATGACATAATATCCATTATTTCTTCATAAACTCGTAGAAACAACCATTATCCATTTCGTAATATAATTAAATTGTAAAAAATGTGTTTTATAACAATTTCACCGAAACGAGATTAACCCATGAAAAAAATTGTGTCATATAAAAATCTCGTTGACACGTGAATAACCTTTGGATAAGAAAAATGTTCTATAAAAATAACTTCTAAATAATATTAAAGAACCTATAAAAGAAATATGAAGAAATAAATACAAGATATCCCTAGTGGTTATATGTAAAAATATGAGTTGTTTATGTTTATGGATGAAAATTTCTTTAGAAGATCACTAAACACATTCTTGAGGGAAATAACTTTTTCATTTTGAGAATTTTTTTTAAATCATAATACCTTTTGAAAAAAATTTCCAACGAAAATGATATTAAAATATCATTAATTAACATTTTAGAAACACTTTTTGAAAAAAATGATTGTAAATAATACATATTTCGTACCCAAGTGATAAACGAAGTCATATATTCTTAAAACAATATATAAACATTTTAAGTTACAAGAATTAAAAATTTGGTACTTATAACTGAATATTATCATGAATATCTATAATAGAATAAATTTCAGGTATTTATATAGAGATTAATTATAGGACATTATCATCCAAAAAATAATCATAAATAGTCCCTATAAATTATGCCATTATAACAAAAGACTCTTACGACTTCGGTTATATTGAAAAGTAATCCCAATGGGATAATAACAATAAATTAACATATAATAACATGAAAAACAAGGATATTCTGGATATAACATATAAATGGAGAATTATATACACATAATTATATACAATAGGTGCATGACATAATAATAGTATCGATGATGGAAAATTGTGACAAAAATCAATTACTGCATTAAAAATTGTAAAACCACAAACCCTCTGAATGATAAATAATAAAATGGATTTGTAAATATCCTTAAATATATTAATGCTAATAATAAAAAACATTTATGTTTATTATATTCAACACACAATAAAAATAAGTTCTGAATATGACATATATCATACATAAATAAAATTGTGATGAGAAAACCACTTACCATGAGTCAGATTCATCTTTCTTGTTCATTATATTACTCAATAATAAAATTATGTAAATTATTAAATTTATTTATGACCTTATAAATATGTATTATTCGTTTAATTACACATATTATTATTTTATATAAAAATACATAATCATTTATGTTTACATCATATGTTTTGAAAATATTTAGTTTATGTGTCAAAAATGACTTTAGAAGGATGACTATAATCAAGAAGGTCATTATTAAATAATCTATAACATAAAAAAAACCCTTTTTCATATTAATTTTGTATTTTTTCTAATATATATCACTAATATTTATGTGGAAATCAAAAAAATAATAATCACTTCACTTTGAGAAGGCGGTAGTCCATATATCCACAAATGACGTAATCACTTTTTTAGTTTGGGAAAAGGTAATTAAGAATGTGTTGTATAGTATTTACATAATGATAATTATTTAGTTAATTTAACTTATTTATTAGGTATATCACATATTTTTATTATAAACATCGTTAATAGAATTCACATAAAGCGTGAACGAATCACATTGCTTTGAGGATGCGGTAGTCCACACATCCGAAAATGACGGTATCGTATTCCCATAAAATATAAATCATTAATGTATGTTTTATATAATAATTAAATCATAATAGTTAAATCATTAATATCATTAATATCTTTAATAAAAAAATTACATAATTATTCTAATTCTTGAGATGTCCTAATGTAAGAACGAATGACATTATTTTGTGTCACGGTAGTCCACCGTACACATTAATGATGATTTCATATCACATTTAATGAAAGTTGGTGAATTTTGAGGAAGAAACCTAAAAATTATAAATAATAATTATATCGATGATATTTTGGTTATTATATAACAATGATTTAGAAAATAAATGAAGGTGTTTGAGAAGGAAATAAATCAAACGTGTATATTGATTAATGTTACATCTTCTTCATGTAACTCTTTTTGGTTTGCACCAATGGGAATCCTTGGATGGATTTATGACAAATTTATGTATTATTGGATTATTGGACGGAAATTTTCATGGTATTTTTATTGGTATTTTCCATGAAAAAATTGATTTAGAGGTGTGAATAGAGGTGGGGATTTGGTGGTCTTTTATATGTGGGGGCAAGGACACATTGGGAATTTTTTAAAATATGTTAGGTTAAATCACATTTTCACCTAACAATATGCCTCCATAACATATAAAATTCCATTATAGATGTTTAAGGGTCTAAATATTTCAAGATAATGGGATTTGAACTAGTTCTGGGTCTTTTTTACACCTTATATTCTATGTTTCACCACTAAGTAAACTCATTTTTCTCTTAATCATTGTAACTAATTTGTACTTCTTTCAAAGATAACTCTATTGAAAAATTAATTTTACCCATTTAGTATATATAAATTATTATAATTTAAATTTTTTTATTCATTTATCGAAATTCAATTCTCATAAATGGATAAATATAATTTATAATTAATCCCACCGACAGGTGGAGGATGTTATTTTTAAAGTGAAAAAGTTTAAAAGTTCACAATTATTTTATATCTGTTTTCAGAATTAAATTTATTTAATTGATCATAATTATAGTAATTAATATATAATTGTACTACTTTAACTTTAAAGTTTTCGGAAAAATATAATTTATCATTATAAATTACTTAAAGAAAAATTAATTTTTGAATTAAAATTATTATTTTTTCACAATTCAATAAAATGAGACTTCTAAATAAATATCAAAAATTTAAAATAATTTATTTTTTAAATTATCATTTAAAATATAATATTATTTATCAAATTTAATTTATGATGATGTGAAAATGTAGTCTTAAACATGATTTCCATTGATAGGAGATATAATTACCTTTACAATTTATTTCAGCTTAAAATTAGATTTGTTGTTATTTAATTCCTATCATGAGTATTAGATTAATATAAAAATAAATTATATAATATATAACATATTAATTTCATTAATATAGTTCACTAATAGTTATTTATTTTAATTATTATAATACAACAAATTTATGGTTGTAAAAACAGTTTTTCAAAAAGCTAATACTTTATTTTCAATTATTTGTTTCATTTATAATTAAATCAGAACTGATGAATTAATTTTACAAACATGTTCAAAAAATAAAGTAATAATTTATTTAATCTTATGAATTGTATATTTTCTATATTCCGGGTGTTAACTATCTTGTCGAATAAAAATGATAATATTATATTCTTTTCCATAAGACTCGACCTTGCGCGTGGCATACATTATCGAAAAAACATGACATTACATGAATCATAGGAAAAATTAGTGTTTTTTATAAAATAGGATAAACTATATATTTCATGTAACTCAAGTAATTAAAGAATATAAATTAATATTTAAGATTGTATTACATAATATATCAGGTTATTAGAATCAAATCCCATGTACATACACTACCCACGTGTGGGGAATGTTTCGTGGTATTCAGCAATTCTTCAAAGATGTGCTTGTGATGTGTTCTAATACTAAATGAAAAAATTATAGCCAATGACTCAAGGAAGTTGGATCCTTATGAAAAAAACAACCCAATGAATGATCTGGATTTGGCTATAGTAATCTTCACAATGATAATATGGTGAAATCACCCCCTTTAGTGGAAGTGTGAAATATCAACCCATCATAAGAGACTAAACTATATTTTCACATAAACATATATAAATAAGAACTAGGGAGTATGGTCGGTGTGTATTTATGACTATGAATTCTCATTTAACTACCATATTGGGAAATAGAATAGAGTGGTGGATGCCCTAAAAAGGAACAGCCCAACAATTTTATCATTGATGAGACTTGAGAAGGATTTAATCATCTTAGAAATGAAAATGATAGTAACTGGATTAATAAATAAAGTAAAATCATAAATTATTTCATAAATTATTGCTCAATCATACCTTATAGAGATGAAAAATGATTCTCAAAGAGATGATGTAGTAATTCAGAATAAGTTTGAATCTATAAAAAAAGATATCCTTGGAGTTCAAAATTAATGAAGATAGAGTTTTATGATTTTGGTCATGGATATTTATACCATCATATCATGGGTTAAATTAGGATCTAGTTGATTATTTGCATAGATCAAACATCATTATCCATTAAGAGAGCACAAATATGTATCAGATCAATGACAGCACTATTGGTGGGACAATATGAAGTAGGATATCATGAGATATAAATCATGTTTTCTTGTATGTTAGAAAGTGAACTCTGAATGAAAAATAAATCAAAGGGCATGATAAAACCATTACCCACACTGACATGAAAATAGGAAAGCATAACAATATACTTCTTCACGTTGTATTCCAAATACATTAATAGTAAATAATGTTAAATGGGTTGTGGTGGAAATACACATAATGGATTCACACATCATTGATTTTTTGGAGGACGTATCACTTGATCAACATTAAAGGATATACATTTGAGAGGTAGTGATTATAAATGGAACACCACACTCCATTTTACTAGATCAATATCACTAAATTACCTCCAACTTCTGAAATACCATCCAATATTCTAAAAGTATTGATTTGATCTATAGCATGGATTATCACTCTCAAATTGAAGGTCAATCTGAGCAGGTTGTCTAGACCCTCAAAGATATGCTGAGAGAATAAAAAATGGAAATAAAATTAGGATGATAACCTAATTGTTTTCTAGTTTATTTCTCATACAATAATATTTTCCACTAAAGAAATCAAATTAATCATTATATAGAACTTAATTGGTAAATTTGAAGAATGTCATGCTAGGATGAATGGGGGAACAAAGTAATTTAGGTCATAAAATGGTTGAGAAAATGGTGGAAAAGGTCATGAACATTCAGTAAAACCTCAAGGCCGATCATATTCGACATGAAATCATTGATAATAATAAAATATGAGACTTATATATTGACATTGGAGAAAAGGTATTTTTCCACAGATATCCCTGGAAGAAATTCATGATATTTGGAAGGAAGGGAAAGGTTGGTCCAAAATACATTGGTCTCTTTTAGATCCATAATTGTGTCGAAGTTAAGAAAAATTGACTAGAACTCACACCTCACCTATCTAAAGTAAATTATTTTTTTATTTATCACTACTGAAGTAATACATACCAGACCAGTTAAATGTAATAAATATATAGGTGGTACCAATTAGTTAAAGATCATTCATTTGAAGAGTAAACTATGTAAATCATAGTTCATAGAGAAATTGTTCATTTAACTATAGAAATTATATAGGTCAAAGTGAAACGGAGAGGCAACTTGTTTGAAGAAGATAAATGGGAACCGAAGGAGGTGATAAAATAAAATTACCCACTTTTAATTTTTTGTGTGAAATGAAAATTTCAATGGGGAAAATTCTGATGGTTAAAGAGATTATCAACACGAGATATTTAAAATAAGGTTCCCATTGAAATTGAATTAATTTATCTATTATGGTATAAGAAAAAATGTGATTTTAATAGATTTTATTTCATTCTATATGATTTAAAATACTGATAATATCATTTACATTTCATTAATATGTTGTTTAAAAATAGTCATATGAATTTTATAAATATTGTTTTTTGATAAATCCAATTTATAGAGAAAATCGAAGCAATGGACTCATCCAGTATAATTATACCCAATTAAGCCCATTTATCAAGGCTTATGAGGGATATAACATCACAAGTATTTTCCCCTGACCAATCCCTAGTTGGTATCCAATAAATAAATCCTGATAGAAACCATTTACTTGAGATGTTTGAAATCATCGAGATCATAACCAAAACCACACACATTGAACCAACTCATTAAATTCTCACCATCATGAACCTTACCGATATAAAATTTTCCTGTTTAATAAAGGGATGCATTTCAAGAACCTAATAATATAAATTTTTTATTTTATTTTAAAATAATTTAATGATTATATTTACTTCTTGTTGTTATTACATTACAGACGATTTTGATTGTGATATAATGAAAAAAACTATATTTTTGGGTAATATAAAACATAAATTAAACAATACTTTTGAGAAATCAATTTATTTTAGAAAAAATATATTTTAATGAAATAATAAAATTATATAAAATTTATTAAATATAAATTTTAATATACTTTCTATAAATTCAAATGTAATTTTTATAAGGGTTCGAAAACTATCATTGTTAAAAACCCATCATTTCTCAAGAAATGTCAATTACACTATTAAAAGTTGAAATTATAATATTTAGAAAATTATTTTTATAATATAATTATTATATTTTTATTCAGAATGTTTAAATTATTCAATGGTGATTTTTTCATAATATAATGGGACAATCTTATTTTCAGGTAAAAATTAAATATGGTATTTACTATGAAATCATAATAACCCTTAAGTGATTTTATACATTCTATAAAGAATATAAAAGAAAACTATATTTATAACCTTAAAAATAATTTTTTTAATGTTATTTTACTAAACTTTTAAAGCCCTTATGAAACCTACAAAACATATACTATATTTTATGGTTTTCAACTCATATCTTTAAAAACATGGCTCATTTCAACACCACCAAGGGTAATATTTTGATGTCTTCCAAACAATTAAAATTAAATAATTAAAATAGATATTATTTTTATAGAACTAATATAGATAAACATGCCAATGTTTATGATTTTGATACATTATTATACATAGCCAAAAAACCAATGTTTGGGGAAAAACAATGAACTCTGCTATATTTTTAAAAATAAACCCACCAATAATCCTATTAATCTTTAGTAAATAAACAAAAGATAATTTCCTTATGTTAACCTTCCCTATCTTGAGTCCTCCTAGTTTACCCCCGATGTTATCAAGAAGCTTCTCCAAATCATTTGGAGTCACCCTCTCAAGGTATAGTACATCGTACTCTTTTTTTCAATTCAAGAACCTTATTTGTATTTTTCCATTTTAATATTAATATATTATGTTATAATAAATTATAAATAACTATTTACTAAAAAATTTATTTCTTAAAAATGATATATCATTTATCCTCTCTCGTTATATAATTCAAATAAGTAGTTACTATGATGAAATTTAGTAAGGGGCTATATCCTTCTCAAATGTCATTGGGAATCTTCTTTATTTTATGTATTTTATTTCCAATTAATTATATTGAAATATGATTTTGAAATTAAATATTACTTTCCATTTTATTTTTATTTTATGAGAGATCCCTTGCTCTATATTTTACCCATTTTATGAACCTATATGTTCTATCTTTATGCTGCTGAAATTTAACTACTATTTTTTCATGCCATGCATTTGTGTTTCGAATACCATTGCTATTTTCACTAAAGGGTATTCACCTAGACAAGCCTATAATTATTTTGTTTGGTAATTACAAGTATTTATTACATAACCCTCTATCATGGAATTAATTGTGATGAAATAATTTCTTATGTTATATGATCATTGTGAAACATATATCCATATAAATGAAATGATTTTGATGGGTGTTCCTAGATAGCACTCCAATGAATTGGGTAATTTTTTAGTCTCACGAGATTCCATGTATGGTGCATGAGAGATTATTATAATCACATTATGTTATTTTTTCATATGGGTAAAAATTTACTTATTCTTATGATGTCATGTTGGATGTTGGTTCCACATTTCCATTTTGCCTTTATGTTATCATATTATGTCATGCCTCATTGTTCATGATTATTATTATCACCCCTTTAATGTCCCATTAAATTCATATTATCTGACATGTAATATATTCATAGTGTTATTATTTATTTATTCCCTTATTTTTTATATCACCCCATTCATATGATTGTCCCATGGCTATGCAATGCAGTTTTGGGTACGATGAAATATTATGAGCATCTAAATTGTTTTTCAATAATGTTGTGGTACCAGTATTTTTTGTATCTATGTATTCTACCTAATTATAGTAACACCCATAGATTTTATGAGATATATTATTTTAATTTTCATTGATGTCTTGTTTTGTACTCAACTCCATGATTAGAATGTGCTATACACAACACCGTAGTTTTTTGCAGTATACCCAACACTATTATTGTCTTGTGTTACACAGAATTTAATATTCTTTGGATGGAATTCATTTCATGAAAAATTTATTATTGATTTTTTTCTATGTATAAAAAAATTATTTTTGGATAATTTTATATGAGACACAAAAAGAATCATTCACTACATACAACACTAACTTGGCTCGCATTAACCATAAGGGTGACCTTCCTCGACAGCTTGCATTATATGTAATACCATGTTTAAAAAAATGATATATAATTAAAATATTATTATTTAATGTGATATGAACTAGCCATTATAAACATATTTTGAATTTTATAACATTATAATTCGTCTTACACATTTTATAGAACATTGTATGAGAAAAAATTCAATTTTTTTGGAAAAAGGAAGTATTTTGCAAAAAATGTAGTTTTATCGTATTTTGATGGTGCACCCATTTAAAATCAAGTATTTGAAACTTTTAGAAGTTAAATTTGACAATATAAACTTATTTATTCGATGTAGTATATTAAAATGTACTTTTTTTAAAAAAATTTGGTATTTTTCTATTAAAATTCAAATTTTAATGAATAGTGAGAAGTACTACATTTTAATTAAAAACTATATCTTCATCTAATTTATTTATATAGATAGATTAAATATTTAATTGGTTTTAAAATTAAATTGGATTATACTATTTCCATTTAATAAACTGTGGGTCATTAAAGTAATTTTCTATTTTATATCAGAGATAAACACATGTCAATATTTTGATAGTTATTAATTCATAAAAACCCTCTTTGAGGTTTTAACATTGGGAATTGGATTTAAATTAATTACTATGAATTTTGTATTTTGAATTTGGAAAAATGGATTCAATATTAGGAATCATAAGGTTCATATTTTTGAAATAGGTACCTCTTATATTTGAAAACTATGAATAGTAACTTCAGTAATTATTTTATTTAACATCGTTAAAGGGTAAATCTGGTAAATAAGGGAAAAAATTTATATTATAATAATATTAAGTACCCTAACACATTTTCAAATTCTACTGGATGAGATATTTCTAACCGTGAGATTACTTGTTTCGATTTTGGGTCCCCATGGAATCACATGGATGTGAAAATTACATTTTATAAGAATTAATTTTAAGTAAAGATAATTATATTATAAACATATATCTTTTACTAAATATATTTTAATATAGGGTAATATAACTGATATTTTTTCCTATAAATATTTAATGATAAGGTAAAAATATTTCTTAAATCATGGTAGTTTATTGATAATTTTTAGATGTTAGATAAATATATTTATGTATGACACAATAATGATGTTGTTATTACCTTATTAATGAAATATTCTAATAAATGAATTTATAAATATTAAAATAAATATAATACGAATATTTTTATAGAATAACCTCATTTTATGGATTAAATTGACATGTGTTGGATGATTTAATTAGTATTTTTTGTTGTAATTAATTTTTTAGGAATTTTTTAAACAAGTCATGTATGAATAGTATACAAAATTGAGATAATTCATAACTTTAAACCTAAAATATTTTATTAAATGATATTTAATTTCTAAATATCTATGATTCATCCATATGGTTAATATAAGTCCAGATATGTCATAAATAATTATCCCTGGGTCTTTTTATAAGATATGATAGTTACATTAACCCAAAATATGTAAATAACATGATATCACAGTATGATTAAAAAGGGGGAAATACGGGTAAAACCAAAAAAGATAAGGAAAACAAATTATTCAAAACATGTCAAATTATTATTGGATTATAGGTATCTGAACCAAAATCTACATATCATAGGGTTAATTATTATTGGAACTATTTTAAATCTAAATTCTATTTATAATAAATTAATAAATTAATACTTTATTAAAGTGCCCCTCTCCTCTCTTATAAAAGGGAACCTCACCCCTCTCAACTTCACTCCATTTTGTGCCTTCAAGATCAGCCAAACAAAACCCATTTCTATTATGAACATTTTTATTTACATTATATAGGTTCTGGTCTTCTGAAAATACCCACTGTAGTTTCCTAAGAAGATATTTAAAGGAGTCATGCTGAGGAAGAGGTAATATCTTCTACCTATTCGTTCAAATTTAATTCTTCTTCTAATTACTATTATTTATTTGTTAAATTATAAAGAAATATCATCATAATAAATCATATAATAACAAGTGATTATAAATATTAAACAACTATATTTCACCTTATATATATCCTATGAAATGTGATATCAACGCATATGCGTACGTACGACTTACCGTCTGCACGTCATGCAGTAATCTGTTTTTATCCACCACCTTACAAGGATAGGTATAATGTTGGATATAATAACTATATATGATTAATATAACATGATACTAATTCTAAGATATTATACACCATCCACATCAATATTTTTCAACAATTATGGGAACGATATCATCGCTCGAGCGTACGTACAACTTACTATCTCCATGGCGTGATGATATTTATTCTCCTGGTTAACCATTCATGAATAATTATAATGTATGTATAATAAATTATCATTAAATACATGAAAAATAATTCTAATAGATTTATTAAAATTTATATATGTCATTTACTTACTTACCTTCAATTCAATAAGGAAACAAAAACCGCGTTCATGCATATGTACGGTTTGTTGTCTCCATGAATGGTGTATTCCATTTCATTTATATATATATTATATTTATATTTATATACTGAATATATAATATATAAAAATCATGTTTTACATTCTGTAATTATGTAAATCATGATCTATGTAATTATATCAAGAATAAAAATTCCAAAGACGTACGATAAATGAAACGATTATTACACATAACATTTTTTTAACATTTAATTGACAAATGAACGGGTAATATAAAGTCATAAGTGAATCATATATGATATAAAAAATATTAGTTTGGTTATGTTACAAGTTAATAATATGATTAAACCCACCGTATAAGAGTCTCAAACACATTCAAATGAAATTTTCCCTAAGGTAAGGGATAATTTTGCAATGTCATTTATATATGATTTTGATAATACGTAAGTATTTACTGGGGCTATATTTATCATCTATTACCATATTATCTAATAGCGTTTTTATAAAAAAAATCTATTATTCCATGTATGTTTACAATTTTTTTACCTGTTCTTTACTTTTACTACATGGTATGTAAGGAATATTTCTTTTATTTTCATATGACATACATTTTGACTTTTCTAGAAAAAGTAGGATGTGAATGTTTTTGTTTTTTTATATAACATGAATATATTTTTACAGTTTCACGATTCCTTAATTCCATGATGATTAATCTACAACATTTAATGTTTATTTTAAACTAAATTATTTTCATTTAAAATTGAACGAAATTATGAGAAAAGAAAACTTTTTTAAGAAGATAGGATATTTTCCCTAGTAATTAAGTTAAAGTGTTTTATCAAAATTATTTTCCATCTAAGATGACATAATGTTATGTATCTATCCCTATTATTGATTTTTTTTTTGATTGAATTGTTTTTATGATGTCCATTTATCTTATATGGATTATATTATGATTAAATGATGTTTAAGAATCCCATTTTATTTATTGGATTACTCTATGATGAATGATTTCTGTTTTGTGGAACATGTAAGAATGAGTTTTTATTATATGGGTGGGACCTATATCTCCCACTAATTCCTAGTCTAAATATTTATATCTCATTAGATATACATGACTAGAATAAAAAGTAAATTTTGTTTGGTAATCTGCTGCTGGAACGACAAATAAATCGTGTTCAGTAATACTTGGCTGGAACTACAAGTAAACACCGTTCAGTCATGGAATATGTCCACTATTATATTCATATAACCAAAGTCTTGGCTACAATGGAAATCATATTATATTCTTATTATTTTTCCAAAATTACATGTTTTATACCAATTCAACTTTATCATGGTTAATGTTTATTTATGATTCATGCCTTACGTACTACCATGATTTATTTCATGACTCCATATTTTTTATGTTTAAACATTATGTTTATGTTTTTAAGTTCAAATGGTTATAGTTTGTTTTATGTTCTCCATGTTTACCCTTACTGAGCATTTAATCTATCACTTTCTATGTTTTCTTTTCCCAAGGATATAAAGAAAGGTATTAGGTAGGAAAACAAAAAGGATATGATCTTTATGAGATATGTTTAATATCTTTCCCCATGATTTGAAATTATTTTCTGATTTTCCAAATACGCTAAACTTATACAATCTTTGGGAGACAGTTTGTGTCATGTATTAAGTAGTCCACAAAGGAAATTTAATTTCCATGTACATCAAGATTGGGACTCTACTGTTGGTATCAAATCAAAGCTTTATTCATCCATTGGAAATTAGAATGTGAAAACAATAGTGAGATACATAGAGATATTTCTAAGGTATGTATAGGGATTTCCCTAAGGATAAGTATAAGTACAGGTTATATTCCTTGAATTATGGTAACGATCATAAATAACCTACGATTAAAACTAAGATGTTAGAGATTGAAAGTATCCACCCTTGATTATATTGTTTTCCTAATATTATTTATGTCTCTTAAACTATTCTTTATGGGATTTAAAAAATTGTTGGAAATAGGATTATTCATATTAACATAGAATATTATGGAAAATGGAATTATATTATTCATGAGAAACTAAATGAAATATGATTTGGAATGTGAAACATCGTTATTATACCTAATCAATAATATTATAATATGATCAATAATCTCAACTTTGGTTTGTTTCTTGACCCAGCTAATAAGAGAAAGATGTAGTTTCGTGATGATAATAGGTGAAAGAACATTCAATTTTCCTTATGTAAATTATGTGGGATGATGCATCAAGGAGAATGCTTCAATGGAACTCAAAGATGCTTTGGGTGTAGAAAAGAAGGATACAAAACCAGTAATTTCAAACGAAAAGGAACAATTAACATAATGGACCAGGATAATGGTATTTCTAAGACATCAATGATGGTTAAATTTTTTAAATTTGGAATTTATAGGCATTATAAAAATCGATGCACTAAGGGAAAATATCATGAAGTGAATTAACATAGTTCTATGGGTAGTATTAATGTTGCTAATGATGAAGAGAATACAAATGAATTGTGAGATGAATGATGTGTTAAGGAATAAAATAACTAAGCTTGGTCAATGGTTTAAAAAGGTAGTGGAATGATTTCATGTGTATCATGAATAATGTTGTATAAGTAATTTAATGGTACTATGGAATAAAGAAACATCTAAGGATTGTTAAACTATTTTTTTCTTATGTATTTGAAAGTATATGTTGAATGGTACCCATAACCATGAAAGGTTATTCATATATTGTTGGAATGCACATGATATGAACATAATGAAGGGATAATAAGATAATGAAATGTCTGATAATATTAATGGTATTATTATAGATATAAGGAGAAAGTGATATCATTGTTTGAGTATATTGAATTGTTGGGATTTTGGTATGTGGAATGAGTTAATGTTTGAAAGCATTCATGTTTTCACTATTGTTCTATGGTAATTCATGTTTCAATAATATACATGATTAAGGTATTCACATGGTTGGAATGTGACAACTGAGAATTAACTTATGAGATATGGGAGACAAATGTTAAATAGATTTAGTTCACCCCCCCTCTAAAGTATTATATTTTCAGTTTTTGGAATGATTTTAATGTTATCCCTTGATGGATAATATAAGTTATATTCTTGTTGAAGATTGTTAGATTACTGTATTATCTAACTATAGGTGGACTTATCATATTTTATAACCATTTATAAATTTTTTTATCAGATATATGGAATGACCTATCATTCTATCGCATGATCTGCTAACACATCAAGAATGAAAAAATCAACTGCATTTATTTAAAAAAAACAGATGTAGTGAAAATAGTTCAGGGAACGACCAACGGTGATATTTTAGTGAAACCAATTAAGTATTGCTCCTTATGAAAAAATCTTCAACATTAAGAAGCGGATCTTGAAAACCAAAAAAGTTATCCTAGTCATTTTTTATTTGATTAATCATTTGATCCCTTAAATCATCATAGAATTATGTATTTCATGCTATTAACTTTCTCCAAACAATATTCTCTCTCACTATCCACCGGAACTTTATGGTAAGATTTCTCTTCCATATCCATGTTTTCACTTCTTACCTATGTTATCCTATATGGAATCATTACGCATAGTTAATTTGGTTATCTATTATTTTTCGTACTTTACTTTTTGAAATGATGTTATAGTATTCATTTTTACGATGTGGGTTTATATGAAAAATACTTTCAAGTAATAAACTATTTAAAACATCAAATAATTTCATTCAAAAAAATCATTTTAAGGGGATTATAATGTAACAACCTGATATATTATGGGGAAAAAATTATTTTCATTGATTTCTTTTGTTGTACTCTACACCAAGATTATCATGCACTATATGCAACACCATATTTTCTTACATTATATGCAACATTATTCCAGGCTTGTGTTACACATAATTTCAATTTCTTATGATGTAATTTGTTTTAAACAACATTTAATATAGATTTTTTTATATTTATAAAATAATTATGTTTGGATTGTCTTATACACATCACCAAATGAAGCTTTCACTACACGCAATACTGACATGGCTTGCATTACACGCAAGAGCGACATTCCCCAATTGCTTGAAATTTCAGTAATACATATTTTAACTAAATAATGATATATTATTAAAATTTCATTATTTAATGGGATATAAAGTAGACATTTAAAAAAGATTTTTTTATAACATTATCATTCATCTTACAAATTTTTTAGAACATGGTAACAGACCGAAATCAATTTTTCAAATAAATGATGTATTTTACATAAAATGTTTCACCACCTTTTGATGGGGAACCAATATTAAATGTAGTTTTTAAAAATTGTATAAGATAAATTAGGAAAAATAATCTTATTCTGAGGAAGTGGGACATAAAAATTGACTTTTGTTGAATATTTGGTATTTTTATGACAAAAATTAAATTTTAATGGATAGTGAAAAATACTGCATTTTAATTTAAAAATGTATTTTCATCTAATTTTTTTATATAATTAGATTATCTTTTTAATTGGTTTTAAAGTAAAATTGGATTATATTTTTGTCATCTAATCCAGTTTTGGTCATTTTAATAATTTCAATTTTATATTGGACATAAAGACATGTTGATCTTTTGATAGTTATTACTTTTTAAAAACCCACCTTTTGGTTTTGACAACAAGAATTAAATTTAAACTAATTACTGTAAAATATATATTTGGAATTTGAAAAAATTCATTCCATATTTGGAATTATAAGGCTCATATTGTGTCAATAGGTACCTTCTATATTTGGACATTATTAACAGTAAATTTAGTAAATATTTTATTTACCATTGTTAAAGGGTAAATCTTCTAAATAAGGGTAAAAAATAATATTATGATATTATTACACTACCATAAATCATGTACTGATACAATTGGATGATCTATTTTAGACCATGGTCATCTATGGGATGATTTGGGGACCCCATTCAATCACATGTATGTGAAAATAACATTTTATAAGATTTAATTTAAAGTAAAGATAATTATAACATAAACATATATCATTTACTAAATAGATTTTAATATAGTTCTATATAACATTTATATATATCTATAAATTTTCAATAAAAATAAAAAAATATTTATATCATCATGGTATTTTATTTATAATTTTTATTCAATAGATAAATATATTTTTTTAAGTCACAATTATGATGTAGTGATTACCTCATTAATGAATGATTCAAATAAATGGATTTATAAATATTAAAATTAATTTAATTAGAATTTATTTATGCCAGCCACAAATTTTTTTGATTACATTTACATTTTATAGATGAGTTAATGACGTTTTTCTAATTAATAAGGTTGATATGAACTTTTTAAAAATGTCAAGTATGAATAGTATGCAAAATTGACATAATTCATAAAATAAAAAGTTAAATAGTTTATTAAATAATATTAAATTAATAGAAATATCAGATTAGGAAAAAATGATAATATAAGTCCAAATATGTCATAAATAATTTTCTTTGGGTCTTTTTATAGGATATGAAATTATATTAACCCACAATGTGTAAATACCATGTTATCACGGTAAGATTAAAAAGGATAAAATAAGGGTTAAACAAAATAGATAAGTATAAAAAAATATTCAAAACTTGTCTAAAAATTAATAGATGATAATAATATGAACCAAAATTATCCTATATTTTATTTAAATATTTCTTTGTACTATTTTAAAAAGAAAATTAATTTATAATAAATTAATATTTTAAGACATTCCAAAAGTTCCCCTCTCCTCTCCTATAAAAGGGAACCTTCTCTTTTTTCTATTCACCCTATTTTTATCATTAATGCATAGAAAACACTGAAAATTTATCTTATAAAATTACCTAGTAACATTCTATAGATTCATGTCTTCTAAAAAGACCAACTCTATTTCTTGAAGAGGAATGTTAAAAGAGGCATGTCGAGAAATTGGTAATCACCTCTACTAATTTTTTATAATTTGTTTCTTCTTCTAATTACTATTATTTAGTTGTTTCATTATATAGTATTAATATAAGATTCAATAATATAATTATATGTTATCATATATATGAATAAACCCTATTTCACCTTATATCCATCCTACAAAAATGAAATCACTACACGTGCGTACGTATATCTTACCATTTCCACGTCGTGGTCTAATATGTTTTTCAACACCACCATAATTGGATGGGTATAATGGTGAATATAATAACTATATATTATTAATATAACATGATAATAATTATGAGATATTATACACCATCCATCTCAATACTGTTCAAAAATTATTGGAATGATATAATCACTCTTGCGTACATACGACTTACCATCTCCACGACGCGATGATACTCATTCTCCATGTTAACCATTAAAGAATGATTATAAATATATATAATAAATAATCACATAATAAATTACAAAATAATTCATCTGGATTTATTTTTAAATATATATGTGATTTACTTACTTCCATTCAATACAATAAATATAAGAAAACATCATTCATTCGTATGTACGGTTTTCCGTGTCCATGAATAGTGTCTTCAATTTCATTTATCTATATAGTATTTACATATATTTATATACTGAATATATATGATATATAAATATTTTTTCACATTTTTAAAGTATTTTTATCTTGATCTATGTAATGATATCATGAATAAAAATCCATACATGTTTGATAAATGAAACGATTATTACCCAGAATGTCACTTTAACATTGAATTGACAAATGAATGGGTAATATAAAGTTGTAAGTGAATCATATATTATATAATAAATATTATTGTGGTTCATTTACATGTTAATAATTTTTCTAAACCCACTATACAAGAGTTTTAAACACATACTGAAAAATTAGACCTAAGGTAGGGGATAATTTTGGAATCTCATTTTTATCCGAGATTTCTTAAATGTAAGTATTTATTGGGGTTATATTTATCATCCATGACCATGTCATCTAAAAAAAATAATAAATTTTTTAATATTATTCCATGTATGTTTAAAGTCATTTTTCCAATTTTTTCTTTTATTACATGGTATGGAAGGAAACTTTCTTTCATTTACTATACGAGGTAAATTTTGACATTTCTGGGAAAAGTACAAGGATTGTTTTTTAATTACCTTATATAGAATGAATGTATTTTTATGGTTTCACAAAGCCTTACATCCACGATGCTTACTC
The DNA here is from genome assembly GCA_963277665.1 of Viscum album. NCBI lineage: Eukaryota > Viridiplantae > Streptophyta > Magnoliopsida > Santalales > Viscaceae > Viscum > Viscum album. Next base: position 85,220,280 of record OY728151.1, on the reverse strand, counting down.
TACAATATTTCAAGTTTATTTTCATGTAAATTATTATCTTTTAAAATTGCACAATAGTTTGAGAAAAGAAAATGTTTTTGAAGAAGAAATGATATTTTCCTTAGAAATTAAGTTCAAATGTTTTATCAAAATTATTTTCCATCTAAGATAACATATGGTTATGTGTATATTCCTATTATTACATTGATTTTATTGTTTTTATGAGGGAATTATTGTTATGATGTGTATTTATCTTATATGGATTATCTTATGATGAAATGATGTTTAAAAATCATATTATATTTCATGGGTTATTCTATGATGAATGATTTATATTTTTTGGAATATGTAATAATGACTTCATTATGAGATTTTTTGGACCTATATATCCCTCTAATTCATTGGGTAATGATTTATATATCATGAGATAGACATAACTGGAACAAAAACTAAATTCACTTCAGTAATGTAGGGATGGAATGATTAATAAATCTGGATCAGTAATACATGGATAAAACTTCATGTAAACATAGTTTAGTAATAGACTATATACACTATGATGGTCTTGGAAACAATTCTTCAACTACTGTGGAAATAATATTATGTTTTTATTATTTTTTCAAAATTACATTATTTATGGAAATTTTATTTATTCATTGTCAAAGTTAATTTATGATTCATGCCATACATATTACCAAGATTTATTTCATGAATCAATATTTTGATGTTTAAACTTTATGTTCATGTTTTTACATTCAATGATTTATGGTTTGTTCTATGTTCTCCAGGTTTACCGTTACTAACCATTTTACCTCACCCTTTCTATGTTTTCTTTTCCTTATGATATAAATAAATGTTTTAGGTTGGAAATCAAAAGTGTAAGATCATTATGGGAGATTTTGAAGATCTTTCACCAAGAATAGAAGATTATGTTCTCAGTTTCCAAATACACTAAACTTATACAATCTTTCAGAGTTTGTTTGTGTCATTTATTAATTATTCTGTAAAAGAAATGTAATGTCCATGTACTTCAAGCATGGGTCTCTATAATTACCCCAAGAAACGATAATTATCGATATTATAGGTTTTAATCTTTGTATTATTATGTAGTAAAAATTGAAATTATATGTAATATATATTGGGTAGTCATATTAGTAATTGTGATAGAACTGGTTAAAAATGAAGTATTGAATACAAGACCATGTGTATAGGTCATATTTGAATTCTATAGATCTGTAATGATAAGTAAATGAATAAATATATTTTATGAAACCAAATATAGTTATACAAGTTCATATATTATAATATATATGTTTAAAAAATTCATATGTATTGCGATTAAAATAAAAAAGGTCATAGTAGCCCTGTCACAATATCAAGATTCTATTCTAAAATGGTGTTAATGAATATGTAATCTATAAGATGTATGACTAAAACATTATAGATAGTGGAATGTAGATAAAATAAGGAAAATAATGGGTTTAAAATAGTGAGAATAATGGAATTTATATATTGGATCCATTGAGATTAGTGTGTCTCTACTATAAAGTATACCATGAAAAAGAGAAAATTGTACCTCTGAAGATTATCTTCATCTGATGTGCCTACTTTTCTATGTCACCATAAATTAAGGATTTATTTCATTTAAAACTAAAAAATAATATCTAATTTGGTGATAATAAGTATCAGTTAAGTATGTTGGAACATGTTATAAGGTTAGAGATTTTTGATGAGTGCCTATGTATTAATGAAGATGATTAAAGAAAAATATAATTTAATTATAATATGATTCCATAATTAGATATAAACCAAATTAGAAATAAATTTTTATATGGAAGGAGGTTAAATTGGAGGATTTTTTGATAGTATCATTTGTCAACATGTTAAATGCTCAGAGGGTGGAGGTATCTACCCAAGGAAATCAAAAGATATAGATTAATGTGGAATATGTATTCAGTGATAGGGTTACATTATTAGAGATAGGTAATCTGGGAGAGAGAGGGATTAAATGGAATTTGGAAACCAAGTGACAGATGATTTATCATCGTGGGTGAGAAAAGAAGATGGAAAATATCCATTGTGGGAGAGAAACATAAGAGTTAGGTTACACTATTTATAGAAATTATACACAGCATAATCTACTTTTTCAGATGAGAATAAAGAGGGTTCTATTAGTAGGAACAAAGTGGTCCAACAAAAACTGGGAATTCTATAATTTTTAACATGTCAAGGGGATGTTGTAGCTTTGTGATTTCATGTCAAATTTACCATTATATTTCTGTCAAAAATCATGTTGTCCTTAGAATGAATAGTTCATGGGGGTGAATATTTCAAAATCATTCAATTTAGTTTCACTATTTTAAAATGTATTCCAATAGGTTATTCATATGGAATAAAATACCTAGTGTTTCTTTCATTTCAGATATTTCATGAACCTTGTTTCCAATAATAGGTGGTTATTGATAAAAGGCCTGGAAAATGCTTAAGGACACTCATTGGTTGGGATGATGGGGGTTTGGGATCATCACATCTTTTTAGGGAGAATTATTTCAAATTTTGGTTCTCTCTAATATATTTGAGAAATGTTCATGAATCCTTTTATTCTTCCCATGTATGATGTTGATCGCCCTAAATTAATGTTTAATTATTAGTTTAAATGTTTTCAAAAACATCTTTATGTATATGAGGATCTATATCAATGACGATTTTTTATTCAAGGATTAGAGATTCTTCTTTTTTTCATTATGATGTTGGTTTCAAGCCAAATAATGAGAAGATATATAGCCCAGAGTCATATTGGAAGATGGGAGTTGCATAAATATTGGTCTAAGAAAAATGAAATGGGCTTCCTAAATATCTTCATGAACAAAACATATCCCATAAATATCTGTGCCACTTAATAGGAGACATCACCTTTTAAGGTTTTGTTAAAATGACCAAACCACGAAGTTTAACATCATGAAGTATTTATTTTTAATAAGAGGGTTCCTAAAAATTCATGGTGTCGGCCTTACACTAAGGTGGTTTGAGGGACCAGGAAGAGATGTGGTCTCTCTAGAAGGGGAATGATCATACTGGGGATATGAACTACTATGAATAGTGGTGAAATGGTCCCAAAATGAATATGGCCTTCATGGGTGTATATGAACAAACCAAGGATGTATCCTAGAGAACATTAGGTGAAATTTGTCTCTAGTGTTTGGACCTCAATAGAGGTTTCATATATATCGTAGCTAACTGTTAATCAATTCCCACATAGCTAGAAATGGTTGGGAATTACCTATTGAAGAGAACCCTTTTTTGGTTTGGATATTCTTTTAGATTTCAAAATATCGGACTCCAATTGGTAGTTTGGGATCATGATGATATCATGATCACCACTAACCTCTAATCCCATGAGTGTCTTGCACAGTGTGACTAACAAGAGGATGCAGTCGACTTAATGATCACACTATCCAAATTGTCCAGTGTTGGATAGATGTTGGATCCCAAAGGTAATGGTAAAGTGATTTGAATGATCATTTCTCATATTTTATTTTGGAAACTAGGATATTCAAATTTTAATATCTATCCAACTACACTGTGGGTAGTTGAAGATAAATAGTTCCTCCTCTCAGAAGAAATACATGGGGATTAAACCATAAGGTATTCCATTAGTTGTATTTTTATGGACATCTCATGATTGTTACATAAGGAATCTTAAAATTATTGTATAAGGAATATTTTTCTTATCACCTGATGAATCATATGTTTTTCCTTTTCGGTATACTATAGTTTAAAGTATTGTAGTTAGTACTACTACAAAAAAAGATTATTGACATGTTGTAGGAATGACTAGGAGGATTATTCCAAGATATTTATGGGGTGGGACATATGAAAGAGTGGTCCTTTCTAGATCTATATGAAATAGGAGACATGTTATGTGGTTCTAATATTTTCTTGTTGAATTTATGACATAATTTACTCAGGGAATCCAATAGTATAATCTCAACACTTTTCCCTGGAAAGAACCCTAGAGATGTATGTTGACACATTGAATTTAATGAGGTTTTTAAGAGAATCTCAAATCATGGTATTCTTAGGGTGGACGTTCGGTCGATATACGGCGCTACCCAAAATTTCCTCTACTCATCATGGAATATTCATGGTGTGACCCTCCATTATTAATGGGGATCAGTTACAATAGAGAAAGAATTGAACCTTAGTATTGGGACCAGATCCTGACATTGATCCCGAGTGGGGGGTGCAGGGGAATAGAATAAATAGAAAAGAATTTTGGGCATGAAAAAATTTTTAATCTCTAAAGACCATTGAGGATGCCTAGGACTATAAAAAAATTCATTAAATTGGGAAAAATTACCATCATACCACACCATTGATCTATTTTCATTCATATCTAAGGACGGTCTCAGGAATGTCCTATGAACAATTTTTTTCATGGGACTACATGTGGAGAAATGGTCTGTGTATTGAATTTTGTTATATAGAAACAAAATTCATTCGCGAATTATCCTCCATAATTTTTTTCAAACCTTTATTTGGGATAATTTTAAACTCATAAAAATCATGGATTCGGGCTCATTTTCCCCATTAACCAGTTTGTGGAATCCTCTTATCACTTTATGTGGAGTTTTTACAACCAAAAAAATATCTCGTCTAGATGGGAATTAATCATGAAGAAGAGGAGTTGGTTTTGATAAAGAAAATGGTCATGTTTAAACTTATTAGAAGACCATGTAATGCACTTATTTATTTCCTGTGAAAAGGGGATTAAACAAGAAAAAAATTGAGTTTTTTCAAGGTTTATATAGGGAAACTACAAAAACTATGTCTCTATTTTCTTATCAGGCATGATTTTTCCTATTTCCACTCTCATGAAGACTAATCCAGTGTGATAAAAATTTTTCATAGACCTCCCTTTGTGGATTTTTTAATAAACATTGTATATATTCTTTTTCTTTTTTCTCAATTCCTTCCAAAATTGTTAAAATCATATGTTTTGCGACCAAGGACATGACCTTTATCGAGGGTTACCTTATCCAGTTTTGAAAATAGTGTGAAAATGTCTTGTTCAGTGACTAGATTAAGGTCTTTCATACTAGAACAATGTGACTGGTAATTTAGTTCAAACTTATTTGACCATGAATTTTGGGGTGATGGCCCTAATTTATTTTCAAGTATGTAAATTTCCCATTATTTTCTAGAAATATGAAAAGGGGGAGGTTTGTTAGACCCTGATTTTTTTATTTATGAATCAAAGACTTGATATAGGGAACTTATATAGGGATTAATCATAATAATAGATTCTAATATTATTTTTAGGGTAATTATAAGATATGATATATATCATTTGAATATGAATTTTCTATTGATTGACATCCCATTTTTTGGGAAACTTATTCAAAGCCAACTAGAAAATATTGTGCTTAGTCAAAAATGGTTTTCGTAGGAAACATGCCATCTATTTTCAATTGAAATATATTTAATGAAAATTTGGATTTCATAGGACACAATGAGTGGATTAAAATGGGGATGATGTCTAAAAAAGACGAGTTCATATTTATCCTCACTAACTATGAATGAAAAATCACACCTATAGAAATTTGGATTATTTAATGGAGGGATGATGAATAGTGCAGATTAATATCATGTGACTAGGAAATGGACCATAATGTTTAATGTATTATGGAAAGGAAACATGAGGTATAAAATTTAAGAACACATTCCTTGGACCACGAGATAAACAATTCTAAATTTTTATGGTATTCTATCCATGAAATATTCATTCATATTAAGGATTAAAGGGAAATGGTTATAATATCATATCTAGAGGTCTGTGATTACGAAGAGTGGTGTGGAATGGAACATGTCATTGGGTAATATATAGATATAAGAGGTCTCTCATAAGGTTGTATTTGTCTTTTGTTGAAGGGCATTTTTTATGGGATACTTATTCAGATCCAACTCGCACATATTGTTCCTAATTAAATAAATGTTCCTGCAGGACATTGATCCTACATTTTTTATGGATATTAATGTTTATAGAGATTAATTCATCCCCACACATGGAGTTTAAATTGTGAAAGGAATTTTCCTGAATATGAATGAGTACTTTCATGTTGAAATTTCAGGATAATGATTAGAAATGTTTGTGTCTCGTAGGACTTACCCATACATATGAAGGAGGTATTTTTCAATATTATTTTGGGCCCAAGATATATTGTCTGAGAATCACTACATATATTTTCAAAATTAGAATCAAGTGATATGTATTTCTTGTAAGGATTCCATCCATGTTGATTGAACTCTTCCATGGGTAAGGGGAATTTCCATCTGAATATTAGCTCACAAGCGGGGTGAGACATATATTGGACCCTCCTATGATGATATAGATAATGTATAGGATATTAGTGGAATTTCAGTGCTTTGGAAAGACTAGGATATATGATCTGGGTTTCAGTATTAATCTCATCCATGTGAGAATTAGGTTAATCATAGTTCTTTCATAATGGTCCTCGTATAGGTCTTCACCATATATAGAAAAGGATATGAAAGTTATATATTTTTTTGACCAAAAATTGGTGATTTAAGATTCACAACATATCTGTTGATAATATGAATCAAGCCAGATATAGCTCTTAAAAATCATACAGTTTATATTCATTCATCTAGGAAAAAATCCCTTCATTTTAATTTCATATGGAAATGATGACATGTTGTCTTGTAATTTTCTGACTTGTGGATAGGAATATATACAATGGAAATAATGAGTAATAAAAGGCTATTTAGACTAGGATGTTTTTGAATGCCTTATACATGAGAGGAAAGAAGACATAAACCATGATTCTAGGGGATCTCGGATCTGAAGAAATTATATGGGAAAAATATACCATTAAGGAATACAGAGAGAGAAGAGACCTCACTAGGGTATTAGTTTCCTATGGTTGGTTGGCCTTTTTAGGTAACTTATTTATATCTAATGGGGGAATATTTGTCATAGTGAAAAAAGGCTTCCTCCGGACACTGAACATCCATGTATAATGGCCAAAGATTTATTGTTGAGATATAAATTTACACATGACACAGTGTATATTAAGTTTCAATAATGAATATAAGTATATAATATCCACTCAGACTAAGATTATCCATGAAGTGTGATGTCTCCTTCCTAGATATAACTAATATGTATAGGGGAGACATTTCTAATTCCATGATGGATCCCCAAAAGTGGAACCCAAATATATAGTCTCCTATAATGATCATTCTTTCTATGCATAACATGGGGTCTCATTTATTTTATTTTCCTCATGGTTGGGACTATGAAATTGGGTATAAGAGTCACTACATAGCATGTTAATGTGAGAATCAAAAACATGTAGTTCTTGAGGAACCACAAGGTTTAATTTTATATAGAAAGGATGTATTATGTTCCTTTTAAATTATTACAACCCTGACCATGGTAACACTGATGTGAATGGAAATTACATGATCATATGCAGAATTATTTAAAAATAATAATAACCCCATGTTACCTACGACTAATGTGAGAGAAAATGGGTTCAAAAGTTTTCTTCCTCTCCACATAGGTGATAAAAATAAAGGATAAGGGAATTTGGATTTTTTTAGTGACTAGACTAGGATGTATGATCTAGGAATCAATACGTATCTTATTAGAGTGATAATAAAACCTTTCATAGTTCTTTAAGTGGATCCCATAGCAGTCCTAACCCGTATATTGGGAGAGCGGAATTTTTTTTAGTCGTATTAATTATTGCATTATATCCTACGATAAGAGATATTGGAATCACTATGTATCGTGTGTCTAATGAATCAATACACACATAGTTCTAAATGGTAACTCTATATGTGGGACAAGTCCTTATTCATGGGGGGGGGTTATCCAATTGATTATTGTATATAGGCTTGGTATTGGATATTCGAGCATCTCTACATTTCCTGTGTGGATTGGAATCATGCCACCGGTAGTTCTGAATGGAACTCTCGATGTACCTATGATATATATGCAATGTGGGACATTTTTATGATTAGTTATTTTCAATGGACATTTTATTGTAGATATGGTCATCACTATGTATCCTATGTTAATAGGAATCAATTTACTAATACTTTTTTATGTGACACTCTACACAGGAATAATCCATACACAGTGGGTGAAATTATTTTTATTTGTTATTATGTCTAGAACCAAGACTGGAGAAACGAAAATCACTACTTATTAATTGTATATTGGAATCAAGACACACATATTTATAAATAGGAACCCTCTATGCAAGAATAATTGATATTAATATGGGTTAATTTTTCGCATTTTTTATTATAGATGGTCCTAGGATTATTGATCGAGGTATCACTACCCATCATGTGTAGACACTAATCAAGATAGACAAATTTTTGAATGAGAATACCTGTATAGGCCTAACTCATTTTTAGATATAGAGAGTGGATATTACCAAAAATGTACCAATAAATGGAAAGACACTGTTTCTAGTTCTCTATATTGATTTTATTTTATGTAGGTTAGGGGTATTTCCCATATTTCATGAATCGTACCAGGACATATGGTAATGTCACTACTACATGTCCCATTAGAATGTGAATCAATCAACACATAGTTCTTAAGAATCCTTATAGTTTAATGTATTATGGTATGTACATTCACCCATACAGTTTAATATATTAGGGTAAGGATGTGGTCTATTTAGTTTAACATCATTTGGATTGGATGTGTAATGTTCCATTGAACATCTTTTGGAAAGGATGTGGGTTACTCGAAAATAAATACTGTAGGATTACACCTATGAAAAAAATTTATGTTCTGAAGTTACTATGTATCCTATGATAATAAGAATCATTAAAACATGTATTTCTCAGACAAATAGATTCCATAAGGGAGTCTTTTTCTCACATTGGGAATATGTAATTTTATCATCCTTTCACACAGATCTAGGTTTGCTGAGATGAATCATTTGTGAGATGATGATTATTGACTATTTTAATTTCACGTGATAAGGAAAATTTTACATAATTTAATTTTATGTGGTTAGTATGATTATTATATGTAATTTAACATCTTATAGTTATGGAATTGGTATCATGAAATTTATCTTATTATTACATGATAAATGTGTCACTTTTTCAATATAGTGTAAAAATGGTTGTCTATAAAATTATGTTTTTTTAGAGAAGATGATTCTATTTTTTTGATGAAGTATTGTTTCCGAAACAATTCATTTGTAGAAGCCATGGTGAGTTATCCATTCATCAAGGTCAATGAAGATTTTCTATTTGATTAGACATTGTGTATGGTATAAGGTCCTTCCATATTTTTGTCCAACTATTATGGTTTGTTTTTTTGTTATCATCATAATCCTAAGGTCAAAAAACATCTATCCATCATGGAAAGATTATATGTTATATTTTATGTTAATGGATCTCATGATATAGTTTTCATCAACTTAAAAATGAAAAAAGTTATGAAATCGGTTCCCATCAATTTTCTCCAATTCATTAAACTGTTTTTGGGATTTATCATCAACAAGAAACTAATCCCAAATGAAACATTGAGTGAGGTAAATTAAAATTTTATTGGAAGAACCAGCTCTATCTTATATAAAAATGGGTATTGGGTCTCTTATGTGGTTGTGTGTGTTGAAGTCCAATAAGCCAACGAGGAATGCATGAGCTTGTCCAACTAGGAAATTTTATCCTTATATAAAATCAACTAGAGTATATTTAATAGGGACTTGTTGAATTCCACTATCATTCCATTATCCACATCATGGTAGCAGGATGAATGGATGGACGTGGTTTCATACTCCTAGTATAGATTCTCCAATTCATCTGAAAGGAAATTGCTTCCATTATCAATTAGTATTTTATGAGGGACACCAAAATCTGGTGATGACGTTGTATTTCCTTAATATTATGATGTTCCTTTCCCTATCCTCATTCAACATTGTAGCTTCGACTTACTTGTAGAAGACATCATTTTCAATTATAATGTACTTAACCTCTTGTATGTAGTAGGAGAATATAGTCCCACGATATATATTCCCCAAAGGTAAAATGTTCAAAAGTATATGGTTGTGTGTAACAATTTTGGGGGGTGTTAATTCCTTTGGTTTGAACCTGGTAGGAATGGAAATTTTTAGTAAATTCTTTGAAATCATGGGTCATAGTGGTCTAGTGTTACCCAATACATTGGATTTGATGGGAAAGCATGAATCCTGACTCATGGGTTTTATAGGATCTAATGTAAATATAATTCGTGAAAACAATCATAATTTTTCAATAAATATACCTAATAATCTCCCCATCTAGGCCCCTTCTATGGGGAACATTTTGATGACCTCTTTCGTCATATATAATAATGTTAATTGATTACCCCTGTATTTGTTCTTTCCAAGCTATGATTGCTTGGTGTGGTCAATTTTTAAATTAGCCTATAAAGGGTTTCTTACAACCTGTGGTAGTGATATATGTTTCAAGGATTGGATTAACTTCATAGATCTCTTACATTTTTTGTTGAACTATTAGTGATACCATCATGAAGTGCGCAATATAGATGACGGTTTCACCCTCATCTACTTCTGCTTGAGTAGTGGCTACATTTTCCGAGAAATCATATGGGGTATTTTGTGACTATTTGTTGTGGGTCAATTTCATCTCTAAATTGGATTATGCCATTGGTCCTCATATATGGTTTAAAAGGGTTCTTATCTTTTTAATTTTTGATGGATTATTCACCATTGAACTATTTCATTACGAATTATGACTTCCCTTTTATCATGAAGTGATTTGCATGTTCCAAAAGTTCTTGATATATCCCTATAATGAGATCATGATATTCGATTTTATTTTCCATGCATTCGTTCGATAGTAGGAATGATTAAGATAGGATTGCCTTTTCTGTAGAAATGAGCATGACTCCCAGTGCCACATTTTTGATATGGTGTTTTTCCATCCTCTTCCCTATTGGTATTTTGGATGCACCATCAAAATATTTCTCTCATATATAGGGGAACAGTATAATATAGAATAACACTTCAATGGGTAATTTTGTATCCAATGATGTAATTTCTTCCAATGGTTTTTTTATTAATAGTTTGATAATTCATAGACTGTCATGTTTTCTAAGGCATGAACTAAATTTCCAACTAATATAGGGTTACTGCCCACCAGTAATGATGACTAGCCAATATTAGATAGGTTAAAATGTAATTGAGTAGGTTTATATGAGAGACCCAATGAAACTAGGGATTCTATAGGTGGTACCTTATTTCATGAACTTCAAATATCATCTCTAGAAAAATCCTGATATCTAAATAACAAGTCTTAGAATCGAGCATGGTTTGTTTGAGGTAATAAATATTTTTTTCTGTAACAGTGTTATTGATTTTGTGAGGAAGGCACCCAGGGAGTTCTCTATGTCTCTCCCATACAAAATTATAAATCCTCATTTGATGTGATGTAATATAACTCACTTCATCTTGATGTATTTATTGAAACTATCAAGTACCTCATGAAAATCATTATTCCACTAATATTTAACCACATTTTACATTAAACTGGTAAATGGATGGAATTTTCTTGTAAGGATAGATATAAAGTACCATATTTAAAAAAATGTTTCATTGAATTCCTTATAACACCTTCAAGTTTAGAGGAAGGTAAATTATAATGATGAAATAAGTCTTATTATGGTCTATTTAGATTACACAATAGTGTACGAAGGAGACATTAAATTTCCATGAGTTAACAATGAAGGAACATTTTAGGGGGTTCCTTTTTAGGATATGATGTTGTAATTTGATGAAGCTAGTTTCACGATAGGCCAGGTGGTCAGATCTCAGTCAAAATGTTTCCACTAGATCGTCAACATAGATTTCAGAAAAATTACTTATTAAGGGTTTCAGTATGGGATTATGGGCACATTGATACGTAGAGATGATATTTATCAAGGCATATAGAATGACCTAATAGAAGAATAATACCTATAAGGACTTGAAGGTACTTAAATATTCATAATAGATGTACATTTTAATTTCATTGTGTCCCAAATATCAATCCATGAAGGATTGGGCATGATATATAGATATTAAGTTGATCGGTAGATATGTCATCGGGACTGGGAAATCATCTTTTGAGATGTTCCAAATGAGATCTATATGATTATTGTAGAATATGATTTGGTAATTATTTTTTTGAAAGGGAATATATTATCCATCCATTATAGATATTGGAACTATCAAATGAATTTTTATCTGATGATCTTATCATCTTAATTTCAATTTGGGTTATGTGCATCATATTTATCAACATTACTACTTTCTTATAGCACTAGTGGTATTATGGAAATCTTAGGTGGTGAGTGGAAAGTATGATATTGAGGCCCATCATTTATATGTTTCTAAGATAACACATCCTGATTATTTTTCAAGATAGATTTATATTACACTTTTACTTAAGAGGACACATCTTATCTGATCAATGTGGGACATGGTGTTCTTATGTAACAAGATTTATTTCTTTAAATTCATCAATGATGATAGAGTCATCATCCTCAAATTTATGAGGGGAATACATGAGGTAATCATCCTTCTATTCATTCTCATCATCATCATCATCATCCTCTTGTACTGTAGATGGAGAAATTAGTGGGTTAATCTATCAAGATTTATGAGAGGACTTATCATTTGGAATTTGTATTTAGTTGATAAAACGACTTCCTATGAACCAGTTGATAATGTGAAATCCCTATGAAACACATTAGGGATTTAGTGAGGTATGGATATGGAGTGTATTAATCCTTTCGGGGTGATGAGAAAATTTATTCTAACTCAAATAATGAGGAATTGACTTATTAGAGATCTAAGAATGGAATGTGGGGATTTTCATCCAATAATCCACCACTATCTTTGGAGTTATCTAGCTTTTAAACACTACCGGACTCTGTGTTCATTACTGATATAAATAATTCCATTTAACATGTGTTTTAATTTGGAGTCATTTTCATGACCTGATTGATGGGTAGTACATACACTTTTCCGGGCTATATGAATGGGACAGATGAGATCATTTCAAGACCATTCAGTGTGGTTACCCAAGAAATAACATCAACCAAGTATTGTGTCCCTTTAATCTAGTATATCCATGCATTGATATAATGTGACTCAAATGATTTGAATGTGGATTTATCATCATATAATGAACTAATTTTTACATCAGTGAAGTATATGATGAATTGAGCATTTTCCTTCATTTGGACTAGTAGTTTTCCCTCAATTTTTTCATTACAATGTATTTTTAGAGAAGATGGTTACAGGTTATTCTCACTATATCCCATCCAATTAAGTTTTCTTATAGTAATACGATTAACTCTCGAGCCATTGTTAATGAAAAATTTTCAGACGTTGACAACGTTTATAACACTGATCACGTACAAGGGTCTATTGTGTCCCTGTATAATGGTTTATTCATCATGATTTTTGAAGTATATAGATGCATAAAATTTTGTAGGATCATTTTTTATGTTATATACTTCAGCATTAGAATCCTCCTTTTCCAAATCATGGGGTATTAGAAAATCATTTACAAGTGCCTTCCTGATCACTTTTGACATGTTTGGGGCGTACAATATTGATATCGTTTGAGGTACCAAGGCTAAATATTTCAAGATATCATAATTTTGTCCTAGAATCATGCACTTCACATTGTGTTGATTATATTTCACTCACACGTCAGTGGTTTTATAATATGATATAGATGGATCATCTCTCAAAATAGGATTTGAAGGTTCTACAATCATTGTTCGGTTAGGGCGAACATCCCAGCCTCACTATAGAGGGTGATATGACATATGTACCCAGTATAATAGATATTCAAATGTGATCAGGTCTATCTATAATTTTGTTTATTCGTGCAGATTTTCCTTCTCTAATTGGAATCTCCAAAGGGTTATTCCTTGATTTTTTGCATCATTTACTATCAGAGCATAGAAGTTGAAGGAACATTGGTTCCTTATAAAACATCTTATTCTGGTGTATCCTTGTTTTCTGTGTCCTCTTCCACTAATTACCCATCAAAGTGTGGGTAATTAAGCTTCCTAGCGATAATTATCTTAAGATATGTTATCTATTAAATGAATTAATTTTATATAATCAATGGTTAACTCCTCGTCTAATGATGAATTTTTCTAGATGAAAATATCAATAAATACCATTTTTTAGGAGGTTCCCATTATATAAATTTTGAAAGAATAATGTCTAAGAAGGTAAATACAAGATTGGATATTATATATTTTTTTACTCATGAATTTTCTCTCCATGATTCTGGCTAGGATGATTTTTGAAAGCTTGGATTTTGGAGGTTTTTGGTGCAGATAGTGTTGACTATGTTATTCAAGAAGTGGCTATGGGAATAGTTGGTTCTTAAACTATTCTTAGATAATATATTGAGTTCAATGGAATTTATTTTTACTCATACAACCAATTTTTTTCACATTTTATATTAACTTCTCTCTACTCCAACCCTTCACCAGGAGTAGTAGAGAAAACATACAGTACTTCTTTTGCAGTTTCCCCATATTTACATTCCAAGATTCCACCATTTTATATTTGTTATATTTGATTATTAATGATTCTTTAATGGTGTTCCCTGTCATCTTTTGGAATTGGAAATTAATTTTCCAATCATATACACAAATATGGCCAGGCCTCGTGGGCTTTAGAAGGAAGAGTTAATCATTTTCCATAATAGTAATAAGTAGCCACAGACATGATCATATCAAAAGTAGTAAGATTGTTTCCTTCATTCCTCAAATTGATTTTTCCTCGGTCCACTCTACTCATCGTGGAGAGGTGGGGTTGTTGTTGATTCCCCAAGGTAGCATCACGAAGTGATGTATGTTTTGGAGTTGGGACCAGAACAAAGGCCGGTATATGTTAGACAGATGATGCCACTTCCATTATTGCTCTTTTATCAAATATTTTTTGATTCATTCAAGACCAGTGTTTTGTACTTTTATGGAATCATACATTATATGAGAAATGGAGGTGAAATCCTAAAATCCACCTTTAAATTTTATTTGGATGAGTGACATTTGTAACTCATTTTGAAATTTCTCTATGAAAATAGAGAGAAAATATTCTTAGTTAAGTGGTAGGTTCATTGAGTAGGTCTCCCCTTTCAATATGGAAATGAAATAAAATAATCCCTTATTCTACCAATATTTGAAATATGAGCGGCCAATGATTTTGGACATTTGTAGAATTGAGATGAGATGAAAGAGTTACTTCCAACAGAGTTCTTCAAATAATTTTATTTATCATGCAGAAAAACAGCAGTACCATACAATGGTTGTGCCTTGAAATTTTCAAATGAGGAATCTATGTTTAATTACATATTGTTGGGTGAGAGTTTTTATCATGGGTTCACTATGGGAAAAACATGGGTGAGTTTTTTTTAGGAGTTTCCTAAGATATTTAATATTACAAATGTGGGACACTTGAAATTATTTAGCAGTGGAGTTTTAGAAATCAATTTAGGATAAGGTTTCTATTCTGGCTTTATTAGTGCATTTCATTCCTCCATGATATCTAATTGAGAATTTAGTGACTCGATGGTGTCGATAAAACCTTGATGACTATTTATATAGATAGTAACATAGATAGATGAATTAATATGAAGGACCTAATGTGACAGTTATACCATTATTTTTGACTGATATCCAGTCAAGGACATCCTTTGAGGGTTTTATTGAATCTATTTTAGTAATTTTTCTAATGTGGGAAGCCTCTCTTATTAGTCCATAATATGGTCCATGTAAACTAATGGTCTAAGAACATAGTTGGTTGGATTCTCTAACCCATATGAAGTTTCTTGGTTAAGACCTTATTATTGAGATACACTTGTTATCATTCTATGTTGAGGATCTTGCTATGGATCATATTTGGTAGGAATTATACCTCATATAAATTCAACATTTAGTCTCCTCAACTCTTTCATTTACTTATCTTACTATTTGAATCATTCTTAAATAATGATGGATTCAACCTCTTGAAGAGTTTGAAGAGGTTTTTATTCATCCTTTACTTTATCCATTTATTTTATAGAGGTTATCTGATGAGGAATTAAGGGATTTGTTTATGGAGAACCCAAATTAAGGGTGATTCAATGGTTTTGGGTACACATTCCTAATTCATTTCTCTAATAGTAGATCATGTTCTAGATAGACCCATCATCTCTTTTTCCTATTTTTTGGAATCAATTTCGGTTTCCACTTCTAGATTGACAACCATAAAATCTGATGATGCATAATATACTTTATGAATCATATTGGAAATCAATGATAAGAAGTTTTTTTTCAATATTTTGTTAAACCTATCCCTTCCTTTCTATGATCATATTTATGCTTATTGGTGAAGAGTAACTTGGATGTAAACTATATGAAATATTGAAATATTCATGACTTATTACCTAAGATAATCTCAATATAGGATGAACTAAGACACATTACAACACGTTGTGATCCCTATATAGGAAAAGATTGATTTCTGTCGAAGGGGAGGCTGAGGTAAATATTCCCCTGCCAGCTTGATAGGCTGGGATATCTCTCATTCCTTTTTAATTATTCCTTCTTTCAATATTCATGGCAGTGAAGGGGAAATATTTATTAAAAATTTCCATATTCTTGTGGCTTGAAGATGATATAGTTCTACGGTGACTGTTGATACTGTCACTGATCTCTTTGTCTCATGCATCCTTATTCAAGTGTGAGATTTGTGTTGTGTCAGATCATAACATTAACATATTTCTTCTGAGGACATCAATATTGTTTGGTTATTGACATACAATAGGAACTAATCCTAATTAATTTTCTCAGTTTCTCAGTTTTATATAATTACATTGAATTTACCTCATCAGTCCTAAAAAGTTTGAGACTTATTCAAGGTCAATTCCTATTAAATATTCCATTTATACATAGTAGTTTTCCTTTATAATAACCTCCTTGGGAGAACAATATTTTTGAATCTCATTTTTGGTGGATTATATAAAATGAGAAATGGGGTGAAGTGAAAATATCATCGTTCCCCAATTCCTATATATGAACTCTAGGATTAGAATAGATAAATAGGCGAAGTAAGTCATGAAATGCATCGAAACATGTCAATTAAAGATATTTCCACCACTTATATTATCATAGTTTCTTATAAAATAGAACATCTTCAAATTCAATTCGATTATGAACATCTACCAATATTTTAACATTGTTTCCATACCCATTATAATGAAAAAATTTTTTGTTTAGGTGGTAATGTGTTTTTTAGATTATCAAATGGATGTTCTGTATGGCTTCTTCCAATATTTCCTTTTTAATTTTGAAATAAGAAGTGGATGAGGGCCAAAAAATATGGGGTATATCACAAGTTGAAACTATTGTTCTCTTGAGAAAGATATCCTTTAGTTTTTTTTTCCAATGGCTCTTCCAATTGATCAAACCTATGTGATTTATTATTGATTATTTTTTTCACAAGTAGTGGGGATGGTAGTTCTCTTTTTTGCATGAATATAGTCTATATGTTTTTTGGAGGATGACAGAGTCCTTAGGCAATCATTTGGTTGAAAATGGGTTTTCTTGTCATTCTTAGGGTATCTAGCATGACTGGAACCATATTTCCAAATGCCTTGGGATATGAGGGCTTAAACTGTAATATCCCAGGTAAATAAAGAATAAAATATTTTCATATTTATTAATATTTTTAAATTAAATATTAATTTTACTTTAAATGGATGATATGTTCAATGGCTTACTCGATACGCAACTCCGGGTTTCTTTGAAATCTTATGTTTCACACTAATAATATAATATTATTATTGTAAATGATAGTTAACACCTATCCATTGTATTGGTAGGAATGAATAGAACTAAATAATATATGATTATACATGTTTGTTAAATGTTTTTACATTTATCCAATAAATTTTAGAGGCTTAAAATAAGAAAAGAATTTGATATTATGCATAAATACTCTAATATTCAATAAAAGGTTGATTTAATACCTTTTGATGGTGAACCCTCCTTAAATATAGTTTTGGACAGTTTTATACATTCTATTAGACAAAATAAAATTCTTTTTTAGAATCAAGACACCAAAATTTAATTTCGGTAACTTTTTAGTATTTTTCGGATAAAATTCATTTTTTAATAAATAGTGAAAAATATTGTATTTTGATTCAAATCATCTTTTTAATCTAATTTATTTATATGGATAGATTATCTTTTTCATTGGCTTGAAAGTGTAATTAGACAAATTTTTTACCATATAATCTAATTTTGGTCATTGAATGAATTTCACTTTAAAATTGGACATAAACAAGTGTCATTCTTTTGATAGATATTATTTCTTAAAAACACGATATTTGTTTTGACAGTGAGAATTAATTTTAAATTAATTAATGCAAATTCTATGTTTTTAATTTTGTAAAATAGACATCATTTTTGAATTCGGAATACCAAATATATCATTGGCTGATTTTTTTTTATTTTTTCTGAAAAACATCAATTTTTGATGAATAGTTAAACCACTAAGTAGTAGTCAAAAAACATACTTTTTCATTAAAATGATGTTTTACTGCTTCTGTGAATTAAATTTTGAAAATCTGACATACATGGTTGTTATTAGTAAGTAAAATTTAGTTCAATAAGATAAAAATAATTTTATGATGAATAGTAAGTTCTAACTTTTATTTACCGCGGTAAAAAGGTAAATAGGGTAATTCAAGGTAAAAATAATATCGTAACAATAAACAATTATCTTTAAAATTGTCCCAACTTTATTGGATGAGTATTGTTCTACCATGGGCATTTTGTGTTGATTTCGGGACCCCATGGAGCCACCGAAGAGTGATAATGACACTTTATTTTAATTAACTAAAAGTAAAAATAAAAATCACCCAAACAAATATCTTTTAGTAAATGAATTTCTACATAATATTATATAATTTATATTTTCAACTATAAATATTATTTAGAAATATAATAAGAGTTTCTACATCATTGTTTTTTTTTATTATTTTTAGACATAATATAAATTTAATTATTCATGACACAATAATGATGTGGTATTTATGTCATTAATAAATGATTTAAATAAATAAGATTATAAATACTAAAATAACATTCAAAACCTGTCCAATTTTTATTGGGTGAATTTATTTCTACCATGAGTCATCTTATCTTACACCTTAATGAGTTTTGGACCTTTAGAAACATAAAATCATTATATAATAAAATATTATTTTCACACTATCCTAAAGAGCCCCTCCTTCCCCTTATAAAAAGATATCAATTTTAACTCATTCCTCACACATCTCAAGCCATTTGGATAGTCCAAACCATCCCCAAATAATCTCTCATGATATCTCTCTTCCACCTAGAATCCTTACCTTAGGTAGAATTCACTTCAAAAAGCCTTTTTGGTTCAAATCAAATGGAGTTTCCACAATTAAAGGTAACAATTTCTCTTAACATCTTTTCTTTTATTTTACTTCTCCAACCCCGAAAATAATTTTATTTATACACTTTAAAACAATACCATTATCCTCAATATACTAGGATGTTTTTATGAGAAGGATTTAGAATACACTTACCCACACCCCATCTATTGGGTGAAGAACATACTATTTCTGTGGATGGAAAACTAACGCCTCAAAAAACGATGATTGTTCGATTATATCCTACCTCCTTTAATGGTGGCCATTAATATGAAACTATATATATATATGATATATATTATGTTTATTTTTTTATGATTCTTTATTTTCTATATATAGTATAACATTATAGTTTCCATTATGGGTAAACGCGATAATTTCATTTGAGGAACTGCGGATTATCGCCCCCTCAAAGTGATATGACTCGTTAATGTCATATGTGAGATGTATGAAGGGGGGGGGGGGGTTAATGATATTATATATTATATTATACTGGAATTATAATATAACTATGTATCATTATATTTTAATTCCTTTAAAATATGGAATGGAAATGAAAGTAGCGTTCATGTGTACGTACGACTTTCCGTCTCCATGAACGATGCATTTCATTTTATATCTCCAAATGATATATAATATTATAAATACATATAAGTATTGGATATATATTATATATATTATATCTAAATAATGAATATCATTTTGGAGATAATGGACTATTGACCACATGGGAAAATTGTAAATACAAGGTGTTCATTTTTTTACTCAAGTACCAAATATCGACAAAACGACCGTTATTAACATAAAAGATTGTATAATGTTTATAAAATGGTAATAAGTGACATATAAGGAATAGTAAACATAAAAAATGTTCTTACAAAATTAGAAATTAATTTTAGTTTATTATTCTGGAAGAACAAAGAACATACGAGTCAAGTCGGACACGATGTAAGGAAGTTTCTTATCTCACTTTTAATTCTGTGAGATTTCCATTATTTTCCACCTCTTTATTGAATGTGGTGTATTGTGTACCACCAATTGATATATATTATCATTATTATCTTTATATTCAAGGTATTATGTGATTAATTTGGGGTTTATTAACTTTTTTTTCATACTACATGATTGATTACAATGTGGTAAGGGATTATCATTTCACTTTTTATTCCAGCAAGATTCATGCTATATTTGCCACTATTTACTTTTGTGTGGTGTATGTACTGACCAGGATTGTATTTATTGTGTAATACACATCAATTTATGGGTATTTACATCATCATTTTATGATCCTTATTTCATGGGTTGTATGTTTTGTAAGTTACCAAATTGATAGGGGATCCTTTTAATCCAATTTCCATTCCTTGGGTTAATCATCTAATTCTTAATTATGTCATGCTATGATTATGTGTGGAATCACTATTTATCTATTAATGTTGTAATTTCCACTATCGTTTGTGTGGATATACCTTTTATACACATAATCAC
Organism: Viscum album; assembly: GCA_963277665.1. Taxonomy (NCBI): domain Eukaryota; kingdom Viridiplantae; phylum Streptophyta; class Magnoliopsida; order Santalales; family Viscaceae; genus Viscum; species Viscum album. Next base: position 85,199,301 of record OY728151.1, on the reverse strand, counting down.
TCCATTTATAAATTCCTAGGTCAATGATTGGACTTGATAAGAGTAATTTTAACTCAATTCCCATTCATTGTGTTAAACATCCATGTCATTGGTTTTGTCTTAAAAGTTTTTTAAATGTTATATGATAGATTTAAACTAAATATAAAATAATATTGAATGTATTTATATTTGTCACAAATTATTATGTAATTGATTTATCCATAATCTAAGGATACAATTTTTATAATGGATTTCGTCCCAATTGAAACTTCATTGTTGTTATGCACCAATTCACTCTTATATTGTGTATATACTGTCCTATGGCATATTTTATCATGAATCCCTTTATTCTAATGATATTATAAAGTTATTATTCAATGTTATTCCTTAATTATTTTTATTCAAGAGTATCTCATTTTTTTAAAAACTATTTAACTAAAATATCATTTAAAATGTTTTAAAGATTTATTCTTGTAAATCTTTATCATTAATGTCAAAGTGTTAATAAAATGGTTTTAAGGACATATTTATATGAATATTAATGTTTTCAAATGACAATTAATTTAAAATTTCAAATTGTTTTGGGACAGTTTGATTCAAAAATATCTTTATTAAATGTTTTAAATGGTTTTAAATATAGTTTGATAAGGAATTGATTATGTCAATATCTTAAAAAGATATATTGTGATTGAAATGTGGAAATTTTATCTTTACTTTATGCTTATTTTATGTGATATGAATATTTTATGGATATTGATAATTGTTTACATATATGGGTGGTTCTTTGATAAACATAGGGTGGGTGAGCCCGAGAGAGCTCTCCAGTGCATCGGGTAACGTAATGGAGGTAAACGTGATGTTTCTCAAAAAAGATTTAGGAAATATACTGTGATGGGTATATCAAGTGTAAATACCTAAGTAGATGTGATAGCTACAATTTATGTTTGATATTGATTCCATAAGAAACCTTTATGATTTATGATTTCTCAATGTTATTCATAAATCTTATGATTTCATGAGGTATGTTATGATTGAAAAGTATGCTTTCTTTGATATGTATATATTAATGAGATAATGTTTTCTTTCATTATTTGATAACCTTTTCTGAGCTTTTTATGCTCATCCCATGTTTTTTAAATGTTTTTCATAGGGTATAAGGAAGGGTAATAGAAATGAAGTATTCATGAAGATTTATATCAGGAAATGAACTCTTATTTTTTTTAAGGAGTTTTATTTTTGTGAAACATTGGATAGAGTAGAAGTGTCCAATTTATAATTTATGAGATGTAATGTAAATGTTATGGCCTAATTCTCTAAAACTCTAAACCTAAAAATATCCTCAATGTGAATTTGTGACTTAACTAAATATTATTTAATGTTTAAGGTCATGTCCATATAGTTGGTATCAAAAGTCGGTTTAGATAACTTTATAGGTTATTTTGTTACATAATCATAAGTAAAATCACCATAATAGATTACATATTAGAAAGTGTCATAGTATTTCTAGATAACGTGAATGAGTTTAAGATAACATGAATAAGTCTATCTTGTTATTTAACCTCCTCATAAGATATTATATGATGATTTTAGTGATATACTTACACTGAATTTTTTTTAGTAAATGGATGGATCTAGTGAGCCCCAATGTAATAGTGGATGTGAAGAAAACTGTGACAGTTTTCTGAATGAGCAACTGAATGAAATGGGAGATGCAATAAGAACTCTTGTGATTATTCTTAACCAACTATATGGAGTCAGGATTCACCACCTGAACCATGTTTATTTTTATAAGTCATCATATATGCGAGAAAAAAATCCCTTTGGAAGTTCAGGTAATAATCATAAATCTATGTATGTTAAAAAACCTATGTGTTAAGTATGTGGAAAGAAACACCTAGGAAAATGATTCAAAGGGACAAGAAGATGCTATAGATGTGGAAGTTAAGGTCATAAAGCAAGAACCTTACATGGAAAAATGAAGAATGCAGTTGACTGTAGGAAAGGGAATGAAGTTATTTATAAGGGATCAATTTAATGTTTTAAATGTGGTGTTCATAGTCATTATACAAATAGTTGTCCAACGAAGATGTTTTGTGAATGGGATCACCAGGATCATACAAATTTTTGTTTATCAACACCTAAATCCATTACGAATGAGGATGAAGAAACTGACAATGACCAATGAATGTATAGATTATTTCTTAACATATGTTTTGATATTATTGAGTTCTAGTTAATGATTCAAGGATTTGTTTTTAGGAATGAAGTATTTCAGAATGTGTTGGTAATGAATTGCTAATGGATTATGAAGAATGTTGAATGAGTAAGATGTAAACATATAAGGTATTCAAGAGATATGGTAGATTTTATGATGATGAAATACTCAAATTTATTAAGGCTCTTGTGATGATGAAATTGCATTGGAAAACTTTTTATAGTATGTGTAACCCTGAAGTATGATATATGAAAATTTTATTCAATGAATAATTATCTTTTCTTCTTATGAGTAATGGTGGAATTTTATTTTGGAAGTATCCATGTTTTTATTATGAAAATATGGTGATTTGGGTTATTTATGGAAATGATTAACCTATCATGGAGAATATATGATTAGGTTAATTACATTTCAATATGAGACTTTAAGAGTAAGTGATGATATTTGGAGATAAATGTTAAGATTTATCTTGGAAGACTATGTGATTAAATCCTTTTGAGATTTGGGTTTCAATTTTATTTTTGATTACTTTGAAGAATTTTTTAGATAGTTGTTTATTGAATGGCCTTTCTTGAACTTTGGGTAATTTTGGTTGAATTTTGGAGATTAAGAATAGTACTTCTTTTTATAAAGGATTATCCTTTTTGGATTATCTGATCTTATACTAACCATTTTGGTTTTGGTTAATTTATAAAGACATGGGGAACATATAGTTAAACTTTTTTGGATTATATGACTCTCTAGAAGTTTATTATAGCGCTTTCAATGTGAACAAGTCATCTTGAATACTTACCATTTGGAGAAAAGATGAGTTTGTGGTAGAATTTTATTAAAGGATGACACTATACATGACAAGTAAGTATATTTACCTACGATCTTAGTCTAGTTATTAATAAAATTCTTCAACTCTATGGAAAGTATCATAAAGTAACAATGTAATAATATCTATTTTATCATCATACTTTTACCCAACCCCAAATTTAAGGTATTGTGGTGGTTAACTTTCTGTGATCATGTTCTCTATCACTCTCTATTAATCTATGAGAGTTAGTTTCACTTCCATATGCATGTTTTCATGGAATCCTCGTATCTTTTGTCTCGTGTAACCTTTTTAATTCTCTTACTTTATTTTAATGTGATAGTTTTATTGTCTCTTTTTACAATGTGGGACTTTAAATGATGTTTTTGATCCCAATTTCAAAATTATGAGGAAACAATTCCCAAAAGGGGGGAAGGATGTAACATCATAGGTAAATGATGAATATAAAATTTTCATATTTATTAATATTTTTGAATTCAATATTAATTCTACTTTAATGGGGATTATATGTTCGATGTCTTACCCGATACACAACAACGAATTTATTTGAAATCTTATGTGGCACACTAATAATATAATATTATTATTTTCAATGGTAGTTAACGCCCAGCCATTGTATTCAATATAACTAATAGAAAATACTACAATATGATAATACATGTTTTTTAAATGTTTTTACATTTATCCACTAAAATTTATAGGCTTAAAATAAGAAAACAATTCAATTTTAAGCATAAATACTCTAATATTTACTAAAAGGTCGATTTACCGCCTTTTGATGGTGAACCCTCCTTAAATATAGTTTTGGTCACAATGAAATGTTCTATATGATCAAATAAAATTTTTCTTTAGAATTGAGATGCCAAAATTTACATTTGGTTAATTTATTGATATTTTTCTGATAAAATTAATTTTTTAATGAATAGTGAAAAATAATGTATCTTAATTCAAATCTTCTTTTTAATATAATTTATATATATATATATATATATTATATTTTAAATTGGTTTTACAGTTTAATTAGATTTTATTTTTACCATTTAATCTAATGGTGTTCATTATATTTAATTTCACTCTGAAATAGGACATAAACAAGTGTCAATCATTTGATAGATATTGTTTCTTAAAAACAGGCTATTTGTTTTGACAGCTAAAAATAATTTTAAATTAATTAATGAAAATTATATGTTTTAAATTTTTTAAAATATATGTCATTTTTTCAATTGGAATATCAAATATAGCTTTGGCTGAATTTTTGGTATTTTTTTCTGAAAACCATCAATTTTTGATGAATAGTGAAACAACTAAGTAGTAGTTAAAAAGAGAATTTTCCATTAAAATGAAAGTTTACCACTTTAATGAATAAAATTTCAAAAATCCGACATACATGGTTGTTATTAGTATGTAAAATTTTTTGCAATAAGATGAAAATAATTTTTCAGTGAATAGTAACTTTGGACTTTTATTTACCGCGGTAAAAAGGTAAATCGGGTAAATAAAGTTAAGAAGTATATCATAATAATACAAAACTACCTTAACACATGTATTAACCATATTTTATGAGTCATGTTCGACCATGGGCATCTTTGGGTTGATTTTCGGACTCTATGGATCCACTTAAGAGTGATAATGACAATTTATATTAATTAATTTAAAGTAATGACAAAAATAACACAGACAAATATCTTTTAATAATTTAATTTTTACATAAGGATATATAAGGTATAATTTTAAATATAAATATTATTTGGAAATATAAAATGATTTCCTACATCATGGTAGTTTTTTTATAATTTTTAGACATTAAATAAATTAAATTATTTATGAAACAATAATGATGCAGCATTTACCTCATTAAAAAATGATTTAAATACATAAGATTATAAATATTAAAATAACATTCAAAACCTGTCCAATTCTTATTGGATGAATTTTTTTTGACCATTATTCATATTATCTTCGTCTTTAATGAGTTTAGGACATTTAGAAACAGAAAATCGTTATATAATAAAAATAATATTTTCACACTTTCCTAAAGAGCCACTCCTCCCCCTTATAAAAAGCCCTCATTTCTAACTCATTCATCACTTATTTCAATCCCCTTGGCTCATCCAAACCCTTCGAAAATAATCTTTCAAGATCCCTCTCTTCCACCTTGAACCCTTTCCTTAGGGAAAAGTCACTTCAATAAGTCCTTTTCATTCAAACCAAAGGGAGTTACCCAAATTAAGGGTCACAATTTCTCTTAACTTCTTTTCGTTTATTTTACTTATCCAACCCATTAAATCATTTTATTCCTTTATTTTAAAACAAAACTAGTATAATCAATATACTTTGATGTTTTTATGAGATTTATTCTAACTACACTTACACACACATCCATCTAATGGGTGAAGAACATACTGTTTATGTGGATGGCAAACTAACGCCTCACGAAACGATGATTGTTCGATTATCTCCTACCACTTCTCATGGTATCCATTAAGATGGAAATATATTTATATAAGATATATATTATATTTATTTTTTCTTTATGATTCTTTATTTTTCATTTATATTATATCTTTATTGTTTCCAATATAGATAAACACGATAATTTCATTTGATGAAGTGCGGAATACAGCCCCCTCAAAGTGATGTGAGTCGTTTATGCCATAATTTGTACGTACAAAAGATGGATTTAATTATATTATATATGATATTATATTTTAATTATAATATACTTAATTATAATTATCTTTTAATTTCATTAAAATATGAAATATAAATGAAATTAGCGTTCAAGTGTACGTACGGCTTACCGTATCCATGAACGGTGCATTTCATTTCATATCTTCAAATGATATGTACCATTATATATATATATACATAATATATTTGATATATATGATATCTAAATAATTAATATCATTAGGTAGATAATGGTCTATTGACTACATGGACAACTTGTAAATATAAGGTGTTCGTTTTTTTACTCAAGTACCAAATATCGAAAAAACGATTGTTATTATCTTAAATGAATGCATAATGTTTATAACATGGTAATAAGTGATATAAAATGAATAATAAACATGAAAAAGGTTCTTAAGAAAATAGAAATGAAATTTAGTTTATTATTCACGAAGAACATGGAACATACGAGTCATGTCGGACACGAGATAAGGAGGTTTCTTATCTCACTTTTAATTCCTCGAGATTTCCATTGTTCGCCACCTATTTTTTTGAATGTGGTGTATTTTGTACTAACACATGATATATATTATAATTATTCTCTTTATATTCAGGGTATTATGTGATTAATTTGGGGATTATTAACTTTTTTTTCATAAGACTCGATTGATTACAACGTGGTAAGGGAGTTTCATCTCACTTTTTATTCTCACGAGATTCATGTTGTATTTGACACTATTTCCTTTTGTGTGGGGTATTTACAACCCAATATTGTATTAATTGTGTAATATAATTCAATTTATTGGTATTTACATCTTTAATTTATGATCCTTTTCTCATGGGTTGTATGTTTTGTAAGTTACCAAATCAGTAAGGGAACCTTTTAACACAATTTTGATTTTCGTGGGTTAATCTTCTAATACTTAATTATGTCACGCTATGATTATGTGTGGAATCCCTATTTATCTATTTATGTTGTAATTTCCACTACCCTTTTTTTGTATTTACTTTTGATACACATAATCACTCCATTGATAAATTCTCAAGTCATTGATATGAACTTGTTAAGAGAAATTTTAACTGAATTTCCATACATTGAGTTAAACATCTAGGCCAATGGTTTTGTCTTAAAAAGAATATGTGTAAATGTTCTCAGATTGATTTACACTGAATATAAAATAATATTGAGTGTATTTATATTTTCCTCACATTATTATGTAATTGATTTATCCTTAATCTAAGGATACAGTTTTTATAAAGGATTTCGTGTTTATTGAGACTTCATTGTTGTTATGAACTAATTCACTCTTTTATGGTGTATATACTGTCCTTTGGCATATTATATCATTAATCCCATTATTCTCATGATATTATAAAGTTCTAATTCAATTTTATTTTTCAATTATTTCTATTCAAGATTCTCTCATTTTGTTAAAAACTCTTCAACTATAATATCAGTTTTAATGTTTTAAAGATTTATTCTTCTAAATATTTATCATTAATGTCCTTGTTTTAATAAAATGGTTTTAAGTACTTATTTATATAAACATTAACGTTTTCAAATGATACATTATTTAAAATTTTCAAAGTGTTATGGGGCACTTTGATTCATAAATATCATTATTAAATGTTTTAAATGGTTTTGAAAATGGTTTGATAAAGCATTGATTGTGTAAATAAATTAAAATGATATATTGTGATTGCAATGTGGAAATTTAATTTTTCCTTTATTCTAATTTATGTGTTATGAATATTTTATGGTTATTGGGCATTTTTTACATATAAGGGTGGTTTTTTGATAAACCTAGGGTGGGTGAGCCCGAGATAGCTCTATAATGCAATGGGTAACATGGCAGAGGTAAACATGATGTTTCTCCTAAGAGATTTATGGAATATAATATGATGGGTATTCCTAGTGTAACTCCCTACAAAGCTGTGATAGCTACAATATATGTTTTATATGGATTCCATAACTTACCTTTATTATTTATGAATTCTTTGTTTTATTCATAAATCTTATGATTTCATGAGGTATGTTATGATTGAAAGGTATGGTTTCTTTGATGTGTATTTATTAATGGGATAATGTTTTATTTCCTTATTTTAAAATCCATACTGAGATTTTTATGCTCATCGAATGTTTTTCAAATATTTTTCATAGGGTATAAATAAGGGTAAGAGAAAGGAAGTATTCAAGAAGATTTATATCAATAAAATAACTCTTTTATATTTAAGGAGTTTTATTTTTGTGAAACATTGGATAGATTAAAAGTGTCTAATTTGGGATTCTTGAGGGGTAATGTAAATGTTATGGCCTAATTCTCTAAAAATCTAAACCTAATAAGATACTCAATGTGAATTCTTAACACAACTCAAGATTATGTAATTTTTATATTCGGTTTATTATATTTACATAATTGACTCGACATTGGAAGGATCATCTTATCAAAATGAAATTTCACTACTAAGAGAAAATTCATCTCAATGGCCATCATGCTGGGGACTACCATCAAATATCATATAATGATAGTATGGAGGGCCATCACTGTGAATTCCATCATGGGGATGACTACCATCATAGCTCAATGTATGACTGTAGGGAGAATTAGTACGACATATACCCAAGGGAGGACTTTCATGGGGGACAGAAACATGGGAAACTACCTTCATGCATCAATGAAATGTCACTATGTAGAAGAATTTTTCAATGAATTCCATAATGGGGAGTAATAACATCATAAATCAACATCTAACTACATTGAGAATTTATATGTCATATACAATGGGGAAGAACTTTTGGGAGGTTGTTATCAATTTCAGTACCTTTTTATTATTTTTTCTTCTTTTTTATAAGGATGGATACCATGATGTTCATCAGGATATTCGTTGTAACGATTGATTGGGTTTTCCCAAGAAAGAATCATTCATGGAAGATGATATTTTTAGGACCTAAATATATGATGGTAATAAGGTTTTTATGGAGGACCTTTTAAAATTCTACTACCACTTCTATAATATGGTAGTGGATGGAAATGATCCTGAACAACCACTGATAGATTTCTGATGGAAGTAATCATTCAATATTCCATTAGACTAGGATTACAAGACATCTCATTATTTTGAAGACACCATTGGAGATATTTCTTTTTAGTTATTTTCTTGTGGGTGAATGGATCCACTTATAGTAAGTGACAACCTTCATATATATGTCACTATTCTTTTAGGTCACAGGGTGATGGTTGAATATGCTGGTATGATTTCAGAATTAGGGTTGGAATATATGCCTGCCCTGGAGATGTCACAATTATGGACTGGTGACCCCCATTTAGAATGGGTTCTCTGGCTGACCATGTTCTGCATTTATTGTAGAACATTTCTGATAACTCCCCTTGAAGGGAGCGAGATGCATTTCTACTCCGGATTTACCATCCCCTTATAATAATGAGCCACCCCACTTGAATAGAAGTGTTTGTATGCTAAAATCCTAATAGATTCCATTAATGAGATAATATCATGAATGGTTTGAATGATATGGTAAGGGATTATTTTCTGGACCACCATCATTACTAATACATGATGAGACACATCCTTGGAAAAATTGAGGATAACTTATAATTTTAGTTTTGAAGTAGGGATATCTGCTTACTTTTGTCCACCATTTCCTACTATTAAATACTGAAATTCATCATTTGTGGGGGTATGGATATGAATCTTCCTCTAATTCACAACCTGTATATGGTAGCTACATTCTCGAATTACCAAAATATTTTATTGGTGGGATTTATATACCATAGATGGTATTTTTTTTCCCGCTCATAGTTTTATATAGCATTTGAAAAAAGGGATTGATATGCACCAAAATGAATTTACATCTTCTTTTTTTACTATATTTACAATTAGACGTGATATAGATTAAAAGGGATTTAGATTTTCTCATATTCTGCTTCTGTATTTGATCGTTGGGGTTCATATGAATGGGAAGTTTTTTTGTCTGATCATAATGTACCGAAGTATTTGACAGATGGGATTCCTCGATAGGAACCAATATGATGACCTATTACATAGTGTTTTTTATATCCCTCGGTGATTCTATCTGGGGATCCGGGTCTGCATGACTTCAGAAGTGGTCCATATGGTAGTATCCTCTTCATGATGAGGATGTTGGGTGAAAAACATTGGCAGATACAATTACCAGTACAGGCCCCTGCAAAGGTCACATTTGTTTCTAAGAGGATGTTTTTAGTGACCACATTATTATTCACATTATAATAATGGAGGAAGTTGTTATCCTATTCTAGGGAAAGACTCTCAAAATGGTTTGAGATTTCTTTTGCTGGTGTCTGGTGATGGACTGTCGACGATCATTGAGCACATGGATGGAATGGTTTCATAAGTTGGAGGTCCTAGTGATGTTCTTCCAAGGTTGTGAGAGTACCTTTTTTATAGTACTCTCAGACCAATGCATTTGAAATCCAGTGTTGAGGATTCTGGGTGAGAGATGGTGTCCACTATTTTGTTTAGGACCCGGCCATTATATTGGCTCATGTGGATGTCTTGGAAAATAGGTGACACACTATTGGATTGAAGAGAGTTATGGTGAATAATAAATATTATATAAGTGGAAAACACATTCCAGAATACCCCATCAATGTAGCATATCCATAAATAAAAACATTATCCACTAATAAATTTTTCTGTCCATGTTAAATTTTAATAGTGAAGCAGCCTATATGGTGGGTGATTTTTTCACCATGGATAAGGATTCACTTTGGGTTCACTATTTTTTTTGTTAAGAATTAAGATGTTTATCCTAGAATGAACCATGTTCTCTGATGAAAATTGAGATATATATCCTTTTTAACATGTCAAGACGATGCTAAAAAAGGTGATTTCATGTTAGGGTATCCATTATATTTTCAGTGAAAATCATAGATTCCATAGTATGAATGATTTTATGGTGTTTGGATATTGTAAAATAATTATTGTTGGGTTCATAATTCTTAAATGGATTTCAATGGGATAGTCATGGATCCAAAAACACCTATTGGTTCCCTCATTTGAGATTTTTCATGAATGAGTATTCCAATAATAGGAGGTGGATGATAAATCCCCAACAACACTTAGGGGCACACATTGGTTGAGATGATGGATGGCAAGGATCATCACACTCATTGGTGTGTATTATTTCTTATTCAAGAATTATCTTATATGTTTAATAAATGTTCATGAATCCTTTCTTCATTCCCAATTATGAAATGGTTCAACATAAATTAATGATTAATGAATATAATGCATGGCTACTGAATAATTTAAATGTATCAATGTTTATCTATCATTAGTTGAGGAATTCAGTAGTTCATCATCATCCTAAGAGACTGTGGTTGTTTCGATGTTGGGATCAAACACATGTTAAGGACATTATACGTATCCTCATGAAAAATAATTAGAACCCATGTATCTCAATGAGACTTACCATGACACAACACCTTTTAATGTTATATGATGAGGGGAAAACCATTCACATTATAAATATTATACAAGGAAATCTAGGTGGAAGGTGCCTCGCCAATCCTTGGTGTGAGACATACACCGAGGAATCCTGAGGGATCAGTAAGTGATTTGGTCTCCTAGATTGGGGCATGATATTAATGGGGATATGAACTAATAAGGTTGGTGATGAAAGGGTACCAAAATTAATACGGCCCACAAGGCTAGACATGACCCTACAAGGGAATTAGCCCTGAGAAAATTAGGTTTTATTAGGGTGTTGTGTTAAGACCTCAATGAAGGATTCATATATATACCATTTAGTTGGGAATAAAAGCTAGTGTAGTTAAAAATGGTTGATAATTACACCAATATAGGGGAACCATTTAGGTGGTTTGTATATTTTAGGGGATTATACCATATTAGATGCCCATTGGATGTTTTTTATTTTGCAGATGGAATGAAATCTACTAACCTCTATGCCAATGTGAGTAATTATCAGTGGGACAAACAAAAGGATTAAATATATCTTAAGATCCCATGATCCACTTTACCTACTAGTGGGTGAATTTTGGAGCCCAAAGGGAAAGTGAAAGGTATTTAAATTTGAATTAATGCACTTTTGTATTATAGATGAGAATAGTAACGTATGAAGATCTATAGGGATATACCCTGAGTAAGTGAACTGGGGAAAGGGTGATGCCTCCTACAATAATGAATAATCGATTTGTCAAAGATGGTTGACAATGGTTTTTGTTTGATGGTCATATAATCCTTATTAAAAAATAATATTAAGCATAGAAGATAATTCATCTTTTTTTATCATAGGAGGAATCCTATTTTTTCATATAGGATATAGTAGAGTTTAATGTCCTGTAGTAAAGAATATGGAGACACATTTTAATTTCATTTTGTGGGGGTGACTTGGAGAAATATTCCTAGAAATGGTTGTTGTGGGACTTATTCATGAGTTGATGTTTTTGGATCATCATAGAATAAGAATCTGGTGAGGGGTTCTAAATGTTTTTTATAAATGTTTCACTCATGGTATTTAGGGAATTCAAGAGTAGAATAAAAACTCATCAAACAAGAAATAAAACAAGAGTGTTATATTGTCAAAGTTGTTTCATGAATCCTGAAGTAGTATCTAAAATAATGGGATTGTAAGGGTATACATTAGGGTAGTATAAAGAATAAAATGAAATTTACTCATCCCAGATTGAGAATTTCATGGTGTGTTTCCATTTTTCAAGGGGTTCAGTAATGGTAGAGAAGGAATGGGCTCATATTTATGATACCACATCCCACCAATGATTCTGCGTAGAGGGTTTGGGGGCGCAACCACAACAGTATTAAGTCATGGGTGCTAACAATTTTTTTGAAACTGTGAACAGGGATGGCCTCAAATCACATTCATTGTAAGTGATTCAAAGGAGTATCCCTAAATAGGACCACAAAAGATAATCTATTAAAGGATAGAAACTGCAATCCATCCATGAAGGGGATCATCCAGTAACTTTTAATGAAGGTCATCCTCTATGGACTACCAATTAAAGGGGTTAGCTGGGGACTATCATAATAGGTTGATTCTATAAAAAAAATATTTGTTGCGTGAGGTGTATAAAATAATTCTTTTTTTCCAAGTAATACATGGCCTCTACATGGAATCTTATGTGATGAGTCATTCATCCAAGTGGTTATTAAAGGATAATCTTAATAGAAATAACATGAGTGAATTTCCATTATATACATTGGATGTTATGCAGCTGGTGGGGAATGATTTCATCACCTATCTTTTTTTCTCCTTTCACACTATCCATTTATTCATCTTCCCTATAGTATATTTTGTATTTCAGTGGAGTTACTGGCTACCTGGATGGTCAATTGTATGTGGTGGGCCATTGGGATTTCTTTTTGAAGGATCCCAAGAGGATGCCCAAGCCCATGAATGATTTCATTCATGGGGTATGGAAATCACCATCTAGCCCCAAACATGTTCTTTTTAATTCATGGTTTCCAAATATTTTGGGAAAATCCTGTGAACAATTTTACTACTAGGACTCAATGAAGAGTGGTGGTCCATGTACCAACTATTAGAATGGATACCCCAACTTCTTTCACAGTGTCTCCTCCATCATAATTTTAATTAATATCTTCTTTAGTTTTTTTACCCATTAAATATTTAGGGATTCATTTTCATATCTCCTTTCACCCAATTCAAGTAATAATATTCTCTTTTTATGTTGTGTTATTAAGACCAATCATATAAAAATTAATTTTTAAACCATATTATAAATTGTTTGTATATTTAAAAAAACAATTGGAGAGATAAATTTAATTTCATTTTTTCCAAATAATACATAATACATTGTAAAAATTCACCCAAATCTTATTTACATAATCTCAAAAAAATAAAAGTGTTTCTCACTGATTTTCATAAAACATAATACCCATTTATTAAACCATAAATTTTTAGACACATTTATTTTTATCATTGTAAAAATATTTTTCCCATAATTAAGTAATGTAATAAACTTTTGGCCTCTATCAATGAATTTGTGTAAATCATGATTTAAATTGACTTAATATGATACCTATAAAAATGAATCTAAATACATATATACACTATATGTATCATATACAGAATTTTATAATTATATGATCCTTTTTAAAAGAGAATAAGTAAATGTTGGAAATATAGTGTTCCAATCCCATATAGATTTTCATACATTCTATATTCATTGAGTATATTCTTACAGAACAGATTAACACATCACAAGTAATTAAACATGACAGATGAGTACATCAGAGTTCTCTCATAAAGTATATAAGAACATCATATTTTACTTATCTAGGTATGGTCATGTGATCCTACAATCTATCTCAATCAGGGCCCCAAAGGTTATACATGTTATTGGAGATGAAAAATCATATCCTGGAAAAACTATACCAATGATGGGATCAAAAATATGTCAAACCTATCACTAATTATATAACTATAAATTATGGTGTGAAAAGATATAAAATTATTGGAATTTTCATGCTCATAATCTTTCATAATATTCATTAATAGGGAAATAAAAATATGAATCTTAAACCCCTTGTATGTTAAAGTGTTTATTTATGAAACAAATTTTTATAAACATAAAGGGACTTATAGTATATACTCATTTTTGTCTCGTGGCTAACTAATTTTAGTTCGTATAAAATATTTATTGTGAAATATTTAATATTTCATCAGAAATTATAATACCTCATTAAAATATCAATATAAGTTTTCTAAAATTCATATATTTAATAGATAATTATTAATAAAATCATGTGTCTGATGTATCCATCCAAAATGAATATATTGTAGAGATTCTATGATCATAACCTGATGTATTTTTTATCTTTCTAATATTCTTTAAGAGTATTTCAACAATATCATACATAATAGATATTAAAAATATCTCATATAAAAGACTTCTATATGTATTATTATTACAATATTTTTATTCATCAAACTAATTAAATATTGATTGTATTCCTATAACATATCTATGAGATGATATGATTAAACCCTTCCATTAAACTACTATAAAGAGAAATATCTATGAATTAATCCTTTATTAATTTTAGTAAGGTTAAGAACCATATTTGTGATGTTCATCGTTAGATAATTTATTCAAACATGTTCACATTGTCGAGAAATTCATTGTTTTTTTACCACAAAGCAAGATTCTTTTGGTTCAAATGAATTGGGAGTTTTATTATAGTAAACTATTTTTATAGAAAAAAATGAAAAATATAACATGTAAAATGTTGAATTTTTATAGAAAAAAGATTATGTCCTAAGATGTGAGTCTTTTAATGTAAGAGATTTCACTATGTATTCATAATTGGCTATGTAGAGGATCCAAATATCATAATTATGGTTATATATGAAAAAATGAATATGTTGGGGAATTTGTATACTAAAATAGAAAATTTAAGAAAAATTCTGTGAAATAAAATTTACAAACTCAAGGTCCACATTATAAAAATCATCTATAAGAATAAATTTGTCTACGTAAAGGGTTATATTTGTGATTTTAGCTATATAAGGGAGACTAGTTACATAAATCATTGAAATATAATAACTAAACTAAAAGTGTTAAAGCTACCACAAGTATTAGGTAGGAACATTTTTAAGTAAAGATACCATATGTCTAATAGAATCTATAATTTAATGTATCGGATTGACCTCATGGAGTCTTAATGTTACCACATGAATGATGTTGAGTGGCCACAAAAAGAATTTTTAAGGATACTATAATAAGGAAGGAAAGCGGCCACACAATGAATGTTGAGGTTACCACAAGAAATAATAAAGTTAGCCCGCATATAGATCAAGAGACTCTGTCAAAAAATATTAAATGACCATTCCACTATATAAATTTATTTATGTGTGAAATATAATATAAAAAGAACCGCATCTACATCTTGAAAAAATTATTCTATCTCTTGGTGAATCCACATCCCATGTAAAGGATAAAGAAACCATGGAAGATGTTAAAAATACCAAGGGATAGTGTTGGTATTGAATGAACTTATCTAAGTAGTTATGATCTTCCAATAGAAAAAAACCAAGTCAACAATAATATACTAATATTATCTAACTAAATAAAGATATAATTTAAATTAAAAAGATATGAACTCTTTATTTGTATCTTTTGTTGAAGATTATTTTAATAGAATATCATCTTGTGTTGTTTCTTTTAAGATATAAGGTTGTTTAATAAATTTTAAAGCTGAAATTATAATAATAAATAAATGATATTGAATATTTGTACTATGAAGTATGGTTATTTTAAAATTGAACTCAATGAGTCAATATCTAAAAAACATAAAAAGAAATTAATGAGATTATTATCCTTATGATGTCTTGATGGTTTACAATGAATTATAAAAAACAAATTCTATGTTTACTAATATGCATAATAGATATGTCTAAAATAACAACTATTTCAATTATAAATCATGTAACTATAGAAATCCGCTAGTCTAGGAATTTATTGGTAATAATAAGATATCTTAATAGTAATTAATGTTCTATAATGAAGATTTTAAACATAAGAATAGTATCATTGTGCTCAAGAAATTTTATTCTATATCAAATGTGGAAATAAAAGATAATTTAAATGGGGATAAATTTTAATCTCAAAATGATGAGAAAATTGGTATTCATTATTTATGATTCAAAAATTTTTATAAAAACATTAATTTTTATTATTTTCCAATTATATTTGAATTTATGAAAAAACAATTTTCATATATTTTTATTAAAAATGATCCCTCTAGGAAAGTAAAATATTATGAATTAAAAAGTTACCGATATATTAAATATAATTATCCTAATATAAAATATATTAATAAGTTCAATGATTGAGAGAATAAACCAAAAAATGAAATTAAGGTAACCCAAAGAACTTATTATGATATATATAGTGATTTGTATTTATACTCGAATTAATTATGTGAACAAGAAACAATTTTGTTATGGACACTACATCTCAAGTAAAAAATACTTTTATTTATTCTTCATTAGTTGTTGATGATGTTGTATATATGATTTAAATTTATATTCATAATCATTGTGAATATTACTCAATGTTGTATGAAATCATGAATTAACAAGAATAAAAATATAATAATTTGAAAATATTCTTGATTATCTCCCAAAAATATTAATGATCATTCTATTAAAAAGGAAATGAATTACAAATTTTTTAAAGAATATTTATAAATGAAATTGGAAAATGATAAACTAAGGAAATATTTAGAATAATTTAAAACTATAAAAAATTTATTGAATTTGATTTTGGTATTTTAGAAACTCACACAAAATAGTATTTAAATTGGATATAAATTTGGGTAGTAATGGAATTTGTATAGAAACTATCTTGTTAAAATATCATTGAAAATGAAATTATTCTATTACAAAATGAAACAACAGGGGATGTAAATAGTTTTTATTCTCTTGGAGTAGAGAGGAACTTTAGGTTATATCTATTATGTATATATTGAAGAATCTTTTTAAAAAAATGTATTCATAATGATTTTATTTATAATCATTTTGGACTGAAGAAACTATTCGTTCCAAAATAATTTCTTATTTTTTATTGAATGGGTAAATTTTTTAGAGGAATATAAGGAATGATTTTTGTAACTCGATAGTGGACACATTAGTAAAATAAATTGTGAATAATAATGTTTCAATAGTTCAATAATAGAGGTTGGAGGACATGACACACTGAGTGACAATGTAAAGATAAAAATAATTTGTGTTAAATCATTTTTAAAAACAAAAACTATAAATATTTCGAAATTATTTTTATTGATGGATTGAAATATAATAATATTAGAATTTATCCATTATATGATGATGGTTAAAATATTAATCTTCAAAATAATAAATTAATGATTTGTGATTTTATAAATGGTTTAGGGTTTTCTACTTTATGAAAGTAAGAGTGATTACGTTAAAAATCTAGATTCATAATTTTAACAAAATGTTTCATGATTATGTGATTCTAAAAGAAAATATTGTTTATGGAGTAGGATACTGGGACATTGTAATATTAAATAACATCAAAATATAACTAGAAAAATATAATTAATGGATTTACTAAAACTATAATTTCCAAAGTACAATGTGAAAAATACCCATCAAAAGGGAAATCAAAATAATACTACATTCAATCCAAAGAAAGAGGTGTCAGCCTATCAAACACTATAATTTCTTCAAATTTATTTATTTTGAAATTATACAGTATTTAGTATAGGTAAAAAGGTGTTATTATTTTATTATTCATGATCATTCAAGAAACAATGGCTATTCATTATAGACCACAAACGTGAAGCTCATTTCAATTTTACAATATATGAAAAATCTATAGAGATTCATTGTGTATATATAATTAAAACCAAATTAAGTTATCAAATATATGGAATTTAAAATTAATACCTTGAATTTTTATTTTTATAACATGTCTATAACAAAAATATTTAGCAACATGAACACTTGAACATAATAGGGATGTTAAAAGAAAAAATAGAAGATTTCATGAAATTTCCCAAATTATTCTTAGTGAATATGACTTATGTAACGCCCATACGTTTCTTATGAGGTTTGGATCCTTTAAATTTCAGTTTAAAAAATTCATTTTTATCACTAAAGAAGGTAAAAATACATTGATGATATTTTCGAGAGTGTCTTGGACTCATTCTAAGCCTAGATCCCTGAATATTAGAGAAAAATGAAGGCCACATGGTTTATTTATATCATTAAATTGAGGTCATATGGTTTGGTTAAACCATGTAGGGTGATTCATAGGTTCTATATAAGGGAAAATGTTTTTTTCATGGTTTTAAAAAATAGTTAAAACATCTTGAACTCTTAGTGCCACATAGGCAGTGAGTGCATGCAGTAGGCGCACAATTTGGCCAAACAAAGCATTATTGACCATATTAATCTTATTTTTATGAATCAATTACAACACACTAAGTGATATACATGTATTATGTTATATAATATGTTATATGAGATCACTAGGTGGATTTTTTTCATATTAGCCCACGAGAGATACCTTTTACCTAATGGTTTACCATTGAAGGTCTTATAGGGAAATTCTATTATACTACGACACGAGAGATACCTACTCCCCCATGTGTTATACCATATATAGGGTTGGGGGATTATTCACATATTCCACAAAGTGGGTGATCCATGGGTTATTTATATAAAATGCATTAGACAGGCACCTATGGTAATGGTTTTTTCAAATACAAATAGGGATACATGGGTTCTTTCTTATAGAAAAACTTGGATGGGAACATGATATATTATTAATTTAATGAACTAAAACATCTATCTTGTCAAATAATTATTATGGAGTTTTTTTACACTTTACTAGTATGACAACCATCTAATAGTTCATTTTTACTCATATATTCCTGAGATAAAGGAACCTCTTATGATAATGCATGGATGCCTTAGGTGAATACCTTAGGTCTTACCCAATATTATGTATATATATATGTATGTGTATGTATATATTCATATATATATATATATATGTGTGTGTGTGTGTGTGTGATGTATATATATATATATTCTATGAAATTCATTCCGAAATATTATATCTTACAAAAAAGTATGTAGTATCGGTCTAGTTTCCTTTGAGTAACCTTTAGAGAAGTGATTTGTTTTACAAATTATTATACATTTATTATTTCCTGCACACTAATAATTTAATATGTGTAAAATGAATAGTTATACACACTATTGTTTCAATCCTACTGACTATGTCCCGTAACCTGTTTGGGTAGTTGATTGGTACCTGAACAAACATTATGGATTTATATAGGAATAAAAGAATATTTATATCATTGGATAAATGATTTTATTGACTAGGATAGTGTACAAGAGTATAATATAAAGTTTACAATTTTGATTTTATTAGATATAAGTTTTTTTCATTTGGTAAAGCATGTGGTATATGTGTACTACTATTCTTCAAGGTGTTTCTATTTCTAATAGAATATAAATATTAAATAATTGTGTATATGATATTGGTTATGTTTCTATATTTTTATTTTTTCTAGATGTCTTTATTCTATTGTTCATCTATTATAATTATAATTATATTTAATATTAATTAATACTACTATTCTTCCCTCCAATAATGAAGGTATAATTTATCCACTGTATCACCATAGACCCTTGTAGCTATTCAGCAGTCTCTGGAGTATCTGGATGCATGGTTGAGGCCTTGGAGACAACTTGGTTTAGTAACATATGAATGTACTTGGTTTGAGATTATTCAATCTGGTATAATTGATTCCCTTTTTAGTAAATATTACTATTTTGGGTTGGTATAAAGGATACTAGTAATGTGTAGGGATTTTATAATGTCCCTAGTTTTGGGAGAAGTTTACTCACATTAAAAGAAAAGATAAATTACCAAGGACATGAATTATTTTCCTGGTTTTTTCTATTATTGATTTATTTATTTCACCATTGGATAATATATTTAATTATTGGTGTCATTATAAAAATTTTGAATTATTTTTTTCCTTGTACAAGTATGGAGGGGAGTTATCATTTAATTCGTCACAGTAGGAACCTTTTAATTCACATGTCATGCATATTCCATTCCAAATTAATATCACCACATGAATTGGATACTATGTGTTACAAGTATGTTGAATCTTATATTTGGAAATGTGAAAAGGATTATTACATGGATAGAATATTTATGTATCTCTATTAACCCAAAAAAATTCTAGTATATAATGATATAAGAAACTTAAAAAAATAATTATACCATGATTTAGTGATAGATCGTTGGTCGAATGGACCGAAACATTATACTTTTTCAATTACATGAATTTAAATAATAATTTATGAAGCTTGTACTCAAATAAGTTGGGAATGGTGATACATATAATAAAAAAATTATTTTTTATTACATCATATTTCTGGATTTAAGGGTAATGTCACAGTTACACACAATACCTATTGCAACATATAATGGTATGCATTTATAAATCCTTAATAAAGACTCATATAACTAGATCGTGATTAATATATACATATGAATGAGTATACACCTAAATGAATTTTAAATTTTATATGAAATGGTAACCATTAAATCAGGTTGACAATTACAACATAATGAATGTTTTCCTATATAAAATGAAATTGACACTCCATATATGGGGACCCCTAATATATTATGATAGACATTGACCCTGACCTAACCTTAGTAGTGGGTAATAAGAAGTTTCTCTTAGGATTCCATATAGTCGTATACATTTCCAAAACATAACATTAGAATCTCAAAAACTGGTGGGACTCTTATATAAGAAGGATATATAAATTCCCTTTTATATATCATGAGATTTGTTCTGTTATCAGTTTTTATTCTAGAGTGAGCATTTGGAATCGTAGGGATGTGAAATCATAAAGGACTTAGGTCATGCACTATAAAGTTGGAGATGAATATACCCCAAAGGTGGTGGGGCCTGAGATGTTATAATTACTTTTTGTTGCACTTCCTATAACACCTACTCATTTTCCTAACATGATTGACAATTCTATGTTACGATATAATATTATGTTATTATTACAATATATACTGGGAGCCCTACAATATTTTCATACTATAGAAGAGCTTATGTGGGAGTTCTAGTAGAAACAACCTGCTTCCTTTTTGTGCTTATGTGGTACTCAAGATGTTGATTCATCGATATAGACTATGTTATCCATCTGTAATAATTTTGGAAGACCACTATAGAGGATTGTGATGATCACAAAATATATGCTTCATGATTCTTAAAATCATTTATGGGATTGGATCACCCTGGTGGATTGACATCTGGGTATGGTTTCTTGTGGACTTTCAGGTAGTCATATATGATTAATTCATTCCATGGATGATGAGAGAAGACCATGAAATTGAATTTATGCACATGTATTCGTGTGATATTTCTATGATATTGTATTCAATGTGATTCTTCATGCTTCAATGTTCATCAACGACACTTTCTCAAAATGATTGGTCAGTAAAATAAATTATATATATGTGGTTATTTAATACTTATTACCATGGATTAATGTATTTTGGTTGAACAAAATTTCATAAATAATGATCTTGGACCTCATCATTGAGTGGAACTCTAAGGTAAATAATGTTTTATGGTAGGGTTGTTGAGCACCATGAATGGAAATTGGTTCATCTAGAGGCTGGAAATGTCTTTTTATTCTACTATTATTGGAATTGGTTGTTAGATGACTTCAACTGATATGTATGTGGTGTTTCACCCCTATGGTATGTCGGGACATATAAATCCCTATTATATGAAGGGACCAATTTAGTGTAATTATTGGGTAAAAATGGTGATCCATATTAATTTCTTCATAAATTTCTATAAAATACCTAGAGATAATGGATCTACACTTGGTCCAAATTCCTGTTGAAGATCACCATCTCCACATCAGGCTTAGTGCTAGACTATTAGTATTTGATCAGGCTAAGGAGGTGGATGTCATTTTGGAAGCCAGTTTTATTCGATATAGAAAATGTAAAGTGGGGATTATTAAAAATTTCATGTTTTACCTTAGAGATATTGATCATGCTAGTTGCATGTAGTGAATCCTATAATTGAGGAGCACAGTGTTGTGCCTTCTATAATTCTATGTACTATTATTCCACCACCTACTATAGTATATTCTTTATTCTTTATACGTTCTTTTCATTCTTCAATATCTTCAATAATTATGGAATTTTTGGTCTTAGATAATCAGTTATTTTATGGAATAATGACTATCACCACACCATTGGGGATTTTGATCTGAGAGCATATTCTAATGTATTGATCTTCTATTGAGATAAGTGGTTATTTTTTTTATGTAAACAGATTTTCCTATAGATGGAATGATTTTAATAGTTTGTATATTATAATTTCATCATGGTTTTTCATATTCATTGTTTGACTTTCACATCGCTCAAGGGAGGTACATATATCCATAAGGTCAAATGATATGTTAAGGTTAGACGATCTATACTAGATCATTATGGGATATGAGGAGTGATATACTATATTTATTTTGGTTTTATGATTGATTATGGTACATGAAACATATATTTACCTCATGTAGTGAATTTATTTATGAATGTGTTCCCTATGTATTATTAAAGACTATGTTATGAGAGAGATGTGGAGTTTATGTCTGAGCTAGTTCTTGGACAATCACTAGTATACAATCCTATGTAGATGATAAATCATAATGAGTTTAAGGAACTGAAGAAGTAGCTTAATGATTTATAAGAAAAGGGTTTTATACAAACCATTACTTCTCCATGGGGTTCACCTATTATTTTCTCCAAGAAAGTGAATGGTAACCTCAGGGTTTTTGTGGATTACAAGTTGGTGAGTCATCTTACAATGATGAACTGATATTTTTTATATCATATATAAGACTTCTTAGACTATATCGAAAGATAATTTATTCTTTATAAAAATTATTTTAGGACAAGCTGTCATAAGGTGGTGTCAGACCATCTCATATGCTACGTAAAACATTCCCTAGTACATATAGATTTTTTATTATTTCATCTTGTTCTTCAGTCTCATGAACACACCCATTGTAATCATGGATCTAATATTTTTTTCTTTTCACTTGTATCATGGTTTTTTTGAATCTTCAGGATTAAGGCCCCAACCTTAATCATTACATAATCATTAATTAAGATAATAATTCACATTTCGGATCTTTTCAGGTTTAGAGTTTTTGAAAATTAGGTCATAAATATAATATTTCATCTCAAAAGATTACAAATTACACACTTTTACCATTTCAAATTTTTGTTCACAAAAATAAATCTCCTTAAATAAAACAAGAGTTATTTTATTGATATAAAACTTCTTGAATACTTATTTTATCTTATCCTAACTTATAATATGTCTAAAACATTCCAAAAACATGAAATGAGCACAAAATGCTCAGTAAGGGGTGTAAAATACGGAAAAAAACATTATCCCATCAACACATACAGATCAATGAAATCAACCATATCAATCACAGAATATAATCTCATTAAAATATCTCATTATATCATAAGACTTATGAATAACTCATAGAAATCATAAATCATAAATGTAACGTGTTGCATTCATAACATACATACATTATAGCTTTCACAACTACATAGAGAGTTACATTTGCAATACCCATCAAGGAATATTTCCTAAATCTATTTGGATAAAAATTAATGTTTACCTTAGTCACATTAACCAATGTATTGGAGAGATATCTTGGGCTCACCTTCCTTAGTTTTATCATGGAACCACCCGTATATGGGAACAATTACCAAGGAATGTAAAATATTTATATCAAAAAAAGAAAAAATGAAAGATAACATTTAAACATTGCAATCACATTATATCATTTCAAGATATTGAAATAATAATAAATTATTTCTCAAAACCATTTTCAATATCAAAATATATAAAAAGGGTATATGGAATTTATTTTCCATTTAAAATCATTAAGACTTGTTAATGAATCCAAATATCAAATAATGCTTGCGGTAGCGGAAAGGTCATTGTCCATGTGTATATTAAAAAGAAACATTCCCATTGTCCTTTAGTAAAATGCATTGAAGAAAAAATATTCCATTTTAATTAAATTTATATTAAAAGGAGTTTGTACACCATATAAAAAAGTCATGTATAAATAAAAATACCTCTCAATGAAATGATATTGAGATGAAGTTCCCTACCTTACGTCTGACTCATCACATATGTTCCATGCTCTTCCTAAAAAATAAAAATAAGTTAATTTTTACATTCTTAATTACATTTTTCAATTTTATTATTCCTTTTATATATATTCTTACCACGTTATAAACATTACATTATTATTTATGTTAATATTAGTTTTTTTGTTGATATTTGGTACTTGAGTCAAAAATGAACCTGTTATAATTACAAATTGCCCATGTTGTCAAAATTCCATTATCATCATAATGATATTAATGATTTAAAAATCATAAAAATCTAGTATATATATGTATTTTAAATAAGTCATATCATATAGATATAAGATACTAAATGCATTTTTCATGGAGATGGTATGTCGTACGTACGCATGAACGCTACTTTTATTTCTTTTCCATATTTAATGAAAAAAAATCTAAATAATAAATAGGTATTTTATAATTCTAGTATAATATCATATTTTATATATGTGACAAAATTTCAGTAACAATGTCTTTAATATGTTCCGTGTATGGCATGAATGAGTAATATCACTTTGATGGGGCGGTAGTCCACACTTCCTCAAATGAAATTATCATATTTACCCATTATGAAAACCATAAAGGTATGATATAAATGAATAATACAGAAGTAAAGAGACAATATAAATAAAATATATGTCACATATAAATATGGTTCCATCATAATAGAATCCATGAGTTTTGGTAGGGAAAAAGTGAACAATAATCGTTTCGTGAGGAAGTAGTTTTTATATACACAGAAAACAATATGTTTGTATCCATTATATGAAGGTGTGTTGATGTGTAGATTAAACAATTCTCAAATAAAAATACTAAAATATTTAATATAATCATATTTCATAAAATAATATAATAAAGAAATTTTAGGGGGTTGGATAAGGAAAATAAGTGATTGATGCTTGAGAGAAGACATTACCTCTGACAAGGTAACACCTTTTGATTTAAACTAAAAGGATTTGTTGATTTTACGTATGCCTAATGTAAGGATTATTTGAGAAATAGATGGATTTTGGGAGCTTATTTGGGAAGAGTTTGGGTGAGGCAAGGGGCTTGATATGTATGTAGGGGTTATAGTTGATGCCCTTTTATAAGAGGGAGGGAAGGTACTTTCGGAAAGTAAGAAAGATTATTTTATTATAAACTGAAACTCTAATTTCAAAAGGTACAAAACTCATTTAATTAGATGATAGAACAAGGTTCTTTTGAAATACTCTCTACCAATAGTTTTTTTGTAATTTTTTGGTTTCAAATTTAAAGATATCATTTAGCTTTGACCCTTAGTTACCTTAGTTGGCTCTTACTATGTCTGCTTGTATACATATAATATATGGTTAATATGGTGACTATAAAATACCAATAGAACCTAAAGTGGTTAATTAATTACATTTTAGACCTTATATAAGTAATTTGGAGGAATATTATATTTTTAGGACTATTATATCATTTAATAAAATTCTATTTTCTTATGAAAAACTCATTTATATCAATTTTTATACTATTCATATCATTACTATTTATAAATCCATAAAAACTTGATTTTTTTGAAAAAAACATCATTAATTACAAGACAAAATGTCATAATTATAAATAAATTTTTTTATGTAATAAAATTATTTATGGAATAAAATGACGCCAAATAAATGTATTTTAATATTTATAATCTCGTTTATTTAAAAAATTCATTAATAAGGTCATCACTACATAATCGTTGTGTCATAAATAAATTTATTTATTTGATGTCTAAAAATTATAAATAAAATAACATGATATATTAAATTTATTTTTCTTTCTAATGACTATTTATAGTAAAAAATATCACATATATAACCCATATAATAATATATTTTGTAAAAGATACATGTTTAGGTTATATTTTCCTTAACTTCAAATGAAAAGTAATTAAATGTCATTTTCACACAAAAGTAGCTCTATGGGGTCTTAAAATTGACCCAAGGATTCCTATGTTCAGAAATATCTCATATAATACAATTATGAAATTTTTTGGGAAGTTTAATCTTATTATAATATTATTTTTTACCCTTATTTACCAGATTCACCCTTTAACCATGGTAAACAAAATATTTACTAAAGTTACTATTCATAATTTCTAAAAATAAAATGTACCTTTTTTTAAAAAAATTACCTCCTTATTCCAAATATGGAATCCATATTTCCAATTCCAAAACAAAGAAATTGTAGAAATTAATTTAAAATTAATTCCTATTGTCAAAAAAGGCGTGTTTTTAACAAGTAAAAAATACCAAAAGATTGAAATGTGTTTATGTCCAATTAAAAAGTGAAATCACATTAAATGAAAAAAATTTAATTAAATGATAAAAACATAGTCAAATTAAACTTTAAAACCAATTAAAAATATAATCTAAGCTTATTGACAAATTAGATGGAATTATTGTTTTGACTTAAAATGTTGTATTTTTTACTATTCATTAAAAACGAACTTTATATGAAAAATAAAAAAAATACCCAATGTAAATTATTATGTCTCGATTCTAAATAAGAAGTTTATTTAGTCAAATTGAACATATAATGGTGAAAAAAATATAGATTTTAAAATGGTTCACCATCAAAAGGAAGTAAAACTATATTATAAAAAAAATAGATTTTTAATGGTTAAAATTGGATTCATTATCATTTTAAGCCTCCAAATTTTATTAGATAAATTTAAAAACATTTAACAATAATGTTTAATTATAATATAGATAGTTTTGTTCATTCCTACTAATACAATGATTAGGCGTTAAATACCATTTAAAATAATAATATTATATTATTATTAATTTTCTCAGTATGTATCAACCTTATGTGCAACATAAGATTTCAGAGAAATCCATTGTTATGTGTTGGGAACGCCATTAAACATAGAATCCCATTTAATGTAAAATTAATATTTAATTCAAAATTATTGAAATTTATGAAAATGTCATATTCTATATTTACCTAGGGTGTTACGTGCTTCCCCCTTTTGGAAATTACATTCTCTCAATTTTATCCACTTATCAAATATGTGGGAGTATTTATCCCTCATAACATTTTTGGATTCTCATGTTTCAACTTCAATAATATTTTTTTTCTACAAAACCTTTAACAAATGAATTACCTTATTTTCCAACACTATCTTTCTCTGCTAAAAAATCTAAACTGATTGTTACTCATAGGAGATATTTTGTTACAACTAAACAACTTATCGACTCCAAACATGAGATGCATCTAGAATCTATTTCATAAACATTGAAACATGAAAAACAATGTGTAGCTAAGATAAACCTGTAGGTAAATACATTTTTTAGGAAACTATTATAACATCCTCTAATAATTCATAGGGTCTAATGAACCCTGGACTCAGCTTTACCTTTTTAACAAAATGCATCACAATTTTCCATGGAGAAACATTGAGAAAGACATGATCACACACATAGAAAGAATGATCCTTCCTCTGGTTATCTACATAACATTTTTTCCTTCTCTAATCTATTCTACTGTTATTCTGAATTAACTAATCTTTTTTAAAATTTATTCTACCAATTATGGTCCCATCAACATCCTTTGACCTTCTTCATCCCAAAAATCTGGAGTTTGACACTTATTTCCATATAATGTTTCAAATGGATCCATATGTATACTATAATGAAAATTGTTATTATAAAA
The DNA here is from genome assembly GCA_963277665.1 of Viscum album. NCBI lineage: Eukaryota > Viridiplantae > Streptophyta > Magnoliopsida > Santalales > Viscaceae > Viscum > Viscum album. The sequence goes on along the minus strand of OY728151.1, from coordinate 85,171,136 downwards.
AAAATCAACCAAAAAAATATGTTGGTCCTGACTTCCCAGGTAATCCATTGAACAAACACGCAACATATCTTCCATGGTCTGAATTGTTCGTTCTAACAATCCATATGATTGTGGATGAAAAGATGTAATAAAATTTAATTCATTACCCAACGACTTTTGAAGACCCCTATAAATGTTATAAGTGAACCTGGGATCATGATCAGATATAATGGATAGGGGAACTCCTTGTAACCTGAATATCTCTTTAATATAAAATCTAAAAAGATGATCTAGATACATAGTATCTTGAACTGGAAAAAAATGATAAGATTTAGTCAATCGATCAACAATAACCCAGATTGCATTGTAACCATGAGAAGTCTTTGTTAATACCACTATGAAATCCTTGGATACATTTTCTTATTTTCAATCTGGAATTGGAAAATGGAGAAGCATCCATTTTGGTAACTTATTTTCTACTTTAACCTAATGACAAGTTAAACACTTCACAGTAAAATCAGCAATATCTCTTTTCATTCCATCCCACCAGTAATACAGTGGAAGATCTATATAAATCCTACTACTACTAGGATGAACAAAAAATAGAGAACTATGAGATTCACATAAAAAATCTTTCTTTAACTATGAATCCCAAGGCACAGATAATCTCTTTCCAGCCTTTGAAACACAATCTTTATGAATGATAAATTCAGGTAACTTACCCTTAGGAACCAATTCTACCTTTTTCTGCAACTCATTGTCTTCTTTCTGCACTTTCTTATATCGGTCTGCTAGAGATGATTTCACTACCACCAAAATTCAAATAGAATAATTCCCTTCCCAAACAGATCCCAATCCAAAATTCATCAAATAAAAAACCAAATGATCCATTTCCAAATGCAGCGTGGTTAATTTAGCAATACTCTTTCGGATCAAAGCATTGACCACATTATTTCCCATTCCCAAATGGTAAGAGATTGTGCAATCATAATCCTTTATTAATTATAGACATATCATCTATCTCATGTTTAATTCTTTCTGAAGGAATATATAATTCAAAATTTTTTTATCGGTATTTATTTCACACTTTACACCATACAAATGATGCCACCCAAATTTTAATGAAAAAAACAGTATCTAATTCCAAATCATGTATAAGTTAATTTAACTCGTGAGGTTTTAAATACCGGGAAGCATAATAAATTACTTGATCCTTTTCCATAAGTACACAACTAATTTCTTTCAAAAAATAATCACTATAAATAACAAATTCACCATTTCTATAAGGCAGTTCCAAAACTAGATCATTCACCAATTCTCTTTTCAGTTCCTGAAAATATTCATAACATTCTTTTGTCAATATAAATTTAGCACCTTTTTTAGTTAACTTAGTATGAGGAATAGATAATCGTGAATAAAAATTAAATAAACCTCTGGTAATAAACTACTATACTAAGATAACTACGAACCTCAGTTAAAGTGTTGGGTCTAGGAAATTCTTTAACAACTTTTGTTTTAGCAGGATTTATAATAATGCCATATTTAGAAATAATATGAACAAGGAATTAAATTTTTTATAACCAAAACACATACATTCTGATTTTCCCATATATTTTATTTTATTTTAAAAATTGCAAAAAAAAACCCAGAAATGACCTTCATGATTTACTTTAATTTTTGAATAAACCAAAATATCATCAATAAACACAACCAAGAACTTATCCAAGAACACAAATAAAATTTAATTCATAAGATTAGTGAATGAAGTTAGTGTATTGGTTAATCCAAACGTAATAACTAAAAATTAATAATGGCCATATCTAGTTTGAAAACGGTATTTAGATTTTATTCTTACATTACTTTCAACTAATGTTACCCCAGACTCAAGTCAGTCTTCAAAAAATTCTCAGCTCCCTATAGAAGATAAAAAAATCATTGATATAAAGAAAATGATACTTCTTCTTACTAGACAGGTTAATAAAGGCTCTATAAGAAATTCATAGTCTCATTGAACCATATTTATTTTTAGAAAACAAGACATGATCACCCCATGGTGATGTGCTAGGTAAAATGACACCATTATCTAATAACTCCTATAATTTCTTCATTAACTCAAAAAGCTCAATTTTATACATTTGATAAAAGGGTTTTGAAATTGGATTAGCATTAGAAACTAAGTCAACTGTAAATTCAACTTTTTGATTAGGTATTCTACCAGGAAAACATCAAGATGATCCTTTTCCACTGGCACATTATTAATATGATCAGTTTCATTGATTTCAACAATATGTTCATGGTAACATTAATTTCCATATTGTACATGTTTTTAAGATTCGTGATATGTTATCAAAAGAAAGGGTTCATTCTTGTACAAAAACTAAAATTATTTCTAAAAATAAACATTTATAGATCTATAGTAAATCTTAAAAAGATAAATTGGAAGCCAACCCATACCCAAATTAACATCAATATCTACTAGAGGATAAAAAATAAGGTTTTTAGGTAGATTCTTTCTACACAAAATTACATGAATGTTTTTATAATTTCTTTTTTTCTCAACATTTATATAAGTGATTTTACCAAAATTTTAGGATTCATATCTTGAGATGGAATTCCCAATTTAATAGAAAATTTCACAGAAATGAAAGAATGTATAACCCCAAATCAATCAACACATTGGCATAATCTGAATAAAAAAACATTGTACCTAATACTACTTCTTTTTATTTCCCGTCATCTGTTGAAGTAGTTGAAAAGGATTTCACTACCCCTTTATGTATGTAGTCTAGCTACATTCCTTCATTTGAGAACTTTTTTGGACACTCATTTTCATGATGACCCATTTCAATGCACTTAAAACATTTTACTGACTTTAATGATTATTTTCCTTACCAATACCCATAACTTTTTTAGGGAAATTATGTGCCTAATGTCCCATTCTACCACATCAGTGACACATAACAGAATTCAAAATTCATTCCCCAATGTACTTTTTACCAAAACAATCACAAACTGTAAACTAATGTTTCTTACTATCAGAATTTTTGGAAGAGTTCATACCTTTCATCTGCCACCTCGACCTCTTATTTTATTATTTTTCAAAGATCATATTATCATCGATAAACTCCATTTACACCTTCTCCCCACATCGAAACAAGTTTTTCATAGATTTTAAACTCATATGAAGATAAATACCTTTGATACATTAGATTTAATCCATTTTAAAAATGATTGATTTTACTATCAAGATCCCATATGAAAATTGGAGCATACCATTCCAGTCGAGTGAATTTTTATTCATATACAGCCATTGAGTCATCCTCATGTCTCAATTCCAAGAACTATTTTTCCATCCAATGTCGAAGCACCTTATGGAGCTATTTTTCAAAAAAAATACCTTTAAATTCATCCCAATCTAGAGAATAAATCTCTTCACTACCCTTGATATTTTTAACCATCAACCACTACTGATCGGATTCAACATTCAAACATTAAACATTTAGAATAACCTTTTGATGTTCGGAACACCCCATGACATCGAAAATATATTCCAGTTCATTCATCCACCCTTCAGCTAGAACAGGGTTAGATGATCCTCTAAATGATGAGGGATGTTGCCTTTTGGAATGCTCAACTGCTGACATGTTCTTTTTTGGTTGATCTGGATGATCTCTGGAATGGATATCACCACCATTTATATCCTGATTCAACTATTCCATCACTGCAACAGACTATTCAGTTTTGATTCTGACCATCTCAGGTTGCTAATTTGGTAGGTTGTTTTCCTCTTGATTTTTCCCCACTATATTTTACATGTTTCCTCTGTGAAGAACCATTATGAACACAGAGATATCTTAGGCGAAACAACATGGTAATCTAAAAATTCTACATCATATCATTCTTTCCATAAATTAATTTATGGGTTTTAATTTTACAATATCCTAACTCATAAATATGTCTAAATAGACCTCTATTTACCAATATAATTCCCCACCCTTAAACATTAAATAATCTTGAATTATGTTAATAATTCAAATTGATGATCTTTTCAGGTTTATAGTTTTAGAGAATTGGGTCTTAAATATAACATTAAATCTAAAAATATTACAAAGTTGACATTTCTACTCTATTTATTTTTTTCACAATAATAAATTTCATTAAATAAAAAAAGATTTATTTTCTTGATATATATATTCTTGAAAACGTAAATTCTATTATCCTTATATATAACCTATTTAGAATATTTCAAAAACATGGGATAATCACAAAAAAGCTCAGTATGGATTATATAATAAAGAAATAAAACATTATTCAATAAATACATACAAATAAATGAAATCATACTTCTCAATCACAAGACATAGTATCTTTAACATACCTCATGAAATATTAAGATTTATGAATAAGAAATAGAAATCATAAATCATGAAGGTATCTTGTGGCATCCATAATATACATACATTGTAGCTTTCACAGCTATATATAGAGTTACATTTGGAATACCGATCACAACATATTCCATAAATATCTTTGGTGAAACATTAGAGTTCACCTCTTTCATGTTACCCAATTCATTGGAGAGATATCTAGGGCTCTCCTACTGTAGGATTATAATGGAACCACTAGTATACGTAAACAGTTCCCAAGAACCATAAGATATTCATTACACATAAAAAAGTATAAAAGAAAGATAAAATGTCAATATTACAATAACAATATATCATTTTAAGATATTGAAATTATAAATTCTTTTGAAAACCCATTTTCAATATCAAAATATGTAAAAAGAGTATATGGTATTTATTTTCATTTTAAAAATATTATGTCTTTTTAAGGAATCCAAATGTCAAATAATTATCACAGAGGTGAAAAGGTTGTTGTCGCCGCATATGATAAAAACAAATCCCATATTTTCCTTTATAAAGACTCATAATATAAAAAATATTCTATTTTGATGAAAGTAAAAGACAAAGGGTTTTATACACCATAAAAAATAAATTCGTGTATAAATAAAAATATGCATCAATGAATGGATATTGAGATGAAGTCCCTTACCTTGTGTCTGACTCATCACATATGTTCATTGCACTTCCTAAATAATAAACATAATTTAATTTCTATATGCTTCAGAACATTTTTCAAGTTTCATATTCCTTTTATATCAATTATTACCACATTATAAATATTACATAATTAATTAAGTTAACATCAGTCCTTTTGTCGATATTTAGTACATGATTCAAAAATGAACTTGTTATAATTACAAATTGTACATGTGATTAGAATTCCATTATCTCGAAAATAATATTCATGAATAAAATATAATATAAATACAATATATATATGTATTTATAATATTACATAACATATGGAAATAATAAATGAAATGTACCCTTTATGGAGACGGTAAGATGTGCATACGCATTAATGATACTTTCATTTTTATATCATAATTAATGGAATGAAAACAAAATGATACATAGGTATATTATAATTGAAATATAAAATCATATTATATATATATATTAAATAATTTCATTAAATTCATTTTTTATATGTTCTATGATTGGAATGAATGAGTCATATCACTTTGTGGGGGCGGTTGTCTGCACTTCCTCAAATGAAATTATCATATTTACTAATTAAGTAAACAATAAAAGTATGCTACATATGACAAATACAGAAGCATAGAGACACAATAAATATTATCTTTATCACATATAAATATATTTCCATCATAATGGCCACTATGAAAAGTGGTAGGGAAAAATCAAACAATCATCATTATATGAGGCAGTAGTTCACCATACACAGAAACAGTATATTCGTATAAATTAGTTGGAGGTGTGTGGAAGTGTTTTTAGAATCATTATCATAATAACATCATAGTATATTGATTATTCTAATGTTGTTATAATATAATATAATAAAGATATTTTAGGGGGTGGAGAAGGAAAATAAATTAAAGAATCTTGAGAGAAGATGATAACTTGAATCGAGTAACTCCTTTTTATCTAAGCTAAAAGGATTTGTCGAATTTCATTATGCCTAAGGGAAGTATTGTCGCCAGAATATATGGATGTTGGGAGATTATTTGGGAATAGGTTGGATGAGACTAGGTGGATGAGAGGTGTGAGTAATGGTTAGAGTTGATTCTGTTTTATAAGAGGGAGGAGTGGTACTTATGAAAGTTTGAATGATAATTATATTATAATCTAAATTTACATTTTCAAATGGTATTAAAATCATTTAATTCAAAGATAATATGATTATAGTCCTAAATAATATCAAAAAATTGTTTTTAGAAATGTTTTTGTTTCAAATTTAACCTTATTGTTTAGCATTAACCCTTTGTTAAATTATAAGACTATTTTCATGTTTTCTTGTATATACATAATATATAGTTGATATAGTTACTATAAAATGTCAATATAACCTCAAGTGTTTAATTAATGAAATTTTAAACCTTATATAAGTAATTTGGACAAATTTTATATTTTTAGGACTATTATATCATTTAATGAAATATTATTTATTTAAAAAACTAATTTATGTCAATTTTTATACAATTCATATCATGACGTTTTACAAATCCATAAAAACATGATTATTTTGAAAACCCTTCATTAAATCAAATATAAAAAGTCTCAATAATCCATAAAATTCATGTATGGCATAAAAAGTTTCCAAATAAATTTATTTTAATATTTATAATCTCATTTATTTAAAACATTCATTAGTAAGGTAATCATTACATCATCATTGTGTTATAAATAAAATTATTTTTATGATGTCTAAAAATTATAATTTAAATACCATGATGTATAAATTTGTTTTATTTTTTATAATGGCTATTTATAGTCGAATATATCACATATATAACCTCATATAAAATTGGTTTTAGTAAAAGATAAATGTTTAGGGTACATATTACTTAACATTAAATTAAAAGTAATTAAATGTCAATTTCACACACAATTGGCTTCATGGGGTCCTAAAATTGACCCAAGGATTTCCATGGTTGGACATATCTCATCCAATTGGATTTGGGCATGTTTTAGGGTAGTTTAATATCATTATAATATTATTTTTACCCTTATTTACTATATTTTCCTTTTTTCCATGGAAACTGAAATATTTACTGAAGTTATTATTCATAATGTCTAAAAATAGGTAACTATTTATAAAATTTGGAAATCTTGATTCCAATTATGGAATCCATTTTTCCAAGTTCAAAACACCAAAATTGAAGAAATTAATTTAATATTAATTCCATCTGTCAAAACTAAAATCATGTTTTTAGGAAGTAAAACACTACTAGAAAAATACCCTATACCAACAGTTTGGAAGCATTGGTATAATCCTAAAAACTCTTAGTATAGGCTATACCAACAGTTTGGAGAACCGTTTCCAAGTAATCTATGTGGATAGGTCTATACCAACAGTTTTGGGAAAACGGTTGTTATAGACCTATACCAACAATTTTGAAAACCATTAGTATAAATAATATGAAAATATATACCAACGGTTCCATAAACTGTTTGTATATGTAATTCAAAAAATAATCATCTGGTTGGTTTTGATCTCAGCACCTCCCGTTTGAGATTGAAAAACCTAACCACTAACCTAACTTACTTTTGTGAACATAATTTCATAAATATATATATCTATTATCATACTTATTTTAAATTTTGATTCATTTAATATTCGTTGTAAGAATATTCCATTAAAAATACATGTACCTATACCAATGGTTCTCAAAATAGTTGGTATAGACCTCTACCAATGATTTTGAGAACCATCGGAATAGGTTCTTTGATTTTGGGACCTATAGCAATGGTTTTAGAAAAACCATTGGTATAGGGGGGGACATATACCAACGGTTTGGCCAAACCATTGGTATAGGGTCTCTATAATGGACCTATACCAACAGTTTTTGCCAAACCGTTGGTATAGGTCCAAATTAGTGGACCTGTACCAATGGTTTTTCCAAAGAATTGTTATAGGTTCCCCCTATACCAACGGTTTGTCCACAACTGTTGGTATAGGTTCAAATCAGTGAACTATACCAATGGTTTTCCTAAAACTGTTGGTATAGATCATATTTCTAGTAGTGAAAACCTACAAAAAATATTGACATGTGGTTATGTCCAAATGAAAATTTATTTCACCTTCAATGACCAGCATTGGATTAAATGATAAAACATAGCCTAATTAAACCTTAAAACCAATTAAAAATATAATATATCCATATAAATATATTAGATGAATATATATTTTTGACCTAAAATGTACTATTTTTCACTATTAATTAAAAAAAATTTATCATAAAAATACCAAAAATTGATCCAAAGTAAATTTTAATGTACAGCTTCTAAATAAAATGTTTATTTTATCAAATGGATCATATAAAAGTGACAAAAACTAGATTTAAATATGGTTATCCATCAAAAGGTGGTAATACTACCTTTTAAAAATATTAGAGAATTTATTCTAATAATTGGATTCATTTTCATTTTAATCCACTAACATTTATTGGATAAATGTAAAAACATTTAACAAACATGTTTAATCATAATATGGTTAGTTCTTTTTGTTACCGAAAATACATCATCCTAGTGTTAACTATATTTTCTAATAATAATAATATATTATTATTATTTTCCTTAGTATGACTCATCCTTATGTGCAATTAAAGATTTAGGAGAAACACATTGTTGCATGTTGGTACCCCATAGAGCATAGAAGCCCCTTTAAATTAAAATTAATATTTAATTCAAAAATTCTAAAAAATATCAAAATGTCATATTCATTATTTACTTGGGATGTTACATCATGGATGAAATCTTTATGTGTTATCATACTCAACAAAACAATGAAAAAAATCTAGCAAAAATATTGAATACAATTATATTGGACTGGTTGTATGTTAAGATCAAAAAATGACACTTTTATATCAATAAGTTTCACTTCAAGGATATTATTATTTCTAATAAATAAGTATTAAATCCCCAAAATAAGGGGTAGATTTTGTTTCTTTAGAGTATCCCAAAAATTTCATTTACATATAGAATTTTATTGGGGAGGATGGTTACTGTAGAAATCTTATTGAGTACTTTTTATGATAAATAAAAGAACCTTACAGGCTTGAAATAAAGGGGTTATATGTTTTTATGGTGTAAAACCTATGAAATATATTTACAATATTTGAATGAAATATTGAATTTAGTATCATTTTTTTATTATAATATATCTATACAAAACATATACATTTTATTACTATTTATCAAACCTCAAGACGGGGTCCATTATGATGTATGGAGTGAAATTTTTAATGTATAAGTCATGTTAGTTGAGTAATAATGATCGTAACTAATAAATTTTTAAAATAAAGATTTAATTTTTTGTTCATGTCGTATGTTGTTGGATAAATTATTTTTTGGGAGAATGGTTTATTTTCTAAACAAATAAAAAAACCTTAAACAAAAAATTAATAAGTATTAAATGAATCTCAAGTAGTGTTGAGGGGTAGAATACATAAAAATATTAGACTTTGTGCTTTTTTATAAAACGATTATGGGTAATACATTGGATTAATCTTTGAGCCATAATAATCATTCAATGGAAATTAAAGAGGTGGGTAGCGAAAGAAAATTCCAGTGTCTATTTTTTGAGATGCATCTAGGGGATCAAAAGGATCATCAGAATCTAATATTACTACTACATGATGATTATAGTTCTCTTCTACATATGGTATATATAATACATTATTTTGATCCTTTGTGATTGCTCTTAAGGGATTGTATCTCAGTTGAGGACCCACTACCCAATTGAGTTATTGAAGGGGATGAGATTCCTCATATTCATGGGTGCATTTAGGTATCTAAAGGCTTACAAGAAGAGTTGAAATAGAGGAATCAGGCCAATTTTTGGATAGTACACACTAGAGTTAGCAAAATGTATAGGTATATACACCTTTTTTTATTGGTTTCCATGTAAGAAGAGGCAGTTTTTAATTTTTGTTAAACTATATTACACTTATCAGCTGGTGAAGGTAAACACCAACTGCATTCTAGACATTTATAACCATTTTCCATTTGAGAATAGAAATGTGATAATATCACTATATTTTATGTGATAGTTTTGTAAATATCTCCTTTAAACAGTGATGATGTATGGGTGATCAGTGATATGAGGATGAAGTTATCTCAACTTCCATCTAATAGTTTACCTTTTTAGAAGGCCATCTTGGGAGGCTTTTCATCTAATTGGTTATAATTCATAATGTTTTCCCTCTTACTATCATATTGGGTAGGAATTATTATATTATTAGATGGTTATGGAATGGATTTTCGAAGGCACTAGGTTCACTAGTAATGATGGGTATAACATATCACCATCATACCCATGGTATGTTAATGTGATTAATATGTGTGTTAAAGGACATGCTCTGAGCACACATCCTTCTTTTGGAGGTTCCAGGGAGAGATACCTACCAATCAGTGAATGTTACTCAAATAGTAGATTTTAGGAATATATAAAAATTGTTTCATAAGAGGTCATATATTTGAATTTACATGTTTTACACCCACATTCTAGTCAAGCGTAGGTGAGTATGTATTGTAGGGACCTCATCTCTTTTAGAAAACATCTGAATTAGAATAGCTTATCCAGAAGCATAGGGCTATAGATTAGTCTAGAAAGTAGTTATATTCTTATATTCACCTCTTTATATTGGAGGATGAGGTGGGATTTAATGTCTTTCTGTGAGATTTACACACATTGGATCATTCATAGATTCATTGCTATGGAAATCTATAACCTCATTATGATTGGACATTCATGTTCATGGAGTGAGTCGGGTTAGTAGCCTATTAGTTTAACTAAACTTGGAGGTACCCGTATATGCCTTTTTTATTCCATGTGTCCAAAATTCTCCATTATTATTTAACCCATCACTATACATTGACACATTGGATGTTGATTTGGGGTAAGATTCTTCTTTTGAGGATCATCTTATTCATATCATCAATTAGATCTTGATGAATCTCATAGGTTGTTCAATTCACTATTTTTAGGTTTTATAGATACATAGTTTGGTACAAGATGGGATATGAGAGAGATAGGCCTATGTATATATTCACTGGATAGATCATTTATCATATTATTTTTTACCACCCTTAGAACAGAAACTCTGGGAAGATATGTTTTTAGTAGGTGAATTTTTAATTATACAACCTCTCATATTAGGTTTTTAAAAATTAAATTTATTTTTTAACATATCTTTTTGTCCTTATAGAAGTCCCCAAGATATTGTGGAGTGTTTTATGTGTTTTAGAGGCTCATTAACTTGAAAAATAAATGAATTTTGGGGAATACATGTGGGATTAACTATTTATTTACACCATGCACCTTATGCTTCATTATTTAGCTAATCTATATGGGGAGAAACTAAGGGACTTCATAGGTGTTCATGAGATATGTATAGCTTTACAAATTGATGAATTTAACTAACATGCTTAGGAACACTTAGGAATTTGGTGTCACAGATATCACATGGTCTGGAAAAAAAAATTCCAAACTATGCAACCCTTTAAATGAATGTTAAAATTTTATTTTTCCCATAGCACATTTTATACTAAAATGACCTTCTCTGTAATATTTTTCATAGTGGTCCACATTTCTAGAGAGATTCATCTCCACTCATACTAGTCTCTAATCAAGATCCATCATATGTGGTATAATTATTTCACCATCAATTTAATTTGATAGTTAGTTGTAATATATTTAATCTTAATCATATATTCATTCATTTTTCATTCCCACATGAATTATATTACCATTAGATCTAATATACCATATTTTTAGGAAATTGTTCATGTTCATTAATTTATATAATTATTTTCTAAGTTAATGGAAAAAAATATTAAGAGAGTGATACTCATCTATTCTATGAGGTCTATTTAATTTTCCTTAAAGTATCATTGTTCATTATATTAATTATAGTTTTGTGTGTCGTACCGTCATGTGATGACTCTTAAATGATAAATTAATAAACTAAAATGATAATGACACATTACATGTAGTCCAATAAAATGTTCACATCAGAGGGCTTCCACCTTTCCATATTCAACCCCTTAATTTGTGTGATTCATAAAGGCCTAAAATAATTAATGACTGATTAAAATTGAACCACCAATTATTGAATGTTGTATTAGACCAAATTCTAAAAAACTAATTTTAGTTAAGCTAAATTAAAATTTAAGTCCATATACATATGTCATAACATATTTGTTTATATGAAGAGTTATCCTTATGAAACTAATTGGATAAATTAAGTTTAGTTTATTTCTTAAATGGTGTCGATTTAATGTTATCCATGACTATAAAACATGTCATGGAATTGGTGATATAAGTGTTTTGATAGGGAACTAAATTGATATGATTATTAAGAAATATAATCATATTGTTATGATTGAATTACATTACATTTGGTGAGATACATTGATTATTTTATTGAATAACATGGATGATCTCACTGAGAGAAGGAATTTTATATTACCCAAATAGTAATACCCAGTTCTCTAATGAATTAACATGGATGGGATCAGAGGGAAATTCTATTCTACCATTCAATGTGAAATACCTAGTTCCCCATGTGGTTGACTATTGATGAAATTTGAGGGTTATGTCTTTATACCATGGAATGAGTGATACCTTGGTTACATATATATAATGGATTTGACAGACTCCTTTGGTAATGAGTTTCAATAAAATACCTTTCCCAATACCTTAGTTCCTATTTATTAAATTCCCTAGATGGAAATAGGATACCATAAAAATTAAATGAACTAAAATTTCATTAAAGTCAAATTATAAACATAGATTCTATCTATACTTTACATATATGATAAACTATTAGTGATTCCATCAAAATCACTTATTTTATTAGATTATGGAACCTCTTATGTGTATGCATGGATGTATTGGGTACACACCTTTTGTTCTAGAGAATTTTGCACATTTATATAAATATATATATATATATATATATTCATATGTAGATTCCAACATATATGATGTATACACATACATACATATTTATACACACACACACACACGCAGATATATATATATATATATATATTAACATCTGTTCACAGATCTCTTGGCTTTGGGCATAGTGAGTAGTATCGATCAGGTGACCTGAGTGGAACTTCGACTGGTGTTATTTATTTTATTTACTATTATATATTGATTATTACCTATACATTACTCATTATATATTAATAGACTGTTATGTTATAGAAATCATTGGTGGTGGAATTCTGAGTATTTCTCACACCATGTTTGGGTCATGGGCCAATACATGAACAAACCTTATGGATATAAGTAGGGAAAAATAAATCATCTAGCATCTGATGATAGATTTTTTATACAAGGTTGGTGTACAAGATTTTTTGACCAATCATATGCTTGTTATTCTATTAGAGATAAATTTTGGACTTTCTATTATTCTCTATAGCATGTTCTATATTCTTGGTGATATCCTTCATTGTACTTAAATTTTTTATATCATACAGACATGCCATTATTTTGTAAATGATATTGGTTCTATCTCACAAAATTTATTTTATATGGATGAAATCTACATTTAAATATAATATATAATATTGTTTCTACTATTTCTTAGTATTGTATACCACTATTCTACACTCTGGTCTGTAGGGTATAGTTTCTGAATCGTAAAACTATAGACTCTAATTGTTATTGCACATGTTATGGGTTATAAGTAAGATCACATGAGGCCACGTGGCCACCTAGGCTTTGTTACTTATGTTTGTACCAGTTCTAGGAAAAAATAATTTATATGTTTATATTTGGGTGGAATCAGTGAGAATATTTTGTTATATAAATTATATGGTTCTCATTATCCAAATACTAATCAATTTTCTTTGTGAATTATATATGTATATAAATACAATGGTGAATTACTTTAAACTTTGGATAAATTTTATTTATTCAAAATAATAAATAGAATGTGGAAAAAAATTAATATAGTTATGAAGGGATTGTCTTAAGATGTTAAACCACCAATAAATCATTTATATATATATATATTTAATGAATATTTTTTAAAATATGTATATATAAAATTTGATTTTATTGATCCACCAAAACCAAAATGTACTGAAGAAAAAATTAATGATGATATGTAAACTATGTATATCAACAACAGTTTTAGGAATTATGACAATACTGCTAATTTATCTAATAAATATCCCACTAAAGATCATCTTTTTCAACCTAACCATGAAAAATTCTTAGAAGAATTGCATAGTTAAATTAACAAATCATTATAACACATAAATATAAATATATTGATGTTATAGTTTGTGATTTCGATCATGCTATAGAAAATAATTTGAGTACAAAAAATAAAATTTAAAATTAATTGAATTGGATGAAAAAATGTAAGTGATACTTTAATGAGTACATGATTTAAATAATATTTTGATGAAATTTTGTAATTTTTTAACGACACTACTTATAGAGGTATAATTGGGATTTTTTTGTACTTAACTACTAGATAATATGATAAAATTTATATTTTTTTTAATTTGTACAAATTTTCAAGAACACTACAAAATGTCACATTTAAATAAATTCAAAAAAAATTTACATACCAGAAAAATACAAACAGTTTTGGATTATATTTCCCAAAATGAACTGAATTTGAGGTAGTTAGTTATTATGAGGTAGAATTTAGTGTCTATAAGTTATATAGGAAATGAAAATGCATAAAATGTCACTTTTTTGAAAATTCTCAAGATTTTTTGTCCAATAAAAAGAGTAATCTTGTTTCATTTTCTATCATCAATGATGATTACATAGCAATATATAACATTTTTCAAAAAATTGTATGGGTGAAACATAAATTATTGAACTATGGTTTTCAATTTCTATATGTCCCAATAATATGTGAAAATACAACATCGATTACCATTTATAAAAATCACAAATCTCTTTCTATGACTAAATACATTGATATATAGCATAAATTTTTTAGATATCCCATTTCTAAATGGAGTATCGCTCTCTATTTCATTAGTACTGAGCATCATCTTGCTAATATTATGACAAAAACATTGAATATTAAACAATTTATTATATCATACATGAGATATAAGTTATTAATTATACTTAATCGTTATTTTCTTAAATTATAATAAATATTATATTATTATTTTAATTGTCACAAGTGACCAAATAACAAAACTAGTTATAAGGATGAGTTGTGTTGTATGTCATGCATGTTTTCCAGGGAAAGGTACCATAAATTTTAGTCATGAATTAGATCAATCTATAATAATACCTCATGTTTAGGTGAGAAGTTACACATATACTAAGTCAAGATATCATGTTTCTTCTATTATTTTCAATGATTATAGTCAGCAAATATTCTCTAAGCCACTTCACATGGTCAGTTAAGCTTCCATTCCCATATGAATAAATTTTGATATAAATATATCTGTTTATCACATGTTACTATTTAATTACTTAATTTATTTTAAATACTCCTAAATCATCATATAAATGATTTTTATCTTCCAAAACCCTAAAACCCATTCAATTTTAAATCTCTCTCTTTAAATCATTTTCAATCAACTGATATATTAAGAGGAATATGTTATGGATAATGAATTACATAACCATTTAATCCATTACAGGTTCTTATTCGTCAAATTGAGGGAAAATAATCTAGAGAACTTTTCAATCTTCTAAAGACATATAATTTAGTTTTATCCATATTTCAGGAAATTTAAGTGAAATTTGAATGGTTGGGAATAGTTAAGAATTTATATTTGAAGACTATACAAAAGAAAGGTGGAATAATTGATTTAGTAAATATAATCAATCTTATTATATATGGTTATTAAAGGAGTTATATTTGAACTTGAATATTGAAATTTTTGATAAAATTTATTTTAAAATTGTATCATTGAATGGATAAATATCCATATATTCTTTTAATCATGGGCCAATGGTTTGATGATTCCTCATAAAGTGGATTATGAGGACAAATAGAGTTATTGAAAAGTGGTTTATATAACATTCAAGTACAAAAAACTATTCTAAAGATGAATAGGGATGTAACCCCTCAAAGACCTACTATGGTATAAATTAACATTAAATTATTGATGCTAGTAATGTTTATAAAACCTTTAATATTCCCATGTAAAGGATAAATTAGTATCTATAGGAATCAGGTAAATCTATACATAATGAATAACAATTTACATGTTAGCTTCCCAAGGTATCGTAGGAGGCACATTGACGAATTGTGAAAAATATAGTTTGGGTTTAATTCACTACCATATCATATGTTTATTGAATTTTATTATATTTATAGAAATTTATTTTTAATTTATGGAAATTTTGTTAGCCACTAGTTGTGTTAGTGTGAGTCAAAATAGTTTTATGAGGATACAGATTAAATGGAATCCATGGATTAATATGTTTGTTGATAATAATAAAATGATATATAAAAAGGTTAATCTAGTAAGAAACATTATCCGGCCCAAGGTTAATGAAAACCAAATCTAAGAACATTAACAATATTTATAATAAATTTTTGAAAAAAATAAATGTTTTTTAACTACTATAATAGAAGTGAGAATAGTTTTTTCGACTGATTATTATTTAAAATATTATAAATATGAAAGAATAAAATATATATATGGAATGTATACCCATGAGGAGAAGCTAACACAGTAAAATAGTAAATGGAAATAATATTATGAAATTGGATGTATTCCATGACCCATAGAAAGGGAAGCATCTATTTAATGACAAAAAATATACTTTAGATTGTTCTGATAATGGCTGCAATGGTGGAAGTCCACCTAGAAAAAGTTGACCAACGATATCTATTTTATTAATTAATTATGAGGGATCCCTTATATTTTAGATAAATCCTGATGATAGGATTATTCCCTTTTATCTCAATCTAATGTGACATGAATGCGAGTCAAAAAACTATCTACAAACAATTGGATTGTATCATTGGACATACCCTAGAAAAGAATAATAAAATGACTTATTTAGATCATGATTAATTTGATGGGACATAATTACATGATCGTGGTGATTAAAAACATAAACTAATATAATTAGTTGTTGATATTGAATAATTCGTGATAGATGGTATAGTTTTTTTAATAAATGACACACAAATTGTATTTTATGAAATGTTTGATTGGTTTATTCTACCTGAACCAACAACAACCTCACCTCTTTCCCATTCACTATGTTTTATTTTAAAATAGTGGTCAACAGATCTAAAATATAATTTTTTGAATGTTATTAAATAATTTTCTACGATATGTGGAGATATAGTTTCATCATCTAGGGATGTAGAAATAACCAGTATTGATCGTCCTATTGTGTATAAGAATATATGGAGCTATTTATGAGGGTTTACAAATTGAATCAAGAGATTAAATGTTTGAGAGGATAATTAAGAGAACAATAGGGTAACCAAAATGATATAATATTGAATCTTGATTAATGGTAATTGAATACCATATGACATGGATCCTCTTAAATTTCATATACTCCTTCTATTTCATTTTCTCTTCCATTTTCAGTTTCCTTGTATGAGAATATATTTTGAAAGCTTATCAGAGATAAAAAAAATTGCATGATTTGTCTATGATACTATAAATGGTAGTGTTTTGTTTTTATTCTGATTCTACTAAAACCCTTTTGGTAGATAAAAAATTATTACTAATGTGGATACGAAAAAGAAGTTATTAAGAGGGAAACTATTCATTATTTTAGTTATATTTTGACCAAAATGGATTTTAAATTACATGTTTATATAATTATCCATAGAAATTTTGATTCCTCCATTGATAAATTATTTTAAATTTTAGATTCGCCTAGTGAAGGTGATAACCCATATATTGGAAATATTTACAAAGGTTAAAACCTAGTTCTTATCAAATATGGAGTATGGATACATATCCTTGATTGATATCACTCACCATATGAATTATTATCTATATAGTTCCCAAACAAACACTTTCACTCAATTGGTCTTGCCTATTCATAGAGTCTAACCTCCTTCTATCACATCAATTTCAATCTTAATAAGAAAAATAGTGTCTCCATTTAGATTTAAACAAGTATAGTTTATTCAACATCAATGGAAAATTTCAAGAGTAATATTATTTTCTAAACCATACTACTATAAACACAACATACATCATAACATTATTTAGAAAAAAAATATTTTATTAAACCCAAATCCCCTAGTGAGATGTACAGAGTTCAAATTCTGATTATATTATTTGAATTTGATTTTGATTTTTTTATTTTTTATTATATTTATGATACATGAATAAAAAATTTATTCTATTGACTATATATAGTTAATTATTATATGTTTATAACATTGGTAATATTTTTCAATGGAAACTATACTAATTTTTTATATTTTTTTATTATATTAAAATGGGGAAGCCCTTAGATTAACAATACAAACTATTTTTGTTTAATTTATAACATTAGTGAAAATACTCAAATTTTTAGTCATTTATTATACACCTTTAAAATTTATACAAGAATGATTTTTATCACCAAAATCCATAGTTTCTTATCTTAATCTAAAAATTAATTATTTTAATGCTCTAAAATCATGTTTCTTATGGCTCTATTGAATTTTTTTTAATGATAATAATGTTTTCATCTAGAAAATTTTTTATTTTAATCTTCTAAAATGATATAGTTTAAAAGTAAAATAATTATGTAGAAATATATGTGTTTTCAAATATAAGGTAATTCAAAACATATCCAAAATTGAATATCCATATGTTTTATATAAGGGAATCTAAAAAATTTCATAAAACCATGATTAATTTGGGAATTCATATAGGCAAAGTCCAAATGTAAAAAAATTACAGTTTAATAAAATTTAACTACCTAGGGGTCATATAATAAAATATTCCTATGGTAAGGAATTAAAAAATGTAAAGGGTCACATATGGGGTTTAATTTATATAAGAGAGATCACATATATGACACTAAAACATAAATAAATCAACTATTACTTTTGAATATACCACATGGAGCATATTTACCACATGTTGAAGTGAAATTTTCCTCATGTTGATGTAAAGATACAACATGATGTAGAATATTGACTACATGAATATGTGAAGAAACCTCATATAGTAATTTGATTGACCTCACTAAGAATATTGAATGTGTCTTGATGAGGGAATCCAATAAATTGAATGTTCAAATTTCAAGTGATCATTAGAAATTTTCCCATCGACTGCATATTGAGATAATGAAACCATATGAGGAAAATAAACCAACCATTAAAAATTTGAGGTTAATATGTTTTATAAATTTAAAAACAAATAAAATATTCAACCATATAAAATTGTTTTTCTACTATTGGGTGACTCTAAATTCCCCATAGTTGACAAAGAAACTATAACTAATCTTAAAACACACAAATGAATTTTTTTTAGAATTCAATATAATATTCAATGTAGTTTTGATATCTTATTCCAATAATGTTCATTACCTAATGGATATATGGAATCCAATGATTTAATATATATTAAATTGTAATAAATTTCATATATTTGATACAATTATTTACATGTATGGCCATGTATAAACGAAAATGATATATCATTAAATTAAAAACATCTCCGTTTGACTGAGGGATATTAATAAGGTTACCCCACAATGGAATATTTTTATAAAATATTTATGAAATTCAAATTTATTTATTAATTTTAAATAAATATTTACTAAATTTTAATAAAGTTTTCTCATTGTTTAGTGATGAATTTTTTTTTTGAAATGTAATTTTCTGGGAGCTATATATTTATTTATATATAAATGAATTTATAATTATTATAAACTAATTTTAAAATATATATATTTTTAATTTATGATTAATTTTACACATATTTTTTTTAATGGTTGGGAATATTTATAAAATCATTTGATGTAAAAAATAGTAATTTTCAAGCAAACTTAATTTTGTGAGCAATGTTTTTTTAACTTAGGAAATTTAACAAATAGTAACTAATTAATGTTGATATTGATATATGTAGATTATATATGAAATAAAATATTTTTATATGTATTTAATAGTAATATTTAGTCCTGTAATGATAGTAAACAAAATTTTACGTTGAAAACATTTTTTCTCTAAATTGTTTTATTGTGTGATGCTTGACTATTTTAAAATTAATTTATACAAAATATATATATAGAATATGATAATATAATTTCCATATTTTTAATTTGAATAATTTTTTTTTAAATTATTATACTTTTATTTATTTTTCAATTAATACTAAATAAAATAATTTTTTTAACGTTGTTTCGGTTAAGACAAATTAAAAAGGTAATAAATCCTAGATTAAAAGGGAACAAATAAACTAAAAATTATCCTAATATTATTTTTGGGATACTTATGACATTATATTTTTTCAATTTATAACGATTTCTTATTTTTTCTCATTTTTCCAGAAAATTACATTATAAATTTTAAATCTTTTATGAATTTCCATTTGAGTCCCCATTATTTAAAAAGGTCACCAATGATCTTCTATTATGCATCAAATTTGATTAAAATGGATCATTAAATACCTACCAAAAATATATCCTCCCTTTTTATTATTCCTCATTTATCACCACTTCTTATCCCAACACCATCCAATGATGAATTAATTTGTTGAATTAAGGTGGTCACTCTGAGAAGATTAATCATCAATATCAACTCTTTCAATATTCATTTCTTATTATATATCCATTAAATCTATTTTATCAATACTAATATAATTTATCTAGTGTAATTAATATAATTAATTGTTTTTATTATTATTGGAAAATTGTTTTCCACATCTATTCCCTTAAATGTGAATCAATTTGTCACTTGTTCATACGTGTAGACTATAACCTTTTCATAGGGATAACACTAATTTTCCAAAACCTCCTCAAATTTATGGATTTAATATTTATGTATATATATATATATATTATTAATGATATAATATTGGTTTATTTATTTAAAAATATTATTTAAATTTATTTCCTTCGATTCATTATTAAATGAAAATAATGATCTTATATATGTATTGAATATTGTCTCTCGGGACGATGTAATTAATTTCCCATCTCTACTTTTTATGGATGGTTATAAATATATATAATTAATATATATATAATTTATATCATGATTTAAGTTATAGATATTATAGATCCATTATTATTATGTAAGGACCATAACTACTGAACCAAAACAAACATAGACAATGAAGTCATTAACACCCGAAAATATTAATGATGATGAAAGATATTTAATGAATATATGATAAGATGTTATAATTAAACACATTACTGTATTTTGAGAATGAATAATATTAATTTATCAAAATATAATAAATTTAAATTATTTAAATAGAAGATTAAAATCACTGATGAATCATGTTGGACTTTTGGTAATGGTTTCATGTGACAATCTCACTTTTTATAGGAATTATATGGGCCTAAATTTTTAACAATAAAATTATATAATCTTTCTATCACAAATAATATTAATTTTATTCTATTGTAGTTATTTATTTAAATTAATTTTTTTCCTTTCATTTTACTCTATCTAAGTACTAAATATTCTATAACAATGTTATAATGGATAATATATTTTCTTTCTCTATTCGGTTTGGAATAATTTTCTTCTATGTCATTATTTTCAATAAATTATTTCTATGAACGTATTTACTATTACATGATGAATTTGAAAATTAATTATTATATAGTTTTAACCTTCTATAATGTCGGTAAAAAGGAACATTCATTTAATATTTCAATATAGGTACCATTTCACAATAGTTTAGGAAAAATCATTATTTTAACATTCACATCAGGTAAACAATTTACCAATGTCATTAATTTTCATTTCTTTGAACTATAAATTACATGTTTTTGTATTTATTTCATCAGAAAATGTTATTCGAAAAAAATTTCAATTTTATAGATTTTAAATTTTTGATTTAGAAATGAAAATTTTATCTTCGTAATAAAATTATCTGGTGTTATTTTAACATAATATTCATCTGTAATAAATCTAATGATGTCAAATATTTTTTACAGAGGATATCATTTATTGATAACATCTTTAAACATACCCATGTTTTTTCAGTATGATTCTATAATATTGACGAAACCCATTTTCTTCTAGGGGTTACTCTATGGAGAAATGATAAATGTTTTCATAATCTAGAGAGATACATTTGATTGGATATGGATTAAGTGATTGTTGGGGCATTATAGATCTCTATTACAATGAATAGTGTTAACCATTTTAGGGGATCTAAGGTTTCATGTGTGGTTAATCAAAGATACCATGAGACTACACAAGTTTATATACCATGATTGAAATTATTAAAATATTGGTTAGACCAAGCATAACATGTGATGAAAGTATTGATGGGAAGCCTTGACATACAAATTATATGATTATGGTTATACATTACTTTTTATGATAATATAGATGAAAAGTAATTGTGCTTATGATATTATTTGATGTCTCATGTTCATTTATTTTTATAATTCATGAAGCCCAGATTTAGATCTTTGAATTGATGGGTTTGATTTTAAAATGTTATGCTCATATTCCCACACCCTTTTTCTCGTGTTACTTTTAGATATGATCATTCCATGACATCATCCATGTTTACACATATTTATTATTTTATCCCACTATTTCTTATATTACCATTCCCTATGTTATTGTGAAATTATTTAAGTATCGAATGAAAATGGTGATAGCTATGTGATATGAACATTTTGAGAGATATTGATGACCATTCAAGAAATATAATGATTATGTTTATAGTCATTAGAGACATGAAACCTTTATATTTTGTGGGATGTTTCTTGTATGATATGTATTGAATAATCATATAAATTTATTTAATATTTAACTATGTAATTTTTAGGTTTCCAAATCAGGGACCATATTATGGATTAATTATTTTTTGATATTGTTATTAGTTAAATTTTTCGAAAACCATAGGGATATTTATATGCATTAGATAACATTATAATTATGTGTTAAAGTACACATATTATATTTTTAATATAAAACACATCCCTATAAAGATAAAAAATTGTTGATTATGTTGAGGAATATTTAACATCCTGGACCAAGATTCCACCCACCATTTCTCTAATCTTGGCTGGTCACATAGCCTCAAGCACATCTCCTCAAACGCTTGAGGTTTATATCTATGAGTGAGGGACTTGGTGATTCAAGGGAGAAACTACTCCCTCATTACCAGATTATTTACATCGAAATTAAACTCATTCAATTGTGTAAGAAAATAAATAAGAAGACAAGTGAAGAGTAAGTTAAAAAGGAATACATAATCAATCATGAAATTGTAATTAATCAATGACGCAAATGATACATGTATCAAGAAATTTTCCAGAAAGAGATAAAGAAATACAATATAGTAAAAGTATCTAAAAAAAGAAAACGGACCAAAACATTCATGTAGCATCGCAACTATCAGCATGGTTACATGTTCCCCTGCTGTAAAGAAACATTCAAAAACCATTGCTTGGGACATTTTCCAATCAACCCATGCATCCATATAATCAATTTGGGAACCAATGGTGGCCCAAAAAGGGTGTGAGTTAAACATATCAATAAGATTACATCCAAATATATATACTATTCTAATAGAAATATGAAACATGCTAACAAGTTTAAGTACAAAATTAAGATAACTGTAAATTACTGTGGGATATGTTTACTGTAACAAGTAATACAAAAATAACTCTCAAGGATCTCTACAACAATTATTAGCTCTTAAAAATGAAACTATAATAATAGTAAAAAAGTAAAATGGCATTTTTTCATCTCTACATTTTTAAAACCCATGTCCATGTCGTATAAAGAAGTTTATTAGAAACACACAACCATTATGTAAATTAAAACCATAACTAAAACTCACCACTAGCCGTATATTGAAGTGTAGACCATGAAGGGCCATATCTGTGGTGTATATGACCAAGGTATCCTCATCAATTCACATGGAAATCCTGGTGGAAACTCTATCTAGGAACTGCTTGGAGTCTAATAATTATTTGTACCAAAAATATCTATGTGATTCCCAAAAAGCCATATCCATGGGGTTGCAAGGCCCGAGTCATCTCTAAGAATCAAGACCTAATGGGAAAAACAACCCAAGGCATATAATACTGCATTACATATCTTTTGAATGTTTTCCATGGAATCTATCAAACAAATAATTTCTTCCATAAAAAATAATCATTTCCATTCCTTGTGAGTATACCCACTCACATCATCAATAATATCACATGAGTAAACCCACTCATGTATTATTTTTCACATTTAACATGTAACGTGGGTATACCCATATATTCCTCACCATTTTTACAATAAAAACATTACATGAGAATACCCACTCACATATCACATTTTCCCAAATAAATATTCATGAAAATTAAAAATGACCAATGAGTATACCCACACATTTAGCCAATTCCATTTAATCCTATTAATCCATTTAATAAAAATAAATATGGAATGGAATGATAACACAACGCAAGGAGGCATTACACCTATTAATAAATACATTCCATTACATTAAATTATAAATGGGAATCCTTAAACCAGTAATGCACAAGAACACACCACTTGGTGGTTTAATAGGGAATAAAATTTTTTTCCAAAAGGTTAACCAATAGTAAGGGTGTAATTCTGGTATGACGACCTGAAATCCCAACATGCTATGACTGAAATCCTCTGTGGTCTAGCTTGGAAAAGCCTGATCGGAGATGGGATTTGTCCAACGGTCTATTGAGATATGAAATGGCTTATGGAAGTAGGCATGTGGTTCAGGCTGGGTCGGCCTATAAAATCACAGACCATCAAAGCCTACCCTCTCTAAAAAAATAATGGGAAACAACGAATAGGGAGACTCGAACCCCTTGCCATGTGTTTCTAAGGAATCTCCTAAACCAATGAGTCTAAGAGATACACTTGATATACAATTAGTATACTATATATATATATAATTATATATCAATGATTTATCATAATTTATATATATAATAACACATATTATATTTATAAAAAACACCCAACCACTAAAATTTGTGCATCCCCCCTCCCATGTTGGTTTTTATGTATATTACAGCTAGAATACGTAATATATATATATATATATTATCCATATATAAATCTATTGAGAAAAAAATTAATGTGAAAACTCTATAGAACCCCTCGATAACTCCCACCTAATTGTTTTTAAGTATGTTACAACTTTCATGTATTATATATATTATAATTACATATTTAAATGTAATCAAAAAAATTTACTCAACCCATGTTTTGAAACCAATAATATGTTTATTTTTAAATTTTCAAATATTATATATATATATATTATCTTGTATAAATCTATTAAGAAAATAATTAAAAGACTCACTCATTATTTTTCACCCCTCATTCATTTTTTTAAAACATGATCATATTATATATACGTATATATATCTCTCTCTTTAGGACATAAAAAATATTTTAAAATAGTCAATGAAACAATATATATATATATATATATAATAACTCCTTATATATTAATGAAAAACACACACACCCAATAATGATTGAGCACCCCCCTCCCTCGAACATTATTATTTTTTATTTATGTTGGAACTTGAATATATTATATATACATATATAAATTAATTCAGGAATAAGATTAACTCACCCACTCTGGTGCACAACTTTTTAGGTTTTTGACAACATTCACATATTATATATATTATATATACATATAAAATTCAACTTCGAAAAAAATTAAGTCAACCACTAATACACACCCTAATTAATTATATTTTACAACATTCAGAAATTATATATATATATATATATATATATTCTTATATATATTTATTTAGAAAAAAAAATTATCATACTCACTGCATGTCACTCCTTATTCATTTTTTACAACTTGTATATCTTATATATATATATATAAATAATAGTTTTTAAAACATTTTAATTTTTTTTAAATAAACAATTGAACATAATATATATATATATATAATTATATATTGACAAAACAACACACTCACACACTAATGTTAGAACATTTCCCCCTCCCATATTATTATATTTTTATAAAATTTTCAACTTCCATATATTATATATACATATTTAAATCAATTTAGATTACAAATTAACTCATATACTACTGTGCACCCCTCAATAATTTTTTACAACTTTCATAATATATATATATATATATATATATATTGGCATGTATAAATATATTTAGAATACAAATTTACACACCCAACCACTACTGCGCACCGCAACCTCTCATTATTTTTTTTATAATAATCACATATTATATATATATATTATCATATAAAAATATAATTTAAAAAATTTAAACATTAAAAAACGTTTTAAATAAATGTTTAAAAAAATTTAAAAAATGTTTTTAAAATAAATGTTTAATATAAATATTAATAAATACATTTTTAGAAAAAAATAGATTCAAAAAATCATTTACAAAAACATAAATCTATTGGGAAAACATTAACACACCCACCAACTACTCCATGCATGAAAACCCTCGTTAATTTTTTCATAACATTCACATATTATATATTTATATATATTATCACATATAATTCTATTTAAAAAAATTAAATTATTAAAAAAAATTGAAAGAATTTTAAAAACATTTTAAAATAAACATTTTATATAAACATTTAAAAATCTACATTTAAGAAAAACTGATTAAAATCATTTAAAAACAAATATCTGTTTAAAATAAATCAATACACTCACCCACTACAGTGCACCAAAAACTCTCATTAGTATTTTTTACATACACATAACAAATATATAAATATATATATTCACATATATAAATCTTTTTATAAAAAAATTAACACACCCCCAACCTCTCATTAATTTTCTTTTTACAACTTGCATACATTATTATTAATTCTTTTGTTATGATGACTAATATTTTTTTAAACAAACAAATCTCCAATGATTTTTTTAATCATATGTTTTCAAATAAATTATTTATACTTTAATTATATTTTTAATTGGTATATATTTTATATTTTTATTCAATTAAATAAACTATTACAATTATAATAGTCATGTGACATTGAAGTTTAGGGTTTTTTGTGAAATTCATGAAATAGTGAATTTAATAATTATCATATTATTGAAAAAAAAAACAATTTCATTTTTAAAATTTAATTGTTGATAAACAAGATAATTAATGTTTAAAAAACAAACATTTAAAAAAATAAAAAAAATATGTCAACAGTTTTTAAAAAAAAATTAGTTTAAAAATATCTTTAAAAACATTTTAAAGAAATTGAAATAAATTTTAAAAAAATATTTTAAAAAATGGAATAATAATAGGTAGAAAAAATGTTTTAAAAACACTTTAAATAAGATGTTTATGAAACAAAAAACACTTTAAATGGAAAATTAAATTACTGTTTAGAAAAAAACATTTAATAAAATGTTAAAATACAAAAAAAAATTAATTTGTTTTATATTTTTATTTAAAAATAATAATTCCACATAAAGGAAGGCTTATGGCCCTGCTTAGCCCGAATAGTGTTTTGTGGCCAAATTTTTTTGAGGGAAGCCCCGACTAGGCCAGACCTAGTCTAGGATAAGATAGGTTGGTCCATTGAAAAATTACGTTGTTAACCCAATGGGTGACCTTGATTTTGGTCATAGGTTCCAACACACCACAAAAGAACCATTGTTCATTCCCACCAGGTCTGATTACATCTACAACAAGTAACCTGCTCTAAAATAGGGTCACGCTGGAATTTTTATTGGGAGGATTCTCGTCCGATCACTCTAAAAATCACCTAAAGTTAAAGGAAAAACATATACCACCTACCATTGCCCAGTAGTGGATTGGTCACCCTGTATCATGTCTGGATTCATCATGCTAGGGAATAAATATCATTATTGGATAAAAATGAAAAATTAGGGCATATGAGCCTAAATCCAAATAGTAAATTTGTTGTTTTGAAGAAGCATGAATGGAAAAAAGGAATTGAGTACTTACCTATTTGGTTACAATGAAACCAATGAAAGATGATTCAGAGTTTGGATAGATTCTAGATCTTAAAAAATATGTTGTTTTTGGCTTTCAATGATGGATAAAAACTGTTCATGGTGAAAAATAGATGTTACTCAATCTATTTTTAAGAAACCCTGATGACAAATTACATGACATGTAATTGAATTACCCATTGTGTAATAATTGGTTTTCCTATTATAAAAAATAATACATACACATGTGAAAGGTCCTAGCTAGACCATTGCACATTATTGTGATTACACAACTTGTATCCCTCTTTAATGGAATGTAATCGGCCTAAAACTATCCAATCTTTTCACATCCACTTCTATCCAAAAGGAAAACTAAGCCCACTCAGGGACAAGCTTATGGTATAATATAAAAAGTAAATTAAATAACTTTTAACATGAAAAGAAAATATTTATACATTAAAAAAACCATGATCATAAAATCTTCCCCCTTGAAGAAATTTTTCATTTAATTTTTCTCTCAAGGGTGGTCAAGATTCATGTGAAAACAACTCTAGCCACTTAGCATATACGTCAGCCTCCTGCTCCCATGAATCATCCTTTAAAAGGTTGTGTTTTTGTAGAACTATTACTAGAGGAACTGAATGTCCTCATTGAACATCCATGCTCCTATCAATGATACAAATCAGATGCTCCTCAAATGATGCATCAACCTGAATCTCAACCTCCATAGGCTAAAAAATGTGAGATGGATCTGAATGATAGCGGAATTGTTGAGATAAGTGGAAGAAACCATTCATGGATCAGTATCTATGAATTAACTACAACTGGTAGGCTGCCAACCTAACTCCCTCTACAATCCTAAATATCCTTACATAGCTTAGTGAATGTTTACCCTATCTACTGATCCATTTATGTCATATCCATGGTGAAACATGAAAGACAACCCAATCCCCGAACTCGAAATATAGAGGTCATCTACTGTGATCAGTGTAAGATTTATGACGATACTATGTAGTAGATATTTATTTCTGAATTAATTAGACCTCCTTAGAAATATCCTTCAGGAGATGTTGTCCTAGTAATGTTTCCTCACCTTCCACTAACAAGTACAAGGGTGATATTCAGAGCTTCTCATATAAATAATCATAATATTCCATCTTTATTGTCTCCTAAAAACTATTATTATACGAGAACTCATCCATACAAATGTACTTCTCCCAAGATACCACAAAATCCAAGAAACATGCTCACAACATGTCTTCTAACACCAGCATCATATGATCTAATTGGCCATCAGTGTGAGGGTGTAATGTTGTGTTCATAGAACTTATGTACCCAATGCCCTTTGAAAACCTTACCACAAATGAGACGTGAAGCAGGACACCCTATCTGAAATGATAGAATGAGAGACCCCATGATGTAGTATTATCTCATAGATATTCAACACTTCAAGGTCATAGGCACTGAAGGTCTTTGTAATTAGTACGAAATGGGAAACCTTCATGTGTTTTTCAACAACAACCCACACAATAACATTACCTCTAGGAGACATTGGTAAACTGGTAACTCCATCCATTGCGACAACATCTTATTTCTGCTCCAAAATAGGTAACTCTTATGAAATCTCAGATGGTCCCTGCTGTTATGACTTCACCAGTTGATAGGTGGAACACATTGTTATAAAAACATCTACCACATGCTTTGTAACCGACCATCGATACTAGTGTCATAAGTCACATCACATCATGGTGATTCCAGTTTCACTATCCTAGCTGAATCATGAATATCCAGAATCAACTCCTCACAAATATCTACTATAACCCAAACATGTCCACTGATATACTGGATATCATCCCCTATTAATATAAAACCAGGAGGTGGATCCTCACATCCCACACTCTCCTATAGAACTATTCCCTTATAATGTGATAGATCCCTCTTCCTACCTCTTTACAATAGGATAGAGGTCACCAATATGGATTACATATATGTTTATCCCTGAATTTCATGCACCTCAAAATTCTTCTCATAAAATAACTCCATAAGATTCCACTCACTACAGGTATGTTTCACATCCTATATCTAAGTATCCTACTCAATACATCAACCACTCCATTTCCTTTACCAGGAATGTAGGAAAGATCATTTTCAAAAGACTATTAGTACTCCACCCACCCCCACTACATCATATTTTCATCACACTATTTATAAATATACTTGAGGATATTGTGGTCTTTGTACACCACAATACACTCTCCTAGTAAATTGTGTCTCCAACATCACAATGTGTGATCAACTATAGCTAACACTAGATCATGTGTAGGATAATTCCTCTTATACGTCCACAACTATCGATACCCATACACCATGAATCTATCTCCATACATTAGAACTACCACCTAGTCTAATACTTGATGCTTAAAAATACACTATGTAGTTTTTTCCCTTGAAAGGAAGTATTATAACTGGTTTTGACATCAACCTTCCTTTCATCTCCTGAAATGATGTCTCGGAATAATCTAATCATACAAACTTTACACCCTTATTAGTTAAACCCATCAATGGAACTAATAATCATGATAATTCATGTTTTAAATTCCTTTTGTAACCATCATTCCACATGAAACAATGTGTATCGAAAACATTATTAGGCTACTCTAATGAAACTAAAACTCTCACCTTATTGGGGTCCATTGATACTCTTCTCCCAGAGTTGATTAGAACAATGAATTGAATCTTATTCATCTAAAAGTGTCACTTTTCAAGATTAGAATATATATGATGTTTTCATAGTGTATTCAAAATTATTTCAAGATAATGGGAATGGTTGCATGGATTGTGAGAATACACCTAGATATCAGGTCCATGAAAACTATTGGCACATTTGAGAGACCAAAAAAACATAGCCAGCTAATTTTATAGACCATTCCATATATGTAATGTTGTACAAGGTATTTCCTCTAGTAAAAAATGCACCTGATAATATCGTTGCCTTAGGTTAATTTTTGAGAACATTCGAGCTCCTCAATGTTTTTTTAACAAGTCATCTATCATTGTAAAGGCTATCAATTTTTGACAATCATCTGGATTATTTTAATATAATCCATGCATAGCACATGATTTTTTCTTCATTTATAGAAATAAGGATCGGCAAACCCCATATAGAATTACTGGGTCGAATAAGCCCCTTCAGACTCAAATCCTCAAGCTGTCTCTTGAGGTCCTGAATCACTGTCATAGTTATCCTATATGGAGGAATAGATACTGATGCAGCTCCTATACCTAGTTTTTTTGAGAACACAACATCTATATCTGGTGGTTACCCAAAAAATTCTTCCAGGAACACATCCTGGAAACCATCCACCACTAGATGAATGTCTTCCTGACTCACTCCCTAATCATCAAAATCCAAACTCGAAATCTCAGCTATCATCCCACCCAGCCCATGATGCTCTATTCCAACTCTGATTGAATTGAAATGCTATTCAATTTTTTGTGTAACCAATTCACCCTTTGGTGATGTAAATGTCACCCTCCGGTGATAGTAGTCAATGTAATCTCGATATGCTACCAGTTAGTCCATCCAGAAGATGACTAAAAACATACCATCTAATGGAAATAAAAAATCCCAAAGAAATGACACACTAAAATATCATTGGAGAAATACATACACAGGTTCACATCACCTGTTATGATTCCCAATGGTGTGTTTATAATCAAAACTCCCTCATAAAAACACACAATAAGCCCA
This sequence comes from Viscum album, assembly GCA_963277665.1. Taxonomy (NCBI): domain Eukaryota; kingdom Viridiplantae; phylum Streptophyta; class Magnoliopsida; order Santalales; family Viscaceae; genus Viscum; species Viscum album. The sequence continues at coordinate 85,139,232 of OY728151.1, read as the reverse complement.
AGGTTTTTCATCAGATGTGAAGATAAAAATCTATATAATGTAACTATATCAAAAAGGGGAGAATTAATATTATAGGCTAATAAGATCATACCTCTCACCGTATATGGTCCACCACCCTGATCATTGGGGATAAGCTATAAGGAATAAAATTAGCCTACACCACAACCCTATGACACAACCTAATTGCCTATAGTAGTCTCACACTGATGTTTAGGTGTAACTAAAGTTTGTATTCCTCCTCTATGACTACCACTGCCTCAGATGACTATCTAGCTCCATATACCTACCTAACTTAGAGATGTGGAACATGCCAATAAAATTGATGTTAGAGATGACCCCCTACCATTTACAACTATATGGAATGTTTTTCAAAACCCTTGTTTGTGACCCATATATCCACAACATCAGCACTCAACTAGGTCAGAGCAACATTAATTATTCATGTGAACTCACCTACCACACAGATGATAGAACACCAAGATACCAGTACTCACAGCTTGGCTGAAAATAATCTTGTCGAAAGCCTCAAAATAGTTCTTCCTTCGGGAGTACGTAGATATACTAGGTTGAGATACAGAACATCCCTACTATAAAATCCCAACATCCATCATGTTCTTCTCTGTAATTAGTGCATGATATTCAAACATACTGATACATGTCTATATAAACACGTAAAACTAATATTTTATAGTATGTTAGAGACCTTCCTTGAATATTCTCTCTCTAAAGTTCTCACCACCAAGGAATGTCGACACAAAATGAAGCTACATTGTAAAGCATTCTAGGTACTCCATAATCGCCATCACGCCATACTTCAGATTCATAAACTCACATTATTGCTCAATCTAAAGAGTCTTGAGTTAAATTTTTTCATAGAAGATGGTCTATAAAATAGTCCATCCCATATCTCATAGAACTTTATCCTAGTTTATAAAATCAAACCATCACATTACTCTTCCATCAAGCATATAATTTAATAGATTTTCCCTCTTCTCAGGAGGACTCTCCAGATTCTCAAAGGGTTTTAATGTGGTCTCAATCAATAGCTTGTAAAAATGTGGACCTCCATCCCTCGAAAACATTGTAGGATGATATTGATTGAACACTTGTGTCGTCTCATCTATAGACAAGGCAGGCTGCAGTGGTCCCTGAAAACTCTACATATAATTAATGAAGCCATCAAAGAATGATGACTTAGCATATGTGTCTATAACATCCTCTCATGTCATAGCTGGTACTAAATTAGGACAAACTGGTATCTAATGGACCACCGCCTCCAGAGTGTGGTCACTACCACTGTCCTAGTATACCACTGGAGGTCGCCGTGGTTGAATTCCTCTGCAAGGTGAAACACATGCCTCAAAAAATAACTATATAAGTGTTGTAACTCAGAAGAAAAGTATATATCAAAACCCTCTTAAAAACAATTCATTACACATAACATACTCTAAAAACCTTGTGTTTAGAATTAACAATCACCAACCCACTAGAAAATATGCCTCTTTTCCACTCAAAATCTAGGTCTAGGTCATGTCTCTATTCATCATTTCATTAAATTTCATTTAACATTCACCTGTTTAAATGATGTAACCCATGGTTCAAGAAGTTACAATCCATGAGGACCTATAACAGTTCATGAACATAAATTTAATTCCAATATAATCCACACATTTTAGATTCACTTTATCATTTTAATGTCATTAGTGTTTCATTTCCCAATCTATAAGGACACATAATCCTTGTGAATTTAATTATGATTTCACAAAAGTATCCTTTGCAAAAATCCTATCACTACAGTAGTCCTAGCTATCACAACATCTATCACAACAACATGAAATAAGTAACACATCTCAAATTGCAAGGCATAATGCTTGGAATGTGATTTATAACATGCACCTATATGATGAATGAGATGGGATAACCTCATCACACCAGGTTCCAATGAAAATTGAACCCACTCATATCAATATTAATAGAATTGATCATGTGTATCACCCAACAGTTAAATCAAATCAAATGTAATAGTCAAAATCCAAAAAATCAAAATTCTATTCGAGGAATTATGGATTTTTTCAATTCATGGGGTAGATAATCCCGAGAATAAAGTATTACCAAATTATATTTCCTTCTAGTCCCTATATATAGTCACAAAATATAAATTCAAACTAGAATGGGCTCCTCAGATATAATATTTTAACAACCCAGACCTGGATTCCACCAAACAGTTCCATGAACCCCGTTGGTGACATGGCCTCAAGCACATCTTCCCAAATTCTAGAGGCTATCGACTAGAATTGAGGGCTTATGTGAGCTATTGTGGAGGAAATGGCTTCATTACCATGTTATATTATAGAGTAAGTAAGACACATTCAGTAATAGAAGTGAATAAATAGGCAAATAGTCAAAAAATAAGGCAAGACAATAATACATAAAAGATACGGAAATAATACATAATCAATGATTGCAGACAATACATGTATTCATAAAATATACAGAATGGTATATGGGTATACAATAAAATACAAGTATCTAAAAATAAAAAAACACCTAAAAGTGCTCATAGCATCGCAAGCCCCACCTTGGTCCCATGTTCCTCTGCTCCAAACGATCAATCAACAACCAATATTAGGGTTATTTCCCATATAAACACTAGAATCCATATAATCTTTTTGAGTTCCCAAAGATACCCAAATATGGAGTGAGATAAATATCCTAATAGGTTTCCTCCCAAATATATATACAGTTCTAACATCAATATTCAACAAGGTAACATGTTTAAGAAAAGATGTAATGTATGTTTAAATGCGCATGGAAAAAGCCTAATGTAACAAGTAATACTAATAAGACTCTCAAGGATCCTTGTAATAGGTTCTATCTCCTAAAAATGTAGTTATAGGAAATGTAAATAACTAACACCACCTCTCCATTCATCCATCCATAATAAAAACCCGTGGACACACTTTATAAAGAAGGGTATTAGAAACCCACAGCCACGTCGTATAGTGAAACCATAACTGAAACCCCAACCTAGTTGTTAAGTGAAGTGTAGACTGCAAAGGGCTTGATCCATGGTGTTTAAGAGAAAGAAATTATCATTGAGTCCCATGGGAATCCCAGTGTAAGCAATGTCTAGGAACTATGTAGCATGTGTACCAACATGTCCTATGTGATTCCAACCAAGCCGAATCCATAGGGTAGCAAGGCCTGAGGGATCCGAAATAATCAAGACCCAAGGGGTATGCACATCCCCATGAATATACTACCGCATTCTACAACCATGGAGAGAAATCCATGGAAACTATCAATCCATTCATTCATTTCATAAAATTTAATCATTTCTATTCCATGTGAGTCTACCCACTCACATAATCAATTACATCACATGATTATGCTCACTCAAGTATTCCAAATAATATTTAACTTGTCACATGGTAATACCCACCATTTTATCAAAATTTTCACAATAAAAAAGTCACATGAGTATATACACCCACATATCACCTTTTCCCAAATAACCTTTCAACCAAATAAAAAACAACCAATGAGTATAACCACACATTTAACCAATTCCTTTTTATCCATCTAATAAAAATATATATGGAATAGCATGATATCACCTAGAAAAGTTTATTTAAATCCCCTAAGAAATCCATTCCATTCCATTTGTGTGTAACAGAGATTACTTTAACCAGTAAAGCATAAAAACTCTCCCATGGGCCATTTAATAAGGCCTAACTAAGGTATTTTTAAAGGTTTAACCCCATGGGTGACATTGATTTGGTCACGGGCTATAATAGACCGCAATAGAACCTATAAGAATCCTCACTAGTTGTTGCTACATATATTATATGTTACCTGCTAAAAACAAGGTCGCATAGGAATGTTTGACATAAGGAATATCAGCCAATCTCTCTAAAAAAGAACTAGAATAGGAAATAAAAGTACATACCACCTACCTTATGTAGTTATTATAGTGATCATACAATATCAATTCTTTATTCATCCTTGTTTAGAATAAATATGATGATCTATAGATGTGTGAAAAATTCGGACATATGAGCCTAAATCAAAATTGTGCAATCGTTGTGCTAAAAAATAAAGAATGGATAAAAGTGAATCAAGTACATATCAATGTTGGTCCTACATGACCGATAGAAGAAGAATTGGATTTTAGATGACCTCTAAATCTAAAACCCCATAATAGATGGTTTTAGGATTTGAATGAGGGAGAATTATGGTTCAATGTGAAAAATAGATGCTATTGTCTCTATTTTTTAGAAAACCTTATTGGGAAATTAAATGGCATTTAATTTCCTTACATGACATGTAATTACCTATTTTATTCTTAAAAATAAAACATACGCATATTCAATGATCTTGGATAGAACATTACATGTTTTGGAATGGGTTTAAATGATGTGTATCCCCCTTTCACATCGTGTAATCATCCAGCAACCATCCTACCTCCTCCTAGCCTCTTTCTTCCCAAGAATAACCAAAATAGTCCACAAATCAGCCTAATGTCTAACCCAAAAAGGAATGTAAACAACTATTAAATATAAAAGTAAAGATCTTCTTCTCAAGAAAAACTCGGGATCTTAAATCATAGATACACCAATGTTATTTAAATTTTTATAGGGAATATTGGTTATTAACTTGATCATCATAGGGGAAGGATGAGTGGCCCTATGTTAAATAACCTCTCTTAAAACTCCCTGAGGATATGATTTTCCCAATTCACATTAACATTGTGAAAAAAAATGTTGAATTCAAGTATAGAATCATTGAATATCTTTGATAATACATAGTGATATGAGATGATCATAAAGTGTCATGTCTTAAAATAAGATCTCATATTTTAAGGTATCACTCAAATTATTTTCATAATCATTTGATAGATCACTCTGATTAAGAATTGTTCATTACCAAAATAGAAATTTTGGTTTAAAGTATGGATTGAAGATAGAACAACAACATTTATCTAGTGAATTGTATAAATAATATTTAATGTATCTTATATAAACATATTTGAATGAATTCATTTGTATCATGAATAGTTTCTAGAAATATAAATTCATACTTTCAATCAATATATATTGAAATATAAATGAATCCTAGAAATTTTATGAATTTTTCATCTCATGTTTATTAATATTTTATGATTAAGGTTTGTTGGAATATCCTCCAAATGAATTTATTTATTCACCCTCTAGAAAAATCAGATGTGCTATTGGGCATGGATTAGTTACCTCTATTTATATCCAAAAAGAATTTCTATGTTAGGGAAGTGAAAATTAATGTTTTTAATGAAAATTTAAATATTTATATGTACGATGATGAATAATATATTTCAATGAAATTTACTTCCATTCTCTGGTTCATGATACCTATTCAGAATGGGTATCTATCTCTAATGGTTTTAGATAAACTCAAAACCAATAATATTCCCATTTTACTAGAGTTTGATGATGTATATATATGAAATATAGACATTTTTAACTTCTAATTATGATGGAGTGTTTTCAATAGAACTTATAATTGGAGATACAATAATATCAATGAATCCATATATGAGAGCCTTGATAGACTTACAGGATCTAGATATGCATCTCTGTGAGAATCTAGATAAGGTATTCATCCATCCTAGTGCTTTACCCATGGGTGAACTAGTTGTTTCCATTAAAACAAATTTGGATCAACGTGAATATGAATTGATTAATAGAAACATAAAAAGATCAAAATCAAGAATATGTATATTGTACCTTACAGTGGTGATTTTTTTATTATATGCAAGGATATCAATTATTTTTCCATGATTGACCTTCATCCTCGATACTAGGAAATGATGGAAAAATTTGATGGCTTATCTTAGTGAACCATATTTAAAAGGTATAGAAAATATAAATTTATAGTGATACTATATGTAATTTATAATCCTCATGTTATCTTTAGGGATTTAGTTAATATTGTATTTTTAGATTACAGTGATAAATTTTTGATACTACTCATAGAATATATTTTTATTTACCCCTTGAGAAATTAATATTATAAAGATCACCAGATAATTGGGTTGAAAATAGTGGGTAGGACAAGCCATATTCCAAATTCAATAAGTGTGAGTTCTATTTAAATAATGTAACATTCATGTAAATTGTCTCAGACTAACCACTCCGACTGGGATCTTTATTTTTCTTGTATTTTAATGATATTATAAGTAGTTTGTTAAGAATTTATCATTACAGCCTAATCCAATTACTATATAAAAAAGGGGGAAAGTTATGTTCCCTTAGATTAATGACTGTATAAAAATTTCTTCGAGATGATGATAGGGTTGGTCAATGCATGTATACTCACACTAACCTATAGTAGACATGACTTTGGGATTAATAGTTTTGAATATAAGGAAGAACTCAGAAGTATTATTATATATAATAACATGGTGATGGTTTATACCTCTCATGAATTAAAGGAAGAAGATAAAAATTACGTAATGCATGACTTGGGGTTTGGACTGGAAATATTTTCAATAATTATATAACAAAATTATCATAGAAGATAACCTTCTGGTGTATATATTAATAATAAATGTTTAGAGTATATAATAACTGAGAAATAGTTGAATATATTCTAGAGAATATTATTAGATATGATTGAAGATTATGGCATCTCAATAAATTACAAACCATTTAATGAGAACAAGGTTGTTGAAATATTAATATTAAAGGATCATGATATCTTATCTATGATAACAATCACAAAATTTTCAGTATTATTTGATTTGAAAATAAAGGACCATGAAATCATAAATTAGGAGGATAAATATTATAATGATTAAATAGGTTCTTGAACATCTATCCACATGATGATTAAATATGTGGAGAAGGAAGATGTCGATATTTAAAAGAAGGTGATAAGCAATCTTAAGTTAAACCATCATTGGGATAGAATGATAATTTTCAAGAAAAAACTATTTCTCCCTGATATAAAAAATCGAGGAAAATGATGTTGGATAATAATCATAGCTCATCAGGGAATTAAAAATATGTATATAAACCATAAAATTGTATTTTTAGTGGGTGAAATGAAGGGAGATATTGTGGAGTATGTATCATAGTTCACGGTATGACAATAAGTTTAGGGTAAGCTGTAGAAGTATAAGGGGATGTTTCAACCATTATCCAAACATGTATGGAAATGGGAAAACATCACCAATTAGTTTTTTGATAGAATCCTCAAGATATCTATTTTGAATGATGTTTTTAGGGCTATATTTGACCACCTTATGAAGTTAATACATTTTATTTCCACAAGAGAAGACTTCTATCCTGATCAAATTTCTAAAGTATAAATTATTTTGTGGTATTATTTTATCAAGTACAATATTATATGATTAAAACTATTGTATTTTAAAATTAAAATATGTATGATATCATCTAGAAATGGATCACTAATCAAAAATGAACCATGAAATATTATTATTTAAATATTACCATTCTATACTAGTCATAAATTTGATTTGTATGAATTGGAATAATAAAATTATGATATATATATGTATATATATATATATATTATATAATAATATTATATTTATTGAAAAATTATTATTAAATAGTTTATCTATTTTTTAGTAAATGAATTTTAAACATAATAATATGTTCTTTTCAAAAATTATTCGTATTGTTGTTTAATAAAAAATAATAAAATTTATAATTGAAACTTATATGAATACATTTATACAAAAGGATTTAATTTTGGAAGTAATCATACCAAAATTATCTTATGTTGAAATATTTTTCTTAAACAAAATTTGGGTGAATAGTAAAAATACGGATTTATGTAAAACTTTCGTTTTTCATTAAATAACATAAATTAAAAGTTAAATTAATGTTTTTAATTTTATTTCATAGTAAAAAATTTAGAATATAATTATAAATAATATAAATAATTACATTTTTTCATCTTTATATTTTATTTTTATATATATTCATTTTTTATATTCAAAAACACATTTATCTGATAATCGAGTTTTAATAAAATATTTTCGGATTAATTTTAAATTAAATTATTACACATATATTAATTGAATTTTAGAAAAAATATTCCATATTTTTAATCAGAATAATTGAATATATTTATTAAGGTTAACATAATTTTTCGTTGTAGTGAATAGCAAAAATAGTAAAAACATGTTACCATGGTTATTGTTAAAACATATTTACTAGGGGTTAAAAAGGAGATAAGGGTTAAATGATCTAATTTTTTTCTAAGTTATATTGCATATTCATATTATTACTACATGTCATAAAATATTCCTTAATAGTCCATCATTGATACATTACTTTTTTGAATAATTCATTTAAATATTTTATTATTTTAATAAATTATAACTATGTTCTCCCCACACATTTAAAAGGACGTTCACTATCCCATAATATCACACATAAAGAGACATTCTTAAAAAATTACACAAAAAATACCTATTTTAAATCCCTCTTAATGATCTAGAGACCTTTTTTATTAGAATAAAATTTATGGAGGGATTTATTTGTAAACATAAAGAGGTTGACTGAATTATAAGTATAATTAAGAACTACAAAATATCATTTTATTTTTTCTTACACATGATTGAAATAATATAAAAACCATTATGAATTAATAAAAATATTATCTTCTGTATAGTATAATATTATTATGATAATGGAATAACCTATATCTATCTCTCCTTCTATCAAATTGGAAACAAAACCATCATTCTTTTGTAGAGAATTCTAATGCATTTTGAACTGATGTAATTCGTTTTATATCACTCTCTCCTAGGACATGATATAATCATTGATTTAATATATATATATATATATATATTATTATTAATTAAATATTTAAAATTATATAAAATGAATATTTTATATAATATCTTACAATTCCATTCATTTAAAAATGATAATGTTGTCCATGCATATGTGTGGATTACAACGTCCACAAATTGATGTTATTTTTTCATTACCACGTCACATGGATATCATATGAAATTTTATTTGAAGTTATAACATAATATTTGTTATATTATTATCATTATATGAATATAAAATAATACATTACTTATTTACATAATAATTATTTTAAAAAATGATGGTTTATTCAGGCATATGTATGGCCTACAATATCCATGATTATAACGATGATAATTTTTAATAACAATCATTCATTATTTTTTAAATGTATAATTTATTTATTAAAATTTATATTATTTCATTATTATAATTATATTGATAATATAATAATATCCACATTAACCTTCTTAATCCCACTGAAGTCATTTTGGACATAAGATACGAATATCAGCATAATGTCTATTGTCAAATTAATTTCTTATTAAATTGAATAAGACATGGTAATAAATTAAATAAAATTAATAATAAACATAAAAATGATTTTAATATAGAAAATAATTAATAGTATTTTTTTATTTTAGAAGATAATGATTGTAAATTTGGAGTCAAAATCTAGGTAAGGTATTTCTCAAAACCACCATTTTCTTCGATTTTTGACCATTCTCTCTCTAACCCAAATTCTCTCACTCGTTGTTGTAATGAAATTATCTTAAATTATATAAATAAGACTCTCACACATATACATAACTTATTATCCAATCATTTCATGGGCTAACACATTTGATATGATCATTTCTCAAATTCCTTTTTATCAAATCTCTTTTAAATTTCATATGAGAAAAGATCATGCAACCCATTTTTTACATGGGTAACTCTTATTAATATACATTATTATAAATTTTATTTTTAAAGCCCCTATAGTTGGGAAAATTTTATTCTAGGTGTTCTCAAATATAAAATTAATTAATTGGGTAAATATTTTGTCTCATGAGACATTACATATGGGATGGGGGAGTAAACATAATCCATAATAGAGCTTTATTCATCATGTGACATTTTAATGGATGTTATCCATGAGTTATAGTTCTGTGATGTATTTTTTGATTCCCCATTTCGTATATTTCTATGATATTATAATAATATATTATTTATGTTATTATCCCATGTGACTACTTATGAGCCTTATCTTATATTATATCATGTCATAAATTTTACTCACATGTTATGTTTCCTTATCAAAAGTATTCATATTAAGGGATTTTCAGAACACTTGTTTTTGTAAATGTATTGCCCAATTTATCCAATGTTTTTTAAGGGATTAAATTATTTTAGAATTTTATTATTGATATTAATATATTTTTCTTTATTTTATTAGTCCAATAAAAACATTAGGCCTCTAAATCATTATTTTTTCTTTAATGTATATTTGTGATAAAAGGAATGCAATAAAATGTGTCATAATGTATGGGGACATTTTAGTTGATATTAGAGGATGTATTAGTTAATTATTTGGGATTAGGATAATAATAAATTTTTGAGAAACCTAGTTATAATTGAATGTAAACTAAATAATTTCAATTGATAACCTGGATTTAAACAAAGTGACTTGTATATTTGGATATAATTATTATTTATAAGTTATTCCACCAATGATTATAATTTTACCTTGTTTATGTTTTATTATCTTTTAAAATTGTTTTTCTTAATGGTAGTAAATACGAGAAAACTTTCTAAAACCCTTGTTATAGGAAATTTGATGATTTCCATAATGATATTTCCAACCATACAAGAGGGGGAGATGGAAACATCATGGATGTACTAACTAAACTAGATCAAGTTAGGAATTGTAACATGAATCAAGAAGAACTCATTCATTCTCATAATAATGTTCAAGTTTTAGTTTATTCTATTATAATACAAATTCTTCATGTAATTAATGGATTTTTATCCTCTTATCCAAGAACATTGTATTAACTTAATTGTGAATTTTTTCTTTATCATCCAATGCTCATAATAAGAGAAAGTTGTTCATATAATGTTTTTCTTTTGGGGGGAATTCATTCAGTGGTGCACATAGATCAAAACAATGATATTTATTCCATTAAATTGTAGTAATTTATGAAAATATTTTTAAATGATTATTTTCATAGAACTATATATCTTAAAATGGAGAGGAATATCCTCAAAATAAACCAACATGAAGTTGAGTATATTATGGAGTACAAAAACACATCACGAGGATTGAAAAATATGCCTAGATATTTTTCATAAAAACCAAAACTAAACTGAACTATTTATTTAGTACATTAAAATTCAGTCTATGAAAATATATATAAATTTAGGACATTGACAACTATGATTATATTATCATTTGTTCCCTAAATTTTTAGTTGGAGAACCACGACTCTGTGTTCTCTCATGTATCTGGAGATATAATGTGAAAAATAGATTTTTTATCTAGAGGATCAATATAAAATCTTTTTGGGGGACAAAAAACAAACATCCCACATGTCAAAAATATTAGACGAATCCACCAAAAAAAATTGATAGAATTTGAAGATACTTCATTAATGGAAAAGAAGGGAATCAAGATAGTCAATACTAAAGAATGATGAATAATCACACTAATGTAATGGATGAAAATTTTCAAATAACTAATAAACATATTTTCGAGCGTTTCAATTATAAAAAATATGGTAATTATGAAACCCAATTACCTAATACATGGAATGTTAGATGAAAATAATAACAACATCCTCCATGGTATAGATGTAATGGAAGGGTATATGTTTTCACTACTACTAATGTATATCATGAAAATTATGTAGTGATAATTATTCTTGTTATTCATTTAAAACTATAAAATTTATAATTTGATCCTTGTTCCAAGAATTAATTCATATATTTTATGTTTAGTGGAACTATTAAATAACTACATGAAAACGTTGGTGATGAACAATATATGAGAAAATTAACTGACTAATGGTTTCATCTCATGTATATAACGCCTCCCAAGAAAATATTTATGGATTGTATTTTCTAGAAAATCTCACCTTACATCCTTTAGTAGATCTTGATGGTATATTAACAGTGTATTAGTAATAATTATATATATACAACATCAAATTTTAAGAGAGAGGTAGATCACCCTAAACATATGATGTTATCATATGATTATGTAAAAGTGTAATGATGTGGGTGAATATCTCCTAGAATCTTCTTCTCAAGTGTGGTTATTATTGAATTATGAGAAATTATATTAAGATAAAATGATTCGTACATAGGATATAATCATTATTGAATGCATGCAAAATTTTATATATTAAAACAATGTATTAAATGAGGATTTTTATTGTTATCTTATTGATAAAGTGGTTGAGTTCTCATTCAAACATATACCTATATATTTCCCCATATCCATGACTACATAAAGAATGAAAACTATTCATCTAGAGGAACAAAAAAATAATTAAAACAAAATTTGGAAAAGTCTTTTATATTACTTAGTTATACATTGTGGGGTGTTCCAATATTCTTTATTAGTAAGAAGAATGAGTCAATGTGCCTCTATATTAAATATTGTGAATTAAAAAATCTTGATAAAGAGGAAGAATCCCTTTACATGGAAAATATATTTTTTTTATAAAATACATGGTGCCTAATATTTCTCAAAGGTGGATCATCATCTAAGATATCACTAATTGAAGGTGAAGAAGAAATATATTCCAAAGTATAATTTTAAAACAATCTATGGACCCTATGAGGTCATAATTATTTCTTTTAAAATCTCTAATTCTCCAAAAATATTTTGTAAATTAATGAATACAGTATTTAGAAAAAACCTCAACAATTTTGTGGTAGTATTTATATATGATATTATGATAAATTCTAAAATGATATAGAATTATGAGGAGTAGTCTTATAATATGATAAATTCTTTTTCAAAGTACAAGATATATGAAAAATATATTAAATTTTATCTCTTGATGAAGGAAGTATCAATCATTGGAGATTTTATCACTAGAAAATGTATATCAAGGGAGCCTTTTATGAAAATGGAAATTTTGTAGTGGCTAAAAAATATATAAAATAAATATATGTAGTTACCATGGAATCACTAGATATTAAGAAATAATTTTTAAAAACATCTCACAATTTTAAATCCTACAAACCAAGATAACTAAACAAGGAGTTATGTTTTTTCTTGACAAGTTAATGTGAATATGTGTTTAATAAGATAAAAATGAGGCTTATCACAATGTGATTCATTATGCTTCTCTCTATTAGGGATTTTATATCTTATATATAGATTATTCAGTGATATTCTTAGAGTTTTTAGTAATGAAAATTGAAAAAATGATAGCATATATCTAAAAGATGTATAATGTTCATGAGTATAATTATCAGACAAATGATCGTGAGTTGGCTACAATGATCATAAAATCATAAATATTATATATATATATATATATATATAAAGAAAAGTGAGATATATTTAGATCACAACATCATAAAATATATATTAACATTGAAGTATCATAATATTTACTAACGAATATATTTATAGCTAATCATGTACAATGACTAATCAATCCACTACCAGCCTGAAAAAAATAGTTATAGATTCTCTACAAAGAAAGGGTTAAACAACATTATCAATAATGTTAGTTGAGAAGGATCCAATATTAATAAATGTTTAAAGTATATACATGGGAATCATAAATCAAAAAACCTTATCAATAAATTATCAAATGATTTCGCAATGATACCTTATAGAGAATAAAAACGATGATTAAATATATGATGTGGAAATTTAGACAAATGTGGAATCATTTAGAAAAGTAAAATCCTTAGAGCTAAAAATTTATAAAGAGAGTTGTTTTATATGTGTCATGATTATAAGTAAAATCAAATAATAAAATAAATAATGAGTTCTTTAATGATTCACATAGATATACCTTTTCAATATACACGATAACTAAAAATATGTATTGAGATCTCTAAGAGAAATATTGGTTTAAAAATTTAAGGGAATAGATCACATAATAAAAATAAAAATGTCTTTTATTTTAGAAATATAAGGCTGAAAGGTAATAGTCACTAGAGTTTATGCAACCATTACCCATACCTACATATAAATGGGAAGAAATCATCATGGACTTTGTTACTAGTCTTCAAATGAAATCAAGAAGAAATATTACTATATGAGTTGTGAAGTATCACCTTAAAAATACTACTCATTTCATATCAATTTGAGATGAATTGTCACTCAATTATCATTCAAGGATATTCATTAAAGAGTTTTTTAGGTATCCTTGAACACTTATATCAATTGCTTCTCACAAAGTCATTATATTTACATAAAAGTTATGGAAGTATCTCTAAGATGATCTAAATATTGAGTTAGACATCAGTATCCCTAATCAACACCAAAATGAGTGCCAATGTGAGAAGAATATTCAAACCCAAGAAATTTTTTTCATAGAATTATTTGTGGACTTAAAATTATTATGGCAACAATATATTCCTTCATCCATGTTCTAGTACAAGAATAGCTTTCACTCATGAATCCTAATAGATCCTTAAAAAACAAAAAGGGGAAGATATTGATAATAGCTTCTTGTTAGGATGAATTTTGTTATTTAAATATATTTGGAAATGGAATGGTTTATGAAATGGTAGAAAAGATAAATACCATTCAACAACAAATCATGTATGATCAGAGTCGACATAAGAGTTGTGATGAAAATACTTGATAAGGCCTAGAGTTTGAGGTTGAGGATACAGTGTTTCTCTGCACAAAACCATGGGATAGAGAAATGTGATTTGTGAAGAAGGTAATTATAATACCCATTCATATTTACCATTATTAGATCCGTTATCTCATAATATATGTGTCTTATTGAATATAATTTTGGCTATGTATTTCTTTAGTTCATGAAACATTCCACATTTTCCTATTGAATAAGTAAATACCAGACCCTTCACCAAAACTGAATTCAGATGTGTCAAAATAAGAAAATTACTACCCATTCAAGTAAAAATAAGGGAATATTATGGAAAATAGAGATAATGTCCATTGAAAAATTTTACTAACCTAATCAAAGAACTATTGAGGAACTATAAATTCAAAGAAGAAACCATAGAACTATAGTAATCCATGAAAAAGTAAGTACCATCACATGTTTTCAACATTGTTTGTAATAATAAATTTTAAGTAAGAAATTTATTAATAGGGAATAAATTTAATACCTTTTTATTTGAAAAAATAAATCTATGTTCCACAGTGTTTATGTCACACACCACCGAGCCTAAATGAACCATGAAATGTTATTATTTTAATATGAGCACTATAACCTGACCATTAAATTTGTTGGTATTAATATTTTTAAATATGTTTTTATATATAAATATATATCCAATAAAATAATAATTTAGTGATAAAATAATATTAAATATAAAATAGTTATTTTTTAATATATGTTTTCTATGAAATTTTTTTTATTAATTTTTTAGAGAAGATAATATAATTAATTTCCTCATATATTAGAAATATAATTTTATAAAAAGGATATAATTTTCTAAATTATCCTATCAAAATTATCATTGCGAAAAATTTTAGGAATTTTTTGGAATCATTTAATTTGTTAATGGATAGTGAAAATACCATTTTTTGGAAAGCTAAAATTCTTTTTCATTAAAAATGTAATTTAAAAGTACCATTCATAATTTAATTCTATTTTAAAGAAATATAAATATTTTTCTAGTTAGATATAATATAATTAATTAAATATGAATCATATTTATCACTATTTTTAAAAAACATACATTTTTTGGGTTTAGAAACATTTTTTTCTGGAAAAATATTTTTCATCATGTTTTACAAGTTTTCTCTAAAATTAAATTTTGATACATATGTGATTTTAATTTGATAAAATGGATAAAATATTTGGATTTATAATATTTAATATTATTAAATAAACTCAATATAATTGTTGTTTATAATTAATTGTTAACATAGTAAAAATTTGTTACCAAGCTTATGGTTAAAAAAATTGTGGTGGTTTAAAATAAAGTTATAAGTGTTAAAATGTCCTAAAAACATATAAAATTTCAATTTTAAGAAAATATTTTGAACCTATACTATCTGATATTATTGAATTTTCTATTTTGGATCCATTTTTGGTGAATAATTCATTTATATATTTGATCATTTACAAAATTTTAAAGTGTGCCCTCTCCCCCACCTTTAAAAGGAAACTCTTGATCCCATCCTCTCCACACATCAATAGACTTTTAAATCATCCAATACCTTAAAAATAATTCCCTACATATGTTCCAATGACTAAGATTCGCTTTTTTACTCATAAAATATTCAAAATAAATTTATAGTTATAAACCTAATGAGGTATTTTGAAAACGATGAATAATTCTTAACTATAAATTTTCATTTAATTCATTCATATAGATAAATAAAATATTGTTAAACTGTTATTTAATAACAAAAAAATTATATTAAATATACTAAGATGATAAAATTTTAATGAAATAACCTATATACATCTCGTATAACATTATATTAGAAACAACACCATCGTAGTTGGGTGTGGTGGACTAGAACCTCCCAAACCAATGTAATTAATTTTTTAGTACAAACTCACATGAATTAATATAATGTCAAATAAATGTATATTTATGATATTAAGTACATATTTAACATTTAATAAATTGATACATCATATATTTTCTTTCCATTTCATTAATTAAAAAATGATACATTGTTCAGGCATACAAGTGGATTACAACATCCACATAGCAATGTGATTCATTTTTCATTACCATATCACATGGATGGTATATATATGTGTATTTAATGGAATGATATGATATTTATTATGTAATAATAATTATATAATGATAACATATTTCTTAACTCTTTTCCATAATTATCCCTGAAAGAAGGAAACATTACTCTTGCATATGTATGTCATGCCATCTCTATGATTGTAACATTGTTCATCTTTTATAACCATCATTCATGGTTGATATTAGAAGTAAAAATGATATATAAATATTATATATAAAAATGTTATATAAAAAAGATAAATATTTCATTTTTTTTATTTAATATAATATACTCATTATCCTTTCAAAACCTTGGGAAATAATTTTCGATGTATGAGTTGAATATCAATAAAACGTTTGATTAGAAATTAATAAACAATTAATGAAATAGAACATCATAATAAATTTTAAAAAATGTATAATAAAAATATAAATTATTATTAATAATAAAAAAATTAATATAATTTTATTATCCAGAAATATAGGGAACATACATGATGATTTGGAGTCAAGGTAAGGGGTCTCTCTAGACCAACATTTTCTATGGGTTATAACCATTCTATCTCTAACTAACACTATATATTGCTTTAATATTATTTATTCTCTCTAAATTATATTTATTTGTTACTCCCATATAAAGACATGTAATACTCTTCCATCCATTTATAAAGAAATATAGTCCATATAATCATTCATCAAAAACTTTCTTTATGAAATGTATTTTTATAAGGACTTGATGAATGATTAGGAATCCAATTTATTTTTCTGGGTACTATTTATTTTTTTGGAATGTGATATATTTATTTTTTTATAGAATATATAATCTTGAACATGTTATGTTGGAAATTCCCATATATAACTTTAATGTATTAGGTATTTATTTTTTCCATGAGACATTATGTATAGGATTAGGGATTAAACATAATATAATGTGGGAGTACATGAACTTTGTGATGTTGTCTTGGTTTTTATGTATTACATATTATTGTGTTTTTTTGTGTTTTTTCTTTATTTATTATGATTCTAGGCTCTTATGATACAATTTTAATTTTGTTATGATATCATGTGATTACTCAAGACCTTCTTAGTTTATGATATCATTTTATACATTTGATAAACATGTTATATTTCCTTATAATATTTATTTCCTAAATGGTTTGTCAACATAACGACTTTTGTTTGTTTATTCAACAGGTAATCCCATGAATTTTTAGGAGAAAAATGTGGTTTAAGATATCATTGAAGAGAATAAAATAATTTTTTTATATCTATCTAGTCTTCCAATGAAACTAGACCTTTAGATCCTTGTTTTATATTTGATATATATTTATGATAAAAATCATATTATAACATGTGTAAAAATGTCTTAGTTCATTAAACTATTTTATATAATATATTTAATAGGTTGAACTAAATGTTTTGGGAATGTATTTATTAATTTTAGGATTCATAGATTCCCTATCATCCTTAGACATATGGTTAATATAATAGAACCATTAAAACCATAGAATATTTTATAGGACTATTTTCTCTATATATCAAATGTTGATGGGATAAACACATTCATCTTATTGAATTTTTTTATAACAATTTCGTAACGTAATAATTTAAATCACTACATATAGAGACATTTTTGAAAATAAGTGATTAATTCAATCATCATAGGGTGAATATAGTTTAAAAACCTATTGGGACCTAATATAGGAGAGACTGTTGTAAAGAAGGTTAGAACCTTTTAGTATCTCATCATGGTATCTCAGAGTAGAAAAAAGATTTATTCAGAAAGTGCATAGTGAAATATTGAATTGAATGTTGATGATAAGGAATTGAAATTAATTTATCAATTTAAGTAGGTTATGATATTCAAAAATAAGGTAATGTTAAGCCCTATATATATTGGATCCTTGGAGATTATTATTTGAGTAGGGATATAAACTTATGTCATGACACATCCCCCAACCCTATCTCTTGTATATGATATGTCCAATATATCCTTTTTAAGTAAGTACATACTAATTACATTGCATATATTGACACCATAGGATTTATCTCTGGTGAATGATCATTCATTAGAATAAAAACAAGAAAAAATCATTTACTATTGTGATAATGTGATATGAGTCCTGATTATCATCCTAAATAATGTACTTTAGAGGAATCCAAAATTCGAGTAATCTATTTGTGAATAAAATGATGTGATGAATTAGAGGTATCACCATATTTTTCATTATATTAATGAAATTTGTGGGGTGAAATATATTTTTAGGAGGATATAATTAACACTTGAATATTTCATATGTATTACTTCGAAATAAATTTAATAAAATTGATATCATCATTTATAATAAACCCTAGGTCTAAATGAATCATGATATGTTATAATCGTTACAACTTATACATTTTTTTGAATGTTATTAATCACATTCATCACGTTTTTAAATATTAATAGAATTTGATTTCTTTAATTTAAATGTATTGATTAATGTTTATGAAATAATCATTAAATTTAAATAAAATGATATCCATATTTAAATAACTATTTTTCTAAAGAAACATTTTTTTCTTAGAGTTATAATATTTTATATTATAAATATATTGGTCTATAATAAAATTAATTTTAGTGAAATTTATTATTAATATATGAATTTTAATCCATACATTAGTTATCTAATTTTTATGAATAAAGGAATCATCATTTCTAGGTAAAAAATTAATTTTGAGAAAACCATATTTATGGGTCTAATGTTTTATTATAATAATATACTATATAAATAATTTTTAATTAATCAATATAATAAATGAAATATATTTTATATTATATTAAATATTTTCAACTTTCATATGAAAGTTTCTTTTAGGATTGGAATGAGAGTAAACCCATTTTTATGTTGAAAATTATTTTTCTACTAAAAAATCGTTTACTAATTTGGTTTTTCATTTTTACATTAAAAAAATTTATAAATATTGGTAGAGATTGATTTTTATAAATCATATTTTATATTTTATATTATCATATCCAACATTATTAATTATGAGACACTAATTTTCAAAAATAATTATTAGTAAAAACAGTCACAATTTGTAAACACAATTGTGGTTAATATGGGTTTACAAACGTGTTAAAGTAATAGATGGTGGTAATAATTCCAAAAAAATGTATAAATATTTTCTTTATGATATTTTGAGATTATACTATATTTACTTAATTTTTTCCTTTAGAACCACCATTATAAATAAATGATTTCATAATGTTTTATCCTTTTCTGTAATTCAATGTTTATTCATCCCCATGCCTATAATTAGGCACCTCTTATCCTACCATATTACCAAGTATTGAGACATATTTCAAAGAAAATACCTACATAAAAATTTCATAACTCACATGATTTATTTCTTTGTCTATTTTTTATACTATAACTACATCGTAATAAGGGATAATGAATAGGATAAAGGAGGTCCCCAAAGAAGCGGTGATCAACTTTTCCAAAACTTCTAATGTTTATTTCTGCCTCTACATCATATAAATATGTTTCATATATTATAATATAATAAATCTTATTCTATAAACATGATGAGATATAAATATGATTATGGTAAACCAATATTCTACATCATTCCCATCTAATGGTTAATTAATGTATCAGTCATGTGTACATGTGGACTACCTCCTCCACATATAGAAAAGATGAATTTCCCATATCCACATAACAATTTTTAATAATTTGATGGGTTTAATAATTATTTATGCATATATAATATAATTATGATTATTAAATGATAAATTATTATTTATATATATGTCCCTAATTTATTTAGAAAATCAAAACAAAATTTCTCATTTACAAAAACAACTATGTCTCTGAATGATGTAATTATTTTTTATATGACATATATTTGGGGATAGTTATATAAATAAGTTTATAATTAATAAAAACATTATTTATATCATGATTAAAAATATATTTATTATGGAACCATGATCATTATACAGTGAGCTTAACAACCGAACAAATATATATATATATATAATGAAGTAGTTAAAACCTGAGATGATGATGATAATGAATGGTTTCTAGTGAATGAGTGACATGGAATTTTAAGAAAATAATCAATATTATTATATTAATGAATTTTGTTAGAGTATATAATTATATTAAATTTTTATTTATTTTATATGATTTTAAAACCCTTATGTATAAATTCGGAACCAAGGTAAGTGTTTTATGCTAAATTCTATTTTTTTACTAGGATTGTTTATATGGAACATTTTGATGATTAAATTATATGATATATCACCAAAAAAATACATTTTCTTATCATCTATTGGGTTTTTTTAATTCATAAATTTCACCTCATTTCCCACTACCTCATTACTCAAATATTAGAAACATTATTTTTATTGAGAACCAATTTGATATCTATATTCTGTATGGAATTTTTTAAATTCATTATCATGTTTCCTTCAAAATGTTTTGAATAATGTTTTTAATAATCTTCAATTTTTTATTAAGGTAATTTTTACACATTTCTAAATTTTTTTAAAAACATTTAAATGGGATATTATTTTCATTTTTTAAATGAGGTACATTTTCCAATGGAATGAAAAAAAAATTTAATCTGAAGTTGAACACCTTAATTTTTCCCCACCTTTAAAAAATTACTTCCATTTAATATTCCTTTATATGATTCCATAATTATTTTGTAAAAATATCACATAATTTAATAAAAAAATTATATTTTAAACAAGTTATTTAAAAATGAAAAGTATATTTTCCTCAAGAAATGTTTTAGTGGTTTGTAAAGGTTTATATGTCTATGAAAATTTACATTGATATTACATATATTTCACTAGTGATGTGATATAATAATACCATATTTATTCATTCTTGGAATTTTTTATTATTACGAAGATATAATAATGAAGAAACCTACTTTATTTTCTATGAGTTAAGATATGATGTCAGGATAAATGTTTTCATGGTAATGTGGTATACATATAGATTTATTATGATTATATGATGGGAAGATCTATTAGATCCTTCCATTTAATTGGGTAATGGTTAATGTTTTATGTGATAAAATGTTACTTGGGATTTTATCTCAATCCCAAAAGAGGGTACATGGTCAGCTGGCCCATGAAAAAGAATATATAAGAGTGGTTATACCAATCCTAACATATAATTATTGCATTGGTGCGTCTTAATACCATTTTAATTAATTGATAATGAGTATGAAACACTATTTGTGACACTTTTTAAGACATGTTCATATGGTTATGATGTGACCTCATGTCATACATCATTGGTTTTTCTTGAGCCTTATTCCATGATAATTTTCTATGAATTTCACCATATGATTTTGAAATGTTAATATCATATTCTTAAGTCCTTATGATCATGTTATTCCTACATGTGATCATTAGAAGATATCTTCCATGTATAAATTTACTATCCATATAGTATCACCCTTTCTTATATTACCATTTCGCTTGTTATAAAAAAAATGTTTATGTATTTTTTTGATTAGAAATATAGTATGTAAGATGAACTTTGTGTGAGATATTAATGATCATTCGTGAAATAAATTATTAGGTATCTAGATATCGAATACATTAATCAATTATTGTTATAAGGAAAGGATGTTTATGATATTTATTGAATATTAAAATAAAATGAATAATATTTGATCATGTGAGGCTTGTGTATCCTAAACATAAATTTTGAAAAAGGAACATCAAGTACAAGGAAGCATCCCATGTAACACCCGAGACTTTTTTGTTATATAAATCATCAAAAGAATATTTTTCTACACAACACTTGATTGGCTTGCTTTACACGAAATCGCGACCTTCCTCGATAGCTTGCGTCGTACGCAATACCGAGTTTCACTAAACAACGATATGCTATTAAAATATTATTAAAACTAGCCGTTATGAATAGTAATAACCACTTTTTGAAATTTTATAAATTTTATTTTTCAAAATGGACTTCATTTTTGGATTCGGAATATCGAAATTAGCCTAGGGTGAAATTTTGGTATTTTTCTGAAAACTTTCAATTTTTGATGAATAGTGAAAGCACTAAGTGGTAGGTTAAAAACTGAATTTTGTATAAAACTTAACTTTACCGCTTCTGTGAATGGAATTTCAAAAATCCGACAAACATGGTTGATAACAGTAAGTAAAATGTGGTTCAATGAGATAAAAATAATTTTTTGGTGAATAGTAACTTTTTACTTTTTTTACCGCGGTTAATAGTAAATAGGGTAACTAAGGGTAAATATGATATTACTATTACCCTAACACATGTCCTAATTCTATTGGATAAGTTTCATTAGACCAAAAACAACATTATGAATATAATATGACCATTTAGGTCCACTTGGATTAGATTATGACATTTAATATTAATTTATTTAATTAATAGTTAAAATAGTTAAAATCAAAGTTTAATAACTAAAGCATTTTGAATATGGGGTTATAAATAAGATAAATTCGACTATAAATATTCATTAGAAAGATAAAAAGATTTCCTACATAATTATATTATATTTATAATTTTTAGACTTTAAATAAATTTATTTATTTATGACACAATGATGATGCAGTAATTATCTTATTAATGAAATATTGACATAATTGATGTTATAAACACCAAAATAAATGTAATTTGAGACTTTTTATGAATACCACTAATTTTCTAGGTTAATATGACATGTTAGAATTGATTTAATTAACTTTGTTATAACTAATAATTCTGTTATGATTTTCTCAAAAATCAATTACTAAATAGTGTCAAAATTGACATAAAATAGTTTTTAAAACAAATATTATATTATTAATTGTTATTTTATTCCCAAAAATCTAATTTTCGGACAAGTGACTTAGATAAGGTTATATATATTTATAATAAACAACTTGGGGTTCGGTTGGCTGCTTATAGTAAGTTTATTAACATTATAGTATAGGAACACAAGAAGACATGGTAAAAGTAAAATTATTTAACTTACTGTTAAATCTAAATGATACGGTTAAAATAGGAACCTAAACTTGTCTAAATTATATTGTATGAGAGGATTTAGACCCATCCCCACCTTAGCTTCTAAATATATTAATTTGGAGCTATTTAAAACCGAACATGACTTTATAATAAAATAATAGTTTTAGTTATTCCAAAGGTGCCCCTCTCCGCCCTTATAAAAGGACACCTCCTCCCTCTCTTCCTCACACAACTTTGAGCCTTCAAGCTCGGCCAACCCCTGCCAATTCCTACTCTCCACTTCCCTATAGACATCATAGAGGTACTGGTCTTCTTCAAAGACCAATTTTAGTTCCCTAAAAGATGGTCTCAAAGAATCACTTCAAAGAAGAGGTAATGTCCGTTACCGATTCTTTCATCTTTATTTCTTCTTACACTTCTTCTTATTTAGTTGTTTCATTATGATGTAATAACATCAGTATCACTCATATACCGGTATGTTATTATATGTATGAAACAACCCTATTTCACCATCTATCCATCCTACGAAAAAAGAAATCACCGCGCGTGCGTACGCACGGAATACCGTCTCCACTCCGTGGTGTGATCTATTTTCCACCACCACCTTACTTGGATGGGTATAATGGTGTAAATAATGACAATATATGACTATTATAAAGTGATATTTATTCTGAAATAGTGTACATATACTCCAATACAATTCCACGATCATAGGAACGATATCATCACTCGTGCGTACGTACGGAATACCGTCTCCACGATGTGATGCGACTCGTTCTACATGATCTTCCTTTCAAAATGATTATATAAATGAATTGAATTAATTAATATGATATATATTACACTAATACCATTCTGTAAATGAGGTCTCTATAACCTAAAGAGAATAATATGAATTTATTCGACAAAACACGCATAAAAACAAAAAGTTATAAACACCCGAATAACAAGTAGCAATGAAATATTACTACGAAAAAGCTAAGAATATGACCATATATTATATCATAAAAATAAGTATGATTCTGTAATAAGTCAATAACATTATTTAAATCATTATACAGGAGTTTCGGACACTTACAAAGAATGTCGGACCTAAGGTAAGGGAAATATCACAATCTCATTTTTATCCGAGAATGTTTATTCGTAAGTATTTACTGGGGTGTATTTTATCATCCACATCCATGTTTCATCAATATGTAATATTATTTCCATCCACCTACAATTGTTTAAATCAATTTTTACCCTTCGGTGAGTTTTTAGTAAACGAAATGAAAGGAATCTTTTGTCGTTTTTCGTATGAGGTACTTTTTGACTTTTCTGACAAAAGTATGAGAAGAATGTTTTTTTAACTTATACGACATAAATGAATTTTTAAAACATTATTTACAAGAAGCTTCCTTTACAATTTTTTATGATTATTTTTAATAAAATTCTATAAGTTTAGAATTGTATGACATGTTAAGAAAGGAAAAGTGTTTTTGAAGCAGAAAGGATATTTTCCTCATGAATGGAGTTCAAGTGTTTTATCAAAATTGTTTTTCATCTAAGATAATAAAGGGTTCTATTTTTATCCCTATTATTACATTTATTTGATTATGTTGTGATGGAATTATATTTTTATGAATGCCTTTATCTTATATGAATTGTTTTATGATGTCATGTTGTTTAAGAATCCCATTTTTACTACATGAGTTATGCAATGATGTATGATTTATGATTTTGTGGCACACATAAGAATGGTATCATTATGAGATGGGTGGAACCTATATCTCCCTCCAATGCATTGGTTAAAGATTTTATGTCTCATGAGATAGACATGGCTGTAACAGTAGGTTATACCGGTTCAGTGAAACAGGACTGAAACGAGGGTGACTCGGTTCAGAAAGGGACTTTGTCCACTAAGATAGTCTTGGCAATGAGTCCTGACTAACAAGAAATGATTCTCTATGATTATGTGTGTATGATACAAAGTTTCATGTTTTATGTTATGATTATTATGATTACATTTCACTACAATGATTTATCCAATGTTATGAAATTATGATCTCTTTTGCAGGTTAAGATTTCAAAAAGTTATGTGCTTGTGTATACGATGTGATTGATATTTCTTTTGTTTACCCTTACTGAGCATTTGAGCTCACCCTTTTGTATTTTTTCTTTCCCCAGGTCAGGAAGAAGGTTATTAAGTAGGATATGCCAAAAAGGGACTCTAGATATGATGAAATAAGTGGGAGGCAAAGTTGATGCTTTATGAACCAGTTGTTTATGTTTCCCAGCTTCTAAAGACACCATACCAATACGGTCCTTTCGTGGTTTTGTTATATGTTGTAATAAGTATGCTTCAATTTTGAAGTATTAACATTGTATGTAATGTATGGGTTGTTATAGTTGGTATCAGAGGAAAGGTATAGTCAACCATTGGAAACTAGGATGTGAAATCCTTAGTAAGAACCCTAAGGATAATTATAAGCATAGAACACAATCTTAGTGTTTTAGAAATGGCCATGAATAACCTAGGATAAGACCTTAAGTGTGAAATTTTATTCTTGATTATGTGGTTTTCCTATTATAATTAGTGTTGATCGCACTATTTTTATTGGTTTTAGTCAATGGCTGGAACCCGAAGGAATCGTGTTAATGCGGAATGCGACGGGAAATACAATGATTGTCCCCCTGAGAAACCAAACATTATGGGAGATGGAATGAAAAATCTTGTAGCTATGATCACACAAATTTCTCAAGCTATGAATCATGCAGGACTTCCAAACGAGCAAAGGAAGGAGAAACATTCTGTTGAATCCTTCATGAGACAACGTCCACCTTCTTTCAGCAGGTCTACTGATCCATTAGTTTCTGAACAATGGATTAGTACTACTGAAAAGATATTTTCAGTTCTTCAATGTTCTGAACATGATAAAGTCATCCTAGCAGTGTATCGTTTGGAAGGATATGCTGATCAATAGTGGAATCTTATTAAGAATATGAGGCAAAGGGATGAAATTGAGTCCATGGAATGGGACGAGTTCAAGAACTTATTTTTCAATAAGTACTTCCCTCGTATTCTCCGAACAAAGATGGAGAAAGTGTTTCTTGAACTGAAGCAAAAGGACGAGGAATCTGTTGGTACCTATGAAGCAAATTTTACAAGACTTGCAAGGTACGCTTCTGGTATTATTATCCAACCTGATAGTAAGATCGATCGATTCTTTAGTGGCTTAAAACCAAGTCTTCAAAGGGAGTTAGCCATAAGGGACTTCAATAGCTACGAGGAAATCGTTCGATGTGCTCTCAAAGTCGAGATGGAGATTGGAGTAACCCATCGGTCATATGGGTTTGATAAGAAGAGGAAAATGGAATTCAAAGGAAAATCTAAAGAGCACACTGAAAAAAAGATGAGCTTTCCCTTATGCTCAAAGTGTGGAAAGAAACATGGAGGGAGTTGTCTTAAAGGGACATGTAAATGTTTCAAATGTGGAAAGGAAGGTCATCAGGCATTTTAATGCCGCGATGATGGGAAGAAGATGTATAATGATGCAAACAAAGGAAGGGATACACAGAATGAACCTACTACACTTCAATGATTCAAGTGAAAGGAGATGGGGAATTATGCCAATAAATGCCCTAATCCAAGGGTTGATGATGATGGTCGACGTCAACAAACTCTCAAGGCTAAAGACAAAGGAAAGTCACATGCAATTTCTATCAGCGATGTGGAGTACGATAACGATGTGGTGAAAGGTACACTTACCATCCACTCTAAAGTAGAAAATGTTTTATTTGATTCTGGATCCACCCACTCTTTTATTTCTGATGAATTTTCTAAGGGTATCACCGTATTACCTCAACAATTAGTTGTTGAGTTAGCTGTGACAACACCTAATGGCAAAACAGTTGCATCAAAAGTTTATAATTCTTCTTCGATCGAAGTTTGTGGGAAAGTGCTTCCTGCAAATCTTGTGATCCTTCCTATAGTGGAATTTGATGTGATTCTTGGCATGGATCAGATTTCTTTATATGAAGATCATATCAATTGCCAAAGAAGGGAAGTCACATTTCATATTCCAGATCAATCTATGATCTTCTATCAATGAAAGGATGAACATAACCTTCCAGTGGAAATTTCTTCTATCTTATGGGTCTTGATTCCACTAAATGAAGGTTATTTATCTCAAATGGTTGGTGAGAAACTCACGATTAATAATATGCCCATTGTACGGGAGTTTGATGATGTCTTTCTGGAGGAATTACCAGGTCTTCCACCAAATCGTGAAGTTGAGTTTTCAATAGAACTCGTACCGGGTTCTTTGCCAATTTCAAAGACACCTTATAGAATGGCCCCAATTGAGTTGTAGGAATTGAAGAAGCAACTCCAAGAGAATCTTGATAAGGGATTCATACGCCCTAGTGCGTCACCTTGGGGAGCACCCGTTCTATTTGTTAAGAAGAAATATGGATCAATGAGACTCTATATTGAATATTGAGAACTTAACAAGATCACTATCAAGAACAAATATCCTCTCCCACACATTGATGACTTATTTGACCAACTACGCGGAGCTCAATACTTTTTCAAGATTGATCTTCGTTCAGGGTATCATCAATTAAGGGTCAAAATGGGGGATATACAAATACGACTTTCCGTACAAGGTATGGACACTATGAATTTATAGTGATGCCATTTGGTCTTACTAATGACCCTTCTATCTTCATGGATCTGATGAATATAGTCTTTAGGGACTATCTTGATCAATTTGTGGTAGTCTTTATAGACGATATTCTTGTCTATTCAAAGAGCAAGGAAGAACATGAAGATCACATGATAATTATATTGAAGACCCTGAGAAAGGAGAAGCTTTATGCCAAATTTACCAAGTGTAAATTTTGGCTTCAAAAAGTTGCATTTTTGGGTCACATAATATCAAAAGAGGGGATATCTGTGGATCCAACAAAAACAGAGGTTATCGAAAGATGGTCGAGACCGACAACAGTAACTGAGATCCGAAGTTTTCTTGGTTTGGCTGGATATTATCGAAATTTTGTGAATTATTTTTCACGATTATCTAATCCACTCACCATGTTGACTTGGAAAGGAGTTAATTTTGTCTGGACGGAGGAATGTGAAGAGAATTTCACGGAGTTGAAAAGAAGGTTATCCAGTGCATCTGTGCTCACACTGACTTGTAGTGGAGAACGGTTTGTGATCTATAGTGATGCATCCAAGAAGGGATTGTGGTGTGTTCTTATGCAAAATTATATGGTGATAGCTTATGCCTCACGACAGTTGAAAATCCATGAGCAAAATTACCCAACACATGATTTGGAGTTAGCTGCGGTAATCTTTGCATTAAAGATTTGGAGGCATTACCTTTATGGTGAAAGGTGTGATATTTATACTGATCATAAAATTTTAAGGTATATTTTCACAAAAAAGGAGATGAATATGCGTCAAAGAAGATGGTTGGAGCTGATTAAGGATTATGACTGCTCAATCCATTACATCCCTGGAAAAGAAAACAAGGTGGCAGATGCATTAAGCCGACAAGACCATGCCAGTTTATCCATGATGAGGATCACAAAAGATCCAATATTTATGGATTTATATAGGATGGATCTTGGAATTATAATGGAAGGGGAAAAATCTTATCTTTCTCAAATGAATGTTCAAACATCTATACATGTGAAGATTAACGAGGCACAAAAAGAAGATGTCGAGTTACAAAAGAAGGTGAGAATTGATCCTGAATTCAACCTTGATTGTGATGGGATAATAAAGTTCAGGAATCGGGTTTTTTTCCTCCCATCCCAAAATTAATGAAGGAGCTGCTGGATGAGGCTCATAGTTCTTCATTCTCTATTCATCCTGGAAGCACGAAGATGTATAAGGACCTGAAAGAGTACTTCTGGTGGGATGGCATGAAAAGAGATATTGCGGAATTTGTCTCTCGATGCTTGGTTTGTCAACAAGTTAAAGCTGAGAGACAGAAGTCTAAGGGGATATTACAACCATTACCCATACCTGAATGGAAATGGGAAAACATCACTATGGACTTTGTCACAGGACTTCCTAAAACATCCAAAGGCAATAATGCTATCTGGGTCATAGTTGATCGTCTTACCAAGTCTGCACATTTAATTGCTATTAGAGAGGATTTCTCTCTGGATCAGCTTGCTAGGATATATGTAAAGGAAGTGGTAATATTGCATGGAGTACCACTTTCTATTATATCTGATCGGGATCCGAGATTTACCTCGAAGTTCAGGCGAAGTCTTCAGCATACTCTGGATACAGAGTTGTGTTTCAGCACTGCTTATCATCCTCAGACAGACGGTCAGTCTGAGAGAACAATTCAAACCCTAGAAGATATGTTGAGAGCTTGCTCTATGGATTTCAAAGGAGGTTCGGATCAACACCTACCTTTGGTGGAATTTTCTTATAATAATAGCTTTCACTCCAGTATTCAGATGGCTCCTTATGAAGCTCTCTATGGAAAGAAATGCAGGACTCCAACTTGCTGGGATGATGTTGGGGAAAGAAAGATATTAGGACCTGATCTCGTTGGTGAAATGGCAGAAAAGGTTAGATCTATTCAACAACACATAAGAGCAGCTCAAAGTCGACAGAAAAGTTATGCCGGCAACCGAAGAAAAGACATAGAGTTTGAAGTGGGTGATAAAGTGTTCTTACGAATATCACCCAGGAAGAGGGTTATGAGATTTGGAAAGAAGGGGAAGTTGAGCCCTAGATATATCGGTCCTTTCGAAATACTGGATCGTGTTGGGAAGGTAGCTTACCGATTGGCGCTTCCACCGAATCTCTCTCAAGTTCACGATGTGTTCCATGTATCTCTCCTGAGAAAGTACATACCGGATCCTTCACATTTACTCAGCTCAGAAGTTGTACCGCTGGAGCAAGATCTTTCTTATGAAGAACAACCGATAGAGATTCTGGATCATAGCGAAAAAGTCCTACGAAACAAGACCACTCAATTGGTGAAAGTTTTATGGTGGAACCACCAATTAGAAGAAGCTACATGGGAGCTTGAGGATATGATGAGGGAGAGGTATCCTCATCTGTTTTTTACAAAGCGACGAATTTCGAGGGCGAAATTCATTATAAGGGGGGTAGAATGTAACACCCGAGACTTTTATGTTATACAAATCATCAAAGGAATATTTTTCTACGCAACACTTGCTTGGCTTGCTTTACACGAAATCACGACCTTCCTCGATAGCTTGCGTCGTACTCAATACCCAGTTTCACTAAACAACGATATGCTATTAAAATATTATTAAAACTAGCCGTTATGAATAGTAATAACCACTTTTTGAAATTTTATAAATTTTATTTTTCAAAATGGACTTCATTTTTGGATTCGGAATATCGAAATTAGCCTAGGGTGAAATTTTGGTATTTTTCTGAAAACTTTCAATTTTTGATGAATAGTGAAACCACTAAGTGGTAGGTTAAAAACTAAATTTTGCATAAAACATAATTTTAACGCTTCTGTGAATGGAATTTCAAAAATCCGACAGACACGGTTGATATCAGTAAGTAAAATGTGGTTCAGTGAGATAAAAATAATTTTTTGGTGAATTGTAACTTTTTACTTTTTTTACCGCGGTTAATAGTAAATAGGGTAACTAAGGGTAAATATGATATTACTATTACCCTAACACATATCATAATTCTATTGGATAAGTGTAATTCGACCAAAAACAACCTTATGAATATAATATGATCATTTAGGTCCACTTGGATTAGATTATGACATTTAATATTATTTTATTTAATGAATAGTTAAAATAGTTAAAATCAATGTTTAATAACTAAAATATTTTTAATATGGGGTTATACATAAGATAAATTGGACTATAGATATTAATTATAAAGATAAATATATTTCCTACATAATTATAGTTTATTTATAATTTTTAGACACTAAATAAATTTATTTATTTATGACACAATGATGATGCAGTAATTATCTTATTAATGAAATATTGACATAATTGATGTTATAAACACAAAAATAAATGTAATTTGAGACTTTTTATGAATCCCACTAATTTTCTAGGTTAATATGACATGTTAGTATTTATGTAAGTAACTTGGTTCGAACAAATAATTCTGTTATGATTTTCACAAAAATCAATTACTAAATAGTGTCAAAATTGACATAAAATAGTATTTAAAACAAATATTATATTATTAATTGTTATTTTATTCCTAAAAATCTAATGTTTGGAAAAGTGACTTAGATAAGGATATATAAATTAATAATAAACAACTTGGGGTTCGTTTGGCTGCTTATAGTAAGTTTATTAACATTATAGTATAAGAACACAAGAAGACATGGTAAAAGTAAAATTCTTTAACTTATTGTTAAATCTAAATGATAAGGTTAAAATAGGAACCTAAACTTCTATAAATTCTATTGGATGAAATTATTTCGACCCATCCCCACCTTATCTTTAAAATATATCAATTTGGAGCTATATAAAACCGAACATGACTTTATAATAAAATAAAAGTTTTAGTTATTCCAAAGGTGCCCCTCTCCTCCTTTACAAAAGGACACCTCCTCCCTCTCTTCCTCACACCACTATGGGCCTTCAAGCTCGGCCAACCACTGCCAATTATACCTCTCCACTTCCCTAGAGACATCCTAGATGTACTGGTATTCTTCAAAGGCAAATTTTAGTGACCTAAATGATCGTCTCAAAGAAGCACTTCCAAAAAGAGGTAATGTCCGTTACCGATTCTTTCATCTTTATTTCTTCTTCCACTTCTTATTCTTTAGTTGTTTCATTATGAAGTAATAACATTAGTATCACTCATATACTGATATGTTATTATAAGTATGAAACAACCCTATTTCACCACTTATCCTTCCTACGAAAAAAGAAATCACCGCGCGTGCGTACGTACGGAATACCGTCTTCACGCCGTGGTGTGATCTATTTTCCACCACCACCTTACATGGATGGGTATAATGGTGTAAATAATGACTCTATATGACTATTATAAAGTGATATTGATTCTGAAATAGTATAAATATACTCCAATACAATTCCACGATCATAGGAACGATATCATCAGTCGTGCATACGTACGGAATACCGTCTCCACGATGTGATGCGACTCGTTCTACATGATCTTCATTTCATAATGATTATATAAATGAATTGAATGAATTAATATGATATATATTACACTAATACCATTCTGGAAATGAGGTATCTATAACCTAAAGAGAAGAATATGAATTTATTCGACAAAACACGCATAAAAACAAAAAGTTATAAACACCCGAATAACAAGTAGCAATGAAATATTACTACGAAGAAGCTAAGAATATGACCATATATTATATCATAAAAATAAGTATGATTCTGTAATAAGTCAATAACAGTATTTAAATCATTATACAGGAGTTTCAGACACTTACAAAGAATGTCGGACCTAAGGTAAGGGAAATATCACAATCTCATTTTTATCCGAGAATGTTTATTCGTAAGTATTTACTGGGGTGTATTTTATCATCCACATCCATGTTTCATCAATATGTAATATTATTTCCATCCACCTACAATTGTTTAAATCAATTTTTACCCTTCGGTGAGTTTTTAGTAAACGAAATGAAAGGAATCTTTTGTCGTTTTTCGTATGAGGTACTTTTTGACTTTTCTGACAAAAGTACGAGAAGAATGTTTTTTTAACTTATACGACATAAATGAATTTTTAAAACATTATTTACAAGAAGCTTCCTTTACAAGTTTTTATGTTTATTTTTAACAAAATTCTATTAGTTTAGAATTGTACGACATGTTAAGAAAGGAAAAGTGTTTTTGAAGCAGAAAGGATATTTTCCTCAAGAATGGAGTGCAAGTGTTTTATCAAAATTATTTTTCATCTAAGATAATAAAGGGTTCTGTTTTTATCCCTATTATTACATTGATTTGGTTATGTTGTGATGGAGTTATATTTTTATGAATTCCTTTATCTTATATGAATTGTTTTATGATGTCATGTTGTTTAAGAATCCCATTTTTACTACATGTGTTATCCAATGATGTATGATTTATGATTTTGTGGCACACATAAGAATGGTATAATTATGAGATGGGTGAGACCTATATCTCCCTCCAATGCATTGGGTAAAGATTTTATATCACATAAGATAGACATGGCTGGAATGGTAGGTTATACCGGTTCAGTGAAATAGGACTGAACCGAGGGTGACTCGGTTCAGAAAGGGACTTTGTCCACTAAGATAGTCTTGGCAATGAGTCTTGACTAACAAGAAATGATTCTCTATGATTATGTGCTTATGCCACAAAGTTTCATGTTTTACGTTATGATTATTGTGATTACATTTCACTGCCATGATTTATCCCATGTTATGAAATTATGATCTCTTTTGCAGGTTAAGATTTCCAAAAGTTATGTGCTTGTGTATACGATGTGATTGATATTTATTTTGTTTACCCTTACTGAGCATTTGAGCTCACCCTTTTGTATGATTTCTTTCCCTAGGTCAGGAAGAAGGTTATTAAGTAGGATATGCCAAAAAGGGACTCTAGATATGATGAAATAAGTGGGAGGTAAAGTTGACTCTTTATGAACCAGTTGTTTATGTTTCCCAGTTTCTAAAGACACTATACCTATACGGTACTTTCGTGGTTTTGTTATATGTTGTAATAAGTATTCTTCAATTTTGAAGTATTAACAATGTATGTAAAGTATGGGTCGTTATATCCCATGTGTAATAAGCGAGGAAGAAAGTGTAATATAGGTGTTTTACTCTAAAAATATCAGTAATAAAAGATATTTTTTGTATATTTTCATCCATAATATAATATTTTTGACTCGTATATACAAGCAATGATCATATGTTTCTCAAGAAAATATTTATATTAAATTCTTAAATGAATAACACTATACTAATCAACCGAACCTGATCACTTATTGAGCAGTAAGAAATATAAAAAGAAATATTCTCTCTATATTTTATCTACAGAATGTGTTTTAATTTTTTGTAATGTACATTTTATTATAAATTACCCTATAATTAATGTACGATTACTTTGATACATATAAATTTATATGTTGTTGGGGTTTGGCTTGGTGGTAAGTACCCCTTAATCCTACATGAAAAATGGGGGTTCAAAACCCATTGTATGTAGGTACTGTTGCAGTACTGTAGCATACTGTAGCAGTGGAGGCACTTTAGAAATGATGGGAATTGTAGTGGTGGCGGTTACTGGGCGGTACTGTAGCAGCACGGGTACTGTAGTAGAACTATTCACATAATGGAAATTGGGGCAAAAAATTGAGCCTACGGGTCATGTAGTGGGATAAATGCCCAATGGGCCTTCGAGCTATGTAATGGCTATCCCTCTACCTAATTAAAGTAGTATTTTCTTTCTTTTAATATTAAATGTGGATTCGGCCCCAAAAAAAATATACATTTATATCTTTATATTCTTTATCCCATGTATATCATTGGAAAATGATTTGTATAGACCAGACTACTATATGAAATGATGTTATTCAAAACCCCATTCCTAGTTTTAAATCAATTTATTAGGATGTAATAATGTTGGATATGGATTACTATTAAGTGGAGTGGACTATTCTCTTGCATCAATGTTTCAATTATATTATATATTATTTTTATGTAAATTCTTATTTCTTACATCACCCTAATTATTTTAATAGTTTAAATTCATTAAGTAGTTTTAAAGACTTTATTTATTGAAAAATTATATTATATATAACATTTAAATGCGATTTATATATTTTATGATTGATATCATTAGAGTCTTTTAAATGATAATTTAATTTCAATTTTCTTAACGTGGAATTGATAACACCTTTTTCAAAAGTATTTTAATGCATCAAATTACAGTTTCCTATTCCATCCATCCAAATATAAATTTTTATTAAGCCACTTTATGGGAAAGAGGGAAACCATAGTTCCCAAAACAAGGACCACTACATGCTAAATGAGCTCAAAAAATAATTAAACACAAGACTGAGATTATTTGAATCAGATACTATATAATTCCCAGTGCAAAGTACTAACATGGTTTTCTAGATTAAATTTGATTTTTTCTTCGGGTGAGAAACCATTCTGTCCTTTATCTGGATGATTTACACCAGGGTGATTTTTCCTTGGTTGAAGTCCTGCGTGCCGATTCAGTCTTTCTTGTCTATCCATGCCCTTAGCTCCTTAGTGGCCTCAACTTGCAACCTTCGTTCATAAATCCATAAAATATCCTCATTTGAGGCATTGGGCCATAGTAAATTTTTAGTCATTTATTCCTTGGAGTAGAATATGAGTCTCACATACCTCTTCATTCATCACTCTTGGTTCTCTGAATTGATCTTCTCTTTCCCCACCTTGTGGGCCTTTTATTTCCTTACTTCCACCCCTCTTGGTCGACCATGTTTCCATTAGTTTAGGTAAGTTAGAATATTATTTTTCTCCCTTGGGGGTTTTTCCCTAGGACCACAATTCATTTCCCTGAGTCCCGCTTTCCTATTTTCCCATTCTTCCTTCTTAGGTTGTGGGGACCTTTCCCTTGGAAATGGTCAAAACTGTCCATCGAAAATTGGCTACAACTGTCATCACCTGAATAATCTTCCTAATGCATTAATGTTTGCCCTTTAACATCCAAACCTTAAAAATAGGTTTTCAACTCATCCTTCGGGCCTTCTTTGAGAGGCCTCGGCCTGCACGCAGAGTCCACCTTTCCTTCTTTAACCTCCAAGATATTATTCTTCTTCCCCTCGAATACCAGTCTTCTGAAATGATGAGGAAATAAAAATGGGATTGTTTGGGTCCAAGGGTCCCAATACATCGGCCCCATCCTTCTATCCTCATCCATTATAATGTTTTGTAGCAGTGAGAAAAAGGGACTTCCCCTACCACATTACAGGTAGCTCGGCCTCCTATATGTAATCACCCATAAGATCACCCTTGTCAGTCCTATTTTTCTCCACTATCTCTAAGGAAATAACCCCTTGATTAGTGGCTGCCTCAGGATGAAGTGAAAGTATCCTAATTTCTAAGGACTCATCAATGTTATCCTCCTCATCATTCCCTAAATCGATTAGATCATGCTCAGTCTTCTTGTGATCACCTAAATCATTCTTCTGTCAGGAAAAAATATCCACAACCTTTATTGCAGGTCGCCCTACTTCCACCACAGAATTACCTTCCGCCTGAGTTGTTGCCTGAAATATGTTTATCATTTTATCAACACCCCCACATCTAGATCCTCTTCGGAAATTGGAATCGAGATGCCCTAACTTCCTACACTTCTTAAAATGCTCCATCCAGGATTTGAAGAATACCAATTGCTTACATCTGAATTATTCACCCACAAAAACACATACCCACTCCACCAGTGCCTTGGAGACATATACCTCTACACATATCAGTGGGTTAATTTAATGGCTGATAGATGGATTCTGGTTGTCAGAGCACAAAAAAAACCAACCATGTTCCCTACCATCTGGAGGATTACGAGGTTTCGGAATGGCAGTAGAAGTTCAAGGAATGAAACCCAAATTGAAACTGAAGTGGTGTCCCGATTCATATGCAAATCATAAGACTAGTGAAATAGGAAGAATCTGAGAACGATGAACTTATGAGGAGCACTGGACCACGCGCCAACCCAATCTTCCTCCAAGTAGATACAAAACATCAGGTGGCATTTTTCGAGAAAACCAACAATCACACACCCTCGTAACCCCCAAGATTCAAAGACTAAGTGATCTAATTCATCTACTAAAGGATGTCGATGTGTGGGATGAGCCACTTGGGTCAGATTCAAGAGTTTTTAGGCTTCTGTGAACTCCAAAAGTAATAAAAGAAGTTGAGACACACCTTCAAATAGCTCAGGAACCTTATGACTAAGAGAAATGGCCAGAAACATAGGGCGAGTATTAAGGTTGGAAAAAAGAGAAAAGGCCAGGGTTTTGAAGCCTGATGGGCGAGATACTCCCCCTTCACAACGGCGAGAAGGGTGGAAGCCGAGGCCAACCCCATTGGTGTTAGGGAATCTCTTCCGAGAGCCAAGAGCTGAGAGAATGATTCCTTTTCTTAATGAATTTTTAAAATGGGATAGTATTTTAAATTTAGAGTATTTCAATTTATAATTTTAAATGATAAAAATTTGAATATTGGAAGATCAATTCATGCCTCCTCTTGAGAATTATATATAACCCTAAAAGAAAATTTACCTCATAACTTCTAATTTTACGAAAATAATAATTTTTTTATAAAAAACATTTTCTTTATTCATGATCAACATCATTGAATGTTTCCATTTTATATTTTCCTTTGAGATGAGTCCGGTTAATAGATTTATCTCTATAAAATAATATTTATTTAACAAAGAAAACTTATCTCTTTTAATAATTAATGTTATCAATATTTCAAATTTTAATTTGTTTGATATTTGAATTTTTATATTGTTTTCATATTTATATTAAAAACACATTCCCATTATCCTCTCATAAACAATAATTTTTTTTAAAAATCATGTTAAGATAAAAAAATTTATCTATTTTAGGAAAATAAAAATTATCACAAATTTGTGAAAATATTTAACAAATTACCTATTAATAACCATAACACATATCATATTATATATTTTAAAATAATCATTCCAAAAAACACTATTCATGAAATATGTCACTAATGGGTGGTGATAAATCACTACTCATTCTTTAATAAATATCTTTTATAAACTCTAATATATAGGATTAAAATACATTTATACGTGTATCATTCCCCGAATATGTTGTAGAACTATATAATAAATAACAATGTGTATAAAAATATCGGCTTCTATATTAGTAAAATCCAGTTAATGTATAATGAAACCCCTAATATTATGATATTAAATGAAAATAACGATAATAAATATTAATTATTGATCCCCCAGAGCATTAATGTAATGAACCATAATCGATTACGCAATATCACAATTAATTAATCTATAAATTTAATGTATAAATATATTTAATTATATCCACATCCTCAATTTTTTACTCAAATAAATTCAAAACACATTAGAAAATATAGTTGGAATCATACACCCTTTAAAAAACAAAGATGTTATTTCTATAACATTATAAATAATATGAACTAACCTATGCGTTTTATTTAACTATTCATACATCTTTCTAAATATATTAAAATGTAACAAGGATTGTTGTAACAGAATAAATGTACATCTTTCATTAACACCCCTTGGTTTCAAATAAATTTATTAGTTAATAGAATAAACATTTATATACATTTACAAAAGACTTCTTATTAATCTTATTCTAGTTTAATAGTTTTTCCTCCTTTAATATCTATATAACACACAAACCTAGACCATTTATGTATTTTTTATCATCAATATATTTTGTATATAGGGTGAGTTTTTAATAGACACTTTCATGATTCAGTTTAAAATAAACTTTTATAATTATTAATTATGTGACCATAGAATTACGTCTATTGCGAGATCAAGTGTTAATAGTGATACCAAAATTGTGTAGATACTGATTTACATAATTATATTTATTATATTAAAGGAATATAATTTAAATAAAATAGATTGAATCTATCCATTGAAATTTTTTACCTATCATTATTAGACTAGTCTTGATTGAGCCTTCTCATGTTATCTATAGCTTCCACATGACTATTTTCACATATTTCATTTGTAAATTTAGTTATATTGACATGATCTTGAGAGTGAGAACATCTAATAAATATTTTAAATTCGTATCAAAACCATAATTATATATATATATATACATAATAGAGTAACATTTTTATTGATTATTAATTTTTTTTTGCACATAAAATTTTTCACCTTACATTATAATGATTATTATGTTTCATGAACATTATAGAATGTTTCTTATGTAAAACTTTAATTATATAAGATTAATCTCAAAGTTATTTCATATGATAAATATTATATTTATCATAAAATAAATATTTTATTAGATGATTATAATGTTTTATATTTTTTTAATAAGGAACTTTTTTACAAATTCCATTAAAATGATAAACCCTTTTAATTTTATATCATACAAATCACCAGTCCATGATAGATATTTCACTATGAAATGAATAAAATTTATTTTTACTATAACCACATAGAAATATAGGTTTCATTATGTAAATAATTTCATATATGACTCTTGGATAGTTGAGAAAATAACTCTTTATCATACTAAATCTTATTGATTCAGTAATAATTTATAATCTGTTATCCAATCTCATAAATTTTTTCAACTACATGTAACCCAATGATCAGAGTGGGAATTAATTGAAAAAATCATAGGGTTATCCATTTAATTTATGCCTTATACAAGATAACCCATAGGTACCAAAATTTAGAATAAACTCATCTTATGGGATGATTGAGGTGTATAAATTTGTTTTCATTAGAAGGAATATAACACATAGTATATATTAATGGTTTTTAATTTCTCATCATATTATATAATGTATTAATTTACATGTATAAATTATTATATTCAATTATTTTGATTATAATTAATTATATTAAATAAATATGTTCTAAAAATATCGGTGTGTAACTTTTCTCATAACAAAAATAAGTTACTAAACCAAATTAATGGGTAACATATATGCACCCATAATGAAATTTTCCCATGCATATAACACATGAAAATATTGAATTTAATTATATAAAATAACATATATTCAAATATTCATTTTAATGTAATGGTAGATTTGTCCATATCCTAACCACATTTTCTATATAGAGCCGAATATATCCAGCCAATGACCTATCTGATCAAAATTTCATCTGCCCATTATTTCTTGCTAACTAAATACTAAAATTTCATCCTGAATCAAATACCTTAAAAGTATAAATTATAATCCAAGTAGAAAACAAATATAATGTTATAGAATTATATATCATTTATTATACATATCCTGAAACACCATAGATGTGTGCAAGATAATTTAAAAAATAAGATAACACGTTAAATTAAAATAGCAGTAAATAAAAAATATAAAAACTATATTTATAATTAATAGTTTGGAATAACAATAAATAAATGATTAAATCATTAACTTAAAATAATGATTTATATTTATGAACAATTCACAAGTTAATCAATTATAGGAAAATTATAATATAGCTTAACATTATGGTAATTCTATAATAAAATAAATTTAGAAACATTATATTTATTTAAAACATTTAGTCATTCAAATTATAATTTATTTGAAATTTACTGAAATATATGATTTTTTAAAAATTTATATTTCCAATTTC
Source organism: Viscum album (assembly GCA_963277665.1). Lineage (NCBI taxonomy): Eukaryota > Viridiplantae > Streptophyta > Magnoliopsida > Santalales > Viscaceae > Viscum > Viscum album. The sequence goes on along the minus strand of OY728151.1, from coordinate 85,098,164 downwards.
ATATAGATCTTATAAAAAGTTTACATAATCCAAACCTATCATATTTAATAATATTTAATCCCTGATAATATCAACTATCAAAACCATTTTGGATATGGTTCAATAATTGTTTTTTCAAATTATTCTAATAAATATAAAATTTAATATATAATATTAATGGACTATTAATAATTCAAATAAATTATTAATAATTATCATATTTTCAATTTAAAAACTCTAAAAATTTCCATATTTTTTTAAAATAAACACTTTATATCCAAATAATATGTAATTACATTTATATCATAATGTACATTATTAATTATAATTAATGTTATAGATATTTAATTATAAAATGTTTCAAAAACTTGTACAAAATATATATATATATATATTAAAATTATTTAATTTATAACTAATTTATAAATTAAATATATATCAAAAAATAAAATATTCCAAAATATATATACAGTTGATAAGATATCTAAATGAATTCATAATAGAATAAAAATTTAATTTTTCCATTATATCATATTTTACAAATCACCTTTCTTATACACCCTGATATATTACAACAATTACATGATGGTTTGTGGCAAGTTCTTATGGCTTGTGAAATATAATTAAAGTGTTATCCAACATTTTATACACTATTTTAATATCATAATTAGTGACATTGTTCCAAAATGAAACCATGATTTATGATATAACTATGTCGATTTAAGATATCAGATTCAGTTCCAAATATATTGTTTTTTTACATTTCCAAGTTTTCCCTCTATGATTTAAGGATATGTTTGATGTAATGAAACTAGTGAATATTAGTACAATTATAATTTATAATTAATATCTATCACATATCACATTATATTAAAAACCATTCATTTAAATTGTATAATCTGTTAGGCTATACTATTTTATATTATGTGATCGTATCACTACATAAAATATCACATATATTAAGACCTACTAAGATTAATTTTCTATAATTTTTATGATTTATTGTAAAAAATTAAATACCATACCTAGAAATAGTCACTTTAAAATTCATTTTTGAATCATAACAAATGGAATTTATCTAAATAGTAATGATTTTCTTAGGGAGGATTAATTCTAATTCATAAAGGAAATGACTCAATGAAATAGTAAATAATCATCTCTATAAAATGAAACTCAAACCATGTACTTTTAAAAATACAGAATATGTTCACCTTATCGTAATATGTGAAAACATGTTGTCTTCAATTACATAGTATGATTTTGATTGACAAGAAGAGTCTAATGGACTTCATACCCCCACCCCATGTGTGTCTATTAGATACGAAGTCACAACATTTTCTGAAAATATTATCTTTTTAGTAATGAAATTATAATATCTCTTGGTGAAATGGAATAATAAAAAATTTATTATATGATAAAAAATTGAAATTAAAATATCCTTTTAATGTCCTTCATGAAAATTATACAGGTACTAAGGATACTCCATGAGCCTTATATTACATCACTCAAATGTCATATAACAATTGACTATTGAATTAAATTAAATGTTTTTTATCTCTCAATCGATGTTTTAAACATCTAAACACTCCATTAATTCTTTCAAAAATTTCATCATAAATGTATGAAATTAAATATATGTTATATGGAGGATAAACTGAATGTTAAAACATAACAATCATCATTCAAAATTAGTCGTAAAAAAGATAAGAACATTATAATATGATTCATAATTTCTTAAAATTATATTGAATTTTGATTGATCCATATCATATAATATCATAGGCTTTATAGTTTGACGATATATCACTATATTTCCATATTATATTCTTACAAAATGGGAAAATATATTCTTGGAAATATAAGTATCATACTATATGGAATTAGTGTATCATATAATAAGATATAACAAAATAATCACTTAATTTAGGTTATCTCTTCATATAAATCAATGTATCATCAATACACATGATTGTTTAGACATAAATTAGTCTTCTCTACAGAATTATCTAATATATTTCATGTTTATTTGATTGGAGGAATATTTGAGTTTATGATATATTTTATATTTATTATTTAAATCATGAAATATAAATAATATAATTAGGATTATGTGTATTTAATGTAATTTCTATAGAGTAAAAAATAATTTTATATATAATTAAAATATATTTATTGTTTATAGTGATAAAAATATGGAAAAAGATAAAATTAAAAAGAGAAGCCATATTTAATTAAAAATCAGTAAATATAGATTTAATATATTCTATTTGATTTAGTCGGATGATGTCATAAACTAAATATAATACTCATTGAATATGTATCATTTTTTAATTAAAATTTCTTATAGTTGGACAAAAATGTTATGATATATTTATTCTTATTTAAAGTTTTATAAATAAATATTTATTGGTAAGAAATATTGTTTTTATAGAAGATATATTTTTAAAAAAATATTAAAATAAAACTTTAATAGTTATATTTTTAAATGATGATATTGAAATATATAGAAATGTCAAATTTCATCCATTCCATGGATTAATCCAATTTAACTACTAGTAAACCTTTTTTTCATCATGTTAATATTTTTCTTATTATTTTTATTCCTAAAATATACATATACTGTTTAAAAAATATAAGTCCTTTTTGTCAAATCAAATGATGAAGGTAACACATCGTTCAACTATAAAATTCATAAAGAATAAAATGCACTTATTCATGCTCTCTCCCAGTATATGAATATTCAACCAAGGAATAATTAAATTGGTATCAGAGTGATAAATTTAATAAGTGGATAACCAATTGGTTATTTATTATGTACATATTTTTAAATTTATTTCTTAAAAAGAATAATATTACTTACGTCAGTAATAAATATGAAACTCTTTATTAAGGAAATAATTGTCCTACTTTTAAGGAAATATTTTTTTTCTTTAAATATTGAAATTTGTGATATTTATATATCTTGTTTGGTTCCTTTTAAATAAGGACAATGAATGTGTCTTATATATAAGTGAAATATTGAAATTGATAGATGAGCTAACATTCAATTTCTTATTCAATTTTATTTACAGAATTTATGAATGATATTGTAATCAAATATAATATTGGAATTTTTGATACAGTATAATAAATTTTAAAACATTAAAATAGTGTTAAAGAAACAATACACTAAACAAAAAGAGATGGTTTGATGATATTCACATGATTGAAAAAGAAACAAGGATGGATTAATTTACATGGGATGATTAAATTGTGAGTACAAATGTAGGGTTTTAATAGCACTTAATATCTCATTAATGGTAATAAAAATTTAATAATTAAATGGGGTAATATTTTTACCGATGTTTCTACTATTTCATTGTTTTAATTTTTTAATTTTATTTTTAATGATATTTATATTTTTTTGATATCTTATGATATAAGGAAAGGTGAAGTCATCAACAAAATTAATAAACATTAGAGGGAAATATAATTCAATTCAATGGAATATAACTTTACAAAAACACTATAAAAAATATATTTTATCTATTATTTCATAACCTAACTCGGATAACCTATCAAACTAGATCCAAAATCAAAACTGGCATTAAATGAAGGGTGTTCACAATCCCCAATAGCTAGCGGCCAGTTCATAAACATCAAAAATAATTAAGGGGGAAATGATTTCACCGTGATAATAACCAAATGATACAAAATAATTATAAAAAATCCTTAAATAATTAGTGTTACAATACATTCAATAAGATAATGTTACAATAAGAATGAAAATGTGAGATTGAAAAATAATCCAAAATCTCCTAAAAATCAATGAGACATCATCACCAAGAACTTAATATATGGTAGATCATATCTTTAACATATTATAAATGATTCCCATGGTATTTCAATCAAGAATAACCACTATATCAAATAGTTTCTTCCCCTTTCACTATAAAAAAGTATTTTTTACATATACTTAATGGAATATGTTGACCTCATATATTTTGATAATCCCAATTATGATTTCATATACTTTGATAATCTCAATATAATGTTTTTCTATATATTAATTCTTTCATACTGTGCTCAAGATGATAATAATATTAAAATAATCACTGAGATAGTTTAATCCTTGTTTATTCATGTTTATATAAGTTTTGAAGTAATTCTAACCCATTCAGATATGTTGTGTATGAAACATATTAAGTATTAAGTTAGTGTTCTATGTTTTAGCTAGAGCTACCATTACTTAGTCTACCAATAGACAGATAGTCACCGACACACCAGAGTTACCGGTAAGCAGAAACAAAGTCTACCGACAGAACAGAAGAGCTACCGATGTGCATGTCTACCAGTAGTTACCGATAGAGTAAGCCTACTAATACGAGTACTGAATCACAAAACAGAGCTACCTATATGAGGAAGTCTACTGATAGAACCAGTCTACCAAGATACTGAGATGGAATAGACCAGAACTACTGATAGACAGAAGTCTACCGATAGAGCCAGTTCACGGACAGTTACCGATACAATTATAGTCACCGATATATCGAGCTACCGATAGAAGTCTACTGATAGTATAAGTCTACTGATAGACTATTGATTCAACGTGCTACCGATGGAGAGACAATTATCGATAACAAGAGCTACCGATAGAACTAATGTCACTGGTATATGAGCTACCGATGCAAGTTCAAAAGCGCTACCGATGGAAGGTTCTGCGACACAAATTCCACTGTGAACATCTACCAAAAAAACACTACTAATGTTTGACCATCCAGTCAAACAATATACACTTCATACTATTTATTTATTTAGATAACGGTTACATTTGATGGTTTTAATGCAGTTAATGTTATTTAATGTTTTCTGTTGCATGTCAGAGAACATTACCAAGTACCCATGCAAAAGGAAATTATTCTTTTCTGTCAAAGATGAAAGCTATAAAGGGATGGAAAGAGAACACTGGAATAAATAGAAAGAGTTAGATTCATATGTCACTCATTGAAAGAAAAAAGAAGAAAGATGAAGGGTGAAAGAGACAAGAGCGGAAGAAGCATTCAAATGTGGAGCATTTTGTTTTCTCTAGACTACATCCATAATCCAAGAATCTTGGACATACACGAAGAAACTTATTCTAGAGGAGAACACAAGATGCATCTTGAGTGAAGAAATACAACAAACATTTCATGCACTCAGGCTGCTAAGATGGACTAAGAATCAAAGAAGAAAATGACACTCTATTTTCTGAGAAGTAGCAGAGAAGGACTTAGAAGCTTTTCTGATAAACCAAACTAGTCCCGAGCTGCACTGTTGATCACGAAAGCATTTCTAAACTCAATCATACTTCTCTTTAGTGATTCATTCATTAAATTTTGAGCATTGTGTGTATCCAGTTTATTTTACACACACACTATCTCCTGTGCTAAACTGGAGGATTCTTAAATCCTCACTCAAACTCCATAACTCTTTTGTTTCCCACTGTGCATGGTGGTAGAGGTCGAGTAAGACCTGAAGAGCCTGTGAGCTGTTGTTTTTTTTTCCACGAAGAACTATGGTAGAGGTCTTTGTACCTGGACAGTAGTGTATTGTTGTTTACCCCCAATCCATGGTGTGGATCAATTTATATAAATTGTTGAGAGGACTAAGTCTCAGCTTGAGACTGAACATCTTGGTTAACATTGATGTGCTTTTAATTTTAAGTATATAAGTATTACATATATATTTTAGATATTCCATTTCCTATTACTTTTAAATACAAAACTATTTTAAAGATACTTTGATAGTTAAATACGCAAGTGTTTATACTTATTGTAAACCAGTAAGTTAGTTTCAAAAGTTAATTTAATCTTCAAATTAAGTTAACTGAGACCTAATCAATCTTTGAGAAACTAATTGAACCTTTACACTCTGTATAGACTCACTAGAGTTTAACTTTGTTTTTAAATTGGGGGATTTTAAGAGAAATATTTTTAATATAAATTTTAATTGGAACTCAATTAACCCCCCCCCCCCCTCGTGAGTATCCACTCTGAACAACATTTGGTATCAGAGGTTTATTTTTGTTCAAGGATTTTTGAAATAATCTATTTTTCAACTATGATTTTAGTTGCATCTTTAAAGATCTTAAATTTCTGTTAGTTCTAAATTTTTATCTCATTAAAACTATATTATAAAATCTTGTTATGGATTAAATACTATAGGGTGCTGATACTAACCGGTCACCATTCTTCAATGGAACAAACTATTCCCAGTGGAAACTGAAAATGAAAATTCATTTAGAGAGTATGGGTTTTGATATTTGGACTGCTATAGAGTCTCAATATAAAATTCCAGAAACTGAAAGAACAACTTGGAATGAACCTACAAAGACTGCTTACAATAATAATTGTAAAGCTATGAATGCTCTGTACTGTGCTTTAGGAGATGAAGAGTTTAATAGAATTTCTGCTTGTAAAACTGCCTTTGAAATATTGGATACTATGGGTGTTTCTCATGAAGGAACAACCAATGATAAAGAAATGATATTGAATACTTAAACGATTAAATATGACAATTTTAAAATTAAAACTAATGAACCTATTTCTGATATGTATCTCAGGTTTAATGAGATAGTAAATACATGAATTCACTTGGAAAAGTTGTTCCCGCAAAGGAATAAATTATGAGGATACTGAGATGTCTGCCCGAATGATGGAGAGGCACCTCTGTCTCAATCAGAGAGTCATGTGACATTGGAGAACTGCTAGTAAAGGATATTATTGTTAAATTAATGATGTATGAGGAAGAACTCAAAGTGAATAAGGAGTAAGATGATGAACCTAAGAGAAAATCCGTAGCTTTCAAGTCTACTGCCTCTAAGAGTAAAGACAAGGAGAAAATGAAAATACATACTAAGAGTTCAACCAGTGAAGATTCTGATTCAGATAGTGATGCTGAGATGGCTCAAATAGCTAGGAGATTCAAGAAGACTTATAGGAAGAAGAAATTCTTCAGGAAATCTAACTACAATGGAATGTATGACAGCAAGGGACACTGGAAGAAGGATTGGAAGAAAGATGACATGAATGATGAAATAGTATGCTATGAGTGTAAAAGGAAAGGACACATCAAGGCTGATTGTCCAAAATTAAAAGTCAAAAAAAATATGATTATAAGGACAAAAAGTACAAGAAAGATATGAAGGCTACCTAAAGTGAATCTGAAGACATCACAAGTGAATCTGAAGATACTGATTCTGAGAAGAATCATGCCAACATGTGTTTCATGACCAACACATCTGAGGTAACCTTAGATACTCCTATTTTAAATTCTAATTATTCTGGAGATGATGCAGACTCTGATTCTGATTCTGAAAACATGACTAGTGTGGAACTATTTAAATACTGCAATATGCAAGAGGAGACATTCAATGAACTTAAGGATACATACAATTCATTAAAGAAACAGCATGCCCTCACTACTACTGTTAAAACTGAACTTACTATTGAAAAAGAGAAGAATGCTCAACTGTTAAAGGAAAATACAGAACTGAAAATGTCAAAATAGCAACATAGTAAAGACGTAGAGAAGTTTACAAATGAAAAAGACACACATACTCAAATTTTTAGTAAACAATTTACACCTAAATACACTACTTGTTTGGGATACCAACCTGGATAGAGATAGTTCACTAAAACTCGATTTATTCCTAAGTCTGGACAACATTCTGCTTATTCTAGTTTTGGAAATTCATATGGTTCAACTAGTTATTCATATGGGTATAGGTTAAATAATGTTTATCATTCAAAATATTTTGACTCTATAAATTATATGAGACCCATAAGACAAATATGGGTACCTAAAGCTTTGATTGATAACCTTTCTGGACCCAAGAAGATCTGGGTACCAAAATCATTTCCTATATAAATCTATTTTGGAGGAAACATTATTAAAGAGTTCTCACAAGAATGTATGGTACTTGGATAGTGGATGTTCAATAAATATTTCTGGATATTATTCATGCTTCAAAAGTTTAATAAAGGTTGATGGAGGCCATGTCACCTTTGGTGATAATTCTAAAGGAAAGATCATCGGCCTAGGCCAAATTGGTAACACTGATTCAGTTTTAATTTGTAAAGTTTTATTTTTTGATGGACTTACGAATAACCTGTTAAGTATTTCTCAGTTATGTTATGATGAATTTAATATGATGTTTGAAAATTATTCTTTTAATGTTTTTAAGTCTAAAAATGATTTAGTATTTTCTGCATTAAGAAATGAAAATGTTTATGAAGTTGATTTAAATTCCTTAGCTAAACAAAATGTTACTTGTATAAATGCTTTTCATAAAGAGTCTTGGCTTTGGCACAGAAGATTAGGACACTACAACATCTATTAACTTAGAAAACTAACTAGAAATAACTTAGTTAGAGACCAACCTAAACTTTAATTCTCAAATGACAAAGTGTGTAATCCCTATCAAAAGGAAAAGCAACATAAAGTTTCTTTTAAATCAAAGAAAGAAGTTTCAACTTATCAACCTCTTGAGCTGGTTCACATGGAATTGTTTGGACCATCATGAGTTTCTAGTTTAACTAGGAATCACTATGTCTATTTTCTAGTAGATGACTTTTCTAGATATACTTGGGTATACTTCTTAGCTCACAAAAGTGATTCTTGTTCTTATTTTGTTAAATACTCGAAATCTGAAGAAAATATCAGTGGACTTAAGATTAAAACACTAAGAAGTGATCATGGACGTGAGTTTAAAAATGATGAATTTGAATATTATTGCTCACACAATGGCTACAGTCACAACTTTTCTTCTCCTAGAACACCTCAACATAATGGTGTAGTAGAAATAAGGAATATAACCCTTCAAGAAATAGCTAGAACCATGCTTAATGAATATGACCTGCCTATTTTCTTTTGGGCTGAAGTTGTGAATAGAGATTGTTATATTAGTAATAGAGTCTTAATTAGACCAGTTCGTTAGAAGACCCCTTATGAGTTGTGGAATAATAGAAAACCTAAAGTTAGATACTTTAGAGTCTTTGGCTGCAATGTTTTTATTCTTAATTCAAAGGATAATCTGGACAAGTTTGCTTCTAAGAGTGATGAAGGAATTTTTTCTTGGTTACTCTTTAACTAGAAAAGCCTATAGAGTCTATAATAAAAGAACCAAATGTGTGGAAGAATCTGTTCACATCAAGTTTAATGAAACTGATCCACATGAGCCTAAACCCTCTCTTGAAAATCTTGAGGAAGATTTAAAAATTATGAACTTTAATGATAAATATAAAGAACCTGTTGTAAAAACATCCAGTTCCTGACATAGTCCAAAATTTGATGCTACAAAACCCGAGCCTATAGATGAACCTGAAATTTCTAGTCCTACCTTTAATAGATAAACAAGGATTCTAAAGAATCGTCCTTTGGATGTTGTCGTTGGTAATGTTAATAGAGGAACATAGACTATAGCTTCTCTAAGAAATCAGGTTGAACATCAAGCCTTTCGTTCACAACTAGAACCTAAATATATCAATGATGCTGTCAATGATGAATTCTGGGTAATGGCTATGGAAGAAGAGTTAAATAAATTTGAAAAAAATGTCTGGGAATTAGTTGACAGACCTAAGGACACTTTAACAAGACACAAAATAGATTTTTGGAAACAAAGTTAATGAGTCTGGAAACATAGATAGAAACAAAGCTAGACTAGTTGCACAAGTATATAGTCAAGAAGAAGGAATAGACTATGAAAAATATTTTGATCCTATAGCCAAATTAGAATCCATTATGATCTTACTTGAATATTCTGCTCATCTGAATTTCATGTTATATCAAATGGATTTCAAAAGTGCTTTTCTAAATGGTTTTATTGTTGAATATGTTTTTGTTGAACAACCACCTGGATTTACTAATCCTCGTTTTCCAAATCATGTTTTTAAACATTCTAAAGCTTTATATGGTTTAAAACAGGCTCCAAGATCTTGGTATGATAGACTTAGTAATTTTCATTATTTTAAAAAGTTTTACAAAAGGGATTGCTGATCCAACTCTTTTTATTAAATGAATTTATAAAGATGCTTTAATAGTTCAAATCTATGTTGATGATATTATTTTTGGATATTCTAAACATTCTTTATGTACTAATTTTTCAAAGAGTATGAAAAATGAATTTGAAATGAGTTAAATGGGAGAACTTAAATATTTTATTGGATTTCAAGTGTATCAAAATGAAAATGGTATTATTTTTAATCAAAGTAAATATACAAAGGATATTTTAAAACGTTTTGTTTTGGATAGTATTAAGGAAAGTGAAACTCCTATGAGTACTGCTTGTAAATTGGATGCAGATGAAACTGGGAAACCAGTGGATCAAACCAATTACAGAGGTATGATTGGAAGCCTACTTTACCTTACTGTTAGATGACCAGATATTATGTTCAGTGTATGTATGTGTGTAAGATTTCAGGCTAATCCCAAATAATCGCATTTACTTGCTGTTAAGAAAATTTTTAATTATCTTAAACATACTGTAAACTTTGGTTTGTTTTACCCAAAAGGACAACCCTTTGAGTTAATGAGTTATTCATATGCTGATTTTTCTGGTTGCAAGTTGGATAGAAAAATCACTTCAGGAACATGTCATTTATTAGGGAAGTCCTTAGTATCTTGGTGTAGTAAGAAGCAGAATTCTGTAGCATTATCCACTGCCTAAGTAGAGTACATTGCTGCTGGTAGTTGTTGTCCACAAATTTTGTGGATGAAACACACTCTTTTGGACTATGGATATGACTTTAGGCACGTGTCAATAAACTATGACAATACTAGTGCAATAAATATCTCGAAGAACCTTGGGTCTCACTCTAGGACCAAACACATTTATGTAAGGAACCATTTCATGAGAGATCATTACCAAAAGGGTGATATTACTCTTGAGTTTATAACAATTTAATATCAATTAGCCGACATTTTCACTAAACCTGTGAGTTCGGATAGGTTAAGTTACATTAGACACGAGTTAGGAATGTTTAACCTCAATCGGTAGATATTCTCACCGATATAAAAATCGCACCGATGTAACCTCACCGATGTAACCTCACCAATGTAATCTCACTGATAGAAAACCTCACCGATGTAATCTCACAAATAAAAATCCTCACTGATGTAATGTCACTGATATAAATCCTCACCGATGTAAACTCACTGATTGAAATCTTCACCGATGTACCTCACTGATCGAAATTCTCACTGATGTAACCTCACTGATAGAAAACCTCACCGATGTAAAACCTCACTGATAGAAATTCTCACCGATGTGCACTATTTTAAAACTTCTGTCAGCCACCAGAATCTGAATCGTTTTTACTTTATTTCATTTTGTTTATTTATTTTTGGATTCCTAAATGATAAAATTAAAGTCTGAGCTACTTCAAAATCCACCGAGCCTCAAACCTTAACCCTTGAAACATAGCTCTTGGATCCTTAGAGAACCCTAAATCCTTCGAATTAGAGATGGAAAAAACCAAACTTCTGACCGTTAGAGATGACTCTGTTGAGATGAAAACAAAGAAGCAAATGACCGAGCAAGAAGCAGGTGGTAGGGGAAGTGTTGCTAGAACTAGGTCGGGGAGACGACCAATGAATCCTCATCTGCAAAATCGAGTTATTGTGATTGAAAAGGAACTGTGTATAGAATGGATGCTGCCTAGCTGGTCCTTAGTGCTCGAAGTTCTTGAAGATCAAAAATTGGTAGAGTGTTTTTTGAACAACATTGGTCCTTACTTTCTAAAATTAGTGAAACAGTTTTACGATTTTGTAACCATTGAAGAATCAGATAAATAAAATCGAGTAAATTCTTTTGTGAATGGAAAGGAGATGTTGTTCTCATCTATAGAGTGGGCTGAGTTCTTGAAAGTTTCACATAAAGATGTATCTAGATATGTCGCGAGAGCCATACCACCTACCAGTGTCATTTTCGATTATGAGACTGCTTTGGAAGAGCTGACTGGTGATGGAAGTCAAAGACAAGTAGTTGCTACAGAAATGGATGGAGAGAACAGATTGTTGTTCAAATTTGTTCAACATGTATTGATACCGAGGAGAGGAGACTTTCTCATTTTGAGATATCAGGATATCTATCTTATGCACCTATTAAGACATGGTGTAAAGGTTAATTTATGCAGATTGCTGATGCTCCAGATGAAAGATATGACAAGGCCGGAATCAAATACAAATGCCCTATTCTTTGCTAAGTTAATCTATGTGATGATCAAGGTTGCTGAATCTCAAGATGAGACAGTGGTAGTGAAGAATAACTTCTGTATCACAACCAAAGTTACTAAGTATATGACAATAAATTAGAACCCTTGGAGAGAATAATGGGTCAATGATGACCAGAGGGTGTATGACACGTTTAATCCTGTGACTCATCCTTCAAGACCAAAGGATGTGAGGGATCCAGGTCCGGGACCTGATGAAGAGGAGCCAGAATACAGTGATGATTCAGAAGAGGAAGTGTAACACCCCAGGTAAATAAAGAATATGACATTTTCATATTTACTTATATTTGTGAATAAAATATTAATGTGACTTTAAAGGGGACTCTATGCTCGATGGCGTACCCAACACGCAACAACGAGTTTCTTGGGAATCTTACGTTGCACTCTAATAATAAAATAATATTATTTTAAATGGAAGATAACATGTAGCCATTGTATTGGCGGGAATGGATAGAAATAACTAAAATATGATTATATATGTTTTTAAATGTTTCTGCATTTATCCAATAAAAGATAAATGCTTAAAATACAGAAATAATTCAATTTTAGGCGTATATGCCATAGTTTTCAAAAAAGGTTCACATATCACCTTTTGATGGAGAACCGTCATTAAATATAGTTTTTTTCACTATTATACATTCTATTGGACCAAAATAAAACTATTCTTAAGAATTGGGACATCAAAATTTACTTTGTGTAAATTTTTGGTATCTTTCTGATAAAGTTCATTTTTTTATAAATAGTGTAAAATGTTGTATATTAATTCAAAACCTCTTTTTAATCTAATTTATTTTTATGATTAGATTATCTTGTGAATTGGTTTTAAAGTTAAATTAGAATATATTTTTACCATGAAATCCAATAGTGGTCGTTGGAATTAATTTCACTTTGAAATCAGACTTAAACTAGTGTCAATCTTTTGATACTTATTGTTTCATAAAAACACGCTATTTGCTATGACAACGGGAATTAATTATTAAATAAATTAATGTGACTTATATGATTTTAATTTTTTAAAATAGACTTCATTTTTCTATTTGGAATATCAAATATATATTAGGGTGAAGTTTTGGGATTTTTCTGAAAAACATCAATTTTTGATGAATAGTGAAACCACTAAGTGGTACTTATAAAAACTGATTTTTCCGTTTAAATGAAATTTTTCCATCATTGTGTTTTGAATTTAAAAAATCCGATAGACATGGTTTTCATTAAGAAGTAAAATGTGGTTCAATGGGATAAAAATAATTTTTTGGTGAATAGTAACTTATTAAGTTTTTAATCGCGATTAGAGGTAATTAGTGTAGTTTAAGGTAAAAATAATGTTTTAATAATATGAAATGAACTTGACACATGTCCTAACCTCATTGGATGTGTCATGGCCGACCAAGACAAGCCATGAGTCAACTTGGGGATCCCATGGAGCCACATTGGTTGGGAAATGACATAAATAACTTTTTATTTAATGTTAAAGTAAAAATGACACACACATGAAGTGTTTTACTAAAACAATTTTTACATGGGGTTATACAAGTCAGATTTTTGATTATAAATATTAATTGGAAAGCTAAAATTATATCCTATATCATAGTATTTTCTTTATAATTTTTAGACTTTAATTAAATCAAATTATTTATGACATCATGATGATGCAGCGATTACCTCATTAATAAAGTATTTAAATAAAATGGAAAGATAATGTAAAATCTAAGACCTACACATGGAAAAAACCAATTGGATGAGTGTATTTAGAACCCTTATCACCTTATCCTCGAATTATATCAATTTGGGACCTTTTGAATCCGAATACCATTTTAAAATAAAGTGACATTTCTTTACCTTCCAAGAGTGCCCCTCCTCTCCTTTTATAAAAGGCCCCCACCTCTACCTCCTTACCCACACTCCCAATGCCTTTGTCTCAGACAACCCCTACCCATTTTGTCTCTCCACTTCACAATATTACTCCTTGAATCCTCACTTTGTACAGAAGTCTTTTCGAGGAAGCCTTTGAGCTCAAACCAAAGGGAGTTACCCGATTTTAAGGTAATGTCTTCTTTTGAGTCCTTTTGTTTTATTTTGCTTCTCCAACCCCCTAAACTCTTTTTATTCATTTACATTGTAACAACTCCAGTATCATAAATATACTAGGATGTTTTTATAAGATTTATTCCAGCTACACTTTCACACACCTACATCTAATGATAAAAGAACATACCGTTTCCGTGGATGGCGAATTTATGCCTCCCGAAACGATGATTGTTCAACATTCTTTTAACACCTTAAAAGGTGGCCATTAAGATGTAAATATATTTATATATGATATATAATATGTTTATGTTTTACTTAATCTTCTGTATTTTTCATTTGTGGCTTAACTTTATGGTTTCCATTATGGGTAAACACCATATCTTCATTTATGGAAGTGCGGACTATCACCCCCTCAAAGTGATGTGATTCGTTAATGCCATATGTGGGACGTGTAAAGGATGTATTTAAAGTTATTATATATGATGTTATACTGGAATTATAATATACCTCTATATCATTTTTATTTCTTTCCATTAAATTATGAGATAGAAATGAAAGTAGTGTTCATGCGTACGTACGACTTACCGTCTCCATGAACGGTGCATTTCATTTCTTATCCCCAAATGTAATGTACTATTAAAAGTACATGTATATAATGGATATAAATAATGAATGATATATCTAAATGATTAATATAATTCTGGAATTAAAATATACAAACCTCTCATTTAGTTTTAATTCCATTAATATGACAAAGAAATGAAAGTAGCGTTCATGCGTACGTACGGCTTACCGTCTCCATGAACGGTGCATTTCATTTCATACCTCTAAATGATTATGTAATATTATAAATACATATATATTCTGGATATATATGATATATATGATATCCAAATCATGAATATAATTCTGGATATAATGAACATTTGATCACAGGAACAACATGTAATTTTAAGAAGTCCACTTTTGACTTAAGAACCAAATATCGACAAAACAAACATTATTAACTTAAATGATTAAATAATGTTTATAACATTGAAATAAGTGATCTAAAAGGAATAATGAACTAGAAAAAGGTTCTTAATAAAGTTTAAATTCACTGAAGTTTATTATTCAGGACGTTAAAGAACGATTGAGTCAAGTCAGACCCGAGGTAAGGGATCCTACTCCAATCTTTCTTTTTAAGTACACTCTTTTATGGCATTCCTTTTAAAGCTCATCTTTCTTGTTATTGGGATGTTAGTTTATATTAATATTACTGTAATTTTTATGTCCATGTGATGAGAGACCCTTTCTCTCTCATCAATCCATTTTGGAAGTTTTGAGTGGCGCCGTTAGGCTGCCAAATTTTCGTAAGAGATATAACCTCACTCTTTCTTTTTAAGTACTCTCCTTTATGTCACTTCTTTTAAGATCCTATTTTTTTTATGTTGGGGGTTGTTATTTTATATTCCTATTTCTATAAAATTTATGTTAATATGATGAGATACCCTATTTGATCTCATCAATCCATTTTTGGATGTTTTAAGTTGCGTTGTTAGGCTGCCGAGTTTTCGTAAGAGATTTTTCATCTCACTTTTATTCCCGTGAGATTTATGCTACATTTGCCACAATTTCCTTTTAGTGGTGACTTCATTTCACATTATTTTACTCATTGTGTAATATAGTTTCTTTTATGAGTATTTACATCAATGTTGTATTGTCCTTCGTTCACGAGGTGTATGTTTCGAAAGATACCCATGTCGGTAAGGGAACCTTTCACCCTCCTCTTTTTAAAAGACTTCTTTTGTTGGGTATTTTAATTTACATAATGTTATGTTGGGATATGTTCTCATATATCCTTATTGATATAAATTTTATGTCCAAGTGATGAGATACACTTTTTATCTCTCATCAACTCATTTTGATGTGACGCCGTTAGGCTGTCAAGGGAACTTCTTAACCCAATTTCGATTTCTTTGGGTTCAACATGTAGTTATTGAATATGTCGTTCTATGATTATGTGTGAATGTCCTCTTATTGTTTTACACTTAATATCCACTTATATTTGGTGTATTCGTTTGTGACACATAATTATGTTATTGATTTATCCTTAAACCAAGGATACCGTCTTCGTATTGGACTTCGTCTCAATCTCCTTTCATTGAGGCACATTTTATTTTATACACAACTTTCTTTTATACGGTGTATAAACCCCTTTGACTTTTACGTTTATTCAAAAGGAATCTTTTTTATACAAAGAGTTTACTAAACGAAAAAAGGGAATGTTTTTGTCGTACGTATGCGGCGACAACGACTTCTCTACCGTCGTGACCATTATTTGAGTTTCAGCTTCCTCTACAAGCCATACCTTATTTTTAAAAGAAAAATAAATACCATGTTTTACTTTTATTTTATTTTGGTATTGAAAATGTTTTTCACAATGTTTTTATTATATCAATGTGTTGTATTGATATCTTGTGATTGAAATGTGGAAATGTTATGTTTCCTTTATGCATGTTTTATGTGATAATATTATGTTATGGTTCTTGGGCATTGTTATGAAGACGGGTGGTTCCGTGATAGACTAAGGGTGGGTGAGCCCGTTATAGCTCTCCAATGCATTCGGTAACGCAAAGGAGTGAAACATTAAGGTTTCTCCGAAGATATTTAGGGAATATACTGTGATGGGTATTCCAAAACGTAACCAAGAGGGTTACTCCCTACGTAAGAATGATATGAATGCCTTAAGTTACCTTTATGTCTTATGATTTCTATGATTTATTCATTGTTTGATGAGGTATGTTAAAGTACCTATGTTTTATGGGTAAAGTATGATTTCATTCTTATGTATATATGATCTCATGTTTCCTTTCCATATTTTTTTTATAACCCTTACTGAGCTTTTTATTCTCATCCCAAGTTTTTGAAATTTTTTCACAGGTCAAGGGAATGGTACATGATGTGATGATAGTGTCAAGGATGTGTCAAGAAAGAATCTGTGTTTTATTTTAAATATGTTTCCGTTGATGGGAAGAATGAATACTGTCTTTTATGTAACCACTTTGTTTAAATGTGGAATGTAATGCAAGTTTCATGATCTAATTCTCTAAAACTCTAAACCTGAAAAGATCATCAATGTGTAATCTTGTAATAACTCAAGATTAAGTATGGTTTAAGGCTGGGGCCTTATAGTTGGTATCAAAGGTCGGTTTAGATTACTTTAGGGGTTAGGGTATTCTTTAAGCATAAGTGACATTACCATAATGGTTAAGATTTCATAAAGAGTCCTAGTTTTAGATAAAGTGAATGAGTAAGTATATCTTAGTGTTTATCTTCCTCATTAGTACATGATGGTTTTGTTGATATACTCACACTGACCTTTTTGGTTTTAGTAAATGGCTGGATCTAGCAGGCACCAAAGTGACAATGGGTTTGAAGGAAACTATGGTGGTTCTCTGATTAAGAGACTGGATGAGATGGGGGATTCAATGAGGAATCTCATGGTTGTTCTAAACCAACAATCAAGGAGTCATGATAAACCACTTGAACCTTGGCATGATCATTAATTCATCATGTACGAGATGACCAATCGATGTGGAAGTTCAGGTAATAATTATAAAGGTAACCATTAGAGTTTATATGATCCTTACTTTTGAGGTAATTATGGGTTACTATATGTTATAATGGAAGTGAAAGGCATGAGATAAAATTGAGGTTAAATTATGTTATGATTATTTTTGATGATTTTATCCCTTTTTGGGGAATGATTTGAGAATTATATAGTTTTGAAAAAAGGACAACACGCAGACCGTGTGACAACCCGTCGCGTCGGACAAAGCTTTGGGAATCGAACCCACAACCAAAGTGCGACTGGTATTTATCGCCTACCACTGGACTACGTGAAGTCCCTGGTTAGTTTGACTGATTCTTTGTAGTTATATGATTTTATGAATTAAGAGTAAGTTTATTTGGGTTATTTATGAAAATGATTAACCTATCATGGAGGATATGTGATTAGGTTAATTACTTTTCAATACGAGACTTTAGGAGCAACTGATGTTGTTTGGAGATAAATGTTACGATTTAACTTGGAAGAATATGTGACTAAATCCATCAAATATATGGTTTTCAATCTTAGTTTGGTTTACTTTGATGAATTTTATGGAAAAATTGTTTATCGAATGGTCTTCATTGATCTTTGGGTTTTGTTGGACAAATTTTGGAGATTAAAAATAGATTTTCTTTTTATAAAGGGTTATCCATTTCTGGATTATCTGATCATGTACTAACCTTTTTTATTTTGGTTTTGGTTAGAGTCTAAAGACATGGGAAGTATATAGTTCTCTATTGTGGATTATGTGATTCTCTAGAAGATTATTATAGTACTCTTAATGCGAACAAGTCTCCCTAAATACTCGTCTTTTGGAAAAAAATATGAGTTTGATTAAGGAATCTAGTAAAAGTTGAAATTCAACATGATAAGTGATTATGTTTCCTTATGAATAAATTCCTCAATAAAAAGTAACATAAAATAAAAATGTTGTCTATTAACTTTTCCTACTGGGGAATCGAATACCGTTTAACCCATCACAAGTTTGTGATTTTCTTATGGTTAACTTTCTCCTAAACATGTTTTCTATCACTCTCTATCAGAACATGACCCTATGTTTTCTCCTCCATGTCCATATTTTTCTACATGGAATCCTAGTATAGTTTAACTCGGGTGACCTTTGTACTTATCTTTCTTTATTTTAAAGCGATTGTTTTACCGACTCTTGTTCCGATGTGGGACTTTCAAGGATGTTTCCAAGCTCAATTTTAAAAATTGCGAGGACGCAATTCCCAAAAGGGGGGAAGGATGTAACACCCCAGGTAAATAAAGAATATGAAATTTTCATATTTATCCATATTTGTGAATAAAATATTTATGTGACTTTAAAGGGGATGCTATGCTCGATGGCGTACCCAACACGCAACAACGAGTTTTTTGGGAATCTTATGTTGCACTCTAATAATAAAATAATATTATTTTAAATGGCAGTTAAAATGTAGCCGTTGTATTTGAGGGAATGCTTAGAAATAACTAAAATATGATTATATATGTTTTTAAATGTTTCTACATTCATCCAATAAAAGATAAAGGCTTAAAATACGGAAATAATTCAATTTTAAGCGTATATGCCCTAGTTTTCACTAAAGGTTCACTTATCACCTTTTGATGGAGAACCGTCATTAAATAGAGTTTTTTTCACTCTTATACACTCTATTGGACCAAAATAAAAATCTTCATAAGAATTGGGACATCAAAAATTACTTTTTGTAAATTTTTGGTATCTTTCTGATAAAGTTCATTTTTTTAATGAATAGTGTAAAATGTTGTATTTTAATTCGAAACCTATTTTTAATCTAATTTATTTATATGATTAGATTATCTTTTGAATTGGTATTAAAGTGAAATTAGAATATATGTTTACCATGAAATCTAATAGTGGTCGTTGGAATTAATTTCACTTTGAAATCAGACTTAAACTAGTGTCAATCTTTTGATACTTATTGTTTCATAAAAACACTCTATTTGCTATGACATCAGGAATTAATTAT
Organism: Viscum album; assembly: GCA_963277665.1. Classification (NCBI taxonomy): domain Eukaryota; kingdom Viridiplantae; phylum Streptophyta; class Magnoliopsida; order Santalales; family Viscaceae; genus Viscum; species Viscum album. The sequence goes on along the minus strand of OY728151.1, from coordinate 85,078,326 downwards.
TAAATAAATTAATGTGATTTATATGATTTTAATTTTTTAAAATAGACTTCATTTTTGAATTCGGATTATCAAATATAGATTAGGGTGATGTTTTGGATTTTTCTGAAAAACTTCAATTTTTGATGAATAGTGAAACCACTAAGTGGTACTTATAAAAACTGATTTTTCCGTTTAAATGAAATTTTTCCATATTTGTGTTTTTAATTTCAAAAATCTGACAGACATTGTTATTATTAATAAGTAAAATTTGGTTCAATGGGATAAAAATAATTTTTTGGTGAATAGTAACTTATTAAGATTTTAATCGCGATTAGAGGTAATTAGTGTTGTTTAAGGTAAAAATAATATTTTAATAATATGAATTGAACTTGAAACATGTCCTAACCTCATTTGATGTGTAATGGACGACCAAGAAAAGCCATGGGTCAACTTGGGGTCCCCATGGAGCCACATTGGTTGGGAAATGACATAAATAACTTTTTATTTAATGTTAAAGTAAAAAATGACACACACATGAGATGTTTTACAAAAACAATTTTTACCTGGGGTTATACAAGTCATATTTTTTATTATAAATATTTATTGGAAAGCTAAAAATATATCCTAAATCATAGTATTTTCTTTATAATTTTTAGACTTTAATTAAATTAAATTATTTATGACATCATGATGATGCAGCGATTACCTCATTAATAACGGATTTAAATAAAATGGAAATATAATGTAAACTCTAAGACCCACACATGTCCAAAACCAATTGGATGATTGGATTTAGAACCCTTATCACCTTAGCCTCTAATTATATCAATGTGGGACCTTTTGAATCCGAATACCATTTTTAAATAAAGTGACATTTTTTACCTTCCAAGAGTGCCCCTCCTCTCCTCTTATAAAAGGCCCCCACCTCTACCTTCTTACCCACACTCCCAAAGCCTTTTGCTCGGCCAACCCCTGCCCATTTTGTCTCTCCACTTCCCAATATTACTCCTTGAAGCCTCACATTGGGCAGAACTATTCCCGAGTAAGCCTTTGAACTCAAACCAAAGGGAGTTACCCGATTTTAAGGTAATGTATTCTTTTGAGTCCTTTTGTTTTATTTTTCTTCTCCAACCCCCTAAACTCTTTTTATTCATTTATTTTGTAACAACTCCAGTATAATCAATATACTAGGATGTTTTTATAAGAATTAATCGAGCTACACTTTCACACACCTACATCTAATGGTTAAGGAACATACTATTTCCGTGGATGGCGAATTTCTGCCTCCCGAAACGATGATTGTTCAACATTCTTTTAACACCTTAAAAGGTGGCCATTAAGATGCAACTATATTTATATATGATATATAATATGTTAATGTTTTACTTAATCTTATGTATTTTTCATTTTTGGCTTACCTTTATGGTTTCCATTATGGGTAAACACGATATCTTCATTTAAGGAAGTGCGGACTACCGCCCGCTCAAAGTGATGTGATTCGTTAATGCCATATGTGGGACGTGTAAAGGATGGATTTAAAGTTATTATATATGATTTAATACTGGAATTATAATATACCTCTATATCATTTTTATTTCTTTCCATTAAAGTTTGAGATAGAAATGAAAGTAGCGTTCATTCGTACGTACGACTTACCGTCTCCATGAACGGTGCATTTCATTTCTTATCCCCAAATGTAATGTACTATTAAAAGTACATGTATATAATGGATATAAATAATTAATTATATATCTAAATTATTAATATAATTATGGAATTAAAATATACGTACCTCTCATTTAGTTTTAATTCCATTAATATGACAAAGAAATGAAAGTAGCGTTCATGCGTACGTACGTCTTACCGTCTCCATGAACGGTGCATTTCATTTCTTACCTTTAAATGATTATGTAATATTATAAATACAAGTATATTCTGGATATATATGATATATATGATATCCAAATAATGAATGTAATTCTGGATATAATGAACATTTGATCACACGAACAACATGTAATTGTAAGAAGTCCACTTTCGACTTAAGAACCAAATATCGACAAAACAAACATTGTTAACTTAAATGATTAAATAATGTTTATAACATTGAAACAAGTGATCTAAAAGGAATAATGAACTAGAAAAAGGTTCTTAATAAATTGTGAATTAACTGAAGTTTATTATTCAGGACGTTAAAGAATGATCGAGTCAAGTCGGACCCGAGGTAAGGGATCCTACTCCACTCTTTCTTTTTAAGTACACTCTTTTATGTCATTCCTTTTAAAGCTCATCTTTCTTGTTATTGGGATGTTATTTTATATTAATCTTACTGTAATTTTTATGTACATGTGATGAGAGACCCTTTTTCTCTCATCAATCCATTTTGGAAGTTTTGAGTGGCGCCGTTAGGCTGCCAAATTTTCGTAAGAGATCTAACCTCACTCTTTCTTTTTAAGTACTCTCCTTTATGTCACTTCTTTTAAGCTAATATTTTTTTATGTTGGTGGTTGTTCTTTTATATTCCTCTTTCTATAAACTTTATGTTAATATGATGAGATACCCTATTTGATCTCATCAATCCATTTTTGGATGTTTTAAGTGGCGTCGTTAGGCTGCCGAGTTTTCATAAGCGATTTTTCATCTCACTTTTATTCCCGTGAGATTTATGCTACATTTGACACAATTTCCTTTTAGTGGTGAATGAATTGCACATTATTTTACTCATTTTGTAATATAATTTGTTTTATGAGTATTTACATCAATGTTGTATTGTCCTTCTTTCACAAGGTGTATGTTTCGAAAGATACCCATGTCGGTAAGGTAACCTTTCACCCTCCTCTTTTTAAAAGACTTATTTTGTTGGGTATTTTAATTTACATACTGTTATGTTGGGATATGTTCTCATATATCCTTATTGATATAAATTTTATGTCCAAGTGATGAGATACACTTTTTATCTCTCATCAACTCATTTTGATGTGACGCCGTTAGGCTGTCAAGGGAACTTCATAACCCAATTTCGATTTCTTTGGGTTCAACATGTAGTTATTGAATATGTTGTTATATGATTATGTGTGAATGTCCTCTTGTTGTTTTACACTTAATATCCACTTATATTTGGTGTATGTGTTTGTCACACATAATTATTTAATTTATTTATCCTTAAACCAAGGATACCGTCTTTGTATGGGACTTCGTCTCAATCTCCTTTCATTGAGGCATATTTTATTTTATACACAACTTTCTTTTATACGGTGTATAAACCCCTTTGACTTTTACGTTTATTCAAAAGGAATCTTTTTTAAACGAAGCGTTTACTAAACGACAAAAGGGAATGTTTTTGTCGTACGTATGCGGCGACAACGACTTCTCTGCCGTCGTGACCGTTATTTGAGTTTCGGCTTCCACTACAATCCATACCTTCTTTTTAAAAGAAAAATAAATACCATGTTTTACTTTTCTTTTATTTTGGTATTGAAAATGGTTTTCACAATGTTTTTATTATATCAATGTGTTGTATTGATATCTTGTGATTGAAATGTGGAAATGTTATGTTTCCTTTATGCATGTTTTATGTGATAATATTATGTTATGGTTCTTGGGCATTGTTTTGAATATGGGTGGTTCTGTGATAGACTAAGGGCGGGTGAGCCCGATATAGCTCTCCAATTCATTGGGTAACACGAAGGAGTGAAACATTAAGGTTTCTCCGAAGAGATTTAGGGAATATATTTTGATGGGTATTCCAAAACGTAACCAAGAGGGATACTCCCTACATAAGAATGTTATGAATGCCTCAAGATACCTTTATGTCTTATGATTTCTATGATTTATTCATGGTTTGATGAGGTATGTTAAAGTGCCTGTGTTTTATGGGTAAAGTATGATTTCATTCTTATGTATATATGAACTCATGTTTCCTTTCCATATTTTTTTTATAACCCTTACTGATCTTTTTATGCTCATCCCATGTTTTTGATATGTTTTTCACAGGTCAAGGGAATGGTACATGATGTGATGATAGTGTCAAGGATGTGTCACGAAAGAATCCATGTTTTATTTTAAATAGTTTTCCGTTGATGTGAAGAATGAATACTGTCTTTTATGTAACCACTTTGTTTAAATGTAGAATGTAATGCAACTTTCGTGATCTAATTCTCTAAAACTCTAAACCTGAAAAGATCCTCAATGTGTAATCTTGTAATAACTCAAGATTAAGTAAGGTTTAAGGCTGGGGCCTTATAAGAAGAATCCTCTACGGAGGAAGGAGGACACCATGACTTGCCTCCTAGCCCAGCTCCTGAAAATCTAGTTCAACATATATCAGATAATGAAGAAGCTTCTTTAGAAGCTGTTGAAGTGGCTACTGTAGAAAATAAAGAAGATGTTCATGAGAGTGAAGTATCTCTATCAGCTGATATGAGCCTAAGTCCCGTGATTGGACAATCTTTAGTACCTACTGAGGAAGAAAATGATGTTGACATACGCTTACCCAATCCAGAAGACCCTCCTGCTGCTGCAGTGATGGAATTGATAGTGGAAGATTTTCCTCATGATGAAAGACCTGCTGAGGATGCTGCTGTGAATGTTGCTGAGAATGTTGTTATCCAAATTGAGGATGCACCCATTGAGGGGGATCATCGATCTATGTTTGGAAGTGTCACAGTGGTTGTTGGTTTTAATGATTTGGAAGAAGACCCTGGTTTTATAGTATGTGGTTTAGACTATTCAGATTCAGATAATGAGGCATCTCACAATAGACCTAAGATTACTTATGATGTCGATTCTGTGTTATTGCCTGAAGACGTGGTCAGAATGCATGACCTGGATAATCTGAAGAAAAACCTTAAGGAATGTTTTGTGGAAGAGGTAAATAAAATAGAAGTTTATATGGTATATTCAATTCAATCAGTTATGACTAACACTGTGGTCAGTTTAGCCTCTGAAAGAGCATCTGCAGCAGTTTCACCTGCTGATTTGGTTACCAAGGCTGATATGGATATCTTAAGGGATGAGCTGAATGAATCTCTTCGTGCCTCAGTTGCTGAGATGAAGCCCAGTTTTGATGAAGAAATGGTTATACTGGAAAGATCTTTTGAACTATCTCTTTCCTATAATTTATCAACCATTATGGGAGAAATAGTTGAAGAAGTTGAAGAATGTCTGGCTCAAGTTTCTAGACTTGAAGCAGATCTTGAAGCTCTAAAGGAATCTGTTGTTTCTTTAGACTCTTACATGAGCTCAAAATCCCAAGCAGATAAGGACTTAGCTTATGTGAAGAGTGTTCTAAGGTAGATGGTTTTAGTATTTGAAGGTTTCAAAACTTCTATGAAAGATAATATTAAAACCTTGGAATCCGATGTTCAAAATCTTAACAGTGGTTTGACCAAAATCTTCAAAGATACTATATCTTTATATGTTGGTTCTCTTGCATCTAGACCTCCGATGGATTTGAATCAAATTCGAGCTATGATGAAAGATGAGCTTGGTTCTGCCTCAACCAGTGGCTCTATGGACTCATCTGAACTGAGCAGAGTTTTTCTCTCTACCTGAGATTCTGCCATAGAAATTATGATGATAGTCCAAGACAACATGAGAGAAGCCGCTGCCTCTCAAAAATAATTTAAGGAAAAGGTGGACTCATATTTCTCCAAAATTTACAAAAAGACCCAAATGACCAGTCATTTTAAGCTTCTGATTAATAATATGAAACTGCCTCCTATCAATCAAGCCTTTAGATAGCAGGTTTGTAGCTAAAAGAATTGACTCTAGCTTTGGCCAAGTTTATGGAGAACAAGGATGACTTCATATCCACTATGGAGAGGGGATGAGGAATAATTAAGGATTTCAGAAATCTTTTGTTTCCTTTTCTTTATGTTGATGCTAGGATAGTAATTGTCCCTCCTGCTTTTCCTTCCTCTGCCTCCACTACATCTCCAATTCAGATGACTCATGTCCAAGCCATTCTAACCCTCACACCTATGATCACACAATATACTCCTCAATATAAGCCAGGCACAGTGTCAGTTGCTCAGCCTCCTGTGGTCTTTTCAGTAATTCCTAAGCCTTCACCAGAATGCTCAACACCCAAATCCTCTACTGACCCTAATGGAAAATCTCACATGAGGCTGTGGATTGATCCAGTAGCTAGACTATTTGATAGAAATCCTATGTATTTTGTTTTCTATCTTTGTACCAATTTTGCACATTTAATACTAGTGATTTTCATCTATTCCTATTGTTCCACATCCCTTTATTATTTCCCTCTTTTTGATTATCACAAATGGGGAGAAATATTTTACAAGAGGAAGACATATTCACCGAGATGGAGAAATATTAATGAAAGGGGGAGCAATTTTATCTAAGAGATATCATCCTTTTCCTCTCTGATACCTCTGAATTTCACCATCTAATACCAGTGTCTTTTCTCTCATCCTCTGATATCATTTCATTTAGTTCTCTTATGTTCTCTGATACCACTAAATTTTACCTTTCATATCATGGATTTTTCTTCTATCTCTGATATATTTAATTCTATCTCTAATAAATTATGTTTTATACAATACTATTTTCTCTTAGAAAATTGAGCTAAATTATATATCCTCTGATATATTATTTTTTTTAATGATAATATCATAAGTTCTGATTATCAAAAAGGGGGAGATTATTGACCTCACCTATTTTGATAATCCCATTTATGCTTTCATATACTATGATAATATCAATATAATGTTCTTCTATATATTAATTCTTTCAATCTGTGCTCATGATGATAATAATATTAAAATAATCCCTGAGATAGTTTAATCCTTGTTTATCCATGTTTATATAAGTTCTGAAATAATTCTAACCCATTCGTATATGTTGTGTATGAAATAGATTAAGTATTAAGTTACTGGTATGTGTTTTAGCTAGATCTACCAGTACATAGTCTGTTGATAGATAAATAGTCACCGACACACCAGAGTTACCGGTAAGAAGAAACAAAGTATACCGACAGAACAGACGACCTACCGATGTGCATGTCTACCAGTAGATACCAATAGAGTATGCCTACTGATACAAGTAATGAAGCACAAACCAGGGATACCGATATGAGGAAGTATACTGATAGAACCATTCTACCGAGCTACCGATACATAACAGACTAGAGCTACCGATAGACAGAATTCTACTGATAGAGCCAATTCATAGACAATTACTGATACAAGTATAGTCACTGATATATCGAGCTACCGATAGAAGTCTGCTGATAGTATAAGTCTACCGATAGATTACTTATTCAATGAGCTACCGATGGAGAGAAAGTAACAGATAACAAGAGCTACTGATAGAACTAAAGTCGCCAGTATATGAGCTACCGATGCAAGTTCAAAAGAGCTACCTATGGATGGTTCTGTGACACAAAGTCCACTGTGCACGTCTACCAATAGAACGCTACTAATAATTGACCAACTAGTCAAACCCTATACTCTTCATACTATTTTTTTATTTAGCTAACGATTACATTTTATGGTTTTAATGCAGTTAATGTTATTTAATGATTTTCTTTTGCATGTCAGGGAACTGTACCTAGTACCCATGCAAAAGGCGATTGTTCTTTTCTACCGAAGCTAAAATCTATAAAGGGATGGAAAGAGAACACTAGAATAAATAGAAATAGTCAGATTCATATGACACTCCTTGAAAGCAAAAATAAGATACACGAAGGGTGAAAGACAGAAGTGCGGAACAAGCATTCAAATGTGGAGAATTTTGTTTTCTCTAGTCTACATCCATAATCCAAGAATCTTGGACATACATGAAGAAACATATTCTAGAGGATAACACAAGCTGCATCTTGAGTGAAGAACTACAAAAAACATTTCATGCACTCTGGCTGCTAAGCTGTACCAAGAATCAATGAAGAAAACGACACTCTGTTTTCTGAGAAGAACGAGAGAAGGACTCAGAAGCTTTTCTGATAAACCAAACGAGTCCATAGCTTCACTGCTTATCACTAAAGCATTTCTAAACTCAATCATACTTATCTTTAGTGAATATTTATTTACATTTTGAGCAGTGTGTGTATCCTATTTATTTTACACACACACTGTCTCCTGTGCTAAACTAGAGGATTCTTAAATCCTCACTCAAACTCCATAACTCTTTTGTTTCCCACAGTGGATGGTGGTAGAGGTTTAGTAAGACCTGAATAGCCTGTGAGCTTTTGTTTGTTTCTCCCACGAAGAACTGTGGTAGAGGTCATTGTACCTAGACTGTAGTGTACTGTTGTTTACCCTCGATCCAGGGTGTGGATCAATTATATAAATTGTTGAGAGGACTAAGTCTCGGCTTGAGACTGAACCTCTTGGTTAACATTGTTGTTCTTTTAATTTAAGTCTATAATTATAACATATATATTTTACATATTCCGCTTCCTATTAATTTGAAATACAAAACTATTTTAAAGCTACTATGATAGTTAAATTCACAAGTGTTAATACTTATTGTAAACTAGTATGTTAGTTTCAAAAGTTAATTTAATCTTCAAATTAAGTTAACTGAGACCTAATCAATCTTTGAGAAATTAATTAAACCTTTATACTCTGTATAGATTCACTAAATATTAACTTTGCTTTTAAATTGGGGAATTTTAAGTGGAATATTTTTAACAGAAATTTTAATTGGAACTCAATTCACCCCCCCCCCCTCTTGAGTATCCACTCCGACCAAAAGAATATGTTGGGTGTGGAAAACACTATCCAAGTAGGATCCCAACCAGAGATTTCATAACATGTCCATATTAAATAAACTAAATATACATAATTATAAATTAATATTGAAATGGTAATATTTTTATAATATATAATTAAATATTATCTTCAAATCATTTCAAAATAGTCTTGAAAAAATTTCCATGAAAATAATCACAAATAAGAATCACAATCAAAATTGGAGTGAATAAATCAATTTATAAACACTCGAAGGTAGTAATAAATTTTCAATAATACTAATTTTCATATAAGATTATTTTTTACATATAGTAATTCTTAAATACCCTCATTCTATATTTGAATTATGGGGAATAAGATTCAACCCCAATGAATGAACCCCTAACCCTCATTAGAGTTTAGTATCATTATCGTCATCAATCGATTTTTAGGTAAAGATAATACATTCTAAAAACTCATTTTCTAGATTCCCCATATACATACCATGGATCCCATGTGATTTAAAGAAATAAATTAATTGAAAATAATTCATCACAAATATTTTTTACAAGTCATCATTCAAGAAAATAAAATTCAAACTTATAATGTGCTATTTTATTTAAATACCCAACATCAATCATTTTTCCTATAAAATAATTACTTAAAAAAAATAATTTCATTACAAATATTTAAAACTTTCCATTAATTAATTTCTCAATAATAATCACCACAATCATTCATGGAAACATTAAATTCATTTAAAAATAGTTTTCTTGGAATTGTCACTTTTTTTTGAAATCCATTATCAAAGAGGTAGCACCACACATCATTCCATTTCAAAATAATTATCAATAATATAAAATCATTATTAAAATATATATTTATCATCTATTATGAATAAAAACAATAACAGTTTTAATTGATACATTATGATTTATGAGACAACTTTCCCCAATTCACGGTATCGATAATCTCCCAATAAGGGATCCAAAACCAGAGTGATAATGGACTACAACCAACCAAGATGGAACCCAAAATATAGAATAAAAAAATCAACAACCCAAAAATAAAAATCCCATTACTTAAATATAATAAACATAATTATATTAGGTCATAAAGATTATATCAAACCTTAAAAAACATTAAACCTCCAAAAACATACAATAGTCACCCTAACTGACTTGAGAAGGGATCCAAAAGGCATATGGTCAAAAAATGGTTGTAAGTACCTAAAAAATACTAGTATGTAACAATTCTTCCCACCATATATCTTTCAACTCAAAGAAGGCCTTATCAAGATTACTGAAACCTAAAAATGGGTCCATGCTCCCTCATTATAGGTCCATACACCTTCATCTCATGTGAGTCTGATCTATGCTCCCATAGCACTCAAACCTCTAGTATATAAATTCAATATATAAACATTACATTGGAATTAAAAACATTATGTAGAATTTTATTCATAGATATATCATGATCAATATTATGGTCATCATAATTAAAAATGAGATATGGGTCTGAAATATATTCCATAAGCCACAACACCGAAAATATATTATTGATCAAAGTAATTTATGGTGGAATGTAATAATGGTATAACACCTTTAGAATTATCCTAATAAAATAAAAAAATCCACCACATCTCGATTCCTTCATCATTTATTGTCCATTCCATTGGTAACCCATTTTAGGTGATATTCTCAATAACACTTGGTTACTAAAAGACAATTCAAAAGGAATCAATTATGATCCAATTATGACTTATACTCTCTAGGATCCATTACCAACCTATGATGAATTCTCTGGGATTTTAGTAACATATCTGGGACCAAGATCAATCCCTTAAGAGAAGCTTCACCAATATATCTATAAGGGCTCGACCTTAGTACATTACATATTCTTGAGTTAAATGAATAATTCACACTGAGGACCTTTTCAGGTTTAGAGTTTTAGAGAATTAGGACATAATTATTACATCTCAATGATTACAAGGTAGACACATCTACTCAGTTTCCATTTTTTCACACAAAAAAATAAACTCTTCAACAAAATAGTCATGTCTAGTTCCTTTTTTTACACATCATGACATTTCCTTGATCCCATCCTTAACCGAATTCCACTTTAAGTCATGTGGAAAACATTTCAAAAACTTGGGATGAGCATAAAAAGCTCAGTAAGGGTTATAATAATATGGAAAGAAAATATTAGTCCATGTATACATACGAATCAATGAAATCATACTTTACACATAAAACATAAGCACCTTAACATACCTCATTAAACCATAAGATTTACGAATAACTTATAGAAATAATAAGACATAAAGGTAACTTGAGGCATTCATAACATTCTAACCTAGGGATTAACCCTCATGGTTACGTTTGGAATACCTATCACATTATATTCCCTAAATCTCTTCGGAGAAACCTTAGCATTTAACTCCTTCATGTTACCCAATGCATTAGAGAGCTATATCGGGCTCACCGGCCCTTAGTTTTTCACGGAACCACCCGATTTCATAAACATTACCCAGGAACCTTACATATTCATAACACTTAAAACATGCATAAAAGAAACATAAAATTTCTACATTTCAATCACAAGAGATCACATCATGATATCATCATAAATAAAAACATCTAATAAAATGATTAAAACTCTCTAAGAGAAAAATCCCTTTATACTTGGAATATATTAAAAGAAGACATTTGAAAGAGATTTTAGGATCAAAGTGTCCCATACCACATTGAAACTTTTGAAAGGGTTTTAAAACAGTCATTTCCCTATAAAAAATCCTTAAAACAATTTTTAAAACATGTATATAGATGATAAATGTTTAAAATAATAAATCTTTAAAACTATTTAAAACAATGTTTTAATAAAAGAGTCCTTTTCCATTATGAACATTTAAATTATTAGCCACAAGAAAGTAGACCATTTTTAAAACATTTAAATGACTTTATTATACACATAATATGAATATGGAATGTCAAAGGGATTGTATATACACATTATAAAAGAATAAAAGTGCATATCATTTAGAAATTTCTCAGTGAGAAGAAATTAAGATGTTATCCCAATCAAGGATCATGCCATTGGAGAAAGGATAATGAAATGACATAATTATGTGTGAAAAATATAAATACAACAAATATAATTGGATACTCAGTGTAAAAAAAACAGATTTCAGCCACACATATTCATATCACGACATAATCAAGAAGTAGAGGTTTAACCCAATGAATTGAAATTGGGTTACGAAGTTCCCTTGAAATAATTCGATAGCCTAATGGCGTCGCATCAAATTTTAGAAAAAGATTTGATGAGAGAGATAAAGGGTATATCATCACATGGACATACAATTTACAGTAATAAGGTTATATAAGAACATATCCCAAAATAAGAAGATGTAATTTAAAAGACAAAAAAAAAGAAGTATTTTAAAAATAAGAGGGTGAATGGTTCCCTTACCGACTTGGGTAACTTTCGAAACGTACACCCCATGAAAGAAGGACTATACATCATTGATGTAAATACTCATAAACAAAATTATATTACACAAATAGTAGAATAATGGGAAGTACATACACCACATAAAGGAAATGGTGGAAAATGTACCATAAATCTCACAGGAATAAAAGTGAGATGAAAAATCCCTTACAAAAACTCGGCATCCTAACGGCACCTCTTAAAACTTCCAAAAATGGATTTATGAGATCAAATAGGGTCTCTCATAATATGAACATAAAAAGTACAGAATGAGTAATATAAAAGAACATTCCCAGCATAATAACATGGAGCTTAAAATAAATGACATAAATGAGAATACATGAAAAGAAAGAGGGTGGTAGGATCCTTTACCTCAAGTCTGACTTTTCTTGTTCATTTCTTTATATTCCTGAAAAATAAAATAGAGTTAATTTAGACTTGCTTAAAAACCTCTTTCATGTTCCTTATTCCTTTTATATCACTTATTACCACATTATGAACATTATGTAATTATGTAAGTTAATAACAGTCGTTTTGTCGATCATTGGTACTTGAGTCAAAAATAAACTTGTTATAAAAGTTGTTCATGTGGTAAAATATCCATTATATCCATAATTATATTCCTGATTTAGATATCATATATATCATATATATAAATTATATACTTGCATTTATAATATTACATAACATTTAAAGTTAAGAAATGAAATGCACCATTCATTGAGACGGTAAGTCGTACGTACAGATGAACGCTACTTTCATTTATATTTTGTATTTAATGGAATTAAAACTAAACGAGATATATATATTATAATTTGATTATAATATATATGTCATATATGTAACATATGTTCATTAATTTCATTCTTTATACATTCCATGAATTGCATGAATGAGTCACATCACTTGAGGGAGTTGTAGTCCACACTTCCTCAAATGAACTTATCATATTTTCACAACATGAAAAGCATAAACGTATGTTTTAAATGTAAAATAAAGAAGCATATAGAGGAAATAAATATAATATATATCATAAATAAATATATTTCTATCATAATGGACGCCATTATAGGTGGTAGGAGAAGATAGAACAATCATTGTTTTGTGAGGCAGTAATTCTCCATCCACGGAAACAGTATGTTCTTTAACCATTAGTTGGAGATGTGTGTAGGTGTAGCTCGAATAAGTCTCATAAAAAAATCATAGTATATTGAATACACTGGTGTTGTTACTAAATAATATAATAAAAAGATTTTAGGGTTTGGAGAAGCAAAATAAAATAAAAGATCATAGGAGAGGACATTACCTTTAAATCGGGTAACTCCCTTTGGTTTGAACCAAAAGGGTTTCTCGAAGAGCTTTCTGCCTAAGGTAAGGTTTCTAGGATGAATAGAGGGATGTGGAGAGATATAATGAGCAAGGTTTGGCCAAGAAAAAGGCATGAGAGGTGTGGTTAAAGAGGTATAGGTGGGGGAATTTTATAAGATAGAGGAGGGTCACTCTTGGAATGTCTTGAAAAGTTACTTTATTATAAATTGATTTTCGGATATTAAAGGTCCCAAAATTATATATTTCTAGGGTAAGGTGATAAGGGTTCTAAATCCACCCATCCAATTGGTTTTTGACAAGTATAAGTCTTAGATTTTACCTTATCTTTTCATTTTATTTAAATCGTTCATTAATGAGGTAATCACTACATCATCCTGGTGTCATAAATAAATTTAATTATTTAATGTCTCAAAATTATAAAAAATATATCATGATATAGGAAATCATTGTATCTTTCTAATGAATATTTATAGTCAAAAATATAACCTGTATAACCTCATGTGAAAATTGTTTTAGTAAAACAATACATAGTTGTGACATTTTTATTTTAACTTTAAATAAAAAGTCATTAATGTCATTTTCCTACCAAAGTGGCTCCATGGGGTCCCCAAGTTGACCCATGGATTTTCTTTGTAACGCCCCGACCCTAGTTACCCAGAGTCGGTGCCTTATTACATAATATTGGCATGATCACAAGAAAGATCAAATCTCGAAAGACCGATTGGTTTAGTAGCCTTGGAAACACTAGATATATTCATAAGTCTTACATTACATCATAAAATGAAAAACTACTACAACAACATATTGTCTCCATAAACCACACTCATATCCCCACATAATATCCCTGCAGGTCATTCATAATTTACTTCTTCACTTCCTGGGAAAAATAAAACATAGAAAAGGGGTGAGCTCAAATGCCCAGTAAGGATAACAATATACCGGAAACAATCATAAATAAGAATAATCATTTAAGTCTATGTATAACTAAAACAAAAGCCTTTTAAACTTGAACTTCAACATATTATGGAAAAAGTAAAATGAAATAATTCCATTTACTTGTTCACATGGATATTCTACTAATCGAATAATCACATGAAATATCAATAACCACTTTCATAATGATAGAATGCATAATGCCAGACTATCATAACCACATAGCCAAGGCCTCGTGCCAAGACTACAAATAAGATTTTTCCAAGGCCTTGTGCCAAGACACTAGTTTGTCTCATGAGACCTACCGATTCAATTTTTTAGAATATACTTATGTTTAAAATTGCAAAAATAAACTCCAGTGTTTTTTTGAAAACATTATGCAAGTTTCTCAAAACAAAATAACTAATTTTGAGACTACTCGACTAATTACAGGCTATGATGGGTCCACTCCCAATCCCTTCCTATCTACAAAACTCGAGAGTTAGGTTTTCTGAAAACATTTTTAAGCTTGCGTTAAATACGTATACATTTGCACTGGATTTTCATATATTTGAGAGAAATGTATCCTTTTTGAAATCATTTAAAAATCACATAACTATAAAAGAAAAACATTATTTTGAAAATATCCTTACAAGAGTGTATGGGAAGCTTCAAAGGTGTAATAATGGTAGAGAATAACAGCACTTGCCGTATAAGTTAAAAAAACATTCTTACCTTAATTTTGTCGAAAAGGTTAAAAAGCATCTTGTTTGGAAAACGAAGGAAAGATTCCTTTATAAACCTCTTATAAAAAGTCAAACAAGGGTATAAATGACTTTAAACCATATTCTTGTAAATAGTAAAAATGTTTTGAAATACATTTTTAAGAAACATGGATGTGGATGATAAAGAGATCCCAGTAGATTATTACGTATAAACAACCTCGGATAATGAAGAGATTGTGAAATAAACCTTACCAATTTGGTAACTTATGAAACATACAACCCATGAAAGAGGTATCATACAATGATTATGTAAATACACATAAATTATAGTGTATTACACAATGAATATAATTATGGGCAGTACATACACCACACAAAAGGTAATGGTGGCAATATGGCATGAATCTCACGGGAATAAGGAGTGAGATGAAAACCCCTTACCTTGTACATTTCCTTGGTTTGGGTAGGTTAACCTCCTGTATAATGGTGGAATAATTGTTATTAAATTATTAAAGAATCATATATAATAATATGATATCATATATGATCTTTTAATATTGATTTGATAATAATATCTTAGTATTATCATTGTTTCGGGTGTTAACTTACTTGTTTTCTTTTATATGTTTTGTTATGTAAGACATGTTTGTAAAGGATAGGTTGTATATTATTCATATCCAGAATGATATCAAGTCCTTAAACATCATTTGTTAAATAATCAAATGATAATTATACTTGAATGGATACGATGGAGAATGAATCTCATCGCGTTCGTGGAGATGGTAGTTCGTACGTACGCACGAGTGACAATATCATTCTTTTGATATTAAAATAATATATAAATGGATGGTATATCATATATACTGAATCATTAACATGTTATATTTATTATTTACATTAGTTACACATCATTATTTTACCGATCCAAATAATATTATATTGAATAACAATTACACCACGACGTGGAGACGGTAAGCCGTACGTACGCACGTATGGTGACATGTTATTCAAAGGGTGGATAGAATACTGAGTATGGTTGTACCATATTTATAATAACATCACAGTATATATATGATACTGGAGTTATTATTTTATAATGGTAACAACAAAGGAAGAAGAAGTGGAAGAAGAAATGAACTTGGAAAATGGGTGGTGAAATCATTACCTCTTCTTCGGGTTCTTCCGTTTGATTTGATCAAAATGGCTGCTTAGGTTGGCTTTCTGATCAAACTAAGGCCTCTAGGTTGTAGTGAGGGAAGTTGGGAGAGTATTTGGGTAGATTTTGGCCGAACCAAAAGGCTTTGAAGGTTTGAAGAAATGAGAAGGAGGAGTGCCCTTTTATAAGAGGGGTGAGGGGCACCTTTGGAAAATCTAGAGATATTAGTTTATAATAAATTCATAATCGGCATCCAATGGCTCCAAAGTTGACTATTCAAAGGTTAAGGTGGGGATGGGTCGAAAAAAACTCAACCAATAGAATTTATACAGGTTTTGGTACTTATATTAACCTTATCTTTAAGTATTAACTCTAAGTTAATGAGTTTCACTTTTACAATGTCTCTTTGTATTTTTATATAATATGGTTAATAAACATTCTATATACATCCAAGAGACCCCCAAGTGGTACATTAATGATGAACCTATCATGATATAAGTCTATTGGACGAACCATAGATTTTTAGGAATTTAATATCAATTAATAATATAATATGTTTTTAAGAACACTTTTATGTCAATTTTGACACTATTCAATAGTTAATTTTTTTGAAACTCATAACAGATTGATTACTTCGAACAAAGTAAATTAAATCAATCCTAATATATCATATTATCCTAGAAAATTAGTTTAATTCATTAAAAGTTTCATATTATATTTATTTGGGTATTTATAATATCAATTAATTTAATTTTTCACTATTTTAGTAATTACTGCATCATCATTGTGTCATAAATAAAATAAATTATATAATGTCTAAAAATTATAAATAAACTATCATTATGTAGGAAATCTTTTTATATTTCTAATGAATATTTATAATCTAAAATACAACATATATAACCCTATGTAATCATTGTTTTTCTAAACGATATATGCTTGTGTTATTTTTGTATTAATTTTAACTTAATTAAAATAAAGTGTCCCTATCACCTACAAGTGGCACCATGAGGTCCCAAAATCGACCCAAAGATGACTATGGTCGAAAATTTATCAACCAATAAAGCTAGGACACGTTTTAGGGTAATTTAGTATTATTATAATATTATTTTTTAACCCTTATTTACCGGATTTACCCTTAACCATGGTAAATAAAATATTTACCGCAGTAATTATTCAAAATGTCTAAAAATAAAAGTTACCTATTTACAAAATTTGAAAATTCTGATTCCAAATATGGAATCCATTTTTCTAAATTCAAAACACAGAAGTGGCAGAAATTAATTTAAAATTAATTTCCGCTGTCAAAACAAAAAGCGTGTTTTTAAGAGATAATAACTATCAAAAGATTGACACTTGTTTAAGTTCGGTTTAATTGTAAAATTATGTCCAATGACCAAAATTATATTAAATGGTAAAAATATATTATAAATATACTTTAAAACCACTGAAATTCATAATTTATCACTATTAATTATTTTGATTAAAAAAGTTGTTTTTAATTAAAATTTAGTAATTTTCACTATTCATCAAAATATGAAAGTTATCCGAAAAGTATCAAAATTTCACCTTAGGCTAAATTTGATATTCCGATTCCAAAAATGAAGTCCATTTTGAAATATAAAATATATATAATTTCAAAAATTAGGTATTACTATTCATAATGGCTAGTTTGATTGGTTGTGGTGTGTGTTAAAACTCAAGGTTGCGTACAACACACGCTACTGTATTATTCAAAGAAAGCGTACCATGGAAGCTTGGGATGTTTCATTTTAAATTTTTGATGTCCCCAATTATTCAAAGAGTTTAAAATATTGTATTTAAAAAGGGTTCACTATTTAAAGTTGATAAAAGTGCAATATTGAAAATGAATTTGTTCTTCCATTATGTCTAAGATACTCATAATATGGATTCTAAAATTATAAGGATTATATAAAGTTTAAAATTTAGTTAATACTATTCATAACCTCTTTTGAATGGATTTTTTTTGGTAAGTCACGGTGTGATTGAACTCAGTGCTACATGTAGTTGAAGTTATTGAATTATTTTGAAGAAATAACACACTATGAAATCTTGGGGTGTTACATTCTCCCCTCCTTCAAGAAATTGCGTCCTTGCAATTTGAAATTGTTCTTTGAAAATAAAAGGTTGAAAATAGAAAATATATTTGTGGGAAAACCCACATCGGAAATTGGGTTACTAAAATTTAGTCTTAATATGAGGAAAAGAGAAATGAAAGGGTCACCACCAAATTATGATCTCGATTAGGAGAACATTGGTGGAAATTAGAGAAATATAATTGGAGGATAAATGTAAATATTTATAGGTAGTGATTGAGGTCATAAATCACAAACAAGTGTAAAATTGAGGTCCTTAAATTCATCAATCTATGATGATTTGAAATACCATCAGTTCAAAAAAACATAGGGTATTAGGATAACACATTTTTGACGTTTCAAAATATCTTAGTTAAAATCCCACATCGAAAAATGAATTAATGAGGCCTCTATTTAAAATAAAGAGTCGAAAGTATGAAGATTACCAAAAATAACACATACAAGGGTTCCATGTAGGAAAATATGGTTATGGAAGAAAAATATAACCATCAATTATCTAATGGAGAGTGGTAGAGAACATGGCTATTAAAAGGCCCACAATCCCAAAGCCATAAATTAGTGATGATTTAAGGTACCATCTAGGAAAACATTTTTGTTCTAAGTTTCTTTTCTTAATGTTGAGGAATTTATTTATGAGATTGGCTAAGATCATAAGGAGATATACTTACTTTATAATTAGTGTTTTATACATTAATAAATTTCTACCACAAACTCATCTTTCACTCTAAAAGATAATAGAATGTAAAAAATTCTATTTACACTATTCGTATAGGGTTCCAAAATAAACGAATTTATAATTCATCTACAAGATCTTTTAATAAAAACCACATTATTTAATCCAGGACATCTCGTGGGCCAGTGGTAGGTGATACACCCTTGTCGCCCTTCAGTTGCGGGTTCAAGTCTCGCAGCCTTTCCGGACGCGACGGGTTGCCGCCCGACCTCCGGGTTGTCCTTTTATGGCAATCCAAAATAATCCAAACTAGAACTATCCAATATACTTCTGTCCAAACTCACAGTCCAACATTTATAAGGAAGGTAATCATAATATAGATCCTTTTTACCCCATAATAGCATATGAATACCTTCATCATGTATTACCATATTCCTTATTGATTACATTCATGCTCCCTTATTCCATATAGAATGCTGGATATACTTCATTAATCCAAAAATGTTTTAAACCCCAACAATGATGGAATATACAAATCATTAATCAGTTCCAAGGTAGTCAAGAATATCCAATATAATTTATCCAAAACAATCACATACTATTCCAAAATCACTACCTCAGTATCAGAACTATATTATGATTTATCATTCTCTCAACCATATATTTTCCAAAAATTTATCCTACTATTGAGTCACTTTTATTTGCTCCACACAATCTCAAGTCCTTAATGAAATAGTACTGCAGTACAATCCTTATATACTCCATAATTATTATAACAAGTACATTGTTGATAGAACACTCAATTGACATAATCAACATAAGAACTCTAATCATTCCTCTTCATCTGTGGTAGTATCATAACTTGATTATTATCCAATAACATCATTTGCGGCATAGTCTGATGACTGGGACATAGGTTCACGTATTGTCCAAACTCCTTGCAAATGAAGCATTGTACATTTGAAACCATTTTCTTACCCTTGCAGTCACGTACATTGTGCCCTTTTCCTCCACACTTATAACAAACTCCCATTCCTTTCAGGCAAGTTCCAGGGTGTTTCTTTCCACAGTTATCACATATGGGAAAATTCTTCTTTTCCATCTTCCCTTTATCCATATTTCTCTCTTCCATCCTTTTCTTCTCTTGCTTCCCTTTAAATCCATAGGACTCAGTAAACTCTTTACTTATCTTATCAACACATGATATTATTTCATCATATGATGATAATACATGTGAGACTATTTCTCTAATAAATTCTGGATTAGGACCATGAAAGATATAATCCTTCTTTATCATTGGATCATGTGCATTGCTGGAGTTCTCATTCCTTCTACTGGGCACTATTTCTAAACAATGGCATACATTAGATCAGTTTATGAATCAAAATACATAATCCCATACTTATAAAACACTTAACATAAATTGAACTATTTTTGGATATAATCCATAATCATAAAAATGTTTTATTTGAGGAAGTATATGCTCATAAACCCATCATAATGATTTTTAAATAAAATGAGAGTTATCCTAAGCATATCCCCTAGGAGTGTCGTAACCAAGAGTGCAGCAAGGCCCGTTGTCGTGCACCAGTTCCCGTTCGAGTCAAGCTCAAAGTGGTGTTTTTGGGATTTATCCCTAGGTACATCTGTGCCAGAGCCGCCTCTACCTGCTCGTATCCAGACAGGGATGTATTTCTCGGAAAACTCACAAAATCTCTACAATACCAAAATTCTAGGAAGTTCTTCTATACTAATCCTCAAAGTTAATTTTAGGTCTACGTGGTCTAATCAGAGTTTATCTAAATCTAGCTTCCAATTTTTGTACTAAACTTCCTCTAATACCAACTGTAACGCCCTAACCCTAGTTACCCAGAGTCGGTGCATTATTACATAACATTGGCATGATCACAAGAAAGATCAAATATCGAAAGACCGATTGGTTTAGTAGCCTTGGAAACACTAGATATATTCATAAGTCTTACATTACATCATAAAATGAAAAAATACTACAACAACATATTGTCTCCATAAACCACACTCATATCCCCACATAATATCCCTGCAGGTCATTCATAATTTACTTCTTCACTTCCTGGGAAAAATAAAACATAGAAAAGGGGTGAGCTCAAATTCCCAGTAAGGATAACAATATACCGGAAACTTTCATAAATAAGAATAAACATTTAAGGATATGTATAACTAAAACAAAAGCCTTTTAAACTTGAACTTCAACATATTATGGAAAAAGTAAAATGAAATAATTCCATTTGCTTGTTCAAATGGATATTCTACTAATCGAATAATCACATGCAATATCAATAACCACTTTCATAATGTTGGAATGCTTAATGCCAGACTATCATAAACACATAGACAAGGCCTCGTGCCAAGACTACAAATAAGATTTTTCCAAGGACTTGTGCCAAGACACTAGTTTGTCTCATGAGACCTACCGATTCAATTTTTTTTAGAATATACTTACATTTAAAATTGCAAAAATACACTCCAGTGTTTTTCTGAAATCATTATTCGAGGTTCTAAAAACAAAATAAATAATTTTGCGACTAATCGACTAATTATAGGCCATGATGGGTCCACTCCCAATCCCTTCCTATCTACCAAACTCGAGAGTCAGGTTTTCTGAAAACATTTTTATGCTTGCGTTAAATACGTATACATTTGCACTGTATTTTCATATATTTGAGAGAAATGTCTCCTTTTTGAAATCATTTAAAAATCACATAACTATAAAAGAAAAACATTATTTTGAAAATATCCTTACAAGAGTGTAAGGGAAGATTCAAAGGTATAATAATGGTAGTGAATAACTGCACCTGCCGTATAAGTTAAAAAAAACATTCTTACCTTAATTTTGTCGAAAAGGTTAAAAAGCACCTTGTTTGGAAAACGGAAAGATTCCTTTATAAACCTCTTATAAAAAGTCAAACAAGGGTATAAATGACTTTAACCCATATTATTGTAAATAGTAAAAATGTTTTGAAATACATTTTTAAGAAACATGGATGTGGATGATAAAGAGATCCCAGTAGATTATTACGTATAAACAACCTCGGATAATGAAGAGATTGTGAAATAACCCTTACCAATTTGGTAACTTATGAAACATACAACCCATGAAAGATTTATCATACAATGATTATGTAAATACACATAAATTAGAGTGTATTACACAAAGAATATAATTATGGGTAGTACATACACCACACAAAATTTAATGGTGGCAATATGGCATGAATCTCACGGGAATAAAGAGTGAGATGAAAACCCCTTACCTTGTACTTTTCCTTGGTTTGGGTAGGTTAACCTCCAGTATAATGGTGAAATTATTGTTATTAAATTATTAAAGAATCATATATATTAATATTATATCATATATGATCTTTTAATATTGATTTGATAATAATATCTTAGTATTATCATTGTTTCGGGTGTTAACTTACTTGTTTTCTTTTATATGTTTTGTTAATTAAGACATGTTTGTAAAGGATAGGTTGTATATTATTCATATCCAGAATGATATCAAGTCCTTAAACATCATTTTTTAAATCATCAAATGATAATTATACTTTAATAGATACGATGGAGAATGAATCTCATCACGTTCGTGGAGACGGTAGTCCGTATGTACGCACGAGCGACAATATCATTCTTTTGATATTAAAATAATATATAAATGGATGTTATATCATATATAATGACTCATTAACATGTTATATTTATTATGTACATGAGTTACACATCATTATTATACCCATCCAAATAATATTATATTGAATAACAATTACACCACGACGTGGAGACGGTAAGCCGTACGTACGCACGTATGGTGACATGTTATTCAAAGGGTGGATAGAATATTGAATATGGTTGTACCATATTTATAATAACATCACAGAATATATATGATACTGGAGTTATTACTTTATAATGGTAACAACAAAGGAAGAATAAGTGGAAGAAGAAATGAACTTGGAAAAAGGGTGGGGAAATCATTACCTCTTCTTCGGGTTCTTCCTTTCGATTTGATCAAAAGGGCTCCTTAGGTTGGCTTTCTGATCAAACTAAGGCAACTAGGTTGTAGTGAGTGAAGTTGGGAGAGTATTTGGGCAGAGTTTGGCCGAACCAAAAGGCTTTGAAGGTGTGAAGAAATGAGAAGGAGGAGTGCCCTTTTATAAGAGGGGTGAGGGGCAACTTTGGAAAAGCTTGAGATATTAGTTTATAATAAAATCATAATCGGTTTCCAATGGCTCCAAAGTTGAATATTGAAAGGTTAAGGTGGGTATGGGTCGAAAAAAACTCAACCAATAGAATTTAGATAGGTTTGGGTACTTATATTAACCTTATCTTTATGTATTAACTCTAAGTTAATTAGTTTCACTTTTACAATGTTTCTTTGTATTTTTATATAATATGGTTAATAAACATACTATATACATCCAAGCGACCCCCAAGTGGTCCATTAATGATGAACATATCATGATATAAGTCACTTGGAAGAACTGTAGATTTTTAGGAATTTAATATCAATTAATAATATAATATTTGTTTTAAGAACTCTTTTATGTCAATTTTGACACTATTCAATAGTAGATTTTTTTGAAACTCTTAACAGATTTATTACTTCGAAAAAAGTAAATTAAATCAATCCTAATATATCATATTATCCTAGAAAATTATTTTAATTCATTAAAAGTTTCATATTATATTTATTTGGGTATTTATAATATCAATTAATTTAATTTTGCACTGTTTTATTAATTACTGCATCATCATTGTGTCATAAATAAAATAAATTATTTAATGTCTAAAAATTATAAATAAAATATCATTATGTAGGAAATAGTTTTATCTTTCTAATGAATATTTATAATCTAAAATCAAACATATATAACCCTATGTAATAATTGTTTTTCTAAAAGATATATGCTTGTGTCATTTTTGTATTAATTTTAACTTAATTAAAATAAAGTGTCCCTATCACCTACAAGTGGCACCATGGGGTCCCCAAATCGACCCAAAGATACCTATGGTCTAACATGTATCAACCAATACGGATAGGGCACGTTTTAGGGTAATTTAGTATTATTATAATATTATTTTTAACCCTTATTTACCGGATTTACCCTTAACCATGGTAAATAAAATATTTACCGCAGTAATTATTCAAAATGACTAAAAATAAAAGTTACCTATTTACACAATTTGAACATCCTGATTCCAAATATGGAATCCATTTTTCTAAATTCAAAACACAGAAGTGGCAGAAATTAATTTAAAATTAATTCCCGCTGTCAAAACAAAAAGCGTGTTTTTAAGAGATAATAACTATCAAAAGATTGACACTTGTTTATGTTCGGTTTAATTGTAAAATTACGTCCAATGACCAAAATTATATTAAATGGTAAAAATATAATCTAAATATACTTTAAAACCACTCAAATTCATAATTTATCACTATTAATTATTTTGATTAAAAAAGTTGTTTTTAATTAAAATTTAGTAATTTTCATTATTCATCAAAATATGAAAGTTATCCGAAAAGTACCAAAATTTCACCTTAGGATAAATTAGATATTCCGAATCCAAAAATGAAGTCCATTTTG
The DNA here is from genome assembly GCA_963277665.1 of Viscum album. Taxonomy (NCBI): domain Eukaryota; kingdom Viridiplantae; phylum Streptophyta; class Magnoliopsida; order Santalales; family Viscaceae; genus Viscum; species Viscum album. Next base: position 85,053,629 of record OY728151.1, on the reverse strand, counting down.
AAATATAAAATATATTTAATTTCAAAAATTAGGTATTACTATTCATAACGGCTAGTTTGATTGGTTGTGGTGTGTGTTAAAACTCAAGGTTGCGTACAACACACGCTACTGTATTATTCAAAGAAAGCGTACCGTGGAAGCTTGGGATGTTTCATTTAAAATTTTTGATGTCCCCATTTAGTCAGAAAGATTAAAATATTGTATTTAAAAAGGGTTCACTATTAAAAGTTGTTAAAAGTGCAATACTGAAAATGAATTTGTTCTTGCATTATGTCTAAGATACTCATAATATGGATTCTAAAAATATAAGGATTATATAAAGTTTAAAATTTAGTTAATACTATTCATAACCTATTTTGAATGGATTTTTTTTGGTAAGTCATGGTGTGATTGAACTCAGTGTTGCGTGTAGTGCAAGTTATTGAATTATTTTGAAGAAATAACACACTATGAAATCTTGGGGTGTAACATTCATGGTTGGCCATGACTCGTCCAATAATGGTAGGGCATGTTTCAAGGTCATTTCATAGTATTATAACATTATCTTTACCTTAAATTACACTAATTACCTTTAATCAAGATTAATAAAACTTAAAAGTTACTATTCACAAAAAATTATTTTAATCCCATTGAACCACATTTTACATAACAATGAAGACCATGTATGTTGTATTTTTGAAATTCAAATCACAGTAGTTGTAAAGTTTCATTTAAACGAAAAATGAGTTTTTTAACTACCACTTAGTGGTTTCACTATTTATCAAAATTAAAGTTTTTCACAAAAATACAAAAAAAATCACCCTAAGATATATTTGATATTCTGAATTAAAAAATGTTGTATATTTTACAAAATTAAAAACATATATTTTTCATTAATTAATTTAATAATTAATTCCCACTGTCAAAACAAATAGCGTGTTTTTAAGAAACAATATCTATTAAAAGATTGACACTAGTTCAAGTCCAATTTCAAAGTGAAATTAATTCCAATGACCACCATTGGTTTAAATGGTAAAAATATATTCTAATTTAACTTTAAAACAAATTCAAAATGTGATCTAGTCATACAAATAAATTAAATTAAAAAGTGGTTTTGAATTAAAATACAACATTTTTCACTTATTCATTAAAAATGGACTTTATCAAAAAAAACCTACACAAAGTAAATTTTTATATCCCAATTCTAAAGAAGGATTTTATTTGTTCCAATATAACATATAAAATTTTCAACAAGTGGATTTAAAAAGGGTTCGCCATCAAAAGTGGGTTAATCGACCTTTTAAAGAATATTAGAATATTTACGCTTAAAATTGGATTCATTGGCATTTTAAGCCTCTAACAATTATTAGATAAAAGTAAAAATATTTTACAAACACATATAATCATTTTATAGTTAGTTCTGTTCATTCCCTCCATTACAACGGCTAGGCATTAACTACCATTAAAGTAATATTATTTTATTATTAGAGTGCAACGTAAGATTTCCAAGAAACTCGTTGTTGTGTATTGGGAACGCCATCGAGCATAGCATTCCATTTAAATTAATATTAACATTTTACTCACAAATATGGATAAATATAAAAATGTCATATTCTTTATTTACCTGGGGTGTTACATCCTTCTCCCCTTTTGGGAATTGTGTCCCCGCAATATTAAAATTGGGCTCGGAAACTTCAATGAAAGTCCCACATTAGAACAAGAGTCGGTAAAACTATAACTTTAAAAGAAAGAAAGAGAAGTACAGAGGTCACCCGAGTTATCCCATACTAGGATTCCATGTAGGAAAACGAGGATATAGAAGAAAAAAAGGGTCATGTTCTAAGGGAGAGTGGAATAAAACATCTTTATGAGAAAGTTAACCACCAGAAAATCACAAACATGTGATGGGTTAAACGGTATTTGATTCCCCAGTAGGAAAAGTTAACAGACAACATTTTAGTTTTAAGTTACTTTTCATTACGGAATTTGTTTATGAGCTTAACTAAATCTTAAGGAAACATACTTACTTGTCATGTTGACTTTCAACTTTTACTTGATTTCTTACACAAACTCATATTTTCGCGAAAAGACGAGTATTTAGGAAGACTTGTTCACATTAAGAGTACTATTATCAACTTCTAGAGAATCACCTAATCCAAAAAATAGAACTATATACTTCCCATGTCTTTAGACCTTAACCAAAACCAAAACCAAAAAAGTTTGTACAAGATCATATAATACCCAAAAAGGATAATCCGTTATAAAAAAATTTATTCTTAATATCAAAAAAATTTCAAACATTACCCAAAGTTCCACAAAGACCATTAAATAAACATCTATCCATAAAATTGTTCAAAGTAATCAAAAATAATATTGAAACCCAAATATCTGAAGGATTTAATCACATAGTCTTCCAAGATAAATCATATCATTTATCTCCATATAACATCAGTTACGCTTAAATTCTCATACTAAAAAGTAATTAACCTAATCACATATCCTCCATGATAGGTAAATAATTTCCATAGATAACCCAAAATCAACTTATTCTAGATTCATAAGATCATCTAACTAAAATGAATTAGTCAAAATAACCAGGGACTTCACATAGACCAGTGGTTGGCGATAACTACCAGTCGCACTTTGGTTGTGGGTTCGATTCCCATAGCTTCATCCGACGCGACAGGTTGTCGCATGGTCTACGTGTTGTCCTTTTTCAAAAACTACACAATTCTTATAAGATTCCCTAAAAAGTGATAAAATCTTCAAAAATAGCCATAACATAATTTAACCACAATTTTATCTCATGTCATTCATATTCCATCCTAACATATAGTAACACATAATTTCCTCAAAAGTAAGGATCATATAAACCCTAATGGTTACCTTTATAATTATTACCTGAACTACCAAATCAAGTTGGTTCTCTCATACATGATGAATTGGAGAACTCACCAAGGTTCAAGGGGTTGATCACGACTCCTGGTATTTGGTTTAGAATAACCATGAGAGTTCTCATTGAATCCCCCATTTCATACAGTCTCTTAATATGAGAACCACCATAGTTTCCATCAAACCCATTGTCACTTTGGTGCCTACTAGATCCATCCATTTACTAAAACCAAAAAGGTCAGTGTGAGTATATCAACAAAATCATCATGTACTAAAGAGTAAGATAAACACTAAGATATAATTATCCAAGTTATCTCAAACTCATTCCAACTTTCATAAATAATAATTCCTCTATCTAATATAATAACCATTGTGGTTATACAAAACCTGTCACTTATGCTTAAACAGCACTCTAACCTCTAAATATATCTAAACCAACCTTTGAAACCAACTATAAGGACTCGACCTTAGTACATTACATATTCTTGAATTAAATGAATAAATCACATTGAGGATCTTTTCAGGTTTACAGTTTTAGAGAATTAAGACATAATTATTACATCTCAAAGATTACAAGGTAGACACATCTACTTCGTTTCCATTTTTTTCACAAAAAAATAAACTCTTCAACAAAAGAGTCATGTCTAGTTCCATGTTTTAGACATCATGACATTTCATTGATCTCATGCTTGACTATTTTCCACATTAAGTCATGTGAAAAACATTTCAAAACATGGGATGAGCATAAAAAGCTCAGTAAGGGTTATAACAATATAGAAAGAAAACATTAGTCCATGTATACATACGAATCAGTGAAATCATACATTACTCATAAAACATAAGCACTTTAACATACCTCATTAAATCATAAAATTTAGGAATAACTCATAGAAATCATAAGACATAAAGGTAACTTGAGGCATTCATAACATTCTTACGTAGGGAGTTACCCTCATGGTTACATTTGGAATACCCATCACAGTATATTCCCTAAATATCTTCGGTGAAACCTTAGAATTTAACTCCTTCGCATTACCCAATGCATTAGAGAGCTATATCGGGCTCACCCACCCTTAGTTTTTCACGGAACCACTCGATTTCATAAACATTGCCCAAGAACCTTAACATAATCATAACACTTAAAACATGCATAAGAGAAACATAAAATTTCCACATTTCAATCACAAGAGATCACATCATGATATCATCATAAATATAAAACATATAAAAAATCATTAAAACTCTCTAAGAGAAAAATCCCTTTATACTTTGAAAATATTAAAAGAAGACATTTAAAAGAGATTTTAGGATCAAAGTGTCCCATACCACTTCGAAACTTTTCAAAGGGTTTTAAAACATTCATGTACCTATAAAAAATCCTTGAAACCATTTTTAAAACATGGACATGGATGATAAATTTTTCAAAGAATAAGTCTTTAAAACCATTAAAACAATGTTTTAATAAAAGAGTCATTTTCTATTTTTAACATTTAAATTATAATACACAAGAAAGTAGACCATTTTCAAAATATTTAAATGACATTAGTATAGACATAATATGGATATCGAATGTCAAAGGGGATGTATATATGCTTTATAAAAGAATAAAAGTGCATATCATTAAGAAATGTCTCAATGAGAATAAATGGAGATGTAATCCCAATCAAGGATCATGCCATTGGAGCAAGGATAAAGAAATGACATAATTATGTTTGAAAAATATAAATACACCAAATATAATTGGATACTCTATGTTAAACAACAAGATGTCATCCACACATATTCATATCATGAAATAATCAAGAAGTAGAGGTTTAACCCAACGAATTGAAATTGGGTTAAGAAGTTCCCTTGCAAAAATTCGACAGACTAACGTCGTTGCATCAAATTTTAGAAAAAAGAGTTGATGAGAGAGATAAAGGGTATCTCATCACTTGGACATAAAATTTATAGAAATAAGGATATATAAGAACATATCCCAACATAAGAAGATGTAATTTAAAAGGCAAAACAAAAAGAAGTCTTTTAAAAATATGAGGGTGAAATGTTCCCTTACCGACTTGGGTAACTTTCGAAACGTACACCGCATGAAAGAAGGACTATACAACATTGATGTAAATACTCATAAACGAAATTATATTAAACAAAGATTAGAATAATGGGCAGTACATACACCACTCAAAGGAAATGGATGCGAATGTAGCATAAATCTCACAGGAATAAAAGTGAGATGAAAAGTCCCTTATGAAAACTCGGCAGCCTAACGACGCCTCTTAAAACATCCAACAATGGATTTATGAGATCAAATAGGGTCTCTCATAATATGAACATAAAAATTACAGAATTTGGAATATAAAATAATATCCCCAATATAATAACATGGAGCTTAAAATAAATGACATAAAGGAGAATACATGAAAAGAAAGAGAGAGGTAGGATCCCTTACCTCAAGTCTGACTTGTCTTGTTCGTTTCTTTATATTCCTGAATAATAAAATAGATTTAATTTCTAATTTCTTAAGAACATTTTTCATGTTAATTATTCCTTTTATATCACTTATTACCATGTTATAAGCATTATGTAATTATTTTAGTTAATAACAGTCATTTCGTCGATCATTGGTACTTGAGTCAAAAATAAACTTGTTATAATTACAAGTTGTTCATGTGGTAAAATATCCATTATAACCAGAATTATATTCATGATTTAGATATCATATATATCATATATATCTATTGTATACATGAATTTATAATAATACATAACATTTAAAGGTTAGAAATGAAATGCACCGTTCATGGAGACGGTAAGCCGTACGTACGCATGAACGCTACATTCATTTCTATTTCATATTTAATGGAATTAAAACAAAATGAGATATATATATATATATACTATAATTACAGTATAATATATATGTTATATAGGTAACATATTTTTATTTATTTCATTCTTTATACATTCCATGTATTGCAAGAATGAGTCACATCACTTGAGGGGGCGGTAGTCTACACTTCCTCAAATGCAAATATCGCATTTTCACAACATTAAAAGCATAAAGGTATGTTTTAAATGTAAAATACATAAGAATATAGAGGAAGTAAATATAATAAATCATAAATAAATATAGTGCCATCATAATTTCCACCATGAGAGGTGGTAGGAGAATATAGAACAATCATCGTTTCGTGAGGCAGTCATTCACCATCCACAGAAACAGTATATTCTTTAACCATTAGATAGAAGTGTGTGTATGTGTAGCTCCAATAATTCTCATAAAAACATAATATTATATTTAATATACTGGTTTTGTTACAAAATAATGGAATACAAAGATTTTAGGGTGTTGGAGAAGCAAAATAAAACAAAAGAACATAAGAGAGAACATTACCTTTAAATCGGGTAACTCATTTTGGATTGAACCAAAAGGGTTTCTTGAAGAGCTTTATTCCTAAGGTATGGCCTCTAGGATGAATAGAGGGATGTGGAGAGATAAAATGAGCAGAGTTTGGCCAATCCAAAGGCTTGATAGGTGTGGGTAAGGAGGTATAGGTGGTGCCTTTTATAAGAGAAAGGAGGGGCACTCTTGGAATGTCTTGAAAAGTTACTTTATTATAAAATAATTTTAGGATATTAAAGGTCCCACAATTATATATTTCGAGGGTAAGGTGATAAGAGTTCTAAATCTACCCATCCAATAGGTTTTTGACAAGTGTAAGTCTTAGATTTTACCTCATCCTCTTATTTTATTTCAATCGTTCATTAATGAGATAATCACTGCATCATCATGGTGTCAAAAATAAATTTTTTATTTAATGTCTAAAAATTTTAAAAAAAAATTAGCATGATGTAGGAAATCTTTTTAGATTTCTAATGAATATTTCTAGTCAAAACTATAACTTGTATAACCAGATGTAATTTTTTTTTTAGTAAAACAATACATGTTTGTGACATTTTTATTTTAACTTTAAATAGAAAGTTATTAATGGCATTTTCCTACCAAAGTGGCTCCATGGGGTCCCCAAGTTGACCCATGGATTTTCCTGGTCTACCATGACTCATCCAATAATGGTAGGACACGTGTCAAGGTAATTTCTTATTATTATAACATTATCTTTACCTTAAATTACACTAATTACCTTTAATCACGATTAATAAAACATTCAAGTTACTATTCACCAAAAAAATATTTTAATCCCATTGAACCACATTTTAGATCCTAATTACAACCATGTATGTAGGATTTTTGAAATTCAAATCACAGAAGTGGTAAAGTTTCATTTAAACAAAAAATGAGTTTTTTAACTACCACTTAGTGGTTTCACTATTCATCAAAAATTGAGGTTTTTCAGAAAAATACCAAAAATTCACACTAAGCTATATTTGATATTCTGAATTGAAAAATGATGTCTATTTTACAAAATTCAAAACATATATGTTCCATTAATTAATTTATTAATTAATTCCCCTTGTCAAAACAAATAGCGTGTTTTTAAGAAACAATATCTATTAAAATATTGACACTAGTTTAAGTCCAATTTCAAAGAGAAATTAATTCCAATTAACACCATTGTATTAAATGGTAAAAATATATTATAATTGAAATTTAAAACCAATTCAAAATATGATCTAGTCATATGAAAAATTAGATTAAAAATGTGGATTTGAATTAAAATACTACATTATTCAGTTATTCATTAAAAATTGACTTTATCAAAAAAATAACAAAAACCAACACAAAGGAAATTTTGATATCCCAATTCTAAAGAAGGATTTTAGTTGGTCCAATATAACATTTAAAATTGTAAAAAAGTGGATTTAAAAAGGGTTCGCCATTAAAAGGTGTTTAATCGACCTTTTAAAGAATATTAGAATATTTACGCTTCAAATTGGATTCATTCGCATTTTAAGCCTCTACCATTTATTGGATAAAAGTTATAATATTTGAAAAAAACATATAATCATTTTGTAGTTAGTTATGTTCATTCCTGCCATTACAATGGAATGGTTTTAACTACCATTTAAAATAATATTATTTAATTATTAGAGTGCAATGTAAGATTTCCAAGAAACTCGTTGTTGTGTTTTGGGAACGCCATTGAGCATAGAATTCCCTTTAAATTAATATAAACATTTTACTCAAAAATATGGATAAATATAAAAATTTCATATTCTTTATTTACTTGGGGTGTTACAATATTACAATAAAAGTAGATATTTATAAGGCCATCACGACTATGCAGTAATGAGTTCCATCTCTTTAGATGACTGATATCTATTATTTAAGTAAAAATATAGAAACCCTAAATGAAAATCCAATACTCCTCTAATGTCATGTAATTAATATTGAATCATGAATTCAATAATAATTATATCCCATTTAGTGTGACCATCCATCAATGGAGGGAACACTATTCTCATCTTGAATCGACATCTCATTTATCCTGGATGAATCTTCAAAATTGATATGTGAATTGGGTATCCCTATTAGAAACAACTTCATATAGGAATCCATGAAGCCTTATAATCACTTACCCATATTAATATCATAAATACTCAACTTTGGGTGTATCAAAAATATGAATAAAGTGATATTATTTTTCCAACTAGGAATTCAGTACCCAAATTTCAGTCTATCCTCATAGAGTATGTGACATCCAAACAATGAAATTCATCAATATCTCATTCCATTTTGAAGTCATAATGGGGAGTTGTTAATGTAAACCTGAAGGATTATAATGCTCATATTTGATATAATAAATGTATAAAAATGAGATATATCAGCGATATATCATTTTGAACTTGTCCACTAGAATTAGTGCCTCAAATCTTATTCCATTCTAGTCACGCATCGTTAATCATCCCACTATGAATGACGACAATCCCCAATCGCATCATCTATCATAGGTGATGGAATGAAATAAAAATTATTAAAATAAAGAATTTAATCTATAGAGAGATATAGGAAATTTAACTATGGCCTCACCCTCAAATACATAATTCCATAGAACTCAACATCATGTAGTTTCTCCTTGAGGATAATCTCATGAAGAAGGAATTTAAACAGAACACTTTCTAGAATTCATAATGTCTCATCCCCCAAGACATCCAAATTCATACAAGTGAAGAGTTCCATGAGATTCCAAACCTCTTATGATTCCTTCATAAAATACTACGGAAAATTATTTTCAATTTTTTGACCAAAAAATTTCTCCATCTTAGGGGAGAAAGAAATATAAATGTCAAATTATTGAATAAAATCAACACATTGCATCTGATTATAACACCCCGAGTTGTAGTGAATTATTAATGAATAAATTAAATTTTTTTGATAGATTTATTAACATTAAACACCAAGTTATTATTTCAATAAACACATCACCATGTGAAGCATAAACTACATGAAACATTAGGTTATCTAGCATTACACACGACATTCAGTTTTAAAAATACCAATATATACTCTTAATAATATTATTCAAATGAAACCATTATAACATTTCTCTTAAAATTGGTGACTTGAATAGTAATAAATAATTTTTAAATATTATTTAAAATTATTTTATAGGATGAAAACTTATTGGTTAAAATGAACTTAATATTCATTGAATGCTATATATGTTTCGAAATTATAATCATTCAAAAAATGTTTTTTTATTACTCCATCTCATACACAATAATAAAAATAAAATTTGATCATTTTAGAATGTTAATTTTATAGAATAAACATTATTATTAAAATATTTATGTTTAAATTATGTAAGGATGAGTCAATTGTATTTTTTTCATTATTTTCATTTTTTATTAATAGTGAAAAAACTACAATTTAATTGAAAACTACATTTTTATTTTATATATTTTGAAAAGTATATTATATTTAAAAATTATTTAACAATATAATTAGTTAAAAAAACAAATTAATCCAGTTTAGGTTATTTTATTATATTTTTTATTAAATTATGATATAACAACATTGAAATTTTTTGAACATTTTTCTTTAAAACCCTGCTTTTTTATCATGTATGTGGGATTAATTTTAAATTAAATGTTTCCACTTATGTTAATGATATTTCGAAAATCATAATACATATCTGGTATCTTCATTATTTATATTTTCATATTTGGTGAAACTATTATTTTACCAAAATTAATATTAAAAACAATAAAAATTAATTACCACTTTTAAGGTAACAATGTGTTTACTATGGGAAACCCAAATTATTAATGTTAAAAAAATCCCAAAACATTTTCAACACACAATTTATTGAAATATTTTGACCTTATTTCTTCTATTATATATAATGGCACATCATTAGATAGTTGTTACAGGATCAAAACGTCTATGGAATTATTTCGTTCACAAAATTACAAGTGTTCATCGATGGGATTTTTTTTCAAACCTAAGGATGATACTCGAAGAGGAGGTAACATTCATCAATGAGCCTTTTTATTTCATCCTCCACCTCCTTCTATTCATATTATAAATTTATTATATAATAGTATTATCATTATACATAAATTGAGATGTTTTAATTTTAATTTATTGACTTAAACTATCCCCACATTCATCAGACGGGTTAAGAAATCATCATTTATAGGTATGGAGTACTTTGACCTCTTGAGCTTATGTAATTAGTTTTTACATTACCACCTATAAAGGATATAAATAATTATATATTTACTATTTATATATTATATCTATGATATTATTATAATTCAAGAATTATTACATTTCATATACCTCCATACTAACCATTTTGTGGAATTATAATAATGATTCTCATGTGTTCGGTGGACTACAGCCTCATAAAGCGATGTGATTCATTTACATTTCACATAAAGGATAATAAGGATAATTTTAAGAAAAATATGTGATATATATTTTATTAAATCGATTTTATAATGATATTATATCATTTATCTATTTTTTCTATCCAAAATGAAAATGGAAACAACATCCATGTATACTTATGACCTATCACTTCCATGAAAAATGAATTCCATTTTATATCACTAAATTTTATGGATTAATCTAAATAAATTTATAAAATATAAATAAGATATTTATAACATGGTTATAAATATTTATATGAATATATAATTATCAAATTAAGATTAATAAAAATAAAAAATGAAAATGCATATGGGAAAAGATGGTTATTACCCGAAACGTAACATTCACATGGAATTGTTAATAGGAAAGTAATATAATGTCACAATAAAATAATATATTTTATGATATATTTTTTTTAAAATAGGTTTATAATAAACTTATATTTATTACATAAGTTGTTTTAATGTGTATGAAAAAAGTCAAGAATTATGGTAAGATATTTTTTCCTAATTTTCTTTCTTTGAGATGTATGTTATTTAATGAACCTATATTATTTCATGAGGTGTGTATCCAGACCCTATGACAGGTAGCATAATGAATTTATTTATACATGTGATATTTTAGGTTCTATTAAATTTTATACCTTCCTGTGGATTATGATTCAATTTTACCAAAGTGTTAATGATTTTATGTTACAATCTCATTGTTTATCGAGATTTTTTATTGTTATGTTTCCAATGATAAAATTTTATGATACATCTTAAAAAAACACATGAATTTTAGTCTCCTATATTTTTTCATGTTCTGTTTATGTGATAGTTCTAATTTCCTACTCATTAGTAATAAAAATAATTGAGAAGATATTTTTAGTAAAATCATACATTATTTTTTAGGGAAATCTATTTTCTCTTAAACAAATATTCCAAAAAATAATTTAATTTTTATTTATTATAATCCTACTATTTTTTAAAAAACACTAATGTTTTAATTTTGTTCAAATAAAATTTTTAATGGAATCTTCATTTCATTTTCCAGAAAATTCTTATTTGGGTTTTGTTGAAAATGTGAAATTATTATTTATTTTAAGGTGTACCATATGAACAAACCATCCCATATTAATGAAAAATATCCTATTTTAATAATAGTTTGAATGATTTCATTTTCATTTTAAAATAAAAATATATTCAATTTTTTTTGTTTTAACTTGTTTTTTTAAAATATAAAAGTATATTTTCCTCAAGAAATGTTTTAAATAATCAATGAAAATCATTTTCTATATAATATTACATAGGTTAATGTTACGTATTCATTAATGGTGATATGATACAAGGATAAAATTATTATTATTTCACAAAATTTTTTATGTTTATGATTCAATTATTTTTTCCAATCCTATTTCCCTTACATAGGATCTATAATGATAAAATTCATAAAAACACATTTATTTTTTCATATTTTATGTTATGATGAGAAGACTAAATGATTATGAAAACTATCTATTTTATAGATTCTATGTTATGATGAAATATTCATGAAAAAAATGAATTTATTGTGTTTTGATATGATGAATTTTTTATGATCTTGTGGGACACATAAATATGGTTTTAATTATGAGTTTGGTGGCACATATATCTTCATCTGATGCATAGGTAAAAGATTTATATTTCCTGAAATATACATTAATTTAATGTGGAGAAAACTTGGTTTACTTGGGGAACTTTTCCACTATTATGGTATTGGGAGTGAACCTTGACTACTATGATGGTTTAGGGAGTGAACTCATTCCACTATGATAACCTTGGTAATGATTATTGAATTATATAGAATCAATTTTCAATTCTTATGTGCATGCCAAAAATCTATGTCTTATTCCAATGTTATTCTCTCATAGTTCATTTTCCTTGATTTTATTCTAATTAATGTCTTAGTAATAGATAATATTTATTCTATGAGTCATTATTAAGAACATTTATTTTCATAACATAGTTTTCAAATGAAATTATAATGTTCTCATAACCTTATGTTCGTGTTCTGATTACATACCTCCCTTTTTATCCTTAATGAGTATATTATATCTTCCATTTATATGTTTTCTTTACACAATTTGTATATAAATGTATTACAAATGTTATGTAAACGGATAGTACCATTTATGAACATTTTATGATATGATATAGTTTACCTATAGATCAGTTTTTTGTACTTCCATGTATCTGAAAACACTGATCTATTATAGTTTTGAATTCTGTGTGTGTTTAATTTAATGAATATTTAAAAAAATGATATCTTATCTATGTGTAATAATCCTGGTCCATATATTTGGTATCTTATTATTTGTTTAGAAAAATGTTGGAAACTAATATTATCAAACCTTAGTGATATCACTATGGAAATATATGAGAATAAGTCTAAGGATGAGTCAATGTATACAAATATTTAAATAAATTATAATAAAGGCTAAAGAAAGTAATTTCTATGAAATTACATTATTTTATGAATAGTATAAGGGGATTTTTCTCCTGAAAAGAGGTTTCTAAGTGTAATTTCCATCAAAATGGATCATTAAACTGGACTGGAATGTTACCTGGTGCATGAAAATGGGCCTTTTGCACACCCAGTTTAACACTCTTGGGGGATGTTATTTGGAAACCCACAAAAACATTATGATCCATCAAGAATTATTTAAATATAATATGACATTTAATGACCTAGGATAAGCCTAAGGTGTCATTAATTAAAGAATGTTTCATGATATAAACATCATATAGGTGATTTTTCACTATTTTGTGGTTCCCAATCATGATAATTATTTCACATACTATTCATTTTTGTTTTACTCCCTAGATAGAACTCAAAGGAATCATTTTATTAATGTGTGTGATGAAAAACAATGATTATCCTCATAATAATAGAAATTTTATGGGATCTAAAATTCAAAATCTCATTGCAATTTTCCATCAACATTATCATGCTATGAATCATACTAAACTAAAAAACAAACAAATGAGGGAAGTACATTCTATTATGTCCATAGTGAGGAAGCATCCACATTATTTTAGTAGGTCTTATTATTCACTAGTTTCTAAAAAAGGATCAAAACCACTCAAAATATATTCTTCATTATCGAGTTTTTAGAAGAATAAAAATTCATTTTGGTTGTCTAACATTTAAAAGGTGAGGCAAATAAATGGTGGGAATATGTCAAATATATGATGCAACATTGTGAAATTTAATACATGGATTGGTAAGAGTTCAGGAATTTTTATTTCAAAAATTATTTTACTTGAATTCTTCATTTGAAGATAGAGAAGGCGTTTATTGAGAAAAATAAAAAGGATAATGAATCCATTGGTAAAATCAATGAAAATTTTACTAGGCTTTCATGGTATGCTTATGATTGTGTCATGTATGTGTAATGTAAGGTTTATGTATTCATTAATGGAATAAAAAAAATAATCCAAAGAGACTTCTCCATAATATGTTTCATTATATATGAATTTATTTTTTTATCTTCCATCAGGGTGGAAATAGAGGTTGGAGTTAGTTATCCATCTCATTGCTTTTACAATAATAAAAAAATTGAATTTAATGGAAAATATAAGAACCATGATGATAATAACATGATATTTCATTTATAATAAAATTTTGGGAAGAATAATCTAGGAAAATATATTAAGGTGACTAATAAATGATTTAAGTGTGGAAGTGAATGTAATTGGGAAATTTATTTCTGATGTAAGGGGAAGAAGTTAGCTAATGGTGAGAATAGATAGAAAGTCATATAGAATCTACCACCATACACATAATGTCTCAAATTTTATGAGTATGGGAATAATGCTAACTACTAACCAAATCTAAAGGTCAATGAAGATGATCAACTTCACCAACCACTTAATAATATACACAAATATATAAATCTCATGATATCACTATTTTTGATGAGGAGTGTGATATTGATGTTGTTAAAGGTAAACATATCATCAAATATAAAACTTATAATGTATTATTTGATAATTTTTATAAACATTTTTTCACATAGAAATATTTTTGTATGGGCATCAATATTCTAACAAAATGATTATATTTTTAATTAGAAATAAAACCCCCTAATGGTACGATGATTCCATCTCAAATATATGAATCCTCTCGTGTTGATGTTGTGGGGGGATGTGATTTCTAAAAAATATCTCATCCCCCATCTACTTTAAAATGATGTTATATTGGGAATGGATTAAATTTATCAATATAAATCCCAAATAAATTATTAGGTAAGGGAAGTCACAATTGATATTACTAGACAACCTATGTTTTTATCTCAATATGATGATATTTAATATCTTATTATGGATATGACAACCATTGTATGGATCTTAATTACCATTCAAAATGTTTCTTTATCTCATATGGACATGGAGAAACACAGAAGAGAGGACATTCATATTGTTCAGGAATTTTTTGATGACTTTATGTAAGAGTTTCATTACATTCCACCAAATTCTAAACTTGAGTTCTCAATAGAACTCATTCCTGAAACAATGCCAATTTTATAGACTCCCTATAGAATGGATTAGATCCGGTTACCTGAATTGATGACGAAACACTAGGAAAACATAAACAAGATATCCATTCATCCAACTGTGTCACATTGGGGTGAACCTATTCTTTTTTTTGGAAAAGAAATATGAATCTGTATGAGTATAAATTGATAATGTAGAGCTGATCATGTTTCATATCCATCATATTGATGATTTTTTTGATCAACTGTATGAATGACAATACATTTCATTGATTTAACTTCATTCAAGATTTAATCAATTTAGGTTCATGGGAGATGATATACCCAAGAATTCATTCCCTAAAAGGTATAGACACTAATAATATATAGTGATTTTATTTGTTTTTACTAATTCTTCCACTATCATCTTGGTATTAATGAATATAGGGTTTATGGATTACCCTGATCTGTTTGTGATTTTCCTTGTGGATGGAATTATTATATACTAAAATTTAATGTGTTATTATAAAGATTAGATAAGAAATTTACTAAATAACAAATAAAAATAAAAATTATATTAAATATATAACTTTTGTAAATTTTGAAATAAAATAGTTTCACTATATATTTATATAATTTCATGATATGGTATATTAGTAGGTGCATCAGGGATAGAGTCTATTAGCTGGGGGACTAGGCCAATTATGGTGACTGAGATACATAGATTATATAGTTTAGTTCAATAATAATGATGATTTGTGAAGAATTTATCAAGGGTATCTAATCCACTGGCCATGTTAACTCATAATGGAGCCAAGTACCTCTATAAAAATAAATGTGAGTAAAATTACAAGGAACTAAATGGAAGATCGGTCAGCACACATATTCTTACATTACAATATAGTGTATAAGGGTTTTTAATTTATAGTGATCAATCGAAGATGTTATTGGTATTTTTTATTATGCAGAATAGAATGGTTATATCTTATGAATCAACCCAATTGATGATGTAATCAAAAAATTTCTGAACTAATGATTTGAATTTAGCTTTAATAATTTTTCGATTAAATATATTTAGATTATGAATATTCAAAAAAATCACCCTAGGAATGAAAAAAACGTGGCAGATGGTTTGATTGAAAATGATTATGTTATATTATTCATGGTGTGGATTAAATAATATCTAATATTTTTATATTTCTAAAGGATATATGTATAAATTTTGAATGGAGGGGAAAATCATATCTTTTGTAATTGCATGTTCAACCATCAGTCCAAGTAAATGTTAAATAAGCATAAAAAGAATATGTAAATAAGTATAACAATATTGGAAATGTTCCAATGTTTAACTGTGATTATGACTGAATGGTAAGTTTCAAGAACCTTGTATGTTTTCCTATCATATCATACTTGAAAAAAGAGTTGTTAGATGATGGTCATAGTTCATTATTCCCTATTCATCATATAAGTATATAGATTTATTGGGATTTGAAAGAGTACATATGGTGGGATGGTATGAAGAGTGATACCATAGAGTTTGTATCTTAGTCATTGGTATACCATCATGTTAAGGGAGAAATAAAAATGTCTAATGAGATGTTACTTCAATTACCCACACCAAAATGTGAATTGGAAAACATCACCATGGAATGTTTTCAATGGACTCCCCAAAATATCTAATGGGATTAATTCTATATGTGTTGTAGTGTATCATCTTATTAAGACATCACAACTCATACCTATCATAGAATACATATCTCTGGACTATCTTTCCAAGTTATTAATTAAGGAACATGAAAGACTACATCGAGTACCGCATACCACTCTGTTTGATTGAGATTCAAGGTTTTCCTCAATGTTCTTGAAAATTCTTCAACAATCACTTGATATAGATTTGATTTTTAACACTAAACATCTTCATCAGATAGATGGTCATTATAATAAAAAATTTCAAATCCTATAATATATGTTGGGATCATATTATTTTGATTTCAAAGTTGGTTGGAATGAAAACACACCTCTAGTTGATATTTCATGAAACAATAACATTCACCTGAGAATTCAAATAGATTCCTATATTTCATTCTATGTAAATAAATATAGAGATATATAATTATAGAATTAATATAGAGAAAGAAATCTATTGAGACATGATATAGATGAATAAATGGAAAATAAGGATAAAAATATTCACCAACACATCATAGACTCTCAATGTCGATAGAAAAGTTATATTATTAATCACTTGAATGATCAATAATTTAATGTGGGTGAAAATATGTTTTTTTTTTGAATTTATCCATGGAAAAAGGTTATGAGATTTAGTAAGAAAGGGAAATTGATCCATAGGTATATTGGTCCCATTTAATGTTTTAATCATATCGATATCGTATCCTATCAGGTAGAGCTTCCCAAAAACCTCAATAAAGTCCATAATGTGTTCTATTTATCTCTCTTGAAGAATTATATACCTGAATCATCACATGTACTAAACTCATATGTCATACCAATTCATAAAGATCTTTATTATAAGGATAAACCAAATGATATTCTTGACCGTACATAAAAATTTCAATGAAACAATTAAAATCCACCAGTCAAAGTTCTTTGGTTGATCCACCAATTTTTCTTAAGCTACTTGGGAATATGGGGATATAATGAGGCATAATTATACCCTATTTTTGAATTAGATTGACATGTTTCAAGGGAGAAAAACATTTTAAGGGTGGAGAATTTAACACCCCGAATTTCTGTGAATTATTTTTTGAATAAATTAAATTTTACTTATAGATTTTGTAACTCACGATATTATGTTATTCTTTTTTCACACAACGCCATGTTAATCTTGTGCTAAATGCAACATTAGGCTATATTTGGTTACACAAGACACTATTTTTTAACAAAACTATGATACACTATTAATATTAGTGTTGAAATGTGATGATTATATCCTATCTATTAATCATAGTGTGATGAGTAATAATAAATAATTTCTAAATTTTATGTATATTGGTTTTATATAAATAATACGTATTTAAAAATCTACATAATTTTATTTAATATCATAATATTTTTAAAAATAATATTTTACAATAAAATGAGTTTTTATAATTATTTTTTCAAACAGTACTAATATAAATTTATGAGAAATTTATAATATTTATTTCATGATATAGACTTCTTTTTTGAAGTCATCCTTTCATAATTATCTTAAGGTTAATTTTTTGTATTTTTTGAAATGTTTTATTTTTTGATGAATAGTTAAAATAATGAATTTTAATTGAAAACAACCATTTTATTTCATTGATATATAATGTTAAATCATATTTACAATTATTTTTAATTTAAAATTAATTAATTTCTATATCAATTAATATAATTTAGTTCATTTGAATAAATTTTTTACTTATTTTTTATATAAGAACATTTTGATCTATTAAACATTTTCTTATTAAAAAAATTCCATCCAATCATGTTTTCTATATTAATATTAAATTAAAATTTTATACTTATATGAATGGAATTTTAAAAACCTGATACCATATATTTAATAAGTATAATTTATATTATTTTATTATGAAAACATTAATTTTTACCATAAGTAATTGTAAACATCGTAAAAATTATTTACCACTTTTAAGGTAAATATTACTTTATCTGGGGGTGTAAACAATAATTATAATGGTTTAAAATGACCCAAAAAGTGTAAAAACACATTTTATTGAAATAGTTTGACCATATTACTTCATGGATTGAGATAGGTCCGTTAAACGAGCACTGTTAAAAGACAAAAATTGGAATTTAATTATTTCTTTAGAAAAATTAAAAGTATACCAGTCACCTAACTTATAAATGTACACTCCTTCTACTCACCCCATCATACCATGAAATCATTTTTTTTCTTTAATACCTTCCTAAATTCCTTATAATATCTTATAATATCATTCTTGAAGCCTTATTTTTGAGAGAAATTATCACAACCACGTCTTTATTACACACTTAAACATGATTTATTAACTAAACATGCACATTAGACAACTCCAATGATCGGGAGGTCAAGTGTCTTGGGAAATTAGTAACATTACATGAAAACATAAGTTATAATATACAACATATTTATTGAAAAATTATTTTACATTACCACAAAATTCCTTCATACATAGCATTTCATGGGATAACTTGAGGAAATGCATAAGAAAAGGGTGATATATAAAGCCAAACAAGGGAGTAAACAAGGAAAATAATAAAGAATGTAATACATGTCATCAATAGATATATCAATGGAGAACAAGGAAACATCAAAATAAATGAATTATATAGCATGATTATCATAACATGGAAATGTGGCAATAACATGAAACATGATATTAGTACGATCCAAGTCTCATTGAACTGGGATTAATAGAAGTAAACCCTCATTGCATAGGAATTACCATGAGTAAACCCTCATTGCACATGAATTGGCATGAGTAAACCCTCATAGAACATGATTTATCATGAGTAAGCCCACATTTTAAATGAATTATAATTATTAGAACCTTATTAAACATGGTATATCATTATACTAAACATTACCCAATGCATTGGAGTGCTATCAAGGCACACCCTTCATAAACATTTCATTTCATTCATAAGTGTGCCACATGGATTATATAACATGAAATCATTCAACATAGTCATTTATTCCAAGATAAAGTAATGTGTAAAACATAAATTAAAGTACCATTAAATATATATGTGCATAAATTAGAATACCCTTGATTGATAAATTGGTATGGTATTCACTACATAATGACTTTGGCTTGGAAAAACGCGGTGCAATTTCAAAAGCATAACATCATCATATGGAAATACATTAATCGGGTTTATGAGAGAGAAAGGGGTATCTCATCATTTATACATGCAATATACATTATGGTTATTGTATAATATAATATACTAACATATTAAATAGAATTTAGAAACATAATACAAGAGAAATACTTGAATTGATATAAGAATTGAGAAACCCCTTATGATATTTCAACATGGTAACGAGTGTACACGGAAGGCATTAATGAGAGATAAAGTGATATATAATCATTAATAAATAAGTAATTTTTTATGGGGGTGGTGTGAAATCATACCCCAAATTTTTAATTTAATATAAAAGGGGTAAAACCAAATAGAAAAAAATGATCAAAATGAGAAAGGAAGGAATCCCTTACGGAAAATCGGCATGGTAACATGTGTTCTTAAAGGATCATAGGGGGTTTGGATGAGATTGAAAATAATAAATAATCATATATAAATAAAATTTGAAGTATGGGTTCATGAGACACCATAACCTAAAATATAATTATGGAACTTAAGGTGCATAATGTAAAAGAGTAGCTTGAATGGATATTAGAAGAGTGAAATACCTTACGAAAATTTGGCATATTAAAGTCTTAGTTAACGGTTAAAATGAGGAAGGATTAATATTACCTCATCCAAATAACATCACATAGATATTAATATAATTATTATAAAATAATGAAATTATATCCCCTCAAAATCAAAAGAACTTCTTTCAAACAAAATGCTTGAATTTGAAAGGATAGGAAAGCGAGGATCCCTTATTTGGAAGTGTGACCTTAAAGGATTCTAAAAGGCTTCATGGGAGTGTTGTGGTGCCTTGGGAGTATTATAAAGATTATGGGATAGAAGTTGGTCAAGTTCTAAATAGTTTTATCGAAGATTAATGGGATTTTGGGTGGGTGTATATAGTAAATGAGAGGGAATTCTTTATTATTAGGGTTTTGGAAACAAAACATTAAACTAATCAAAACCAAAACCATACCATGGTTTTTTACCATATATTCTCCAAAAGGGGAGTGAAATACAATATTTAATATGTCTTAGGTCCTAAAATATTAAAATATTTTTCTTGATTATGTGGAGGTGAGTCACACTCTCAAGGAAATCATTTTAAAATGAGAAAATATTTTATAAGTCTTGCAGGGTCACTAAGGCATTATAAAATTAATAAAAAATATAAAATCACATTTTTTTATGTTAAAAAATATATTTTTTGAGTAAATATTTTGTTTTTAATTTATTTCATCACTATTGGGTCATTATGATGTTATAAAACACTTTATATATTTATTCCGTATTTAATTTTTACCACAAACTTTGACTGTCTCTAAAAATTATGAAAAATTAACCATCGGATAATTTTGACATCATAATTCTAGAAATAATATAAATTTTACCTAAATAATTTTATAAATTTTTGAATTTAGCTTTTAAAATGAATTTTTTCATTTATTAAAAATCGACTGGTTTTGATAAAAACAATTTCCGAACCTCAGAAAAAGATACATTTACTTCATAAAAATTATATGATAATTTATATATAATGAAAATTATATTAAAATAATATTTTATTAAAATATTTCTTATTCCAAAAATTCATTAATTAATCATTATAAATTATTTAATTAAAAATATAATTTTAGTTTTATCATATGAGAATATAATTCTTTTCAAATTGAATACATAATCATTTATAAATTAAAAACAATAAGGAATATAATCAACACTTGTAATTGAAATTATTGTTCTTATAAAACTAATATAATAACAATATTAATTAAATATCTATTTAATATGATAATTTATTTATTTAAAAAGTACCATTTTACCCAAAAAATAAATTTATCTAATTAATTGTATTTTTAAGAAAAACAATTCTCATATAGGAATTGATGGAATAAGACTTTTATTTAGAAAATGGGATTACATAAACAAGTAATTGACACTTTATTACATAACCCACTATAAAACCTTCATAATACTTAAAGTTAAGGTTTGCAATGATGACAGACTCTTGGGGGAACTCAGATAACATCGGTCGGGTGGTAATCTCTATTAACATGAACTTCTCTCATAGGAGATTCTATACAAGCTTAACGTGTTGAATCATGGCTTGTGCATTTTCAAGAGAGAAACCCAGTGATGCTACCTCCTTTCTGATCTCCCACAAAAGATCTTCGTATGACTGAGTCAACTAGATGAGGAAATCCTCTCTATCTTCCGTTTTTAAAGGATTATTTTTAAAACCCGTATATTTATATCAGTCATGTGATCACTGTTCAAATGCTATATTATCAATGGTAATGATACTTTATAGTCATTTGAAACCAATAATAAATAAATTTCATATGCCTTATACATCCATTAAACATTAAATTAAATAAATGAAATGTAATTTTATTAATGAATGTTCGGGTTGTTACAACATTACCCTTTCAAAAATATCATCCTTGAAATTTCTTTTTATCACACTAAACCAGATATCGGTAACATTGCATCATCACTTCCTTTAGTTCCCAGGTTTCTTCTTCAAAATTTTAGTTTCCCCACAAAACATTGATGATTGTCATTATCTTATTTTGTAAAACATTTTCCCTATGAACTAAGATGTTCACTGTCTTCTATTTATAGGATATGTCATTCTCCAATGGTACCACCTATGGATGTAGTACATGTGATGATTCAATTATGTAATTCCTCATGAATGATACATGTAAAACATCATGTACTCAATATGTGTTTGGTGGTAGTTCTAGTTGATAGGGAACTACTCTAATGGGATCAAGGATCTAAAAAGGGATGATGTACCTGGGACTAAGCATTCCCTTGTTCCCAAATCTCATAACTCTCTTCCATGGTGATATGAAAAACAAAACCATATCTCTTAAATCTAAATCTAATCATCCTTAACGATTGTCATAACTGCGCTTTTGTCGACTCCGGGTACCTTTGATGTGATGTTGGATGGTTTTAACCATCTCCACCATTTCATGGACCATTTTAGGACCTAAATGTTTTCTCTTCCCAACTTTATCGCAACATGCCATTGTTCTACACCTCTTACCATAAAGGGCTTCATAATGATTCATTTGGATACTTGAGTAGAAACTGTTGTTGTAAGAGAACTAATCCAGAGAAAGATATTGACCCCTTCCACCTTTGAATTCCATTGTTAAATATATTAATAGGTCCTCAAGTGTTTGGATAATCCACTCAGATTGGCCATCAGTTTGAGGATGATAAGTCATACTGAAGTTCAGCTTAGTTTTCATAGAGTGTTTGAGAGTCATCCAGAACATAGTGTTTAATCATAGATCTCAATCATATACAATCAATAGAGGTACTTCATGAAACCTTACAACTTCTCTAATGTATATCTATGTCAGTTGAGTCAATTTGAAATCCTCCCAAATTTCAATGAAGTGCACGGTCATTGTAATACAATCCAAAACAACCTATAAATCATTGTTTTTTATGTATTTAGAAGACCAGTGAAAATTTTCATGATGATTTTATCCCATTTCCATGTTGTTATGGGTAATGGTTATATCATCCCCTCATATATCTTCCTCCCAGATTTCACTTGCTAACATACCAAGAACATTTATGTATACTCAGTGATCTCTATATTCATGTTATCCCCCCAATAATGCTCCCAGAGAACTTGATTCATCTTTGTGTTTTATTGTGTGAATTGAGATATTCGAACTATGTGAATCGTTTAAAAGTTATGCCTTTACCTCCATATTTGATGGAAAACATAGTCTTGAAAAAAATCTCACATTTCTCTATTCATTAACATTGAACATTGAGAATTTCCCTTTTCTGATAGTTTCGAATTTATTTTAAATTCCCACGTCATCTTTTTGAGCATCCTTTATCCTTTCCAAAAGAGACGTTTGAACAGTCATTTGTTAAAGGATTGATGATTTTACATTCTTTATAATTCCCATGATAATCTTCATCATATATAAGAATATTGTATCCTTTTAAATTCTCATCAATGATAGAATTGTTGGGTCCTTTTTACTTAGAGTATCCTCTACCTTCTTCTCTTTCCCATGGTGGTAATGGATTGAGGATTCATAGTTGTGATCACCTTTAACCATATTTATTGGCGTATACACAACTATTTCTGTGTGAATATATATTTGAAACTTTTTTGATCCATATATATTTCACACTTCTACCCAAAGAGATAATTCTGCCTAATTTTTAATGAAAAGATCACTACCGCCAACTCTAGATCATGCATGGGATAGTTTTATACATGAATTTTCAACTACCTTGAGGCATAAGTAATAAATGTGTCCTTTTGTATAAAATTCCATCAAAATGAGAATTATAAAATTCCATAGCAGAACATTCCCACAAACATCAATAGGTGATACAACACTTATAAATGTTTCCCCCTAATGATTTAATATCATTTCTATTAGGGACATAATGTTCTTAGAAAACATAAAAGATATACTAATAGGACATTAACAGAAATACATTACGACATTCTCAACATTGAATTAGTGGTTACATGTAATTCATTCATCATTATCCAGCTTAGCATAGGACTTCCCATTCTCTCATGATCGTATAGATTGTCGATGCTCATCATGCTTCTCAGCCTTTGAAATAGATCATTTCCTTTGTTAATTTCTTACTTATCCACCTTTATATCATAAAATCAGTAAGATGTCTTATATGGAACTTTTTTCCATCCATCACATTATCCATTATTTCATTGAAATTTTATACTTTGTGCCCTTCCATTCAACACTTAAAAAATCTCATAATCCCTTTGTGACATTTCCCTTGGTGCCTCATTCCAAAAATTTTACATGAAGGTAATTGGGTCTTCTTACCCTTATCAACTTTATCAAATGTACATTCATGAGATTTTATCTTCCTCTTCCCTGATTTCTGTGGGAATTCAGCAAAATGCCAATTGTTAATCATGATTTTTTATGGCGGGTATGGAATAATTATGATATTTCCTACATCAGCTCCCATTTTAGTTGGAATCTCACTATGACATTCATCACCTTTCCCTTATCATTGGTTTTTATCCATATTCCTCATATTACTATCTATTAGCTAGAATAGAAGGAAAATAAGGGATTTTTATCATAAACATTTTAACACATAAAGGATAATTCAATGAAATTAAAGGGATAACTTATAAATTACATTTATCTACTTAAAAAATATATTTCTAGGCTTAAATATATGTTATCCATGATCTACATACCAACATATATTATTAGGGTCATTTTTTTATTCCCATAATAATGGTTCATACTAAGATTCTGAATTTACCAATGCATATCTACCAGGAGTGTCGAACCAAGAGTGAAAAAAGAACCATTTTTGTGCACCAGTTCATTTTCGAGTCTAGAACAAAGTGGTTTTTTTGGGTTTTACCCCTAGAGACATTTTTTTCAGAGCCACCACTACATGTTCGTATCCAGACAGGGATGCATTTTCTTGATAAACCCCTTACCCTATACTCAGAAAATTTTAGGGATTATTTTCTTATATATAGACATATCTTTAAGTATTTCACTATGGTTTTCAAATCCTAATCCCAACAATAACTAGTCCTATACATTGACACCAACTATAATAACCATGGTCTTTATTACACACATAAAAATGATTTGTTATATAAACATGCACTTATGGAAACTACAATGATTGAGAGGTCTAGTATCTTGGGAAACGAAGATCATTACATGACAATGTAAGACATAAAATAAAACATATTTATTAAAAACTTATTTTACATGACCACAATATTCTATCATACATAGAATTGTGTAGTATAACCGAAAGACATACATAAGAAAAAGGTGAGCTATAAATCCCAGTATGGGAGTAAACAAGGCATAATATGAAGAATATTATACTTTTTAGGAAATAGGAATATCAATGGAGAAAAAGATAAAAATGAACATGAAGAATGATATAGTATTATTATCATAACATTGAAATGTGAAAAAAATATAAAACATGATATTATCATAATCTGAGGCTCATTGCACATGTATTAACATGATTATACCCTCATTGTACATGAATTAGCATGAGTAAACCCTCATTGCACTTGAATTAGCATGAGTATACCCTCATTGCACATGAACTAGCATGAGTAAAACCTAATTTAACCTGAATTATCTTGTATAAAACCTCATTTCACATGGAGTATCATGATACTAAATATTACCCAATGCATTTGGAGTGCTATCAGGGCACACCATTCTTAAATATTTCATTTAATGCATATGTGTGAAACATTAATCATATAGCATGGAATAATTCAACAACATCATTTATTACACAACAATCCAATGTATAATACAAAAATTTATATACCATTTAATTTTTTTATGTTCTTAAAGGTCAATACCCATGATAGATAAATTTGTATGGTATTCACTACATGGTGATTTTGTCTTGGAAAAATGTGGTGTAATTTCAGTAGCATAGCATCGTCATGTAGAAATTAATAAGTTGGGTTAATGAGAGAGAAAGGGGTATCTCCTAATTTATACATAAAATAGATAGTAAGGGGATCATGTAATATAATATCCCAACATGTGAAATTGAATTTATATGCATAATATAGGATAAATACATGAACTAAAATATAAAGAGAGAAATCCCTTGACGAATTTCAGCATGGTAACAGGTGTACATGGAAGAAATTAATGATAGAAAAAGTTATATCTCATAATTAAAACACAAGGAGGTAAGTATTTGGTAGGTTTTAAATCATACCAAAACTTTTTTAATTAGTAATAAAAGGAGTAATACAACATAGAGAAACTTGGACAAAAAGGATAAAGGAAAGAATCCCTTATGGAAATTTGGCATGGTAATGGGTGTTCATAAAAGATCATATGGGGTATTGATGAGAGAGAAAAGATGATATAATCATATACACATTATATGTACAATATTAGGGTCGTGGAACATCATAAACCAATATATAAATATGGAACATAAGAAGCATAATGTAAAAGAGTGGCTAGAAATGAAATGAGATGAGTGAAATCGCTTATGGAAATTCACCATAGAAACATTTTAGGTAAGGGTCAAAATGGGGAAGTATAAGTAATAACTCATTATATTAACATCACATGGATAGTAATATAATGATTCTAAAATAATTTCATTATAACCATTCAAAATTACAAGAACTACTTTCAAATAACATGCTTTAATTTTAAAGGAGAGGAAAGTGATGATCCTTTACATGGAAGTGATTTTTGAGAGGCTTGGGAGTGGATTCATGGGATCTTGGGGGAACCTTGGGAGAATTTTGGAGAATATGGGTCAATGTTTGGTTGAGCTACAAATGGTTTTAGTGAATATGAATGCGAGTTTGGGTGGGTTTGTATAGGAAATGAGATGGAATTCAATGTTATTTTGGTCATAGACACTACTCATTAAAATAATCAAAACAACAAACCATACCATGGTTTTGACCATGTTTTATTCCCAATGGGATTGGTAAACAATAATATTATATACAAGGGCCTAAAATATTAAAATATTAATCTTTATTGTGTGGAGGTGAGTCACACTCTCACAAAAATCATTTTAAAATGATAAAATATTTTTTAAGTCTTGGAGGGTCCACTAAGGCATTATAAAATTAATCAAACAAATATAAAATAACCATATTTTAAATTTAAACAATATATAAGACTAGTATACATTTTATAGTCTTTCTCTACGTCATTATTGGGTCATTATGATGTCATGGAACACATTATATATTTATCCGGTATTTATTTTTTACCCAGAAAATCGATTGTCTTAGAAAATTATGAAAAATTCACTATTGGATAATTTCAATATCCAAATTAAAAAAATAATATTAATATTATCTAAATAATTTTATAAATATGTGAATTTTAACTTTTAAAATAAAAAACTGCCATTTATTGAAAGTTGACGGGTTTTGACCAAAAGAGTTTCAAATCATTAAAAAAAGTTACTTTTGACTTCATAAAAATTATATGATCATATATATTTAAAAATAATTATATAATAATAATATTTTATTAAAATATTATTTACAAAAAAATTAATTAATTCATCAAAATAAGTTTTTTAATTAAAAATACAATTTCTGTTTTATCGTATGAAAATATAATTTTTAACAAACTGAATATGTAATCATTTATTGAGTAAAAACAATAATGAATATAATGACCAATTATAATTAAAATTAGGGTTATTATAACACAATTTTAATAAAAATATTAATAAATCCATAGTTTAATATAATAATTTTTATATTTCTAAAAATTACCATTTTACCCAATAATCAATTTACCTAATACATTATATTTTCATGAAAAACTATTCTCATAATAGAATTTATGGAATAATAATATTATTTATAATAATTTATTACACTATAAGTAACTAATTAGTTATTATATAACACCTTATAACACCGGAATAATATTTAAGGGTAACATATCCAATGGTGATAGACTCTTGGGGCAGCTTAGATAACATCACCCGGGTGGTGATATTTATTAACTTGAACTTCTATTTTAGGCGATTATGTTCAACCTTAACGTGCTGAATCTTGTCTTGGTCTTGGTATAGAGTGAATCCTAGTGATTCTTCCTCCTTTAAAGTATATGAAAATTGAGCTTTTTACGGCTTGATTCTATTGGATGAGGCCATCCAATCCTTTTTCTATGTCAAAAGGATTATTGTTTAAAACCTTAAATTTATAACAGTCATGTGATCACTGTTTAACATCTATATTATCAATGATAATGACACATTATGGTCATTTAAACCCAATAAAAAAAAAGATAAAATCTATTTTATATATCCAGAAGACATATAATTACATAAAATAAAGGGAATTTTATTAATGAATGTTCTAGTCGTTACCGAAATCAAAACTAGGAAGCATTTTCATGAGATCCTTTGGAGGATACCCAAATAAGTGGTAGTGTTCTTCAACAAGAATTATTGTCGTATATACTCCTCATACTAATTAAGTTATTATTATACCATTCCGATATAATATACGTAGTATAATATATGTACTAAAATGTTTTTATGATATGTTAATGACCTAAAACCATAACCACTTCCATCAAATGGATTACAACATCATAGTTTGTGTCAAATGCAAACTTCTACCTCGTGAACTGAGGTCATTAATTATTCCATTACCACCTCTCAAATATTTAAATAATAACCTATTTATAATTTTTAAATTATATTTATGATATTAGTTTACTTTTTTAATTATAATATCACACGTACCTTCATATAGTTATGTTTTTGGAATATGATAATGTCACTCATGTTTATGGAAGACAACCTCCTCATGAAGAGATGTGATTCGTTAACTCTTTACATGAAGGGTAATAAGGATTTATTTTTTAAAAATATGTGATATATTTTAAATAAAATTAAATTTGTAATAATAAAATTTTATTTAACATCCTATCTTTCAATTTAATAAGAAAATGGAATCATTGTTCATGTATACCTATGGCCTACTGTCTCCATGAACGTTGTATTTAATATTTGATCAATAAACATTATAAATTACAATAAATAAAAATATATTTAATATATATGATACTTATATAATTTGTAACATTTTTTAGATTATGAAATCAAGATCAAATTGATTAGAACAAAAATAAAAAACTAGACACATACGAGATACAATACAATTATTAGCAGAAATGAAACATTAAAATAGAATTGTTAATAAACGGGTAATAAAATGTCTTCAGAAAATAATATATGGTATGATATATATTTTTATATAATAGATGTATAATATAATTATATTTTTTATTTAACATGTTTGAACGTGTACAACTAATTTCAGGACTTATGGTAAGGGTTTTTTATATCATTTTTTCTTTCTTTGAGATGTATGTTATGTTGTTCTCCTACATTATTTCATAATGTTTATATAAAATCCATTTGATAGTTAATATTAGGAATTTATTTATTATAATTATATTTTATTTTCCATTTGTAACACTTCTAAATTATAAATTACATCTTTTTATTCAATACTGCTTATGACACACAACACCAAGTGTAAAAAAGGGAATATACTAACACAATGAATTAATATCATAAATAAATATAATATATTATACAGCTTAGAATGCATGCTACACTAAGTTATTTTTCATCTCATGAATGTGATACCTTCTTTGATAGCTTGAGTCACCCTTAAGATCTACCTTTCTTGATAGATTGTGTTACACGGAAGACCGAGTTTTACCAAATAACAATATATTATTAAAATATTATTATTTAATGTAACATTATATAACCTAGTCGTTATGTTTGTCATTATAAAATTTATTAACTAGGATATGGAAATTAATGTTATATATATATATATATAATTAATTCACTTATTACCAATTAATGAGAAATAAAAATATGAACCACATTGATATTAGAACAAATATTATTATTTTTCTCCTTCTAAAGGATTTATGTATTAATAAACACAATCAGTTACAATTAATGAATGATTTAAATTAAATATAAATTTTAAATATTCAATAATATTTTTTTTATTCATCTATTAGGTTTGTTAGGTATAATATGAGAACAAACCATGTTTCATACATAAAAACCAATATATTTATAAAGGAAATTTTACCTCCTTTTAAAGGAGAATAAATTTTAAATATGAATTTTGAAACATTAGTTGATTTAATAAGTCCCAAAAAATTAATATTTTAAAAAGAAACATAAAAATTATGTATGGGGAATTTTTTATTTTTTTGGAAACATATAAATTTTTAATGAATTGTTAAAAATACATATTTTTTGTTTGTTATTTATTTTTAACATAATTTATTCTTAACGTTAAATTATAATTTTAATTTTTTGTAATTATTAATTAGATAATATTTTTATAATTTAATAAAATATATTTCATTGGAATAAATTTCAATTTTATATTGATTAAAAAAATATGTCAAACTTTTAGAAATTTATACTTAAAAAACCTGCATTTTTGTCCCACCTATCGGATTAAATTTAAATAGATTTATTCCACTTATATGATTATAATTTAGAAACAGTTGTCCATTATTTGGAATCATAATAATTTCTAATTTATAATAATACCAACTTATTTTTTAAAATAAAATATTATTGTATCTAATTAAATTTGTTTTAAAATGATTAAGGTTAAATTAAGCTCAATAAGGGAATAAACCTTAATATTAAGATCCAAAACGACCTATACACATTATATTAGAGATATTATATTGAAATATATAAACACTATACTTTCTTGTAATGAAATGGGTCTATTATTTGATCCAATAACAACATAAAAACGTGTATGGAATTCCATTGTCAAAATATAATAAAAGTGCCACTCCTCGTTCAATATAAAAGGCCACCTCATCGATCCATCACTAACACCTCTCAATAAACATAAGTTGGGAAAATATATTTCCAAATAACTTCCCAAAATCCATTTCATCATCCTTTAGGACTACCTTTTGGTACAAATCTGCCAACATAAGCCTTTGGGTATAAACCAAAAGGAGTTACCCGATTTTTAACACAATGCATTCCAAACATATCTTTTCATTCATTTTATTTTCAAGAACCTCAAATAATTTTAATAAATTATAATATAATAGAAATAGTATACTCAATATACTGGTATGTTTTTAAATTATGGGTTTTACCTACCCTATCACAAACTTCCACTTAATGGTAGATTATCATGTTGTATAAATGTATAGAAATTTACCGTCTAATGAAATGATGATTATTAAGTTTTCATTAACCGACATCCGTTAGTAGACCTTATGATGGAAACTATGTTTATATTTGATATATATAATATATACTATCTCTTTACACTCCTTTAATGTCTTTACAACACATATCATTATACATTACATTTAGTGTAAAAATGATAACATCGTTTGTGGATGTGTGTACTATCCCCCCATCAAAGCGATGTTATTCATTCCTAAGATTCATGAAATGTATGAAGACTGGTCTTCATTAAAAATATTTGACAGAGAAAAAATCTATATTGTATTCTTGAAAAAATTAAATTTCTAGAAATATAATATATATCATTTAATTTATTACCATTTCATACAATTGAAAAGAGATAACATCATTCTTGAACGTGTGGACTACCACCCCCTCGACATTATGTGATCCATTTTTACATCCAAATAATTCTACATATAAATACATATTACTAAATAATATGATATTTTTGAAAATGTTATATTTATATAAATATATATTTCTACCTAACTACTTTAACTAACGATAATTGTAAATTGAGAATGTGACTCATGAGTCTGTATGGCCTGACATCTCCATGATTGTAACATTGATTCAATTTTCAAATCAACATTTTAGTGTTGTTTTTAAAATTATAATTTATATATAAATATGACAATTATTTCATGATTACTAATCATTTTATGTTAATTTAATGCACCATTTTTATATACCTTACCTACCGACATTGTTTTTCACACATAATCTGAATTTGGTCAAAACAACTGATGTAATCATAGTTATTTATATAGTTGTATAAAACGTATTAATAAGTGAAAAAAGGATAAATTTGAAAAAGGTTCTCAATCATTTATATCAATAACATTTTTTATTATATAGTATGTTAAAATATTTTCACCCAAAAAAACACAAGTTATTGGATTTTCATCCCACTTTTTACTTTTGTGAGATAAATATCACGTTCCCCGCTTACTTTTTTTGTGTGTTGTATCTAAGGATTGTTTTTATATATTATATTAGGAACACCACTATCTTCATGGTATCTAAAACATTCATTTAATATTATTACTTAATGAGTTATATGAATTAAAATGTTTCAAAGTGGTACAATATAGTTTTGACAGTTTAAATATTATTTTCCTCAGTAATAAAATAAATGATAATTGATCGGTATTTCTATTTAAGGAAATTATATACCAATTATTCAATAAAACATTTCATTTTCCTATCCTTTGGTTATTAATGAACTATTTCATGTATTAGTACCATTTTTATACTCATCAATACTCATGGTGTTTTAGAAAATGTTTTCATGAAAACCCAACTCCATTCTCTCTCTATAGTTGGAGAACCTATTTTCATTCAAAAACCAAGTTTTTATAAAATTATTTAAATTTTTTTAGATGATTTTGCAAATACATAATATCCATTGTTTTTTTTTAAAAAAAATTCGATGGATTATTATCGTCTCTTTCATAACAAGTCAGGTTTCTAAATTTTTTCATATAAAATGAATTTTATTTTATGGAGTGTATGAATTTACACATGGTCATTACAATGAAGCATTATATTTAAGTTTAAAAGGATAGTATTTAAAGAATTTTTTTAAATTAATTTTTTAAGAAAATATCTTCAAATGGGTTTTCAAAGCAAATGGATTTTTTCCTCAAGAATTTTTTTAGAAGACAATTCTATAATATTTCCATTCACAAAAGACTAAAAACCTTCATTTTACTCCTCTATTAATATTTTTTGTTAATTCTATACTAATTATTAATCTGAATGGTTTATTATTTATTTTTCTAATTATAGTATTCCTATTCAATTCCAGGATTTATTTATAAGTTCCTTATAATATCCAATATCATATAATCCTTGAACTTTTATTTTCATCTAAATTGTACATTTCACTTATCATGGATAATATTATTACCTAAATATTATACAAGTACTAACCATTTTTTTGGTATTTTAAGTTACACTTTTAAAGGTAAGTATGTAACCTAACAATTTCAACCAAATAAAACAATTAAAAAGTAAAAGACACCCAAATAAATACTATTTGGAGCTACCCCTCCCCAAAACCTATATCATTAAGACAAGATTACACCTTCTCATAGCCACTCGGATAGTAGTAAAACGGATGGTTTCATGGGCATGGTACCGATGGCAAGTATCATACCCTCTCATTCATCCTAATCTGAATGGTTATGCACTGGTGAATGCTTCTTACTCTAAAACCACATCTGAGACAGATCCTAGCAGTATCATTGATAGATTTCACATTAAAAAAAACTAAATAATATCATATTCTAACAACCTATCACAAATTCAGTAAATGGAAGAAAAACGACATTCACTGGAATCAATTCCTTGATCAGCTTCTTGTGAAAATGCGGTTACCTAATTAAACTAGAGTCATATTCTTGGACCATCCCCTCAGGGGGAGGGGTGTAGAATTAAAAATATTCGGTCAATGGTCTCATAATGGATGACACAACTATTTTTAAGAACTTTATTGATGAGTGGGTACACCACCACCAAATTGAGGTATAGATTTAGGTGTTTCAATTCATGCATTATCTTCCCTATATTGAGGAGGACATGAATTTTTCCCTGCATCAGAGCCAACATTTCTATCTTTGGAGGAGGGATAGTCCCTACGCATTTTTGACATCCTTCATTGGTAAAGTGTAAATCCATCTTCAAAAACCACCAATTTTTTACCATTATACACAGGACACCTACATGGATCCTTCACAGCCGAAACCACACTAGAAGACACCAACGAGGGGCACACACAGACGATTCCCTCACATGTCACATGCTCATTCCTATGAGAATAGTGATTATTAAGGGAAATGAACACCATATGATCCCCTTTATCAAATAGAACCTTAGGATATACATCCTTAAATTTGGAGCATGGGGATCTAGAGATCACTAATATCAGGGTATTAATAGAGGAGGAAAACGACATCTGCATATAGGGTGGAGGCTGAATGGGATCATTGTTTGCAAAGGGGGGATCATCCACCTGAGCAGCACAGACTAGGGGGACCTCTTTGATGATGAAATCCACAGCTATGACATATGGATCTTGAATTCCCTTGATATAAGAGGAACATGAAATAACCCACAACCTCATCATAGCTGAGATGTTTCCATAAGCCATCCTCACCACCCATAGATATCCAAATGTGATGAGGAAGAACCCTTGACAAATCCATTTAAACAGAATCATGCGCACACCAGGGGTAAAACACATGAGTAGTAGAATCATCATTGTGTAAGAAATACACATGATGATTGTTGATCCCCTTTAATACACTAGGGTTCTAGAAAGAAAGAGGTGGGCCGGGGAGGCAGATCCATAGAGTCTAGAACTAAAAGTCGTGAACCATGTAGAAATAAAATGTCAACCAGAATAGAAGGAATGTGTTGTTTTCCTACCTTCGTGACTCACATGACCAAGCCCGAAAAGAATAATCAAAAGACTAGAGAATAATACTGAAATGGTATCTATCAAGAACCCTAGTATCAGAGGATTTCTGCAACCCCCCAAGTGAAATTAACAAACTATGAAAATATACTCATTGAGGGCCGATCCAAACCAAAATTTGTAACCAAGTTATGTTAATTCACTGATGAAACATCATGAAATTTGAAAGGTGACAATGAAAACATAGGATACCCATTGAATGATTACGAAGCCTTTGGTGAGATCCTGATAGTGGGAACATCTGGGAGATGTGAGAATGGGTAGGAAGGGGCCCTAATGTTTTTGAAAATTTTGATAGTTGGGTATTATTTATTAAAAAGGATATTTGATAAAAAAAAATATTATTTATTTCAATGATTCATAATGAGTAATTCGTTGTATAGGTAATGATGGGAGGATCCTGTACAATATATAGCTAATCAAAGCAACAATATGTTCACATGAGACTAATAATTTTCACAAATTATATGGGTCTCTTTCCATAGTTTTAAATCATCTTGTGAAAGGTCTTGATGTTATATGTTTTTATGCACCTTAGGAATGACCTCTATTTAGAAATAATTTCCCTCATTTAGTATTTTATATTATTCATACAATAGATTTTTCATCGATATTTATATGGATACAATTCATATTTAGTTATTTATTCATCATGTGTATCCATTTATTAACTTTTCATAGTGTTTATAGACTTCCATTTAGTTTATTGATTACATGTCATGTGTGTTCAGTTATTTAACTTTTCACATTGACTATTATCATTGATTTATTATTTCTTCCACCATATTTTTCCCCTACTAAGAATTTTAGCTAGAAAATATTATGATTATTTAACCATGAATCCATGAATTTTACTTTGAAACATATGTTGGAATTTACTAAATTCTTTATACATATACTCTATGTTATTTATTTAGATAGAAGGGAAAAATTATGTTGTAATTAGTTTATTATTTTGTAATAAAAGCATCATGTATGTATCTAGTTTAAAATGGCTACTAAACTCACAGTTCGTAAAGAATTGATTCATTTTATTCATACCAATGAAATTGTAGTTTACACCTTCTTTATGAATTATGGGGTCGAGACACTACATTTAGTATTAGAGGATGTTTAGTAGTAACCTTGTTAACAATATTTATGAAAAAATGGGTTAGGGAACATATCCATAAGGTAGAATTTTAAGATATGTATAAAACAACTTAATGTAATTTTGTTATGATAGAAATTATTTGGGTGTTCCTGTAATACATCTCTATCTGGATACTACAAATGGATGTGTTTTTAGATTAGATATACTTAAGAGTAATACCTCTAAAATGTTTTCCTGATCCTAACTCGAGGTAACCCGGTACATGAAAATGGGCTTTACTACACACCTGGTTTGGAACTCTTAGGGGATATTCTTAGGGAAATTCACATTTTCC
This sequence comes from Viscum album, assembly GCA_963277665.1. Classification (NCBI taxonomy): domain Eukaryota; kingdom Viridiplantae; phylum Streptophyta; class Magnoliopsida; order Santalales; family Viscaceae; genus Viscum; species Viscum album. The sequence goes on along the minus strand of OY728151.1, from coordinate 85,016,856 downwards.
TTAATACCAATTAAATTTTTTTAATAGCTAATGAAAATTAATATCCAAGGTTGAACCTAATGTGTTTTAGATTGAAGATAATATTTCAAGATTTAAAAATCCTACATATAAAACTATAGATAAAACTTAGTCCAAGGAAGGACCTATATGCAAATAAATGGATGAAGTATTTATGTATTGGGGTTATATTGGAAACATTATTTTATAGTATATTAAGAAATTAAATTTATTTCAAGTATCTCCTTAATATTTATTTTCAAATTTTTACTAATATTATTTTAGAGAAGGAAAACCTGTAGGCTGGGTGAAAAACAATCATACTCGGTAAGTCCATGGGTCATGAACCTAATACTGAATTATGATTAGTGTTTCAAGCCTACCAAATATCTATGTAATGCCCTAGTTAATTTTTCATCTTTAGGTTAAACAATTTGACGATTAAATGTTAATAATGAAGCAATAATTTCAGTTTTTAGTATTAGAGAATAATCTATTAAAAATATTTGTATTGGAAGATATGTAGAGAATAATAGTTATTCTTGTCATTAATTTATAGGCCTTATGATACATAAAAAGTTCCTTTTAGTGTTTCAGCCATATAAAATTCTTTTAAGGTAATTAATTTTTCTTTGTAAAGGGATGAATTAAAATTTGTTTGAGGAAAAAATGTTAGGATTGTTCACAATAAATTAAAACCTATCTAGTATGAATATTTCAATATATTCGGGTCCAGGAAAAGTATTACCCAACATTTGGTTAATTATATAGAAATAAAATGTTTTCCTAATACTTTAATTTCTATTGAATTGATGGTCTTTTATATAATCAAATATTTAGGGATTTAAGGCCCTCAACATTATCTAGATAATTAAATTATTTTTCATTGATATACTCCTTCAATCCTTATAAATATTTGCGCTTTTTCTTGAAGAAAATATTTTTAATTTCCTCTATTATTCTCCTACGTAGAGACCATGTTATTTGGTTGTCTGTGTCATTTTATGCTTCCCATTCTCTCTTTTCTAGAGGATGTTTTACAAACCATTACCATAATGTGGGATTTAAATGTAGGAAATATTAAACCAATGTGAGTTTAAATTATAAGGATAAAATTTAATTAGGTTTGTGAGAATGTAAAACCTAGAAATTCTATAGTATTACTTTTTATTTAGTAGAGATGTGGCATGAAACACCAAGTGTAAAAAGGGAATATATTAACCCAATAAATTACAATGTAAAATAAATATAATATATTATATAGCTTGTAACACATGCAACACTCTATTCTCTTTCATCACATGCAAGAGTGTCCTTCCTTGATATCTTGTGTCACACAGAAGAGAAACCTTCTTAAATAGTTTTCATAATATGTAATATTGAATTTCCCCAAATGAAAATGTAATATTAAAATATTATTATTTAATATAATATGAAATAAACTATATATTATCTTAGTGGTTATGAATATTTTAAAATAAATAAAGAAAATTTATGTTTATATAAATATAAAAAAAATTCATTGGTTACTAATTTATGAGAAACAAAAAAAAGATCCAACTGATTATAAAAAAAGAATTTTTCTTTTAATACTACTAACTGAGTTTTGACTTAATAAACATAATTAATTAGAATTATTTAATGATTTTAACGAAATAAATATGTTATATATTCATTAAAATATTTTTCATATTTACCCATTAGGATTGATTTATAATAGATAATAAAATACCCAAATCGAAACATAAATACTGTATTTTTATAAAGGGAAATTTATAACATTTTAATAGGAAAACCCATTTTAAATATATATTTTAACATTTTAATTGATTTAACATTTCAGAAAAAATCAAATTTTAGTGAGAAATATAAAAATTAGGTTCGTTTGAATTATTGATATTTTTTAGAAATATATCATTTTTATTAAATTGTTAAAAATACTGAATTTTAGTTAAGGGTTTTATTTCATATAATTTTTTTATATGATTGAGTTATACATTTAATTGGTTTTAAATAATAATTATATGATATTTTTATCAAATAATATAATTTATTTCATTGGAATAAATTTCACATTCAAATTAACTCTAACAACATGCTAACTTTCTGAAGTTTTCACCTTAAAAACCCACATTGTTGTCCCACCTATGGGATAAAATTTAAATAAATTTCTGACACATATATTAATATAATTAGAAAAATGGATTCAAAAATTGGATTCATAATAATTTATAATTTCATATAAATCCAATATCATTTCTTACATAAGTGATTAGTGGATGTAATTGAAATCAATTACAATGATTAAGGATAACTTAAGCTTAATAAGAGACTAGAACTAAACCTTATGGCCCAAAAAAACCTATAAACTTTTCCAATGTATATTTTATATACATATAGTGACCCAATACTATCATTTATACACATTTTAAAATAAATGTATCCTCATAAAACATAAAATTTGTGCATTGAATTCCTTTGTCAAAATATTACAAGAGTACCACTCCTCCATCACTAGAAAAGCACACCACGTCTCCCCATTACACACACCTCTAAAACAACTTAGGTTCAGAAATTATCTACTCAATATATATTAAAAACACCCCTTCCCTTGAAAATTAATCCTCCATTGTTCATAAGACATTCTTAAGAATCCTATTGGTATAATCTAAAAGGAGTTAAAATCTTGTTATGGTTATGCTTTCCAATAATTTCATTTAGTTAATTTACTTTTTTACCAAATAAAATTTTATTTTTAATGTTCATAAAACAAAAAAAATATCCTAAATATACATAGATGATATTATATTAATGTTTCAACCTACACTAACTCACACATCGATTTAATGGTTAATGAACTTATTGTTTATATTAATGGAGAGTATTGCCTCATGAAACAATGATTATACATTTTTTCCTTTATCATCCTTTATGGTTTTCCATTATAATGGAGATTATACTTTAATGAGATATATATTATATTGAAAATTTTTTATTATCCTTTATTTCTTTTACAACACATATCTTTATATTTTCTATTTTTTGTAAAAATGATATCATCATTTGTAGAAGTGTGGATTAATGCCCCTTCAATGTAATGTGATTCGTTCACAAAAAACATTGAATGTATAAAAAATGGTTATAAGTAAACATATTTAACAAATAAAAAAACAATATTATGTTAATTAAATAATTAAAATTTGAAAATATAATATATATAATTTTCTTTAGTAGCTGTTCAGACACATTGAAAGATATAACGCCATTTGTGGACATGTGAACTACCACGTCCTCGATAAAATGTGAGTCCTTTTTACATCACAAGATTTATATATATAATTATATATGACTAAATAATATAGTATTTATGATATAATAATCAGTATGTAAATATATATTTCTTCTTGAATTCCTTCCAAAACAATCATTTAAAAAATGAGAATGTTACGCTTAGGTACATAAGACCTATCACTTATATGATTGTAACATTGATTAATTTTTAATAACCATATTTAATTATAGGTATCAGAATTATAATTTATGAATAAATATAATAATTATTTCATGATTATTATTATTTTTATATTTATTTAATGTCCCATTTGACCATAATTGACATACTAAAGTTATTTTTTATACATAATTCAAATTTGTAAAAAAACAACTTATGTAAGAATAAATATTTATGTATTTGTTTAAAACATAGTAATAATTGAAAAAAAGTAATGATAAAAAGATAAAAAATTAATAAATAATATAGATAATTATTATATGTTTTTAGATATTACGTTAAAGGATGTTCACTAAAATGGAAACAAAAGATAAGGGGTTTCCATATCACCTTTAACATCTGTTAGATAAATGTCAGGTTCCCCACATAAATCATTTATGTGGTGTATCTACTTACCATTATTAAATATTATCTCATGAATTTATTTATCCTCATTGTATTTAAAACATTCTTTTAATATTATTCCATTACGGGGTTAATGATTTATAATGATTCAAAGTGGTATGGGAAACTTCGGAATGTTTAAGGATTATTTTCCCTGATAATAAATTTAGTGATATCTTAATGGTATTTTTTTCAAGGAAATTATATAACCATTTTTCAATAAAGCCATTAATTTTCCTATACTATTGTCATTTAATACCTCTATCAAGTATTAGTTCTATTTTCCCACTATTTGGTACTCAATGTGTTTTAGAAAATGTTTTTATAAAAACCAAATATTGTATATATCTTTTTTTAGAGAACCTATTTTCTTCTAATAACTATATTTTAGTAAAAAAATAAAATTATTTGGTAAATAAATTTTTATTCTTTTTTCTTTTAAAAATATTTGAAATAAAATATTTTTTTTCTTTCAGAACAAGGAATGTTTCACAAAATATTATTATGTAAAAGGAATGTTCTTTTATGGAATATGTGGATTTAACCACCATGAGGCCTACAAAGATTTATTTTAAGGTTAAAAGGAAACATTTTAAATTAAATTTTTTTTCAGAGAGTTTTTTAAAAACAAAATGATATTATCTAGAAGAAAAATTTTTAAAGGATATTTTTATAATATTTCCATTCATCAAAGACAAAAAACCCATTATTTTTATTCAATTGGGATATGTTTTATTGATTCCATCCTAATTGTTCCCATATATGGTTTATGATTTATTTATCCATGGTTATTATTTACATTCACTCCCTTCATTTATTTTTTAGTCCCCTTAAAATATTCAAACTCCTATGATTATTGAATATTGTGTTTCCCCTAAATTATCCTTCTCATTTATCATCGATATTACTATTTGGTAAAATATATTTCATAATTCATAAGGTTACTAAATTGGTAGATATTTGATTATTTGATGAAATATTGATAATTATACATTCTTTATTAAATATAGATATTTGATAAGGGATATTATTTATATTGATTATTATATATTATGAATTACTTGGACACTATGTGATGGGAGGAGCCTGACATTATATTGATCTTTGATGTATTGACAGGTTCTCATTAGATAAATAAGATATGAAAATAAAATGGGGATATATCATTAATTTTAAAAAAAATTGTTTAATGACATTATGGTATGGGTTTTCATGTTCCTTAAATATGAAGTAAATTAAGAAAACATTTCCCTCAGTTAGTTTCAGTTATTTTTCACACATGATATCTTTTATCAATATATTTATGGATACATTTCACTTTTATTTATTTTTATGGAATGTGTTTCAATTTATTACCTTTTTATATTGTTTATGCACTTCTATTTAATTTATTGATTACATGGATTGTTTTTTAAGTTATTTACCTTTCCATATTTACTATTCTCATTGATTCATTATTGTTTGTGCTATATTTTTCCTTTATAATAAATTTTATCTCACCCATATTATGTATATTTTAACAAGAGTCTAAGATTCATAATATTTAAGATATACATGGAATTACTTGACGGATTATAGCTATTCTTAAAATTATTTATTAATAAATAAGGGAAAAAATATGTTTTAATTAATATATTATTCTGTTATAAAAGACTCAAGTATATATCTGGTTTACAAAGAATACTAAACTCTCATTATTTCAGGATTTGATTCATTTTAATCAGGATAATGTCATGGTAGTTGACATCATCTTTGATCTTTCTTGGGTCGAGTACCTACACCATTTTAGGTATTCCTTCATGGGGATTATTATTCAATCGTACCAAAGTGGTAATGATTTTATGTTATATTCTCATAGTTTATTAGTATATTTTATTATTATGATTCCAATGATAAAATATTATAAACCATCTCGAAATAAACTCTTCAATTTTTTTTACTATAGTTTTTCATGATATTTTCACTTGATAGTTCTAATTTTCCACTTTTTGAAATATAAGATAATTAATAAAAAAAATTAATGAAATAAAAATTTATTTCTATTGGAAAATAATATTATATCATATCATTTTACAAAAAATATTATAAAACATATTTTATTATTCTTATTTTAATTATTAAATATATTTTTAAACATATATAAATTTTTTACAAAAAAATAGAGAGGTTTTTTCATATCATTTTTGATAGAATTACAATTTTTTATTTTATTGTTAATGTTAAAGGAATTTTTGTATCAATATATAGGACATTAAAAAACATTCCCATTGTTATTATGGTTATTATATTTTAATATAAATTTATGTTTTGTGAAGGTTATTTTGTAATAAAATTTTTTATATGGTTTTTTTTTCAAAGTAGAAAAGATATTTTACTCACTTAATGTTTTAAGAAATCATTAAAAATTAATTTCCTAGTAATATGAAATCTGTTAATTTTTTCTTATATGTTACTATGTATATGATCCAAATATACCATTTTTATTTTTTCTCTAAATAGTTAATGATTATCTTGGAATAATTTTTAAGGAGCCTGTTTCTATTATACGTATTATTCAATGATAAAATTATTTTGAGAGATGCTTATTTTTCTATGGGAAATGGTTTGATTAATTAATGACATGATTATGAAACCTATATCTTTTATATATGTTATGATATGAATAAATTTTTATGGAACCCATTACATTTAACGGTTTATGGTATGATCACTATGTTATTATCCTAGGGATCACAAAAATATTATTTTTTATGATATGTGGGTCTGGTATATACATATAGTTAATGTTTTAATGATTGATACCTCATGATATATAATGGAATTTAATAGGGAGTGAACCATATTCTTTAAGGAGATTTTTTAGATATGACATTCATCAGTGTGGACCTTGCCTACTGTGATGCTATGGGGTTTAACCCATCCCACTAAGATAGCATAACATATGATCCTTGACAAATATGTAAATAATTTTCTATTCTTATGTGTATAATAAAATTTTATGTCTTATTCCATTGTTATGGTTGCATGGCTCATGTTCTTTGATTCCCAAATTATTCATGTCACATAAACTACCAATCTTTATACCATTACTTAAGACTATAAGCTTTTATATGTAGATTATGGATTAAAATTGTTATTACCATGTCCTTATATCCTTTTATTCATTATATAATTTTTTATATCCCTTGTTTAACATTATTGAGCATCTTAAACCACCCGTTCTTATGTTTCATTTCCCCATGTTTTGATTTAATTTATTACATAAAATATTTATAAAATGGTTCTTATTATGAAGATCACAGTGGGAGATGATTTATCATATATATTGACCAAGTATTTATATTTACAGATTTCTTAGGAAACCATAATATTACAATCCTAAAGAATTGGTTTTTTAATGTCTGTAAAATTCATGAAAATTATCTAGTATATAAGTATGATAAAATGGGGCAGCTATATTGATGTAGATTAAAATCATTCTAAAAAATATGTAAATCAAGCGATTAGAATCAGAGTAACTAGTAAACCATTCCCTTATATGGTAGTGACTCTATATATTAAGGGATGAAATAAAAATTTTATGTTCATGATTATATGTGGGATATTTCCTCCCATGTAGTTGAAGGATAGGATAACCATATTCCACCACCTGATCAATCTACATGATAATGCAACCCAAACCCAATCCTGAATCATTAAAAAGGATTATATAACCTTTTCCATCCACTGGAAGATAATACACTCATTGTAATTGACATATTTCTTCATCACTTAGATGGATATCTGCTATTTCAAATTCCCAACGAACAAAACTCCATTTTATGTGAGATAAGTCAACAAAGAATCTATCTCGGAGAAATCATTTCTAGACAGATGATAATACCCCCATTATACCCCAGAATACCTAAATCATAAATATATTGTGTGGTTCCTATAATGATAAGAAAACACTCACTTTTTTATGATCAACTATGATATCTTGTTGAAATAATATGTGTCCTTAGAAAATGTCATCCTAAAACCAACATTTCCACTTTGATAGATTAACATAAAGTTTGGGATTCCCCAATATTTCTAAAACTAAATTCTAATGATGTTCATAATCCTCATATGTTTTTGAATAAACACCATTTTCAACCCTGAAAACCATAATTAAAAAGTCAAGATAATAGTGGAAAATAAATTTCACTATAATAATAATCACAATAGGAGTGTTATTCTACTTGAAAAACATAAAAAGATACTCAAGGTGTATATAATTTCTCTTGAATGCGGTCATATGAATTTTAGACTACTGCATACCAATCTAGTTATAGAAAGACAAAAGATAAATCTTATCAACCTAATTTACCCATTAATAAAATCAAATAAACCATCAATAGAATAAAATGAGTATATGTTCTTAAACATAAGAAGATTTTTCTTCTAATAATCAATTCACATGTGAAAGTTAAATTGGACATTATAGTTAAAAACACTCATACATTTTATGGTGACTCACTCGGTCAAATGATACCATTGGACATCAATTCAACCAATTATTTCATTATTTAATTTAGTTCAGTTGGTTTCATTTAGTAAGAGGGAATATATATTGGCTACCTACCCATCACCAAGGTGATAGATAACTCAACCTCCCACTACCATTGACAAACAATGGTTGATGAAAACCCATCTACAAACACAAAATCTACTGGAGGATGTTTTGTAAATTGGAATTTTCACACTAATTATATAGAATAAAAATATATAATCCTATATAACGATGAAATAGAAGTTATATTTAAACTAAACCTTAGGTATATTTATGTAGATAAAACACCAGACACCCAATTGGGGGCAGTAAATAAAACCCAAGGATGACAATAGTGAATCATATATTTTCGAGGAAATAACCAGTCTATTATGAGAATAAATTTTAGGGAATAAATATCTAGAACCAAAAATTAAAATGTGTACTAATGATGTGACAAAACAATAATAACCTTAGATACCCCACTCCCTATTCATCTTGAGTGGTGTTACAATCTCTATCACTTAATGAATAATCTATATTGGGAGATTCTATAAGACCCCATTATGGGTTGATAGAAAATAATTAGAGGAAACAACATCAAATAAAGTATTAACCAAAGTTTAACAAATTTAAATGGTATATCTCACTATCATAGGACCGAAATCCGTTCTTATAGGAGAATCATACATATTTAAAAGTGGGTTTTTTATTTATTTATGTGTCTGGAAACTCAGTTTAATTGAAACACCTGAGTATAATAAATATCCTTGTACAATCGATGATACCATGAAACTAAATTGGTTAGTGAAAACATAGAAAAACATTTAAAATAGTTTTGAGAATCTATTTTAGATATAATAATTCTTCCCCCATTAAAGTATGCGTCATCAAATCATGTCTCATCAAAACAATTCAATGACGTTTACTAAATAATTCATATGACATTGATCTAGTTTTCTATCAAGTAAAACCACTATATTTTCCACCATGATGACCAATTTTCTTTCAATTCCCCTTAAAGTACTAATTAATGATTCTACTATAATTTGGAGTAACTCTATTAAAACCTTAAATACTAGCCATGAAAATTAAAAACATCATATCTCTATCCAAAATATCAAAATACAAGGACCGATTAACATTAATTCTTGATACCCATTATATGATAAATTAAATTTGAATCCTTTGGTCCTACAGCTTCTCATTTGACACCACCTCATGTGAAAAATGAGAAATTTCAGACAAATGTTTTTCATAATATACTAGTATCAAATAACTATGAGGATTGATGAGAAATTACATGGACTTAAAAAACACTATCAACTCGAGATATAATTTATTTATAAAAAGTTCCATTAAATATTTTCACTATAATCCCTAATACTACTTCAGTAGATCTATAGCATCCAATCATATTCTTCTTGGCCCCTCATTATTGAGGAAGACTTATTTAACCTTAATATAATTTGATGTCTCGAGGAATATAAAGATTTTTTCAATTATTCAAAACAAATCATCCACCTCTAGATGGTCATTATTTCCATAAGATGATAGTTGTATTTGATGGGGAATCCCCTTGGATCGATCTATATTATCATTACTTCAGGGTTCCACCTTAGAAGCATGAACCAGGGAAAGTGTGGAATCTTGGTCAAGAACTCATATCACATATAGCACTGCCTCTATGAGGTTATAATAAAATGAAATTTTCAATTGATAAAATTTATAAGTATCTAAAACCTAAATACTAATAAGAAATTTTCTGGGGGGAATGAAATGATGAAACATTAATGGAAAATTAAAAAATATCAATCATGAGAAAAAAACATCAACATTATAAGTTAGAACTCTACATATGAATACAAATCTAGAATTAGATTTTTTGAAAATTATAGATCCTGATCAATTAATTCCTTAAAAAATTCCAATAATCCATAATAACTAAAGACTCACAATGGTTAAATATATCCAAGAACTATCTCTTAATATGAAACTCATGCATTAAAAAGGATATATTCTTTCATTAAATACAAGCCAACGTGCATACAGACATCCTTGAAAAGGTTAAACTTCCCCATGATTAAAATTTTTCATGTCCGGAGCTGGATAACCTACTAATCCAAAACCCAAATCATTCATGAAATATCATGAGGGGCATCCATGATCACCACTATATATAGATAAGTTTCTAGTAATCATAAAAAATATAGGGATTTATATTTCCCTATGAGAATAAACAAATGAGATAAAATTAGTAGAATGAGTCTATAAATATTAATTATTCCAACATTATCAAAAAGATATTAGTAACAAAATAGGGGTAGGTACAAAAAAAATATTGAACAATTATCCTCAATATCAAAAAAATTGAAAATAAAATCCCAAAAAATACCTCATAATAGGTGGATCAGAGCCTCAAGCCATCACTTCTAACTCCTATGGTCCTACTATTATAATCATCAACAATCTGAAAGTGGTGATTTCTATATTTCTGTTCTATAAAAAATAATGTCAACACGCAACAAAAAGAATATATAGGGTGTGATATACACTATCCCAGTCGGATCCTACATTGATATTTCATTAGGTGTCCATATTTAATAAACTAATTATGATTAATATTAAATAATTCAAGTCATGGCAAGGATTTCCAATATTTTAAAAATAGCATGGTCTTCAAATAATTTTAATAGAATATATAAAAAATATCTGAATAATAGCTTCCATCATAAACTTGAATGGATGTGCATATCCTATAAGGATAACGTTTATATATTTCCTTTGTATTCCATATTTAATAATGTATTTATTCTTAATTTTAATTAAATCACGAAATGGTTACCTTTTATTCAATTTATAACAAATTTTTCACTCTCAATCATTTCTTTAAAAAGTATAAAACAAGGATGAATAAATATTATTATCAAAAATAGCCAAGAAAAATGATATCAATAAAATGATAAATGGATAAATTGTTTTATATACTATAATATTTATTAATTAATTTCTAATCATATCCCCATTTTATAATACAAACTTTTATTTAGATAAATTCTCAAGAATCATCACACTCTTGGTAAAACATGGATCCCAACGTGTGAACTTCTCTAGATCTCAATATTGAGGGGGGTAAGAGTCCACTATAAGTAATGAACATGCTACATTCATAAATTTTTAGTATCATTGTAAATTTCAATCAATTACTAGGTAGCTCTAATATGTTATATGTATTCTTGTCTTCGGATACCCATCTGACTGCCCATGATCCTATATTATATAAATAAATAAATCCAGTTGAATATAATTCGTTTCAAATTAGTTTCACAATTCATCATTCACACATACCCAAATCACATTTTCAATATTAAATTTCATTTCAAAAACCAATATAAAATGATTTTTATCAAAACTAAATCCTTTAAAAAATCATTTTATACAAAATCCATAAAAAATATATGCTTTTATTTTTGATATAATATTCATCAAATTAATTCTTTGAATCAGGTTTTTTAATTATAAATATTTATTTATGAATCAATTATTTTGAAAATTCTATTTTCTAAAAGGTAGAACCACACACCATTTCTTTTCAATGTTTTTAATGAATCTCAAATCATTCTTCTGAAACTATTTTAAAAATTATTTAAAATATAATATGAAATAACAAATTCAATTGATAGGAAAAAATTTAATAATACACCAACCTCAATTTAAGTTACAAACAAGATCAAAATAAGGGATCTATAATTATGGAGACAATGTGCACGAACAACCTATAAGAGAACCTAAAAAAACAATCCATACATCATGTTTTAGAAAATAAACCCCAAATCCATGATGGATCAATAAGAATCCCAAGTATATTATTTCACAAAGTTTAGATCTAACATAAATATAAATTATATAAGGTTATATTCAATGAGATAAGTGAAGAGATAAAATAAAAATAAATAATGAAAAATAGCATAAACATATCGTAGAAACACTAGATCTAACACCCATAGATTTGTTAAAATAAATCTTAGAAATTCATGGAATCTCCAAAATATCCATGCAGATATTCCTTAGTTGGAAGAGTATTTAACTAAAAGAATAATTAGAAAAAATAAATGAGTTTTTAGTCTTAAAATTAACATTAAGACAAATTTATTAAGGTCACGTGGTTTTCTAAACCATTCACTAACTATTTTCTCTTCATATGTAACTAGAAGAGATGTGTAGTTTGGCCAAATAGTTTATCAATGTGTATGCAAGAAAGGTTAAAAGACTATCTAAAGTCACCCAATTTTAGGGGTAGGCCACATAGTATTGACTAAATATGAACTTAACTATAAACCCTATTATGGGACTTAAATAATAGAAGCACAATTTATTGAGAATACCCACACAATTTTTTGAAACTATGTGTTGACCATGAAGATTCCCAAAAACATCTAAAGCCATCCTAATGCAACCCAAAACATCCCTAGAAAATCTATAAATTATTTTTTCAAATATAATTTTATATAAGTACATGAATGGAATGATAAGATTCCACACAATTCTGGATGTGATAATGATAAATCTGAGATATTAATGTAATCAATTTCTATGAATTTTAATATTTGTAAAGGTAAATATAAAATAAAATATCCTTTTAAAATTTTCATTAATTGAGATGATTAAAAAATTGTTATATATGATTTAAATATCAATTAAGATGATAATGAATATTATTTAGATCCAAATTACCTTTATTCAAATAACTATAGAAAATATATAAGTATTACAAAAAAAATTAAATAAGGTGAAAAAATATTTCTAGAATGAAGAGAATTATTTTTAACAAAATTAGATAAATATTATCCTGATAAATGTGTAAGTGATATTAATTATTCTTATGAAAAACTAGAAAATAATTTTAATTCTATATTTATTCCAAATATGGTAGATTCTAGCTATGGAAAAGGTGAAAAAAAAATAAACTCATTATCATATATGGTGGAGGTTTATTTGATACCAAATATTTAATGAAAAACATTAATTAGAAAACGAAAATGATTGGTTCAAAAAATATAACATAATAACCAATAATAATTAATATATTATTTTTAAAATAGAGGTTATTCTTTGAATAATATTTATGAATTAAATATATTTATTTTTAAACTACATTTGATTAGTAGAGATCATAACATAATTTAGTATTAAAAATAAAATAAATTATAAATTGTACAAATTATGTTGATGGATAGAGAAAAAAATAATACAAAAATTCATAATTTTAAAAGTTATTTAATGTATTTTATAGGGATTTAAAGTAAATTTATTTTTTTGATAATATTTTAAATACTCATAATGTATGCCTATATCTTAATATACCTCATATTGAAGGAATCATTGGTTTGCCTTTTTATTATAATGAATCCTAAAACAATATTAAATGTAATGAATTAATATTCATTAATAAAATTGATATTGTTTTAAATATAGTATAGTTGATATATAAAAAAGTAAAAATACAATGATTTATTAGATAATTCATAAAATTATTATTAGTTTTTTATATTGAACATACTCAAAATATAATCTAGTGAGGTTCTTACCAATATAGAATTTTTTTTGATAAACTGAATAGATAAAATTTCATAGAATATTTTTTTTTATAATTATTACTAGTATTTTTAATAAATGGGATATTTTTTAAGCTATATTTATTTAATGAAAGTTTAATAAATTAAATCACAAGTTTCAAAAAAAACTTTATAAGTGGGAGAAAATATTCTCTATAGAAGCATATTTAGTGGAAATGTTTTTATTATAATATTAAAATAAAAAATATGTTCCATATGTATAAAGAGGTATATGTTAATTGAGATATTATTTCTTATCTAGTTGAAAAATTACATATAATATTGCCATCTTAGTTAGATTAACAAAGGCAGTATTTTATTTCCAAAAATAAGGCTATTTAAAAGTGTAAATCCTTAGAGGTTTAGTTTTTCATGAAAAAATAAAAAAAAAGAGAAGTTATGGATTATTGATAATGTTTTATATTGTAAGAAACAATGAGGTTTAAATATTTTTAATTTATTAAAATAAATATGTTGATTTTTATTTACATTTTTAATTGACTACCTACTTAAATCAATGGGAGTGTGTACAATTGAATATAAAATTAAACAATAATATTCAATAATAATTTATTATTGAATATATCAAAATATAATATATCGAATGTGTACCATTGTTTGATATTGTAAATGATTATAGTTTTGAGATATAACTGATTTTGAAAATATTACAAGAGGGAAGGATGTTTACTAAAGGAATAAAATAACTATAAATTTATCTCAAATTAGGGATTTAAAAAATTATTGAAATATTAGTATGATTGATCAAAATTTATTTTCTAATTAAATTAATAATCATTTGGGTCAAAAAAAATATTATAGTGTTGAAACTAAAATTAGTTATTCCAACTATGCCAAATATGATGAAATATGTTAAGGTTGGTTTCAATATTTATCATAAGGGGAAAATTATGAATAATTTACAAAAAGGGTTGAAATTCATTCACAAAGACCCATGGAGTTCATTAGATATAAAATATTTAGATCATTTCAGATTAATTTTATTCTTGGTGATATATATTTTATATCATTTATTATTTATTTTATTATATTATAACCATATAGTATAAAAAGAAGAAGTCACATGAGGATGGAAAGATCATGGTTTCATAGAATTTGTGTAGATTAATAATTTTAAATTATAATAATATTATTTTAATTGATCATGTAAATAAATATTTATATGTAGAGTTTGAATAAAATATATATATAATTGAAAGTATCATGAATCCAAATCATCATATAAATAAAAATAAGAATGTTTTATATAGATGAATAAGAGAAGTTTCTATGTGATTTATAGGATCATGTAATATTTTTATTTTCATGGTACTTTTGGTTATAATTTATTACTATTTGGATTTCATATACAGAATTGGTGATTAGTGTTACCAAATATTGATTTTATCTAGTATAAATACATTTTACTAAAAATAAAAATGTTCGATAATTTTGATTTTGTTCATGTCCATGAATTAATAAAATTAAATATAATAAAAATTAAATGATCAATAAGTTGTATGATGATGGAATATTTTTGGGATATTCACCAAAAATTAAATTTATACATATCTCAATAATAAACATTGATTATTTTTTAATAATAATGACATGAGAGTTCAAAAAAATAATGTAAATAATTATATATAGATATCTATGAATAATAATTTTAAAATTATAAGGAAACAATGATTAAACAAGAAAGATATTATAATGATGATTTGTAGTAAAAAATGAATATAATTTTTGAATTTTTAAGTAATATGGTAATTTATAGAAATCCATAACGGGATATTTAGTATTGAAAAAATTGGTTAATGTGGATAATATTATATGAGATTAAAATTGTATAGTTACATTTTTATATACCCTGAGAAAAAGTATTTAAACTTAATATTGATCTAAAACTATATTAAGGGTCATAAAAATTATATTAATAATGATTAGTGGATAGTTAAATTGATTTCATAACAAAAAATGTTCGATAAAGATCAAAATTGAGATTTGTTTACATGTATAAAAAATTAATTAAAATAAAATAATTTTTTAAAAATAATATTAATGAGAATGTAAATGTATCATTAAAAAATCATGGATTTTGTTTATTGGATATATTAAAGTTGGATTTTATGATTTCGATGATACATTTATCCTATGACAAAAAATATAAAATATTAGAATATTCCTAAAATTAGATGCACAAGGAAATTATAAAATTTATTAGATAGATTTGAAATCAAAATTTCAGAATACAAATTTTTATGCGGTTATTTATATTGATTATTTATATTGATTTCTTCTTTGAATTTATTCATATAGTGTTCTGAATTATGGAAATAATTACATGTACTCATATATTTTCCATTATTTTGGTACTCTATGAATGTATTTTATTTAAAGTTATGGTGTTCAGAAAAAAGAGTCTTATATAATTAATATGGGAGGAAAAGTTAATTATCATTTTTTTAATGATATTATTTTTATAGGAGATGATACAAATTTGTAAAAAAATCTTCATAAAATAAATGATATATTTTTAAATATATTTCCTTTTAAAAATGATATATATTTTTGACCATAAACATTATAAATATATATATATATATCTTTTTTATATTAATAAATGTATTCCATTGGAAAATATAAATTTTTTTCTATAAAAATTTATAAGATAAATATATGTGAATAATATATAGTAAGAAATTATATTAGACGATCATGAAAAAATTGTTTATCAATTTAAACATTGAATAATTTTTATATGTTTTTTACATTAACTATTTCCAAGTATTAAAATTTTGTTTTCAGTTACACTATGTAATGAATGTTGAAATACTAAAAAATGTGTTGTATATTTTTATAGTGAATTGTAATTTTATATTTTTTTAATTTATTATTTATTGTGTCATAGTCAATGATTAAAAATAGTGATTTGATCAATATATATCATCTAATTATGGTTGGAAAATAATATAGATGACAAAAAAGATAAATTTTGATGGAGTGTTTTTTTGGGAAATACATATGTTTCGTGGAATTTCATATAAAATAATTCAATTAAATTATGAATAATATAAGATGAATATATTTATATAATACCATAGAAAACAAATATGATGGGGATGGTGACAAAATTGGAAGATCACCAATTGTATATTAATCATTTTTTATATATTATAAATGATAATTAAATTTAAAATGACCTATCAAAAAATAGTATAAAATATCTAAATTGAAATCATACTTATATCAAATATCATTTTATTATATAAAATATTGATCAAGATATTCTAATTTTGAAATATTTTTTATCAAAGAAATAAGTGGATGCTATTTTTACAAAGACATTTTTAAAAAATGATTTTCAAAAACAAGGCTTAATAAAGGAGGTCAACATCATTCAATTCAATTATGATATTTTTGTAACATGTGTTCCCTTTAATATATTTATTTTAATTATATTATAAATGGAGATAAAATGTATATAAATACATGATTATATTTCAAAAAAATGGCATCAATAAATAAGGTTCCTAGAGAAATTCTATTATATTGGTATGGAAATTATGATATTTGAATCTATATAAAATATATACCTTATGGAGATTGAAAATAGTGTGGAATATAGATTTGATATTTTTTATCTTGAACTTTAAAATATGATTAATGAACTAAAGTTTTGAATGAATAAAAAATTTCAAAGGGGAGATCTAAGTGTTCCTAAACTAGTTTTCTATATTTGTTGTTAACTTCAAAAGATGAATTTAGGTTTAAAGTATTGCTATATTTTTTATATATGTTATAGAATTTTTAGTCTCTTTATTATCAATTTAAAATAATAAAATATGATTTTATTGAGTATTTTCTAATTTGATTGATCTTTTTTATGGTTTTATGGAATTGATTAGGGAATTAAAAAGCTAGAATAAGGGTAATCATAATGTTATATGTTATTTTTATAATGGTAATATATAAATTATAGGTATTTTAAAACATAAATTACAAATTAGATCTACATACCTATATTTAAAATAAAATATGAAAGTGTTTTCTAGGATTTATTTTGAATTTAGGTAATTGTTACATTATGTTTTTTATTTGTTGCTTTAAATATTTGCAATATTGAGAAAAAGGTCCTATGTGGTGTTTTACGTAGAATTTTTCAAATAAATGGTTGATGAAGATTAATTGGGTAATTTCATTATTAATTAGATTAAAAAGATAAATATGCAAGATTAAATTGAATTGTTTAAATATTTTTTGAGTTTTACATTTGTTCTAAATGATTCAAGCTTCATTCCATGAAAAAAAATTATTTCATAATGTGTCATTGATTTTTTAGTAGGATTATAGGAAGGTTACTGTATTAATATAAAATCACTTGATAATATACCCATATTTTGTTATTTTAAAATAAATTAGTCATTTTTAGGTTATTATATGATATGAAACATTGTGATTGTATTATAAGATGATCTTAGAGCATGATTCATTTGATATAAAATTTATAATTATATTGGGATATTTCTATAGTCTATCTATAATTAGAGGAATTTAATTTAGTTAATCTATAAAATATAATACTTATCCATAGGATTCAAACATGATGATAGGTTTTGGTGGTTGAAATACAACAAATAAAAAAAATATTATAAAAAATGATAAATAATGATGAAGTAGTGAATAAAGATTCATCATATTTTATATTATTTTCCATGTTATAATGATCAGGGTATCTAATGGGAATAGGAATTTTTTATATATAATTTAATATTATATATTTCTTGTTTTCATTATGATAATATGGGTTGGTAAATTTTTCCTTGTTTCAAATATTATAATTTATTTTTCTAAATTTAATTTGATAATTAAAGTATGTACATTGTAATCATATTCAGGATAATCCTGTATTTATTATAAATATATTATGGAAATATTGAAAAGTTTACAAATTGGTAATTCCATATATATAAAGAATTTACAGTTTTAATGAGTGGTGAAGCTTATAAATACAGATTTATTTTCTTATGAATGATACACATAATTCATTAAAAAACGTTCATGGTATAAATTGATATAAGATAATTCATTAAATTAAATGATATTTCTAATTCACTATTAAATTATTAAATTAGTATATAAATTAATTGACTAATTTATTGCACTCGTTGTGTATAAAAAATAATCCTTGGAATGATTTAATAATTATCATGTCCACAGCCATAGAGTCCTAGATCAAAAAAATTATAACCCTTAAGTCACACTAAAAATCCCTTCATCTTCCCTTGACTACTCAATATATTTTATTTTAATAAAATATATTATCCCACAATGAGGTTGCCATTGACTTACATTATTTCTCCTTTAATATCATCCTTTAGCCTCCCTCTAATTTTTCATAACCAGGTAAAACCCTATATAAGATATCATAAACACTAGTCGAGACATGTCACCAAATATCATCATGTCCTCCTACTAGTATTCTAGTGTTTGAAAACTCATATAGAATTCCTAAAACTGTCTTCAAAGTCAATTACCTCTAATTTAAAGCCTTCGTGTCATGTCAAATGTAACTAAAATTTAGTGTGAACTATACTTATAACTGACATACAAAAAACATTGGACATGAAATTGGTATCAATATTGTCCCCACAGATTAGAATAGGAAATTAGTATTCAATGTATGTGATGCATTATAAAAAAACTTATTAGCATCAACTAATATATATTTATAACCTGCTTTATCTTTAAATAAAATAGGGGAATCACATATGTAGAATAATAAAATTATGTAAAATCAATATACGTTTTCCCCACCCAAATGATCATCATTGCAAAATCTTTGGCCTCTAAAATCTAATGAACTATAACCATGTTACCAAATCTAAGAAACAATGCACCTATAATGAAACAATAATGTCAATATATATACATCAAAATCTATACCACATATGTTGGATGGGGTGATTCCAATGACATAGTTGGATTTCCCCACTCACATAAATACACTATGTAAAATTGTAATCATCTGCACGTGGATGAAATAAATTTAAATAGGGTAACAAATACTCATTAATCACACCAACCGAATAATATAACATAAGAAACAGATTAATAATGCATATAGTCTTTACATGTTAAAAATGTCACCATGGAACTGACCACATCTACTTTGGCCAATGTTGATAATACACCTATGAAAAAAATACCATTAAGGGGTGGCCTATCAATATCCAATCTAGGTAATAATGGAACCCATTAGGGAACATAGTAATAATAGCTAGTACATATTATATTGGAAGAACATCACATAAAATCAATGATTTGAGTATACTGTTTTTATTTTAAACCACTTACATGTTCAAATCCATCCTTTTAGGGTATGTTCCTATAGCCATGTATCATATCAAATAGTCAACATTAGAAGTGGTCTGATGAGGGAATATCAATATCCAACCTCCCATATATACTGAACCAACACATGTATTTTTATCAGATTATATGGATAATATCATGAGTATCGGGTATCATTAGCAGTGGTATAAGATGTAAATTACAAATTTTTCACTTGAACATGAGCTAACCCACCACAAAAAGTTAAGTTACATGGATAATTCTGTATTGAGAACCTATAAACCAGTGATATATTGGTGGGGGTATCAATATCCAACCACTCACACAAGTGATACCATACTTTCATGATAGAAACCCAGTTCCATATCTCATAGCACTACTCTCTCACTTACAGTGGGGTCTCAATCAATGTAGCATCCCATCCCACATGATATAAACAACTCTAATCTCAATGATATTGTGTCATACAAAAAATCTCATATATTCACACATACTAGTCTATTTCCCTATCATTCTAGTTTCTTACCACCTATACACTCTCGCTAAGGTGAGGCCTCACTAAAAGTATTCATTTTATCACATCATGGACTAATACCCTCTCAATTAGAATGCATTAAAAACCATCAATAGAAATAAATAAATAAAAAAGAAAAAAAAAATTCAAATAATTATGAAAATATTCAGTGATAATCATTTGGTCTATATTGAATTGAATGAATAAAATAGAGAGAAGGATAATATCCATGATTATCTTCACCAATAATTCTACATTACCTTAAAAAATTATTTCATGTACATGACACTTTTATAGTAAAGGATCATTTACATTGACCCAAATTATAAACCACAAGTTCACTCAGGTCTTAAACTTTCCTAAATAATTCACCCAATGATAAAGGTTGCAAAGAAGAAAACCCCACATCACCTATTAAAATATGGAGTGGGATTGTCAAACAAAATATGGTAACTCATCTCAACCCCCTTTGAATTAAACTACATAAATTCATACCAACTTGATCACTAGATACCCAAATAATTAAATTATCAAGGAAACTCATATACATGCATGCATGGAAGTCCATACAACCCTCATTAAGCATTTTAACAAGGTAGGAGATTCCAAAAAAAATCATCATGGAACAAAAATAAAATATTGGAAATAATAATTTGGAAATATAATGTACATATAATATTTATAAATTTGGTTATTTCCTATATTATATCAACAAGACAAAAATTTACCAAACAAAACTCTTTCTACGTCCCTTAAAAACTATGTATATATAATCTTTAAAAACATTTATAAATGTTATTTGACAAAATATTCACACATTCTAGGAATTTATCAAAAATACCAATGAAATTATTTATAATTAATACCACACAGAATATGAGAAATCATTTCAAAAGATTTAAAATAATTCATCACATTCAACCTGAAATTAAACATTAAACAATTGTCTTTAAAAATACATTATTTTTATAATACCATATATTAATTATTATTTAAAATACTGAACAACCATTTTTGAAATAAATCATTATTATATAACTAAAAATAAAAATAGTTCCTGTAAAACATAGTTGGACAAGGTTACATTAGTGAAATATTTAATAAAATATGTAGTCATTGTTGAATGTTATGACTAAACATGTCCATATTAATTTAAGGGTATGATTATAGAAGTTTTGAAGACAATATAAGGATAAACATAATTATTGAAATTGAATAAAATATTCAAATGATAAATAAACATAGTAATATAATGAAAAAATTATTCATTTTGAATTATAAGGACTCTACTCACTGAAAAAATAAGGCTTGTCTAAATATAATTGGAATAAATAAAATTATCTAGAAATATCGATGATGCAAGGGATAGACAATAAGAAATCAGCAAATATAAAGGGTGATTCTATCCTTCCTCATGAATATGTCATATAATAAATAGTTTTAAGAGAGAACTATATTTAATGAAGATATATCAAGTGGGGAAAATAGTTGGAGAAAAAATAAGTAAAGTGTGTTTAATATATTTATATCCAAGATATTGATTATTTTTATAAATAATAATTGATAAAAAAATAATTAGTTATATAATTTTCTTTGAACCTAGAATATAATTGTGTAACCCTTATTTCATGGTTTTATTAACCCTCTAGATATATTGAAAAATATCATATCTTGACCCACATTAAATTTTTTAACCTTACTTTTCATCATAAAAATTTACAGACTTTTGGGACCCTTATGTATCAATATTATCTGTTCAAACCTTAGGTATCATCAAAATCATCAAATGATCACATATGTATCATACACTGTCAAAAATTATTTATCTCAAATGAACCATTATATATCATATTGTATCCAAATAGTTATCCATTTTTCTAAAAAATTAGGGTAACACATATATAACAACCCTTGCATACTCAGTGACACAAATATATCATGAAGATACCCCTTATGAATGAACGATTAATTTAAGTACCTTATTTTTTTATCCTTACATATCATACAGATTAGTGATTTTGAGTAATGAGGTGTCATGAATTTAAAATCATCACATTTCAAGGTCAACCCTTTTCTTTCATAACAATTTAAATATTTTTTAAAATTGTATCATAGGGTAACCCTTAAATAAGAAGAACCATACACATTAAGACATAACTAATTTCTTAAATGAGTTATACACCATTAAGAATTAGGGAAAATATATTGTTAAAGATAATCACAGCATATTAGAACCTTTATAAATGAGGATATTACCATTTTAAGTAATTTACTCACACAAAGAACACTATATACCCATTTAGCCTTATCATGTCCTCCAAACAACCAAAATTAAAAATTCTATCAATCACTTTGTGGTTCAAATTTTCTATGTTGTTAAGTAAAATTAAACTGAAAATTAAATTCTAATAGAACCCCTTGATTATACTGTGATCTCCTATGTTAAGACATGATAATATTCAATCTCAATAATTTTATCCTCGAGAGTAGTTCAACAAACAAACATGATTTAAAAACTAAACTGACACCCCCACCCCACATTAATAGTTTATTGATTCACATTGTGGATTTGTTTTCAAAATTGAATTTATAATGTCAAATACACTTTATATTACACTGATCACACATTGATACACACCCATGCACATGAGACATATTTTTTCCTCTAATCACATCTAAGACACCTCTTGGAGATTTATGAATACTCAGAATCTTGATTTGAATCCAATTTCAAAGAACCTCCCATACTGTAGGATCAAATACTCCACATTCTAATAAAACTGGTCTATAAAATCACAATTCATTAAAAAATGACCAAAATAACCCTTATATAATCATGAAATCCGGAATTTTTGTCAACCATAAAACCCAACCCACCTTAACTATTAATTCACTATTGTACCACTATGTTTTACCTACAATAACTAAATGCACTTCCACTGTGCAACTCGAACAACCCACAAATAATATACACAGAAGGCTCTAATTCACAATCATTGGGACTTCTACCAATCAGAACATGATTACTTAGTGTAGGTAACCCATTTTTAGGAAAATCCAAATTTCATCAAATGGAAATTATTGTTCTCTCGATTTTAACTATTATAGTTGATTTGATTCTACCATTGGTTGATGCACTTGAATTGTGATTTTATTATTGATATGTTTGTTGGTTCTATTGTGTTTAAACATGAGGATATTAGGGTATTCCATCTCATGAACCATACGACAACTTTACTGGAATCACATGCCATGAATTATTTCATGCCATTTAAAATGCATTACTTATTTCATGTTATTGTGATTGGTGTCATTCTATATATACCAGCTATTGTGAAATGTATTATGGAATGTGTTGGGGTATGAATTAGGTGGATTCCATGATTTGGTTCATTACTAATATGGTTCCTTATGGATTAGTGTTTTTTTAACCATTATATTTTTCCTTGAAATGAATTCAAGATATAAATGAGATGATATTAAATGAGATTAAAAATGAAAAATTGAACTTTGAAAAATATACATGACCTAGTACTGACTTTGGAGTAGGAAGAGGTAGTATCTATAGAAATTTTTCTGACTATTTCATTATACAGTCCAAGATTTAGGAGTAGTATATCTGGTATGATAATGTTTTATGAGGGTTTTGACATATAATACTCTTTTGAGATGTGATCTTTGATGTGGTTCATTTTTTGAGATGGGTGTTTGGCATTGGAGAGAAATTTCACCACTTGGACCTCCATTCGTGTGCTATGAGGGATGTGACGACCTATCTCTATAGGTGGTAGACCATGGGGTTCTAGAAGACCATACTTTAGTGTTAGTTTTGGAACCATCTATTATTCAGTACATAGGTGATGAGACAGAGTTCTTCGATGGATTTTATCAATTCGTGAAGAAATTTCATGGATCACCATTGTATGAATAATCTATGGTTGAGTTAATTCATGTGTTCTAGTAAAATCATCCTCCCTTTTTATCAAATATTGTGTTCCATATGCCTCTTAGTTGTGGATTTAGCCTATGATTTCAATCATCGAGTTTATAGTGACACCTCCTATGATGAGAGTGAAGATCGTGACATATATTCTTCTTGGGGAAGAAAAGTGTTGGTGGGATGTTATAAACTAAGATGATAGTTTGTGTTACATGGTTTGGGACGAATTATAAAAAAGGTTCTATGATTAATTTTACTCTAAGACTCTGTGGACAGATAGGTCTAGTTAGTTCATTCATCTGGAGTTGGGCATGATGATAGTAAGGGATTACTTAGAACACTTTATAGATATGATTTGTTTTGTAATGATGTACCTTTCGACCAAGTTTTCAAGGATGATATGTTTCAAGGATGGTATCTGACATGCCATCCAATCTCGGGTCAACATGTTCACATTGACCAATATTTCTAAAATTATGAATTAGGAGCTGATTATAGTTTGGAACATGTGGGAAGCTAGTGAAACATAGAAAATAAGTATAGTTTCTTGACTAAGTATCATGAATTCCAGTCACATGAAGTGATTTTTTAGGCTTCCTAAGAGATGAGTGCATGTCAGGCTTTGAGTATTAGTATCTTGGTTTTTCTCATCAGATTTTATGATAGGGACAGATGACGAATCAATGTGATTGTGACCTAGTTGATTGTCGAGGTCGATGCAGGATATTCCCCATGCAGTGTTTTTGTGGGAACATCGATACATCCATGAGTGGTAGGTGGTCATCATCGACAACTGGTTCAGGAGAGGGTTTTTTGTCTCTACTCTAGGTAGGTAGTTCGTGTAGTATTAGGTGATCAAGTCAAGGAAATGGTGTTCCTGGGTGAGGAACCCACACACTAGTTACATCGAGACATGAGAGTGGGCCCACTCCAAGAAGTTAGGTTGTGTCATAGGGCTATGGTTTAGGATAGATGTATTATGTATATCTAACCCTAAGGTTTAGGTAACTAAACCATCAATGGTGAGAGGTCTGATCTTTGTATCATCAACTATTTCATATTCTCATTTTGATACTTATGTATTAGATAATTTCACACCTTCCCCTATGGTGAAAATAATTGGGCTCGTTATACAATATTATGAGATTGTTAGGATTATAAACAGTCTATTAAAAATCATATCAGAGGATTTCCACTAGTATGGGTGTTCAAATTTCATGTTGAAGGTTTTCACTTTGATTGAAATCTTTTTTTCCTCAATATGACTGGGTTTGATGTAATATGCAGGATGGACTGGATAGTATTTTATCAATATTATATTTAATTATATCACTAGAGGATTAATTTCACATCAAAAGAGGGTGATGTTTCTAATCACAAGGGTGAATGGGATGTCTAGGTGAGACGAGAAGGACCATAATATCATGGGATTAGTGATATGACATCCCAAAATGTTAGTTTATATAGGGATGATCAGGGAGCACGTCATGAGGAATTTTCTCTAGTGATTGATCATTTTGGGGGCTTTTTATTAGATTATTTTTCTATCTTACCTCATATGAGATAGATAAAGTTCTCTAAAGATATACTTTAAAGAGCTACAATGGTATATATTCCTCTATATTAAATGGATATGACATGGTTATAGGAGCTCAAGAGGTCAATACAGGATTTGGAACAAAATGGGTTTATCAGAGAAAATACTTCTCCATGGGGTTCTCTAATACTTTGAGAAAATATAATATGGTACTATAAGGATATTCATTGATTATCATAAATTGAACTAGCATATGTTTATGAACTGATATCCCTTTCCACATATAGATGTCATGTTTGATCATTTTCAAGGATCTTAGGTGTTGTTGAAAATTGATTTCTGGTTAGGATATCACCAAGTATATGTTTGACCTATATACATACCCTATACTACATTCCATATTATGTATTTTCTATATGAGTATCTTGATATTCCATTCAGTGTAATGAATGTGACATCAGTTTTTATGGTGCTGATGATCCATGTATTCTATCCTTATATGGATTCATTTGAGTTTAAATTATTTGATGATTTTATTATCAAAAATGACATGACCATTAAAAACATCTTGATATAATTATGGATACATTGATAGAGAATAAGTTATATGCTAAGATCACAAATTTCCAATTCTAGATGGATCAAATTCATTTCTTAGGTCATATCATCTCAGAGCTTGTAGCATTAGTTGACCCAAATATGGTGAGAATTGTAGTTTCATGGGAGAAGACAAAGACCACCTTTGACATGTGTTTCTTTTGGATGGATGGATATTAAAATAATTTCATACATGACTTGTCAAGATTACTAGTGTTGTTGATGGGATTGAAAAATATGGGCATGATGTTTCTATATTTTGATACCTACAAGAGAAAAAATGATGAGCTAAAAGGGAAATTGAATTCATCACATGTCCTGCTTTTTTCAGAAAAGGGAAGGAGTTACACTATATCTTGAGAAACATTAGGTAAAGGTATAAGAGAAGTACTTATTTTTGGGGGACAGATTCATTGCATATGAGTCTTGAATGTTGATCCCATATGAGTGGAACTACATGACACACGATATCTTGTTATCAACAGTCATTCAATATTTTTTCTTTTGAAGAAATTACATTCTAGTATTTGGTTTTGTAGTGCACGTAGACCATAAAAGGATCCAGAATATATTTACATAATGTAATCTCAATTTGAGTAAAAAAGGTGGCTTGAGTGCCAAATGTCATTTCATTTTGATATTTCCTACATACTTAGTAAAGGAAATGGAGTGGTTGATGCATTGGGCATCAAGAATCATATATTGGTGGTTCAGTAGGCCAGTAGTGAGTAGATACATATTTCATTATTCTATGAGATGCACATAGAGGTGTAGGATAATCAACAGTATATTTTTATATCATCATTAGATATAACCTCTTACCTATAGGATAGAGTTAGAATGGGGAATCTATCAGACATTGGGAGCCTAGTCATGTGAGAAAGTTTGGAAGGTGAGGATCCACCTCTTCATTATACCACAGGTGAGGATGATATTCTATATATCCATTTTCATGTTTTGTTTCTATTGGACGTACATGAGGAGATGATTCATCTACATCATGCCACATCTTGGAAAGTGTACCATAGAGTCCCTAAGATGTAATATGACATACATCGTCAGTAATGGTGGATGGGTATGGGAATAGAGGTTTCTAATTTTATTTTTAGGTGATTTGTATTTCATTAGGTGAAGGCGGAACATCATATAATAAATAGAATTATTTTGGAATTACCTATTTTGTAGTGTAATTGGGTTTATGTCATTATGAATTTAATGAGTTGTTTACCAAGGTCACCATGATGTAGAGATTTTGTGTAGGTTTTTATCGATAGTCTCGAGAGGGATTAAAATTTCCTACTGATCAACTATAACATTAGTGTTTATGAGAAAGGAATGTTGTATGTCTGTGAGATATTATAACATCACTTGGTCCCACATACTATCATTTTAGATAGAGACACCCACTTTATGTCTCATTTCCGGTAGTGTTTACAGAGGGTGATGGGTTCACAAGTGCTTATAATAAAAAAACCACCCTCTGACTGATGGTTAGTAAAGGAATATAATATATGTTCTTGAGACATTCTTACAATATGCATAATTGATTTTTGGGGGATGTTGGGAGAGGGATGTTCCCTTGGTTGAGTTTTCCTTCAACAATATCTATCATGAATCAATATATATAGAACATTATGAAGATTTATATAGTATATCTTGTCGATCACACCTATTCGTGTTAGAGTTAGGTGTGGTGGCCTTACTTGGACTGCAACTGATGTAGGAGACTTATAAGCATGTCCATTTATTTCATAGATGTATGAATACTGCAATGCCGCGACAGAAATCCTTTAATGATCGATGTAGATTAACATTACAGTTCGAGGTAAGTAATCATGTCATTTTATGTGTTTGAATGTGGTCGAGACATTAAAAAATCAGGAAGAAAGGAAGGCTTTCACCATGATTTATCAGGTCATTTGATATTCTGGGTAGATTTAGGCTGGTATCTTGTCATTTGTAATTACCTTATATATTCCAAGCCATGGAAGACTCCTTCCACATATCTCAATTTTGTTTCCTTAACTCCAACACATCTCATGATATTCATCCTGATGGGGTTTAGTTAAAGGTTGATACATCATTTGAGGAGAATCTAATTTGTATTGTAGATAAGAAAATGAAGGTTCTATAGGATAGTCAGTTCCTCTAGTATGGGTGTTATGGAAGAATGAAAGTTTATAGAATGATACTTCAGATCAAGATTTTAATGCACATGATCAGTGTAAAAAACTTTTATCATATGAATATTGAGAACCCTTGAGATGGAAATTCAAGGTTTAATTTCTTTAAATGGGGGATGATTATAAGAACATAGGATTTTTTAAGAGGTAAAAATCCTTTTTCATTTTTTAAAAATTATTAATTAAGGCCTAATATGATTACCCAATTTGATCATGAGTTTTTTGTACGTGTCTGGTGCTTGTTCAGATCCTGTAACCTATTTTTTGGGTTGTAAATAGAAGGGTGCATGTTTAGTTAAAACCATGTGTGGTAGGCCACATGGTTAGATAAACCCTGTGAGTCTTGGGAAGTGAGAAGGAGGATCCTATAGAGTTAGAAAAAACTGTGTCAATTGGGGCACACATGTGTGAGACCATGTATGAAATTTTATAAGTAGATTTTTTCACAATTAAAACAAGATTAGTTAAAATGGGTGGTGAATCTATGCGGGAGCCCCTACCATATATCAAATTGTTCATGTTTCGTGAACATTTTTCCGACTATGCAACCCCTTTAATTTTGTTGAAATTACAATTTTTTCAACGTAAAATGTTTTTCTAAACTAGTTTCTCTTTTTCCAATGGTCTATTACCCCACATTTTTTAATACTTTTTGGAGACTATTATATGATTTTATGATGATCGTTCACATGATATCTGATTCAAGATCCACTTTTCTCATTTTATCTTCATCGGTGAGTACTCAATTCCTTTTTAGCTATTTTTCATTTTTCTTGGAATCGACAGCACTATTTATTTGCATGATAATATTCCAAAATTTAATATTCATTATATATTATTCATTTTTCTTTTTATCTATTTCTAACCATTAGTTTATAGTGGTGAATTACTACTCTATCAAACTATGGTATGTTTCCAATACATTTCCCAATGGTTTTAGTGCATTATTAGGTTAGCTTACATTGAGAAGCCTATAAAATTTTCTGGCATAACCTAAAATTTAATTTAAACAATTGAATAAAATGAATTGGGACATTTTATGGTATTCCATAGTTAAACTTTCAATGATTTGGTGGTTTCTTTCCAATCCATGGATATCCATGGGGTATGATAGGTGAATTAAAAATGATCATTCCTCATTTTAAAAACATTGAGTTAGTTGATTATTTCTTAGTTAGTGGATGTTTGTTAATAAATGATTTTAATTGATTTAGAATGTTAGGAGTTTGTGTAACTCATTTTTCCATGTGATAACATGTTGAATTTTTTCAATTTCATGATTTTTTTTATTGAGAACATGTGATATATGAGTGGGTATACTCAAGTGGTGTGTTGGAATGTGAAATTAATAATGAGTTGGTAGAATCATGATAAGGAATAGAAATTGGATGATTTTGATGAATGGGTTCATAGTCCCCAATAACGGTTCTCCCATGGGTCTTTAATGTAGTAGTGGACACATTGGATAGTTTATTCCCCTTGGGTATTGATTCCATAGGATGGATTCGTTTTTTATATCCCTTGGATCTGACATACATGGACTCATATTGAACATGTTCAGATGACATGCTCCTAGGACTCCAGCATGTGCCAAAATGAGTTTCTATTGAGATGATCCTATGATTAGACAATGATTCCTTGATATTCCTTATCATTGATCTGTCCCAAATGGACTAAAAATTTGATTATATGGAATTTCTATGGTGAATTTTTATATTTTTATAATCATACAGATTGTTCGTGGAAGTTATAACTCTTCTTATTATGTGGAATTGTTGTGGTAAACTGTTATGACGCATTGATTATATGTCACGACCATGGTTTCTATGATTTTTATGGATTTACAGTGAAGAAGTGTTATTTATTAATATATTTATTACATCATCCTTGTTATAGGATATTGAAAATTCTTTTGTAGGGAGCCTCTTGAGACAATACAATGTCACTTTCTTATTACTAGATATTACATGGGAACATTAACATTATTGGACAACTGCCTACATTAACTACACACTATTTAGATTATTATTATAAAACTAGTAATTTTATAGATATTTGTTGGTTACCTAATGGGAATTAATCTCACATCCTTTTCAGGCTATTGATGGTTACCCAAACAGAATATTTGGATGTATGTTGGGACTGGGGAAATATCTCTCAGTTTGATGATGGATTTTATAAAATTATTAAGTGATGGGGAGCAGGAGACATATATGAGGCTAGTGATGATATTTAGTGATAGAAATTTTGATATTCTTGTTATTTTTATAATTATATTTTATTTTACTATTGTGAACCTATTTTGGATGCTTTGTAGAGACATGCATCATAATAATTTTATATGATACACAATTGGCATTATTGTAATCTATTAATTCTTGTTAACGATTGTCTATATGATTTACTTCCTTATTAAATGTTATTGATATTCTTCTTATGTTACACTCTAGTATGAGGGCATAGTCTCTCCACAAACACACCCTAGGCCCTCACTTCTAGTCAGCAGCCCTTATCATTTAAGGAAATGAAATATAGGACATTTTTCAAACTAGGATAGGGGAACATCAGTGGCATCCATGTTTATGATTTTACACTAGTTCCCTATCACATAAGGAGGTCCCCTTCAACAATTTCTTAGAGAGAGGACCCATTAAATCTATATATGACATCAAATCCTGTACATATACCCTATCACTAAAGATGTGTCCAAAAATAGAAATTTCAATATAAAAATAAATAATTAGAAATAGTTTTTTAATAATGATGAAAATCTAACTGGCTAAGCATTGGCCTAATAAATAAAAATGAACAAAATACAAAAATGGAGATCCTATAGGAATCACCCTAAAACCATATATTTTACCATATCCATTTATATTCATTAACCCTATACCTATTCAATAAATTATTCATTTCCCTAACCCATATGATTAACCACTAGGTCAGTTAAGACTTATCTAGGTATGAACAACTCATTATAGCTTCTTTTGTCCAAAAGGAATGATATACCTCATGTCTTTGAAACTAAAATGGTTTTATAGAACCCAGTCCTATTGCTAATATTTACTCAGTCTAAGGGATCAATTGTATTAATTTATACAATCATGGAATTAGATACCCAAAAAATAGGATGATCATGAAAAACAACACACCTTTTACACTTAAAAGTCAATTAGATAACATTTAAACTCGATAAAATAGTAATAAATTGTTATAAAATTGTGTATCATCATGTAATAAATAATTCATATTAGATAATAAAAATAATAAAGAAAAATAATCATATAAGGTTTAGAAAATGGAAAAGTTCCCACCTTAGCTGAACTAGAGAAAATCAATCCCAATCTAATCCCTTTTTTCTTCTCCATAAAAATTAAATTATATTATATTAATCCCCATTTTTAAAATTAATATAATGCATTATTCACTAATTCTAATACATAAGAAAAACTCTCAAGAAAATATATCCATGAAATTATCTTATTTTTTTAGTTATAATTTTTAACCATCACATGAAATCTTTCCCGTCACCCTAAAATTAAATTTTAAAACTTTTTTTTAAATATATACTTTAATAAAACTTATTTTATAAAATAATATTTACAATTAGAAAAAAATTACTTTATAATACATATCATTCTCCCAAAACCAATAAATAGGGAATCCAATAGGCATTCAAAAAAATTACTATTGAAATTATGAGCATGATTTTTGTTCATTCTTTACAATTTGGATGACTCAATTCCATACTAATTTATGGGTTAAGATTACACATGTCATGTTTATGTGATAATAATTTCGATAATGATATCATAAAAACATGATATAAAATGAACAATAGAAAAAAATTAAGTGGCCATTAAACTCAATCCAAATTTGAAGAACTATACTTATTTAGAACCTCTGGTCATTTTAACATCTATAAAAATAAAAATGATAATATTAGAAAATCCATGATTTGTGGTACAAATAAAATAAAAAAATGGGTGAGGGAAAATATAATAAACAACATGTAAAATATATCTTTATAATTTACTACTATATGTAATGAAAAAAATCATAAAATAAACTAAAATGTGAAAAGGAATATTGAGATGGATAAAAGAATAAAATAATAAAGTATTAGAGAGATAAAACTATTTCTTTTGAAAAATAGTGAATATCCCTTCATTAAATCATTTTAATCAATAATATATTTATTTAATTAAAAACAAACATAGATCATCATGGATTGACCCTTTTTAATACTTGGAAAATCATTGGACAGATACAACACAATATATCATGTAGTGGAGAAGTAGATCACGATTTGTTTTCCCTCAATAGACTATAATACTTAATTTTACAACATCCAGAAATCATACATATCGACCCTTCTATATCATCATTGATATATCTTGCTGGTCATTGAATCAACCCTCAAATTTCATATTGAATAATCAATTACATTTCAAAATTCAACCTTTACGTATAATGGAGGCTCCCAATACATTACCATTTTTACCAACACCAGTAAACCTTTCATAACAAGCTTTACATGTATTGTGAAATTTATGTATCAAAAATCTATCCCTGAAAAATAATAGGTTATCATGGGTATGTTACTATTACTATAACACTTATATATCACATATATAAACCATTAAATATCACTGGGTGACATAGATATAACCTTTACACATCCTTGGTGAAACCCTTAAATATCATAGGTCTTCCGCAATTTCACAAATTTTGCATCAATAGGTAACCATTAGATAAAATGAAACTTACACATTAATACATAACCAATTTTCTCTATGATTTATTAACCCAGAATAATTTCTATCAATCTATGATGATATTAAAATCCCACATATGAAGACCCATACATATAAGTTCTCAACAATTATTCAATCATTTCTTGATAGTTATCACATAATGGAGTTCATTGGCTATGGTGTAACCTATGATCATCCCCAAAAAACCACTACATCCATCAGAATTTTATTCCCCATGGATATGGAAGGACGTATAACTAGAAAAAAAATTCATTTATAACAAAAA
Source organism: Viscum album (assembly GCA_963277665.1). NCBI lineage: Eukaryota > Viridiplantae > Streptophyta > Magnoliopsida > Santalales > Viscaceae > Viscum > Viscum album. The sequence continues at coordinate 84,982,668 of OY728151.1, read as the reverse complement.
AAATTCACTATTCTATGATCCCTTATGTGACAACATTGTATCAATCACACTACAAATTTTTTTCGTAAGACCTTAATAACAATGAAACTCAATTCATGAACTACACAAACACCTTAAGAAACACAAAATAACTTGAATAAAAATGGTATATTCACAATATAATGTGAAATAAAACTACTAAATATTATAGATATTGTGTATACTTTTATATAGAACTCACATGAGTACTCATGACATTGGGTAAGCCTACGATCATAGCTGAAAACACAACTTAATGTTGTAAAAAAAATTAAAAAACTGATTTTAAATAAAATTATTATAAAATCCCTTAATCCAAAATAATAACATGAAATTCCCCCTAAAACAATGAATTATAATTTTTTTGGTTGACTGAAATAAAATTACTTCCCTTGAAAAAAAATTTATTTCTAAACTGAAATACCAAAATAAATGTGATGACTTAGACCCAGATTCCACTTAACGGTGCCCTGATCTTGGTGGGCCACATAGCCTCAAGCGCATCTTCCTGAATTCCAGAGGCTGCAGACAAGTAGTGAAGGCCTAGGGTGTGTCTGTGAGTAGACTATTCCCTCATTAGTAGAGTGTATCACAATAGAAAAACTGTAAATGAAATAGTAAACAAAGGAAGAAATATAAATAAACATCAGAAGAAAACTGATGCAATAGATAAAAAATAATAATAGTAACTATATCAACTAGAACAATGATGATGTAATTTCATGTCCTTAAAAAATAGGAAAGCATGCATACAAGACAAAACGCATAACATGTTCCACAAGGTAAAATAAAATAAGGCCTACCCCAATCATCCTGATATTATACTCAGTTATTTTCTATCTATCTTCATCATATCAACACACAATCAAGTATTGGGAGATGCATGTTTCCCTTTGTCAATACATGAAACCAAGAAATCTACTTTGAGTACCAAACAGTGCCCAGGTATGTTGTGAGATAAATCTCAGTGGGCCATCATCAATGGTGTTTATAACATTCATCCCATGTAGTGGAATATAGAAGTGTGTAGGCATTCATATATAATGTAAATAAAGTAGTACAATATAACCAAATAACCAAGTACCTACTTCATCCCTTGACTGGTGTCTAGACAGGTAACCAGTTCATTAATTAATCAACTACCATTTCATGCTAATAGGTCACATGAGGCATATCCAACACTGACAGCTCCTCATGATTGTATAAGTAGTGATGGTCCCAAGACGTAATAAGGAAACCAGACAGTGATAACCCACGAGGGAGTTCTTGGGTAAAAACCAAGGTAATGTACACTCACAGAAAACTAACTCAGTAGTATATGTGTCTAGATAAGGTATAAAACTATAATACAAGGAGCGTAAAACATGGAATTCTACCATAAGTCACCAACCGAGTCCAAGTTGATCGACTATGGTAAAATGGGGTTATGCAAAGACAGGGCCCTACAGGCTTTCACCAGGGCACCGACTAGTCAACGTTGGATCCAAGGAGTGTATCTGTGATATTCTATAATAAATAAATGGAACCAATGTTAGTATACTGGGAATCCAAGGAATAAACAAGAACTGATTTCTAGGTGGGTATCAACCTAAGAAAATTGTATCCTTGAATCGTAATGGGGTTCCCAAGACCCACGATATTCTCCTCTTAGAATCCAGGGTGATCTCAAGTCGGTCCATTAATATTTGATATTTTAGTCTTGTAATGATCAATTTGGTTCAATTTCTTCCTTCCATTAGTGTGGATAGGTCATTTAGAGTCGAAACCATTTATTTATTGGTCCAAGCCTTGTCTTCCATTAGTGTGGATAGGCCAAGTATCATTGTAAACATTTAATCAAGTCTTAGTTATCCATTAAGTATTATTCATTTACTGAGGTTCACTCCACTACCTTTGATCATCATAGAAAGGGGTTCTATGGACATATTACCATTATTCAATCTCTTTTGATAAGTCCAAGTTATATACTTAGTATACATACCATTTCAAATTTCATATTTCACATTTAATAAACATTTGTAAGAACTTTCCTTAGGTGGGTCAAGTGGTGATCATATATGGTACATGAAATTATGCAATTATCAGTAATAACATGCCATTTATGATAAAATATTCACAACTATAAAGTTAAAGTAAAGGCACATCCAAATAGTGGCTCAAACGTGCTAAAACACTAAAACGCAATTATGGCATATCCTTCGACATGAGGACAATTGAGTTGTGGGTGTTACCACTAAAAACTAATCACATATTTGGAAATAGAATAACCATATGTTTCTAACAAGTATAATCATGGCGTGTTAATTCAATAAATGGTTTCCAATGAAATTGATGGGCCCTACATGAACATTCCAAAAACAATAAACTTTATGGATGAGTTACAAAACACCCACCTAAGGGTAGTAAGATCTTCTCCTATGGTATCAGCCCTTGATTTTCCTCATATAAAAGTAGATCTAACAAAAGGTGAAAAATTCTTTCCGGGTGATAATGAGGTCAAGAGTGAAAGAGAAGAAGAATGGATAAAGGGGACTAGAGTACTTACCGTTTCACATCAAACTTGACAAACAAAAGCCCAATTGGAATCTAGATGAAGATGATCTCATGATCCCTAGATTAGGCCTTCAAAAAAATACAAAATGAATGAAAAGGGGTAAAATCCGGGAGGTTCATGGTTTAGGATGAAGGAGGATGATTAATGAAATATTAAGGTCATTTTGGACATTTTACATAGGTTTTTAGCTTGTGAATGGTTTTTTCGCACGGTTTGTCAAACTGTGCACAAACCGTGCAAGATGGTTCTTCCTAAACCTGGGAAAAAGGGTGTTCACATAGTTTGGTTGCACAACCATGTTCAGGTCGTGCAAGGTTCCACTGACTGAAAAAACACAATCTACATGCTTAGTCAAACTATGTGCTAACTGTGCACAAACAGTGTGACATGGCCTGTTTTCCCAAAAAGAGGTGTTCTGAGCACCAAACAAGACCCAAACACCCACAGAACCCTTTCTGACTCATTAGGAACCTATAATTGGTCCAAATTAAAGATTTATACTATAAATTAAAGGATCCATACCTAATTGAAAAACCGGGTTCTTACAGTCTTCCCCCTAAAAAGAACTCGCCCCGAGTTCTCCTTCCAAGGGTAATGAAACACTGTATGAGAACAACTCTAGACATTGAACACGTACATCATCTTCTCTCTCTCATGTATTGTCTTATACTTATTTTTTCTTTTATATAACTCATACAAGAGGGACATACATACCTAAAAGAAGCTCCATTATTTGTTCAACAATGCGTACTAGATGCTCCTCAATGGTAGAATCAGCATCTAACTCAACTTCCTTAGGATCAAAGGTATGATATGGGTTAGCATGATATTGGTGAAGTTGTATGCCCTGAAAGACATCGTGCATATCACTGTACCTCTGAGGTAGTAGAAATAAATAAGCTACCATCCCGACTCTCTCTATAATCTTGAATGGCCCAACGTAACAAGGTGATAGCTTACCATGATTCTTTAACCGTTTATGTCGATGCCTGGGTGATACCTGAAGGAAAACACATTCCCCAAACTCATACTCAAGAGGTAGTCGACGAATATTGGAATAAGATTTATTTCAAGACTAAGTAGTATTCAATCACTTCCTAATCAGATGGACCTGTTAGGAAGTTTTCAGAACGAGACGAGGACCTAGTATAGATTCCTCACCTGCCTCTAGCCAGCACAAGGGTGAATGGCATGGCCTGCCATATATGGCCTCAAAATGATCCATCTGAATCGTCGCCTAGAATCTATTATTATAGGCGAACTCGATGAGAGGGATCTTTTTATACCACGAAATACCAAAATCAAGGACACATGCTCAGAGAATATCCTCTAAAACCTGTATTATCTGTCCCGATTACTCATCGGACTAAGGGTGGAAAGTTGTGCTTAAAAGCACCTGATTTCCCATAGATTTCTGCAAACCCTGTCAAAATCGTGAAGTGAAATGGGCATACCTATATGAAACAATTGTATTTGGAACCCTTTTTAGTCATATGATTTCACGAACATACAGTCTTCCTAGCTCATCAACTAAGAAAGTATCACAAACATGAATTAAGGGGGATTATTTTGTTAGTCAGTCAATGACTACCCACATAACATTGCTACCCCTCGGAGACCTAGATAACCTGACTACAAAATCCATTGAAACATGTTACCATTTCCATGTTGGGACTAGAAGTGACTGTAACAAGCCTGCAGGTCTCTAGGGTTTTACCTTCACATGCTTACAGGTGGAACACCCAGTAATAAATCCTACAATCTGATGTTTCATCCCAAGACACAAATACTACCGTCGAATATATTGATATATCTTTGAGATTCCTAGATGAACTACCCACTAGGTAGCATGAGAATATTTCATCGACTCCTCTCTCACATCTTCATGAACCCAGATATATCCATGTAGACGTAGGACATCATCTTTGTCCACAGAACAATCTGAAGGTCAGTTATTTCCTGATATACTCTCATAGAGAAATAAACCTTCAGGATATGAAAGCTACTCAATCTTCACCTTTTCAAGGGTGGAATATGTAACTGTTAAGGTTGAGAGGTAATACTACTCGTGAATATCATGAAAATGAGATTATGTTCAGAAATTAAGGTCATTAACTTCCATTCATCACTGGATTCATGTATGGAATGTGTTTGAGTTTTCCGACTCTGTGCAACTGCAACCACATTTCCTTTTCCAGGAATATAAAAAATCTCAAAATCAAATGATTATAGATATTCAACCAATATTCAATATTATAGGATCAATTAACACTGAGAGAAGATATACTTGAGTCTCTTGTGATCTGTATATACCAAAAAGAACTCACCCAAGTGATAATGATTCCCGAAATGTAAGGAATGGACAACTGCATCTAGCTCAATGTCGTGCATTGGGTAATTTATCTTGTGAGGCCTCAACTGCCGAGATCCGTATGCAATGAATTTTTCTTCTTGTATCAACACATCTCATAGGAAAATGGCTCATTTATCGCAGAAGATGATATAACCTTTACCAGGTTCTATAAGAATCAGAATAGGTGTCATGAAAAGCCTATCTTTCAGCTCCTAAAAGGATTTATCACATGCTTCTGACCATATGATCTTAACACCCTTCTTTGTAAGTCTAGTAAGAGATGAATCAAGATGTGATATATCTAGTATGAAATGACGATAATATCCAACCATCCCCAATAAACTCTTGATATCAATCTTGTTCTTGGGATACTCCTAGGATGCTATAGCACCAAAATTTTTAGGTTCAAAAAATACTCTATATTCTGAAAAAATATGGCCCAATAAGTGGACCTTGTCGATCCAAAAGTCACATTTAGCATGTTTGGCATCAATCTGATGCTCTCTCAGTGTACTCAGAATGGTCATGGAACATTTTTCATGGTCGTTACGAGTGATCGAATACTATAATATTTCATCCACAAAGACCACGAAAAAAGATTCCAAGTAGGGATGTAAAACCTTATTCATTAAATCCATGAAAATGGTAGGATCATTCCTAAGACTGAACGACATAACAAGATACTCATACAAACCATAACTGATACGGATAGCTGAATGAGGTATGTCTGATGGTCTGACTCTCACCTGATGATAACCCAATATCAGGTCGATCTTCGAGACACCTTTGCTCCTCAGATCTGGACAAAGAGATCATCTATTCAAGGAAGTGTATTCCGGTTCTTGACCACAAGCTAGTTCAACATTCTGTAATTCATGCATAAACGAAGAGTTTCATCTTCTTTCTTAGAAAAATACACAGGTGAACCCCAATATGATGTACTGGGCCTTATAAATATTTTAGACTCTAAGTCCTCTATCTACTCCTTTATCTCCTAAATCATAGTAGGTGCCATCCTTTACAGAGGATTGGAAACTGGAGCTACTCCAAGAACAAGCTATATTGAAAACTCTGCCTATCTCTAATGAGGTACTTCAGAAAATTTACCAAGAAATAATTCCCTAAAATGATCAACTACTGGAGGGAAATTAGTTTTAAGACAACCCTGATCCTCCATGAATAGATTTTTAATCTGGGCGATTAGTTCACCTAGGCCATGATTCTTTATTCCCTCTTTCCAAGCCTGGATATCCCACTCACCTTTGAAAAGCTAACTACTACCATCTGGTGATATAAAAGATACTCTGGGGTGATAACGGTCTGTAAAGGCATGATTGTGGACCAACCAGTCCATCCCACTAATGACATCGAAGCCTGTCATCTTTAGAACAAAGATATTCTACAAGAAATAGTAACTGCATCCTTAAGGGGACATTCCATGCACTGCCGTATTCCCTCCACCCATATTCCAAATGGTGTATCGAGGGTCTTTACACTATAGTGATACTATATATCTAGTCCGAGACTTTCCACAATAGATACAAAATATAAAATAGTTTCAAGCACATGTATCAAACAAAGAAGAAACAATAGTAGGCGCTACTAGGGTAGTAACTCGTAATTTAGATGGTCTCGCAGCCTAATCCTCAGGTATCATCTGTAAGGAATGAAACTAACCTTATCCAAAACCATATGCAATAGATGGACTATGAAGATCATGACTAATCTACTGGAACTACTGGTGATCATGGATCTTAATACCATGGAAATGACCTCCTCCTCGTCTAGACCTTCTAGTGCTACTACAACTGCATGCTTAACGTGGCGCAAAAGAACTTCCTCTTGAAGGTGGAGCTAAATTTGATCCTTTTCACTCAAAGATTTTGGTAAGGTCCTACAAAAGCATTGAAGATAACCCATACGACCATAAGACAGATACTCCATAGGGTCTCTATCACACTAGGTATTTTTATTACATGGCTTTCCCAACAGATGAAACACTACAGAGCAATCAAACTAGGTACTCTTGTAGCCACTGCCCTGACAATAAACCTCAAGGGAGTGTTTCCTTCCACTGAAAGAACTTGTGGCCTAACACAAACCTAGTCCTTTAAACCCATTACTCACTATGTACCTCAAGTTACTCTAATAGGTAAGGTAATGATCAACTATTTTATAAAAGGTAGGAAAGATAAATACATTCAACTGATTTCGGATGGTGTATTAGATCCCATCCTCAAAATGTCTAGCACATGAAATTTCATCTCTAGCTAGAAGTGGTGAAAATCACTGTAAATCAGTTAAATGTTCGGAATATTCCATAACTAAAATAAGACACTGCTCGAGATACATGAAATATTTTTCTCTATCATCTCTCAGTGACTGAGGAAAGAACTTGTCATAGAATGATGTCTGAAAGTCAACCCATAATATGCCCTAATGATGTTCGACCTGGGTAACGATAACCCACCAATGGTTGGACGAATCCCAAAGAAGGTATGTATCAATCATGACTCTCTGCTTTGGAGGAATTTTTTAATCCTCAAATATAGACAGCATTTCCTCTAGCCAAGACATCAAATCTTGAGATTCGACATCCCCTGAAAAAGTAGGAGGATGGTGCTGCTTGAAATCGTGGATCAGATCATCCATTCTAGGTGCAACATGTGGAGCACCAATCTTGGACTACATCATATGTAAGAAATTATTATAGACTTGGGAATCAGTTCCCTAATTAGGTACAGTAGGTGGTGCCTTAATTGGCAGTCCTTGAAGTAATACTGGAAGCTCAGTGCCCACCAAGTCTAGATCATGGTCTTCACAACCCTCATGGAAAACAACACGAGGATGTCATGGTGGCATAGTTCTAAAAAATCCAAGAACACACCTTAGAACAATATTATAAGAAAGGATATAGTATCACTAATAGAATCTAAGTGTAATAAAAATCCATACCCAAGACATACTACCAAAACTGCCTACTTAGATAGCTAAGTATTAGTAAGTTCTCAAATATAAGTTTCATGTTACATTGAAATTAATTCTTAGGTTCACTCCTTTACCTTTCATAAACATGAAAAATTATGATAAGGCTGTGCAATCAAATCATTTTTGTTTCTAGGATTCACTTTATAATGGATAGTAATTTCCGATGAATCATTTCCCATACACCTATCACCATAAACGACCCCCATTTACTTATATCATAATGGCTTGACTTGGTAAATTACTCATTCTAACCCATGAGGGCCCATACACCTCATTAATTGAGATATGAAATCACTCAATCGAAGAAAAATTAATACAAGTACAAGAAACTATCACAACATAACTCAACAATCACATTTATTTCAAGCAATAAAAGCAGTGAAATGAACCTATATGGCATGGAAATATGCATGACCTATGAATTATAGGTGCCTATAATGATTCATGTAGTAATACTTATTTCCCTCATATCATCCGGCCAAGGATGAAATAAATTTCCGAAGTTTAATAATCAACAACACCACATAACATGCGTGTCTCCCAACTATGAAATAATATCAACTATAATAGGAAAAATTGAACATCAATTGCATTAAGGGTAACTTGGATTTTACCCCGAACATGGGTTCTCGACACCCATGCATGAATTATGACCAAGTCCCCAGCATTCCTATTCTCTAATATATTGTCTCTAAATAGTAAATAAGGAAACTAAACTACCTCTAAGACCACATTGTGACGACCCAGACACGGATGCCACATAACAGTGCCCCGATCCCAGTGGGCCCCATAGCCTCAAGCACTTCTTCCCTATCGCAAGAGGTTTACAACTAGCAGCGAGGGACTATGGTGTGTTCATGGGAAGACTATGCCATCATTAGTAGTGTGTTTCATAGTAGAAGTAATGTAAATGAAAGAGTAAATAGCTGAAGTAATATAAATAAATAGCAGAAGCAAATAGATGCTATAGATAAACAAAAATAACAATAACTGTATCAACTGGAACAATGATGATTTAATGTCATTTCACTAGAAAACTGAAAATCATGGATACAAGAAAATAATAATAACATGTTTCATAAGGTAAAATAAAAAAACTATACTCCAAGAATCTTGAGATCCTACTCATTTATCTACTCTCAAGCTCCATTCTATCAAAACACACTCATGTATAGGAAGATGCATGCTTCCCTTTGTTAATGGGGATCTCCATCTCACATACCATCCAATACAATGAGTGTTCTTATAACTACAATGGTCTTACACTGATTCCATGCACAATTCATGTCTATCCGTTTGAGGACCCATTCCATTATATGCCAGGTGGACCCCAATCAATGGGCAGATGATTAATTCCCTAATATATATGGTGGGGTGGGGGTTCCACCCAAAAAACTTGAACCACACCCTAGTATAATAGAGGGTTCCACTTGATTGGAATCAATATAGGACTCAGGCCCTGGTATGTTAGGGGGTGCCACTAAAAGTATGTAGGACCCACATTCTAGTTCCATAGGGGGGAGTTCCACTCGGTGGGTAGAGGACCCAACCCTTAGTGATAAAGGGGTTGAAGCTAAATCTATTTAATGAAGTATTCAATACCCATTCTATTATTTTATTCACAGATTTCTAACCCTAACTTCTCTCATTGATGATCCTACTGAATCATTATCATCGTCAAACATTACCTAAAGTAGAATCAATCTCTGAAAATTTGGTTTTATATATAAAAATACTATTAAAAATTATACAATACTATTTTATGACCAATATTGATCAAGATAGGCTAATTTTGGGAAAAATCTTAGTCTAGGAAAAAGAGATACGCAAGGTTGAGGTTTCTCATAGGGGTTAGAAAAATGTGTGTGGGGTCCACATGAAATGTGGTCCTACTCCACTACGTGGTCATTTTATGATCAATAAATGCATCATAGACCATTTAAGGATACACAGTGTGTAAGGGTCACACATGACATATATTATCCACCCAATGCCTTTCCTTGTGCTCTTGGTGAAGCCCATGGTCTTCAGGCCATGTCTATGTACCTGGTTATGTACCTGAATGTACCAATGTACCAGATCAAACCCATGTACCCATAGACTACACGACGTGTTATAATTCACATGGTTATAAAATTTTACAACTATCATTACATTTATCCACCTGGGGTGGGACACACAACATATGGGCCTGACCACATGGTGTGCAATCCTTATCTTCCCAAAAACAACAGTTGTTGTATCTTGGTTGATATGCAAACATGTGTTATTTTAGTACATTATTTATATTTTATTTTTTTTATAGAATTTCTATATTTATTGTGTGTTAACTATATATGGAATCCCTTCCATGATTTCTACCAAATTCCCACTTGAAATATCCTAATATTGAAGGTAACATTGTTGACCACTGATTTCTCTTCCTTTGGTGTCCAAAATTCAGAATTAGGCTACTCACATGATGCCCATAGTCATGACTTATGGGTCGATCATATCCTACATTTTACACATTAGATTCAATTTCTAGCGAGACCTAATATACATCACACAAAAAATCTTGGTCCATCCAAAACCAATCAATCCACATTTCATTCATGCTACTACAAAGAATTTGGTGTTTCAATCGTGCTTGAATCCACCCTAGAAAATGTTGAACCATAACCTCATTGGATAAAAGTGAAAAAATAAATTAATAGAGTTATTAAAGATATAATAACAAAGTAAATCATTAATTTTCCAAGAATTTATGGTGAATCATAACATAACATGGATATCTTGGGGGTATTTCATGGCATAAAAAATAAAAAATCACTAAAAAATGCAATTATTTGCATGGGATCATGAAAATGGTGTGAAATTATAGATAAATGATAATCAATATAATGAATATATGTTCAAACTATTCACAAATAATGGAAAATAAAATTGAACATAATTATATTTATTAGGGATTGATTATTGGTGATGAACACATTCACCGACAATGTAGAAGACCCACTGCATTGCGGCATCTCGATCCACCTGGATTTGATCACCTTTCATCTTCTGTTCTCAACCATAAAATGAAGAACATTATCATCCTCCACTCATATCATGAAATATTTTCTCTTATAACCCTATAAAATCAACATAATTACATATTTACAAAGGTATTTTTTGGTTATGTTAATTAAATAAATTAAATAATTAAATTAGTTAATTTATATAATTCAAAAGCCAATGGTTTCCTTAGAGAACATATAATTCTGAAAAACCATAGGGAATTCCTATGGTAAAACCAATTTTCTTTATTTAACCATGTTATCATATTTCAGATTATAGTATTTGTTCATATAAATTCATTTATTTCTGAAAAAATGTTCACATGATATTAATATATTTAACTTTTGTAACATAAATTTATGGATCACAAAGCCTCATAATATCATATTACCTCATCATCTAGCTATGAAAATATTACTTAATATATTTGAAAGTATTTCAAGGGAAAAGGGTCATGAAAAGTTTCCCCCCTTCAATGGGATTCTTCCACAAAAGCATAATCTAAACAAAAAGTTGTGGATACTGGGTCATCGCATGGGTATTCTTCTCCCAGGAGATCTTACACATGTTTCTATGATGTAAAAACATATAAACCAATGGAATTGTCTATCCTCATTTGATTCTTCCCTTATAATTCTCAATTTCCAATAGGTATCCTATAAATATGGATTTGTCATCAATGACTTACTCTTTATAGCCAATACCGTGCATAATATCGGGCACATATCTCCTAAGTCTCCACAAATGGGAGATGTCATGATCACCCTCCAACTATGAGGGTATGTATTGGAATTAATAAACCTTTAAAACCTTCTATAAGTTATCAAAAATAGGTATTAACCTGGGGGATTTATTCTATCCTCGACAAAACCCTTGAAATTCTCACCACGGAGAGACTCTATGGAAAACACAGTCACCCTTCTCAAATACCATGGGAATGTGATGCTAAAACAAATTAGACATTTTTCAGCTCTATAAAATCCCAATCCACTCATTGAACACTTGTACCTTCCTGATAATCACATACACTATCTCTAAACTAACAATAGATGCCTCACTAATCTTGGTCCATCGTAATGGAAACCTACCAGTCTTCCATACAGGTCATCAAAAAGTGTTAATGCGATCATAGAGTGATAGTTGTTTCTATTAAAAAACTACCAATGTAAATTGATCCTCCAAACTCAAGTAGTAGTCCATAATTAAATTTATTAGCATCTCCCCCAACACCAAGATAGAGTTATCAGTCTTCCCATTTGTCTTAGGGTGAAATTTCTTAATCATCTGTAACTCATCCTAGTGTGACTTCTGTAGGTCTCTCCACAACCATGATGTTAACCTTGTATCATGGCCCTCGAAAAAAATTTAGGGTGCATCATGGATTCATTCCATATCATACACACACAAAAATCCAAAACACTTTACGAATCTCTATTCATATCTTGAAATGATGTGTTTCACTTTGTGAGTCACTCAAAAATCACTGAAATAGTATAATGACCCCTCATTGTACACGGAATACTTATCATATATTCAATTTATAGGTCATACCATTTCCACTCTAGGAACTCAATAGGATTTTTCAAACCATCAAGAACCTTGTACTTAGAATTCACCTGATGATATGTGAGACATTGAGTGATAAACATAGCTACACTATTCCTTATTATATACCACTAAAACTATATTCAATGTTCACTGTATATATTTTCCACTTGGGTATGTATAGCCAATGAGGAATTTTGAAACTCACTCATCACCTCCTCTCACATTAAGTTTATAACCACTGTTACACCATAAACAAGAATGATATGTCTCATCCATTCAGAAAATCCATCTCGTGATTCTTTTGAAGATATTTAATCACAAATAACCTCACAGTAATTTTCTCAAAATTGAGCCTCCCCTGAATGTTGGAGAATCAAAGGAGTGAACATAATTTACTGAAGATAACAAGTACCTAGTGTCTTATATTTGGGTCAATTTCAATGATTCCAACTGCTTAGAAGAATCCTATACCAAACAAGAATGATACTTATTGTGAAGTGAATGTGTGACCATGTTATCCTTCCAAAGTGTATTGACAATCATGATGATATAGTCCTATATGAACTACAACTAGTGGCTTAGTCTAAGTATTAGATCTATATACATGAAGATATACCTAAGAATCTAATGGTATATGTAAACAATAAAGCACTCTGAAAGAAAATATTTCTTCCACATCTTCCAAGAAAACTAATTTTTTGAACACTAGGTTGTGAGTTTTAGAGTTTATTCTTGGGGGAATGAATTAGCTCTACATAAATGTGATAACTTCCTACCTATTTAAAAACATGTTTCCAGGCCTAGATCTACAAGTATCATAGTACACTGGGTACTCCACTCCCTATTTTGGTAATATCAACATAAGTTCATTATTCAAACTCACACTCAATTGAAAAAAGTCTCTATGAAACTACTCGATCTTGGTAAAAAACATCACTTTCAACATAAGTGTAGTCAAGGGGGCTGTAATCTTAGAGATGTCCACAACCGACATCATGGAGAACCCAACCATTCTAAGAAATCATTGCACTTCTGCTACACTCAATGGTTTCACCCATGAAAAAACCACATCAATCTATGTAGTTATCATATATAAACAATGATCATAAATTAAATTCTTAATGAGTTGAACCTCATAGATCCAAAAATGGTACATTGAGAGTTTACCATAAGGTTGTTAATTTAGGAGTAAGTCTAGGACGATCCATTAATTATATTGATGAACCTCTTATGTCACCGAGTAAATGAGTATGTCAACAGTGAAGAAAACAAAATATTAGTCCATGAATAGATGAATGACTTTTTCATCAAATCCATAAATATTGTTGTCTAATTCATTACACTTAAGGACATCAACTAGGAACACATTGTGTCCATCGTGACATTAGAATGTTGTGTTCAAAATAACATCATTTCAAACATATAAATGGAGGTAGAAAGACATGATATTGACATTCAAGAACCAAATCCACCTTAAAAATTAAAAAATTGGTCTCAATCCTTAGAAAGGGGACATTTTTCTAGATTTTTTCCTAGTGCAGGTGATGATAATAACCACAAATCCACAAGTTCATATATTTCTTTTATGGGAAAAATTGGAGTCGTATTGTGGGGGAAAATGGGTACAAAAAATTATTCACTCAAAGGTCCTTCAAATTTATCCTAGCTCTCGGTTCCCTACAGGGACTATTCAATATGACACATAAGATATTAGTGCAGTTATAGGGTTCACGTCGATGCAAAACTCTATCACATACCATAGAGGTACTCCTAGAACATCCTCACAGAAGACATCCAAAAATTCCTCTACTACTAATGGATTGTAGATTCCTGAATAGAAACTATTACAAGGGGTATTATCACCATGTGATGGGTGATGGGAAGTATCCTCTTTATGACATGGAAAACACACTCATCCATGAGATCTCTCTTGACAGAAAAAGAGAATCTAGTTCCATCAGTTTGAAGGTATCTAACCCACCTTCAATTACTTTTGATCTAGATCAAAATATGTAAAAATAGTACATACCCAATATGATGCTATATAGATTCATCATGATGACCAAAAAGTCCACATTCAACTCCCTCTAAAAAATTATAGCTTTCACTATAGGAAGATACATGATATCTAAGAATCACACCCAGTGGAAACCTATAGAAAATGATGTTTCACTGAGGTGTCAAAAGGAATCAATAGCTCTAAAATAATATTTAGAAATAAAGGAGTGACTTTCACCGGTGTACTAATATACTGGATAATGTGTATAATAAAAACCAATTTATCTCATATCATCATGAGGGCTACTTGGTTATATGTTTCCACGTCCTATAGTGGCCAGGGACCCCATACGCCAGTTCCATAAGCCTAAGTGTGGTATGACTAGTGGTAATGGTGTAAGTAGCTCATAGAATCACCCTACATCAGTAAATACTCCTCTGGGATCCCCTCACACACCCCTACCAACTATAAATCTTTGGGTGCCGCACTGGACATGCCTAGAAGAACCCTGATAATGGAACTCCTCTTCCATGGGGGTTCATCAACTACATGTTTGTCTTTCATAGAATGTCGGTTTTGGAAATCACTTACCTTGTGACCATTTACCCCAAATGAATAGCATAAAACCTAAAAATTATCACTTGTTACTCTAAATAACCCCTATGTTTCATATCTATGTTAATGATTCTCTCTATGTGGATGTTTCCCATGCTAGCATCCTGCTAACTCAATCATACTAGGAACTATTGAAAATAAATCTCAATGTTGCCTAATTCTAGCTCTATCTATATGGTGTGCCTTATATTTGAATCTCTTCATGAACAGTGATCACTCTAACCCTCTATCATAGGTGGGAATGAAAATGGGGACTACATCAGTATATATGTCATTGTGGAGACGTAGCTAAAACTTACACACCCATAAGTAACCATCTAAGACTATGTCAAAGGAAAACTGTTTATGGTCATAGAAAATCACAAAATACTATGAAAATATCATAATACCATTCAAAATAACAAAATTATCATATATATTAAATGATTGAAAGAATGTGGCATAATAATCCTTATGAAACAGCTGCTCAAATTCAGTTTATGAGAGTGTCAACTCATCATGATTTTTCATTGCCATTATTTAACACATTCTAGCGACTCCATAGAAATTATTGGCTTCCATTTCAACTATCTGATCATTTAAGATCCACAAATACCTGAATATATAAATCACTAACTCGGGAAAAACCATCGAATAACTGGGGATATAGACCAATACAAAACCACAATGTATGTTGGTACTAGAAATCGAGGATCACAGTATGCTTATTTTCATCCCCATCCTATACATCTGGTATTATATACTTCATAAATAGAGGGGGTGCATCTATCTCCCCTCCCATATGAAAAAAATCATTATATGGCCCCATCATTTCATCATAAAGATCCTAAATAAGTAACATGGATGTCTGTATTCATAGAGGCTTCCTGAAATTCATGATTAAGTACCATGATTAGATGAACATATATATATATATATATATGGGGAGATGACTCAAGAAGGATAGTCATAGGACTGAATCACAAATGATGCATATAAAATTGTTCCCTATAACCAATTTCATTGTATAATGATTCTAAAAGAAGGTAATTAGTTTCTTGGTGAATAGATATGTTTTCCAATGCCCCAAAACTAGGTTAAATGGCCTTAAAGCCACATTGGGTACAATTTTAAAATTTTTCCCCAAGTCACATTGAAATCCCATCCATGTTTCACACTCTATCTTTATCCCAAGGGTGATACACCATTTATTCCACTCTATAATTAACCAACCCACTGGGGATTTTGTTTCTTGTATAAGGTTCAGCTGTCGCAACCCCAACTCTACCTCCAATATTTCATGGGATTAAAAAAATAAATGAGAAAGAAAAATGTAATTGGGAGGCCTTTTCCAAGTCTACCAACTCACATGAACCCAACCAAAATAGTGAAATAGTGCAGTGGGTAAATAAAAAATATTTTAACATAAACAGAAAAACCATTCCCTTCATAACCTCTTGGGAATATATTGTAATATTAAAAAATAAAATTAATTTTTGAATGGTAGAAATACATGCCCAAACATAAATGATGTGAAAACATCACAATGACTGGAATGATTGAAAGATGGGAGTTCCTGACTCTTGATCTCAAATCCTCACTACCATATTCTTATCTTCACTCATGTATCCCTATGATCAAACATAATCACTACTGATCTATTAGTCATATGAATAAGAAATGAAACATTTGGGAAAAGAATATACATGGGTTAGTATATACATAGCCAATAGGATTCCCAATAAACCAAGGGGGAGTAATAGAATATATGATAGAAGTATTCTGATCAACCATAAGAAAGTGTGAAACAAAAACCATGAAAAATTATATGATCTAAAAAAGAATCCTATATGAGAGAGAAAGAATATATCTTTCTCAAAAACCTACCTAGGAAGATGATTCATCATGTACCTTCTATGGTATATCATTGATTCCCAATATTTCACATTTAGGTGAAAATAAGACATGAGGGGTCATGTATCTTGACAATACTCCAAAACACGATGCGGGGATCTTTAATAGAGGACCCACATCCTTGTATGATAGGGTTCTTCCACTCATTTTATAGGTAGATGACCCATTTCCTAATCTTATAGGGGGGATACCACTCAAAAGATAGATAGATAACCCATGCCCTAGTACATTAGAGAGATTCCACTCAGTAGATTTTGATATAGGATCCACACCCTAGTGTGTTAGGGGATGACACCCATTGGGTAGAGGACCTATGACATTATACATTGGGGGTCCACTAAATATATTAAGGATCCATATCCTAGTACAATAGGGGGTTCCACTCATTAGGAATCGATATAGGACTCATGACCTAGAGAATAAAGGGATTCCACACAATATATAGATTACCCACACACTAGTACTATATGAGGTGACTCTAAGTGGGTAGAGGACCCACAACCTTGTCCCATAGTCGGGTTACACTATAACTAGTATAGGGAATATGATGGTCTCATGCCCTTGTATGATAAGAAGGTTACCAAAACATACCGCTCTCACTGATGATCATTCCTAAACAGTACTATCATCAGATATCAACTAAGGAAACATCACACTCATAAAATTTCATGATGTATCTCAAAATACAATACAAATCATACCATCACATTATTCATAAAAAAATTCTTAGGATAGTTTAATCATTGACCAAATTTGTTTCCTAGTTATGCGGATATTAAAGGTGAAAGATTCTCATTGGGGTATAAGTCATGTATGGGGTCCACACAACATGCATTCCAACTCCACTAAATGTATTTTTTATCATATAGACATGGATTAGAGGCCATGTCGATGTGAAAGTCATGTAATGAGGCCCACATTGTGTCTATTATCCACTGTAGTTTTTCCTTTGTGCTCTTTTTTATTCCCATCTTTTTCAAGAAATTTTCTTGTACCTAAACATGTACCTATTTGTGCTCACGTACAAGAGCATAACTTTGTACTCCCAAATACATGGTGGGTACTCACAACCTAAGTCCCATATTTATACAATTGGGACACCACTTAGGAAACCAAGGAGGGTCACATGGTCTACAGGGCCAACAACATGGTATGTGATCCTTATCTTCCCCAAAACCTGATATGGTGTAGATGGGTGGATCTATATGCCAAGTGTTCTTAGAATACATGATTCGTGCTTCTGTATTCTATAGAAACTCCATAATCCCCATGTCTTCACCAGATCTAGATTCACATCCTTGATTTATGTCAGAAAAACACATGTAATCCACAAACATGAATGTAATGTTACTAACCATCGATTTTTTAACCTATAATGGCTGAAACATGAATCTGGATATCCATACAATTCATGTTACAACACCCAATGTACCACCCATGGTTTTCTCAGTTCTAATATCCATAGAGTCCCCACACACATCACACAACCTGTCCAGATGCATCTAAAAACTATCTTTGAGAATATAATTCTTTCTATCACAACAATTCTCATTGCTAAATCATGCTTGAACCCACCTCATCAATAAAAGAACATGACTGCATAGGAAACTGTTGAGGAATATTAATAAAAAAGAAGGAAAATATACAATAAAAAGGTAGACCCTTCGTTGGACAAATATTCTTGTCACAAAATGACAAAACAGGGATGTTCGGAGGATAAAAAATGGTATAAAAGAATATAAATTTGTCTACAAATTAAATTATCAAGATGGGATCTTGAAAACGAGTTTGAAAAAAATGATCAAATCAAAAGTATTAGATTAATCCATGTTAAATATTTTAATCAATGGAGGAAACAACAATTTATGAACCTCATTCAATTAAGGATTAATTATTAGAGAATAATTACTATTGCAGTGATGGATAAGACCTTAGGTTTTTTAAACTTCTCAATCCACCTTGATATGATATCTAGAATTTGTTGTATGTTGATCTTCCAATGAAGAACGGTCTACTAATAATTCCAAATCTAGAAACGGTTATGCAGCTAACCCTAAAAAATCATTATAATGGAATATTTATAGAGGGATGGTGAGGTTAATTTTATTAAATAAATAAATAAATAAAATTCATTAATTCCCTTAAAAAACCTTCCAACGACTTCGTCAGTCAGATATCCGGTGCAGAACAAAATCTGGTCACCCCTGGGATAATCCCCACATTTAGGATTTAAACATTATCTCGAATTTCCTATACAAGTATCCACTCAGGGGATAGTAAATTATTTTTAGAAAAAAAATCATGCATGTGATATTAATAAATTTAATATTCTAAAAATATCAATACTTGTCTCACTAGGCCTTATAATCTCATGTTGTCTCAGTTCCTGAATCTAAAAATATATTGTAATATATTTCATATTATTATAATGAAAAAAATAGAGTCACTACTTCTAGTAAGTATGTACCGCCCACTGAGTGTTTTGGTATCCCTTTCTAGATCCAATTAAATATATGTAATAGCATTCGGTAAGATCATGACCTATGATTACTGAGAATTGCAATGTGTGCCCAAGGGACCATACTATCCCTTGGAACATTTCTCTTTATATTAGTTATTGCACTAAATTTAAATTAAACTATTTAATCAGGTTATTTATATAAGATAAATTATTTAATTGAATATTAAATTTAGTTAAGGGTCCCTCACTATTAGTATAGAACTAGATATCATCCAATAACATATACATATTAGAAATTCACATTTTGTGGAAAGTATAAAAGTCCACATACCTCATGTGGATCTTTCCACCTTTATTGTCCAAGGTTGGAAACAACTATCAAGGACTGTGAAATCTCAGCAACTCCTTTCTAATACATCAAATTTCCATTCACACATCTAAAATAACAAAATTAAATAATTATAATCTTGTCTTAATACATTAATAAATTCTCAATAAATGATAATTAATTAAACTATTTTATCTAAGTAAGCCTAATATTTTAGGTCTCACCCGCTGATCTCATCACAGTGGAACCTTGAACAAAATTTCACCAATATCTTATGAAATTACACTAACTTTGAGCTAGAAAAAAAACCTGAACCAATGATCCCAAAAAAAATTTAATCAACATTAGTGTTAGATAAAAAGATTTTAAAATTCACCATGGTGACATACCGTATATGATTTTTTATTTTACCAAGATGTGTTATCTTTATATTATTTAAGTCTAATTTAGTCCTAATGAACCATTTCAAAATTTTATTTTGAGCATTGTTCATGGTTTTAGACTTTGTTTTAGAGGTGCATTGGGGATCAATGAAGAAGAACTAGTGGAGAATGGTAAAGGTAGTGGTGGTTTTCTTGTTTAAAGAATATATAGAAACATGGGAAGAGGTTGTATTCAACCAAGAATCTAATGGGTTCCCCAATCACTTGAGAAGGGTAAAAGAGGTCCATCGAATCGCTGGTGTGACCCACTGGCTAGCCATTGAGACCTACTAGTTATTTAGTGGGAACTGGGTATAAATGATCTCTTATAGGAGGCCCACAAGCCTATCAATGGGGTTCCCAGCCATAGAATATTTTTAGCGGATATAATTGTCTACCTAGTGGTGCCATGATATACCAGGGAATTAAGGGTAAAAGATTTATTTTTTTGTATCCCAAAACACCCATTTAACACCTGTTAATCCACTATTTCAACCCTAATATGGGATTAATGAATTTTTAAAGTTCTCAATTGATATAAAGGATCCTAAAACATATTTCATTAGTTTTGTTTTTTGTTCATCAGTCCAGTGATCCAAAATTGAATGGACTCTCCCTTGTCTTCAGTGAAATCCTCATGTTTCCTCCATTAAGAATCTTTATCCTTTTTTAATGAGTGGTGTAAAATTATGTCCATAAGAGATCATATTGTGTCAAATAGATCCAACTATCAAACATAGATCCCTTTATTTTCATTATTCAGGCTGTTGACCTAGAATAACTCCCTAATGTATATTTTTTTCTATAGTATGTGCTACTTGTGTGATTATGCCAACATGATGTGAAAACAACTAACCTAAATTGGTAACCCACTTCATTATAAAAAAAACATATTCATAGAACTCTTACAAATCCCATTAGGTCTTTAGGGGTTGAGAATAGATTTGTGGAAACCTGAGTGTTTTTCCAACCAATGAAACAAGGTTTCAAGGTAGAGTGATTGAATATAATTCCCAATAAGGATACATAAATTATTATTGGATTTGATTGATATGTTGAATTTATCTGAATGTGAATTAATTAATTTTTATTGATAATGAATTACTTGGATTGTAAGTTACTAATTTTCATGAAATTGGAATTGACTAAATGACATGTTAGTATAAATCTATAATTTTTATGTGATTTAAAATTAGTATTGATTAACAAGTGAAATTTAATTTCTACAATAAATGGAATAATTTTTAATATAGAATAATGGAATGAATGTCTTGATAATTTTTAATTTGATTAATTGACTAATATGAAAATTTGTATCATTGTTAGAATGATTGTTGTTTAGTTTGTTTTGGGATTGATTTTACATCCTTTGAGGTTACATTATATATTACTAATGGTATGGTTTTACCCCATGTTTAATCTTAAGAATTTCTAGCATGATAATTCTTATTGAGTGTAGTATGAAATTGTTACATTTCCATTACCATGGTCTTTCACTCTACGAACATGTAAGGGACTCCTCCATGGAAACTCACCTGGTGAACAATATGTTCGATTAATTTTCCCATAGCATGGGTAATGCACTATGGGATCATGTAATAAGCTCTAGCATGGGAATTCATATAGATAAATATATTTAAATGTGTGGGGAGAATGTGTGGATATACCAAATATGATATGGTTTGTTCATCATTCGCAGGATAATCCATCAATGATATTGGTAATTCATCATAGAATAGAGAATTATTTAAAGGGAAGATACATTCAACATCATTTCAAAGAATGCTTGGCTAAACATGGTTGTTAGCCTGAAGGATGAGGTTATGTGACTTATTTGATGTTATCTAATGATTTATAAATTAATTCCTCTATAATTTTTAATATTGAATGAACAATTTATTCATGTGTTGATGTTTAGAAACTATGGGAGTTATCCTAATGAGACATATTCATATCATATTTGGGCACCATTTGGTAACTTTATAGATTTCATTCATGCTAGTCTAGATGTGGACAAAGAGTCATGTACAAGATTTATTTTCATTCTAACTAGGATGGGACCATAGTGATTATACCAAGAATAGGGGTTGGGACTGGGGTTTTGATTCGTTATTTGTGATTCAATTTAGATTCTTACATGTATGATATTAAATACATCATTTAGATTTGAATTCATTTTTGCATGACATGTTTCATTATTGTCATTTTTATTTTGATATTTACTTATCACCTACATGACTTAGTTGAAATTATTTTCTTCTTTTATTTTAGTTGTATTTGTAATTCAATTTCATAGGTTATAGTATTCTAACTATATTCCTGACACCCATGCTACTAGTTAAATGTCTATGACATATGGGATGGTGCACTTGAGGTATTCTGGAGCATTTCAATTTTCACTGATCCTGGGAGAATTGTTTTCACTAATTATTATACTAGAATAATTTGATTGAAATCCTAAATAGATATTCGTTATATAGACACTGATCATGATGCATATGGTGTCATCCTGTGGTGCTCCGTATTCACTACTAAAATGAATTTCCTCATTTGGTGCAACTATAACCATGCGATCCCTACTAACAAGGGGGCACATAGTAAAGGGATATCTACAATTTCCAAGTGGTAATTCTATCGAGATACAAAGAAGGATTTGGACTGACTCTTATTCATTAAATGGGAATGGGATATACTATTTAGAGTGACTATAGAACCTTCATTGGTTTTGATATTATGGGTCTTTCTTAAGACAGTTTTTCTCACAATTGGTTTCATGGATCATGTGATAATGTGAATGTCTAAGAAATATTGATTATTGATAATTTTCAATAGTTTCTGAGGTATTTTTAAGAAACACAATAAACAGTTCTCCTGGAAGGATCATGATAATGATAGGTATGAATGGATTTCTTCCACACAGATGGAACTAACAGTTCTATATCGATAAATAGCTACAGAGCTAGCTTTTTATTATAGGTATTGGGATCTATCTCCCTCACTTATAAAGATCTTGGTTGAAGGGGACATTATCTATCAACTCAAAGGCTACCGGCACAAGGAAATGGGTTAGACCAAAACCTACTCATCGTTGACTAAATATGAATGGTGATGGTTCGGGTATTTAGGGAATCATACAAGGTGTATGGGTTGTTAATAATCATAAAATTATGTTTGTCTTTGATTTTAGATTATTCCTTCCTCAGAGTGACACTCTTAGGGATGAATCAACTATTATTCTCAAAGGATAGGAATTATGTATCTATCAAAGTCTTTATTTTGATGTAGTGGAGACAGATTTTTCTATTATTCACAGGTCTATCAAATGAGGTATTTACATTACATGGGATATTATTTAAATTTATTGAATGTGTATGAATATTCTTATCAATAAGTCATATATTTCACATATATGGATATAGGGTAACATGGTGGAAGACTAAATTGATTAATGTTGGTTCCCAAGTTACCCTTGTAACATTTTTAAAATAAATGGACCACCCCCACCCCCATAGTGGTTTAGCCATGTACGGGAAGATTCCATTAGCCTTCACATACCTAATAAATCATTATTCCATACCTACATGAATTGATTGGGTCTCCCCCCCCCCCCCGATTTAATTTTCAATAAAATTTCATGACATTACATGAACACAAATACATGCCAGCTGATCATAGTAGTTAATTTCCTTTGCAAAAAAGAAAAAATTAACATTGGTCTATAATTGAGATATGTATTCCACCACAAATTTATTAATAAATAGAACTCTTATTAGATATCTCATGCATAACACTTTTATTTATAACCTTGTTAAGGTAAAAATAATATTAGGTGAGCTTAGATTCATTATAATGCTAAACAAGGGAGATATATAAGAATAACTTGAGCATAGGGAAATAAGGACATGACCATATCATCTGAAAACCATACCTTGTATTTAAAAGATTAAAATATCATATAATTGAATAAATATTTTAATTTCATAACACATTAATCATAATATAATCAAAAAACATGATCCCTGAGATCATAACATTATTATAAGACAGGGATTTCTAGAATACCCCTAGGGAAAAATCATTTCCATATTATTAAAGGATAACATATTGGAATGGGTTAACTCCCCAAACCATCAAGGTTGTCATGGTTCCCACCTAAGAATAGAATAGAGGAGAAAGTACCCTAATGAATGTATTTAACTCTTCATTAATATCCTATCAGTCTCATGACATATAAATCATTTCCCAATGCATTAGAGTGAGATATAGGTCCCACCCATAACATAATGAAAACCATATTTATGCATGATACCTAATAATAATAACACATGATATCATATCACATGAAGTTAAATGTGTATCATAGATATTTCATCATATAATTACTTTTGGATAAGATATAAGTTTCATAATTATTTTATCCTTGCATAACCGATTAATAGAATCAGGATTCATAAACAATTCCTCATGGTATTTTCTATGGAAGGGAAATGGGTTTCATTTACATCATTACACATTAAACCACAAAATATTTAGATAAATAATAAAAATATAAACAATATATATTATCCCTATTAAGTCATATTTAATATCAGTAGATGAAATCATAGAGGTAAAATGGTCTTGATAAACCATTTAAATCATTTCATGGGGAAAATATATTTTCCTCTATAAAGAATAATTTCACAAACATAAAAAATTTTGAAAATAATTTTCATTTAAAATACGATTTTAAAAATATAAATAAATCTATGATTCAGTGATATGTGATTACATTGTAAAATTCCATTCGTGTTGTACACATTAAATTATAGACTCATTTAATATTTTATTCAAAATCCAAATGGGTATTAATTTTTTAAAATAAATGATGTTTAAATTATAATGATTTTTTAAATATGTTAAAATTTTGTTAAAAAATATTTAATAATTCGTGTTGTGAATAATAATATAAGATTAAAAACATTTTTAGGAAATATTGTTTTGGAAGAAAACGTATTTCTAACCAATGAGAGAAATAATGTTAGATTTTTTTAAAAAAAACTTCTTCGATGATTTTACATAAAAAATTGTGAAAATAATATTTTTACTTAAAAATATAATCAATAACTATAGGAGAATAAAATTAATGAGTTTATTGAGAGATATACCATAATATTTTATGTAATGACCCGTGTTTTGAACCGAGTTAAAAAGTGGATGAATTTGAACTTTTTCTATTACTGAACCGGTTGAATTTAAGATCGGGCTTTGTAATGAGATTTTGAAGGTCTAGATCCTTCTTTTTAATGTTTTTGGGCATGGGTGAATCCTCGTTAAATTTTTTGAGTTTCTTGAGAGGTTCTGGGAGTGTCGGGCCCGATGATGGATGGTTTTTAAAGAACAGCTGAAGGCGCATGGTCGGCGCACGGTTTCCCAAACTGTGCGGCCCAAGCCATGCAACCTAAATCAGGGAGCCATAGGAGTCTGCACAGCCTACGCACGGTTTACCCAAACCATGCGGCCAGCCCATGTAGGGTTTCATGGTTGTCCAGTGGGGGACGCATGGTTAGCGCACGGATTTCCAAACCGTGTGGTCCAAGCCGTGCATCGTGCCCTGTTTGGGTTTTTAAAATATTTAAATGAATTTTAAATAAAAACCAAAACTAATAAACTCTCCCCTCTTCCTCACAGAACTCGCGCGAACCCCTCCCCCTTGGAGCTTTCAACCTCACACGCAAGCCCCCTCGGCCGCACCACCTTCTTCCTCCGTTCTTGGTGATTCCTCCTTCGAATCTTCGGGGTAAGTCTCCTCCCTTCTTCCTCTTATCCTCTTGGCCAATTTTAGGGCTCCTCCTTTCCCTAATTCCATTTGGCCGAACCCCCTAGTTTTAGGGTTTGTTTTTGATTCATTTTTCTATTGGTTCCTTTGTTGTAAGGGAATGCGAAAGGTCCCTTGGGACCTCGTGGGTGCACGTATGATGTACGGCGCCGAAGGCAAGAAAGATTTTGGTCATTTTAGTGTTTCAGTTTGACTCCTAGGTAAGGGATCTGCCCGTTTATGGTTTGTCCATCCTCTAAATTAATATCTTTAGTTGTTTTATGGTTCGTAGTGTGTTTTTCATAGTGTGTTGGCAGGTTCGGGTTGGTTCCGCCTTGCTAGATCTTAGGCGGCTCTTAGTTAGAAAGCATCAAGAGCCGAAGTGGACAGATGGATCCACCTTGATGTACGGTCCCTCTCATTTCACTTTAATTTAAAATGAAGCATTTAAAGAGTTTAATACTTCATTGTTTTAGTATTTAAATTATGAAAGTTTGGTCTATTTAATGGTTCTGTGAAAATCGTGTGAATTGCAGGAATAAGATAAAAGATGTTGTTTGGACACTAAATTAATGATTTAATAATAAAACCCCTCAATCAGATGTGCGCTGTCATTAAGATAAAAGTAGGATGTAGATTCATATTCTTTCCTGCTAAATTCTTGTTATTCTTTGGTGATAATTGATGTGGTCATGTTTCCTCTAAATTGTGTGAAATGGTTAAACTTGAATGAAATGGATTAGGGTGGTAAGACCATGCCTTAGGATAATGGAATAATCACGGATTATGTTAATATCTTGAAATGGATACTTAATAGGAGTTTCCATAATTATAACTATGATGAATATGATAAATGATGTTATAATGATACTTGAGATGGTTTGCCTTAGGTATATTTTGTATGAATTTGATTATAGGCTTTTACGTGGATATGGGTTGCATGACTGCTTGTGATTATGATATTTTTATTTGAATTATTTTGAGGTACTTCCATATGTAGTTTGATATAAACATGGTTGTAATGTGAGGGCGCACATGCTGATTCCACCTAGTGATGATTTGTGTGTCTGGATGGGAGGCAGTTATACCCAATGCCCGAGTGATGAGCGTGACAGTACGTGTTTGGAAGGGAGGCATTCTTACCCCTTTCCAATAAACATATAGTGAAAAGAGGCATTCTTACCTCGTGCCCGCTAATCTTGATACGTGTATGGAAGGGGGGCATTTTTACCCCTTTCCAGTTGACTTATAGGGACGAGAGGCATTCTTACCTCGTGCCTTCTAATCTCAATACGTGTATGGAAGGAACGAATTCTTAACCCTTTCCAGTTGACTTATAGGGATGAGAGGCATTCTTACATCGTGCCCGATAATCTTGATTTATGGAAGGGAGTCATTCTTACCCCACGCGAATTGACTTTTTTGATGATTACATGTCTGGATGGGAAGTAGTTATACCCCATTCCAGTATTAAGAATGTGATGAAAGGGAGGCATTCTTACCCCTTGACAGTATCTTCTAGGAACTAGAGGCATTCTTACCTCGTTACCATGGTATACTAGGGATGAGAGGCATTCTTACCTCGTTCCCTCTAATCTTGATACATGTATAGAAGGGATGAATTTCTACCCCTTTCCAGTTGACCTATAGGGACGAGAGGCATTCTTACCTCGTGCCCACTAATCACGATTAATTGGTGGGAGTCATTCTTACCCCACTCCATCTATGATCTAAATGAATATATATATATATATATATGTGTGTGTGTGTGTGTGTGTGTGTGTGTGTGTGTGTGTGTGTGTGTGTGTGTG
Source organism: Viscum album (assembly GCA_963277665.1). NCBI lineage: Eukaryota > Viridiplantae > Streptophyta > Magnoliopsida > Santalales > Viscaceae > Viscum > Viscum album. The sequence goes on along the minus strand of OY728151.1, from coordinate 84,954,839 downwards.
TAGTGACATGATAAGGTTACATTACCAACAACGAGCCGAAGATGGTATAGCCATCGGGTGTCCCTAGGGAACCTGGACGGGTGTTGTTTATCCATGTTTTCCTGCATATTGAACCTTATTATATCTATTTATTGTGTAATTAAATACACACTGTCTTGATTGGGTTAAACACCAGTGGTGCCGGCCAACTGATATTTATATCCAACACCCTACTCGGTCTACCATTGCACTGGGGTACCCGAGTAGACCTTCTTGCTTACAGGACCTAGGTTGTGTGTTGTGCTATTTGTACCTGAGGAGTTAGGAGCAAAGGACCAAGTGGGAGCTTGGGAGGCTCAGGATAATACCCGTCGGGCCTTGATATATTTTCTTTATTCTTTTACATTGTATTGTAAGCATGATGTATTGTTTCCTATTTTAACATTGTATCATTCATCATCCATGTATCGTGTAAACTGGCTTCAGCCAACTTTTACCAAAATGATCACTATTTTTCTTCTTCTGATTTTTGTTCATTGTTTATCTATTACTTCTTCCACTATTGAATGTTATTTACTTTAAGATATCATTTTTCAACTCTGATAAGATGGTATAGTTTCCCCACTATCACCTCCCGAGACCCACGCTACTAGACGGAAGCCTCTAACATACGGGGAGACGTGCTTGAGGCCATGTGGCAACTGGTCCAGCCACCGGTTTGATAGTGAGACGGGCCAGGATGTTACAATGTTTTATGAGAGGAGTTTTCTCTTCGAATTTGTTTTACTGTTTGGCGACATTAGACAGTGATAGGAATGAATTGGAATTTGGTAAAGAGTTGTGTCCGGGATTGGCCACCCTGTGCATAGGGAATAGCCAAATTGCCTCGAAAGAAATTATTATTTTAATCATTTTGAATATTAAGGTTGATTTGATTTCACAGTTGGGTGACACACGTGTTTTCTGTTGATACTGTTGATGCAATGTTGGGTTCTATTTCTGTTGCAAACTAATGATACGAGGGTATGCCATCTCATGAATCATATTGGCACATTGTTATAAATCACATTCCATGCCATCTAGGATGCATTAGTAATTCCTACTGTTGTGATAGGTACTATGGTAGTTATTCTATGCTTCTGTGATATAGCATGTTTTGGGTTACTGCTTATAATAACATGTTGTTTTTGATCAAAAATTAGAATTTATTGCTTTGAGCAAAATTAAGTGATTACGGTTACGACAGGAGCCAATTTTAAGTCGTAAGGTGTTTGGGTGCCTTATAGCTGGGAAATGGTAACCTGTGTAATCAGATTTTCTAAAAAGGGATGCTATTGTTTTAATTATAAAATGGAATCGGTTTTGATTAAAGAAAGCCAAATGAAAAACTGTATGGTGTATGGGCGCTTTGCAGATTGGTAGGTGGACACCCTTATGATTGGATCGTTGTATTTCAACATGTTAATTTCTGAAATGTGATCTATTTTGTTTAATGGGAGCCAATTTTCAATTTATTTAGTGTATGGGAACTTCATGGGTTGGGAAACGGCAACCCATAAGGAATGTAATGTTAGGATGCTTTGTGGGAAGTTTATATGTGTAAAAGCTGTTTGATTTTGATATGAAATGTTTTTGCTTATTGGGACCCTCGTAGGTCTCCTAGTGGTTAAAAGGATGTTGGTTGAAACTTTCTTGTTATGATTTGAGCTGTTTGATAAATTGATCAAGTGCCTAGTGAATTTTTGTTTGGAAAAGGGTACTTGATTTGTTTAATTTAATCTTTTAAAGTGATTAAATGATAAATGTGAATAAATGTAAAGGGTTTGGAAAAAGGAACCTATAGTGGTGTCCTCTGTTGAGACCCCGTGTGTTGGTAGGTTAAGTCTTTCTTGTGAGTGCCTTGGAACGGAACCTTATGCGTTTTCCGTAGGCTGTTTTCTTTTAGCAATGACGTTAAATTTTAGGAATTGAGCATGATGAATTTGGTTGGGCATGACTAAGTTCTTGGTTCGATGCTTGTTTTTAGTGAGGGTTTAGCCTGTGGTAGGTAGTGCCCTTAGAGCTTATGTTATTGGCTTGTTCGGTGAACTTTCTGATGTTTGTTACTGTTCGGGTACCGTTGTCCCGTGTAGGACTTCCAGTTCTAATGACACCCTTGTTCGAATGGGTGGTCATGCTTCTTTTGATCTTGTTAAGGGATTGAGCATTGGGTAATTCCATGTATCAATTGGTTGGACATGCCTTGGGCACGGTCTTTCACCTTTTTGGTCCTTTGAAACTTTCTTTTTTGCACAGTAATGGATGACTTGACATGTCATCATCCCAGAGAATGGTCGTACGGGGCAATACGATGTTTGGTTGTATCTCTTGCGCTGCTGTGTACGGTCTCGGGTCATCTCTGTGGTAGAGTGACCTTAGTGTTTGAGAATCAAGTTGTCCCAATGCTCGGGATTATTTTCGGAATACTCGAGTGGTTGACACGCCAGTCTTCATGCTTTGGATTCCTTGTACCTTTGAAGTGGTTATTGTGGCTCGGAGGAGCGACACACGTTCGTTTAGTTAATTATGAACAAGTCTGCTTATGAGCAGCATGTCATTCTCCTTTCGATGATGCCGACCCTTCTAAGGTGGGAAGCGTTGTACCATTTGAGTAAAGGGTGTCCTTCTGGGTAGAAGGAACATGCCAAGAAGGACCATCTTGGAAATAGGTTGGGTTTTTCTCGAATGATTTTGGGTTTTGGTGGTAAGGTTTATGGACGAATGCCTCGTGTGGGAAGAGGCATCATGTTCGGTTGAAATCATGATGCATCGGAAGGTGAAGCCGAGTTTTTTCTTTAGAGTCGACCAGGGGTGGTTCGACTGATCTCCTTTCTAGTTTTTGGGTATAAATAACTAGAATCCATTTTCAATCCTCTTAGTGTACTCTGCTACGCGACGAGCTTGTCACCTATCTTGCTTTCATCCTGGATGCGCTACGAGAGAATCGGTATTGTGTTGTGATAAAGTTTTAAAAAGTTGTTGATCTTGTTTTGTTGTTCTATATTGGCGTTTCACGTGGGATTCATGGTTTCTTGTATTTCATGATCTTTAAGACGTCATCGAGAGTTGGGTATGAGCTTTTCGGTGAACGTCCCCGTAGTGAATGCGGGATGCCTTGGGAGAAGGCATAGTTGTTCAGCTTGTAAAGCACCGGTCGCATAAGACGGGCGTCTTCTTGAACAGTCAACTGGAGTATCTTGACTCATTTTGACTTGGGTTTAGAGGTCGTTGGGGGAAAGTGAGCATTTTATTGTTTCAAAATAACGCTAGGTGCGTCGTTGGAATGCTTAGAGCGTGCTTTTGAAAGACAGTTTAAAATGTGGTGAAGCTGTGGTTTGAGTCTTTTCCGTTTAGCGTAAAAAATATAAGGTGAAAAGTACCTTTGGTTGGTTCCTTGATGAGAAAATGATGTGATCATGTCTCTTGTGTGATGGGCTCAGGTAAGAGCTTTCGTGTTGGTTTGGTGGGAAAACGAGCATTGGCTCGGGTGTTTACGACTAAAGTGTCGCATGCTTAAGTGGATGAACGTGGAGCGTTGAATGTTTGGAAATGTAACGCGATCATTGAACAAAGCATCACAGCCCCTTTAGGTCGAATGAAGTGTGTGTTGTTCCCGAGGGATTCTCAGGGATGAGATGTTATAAGGTGGGAAGGTTGTAATGACCCACATTTTGAACCAGGGTAAAAACTGGAGGAATTTGAACTTTTACAAGTACGGAACCGGTCAAATTTAATATCGGGATTAGGAATAAGATTTAGAAGGTTTTGATACTTCTTTTTAATGTTTTTGGACATTGGTAAATTCCCGTTAAGTTTTTTGAGTGTCTTGAGGGGTTCTGGGAGTGTCGGACACAAAGACGGTTGGTTTTTAAAGAACAGCTGAAGGTTCACGGTTGGCACACAGTTTCCCAAACTGTGCGGCCCAAGCTGTGCGACCTAAATCTGGGAGGTAGAGGAGTCAGCATGGCCTACACACGGTTTACCCAAACCATGCGGCCAGCTCGTGCGGGGTGTCGTGGGTGTCCAGTGGGGGTTGTACAGTTGGCGCACGGTTTTCCAAACCGTGCGGCCCAAGCCGTGCGTCGTTCCCCGTTTTGGTTTTTAAAATATTTAAAAGATATTTTAAATAAAAACCTATTCTAATAAACTCTCCCGTCTTCCTCACAGAACCTGCATGAATTCCTCCCCCTTGGAGCCGTCGGCCTCGCACACAAGCCCCCTCGTCCGCACCTCATTCCTCTTCTGTTCTTGGCGATTCCTCCTTCGAATGTCCACGGTAAGTTTCCTCCCTCCTTCATCCTCCCCTCTTGGCCGATTTTAGGGATCCTCCTTGCCCTAATTCTATTCGGCCGAACCCCCTAGGTTTAGGGTTTGTTTTTTGATTCGTTTTTCTTTTGGTTCCTTTGTTGTAAGGGGATGCGAAAGGTCCCTCAGGACTTCGTGGGTGCGCGTATGATGTCCACCACCGAAGGCGAGGCGGATTGCGGTCATTTCGGTCCGCCGATTTGACACTGAGGTAAGGGTTCATCCCGTTTATGGTTTTTGCATCCTCTAAATTAATATCTTTAGTTGTTTTAAGGTTCGTAGGGTTTTTTTTCATAGTGTCTTGGCGGGTTCAGGGCGGTTATGCCTTACAAGTGCATAGGCGGATCATAGTTAGAAAGCGTCAAGAGATGGAGTAGATGGATGGATCCACCTTGAGGTAGGGTCCCTCTCCTTGCCCTTTAATTTAAAATAAACCATTTAAAGAGTTTAATACTGCATTATTTTAGTATTTTAATTATGCAAGTTTGGTCGATTAAATGCTTCTGTGAAAATCATGTGAATTGTATGAATAATATAGAAGAGGTTGTTTGGTCACTAAACTAATGATTTAATAATAAAACCCCTCGATCAGAGGTGCACTGTCTTCAAGATAAAATTATGAAGTAGATTCTTTTGCTTCCCTTCTAAATTCTTGTTATTCTTTTGTGATAATTGATGATGTCATGTTTTCTTTGAATTGTATGAAATGGTTAAACATGAATGAAATGGATTAGGGTGGTAAGACCATGCCTTAGGATAATAAAATAATCTTGGATTATGTTAATGTCTTGAAATGAATACTTCAGAGGAGTTTCTTTAAGTATAACTGTGATGAATATGATAAATGATGTGATAATGATACTTGAGATGGTTTGCCTTAGGTATATTTGGTATGAATGTGATTATAACCTTTTACGTGTATATGGGCTATATAATTTTTTGTGATTGTGATATGTTTCATTTAATTCTTATGAGGTACTGTCATAAGTAGTATGATATAAACATGGTTGTAATTTGAGTGCGCACATGCTGATGCCACCTAGTGATGATTTGCGTGTCTAGATGGGAGGCAATTATACCCCATGCCCGAGTGATGAGCGTGGAAGTACGTGTTTGGAAGGGAGGCATTTGTACGCCTTTCCAGTTGAGTTATAGGGACGAGAGGAATTCTTACCATGTTCCCACTAATCTCGATACGTGTATGGAAGGGAGGAATTATTACCCCTTTCCAGTTGACTTATAGGGCTGAGGGGCATTCTTACCTCATGCCTGCTAATCTAGATATGTGTATGGAAGGGAGGCATTCTTACCCCTTTCTAGTTGACTTATAGGGACAAGATGCATTCTTACCTCATGCCTGCTAATCTCGATTTATGGAAGGTAGGCATTCTAACCCCTTTCTAGTTGACTTGTTGATGATTAAATGTCTAGATGGGAAGCAGTTATACCCCATTCCAGTATTAAGAATGTGATGGAAGGGAGGCATTATTACCCCTTGCCATTATCTTCTAGGAACGAGATGCATTGTTACCTCATTGCCATTATATACTAGGGATGAGAGGAATTCTTACCTCATGCCTGCTAATCTCAATACGTGTATAGAAGGGACGCATTTCTACCCCTTTCCAGTTGACCTATAGGGATAAGAGGCATTCTTACCTCATGCCTGCTAATCTCGATTAATGTGTGGGATGAATTCTTACCCCATTCCATCTGTGATCTAAATGCATTTATATATATATATATAATTGTGTGTGTCTGTGTGTGTGTGGTGACATTATCAGGTTACATTGCCGGCAACGAGTCGAAGCTGGTATAGTCGTCGAGTGTACCTAGAGAACCTGGATGGTTGTTGTTTATCTATGTTGTCCTGCATATTGAACATTGTTATATCTCTTTACTGTTTAATTAAATACACACTGTCTGGATTGGGTTAGACATCGGTGGTGCCGGCCTACTGATATTTATTTCTCACACCCTACTCGGGCCGCCAATGCACTGGGGTACCCGAGTAGTCATTATTACTTGCAGGACCTAGGTTGTGTATTGTGCTATTTTTACCGGAGGAATTAAGAGAAAAGGACCAAGCGAGAGCATGGGATGCTCAGGAGAATGCCCGTCGGGCATTGTTTTCTTTTCATTATTATTTTACATTGTATTGTAAGCATGATGTACTGTTTACTATTTTCACATTGTATCATTCATTATCCATGTAACGTGTAAACTGGATTTGGCCACCTTTTATCAAAATGATAACTATTTATCTTCTACTGCTTTTTGTTCATTGTTTATCAATTATTTCTTCTATTATTGAATGTTATTTACTCTGAGATAACGTTGTTCAACTCTGATAAGAGGGTATAGTCTCCCCACTATCACCTCCCGAGACCCTCACTGCTAGTCGGTAGCCTCTTGCATATGGGGAGACGCACTTGAGGCCATGTGGTGACCAGTCCGGCCACCAGTTTGATGGTGAGATGGTTCGGGACATTACATTTTATCATTGAAAACACAGTGAATAACAATCCTAGTAAATAATGAGATTGTAACATAAAATTAGTACTACTTTGGTTACATTAAATCATAATCCCTATGAAGGAATAATATAAAATGGAATATAAAATATCACAAGGATAAATATATTCAGCATATTACATTTTAAATGTGTCTTTCATACACTTCACGAGGGAATAAAGATATATAATAGAATGTACGTCTTAAATAAGGAAAACTGAGACAAAGTTACCTTACCCTAATTTTTGAATTTGTTTTCACTCATTCAAGCCACATGTATAACAAATATAAGATTATTATAATGATATTAAAGAAGATATTTCATATATATCATACCATATATGATTTTTATGACATTTCCTTCCCTATTTATTAAATATTCTATTTTAAATTTATCTTTCATGTAATAATCGCTCTATTTTTTTAATGTTTTGATTTTTATAATTTTGGAACACATTAATTTATAATGGTTATATCATATCCATAATTAAAATAATGATATAAATATAATATATATTCATTCTATATTTATTTATAGTAAACCATAAAATCTAGTGATCAAAAATGAAATACACTATTGATTGAGATGGTTGGTTGTACATACACATAAACATTGTTTCCATTTTCTTGTTCGATCAGAAGATAGAAAAGGAAATGATATGATATAATTATATAATCATTTTTATGTCATTTAAATCACATATTATCATTAAATATATACATAATACCTTCCATGGAATGTGTGAACAAATCACATCACCTCGCGAGGTGGTAGACCACCATACACACGAGCGAAATTTTTCGTATTCTCAAAAAAGTAGGAACGTGATTCTATTTTTGAAAAATATTTATATAAGAATAATTATATCATAATTATAATATTTAAACAATAAATAAACCATTATTACCAACCAAAATAGGTGGTAATGGAAAAACAATTGACACCACTGCGTGAGGTGGTAATCCGTAGTGCACACAAATGTTGATTTCATAACCCATTTGATGAATGTAGATATTTTTTATAGTAATGAACATAATATAAATGAATATTAGTTTATATTGTATAATTATTTTATTATTTAAATGTTCTATAATAATAATTTAAGGTTATTCATGAAGAAATAAAACAAAAATGATTGTTGATGAACATTAACACTTCTTCAAGTATCCTCCTTAGGATTTCACTAAAATCATTCCTATTATGTATTTATGTCCAATCTAAGGTTTATACGACTATGGATGGAATTTTAAAATAAATTCAGGTCATTTTTTTCTAAAATTTGGTTTGATGGTGTGACTAATAAAGGACATGGGTTGCCTTTTATAAGTGGTGGGGAGAAAACATACGTAGTATTTTTGAAAATAATTGACTGCTCTATTTTTTTCATAAGTTATATGGATCCAAAATGGCTAACATTAGAACCTAAGAGATTATTACATGAAAATATGTCCATAAAATATATTACTGACAAGTTTATATGACATTTTTTCCGATTTCTTTTTAGCTTAACCACCCAACAAACCCATTTTTACCTTAACTAAGGTAGTTAATTTTTAGTGAATTTACTTTTCATGTTGGTCAATAATTATGTTGAACTATTTATATGATATAAAATTTTCTAATTCCATGTAGGGAATACATTTATCCAAATTTATTATCATAATTATAAAATCATATTATTAAATTTATCCCACATATGTGATGAGAAAGCAAATTTTTTAAGAGAAAATATTCATGAGTTTATAATGTTTTCATATCAAAATTCAATAAGAAATTGAACCAAATGAACTAAATTGGATTAATGGATTTATAATTGATCTATTTTAACATTAAAATAAATTTAAACTATAACTTATAATTATAATGAAATTTAAATTCAAAGTTTGTTATCATTTATAATTCAGAATTTTACACTATTCATAAAAAATGTACCTTTTCAGAAAACACCCATCAAAATTTTGTTAAGCTAATATTAACGTGATTATTTCCAATGTGGTATTTATTTTTTCAAATTATTTTTATAATAGTGTGAAAAATGAATTTTTTCAATGTTCAAAAATAAAAATAAAATTAATTTTTTAGGAAAATCATATTTTCGAAACCTATATAGGTTAAACTGGTAATTAAATACCTTTTTATCAATATTTTTTCATTATATAATACTAAATATATATATATATATATATATATAATGTTTATTTATATTCATGTCACTAAGATGAACATCTAGGTTATAATTGTCATGTTTTAATAATAATAATAATATATCCTGATATTGTTCAAACTTGGTATCATGTGAAACACAAGCTAACACAGTGTTTTATGTAATGAACCATTAACATTTACTTTCATGTAGTGAATAATATCAAAAAAATTTAATATACCTTAAAAATAATTCCAAAAAATATAATAGTGTTACGTTTTACCCCCCTAAAATCAATTTCACCATAAAATTTTTTCACTCCGATAAAAACAAATTCAGGATACTTATGTAACATTATATCCTAAAGATCGCATGTATCTTTCTCAAACTTGTGGAATAATCAAAAAAGGATTGAATAGGTATGTAGTATTTTATCATGGAATATTTTCTATATGATTTAGAATATCCAACATTCATTCATCATATAAAATATCTTTCTCAAGGGGTAGAAATTCTATGTTATGTAAATTTTATACGGAAGGTATGTACTTACTTAGGAGAGATACAAGAAACACATCATGGAATTGAGATAGGCTTGGTGGAAATTCCAATTGATAGTATCCCATCTCAATACGATCAATAATTTAAATGGTATTGATATATAAAAGGATTGGTTTTCCCCTCTTTTCAAATATCAATGCCATCTTCCCTATAAAAATTCATATAGACAACTTATCGCCAGTTTCATATTCTAGATCCTAGTGGTGATTATCTACCTTAATTTTCTTCAAACACTGATATTCTTTAATGAGTTTATGAATGTATCTAACCATATTTTTTATTTTTTATCTATATTAGTCTCTAATCAAATTGTTCCTCCAACAATCTTCCATCACATTGGATATATACATTTATTTCCATAGAGGGATTCATAAGGATCGAGTAAAATTCTTTAGTGAAATATATTGTTATAGAAAAACTCAATTTGAGGTAGGTGTTCTTCCCAACCACCTTTTATATCAATAGAACAATATATCAACATATTTTGTACGGTTTCAATTATAAATTTAGAAAGACTCTCTAATTTATGATGATATATAGTGAAGAAAATCATCTCCATATAATCAGCTTATGGATGACTTCGTGAAATATTTTAGGTAAACCTCTGATACCGTTTAGATAAAATTGCATGTGTTACTCCATGAAAACATACATATTCCATTATTTTTATTCAAGAAAGATGATCCTATGAAATGTCTTTTCCGGTAGTGATTATGTTTTTTAACATATTAAGTAGATCAGTTACAAAAAATATAGTGTTATTCCATTATTATTTTTTGGGGAGTTTAATGAAAAAAAATCCATGGCGATCTTTTCCCATTTACACTCTCGTATGAGTAATGGACTCAATATCCTAGTAGTATTTTTTTATTACAAACATAACCTGTTTTCATACCGAGAACCAATATAAATACCATCTTATATCTATATTCATTCCATACCACCATATGTAGTCTTTCAAAACCATATACATAAAAAAAGTTCACACATGAATAGAGAATGAACAACTATGGGATTTACCTAATAACTCATTCAAATCAAGTAAGTATAAGATGCATTCATAGTTCCTGAATAGTATAATTCCATCATGATCATGTTTTTACTTAGGAACATTTTTAAACATCATTTATAACTCTACATCTGTTTTCTACACCTCATTAATTATCACTTACATATATGGTGGAATAATAAATTAAGAAATTTAATATTTTCCCCTTCCTTCATAACTTATAGATCCATAATCTTCTAAACCGAAAAAATTGGATCTTTTTTATACTAATCATGGATATTCTACCATGATCATTTTGAATAAAAACATCAAACAATATCTTCTCATTCCTGGGGTGGTAATGTATTGATAAATAATAATATTTAATCATATCTAACTATCTTATCCATTTAATGTTAAACTCCTTCTATATGAATGTATACATTAAATATTTTTTATCAATATATAAATCTTAATTTTCCCCCATAAAGATAATGACTCCATATTTTTAATGCCAAAGTTACTATAACTAACTCCAAATAATGACATCGGTTATTTTGATCACGAATCTTTAAAATTTTCTTAGGCATAATATATAACAATGTATTTATTACTTGGAACACATCCCAATACCTTGTTAGATACATCTTTATTGATTAAAAACCCTTATCCACTATAGGTTATTGTTATCATAGGTTTGTTGATGATTTTTTTATTTAGTTCCTTGGAATTTTCTTCACATTCATCTATCCAGAGGAACATGTCTCCATTAGAAGTTAAAATAGTTAGAGAACCATATAGTAATGAGAAATTATCTATAAATAATAAATTATATTAAGAAAAAACATGAAAACTATTGATTTGAGTCACCATGGTTAGTATAGGGAAACATTCAACAGCCCCCATTTTTTATAGATCTACTGATATACCCTCTATGGAAATTATGTGTTTCTAAATGTAATATTTTTCAGAAAAAATTATCACAGTCAATTTTTCATATTGTTTATCCTTCCATAGGGTATTTATTTCCTGTATCAAGTGATCGTCTAGATCTTCCTTAATCATTAAATAAGTAATAATATCATCTATAAATACTACCAAAAATGATCATGGAAATTTTTAATGACTGAATTCATTAATTCCATGATTATAGTAGGGACATTAGTAGGATAAAGACACATTAACTTATATTCATTATGTTTATACCTTGTACATAACATTATATTGGCTATATCCTCCATCTTTAACATAAATAGACGATAAATAGAATTATGTTCAATCATTGAAATGTATTGATCGCATTCTTGTTGATAAAAAAAGTCATCAATATATAGAATATGTTTTTTTTCTCTTATTTTTGATCTTGTTTACCTCTTAATAATAAATGTAGAGTCACACTGATTAATAATTATTTTTATAAAAAAGAATAGGTTCACCCCTAAGTGACACACTTTGCCGACTAAATACATTAGCATGGTTTTTCTGGAGGTTCATCTTTAATCCTTTTAACACAATTAGGGATATTTTATTGGGTGTATTTTAAATTTTCATGGCATGAGGTATGAGTTATGCTGAGAACTCAATGTCACATTTTGGTGGATGACTAAGAAATTATTATAGAAAGATACCAAGAACTTCTCACAAAATTTTCATATAATCGATGTAATTTTTTTCCAACACCATATGAGATAAACACCACCTCGGAATTTGAATCAAGACCACAAAATGGATGTAATATAAATCAGACATTTTACTTATTGTCACATTTATAGGTGATCATAGGTTGGTTTGGAATTTAAAACCTGGCATTCTTCCTTCATTAACTAATGTGTGATTTATTCAGGGAAAGATAATATATGTTGAAGATATCATTATATTCAATGAGTGGAATAATGAAAATATTTTCATAATGCATATTCCAACCAACATCAAGTAGAGGAATAACATACTTCATATGAGAACATTGTACCATTAATAGTTTTCACTCCTAATTATACATATAATCAATTGGGTAGAATCTTGATACACTAATAAAATTATTTATATATGAAATAATTGTTATATCAAGATTAAAGTAAGACATTAGTAGTACTAGATTGGATGGTAATTATAACGTCCTACCCGATCATCATTGGAATGAGAAGGCGGTGAGATGCTACTTGGCCTTAGTCGGCATACCTAAGGGGCCAAAGGCTAAAAACAAATATCAAGGGCTTTATGAATGATGGGGGAGCAATTTTACCATAGCATTAAACCAAGCAACAAAACAATGGATGTGTCACGACCCGTCCTCAGGGCCTGTGCCGTGACTACCCCAAGCCTGCCTTCCATAGGCCAGGGGCTGGCGACTAGCACCAAGGCATAAATTCCCGATAAAAAGGGAAGGCATTGCCTTTGGAAAGTAAACAAACACCACAGAGCAAGCAAGTAGTAGAAGTAAACACTAAGTAAAAGCTGGTACAACAGTAAGTGCGGAAAAGTAAGTGGGCCAGTATACAAACACAAACTGAAAGTAAAGTACAACTAGAAAGGGAAAACAGTAACTGTAAAGTAGATCCGCAGCATCGAGTCATCCACTAGAAGTCCCACCTTAAGGGTGGGTACAAATATCCTCCAATTCTCCTCAGGTCCAGCCAACCGCTCCGAGTACGTCCCGCCCATTGGTCTACCTCCAGGTTCCGTCCTGCTTCGCAAGCCTCAACCACGGTCAGCGATGTCCGTCGTCTGCAACCAACACAACGTAGTGCGGGCATAGCCTGTGTAGGGGTGAGTATAAGCTAATCAGTAGGGACCCCGAGACCCCCGAAGGTCTCCAAAAATCCACAAAGGATAATCCACAAAGGAAAGATAAAATCACGAAGTAACATCCAACACTGCTTAGGTATATGCCCATACATATACCTAAGTAATCAATTCTCATTCGGCTCCAACATCTGATCTCAAGTACAACCCAGTCCACACAGGAAAGCAAAACGTAATCCACACAGGATAGCACGACACAATCCAAAAAGAAAAGAAAACAGGATTTCAGCTCACACAGGTATACTTCTTCGTATGACGATAGAGATGATCAGATATATCCACTGATTCATCTAAGTCGTTAGACCCACAAAGGATTGATAGTTACTAACCCTCGCAATGACCCAGGAAGGGTCTGACCCACACATGATCGATAGGTAACTAACCCCCACAAGACCCACACAGGATCAGACCCACACAGGATCTTTAGGCGCTGACTCACACAGAACCGCTGAGCACTGACCCACACAGGATCGGACCCACACAGGATTGGTAGCACTGATCCACGTAGGATCGCTGAGTGCTATAGTCGTCGCCGTCGAATCCACTGAGGATCTATGTACAGTTGTCGTCGTCGTCATAGTCGCAAACGCAGCCACCTCTAGGGTTCCTGCACATAGCAAGCTCGTTCAGGAGGGTCCTCTCCACGAGCCGAGAGGCTGATACATCAACTGACACATAGTCCATAGTTGATGTATCCAAAAGTTCTGTATCGTCAACATGAACTCAACGTTGCAGACGGTGCGTTAATCGGACGCCCGGTCTGAGAGTTATTGGCTTTTTCGTCCCAGGGGCCCGGTTGGTTTTTAAGGCAAAACCGACCTGACTGTACTCCACCTGCGTCCAAACCTCGGGCGGAGTAAGCCAAAAGATCTGTCTCACTAATAGGAATTCAACAAAGTCGACGGCACGTCAATCGGACGTCCGTAGCTCAAGTTATGAGCATTTCTGCTCCGAGGGCCCGGTTGGTTTCATGTACGAACCAACCCGGACGATCCCCATGTATTCCGAAACCTTGAGCGCGATATACCGAAACGACCGTCTCGATCCAAGGATCGCATCACTACTAACATCGCATTGATCGGTAGCCCGTAGCCCGAGATATGGGCAAAAGACCAAAAAGGTTCCGAAATGGGGGTTTCGGGCCAGGACCGACTCGACCCGAGACCCCCTGGGTCGGCCCGAACCGGGTCGACCCGACCCGGGTCCGGGTTGGCTCGGCTGGGCGCGACCCAGCCCGGCATTGGTGCGGCCCGGCCCGGCTGCCGGCCTAGCGGTCCGGCGCGCGGCGCCAGCTGGCTCGGCGAAACGGGTGACTCGTTCGGTTTACGGGGGGGGGGGGGGCTGCTTCCCCGCGTTTTGTAATCACGCCCCCCCTTAATGGGGGCCGCTAGCTGGCCGGCTGGGGGTTTGAACCCCCTTTATGCCATCACGGGACCGGCGACGGCCGGTCCCCTCCCTGCTCCAACACTGGCGGCCCGGAACCGGCCGCTGGTCACCCTTCTCCACCGCGGCCCAGAACCATCCACGGTTTTAGTTCGTCCGGTGCGGGGCGACGGCGCCGCGCCCCTCTGCCGCGGTCCTACTTCGGTCGTGGTGTCTTCGGTATTCTCTGACACGGCGTGACGGCGCCGCAACTTGGTTCAAATTTCACGGCGCTCCGCGACGGCGCAGCGCATTACTTGTCGCACGATCCCACGCGGTGCGACGGTACCACACTATTCCCGTTCCAACAACTTTAGAAACAAAAACTTGGATAATGGAGGGGAGTCGGCCGTGTTTGTGCAGTCAGGCCCCCTCTCGTTAATTGATAGCATTTGGTCGTATTTTCAAGAAGAACGACAAGGTAGTATTCACGAAAAAATAAATAAATAAACCCCTACCTCGAGCGTAGCTTGAACGGAGGTTTGTCAAACGGGGATTCATTGCAGAATAAGACGTCGCGGAAGGAGATGTTGTGGAAGGAGACGTCTCGGAATAAGATGTCACGGAAGAACCATCGCGGTATACGGCGTCGCGTAGTCGGTCTCCGAGGACTCGGCGTTCTTTGATGGAGTTCGATGCGTTCTTCTCGTTTTTTGTGTTCTTCGACAAAGAAGATGAAGAACTTCTAGCTTCCATTAGCTTTTCTCCCCAAACCTCTCAAGCAACAAATCACCCAAATAAAAATAAGCACCTCCCTTATTTTATTAACTCAACAAGCTTTTGAAATTCAAACATCCACACTTAACTCACTTAATTAATAACATATGTTTTCAAAAATTAATGGTGATTTGAGGGGGGTTAAAGAATATGAAAGGGTGGGGTTCGTGTGGGCCCCACCACCCTCATAACCTCCCTTGGGAAGTTGGGTAGTTACCCAACTTCCACCCAAAGCCTTAAACCACTAAAAGAAAATAAACATTGTAGTTAATTTATAAATTAAACTTCCACAATTTTTATCATCTTCTCTCGTGAAAACGCAACTCCAAAAATGGAGTTCCTAAGAAATTACTGGCGCTATGGTTCTATCGGTGCCCTTGAAATTTGATTCTGAGCAACGGTTCAAAAGATAGGAATTCCCGCTTGTTCATTCACTGAACGTACCCGATCTAAACTTCGGATAGAAATTCCGGGCACACCGGGCCTCGGAGTCAAGTGCCGTTAGAAACTGCGTTCATGTAAAATCCTAAAGAAAAATAAGAAAAAAATTTCCTTGAATTTTACGGGTCTTTACATTACTCCCACCTCAGGGCTTTACGTCCTCGTAAAGATACATCATAAGCTAGGGAAACAAAAGTGGGTACTGAGCATGAATTTGAGCCTCCAGCTCCCAAGTGCTCTCCTGGAGGTTCCCATGCTGCCATCTGATGCTCACTAGAGGAATCAACCGTCCATGTAGGACCTTCTCCTGTCGATCCTCGATCTCCACTGGGACCTCCATAAAATTCACCCCATCATCAACGTCTAGATCCCCATGTTCAATGATGTGCATCGGGTCGTGCACGTATCTCCTCAGCTGAGATACGTGGAAGACGTTGTGCACTCGGTGCAACTGAGCTGGTAGATCCAAGAGATAAGCTACCTCGCCAATCCTGCTACGGACTTGGAACGGTCCGATGAAGTGTGGAGACAACTTGTCGCCTTGGCCAAATCTCCGTAATCCATGTCGAGGTGAGACACGCAAGAAGACGTGGTCACCATCCTCGAACTCTAGTGGCCTCCGCCTCCTGTCAGCATAAGACTTCTGTTGGCTCTGAGCTGTCCTCATCCACTCCTGGATGACCTGGACCTTCTCTGTCGTGGCCTAGACCATCTCTGGTCCCACAAGTGCGGACTCCCCAAGGTCTGTCCAGCACAAAGGAGATCTGCAAGGTTGGTCGTACAACGCCTCGTATGGTGTCATCCCGATGGTGGAGTGGTAACTGATGATGTACGCGAACTCCACCAAGGGTAGGTGGTCCTCCCAGCTGCGACCAATGTCGAGGACACATGCGCGGAGCATGTCCTCGAGATTTTGAATGTTCCTCTCCGTCTGACCATCTGTCTAAGGGTGAAAGGCAGTACTCAGACGTAGCTGCGTCCCGAACGCCTCCTGCAACCCCTTCCAAAGTCGGGAAGTAAAGCGATCATCTTGATCGGAGAGGATAGATGATGGAACACCATGAAGCCGCACAATCTCCTGAACGTAGAGACGTCTCAAGCTCTCTACTGAGCCCTGCTCTCTGATGGGTAAGAACTGAGCCGACTTGGTGAGTCGGTCGACAATCACCCAAATGGAGTCGTGACCTTTGGAAGTGCGTGGAAGTCCAGTCACGAAGTCCATAGATATCCCGTCCCACTTCTACTCCGGGACCTCCAAGGGTTGTACCAAGCCTGCTGGTACCTGGTTCTCTGCCTTCACCTGCTGGCAGGTGAGGCATCGAGAAACGAACTCTGCCACAGCCTTCTTCATGCCCGTCCACCAGTGCTGTCATCTGAGATCTTGTTACATCTTCGCCACTCCAGGATGTACCACCAAAGGATGAGTGTGAAACTCTCTCAGCACCTCCTCCCGTAAAGAAACTGGTACTAAGGTACGTCCTCTGAAAAGGACGTTGTGCTCTGCTCCAAAGGAGAAACCATCAGGTGCCTGACCTAAGGATATCTTCGCACGCCACGTCTCACAGTCAACGTCCCCACACTGTGCCTCTCTGACCTGATGTAGTAGTGGAGGGATGACTGTGAGATACTGAAGGAAGGCTGATCCATCTCTATCCACGAAGGATATCTACAAAGAGGCTAGCAGCTCTGTCGCCTCCTCAAATAGCTGAATGCCCGTCCTCCTACTGAGAGCATCGTCTGCCACGTTTCCCTTCCTAGGAGTATAGACTATCTCAAAGTCATAGTCCGGGAGGAACTAGATCCATCGTCGCTGTATCAGGTTCAGGTCCATCTGAGAGAAGATGTATCTAAGACTCTGATGGTCAGAAAAGACTGTAAAGTGCTTGCCCATCAGGTAGTGTCGCCATGTCCTCAGAGCGAAGACTACTGCTGCTAACTCCAGGTTGTGGGTAGCGTAGTTCTGCTCATGTGGCCTCAACTGACGTGATCCATAGGTGATCACGACCCGATCCTGCATCAGGACACATTCGATTCTGGTCCCTGATGCATCGAAGTAGACTACATACCCTACTCCCTCCTCATGCAACCTCAAGATAGGTGCACTGGTCAATCACTGTCTCAGCTCCTGGAAGCTTTGCTGACATCTGTCTGACCATACAAAGGGTTTCCCATTCTTCTTCAAAGATGAGACTGGTGCCGCAACTATGGAGATGTCTGACACAAATCTCTGATAGTATCTAGAAAGTCCCAAGAAGCATCGCACCTCTGTCACGCTCCTGGGTGGCTCCCAAGCTAGCACTGCCTCGATCTTCGCAGGATCCACTGCTACTCCCACCTCAGAGATGACGTGTCCCAAGAAATGGACCTCACGTATCCAGAACTGACACTTCGAGAGCTTACCATAATGTTGGTGATCTTGGAGTGTGTCTAGCACAACCCACAAGTGGTAGGCGTGCTCCTCCTCAGTCGTCGAGTAAATCAAAATGTCGTCGATGAAGACCACGACAAATCGATTAAGGTATGGCTGAAATATCCTGTTCATGAGGGCCATGAACACTGCTGGGGAATTGGTTTTGCCGAATGGAATAACCAAGAACTCATAGTGGCCATACCGACACCTGAAATCCGTCTTCTGCACGTCCTCGTCTCGAACTCTGAGCTGATGATAGCCTGAACTGAGGTCTATCTTCGAGAACCATCGTGCTCCCTTGAGATGATCGAAGAGGTCATCAATCCTCGGTAGCAGATACTTATTCCTCACTTTCACCTAGTTCAAACGACGATAGTCGACACAAAGTCGCAAGCTCCCTTCCGCCTTCTTGGCGAACAAAATCAGGGAAGCCCAGGGTGAAACACTAGGTCAGATGGACCCCTTGCCCCGCAAGTCCTCCAACTGTACCTGTAGCTTTTGAAGCTCAGCGGGGGCCATCCGATATGCTGGAGTCGATATTGGGGTTGTCTCGGGGTACATGTCAATATAAAAGTCTACCTCTCTCTGAGGAGGTATCCCTGGAATGTCGTCGGGAAAAACATCTGCATAGTGATCCACCACTGTAGGAAAACTAGGACTCTGCACGTCAACTGCTCCTAGGATGAGGCTAGCCAACTGATGAGTGATGGGTAGTCCTGTCCTGTGCGAGAGTCCATCCTGTGCTACAAAGGCTCCCTTCTTGCCGGTGAAGGTGAACCTGCTTCCGTCGGTGCGTACACATCACACCTTCTTTCTAAAACAGTCAATCTGTGCATAGACTGTAGATAACCAATCCATGCCCAAGATGATGTCGTAAGGCATCAACGCCTCTACAAGAAGATCCCAGCCGAAGCTCTTGCCTCCTAGAGTAAGCTCACACTTCCGGCACCAGTGCGTAATTGTCGAGTCGGCTCCTGTAGGAGTCTCTATCCATAAGGATCGAGCCAACGGCTCTGTCATAATCTCAGACCTCCGAACAAGGGCAGTGGCTATGAAAGAGTGACTCACCCCTATGTCTATAAGAACTGAAACAAGGGTGGAATAGACATAGATAGTACCTCAAATCATCTAGGGCGCACCATGGTCATTGGCCTCTGCTTCCTGGAGCTGTGCCTGTCTCTGCCCGCTAGCTCACTGTGGTCGGGGTGGACCTCCTGGTGGTGGTGGTGGTAGAGCCTCAAAGCGTCGCCCACCACCTGCTGCTCGGCCTGCTCCTCTGCCTCGTCTGCCTGCTCCCTGCGGACCACCATGGTCGACCCTCTGGCTCTACCTCGGTGGTCACTCAACCGTCTGCTGCTCCTCGGCACAGCGGGTCGGGCAGTCATGAGCCATGTGGCCCTGCCCGCCGCACGAGTAGCATTGCATGCCTCTCGAAAGACTAGCTCCACACTGTGTGCCCCGCACTGCTGAACCAGTGTCCTGAGATCATCTTCCTGAGGGTATGGTCTGCCTGGAACCATGAGTCATCTGTCAACTGCCTGCTACAGAAGACTATGCTACGTACCGCCCTGCAATAGGTCTCGCTGCTGAAGAAGGCTCCGCAAGAAAACTCTTGATCAAAAGGGCTCGCTGCAGTACTCCTTCCTGAGTCGGAATGCTGAGGGAGATCAGTGATGCCCTGATCTCGTGCCTCAATCCCTGCTCAAAGGTCCAGGACCAGAAGAATGGGTCTCATACCATGTCTGTCTAGTAGCGCGAGAGATCGGTAAATCTCTTCGAGTACTGGGCGACCGTCAAGCTGCCCTGCCGCAGCTGTAGAAGCTCCTAGATGCGCACCGCATGGAGGGTGGTGGGGACGAACTCCGAGCGGAAGAGGCTCTCAAAGTCCATCTAGAGAATAGATTCCTCATCGTGCACCTGAAGCATCAAGCTCCGTGATCGTCCCGTTGCCGCGTGCAGTAGGCTCGCTGCGAGGATCACCCTGAGGTCTGCTGGTGTCCTCACTAACCACAAAACTCGTACCACTGACTCCAGACTGTCCTTGGCTGCCTGGGGGTCCGTCTCCCCACGGAACCTAGGCGGTCGCTGGCACTGGAACTCGTGCAGTGCAGTAAGGTGACGTGCATCGTCAGCGGCTGGGGCTGGTAGCATCGGTGGCTTGGATAGTAAAGGTACAGCCGGTGCCTCAGCTGTCAAAGGGCCCTGCACCGAGGCCTCGACGCTCGGTGGGCTGTCGTCACGCTCAACTCTCAGAACCCTAGCTGGCTGCCGTCGTGGGACCATCCTGAAAAAGAAAACAGGTGCGCCACAGTCAGAACAATATACCTGGTGAGTTGACACAAAGTAATCACAAAGAAAACTTGAAACACAATGCAATCAATGTTTTCATGCATTTAGTCGGAAATCAGAAGTCATGGTCCTGGTGTACAGATACATCGGCCGCCGCACCAAAACTGGACTCCCTGAACTGATAACCACACCCAATACGCTTAACACTATTGCTTCACATTGAAAAGATCAGAGTCCCAAGTTCTATGGTAGAACCAAACTCCTCTGATACCAATTTGTCACGACCCGTCCTCGGGGCCCGTGCCGTGACTACCCCAAGCCCACCTTCCATAGGCTAGGGACTGGCGACTAGCACTAAGGCGTAAATTCCCGATAAAAAGGTAAGGATTTCCCTTTGGAAAGTAAACAAACAACACAGAGCAAGCAAGAAATAGAAGTAAACACTAAGTAAAAGCTGGTACAACAGTAAGTGCAGAAAAGTATGTGGGCCAGTATACAAACCCAAACTGAAAGTAAAGTACAACTGGAAAGGGAAAACATCAACTATAAAGTAGATCCACAGTGTCGAGCCTTCCACTGGATGTCCCACCTGAACGGTGGGTATAGATAGCCTCCACTGCTCCTCGGGTCCATCCAACCGCTCCGAGTACGTCCCGCCCAGTGGTCCACCTCCAGGTACCGTCCTGCTCCGCAAGCCTCAACCACGATCAGCGTTGTCCGTCGTCTGCAACCAACACAACGTAGTGCGGGCATAGCCCATGCAGGGGTGAGTATAAGATACTCAGTAGGGACCCCGAGACCCCCGAAGGTCTCCCAAAATTGACAAAGGATATTCCACAAAGGAAAGATACAATCACAAAGTAACATCCGACACTGCTTAGGTATATGCCCATACATATACCTAAGTCATCAATTCTAGTCCGGTTCCAACATCCGAGCTCAAGTACAACCTAGTCCACATAGGAAAGCAAAAGGTAATCCACACAGGATAGCACAACACAATCCACAAAGGAAAGCAAACAGGATTTCATCTCACACAGGTATACCTCTTCATATGACGATAGAGATGATCAGATATATCCCCTGATTCATCTAAGTCATTGGATCCACAAAGGTTCGATAGGTACTAACCCCCGCAATGACCCATGAAGGGTCTGACCCACACAGGATCGATAGGTAACTAACCCCCGCAAGACCCACACAGGATCAGACCCACACAGGATCTGTAGGAGCTGGCTCACACAGAACCGCTGAGCACTGACCCACACAGGATCAAACCCACATAGGATCAGTAGCACTGATCTACATAGGATCGTTGAGTGATGTAGTCGTCCCCGTTGAATCCACTAAGGATCTCTGTACAGTCATCGTCGTCGTCACAGTCGCAAACGCAGCCAGCTCTAGGGTTCCCGCACATAGCAAGCTCGTTCGGGAGGGTCCGCTCCACGAGCCGAGAGGCTGATAAATCAACTGAAACATAGTCCAGAGTTGATTTATCCAAAATTTCCGTATCATCAACAGGAACTCAACGTCGCAGACGGCGCGTCAATCGGACGCCCGGTCTGAGAGTTATTGGCCTTTTCGTCCCAGGGGCCCGGTTGGTTTTTAAGGAAAACCCAACCCGACCGTACTCCACCTGCATCCAAACCATAGGCGGAGTAATCAAAATATCCACCTCACTAAGAGAATTCAAAAAAGTCGACGGCACGCCAATCGGATGTCCGGAGATCATGTTATGAGCGTTTCCGCTCCGAGGGCCCGGTTGGTTTCGTGTACGAACCAACCCAGCCGATCCCCAAGTACTACAAAACCTTGAGAGAGATATACCAAAACGACCGTCTCGATCCAGCGATCGCATCACCGCTGACGGCGCGTCGATCGGTGGTCCGTAGACCGAGATATGGGAAAAAGACCAAAAAGGTTCTGAAACTGGGGTTTTGGGCCCGGACCGACCCCGGCCCCAGACCCCCGGGGTTGTGTCGAACCGGATCGACCAATCCCGGGTCTGGGTCGGCCTGGATGGGCGCGGCCCGACCCTGCTGCCGGCCTGGCGGTCCGGCGCGCTGGCGCGCGGCGCCAGGTGGCTCGGCCGAATGGCCCAGCTGTTCGGTTTCGGGGGGGGGGGGGGGGGGGGGGGGGGCGCTGCCCCCCCTGCGTTTTGTAACTACGGCCCCCCTTAATGGGGGCTTCTAGCTGGTCGGTCGGGGGTTTGAACCCCCGGCTTTCCTCCTATCCGGGCGGCCCGCCCCGGCCGACCTGTTTCTGCCATCACGGGACCGGCGACGACGGGTTCCCCTCCCCCCCCCCCCCCCCCCCTGCGTTTTGTATCCGCGGCCCCCCTTAATGCGGTCCGCTAGCAGGCCGGCCGGGGGTTTGAACCCCCGGCTTTTCTCCTATCCGTCCGGCCCACCCCGGCCAGCCGGTTTTTGCCATCACGGGACTGGCGATGGCTGGTCCCCTCCCTGCTCCGACACCGGCCGCCCGGAACCGGCCGCCGCTCACCCTGCTCCGTTGAGGCCTGGAACCGGCCGTGGTTTTAGTTCGTCTAGCACGGCATGATGGCGTCGCCCCCCTCCTCTGCGGCCCTGCTCCGGATGCGGTGTCTTCGGTTTTCTTCGACGTGGCGCGACGACGTCATGAATTGGTTCAAATTTCACGGTGCGGCGCAACAGCCCCGCGCATTACTTGTCGCACGATCCCGCGCGATGCGACGCCACCACGCTATTCCCATTCCAACCACTTTAGAAACAAAAACTTGGATAAGGGAAGGGAGTCGGCCGTGTTTGTGAGGTCCGGCCCCCTCTCGTTAATTGATAGCATTTGGTCGTATTTTAATGAAGAACGACATGGTAGTATTCACAAACCAATAAATAAATAAACCCCTACCTCGAGCGTAGCTTGAACGGAGGTTCGTCGAACGGGGATTTATCGCGGAAAAAGTCGTCGCGGAAGGAGATGTTGCGGAAGGAGGCGTCGCGGGAAGAAGGACATCGCGGAAGAAACCGTCGCGGTATACGGCGTCGTGTAGTCAGTCTCTGAGGACTCGGCATTCTTCGACGGAGTTCGATGTATTCTTCGTGTTATTCATGTTCTTCGACGAAGAAGATGAAGAACTTCTAGCTTCCCTTAGCTTTTCCTCCCCAAACCTCTCAAGCAACAAATCCCCCAAATAAAAATAAGCACCTCCCTTATTTTATTAACTCAACAAGCTTTTTAAATTCAAACATCCACACTTAACTCACTTAATTAATAACATAATTTGTCCAAAAATTAATGGTGACTTGAGGGTGGTTGAAGAATATAAAGGGTGGGGTTCGTGTGGGCCCCACCACCCTCATAACCTCCCATGGGAAGTTGGGTAGTTACCCAACTTCCACCCAAAGCCTTAAACCACTAAAAGAAAATAAAAATTGTAGTTAATTTATAAATTAAACTTCCACAATTTTTATCATCTTCTTCCGTGAAAACGTAACTCCGGAAATGGTGTTCCTAAGCAATTACCGGTTCTATGGTTCCATCAGTGCCCTCAGAATTCGATTCCAAGCACCGGTTCAAAAGATAGGAATTCCCGCTCATTCGTTTACTAAACGTACCCGAGCTAAACATCAGATAGAAATTCTGGGCACACTGGGCCTCAGAATCAAGTGTCGTCAGAAACTGCGTTCATGTAAAATCCCAAAGAAAATTAATAAAAAAATTTCCCTGAATTTTATGGGTTTTTACAGGATGACTGACCTCGACTAGATGATTCATGTCAAAAAAGAAAACAATGCTAACACACTACTAAGAGACAACCAAACAAACAAACTATTCATAACTATTCCCAAAATCTAATACAACTGAATCATCAAAATCCAAAAATCAGAGTACTAAGAGAAAGACTCATAAAAAAGACCCAATGGAAATCATGACACATTCCATAGCTCTCCCCTATGCTCCATGATCCAACCACCAATCCAAGCATCATGATGAACAGCTAGAAAAGTGATATGCCTTACCATTCTAGGTGTCCTGAAGTACCAAATCTACAAAATCACCCAAACGCCAATGAAGGGGGTGCCCCCCCCCCCCCCCCCGTGTTTTGTAACCACGGCCCCCCTTAATGGGGGCCGCTAGCTTGCTGGTCGGGGGTTTGAACCCCCGTCTTTCCTCCTGTCCAGCCGTCCCACCCCGGCCGGCCGGTTTCTGCCATCACGGGACCGGCGACGGCCGGTCCGCTCCCTGCCCCCCCTGCCCCCCCCCCCCCCCCCCGCGTTTTGTAACCACGACCCCCTTAATGGGGTCTTCTAGCTGTCCAGGTGGGGGTTTGAACCCCCGGCTTTCCTCCTGTCCGGCCGGCCCGCCCCGGCCGGCCGGTTTCTGCCATCACGGGACCGGCGATAGCCGGTCCCCTCCCTGCTCCGACACTGGCATCCCGGAACCGGCTGCCGCTCACCCTGCTCCGCCGCGGCCCGGAACCGGCCGCAGTTTTAGTTCGTCTGACGTGGCACGACGGCATCGTGCCCCTCCACCGTGGCCCTGCTCTGGCCGCGGTGTCTTCTGTTTTCTCCGACGTGTCGTGACGGCGCCGCGACTTGGTTCAAATTTCACGGTGCGGCACCATGGCGCCGCGCATTACTTCCCGCACGATCCCGCGCGGTGCGACGACACCACGCTATTCCCGTCCCAACCACTTTAGAAACAAAAACTTGGTTATGGGAGGGGAGTCGGCCATGTTTGTGCGGTCCGGGCCCCCTCTCGTTAATTGATAGCATTTGGTCGTATTTTCACGAAGAACGACAAGGTTGTATTCATGAACCAATATATAAATAAACCCCTACCTCGAGCGTAGCTTGAACGGAGGTTCGTCGAACGGGGATTCGTCGCGGAAAAAGACGTCGTGGAAGGAGATGTTGCGGAAGGAGACGTCGCGGAAGAAGACGTCGTGGAAGAACCGTCGCGGTATACGGCGTCGCGTAGTCGGTCTCTAAGGTCTCGGCGTTCTTCGACGGAGTTCGATGCGTTCTTCGCGTTCTTCGTGTTCTTCGACGAAGAATATGAAGAACTTCTAGCTTCCCTTATCTTTTCTCCCCAAACCTCTCAAGCAACAAATCCCCCAAATAAAAATAAGCACCTCCCTTATTTTATTAACTCAACAAGATTTTTAAATTCAAACATCCACACTTAACTCACTTAATTAATAACATAAGTTGTCAAAAATTAATTGTGAGTTGAGGGGGTTGAAGAATATAAAGGGGTGGGGTTCATGTGGGCCCCACCACCCTCATAAGCTCCCTTGGGAAGTTGGGTAGTTACCCAACATCCACCCAAATCCTTAAACCACTAAAAGAAAATAAAAATTGTAGTTAATTTATAAATTAAACTTCCACAATTTTTATCATCTTCTCTCGTGAAAACGCAACTCCGGAAATGGCGTTCCTAAGAAATTACCGGTTCTATGGTTCCACCGGTGCCCTCAGAATTCAATTCCAAGCACCGGTTCAAAAAATTGGAATTTCCGCTCGTTCGTTCACTGAACGTACCCGAGCTAAACTTCAGATAGATATTCCGAGAACACCGGGCCTCGGAATCAAGTGTCATCAGAAACTGCGTTCATGTAAAATCCCAAAGAAAATTAATAAAAAAAATTCCTTGAATTTTACGGGTCTTTACAGGATGACTGACCTCGACTAGATGATTCATGTCAACATAGAAAACCATGCTAACACACTACTAATAGAAAACAAAACAACCAAACTATTCCATAACAATTCCCAAAATATAATACAACTGAATCATCAAAATCAAAAAATCAGAGTACCAAGCGAAAGACTCATAAAAAAGACCCAAAGGAAATCATGACACATTCCATAGCTCTGCCCTATGCTCCATGATCCAACCACCAATCCAAGCATCATGATTAACAACTAGAAAAGTGATATTACTTACCTTTCTATGTGTCCTAAAATACCACATCTACAAAATCACTCAAACGCCAAAGAAGGTGGTGAGTAATAATACTCAGTAGGTTTTCCACCAAATGTATTCCCAACACACGCCAATAGAATAGAACCATTATTAAATATATTTATTTATTTATTTATTTATTTATTTATATATAGTAGTTATATAAGACATAAAATAGTGCAATAATTTCAACCAGTCCAAACACACCCTTACAAATCCATCTTCACCAAAATCCACACAATACAAGGCAAAGCCAACAAAAAATCCATAATCCTTTTTCCACCACATAATATCATATCAGTTTCATATTTCTGAGCCACATTAATAATCAAAACATAGACATAATGTTTCACAGACTCAAGAAGATGTAACAATCACGATAGAACTTTACATCCAAGACTGTATAATAAATTAAAAATATAGTGGTACTTCCCACCCACTTATCCTTGATAGTGTCCCTTTTATACAATATACATCACCTTTTAATAGGGGAACTCCTTACACAAATAACATCCATTTCAATCACTTTCATAAATACTTAACCAATAAACAATAAAATTTTACACTAAGGCCATAACATTATGAAAACAACTATTTCAAACCTAAACAATCCCTTTTATTTAAAACCATTTTCCCAAACCATTTTCATAAATCAACTCAAACAACTCATTTTAAAATCTTAATTTTAAAATCCCACATCAAGAACATTTCACCAAAATACACCATTATCCCTAAAAACCACAAATCATCACAAAATTAGTTTCCAAAAAACATCAAACATCATAATATCAACCAAATACAAGAATAACCAACAAATTGAAAACAAGGATTCCAGTTCTAGGAAAATGGATTCGAGAGAGAATTCACATACCATAGGGTTTTTGTGAAGTCGACCAACTCACAACTGCACCACAATTCCGGTTGAAATCTCCCCCAAATAAGTGTTATATATCTTTTCCAAACATCAAAAATACCAACTACCAATATTTTAGGAAAAACCCTATATCTAAATAAAAAGAATGTAGATCTTTAAAATGAAAGATCGGGAGAACTGGATCTAAGGAAACAAAGAAATATCCAAGAGTGAAGAATTTATGAAGAAGAATCACCTTCCTCTCACCTTGAAGCCCATTTTAATTGCCTCCAAATTGAGTAGGAGAGCTCCTAAAACCCTTGATAACCAAAAATCCCGAATGAGGTTTGAGTGGGGGAAGTATAGAAAGATTTATTGAAAATCGTGAGTAATCTCATATTTAAAAATCCCCTTATTTATTCCGCACATGGTTTTCTCACATGGTTAGAAAAACTGTGCACTAATCATTCTCATGATAATATCTCAAATGGATCCTTGAATAGTATCCTCTGATAGTTAGGCATCTCATTCACAAATCATGTGAAGACCACTCTCCCATGCTTCACAACTACCTGGGTTTGTTGCGCGATTTCCCCTAACCATTATCAATCCATGCTGCTTTAAAAAAAAGTTCCAAACCTTATAAAAACCAATCCAAACTCTCCCAATCCATATCAACCCAATTTAAATGCATAAAAATCATAACAAATGGTCAAATACATCAAACTGAGGGTGCTATATTCTCCCCACCATTGTACATTCCATCATCATAAAGTAGAGAACTATCTCTTAGTAAAAATATCTCAAACCACAGCTTGTCCGTCTCTTTCTCCCACTCCCAAGTCTCCTCCTGAACATGACCATGCTTCCAAAAAAACCAAACTAGACAAATTCTTTTACAATGTAATAAATTCTCTTTCCTATCCACAGCCCACAGTTCCACGTGCACCAATGAAGCTTCCAGATCTAGATCAACCTCATACCATCGAATCACATGGTCAGGATCCATCTGATACTTCTTCAATTGAGATACAAAAAAGGCATTGTACACCACACTAAACTATGGTGGAAAATCTAACTGATAATCTATCTCTCTAACCCGGTAAAGTATCTCAAAAATCCCAACATAAATTGGAGATAACTTACACTACATTCCAAACCGACAATTTCCACGGCAATGAGGGATTCTCAAGAACACATGATCACCCATCTCGAATGACAATGGCCATCGATTATGATCTGTATATGATTTCTAACAACACTGAAACATATCCATTCTCTTCTTAATCAACATGATCTTATTCATAGTCTCTTAGGCAAGGCACAACCCAACCATCAAATTCTCGCCCGTTTCCACCCAAAAAAGTGGATAACAATAGGGATTCCCATATAGTGATTCAAATTGAGCCATATTCATTGCCGCTTGATCAATTTTATTATATGAGATCTCCCCCAACAGCATGTTCACCTCACATGGGCCACCAAAATCCATTACACATGCCCATAACATATCATGAAATGTTTCTATTGTCTTCTTGGATTTCTTATCCATCTGAGGATGATATGTCATGCTCATAATCAAATGATAGCCAAGGGGTTGTTGTAACGATTCCCAAAAAACAAGATGTGAACCTCTGATATCTATCTAATACAATCAAAACTAGAATTACATTCCTCTTTACCACATCAAAGATAAATATTTTTGGCAGATCAATCATCATATAAGATTCACAAATCAGGATTAAATGGTCCGACTTTGTTAGCTGGTCCACTATCACCCATATGACATTGTGCTTTATGACTATTCTTGGGAGAGCTTTAACAAAATCCATCACTATCTACACCCATTTCCATACAGGGATAGGTACAGATTGCAACATACCTTCCCACCACTGATTCTCTTCATTGAATTGGTGACACGTCAAGTATGTAGAAATAAATTCCACTACATTAATTTTCATACCATCCCAACAAAACTGCACATTCAATGTTTTATAAATTTTCTAAACTTCCAGGATGGACAACCAATCTGGAATGATGATAATCCCTGATAATTGCTTCTTCAAACGACATTGATACATCCATATGTTTCTAAAACCACAAAATCAAATAACTATTCTGTTTATGTCCCTCAATGGTCTCCCCACCATTGAGTATCGACCTCATCACCATACACAAAAAATCAGACACATGCTCCTCTTTAACCATACCATCCATGTCAGGAAACAATGATACCAGAAAGAAAACCAATCTTTCAACATGGTCCTCTAATTCCAACCTCATGTTGTCTATGACCAACATGAAATTACCAAATCTGATTCCTATTTCACCACCCAATCATGCAACTTCATACTTAATGCATCTGCCAACGAGTTTCCCTTACTTTGTCCGTACATTAGGTCAAATGTAAACATCTTGAAATACTCCATCCATCTCCATTCACTCATGTTCAAATCTTGTTGTGAGAAAATATGCATCAAGCTCTTATGATCTATAATGACGGTGAATTTCTCACCGATGATTTAATGATGCCACATTTTT
This sequence comes from Viscum album, assembly GCA_963277665.1. Lineage (NCBI taxonomy): Eukaryota > Viridiplantae > Streptophyta > Magnoliopsida > Santalales > Viscaceae > Viscum > Viscum album. Next base: position 84,924,888 of record OY728151.1, on the reverse strand, counting down.
AAAGCATCGACCACTACCGCCAACTCCAAATAATGTGTTGGGTAGTTATTCTCATGCACCCTAAACTATCATGATATATCTACAAAAACATGATTCCGTTTCATGAGAACACACCCTAATCATAATCATGATGTCTCACAATACACCACGTACCCTTTTCCACATTCTGGAAAAACCAAGATTGGTGCCTTTGTAAGAAGACTCTTAATTTCTTCTAATGACTTCTATCTCTACACATTCCATTGAAATGGAACATTATTCCTTTTCAAATTTATCATTAATGAGGCTAATTATGATAAGTTAGGAACAAAATGGTTACAATACCTTGCTAGACCAAGGAATCTCTGTATTTCAATGAAATTATTTGGCAGTTTCAATGAAATAACACCTTCTATAATTTGTGGGTCATGGAAAAACCCTTCTCCGAAACAACATGGCCAAGGAAACGAACTTCCTATATCCAAAATTCACACATTAAAAACTGGGAATATAAATGATGATCTCTCAAGATCCCCAAAAACATCTCCAATTGATGCTCATGCCCCAACATTTTCTTGGAATTCCTCAATATATCATTAACAAATTACACTAAAAAAGAGTATATATATTCAAAAAATATCAGATTCATCATTTCCATGAAAACCACATGTTCATTCGTCAGACCAAAGGTCAAAAAACCATACTCTTACGGTCCATATCTACTTCTGATGGCTATTTTCGGAATATCCTCCTTCACACACAATTGATGATATCCAGATTTTATGTCAATATTGGAGACCACAGATCTCCCTTCAACAGATCAAAAAAATCATTAGTGCATGGAAGTGTATATTTGTTCTTTATTGTAACCTAGTTAAGCCTATAATAATCATCACATTTTGTCAAATTTCCATTATCCTTTTTAACAAACACGCTCTGTGTTGCCCATGGAGACATGAAATTCCATATTAACCCTTTGTTTTATAACTCCTGCAATTGAACATTCAATTATATCAATTATGATGGTTCCATCTAGAAAGATGTAAGTGAGACAAAACTTGTCCTGGGAAGAAGATAAGTCGTAAACTCCATTTCTCTCATAGGTGGAAACTTTGAGAATTATTTAACAAATAAGACCTAAAACTAATTAAAACCTATACAAAACTGATATTATGCACTACTTACAAATACATCAATGACTACACTTCTAAATGATACGATATTGTAATAATAGTTGATGCCAAAAATCCTTTTTCACCCAACATTTCATTCTTCTACAATCTATGGATATGTTCGACAACATCATCAGTCATGAAACAAACTGTTTGTGCATAACAGTCGATGTGGGCAATAAAAATTTCCGACAAATACATTACTAGGATTATATCATAATCATATATATCAAGAACTAATAAATACAACATAAACTCAACCCCATTGACAACATAGAATCATGCTCTAGAAAGAAAGGCTAGATTCTCTTTTTTGACCAAGATGGGTTTGATGATTTAAAACTGAAGGAATGATTTTCATAGTTAAACCCTTCAATATAATATAATAAGAATAAATAATAGAATTTGAAGAACCAAATTTCAAAAAAATAGTGGAATCATTATAGAATTCAAAAGAATCATACCCCAAATTGTGGATGCTCCTGAATGATCTTCCATAACCACATGCTCAGCTCCAAACAACTGCTTCATTGGCACACTGTGCACTTTATTTCCCTATTGAAGAGTCGTGGTATTACTATAATCACCAGGATTAACATTACTCTACTGATAAGGGGTACATTGATGCACCCATCCCATAGAGTCATAGGACACTTGCGACCCTAGAGGAGTGTCACAAACACCTGAATTCAGAGCATTACACCAATAATGATGAATATTACCCATATTTATATGGTTATGAAATGATTGAGGTTGTTCCATACAATCCTTCTTAATATGTCCTATAGAACCACCCTAAAAACATCTCGGCTCACTCTAAGGCTTTAGGGGAATATTCACCAATCTTGCCATCAAATTTGGAGCCATACTCCCACTCTAGAAATAAGTGTATCTCTTCATCTTGATCACATAGTTAGAATTACCACCATTTCCTATGGGTGCTGTCCTGATTCCCCTGCATGTGTCCATCAGAATATCTCATTGATCCACTATTTCGTTATTCACAATTATCTTATATACATTTATACATAAAACCGATGATGGACAAATAATTTTCTACCTAAAACCAATAACAAAAATTCATGCTTTCAATGATGCAGTTCTTTCCACCTCTAGTGAAAACCACACTATGTTTATAAAAATAGCTATATATTCTGTTACCAAGAGCTTATCTTTCTTTACAAAAATTCCACTATGAACTAAATTCATAATGAATGGTGGTAGAATTGTTTGTTAAAAAATTCCTCAAATCCCTTCCATGACATCCCTTGGTTTGTTCTAGCTTGGACCATAATATACCACCAATAAGGGAATGACATTCCAACATGAAAGTTGCCAACTTTCTTTTTAGCTCCACCGGTCTTACCAAGAATTCAAATATCCTATTCATTCTATTAAACCATGACTCTGAATTTTTTATTTCTAAATCACCCCTAAAGATGGGTGGATTCTTCTTTTGAAACTGAACTCTATGATCCACTTGATTTGGCCCATACAGTTTATTCACACTTCTCATATCTTTGAAATATTTCACTATACAATGTACTATCTGCTGGTTCACATGGGGCTTTTGTGAAACAACATTTCCAACTTCCTCCTCTAGTTGGTTTCTACGACACCTATCTAGTACCTTTTATATAAATGAAAAAACAACCATAATCATCACTCCCTTAGTAAGAAAAAGATTAAAATTTCATATCCTATTACATTGAAACAATCAAAACCAGGATTTACACATGTTCAAATTTCCCATTTTGAACCATTTTGGGAAAAAAACCATGTTTTGAAAATTGACACATTTTCAAAATATAAAAACTATTGGAATTTCAAATTAACACATTTGAAAAGAATTTCTATATTTTTGACAAGTTCATATATTCATACTAAAATGTAAATCATTATGTCAGTAAAATGTGCATCCTAAGGGGAATCCATTTCTACCATGAATCTCATTCCCATCTCGTTGGCTAGACCCACAAAAATGAGATTTCCAATACCTATAAGTGCCTCCAAAACACATATATAACCAACTCCAAGGTAACTTGAGATTCAGCATAAAAGGCTTAGATACGTCCTTTTATGCAATAAATTTAATTATCTAATAATCATACTCATTGATACAATCCTAACTCAACAAATGATCTGAGAATGAATACTAAATCCATGACCAAGACCAAGAAGCAATTACAAATGACCAAACAACTAATACCACTGGTAACATTCCCCCAATCCTCATTGTAATGAGAAGGAATTGAGAGCATACATGGCCTTAGGAAATATTATGAAGGTTCTAAATGCTGGATGTAAATTCCAAGGGCTTCAAGAATTATTGGGGAACAATTTTACCATAGAATAAAACCAACGAACCAAACATGGCATGATAGACCTCAACTATATGATGTTGTTCATCATTGTAAACCATGATAACACATTCCCAAGACAAAACCAAACAACCAAACTCTTCTATGAAAATTCCCAGAAGCCAATACAACTAAATAAAAAAATCCCAAAATCAGAGTATCGAGTGGAAGACTCATCAAAATGACCCAGTGGAAATTATGACACACTCTGTCGATCCAAAGTAAGCTCTATTATCAAAGAAATACAACACCTTCTAAGAATCATGATGAACTACATAAAATTGAGATGATTTACCTTTTCCTGAATCTGAGAATACCACATATTCAAAATCACCCAAGTGCTAATGCAGGGGGTGGGTAACAATACTAAGTAGGTTTTCACCAAATGAACTCCATAAACACGCCACTTGGATAGAACCATTAGACCATTTATATGAAGCAATTATAAAATATCAAATAGTGGAACAATTTCTATCAGGACAGACACACCCTTACCAAGTCATCATCAGTTAAATCCTCAAAATATATGGGAAATCCAATAATGAATTCATAATCCATTGTACCACAACATATTAGCACAGAAACTTTATCTTTATTAGCCACATTCATAATAAAAAAATATCCATAATGCTTCACACACTCAACCCAGAGTAACAATCATGGTGGAACTCCCCATTGAAGTCCATTTACAATTTCACTAATCTAGTGGTACTTCCCTCCCAATTATCCTTGACAGTGTCCCTTCTATCCATTATCCATCACCCTTCTTATAGTGGTATCCCTCTCCCACTTCACATCCATTTCAATCAGATTCAAAAATACTTAACCAAAAGACAAGAATATAGAACACCAATGACATAACATTCTATAAACAACCATTTCCAACCTAAATAGTCATGTTTATTTAAAAACATATTCAGAAATCATTTTCATAAATCAACCTAAAAAACTAATTTTAAAATCTAAATTTTAAAATCCCACATCAAGAACATTTCACAACAATTCCCCATTTTCCCAAAAATCCAAAAATCTTCTCAAAATGAATTTCAACCAAGCTTTGAAAATCATAATCACAACCAAATAAAAGATTAAAACAAATTGTTTGAAATGAGTCTAGTTCTAGAAAAATGTATATGAGAGAGAATCCACATACCTTAGGGTTTTAGTGAAATTGACCAACTCATAATCACATCAAAAATCCGACTGAAATCTACACCAAAAATGATTTAAATATATTTTAATAACAACAACAAGTCCAAATCCCAATATTTTAGAAAATAATAACCCTATATCTACGTGAAATGAATGTAGATCTAGAAAATAGAGATATGGGGAGAACTAGATCTAAAGAAAACCAGAAAATATCCAAGAGAGATGAATTTACGGGGAAAAATCCCCATCATCGTTCCTTGAAAACCCTTCGAATTGCCTAAATAATGAGTGGGATATCCCATCAAACACTTGAGAAGAAAAAATACCAAGTGAGGTTAATGTTGGGGAATAACAGAGAGGTTTATGGAAAATATAAAGTGTTCCCATATTTATAAATTGATTTTTTCTAAACATTGTTAGCTCGCATAGTTAGAAAAGTTATGTACTAAATATTCTCCTTCTTCTATCTCAAATGGTACATTGTTCAGTATCCTTACACTATTAGAAAAATACGTGAAAACTGTGTGTAGCCCACTACCCCATGTTTCACAATTACCTGGGTTTGGTTTACAGTTTCCCCTAACCATTCTCAAATCGTGCTCCTTTAAAACAATATCCAAACATTCTCAAAACCCATCCAAACTCTCCCAAGACTTACCCAACAACATTAAACACATAAAAAGCAACAAAAAAGTGTCACATACCTCAAACCAAGGGTACTACAATAAGTGTACCTTTTACCACATTTTTATTGTACCCCACATCATAATTAGTGATTTCATGATATTTCTTCTTGTCTCTCAGATTAAAAGGATTTTTATTTCGATCATCATCATTAATATTCATATTTGGGTACCCAATAGTGTTGTCCCAATTCCCATTTCATTTGAAACACTAGAGTGTTGGGGGTTCATTTTGTGAATCTTTATCTCTATTCACATCATTAACTAACTTCTTCCCATCACATTATTAATCAATTTCCCAATGATATTCTCTTCCACACATAAAACATTACATTTCCACTTATGAAATTTATTTCTATTCTTCTTCTATCACATTAAGCATAAAGGAATGATCATCTTTTTTTCTCCATAGTTTCTAGATTATACTTTGAACTTCTTTTCATATTTTCATGTCTAATCCTTGTGATTAATATGTAACTCTAACTTCTATTTCCACATTTACTGCACATAGTTCAATATCTTCTTATAAAAATATTCCTCTTATGTATAAATCCCCTCAAAGGATTCATTTTAATCAATTGTAGTATCAATCAATCATACATTTTGGTTGTATGATATTAATAGAATAATACCTCACATGTATTGTAAAATGTTCTTCATAGTTATCAATGGATTCATCCTACTTATTATTTAACTCAAGGAAAACATTTTCCATATTATTTCGAAGAATATAAGTAATGTAAAAATTGAGATATATGTTCTTGAACTTCTATCAATCGATAGAGTCAATTTGACCATGTTGCATTATATACATGATAAGATTCCACCATTGATCTTCTTCACCTTCCAAATGGTAGACGTTCAAAAAGAAATTATCATCTTCAGATCACTAAAGAATATAAAATTTAATTTTAGTGGTACTAATACATTACTCACCAATAAGTGGATCAGTAGATCCGATGATCGAAGGTGTTCTTTGTCTCATGAAGGATCAAAATAAATTTATTCCCTCATTTATTTTTTTGAATACCCAAAATAATTTGTATATTTAGAATGTTTTTGAGCATCACATCATTATTTTTCATTCAAGCTCTTATAAAATTTGGATTCTCATGAGGAAAATCATTTCATTTTACTTCGCACTCAGTTTTAACATAGTTCCTTTAGGTTCTAGAAAACGAATAAAATAAAAAAGTATAGTGTAAGAAACAATAATCTTGATGGTGAACCACATAATCATGAACAATAATTTATAGGATGTTGAAATCATGAAATGTTCTTATTTAATCTATGACACATTATATTTATCCTAGTACATTCACAATAATCATATATTTAAATCTATAATTATGGATCATAAATAGTTAGTGAATTTAAAAATTGTATCTCATGGGAGTTTCAAACATGGTGTGTAGAAAGACCCATTATCTTAGATCAGTTACAATATATATATATAAGTTCATATTTCATGGAAACCACTAAATCTATCCTTTACTAAAATCGTTAAATTTTTCCTATAAATTGACTCATCCTTATACTTATCCTTAAACACATACCTAAAGATCTTACAATGTTTTTCTCATCCTAGTTTCCAAAGGTTACCAAATACTTTTCTCTGAAACCAACTATAGATATTGTGGATTATAATAGAGAGGAATTACATCATTCCTAATGAGTATTCAATACATTACACAAATAAATTACTAAACACTATAATATTTTAGTGACTTTGGAAACATGGAAACATAAATAATGGTTCGTAAGTGAGATATTTCATTTACCAACAAATTGTTCACAATGAGAAACATTCTTTGAAATATCATCCATAATTTATTTTTTCATTACATGGGGAAGGGAATCATAGTAAAGGTCGATATTAGATTTTTGATAAATGTAAAAAGTGGGGATACAAAGACATAACATTATCATAAGGAAATTAATACATGATTATAATATCTAAAACCTTTACCTAACAAATCTAATATAAAAATCATGAAACATACAATATAGATTGGTTGTTCCTGATTCCTGAATCATAAGATAATCATATAACTTGATCCATATAAAAATAAAATTGGTATAATGCATGGATTTATAGCATACAAATAACTATATAAAATCAATTCCAAATTAGTAAAGGCTCACTACTGGGGTTATCATATTATAATGGATTCCCTTTCCAAACCATCGTAGTATTCATGGTTCACTCCCATGACCATTATAGTGGACAAAGTTCCCTACTAAACAAAGTTCACTCCACATTCCAGTCCTATCCATATCATGAGATATAAATCTATTTCCAATAAAATAAAGGAATTATATGTCCCAAAAATTACATAATTATGACTATATTTTTGTGTCCCACAAGATCATAAAAATTATTCATATCATAACCCAGAAAATAAAATTAGTATCATAAATAGATCATCATTTCATATCCTATAGAAATTTTATGCGAGCAATTTTCAATTCATCATAGTAAAAACCCTGAAAAGAAGCATCATTCATAAGTACTTTCTCATGTTAAAACCCATATTAGTGAAATGAGTTTCATAAAAATAATTTCATCATTAATATAATCCATTAAGATAATTAATAGGAATTTTATCTTTGGATTGTATCCCCAATAAGGAATACATAACATCAACTTGTGAAATATTACATAGAAAGTTATTTAGATCAACCATTTAAAGCGTTTCTTGATTTAAATATGCATTCCTATTTGAAAACCACTTTTTAAAAAATAAACTATTTTGAAAAAAAATTATTGAAAATAAACATGAAAACATATAATGGATTATTGAAATTAATTATTTTTGTTGACATCATAAAATTCCAGTGACATACTTTATGTTAAAGTGAAGATTCCTTTGACATTTTTGGTAAAATCCAATAATGATTTTTTAGTAAAATGAAATGAGAATTTCATTAAAAAAATTTCAGAAAAATGTGAAAAAAATGTATAAAAGGACTTTAATAAATAATTTGGATAATAAAAAATTAATTTTTAAAATAATTTTTCAATTCATGGTTTTTGAAGAAAATAAATTCCATCCAAAGAGAAAAATAATATGAGATTTTATTAAAAAGCTTCTCTATGTTATATGAAGTAAAAAATAGGCTTAAAATTATAATATTGATTTTAAATATCATGAATAACAAGATGATACTAAAATTCATGATTTTATTTTGGTATGTATTATAATATTTGATCATCAGAATCATTGTCATAAATAATCAAAAAACAATGATATTGTATTATAACATCTTCACCAATTTATGACATTAGTTCATAAGACCCATGAAAGAATAAAATAAAATGTAAATTAAAATATTATGAATATAAATTGATTCATCATATTACATGTCAAAGGGGTTTTATATACACCTCATTAAGGAATACAGTTGCATAACATAATTTCTGTCTCAGAGAAGAAAAATGTAGCCAAAATCCCTTATATTATATATTGATTTAATCACACTCACTAAAACATCATGCATAATAAATATAATTGTATTATAAATCTATTAAGGAACATAATTATTATATATCAAATCATATATAAATATTCTGACCTTTTATTGCTTGTTTATTAACAATTTGGTGATAAAGTTATGTTATGGGTAATAACTGCTTTTCATTTAGTATATGTTTTGATTTTTTTATATTTTTTGTCCTATTGATGTGATAATGGTATCATAAACTAAATAATTATAACAATGTTATTGATATCATATATATTCAGTATAAATTTATTTATTGTAATCAATACAATTTAGTGATAGAAAATGGAATTCACTTTTCATAGAAATAGTAGGTCAAACATAAATAAAAATAGTATTTCAGTTTTATTGTTGGTTAAAAATTGAAATTGAAATGATATATTTACATTATATAATAATTTATAGCCATATATATCACTTATATTCCATAAATAAATTTATAATACATTCCAGGTAATGCATGAACGAATCATATCGCTTTGCATGGTGGTGGTTCTTCGTACACATGAGTGATGTTATAATATTCCTATAAAATGTAATTCATGAATGTATATATGATATAATAATTAAATAAGAATAACTATATTGAAAATATCTTCATTAAATAATAAATTTATAATTATGTATAATAGTTGTAGGTGGTAATGGAAAAATGAAAGAAATCATTTCACAAGGTGGTAGTCAACTATACAAAACAATGATGATTTTGTAACCCATTTTATGGAAGTGGGGATGTTTTTTTGCCAAGCCCTTAACATAAAAAACATATTCATATATTTATGATACTAATGAGGACAAATAAGTATGATATAACAAGAATTTAATGGTGTTTAGGAAGAAATAAACCAAAAACACATATTGATGAATATTCCCTCTTTTTCGGGTATCCTTATTAAGTTTTCATTTAAATACTACATATGATGTATTCGTATAAAAACTATGGATACTAGAATGTTTTTAGGGAATTTAGGATGTATTTTGGGTAGGTAATGGCCGATCCAAAGGGGTTTGAATGTCTGATTGATAAAAGAGAGGGGGTGGCCTTTTATAAATGGGGGACAGAAGAATTTTAATATTATGGAAAATAAATTGATGCTACAACATTTTTCATTGGTAAAATGGATTCCATATGAATAAAATAAGATACATATTCATGATAACATTCAAATATGACAATAAATGGATTTTATATTTTTAATAGGCTATTTTTACCCGTATCTTTTTAGTTTAACACCTACTAAACCAATTATTACCTTAACAATGATAATTAATTTTTACTAGATTCACTATTAATTTTAGAAGAAAACTAAATTTGACTATGTCAGATAAAAAATATTTTTCTTATTGGAAATATGTAATTCATTTTTTTTAATTTTATTTATATAAGTGGAAAATATTAATTAAAAATTAATCCCATAGATGTGATGATAAACCATATTTTGAAAGAGAATATGATCAAAAGTTTATAATGTTTTGGTATAAAATTTAAATAAAAAATTTATTCTAATAAGATGTATTGGATTATTTGATGAATAAATAATCTAAATTGACTTTAAAATATATTTAAAATATGTTTTATCATTAAAAAGAAATTAAAATAATATAAAATGTTAAATTAATATTCATTATTTCTCATTGTTCATTAAAAAATAAACTTTTCAAAAAATACCAAAAAAATAACAAAAAGCTAATGTTTACATACTAATTTCATAAATGTAGTCTATTTTATAAAATAAATTTTCCAAAAGTGTGACAAATCAATTTTATTAAGGTTGACAGTATGAAATAAAAAGAAATTGTTTTCATGAAAATATCTTTTTTATAATATATAAATGCTTAACCAAATATTAGGTACCTTCTATCAATATGTTTCCTTTATAAAAAACCATAATACATTATATTTATAAATAGGATTTTTTGAATCTTACTATGTTTAATGTATAGTTTATAATGGCCATGTTTTCATAATGATAATAATATATCATAATTTTTTAAAACATCAACCCATGTGAAACACAAGCTAACTCAATGTTTTATGTAGTGAAAAATTAACATGGTGATGTGTGTAGAGAAAGATATCAAAGAAGTTTAATTTATTCAAAAAAATAATTCATAAAAAATAGTTGTGTTACAAAGGTTTTATCATAGACTACGTATTTTATTCATTATAACCAGGTCAAGGTATATAACAAACAATGATGTCTTCTAGCATAGAAATGAGATAATCCATGTGAGTAGCTAGCCATTTTTTGGAAAAACCCAAAGTTCAATGGGATGGGATTACTATTCGTTCCATTCAGTAATTACTATTGAGATGTTATTTCACCTCGGGTGATTCACTTATTATCTGATATTACTGTTCTTTGAGATTTTACTCATGATTTGGTTTGACATGAGGTGAGTATGATACATCATAGAAGAAATGTAGTGGAATATATTGACGTTAATTGTTTATTACAAGGATATTTGTTATCAAATGTACAATATATTAATATATAAATTTGAAATGTAATCACTAGATATATTAGATAAAAGGGAATAAATAAAACTATTTTGAAATGTCAATTCACCTGTTATACCATTTTTTGGGGTAACATCTTGAAAATTATTCATTATTTTAATGACCTTCTTAGTTTTATTTTGTTGTGTATCATTTTTTCAAGGATTTTCTCTGATCATATTGTTGAAAATGAATTTTATTTTTATTTTGGATGACTTTCATAAAAGTGGTAATCAATAAACACCTAATAGAGCTAAGTCGAAACATCCTACAGCTAGGAGGAACAAGATAGTTGGTCATTTTTTTATAGTTCCTATGGGCCATGTGATCCATATAATTGGAGATTTCTTATAACATATCCCTGGTGTATGATATCACTATAGGGTTCTTGAAAAATATTCCTCACATGTTCCCTATGGAGGGAGCAACATAGGTAGTTGATTTTTGGATCAAGCCAACCCATATGATCATTAGGAATCTCGAGAGACCGTAGGGAATGAGGGTGATGCTTTATGCATACATTCTATGAGGACAAGACAAATGGTGGTCGTACATCATGGATCCAACTAGACAGTAAGTGGATATAAATGGAATGGGCTTCAAGTTAATGATAATGAGTCACTTTTATCTAGATATATTGAGGGATGATATGGATTAGGATTTTATCTACATTAAGTAGCAGAGAATTTTGTAGATGTACTTGATTTAATGTTATATTCAACTACTATGATTTTATTAATATTTGGTATAAGATATGGTATCCATGGAATAGAAATTCTATGATGGTCTTCGCATTTAGATCATTTCCTTGGCGGATGTCATTTTCCTAAGAAAGATTATTGAAATAAGGAATTTGGATTTCATCATAGAAGGGAACCTAAAGAAGGACCTCGGTAGAGTGTAGGTTGTCACAACATGATGATCGGGGTGAAATTACAAAGGTGGAATGAAGGTCCACTACTAATGTTACTTTTAGGGAAGTACTATAAAGTTAAACTATGGGATTTTACTTTTGTCACCGGACCACAACCTAGTGTAGTTCTTTCAATGTGGATGGGAAGGTCACAAGAGCTCCTAGTGTCCTTTTCCTACTGTGTAGTGTTATGCTATATGTTGGGTAATCCAGTTTTATAGGTTATATGGGTGTAGTGGGTTGTTGAGTGGTGTATGGGGATTAACATAGAACCATGAGTTTGGAAATGACTCAGATACCCCTCCAATAATATGTATATAGTGTTCAGCTAAATGATTTTTGTCAGGTTAGGAGACATGGTACCCCAACATAGGAGAAGATTTGTCAGTAAGTGGGGTATCCTAGGGGAGTCAGACTAGAGAGCATAGTAGAGGGGTGATCAAAATTCACTCCATATAGTATACTCTGACCATTCTGGATGTGGTAAAATCTATCATTTGAGTTACAATTCATATTTCTTCTACCCTTTCCTATATATAGTTTGATACAAGATCATCACATTACTTTAGTTCTCTTCAATTTTCTAATGTATTGGGTTTGAATATATGTATATAAGATGGTTTCATTACCTTAGAAGCACTATTAGGGGTGTGATCAATAGCTATCAAAACCTACATGTAATTTTCTCTTTAAATGGGTGGCTATCAATATTTTTTGGACCTGTTTGTGATTTAAATATAAGGATATGATTTTATTATAGGTTTGTATGTTCTACTTTAATTCAAGGAAGAAGGAAAATATTATCATATGAGAGGTATATTTTTATATACAGAAGGGTATAGAAATATTCACCATGGTGAATGGGATATTTTTAGCTATCATGTAAGATAAATTTAGTGATAATTGTACTTTCTCATGTCCCTGTTAGTTAGACCAATTTTGGATGAAAAGAATATGAATAAAAGTACTCATTCAATATTGGACCATTTTAAGGATTTAATTCCTAAATAATTCACTAGATTACCACCCAAGTCAGATATCAAGTACATTATCAATATTTCTCTATGAGATGAATCCATTTCTATTACACCATAGTGGATAGAATGGTAGAGCCTATAGAGTTGTAAATATAGTTGGGTGATATAAAAAATAATGGATTCATACATCACAGTCCATCACTTTGGGGTTCTCCTATTATTTTCATAGAGAAGGATGGAAATGCGTTATACTCCTATGTGGATTTTTAGATATTGAACCAGATAACAGTCAAGAAGAAGTGTCCCCTTTAATTAATTAATGATATCATCAATACGATGAGTGGTTCTCGTATTTAATATTATATTAAATTTATGTCAGTGTACAATCAGTTTTGGGTAATACCATTTCACATAACCAAGACAACGTTTAGGAGAACATATGGAATGTATGAGTACATAGTGATTCCTTTTGGTATGATGAATGCACCTCTGGTATTCATGGACATGATGAATTATAAGTTATTTCCATTTATAGATCATTTTTTTTGGTTTTAATCAACAAACATATTTGTTTACTCTCGAATTGTAGAAGACCATTTGTAACCCCTTAACATCATACTCAGTACACTAATACATAATCAGTTATACACATTTTTAGAAAAAGAAAATTTTCTAGATTGAAAAGGTGAAATTAATGGTTCATGTTTGCTCAATTTCTAGTGTGTTAGTGGACCTAGAGAAGATTTTAACCATGCTATCAATAGAGAATACCAATAAAATATTTTATATTTAGATAATTATGGGGTTGAAGTGTTTCTAATGGAATTTCAATTAGAAATTATTCATTATAGAAGTGCGAATGATCTTTCTGACTAAACAATTAGTGATTCTTGCTTGGTCAAAATTTTTTGAGGAGGATTTTGAGTTCTTGAAGGGAAGGTTGACCTCAACATTGATCATCAACTTACATGATATGGGTAAGTGATATATAGTGTATATTAATACATGTGAAGTCAAACACAAGACAGGATTTATGTAGGATGGTTGAGTGTTTTCTTATAGCCCTAAATAGTTGAGTTTTCACAAGATGAATTATCATACTCATGATATGGATTTATCTATAGAGGTACATTCCCAAAGATACATATAGAATTGTCTTTTTTTATAGATGTGTAACACCCCATATTTTGGGTATTTTACCCTTTTATAATATATTTTTATATTTTATAATTCTTATGTTATATTACATGAGTTTTAAATGGTTGTCATGGTTTTTGGGGAGGGTCTCTTCAATTTTTGGTTGGTATATGATGTGGAGCATCAGCTGTAGTGTGGTACATTGAGATCAATGAAGTATTGTAGCATGACTGTGGTATAGCCATATTTTTTTCCATATCCATTATCTGCATGGCTATGTCATAGATAGAAAGTTGTGTTGTGGAGTACTAGGATACGTTTTTGGGTACTTCTACTGATTGCGGGGTTTCCATGACATGGAGATAGAGTTGTGAGATAGTATGTTTTGTATCCATTACCATTTCAAGCATGAATTTGGCATAGAGGGGTGCTCTAGTGTCGATAATTTTTGGTTGTCTCCTCCATTTGGGGGGTATCTACAACATGGTTTGTTGGTTAGTTCATAAAATTACCTAGGATAAATAGTATATGGGAAATCCTTGTTCTGTCTGTTCCATAGACTATCTAGAACAATAGTCACTATTACATAACACTATGGGTTGTTCTGTGCTGACTGATGTCTACACCACGGTTCCATTCATCGCATTATGGTATGGGGGTTTTAATCATTTCTGAACTATGTAATATGTGGCTACACTATTGTGTTATATTTCCATCATATGTATAAAATGTACTTTGGAATTTTTCAATTTTTTTGATAACACATCTCCAATTATATACCTCTAGGTCCACCCAAGGAATTTTCCAATGATCGTGCACATCCAGACACTAATACCAATAAAACTTCTAGTGGGTTGATTTTTGAAATGAAATGTTAAGATTGTATTCATTCACCTCATCCTATATTCCATTAGGTTGTATAGCATTTAACTAAAAATTGGTATTGGTACCTGAATATTTTAGAATTGGATGAGGCCAAATGGTAATGTTTTGTGATATAGGTTAGTGAAGGTTTTGTGACATCATCTCTTTATTTTTTACAATCCCTCATCCTTTTCACAATCCACTGAGATTTATGTAGATTAAAACTCATATAAAATTATCTAGAAATTTAAGAATTATTTTGTTTCAATGAGTTTTCAAGGATTTTATATGAAAATATTTTGTTCTTTCATGATGGAAAAACTTTTAGTTTCTTATTTTTTGAAATTTGAAAAAAAGGGCTTCTCAAAAATAACATTTTCTTATAAAATTAAGTTTAGGATTTTTGAAATTATATTATAATTATATTCATGAAAAATATTTTATTAGATGGTTTCAAAGAATGAATGCACTATTCTAAAATGTATTGGGATGGAATTTTACATTAATTGGATGGTGTGTCTTCATAGTGGACGTGTACGGTTGGACATTCCATTATCAAGGTTCTATGGGTATGGTCCTAGAATATAACCAACAATTGTAAAACCAATATTAAGGGTATGTATGGGTTTATGGGTGTGAACATGAGAATTCTTCAATCAATTTTCAATGGATAGATGTAATGTTATTAATCTGTTTCCTCAATTAGGATATCATAAATAATTATATAAAATAGTTTCACTATTTTACAAATGATATATATAAATTTTGTTTAGAATTTCTTCCCTAGTGGTGTGAGGTAGTATGTTAGTTGGGTATTTATAAAGAGTTTATACTCACCCATAGGTTGTGAAATTTAGTGAGTTTTAAAGTTTCATATACCGATAAATAGGGAATGGGATGATATCATATTTCTATGGGGTTGAATCTTGATACTATGGTCATGGATATTGGGTTTAAATATTTGAGTTGTTTTTTGTGGAACTTGGGATTGTGTCTTTTAATGTTTATAAGTGATGTTGATCTTTTGGTTTTTTATTTGATATTCAATTTTCATTATCACTCTGATATTATTGTTTTTATGGATTATGTTTTGGGTTGTATTACATTTACTCATAAATAATATCATTGGTTTTGATGTTAATATTTCCTATTATCTATTTTTTTATCGATAAAGGGAAAATCACCCCCCAATGTTTTTCAATGAACATGGTTTTCATTGATGAAATTTTGTGTATTGAGGATGACAACAAATGCTAGTATCATCTCTAACTACTCTCATTTTATTGATATTGGGTGGTATGTTACTAATGGTATGATTCATGGTTAATAAATCTATCTCTTTGGATGTAAAAAAGAAGATATAATTGTAATATCTTGGAATATATAACGTAAAAATTTGTGTCAAACCTTTTTAAAAAGAAATTATTTTTTACAGTGGTTTTTAGGTAAACAAAGTATTGTAAAACAATTCTAGTTATGTTTTCATCTCATATTCATGGGTTTAGCATATGAGTGTTTCATTTATTGTAATATTATTAAGACTTCCCACTAGGAAGGCATTGTTCATTATTAGTTTAAATAGTTTTTTAAAAATGGTATAAAATAATGACTTTCATAAGTTTCAATTGTAATTATTTTTTTATAATGATTTATAAATTTTATAAGACTATAGTTTCTAGTATAATATGGTATAAATGGAATTTTCCTCTGATTATAGATAATGGAACCATGTTTATGTGGTATGAATTAGAAAGATGAATCTGTAGAAATTTTGGTTGCACCTAAGCCACAGGTGAACAAAAAACCTATCCAATAGCTTGTGTGGTTGATAATAATGGTTTATATGTTTGGATTATGCCTTTAATTTTGACATTACAATTACCTATAGGATATTGGTAGTTTCGTTTATTTATGTTTCTAACATGTGTGATAATATTTGGTATGGTTTAATTATACTTGGATTTATCATCTCTATAAATGGGTATTTATGAATGGATTCATGGGAAGGATTGGTTTATGACATTCAAGTCCGATATTGAGTATTATGAATGGGAACGTAGTTTCACATCCAATTATGAGGTTTAAAATATCTTTAGTTGATATTGGTATGTGAATCAAAGAAGAAAATGACCAGTTTTTTGATGTCTTCCCTGAAAATTTCTTTGGGTTTCCACTTGAAAGAGAAGTGGAAATTTTTATTGATCTCATAGGGGGCCTAATCCTCATCTAATTTCATATTATAGGATGAAACTATCATAATTTAAGGAATGTAATGTTCAACTAGAAGATTTGGAAACCTAATGGTTCATTCGACCCAGCATATCACTATGGAAAATATTGATTTTTTTTAAAAAAATGGTTTATATAACTCTTAAGGGTTTTTTGAATTATCATATGATTAACCAAGCTACAATAAATAATCAGTTTCATCTCCCCTATATCAAATATTTTCCTGATTAGTTGGGAGGAGTCGAGTTGTTCTCTAAAATGGACATGAAATTAAGACATCACCAACCGTGTGTTCTGAAAGAGGATATTCCAAATTCATTATTCACGAGTCATTATGGTCATTATGATTATGTGGTTATTCCATTTGTTTTTAGGAATTCATTGGTGTTATTTATGTAATTGATGAATTGAATGTTACATAGTTGTATTGAATTCATTATTTTGGTGTTGGTTGATGTAATTCTGGTGTATTCAAGGACAAAGGCTCATCTAGAGGAACACATAACTATAGTGATGAGTATCTTTTTGTCTTATCTTCAATATAATATGATTTAAAAGTGTTACTTTTAAAATAAATAGGTTTTGTTTTTTGCCACATCATTTTTGAAAGGGAAGTTTATATAGGTCCTGAAAAGGTACAATCTATTTTTTATTGGAAACCACTAAACAATATATTTCAAATACATAGATCTATTGAGTTTTTATGATATTATTGATTCTATTTCATGATTTTTTATGACTTGACACAACAACAAAATTATCGAAAAGGAAGGTTTTTCCCTTAAAATGGTGTGATCAGTGCTAGAGAAATTTCCAAGAGCTTTTTCTTTAGTTAACATCAAAAAATATCATCTTATTTCTAGAGTTAGGACATGGGGTCATATTTTATTATAATCCATTGACATTTGATTTGGGTTGTGTTCTCATAGACGGTGATCATGTGGTTTCATATGGCTCTTGATAGTTATGAGTTCATAAAAAATAACCAATATTTTATATAGAAATAACTAATCCTGTTCATTCTATAATGACATGGATTCAATATATTTTTGGTAAGAAATTTATGGAATTTTCATAATGTCTTGTTTTTTACCAAAATGATATTTTAATCGACAGAAAGCCAAATGGTTGAAATATATGTAGATTTTTTATTTTTACATGATATATAAACCTAAAAATTGATGTTATTTAGTAGATGAATTGTGTTAGAAGAAATATTTTATGATGGCTAAAGAGGATTCATATAAATGGTAGAAAATGTCAATTTATAGTGAACATTAATATGGATTATGTGGGGCATAGTTATGTTGAAATTTTTGATATTTTTTTATTTGTTCCTGGTTTGGTTGATTAAGTTAAATATGCTCTGAAATCTGATCCAAAATGATTAACCCTGAGGTCAAATATCAATAGTGGGGACTCCATTGAAGGATGAATGCTTGATGGTAGAACTGACTGAACATTATAATTTTTATTGAATTTTTCAAACTAGAACTGCAAGAGATACATCATAGGGGCCTAAATTAATGGATTCCCAATGAGTCATTAATCACAAAATTGACTCCATCACTTGGAACAGAACTAAGGTTGAGGATGTAGGAAATAATTTGGATTGAGGGGTCCCTGGATGCAAAAAAGTCCGCTACCATATTCCCTCCCTCCAAGTGTGAGTAATCTCAGTGTGGGTACCCAATATCTGTTTACATTTCATGAAAATGTACTCAATGTTCTAGGGCTAATTAACCACTCCAGAGAGTGCATTGTAAAGAATCAAAGAGTCATTTTCTACTACCTTTAGGATAAGGATTCATTTCTCATATAACTCTATCCCATTGGCCATAGTCAGGGCCTCCTCCTGTAGAACATCGCTTCTTCCATAATAGACAGAGAAATCTGCTAAGACATACCCCTCTATGTCCCGAATTACTCCACCATCGCGCATCACCCCGCTGAGAAGAGACCTGTTCAAGTTCAGTTTGCACCCGCCGGTTGGGTGCCGGCAACGAACCCAATGCCCTTACCCCAGCCCACTGACCTAGTTGGAAGAACCATGATTCATGAAAAAATGCATGATCGATGAAGCAGCCTAGCAATCGGTGCACAAGATGACCAGTTCCATTAAAATATTTCTCATGTTAAAGGTGATGTGGTTTTAGTTCCTTTATCAGTTCTGTGGCGAGCATCATTTCGGACCTTCCAAATGACCCAGCATCCGACCAAGAGAATGAGAACTCGGCCATTCCTCTTGGACTTTCGATCACCAGACCCCTAAATCCACAAGCTAAAAAAGTGGTCATGCAAGCCTCTGTGGTTATCCCGACCTGATCTGATGCCAAACTACTTACAAAACCATCTCACCCAATCACTATAAATGAATAGGTGACCCACTATTTTCGTGGTTATGAACTCTCCAATAATAACACCTTGAATACAAATTCACTCGCATGTGTTGAATTTTATCATCTGTGGGTAAATCATTGTGTCTTACCCTCCACAACAGAAAATTGGACATGGAGGGAACCTCTTTTCACCACAGCATCTCCCCCCCACGGATCTCCATTTTTTGTGTTCTTCCTCTCTTCCGAAAAGAATTTGGATGAGAAATATTACGATGAAAAACCAATAAAGATGATCCTATTCGGATCATCACAAAAAGTGATATTATAGAAACAATATTTTTGGTTATCATCGATTATAGCTTGAATAAAACAATGGTGGTCACATGCCTCTCTAAATAACATGAACGGGGTGGGATAACCTAAAAACCACAACTTACCCTTCCCCCCAATCATGCTACCAGAAGCTAATTTCTCCTCTCCCCATTATCCATCACCTGAGTGGATTTAGAGACTCAAAATACAGATGAATAATTTTCCACAACTTCGAATGTCGTGACTTCTAGACAATCACTATAAGGCCCCAACATTAAACCTTACTTAAACTTGAGTTATTACAAGATTACACATTGAGGATCTTTTCAGGTTTAGAGTTTTAGATAATTAGATCATGAAACTTGCTTTACATTCCACATTTAAACAAGGTGGTTACATAAAAGACAATATTCATTCTTCCCATCAATGGAAACCTATTTAAAATAAAACACGGATTCTTTCTTGAAACATCCTTGACACTATCGTCACATCATGTACCTTTCCCTTGACCTGTGAAAAGAATTTCAAAAACTTGGGATGATCATAAAAAGCTCAGTAAGGGTTATAAAAATATGGAAAGGAAACATGAGTTCATATATACATAAGAATGAAATCATACTTTACCCATAAAACATAGGCATATCAAATCATGAATAAATCATAGAAAACATAAGACATAAAGGTAACTTGAGGCATTCATAACATTCTTACGTAGGGAGTAACCCTCTTGGTTACTTTTGGAATACCCTTCATAGTATATTCCCTAAATCTCTTCGGAGAAAGCTTAACGTTTCACTCCTTCGCGATACCCAATGCATTGGAGAGCTATAATGGGCTCACCCGCCCTTAGTTTATCACGGAACCACCCATTCTTCATAACAATTCCCAAGGACCATAACATAATCATATCACATAAAACATGCATAAATGAAACATAGCATTTCCACATTTCAATCACAATATAACATTTTAGTATATTGAAATAATGATTCCAGTCAAAAAGAAACCATTTCCAAAACCATTTAAATCATTTAATAAAGATATTTTTGAATCAAAGTGTCCCATACCACCTTGAAGCTTTTAACATTTTAAACCATTAATATCCATATAAATAAATCCTTAAAACCATTTTGAAAACATGGATATTAATAAGAACAAATAATTAAAACATTTAAAACGATATTTTGGTTAAAGGGGTTTTACCAAAATTAGAGACACTTGAATACAATAATCGAGGAATAACATTTAGTCAGAACTTTATAATATCATGAGAATAATAGGATTCATGACATAATACTCCAAAGGACAATATATACACCATATAAAAGTGAATTGGTGCATAACAACAATGGACCCTCAATAGAAATGTCAAATGTGATGAAATCCCTTATAAAGAAGGTATCCTTAAATTAAGGACAAATAAATCTCAAAAATATGTGTGAAAAATATATATACACCCAATATAAGTGGATATTAAGAGTAAAACAATAAAATTTCATTCACACATTTTCAATGGATGACATATTCAATGACTACAAGTTGAACCCAAAGAAATCGAAATTGGGTTAAAAAGTTCCCTTGACAGCCTAACGGCATCACATCAAAATTAGTTGATGAGAGATAAAAAGTTTATCTCTTCACTTGGACATAAAATTTACATCAATAAGGATGTATGAGAGCATATCCCAACATAAAAATATGTAAATTAAAAGACCCAATAAAAGAAGTCTTTTAAAAAAAGGAGGGTGAAAGGCACCCTTACCATCTTGGGTATCTTTCAAAACATACACCCCATGAAAGAAAGACAATAGGTAATTGATGTAAATACTCATAAACTAAATTATATTACACAAAGAGTAGAATAATGGGCAGTACATACACCACTCAATGGAATTTGTGGCAAATGTAGCATAAATATCACGAGAATAAAAGTGAGATGAAAAATCCCTTACGAAAACTCGGCAGCCTAACGGCGCCACATAAAACTTCTGAATATGGATTGATGAGATAAAATAGGGTATCTCATCACATTAAAATAAAATTTAAATCAATAGGAATATAAAAGAACATCCCCCAACATTACAAAGAGGAGCTTAAAAGAAGTGACATAAAGGAGAGTACTAAAAAAGAAAGAGAGAGGTTAGATCTTTTACGAAAGTTCAGCAGCCTAACAGCGCCACTCTAAACATCCAAAATGGATTGATGAGAGAGAATAGGGTCCCTCATCACATGAACATAAAAATTACAGTAAGTATAATATAAAAGAACATCCCAATCACAATAATGATTAGCTTATAAGGAATGACATAAAAGAGTGTACTTAAAAAGAGAGGAGTAGGATCCCTTACCTCGGGTCCGACTTGACTCGAAAGTTCTTTAATCTCCTGAATAATAAACTTGATTTAATTTCTAATTCCTTAAGAACCTTTTTCATGTTCATTATTACTTTTATACCACTTATTACCATGTCATAAACATTATGTAATCATTTAAGTTAATAATATTTGTTTTGCCGATATTTGGTTCTTAAGTCGAAAGTGGACTTCTTACAATTACATGTTGTTCGTGTGGCCAAATGTTTATTATATCCAGAATTGTATTCATTATGTAGATATCAAATATTTCATATATATCCAGTACATTCATGAATTTATAACACTACATAATCATTTAGAGGTATGAAATGAAATGCACCGTTCATGGAGACGGTAAGCCGTACGTACACATGAACGCTACTTTCATTTCTATTTTGTATTTTATAGAATGGAATAATAATGATATAAAGGTATATTATAATTCCAGTATAATATAATATATAATATAATATTTCCATCCTTTATACATCCCACATATGGTATTTAACTAATCAAATCACTTTGAGGGGGCGGTAGTTCGCACTTCCTTAAATGAAGATATCGCGTATACACATAATGGAAGCCATAAAAGTAAGACAAAAATGAAAAATACAGAAAAATAAATAAAACATAAACATATTATATAACATATATAAAAATAGTGACATCATAATGGCCACCTTTGGAGGTGTTAAATGAGTATTGAACAATCATCGTTTCGGGAGGCAGAATTTCACCATCCACGGAAACCGTATGTTCTTTAACCATTTGATGTAGTTGTGTGAGAGTGTAGCTCGAATAAATCTTATAACAACATCCTAGTATATTGAAGATACTGGTTTGGTTACAAAATTAGTAAATAAAAAGAGTTTAGGGGGTTGGAGAAGCATAATAAAACAAATGAACATGAGAGAATGAATTACCTTTAAAAGTGTAACTCCTTTTGATTTGAGCCTAAAGGCGTCCTTTGAAATGATTCTGCCCAAAGGGAATCCTCTAGGATGAGGAGAGGGATGTGGAGAGATTAAATGGGCAGGGGTTGGCCGAGCCAAAGGCTTGAGGAGTGTGTGAATTGAGGTAGAGGTGGGGGCCTTTTATAAGAGGAGAGGAGGGCACTTTTGGAAAGTAAGAAATATTACTTTATTTGAAAATGTGTTTCGGTTTTAAAAGGACCCACATTGAAATTATTCGTGTATATGGTGATAAGGCTTCGAAATCCACTCATCCAATAAGTTTTGGACATGTGTAGTTCATAGATTTTACATTATCATTCCATTTTATTTAAATCGTCAAATAATGATGTCATCGCTGCATCATTATTATGTCATAAATAATTTAATTTATTTAATGTCTAAAAATTATAAAAAAAATACTATGATGTAGAAAATATTTTTATCTTTCCAATGAATATTTATAATCAAAAATATTACTTTTATAACCCCACTTAAAAATTGTTTTAGTAAAACATATCATGTTTGTGTCAATTTTACTTTTACATTAAATAAAATGTTATTTATGTCATTTCCCAATGAATGTGGATCCATGGGGTTCCCAAGTTGACCCATGGCTTGTATTGGTCTGCCATGATACAACAAATGAGGGTAAGACATGTTTCAAGCTCATCTAATTTTATTAAAGCATTATTTTTACCTTAAACTACACTAATTACCACTAATCGCGATTAAAAACTTAATAAGTTACTATTCACCAAAAAATTATTTTAATCTCATTGAACCACATTTTACTTCTTAATGACAACCATGTATGTCAGATTTTTGAAAATCAAAACAAAATGATGGCACAATTTCATTTAAATGGAAAATCAGTTTTTATAAGTACCACTTAGTGGTTTCACTATTCATCAAAAATTGAAGTTTTTCAGAAAAATCCCAAAAATTCACCCTAAGCTATATTTGATATTCTGAATTCAAAAATGAAGTCCGTTTTACAAAATTCAAAACATATAATTCACATTAATTAATTTAATAACTAATTCCCATTTTCATGACAAATAGCGTGTTTTATGAAACAATAAGTATCAAAAGATTGACACTAGTTTAAGTCTGATTTTAAAGTGAAATTGATTCCAACGACCACTATTGGATTTAATGGTAAAAATATTTTCTAATTTCACTTTAAAACCAATTCTAAATATAATCTAATCATATAAATAAATTAGATTAAAAAGTGGTTTTGAATTAAAATACAACATTTTACACTATTCATTAAAAAAATGAACTTTATCGGAAAGATACCAAAAATTTACACAAAGTAAATTTTGATGTCCCGATTCTTAATAAGAGTTTTATTTGGTCCAAAATAATGTTTAAGAGTGAACAAAACTATATTTAATGACGGTTCTCCATCAAAAGGCAATAAGTGAACCTTTAGTGAAAACTAGGGCATATATGCCTAAAATTGAATTCTTTCCGTATTTTAAGCCTCTATCCTTTATTGGATAAATGTAAAAACATTTAAAAACATATATAATCATATTTTAGTTATTTCTATCCATTCCCTCTATTACAACGGCTACATGTTAACTACCATTTAAAATAATATTATTTTATTATTAGAGTGAAAAGTAAGATTCCCAAGAAACTCGTTGTTGCGTGTTGGGTACGCCATCGAGCATAGAGTCCCCTTTAAAGTCATATTAATATTTTATTCACAAATATGGATAAATATGAAAATGTCATATTCCTTATTTACCTGGGGTGTTACATCCTTCCCCCCTTTTGGGAATTGCGTCCTCACAATTTTAAAATTGCGCTTGGAAACATCCTTGAACGTCCCACATCGGAACAAGAGTCGGTAAAACAATCACTTTAAAATAAAGAAAGATAAGCACAGAGGTCACCCGAGTTAACCCATACTAGGATTCTAAGTATGAAAATATGGACATGGAGGAGAAAACATAGGGTCATGTTCCGATGGAGAGTGATAGAAAACATGTTTAGGAGAAAGTTAACAATAAGAAAATCACAAACTTGTGATGGGTTAAACGGTGTTGGGTTCCCCAGTAGGAAAAGTTAATAGACAACATTTTTGTTTGAAGTTACTTTTTATTGAGGAATTTATTCATAAGGAAGCATAATCACTTATCATGTTGACTTTCAACTTTTACTAGATTCCTTAGTCAAACTCATATTTTTTCCAAAAGACGAGTATTTAGGGAGACTTGTTCGCATTAAGAGTACGATAATCAACATCTAGAGAATCACATAATCCCCAAAAGAGAACTATATACATCCCATGTATTTAGGCTTTAACCAAAAACAAAACCAAAAAGGTTAATACAAGATCAGATAATCCAGAAAAGGATAACCCCTTATAAAAAAACTATTCTTAATCTCCAAAATTTGTCCAACAAAACCCAAAGTTCAACGAGGACCATCCGATAAACAATTTGTCCATAAAATTCTTCAAAGTAAACCAATATAATATTGAAAACCTAATATTTGAAGGATTTAGTCACATAGTCTTCCAAGTTAAATCGTAACATTTATCTCCAAACAACATCAGTTGCTCCTAAAGTCTCACATTGAAAAGTAATTATCCTAATCACATATCCTCCAAAATAAACTTACTCTTAATTCATAAATTCATATAACTAAAAAGAATCAGTCAAACTAACTAGGGACTTCACGTAGTCCAGTGGTAGGCGATAAATACCAGTCGCACTTTGGTTGTGGGTTCGATTCCCGCAGCATTGTCCGACGCGACGGGTTGTCAAACGGTCTGCGTGTTGTCCTTTTTCCAAAACTATATAATTCTCAAATCATTACCCAAAAAGGGATAAAATCATCAAAAATAACCATAACATAATTTAACCTCAATTTTATCTCATGCCTTTCACTTCAATCATAACATATGGTAACCCATAATTACCTCAAAAGTAAGGATCATATAAACCCAAATGGTTCTTTATAACTATGTCCACAAAAGAAAAGATAACTATTACTTGAATAAAATTTTCCTATATTAACCATCAGGGTTACACATAATATAAAAAGTCTTCTAATGTAACCCCATCATCAAAATAGACTTAATACTCTTAAGAATTTCACCCTAACTCTTGACGCCCTTATATGTTGACATCCTACTCATTCAACATTCTTCATGATCCATTATCCATTCCTTTCCAACTTATTCTGAAATACCTCTTTCCTACAAACAAAATCATGAATCATATCCTAAGATTCCAAAATAAGAAAACAATAGTCATGAAATAGTACATACCTTTGATTGGTCATTGTCAGTTTCTTCATCCTCAATCGGAATGGCATTAGGTATTGGTAAACGAATATTGGTATGCTCTTGGTGACCCCATTCACGAAAATTCTTCATAGGACATGTGTTTGCATAATTACCATGCACACCACATTTAAAACATTCAATTGATCCCTCAGAAAGATCTTCTTTCCCTTTCCTCGAGTCAACTGTATGCTTCCTTTTTCCATGGTAGGTTATTGCTTTATGACCTTCATTTCCACATCTATAGCATATTTCTGTCCCTTTGAACCATTTTCCTAGGTGTTTCTTTCCACATCTTTGACACATAGGTTTTTGAACAAACTTACCTTTATGATTATTACCTGTACTTCCGTAGGGATTTGTTTCTTTCATATATGATGCCTTAGAGAAATCTCCAAGGTTTAGGTGGTCAATCATGACTCCAGATAGTTGGTTGAGGATAATCAAAAGAGTTCTCATTGCAGCTCCCATATCATTCAGTTGCTTGCTCAAAAAACTGTCACAGTTTCCTTCACATCCACTGTTACATTGGTGCCTGCTAGATCCATCCATTTACTAAAACCAAAAAGGTCAGTGTGAGTATATCAACAAAACCATCATGTACTAATGAGTAAGATAGAAAATAAGATGTACTTACTCATTCACTTTATCTAAAACTAAGACTCTTCCTGAAATCCTAACCATTATGGTAATTGTCAATTATGCTTAAAGAATACCCTAACCTCTAAATTTATCTAAACCGACCATTGATACCAACTATAAGGCCCCAACATTAAACCTTACTTAAACATGAGTTATTACAAGATTACACATTGAGGATCTTTTCAGGTTTAGAGTTTTAGAGAATTAGATCAAGAAAATTGCATTACATTCCACATTTAAACAAGGTGGTTACATAAAAGACAATATTCATTCTTCCCATCAATGGAAACCTATTTAAAATAAAACACAGATTCTTTCTTGGAACATCCTTGACACTATCGTCACATCATGTACCTTTCCCTTGACCTGTGAAAAGCATTTCAAAAACTTGGGATGAGCATAAAAAGCTCAGTAAGGGTTATAAAAATATGGAAAGGAAACATGAGTTCATATATACATAAGAATGAAATCACACTTTACCCATAAAACATAGGCATATCAAATCATGAATAAATCATAGAAAACATAAGACATAAAGGTAACTTGAGGCATTCATAACATTCTTACGTAGGGAGTAACCCTCTTGGTTACGTTTGGAATACCCATCACAGTATATTCCCTAAATCTCTTCGGAGAAAGCTTAACGTTTCACTCCTTCGCGTTACCCAATGAATTAGAGAGCTATAACAGGCTCACCCGCCCTTAGTTTATCACGGAACCACCCGTTCTTCATAACAATGCCCAAGGACCATAACATAATCATATCACAAAAAACATGCATAAAGTAAACATAGCATTTCCACATTTCAATCACAATATAACATTTTAGTATATTGAAATAATGATTCCATTCAAAAAGAAACCATTTCCAAAACCATTTAAATCATTTAATACAGATATTTTTGAATCAAAGTGTCCCATACCACCTTGATTCTTTTAAAATTTTAAACCATTAATATCCATATAAATAAATCCTCAAAACCATTTTGAAAACATGGATATTAATAAGAACAAATAATTAAAACATTTAAAACGATATTTTGGTTAAAGGGGTTTTACCAAAATTAGAGACACTTGAATACAATAATCGAGGAATAACATTTAGTCAGAACTTTATAATATCATGAGAATAATAGGATTCATGCTATAATACTCCAAAGGACAGTATATACACCATATAAGAGTGAATTAGTGCATAACAACAATGGACCCTCAATAGAATTGTCAAATGTGATGAAATCCCTTATAAAGAAGGTATCATTAAATTAAGGACAAATAAATCTCAAAAATATGTGTGAAAAATATATATACACCCAATATAAGTGGATATTAAGTGTAAAACAATAAAAGTTAATTCACATATATTCAATGGATGACATATTCAATGACTACAAGTTGAACCCAAAGAAATCGAAATTGGGTTAAGAAGTTCCCTTGACAGCCTAACGACATCACATCAAAATGAGTTGATGAGAGATAAAAAGTGTATCTCATCACTTGGACATAAAATTTAAATCAATAAGGATGTATGAGAACATATCCCAACATATAAATATGTAAATTAAAAGACCCAATAAAATAATTCTTTTAAAAAAAGGAGGGTGAAAGGTACCCTTACCGACTTGGGTATCTTTCAAAACATACACCCCATGAAAGAAAGAAAATAGGTCATTGATGTAAAAAATCATAAACTAAAGTATATTACACAAAGAGTAGAATAATGTGCAGTACATACACCACTCAATTGAATTTGTGGCAAATGTAGCATAAATCTCACGAGAATAAAATTGAGATGAAAAATCCCTTACGAAAACTCAACAGCCTAACGGCGCCACATAAAACTTCTGAATATGGATTGATGAGATCAAATAGGGTATCTCATCACATTAAAATAAAATTTACAGAAATAGTAATATAAAAGAACATCCCCCAACATTACAAAGAGGAGCTTAAAAGAAGTGACATAAAGGAGAGTACTTAAAAAGAAAGAGAGAGGTTAGATCTTTTACGAAAGTTCGGCAGCCTAACGGCACCACTCTAAACTTCCAAAATGGATTGATGAGAGAGAATAGGGTCCCTCATCACATGAACATAAAAATTAAAGTAAGTATAATATAAAAGAACATCCCAATCACAAGAAAGATGAGCTTAGAAGGAATGACATAAAAGAGTGTACTTAAAAAGAGAGGAGTAGGATCCCTTACCTCGGGTCCGACTTGACTCGATCGTTCTTTAATCTCCTGAATAATAAACTTGAGTTAATTTCTAATTCCTTAAGAACCTTTTTCAAGTTCATTATTACTTTTATACCACTTATTACCATGTCATAAACATTATGTAATCATTTAAGTTAATAATATTTGTTTTGCCGATATTTGGTTCTTAAGTCGAAAGTGGACTTCTTACAATTACATGTTGTTCGTGTGGCCAAATGTTTATTATATCCAGAATTGTATTCATTATGTAGATATCATATATGTCATATATATCCAGTAAATGCATTCATTTATAACATTACATAATCATTTAGAGGTATGAAATGAAATGCACCGTTCATGGAGACGGTAAGCCGTACGTACGCATGAACGCTACTTTCATTTATATTTCATATTTTATAGAATGGAATAATAATGATATAAAGGTATATTATAATTCCAGTATAATATAATATATAATATAATATTTCCATCCTTTATACATCCCACATATGGTATTTAACGAATCAAATCACTTTGAGGGGGCGGTAGTCCGCACATCCTTAAATGAAGATATCACGTATACCCATAATGGAAGCCATAAAGGTAAGACAAAAATGAAAAATACAGAATCATAAATAAAACATAAACATATTATATATCATATATAAAAATAGTGACATCATAATGGCCACCTTTGAAGGTGTTAAATGAGTATTGAACAATCATCGTTTCGGGAGGCAGAATTTCACCATCCACAGAAACCGTATGTTCTTTAACCATTTGATGTAGTTGTGTGAGAGTGTAGCTCGAATAAATCTTATAACAACATCCTAGTATATTGAAGATACCGGTGTTGTTACAAAAGAAGTAAATAAAAAGAGTTTAGGGGGTTGGAGAAGCATAATAAAACAAATGAACATGAGAGAATGAATTACCTTTAAATGTGTAACTCCTTTTGATTTGAGCCTAAAGGCTTCCTTTGAAATGATTCTGCCCAAAGGGATTCCTCTAGGATGAGGAGAGGTATGTGGAGATAGTAAATGGGCAGGGGTTGGCCGAGCCAAAGGCTTGAGGAGTGTGTGAAATGAGGTAGAGGTGGGGGCCTTTTATAAGAGGAGAGGAGGGCACTTTTGGAAAGTAGGAAATATTACTTTATTTGAAAATGTGTTTCGGTTTTAAAAGGTCCCACATTGATATAATTCGTGGATAAGGTGATAAGGCTTCGAAATCCACTCATCTAATAAGTTTTGGACATGTGTAGTTCATACATTTTACATTATCTTTCCATTTTATTTAAATCGTCAAATAATGATGTCATCGCTGCATCATTATTATGTCATAAATAATTTAATTTATTTAATGTCTAAAAATTATAAAAAAATACTATGATTTAGGAAATCTTTTTAGCTTCTTAATTAATATTTATAATCAAATAGATTACTTGTATAACCCCACTTAAAATTTTTTTTGGTAAAACATATCATGTTTGTGTCAATTTTACTTTTACATTAAATAAAATGTTATTTATGTCATTTCCAAACCAAAGTGGATCCATGGGGTCCCCAAGTTGACCCATGGCTTTTCTTGGTCGGCCATGATACAACCAATTAGGTTAAGACATGTGTCAAGCTCATCTCATTTTATTAAAGCATTATTTTTACCTTAACCTATACTAATTACCACTAATCGCGATTAAAAACTTAATAAGTTACTATTCACCAAAAAATTATATTAATCTCATTTAACCACATTTTACATCTTAATGACAACCATGTTTGTCAGATTTTTGAAAATCAAAACAAAATGATGGCACAATTTCATTTAAACGGAAAATCAGTTTTTATAAGTACCACTTAGTGGTTTCACTATTCATCAAAAATTGAAGTTTTTCTGAAAAATCCCAAAAATTCACCCTAATCTATATTTGATATTCTGAATTCAAAAATGAAGTCCGTTTTACAAAATTCAAAACATATAAGTCACATTAATTAATTTAATAATTAATTCCCGCTGTCATGACAAATAGCGTGTTTTATGAAACAATAAGTATCAAAAGATTGACACTAGTTTAAGTCTGATTTCAAAGTGAAATTGATTCCAACGACCACTATTGGATTTATTGGTAAAAATATTTTCTAATTTCACTTTAAAACCAATTCGAAATATAATCTAATCATATAAATAAATTAGATTAAAAAGTGGTTTTGAATTAAAATACAACATTTTACACTATTCATTAAAAAAATGAACTTTATCGGAAAGATACCAAAAATTTACACAAAGTAAATTTTGATGTCCCGATTCTTAATAAGACTTTTATTTGGTCCAAAATAATGTTTAAGAGTGAACAATACTATATTTAATGACGGTTCTCCATCAAAAGGCGATAAGTGAACCTTTAGTGAAAACTAGGGCATTTATGCCTAAAATTGAATTCTTTCTGTATTTTAAGCCTCTATCCTTTATTGGATAAATGTAAAAACATTTAAAACATATATAATCATATTTTAGTTATTTCTATCCATTCCCTCCATTACAACGGCTACATGTTAACTACCATTTTAAATAATATGATTTTATTATTAGAGTGCAACGTAAGATTCCCAAGAAACTCGTTGTTGCGTGTTGGGTACGCCATCGAGCATAGCGTCCCTTTTAAAGTCATATTAATATTTTATTCACAAATATGTATAAATATGAAAATGTAATATTCCTTATTTACCTAGGGTGTTACAATCACTTCCTGGTCGTATCGGCTCTGCATGGTCTTTCCCCAAAGAGTCTGACCTTCCATGGCCTCCCATGTAAGTTCCGCATGTTTCCCTTACATGGATGAGGTAATGCTTATTAGGTTTATGCCCCTTCTGATAATGTTCTAGTAAGACGCTCTCTTAATGCCCGGTGATTCTTACATTCCATCTGTCTATCCCATATAAAATACACCCAAACCCTCTTCATGTTAACGATAACACCTTTGGGGTCCTTCAAGGTAGAGAGAATATGCATGGTAATTGACCCCAGAACACTATTACTGAGAGTTATGTGACCTCCAAAAGATAAAAATCTGTTCTTAAAGTTGAAGATGTGCCATGTGAACTTTCTAATGATATAATAAAACTGATGCACATGTAGAGAGGTAGGACTAATCAGCACTCTTTGGTACTCCGTAGGGAAGGCCTCGCTTCTTATACTCAGGATGATGTCCTGGTCTCATTCCCTCCTGCCTGAGATCTTCTTAATAGTGAAATAAATTCTTTTCTTCCTATTTACATGTCACCTATTCCATTTAAAATACTCATCAAGTAACGCATTCATCCCCAGCACTCATATCCAGCTCCCATTAACAAACAAAATCATATTGTCTGCAAACATCAAGTGCGAGATTCCCCCTAGAGCATGTCGATTCTTGTACGGGGGGATTTTTCCTGTGTGAATGCCCTGGTTAATGGAGTCTCTGGGGGTTTTTTGTGCAAGGATAAAAATAGGGGGAGAAGGGATCCCCTTTCCTGAGACCTCTGCATTCCTTGAAGAATCAAAATTGCTTACCCATAAATGAAGTTGATATCCACGTCGAGCTGAAACACTGAAAAAAATATCCCTACACTAGGATGAGAACCTCATACATGCTAGAACCCTTACGATAATAACCCATTAAATCTTACCATAGGCCTATATCATATCTAATTTTATCACCAGATTTCTCCCAAAGACATTTTTATTCATGTCACTGAGCATTTCTTGTACAGCTCCAATCACACCCTGAATAGACCTCCCTTTTATAAAACAATGTTATTCTGAAGCCATCCATGTATTCAAGTGAGGAGTTAACCTTCTACTAATAATAATCACATGGACCTTGTACAGTAGGTTACACAAACTAATAGGGCGAAACTGCTCAATGTTTTGGGGATTGAACACCTTCGAAAGAAGTACCAACATTGTTGCACAGGATATACAAGGCAAGTTTCCTCCGTGGAAGTATTACTTTAGTGATCTCACAAGTGGACCATGAATGGTTATGAAAAATGATTCTATATGGGTGAACATAGATTGAATCGTAATTTCATCTCACATCATCCTTATTCATGAATCCAATATTGGAGTAGAATTGACCAAAATTTATATTTTTTATGTTGTGAAGATGTATGGTGTTACTGTTTTAATTTCATTTGATAGTGACTGATGGTATTCATATAAATTTTGGATTTCCTTTCAGTAATCCATCAAAACAAAAATGACCCTAAACATATCTTATCATCCTCAAATGGATGGAAAATACAAACTAAGGATTAAAACATTTAAATACATACTTAGAGGATGTGTATTAGATTTTGAAAGATCAAGTGAGGGAAATATACCATTATTGGTGTTCTCATACATTTATAGTTATCATCCTTCTATACATATAGATCATTTCTAAATGTTGTGTGTCCATCCCCTTCATTATCTCTTTTATTGGGTGAAAATGGGTGAGAATCCACTTATTTGACCTATCCTTGTGTATGAGATAATGACAAAATTTCAAATAATAAAAAATATATATTTTAATATATTAGAGGTGTCATAAATTATAAGTGTAACATTATTAATGACCATTATTATGACAATTGAATGATAATTTTATCTGTATGACCACTCAATAGTTAGGTCAATGTTGTTTTGGTAATCATAGAACGTATTCTCCATAGCAAATTGTCCCTTTTTAGACACTAGAATAAGTGGATGATTTTGGATATCAATTATCATTACATACAATGTTTCGTTCCAGACATAAAGTGTTTCATAAATTTCAAATGAAGAAGTACCATCCCGATCCTGGCTATTTGATTTGATGGGAACATGTCGAACATAAAAAAAATATTTATTAATTCATGTACTGTTGTAGATGGTGTATATGATAGAATATCTATTTCAGGAAAGGAATCGGTTTCATATAGGTTTTATGGAGACATGGTAAGATATAGGAAGAGACATGGGATCATGAAAATTATACACTATGGAAATAGCCTATGCTCCTCCAAAGAAACACTATCCTTCCTCCTTCATAGAATATAGTAAATAATTCAAGGGAAATTGTTACAAATTTTATTTCATGTGCATGACCCCTTAATTATTTATTTCTATCTTATGTAATTCTTGGGTTACACTTTGTGATTTTTAGTGGGTTTAAAAGGGATTTTTGAAGGGCTCTATAATTTTTAGAAAGGAGAGACCATTGAATAGGGGTTCAGGTATAGTCTAGTAATATTTTTGGTTTGGAGTGGATGTGACTGAATATATCTTTTTTGGCCTCTTCTATATTCTATATGGATGTGTACTAGAGACTAAGCTATAGTGTGGATGCTTGAGATGATTTTTTTGTGGTTCTTTCTATTGATGGGTTTCTGCTCCATGGAGATAGGGCTATCAAATATAAATATATTGAGACAATTCCATTTTGGTAATGAATATTTTATATAGGGAAGATATGGTGTAGATCCCATTTTGTAATATTTTCCATTTTTTGGGTATCTATGACATGGTTTGTGACCAACACCATAGCCTTACCCAAACTAAATTAGAGCTAGGTTCACCCTATACTGTGGATATTGGAATCTATCTAGCCTCAAGGACAGTAAGGAATAATATTGTGGGCTTAACCATACTGATTCATGATTATATAATTATCCCATTAACATAACCATGGTTTTCAATTTTTGCCTCTTTTATACCCCATAGAGTAAGAGGTTGTATTATGGTCTTATATTTTCAACTTGTTCATAAAATTCTATGTATTTTTTGTTTATTTTTTTTGAAAAATCATACTCTCCCCACAATCTTAAGGGATTCCCTTAGAATTTTCAATTGATCTTTATCTTTAAAACGCTTATTCTAATTGATCTTGATGAGTTTTATTTGGAAATAAATGTTTATTATATAGTTCTTCCTCATCATTTTGAATCTCCTTAGGTTGTCTTGAATAGAACCATAGATTACTTATGATACCTAGGTAAATGGTAATTTTATGATTTATAAATATATTTTGTTTGATATAATGATTAAAAGGTTTTATGAACCCGAATCTAGATATTTTAGTGTTTTTATTCATTTTCCATCCATTGAGAGGTTGGTGGCTTCTGTCTCATATCCACTATTCTAGAAAATAAAGGCTTACTTTGTTTTAAAATATATTTATGGACATTCAATGGAAGAATTTTGTGATTTAATAATAGAAACCCTTTTTGGTTTTTTTTTAAATATGGAAAATTGCATGGATTTTGAAAAGCACCATTATTTATATTTTTTAACTAATTATTTTCAAATTATGTTAGGGTTTGGTGAATAAATTTTTTTATAGAATTATATAAATGGATAAATTGTTTATGTTAAAATGTATTATCATGTAATTTAATATACTTTTTTATTTTGTGTACAAAGTTTATGGATATGGTTAGAATCTCCAATCTAAACTTTTAATGGGTTACGGTCATGGAGTACCACCATCAAATGTAACACGAATATTGTGTGTATGGTTGTGTGTATATGGATGGGTGTGTGTCTATGATTTTGAGAAAGGTTATGCCAAATGTGAATGTATAGAATCAATAATTATTTGGGGTTTTCTTACCTATATTCTATTAGTAATTTATATATAAAATCAATAAGTTTTTTCAAAATGTTCTATATAAATTGTTCTAGAATGTTTTCATTAAGTGGAATGAGTTGTTAAGTCTTTGGGGAATGCCTTCATAGTTTATACTCAACCTCTAATTGGGAAATTTTGTGCAATTGAAAATTTTTATATTTTGAGACATAACAAAGGGGAAGATGTCTTATTTTTCTAGAGATATATCATGATATTATGGCTGTGGAAGTTGGAGTTAGAGCTTTGAGATGTTTCAGGTGGAAGTTGGGATTGTAACTTTTAATATCTTTGAGTCATGTTATAATTTGGGTTTTGGTTGTTTGATATTCTATTTTATATGTTTATAATGACATTATTATTTTTCTGGATTATGGTTTGTGTTATATTATATACACTCATGAATCATATTATTGGTATGGATGTTTATATTTCTTATGTTCAATTAGTTTAACTCTAAAAGAAAAAATAACCCCCAATGTTTTTATATGCCCTTGGAATTTATTCCCCACCATTAGGTGTGTTGGTGATATCACCTACATCTAGTAGTATAACATACACATTTGATTTTAATGGTTGTAGGAAAGATGTAACAAGAAGTTTTTGGTGTACAAGGAAAACAAGAGCCTCATGTATAACTTTTCACATAATGACAATATCTTTTGTCAAAGGAGGTGGGTTGAGTATCTATAGTGATTTGAAATGAATATATCCTACACTCATAGTAAGGGAAACTTCAACATTGATTCCCTAAGTAGGAGGGCATAGATAGTGGTAGTGGAAGATTCTTATGTTGAGTGGAGGATGCTGGATTCCATTTATGAAATAAATCTAGATTATCAGGATTCCCGTCTATGGGAATTCATAACTATAAAATTTATTGTAACAATGATTCTAGACCAGATCAATAGAGATTAGTTATATGATACATAGATCTTAACTCTGACTTAAAACATATATGGTGGAATACCTCCATTGGTTCGGTCTTCAAGATATGGTAATTTTATTCTTATCTGTAGAGTTGAATGGTTTCCTAAGGGCTTGTGTAAGGAGATAGAAAAGGAATTATGTTCCCCTAAATGGTTGGTACATCCTAGGATAACAAAGATGAATTATTATCTTCATAGGAAATACTAGTGGTTGTGGATGAATAAGGAGATTATAGGCTTAGTGGTATAATTCTTCAACTCTCTGTATGAAAATTCGGATCATAAAATGCATCTAGGATTGTTAAATACTTAGAAAAACCGGAAATATAATTGGGAATATATAACCATAGATTTAATTATATTATTTCCTAGGAAAACTTGTAATACTAAATTTGTGTGGTTGATAATGTATTAACTAACATAAGAATACAACTTCATTTAAATTAGGGATACCTTAAACATCGATTATTTAGGTAGTATCTATATGAAATAGATAGTTCTATTGAATGTTGTTTAGGTGTATAATTTCTAATAAATATGACCATTTCAATTCATGGTTTTGGTTGTTCCTTTAGAAAGAATTTTAATCATATTTTCATCTGAGTACAACAACTCATATATAGATTATTAATAAATATAAGCTTACAGTTATGATTTTGGAGTATATTATATGATTCTATGTTTTTTATTTTAGTGATTCCTAGAATTAACACCAAATACTCAAAGCATTGTCTTATAATAATTTATTTTAGGTAGTTTTTCTAATGAATCATTTAGAGCCCTATGGAAGGTATGTGTTTTGTCCATTTTTTTGGTTAAAAGGTGTGAGAGTGAGCCATTATTGGACCTTGTATCTTATAGGATATTTTTGAGTATGCCCAGTTGATTAGGATGTGTTTGGTGACCATGTCAATTAGGAATTAATCATACACTCAATATCAAAGATAAAAATGATTGTTAGAGGTTTTTCATTGGTTTTTGATTCATCTATCACCAAGGATGGTGTAATGATATATCTGTAAGGATTTTAAGATGGTTCCGAGTTGAATTGAGACATTTGATATAGTGGTGAGGTTTAGTTTAGTGGCCTATTGATTACCCCTTAAATGGTTATATTTTGTAATGAATGATGTTTTTTACATTTCAGGATATCAAAGAATTCACCCAGAACATTTAAACATGATTGATGCCGATGATAATGAGTTCGACATTTATTAATCCTTTGATGAGCATCTTATATACATAAAATAATTTAGGGAAAACAATATACAATGGATGACTATGAGTATTGTTTGAGTGAAATGTAAGTATGGGAGGGTTTACGGTGAGAACTATGAAATAGAGTCTGATATATTGGAACAATAGCCTAATTTATTAATTGATCACCTAGATTTTTGATGGGAAATATTACTTAAGAGAGAGTAGTTTTATTGTTGTGAGGTTGTAGGATATCTTATTTTAACAATGTGTATTCTCTTTTAAAAAATTTAATTGAATCTATTTATGTATTTATTATCCAATTATTCCCTAGATTTTGATCCTCATTTTTATCTTAATATATTGTTACTATTGATATTAGGGGCTCAAAGAAGCCAAGTTGGAAGAGGAAGGTAGAAGCTAGTTGTGGGAACTGAATTGTAGGGGTCTTTTATAGGAGAACCACCACCCAATTGGGGGGATTCACAAATGTGTATGATTACTAAAGGTTGTCATTTTCGACCCTATAGTGTTCGTCTTGGCTTATGAAGTTGGCGTTAATGTGGTCTTTTTATGACCTGGAACTACCATTTAACTCATTTAAATCCTAAATTTCGACCCAAACACAACATTATCTAATTTTTATGGTTCATCAAGGCTCTAAAGTATCTTCCAACACCACTGTTCCATCTATCTATGTGTTCATCTATAATGTTATCCTATATCTATATATATCTCACTTATTTAGTGAAATTCCCTTATTTCATCCTTGAATACTCTTCTTCTATCCTTAACGGTATTTTTATAATGTTTCTCATAAGAAAATGGTGTTTTTAGCATTAATTTTTGTGCCCAAACCTGAATTCTTTCTTCTATGTTCTTGAAATAGGTGGTATAGAACAACTCTGTGACATCTGTTTTGATTTATTTAGTATGTGAAACCTAAGATATCACCCAAGAACTATATTAATATGACCTAACTAATTTGGAAACCCATAGAACATGAAAAAAATAATTTGTAAAGACCTCACATAGATAATGTTAGGTCCTTTTTAATTGATACCAGAGTTGTGACCACCCAACTGAAGTTCAAACCCTGGAAACTCAGTTGGAAAATAAAAAATATTAATTCTACAGCCCTCATAGGATTTATAAAATTTATTGTAATGTCATAACATGGTGAATTTTTTAGAATTTAGATTAATGTATTTGTATTTCAAAGGAATTATGTGGTTCTTAAGATGTTAATTAGAATGAAATGGGAACTTTCTAAATGGAATTTCATTATAAAAAATTTATTGTTATGTGATTGATGATTATACATGATTAATATGTGAAATGGTATTGTTACTATTTGTGTAATATTTTCAAATTTGAAATAACGTAATGAATTGATTGATAATTGGTAATTATGAAAATAGACAAATATGACTTATGTTATCATGGATGGAATGTTTTATGTATGGCATGAATTTACATTTCTTGTATTTAATGTGTGGTTACATGATATATTAGCCTTGGTATGGATTTACACCATCAAAACACGTAAGTGGATCCAGTATAGTATATCACATGGAGTCCAGTATAACATGGATACTTTACCCTTTTCATGTTCATGTGTCCTGGGAACACATAATTGGATCTATAATGGGAATCAACACAAATACCAGTATGATTGGTTACTTCACTATTAACTTGGTTAATACTCCATGGGAACACATAAATTGATCTTGAATGGGAATTCAAATAGATACTAGAATTGATTCATGAGGTTGGTATGTAAGGTTACTTCAAATACATAAGTTTGATTCATCCATGGTTGAAGAATGCATTTATGGTATGGTCAAATAATACCATGTAAGACAATTTTTCACTAGAAAGAGACATATGAAATCATGCTGAATCAGGTTTGGAAAACAATGAATATCAACACCAATGTTAAGGGTGGGTGGATTTGTTTGAAATTATTCTTTAATTTATAAACTAATCCCATGTTTCTCATACAATTTCATAAACTATTTATCTGGGATTGATTTTTTAAACATAGTGGGTTTTAGATAATAGTGTTATATACACTCCATGTTTGGGTTCCATTTGATACATGATCATATTTCATAAATGTATGTAAATAGATTGATAGAGGATTATACATAACGTTAATTGTCAAGGGCATTTGTAAAAAATACCCTATTTTGGAGCTTAATGAAGATACTGGGAGGGATCAGGCTTGTGTGAGGGAGGAAATGGAGAGAATGTGGGGGATATAATCTTTAAATATTGTGTGGATAAAACTATTATTTTACATTTTTAAATGAATTATACTATTTAGGTACATGGTTATCTAAATTATGTGCCAATCATCCATCCCCCTATAATAATGGAAATAGACCGAAAAAATTAATGCGACAAGATTATATAGACTATGTTCCAACCACAACACATACATCCACAACTCTATAGATAGTCACATGTTTCACATATATTTTCCACATGGTTTCTCAAAATATAGACCTATATATTATAGGCCAAATGGTTGTGTTATGTGATTACCACTTACCACAAACTGATCGTTCTCCATATGAATCCATTCAATAAACACAAAATCTAAGACCTATACCCCTGAGATGTTACCCAAAAATTATAACCACCAAAAAAACCACATTTCAAGTCCAAATTTTCCCTTTTGATGGGTTCTAAACCATATAATTATATTCTGAATCTCCAAATAAAATCAAACCATCTAGAAATTGGAAATTCAAATTCCTTCAATAAACTTCAAATCATGTGGACAAGGGATATAATAAAATTATAAAAATAACACATCTCATATCCAAGAAGCCTCGAAGGTCATTAAAATGAACATACCAACTTACCTTTATTGTAAATTTATACTTAGATGACAATATTCAACCTGAAAATTTCCAATTCTATTTTAAAATTCCACCTTTATCCTATGGGTTTTAAACCACCAAACCTCAATCCAACACTCATATCCTTATTCAAAAATATAATATTATTATTTCCTAAGAACATTTATCAAAATACATGACCATGAAATTATCCCATTAATCAATCATTATATATAATTCCTTACCATAATAATTAGAATGAACATGCTGGTTTTGATCCATGACAGATCCTGCCATCAGAATTTCATATTGAAAAATTTTCCATCATTCCAATAACATTTTCAAAGTTGCTTCCAAAAACCAAACCCAACTTTATATTATAAACCCACCCATGGTTAATAATTTCAAATTCTATATTATAATAGATGTACATTCATCATCCATTCACACCATGAGTTTTTTGGAATTTCATTAAAATCCCTATAAAAAATGAATCACTCCCATCATTTCAAAAATTATTTTGTTCATTAAAATTCATTTTATCTAAATATAATTCACATGATACATTATTTGAACCAGAACTATATTTACTTTATTAAAAACACACAATTATAGTCCCCAACATGTTACTAGAACCTAATATAATTATCTTCATCCATAGAGAAACCTCATGATCATCCAAGAATGATAACTGGATCTTGTAAGTGACTTCTGAGGGAAATTATTTTATGAACCATCTAATGTACATTTCTATTTCCATGACACTATACAGACACTCATGAGACCCTAATCTGATCACGCTCGGAATACCTCAAAACTATCTTAATCTTGATTCTCATGGTCATACTATACATGATAATATATCTAAGGTATACTAATTTTTTACAAAGGATCATATAGTAATCTGTTATATTTATCTAGAAACATTAGGATTTAAAAACCAACATCCCAGGACTAATCATACTCTCATGACTCATTTCTCATGAAGAGAACATGCATGAATCTGACATGTTCATCCCAACCATAGGGGAATCGTTTTTATATTTCTAACATTAAAAGTTCCTAACAATTATAGTCAATTTCCCATGCATCAATAAACACATTTACAGGCATTTCCAAAAACCATCAGATTCTGAAGATACAAGTCAAGAGTTAATTTTTATTAATTATTCAATGAAGGGATCGATATCAATATAATCATTCAAAAATCAATTCATAATGGGTTTATCACCATTGACCCATTACCTGAATGAATCATCCATTTTAAATTTTCCTCTCCTTGAAATCTATTCACATGTAAAGATAATAAACACTAGTCTTTAACCAACAAGGGACACCTTGGGTCCTTGAAAATTCATGTCAACACCCACCCTTAGGTTGAACATCCCATAACAGATAATTTATTTTAGAAATAGCCTTAATCATTAAGGAAAAGACATTATTTTACCTAAATAATGTGGTAATAAAAACAAAGATGAATATAAATAATACCATCATATCTCCTACAACTCATATACATCATCAATTTCATACCTCAATGGAACATAACATAACTTGCACTGGTTCTCGCACTATGGATAAACCATGTAAAAATACCAATATATTTTTTCCATATATTATAAACATATAATAAGTCTAAAAAATGAGGTAGAGTTTCTAAATCTCCATACATCAAAATACATAATATATTTTAAATAAAAATAAATATAATGAAGAGTTTTTGGTTTTTTATATTTAGTAAAATGTTTGATTCCCTTAA
Source organism: Viscum album (assembly GCA_963277665.1). Taxonomy (NCBI): domain Eukaryota; kingdom Viridiplantae; phylum Streptophyta; class Magnoliopsida; order Santalales; family Viscaceae; genus Viscum; species Viscum album. The sequence continues at coordinate 84,881,960 of OY728151.1, read as the reverse complement.
TTCATCATAGATCTTAGGGTGACTGGATGATTGAAATGGGGATATCAATATTGATAAAATTATAATTTTTCGTGACAAATATTATATTTTCGAATTTTTTTCTAAGGAAATAAAGATTAATTTATATATTTTTATAATAAGTTGAATTTCTTATATTTATGGGTTAAAAATCATATAAGTATAAGATAATATTTTCATATAATAATAAAAATACTCCCTGTAATTCATGGATGGGTTTTTAAAGGTTGAGTGAAATGGGATTTCAACTCCTATTTCTATTGGCAGTAAACATATTATAGATTATCCCAAAAATATCAATCAAGTGGAATATATGAAATTGATGCCTTCTCTACATAACAGCTTCCACACTAGACATTCCATTTATTATGGAATAATGTGGTAGGTTTCAAAACGATCCTATTGAGCATCATATGTTAGATATAAATACAGTCCTAAGATACATCATGAATAATGTTAGTTTCATCATTATGTACACCATCGGTATAGATTTGACTTTATTAGGATTTATAGATAAATACATGATATGATATTCTTTATATAGAAAGTCTACTTTCAATTGTGTATTATTTCATCAAAAAAAAATTTGGTATAACATAAAAATTATTCAAGGTTAAATGGAATGGTAAAGTTAAAAGTTGAGAACATATTGGTAACACGTGATCGTGGATTTATGATATTGATATAGCTAAATCCAGAAGGATTTAGTGTTGTGGTTGAAACGATACCATGCCATTCTTGTGAGAATAAAATTTTAAATAAAATTTTAAAAAATATATCACAAAACTATTTTTCCAAGAACAATGTTCATTGATTTCAATGAATCAAATATAATGTGGAGAAATGTAATGTGAAGTTAGATTTTCTTGTATGCGATGAACAATTTATATTTAGTTTTAACAAAAAAATTACAAATTTTATGTTCTATATCATTATATTGAAACATCATTTTCATCATTCCCCTATAGCTTATAAATGTGAAGAGGTCCCCAACAATAGAAGGATTTAGATTTTTTTGTCAAAGGGAGAGAGGAAGTACTCAACTTTATCCAAGTGAGTGATACTGTATTTATCATAGGAGTAGTGTGATATTTCCATAGTTGTTTTTATATGACGATGAGAATAAGGATTAATGGTAGAGATTTATGGATGTGAGAAATGGTTGTGTGACTTTTTTTGGAGATCATCTACGCCACTTCACCAAAATTTCACGACATTGATGGATAAAAATCATTCAAAAAAATTTCTTTACATGGTAGTATGGTGAAGAAACATGTACTTTGATAAATTTTATCATTTTTGGAATCTGATAAATATTGAGTCTTTAAAATTCATTTGATGAGTTGAGATAAAAATTTTTTGTTTGAGTTGAAAATAAATCCATGGTTAGAGATTAATGTGCATTATTGATTTGATAACTTTTGTATTTTACATTTATAATTGAATTATAAATAATGGGAGGATTATAAGAAATATATAATTATGTCTTGGATGATTTTTAGTATGTTAGTGATGTCTTAGAATGATTATAAATGGCTATGTGTATGTTTATGTTAAATTCTGAGTTTATAGGTTTATATCATTCTTATTGTGTATCCTTGTAAGGTTATAATTATCTATCCTAAGGATCAGATAATTATTTATATTTTTTATTATTTCTATCATAAGGTTAATAAAATATATCATAAGTTTGGGATAGTTTTGTTTAAGGTTGAGTTTGTTCCTCAAATTGTTAAGAAAAATTGTCCAAATTTTTTCTATGATGACTCGTAATATTGATCCAAAAAAAATTCAAATGTCATTTTAAGGTTTATTAATCTCATATGAATTCTTATTAAAGATACCAGTGAATTTTTAAGGTTCATGATTAATGGGTTAAAAATATTTTATAAGGTGGTCATACTCATTATAGGGTTTGAAACTATAATTATTTTTTGAGAATATGTGATGTCTAAAAAACTGAAAATTAAATAATATTATATAATTTGAATAAAATATTATAGATGATTCTAGATATAATAATTCATGAATGGAAAATCATAATTAAATTTTTGTTCTATAAAAATGCATAATCTATTGTTCACTCATTTCTAATAACATGATCAACCATGGGATCATTTGAATGAGTGAGATCTAAATTGATGAAACTTATTCCTATGAATAAAATAATGATAATACATCAAGAATATATATCATTTAATTTTAATATATTCTTAAATTTCAAAATCATATGATAATCAAGATGTGATTTTGGTTCAATTTTTAAACTTTAGATTTTATTAATGTGGTTGCAATATCAGCAACACATTCATGGTGAATAACATATTTCATTCCAAAATAAATTTAATGAAGTAGGGAGTCCAATATGGACTAGTGAAAATAAATTGGAACTTCTACTAGGAATTTATTGGATTCAAAAATACATTATGTTGAGTATTTAAATAATCATTTCAAAATTTCTATTTTCCGTACAGATTTTTTTTAATTATTATTATGGAATTTAGAAAATTTTATTTTATTTATTTCTATGAGTTAGTATGGGTGAGTCATCTATATGAATGTTTTATGTGAGATATTCCTAAAAAATAGTGGTTCTAAATATTGTTATATGATCAATATGTTTTATGTTGGAAAATGTTATATATGAAAAATTACAATATGTGAAAATAAATCTAAAGTGAATGGATCCAACCATATATAAAAAGTGATTTTTGAAGATAGATAATTTTTCTACCTAGTAAAAATATAATAAATATAGAGTTAAATTAGAATTTTGTGTGTGTTCAATGAATTGAGATGGACTAGAATAAAGTGATGGAGTAGACCATAAATAAAAGGTTTTGTGTACATGAACAAACTACCAAATTGATAATGCCTAGATTTTTTAGAGATGAACATGGAGGAACGTCTAATATTGAGGTGAAATGAAATTAGAAAAACATGTATACATAATCTTTACAAAATGAGAAGATGAAGAACCATATAGTTGACAGGTTTTCATGACTAATAAAGATAGTTATAGAGGATTATGTTGTTTACATTTTAAGAAGCATTCATGAGAATCATTTTTTGGATAAAGTGGACATTATTTATTTTGGAAAATATTTATTGACCCATATGTGAATATTAGATATCAGTTATAAAAGAAATTTGAACTTGTGAGAGGCCTTTATTTGGTAGACTAGGATAACAACTAACTACAGAATATAGTAATCTCTCATATTGATGAAGAATCTTTTCAAAATCATTGTGCGTACATTAATCTATTTTCTACATTTTAATTAAATGTTGGAAATAATTATTCAACTGATAGAATTATATCCAAAATACTTATAGGTATTAGTTTATATAGAAAATGATATTTTAAAATGGTAAGAACTGAGATTCATCACCCTCTTAGTGTATTCATTCAATCCACGATGGAATTCACTTACATAATTAATTGATGATTTATAAATATACAATATAATGTGGGATGAGTATTTTTTCTTAATTTAGGAATTCCAAAAAGATATATATTATCTTGATATTTATGGATTAATGAATTTTTAAAATATATTTCATATTAAATTATTATTTCAATAATCTTTCAATCACATCATATTTATTGAAATATTACATGATCATGATATTTTTCATTACTTATTTTAATTTTTGTTGATTTATTATTATTGAAATGTAACAAATTATGTGTGGGTGAATGTGATTATGATATAAAAAATTTAATTTCCCCTAACATTAGAAAATATTATACATTTTTTAATAGAAATATAATTTGGGTATATTTTTATGTTAGATAAAATTATTTTATTGGATAATTTTAAATTTTTATGAATATTTAATTTCTATTTGATGTGTATATTATTGTGTTTTATGTTATAATATTGAAATATTTCATGTTGATCGGTATGTGACACATTAGTGATATATTCTATTTTTATTTATATGTTCTTTGATAACATATGGGTGGGTAGAAATAAAAATATATTATATATGTGTGTTTGTTTTAGTGCTTCAAATTTTATTATTAATGAAACTTTTTTATTAAATATTGTTTTCCCATTTTTATTTTATTGGTATTTAAGTGATTTAATTCTCATTTTTTTAGTATTGGTAAATTTAAATATATTCCCCAAAAAGTTTTGATTTTAATATGACAAAATATTATATTTTTTTGTGAGTGTCTGAAAATGAAAATGTAATGATATATCATAAAATCGGTCGTAAGTTAATTTCTATATAAATGGAATTATATGAGAAGATGTGCTTCTTATTTTTTTGAAATTTGGCATGTTCCGGTTTCTAGACCATAGAGAGTATATATATATCTAATTAATTAAATAATATTTACTATTTTTATTTAGAAAGTGGAAGAACTTCATCCCTTCACATTTTTCTATTTCATTCCATGGATACATGGGAGAGGATAAATATTGATAGAAAAATTATTTTTCTATGTATTCTTTAAGTTAGGATTGTGATTAGAGTAAAAAATATCATTAACATATTATAATCATGTTTCCTAAGATATATATGTGTATAAATTTCTATATTGTTATTGTTATTATTTTTATTATGTTCACCCTTTTCATATAGTGTCATGTGTTATCCAACATTTTCTGAAGAAGTGTGTAAACCAAGTTGAGTGAATCTAATGTATAGAGACATCATTGTTACCATGTGTTGGTGGAAGTTGGCTTTCATAGATAAGAGAAGATTTCAGAGTATAATCTTTGATCTTTAAATAAAAAAAATACCATATTCTTGATAATTCACGAGCTATAATGTAACATGCAAGATTCAATTATAGTAAGTGAAAAATGAATAAAAATGAATCTAAAATAAAAATAATAGTTTAATATTTAATTAAAATAAATAATAATTTGATAGGAAAAATTTCTATTTTGAACATACTATCTCAAAATAACCCTAGAATAATTTTTTGAAAATTAGACCTTCAAGATATGATTTTATAAATAATTTAAATTTTAATATGAAAATAATCCTAGTTTTATTTATAATTATTTCTCAAAAATGTAAATATTTAATCATTTATTTAATATCAATTTGTTAGATACATAAAAAATAACATTTGGAAGTAAAAAAGCTATTTTTTTAAAAAATCATTTTTTAAGCACATAATTATTTGCAAGTTTAATTAATTAAAATAATCCCTCATAAATTAGGGTTTAAAAGAATTTAAAAAATTAAATATAGATATATATGAATGTGAATTCATATAATGAAGACTAATAGTCACAGATTTAATGTAAGATCATATTATTCCTTAAAAATGTATTTTCCTAAAAGACCATTTTTATAACATTTTGAGGGATTATTTTTAAATTTATTTTTAAAAATAGGTAAATACAATTTGATATACACTTTTAAATTTCATTTATTCATCCACATCCTTTAAAAATTTATTTAACTTCTTAATTTAAAAAAATAGTATCATTATCTTACCTAAAATAAATTATGTTTATTTTATTACCATGTTCCCATATAATCATCCATCTAATGGAAAATTTTAAAAATACACATTTACATGCGCACTACAGCCTTAGGATTCGATGTATTTAATTTTTCATTAGCACCTCACATTTATAAAAAATAAAGGAGGATTGAAATATTTGTTATGATATATATGATATTATTTTCATTCAATAATGGTAATATATTAATATCCTTTTCCCCATATATTCATTCAAAAATGGTAATGATGCTCGTGTGTTCAAGTCTAAAAACTTATTTGATTCATTTTTCATTACCAAATTTAATGGATGGCTCAAAAAATGTATCAAATTATTAAATATGAAATTAATAAAAAATTATTTAATTCAATAGATGAGTAAACTATAATATATTTTAATGAACCTGAACATGCATGTTGAAACATTCATGAGATAACTAAATAGTTAAAACGTGATGAATTCCTTTACCAAAAAACATTTAATGAATGGAAAATGGGAATATATTTCAAATAAAAAAAATAAAAAATATGGTTGTATGATATATTAATAAATGGTTCTAACCATTATAGAATATGTTATCGTATGTCCAACTAAGTGTATTTGTGAGGTAAGGAGTTTTAATCTCAATTTCCACATCCTTGAGACATATTTTTTTATTATGAACTTATTTTATCTTTTGGTGTGTATTCTACCCCATTTCTATAATTAACAATTATATCGACTTGTTCAAGTTATTTATAGTTTAAATTAATTTTTTCCCTTTCATGTGGTTACAAACCAACTGTTATCGGAGAGTTATCAATTTATTTTTACAATATCATTTTTTGGGATTACTTATATATTCATTAAAATAATATTATAATTTCACCTTAATTAAATAACATGTATTTTTCACCTCTATAAATTTATGGAATTTCCATGTTTTAACTCAAATTTACCACTATTTTGGACATAAAACATTATTATAAATTATTAAAATAAATTCTAATACTATTTTCCTATTTCTTTGGGATATTTTTATTCCATATCAATATATTTTATAAATTATTTTACAAAATCCATTTTAATTTATTAATTAAATGTTAAGGTTTTAATATTTAAACATTTTAGAGGAAAAATTATATGATTGTAATATTTTACATTATTTTTTAAAAAGTTAATTATAATGTTTATTTTTAATTTATATGATATAACATTACTTTTTCACCACTATAATCTGTTTTTTACATTTATCATACTCTAGAAGTGTCCCATTATTATACAAATAAAATAATTTATCTAAAATTTATTTAAAATTTTTTTCATCCATTTTCTTTTATTCTGAAAAAAAGGATCAATTTTATTATAAAACATGTATATTTTATTAATTTATGGTCATATTGTATAATCTTTTTGGTCAGTAACTTTCTCTTAAAACATACATTTTTTTATGATCATCTTTCATTAGACAATATATTTCTATTCTATATCCATATTCATTGTACTATGGATATGCTTATTTACTAACCATTATACCATTTTCTATATTTGATTTTTTACTATGAACGGTATTTGATTTATTAGGGAATTATAAAAAATTTATATAATTTTTTCATTATGGATTTTTTCTAATAAGTTATATTGTTTAAGAATTAAAATTATATTTCAATATATAATTAATGAATTGGAAAATTTATTGTGGGTGGTCCCAGTTATATATTTCCCCATGATACATCAACATTTATTATGAGACAAAGAATTTTGAAAACCTTATTATATATGATTTTTTTATATCTACCAATATTTCAATGTATATTGGCACAATATATTGATTCAGACATTCAAATTTATATATTTTATTCATTTAGAATTCAGTTATTAGTATCTATGAGATTACCACATAAATATTTTTTATGGATGAAATTCATTCTCAATTTATTGATTAAATTGAATATTGGTTTTTTTTTCTTCCATACCCTATTAGTTTTTCATAATTTTTTCCTGATATATTTCATTGTACACAACCTTTACCAGGTATTTAATATCACCATTATTTTTTTTTCCTCTAGATATAAATAATGACTCGTTTAATTAGTTTTAAAATTGATGAATATTTACATTTACTATATTGTATATTATATTTTCAATCTAAAATCGAAATCATGTATTTATTTGGATATTAAATACTATTAAAATGAATATTATATGTTTATGTTATCCTTCATATATTATGATAATATAAATAACTATACACTCGCATGGGGTTACTAGAAATGGGATCATTACAAGTTATATCCTAGGATGTATATTAGGACTACAGGAACTAGATTCATGAAAAGATATATTATATAACATAACCCTATGATATATTATAGAGATTTTTCTATGTATTTTGTAATATTATAATGATTTGGTAAGGAACATTATGTGTGTATTCTAAAAAAATCATCCAAATAAAGATATAGAAAAGTGGATGTGTTTGTTAAATAGATGCAACTATGGGTAACAACTTTGAAAGGGAAATATCATGTATTAACATGACAGTTACCTGTACACGATGAGTATGTATATGACTGAATAACAAGATTCAAATTTTCATGTTATATGACTTGGTTGACCCACAAAATCCTTATGAACCATTTTGAATAATTTGAAAGTATTTTTATGATTAGAGGACATTTACAAACAAACTAGTATTATGGTTATGAAATTAGTTATGCAAAATTATTCAATTTATGTTAAATGTTACAGTAGATTAATATATATATATATATATAAATATTTAAAATTCATAATTTTATGGTATAATAAAATATATACCATTGTTAAGAAATGGAACCTCAAAGAAGGAATAGAATCTATACTCATGTCTAACGTAGATATTTCCCTCTTAATAAATCTAATAATACATGTCTTTGAGATCCATATATCATGGAAATATTAGGAAATATTATGTATGTTATGGATAATAACCATACACATATATAATTACATTATATCTTAAAACATGAAACCACTCTAGTGGGTCGTTTGGTTCTAATAAACCCTCCATATTATTGTGTAAATAATAATCACTAGAAGTTGGGAAATCGATTAAGTCTTTTAAAAAAAGATATATCCATGGGAAAAGATGAAAGGGAAAATGTTATATTTGATGTGTATTATTTTTACAACGATGGTGAATAATTTTGTTCATTGATCTAGAATACTTGAGTGAAATAAGAAATAGAACATTTGGAATTGAGATTATTTATAGATACACTTTATTTAAAAATACTTCCCACATGGAAAATAAACTGAAATGAAGATAATTTTCCTCATTATAATTTAAAATTATTTAAAATTTGTTTAATAGTATGAGGGTATTATTACATTTATATCTAGTCATTCTATGAGTTACATATATAATCTAGAACAAATTGATAATTATTTGAGATGATTAAGATAAGCCTCCAAAGGGAAGAAGTTTCTCAAAAACATTCATCATATAATTAAAAGGTATTATGTTCCATAATAATATACTGATAATTTTATTAATCCTATATATTTAAGTTAAATCAATAGAAGAAGAGCCTATATGATAATTCAGGAAAAAAATAATTCATCAAGGAAGAAGAAAGGAATGATGCCATTTCCATTATTTGAAAATTGTGGAAAGAAACATAATGTAAAATACTTGAAGTGAAATGGAGTCTTTTATAGATGTAGAAATAAGGGCCATTTTTTAAATGAATTCTTATGAAATGGAGTAAATATCATTATTTAATGATTCAATAGTAGTAAAATTGGGAATTATTCAAACCAATTTTTTATGTGTGTAGAGAATATACCATTGAAGAGGAAAAAGGGAGATGTCCATGATTATGAAATCACTTCAACTAAGGTTAAAGGTCATAATTATTTTTTTAAGGTTCACTAATCATAAAAAATGAGTTATTTAACTTATAATTATATATCATTACACTCATTTAAATAATTATTTTATTCAAAAAAATTATATATTGCCATATAACCCTAAGAATATTGTTTTAATTCAAGACTCCTAGTATAAATCTTACCAAAATAAGAATGTTACAGTATGTTCCCATTATGATACAGAGATGATAACTATTTGGATACATTTTTATTATACATATGGTTTAATTATATATAATATTTTATATGTATTCTGTTTTAAATTATTATGAAATAATTTATTACCAAGAGAAGAAGATCAGAATTCTTGATGGAGACATGGAATCCCTTTTCCATAGAGGGGTAACTATGTCAGGTGTTTCAAATCAAGATCCACCTATATTATATTTTTTGAATGATATACTTGGGGAAGAAGGTAATAAAAAATCTATATATGGGATATATAATCCCAAAATCAATTATTTAAGTATTCTTGTAGAGTACATTGATTTTATTCTTTATGAATTACTTAACCTTAACTAGATAATGAATTGGTATTTTTCATTGATTTAATATCTTATGATAGATGTATTTCAATGAATCCCTATAAAATGGAATTAATATAAAAAGTGGAAAATGAGAAAGAACTATATGAGTTGTGTTATAATGGATTTATAATTTTTAATGTTTCCCACATGGGATCCCATGTTCATATCATTAAAAAAATATAGATCTGTGAGGTTGTAATCTATTATTGGGAAATCCTAAAAATTACTATAAATAACATGTACCATCATCATTTAAATGATGACTAGTTCAATCAAATTCAACTAAATAGTTTTTCAAATGTTTTCCATTGTTATGGGTATCATTAATTGTGATTAAACAATAAATATTCTCTATAGATAAAAGTTCATATGTGTTACAAACATAATGAGTTTACATTAACTCAATTTATATCTATCTAATACACCATATTTCTTTCTCATATAATAAATAGAGTAGTCATAAAATATATTGATAATTATTTTATTTTATTTACTGGTTATATTTTATTGTACTCTAAATGAAATGAGGACCCCAAGAATCACTTGAAGATAATTATTGAGAAACATATAGAAAAATATTTATATAAAAAATATAGAATGTGTTAATTATGGGCACTAAAAATTTATTTTCATGGTAATATTGTATTTATGAATGGAATATCAGCTAATAATTCTAAGTAAAGGTAGCCAAATAATATCCTACACGAATTCAGATGTCCGAGACCCAGATGCCCATTAGGATGTTCCCCAATCCTGGTGGGAAAAATGGCCTCAAACACATCTCCTAGAATGCTAATGTGTGTAGAATTGAAGTGAGGGAACATGGTGTGTATGTGGGGAGACTCTTACCTCATTACCAGAGTGTATAATAATGGATAATTATAAACAGAGTTAAATAGTGGATTCAATGGTTTAATAAAATGCACCTTGAAAAGCGAAAAAGGATAAAAATCTGAAATAATAGGAATAATGTACAATAGTTGATGATGATAAATTACATATAAATAGAAAGTTTGAAACATGGATACAAAGTAATATGAATATTGGAAAACCCAAATGTAGTAATAGAAATACATAAACTATCCCAATCATTTATAGTTTAATATCATTCATTTACTACCTGATCCATCCTAGAATAGTAATCAATCAGATATTTGAATCATTATGATTCACTTTATCAACACCTGCATACATGGAATCTTTTTAGGGTACCAAGAATCTCTTGAATAGGTTGTGAGATAAATCTCAGTGGGCCTCTATCAAATATTGTTTATAACATCCATCTCGTGTAATGGAAATGCAATATTGTGCATGAGTTCATGTCTATAATGTAAATTAGTAAAATGTAACTAAATACACAAGTAACTACTTCATCCCTTGGATGGTTTCTAAATAGGTAACTAGTTCATCATATAATTATTTACCAATTTATATTAATAGTTCAGATGAGTCATATCTAACACTAGAATTTCCTCATGATAGTATAAACATTGAAGGATCCAAGATGTAACAGGGGAACCATAATTAATAATTAATATGAGGAAGTTCCATGGTATTCTCCAAGGAATCCTAGACCATAGGGGCTTCTAACTCAATAGTAATAGTGTATAGCTAAGCTGTAAGAATGTAATCCATATAGAATTGTCCCAGTCATTCCAACAATAATATTTATAACCATGTTTATGGAATACATCCAAAAAAATTGGGATACATGTAGCGGTCATGCAGAAGGATGTAACCAAGGTACCTCATGTCACACTTTATCCAAGGAGTTTATATGAATAATCCTATAATAATAATGAATGGATCCTATGTTTTTATATTGGGCATCAAAAGGTAGACAAGGATCTGCTTCTGGTGTAGGTCTCACCAAAGTAAATTGGCATCCTTGATTTGCAATGAAATCCTCGTGTAGCCAAGGAATTCCCTCAGGAATCCAAGACCCAACATGATCCAAGACTTTCTATATAGATTTCCCAGTCCATATACATAATGATTCACATTAAATTTAATTCTCTACAATTGTTTTGATCATATGATAAATATTCCATTAAAAATATCACTTAGTTAAATCTTTTCCTTTCACTAGTTTGATAAGTCCAAGAATCATGAAACATCATAATTAAAACCATTATAGTCATTTTCAATTAATAAGGTTCACTCTTATTCCTTATATAATCATGTTAAGGTGTTCTAGGGATATAAAATCAAATATTCCTTTATATTTAATAATTCCAAGTCATATACATAAGTACGCTTTCCATAATATCATTTGAATGAATTAATTTAATTTAGGCACTTACCGTAGGTGGATCCAAAGGAAGTTATGAGGTATAAGCTATTCAAATTTCCATGATTCAATATTCAATTGATATAAATAGTCTTACCATTAATGTGGTGAAGCTCATACACAACAAAATGGTGGATCAAATGTATCAAAACACTAAAAACCCATTTAATAATATTACCGTACATGGGAATTTAAGATATGTGGAAGTAACCACCAGAAACCAATAAAATTTATTAAAATAGTATAATCATATGGTTTTAATTAAAATAATAACATCATATAAATTTAATAAACGACACCCAATAAAAGTAGCAGCCCCCACACGTCAAGTCCAAAATCAATGAACTTGAGGAATGAGTTATAGACCACCCACCTATTATTCATAGATATATCCTCCCCCAGTATCAGCCTCTGAAATACTTGGATAAATTTATATCTTGGATAATAGTATAAATACTTACACCATGATTACAAGGTCGAGAGAAACAAAGTTGGATACTGGATAAAAAGGAAACTAGTACTTACAGTTATACATCCAATGTAACGAATGGAAGCTCAAATTGATATCGGCTGAAGGATATGTTTTGATTGCTAGGTTAGGACTTAAAAATGATCCAAAATGGAATAAAATTTAGTTTATCCCACTAGAAATTTGATTAGGGAAGAAGGTTTAAGATAATTAAATCAATAAGAGAAAAAAAATTTAAATTACCCAAAACTAGTGTGTGCATGGTTTGGCCCCATGGTTTCACAAACCATGTGAAAACCACACATGGGTACCTGGATAAAAGGGTAACATGGATGGTTGGGATATAATATTTGAAAAATTGGGTGATAACTATGTGATATGTCTCTGCCCATAAATGTAAACCATCAGCACGGTTTAGAATAACCATGTGTCTATCCTGCATGATTTACTCTATCTATGTGACATAACCATTTTTACCAAAATTTTGGGTTCTATGCTCCGAACAAGCCCCAAACACTCTTGAGTCCCTTTTTAACCCATTACACATCCATATTAGGTATAAAATAGAAAATTAGACAGAGATTTGAAGGATCCATTCTTGATTCAAAAAATGAGTTCTTACATTCTTCCAACATTAAGGGAACTCATCCCTGGGTTAACCATCCATGGGTTGATAAACACTATCTGATAAAAACACAAGTGATATGGCATGTATGTTGGATTCCTGCTCCTAAGGCACATCTATCACATGGTTGTGCCACCAAAGCACCCATAACAAATGGACAGATCTCCCTTAGATATCTTTCGTTCTCTGGTCAATGATGCATACTGTTTACAACTCAATGTAATCCTCAAACTAAAGCTCTACTTCCTTTAGATCAAACTGATGAGACAAGTTAGCATGATAGTGAATATTCTCTGAAACATGGAAGAGATCGGGAAAAGTTTGGTACCTTTGAGGTAGTAACAACTTATATGCAACCATCCCTACACATTATAAGATTTAAATGACCCTATATAATGAGAAGACAACTTTATTTGCTTTTTTAATCATCTATGACCGATCCTGGGTGGCACCCATAGAAAAACAATATCCCCAACCTCAATCTCTTTAGTTCATATATGATTATTGACATTAGATTTTGTTCTAGACTAATTTTTATCCATATTCTTCTTGATCAGCTGAAACTTATCTTAAATCTCCTGCATGATACGAGGACCTAGTTGGCCTACCCCACATCCCTCTATCAAGAAAATGGGTGAATGAAGTGGCCTACCATATAAGGCCTCAAAAGGATCCATCAAAATTGTCTCATAAAAGCTATTATTATATGAGAACTTGATGGGAGGAATATTATTCTCCCAAGGACTACGGAAATCAATGACATGTGCATGAATGATTTCCTCTAGAACCAATATTGTTTATTCTTACTTTTCATCCGTATGATGGGAAAAGATTTTCCTAAAATCACACGTGTTGCCATAGCTTTCTACAAGAAATACTAGAAATGTGATTTGAAACTATCATCCCTCTATAAAACGGTATTATGAGGGACCTCGTGTAGTCATATGATCTCATAAAAATATATTTTTCCCATCTCATCAATAGAGAATGTATCAAAAATAGTAATTATGTGGGTTTCTTTCACTGGATAGTCAATAACTACCCATACATCATCACTACCCCTTGATAACCATGGTAAGTCAACTTTAAAATCCATAGCAATATCTTCCCATTTCTACACTTTCACGTGCATGGGTACCTTGGATACCAGTTCCCTCATGATAAATGTTGATGGAATGATTTCTTCTACTAGAAGAAATACCATCCTAATGTGACAAAATCCCTCTATTCCCAGTACTATCACCATTCCTCAGGTTGTGCTCAGTGATATCCTCTTGATTTACTATCTCAAGAAATGTTTGTAGGTGAAATAAATTCACCAAATTATGAATGTAATACTAGTGAATATCCTAGAATCATGTATAATGTAAAAACCCATCACTATCTAGAAGTGGTGCAAAGCGCTTTGACACCATGAAACACATAGAATACTCTATAACTGAGATGTAGGAACTCTTTAGCAATGTCAGATCTCATCATGTGAGGAAATAAATGATCATAGAAATCAATATGGAAATCAACACATAACATGCCCTGATGATGGATGATATAGGTAATCACATCTCACCCGTTCTTGGAAAAATCATACATTATGTCTATAGAATGTTTCATCATCCACTCTGGAGGAATCCCCAAATTCTCAAAGACAGAAAGTGTGTCCTCTATTCAAGACTCATCAACATGTGTACCTATATCCCCTGAGATGGTGGGCAGAAATTGCAGTTGGAACTCATGATTGAGATCGGCCATCGTAGGTGCATCTCATCGAGAACCATGCATGGACTTCATCATACGTAGAAAACTATCATGTAATTGGGAATTAGTTCCTAGATTACGTATAGTAGGCAGTGCCTCACATAGCACTACTAGTAGTAATACTAGTGGTTTAGGGCCTACCACATTTGATGCATGGTCATCTCCATCATTCTGGAATGCAACACAATGATTTTGTGGTGGCATTGGTCAAACATTTCGAAGCACACCCCTCATAAAAAACATAAAATCATAATGAAATTATCACTAGTAGAATCAAAATGTAAGAAAACTCACTACACAAGGAACACTAGCACAACTACCCACATAGACAGCCATGAATTAGAAAGTGATTAGATATTATATTAACATGTTCTAATTAATGTAGGATAAATAGTACCTTTCCTCATTATTTATTGGAAACCATTTCATTTCATTTTTTTATTTATTTACCAGGTTTAATCCTTTTCCTTTCATAAACATGACATGGTGAGATAAGGATGTGAAACGATTCCACTTTTAGGTTTTTATTTTCTTATAACTTCATTCATGGTTCCTTTAAAATGTACTGTCATTCATTGTGAATCATTTCCCATACTCCTTATCAAAAAAATGACACCCATTTTAATTTCTAATTAAAGGCTTGTTTCGGTAAATTACTCAATTCAACCCATGTGGGGCTATAACACCTCATTAATTGAAACAGTAAATCAATAAATTACATCTTATATCGTCACAAATAATATATAAATAAGGTAAGGCTCACTCATCTATCATGGGAATAAAAATAAATTAAAGTAGTGAAATTAACTTAAATGGCAAGGAAATATTAATGAGATGAGAATTTAGGTGCATATATGATGCTTGTAACAAATATTCATAAACTCATATTATCAAGCCAAGGATGAAATTAGTTTCTCAATCATAATAATAATAAAAAAACCCCACACATCATTTTCATCACCGAGTTGTTAAATGATATCAACTATAATAGGAAAAAAAGAGCGGCAATTATAATTTAGGAAACTCAGCCTTTACCCCAAACATGGGATCACGATTCAAAATATTGACTTATGACCAAGTCCCAAGAATTCATAATCACCTTACCATTATATCCAAATAGTAATGTAAGAATGAAAACCCCACTAATAAAACTATGTGATCTCATAGACCAAGATTCCAAATAGAAGGTTCTCTGTGCTCGGTAATCCGCATGGACTCAAGGAGAACTCCCTAAGAACCAGAGGCTACCAACTAGCAACAGGGTCATAACACATGTCTTTGGGGAGACCATTCCCTCATTTCTAGAGTGTATCAGAAAATATAATTATAAAAATATGTAATTATAAAATGAAATAAGTAAAAAATTAACAATAGAAATAGAAAATGATAAAAAGATGAAATAACTAAAATAACATACAATAGTTAAAGATGATGATAAATGACATGTCATTGGAATACTGGAAAACATGGATAAAATGTATCTTGTGTAAATGAAAACTCTGTGGTAGAAATGGAAATACATAAACAATCCCAATCATCTCAATATACAACTCATTCATCTCCTACCACCTCCATCCAAGCACAATATACAATCAAGTGTCTGAAGCATTACACTTACCTTTATCAACACCTACAAACATATAATCTGATCTAGAACTAAAAAACACCTAGAGAGGGTGTGAGATGAATCTCAGTGGGACACAACCAACTATGTCTATACAATCCAACTCATGTAATGGAAATGTATCAGTGTGTAGTCATACATATATATAAATAAAATCATTATAATGACACTAAATACCCATGTACCTAATTAATCCCTCATCTGGTGTCTGAATGTGTAACCAATACATCAATTAATTAATTTCCAATTTATATTTATAGTTCAAGTGAGGCATAACCAAAACTGACATCACCTCATTATATTATTAATAGTAAAGGTTCCAAGATGTAACAAGGGAAAGAATTGGTTATTAATATGTAGTAGTTCCATGGAATTCACCAAAGCAACCTAGGCCTCATGGGCTACTAACTCAATGGTAACATAGTCTAGAAAGGGGGTAAGTGTGTTCACCAAGGAGAATAATCCATGAAATTCTAGAAAAAATATTTTTATCTGATTCCAAGTAATATATCCAAGGTAAAATACGAGAAAAGCAATGGTCAGGACCAAGTATGTATCCAAGGAACCTCATGCCTTACTAGATCCAAGGAGTGTATCTAAGGCATCCTGTAATAATATTGAAGGGATCATACTGTGTCATACTAAGAATATAAAGGTATGAAAGGATCGTGTTCTTGGGTAGGTCTCACCAAATGAAACAAGAATCCTTGAATTGGAATGACTTTTTTTTATTTTTAAGGCATTCCATCGAGAATATAAGAGGTAAGACGAGACATGCCTTCCTATAAAGATGTCATGGTCCATGTGAATAAATATTCAAAATAAATTTAATTCACTAAAATTAATTGGGTCATATTAGAACTATTCCATTAATAAATTAACTTTCTTCAATCATTTCCTTTTATTAGTTTTACAAGTCCATGTAGCATTCATCTTTTAAGTTAAAACCATGCAAGTCATCATCAATTAATGTGGTTTACTCAGCGTCCTTCCATGAAAATGACATGGTGTGTTATGGGCTATAACCAAACATTATTTTATATATAATAAGTCTATTTCATATACTTACGTAGGATTTCCATAATATCATTTGAATGAGTTACAAGAATTTAGAAACATATGTTAGGTAAATCAAGTGGAAGTGAAAATGTACAAGATTTTTAAAAAATCATGAATCAAAAAGAAATTAATATAAGGAGTCTTTCCATTAGTGTAGTTAAGCTAAATCACACAAAAATATTGGATCTATAGTGTCCCCACACATAGAACCCAATTAGGGCATATAACCATACATGGGGTGTTTGGAGTTATAAACATAACCACCAACAACAAATCAAATTTAAGGAAAAATCATAACCATAAATTTCTAATGAATATAAACATGGAATATTAATTCAATAAAGGGAACCTGGTGAAATTGGTGGGCCCCAAACATCAATTCAAAAATCAACAAACATGAGGGATTATTTACAGACCACCCACCTAGTAATCATATGAATCCCCTCTTCCAGTATCAGCATCTAATTTGAAATGGATCATAGTAGATATGGGAAAAGATAAAAAACTAATTAAACCTGGATAAATAGTTCAAGAGAAATAGAGGTGAAGAATGGATAAAAGTACTCAATAACTAACCATTTCACATCCAACATGATGGATGAATTCTTGAATTGATCTCAGATGAAGGAGATCTCTTGATTTCTAGGTTAGGCCCTCAAAAGACACAAAATAGGAGAAAATGGATTTCAACTTCATTGAAATAGGATTAGGGAATAATTTTTAATTTAATTAGATCATTAAGAGTAAAAATATAAATTACTCAAAAAATATAATGTCACGGTTTGTCCGCACAGTTTGACAAAACAGTGCGCAAACCATGCACGAGTACCTAGGGAAAAGGGGGCACCTGAATGGTCAGGCAACATGGTTTGAGAAAACATGATCCAGCTATGTAATATGTATATGTACTAAAATTTTTACCATCCACATGGTTTATAATGACAATGTGTCTTCCCTAAACACTTTATCCAAACCATGCGAGGGGACCATTTTTTCCAAAAATTTTGTTTTCGGCCTCTGAATGAGCCCCAAACACCCATGATACCTTTACTAACTAATTATAAATCCATATTAGGTCCAAAATAAGGAATTAAACCAAAATATAAAGGATCCATAACTAATTCAAAATTTTTTTTCTTACACCAATGAACATAACTATGTTATGTAGTGTCCTTGTATTTTCAAGTCACTATTGATGATTTCTTCAATATTTTTTCTTGATTTCCTAACATATTGACCATGCTAACAAATAATGTGGTAATGATTATATTGAAAAGGAATGTAAATAATGGTTTGAATATTTAATAGTATATTTTTTAGTTATTTTATATTTAATATACCATTAGTATGGGTTGGGTTTTAGATATATAGTGTTTCATCCCAGAATGAACTCAAGTTTTTTATTTTGTAGAATGATAATATAATTACTTGTGCATAAAGGTATTTAATGAATAATTAATAGATCTATCCAACCAATTATCTTGAGTTTTATAACATAATTTATTATTTTATATACAGATGAATTATCTTTTTGTAGGAAGATATGAAATATATATAGATAATTAGAGTCTGAAAAAAAAATTTTCATAAAAAGATATCAACATGAGGTAATAAAGATGTCTTGATAAACACAATGATAGTGAATTATCATAGCACTACCATCATGGGAAGGATAACAAGGTAAAATATTCATTAGGTTGGAAATTTCATGGAGTCATGAAAAAATGAGCATAAAAAATGATCTTATGTTCAATGATTTGGTGAATATTGATATGGGAAATATTGGTGAAGGGGAAAATTACTTCTTTTCCAAAAGATTAAAATACATTATTTATTAGAAAAGAAATAAAATTCTAATATAGATGATGATAATTTTCATAATAAAAATAAATCGATCCATGATGGTAAATTGGAGACTTCATTTATTTATATGATGTTCTGAAGTTTAGAATGATGTTATGGGTTCCAACAACACCTAAGATAAAAGGGTAATAATTAAATGATTACCATAGATAAAATTTCTCTATATACCTTTCTAGCACTAAGATGAATATGGTCTTATATTAAATTTTTATTTTAAATTATATGAAGTGGTAAATATATTATTACATATCTGGATTCTTTGATTTTCAAAGGGTAAATATTTATGGAAAAAATTCAATTGGGTCATGAAACTTATACTTATTCCTATATAAATGTGGGATAAAATCACTATGGAATTATCTACTGGACTATCAAAGACTCCAGAAAATAATTATACTATATGGTTTATTATTGAAAACCATACCAAATACACACATTCTCTCATTATTATAGAACATTTACCAATTGGTCATATTAAATGTCTCAGTATTTATGAATTTTTAATACTTAATGGTTATTTTTTTATTATATTTATTCACAATTCACAATTTTCATCAAAATTAAACAATATTGTTATAAGGAATCTTGATAATAAGAATCACATAACCATAGTACATCATCCTCAAATAGATAGATAATCATAAAAAACTATTAAAACCTTAGAATAAATGTTGAGGTCATGATCACCCACCAATTATGGTACATGTGATTATTATTTATGAGTTGTGAGGTTTTCCTATAATAATTTCATATATTCATCTTTTCAAATGTAACTATATAATTCATTAAAAGGAAATATATTTTGTTCTCTAACTTATTGGGATGAATTTGGTAAAATGAATTTATTTGGCCGAGAAGTTTTTTAGGAGTAAATTATGGTGGTGATTATTATTCATACCCATATTAACATAGTTAAAAGTAGGGAAAATATTTATTCCAACAACAGAAGGAAATATTTTCAATTTTATGTGGGAAATAATTTTTTCTAGAATTTGTTTTATAAAAGAATGATATAAGGTTCGGTATGTAAGGGGATCTTATCCCTAGGTACATTATACCTATTAAAATTGAAGAAATAATTGGATATATGAAATACCATTTTACAATTCCACGAATCATTTATAAAGTATATTTTATGTCCCATAACTCATTATTAGGAATGTATATTCCACACCAAACATATGTTATCACCTATGAATAAATAGAACTGGAAACTCATATATCCTATTCTGAAGAGCCTTTATAGATTCCTGACATTAGAGAAAAAGTTATACAAAATTAGATGACTCCAATTGTAATTGTACATTATAGAAAGTTTCATATAGGATGAAATAATATTATATAATGATGTAATGCAGAAAAAGAAGCCTCATTTGATTAAAATGTAGCATCAATTAGAATTATGAAGAAAAAATTGTAATGGTGAGAAGAATTTAACATCAGAGCTTCAATTAAGTTATAAGGAAATTTTAATACAATTAAAATATGATAAAATGTATATTCTATAACATAATTTAACAGAAATTCTATTTTTAGACAATAAATAACTATTTGGAACATACTATATCAAAATAATCTTATAAATCATTTTTAAAACATTCCATTTGAAACATTATTTTATGAATAGTTGGAAATTTATTATTTATATAATACTTATTTTATTTATATTAATGTATTATATTATTAATAATTAATCATGTATTTATTATAAATATTATTTAAATAAATAATATATCATCTGGAAGAAAAAGAGGTATTTTTTCAAAAAAAATGTTTTAGGTGCATAACATTTTCCCATTATAATTAATGAAAATTATCTATAATAATGAATGATTTATATGAAATATATATTATATATTTATCTATTTGAATTTAAATTCATATAATTATGATTACTAATCATAGAGTTAATGATAAATCATCTTATACTTAAAACTGTATTTTCTTGAAAACCAATTTGTCACCATGTTTTGTGAGATTGTTCAAAAATTATTACTTACCACATACAGAAATTGAATATAATAAAATGGATTCAATATTTTGAATTCATATGATCAAATTTATTAAAGAGCTCTTTTTTATCCACTATGAATAGTAACTATTGAAAAATGTATATCCTTAGTAATGTGTAAAGTGAGATAAACCACATAAAGACAATAAAAGAAGGATTAAAAATCATCAAAAAACTAGTGTATATTTCTTTGGATGACTAAAATTATACCAGTTCTATTATATATTAATAAATATATAATCCTCATTCCTTTTACAAGGACAAAGACAATTATATTTTACTAAGGAATGGAAAATTAAAAAATCTCACTCTCTTATTTTAATTTTTGTTAAATCTTCACATAGAAATAGAGGATTTTATAAATTAATATAAAAGTTTTTTTAAAATATTTTTTTTTTATTTTCATGATATTATTTTAGTTTAAATGTTCAGTCATGATATAATTATATTAAATTCTTACATAGTGATGACATTATCTTATCCATGTAGTAGTAAAATCATTGTAAATGATATCAAAAATTGAATAGTAGATTTTTTTCCTTCTGCTATGGTTTAAAAAAATTATATTTGATAACATAATATAATTTATAGATAAAGAGTTCATATTCAAACTCCATTCCAAATATGAATTATTTAATGTCATAATATGTGAATTGTTTATAAAATGAAATTTATGGTATTTTATGTTAAATAATATTCAATTAAGTCATTTAAACATCATAAAAACATTTCAATAGGATAATGTGGATTGTATGTTATCTAAAACATCATCTTTTGACCTTTTATGATCCAATATTTAAAATTAAATTAAATCTACAACCCTTTAAGAATGAGTATGTTGACATTATGGTTATGGTTAAAATATGTTAATGAAGGTGTTAATATAGAAATTAATAATTTGAAGGACAAAACATTAGTTCATGTTTTATTGGTTAAAGGTATTTAATAATTTTCCTAAAATATCTTCTACATTTATGAATATTTGTAACACTTCCACATTAGCAAACTATTTTATTTTAATCATTTCAACATTTTCATTTGTTTCCATTCCTTTTCTATTAAAAGACACTACTTATTCTCTATTATTAAAACCTCCTTCAAAAACATATAATGAAAAATATGAAAAAATAAGTCCAAAATATACTTATCTATATTATAGAGGTTTTTTTCCTTTCAAAATAATAACTCTATGATCCTAAAGTGAAGATATAAGGGAGGTTCCATAAATAATATGTACATGATATAACTGACTATTTTCAACTTCAATTATTTTAATAACTCCAATATTTATTATCTTAACTTATATTATAGTACAAAAAACATAATTACATCACTATAATTTTATTATTTTTTTGATGTTACTCTCTTTTCACATACTCATCCATCTAATGGAAAATGGAATGAGTGGTATAACATACATGCAATGTACGTCCTTATAATTCAATGTTTATCATCTTTCTTAATCACCTCATATTAATGAAATATATAGGTTAATTTTAAAAAATAAAAATTATATATTGATATATTTTTTATGCCTAGTGTATAAAATAATACTTAACTCTTTTCTAATGCATCTCTTGTGTGTACGTGTGGACTGCCACTTCTATGAAGTGATGTGATTCATTTTCCTTTTCCAACATACATTAATATATTTCAAAACATATCCAATTGATAATTATGTTCATTATAACTTTAATATCATTATTATACAATGAAAATATAAAAAATTAATAAGAACATGATATTTAATGATGGAACAATCAACAAAAAAATAAATAGTTAACACTCAATGATTGATTTTTCCTAGATTTGGAAATGAAGGGTTAATGAGAGTATATTTCATTTAAAATTAATAAAAATATCATATTGGTGTGATATAATAATAATTTTATAACCATTATACTAAATGTTAAAAAAAATCCGCATTCTGGAAGTGTGGTTAAGGAGTTTTAGTAAACAATTTCACTTCAATGAGTCATATTTTTTAAGTAATTATTTTATTTTTAATGATTTATATAATACAACTTTTTTATATTTAACATGGATAAATATTTATTCATTGTATTTAAATTTTCAATTCTTGTTAACAATTTCAAGGGTTTATAATTACAATGCTACCAATGAGGAATGAAATTATTTTTACAATCTCAATTTTGGATTTATTATATTTTAATTGAATTAATACTATAATTTATCCTTCATAAACAACAAATATATTTGTATACAGTTTTTTTTATTTAATTTCATTGTTTTATTTTATTTTTTTGATATTTTATAATTTAAATAGTAAAATAATTAATTTAAAACATAATATTATTTCTCATCTTGATTGGGAATATTTTTATTTTATGCCATATTTTTTTAAAATTGTTTTACAAATGAGGTTGTTATTTAATTTAATATTTTATTAAGGACATATAAAGTGATCTGTAACATTATTTACATGTTGTTAATAGAATCCTTCTAATAAGATCATTTAAATATTTCTCCATAAACTAAAAAAGAATGTTTAATTTTAAAATAAATGATGTTAAATGGATTTTCCACCACCATAAATTTTTTTAGTATTTATCTTCTACTAAAATATTCTAAAGGTTTTACAAACAAAGATTTAATGAAAATTTATTTTAAATTTCATTCATCCATTTTCTTTGATTTTCTAAAAGTCTCAATTTTAATATAAGAACTATATATCACATGAATCAATGATTATATTTTATCATGTACTAATTGTGTGGTAATTAACATTATATGTAATAATTCACATTATTATGATCAACTTTCAACATAAATTAAATTTATCATCCATGTCAACATTATATGTGTCATGATATTCATATCACCTAATCCATATAAAATTCCTACATATGGTGTTTTATTATGGTAGTTATTTAATTTTATTATAAAATATTAATATTCTGTATTATTTTCTCATTACAGATATTTTCTGATAAGACATATTGTTTATGAGTTAAATTGATCATTCAATCTATGAGTAATTTATTAGAGATGAATTTATTATTGTGGACCAGATAGAAATAGACCTTTAATTAATCATCATGTCTCATGAGAAATACAATTTATCTATCCTTATTTAATGTGTTTTGGTTAAAGCTTACAAATATTTTAAATTATTGTGTCACAATGCCTTGATGAAGATGTTCAACATTGTATATTTCCTACAGTGGAATATTTTTATTATTAACAATGATATTGCTACATTAATATTATTTATAGATTTATTTCATGATAAAGTAATTGATTATGTGGAATGTGTATTCCATTGTCTACTTCTCCATATTTATTGTAACAAATTTTCTCCAAATAGACTCTACTGTAAGAAACCCATACTATGAATATGATATCACCATTCTTTCCCTATTTCCCAATGTACAAAAGATAGAATATTTAAATTTATTTCAATTATTCATAATATTTACCTTTACATTGTTTTATATATTATTTACATTATAAAATTTCAATCATCTATATGTAAACTTCCTAAGGAATACTAAAGTGACAAGTCCTTGATAATGTGATCCCTTGTATCTTATGATAATGTAATAATGAATACACCAAATATGGGTTACTATAGATGGGGACATTTCATACTTAGATTATTTTCTAGATTGATGTATTGTGAGGAGTATGATATTATAAATATCATCATCATTAATGATCGAAAATAGTGGTCAGATTACTGATAATGGGAATTTTGTACAATGGACGGTGGTGAAACCCATCAAGGTAATTATTTTTAAAAAAAAGTAATATATATTATTGATATATTAATTATACTATGTTCTCAATATAGAATTTTTCAAAATAAAACTCTTAGTTGTTTAATTCAGGATAACTCTTATTAAATAAAATTCATGTTATTTGGTTATTATTTTAACAAGTATTATTTGGATGAGATGGAATTATTTAGTATTTTAGGGATCCTCTTATTTTAAACTGAGATCTAATATTGAAGAATTTAATTAGGAATAATAATTTTTTCTATTAATTATCAAAACATTTTAAAGAAAACTATTAAAAATTCTTTAAATGATTTATTTAGTTATTGTTTGATATTTATTATTTTATCATTCGATTTATATTGAGCTGAGTTGATATGGTTTTCAACACAAACTATCTGAAAATTAAATTCTTTTTATTCTAAAACATTTATGTAAAAAGTGAGAAACAATGGGATAAATAACAAAAGGAAATTACATATCCATTAAATCATAATTTAAGCCTATCAGAATTAATCTCTCTAAATAATTTCCAAGCGATATTGTTTACCTTGGTGTCTGGTTCATCCATTAAAACATCTTCAAGATGGAATTCCAGTATTTCCTAAGACCGGATGTACTCCTCAAGGAAAATATTCCCATTATTTATCCCCCTAACTACAATTATATCCTTCGTGTTGATCTGGGTAAATTTTCCCTCATTTAGAGAAAACGTTAATGACCTCCCTGCCATGTTTTCGGATTCTTCTTTAATATGATTGTTTGATAGAACATGTTCATCCACATATTCTTCCGAGAACATATTAAATTACAAAGACTGATCAGGCACAACACCGAGATTTTTCCATCAAAAATTTTCCTTGTAGGATATGTTAGAATTGCAATCCATAAGATTGGCCTTAGACATCTTCGTATAACATGTCTCTATATGAATTATAAAATAAAAGTAATATGTTATCTATTTATATATTCCCTTTTGACTCCTAATTCTCCTTGGACAAGAATACCTACCACAATGTAAGACATCCTCTATTTTTACTAAAAACTCACTAGGGAAATCATCACTAGACTCGTTATTGGGGACCTTCTTCCCATCCATGGAGGGAATGGTCATATCTTTCTTGAACTCCTGAACTGAATCATCATTGGGCAGTTGATCGAAGGTATTTCCCTACTCAGTCACTACCACTTCTCTTCTAGGACTTGTACTTATGCTAGTAGGTTTACCCTCACTGGATTATTTAAAACCCATTTCCTAGCCACTTCGAAGATTACTACATCATAGTAAGATAGCATCATTATATGTATCACTGAAGGGGTTATAGAGAGCTCCACCATCGACTATGTGATTCTCTATATTGAAGTTATTCCTAGTTACACCAGGGTTAACCTCATATTTATCCTTCATTTCCACATCTTGGATTCTTTTCTCCAAATATACATTCAAAAAATACTGAGGATCCCCAAGTTCATTTCTCAGATAGATAAATATGTCAACCACAATGTGATTTCCTTCACTTTGGACTACATTTTCCATAGTCTCCACACACACTATCCCCTAACCAGATGAACCATATACCACATTAGTATCAAGAACCATGTAATTGGCTATTGTGACCACACCACATTGCTTATGTGGCTGTTTAGAATAATGCCTACAAGCCACTGATGAATGTACCATGTGCTTATAATAGTAAAAAAATCAACCCATGATTGATACACAACATGTTGTCTACAAATAAATTTTTCACCTATTAAAATCTTAAAAAAATCAAGTAGGATTCTTGAGGAATCCACATATACATAAATTTGTGGATTAGCAAGATGCCAAAAAAATGGTTTGACTATCAAAACATAAGTATCTACCTACATGGTTCCCAAGAATCATAACAATCAAGGGGTTTTGAAACAGTAATGGAAGGTTATGGAGACTAACCCAAATCATGATTGATGAGGAATTCAGCTTCAACTGGAAGACATAAGTCCATATATAGAGGAACAATCAGGACCCATCTAGAGAGGAATATTATTTTCAACACTAAAAGTGATTATTTTCGTTATTTTTTTTTCAATATATACATATATTATATGTTTTCATACCAAGAATGGGGAAGCATAAAATGGTGGTGTACGTTGGGAATATTTCAATAGCTAACAATTCATATTTTTGTATAATTATTTAATCAATGTATATATATATATATTTAATAAAATTGAATAATGGGGGGTAGGTGGAATCCTTATGGTATATGAAGTTCATCCCCATGGATTGGGTTAAAAGATTCTTTTTCAAAAAAAAACTATTGATTAGCTTTTTGAGATTAAGTATTAAATAAAGGTGAAATTTATTCCACATGGAGTATGATTATTTCTACAATTTAATAACACACAAATATATTTTTTTAAATTTGGGTACTAGATTCACTATATGATGATAAGAAAATATATTAGACCAATTTTGGGAAAACAAAGTTATAATAAAAAAAATAATGGAACAAAAATAATTAACTAGTTGACATTTATTTCATAAAATGTTTAATAAAATGATTTTACTCAATATATGTATTCATGAGACATATAATTTATAGACCAAGATATTCATGGACTACCACTATGCATATTTTAATTGTTAAATTTGGTTGAAGTGTTTTTGAAAATGGTTTCAGAGTTAAAAAGTGGAATAATATTTTTTATGAAATTAAATCATGGTTATATCTTTTACACATCATGGTTGTCTTAGTTTGATAATGGTTATAAATATTGTCATTTTTATTAGTCATGTTTCTATATAATTTGATCTTGGGAAAAAATTTGTTTTTTTTGGAAGAATAACACTGTGGATGAAAATGAAGACATGGTGGTCCCAATTTCTTTGCCATGGTTTGAGGTTGGGGTATTTTGTTGAGTCAATTCACATCATAGAGAATTGGAAAATTAAAATCTTCTATCATAGATAGAAAATGTAACATTTTAGGGAATTTTGGTTCATGTTAAATCTATTGGATTTTGGGTCAATTTTAGAACCAAATCATTGTATATAGTGGTTATGTGTAGTTTAGGCAAGACATGGTAAGGTGAGAAAATAATATAGTATTATTTAATGAAATAAAACATAAAATTCAATGATTTTATACCTCAATATTGAGAATTATAAACCAGATCATTATTTTTTCTTACCAAGTTAGGGGTTGGACACATATAATTTTTTTAAAAAAATTAGGAATCTTATTATCTCATTCATTTCCCTTATTTTTCCTCATTTTCTAGGTATCATTGTGTGCATAGATTGGTGATTTTTATTTTAATTTTTGGACACTTTGGTATTATACTTCATGTGATTGAGTTATTCTAATATATGGTGCTGTCATCATTTATCCATTTATTATTATTCTTTTTTATCTCATAAGGATTCATGGTAGATTTTAATGTGTGGTTATTATAGATTTTAGAAAATGTATTTTGGGGTACTGGTTTAGTATTGTTTTTTAGATGATTATGTTTATTTTATAGGAGTTTTACTCTAATAAACTTATATTTTATGAAATAAACTTTTCATGTATATTTAATTTCATTTATAGCTTCCTGGTAAAACCTCCATTGAGAATAAATGATACATGATATGTTATTAAAATATTAATATGTGACAGTTAAAACAATATAATTAAATTTTATGGAATTAGTATGTTTAAAAACATTATGTGTTATATATAAAGAGAATACATAATATAAATTTATTTATTAACTCTTAAGAAATATGAATTTGATTTTGAGAAAAGTTAAATTATTCTTAAAAAATATATTTCCATAAAAATGATTTCTATTTATTTTTGGCTGAAAATATAATATCTATGTTTTGGATATTTTAAAAGATATATTTTAAAAATTGAACTATATAATTTAAATAATCGTGTGAAAATTATCTTATGGGTAATTTGTGGGACTTTTCTGAAAAAAAAATATTTTCTTTTGAATATATAAAAGTACTACATTTTATTGAAAACTACATTTTTGTATAAAAATAAACAAAAAAACATTTTGTTTTTAAATATATTTAATAGTAAAATATACTATATAATATTTTTAGAAATCTAATTAATTTCACTGAATTAAATTTTATGTTTAAATTGGAATAAAAAAATTATATTTAATGTGGAATTTGTAAAAAAAAATTGGTTTTAGGCGTGAAACATATTTTTTATATTAATAAATTAAATTAAAAAATATTAGTTTTTTTATTTTTAAATTTTTAATATATTATATATTTAATAAATTTTTTTATAATTTATTTATTTTTTTTTATGAATGATATAAGCATAAACCATGTTTTATGCATAAAATGTATATTTCCAAAAAGCATGTTCCATCACATGTTACAGGATTCTTCCCAAATTATTTTAAACCACTTATAGGTGTTAAATATGTTAAAATGGATTCAATATTAGGAATTTGAAAGTTCTAATTTCGTAAATAGCTCCTTTTTATCTATGATCAATATATATAGTGTCTGTTTTAAAATTTAACATCTCAGTAAAATGTAAATAGAGTTAATATAGAAGAAACACATGTGACATGGACATAAATATTCATCATAATTCTTAATATAAGAATTTAATTCTCACATTATCTATTTATGATCTAAATTTATTTTTTTATCAAAAATTAGCCTTATAAATGACTTATATAATATTTATAGTTAATAATGTAACAAAAATGAAACTCTATTGGTTTTAAATATCACTTAAAATTCCACCTAGGCCAAAAATAATGTAATGAATTAGAATAAATGTCTATTTTAAGATTAATGAAATTATTTTAATAATATAAATCTATTTATAAAATTTATAAATTTTATAATTAACTTAAATGTATAGGAAACACTATTGTTGTACTTAATACAATTATTAGAAAAATAAAATAAATTATTGAAAAACTATTAAAAGTTATACAATTTGAAATACTTAATATGTCCCATGGATTTCATAAATCTCTATAGAATATTAGGGAGGTTTTAAATCATTTTTTAGAATACCCTTTTTTTATGACGTATTTAAATTAAAATTAAATGAATATTGGTAAAAGTGATATTAATGATATTTTATAATAAATAATAATTTAAAAAATGTTATAAATTTTAGAAAAAAATTATAATGATCCAAAAAAATTTATTTTTGTTTATAACATCAACCATGACTGATTTATCAGTCTATTTTAATTTTATTGTAACATTATTAATCTATTATGGGTAGAAAAAATTAATATTATGGTACTTTTTCAAAGGCTTAATAAGGCACTAAAACAAAATGATAACTGTAAAAATATGATCTATTTATAAATCAAAATTAATATATTCTTATTTAATACTTTTTTAAATTCAATGTATGACCAAACTGTTAATTAAAAAATATTACCACCCTTTACCTTCTTCACACAACATTGAGCCTTCTGGAACAAAAAAATCACTAATGGGTTCCCTTCACCACTCCCATATCAAATACTATTTTTTCGGGTCTTCCCAAAATACCAACTCTAAAGACCATGTGAGTACATTTAAATATGTTATTTCAAAGAAGAGATAATCACCTTAACCAAACACATTATTTTTAATTTTTTGCCTCTTTTAAATATATTTAATTAATAATAAATTAAAAAATTAATTATATTAAATATACATTAATGTTATTTTCCTTTTTAATCCTCTGTTATTCACCATATTTTTGTCAAATAGCTGGTCAAAATATCGCTCAGGTGTACGCACGACTTACATTCATTGCCTAGCGATATAATTCATTTCACATAACCATATTTTATGGATGGGTATTATGATGGCTTTATTTTTTATATTATATTCTTATTACGTAATTATAAGTATTAAAATATAATTTCATATATTTTTTCTTACCCTCAAATCCATTGGAAAATGACAAAGTCGGTCATTCTCACATGAGGACTACCACCCCCAAGAAGGGATGTGATTCATTTTTTATTTTTTTTCAAATTGGATGATAACAAGTATGTTTTTAATGAATATATACATGATATAATAATGTTCTTAGAATTTTTATTTGTTATTTTCCTTTTTTTATTCTATTTATCTAAAAATGGAAACAATGGTCATGCATACATGTGGCATGTAATCTCTATAAATGATGTAATTTAGTTCTCCATATTTATATTTTATGAATAACAATAAAAATATATGTAATAAATATTTATATGATTTATATGATTATTAAAATTGTTTATATTATATATCCGTTATTATAATAAAATTATAAAAACTATTGACAAATAATATAACTGAAAAATGAACTTGATATCACCCGAAGTATTGATTTTAATAAAGATATTTTAAAAATTAAAAAATAAAAGGTTATAATTAAAAAAATATGTTATTATATATATGGTTTTATAATTTTAATATATTTATAATAAATACATATTTATTATATAGGAATTTCCAATTTTTAGGAAGGAATTTGAACCTAATTTAATAGATTTTCATATCACTTTCATTTCAACGGGACACATTATATATTCATCATTTTTTTGTGCGGTGTATATACTACAGATGAATGTATTTTATAATTAATCCTATAAATATTATGGGGATTTAAATATCCATCTAATGTTATTTCATTAATGGGTATTATTATTAAAATCTTACCAATGTAATTAGGGTATATGTTATAATCTCATTTATTTATTGAGATAGTTTCGGATTATGTTTTAGATGATGAGATATCGTAATTTATCTCCTAATAAAGTAACGATTTTCATATCCTATATTTGTTTATTGAAAATAATTTTCCCCTTTTCTTTTTCTCACTTATGTTCTTCATATATTCAAAATATATTTTTAATTTAAATTAAATTTATTTATCTCTTCAGTTGAAAATTCATTTTCATCCTTATTGTTGTTTTTTTAAAATGTATTAAATAAGTTGTTTAATAACTTCCTATCATTTTTAGTGTTATTATTACACATAATTGATTTTTTTAAAAAAATTTATAAATGATTCCTTTTTCATTTTTTGTAATGAGGTAATTTTTTCTATCATACCAAAATGTGAAAGGAAACTTTTATTTTAACTCTTACATCATGAACGGAATTTACTACCAACATAACCATTCAATGTTATGAAGATTTATTTTAAGATTTCCAATGATCCTTTCAAAATTAATATTCTAAATAATATTTGTTAAATATTTTTATTTTTAATGTTATGTTCAAAATGGAATAGTTATTTTCCTTAAATATATTTTTGTGATATTTTAAAATAATTTTCACACATGATAACACCCTTTGATGTTATTTATGAAATACTTATAGAAATATAGAATGAATCCATTCATACAATTTCTATTTTTTGTTAATGTTTATGTGATTAATTTAGTTTACATGGTAAATTTTATTTTTACATAGTTAAATGATTATGAAAACCCATTTATTTGCATGATATGATATAATGAATATTATATGATCTTGGGGAATAGATATTTATATTTTATATAATATGATGGTGGTCAATTTATAATTATTCACGGTAGTTGTATTATATTAAAAGAATGTGGTTATGTTATTATCATGGCTAGAGCTTATGTTATAACTAAGGACTTTTTGAACATATATCTCCAACCAAAGAATTGGGTAAAGATTAATATATAATGAGATAAATATGAATGAAATACGGAGTAAAACTAGTTCATTAAGGGGGATTTTAAAATATGGTATTCATGGGGGAGAACTATGGTTCCTATTATGTTTTGGGGAGGGAAACTAATCTACTATGATAGTATTTGGATTAAACATTGACTATAATAATGGTTTGGAGAGTCAAACAAATCCAATATTATAGTACTAGATGTGAACTATTTACTACTAAGTATATGATTTTATATGATTATGTGATTGACCCAATTTTTTGGGTTACACTAATATTATTCTCTCATGTATAAGGTTTGTTGATTTTTTATGATTCTTATCTTATGAAGAGACATGATTTTTTTCATAACACAATATTATGATCTGTGATAGGTAGGGTAGGATTTTAAAATGTTATTATCATGCTTTCATATAATATTATTCATGTTATACTCAGGTAAAAATTGATATCTCCCTTCATTAATCTTACTGAGAATATGATCTTATATTTTTATATGATTAAGTTACACAGTTTATGAAGAATATTACTATTTATAACATTTCTATGAAGGGTGATACTTGTGAAGAACATAGTGGGAGACGTTGTAGATCTTTTATGAACTAGTTTTGTATGTGTCTATATTTTCTAGGTAACTAAACTAATATTATTATACTATAAATAATTATATTATATAATTATTATTAATCCATTAATATATGATATTATTGAATTAAATTTTTGGTATGCTATAGTTGGTATCATAATAAAGTTATGTAATCCTTTGGAAACTAAGAAAACAAATGTTTACAGATAATTATGGGGAAAATTCTAAATATAGGATAAAATACTAATGTTTTTGCAATAATCAAAAAATGACTTAGATAAATCATATGGTGGGATAGAGTAATGTGTTATGATTATTTACATAATATAAGTTATTTTTCTTGATTATGTGGTTTTATAATATGATTACTATTCCTCAAATTATATATTTTGGTTGTATTCAATGGATGCATACTAAAAGAATCATATAAATAATAATGTTATTGGAAATTTGATTATTTTCCTTCTGAGAAACCAAAATTTATGTCAGCTAGGATTCTAAATCTCATTGATTTGGTCACAAAACATTATTATGCTATGAATCATAATGAACAAGAATATGTGAAAATGAAGAAATCATATTCTAATGAGTCATTTTTGAGAGAGTGACCACCATATTTTATTGGTTTTATTGATCCACTAATTGATGAGATGTTAACTAGTACCATTGAAAATATATATTCATTCTCCATTGTTTAGAATAAGAAAAAACCATTTTTCATGTCAATAATTTCGAAAATGAAACATATAAATGAAGATATTTTATCAATAATATGAGGCAACATAATGTAATTGACTCCCTAGATTGGGATTAATTTAAGATAATATTTTTTAATATATACATTCCTCATATTCCTCATAAAAAATAAATAAGTAATTCCTTGAGATAAAGCATAAGGATGATGAATCTATTTGTCTATATGAGGATAATTTTATGAGAAAAATGTGGAACACATCTAGTCTTATCAACCAAACTGAAAGTAAGTATTATTGATTCATTAGTGGATAAAAACAGAGTATTTTTAAATAATTATCCATAATTTTCATTAGAATCTATGGAGTAATCATTAAATTATCCATAAAAATGGATATGGATAATGTATTTACCAATCAATATCATAGTTTTGGAAAGAAAGGAAATATGAAATTAAAAGAAAATTATAAAAACCAAAGAGGGAAGAAGAAGATCCTTCTTCTATGCTTAAAATGTGGAATTCAAGAATGGAATAAAAAATATGTTGATATTAAAAAGGGGAAATAGGTATATATCATGGTAAGTGATGTAATATAGATGTGATAACCTTAAATAATAGTGTTTACAAAAATTTACAATTAAAATATTTTGTTGTGGTTTTAAAGAAAATACTATAGCGCCTCTAAAATAAAAATAGAAATAATATATTATATAAAACTAGAAGTGAAAAAATAAGGTTTTCATAATAAAAATACTGATTTTATAAAAAAATAGTTCTTAAAATAGGTGATAGAGTGAATTTAGAATTTGGTAGGAATTCGAGAAGTTCTATTAAAACGGGTTTGATTTTCGGGAAGTATTGAGGAGGGAACCAA
The DNA here is from genome assembly GCA_963277665.1 of Viscum album. Taxonomy (NCBI): domain Eukaryota; kingdom Viridiplantae; phylum Streptophyta; class Magnoliopsida; order Santalales; family Viscaceae; genus Viscum; species Viscum album. The sequence goes on along the minus strand of OY728151.1, from coordinate 84,846,796 downwards.
AAACATGTATATCCACAAAAGAGAATTATTAATGGATCTCAATACATGATTTTTGAGCATGTAAAAAACATTTAGAATATCTACATAAAAATAAAAAATAAATTCATTTTGGTAAAATGTAAGATGGAGAAACCTAAAGGAATAAGGGATCTTCGGGTAGAATCCCTTACCTTAAGTCTGAAGTTCTTTTTCACATGATCATAATGTCATGTATAATAAAATTAAATTCATTAATTACTATTTAATGAACATATTAGTCATGAAATGGATTTATTATTGATTTTGTAAGTTCATTCATGACCTTTTTTAGGGGTTAAGATGTTCAGTTTCATTGTTTTGTATCATTTGTTTCATTGGTTTTCATGATTGGATTACTAATATACACGTGAGGATAAACATGTAAAATGAGAATTTTTGTCCTGAATTATATTTATAGGTTATTATTGAACATCTATAATATTACAAGCTAATAAAATTAATTTGTCTATTTAGAGGGAAGAGTAATCATTATATAAAACATTAATGTTGACAGTTTTGGTTAATTGGTAGTTTTTAAACACAATGAACACATTTTGGCATTATAAATTTATATCATATGTACAATATATTCCATAAACTTACATGAGATATAATACATTAATTATAGTCTGTTTCTATAAGGACTCGGCCTTAAACATTACATAATATTGAATTAAATTAATAATTCACATTGAGGATCTTTTCAGGTTTAGAGTTTTAGGGAATTAGGACATAACTATCACATCTCAAAATATTACAAAGTAGGAACTTCTACCCAGAATCCACTTTTTTTTTATAAAATAATAACTCTTGAGAAAAAATTCATGTCTAATTCCATGTTAAAGAGAGAATGGATTTTCCTTGATCCCATCCTTGACACTATTCATCTTTACGTCCTGTGAAAGACATTTCAAAACATGGGATGAGCATAAAAGGCTCAGTAAGGGTTATAAAATAGTGAATGAAAACAGTTTTTCATAAATACATACAAAACATGGACTCTTTTACTTACCTCATGAAATCATAAGATTTATGAATGACACATAGAAATCCTAAATCATAAAGGTAACTTGCGGCATCCATACCATACTTACATTGTAGCTATCACAGCTACATAGGGAGTTACTTTGGAATACCCATCAAAGTATATTCCCTAAATCTCTTAGGAGAAAAATTCACGTTTACCTCCATCACGTTACCCAATGCATTGGAGAGCTATCTCGGGCTCACCCGCCCTAGGTTTATCATAGAACCACCCGTATACTTAAATAATTCCCAATAACTATAACATAATCATAAAACACAACAAAAGAATAAAGGAAAGATAACATTCCACATTACAATAATAAAATATCATTTCAAGATATTGAAATAATAAATCCATTCTCAAAATCATTTTCAATACCAAAATATGTAAAAAGAGTATTTGGTATTTATTTTTCCTTTTATAAACATTCTGGCTTGTTAAGGAAGCCAAAGATCAAATAATACTTGCGGCGGCGGAAAGGTCGTTGTCACCGCTTACGTTAAAGAAAAATTCCTTTTTGTAGTTTAGTCAAACGATTCGTATAAAAATATTCCCTTTGAATAAAATGAAATGTCAAAGGGGTTTATACACCGTAAAAAAAATAAAGTCGTGTATAAGAAATGCCTCAATGAAAGGAGATTGAGACGAAGTCCCTTATCTCATGTCCGACTTGACCCGTTCGTTCTTTAATATCCTGAATAATAAACTAAAGTTAATTTATAATGGCTTAAGAACCTTTTTCAAGTTTATTATTCCTTTTATATCACTTATTACCATGTTATAATCATTATGTAATCATTTAAGTTAATAACATTCATTTTGTTGATATATGGTACTTGAGTCAAAAATGGACTTCTTATAATTACATGTTGTTCACGTGGTAAAAGGTTCATTATATCCTGAATGATATTCATGATTTGGGTATCATATATATCATATATATCCAGCATTTACATGTATTTATAATAGTACATAACTTTTGGAGGTACGAAATGAAATGCACCGTTCATGGAGACGGTAAGTCGTACGTACGCATGAACACTACTTTCATTTCTATTTCTTATTTTAATGGAATTAAAACATATTGATAAATAGTTATATTACAATTCCAGTATAATATCATATACAATATCATTAACTCTATCCTTTATACATCCCACATAGGGCATTAACGAGTCACATCACTATGAGGGGGCGGTAGTCCGCACTTCCTCAAATGAGATTATCGTATTTACCCACCATGGAAACCATAAAGGTATAATATAATTGGGAAGTACAGAAGCATAAAGAAATCATAAACATAATATATATCATATATAAATACAGTTTCATCATAATGGCCACCATGAGAGGCGGTAAGATGTAATTGAACAATCATCATTTCGTGAGGCGTTAGTTTTCCATCTACAGAAACATTATGTTCTTCATCCATTAGATGGAGGTGTGTGTAAGTGTAATTAGAATCCTTATAATAAAAACATCCTAGTATATTGAGGATACTGTTTTTGTTACAAAATAAAATAAATAAAAAGAGTTTAGGGGTTGGAGAAGCAAAATAAGCGAAAACGATTTAAGAGAAATCGTTACCTTTAATTTAGGAAACATCCTTTGGTTTAAACTAAAAGGACTTCTTAAGTGCATTATGCCTAAAGTAAGGCTTCTAGGAGGAGGAGAGGGATGTAGGGAGATTAATTGGTCAGAGTTTGGACGATCCAAATGGCTTGAGAGGTGTGAGGAATTGCATAGAAGTGGTCTCTATTTATAAGGGAGAGGAGGGGCTCTTTAGGAAAGAGTCAAAATATTATTTTATAATATAATGATATTCAGTTTCTAATGGTCCAAAAATAATTATGGTCGAAGATAAAATGACTCATAACCGAAATAAAATCATCCAATCAGAATTGGACATGTTTTGTATAATATTTTAATCATTATAATCTTATATATTTTAATCATTTATTAATGAGGTAAATACTGCATCATTATTGTGTCATAAATAATTTAATTTATTTGATGTCTAAAAATTATAAAAAAATACCATGATGTAGGAAATATCTTTATATTTCCAATGGATATTTATAGTCGAATAGATAATTTATATAACCCCTTCTAAAAATTAATTTACTAAAAGATATTTTCTTTTTTCATTTTTGTCTTTTCTTTAAGTTAATTATTCTAAATTGTCATTATCACACCCAAGTGGCTTAAAGGGGTCCCAAAATCAACCCAAAGATGCTAATGGTCGTAAATGACTCAAACAATAATATTTGGACAAGTGTTAAGGTAATTTTGAATGATTATAATATTATTTTAACCTTGAATTACCCTATTTACCTTTAACCGCAGTAAATAAAAGTCAAAAGTTACTATTCACCAAAAATAATTTTCATCTTATTGAACCACATTTTACTTCTTGATAATAACCATGTATGTTGTATTTTTGAAATTCAATTCACAGAAGTAGTAAAATTCCATTTAAATGAAAAAGTCAATTTTTTAACTACCACTAAGTGGTGTCACTATTCATCAAAAATTGAAGTTTTTCAGAGAAATACCAAAAATTCAGCCTAAGCTATATTTGATATTCTGAATTCAGAAATGATGTCTATTTTTCCAAATTCAAAACATAGAAGTGGAATTAATTAATTTAAAAATTAATTCCCGTTGTTAAAACAAATAGCGTGTTTTTAAAAAACAATAACTATCAAAAGATTGATACTTGTTTATGTCTAATTTCAAAGTGAAACTAAATCCAATGACCAACATTGGATTAAATAGTAAAAATATATTTTAATTCCACTTTAAAACCAATAAATAAGATAATCTAACCATATAATTAAATTATATTAAAAATCACTTTTGAATTAAAATACAATATTTTCACTATTCATTAAAAAATGAACTTTATCTAAAAAATACCCAAAATTAACCCAAAGTAAAATTTGATGTCCCCATTCTAAAGAATTATTTTATTTGGTCAATTAGAATTTATTAAAGTATCCAAAACTGTATTTAATGAGAGTTCACCATTAAAAGGCGATAAATCGTCCTTTTAATGTAAATTATGCTTAAAATTAGATTCATTCACTTTTTATGCCTCTAAATTTTATTGGATAAATATAAATACATGTATAATCATATTATAGTTAGTTTTGTTCATTCCCACCAATACAACAGCTATGATTTAACTACCATTTAAAATTATAATATTATATTATTAGTGTGCAACGTAAGATTCCAAAGAAACTGGTTGTTGCGTATCAGGTACGCTATCAAACATAGCAACCCATTTAAGATAAAATTAATATTTAATTCACAAATATTAATAAATATGAAAATATCTTATTCTTCATTTACCTGGGATGTTACATCCTTCCCCCCTTTGGGAAATTGTGTCCTCACAATTTGTATCCACTTATCAAAATAAGTGGGGGTATTTATCCCACATAGCATTTTCAGATTCCCACGTTGCCTCTTCAACCATATGGTTTTTTCACAAAACCTTTACCTGATGAATTACCTTATTCCACAACACCTGCTCTCTACGATCCCGAATCTAGACTGGTAGTTCTTCAAAATTGATATTATCTTCCAACTGAACTACCTCTGGGCTCAAAACATGATATGAATATGGCATATACTTTCTCAACATTGAAACATGAAAAACATTGCGTACCTGGGATAAACTTGGAGGTAAAGCTACTCTGTACGCAACTGATCCAACTTTCTCTATAATTTCATAAGGTCCTATGAACATCAGACTCAACTTTCCCTTCCTACCAAAATGAGTCACACTTTTCCAAGGAGAAACTTTGAGAAAGACATGTTCACCTACCTCAAAAGAAAGACCCTTCCTCTGGTTATCCGCATAACTTTTCTATCTGCTCTGAGCTGTTCTCATGTGCATCTGAATCAACTGAACTTTCTCTGCCATCTTTTCTACCAATTCTGATCCCATCAGCTTTCTTTCACCAACTTCATCCCAAAAAGATGGAGTTCGACAACGCTTTCCATACAATGCCTCAAATGGAGCCATCTGTATACTGGAATGAAAACTGTTATTATATGAAAAATCATCCAAAGAAAGATGTTGGTCCCAACTTCCCTAGTTGTCCATCGAGAAAGCACGTAACATATCCTCCATGGTCTGAATTGTTCGTTATGACTGCCCATCTGATTGAGGATGAAAAGTTGTACTAAATTTTAATTCAGTACCCAATGAATTCTGAAGGCCTCTCCAAAAGTTAGAAGTGAACCTGAGATCACGATCAGATATAATGGAGAGGGGAACTCCATGCAACCTGACTATCTCTTTAACATACAACCAAGCAAGTTGATCTAGAGGCAAAGTATCTCTAATAGGAAGGAAATGAGCAGATTTAGTCAATCGGTCAACTATAACCCAAATTGCATTATTTCCTCAAGATGTCTTTAGTAATCCCACAAAAAAGTCCATGGATATATTTTCCCATTTCCACTCTGGCACCGATAAAGGCTGAATCAATCCTTTCGGTAACTTTAACTCTGCTTTAACCTACTGACAAGTCAAACACTTCAGAGTAAAATCAGCAATATCTCTTTTCATTCCATCCCACCAGTAATATTCCCGAAGATCTTTGTACATCTTAGTACTGCCAGGATGAACTGAAAACGGAGAACTATGAGTTTCACATAACAACTCATTCTTCAACTGTGAATCACAAGGCACACATAATCTCTTTCCAAACCTCAAAACACAATCATTATCGATTTTAAATTCAGGCAAATTACCCTTCTGAACCAACTCTACCTTTTTCTACAACTCATTGTCTTCCTTCTATGCTTTCTGTATTCTGTCTGATAGAGATGATCTCACTGACACCTGAAACAAAAAAGAAGAATTTCCTACACCAACAACATCTATGCCAAATTTCATCAAATCAAAAACCAAAGGATCTTGTTCCAAACGTATCATGGCTAATGAGACATTACTTTTCCGACTCAAAGCATCATACACTTTATTTGCTTTTCCCATATGGTAATGGATCGTACAAACATAATCCTTGATTAATTCCAACCATCTCCTCTGTCTCATGTTCAATTCTTTCTGAGTTAATATATACTTCAAACTTTTGTGATCAGTATATATTTCACATTTCACTCCATACGAATGATGTCTCAAAATTTTTAAAAGCAAAAACAACAGCAGCTAATTCCAAATCATGTGTAGGGTAATTTAACTCATATGGTTTCAACAGATGTGAAGCATAAGGAATTACCTGATCATTTTTCATTAGGACGCAACCTAGTCCTTTCAATGAAGCATCAATGTAGATAACAAATTCACCATTTCTGGAAGGCAGTGCCAAGACTAGAGCATTCACCAATCTTTTTTTCAATTATTGAAAACAATCATCACATTCATTTTTTCAGATGAACCTAACACCTTTTCGAGTTAACTTAGTCATTGGACTAGATAACCGTGCAATGTTTTCAACAAACCTCCTGTAATAACCTTACAAACCATGAAAACTACTAATCTAAGTTATATTTGTGGGTCTTGGCCATTCTTCAACAACTTTTGTTTTAGCAGGATCAACGGTTATGCCATTTTTTGAAACAATGTGAACAAGGAAAGAAATTTGTTGTAACCAAAACTCACACATGCTGAATTTTCCATAAAGTTTCTTTTCTTTTAAGGTTTTTAAGACAACCCTTAAATGACATTCATGTTCCTCTTTAATTTTTGAATAAACCGAAATATCATCAATGAACACAACCACAAACTTATCCAAGAACTCATGGAAAATTCTATTAATAAGCTCCATTAATACAGTAGGTGCATTCGTTAAACCAAAAGGAATAACTACAAATTCATAATGGCCATATCTAGTACAAAAAGCAGTCTTCGGAACATCGGCTTTGTTTACTTTCAACTGATGGTACCCCGACCTCAAGTCAATCTTCGAAAAATACTGATCTCCCTGGAGCTGATCAAACAAATCATCGATATGAGGCAAAGGATACTTATTCTTAACAGTGATGTTATTCAATTCTCTATAATCAATGCAAAGTCTCATTGAACCATATTTCCTTTTAACAATCAAGACAGGAGCACCTCAGGGTGATGTTCTAGGTCTAATGAAACCATTATCTAATAACTCCTGCAATTTCTTCTTTAACTCTAAAAGTTCAATTTGATCCATTCGATAAGGGGGTTTTGAAATTGTCCTAGAATCAAGAACTAAGTCAATAGTAAATTCAACTTCCCGATCAGGTATAATACCAGGAAAATCATTAGGAAAAACATCAAGGTACTCATTTACCACTGGCACATCATTAATCTGAATAGTTCCTTTATTTTCAACAATATGTGAAAGGTAACATTCATTTCCATCTTTTACCAGTTTTTCGACTTCCAGATATGTTATCAAAAGCAAGGGTTCATTCTTGTACAGAAACTAAAAATCATTCTGAAAAGAAACCTCTTTAGCTCTGCAGTCAATCTTAGCATGATAAATAGAAAGCCAATCCATGCCCAATATAACATCAAACTCTACTAGAGGAAAAACAATAAGGTTTCTAGGTAGATTCTTTCCACACAGAAGGACAGGAATGTTCTTATGTTTTCTTTTTGTCTCAAAATTTCCTCCAGGTGTTTTTACCGTAAGTTCAATATTCATATCATGATATGGAATTCCAAATTTACTAGAAAACTTTTCAGAAATGAAAGAGTGTGTAGACCCTGAATTAAACAACACATTTGAATAATCTGAACAAACAAACAATGTACCTGATACATCTTCATTTGATGGCCCAATATCTGCTGAAGTAGTTGCAAAGGATTTTGCCACCCCTTTCTGCTTGTTTGCTTCTTTCCTTCGGTTTAGTTCCTTGTTGGACACTCATTTTCATAATGACCAATTTCATTGCACTTAAAACATTTTGCTGACTGTAAATTTGATTTTTTATTACCATTACCCTGCTCTTTTTCAGTGCAATTACGAGCCTTATGTCCCATTTTACCACATCGGTAGCACTTACCGTAATTCAAAAGACATTCTCCAGCATGATTTTTACCACAATTTTTACAAATTGTAAACATAAGCTTCTTACCCTAAGACTTTTTTGAAGAGTTATTTCCTTTATCCTGCCACCTAGTCCTCTTATTTTGTTGTTTTTCAAAGAATACTTGATCATCGACAAACTCTATTTCCACCTTCTCCGCACAATGAACAAGTTTTTCATAAATTTTTAACTCACGAGAAGCAAAATCCCTTTGATACTTTGGCATTAATCCTAAGTAAAAACATTTGATTTTACTATCAAGATCTTGTATGAAGTTTGGAGCATACCTTGCCAGTCGAGTGAATTTTTCTTCATAAGCAGCCACTGAGTCATCCTCCTACCTCAATTCCAGGAATTGTTTTTCCATCCTAAGATGAACCACCTTAGGAAAATATTTCTCCAGAAACATACCTTTTAATTCATCCCAATCAAGAGCATCAATCTGCTCACTATCCCTCATATTTTTCACCATCGACCACCACTGATCATCTTCATCTTCAAAATGGTAAATAGCGAGACTAAACTTTTGATGATCTGAACAACCCATGACATCAAAAATCTTTTCCAGTGCTTTAATCCACCCTTTAGCTAGCACCGGATCAGATGATCCTCTGAATGATGGGGGATGTTTCCTCATGAAATGATCCACTACTGACATGTTCCTCTATGGTTGATCTGGCGGATCTCGTACGTGGATACCACCACCATTTATAGCCCGAGTCAATTGTTCCATCACTACAACAGACTGTTCAGTTCCGATTTCGACCATCTCAGGTTGTTGATTTGGAAGGTTGTCTTCCTCCTGATGTCGTCCCAATATAGCTGCCCTGTTTCCTCTGCGGAAAACCTTTCTAAACAAAGAAATATCTTAGGCGAAGCAACATGGTAATCTGGGAATGTTATATGATGTCCGTATTAACATAAATTACTTTATAGATGTTAATTTAACAATATATTAACTCCTAAAGTTATCTAAACCAACCTCTGATACCAACTATAAGGACCCGACCTTAAACATTACATAATATTGAATTAAATGAATAATTCACATTGAGGATCTTTTCAAGTTTATAGTTTTAGGGAATTAGGACATAACTATCACAACAGAAAATATTACAAAGTAGGCACTTCTACCCAGAATCCACTTTTTTTATAAAATTAAAACTCTTCAAAAAAAAAGTCATGTCTAATTCCATGTTAAAGAGATCATGGCTTTTCCTTGATCCCATCCTTGACCCTATTAATCTTTACGTCCTGTGAAAAACATTTCAAAACATGGGATGAGCATAAAAGGCTCAGTAAGGGTTATAAAACAGTGAATGAAAACATTTGTTCATAAATACATACAAAACATGGACTCTTTTACTTAACTCATGAAAACATAAGATTTTTGAAAGACACATAGAAATCATAAATCATAAAGGTAACTTGCGGCATCCATTCCATTCATACATTGTAGCTATCACAACTACATAGGGAGTTAGTTTGGAATACCCATCACAGTATATTCCCTAAATCTCTTAGGAGAAACATTCACGTTTACCTCTTTCACGTTACCCAATGCATTAGAGAGCTATCTCGGGCTCACCCACCCTAGGTTTATCACGGAACTACCTGTATAAATAAATAATTCCCAAGAACCATAACATAATCATAACACATAAGAAAAGCATAAAGGAAAGATAACATTCCAAATTGCAATAATAAAATATCATTTCAAGATATTGAAATAATAAATCCATTCAAAAAATCATTTTCAATACCAAAATACGTAAAAATAGCATTTTTTATTTATTTTTCATTTTATAAACATTCCGGCTTGTTAAGGAATCCAAAGATCAAATAATACTCGCGGTGGCGGAAAGGTCATTGTCACCTCTTACATTAAAGAAACATTCCATTTTTCGTTTAGTAAAACGATTCGTATAAAAAGATTCCATTTGAATAAAATGAAAATTCAAAGGGGTTTATACACAGTAAAAAAAATAAAGTCATGTATAAGAAATGCCTCAATGAAAGGAGATTTAGACGAAGTCCCTTATCTTGTGTCCGACTTGACCCGTTCGATCTTTAATATCCTAAATAATAAACTAAAGTTAATTTATACTTGCTTAAGAACCTTTTTCAAGTTTATTATTCCTTTTATATCACCTATTACCATGTTATAATCATTATGTAATCATTTAAGTTAATAACGTTCATTTTGTCAATATTTGGTACTTGAGTCAAAAATGGACTTCTTATAATTACATGTGTTCACGTGGTAAAAGATTCATTCTATCTAGAATGATATTAATGATTTGGGTATCATATATATCATATATATCCATCATTTACATATATTTATAATAGTACATAACATTTGGAGGTACCAAATGAAATGCACCGTTCATGGAGACGGTAAGTCGTACGTACGCATGAACGCTACTTTCATTTCTATTTATTATTTTAATGGAATAAAAACATAATGATAAATAGTTATATTTTAATTCTAGTATAATATCATATACAATATCATTAACTCTATCCTTTATACTTACCACATAGGGCATTAACGAGTCACATCACTATGAGGGGGCGGTAGTCCGCACTTCCTCAAATGAGATTATCGTATTTACCCACCACGGAAACCATAAAGGATTGATATAATTGGGAAGTACAGAAGCATAAAGAAATCATAAACATAATATATATCATATAAAAATATAGTTCCATCATAATGGCCACCATGAGAGGCGGTAAGATGTAATTGAACAATCATCATTTCGTGAGGCGATAGTTTTCCATCCACAGAAACATTATGTTCTTCATCCATTAGATGGAGGTGTGTGTAAGTGTAGTTAAAATACTTATAATAACAACATCCTAGTATATATAGGATACTGGTTTTTTTTTACAAAATAAAAGAAATAAAAAGAGTTTAGGGGTTGGAGAAGAAAAATAAACGAAAACGATTTAAGAGAAATTGTTAACTTTAATTTAGGAAAATTCATTTGGTTTAATCCAAAATGATTCTTAAGTGCCTTATGACTATATTAAGTCTTCTAGGAGGAGGATAGGGATATAGGGAGCTTAATTGGACAGAGTTTGGATGATCCAAATGGCTTGAGAGGTGTGAGGAATTGCATAGAAGTGGTCTCTTTTTATAAGGGCGAGGAGGGTCTCTTTAGGAAAGAGTGAAAATATTATTTTATAATATAATGATATTCGGTTTCTAATGGTCCAAAAATCGTTATGGTCAAAGATAAGATAACTCATAACCGAAGTAAAATCATCCAATCAGAATTGGACTTTTTTTGGATAATATTTTAATCATTATAATCTTATTTATTTTAATCATTTATTAATGAGGTAAATACTGCATCATTATTGTGTCATAAATAATTTAATTTATTTAATGTCTAAAAATTATAAAACAAATACCATGAAGTAGGAAATCTTTTTATCTTTCCAATGAATATTAATAGTCTAACAGATAATTTATATAACCCCTTCTAAAAATTAGATTACTAAAAGATATTTTCTTTTGTCATTTTTGTCTTTTCTCTATGTTAATTATTCTAAATTGTCATTATCACACCCAAGTGGCTTAAAGGGGTCTCAAAATCGTCCCAAAGATGCTAATGGTCGTAAATGACTCAAAAAATAATATTTGGACAAGTGTTAAGATAATTTTGAGTGATTATAATATTCTTTTAACCTTGAATTACCCTATTTACCTTTAACTATGGTAAATAAAAGTCAAAAGTTACTATCCACCAAAAATTATTTTCATCTTATTGAACCACATTTTACTTCTTGATAACTACCATGTATGTTGGATTTTTAAAATTCAATTCACATAAGTGGTAAAATTCCATTTAAATGAAAAAGTCGGTTTTTTAACTACCACTAAGTGGTGTCACTATTCATCAAAAATTGAAGTATTTCAGAAAAATACCATAAATTAAGCCTAAGCTATATTTGATATTCCGAATTCAGAAATGATTTCTATTTTTAAAAATTCAAAATATAGAAGTGGAATTAATTAATTTAAAAATTAATCCCCGCTGTTAAAACAAATAGCGTGTTTTTAAGAAACAATAACTATCAAAAGATTGATACTTGTTTATGTCTAATTTCAAAGTGAAATTAAATAAAATGACCAACATTGGATTAATTAGTAAAAATATATTTTAATTCCACTTTAAAACCAATTAAAAATATAATCTATCCATATAATTAAATTAGATTAAAAAGCACTTTTGAATTAAAATATAATATTTTTCACTATTCATTAAAAAATGAACGTTATCAAAAAAATATCAAAAATTTACCCAAAGTAAACATTGATGTCCCCATTCTAAATAAGAATTTTATTTTGTCAAATAGAATGTATTAAAGTAACCAAAACTATATTTAAATAGGGTTCGCCGTTAAAAGGTGATAAATCGGCCTTTTAATGTAAATTACGCTTAAAATTAGATTCATTCACTTTTTATGCCTCTAACTTTTATTGGATAAATATAAATACATGTATAATAATATTATAGTTAGTTTTTTTCATTCCCACCAATACAATGGCAAGGAGTTAACTACCATTTAAAATAATAATATTATATTATTACTGTGCAACGTAAGATTCCAAAGAAACCCGTTGTTGCGTATCTGGTACGCTATCGAACATATCAACCCCTTTAAGCAAAAATTAATATTTAATTCACAAATATTAATAAATATGAAAATCTATTATTCTTCATTTACATGGGATGTTACATCCTTCCCCCCATTTGTAAATTGTGTCCTCGCAATTTTTATCCACTTATCAAAATAAGTGGGGGTATTTATCCCTCATAGCATTTTCAGATTCCCACGTTGCCTCTTCAATCATATGGTTTTTCCAAAAAACCTTTACCTGATGAATTACCTTATTCTGCAACACCTGCTCTCTGCGGTCCAGAATCTGGACTGGTAGTTCATCATAAGAGAGATTCTCTTCCAACTGAACTACCTCTGGGCTCAAAACATGAGATGGATCTGGCATATACTTTCTCAACATCGAAACATGAAAAACATTGTGTACCTGGGATAAACTTGGAGGTAAATCTACTCTGTACGCAACTGATCCAACTTTTTCCAGAATTTCATAAGGTCCAATGAACCTCGGAGTCAACTTTCCCTTCCTACCAAAACGCATCACAATTTTCCAAGGAGAAACATTGAGAAAAGACATGGTCACCTACCTCAAAAGAAAGATCTTTCCTCCGGTTATCCGCATAATTTTTCTATCTGCTCTGAGTTGTTCTCATGTGCTTCTGAATCAACTGAACTTTCTCTACCATCTCTTCTACCAATTCTGGTCCCATCAGCTTTCTTTCACCTACTTTATCCCGAAAAGCTGGAATTCGACAACGCTTTCCATACAATTCCTCAAATGGAGCCATCTGTATACTGGAATGAAAAATGTTATTATAAGAAAAATCAACCAAAGAAAAGTTGTTGGTCCCAACTTCCCTGGTAGTCCATTGAGAAAGCACGTAACATATCCTCCAAGGTCTGAATAGTTCATTCTGACTACCCATCTGATTGAGGATGAAAAGCTGTACTAAAGTTTAATTCAGTACCCAATGACGTCTGAAGGCCTTTCCAAAATTAAGAAATGAACATGGGATCACGATCAGATATAATGGAGAGGGGAACTCCATGCAACCTGACCATCTCTTTAACATACAACCGAGCAAGTTGATCTCGATGCAAAGTATCTCTAATATGAAGGAAATGAGCATATTTAGTCAATCGGTCAACTATAACCCAGATTGCATTATTACCTCGAGATTTCTTTGGTAATACCACAACAAATTCCATGGATATATTTTCCCATTTCCACTCTGGCACCGATAAAGGCTGAAGCATTCCTTTCGGTAACTTTCGCTCTGCTTTAACCTGCTAACAAGTCAAACACTTCACAGTAAAATCAGCAATTTCTCCTTTCATTCCATCCCACCAGTAATATTCCCGAAGATCTTTGTACATCTTAGTACTGCCATGATGAACTGAAAACGGAGAACTATGAGCTTCACATAACAAATCATTTTTCAACTGTGAATCACAAGGCACACATAATCTCTTTCCAAACCTCAAAACACAATCATTATCAATGTTAAATTCAGGAAAATTACCCTTATGAACCAACTCTACCTTTTTCTGCAACTCACTTTCTTCCTTCTGTTCTTTCATTATTCTGTCTGATAGAGATGATCTCACTAACACCTAAAACAAAACAGAAGAATTTCCTGCACCAACAACTTCTATGCCAAATTTCATCAAACCAAAAACCAAAGGATCTTGTTCCAAACGTAGCATGGCTAATGAGACATTAATTTTCCGACTCAAAGCATCGACCACATTATTTGCTTTTCCCGTGTGGTAATGGATCGTACAATCATAATCCTTGATTAATTCCAACCATCTCCTATGCCTCATTTTCAATTCATTCTGAGTGAATATATACTTCAAACTTTTGTGATCAGTATATATTTCACATTTCACTCCATACAAATGATGTCTCCAAATTTTTAAATCAAAAACAACAGTAGCTAATTCCAAATCATGTGTAGGGTAATTTAACTCATGTGGTTTCAACTGACGTGAAGCATAAGTAATTACCTAATCATTTTGCATTAGGACTCAACCCAGTCCTTTCAAAAAAGCATCACTGTAGATAACAAACTCATCATTTCTGGAAGGCAGTGCAAAAACTGGAGCATTCACCGATCTCCTTTTCAATTCCTGAAAACAATCATCACAATCATTTTTCCAGATGAACTTAACAACTTTTCGAGTTAACCTAGTCATTGGACTAGATAACCGTGCAATTTTTTCAACAAACCTCTGGTAATAACCTGCCAAACCAAGAAAAATACGAATCTCGGTTATATTTTTGGGTCTTGGCCATTCTTCAACAACTTTTGTTTTTGCAGGATCAACGGTTATGCCATTTTTTGAAATAGTGTGACCAAGGAAAGGAATTTGTTGTAACCAAAACTCACACTTGCTGAATTTTCAATAAAGTTTCTTTTCTTTAAAGGTTTTTAAAACAACCCTTAAATGACTTTCATGTTCCTCTTTACTTTTTGAATAAACTGAAATATCATCAATGAACACAACCACAAAATTATCCAAGAACTCACGGAAAATTCTATTAATAAGATCCATGAATACAGTAGGTGCATTGGTTAAACCAAAAGTCATAACTACAAATTCATAATGTCCATATCTAGTACGAAAAGCGGTCTTTGGAACGTCGGCTTCTTTTACTTTCAACTGATGGTACCCCGACCTCAAGTCAATCTTCGAAAAATATTGAGCTCCCTAGAGTTGATCAAACAAATCATCGATATGAGGCAAAGGATACTTATTCTTAACAGTGATGTTATTCAATGCTCTATAATCAATGAAAAGTCTCATTGAACCATCTTTCTTTTTAACAAACAAGATAGGAGCACCCCATAGTGATGTGCTAGGTCGAATGAAACCTTTATCTAATAACTCATTCAATTGCTTCTTTAACTCTAAAAGTTCAATTTGAGCCATTCGATAAGGGGGTTTTGAAATTGGATTAGAATCAGGAACTAAGTCAACAGTAAATTCAAATTCCCGATCAGGTATAATACCAAGCAACTCATCAGGAAAAACATCAAGGTACTCATTTACCACTGGCACATCATTAATCTGAATAGTTCCTTTGTTTTCAACAATATGTTCAAGGTAACATTCATTTCCATATTTTACCAGTTTTTCGACTTCCTGATATGTTATCAAAAGCAAGGGTTCATTCTTGTACACAAGATGAAAATCATTTTGAAAAGAAACCTCTTTAGATCTGTAGTCAATCATAGCATGATAAATAGAATGCCAATACATGCCCAATATAACATCAAACTCTACTAGAGGAAAAATAATAAGTTTTGCAGGTAGATTCTTTCCACACACAAGGACATGAATGTTATTATGTTTTCTTTTTATCTCAACATTTCCTCCAGGAGTTTTTACCGTAAGTTCAGTATTAATATCATGAGATGGAATTCCCAATTTACTAGAAAACTTTTCAGAAATTAAAAAGTGTGTAGACCCTGAATCAAACAACACATTGGCATAATCTGAAAAAACAAACAATGTACCTGATACAACTTCATTTGATGGCCCAACATCTGCTGAAGTAGTTGCAAAGGATTTCGCCGCCCCTTTCTGCTTGTAGTTTTGATGCTTTCCTTCAGTTGAGTTCCTTGTTGGACACTCATTTGCATAATGACCCATTTCATTGCACTTAAAACATTTTACTGATTGTAAATCAGATTTTGTCTTACCATTACCCTGATCTTTTTCAGTGCAATTACGAGCCTTATGTCCCATTTTACTACATTGGTAGCACTTACCAGAATTCAAAATACATTCCCCAGCATGCTTTTTACCACAATTTTCACAAACTGTAAACTTAAGCTTTATACCATCAGACTTTTTTGAAGAGTTCTTCCCTTTGTCCTCCCACCTTGACCTCTTATTTTGTTGTTTGTCAAAGAATACTTGATCATTGAAAAACTCCATTTCCACCTTCTCCGGACAACAAACATGTTTTTCATAACTTTTGAACTCACGAGAAGGAAAAGCCCTTTGATTCTTTGGATTTAATCCTGTGTAAAAACGATTGATTTTACTATCAATATCTCGTATGATGTTTGGAGAATACCTTGCCAGTCGAGTGAAATTTTCTTCATAAACAGCCACTAAGTCATCCTCCTGCCTCAATTCCAGAAATTGTTTTTCCATCCTAAGACGAACCACCTTAGGAAAATATTTCTTCAGAAACATACCTTTTAATTCATCTCAATCAAGAGCATCAATCTCCTCACTATCCCTGATATTTTTCACCATCGACCACCACTGATCAGCTTCACCTTCAAAATGGTAAACATCGAGACTAACCTTTTGATGTTCTGAACAACCCATGACATCAAAAATCTTTTCCAGTGCTTTAATCCAACCTTGAGCTAGCACCGGATCAGATGATCCTCTGAATGATGGGGGATGTTGCCTCATGAAATGCTCCACTACTGACATGTTATTCTATGGTTAATCTGGAGGATCTCGTACGTGGATACCACCACCATTTATAGCCTGAGTCAACTATTCCATCACTGCAAAAAACTGTTCAGTTCCGATTCTGACCATCTCAGGTTGTTGATTGGGAAGGTTGTCTTCCTCCTGATGTCGTCCCAACATAGCTGCCCTGTTTCCTCTGCATAAAACCATTCTAAACAATGAAATATCTTAGGCGAAGCAACATGGTAATTTGGGAATGCTATATGATGTCAATATTAACATAAATTACTTTATGGATATTAATTTAACAATATCCTAACTCCTAAAGTTATCTAAACCAACCTCTGATACCAACTATAAGGACATGGCCTTAAACATTACATAATATTGAATTAAATTAATAATTCACTTTGAGGATCTTTTCAGGTTTAGAGTTTTAATGAATTAGGACATAACTATCACATCTCAAAATATTACAAAGTAGGAAATTCTACCTAGAATCCACTTTTTTTATAAAATAAAAACTCTTGAAAAAAAGTCATGTCTAATTCCATGTTAAAGAGAGCATGGTTTTTCCTTGATCCCATCCTTGACCCTATTCATCTTTACGTCCTTTGAAAAACATTTCAGAACTTGGGATGAGCATAAAAGGCTCAGTAAGGGTTATAAAAAAGTGAATGAAAACATTTGATCATAAATACATACAAAACATGGACTCTTTTACTTACCTCATGAAATCATAAGATTTATCAAAAAACACATAGAAATCATAAATCATAAAGGTAACTTGTGGCATCCATACCATACTTACATTGTAGCTATCAAAGCTACATAGGGAGTTACTTTGAAATACCCATCACAGTATATTCCCTAAATATCTTAGGAGAAACATTCACGTTTACCTCTATCACGTTACCCAATGCATTAGAGAGCTATCTCAGGCTCACCCTCCCTAGGATTATCACAGAACCACCCGTATATTTAAATATTTTCCAAGAACCATAACATAATCATAACACATAACAAAATCATAAAAAAAAGATAACATTCCACATTGCAATAATAAAATATCATTTCAAGATATTGAAATAATAAATCCATTCTCAAAATCATTTTAAATACCAAAATACATAAAAAGAGTATTTGGTATTTATTTTTCCTTTTATAAACATTCCGGCTTGTTAAGGAAGCCAAAGATCAAATAATACTCGTGGCGGAGGAAACGTCGTTGTCACCGCTTACGTTAATGAAACATTCCTTTTTGTCGTTTAGTAAAACGATTCGTATAAAAATATTCCCTTTGAATAAAATTAAATGTCAAATGGGTTTATACACCGTAAAAAAATAAAGTCGTGTATAAGAAATGCCTCAATGAAAGGAGATTGAGAAGAAGTCCCTTACCTCGTGTCCGACCTGACCCCTTCGTTCTTTAATATCCTGAATAATAAACTAATGATAATTTCTAATTGCTTAAGAACCTTTTTCAAGTTTATTATTCCATTTATATCACTTATTACCATGTTATAATCATTATGTAATCATTTAAGTTAATAACGTTCATTTTGTTGATATTTGGTACTTGAATCAAAAATGGACTTCTTATAATTACATGTTGTTCATGTGGTAAAAGGTTCATTATATCCAGAATGATATTCATGATTTGGGTATCATATATATCATATATATCTAGAATGTACATGTATTTATAATAGTACCTAACTTTTGGAGGTATGAAATGAAATGCATCGTTCATGGAGACGGTAAGTCGTACGTATGCATGAACACTACTTTCATTTATATTTCTTATTTTAATGGAATTAAAACATAATGATAAATAGTTATATTATAATTCAAGTATAATATCATATACAGTTTCATTAACTATATCCTTTATACATCCCACATAGGGCATTAACGAGTCACATCACTATGAGGGGGTGGTAGTCCGCACTTCCTCAAATGAGATTATCGTATTTACCCACCATGGAAACCATAATGGTTTGATATAATTGGGAATTAAAGAAGCATAAAGAATTCATAAACATAATATATATCATATATAAATACAGTTCCATGATAATGTCCACCATGAGAGGCAGTAAGATGTAATTGAACAATCATCGTTTCGTGAGGTGTTAGTCTTCCATCCACAGAAACATTATATTCTTCAACCATTAGATGGAGGTGCGTGTAAGTGTAGTTCGAATCCTTATAATAAAAAAATCCTAGTATATTGAGGATACTGGTTTTTTTACTAAATAAAATAAATAAAAAGAGTTTAGGGGTTGGAGAAGCAAAATAAATGAAAACGATTTAAGAGAAATTGTTACCTTTAATTTAGGAAACTTCCTTTGGTTTAAACCAAAAGGACTTCTTAAGTACCTTCTGCCTATGTTAAGGCTTATAGAAGGAGGAGAGGGATGTAGGGAGCTTAATTGGGCATAGTTTGGATGAGCCAAATGGCTTTAGAGGTGTGAGGAATTGCATAGAAGTGGTCTCTTTTTATAAGGGAGAGGAGGGGCTCTTTAGGAAAGAGTGAAAATATTATTTTATAAAATATTGATATTCGGTTTCTAATGGTCCAAAAATCATTATGGTCAAATTTAAGATGACTCATAACCGAAATAAAATTATCCAATCAGAATTGGAAATGTTTTGAATAATATTTTAATCATTATAATCTTATTTATTTTAATCATTTATTAATGAGGTAAATACTGGATCATTATTGTGTCATAAATAATTTAATTTATTTGATGTCGAAAAATAATAAAACAAATACCATGATGTAGTAAATTGTTTTATCTTTACAATTAATATTTATAGTCGAACAGATAATTTATATAACCCCTTCTAAAAATTAATTTACTAAAAGATATTTGCTTTTGTCATTTTTTTCTTTTCTTTAAGTTAATTATTCTAAATTGTCATTACCACACCCAAGTGGCTTAAAGGGGTCCCAAAATAGACACAAATATTCTAATGGTCTTAAATGACTCAACCAATAATATTTGGACAAGTGATAAGGTAATTTTGAATGATTATAATATTCTTTTAACCTTGAATTACCCTATTTACCTTTAACCGTGGTAAATAAAAGTCAAAAGTTACTATTCACCAAAAATTATTTTCATCTTATTGAACCACATTTTACTTCTTGATAAAAACCATGTATGTCATATTTTTGAAATTCAATTCATATAAGTGGTAAAATTCCATTTAAATGAAAAATTCAGTTTTTTAACTACCACTAAGTGGTGTCGCTATTCATCAAAAATTGATGTTTTTCAGAAAAATACCAAAAATTCAGCCTAAGATATATTTGATATTCTGAATTCATAAATGATGTCTATTTTCCAAATTAAAAACATATAAGTGGCATTAATTAATTTAAAAATTAATTCCCGTTGTTAAAACAAATAGAGTGTTTTAAAGAAACAATAACTATCAATAGATTGATACTTGTTTATGTCTAATTTCAAAGTGAAATTAAATCCAATGACCAAAATTGGATTAAATAGTAAAAATATATTTTAATTACACTTTAAAAAAAATTAAAAAGATAATCTAACAATATAATTAAAGTATATTGAAATGCACTTTTGAATTAAAATACAATATTTTTCACTATTCATTAAAAAAATGAACTTTATTAGAAAAATACCAAAAATTTACCCAAAGCAAAATTTGATGTCCCCATTCTAAAGAAGTATTTTATTTGTTCAATTAGAATGTATTAAAGTAACCAAAACTATATTTGAAAAGGGTTCGCCATTAAAAGGCGATAAATCGGCCATTTAATTTATATTACGCTTAAAATTAGATTCATTCACTTTTTATGCCTCTAACTTTTATTGGATAAATATAAATACATGTATAATCATATTATAGTTAGTTTTGTTCATTACCACCAATAAAATGTCTAGGAGTTAACTACCATTTAAAATAATAATATTATATTATTAGTGTGCAACGTAAGATTCCAAAGAAACCTGTTGTTGTGTATCGGGTACGCTATCGAACATAGCAACCCCTTTAAGCTAAAATTAATATTTAATTAACAAATATTAATAAATATGAAAATATGTTATTCTTAATTTACCTGGTATGTTATAGTTTCAACCATTATAATGGTTTCATGACCATAATTGAATAAGTTAGTAGAATTTTAAAACCCTTTGTCCTTGAATGTGATAAAATAACACATCTCAGTTGGTGTTGTTGTTTCTAGTATAAAAGGAGGTGAAAGGAGAGATGATAGTGAATTATTCCATTATCATAAAAAATTACAGCACATATAAGGTACTGTAGTTTTCAAAACATTTGGATGAAAGGAGATGAGGAAATAAAAAAGAAAGAAAAGAACTTGAAAGAAAATAAAATAAATGAAAATGGAAAATTTACCTCTTGAATATATCTTACTTAGGAGCCTCTTTAGAGGAGTGTTTTTGGTATTTTCAAGAGAACAAGGTCTTATGTACATGGGGAAAAGCTTCAGATGATATTTTAGTATAATTTAGGCAAGCAACGAGTCTTTAGAGGAATTATGTGAAGAGGTAAAGATCAGTGGTATTTATAGTGGAGGAGAGGAGGGGTTTCCAAATATTTTTATCATTTGTATAATAAATTTTCTCAAGAATATGAACTAAATTAGTTCTTATGAAAAAAATTCAATAGATAATGTGATTTAAAAAAAAATTTCTTACATCATCAATAATTTTAGGAAGAGTGTATTTAACTTATAATGTATTTATACGCAAAATTACTATATTTCACTATCCATAAAAAATTAATGCATTTTAAAAAGAGCCCAAAGAAACACCCATTACATTTTTTTTCAAGAAGATTTGAAAAATGAAGTCCATATTATGAAGATATTGTTTTATATATGATAAATTTAATTTTTAGTTATATTTATAATTTAATTGAAAAATAAAAAATTTAAAATTAAAACTGCTTTTCTAACACATTGAAAAATTACTTAAGGTCTCATAAAATTATCTTCTAATAATAAGTCATCAAAATAATTATTTATGAATAAATTTTTTGAAACTAATGTGTCTTTTAATTTATTACATAAATCGTAGAATATTAGTTATATATACATGACATTCAAAAATACACACACTTTATTAATGAATTTTAAAATTTCTCTTTAATTATAATATGATATAATTATACCATATTGTCACTTATAAGATAAATGAGGAGTCACTTATAAGATGGATAAATTAGAATTTCATCGATAAAGACCACCAAAAATATTTATAGGTAGTCTCTAAATACTCTTTTCATTAAATCCATTACTATTTGAAAGGAATTAGTGAGACCAAAAAGAATAACTCTGAGCCCATAGTGTCCACACCTCCTTTAAAAGGATGTTTTAGGAATATCTTCCTTACAAACCTTTACATGGTGATATCCTAACTGATGGTCTACCTTATAGAAATAATTGGCCCCATGAATCTGATTGAACAAGTTATCTATCTAAGGTAAGCGTTACTTGTTCTTTATCATTATTTTATTGAACTCACAATAATCAATGAAGAGGGACATTGAACCATCCTCATTCTAGATTAAGAGGATTGGTCCTCCCCATGGTGAAGCACTCAGGTATATAAAACCCCTTATCAAGATTCTACTATAACTTCTTCTTCATCTCTTCTAGCTCAATAATGACCATTCTATAAGACGTATTTGATATATTTAGTGATCCAAGAATAAGATCAATTCAGAACTCAAACTCTTTCTCATGAGGAAGACAAGTCAATTCATCAGGAAATACATCATTGTAGTCCCCTATATTGGTTATGTCTTCGATAATGATTATTTATTTTGGCTCAATCATTTGAGTAAGATATAATTTATCACAAGGTTGTAATCCACACACATGAGAAAATTATTCAAAAGGATATTCATCTTCCTCATAATAGTTGTAATGAATTTGTGTATTCTTTACGATGTGAAGAGTGATCACCCTTTCCCAATAGTTGATTTTGGATCGGGGTAAAGATAGCCAATTCATGCCCAAGATAAAATCAAACTCAACAAAGGGAATTATAATGAACTTTTTTGGGAGGTTCATTCCAAAGACATTAACTAGAAAGAATTTACATACCTTGTATGCAATAATAGGACCATTTTTTATTCTCGCATATAACCCAATCTACAAATTTTGAGGTGGTATTTTAATAGTTCTACTAAACATTCATGATATTAAATAATGACTAGAACTAGAATCAAGTATTATGTTCACTATTATTAAATTAATAACTAACATACCTGTGATGACATTATTTTCTAAATCCACCTAATTAGTAGTGATAGAATAATCCCTTCTTTGTTTTCTAGGAGTTTTTTGTTGATTTCTTTAGAAAAGCCTTTTCTTATGAATATTGTTTTCATAATGCCCATGCTACATGAAATTTTAACATTGCACTACAGGATAAGTGTCGATCTGAACCATCCTTTCTTCTTCCATGTTAGTGGGATTCTTCATATATATACCAAAGTTCTTAGCTAGATGTCATATTCTTCCACATTTGAAGCAATTCATTGTTCCCTTCATATAGTTCCAAGGATGTTTCTTCCCATAATTTTGACACGTGGGATGTGCGATCTTCTTTCCACCATGGGTTTTATTTTCAGAAAAACCAATATTAGACTTCATTTTTTTATTTTTTCATCATGCCCAGCACACCATTGAGAGTCTCTAATATACATTTAAACCCTGAGAACACAATAAAAAATCTTTTTATAAATGTTAAAGTCATGAATTTACAACACTTTTCTTAGACTCATATTTAGTTCGCTAAAGAAATGGTTCACCTTGATTTAGGTGTTCATGATAAATCTTGAGGCGTATATTTAAAGTCTTGTGATGTTTTATTCATACTACCCCAATGGACTCATCTTCCTTATACTTGAGTGTGAAGAACTATCATTCCATATTGAGGTGGAGGGTTTGGGGAAAATATTTATTGAAAGAAAAATCTTGAATTCCTCCAAATCCATGGAATCAATTTCCTCTTGGGACTTCATATTTTTGATCAGTTTCCACCACTAATCATATTCCCCATCAAAAAAATTGACTACCAATATGAATATATCTTTTCATAGCACTAGAGGACAGAGAATATATTTTCAATAGAGTAATCTACTATTCCGTGATGAGGGGACCTATAGATCCACTAAACAAGGGAGGACTTTACCACATAAATTATTCAATGACAGCTTTCTATTTCCATGGAAGAGGATGGAGTTCCACATGATTCAAGTTATTATTCATAACTTTTACTATATAATCAAGTTCTATCATAATGTTTTGAGCACTGATTCCCATCATATCATTCATATCAGACATATCATTAAGGAAATCATCACATTTCCTATCAAATTGATTATTGGCATGTTTTCTTTTGTTTCCTACCATTAGATATAAAAGATAAACAATAAATAAGGTGATTGGAAACAAAGATATTAATCACAAAATGGAAACTTTAAACGTAAAAGGGTAAAATATTAATATTAAAGTATCTCTTAACTTTTTATTCCCTATGGTTCGATCTAGGTTATCCATGATTTTTTTCTTCCCATTTATTTTTATGGTATTATTTTTTTATGTTCCCTTAATAATGGTTTCTACTAATCTTATGAATTTACCAAATTATATCCCTAATATTTTCAAAATATTAGTGTAGCAAGGACCGTTGTCATGCATCGGTTCACATTTAAGTCTATCTTAATGAGGTGTTTTCAGGTTTTACCCCTAGATAAATTTCTACGAAGGCCACATCTAATTTTTTGTATCCAGACAGGGATGTATTTTCTTGATAACCCACTTACTCTATACTTACCAAAATATAGGGATGTTTTCTTATACTTAGTACCATCCTTAAGGTTCATACAGTATTTCTCCATTCCTAATCTAAAAAAATAACTATACCTTCCCTTGATACCAACTATAGAGACCCATATCTTGTACACATATCATTACATTATTTTAATCATAATTAAACATCAAATTACTAGCCATGTATTGTAAAGTCTAGAGTATTAGAACACTAGGTACATAAAACTGATAACATGGGACTAAATAAAAAACTTCACTATTTAATTGTCATAAATAGCTCTTAACTCTAATTGTGCTCAAACATATTCTTAGTATAACCTAGGGATTACATGAACAAAGGGATGTTCTAAAAATACATGAAATTTAATAAACATAATAATAATGCTTTATCACATGGGTTAGAAGGCATGACATAATGATATAAAAAGTCATGGAACATTTGGAATCATAAAATATAATCATGGGATCATATTACCATGGGGTCATAGTAATGTGGAAGCAACATAAAACGTGACTTTAGTGTGATTAAAGGATCTTTGGACATAGACGAGAACAAGTCAAGGTTAACCACCAAGATCTTTACACATGGTACCATAGTTCAAGGATAACTAACAAGACTGTTGCACATAAAATTTCATGAGACTAAATGTTGCCCAATTAATTTGAGAATTATCTAGGTGCAACCATCGTATAATGTTTAGGAATATGTTTTCCACATACATAATCATAAGGGTTTCTATAGAAAGAAATGGGTATCGTAATCATGTTATAATGCATAATAAATGGGTGTATCATACAAATATCCATAAAAAAAGAAATCAAAAAAAACATGGACATTCACAAGTAAAAATAGACATATATCTTGGTAAGTGATTTCAAACATAATCGATAACATGTATGAAGTCTATTTAAGAAATTGTAGCATTAAAACATTTTGGTGTGGTTTTAAGGAAAAAACTAAGGAACCCATAAAATAGAAAAGGGAATAATATTATTTATTAATACATAAGTGAACCTAGAAGTTTTTCATAATAAAAATACTGATTTTATAAAAAAAGGTGACTTAAAATATATGATATATTTCACTTGAAATTGGGTAGGAATTCAATAATTTCCCTTAAAATGGGTTTTTCCGTGAGGTAATGAGAGCGGAACTGAAAACAAATATATCCTTGAAAGAGAATGATGATTGGATATTGATTCATGATTTTATAGAATTTAAATATAATTTAGATTATTTATATAAAAATAATAGATAAATTTAATTGGGTTAAAAGAAAGAAAGATAAACCTGAAGGAATAGTGGAGGTTTCGGTAGAATCGCATACTTTAAGTAAAAACGTGTTCTTCACATGATCTTAATGTCCTAGATAATAAAATTAAAATCATTAATTAGTATTTATCAAACCAATTAATCTTCTAATTTATTTATTATTGTCCTATTAAGTTCATTCATGACCTTTTTGATGGGTTTATAGGTTCAATTACATTGTTAGGGATAATATGTTTCCTTGGTTTCCATGATTGGTTTACTTATATAGATTTTAGGATAAAATTTAAGATTATAATGGTTGTACATTATTGGAGTTATATGTTATTATTAAATATATTTACGATTACATGGTAATACAATTCATTTGTTTATTTGGATTAAAGATGAATCATTTTACAAAACATTAATAATGACAATTTTGGTTAATTGAGAGTTTTTAAACACAATGACCATATTTTTCGTTATAAATTAATTCCATGTGTAAAAAAATTTCCAGAACCATAAATTAGATATAATACACATATTATAGCCTGGTTCAACCATAAAATGGTTTCATAACCCTAATTTATGATGGTAATAGAAATTGAAAACTCATCGTCCTTGAACATGATAGAGTAACACATCTCAGATGGTGCTTTCAACTCTAGTATAAAAGGAGTAAAAAAGAGAGATGATGGTGAATTATTCAATTACCATAAATAAAATGCACTAAATTTATGGTTATCGAGTTATCATAACTTTTTCATGAAAGTATGTGATAAAAAAAGACATAAAAGAATGTGAATGAAAATAAAAGAAATGAAAAGAGGAATTTACCTCTTGAATATATCTTCCTTGAGGTCCTCTTTAGGCTAGAGGTTTTGGTATATTGATTAGAAAAATGGATTCTGGAATTGGGGAGAGGAATGGAAAGAGATTTTAGTAGAATTTAGAGAAGGAATGAGGCTTCAGAATAGTGAAGAGAAGAGGTAAAGAGGTGTGGTATTCATAGTGGAGGAGAAGAGGGGTTTCCAAATATTTTAATCATTAGATTAATATATTTTCTCAAGACTATGAATAGTCATGATACATGTCACCAAAAAAATAAATAGAGCATGTGAGTTTGAACTAAGGTTCCGTACATCATCAATGATGCTAGGAATATAGTATTTAACTCATATTGTATATATACTGTAAATTACCATATTTCACTATTCATCACAAATTTAATCATTTCAGAAAAATACCAAAAAACAACCTTAAATATTTTTTCATGTGTATAAAAAAATATTAAGCCCATTTTATGAAAATAATTATCTATATATGGGATATCTAATTTTTAATTAAAATTATAATTTCCTTGAAAAATACAATTTTTAAAATTAAAAATGGTTTTCTAAAACATTGAAATATTAATTAAGGTCTCATAAAATTATGTTATAATAATAACTCATACAAATACTTATTTATTAATTAAATTTATGAAAATAAATTTTATTTTAATTTATTTCATTAATTATAAAATTTTAGATAAATATTCATGACATACAAAAATTAAAACACTTTATTAATAATTCTTAAAATATCTATTTAATTATAAAATGATATAATTACACAAAATATTCACGTATAAGATGGGTAAATTTTTTTATGCTTTCATTTGTGAGTTTAATATTACATTGGTCAGTTTATTTTTCATAGGGGTCACATTATTATTCCAAAGTTCCAGTTACTATTTCATCGGTATATATTCTTTAACATCAAGAGATACCATTTCATCACAAATTCCTTATTTATAATGTTTGTATAATGTTATATATGTAATATTATGTGAATGTACTATAATAAATTATTATAATAAGGGAATTCCATTGAGAAAACTTTGGGTCATTACCGGCCTAGTCTCTAGTAGAAGATATCTGAACATGTTCAGTTGATCAGAAAGTATTTGGTGACCGTGCAGTGTAGGAAAAAATCATATGTTGACCATCAGAGATGTCCTATATATTTTGAGGTTGGTCATAATGTTTTCCCTTGGGTTACTCATAGGGTTGGGGATGGTCAAACTAAGAAATATTGAAAGCTATTTCCTGGGTTTTTTCAGACTGTTTGAAATATTGGAAAGGGTTGGTCAAGTGGGGTAATGTTTAGCACTTCCACTATTCTATAGTACAATTCATTATTTGTTTCACATGTCATATCTATGAACATATCATTCATATCCTTCCCATGTGATATACATAGATATTTTTGATATTTGTGTTGATGCATACTTTAAGGATAATCTGAAAATGGATATGGATCATAGTGAGAAATATCATTCAGGTTTGAATATACCATCTATATAGGTGTAGTGGAAACATTGGAGAGTTCACGAGGTGACCTATGAGAGGGTTATGATACAAAAACATAGTGACCAGACTTGTTCACTGTGACCTCATAGTTATACTTTGACCATATATGGGATTATCTATTATAATTTTTGGAGGTTTTAAGATCCCATTTTTCTAGGTACGTTTCTCTATGTGTATTTGTTTAACAATTCCATTCTATTTTGTTTTGGCCGTAAAGTATGTAATTTGATTAAATTATTTATTGGTATGTAAGGAATATTGAAAAGTATTTATGAGTGTCTATAAAGAAGATTTTTTTAAAAAAAATGACCTAATATTCATGGATTTATAGTTTTTTGAATTAATAAATTCTGATTACAAATGGGATAAGTGTTTCATAGGTTCTTAGTGAGTTGAGAAACTTTAATGTTTATTTGTATTGTTTGAAAGGAAATTGGATTAAAATAAATAGCATAACATTTATACATCATGTGAAGGAATTACATTTTGTGTAATTGTTTGATGGTTTTAATAAAATTAATCTGAGCTGATCGATATTTCATCATCTTATATTAAAAAAAATTACATGATGTGTAATCAAGATTCGCGATGTGTAAATGTCAGTCTTGATGTATTAAACATGTTTTTTGGAGGATTTTCATTCCAATACACTACATCTCTTCTCCAATATACCCTAAGAATTTCTCGAGGTGATTTTGGGGTGCCAAAATCACTTCTAGATGCCTTTTTTCTGTGACAGGCCTCTAGTAATTGGTTCTTGCCTTATTTATTCTTTCTCTTCCTTCTTCTCCAACCGTTTTGGAAAAATCCTCTCACCAAATTTCATTTATGGTTTTGATTATTATTCATTTTGATATTGGAAAATCATAACATTCAGCCTTACCTTATTCCACATTTTTGTTTTTTGTTAGATCATTGGTTAAATTTAGGGGTCCAAATCTTAACCCTATTGCTAGATATGTGTCAATTTTATGCAATATTGTGATAGCACCAATGTAGGGTTCACCCAAAAAAATTAAATAAATGAATTTGATTATTCTTTTATGTCCTTTTTTCAATTGTCTTCTGACTTAGAAAATAGCTACCCATTGGGTGAGAAAACATTTGAATATAATTGAATTGGATAAATAATTAATATATGTATAAAAAGACCTATGATCTGGGGTGATTTCTTTTTATAAAACTCTAAATTGTGTCCTATTACATATTGATATAACTGTTATTGTATTGTGATATAAATACACGTGGTATATGAATGATAATAAATAATTATCATAATTAACCATTGATATATATGACGTGATATTGTTATATACATACTTTATAGTAGGCATCATGTTCCATGTTGTAAGGCTTATTTTAGGATCGACCCTGCCACATGCAAACTCATATGTTGTAATTTTGATATTAAGTAGTATCAGCCAAATCCCATGTTATAATACTTATAAAGATTGGGTTATGCCCAGTCCCATGCTATAATACTTATGGGTATTTGTCCTAGATGATGTAATACTTGTAGGGTTTTGACTTGGATAGTTGTGGTTAAACTTTGATTATATGGTTATGGTTGGCATGGTCGTAACACATGCTTAGATATATTCTAAAATCACACCAATTCTGGTTATTTTACATTGATTATATGGTTGTGGTTGGTGTGGCCATAATACATGCTCATGGATATTATGGAACAAAGTTAATGTGTATTTTTTTTATTAATTATAAAATGAATTAATAGACATGTTTATCTATTTTTGTCATTTACTTCTAATACAACTGGTTTTGATTAGACAAGTGTTTTCGAACTATTGATTTATACTCACACCTTATATGGGCCATCGATTAATACATGAGTAGATTATGTTGACACATGTTTCGATAATGGAAGAAGACCTTGATGTTAATTTCTTGTTTTTGGATGGGATGGAGTTTGGATATTAGACTTACATGGGGGTTGCGACCTAGGACATGAGTCTTTTATTAGGACTGGTATATTTTTCTTGGATTGTTGTTTCATGATATTTAGTTATATTCCAGAACATCAAAACATTTTTCATTATATATTTTGTTGGATTATATAGTTGACTTCTATTGTTGTATTCCTATTAGTCTTTACTTTGATTGTTTCCATTCCATTATAATTGAAGTTCACATATGATTATGTTGTCACTATGGGGTTTAAATAATGTAGTCAAGTTTCACTGAATTCTTATCAATATAATTTTACCCATTTTTTTATTAAAAAAATACACCTATTGGGATGAATTAACTTCCTATATTTCTAGACACATTGATTCCTATAGCATTAATAATGTAAATAAAGAATAGAAAATGGTATTTCTATAAGGTTCTCCCCCAAATGTTGGTTATTTTTTCCTTGATGTGTTAATTTGTTATCCAATTTTTTTATCACTAGTATATGAATGTGATAAAAAGAGTGATATGGTATAATCCATGAATCAATTTCTAAATTATTTGATTTTATTCCAGATGAAACTACATAAAAAATTTGAAATTAATTTCCATATAAAAATCATAGTCTCTCAATAAGTACTTTATATCCCCCTATTACAGTCTTTACTCTCCCAATTCGTAGGTATATTATTATAAAAATAAATATATAGCGCCCCGGCCCCATAAGCCCAGAGCCAGTCCATAAAATTTTTAGTTTGGAATGATGGGATGGAATTAAATTTAGAATGACTGATCAATTTATCAGTCCCAAAAAAACTATAATACATACATGATACCCATAATACATTATAAAATAGAAAATAAAAACATCATACATAATAAAATGAAAGAAAATAAATCCATTAAATATTATTCTAATATTTCTTCTTGATAACCTAGTGAAAGGAAACACAATAAGGTGATCTCAAATGCTCTGTAAGGGTAAGTAAATACAAATAAATAATTAATCATTGAGAATAAATACACATGGATGTAACATCCCGGTTATGGGTTCCACCTAGAGGTACTCCGTACTCCGTAGGTCACATGGCCTCAAACGCATTTCCCCAAACACTAGAGGCTTCCGACTAGAAGATAGGGCCTTGGGTGTGATGATGGGGAAGTTATTCCCTCATTGGAAGAGTAACACAATGGAAATAAATAGATAACAGTAGCGGAAGTATGAATAATATTGTACAATAGTGAACAGAAGAATACTAATAGTAAATAAACAACTCCAGCATATTTATAAATAATGATGCATGTCGTAATATCTAGGAATGTATCCAAAAAATTAACAATGTTGGAATTCATTGCTAAACCAATGTACAAAGGTAAAAACAAGTAAGCAACTCCAACAGTATTTCAAGCCTCAGCATGGTCTCATGATCTCTAGCTCCATAGCAATCAAGTACCTAAAGTATAAGGTTGCTTTCCCTGATCTTTACCTTTAATAATATAATCTGTTTGGGACCAAAATCATGACCCAAACAGGGTGTGAAATGAATCCCAATAGGAAACCACCCAAAGATCTATGCCTAACTGTCAGTTAATATATATAACAGGAAAATACTCTAAATTAAGTAATAAACAAGGAAGTACTCAAAAGTAAACAATTCTACAGTTTCAACCACATTCATTTACATTTATTTAAATTTAAACCAAACATTCACAAGTAACACTCTAGGAAAGTTCTCACAGTCTAACCCCTCTAATTTAAATTATCATATAACAATAAAGATAAAACAACACCCTGGGATAGCTCACAAGTTCTAACCCCTTTGGTCTCATGAAAACAAAGACTCACTAAGGAATCACTCACCATCAATTCCCCCTATAGTATTTTAATGATAAACTACAGACTCTCTAAAGAAGCACTAAATTTAAATTCCTCTTGTGGTATCATAACAATAACTATATACACTCTGAGGGAGCGCACTTCATCAATCCCCCTTATGGTCTCGTAATTTGAAACGTAAAATAGACACTTGGGGGAAGTCGTTGACATCAATTCCCACTATGATCTCACTATACCATGTTCCCACAGCCCTGTGTAAAGTAATCATGCACAAAAGATATTCCAAATCGAAGTTAAATCACAAATAATACTTCGCTAAGAAACTACAATGCATATCACAAGCATTTCAAATAGTACCAACTCCATACTAATAATACTAGGCATGGAATGCATAATAGCCTAACAGTAAATTCTAGAACCAATGGTCAATATCCTATCAAACATGGGAAAACACATCCATAGAAAGGTAAATAACCCTATTTAAAATAAAAATATCCATACCCAAGAAAACAAGATATGAAAGACATTAACAGAGTTAAATTCCCTAAACATGCAATACCCTAAACTAGGGTATTGGGAACTTTTTCATATATAATTCAAAGAAACCCTACATAAAGGCACAGACTACCTACCTCAACTTTGTATGATCGATATAGTTGAACCTCGGCCTTTGAATTGACCTAGAATGTCATAGATCTACAGAAATTTCAAAAAACAGTCAACCATATATATCTCAGGAAAGAAGGGGAATTAAGAGAAGAGGCTCCAAAAGAAAGAATAACTCACTATTTCGATTCCAATGAAATAGATAACGGTTGATTCGAAGAACGGATGGTCAATCAGGGGATCCAGGAAGAACCAATGATATACGTCGCTCCTAAACGAGATGGGCCTAGAAGAATATGTTTTGGTCAATTAGGTGCAGCCCCAGTCCATTTAATGAATTGAAAATAAATATACATGTGGGGTACTTTAAAATTACATTGTGTTTATATTCCTTTACCGAGTCTCGCTTTAGTCAGTCTCTAGGTCACCCCACATGGCCATGTACTCGGTCGTTACATGGCCAGTACACGGCTACCCACAGCAACTAGGTACACGGTGTGTACTCTTAAGTACATGGTGTGTACTCCATAAATTTCAAAAATTTCCATTTTTCTCAAAAACATAGTAAAACAAGATCCATACCTGATATAAAGATACTAGTTCCTAAAAACATTCCCCCTTAAAGAAATTTGTCCCCAAATTTCCCTAAGAAGGTGGAGAAGAAGAAGAATACTCCAACAGCTCTGGCCATTATGTTCATACATCGGTCTCCCTCTACCAAGTCATGTCATGTACTCTCCCATGTTGCTATAGAACCCGTACCAGAGGAATTGACTGGAAATGGATAACTTTCATGCTTCGATCAACAGTCTGGATATGATTCTCCTCAAATGAGGTTTCCACCACCAACTCAACCTCCTCAGGTTGAAAAACATTATACGAGTCTAATATGTAATGTCATAGATACGAAACATAGAGACATCATGCATAGCACAGTACCTCTGAGGTAACTATAGCAGATAGTCAACTGGCCTGACCCTCTCCAAAACCTCAAACAGCCTGACGTATCTCGGAGAAAGCTTACTCTATCTCATAATCCTCTTGTGTCCCAACCTCGGTGTGACACATAAAAAACATGATCTCTAACCTCAAACTCTAGAGGTCATATCCATTGATTATCATAAGACTTATTTAATGATAGTGAAGTAGTCATCCTCTTTCGAATCAACTCTACCTTCTTTGTGGTCTCTTGGAAAAGATGAGGTCCCAACATAGATTCCTCTCCTACTTCCAGCTAACACTAGGGTGATCGGCATGTCCTACCATACAAATCATCATAAGGTTCCATCTGAATAGTTTTTTTTTTGAAAACAATTATTATAGGAAAACTCAACCAGAGGTATGTTCTTCTCCCAAAAAACTCCAAAATCTAGGACGCCTGCTCGAAGAATATCCTCCAGCACCTATATCGTACGCTTGGATTGGCCATCTGTCTAGGGTTGGTAAGCTGTAATTAGATGTACTTATGTTCCCAAATCCCTCTGTAGTCCCTTCTAGACCAATGAAGTAAAATGGCTGTCCCAGTATGAAATGATGGAGTATGGAACCCCATGTAGACGTACAATATTTTATATTTACAACCATCCCAGATCATCAACACTTAAGGTATCCTTTATCACTAAGAAGTACGAAACCTTCTTGATTCTGTCAATGGAAACCCAAACTGTATTGTTTCCCTAAGGAGACCATGGTAATCCTATCATGAAGTACATCTCAACATCATTCCACTTCCACTCAGGAATGGGTAACTATTGAAATATCTCTATTGGTCATTGATGCTCCTCCTTCACCTGTTGATTGGTGGAACTTCTCATCACAAAACATGAAACATATATCTTTATAATAGGCCACCAATACTAACGATGTAGATCTTGATACGTCTTGGGGATACCCTGATGAACTACCCAAACTGAGGAATGAATATCCTGTATCATCTCCTCGCGTACGTATACTGACACCCATACACGCCCATGAAAATGAAATATCACATACCCACCTACAGTCTATCAAGGAATAGGGTCTTCTCCAGACACACTCTCTCATAGAACTAGGCCTTTAGAATCTGATAGTTGCCTTGTTTTCACTCAGTCAAGTAGTGTAGAGGTGATAGCTAAAGAAGAAAGAAATGTCTTCCCTATCTATCATGCATCTCCAAATGCATCTCAGAGAATAGATCCATAAGCTTCCACTAACTTCTAGACTTTTAAACTGCTTGTATATGAGTCCTCCAACTCAACACATCAGCTACTGCATTGCATTTCCCAGGTGTAAAAGCAATCTCAATGTAAAAGGATTGAAGGTACTCAACCCACCTTTGCTATATCAAATTCAGATCATGCTGAGTGAAGATGCACTTGAGACTTTTATGGTCGTTTAAAACCACAAAATGCTCTCCCAACAGATAATGTCTCTAATATCATAAACCATGAACAACTACAACAAACTCAAGATCATGCATTGGGTAATTCATCTCATGTGGCCTCAACTATTGATACCCGTACGCAATGACTCCATCCCTCTGCATTGGCACTTCTCCTTGTCTAATACCAGATGCATCATAGTAAATAGTATAGCTCTTTCCAGGTTTTGGAAAAACTAGTATTGATGTTGAATTCAACCACCCATTATGCTCATGAATAGCTGAATCACGGGAATATGTCCATAGGTACTTCACACCCTTCATAGTAAGGTCTGTCAGTGGTGCTTCTAAGAGTAAAACGTCTTGTATAAAATTCTTATAGTATCCATCCAGCCCTAGAAAACTCCTTACCTCAAAAACATTCATCGGATTCTCCTTATAAACTATTGGTCTCACTTTCAATGGGTCTATTGATACTATTGTCTTTGAGATAACATGACCCAAGAAGCGAATCTGGTCCATCCAAAAGTGTAATTTTAAGAGCTTAATATATAAATGATGCTCTCTCAGAGTACTCAAAACAATATCAAGATGGGTATCATGGTCGTGTCGAGTGTGAGAGTACACCAAGATATCATCCACAAAAACCACCACGAAGGAATCCAAGTATGGATGGAACACTCAGTTCATCAGTTCCATACAAACTGTAGGTGAATTCATCAGATCTAATGACATAAACACATACTCGTATAGACCATAACTGCTCCGGAAAGATGTAAGAGGTATATCAGATGGTCTAACACACAACTGATGTCAATATTTGAGAACACTCAAGCTCCTAGAATCTTATCAAAGAGGTCATCAATCCTAGGTAAGGGATATCAGTTCTTGAATATCAACTGGTTCAGCTTCCGATAATCTACACAAAGTCTACGGGTACTGTCTACCTTCTTCACAAGCAGTACAGGTGAACCACAGGGACATGTACTGAGTCCGATGAAACTGTTTTCTTGTAACTCCTCTAACACCTTCTTGAGCTCCTATAACTCTAGAGTAGATGTCATATAAGGAAGAATGAAAAATGGTGCTACTCCTAGAACAATATAAATAAAGAAATCTACCACTTGATAAGGAGGCAAACCTAAAAATTCATTTAGAAAGACATATCTAAAATGATCCACCACTGGAGGAAATTACATCTGTGAATTCCCTTAGTCATTCAAATATAAACTAGAAATCTGGTCTGAAATTCCTCCCAACCTAAGATACTTGGGTCCAGCTATGCTCTTCTGAACATCCCATTCACCCTTGTGTAGAAAAGACCCACCCATTAGTGACTTTAAACACACCCTACAGCAATAGAAGTCAACAAAGGCCTGAAAGGATACTAACAAGTCCATTCTGACAATGAAATCAAATCCTAACATATCTAATACATAATGGTCATATAAAAGTGACACCCGCCAACCTCAAGAGAGAACTCCTTGCACTAAAATACACTATTCGTTATAAGCACCAATGGGGTTTATATAATCATAAAATCCTCAGAAATAAAGATACAATACCAAGAATATCCACAATAGCAATAGATAAGAAACTATGGGAAGCCCCCATATCAAAAAGATTAGAAGCTAAAAGTGAGGCAATTTGAATCGTACCTCTAACCGTAGAGGGTCCAGGATCCTTATCCTACTGGGTCTGCTCCACTGAAACATTCTAACCTGTATTGTGGCCTTATGACCTTTCCTAACTACCCTAAGATTCTCCAACCTACGATCATTGAAAACCTATAGTCTGAATCCCATGACCATGGCCTCCTCCTTGGCCTGAACGGTTAGACAAACTCTAGCTCCCAGACAAATGAGAAATTGGTGGTCCTCCTCCTGAATGTGGAGTTATAGCATAAACACTGTCACTAGTTTCTGGTGATAAAAACTAACAGAAACACTAAATATTTCCCATCTTGCCACAATATCGGCACTCGACTGGGTCTCTCGGGCAATGTGGCCTCGTATTTCTGCCTTTCCCACACTAGTAGCATACCACCTGGGTACTTGTAGGTGTATCTCACCTACTCTGATCTCCATGTGTAGACTCACTATGGTGCTTCCTACTATAAGATGGATAAGAACCAACTCTGGATGCTGAACATCCCTACCCACAACTCTAGAATCCCTCAATTTGCGCTCGGTGATCAGTGCCTGGTTGACTTTGGAATATATGGTCGGCAACCCGAAGATGTTCACCCGAGATAAGATGTTATTCCTGAGACCATCCTCAAACTTCCTCGCTAGAAAAATATCATCACCCCATAGAATGGGTGCAAAGCACTGCAGCTCTTTGAAGCGAGAAGAATACTCCATGACTAAAATAGTACCTTGTTCCAGACTCATGAACTCTCGGGCTTGGTCGGACCTCAATGTCTCCAGGTAGAAGTAATCATAAAAGTTACGCTGGAACTCATACTATTCCATAACCTACTGGCATCCAACCTATGAGATCACATCCCACCATCTCTTGGTATAATTATGAAGCAGATACGTAGTGAGATTCACCCTCCTCTCTGGTGGTGTCTTCAGATGCTCGAAAATTAGTTTCATGTCTTCTAACCATGACTATGTAGCCTGAGGTCCTCCATCCCCTAAGAATGTGGGAGGATGTTGCTGCTGAAAGACCCACGTCAACTCTGATATAGACAGGGCAGGATGTGATGCTCCCTAGATAGTCTACATAATCCTCATGAATCCCTCTCAAAACTATGCATCAGCACCAATGTCTTGTAGAATAGCTGGTTCCAAGATGGGCATGATGGGAGGCTGTGCTGGTAGTCCCTATTTAGCCATGTAGGGTGTCTGGTTGTTGCCCTATATCAAGCGTACAACCAGATGACGTCTCGGTGGCATGCCTCTACAAGGTCAAGCACATAACTTAGTTCAATATTATCAGGATCTTAAACATAGATTTGTATGAAATTAACAAGGGAAGAAAACAATAATGTCTTACAAAACATCGATACACTGTGGGTATGACCACCACATGGAGTGTTCCCTTATGTCTTTACACGGGCATGTACTTCTTCCCAAAACTGATCATTTAACGCCTCTACACATGGCATGTTCATCCCAATCACATGGCATGTACTTGAATCGATTCCCCCTACATGAGTTACTCTACATGGTTAACCCACATGGATTTCCTAAAATAAAACTACAATGTGTGTTCACCCTAAACACGGCATGTACAACCTATTTTTTTGACCACCCGTGTCGTTATTTACACAGTCGTGGACACGATTGACTCTACACAATGTGTTTTTTCTGGAAACGATGTATTCTAGATTGATTTCACCGAACCGTGTGGTTAGTCACATGGTCGGTTACACGGTCTTTACAATACAGTGTGTACTCCTTGTACATAGTGTGTTCTAAAAAACATATATCAACCTATTGTCTCTGCCCACACAATCAGTCTCATGATCAAGGATTACACGACATGTATATATAGTACATAGAGTGTACTTAAGAAAAGTTGTTCCTTCACAAAAATAAGGATACAGGGCATGTATTAAACTTCACACGATGTGAATTTTGGGTTTTCCGAATAGAGAGCCTCATAAACTACTTCATAACCCCATAAAAACAGTTAAACGAGCATTAAAGTGACAAATTCCGATCCGTGGGGGGACATACTCCCCGCAAAACAAATCTTGGTATCTTATTCATATACATTACAAGGAATATTAATGAAATAAATAACATGATCTGCCAAATTCTAATCCATGAGGGCCCATAACACCTTAGGGGACAAAGTTTGCTGCTCAGTCCAAAGAAACCTTGCAAATTAGAAATACCCTATCAAATATCAAGTATTATATAGAGGTATCTCTCACAACAAAATTAATATCTAGAATAACACCTATCACGACAAAATGTAATCAATAATTTACCCTAAATGGAATGATAAGAATGCATGGCATGTGATCTCTAGTAAGTGAATATATGATACATGATAAAGAATACCCTCATCTCATTAGGATTCAACAGATATAGAACCTCAATAATATCAACAATAACAGCACAAAACACGTGAATCACCCAATGGTGAAAACAAATCAACTGTAATAATTTTAAAACTAGAAAAAATGCAATATATGAGGTAAATTGGCATTTCCCTGTACACGGGTAAGCTACTCCTGGGAACAT
Source organism: Viscum album (assembly GCA_963277665.1). Taxonomy (NCBI): domain Eukaryota; kingdom Viridiplantae; phylum Streptophyta; class Magnoliopsida; order Santalales; family Viscaceae; genus Viscum; species Viscum album. Next base: position 84,807,253 of record OY728151.1, on the reverse strand, counting down.
CTTATTAAAAAATACATTTTCCTTCATATCCTTGTCTATAGACTCCAAAAAGTATGTCAATAAGAAAATAATTCCTTTGATACCACTTTGTAACATCTCGGTTCTGGGTGCCACCCAGAGGTGCCCCGTACCTAGTATTTCACATGGCCTCAAGCGAATTTCCCCAAACTCCTGAGGTTTATGACTAAAAAAATGGCATTAGGTGTGGTAGTGGGGAATATATGCCCTCATTGGAAGAGTAACATAGCGGAAATAAAAATATAACAGCAGTGGAAGTGATAATAATACCATAAAATAGTGAATAGCAGAAGACTGATAGTAAATAAACAAATGTAGTATATTTATAAATAATAATTCTTTTCACAATATATCAGAAAGCATCCAAAAAATCATTGTGCTGGAATATAGTACTGAACCAAAGTACAAAGGAAAAACAAGTAAAAAACTCCAAATGCATCACAAGCCCCAGTTTGGTCCCATGCTCTCCATCTCCCTAGCAATCAAGTACATGAAGTAGAAGAGAGCTTTCCCTAATCTATACCTGCAACAATATAATCTTTTTAGGACAAAAATCATAACCCAAACAGGATGTGAGATGAATTCTAGTAGGCAACCAACCAAATATATATGCCTAACTATTAGTGAATATATATAACAGGAAAATAATCAAAATGAAGTAATAAACAAGGAAGTACTCAAAAGTAAACAGTCCTACAGTTTCAACCACATTCATTTACATTTATTTAAAATTCAACCAAAAATTCACTAGTAACCCTTTAAGAATGTTCTCACAGCCTAACCCATCTAGTTCAACTTATCATTTTATATTAAAGATATAACGACCACATATAATAGCTCACACAGTCTAACCCAGCTGTTGTCATGAAAATAGAGACTATGAGGAAGCACTCACCGTCAATTCCCCCTATAGTATTTTAATGATAAAATACAGACTCTCTAAGGAAGCACTCAATTCCAATTCCCTATGTGGTCTCTTAATGATAACTATAGACAGTTTTAGGGAGAACTCATCGTCAATCCCCCATATGGTCTCGCAGTGTCAATGGTATAAGAGACACTCTGAGGAAGCCCTCAACGTCAATTCCACCTATGGTCTAACTACACCTGGCTCCCACACACCTATGTAAATAAAACATGCATAAAATATATTCCTCATCCTAGGTAAATCACAAATACTACTTGTCTAAGAAACTATATTGCATATCACAAGAAAGTCATATAATACCAACTCCATCCTAAAAATACTAGTCACAGAAATTATAACAAGGTAACAGGAAATTCTAGACCCAACGACCAATATCCAATCAAATATGGGAAAACACATCCATAGAATGGTAAACAACCATATTTACAATAAAAAACCCTTATCCAAGAAATAAAATCATGGAAGACATTAATAGGGGTAAATTTCATAAACATGTAATACCCTAAACTAGGGTATTGGGAACTTTTTCATATATAATTCAATGACAACATATAGAAAGGAAAAAACCACCTACTTTGACATTTTACAATTGATATAGTTTAACCTCAACATTTTAATCGACCTAGAACATTGTAGATCTATGGAAACATCAAAAAAGATCAACAATGGATATCTCAGGAAAGAGGATAAATAAAAAGAGGCTCTAGAAGAAATAAGACCTCATCATTCTGATTCCAATGAAATCAACTATGGTTGAGTTAAATAACAGATGGTCGATCGGGGGATCTGGGATGAATCAGCAATATCCATCGCTCCTGGATGAGATGAGGTGGGAAGAAGATGTTTTTATCGATTAGATGCGAACCAGGTTTGTTTATTCAATTAAAAAGAAATATATATAGTGTGTCCATTAAAATTACACGGCATGTATAGTAATTTAATGGGCCCTAATTTAGGTGGTCCTTAGGTCACCTGACACATCCATATACTCATCCATTACACGGCCAGTACACGACGACCCACGAGAACCAGGTACACGGCATGTACACCTTAAATTCCCAAAATCTCCTCTTTTTCTCAAAAACATGAGAAAAAAAAATTCATTCCTGAAATAAAGATCCAGGTTCTTACAATGGAAATTTAAATAACTAATAACACGTGGCATTAAAATAATTTGATAAGGAAATATCAATATGGAAAGGTAAGAAATTGAAACGAATTCTACTTAATCAAATAACATAATATAGAATGGATCGATAGATATATCAACACAAAATCTCATGGATAAGTGATAAATGAATAAAAATGAAGGAAATGATTAATTAATGGATTTCTTGTGAAAGTATCATGAAAACATATACCATCAAGTCTATTCACAAGACAGGTAAAACTATGGAGAGACACCTATTACATCTGGACTAATTATTTGTATCCTGAAAAACTTCTGATGGATCGAAGGGATATATAAATTCTAAACCCACCCATCATTTTCACTTAAAATAATTACTCATATAAAATAATTTAAATACATAATATTCCTTAAAAAATAACCATATTGAATAAATAATAATTTTTTATCAATAAGTCTATAGTTAATCAAATAACGTTAATAGTGAACACCAAATATAAAAATGATATATGGTTTAAGAAATAATAATAGAAATTGTGTGAGAATGTTGATATTAAATGAAATTTCCAAAAAATGATTACAATAATGTGATGGCTTCAGTAGAAATATAACATTCATTAAATGAATTTAGATTTAAAAGATAATCATAAATAATATTCTTGATGAAAATATTCTTTAAACATTCTAAAGTGTATCATACCAATTTGAAGCATTTGAATCATAATTACCATAAAGGTATAAAATTATATGAAACATATAATATCACTAGGGTAAGGATAATCATGATATAATATGTCAAATGGAAGAATATAAAAAATATAAAAGTGAATTTATACATAACAACAAACAAGTCTTAATGGAATATAAATTAATATGAAATTCAATAACTCACATTTCCTTTTGTGTGAAGAACCATTAACATCATTTATAATGGTTTTAATAGTTTCAATAAATTATTAAAGAACCATATTAATGTTTATATTATCATATATTATATTTTTATAATATCTTATTAGCCATTTGATAACAATATTTCATTATTTTTACTATTTCATGTGTTATTTACCTAGTTTCCTGAGTATGTTTTAGCATAGTACGTGTGGTTGATATTAATTATATCAAGGTATAATAATATCACAAATTTAAACCATGATTTAAATATAATATAAATTTATTATATATTTATTTATAATAATTCATAATATTTGTAAATAATACATGAAATGCACCATTCATAGAGATGGTAGGCCATACGTATACATAAACGCTACATTCATTTCGTTTTCAAATTAAGAGACTGAAAAATAAATGATACAAATATAAATTATATGTAAAATATTATATTTTTATCTCAGATGTCATGTATGTTAATTAAAATAATCCTTAATATGTTATATGTATAGTATGAATGAATCACATTACATTGCAAAGGCGGTAGCCGACACTTCCACAAATGATGTTATCATATTTAAAAAATGCATAAATGTATATGTCATAAAAAAATTAAAGAAGAATAAAGAAATAATAAATATCATATATATCATATATGAACATAATATAAATTATAATTTCTACCATGGAAGAGGATAAATACAAAAATGATCATCTTCGTTTGGTGGGACGGTAGTTCACTCTACAACAGTACTGTAAGTTTGGTACCTATTAGATAGATGTGTGTGCATGTTCAGAAATAAAACATAACATAAAAACATCCTATTATATTTAGGATATTATTTTCTTATATAATCCTATAATAATAATATTATATGGGTGGATAATGGAATTAACACTAAAGATCTTGAGGAAAGATGTTACCTCTCAAAAGGGTAACTCCTTTTAGTTTGAACTAAAGGGATTCCTTATATAGATTCCATTCCAAGGCGATGCTTCTAGGTTTATGATTTTTTTTGGTCTATCTGGGTATATATTTTTTTCTCCAAATTGTTGTGATATATGTGAGTAAGTGGGAGGATATACTGCCTTTTATAGTGGAGGAGGAGTGGCATTCTTGTAAATGTTGGAAAAAGGAATTCCACCCTTGTTCATCCCTTTTATTACGATTAGAATAATAGGCCAAAGTTTTTAAAAGAGAGGATATGGTCGATATGTGTCCATAAAATGGATTTTGAACAATTTTATAGTTTCTTTATCCCTTGTGATTATATTTTTGAAATTTTTTAAGATTAATTTCACCTAAATCATAGTAATTAATTTTAATTAATTTCACTAGTATTTTTTAGAAAAATAATATTTAACCTATTAGAAATTATAAATTATTCATATTCTAACTATCAAATCCATTTTTAAAAAATATAATCACATAATTTGAAGGAATTTTTTTAAATTTAATCTTGTAGATGGGAAAACAATGCAGGTTTTTAATGTAAAAACATCAAAAAGTTTTCTATGTTTTTATATCAAATTTCAATGTAAAATTTATTACAAGGACATAAATTGGATTGATTGTTAAAATATTAATCTAATTAAACTCTTAAACAATTAAATAATATAATTTTACCCTATAAATAAAGAAAATGAAAAGTCAATTTTGAAATAAAATTTGTTATTTTCACTATTAATTAAAAAATGAAACTTCAAAGAAAAATATAAAAAATTAACCATAACATATTTTTTATTTTCAAATTTCAATGATTAAATTTATTTTGACATAAATTATTTATAATGGATCCATAATTAGAATTATATTAGGATCCCCATTAAAATTTGGTAATATTTTTGTAATAAAAATATTAATTTTTATGTGAAGTATTGAGTTTGTTCTTATAAAATAAAAATCAACTCCAATGGATGAATTTTATAAATTTTTTTTTTAAAATACAAAATATATATATAATTAATATCATTCGAAAATTGTAATTAATTTATTTTATTAGAATGAAAAATCTTTGTGAGCATAAAAAATTAATATTTTCATTTATATGAAATTGGGTTTCATATTTATTTCTAATTTATTGGTAACTAATGAATTAATTTTATATTTATTTAAACCATGGAGTTTCAAAATTCAGTTGAACCTTTTCATGAATACTAGTTTAATGGATAGGTAATATATTGTTTTATTAAATAATAAAAATTAATAATATATTTGTGTTCTATAGAACTCAGTTATTCATTTAATTAAAGCCATTGAAGAAACTCATTATTCTGTGTGATGCATGGAAACTTATTATCATGTGAATTATAAATATATCATACATTTAATTTATTTAAAATAGTAGGTATATTTTAATGTCTCAGGGGTATTATATAATCCTTCCCACTTGGTGATGTGTGTCATACATGATATGAAATATAATGTTTTTAATTTATAATTTTGGGGTTCCATATTCTCCCTAACATAATTAAATAGTTTCCTCAAAATTTACACCGGACATTAGTACTTGAGGGATTGATTTTGAAAATAATAAATGGTTGAAAACCCCACATCATAAATTGGTTTAATAACATATATTATTAATATGAAGGGAAGGAAAATGTGAAGGTCCAAAAATGTAGGATTTTAAATAGGAGAAAATTAGTGAAAAAATTGACATGTAAAAAAAATCAAACTATCATGTTTTGATAGAGAGTGATAGAGAAAATGTTCAGCTGAAAGTTCATGACAAAAAATCCCTAAACTTGAGGTGTCAAAAGTTTTCATGGATATCATCAAAAATTAATATAAATGGACATAAATTTTTTAAGAACATTTTTCTTAGAGTTGATAAAATATTTCACACTATTTGAATATAAGTAAATATATGTTTTGATTTCATAAACATGGTCGTTTCCGTTGGTTGTACAGTGAAATATTTCTACATTATTTCTTAACACAAGATGTATCATGTCGTGAAGTGATACATTAACCTCTAAAAAATTGTCCAAAGATAAACTTAATACATTTCATAAATGATTAAATTTTCCAAAATATTATCATCCAACATAGTATAAGGAAGGTCACTGAATCTCCAAAACAAACATATCAATATCCAATAATAAATATAATTTACCTCTTATCAAACATGTGAACACCTCCATCTTGTATCCTCTTAAAACATGGCAATAAATTTAATTATCATAAAATCTTATTAAAAACCTGCATTATTCTTTATTTATTAAATTAGAACATAGATTATTGGATATACTCCTTAGATTCCTATTTTTTAAAACTCCATCAATGATATCGTAAACCACTTTAATAGGTCATGAATTAGTTCCAATGTAGTATGTACATATCAGATTTTACATTATCCAAAACAGTATTTTTTTAATCCAAACATCATTGTTTTAACATTATGAACATATGAATGGTTATATTTCTCTCAACCTTGTGCTTTTTAATTTTTTTACATTCTACTAAATAACATTCCTTTGTACCATTCAAAAAATGATCTCAAATACATAATGAAAAATTATTGTAGAAAAATCCTTACATATTTCATAAATAAAATGATGATAATATTATAAATAAAACACTTTTACAAAATATTTCAAAGATCCAAATATATAAGTACATTAATCATCCCACTTCTACTATATCAATATCCTATGCTTGACCATAAGCCCTTAGCTTCTACTAAGGTACATTATATTGATACATGGGGAATTAGTTTCCATATTTCCCCATATAATTGATATTATTACATTGAGTAATTGAATTTTCCTCCTTTACATTCCATTATTCTTCCAAGTGACCATTTTTTCTGAACATATAACTAACTAACAATAATTTCAATAATTTACCACTGTGATTATTTCCATAGTTATCACATGAGGAGAAATACTTGTTTCCCTTCTTCTTCATTGACTCATTCTCTTATTCAAGTTTCTTAGATGGTTTCTTATTTTCTAGGATTCCGTTGAATATATTTATTCTAGAAAACTCTTTCTCCAACTTGATGGTCGATCAAAATATTTCATCATATATAGAAAATTTTTGGGAGATCTGTTACCTTAGGATATTTAAATGAATACTTTTAAATAAGTGGTCAATCATGAACTCTATGTTTTTTATGAAATATATAGAATACCATGATAACATGTTAAAGGAATCTACAAACACCAAGACAATTTATTCCTCATTTTTCTCTAAACTAAGTTAAATTGCCTTCATCTTAGTTTTTTTATCATGAGGGAAGTATTTAAAAATTAATGTCTCCTTAAAAGTTATATATTACATTGGTCATATTTCTTCTTCCTCCCTAGTATTATAGATAAAATACAACCATTAATCTTAATCACAATTAAAAAAATACAATTAATGTTTATCCATTTTATTTTAACAATTTCCCAATTCCATTAATGTCCTCTCCAAAGACTAAATCCATTGCTCAGCTGCCATTGGGCCAGTCATCCCACTACATGATGGGAGAATCTGTCTTATAAATTGATCCAACAAAAGAGAATATTTATATAGAATAGTTTTTCTAATCTAATAATGGTTATGTGTTACAAACTAATTAATATTTCTTAATATTACCATAACATTATCAGTTTGAAAACCAATAGTATTGGTTTCATCATTTGGTAAATATCTACATTTCTATGAGTATTGATACAATTATTCTTTGTAGACTCAATTTATAAACATTGGATTAAATTGGATTAGATCATAACATAATGTAACATAATGTATAATCCAAAAACTAGTGAAACAAAAATCACAAATTTAAAATGATTTCCATAACCAATCCCATAATAATAAACATGTTTTTTTTATATCATTACTCTCAAATACTTCATAATGGTATGTAATGAAAATTTTAATTATCTTAATTGAATCCCCATAGTTTTTTATACCATATGTGTAGTAATACCCGTTGTCGTATACTAGGTTATGAAAATTCTGGATTGAAAAACCTTTCCATAGTTTAATATCTTAGGTACATCTTTTCTAGAACCATTTCCACTTGTAGTATCCAGACAGGTATGTACTTCTAGAACTACCCACATAATATGCACCATAAGAAAATCATAGTACGTTATTATATACTCATCATCAAAGTCTATCATAAGGTTATTTTCATAATCTATGTTTTCTAAATCTAGTTTCTATAGTTTCTGCTAAACATCCTTTGATACTCATTATAGAACCCTGACCCCAGAAGCCTAGAGCCAGTGCAATACTTTATTACATTGGAATGATTAGAAGAAACAAAATCCCAAAGGATTGATATGTTAATAGTAATAGAATACCATAATAAATACATGATAATAATAATATATATGGAAATAGAAAATGAAAACATGATACACAAAAAATGAAATAATATAAAACCTTGAAATCTTACTCAAAGATTTTTTTCTCAAAAAATATGAAATAGAAATAGAATAAGGGTGATCTCAAATTCATATTACGAGTAAGTAAAGAGGGGTAAATAATGAATCAATGAGCATAAATAATTATTTCATGTTTAATAGCTGATAACACATGCCATTCAAATATCTTAGTCAGGAAATATCAATATGGTAAATTAAGAAATTGAAACACATTCCATAAAATCAATTAATCAAGAATAGAATGCATCTATAGATATGTAGAAACAAAATCTCATGGATAAGTGAAATATAATCAAAATAAATGAAATGACTAATTACCAAACATCATTCCTAAGGATCATGAAAACCTATACTATCATGATCATCCTAAACATTAGTAAAACTATAGATCGAAACATGTTAAATTTGGAGAAATTATTTGTATCATGAGAACCGATTGATGCATCAGGGGGTATATAAAGTACGAGACCCATCCATCATTTCCATTTCAAATAATTCCTCATATAATATAATTCAAATAAATAATATACCTCATCAAATATCCATATTTAATAATGAATTCATTTTTATGAATATTTCCACAGTTTATCAAATAACTTCCAAAGTGAACAATGTATGTAAAAATGATTTATGGTTTAGGAAATAATAATATCCATTGTGTGAGAATATGAATATTCAATTTCATTTAAAAAAAATTATTATAAAAATGTGATTATTTAAAAATAATATTAATAATCACAAAAGGATGTCATATTGCAATTATAAAAATTAAGAACACTCTTGAGAAAAATATTCTATAAACATTCCAAAGTGTCTCTTTCCACATTAAAACATTTGAATAATAATTCCTATGAAGTTATGTCATTTAATCAAACATATAATATAATAAGAGAAAAGATACTCATTATATAACATGTCAAGGGGAATTATATACACCATATAAAAGTGAACTGGTTAATAACAACAAATATGTCTCAATGGAATGTTAATTGGGATAAAATCCCAGACATTGAATTTACTTTTTTGTGAACAGAATTTTACCTCCATTGAAATGGTTTTATGTTATTTAATAACTTATTATAGAGTAGTATTCATTATTATAATATCATAAATTATCTTTATAGAATATTTTATTACCAATTTTATAACAATCGGTAATATTTTCACAATTGTGGGTGTTAATTACCAAGTCTGTCAAGTATTTTTTTAACATATTAGAGATAGTTAATATTAATTAGATCATGGTTCCTTCATACCCAGAATGTAAACGATATTTTATATATCATATATATTATTTATATATGTATATATAATAATTAATAATATTTGCAGATAATAAATTAAATGCACTATTTGTGGTGATGATAGGTTATACATACGCATGAAAGATACTTTCTTTACATTAACATGTTAAAAGAGTAACAAATAAATGGTACATATTTGTATTATTATTATAGTATAATATTAATGTCTTATATTTAAAATAGATTTATTTAAATAACACTTAATATTTTCCATGGATAGAACGAACGAATCAAATTACTTTATAGAGGCGGTAGTCCACACATCCACAAACGATGTTATCATATTTACATAAAATGGAATATATGAAGGTCTATCCTATAAATTTATTACTGAAGAATAAGGACAAAATAAATTTAAAATATATCATATATTAATATATTGTCTATCATAATTTCAAAGATGAGATGTGATAGAGAATAAAATGAACAACTTCATTTTTTGTGGTGGTAGTTCGCCACACAGAAGAATGATATATTCATTCTCCATTAGTTGGAAGTGTCTATGTCTTTAGGTAAACCCATTAACTTAAAATATTCATTTTTTATTGAGTATTTTTTTCTTTTCATATAATCACAACATATTAAGCATTTTGTGGGTGGATGTTGGAAATAAAACTAAAGAGATTGAGAAATGATGTCACTGCTTAATTGAGAATGTCCTTTTGGTTTGAACCAAAATGCTTCCTTTGACCGATTTTTTCTCAAGGTGAGAATTCTATGTTGATGGAAGACAATTTTAGTAGCTATTTGGGATGATATTATTCAATACAATTTTTCTTCATAGGTGTGAGGAAGTGGGGGATTTAATTCCTTTTAATAGTATAGAAGTATTGGCACTCCTTTAAAATTCAGAATATAGAATTCTACCAATGTTTTTCTTATTGAAAGTGGATCCAATAATATACCAATGTCAATATAATGAATTATATGGTCAAAATATATCCATAAAATAGATTTTGGAAAAATTCTAAGGTCTTTTGGGCCTTTATGTTTATGAATTAGTCCTTTATTAACTTTAATTTCAATTTAACAAATATAATTAAATTTAATTACAATCATTATTATTTTTTGGGAAAAATATGTTGAACATATTATAAAATATAATTTATTCTGATTCAAAATATGGAATAAAATTATTTAAATTCCAATCATTGTTTTGTAGGAAATTAATTTAAATTTAATATCGTAGATGGGATGACAATGCAGGTTTTTAAAGTAATTTTTTTTTAAATTTATTCTATGTTTTAATATCCAATTTCAAATTGAAACTGATTCAAATGACCGAAATTGGATTACTTTATAAGAAATTAATCTAATTAAACAATAAAACCATTTAAAAATATAAATTAACTTTATAATTAAATTATATGAAGATGAAGTTTAAATTTAAAATTCATGGTTTCTCAACAATCACAAAAAATGAAACTTCACTAAAAAATAAAAAAAATAACCCAATCTGAAATTTTAAATTCCTATTTCAAATATTAATATTATTTTTACAAAAAAATATTTATAAAAGTTCCCAAAATTTATTCAAAATCGGTTCTCCATTAAAAGTTGGTAAATTTGCCTTAATAAAAATATTTAACTTTATTCGAAGTAATTGGTTTTTTCTTATCTTATGACTATTGAATATAATTGATGATGTTAAAAATATTTTATTAAATAATATATATACATATACTTCATTAATATCATTCATCAATTATATTTAATTTAATTTATTAGGATAAATCCACTTTGTGAGCATAAAAAGTAATAATAATATTTTCTTATATATTTAGTTGGTTTTCATATTTATTACTAATTAATTTATAACCAATGAATTAATTTTATATTTTTTTAAACCATAAACACTAAAATTTTAGTGATCCCTTTGCATAAATACTAAATTTTTGGGTAGGTTATATCTTAATATGTTAAATAATAGTATTTTAATAATATATTATTGTAATGTGAAACTTAATTTTACTTGTAATGCATGCCATTGAAGAAACTTATTATTGTGTTTAACACATTCTAGTTCATTATTATGTGGATTTAAATATATATCATATATTTTAAATTTATTTAAAATATAATGTATATTGTAATGTCTTAGGGTATTATATTCCCTTTCACACTTTGTGATGCATGTGATACACGCTATCAAATACAATGTTCTTACATTAGAATTTGAGGGCATTAAAAAATTCAATCTTTGTAGTTTATCCCCATAATGAAAATATATAAGATCATGTTACTCAATTGTATTTCATTAATTGTGGTTGGGTTTATAACTCCAACTACATGCATATTATCTTAATTCCCATATACTTTAGGCTTATTAACTCATGACTTTTTTAATAATTTTTCTTGTTATCTTATTCATATATTTTATAAATTCTAATATGACATTAAATATAATTTTGAAAAAGTTATTTCATATGTCAAAAAATCTAAAACATATTCATATTAGGGATTGATTTCATTTATTAGAAAATTCATATTTTATACCATCTGGAGACACAAGTTCTTCAACATCAAAAATAATTAGAGATTATATAATTTTCCTCTAAAATTGATCTATCTCACCAACTTCATTTATGTAACACCCTAAAATTAAAAATTAATAACATTGTATTCATGTATTGTGTATGAGACACATCACCAAGCACATGATAGAATATCATATTAACAAAATATTATTTTATAACATAAGAATGATATAAACTAGCCTTTATGAATATTATTAACAAATTTATGAAAACATATGGTTTTCAAAAATATGAAATGAATACATTTGATGAAAAAAAATTTGAAATTAATATAATAACAAATTTATTATAAAGGGAATTTTTTTATAGAAAACTATTTTTATGCTCGCAAATCGGTTTTATCATAGTAAATTAAATTGACTGAAATTTGTGAGTGAATTTAATGTTATATATATATATATATATTCATTGAAATATTTTTTACATTAATCCAACAGATTTGATATTCATAACCAAAAATTAATCCCAATTTTATTCATAAAATACAATATTTTTATGGAGGAACTTTTACCGTCTTTTAATGGATAATAGATTTTATGATTAATTATTGGAACATTTATAAATTTTATATTTAAAAATAATCATTATCTTTTAAATAGAAATATAAAAATTATGTGGGGGTTAATTTTTTGTATTTTTCTGTAAAGTTTCATTTTATAATGTATAGTGAAAAATAATGAATTTTAATTCAAAACATACTTTTCATCTACTTTATATATAAGGAGAAATTATATTATTAAATGTTTTTAGAGATTAATTATATTAATTTATAATAAATTAATTAAATTTAGGTCATTTTAATGAAGTTTACATTGAAATTGGATATAACAACTTAGAAAAATATTAAACATTTTTATTTTAAAAACACACATTTTCATCCCATCTGTGGGTAATATATTTAAATTAATTTATGAAAAAACTATGATTTTAATTTTGAAAAATTTATTTTAATACTTTGAATCAAAATAATTTATAGTTTATAAAATTTTTAACATAGTTTTTGACCAAAAATAATAGTGAACATAATATAATGTAATTACAATGATAAATTGATATAAAGTTTATCAAAGGACTAAACCATAATCTCAGAGAAAAAAATAACATATAATGTTTTCCAGAAGACATTTTATAGCCATATTTTGATCATATCCTCACTTATATATAATTTGGAACACTATTGGAGCAACTTTCAATGAGAAAAACGTTTATAGAATTCTCATATCCAAAACTTACATGACTTCCACTCTTCATCCACTATAAAATGGCAGTCGAGCCTCCCAATTACTCAAACCTCTCAAGACACACTATCTTGACCAATATCTATAAAACTATCTCATAAAAATAAGTCCCCTCATCCCATAATCCCCACCTTTTAAATAAATTTCTCAATTGAAGCTGTTTGGTGTAATCCATATAGATTTAATAGAATAAGAGGCAACATCCTCCCTCAATCTATTTAGTTTTATTTAACTACTACAGTCTTCCATTTTTCCTTATTCCATGATTACATAAAAACACATGTATAATATTTATAATGAGATGATTTTATGTTAAGGGTTCAATTTTCACTCACACACACTTCCATCAAATATTTAACAAACGTAACATTCGTGTACGGAAAACTACCACCTCAAGAAAGGATGATTGTTTCTTTTTTCCATTACCAAATTTTAGGGAATAGAATTATGATGGACATGGTGTTTTTATATGATATATATTATAATTTAAAATTCATTATTATTATTTAATTACTTTATAATAAATTCCCTCATTCTTTCCATTTTATGTAAATATGACAACATTATTTTTTAAAGTGTGGAGTATTGCCCCCTCAAAATGACGTGATTTGTTCACACTTCACATGGAAAGTATAAGGGATGGTTTTAATAAAAATATTTAATATATATGATACATATATTTTATTTTATGTATAATATAAATTTATATCATTTATTTCTCATTCATTTAATATGACAATAACATTAATGTAGCATTAATGCGTATGTACCACCTACGATCTTCATAAACGGTGCATTTCATTCCATATTTACAAATATTGTGAATTACTATAAGTATATATTATCTGAATATATATGATATTTACATCTTGGTTTAATTTCTAGATATGATTAAATCATGATCTAAAAAATAGGTATAACAAATGAACAATCCAAATATACTGGAGAAACTAGGAAATTGCCACATGAAATATTGAAAATGATGAAAGATTATTAACAAATGGGTAACAATATATAATAATATGGTCATATAATAAAACATAAAAAATAATATGGTTTTATATACAGTTATTAATACTCATAAAAAAATTATACATGAGTTAAAAATATGATAACCCAAAAAAAGAATCAAGGTAAGGTATTATTGTGTCACATTTCATTCCATGAGGCATAAACCATTATTCAGCACATACATATTTATGTGGTGTATCTAATACCCATTTATATAAATTATATGATGAATTATTTTATCTTCGTGTTATTTAATTTTTCATTTGATATCATTTCATTCAAATGTATTGTGATTCAGAAGTTTCGAAGTGGTATGAGACACTTTGGAATGTATAAATGTTATTTTCCTCAATAATTTTTTAATAATCTTACAAGGTTATTTCCATTTATCAATGTCAGAAACCCTTTTTTCACTTATCCTTCACTGATTAATTATTGATAAATATATATCTTCTATTCAAAATAGATACAGTTTGATACGGCACATTTTTTTGAATAAAATTGATTATTCAATGTAATAGAAATTCTTTGGACATAAAATACATGTATTGGAGACTATTTAAAGAAATCCTTATAGTTTTGGTACTGGTTAATACAATCCCCTTGATGCATTGGAATTCAAATGAGAAGAATCAGTTTAACAAATTAGAATATTTTAAAGTGAATCTTGATGATAAAGGAAGCATGTTCCTAGGAAATGTGATATCTATAAATTAATAATTTCTTTAATTGAGAATTAATTTATTATTTTCATCCATGATATTATTGGATCTTTATTTATATAGATTCATTTATTCTTATTTTAATGATTAATTGTCATGTGATTCGGTTTCTTACACTAACATATTGATTATTATTTATCTATTTTATTTGGAAGGTAGGTGATTTCAGATATTTATACTCCCATGTGGATTTAATCTGATAAATAAATAATTTATTCCTATTTAATTTACCTTAATTAGAATTTGAGGTCACCCATATCATGTTTCCTTTCACCAGGTTATTAATAATAAACAATTAAAAATGATTTAAAGGATTCCATTTATCTCATTGATTATTATATCATGATTTTATTTCCTTTTTCTTAATTTGTTATGGGTTTAATGTATGTAATTAGGATTTCAAAACTTTCTATATTTACTGTTCCTTAGGGATTTCATTATTTATAAACATGATAATATAATAAAATAATAAACCATATCTAGAATTTTGGGGTCAGGAATTAATAGTTGGTATCAAAGGATGTTAAGTAGGAACATTGGAAAAAATATTTTTAATAGTTATATTAATGAACGTAAACACAATATAAAATTTTTAAATAAGTATATAAGAACATCCTATAATTTTGGTCATGTATAGATTATGTAAGTATTCCTAGAAATATATCTCCATCTGGATACTACATGTGGATGTGGTTCCGGAAAAGATGTACCTAGGAGTATCAAATCTGACAAGGTGTGTCTGGTCTATCTCAGCAGAACCTGGTACACAAGAATGGGCCTTACTGTCCATGTGTTTTGACACTTATTGAGGATATGATTAGGATAATTCCAAATTTAGTGACAAACCATTGTTATAAATTTGAATTTAAATATATCCCTAATTAAAAAACATTTATATTATGATATTATTTATGGAAAAAAATATTTATGATTAGTGTTTCAATAGTTTTGGAATTTTATGTTATGTTAAATAATGTTACGATCAAACCTAGAATATGCCATTGTTTAAAAATGGTTCCTGAAATGAATAATGGTATCAACACTATAAGAAAATTTAGATATTCCCTATCTAAATAAACTAATATAGTTGGTATTGGAATGGATAATATTATTGAAATATTAGGGAAGCATAATCAAGGGATGATTTATAACCATTTATGGATGGAGAAACCTATTACACAACAATATTATCCAATGATGGATTGCTTTATAAAATAGAGACCCCCGTAATTTAGTGGGATTACTGACCCAATGGAGGTTGAGCAGTGGATTATGTATTTGGAGGATATATTCATGGAATTTGAGATGTGGTTAAAAGGAAAGGGTTACACTTTTAGTATATTTTTGGAATGGAAATATGGATTATTGGTGGTTATTTATCTAGAAAACTAGTGATGAAGAAGAAATAAAAGTCATGGAATGGAGAAATTTTGAGGAAAAACTCTATGATATATACTTTCCTCATGATAAACCAAATGATATAAATAGAATTTTACTTATTTTAAATAAATAGGATGAATAAATTTTTACAGTGTATGAATCTACCAAGCAATGTATGATGAAGATTTCATAAGCAACACAGAATTAAATATTGATCATTTCCTTGAAGGACATAAGGAATTTATTCAAAAAGAGATGGTGTTTCAAAAAATTTCTTTATATGATTAAATAATTTTATGTGCTATCAATATAGAGAAAAAAAATTTAAACTATTACGGATTAAAAGGTAAAAAATAGAAGAAGATAAAGGAAGAGAAAATAATAGATAAAAGGAATAAATGAAAGAAGGATTTTCTCACATGTGATAACTATGAAAAGAACCACCCTATTCATTGAATGAATGTAGTATATGTTTGATTAAGTATATAGAAAAGGGTAACTAGAAAAAAATAATTCAATGGGAAGAAGGATGTAGATACTATTATGTGTTACAACTGTATGGTTATGGGGAACTATTCCTAAAAAATTCACCAACAGTCAGGGGAATCTACCATATAAGAGGACAAGGGGAGATGTCCATGATTATGATACTTATATAGATAAAGTGGAATGACTACTTTTCTTATATATTTTGATCCTTGAATAATGTGGTAAAAAAATTCTGATGATTTCTTGGTTATAAGTTTTATGGAATGGGTGAGGATTTTATTGTAGTACATTTTTGTTAAGGATTTGAGATCAAATGTTGAATGCTACCTGAACAATTTATCCATTAGAAAGTATTTTTTTGGAAAAAAAATGGTTTAGGAAAATATAACCTTTAATATGATATTAATATTAATAAATTAATGTTTTCATATTGAAATTATTTTTTTGATCATGTATTTCAGATAAGTTCTCAATATATTGGAATGGATTATTAATATATTGAGAATACAGTTTGTGCTATCATTGATGGAGTTTATAAAAAAAATTTATTTAAGGAAGATATCCAATAATTGTTCCATTCTTAATGAATAAGGAATAATTCAATTTTCTATTATGGTTTTATAATAATTTAATTTATTACTATATTTCAAGATAATATGTGGTGAAGGTATTCACATTATTGGAATATGAAAAATTTAGAGATTTTATATGTTTATTAAAGGTAATGATATATTCATTTTATAAATTTAGTGAAATTATTTCTAAAGTGTTGGATAATAATATTTTTGGAAAAATTTACCTTTTATTAAATGGTTTGAGGTGAATATTGGATGTGTTTTTAAAGATCGATATATTATATTGAAAAATAATGAATCATTTTCTAAGAGATGAAGTAGAAATAGTTCAGGGAATAATCAAAGAAATATATTATTTTAATAGAAATGTATATTTACTTATATTGTTAGGAATTAAAATATTTAATCAAAATTAGGATGATGATAAAAAATTGATGTCTTAATACCTTAATATCTATTTAAATGATGGTCTTCTGAATAATCACATATTTATGGATTCAAGGCTATTGAAATTCCATTGATAATTCACTTGTATATAATTGACGACCTCAATCATTCCATATATATATTTATGTTACCCTCAATGTATGTATCTCAACTTTACATGATTTTTTTCTACGTAGAGTCATAGTTATATTTTATTCCATGAAACGTTTTTTGACTTCTCATTGACTATTATTAAGAGGAAATTTTATTAACTCTTATAATGATGTGGGATTTCAAAAAAGTAATTTTCAAATATAAAAACAAATATTTATGGAATTGAGTTTTAATTGTGAGGATGCAATTTAATTAAGGTGGGGATAAGGTAACGTCATGAAATTCTATAGTAAGAACATTGAATTCAGTATCGTGTATGAAAAACATCACCAAACATGTGAAGTAATATAATACCCCATGAATGTATAGTTTATTTAATATTTTAAATATATTCTATATATTAGATAATTTTTAATTCATGCTACAATGATTTATCATGTTTTACAACAAAGAGATACATTTTTTGGTAACATACATTACACAGAAGAGAGAGTTTTATCTTGTAAAAATTTATTAATAAATATTATTATTTAATATAACAAGATAAAAGGTTTCCATTTTGAATAATATAACTATATTATGAAAATATATGGTTTAAAATATATTAAATTAATTCATTGGTTACAAATTAATTTGAAATTAATATAATAACCAATTGAATATAAAGGTAATGTTTTAATAGAAAATTATTTTTATACTCACAATGCAATTTTTTCCAAATGAATAAAATATATTCAAATTAGTGATATAAATTAATTTAATATATATATATATATATATATATATTATTCAATATAATATTTTTTTACATTTATCCAATAGATTTTATAGTCATAAGATATGAACAAAACCAGTTGAATGCATAAAATAACATATTTTATCAGGGAAATTTTATCAACATTTAATGATGAACCTATTTTAAATCCAATTTTTTGTAACTTTTATAAATAATAAATTTCGAAATAAAATTAATATTTTAAAGTGGAATATAAAATTAGTTTATGGTGAATTTTTGGTATTTTTCTATGATGTTTCGTTTTTTAATGAATGGTGAAACATACTGAATTTTAATGAAATCTTATTTTTCACCTGATTTTTTTATAGATTTAAATTATATTTTTAAATGGTTTTAATGTCTAATTAGATTATTTTTTTTACCAATTAATCCAATTTAGTTCATTTTATTCAATTACACATTAAAATTGGATATAAAAATTTATCAACTTGTTAAATTTTTTTCTTTATTATGTTTCATTATCGTCCTATCTGTGGGTTGAAATTTAAACTAACTTCGGTCACATATGGGATTGTAATATGGAAAAATGTATTTTTTGAAAAAAAATATTTAAATTAATTAGAAAAAATTACAATGATTTATGTGAAATTAATTTTAATAAAGTACTAAACCTTACACTTAAGCACCCAAATAACCAAGATAGTTGTAAAAATCTATTTTATGGCCATATTTTGACCACAACCTCCCTTGAATATATTTTTGTCTAATATTTGAGCTTCTAAAAATGGGTAAAATGGGGGCTGAATTCCCTTTTCCAAAATTTACAATAGAAACACCCCTCCACTATAAAAAGGAACTCAGGCCTACCACTTCCTCACACCTCTAAAGCCACCATAGCTCCACCAAAATCTCAAAAAATATCTCTTCAATATCCATACACTCATCCTATATGACACACCTTGGTAATAAGCCCATCCATGGAATCCCTTTAGAGAAAACCCAAAAGAGTTATCTGAATAAGAGGTAACCTCCACCCTCAATCTCGTTAGAATTATTTCCATTCTCCATTGCAAAAACAAATATCCTTATTCCAAGGTTATATAATAAAAAAATTATCTTAAAGATATTAATATGTTTTCTTGATTATTTTTAGACCTAAACTTACTCCCACATCCTTATAATGGTTAATGAACATACCATTCATGAATGGTAAACTAGAACCTCACGAAACAATGATTGTTCATTTTTCCATTACCACCATTCATGGATGAGAATTATAATGAACATTATATTTATAAATGATATATATGATATATAAGATTTTAATTATATAATTACAATTATATAATTTTTTATGACAATACCCTTATTCATTCCATTTTGTGTAAATAGAATAACATCTTTTGTGGAAGTGTGGACATATTCCCCCTCAAAGCGATTTGATTCCTTCACACAACACGTTTAGTGTATAAAATAAGGTTTTAATAAAAATATTTGATATATATTACATATATTAAATAATTTAATGATAATATATATATATATATATATCAATTAATATTCATCTTTTAACACTTAAAATATTTGGAAGTAATGCTCACGCGTACATATGACCTACTATCCCCAAGAATGGTGCATTTCATTTCAGTTATCCAACTATTGGGAATTATTATAAACACCAATATTACAAATATATATGATATTTACCCAATTTTATGCATTTTGGAGATCCTGAAACCATGATCTATGTAATAGGAACAAAAAATAACAAGTCAATACTTTGTTGAGAATGTAGGCAATTAACACTTGAAATAATGAAAATAAAGAAATAATGTTAATAAATGGGTAACAATATATTACAAGATGGTAAAATATAATGACATAAATATTAATATGGTTCTATATTTGGTTATTAAAACTCTTAAAATAATTATACATTATGATAATGTATGATCACCCAAAATGAAAATCAAGGTAAGGGATTCCTGTCTCGCATCTCACTTCATGAGGCATACACCATTATTCACCTCTTAAATAATTGTGTAGTGAATCTAGTGCCCATATATATATTTTTTATCATCATTTATTTTATCTTCATGGTATTTGATGTTTAATTTTAAATCATTTTATTGATGGGAATTATTATTGAAATGATTCAAAGTGGTAGGGACATTTTGGAATGTTTATTGGTTATTTTTATCAATATTTTTTTAATATTATTTCAAGGGTATTGCTATTCATAAAAATAAACAACCCTTTTTCTCACATATACACTAATAAAAAATTACATATAAATATGTATCTTCTATTCAATATGGATGTATTTTTATAAGGCATATTGTTTTGTATTAAATAGATTATTAGAAAAATGAAAAATTCTCTAGAACAACAACACACAGGTTGGAGACCATTTGAGGTATGCCCTACAAGTTGGGAACATGTTAATTCATTCCCCTAGATGCATTGGTATAATCATGAGATGAATCATTTTTCCAAATAAGAATAGCTTAAATTGTTTCATAATGGTAAATGTATCATGTGCTTGCTAAAAATGACATCCAGTAATTAAGAATTATCTTTATTGATAATTCATTTATTCTTATCATCCCATAGATTATTTCATCATCATATCTATGGATTAATTTCATTTCATTTTATTGATTAAATTTAATTTTTTTCAATTTCATACCTTTACATATTGATTATACCTTTTCTAGTTCATTTTAATGTCTGGTGTTATTTTTTATTTACCTTCCCATGTTGATTTACTCTCATAAATTCTTAATTTCTTCCGCTTTACATGTCCTTATTGAGAATTTGAGCTCACTAGTATTTTCGTTCCCTTCCCTTGGTTAGGAATAAGAAAAAATTTAATTAGTCTTCAGGGAATCTGTTTATCTCATTTTATTATATATCGTGTTTTTATTTCCTATTTCCCAATGTATTATGGGTTTCATGTATGTAATCTAGATTCCAAAAATGCTAAACTAAATGGTCCTTTTAGGATTTTATTCTTTTTAATCATAACAATGTAATAAAATATTTTATCATCACTAGGATTATGGGGGAAGATCATTACAATGTTCCTAAACCTTCAAAACCCTTCCACCCATAAAATTGCAACATCATGTTCTTGAAACTCAAATAACATAAAAGAATAAAATATTTTGAACCAATAAGTTATATGATAACTTCTAAAAAACCTTTTGTTCCTTTGATGTAACATGAAATAATATATATTCTCCTATAAATATACTCAAAAAATATATTCATGTTAATGTATTTATATAAGGAGTATTATTTTTTTTATTAAAATATAATATAGTCATTGGGCCACCTAAAAAACTCCAACATTAATAAATAATGGGTTTATGTTGTATTTATAGAAACCTAGATCTGATTTCAAAACCTCATTTCCTTTAGAAAATCAGCACCACCATTATCTATAATTAATATGTCTATATAATCAAATTTTTTAGTCATTTATTTTCACATACATTCTCAGGCCTTATAATATTTTCTCTAAATGACAGTGAAATATTTTAAAATTACTAAATTGGATGATAATCCATACATCGAATTAATATTTAATTCCTCCATTCATTATCCGATTTTAAGAACACTGATGATCAATGTAACTTACCTTTGTAACTTCATATCTTCTATAATTTTATATTTTTTCATCTTGAAACACATTTCAAGAAATCTTGGTTTCTATATATCATGACATTTAATTTAAAAATTTATTCAATCAAATCATTAAATCCTTTATAATACACTTCTACTCATGAACATCTTTATATTTTGAACTAGTCAATTATATTTCATCACTCTAAATATTTACGAGTTACAAAAACTAAGTTTATCAACATTAATGACTTATGTTACATGTAAACACTTTATTTTTTAACTCTTTCTCATCGGATTTCAAAATTCTAATTATTCTTCAAGAAATTAATTCAATGCATGATGCATTGAGAAAAACCATTTTTATAAATTAAATTATAATATAGCTTCAAAAAATAAAAAAACATTATTTATCAGATATATCATGAATCTAAGTATTAAAACTAAAATTTTATTTTAATTTTTTAACGATCAACAAAGAATTTTCTAATTTAATATTCCATAACATACTTTTAAGAATTACAATTCAACTCAAAAAATAATACCATATTAACGTTTAATATTATAATTATGTTTCCCTTGTGAACAACTTCATTCATACTTATTTATGTTGTGATAAGTTATTTATACATAATTTTTTTCATCAAAAACTAATATACATACAATATAACTTCAATAAGTATAGGTTTTAAAATAATCCCAATAATCCCTTCACTTATTCCTTCATAGAATCATCATAGTAGAGTCCTTTCTCCGAGCATGACTTCTTTATATCTTTTAAATTATTCAAATGTATTTTCAAAGATTCGAATAATAAATTTATATAATTTTATTGGGAATCATTTCTCATTATTCACCATATGGACTTTCCCTAAGTGATGGTCATATTCCCTTGAAATATTCATCGTTCATTTTTATAATTCTAAAAAATAGATAAATCATCATCACCTAAATTCATTTAAAAAAAATACTCACAACATCACCTTTGTTAAAAAAATTACTTATAGATAATATTTGACACATTAATATTTCAAATTCACATCATATAAATTCTAGAAATCATATCTATACTCTTTATATTGTTTTATATAATTTATCCACTTCGTATTTTCCGACATACAATTAATCTCGTTTGAAATTAAATATTCCTAAATTATATTATTCAGTGGTTTGGTAATAACCCACCAACAATACCTGACATTATCCACACATATACTATTCTAAATATTTATTAGTTGTACATGTTACTCCTAGATATCATCCTCTTGTATGGATAACAATGTTAACCATTTTACATCTAGAAACATATATTATTTCATAATATAGTGTAATCAATCTTATTAAGAATATTTTTTAGTATTATTTTTATATGTAGAATAAAATATATTATTATAAAGAGTGTTAAAATTGTATACTATTTCTATACAATGAGATCAATAGAAATCCATAAGGTTAAATTTAAAAAAAATAAATTTTTCACTAGTTATCTTCTAAATAAGATATTTTACAATCATATAAACTTATTTTATTCACCCAAATGAGGATTTTATTAATTGATTATTTATATGTATCAACTATGAAAATGGTTAGTTTTATCTATACTTCATCTTTATCTTCTATACATACTGAGAAATACTTATTTTCCCTGCCAAAGTGAGACAAATATTGAAGTAATATTTATTTATTGAAATTTTTACAATATTGGGCTTCTTCTAAAATAAATAATTACTATGTAATGATATTTACACTACCACTCATTGAATTATTTTTAAATTAAAATACAATAAAACATATATTATCATAATTAATTATGGTTATTCAGTCACCCCTTTTTATTTTTTACAATACTCATTTGAAATATTCATACATTCTCATTATAAAATATGTTCTCACTTTCTCTCGCAATCAATAATTATAAATAAAAAAGTATCATTTATAACTTTTGATATTATTAAGTAATTAAATGATTCACTATACTTGTCCTCTAATCTTGTTTAAAGATTTTATCATCTCCAATTCCTCTTCCATTAAAGTGAATTTAAAAACCAATTTCAGTAGGAGAAAAATTACATCACATTTTATAAAAAAGGAACAATGAATTAGAAATCTCAAAGTCTACATGAGAATTTATCTCTATATAAAATAAAGGAGATTAAATTTGAAATCAATATTTTCTATATGTAATTCATCATGTGATTTTAACTCAGAAAAATTCTTTTTGGGGGTTTTTAGTAAGTGTTTCAATAAAAACCATCAATCAACTTCAAAAAATGTATAAAAAAATAAATTAAATGAATAAATATATCTAATTAATTAAACTAATAACTTATAAAACTCAACCCAAAATAATAAGTTTAGATTCAATCCAAAAATGAGATAATTTATTGGTAACTCTTCCTTAACTTCAGCGCTATCCAAAATTAAGTTTCTCATGAGAAAATGTTATTCTGGGATCATGATCATCTCATCCGACCTATCTAGGTCCCACTTAATCCACCTTATTTATCATGAATGATACTATATTAAATATGGGGGATGATTCCAATTGAAATAATGTATTTTGTGGCATTCTGATCTATATTCACTCATGAGTAAATGAACCTGGTTGGCCACATTACCTCAACAATGGCACCCTATATTCCAGTGGCTATTAACTTGAAGTGAGGATCTATGGTGGTACGGTCGAGACACTATAGCATCACATTCATAGTTCAAAACAATAGTAAATAATAATATAGAAGCAACAAAAATAATAAGTATGTATATAAAAAAATATATATACAGTATATAGTAGATAATATTAGTAAATTGTATCAAATACTAATGATGTAATGATGATTTCGAAATAAAAAAGAAAGACATGGTATATGTAATGATCAATGGTTTCAGGGTCTATTATGTTGCTAGTTTTTGGAGTATTGATTGTTTCAAAGGATTCTATAAGATTTTTTCATGGTGGACAGAATTGAATTATAGATTATTTAGAATATTCAAATCATGATTGGATTACACGACCTAAATTGGTGTTTTGATGCATGTGGAGACAGTTAATTCTTGGATTAATTTCACCTAAGGTGTGTAATGTCAAAATGATTCAAGTCGTAAATGTTGAATTTAGGATGTGTAATTAATTCAAGTCTTGGGGATGTAAATTTCAATGAATGTTCAAAAAAATGGAATTCATGTAATGAATGTGTTAGTTGGTGTGAAAGAGTCTCATTCCATATTATTTTATAACCCTTTTATCCATTTCTATTTATTCTAACCATACCACTCTATCTTTTATTTCAGATGAACCTTAGTTTCATCTAGTATTTATTTATAGATCCCTCTCCCATGCATTGATACTTCTATTTCTATGGATTCTTGTCAAAGATATATGGTGAGTTATCACCTCTTTCCCATGGGGTTTTATCTTTTTATCTTTAAATATCCAATTTGGTGGTGTGGTTTTGGTTTTGGTATTTATGGGTGGAGTTTTTAAGAAATTTTTTTTGTGTTGTTCATTAATCTACATGTTCCTTGTGCGTAGGTAGTTGTTAGAAAGTTTCTTATCCACTATACGAGGCGCAACAAGATGAAAAGGATTTCTTGAGGTTGGGGTTGACATTTCAAGATAGTACTGAGGTGTACAATGGAATCCAATGGAGGGGAATTTATGATTTTTTCACCAGTGATCAACAAAACATCAATATAATTGGAGAAAAAAATCTCCCATAAGGAAAAATATCATCTGTGAAGAAATTTAGAAACACATATAAAACCATAAATATCTGGTTTAGTTAGAAACAGTAATAAACACCTACATGTTACCTATTATCTCTGATCAATGATTCCGAATTTTAATTCCTATAGATCATCTATAGATGATTCAAAAATCTATGGGATCACAGAACCCCAAATTCTAGGTTCTAGCACGGAGATCCAACAAATTCATCAATGCCTCAATGATCATCATATCAAATTAGATTTGATGAACAAGGGGTATCTTGATCAGATCACCTTGATCCATAGAATCTCTCTCTAGAATATCGGAGATAAGAGATAACCTCTTAACATATCACAATGAATAGTTAGTTAAAGAGAGTTTCAACTCCTTTTTATAAAGTATTATAAAATTACATATAAAGGCTCCCTAACCCTTGAATATTTGTCACACAATTTAAATGATATATTATGACTACTGTGTTAATTCATAAATGTCATTTATATTATTATCACATTCTTTAAATATAATAAATATAATAAGTGATAAATTTTTTTCCATTAACTCAACCCCTTCATTCCTGCAAATACAAAATTGAACCATGAATATTTTAAAATATTATATATGTTCATATAATATTTTCCATGTAATAAATTTAAAGCATGTAAATCTTATTGAAAAAATAAATTCAATGACAGTCATTCTTAACATTAATAATATGAATTTATTTATTCTATCGGTGACTGTACATCTTTGGGGAAATCATGATCCTAATTGATGGGGCCCACCATGTCCCATATACATATTCACCTGAATATGGAAGATTCTTGAATATTAATTTCTATGTGACCATCATTCCATTATATTGAATGTAGTGAATATTATTCATAGACCACGAGTGGAATATATCAATCAATTATTTCCCTTGAAGAGATAAGCAACAGTCATAGAAACAAAAAACAACCGACAAACATGCATTGTAATAATATAATATCTTTGTCTTTGGAAATATCTTAATGAAGGACTCACACCCATGTCATCATTCTTTTCATTAATTATTATTTTTTGATATAATTTTAATGATTTACCTTGGATGACCATGGAAATTTATTTATTAAGGTACTGCCATCCTTATAATACAAGCCTTAGATTTATAACTTACTCAACTTGGACACAAAAAATTATGTCATGACCTTTGAACCAATGTCATACCAAAAAAAATGAACCCAACACAAGATACATCTCCCTAATTTCATTATCATGGGATTATGCAGGTATCATGGTATACAATTAAATGGAAATCATTGAAAATGATCTCATGTTAGGAATCCAATACAAATTAATGTATATAGGAACAAACAATGATAGTCTAAACATGTGGTGTTATTGTTGATGGATCTTTCTTCATGATTTCAACTACTATATATTACCAAGAGTGAACTTCATGAGAAGAAGTCCCAATTCCTAGAATCCCCTTGGACCTGATAGTCAAAAATATAATATGTAAATTCAGTATGATGTATCAATACCATAGTACATATATTTAGTATTAATGTTAGAATATATCAATGATCTCCTTATAGTGTAGGAACTACTATAACATTTTTTCATGATAATTCATCTATGGACATTACCTTTAAATAGTGGATTTTTAAATTTCTACCCTATAATAGTTATATTACATCATATATAACTAATTTTATAGATTATATTTTAATCAAAAGTGGTATTTTTTTAGTTATAGGGAACAAAATATTACAAAACTAAACTTTCACTAGAGACAACTTTCATACCATACTTTTTAGCACTCACATGATTAAGATCATATTTCATCGGTGTCATGGCTATAGTTTCTAGGTCTCCATTTCTTTGATACATGGAAATTATAGTAAGTGAGGACTCACCTACATGGGTGAGTCTTTTGAAGAGAATGTATCCCAAATTATATTCTTTTCTTAAATTGACAAAACATGACATTATAGATAGTAAGAGTATCATAGTTTATATCATAATAGTTCTTTACATACTAGGTGAGATTCTATGAATTGGTTAAAATTGTTTCAAATTTTACACTACTTCATAGATTCCTTAGAACATTCAATGAACTAGGTATTTGTATATTTAGATACCACTATCTTGAATAATCTTAGTTAACTCATTACATTAGCCTAAATATGATATTAGATTATATTTCTCTAAGTAATACTTGTTTTTGTCCCCTCCAAAATATTATCCTTACCTATCCACTTACTGTGTACATATCATTTGTACTTGTTTAAGGACAATTAGACAGTTTTTATTGCTTCCCTTTCAGTTATCATAGTTATAACTGATATTTTCATATTATAAATTATATAATGGTAATATAAATTTTTGTACATATCATGTCATACATTATTTATATATCACTAAAGTGTATGGAAATAAACTCACCACATAAATCACCTCCCATGTTGTGGTCATGAATACCTACCATGTGACGTCAGAAGCAATTCTCTCTAAAATTTTTCATACTTTTATTTTTAAATACTATGTTAGTATATATATGATTGACTTGATCAAAGAATCCATTAGATCTACATCAGTATATCTTATTCTTTTGAACATAGGACACCACATTAATTCAATCACTGGATAATAAATTTCATCATAGACATAACTAATTATACTACCAATAACTATTTTCCAAATATTAAAAAACATGATTCACTTGGAAAATCAAGGATCACCTACTAACCTCGGTTAGAAGCATAGAAATTATTCTTTCCAAATTAATGTTCAGTTTAATTTTTTCTTATATTAATCCTAAACAGTATTTCAGTGAAATTCACCATTTATTGTCATTCTATGATGTCACCATCTAATCCTACTTGTTTCTTTTAGACACCTTCCAAGAATTTTGGTCTTGAAATCTAATGATAAATAAGTGATCATATAAATTATCAATGATATGTAAAAGTCTAATGGATTTAGGATTATTGAATTTATAGAACCAATCGAGCCTTATTACTACCACACTTATATAATCCATGTATCATCTCTCTTGAATATCAACTATAGTATTAAATATAATAATCCCATTTTAACAGTAATACATTGGATACATTATTGAATTCCAATTGAACTTGATAATATTAGTTGATATAAATTTACTTCCTACTTAAATGAATTATTATTATCAGTAAATAATGTACCCCTATTCATGGTGAATAAAAAACCATCACCATGGTATTAAACTTCCTACACTGTATGTGTCTCTAGAAAATTCCTCTTACACGTTCCTTTTTGGAACTCATTCATATGATAACTATTTGTACATACTTGGAATTAACTAAACCATAGACAATATAGATCCCACTATCTGTAATAGATATTTTTACCCATTTATATAAATTTATTCTACTATATGGATAATATTTTTCAATCTTATGAATATTTGTCATGGCCTAATAAACATTTAGGATTATTACCTCACATAAATATTTTGTTATACTAGATTCATGTTTTTATATATCTTAAGATTAACTTTGAATCTAAACACATTTCATATAACCTAATGGATTTTTCATCGTAGAATGACTCAAAAGATACCCATTTTTCATTATGGTTGGCATATAGTAATGGTAAAATATCATTATTTTCAAATAACATACTAAATTATAATGGTAATATTTATATTCGATATATCTACCATCGTTGATAGTCCCTTAACTTACCTCGCCAATCAGATGTGTAAGATGAAATGTGTGTTTAGGAATATCTCCACACAACATTTTTGTGATCAATGTTTAAAAATAATCCTCTTTGTTGATCCTCTGGGTAAATATAATACCTATTATATTTCCAATGTAATGTGAGTTTATAAATTACTCCACACTACATTATGATGATCAATTAATTCTTGTTCGTGATATTTTTCGACATTATGGCTCGAAGAAATGCATATCTTCTAAACATTTATATATAATACTTCACTTTCATATTCCATAAACAAATAAATGACTATAATGAAGTATATTTACCACTATCTTGTCATTGGAATAGCTCACACCCTTTTGGGGAACTAACTCTTAATTATTTGTGATGTATATTTATCTCAAAATGTTTATTTGTCTAAAAATAAATATATATTTACGTTGATAATACCTTAGGTTTTTATCTCTACTGAGTCAAAATACCACACTAGTTATATCCATGACATTAACCTTTTTTCTCGAAAAATAATTATATTTCCACAACTTGGTATATGAGCTTTTATTTTTATATTCATTAGTTATTGCATATGATTCATGTATCACTGAACATATTCGAGTATAAAACACCAAAAACAACATCCATTCCTAGAATAGAATAATTAATATTTTTATATAATGGGAAAATAAGATTAATTTTATCGTTATACTTAATAAATATTCTATTATAATCATTTACATTGTAATATAGAAGTCATTTACCTCTCACTGATAACTTTGGAATCACCCTATCTCATCTGTTTGGGAATGCACCTTACATCTTGTAATGTTTCTATAAATACATGGTTACTATATTTCAATACACATATGTGATGGGAATATAGTATGCAATACCCAAAAAGTATGTTAAAACAATTAATTGTTAAATATACATAGAAGAAACTATGATAATTTCCTTTTTTAATTCAAATTATTTCATTTAAACTTCCATTGGTTTATTTCATGATATGGGAAGAGAAAAAAACTTGTTTAATACCACTATCATTGAAGGTTGTTGAAAATTTCCATTGGAATGACACTTTCCATTGGGATTGTCTCCCTTTCATTCAATTTGATCCCCTTAATAACTGAATACAAATCATTATTTATAGTTATTGTTACATGGATAACCTTACATAAAAGTAAATGACGCATTTTATCCATACTACTCAATCTGTAATTTTAAATTAAATCAGAGAAAATGGGTGACAAGTTATTATAATAGGATTTTTTTTAAAGATCATATCCCACCATTCAATTTATATAGATCTAGTGTGATCATAACCTAATCAAATATTTTCTTATAATTATCCTTATATACTTTTCATATATGAGACTACATGTTATATCATTCATATCCTAATTTATTTACCACAATTGGAATCAATATTTTTTTATTACATAATGAAACAATTGTCCTATTCTCTAAACATGAGTATCCAATAAGCAATTTCACACACATTCTTTCCAATGTGACTTAACCGGTACAAGGACACCAACACCTTGAATTTTCTGACATAGTACTCTGAAAAAATGGTTGTACTATAATTGGAAATTCATGTGGGTTTGTAAATTTAATTTTTCTAATATTTTTCGTAGTTTATTTTTTCTATTAATTACCATTTTTTACAAAAATATATTCTAGAATGTTATTAATTTTATCTTGATTACTAAATTAGATGTTAATGATTAATTAATTAAATAATAAAATTTCTCCCACTATTTTGCAAAGTTCAAGAAAACCTTCTTACTATAATAAAAATAACCTATCATATGAGTATTAAAATTTAAATGATTGATAAAAATCCCCTTATAGTCTATAATATTTTGATATACCACTACTCATAGGGTTCGAGGTAAGTGTTTGACTGGCCAACTATATTAACTCATGGTTCTATGATATATTGAGTGAAGTCCTGACTTTTAAAATCATGAACATGATTTACTAAAAATTTCCATCTAAAATAAAAACAAATTATATTTGGATACTTTTTTTCTTAAACATTAGTCTATTCAACCCATCACTCTCATAAGAACTCTTTGGTAGTTAGAGGCACCTTCAAAATTGGTTGGCAAGCACCCCAACCACCTAGTTTTGTTCAAATTTGAATGACTGAAATAGATTATGACTTAGTATTTCTTTGAGGGTTTTATTATTATTTAGATAATGAAATTAAATAATTTTGAATTTGATATGGATGTTCTAATTGAAAACACACACAACTAACTATACAATAAATTAAAAAACATTCATCATGTCACATATTTTTTTTATTAATGAATTCATGTATATTAATCTATGTGATCATGCGTAATGCACTTTTAAATAAAATAATAAAACATTCATAAATTAAATTTTGACATTATCATGAGAAGATACTAATTGTCGATCCATTATGTGAATAATGGTTGAACCAAAACCCTAGGGGTATACCCATATGTCACGTTGCTTGTGACATGAGTTGCAGAACTCTCCCATCAAATGCGTCAAACTCTTATCTAGTGTGTCACCATGAAATGGTGAGAATATCATCACTTCTCATCATCATCATTATAAAACAACACTCGCATATAGGAGAGGGTATATCGGGAGTATAAAATACATATAATAAATTAGACATGTATTCCCTTATACATTGAATAACAAATATGATGCTTAGTGAGTCATTAATGAAACTAATTATAACCAATCAAAATGGACATAAATTAATAAATAAACATGGAAAAGAATATTATATTGGTTATTCTATGGATCATGATAAGTTGATAAATATTAAACTCATGTATTTAAATTAAATACATATATAAAATTAAATGTTCATTATATAATTATATCAAGGAAATTTTATTTATTTAAAATTTAAAACGTATTTTTAACTTAATAGTTATGTTGTCCAGTGACATTAGATAACTTAATTTTAATGAAAAAAAATAATTAATTAATTTAATTTCACACCTAAATTCAATAAAAATTACAAATAAAGTAAAATTATTTCGTAAAAAATAATATATACTTAATTTTATTTAAAACCAAAATAAAATTAACTAATTCAATAAATTTTTTAATCTATAAAAATACCCAAGCCCTGAAAACCCTTAGCAAGGCTTCTGCGGGTTGGGATGACCCTGCACAAGCTCATTAGAAATCTTGGATACTTAGTTAAAGGTATTCAAGGATAGGAAGTTCTTCCTAGACCCATATAATGTTTCGGAAGACCAACACGATCACATTTTTTGGAAAAATTGATCTTTTATACAGGGGAACCTCTTAGTTGGTGCGACAAATACTATTGACCAAATATTGCAATAGGGATGCAACACCGCGGTTGGGCTCATGATGAGGAGTGTGAACTGGATGTAGTTGGGTTTCTATTGGTGGTGTTGGATCTGAGGGAGGCATACAAGGGGACAAAGTGGGTAGTGTCTTGAAAAGGGTTGGGATGTCTGGTGAACATGTTAGAGGTCAAATGAGTGCGACAGTAGGAGCGAGCGGTGAGGGTATTTTGGGTCTGCAGGATCTACACCAATGGTTATAATAGGCCCCAATATACCTATATTATGAGACCAAAAGTGGTCCATTAGGTATATATAATGGTATCACATGACTCACTACATCAATGGTGGGAGAAGAGTCTAGAAACGGCAGTGGACGTAGCTGGTGGAGCTCACCACATGATGGAGCATGGTCCGGTGGGGTCACAGATGTTGTCAGAGGAATAGGTTCATCAGTCGTGGGTGGTTTACCCGAGGTAGGTGACAATTCTGGATGGTGGTGGGTGTCTTGTCAATAAAATAAGAGTATGGAGTTGTTGGGTGATGGTGGTCCATGGCCTGGGGGGCGCAGGGAGAATCAGAGGATTTGGTTGACTAACAAGGGGTGTTCCACCTTGGAACAACCAACATCTTTTTTTATCATTTCTTCTTCTTTAACATGTATTTGAATCCCATAATAATAGTGTTTTAGAATTTTTTTGTTACATTCAAATGATAAAATATGTCAACTTTTTGTTTATATAAAAATACATTTATGGAAAACTGATTCTCACCAGAAAACAATATATAAAAAGAATTAATTTCCCCATATGGTTTTAAGTAAAATAAATACATAAATTTTATATATAAATATATATGTCTGTGTCTGTGTGTGTTTTCTTCAAAAAATACACAATAATAACATTTCAATCCATATTAAAAACTTTTTATGACTGCATAATGGCCATATGATGTTGAATTGAAACTTCATATACAACGTTGGGACCAAAATGATGCCCTATTCAAAATTAATGCAAATGTAATTTATCAATGAATTATAATATTAAATTGTAACTCTAATACCTATTGAAGGTAATGTGTAACATAGTAAAAGATGGTGGGATAAATATTTATAATTTTTCATTTGGTGATCGACATAACATCATCATTAACGATGAATCACAGCCTCAAGAAGGCCTGAAGATCACATGTGAAGAAATTTAAGCACCAGAATTAAACCATAAATACATGGTTCTATATAACTTTGTGTTAAACATCTATCTATCTCTAGTGATTGAGGTTCAATAAATCCAATTTAAAATTCCTATATATAATCCTCACATGCTTCAAAAATCCCTGGTTGTGCCAATCATTGAATTCTGGGTGCTAGCATTTAGATCTTACAATTCCCTAGACACCATAAAAATCACCACATCATTGTACATTTGATACAAGAGGATCATATTGATTAGATCACATGGATCTAGATCATATTTTTTCTAGATATATGGACAGGATAGAGAAACTCTCAAAGGTTCTCTATGAATAGTTAGTTTCCAAGAGCTTCTCCTCTAATTTATATTGTATTAATAAATTACCTATAAAGGCTCCCCGGCCCTAGAATATTTAACACACTATATAAATGATATATTATGACTATTGTGTTGATTCATAAATAACTTTAATGTTATTGGAAAATTCTTTTTGTATAACAAAATTATTAGGTGATAAAACCCAACCAATGAACTCAACTCGTCGTTCTCTGAAATTCTAAATGAACCTTGAATATTTAAACTAATATTCATTCATATAATATTTTCCATGTATATACTTCAAAAAATTAAATACATTTAATAAATAAATTCAATAAAATTTATTCATAACTTGAATAATATGAATTTATTTATTCTTTTGGTGATCATACATCCTTTTAAAAATCATGGACATTATTGGTGGGTCCCACTATGTCCTATATAACTATTCACCTGAATATGGAACATTCATGAATATGATATTATGTTTGAACCACTAGGCTCTTATCTCGATAGTAGTGAATATTATTCATAGACATAGACTGGTATCTAGGAACCCATTATGGACCATAAAAAGATAAGTAGTATTCATAGCAATTATAACTATCATATGAACATGCACACAATAATATAATCTCATTTTCTTTAAATATCTCTTAAAACAAGAGTGACACATGTGCCATCATCATTTTATTTATTTATTATTTGTTTATTCAACTAGATGAATTTACCTTGGACATCGATATCCATTAATTTATCAATGTACTAAAATCCTAATCAACCATTCCTGAGATATATGACTACCTAATCTTGGAAAATACAAATTATATATTTTCCATTGAACGAATGTCATACCACTAAATATTCACTCAACCAAAGCTACCACTGTACAATTTCATTATAAAAGTGTTGGAATTGAATCAAAGTATAGGATAAAATGGAACATAATGATAATGATATCATTTTAGGAGACTAATAAACATGTTCATAGATCGGTAAAAACAATGAAACCTAAATCATCTGGTTTCCTATTGATGATTTTATCCTTATGATCTCAACAACTAGATATCTCTATGTTCAAACTTCATGAGAAGAATAATAAATGATTATTATCCCCCTTCCCCAAAAAATTATAGTCAAACATATACTCTTTTGAGTCAAAATGATGTATCTTGATCATATGACATATAATTAGGATTAATGTCTTAGTATATTGAAGTTCTCATTATAGTCAGGGGTCTATGATAAACTTTTTATATGACAATTAATATATGAACATGATCATTATAAAGTTGAAACATAAGTTTATACACTATAACGGTAAGATTACATCCTATATATATCATTGTATACATAATATGGTAATCAAAAGTAATGTTCTATTTTGGTCTAGGGCACTCACTATTACAACAGTTCCCACCTGTGCATAAGATCTGTGTGAGATATTCACACTTTTTCATACCATTTTGGTAATTGAAAGTGTTTTAATAATGATTTTATTAATTTGAATGTCTAAAAATAGATGAATATTGAGATTTATTTCATTATTTACTTCTTTGGTATATGTTTTTTACATCATTATGCATGCTTATCAGAATGTCTAAAAATAAAATCTATTGGGATCCTTTTTTTCATCTTATTTATTATAATTTATTGACCATTAAATTGTTTTTGACTGATATAACTATGAATAAAAGTTTAAATAACCGATGTTTTCCTAATAAATATTTTCCCCTAGACATCTCGGTTGTGTTATAATACCAATTCCAAATGAAGAACATATGTTATAATGTCCCTAAATATTTTTTTATGTTAGTTTGTATTTTAATTGTCTGTTTTTACTTTTTATATTTTACTTGTGTGGTTTGGTATACTGTATGGAGATGAAGGTGACTGGTTAGTCCTTGTGTCATGTGTGGATGTGATTCATAGATTGGTTATTATGGATGTGATGTGGGAACTTATGTGAAGTGGTGTGATGAGGTTATGGTGATGTGGTGGTGGAAAAATGGTTGTGGAATTGTTGTTTTGGGGAAATAGTTGTGGTGAAGTGGTTTTGGAATATGGGTTTTGACATAGTGCTTGTGGAATAGTGGTTTTCATGTATTGGTTGTAGAGTAGTGGTAGTGGTGTAGTGGTTGTGGTGTAATGGATGTGTCCTAGTGGTTGTGACATAGTAATTATGCTATAGTGGTCATGGTACAATGGATTTTTTGTGTTATATGGTGATAAAGGTATAAGGCATTTGTGTTGTGTAATGTAATGGGATGTAGGATGGGATAATGGGGTGGATGTGTGGTGTTGTTGTGGTGGATGTGTGAGTAGGGATTGTTATTTTTTGTCAGGGTTCCATTAATTTCCGCATTATAGAATGGATAAACTATAATGATAAGCTAAACATAAGAGTTTGGTAAATAAAAAACGTGGAATTGAAACTGATATGTGATATATAGATTAAACTGAATTGAGTCAATTAATGAGTATTGTAATGTAAAATGAAATGTATAATGAACAAATTTGGAAAAACCTATAGTTGAAAGTGTGGAATGATGTGTGTCTTTTTGGTGGTTTTGTAGTGTTTCATAATGTACTGGAAGTGGATGAGATGTTTGATGTGTGGTATGTGGTGGTGATGTGGTGTGTTATAGTTTTGTTTATATGGACTAATAGGTTGTTTATTATGTTCTATATATATATCATGAATTTTTATGGAGTTTTATATGTGCCCCACCCACGTTTTATAACTTTACCAATGCTCATAGGTGCTGAGTTCTGAGCTTTTTCCCTAACATGTGGGATGGTAGTGATAACGATGGATGAATATGTAAAGAACTAGAATTTGGTCAATGAAATTTACCTTCATCTATTTATGATATATAGTATAAATCCCATAAAATCATATAAATAACACAATACAAACTTTATAAATTATTAATGAATGAAATAAAAGGTGTTTAAAGAAATTATAGAACCTATATAGTAGGAATAATAACATGAAATTTGGAATTGTAATATTTAAATTATGAAGAGTAAACCATCCAATACAATAGTAACCTCTCCTATGAAATTATAAATAAAATTTATCCATCTTATAAATTAAAATATTATATAATTATAACATTGTTGTAGTAAATAATTTTTTTAAAACTTTTAAATTAATTATTGGTATTTATATAACATGTAAATATTTATTTAGAATTTTATAATTAATATAGTGATCTAAAATAAAATATATATCCAAAAATAATTTGAAAAAATAATATTTTTTTGTCTTATAATTATAAGATAATTTTAGGAGACCATAATTAATTTTTCAAACTATTAAAAATTAGTTATATTTTTAAAACTGAAAATTTTAATTTAAATGATAATTATAATGTAAAATTAAATTTATCATATTTATTAAATTATTTTCATTAAATGGAGTTTATTTTTTAATTCTATATGTCAATAAATAGTTATGGTGATTTTTTTAAATTTTCTAAAATTGTTGAATTTTTGGGGAACAACAAAAGATTGTATTTTACTATATAAGGTAAATGAATGAATTTTTGAGTCATGATTGAGTAAAGAATGATGTAAAAAGAATTTGGTTAGAAATAAAATGAATTATTTACTATATTTAGTCACAATAATTCACACTATTCATAGTCCTAATACAAAATAATAAACTAATTAATAAAATAATCAAAAAAATCACCCATCTCCTGCAATAAAAATACCACCCCTCACCACCTCTTTTCCTCACACCTATAAATCCATAAATATTTTTCAAATTCATCAAAAACAACTTCCCAAGTCTCTATTCACATCTAAGATACTTTTTTTAATAAAATTACAAACTCACATTCGTCAATTAGGTTCTCAATGATAATAATTCAAGAGGTGAAAACCTCTTTATTTTTCATTTAATTTCATTTCAATTTAATTTCATTTCATATTATCTCATCACCTCACCTTAACCATGTTTCATGATAATTTATGTATTTTTATATAGTTTAATTTTATTTTTGAAATGAACAACCCATCATCATACATCTTCACCTATCCTTTTGTACTAAAAATGAAACCATCATCTGTGATATGTTGATTTATAGCAATCAAGGATGTCGAGTTTTCAGTTTCCATTAACACATTAAAAACTGGTCATAAAACCATTTTTTGATAGTTAAAAATGAATATAAAATATTTATTACAACCAATTTAATGTTCTATAATAATTATATAAAAATTATATTAATTAATAAAAAACTATTTCTCAATGATCAAAAAATAACAAATAATATAAACGGTGATCATTAATGTTTTCTCTATTGATTCATCCAAAAATATGAAAAAAATGATATCAAATAAAATTTATTATATTTAATTTCATTAAAGACATATAATTTAAATTCTTCACAACTATTTTAATTTTATGAGATTTTCCATACATGTATACCCGTATACTGATCATGAAAACCAAGGAAATAAACGATCCAAAATGAAAAAATTGTATTTTATAACTCTTAAAAAAGGAAATAAATGATCTTAGAAAATTATCATAAATAAAATTTATTTATAAAAGGTTCTAAATTAGTTAATTATTGCATATAGTCAGATTTTACAAAACATCAAGACCATGTTCATAACACTTTTGGACATATTGTAAGGGATTCTTTCTTAACCCCCATTTTACGTTTAGGTTACATTTTCCGTGAATTTTCCCCAATTAAACTCTTAATTATATTAATATAAGTATACTAAATTAAATTTATATTTTCCAAAATGTTATATCCTTATCATTAAATCATTCTATTATGTGGAAATACATGTTTTAAAAACATTCCCTTCTCAATTGTTCTTGATAAGTTAGCCCAATTAATGGGAACTTCTCGATTTCTTACCTATTTTCATGTGAAATCAATAATATATTTTAAGAAACCAATATTTTTCTATAATTACTCATTTTATCATTAAAACCAAATAATTTTTTTTACATAGAATATTTTTCCTTGTCCAATTAAAATGTTATTTAATATTTTCCTTAAACAGCACTAAAATGTTTTATTTCTAATGTTTCATAAACACTATTCTTACATTTTTCACATAATTTTGACATTTATTATCATTATATATGCCTATTTTAGCTTATTAATATCCATTTATGATTTAAATCTATTCTTCCATGTACACATTAATGATACAACAATTTATTAAGCCTTGTGACATGATTATGATACCCATTTCTTTATATATGTAACCCTTATGTTTATTTTTCATGTGGCACAAATATTCATGAAATATTTATGATGGGTTTCCCTAAATAGTTTTCGAATTAATTGGGTAATGATTTATCTCATGATATATCATGTGAAATGGTCTTGGTGGTTATAATTGACTCACGCTCCATGTGAAATGGTCTTGGTGGTTAGCCTTGACTAATACTCCATGTGGAATAGTTTTGGTGGTTAGCCTTAAATCATTATCCTCTACATGAAATGAGCTTTGAATCACAATTATTACATGTTTTTTATTATTTCCCCATTTATATGATTCCATTTTTATATGATCCCATGTTATACTTGTTATTCATGCTTATATTCATTAATGTTTCATGTCTTTTTTGTAATCATGTTATGCTTTCTAACCCTTGTGCTATACTTTTTTCATATTTTTTTCCCTTACCATAATTTTTATCCCATTTCATTGTTCATGTATTCCCTAGGTTATACTATTAAGATGTAAGGTCTTAATGGAAGTTGGGATACCATTAAAAAGATAAAATAAAAGATGTTTTATGTTGGTTTAATGTTGTCTAATTAGGTATATAACCATACAAAGACACTATAATTTCTGATCCCTTGTTTCTATTTGATCGATATATAAGCTTAAAATCATGTAATACTATGTGGAAAAGGATAGGTCCCTTATTGGATACCCCATCTCCCCATCTCATGCTTTGAAATTACTGATAGCGGTTAGAGTTAGAGATTACCCGATGTTGATGTGATGTGATATGATTTATTGGCCCTATTTTTAAAAGGATATATGTGATGTTAGGTTAAATGATGTGTGTAATGGGTTTCTATGGGTTCTAGGTGATGTGATTATACGAGTTGTTTTTAGAAGAGATGGGAGCATTGGATGTTTGTTGTGGGGGCCTAAGAGTAGAGAATTATTTGGGATTTGATAGTGGGGAACCATTCCCCATTTTGATCCTAATGTTATATTATTTAATATGATGCATGATTTTGTGAGTAAACCATTGTGGGGATAGGGTTTGTTAGACTATATGTATAGGTTCTTTTCTGTTATTCAATTTTTTAGCTGTTTCATTCCCATGATCTTTTCACATGTTCACTTGAGGTATTGTTAATTTCTTTACTAAGTCTATGTGTTATGCTCACCCTTTGTATATAAATATTTTTTCAGGTTTCAATAAAACTTTTTTTGGACCGATATGGACATTACTATCTAGTTTTTAGATACTATTGAGTTTCTTTTCCCGGATTTTCTTTTTGTATTTAATTTTTAGGCTTTTATATTTATTATTTTTTTACTTTATTCATGAACTATAGAATACTTTTTTTAAAATTTCAATTATCTATGGGAGCTTTTTTCTTTTTATCTTATCTCCTAATACTATTTCATTTAAATATTTTAAATCTACCCATATTGTGAGATTTTTACCACCTTAGTGATAGTCACCAACACAGTGCCTACTGGTGGCATGAATCATGGGTAATCATCTATACCTACTCATTAGGATGTCTTGGTCAAGAGGGAGTAATGATATAGTGGTGTTAGAGGTGGTGGTTGGGATATTAGATGGTCTTTAGAATTAGATATCAGGATGTTTTCATGGGTGAGTATGGATTAAGTCCTAGTTGAACTTGGTTCAAGATATGGGCTTGTGAGACCTGTTAGGGAATGATATTTTAGGGTCCATGATGATATAGTTCATGGGATATGATCATATTAAATGAAAATTATGGTAGTATTATTTTTAGGGTAGATACATATGAGAAGTAAAATCATCATAATGACTTTTTTTCATTTTTGAGTATGTTTTTTGTGAAAATAAAATTAATTAATTAAATGATAATTTAAAAACACCATGCTATTAGTCTAAGGATTTCTTCATTTTTTCATGAATTTGTCTGGATCATCATGTATATGTCACTATGGAATTTGAGGTTCATTATATTGATCTGACTGATCATAAAATGGTTGACCTGATAGAGGAAGATAAAGTGTGTAATTAGGTTTTGTCTACCTTTCAATAGAAGTGTCTGGATATGAATAAGGGATTGTCATTAATCTGGAGACAGATAACTATTTAGAGGATTTCAAGATCACTTTTGGTATCGTTTAAGTGTGAGTCGAGTTCTAGTAATCCTTGGTAGTTTTTCATATATAGAGAGGGATGTGTT
Organism: Viscum album; assembly: GCA_963277665.1. Lineage (NCBI taxonomy): Eukaryota > Viridiplantae > Streptophyta > Magnoliopsida > Santalales > Viscaceae > Viscum > Viscum album. The sequence goes on along the minus strand of OY728151.1, from coordinate 84,765,104 downwards.
ATTAGTGGATACTACATATTTGTGGCTCTAATTAGGCATATGTGTTTGTGATTTACTTTCAAAAGGATTTATAAAAATATTATATTTCATTAATAATGATGGATTCCAAGAGACAAGATGTTTTCTCTCTTTAGTAGTGGAGTATGAGTGTGTGGGGCATGGAATCAGGTTCATGGACCTCTTATACTTTTATACATATTTTTTAAATATATGGAGTATTGTGTGTGGTTTCTAGATGAGGATTTTTACCTTGTCTTCAGGTATCTGTTCACCCTTCTTATAATCTCAACTTATAGATATTTGATCAAAAAGGATAAAGATATAGATGTCACTCTTTCCATGGAAGTTGATCCTCACCAATGTGTCCTTCAGGGAATTTCTAGTAGTGTAGCATTATTTAGTGGTCCATGGGTGTTAATGCAATATGAATTCCATTGAACCGTCCATAATAGTTTCATTCCACACCACTGGGGACATATTGTTTCTCATCACCTACTGAGGGTTCTAAATTTTCCTCCCAAATATATAAGAGATATTGGTACATCCATGATCATTTTTTGACCCCATAGGTTGGTCATCTTCCGATAGTAATACATTTATCTTTTTTTCTGCAGTAGTTCCCTCTAATGTAGTTTCAATGACATTAATTACAGTTTGTTGTTCAACAGGTGTGAGAATTTGGAGTCCGCATAGGGAAGCCTTGTGATAGTACTTATCCATAGGATCGTAGGGAATATCATGACCATGGAGGCCAGAATTAGAGTGGGAGAGGATCTGGGTTTGGTCATGTGCACACATTAGATGTAGTAGAACTGGCATAGGTATGAGTTATTAAAGGTACGACAAATTTATTCTTTACTCAAGTATGTTATCTTCTTAATTCAACATCCTCATGCCATTTTTTATTCCTAATTTTTTTCCATATATTAGGAATGAATGTTAAAATTATTCCAGTGATACTGGTGTTATCTATTCTCATTGGAGGTCATAATTCATTGTATAACATTTGTAGAGGATGTATATTGGTGATGGGGAAGAACCTATTAGTGTGTGAATTCTTTTTGTTATATGTATAGCCATACAATAACTATATTTTTTGTGTGAATTCATCAAATTATTTTAGAGAATAGTTTTTGTTTTTTGATGTGTAGGGATAGTGAGGGCCATTCATTCGAAATTGAGGTTATCTGTTGGGTGGTAGGAAACATGATCCTCAATTTTCATAGTTGGAAGATATATTAATAGAATATCATGTTTGGGGTGTTCCTAGTGCTATAGATTAGTTCCTAGATTTTTTTCTATAAGATTTTACATCACCTCCTCCTCAATGTGATGTTAAATTTGGGATAGAGTTGTGGTCGAGTGCATCTCTGATTTTGATGGATTCCTATTGGATGGCACCATTGTAGTTCTATAATTTTAGGATTCAGGTGGTTGATATAATGTAGACAAGTTTATTCTGACCGTGTGTTTCACTGTGTGGTGCTCTAGTGTTGTTTATAAATAATGTGGATGGTAGTTTGAGTTTGTGTATAGTTCATCGAAGGTCGAATCAAGTGAAAATAAATAAATTTTACCCCCTTCTCAAGATCGATGATTATTTCAACTAATTAAATGGATAATGTTAGTTATCTAATATTTATGTGAAGTCTATATATCACCATTTTAGGGTGAATGATTAGGATGTTCATAAAACTACCTCTAGAGGCAGGTATGGGAAATTTGTGTTAGTATTCATGTTGTTAGGGGTTATAAATTTATCATCTCTATTCACTGGGTTTTTATACTCAGTTTTATATGATATCCTAGACTATTTTTTCATTTTAATCCTTGATGTTATATTTTTTACACAAATTCAATAGACGTGCATGCCAATAATGTTAATGATGTTTATAAAGAAAATTTAACACCACATGTTTTATGGGATGTTTTCCAAATCTATGTTATAGATATGAGAGGTATATTTCCTTGGACATGATGTATCATGGAAGGGCATTGCAGTAGACTCAATGGTGGGAAAAATAGTTTTTTATTACGAATCACAAAAGAATATTGAAGTATTTAATTAGTTTCATGGTCCCATGGGGTATTTTAGGAGGAATGAACATGATATTTCTCGAGATTCATCCCTTATATTAGAATTTTATAGTAAGGCTATGGATTTTGTCTAGATAGATCAGTGCAAGAAGGAATCAGTTACCTGAAGGAGAAGTAGGTTAGTGTTCCAGTACTTCATTTTTAAGAAGATGGTGTGTTATTTAAGGTTTTCTCTAAGATTCCCCTTCTAGGATTGTGATTCTTGTTGACATAGCAGTAAGTAGTGAAGTCATATGGTTCTAGGTAGTTACATTCATACAAATTCAAAAATTCCAACCATGATCTCTAATGTGAGGTAGTTTTTTTGCTAAATTTGTGGCACCACTACCTCATTGGAAAGATATTTTTGGTCTTTAAGGATCACATGAAATTGAGTTATATCATTTCTCAATGTGCTCTAAATTTTCTTCAGTATAGGTTAATTGAGTTTTTTTAGGATAATAATTTGGATATTTTTTACACACCAACGAAGGGTAATGTAGTTTACAATTTTTTGACATGCATGTTCCAAGAGGTTGCATCATGAAAATCTGGAGATGTTTATAAGAAAATGTAAGATATTACAAAGATATATCTTGATGTTTGAGATATTGGTGGCTTATTTTTTCTTTAAAATAAGACTATGGGGTAATATTTGATATAATAGGTGGAAGAGTCATTATACGGAGACATAGAAGATGAGGTGATATGTGATCATGTTCGCCAAAGTCATGCTCTTAAGGGATGGTCAGAGGACAATCAAAACTGCATATTGTTCAAGGGGATATTTTTTATAAAATAGATAATTTATCGGAGAGTTATCTGTGTTTTTTATATCCCACCATTAATTGTATATCCTTGTATATAAAAATATTTACCATGGATTGAGAAGACATATTTGGATATGGGGATGAAATGTTTCGTGGGGGAGTTTTGTAAGAATGTTTTTTCTCAGTTGCTAAAAAATTAGAACCATGTTTTAAGAGATTTTTTCAATACATTAATGTACCCATGAGAAAGTGGGAGAAAATAATGATGGATTTTTTCACTAGGTTACCCTAATCATAGGATGTATGTGATGTATTTTGGGCGATAGTAGACCGTTTGAAAAAATCAATATATTTTTTTAGTGAGGGGGTATGTGTATGGTATTTTAAGGCTTCATAGGGTACCATGTACTATCATATATTATTGGGATTATCATTTTACCTCATCATTATGTATGGAATTTTATTATTATTTTTTCTCTCTACTAAATATTAGCACTTCATTCCACCCCCAAATAGATGAGAAGGCATATCAGACCATCAATATAGAGGATGATATGTTGTGGGAATGCATATTGTACTATTATGGATCTTGGATATTTCAAATTCCTTTGATTTTAGTTTTCATACAACCATTGATATCACTTATTCATCATAATGGATCTATTTTATGCATTGTATGTGGGATTGTGTCATTATACTTTTAGTTGAATGAATATTAAAGAGTCGGCAGTTATTGGTACCAATGTGGTGTAGAGTATGATCAAGATGATCCAGTTAGTTTGTGAGTGGATGAGGGTATTGTAGTATCATAATAAGGCATGTTATTATCATATGTGGAGTCCCATGGAGTTCGAGGATCAAGACCTTTTTTTTATGATAGTCCCCCCTCAGCATCAAAATAGGAGGTTTAATCGGTGTGTAGCCTATCTTCAAGTATTTTTAAGACCATTGATGTTTTAGGGAATGCTTGTGAGGTAGAGTATTAGTTGGTTTTTCCACCATGGATAGAGAGGATCCACAACATCTTCAACATGTCTTATAATCATCGGTATTTTCATGATGACTCCAAAATTAGTTTCTACATAGAGTTAAATATCATCAATGTGGAAACATTCCATGAGTAGCCATTCGAGATCTAGGATCACCAAAAAAAGGTGCTACATGGGTAGATCATTCCCTTGGTTCGTGTGTAATGGGTACATGGTAGTAAGGATGAGATTTCTTTGGAGATGGATACATATATTAATTCCTAGTGTCTGGAACTATTTTGGTTTTTATTTTTATTGTTTTACGTGTTATGTGATTTTTTTGATCTTACTCTGTAGTGAGATATTCTTTTCCCTTGACGTGTGATGTGAAAAAATGATCTTGAAATATTAATAGGGGGGACCTAAGTCATAATCAAGACACAATATACAATGATGTGATTTAAATAGTAAGTTCATGTTAGTGTCTCCCATTGTAAATAGTATATTAACATTGATGATGGAATTATTTGATTTATGTCATCGATCTAGTTTTGTGGGTTTATTTTGGATTTTTTTGGTTTGGGATATACAAAATTTGGTATGATAATTTGGAAATTTAGTCACAATGAATGATATCAGATGATGGAGTAATGTTCTTAGTGAGAGGTTGTTTGTGGATGTGCAGTGTGCTTCATGGGAGTTTCATTTGGAATGATCAGCTGGTGGTAGTGTTAAAGAGTATCTAGATCCACAAAAGGTGTCTTGTGGTGTGGTTTTGGGGACCCCATTGCATATGGTCTCAGTTGATTATTCTTGTGGGAGAGAATCATTTTAGAGTTATATAATTTAATAGTAAGTTCAATCCAAGTTCATTATTTTTCTATTTTTGGTTGTTGTTGTCATTTCAAAAGAGGCTAGAGGAGGATTCATTGTGGTTGAGGGTGTGGTCGATATGGTGTAGGATATTTAGGGCAGGAATGAAAAACCTGACGAGAATAGGTGATTCACAAATTTTCAACCATAAATATTCTTTACATTTATTTAGTTGATATGACCAATATGAAATGGATTCACATTATGAAACGTGAATTCACAATGTGTAATTAATTCCAGCAATGGTGACTTGAATTGTAGTGGAAGATAATAAAATGGGAATTCATATCATGAATGTGTTAGATGATGTGAAATATTGTGATTTTAAGTTATTATAAAACAATTTAATACATTTCTATTTCATTCCTCTATACCTCCCTCATTCTCATTAATGATGAACCCCAGTCACCCAACAAGACATTCTATCACCCTTCTACCTTTTGTATATCCATGGGTTCTGGTGCATGTTGATTGTTGATCCATGGTGAGTTCTCCTCATCTTCCCTTGGGTTTCCTTTCTTTCTTTATCAGAGATCATTTTTTGTGGTGCTTATTTTTTGTGTGTGTGTGGGTTGAATTTATTAAAACTGTTTGAAGTGGTTTCAGTTGATCCACAAGTTCCTTGTTTAGTGGTGTATTTTGGGTACTTTCTTCTTCTCCTCATGGTTTAAAATGAAATTGTAATGCTTCCATGATGTAGTGGATCCTTAATATCATCTTTTTTGTACTATGTGTGAGATATAAATGATTTATAATTCATTTTTTGGAGTATAAAGGTTCTTTATAATAGGATAATTAACTAAAATTTCTATGAATGATTGGAATGAAGAGTTATCACACTATTTACTAATTTGATGTATATTTTTTATTTTATTAATAATTCATGTTTAAAATTATCCAAATAATGTATATTTCGGTCCTTCTTTTCACTGTATTTTTTATAAAATAATGAGCCTTGATATTTTTCAGTGGTAACACCTGAATAAAAGGGAAAAGAAAAAACATTTCACTAATAACTAGTTCCCCCTAGACATCTGGTTATGTGATAATACCCATGATAAATAAAGAAGATATGTGATTATGGCCTAAAATAATTTGGGAATCCAATATGTATTTTTGTTGTCTGTTTTTGCTTGATTTTTTTTGCGTAATGTTTTTGAGATATTGTATAGTGACATAGGTGACTAACTCTTCTATCTGGTTTGTAGGGCTATGATGTAGAGGATTGTCACCGTGGATTAAATTTGGGGTAATTGTGTGATGTGGTACAAAGATGTTTTGACATAATAGTTGTGGATTAGTGGTTGTTTCATAGTGGTTGTATCCTAGAGGTTGTGTTGCAGTTGTTGTGGAGCAGTATTTGTGGTAAAATGGTTGTGTCATAGAGGTTGTGGTGTAGTGATTGTGGCATAGTGATTGAGGAATTGTGGTTTTACTACAGTTGGTTTGTGGTTATAATAGTACATTTTGGTTGTGTTGTGAGATGGATCGGGTGATGTGGCCCAAAGACGATGGTGGATGTGTAGTGTTTGGGGGGGGGGGGGGGTTGTGTGAGTTGGTCTAGATCTTTTGTGGAATAGTTGTGTTGTTTCCCAATTAGCTATTGGAAAAACTACATGTATATAAGAAAACAAATAGTCTCTCTAATGGATATGGTGTTCTATAAGTTGATATGTGATAAATGGATTAATTATAATTTAATGAATGAATGGGTAGTGTAATGTGCCATGAAATGGATAAAAAAATATGTGGAGATTTCTAAATATATAAGTGGGAAATATTGTGTGGGTTGTGTGGTGGTTGAGTGTTGTAGCTCTTAGTGGAGCCAGTGGTTGAGACAGTTGAAGTGTGGTACATGGTGGTGATGTGGTGTGCACAAATGTTGTTAATGAAAACCCATGTTTTGGTGTTTTTTGTTATCTATATATCAGCTTTGTTTATATTACTCTATACGAGCCCCGACTAAGTTGGATTACTATAACAACATGCAGAGGTGGTTTTTCTGGGTTCTTTCCAATAATATAAGATCGTAGTGATACAGAATGCTAGATACTCCATCTCTCCTTCTCATACAAAGGTAATAGTGATATGATTTGTTTTTGGAGATTTCCATGTGGTGATGTGGTGTGATGTGATATGTTGTTCTTGGTATCTATGAATGAGACATGATTTCATGTGATGTGATGCATGGAATAAGTGTCTGTGTTCATGATTTTATGTGATGTGATTTGGTAAGTGTGGAAGGGATGTGAGCATAGGATGTTTGATGTTGGGGCCAGAGAGAATGAAATTAGTGGGGATTTGGCAACAAAAATAATTACTATGTGATTATCAATATTATATATTATTATATTGGATGGGAGATTTTGTGAGTTATTCATGGTGATGATAGGTTTAGATAGATGACCTATATATTTTCTTTTAATTTAATCTATTTATTCACGGCCTCATTAGCATGCTATTTTCATATGTGCATTTGATGCATTGGTTATGTTCCAACATAGTATGCATGTTTTTTGTCCCTACTTATATAAACTATTTCTCAAGTTTCCATGAGGATTGTTTGGACCATTATTGACATTACTAGCCATGTTGAAGCTTATATGGAGTCACTACTATTGAATTTTCATTTGGAATTTACATCAGAGACTTTTAAATTTACCAGTTGTACATTATTCATGCATAATGGGATGGTTTTTGGTTTACCCTTATATTGTCTGGTAGATTTTATTGGTCATTTTTTATCCTATATCATAATCTTCTTTCATTTATATATTATAATAACCCCATACTATGATGTTTTTATACCCTCGGTTTTTTTCCTTGACATGTGGCCTACCGGAGGCTATACTCAGGGGGGTCAACATATCTCTCTCCTCATTGTTATATCATTAGAAGGAGTAGGTATGGATAGTTCTAATATTACATATAGTAATAGCATATAAAAAGGTGAAAATGAACAAAAAAATAATTCTCTATTATCATTCTGATCACTTTCTCATTCATCTACTCCCATGCTCCCAAATAAGAAGAGATCAATAATCAAATGCTATGTGTTTCCCTTTATCCTTACTTGTATTAAATTATTCATCCAAGGTACCAAATGGGGAACCTAAAATAGTATGACTAAAACTTATTAGTCCACCACTGATGGTGTGTAATTAAATTCTATTATTTGAATATTAAATATGATAGTTTAAAGGTATAAAAAATAAACGTGGAGAAAAAAATACACACCATGTCATACTCATCTCCCTTATGGGGTACTTGACCGACCCTTCCTACATAGGCATACAGCACAAATATCTGATCATATGAACATTAATTTGTTATGTTACAATGGGACATATCCAATAATTCCATGTATAATAATCTCAAGGTAACCTTGAGAGACGTAAGGAACCCAAGACCTTAGAAGGTCGATCATTCTCATAGTTATCAACCCTGAAGTTGTGTTAAGGGGGTATGGGTGTAATCCAAGGAACGAAACCTTTGAATTTGACCCTAAAATTTTCTAACCATGCTTGGGGAAGAGTATATAGTAATTTCTAGATATAATTGATTTGATCCTTAGGAGAGATTCAAAAGTGGTCTACAGACGAGGAAACCATGCATAATCCAGTGATATGCTAAATGGAATTATAATTTCCATATTATTAAATTTAATCATCAATATCTAGATAATTAATTCATGTGTCTAGGAAATTTACCAAGCCCTAGTATGGTGTCCCAATTTGTGTCCAAATTAATAAATTATTTAATATCGTAGGAGTTCTCCAATGGAATTATAGGTCGGGAATACAAGTTATACATAAGGTAGGACACACCTTTAGGATTTTCGACATGGTCTATAATAATAATCAAGTATTTCATTTATGAATTTAAAATTGTCCAAGTAAAAAAATTTCCAAACCATTATAAAATTAAATCAATTACATTAGGTCATTTAATTTACAAATGTTGAATAGGTCAGGTGGATGTTTCCATGAAATATTACAATTCAATTAATTCTATCCTGAAATTTATTTTTTTATGTGTAAAAAACTCATTCCTGAAGGAATTTTTAGCTAATAAAAATAAATTTTTTCATATAAATTTAAAATAACCCAATATAAGGGGTATTGAAGTTGTACTTGTGAAAATAAATTGATTTGAACGTTTTATAATAAATTTTTAAACTAGATTTTTATACCATTTTAATTGAATATTATTTTAAGACAAATGTGTGGAATTTCTAGTGTCCGACATAATGGTGGAAAATTATACTCAAAAATAATTTTAGGAAATGTAAAAGACCACAAAATAAGACTTATGGTATAATTTTTATTAATCATGTAACTTAGATTTGATATGTAATTATATAAAATGAAAATCTAGATAAACACCATGGAAATTGGGAATATAAGGTTGCAAGGTAACAACACCCATGATAGAAATGGTAACTGGGAAAACAAGCATGCAGAATGATATACGTTGTAACGACCCGAAATTTTGAATAAATCTTGTTTCCTAATTTTATGTGTTATTTTATTTTATTTTTATACTCAACAAAAAGGTTTCATGTGATAACATGATTATAACTAAAATGAGACCGTTGGGTTTAGACGATTATATAACCATTGGTCAATATGACCGCTGGAAACTAAACGTTTTGATTATTGTCTCTAAATACAAGTAATCTTGGATAATTATTATAGAAAAAAGACTCGATGGCCTCACCCAGTAGTCTTGGACCGATCGAAACCCATCTAACAGAACTTGGGAAGGAGGGAGCACCACTGGGATTTGCTCTGGACCAAACCCAAGCCAAACTTCATCGTGTGAAGCTAGAACAAAATCGCCTTTGCAAGAAGTTCAAACTGATAGAAATTACTACTCGTGCGAAGTTAGCCGAGCCTCCCTCGGATTATCTCACCGTAGCACACCTTACAATTACGTCCTATGCTGGTGTGATAAGGGGATATGTAAGGAGACCGTAACTGCCTTGTGTAATCCTTTGTTTTAAATAAAAATTGGGATTTCTTCTTATGTTGAAGTTTATGAATTTTTAAATGACCAGATAAATATAATATTCATATTTTTGATGAATTTTAGAAAAAGGATATTTTAAAAAAATTTATGTAAAGCTTAAATAATTAAAAACGTGTAATGATTTTCAAAAAATGGTCTTCTACAATTATGTTCAGTACAAAATTTAGAGTCTAATAAGATCAACTTGATTTTTGATGAATAGTAAATTATGAATAGTGATTTTGTGATTAGGATTAGTAATGTGTCCAAATGGATTAGTAATATCACTGAAATAAATTATTAATATAATATAGGAACCTTGATTAAGTAATGTGATTCAATAAAATGGTTAAATAACGGTTTCATAAATTATTATTCAAGTATTTGTTTTTTCGAGTGAATAGAGTTTTTTAATTAAAAATTAAATTAAAAATATTTAAAAAAATATTTTTATAAAATGGATTCATTTTTGAACTCAGAGCACCGATATTATGTTATGGTAATTTTTGGGGTTTTTTCTGAAAAAAATGAATTTTTGGTGAATAGTGTATTTATTTAAAAAATAAATTATAAATATTTAGAAAATTATTTTTATAAAATGGAGTTCATTTTTGAGATCAGAGCATTGATATTTGGTTAAGGTGAAATTTTGGGATTATTCTGAGAAAGTTGAATTTTCGATGAATAGTGAAAATACAGTTTTTAAGATACGGGTGTTTAATGACATCATTAAATGATGTATTAAGTTTATAATCAATATTTTCGACTTATGAAAAGTAAGATAAGGTAAGAGGTGTCTCAAGTGGCCAATACCATGGGAAAATACCATGGGCAAGCCCATGGTTTTGCCAAAACCAGTAATGCGGTGTCCTTTTGCCATTAATGCCTTATCCCCTCACTTTCCCTATAAATACCAAGCCATCCTCTCATCCATTCGACTCCCCACTCTCCCCCAACGAAGTTCTAGTCTCATTTCCTCCCAAGGAGTCCTCCCAAGGTGCCCCCAAGCCCTCAAGGTCCCAACCTTTGAGTTTTAAGAGTTACGTTTTAAGGTAAGGGATCTGATCTCTCCCTTTCTTTTCATGAAATCTCTTTTATGTAATTTTTTTATGCTCCATGTTCCAATGTTAAAGTGTGTTATTTTATACTCCTATTACTGCCTTTCTTCATGTTAAAATAATGAGAGATACCCGCTTACTCTCATTATTTCTTTTTATGATGTTTTAAGTGGCGCCGTTAGGCTGCCGAAATTTTTGTAACAGATTCTTTATCCGTTCTCATTTTTCAAGATCTATTATCATGAAAAGTATTTTAATTTCATTTTTATTATGTTGGGTTATGATCTATAAATTTATCATACTGATCTTTTATGATCATATGATGATATACCCCATTTGATCTCTTCATTTCAGTATTTTGATGTTTTAAGTGGCGCCGTTAGGCTGCCGAATTTTTAAGTGGTTCTTCACCCTTCTCGTTTTGAAGTTCTACTTTCATGTCAATTATTTAAAGTTACTTTTTTTTATGTTGGGGTATGATCTCTATATCTATCATACTGTAATATTATGTTCATATGATGAGATACCCTATTTGATCTCATCAATTCATTTTTTGTTGAAGATTAAGTGACATCGTTAGGCTGCCGAATTTTTAAGGGATTCCTTCACCCTTCTTATTTTCAATGTTCTAATTCCATGTCAATTCATGCAAGTTCTTTTTTATTATTTTGGGGTATGATATCTATATCTATCATACTGATATTTTATGTTCATATGATGAAAGACCCTATTTGACATCATCAATTCATTTTTGGTTGATGTTTATGTAACGCTGTTAGGCTGCCGAATTTTCATAAGAGAAATATTATTTTTGTCTTCTTTTCATGTTCTTCATTTCATATGGTATATTTTCAAATTTCATTAACATTTTCTTAAATCCCTTATATTCTATCCCTCTACTATTTTACGGGTCATTTATGATTGTTTGACCAATTTCTCCTCTCTTTTCAACGTTTTCTAAAACCCTGTAACGTAGCCGTTGTGTTGCAGAATTTTCGTCTCAAAATGCCGCTCTCTTTTTCTCAAAATTACTTCATGTTATTAAGTGAATACTCAAATATCTTATTTCTATAGGTTATTCACATATATACAAAAATTTTCTATTTTAAATTTTGGGATTTACATACATGAAACGCGCTCTCCCGTTCCGTTGGTTTAAAGTGATGTAAAGATCGTGTCTTTAAAGCAGTTTTTAAAACGATATGATTATGAAATGAAACCCATTTATTTTATGCTATATGGGTTATGTAGGAAATTTTTGATGATGATATATGTGGATCAAATGATAATAACGGAAAATTTAAGGGTGTGCCCTGATAGCGCTCCAATGCATTGGGTAATGATGTAACCACTAGAGATTACAATTTTCACGATACCTTGGTGAATAACCTTGGTAATTTTCAAATAACACCTTGGGGATGGACCTTGGTGATATGTTCATGATTGTCTATGTTAAATGATGTAGCCACATCTTCAAGTTATGAAAATGTTATTTTTATTATGATATGCCTCATGATTTCATTCCCATGCCTTAAAGTTCTTTTCATGACCTTATTGAAGTATCTCAAGTTCACATGTAAAATGTTTCTCTTGTTTCCCTTACTGGGCTTTTTTCTCACCCTTTCTTTTGATGTATGACCCCAGGTTATGTGATGCAGTAATGAACCTAGGATGAACATGAGGAGAAGCCTTTCATGTTTTTTAGAAGAATGTTTTATGTTTTCATGTTTAAAGTTCCTGGTTTCCAAGACACTAAACCTTAAAGATCCTCGGTTTTGTAAAATGTAATGAATGTTTATGTGATAAAAAAGGCGGGATGTTATAGTTGGTATCAAAGGATGGTTTAGTTATTTGTGGAAATTAGGATATGGAAGCTTTAGGAAGAAGCCTATAGAAAAGTTAAAAAATGGGAAATCTTCCTGGTATTTTGGTGAGTATTGAGTAAGGGGTTTCCAAGCAAATACATCCCTGTCTAGATATGAGGAGGTAGAGGTGGCTCCGGCATAGATGTACATAGGGGTAAAACCCGAAAACACCTCTTTGAGCTATAATTGAATGGGAACTGGTACACGACAACGGGCCTTGCTGCACTCTTGGTTACGACACTCCCGAGGGATATGCTTTGGTAAATTCATAAGCTTAGTATGAACCATTGTTAAAGGAACAAAGATAAAATATAATAAAGATTCACATAAGAATATATGATCATGGATAACCTAGGTGGGAACCTAGGGGATCACAAGTTAGTGTATACTTTTATTCTACATGTTATCCTTATATGCTTTCGGTTCCTTTTCATGATTATTGGCTAAGTATTTAAGCCCCTAATTATGGTTTCTTTTCTTAGTTAATGGTGGGAAATGGAAGAACATGTCCCAACAACCAATGTGATAGGAAATGAGACGATTGTCGTATTAATATGAAAGGGTTGATTAGGGGATTGAAATATGATTATTATTTTGGAAGACGTTCACTATTTTGGGGACCCTATATGATCGAGGTAAATAGATTATTACATTATTTTCATTGAGGAGTAAGGTTGACTTATATTTTGAAGAATCGATGAATTTAAGGTGGACTTATAGTAATTTATGTTACTTATGGAAATGATTAACCTATCATGGGTAAAATATGATTAGGTTAGCTACATTTTTTATAAGATGTTATGAGTGGTTGATGTTTTTTGGAGATGAACAATGAAGTTTATTTTGGAAGACTATGTTATCAAATCCTTCTTGTATTTGGGTTTCAATAATAGCTTGGTTTATTTTGAGGAATCTTAATGACCGTTATTTATCGAATGGTCAATGATGAACTATGGGTAGTACCATGGAACTTTGAAGATTTAAAATTAGTTTCCATTCCTATGGGATTCTTTCTTTTTGAAGATTTGTTTTACCTTACCCTTTCTGTTTTTGGGATAATGTTTAAAGATAGAAGAAATATATAGTTAATCTTTTGTGGATTATGTGATTCTCTAGAAGATGATTCTTGTGTTTTGATGAGAACAAGTAGTTTTGAATGCTCATAGTTTGATGAAAATATTAGTTTTGGGTAGAAACTTATTAAAGGATGAAACTCTACATGAAGATAAGTATATTTTCTGATGTTTTTGTTTTATGTTGTAAATGAATTCCTCAAAATTATGAAAAGGAACGTAAAACAAAAACATTGTTGGTTTACTTTTTCTACTAGGTAATCAAAGACCGTTTACACACATCATAAGTTTGGGATTTTCTTATGGTTAACTTTATTCTAATCATGTTCTCTATCACTCTCCCCCAGAACGTGACCCTTTTTTTTCTTCCATGTCCATGTTTTCCTACATGGAATCCTAGTGTGGGTTAAATCGGGTGACCTTTGTACTTCCCTTTCTTTCTTTTAAAGTAATAATTTTATTGACTCATTTTCCGATGTGGAACTTTAAATGAAATTTCAAAACCCAATTTTAAAAATTGCGGGATGCAATTTCTTAAGGGGGGAAGAATGTAACGACCCAAAATTTTGAATAAATCTTGTTTCCTAATTTTATGTGTTATTTTATTTTATTTTTATACTCAACAAAAATGTTTCATTTTATAACATGATTATAACTAAAATGAGACTGTTGGGTTTAGACGATTATATAACCATTGGTCAATATGACCGCTGGAAACTAAACGTTTTGATTATTGTCTCTAAATACAAGTAATCATGGATAATTATTATAGAAAGAAGACTCGATGGCCTCACCCAGTAGTCTTGGACTGATCGAAGCCCATCTAACGGAACTTGGGAAGGAGGTAGCACCACTGGGATTTTCTCTGAACCAATCCCAAGCCGAACTTCATCGTGTGAAGCTAGAACGAAATCGCCTTTGCGAAAAGTTCAAACTGATAGAAATTACTACTCATGCGATGTTAGCCGAGCCTCCCTCAGATTCTCTCACCTCAGCAAACCTTACACTTAGGTCTAATACTGGTGTGATAAGGGGCTATGTAAGAAGACCGTAACTGCCTCGTGTAATCCTTTGTTTTAAATAAAAACTGGGATTTCTTCTTATGATGAAGTTTATGAATTTTTAAATGACCAGATAAATATAGTATGAATATTTTTGATGAATTTTAGAAAAAGGATATTTTAAAAAAATTTATGTAAACCATAAATAATTAAAAATGTGTAATGATTTTCAAAAAATGGTCTTCTACAATTATGTTCAGTACAAAATTTAGAGTCTAATATGATCAACTTGATTTTTGATGAATAGTAAATTATGAATAGTGATTTTATGATTAGGATTAGTAATGTGTCCAAATGGACTATTAATCTCACTGATAGAAATTATTAATATAATCTAGGCACCTTGATTAAGTAATGTGATTAAATAAAATGGTTAAATAACGGTTTCATAAATTATTATTCAAGTATTTGTTTTTTCGAGTGAATAGTGTTTTTTAATTAAAATTTAAATTAAAAATATTTAAAAAAATTATTTTTATAAAATGGATTTCATTTTTGAACTCAGAGCACCGATATTATGTTATGGTAATTTTTGGGGTTTTTTCTGAAAAAAATGAATTTTTGGTGAATAGTGTATATATTTAAAAAATAAATTAGAAATATTTATAAAATTATTTTTATAAAATGGAGTTCATTTTTGAAATCAGAGCATTGATATTTGGTTAAGGTGAAATTTTGGGATTATTCTGAGAAAGTTGAATTTTTTATGAATAGTGAAAATACAGTTTTTAAGTTACGGGTGTTTAATGACATCATTAAATGATGTATTAAGTTTATAATCAATATGTTCGACTTATGAATAGTAAGATAAGGTATGAGGTGTCCCAAGTGGCCAATACCATGGGAAAATACCATGGTTAAGCCCATGGTTTTGCCAAAACCACTAATGAGGTGTCCTTTGGCCATTAATGCCTTGTCCCCTCACTTTCCCTATAAATACCAAGCCATCCTCTCATCCATTCGACTCCCCACTCTCCCCCTACTAAGTTCTAGTCTCATAACCTCCCAAGGAGTCCTCCCAAGGCGCCCCCAAGCCCTCAAGGTCCCAACCTTTGAGTTTTAAGAGTTACGTTTTAAGGTAAGGGATCTGATCTCTCCCTTTCTTTTCAAGAAATCTCTTTTATGTAATTTTTTTATGCTCCATGTTCTTATGTTAAAGTGTGTTCTTTTATACTCATATTACTGACTTTTTTCATGTTCAAATAATGAGAGATCCTCTCTTACTCTCATTATTTCTTTTTATGATGTTTTAAGTGGCGCCGTTAGGCTGCCGAAATTTTTGTAACATATTCTTTCTCCCTTCTCATTTTTCAAGATCTATTGTCATGTAAAGTATTTTAAGTTCCTTTTTATTATGTTGGGGTATGATCTCTAAATTTATCATACTGATCTTTTATTATCATATGATGAGAGACCCCATTTGATCTCTTCATTTCAATATTTTGATGTTTTAAGTGGCGCCGTAAGGCTGCCGAATTTTTAAGTGGTTGTTCACCCTTCTCATTTTGAAGTTCTACTTTCATGTCAATTCTTTCAATTTCCTTTTTTTTATGTTGGGGTATGATCTCTATATCTATCATACTGGAATCTTATGTTCATATGATGAGATACCCTATTTGATCTCATCAATTCATTTCTTGTTGAAGTTTAAGTGACGTCGTTAGGTTGCCGAATTTTTAAGGGATTCCTTCACCCTTCTAATTTTCAAAATTCTAATTCCATGTCAAGTCTTGCAAGTTCCTTTTTATTATGTTGGGTTATAATCTTTATATCTATCATACTGATCTTTTATGTTCATATGATGAGAGACCCTATTTGACATCATCAATTCATTTTTGGTTGATGTTTATGTAACGTTGTTTGGCTGCCGAATTTTCATAAGAGAAATCTCATTTTTGTCTTCCTTTCATGTTCTTCATTTCATATGGTATATTTTCAAATTTCATTAACATGTTCTTAAATCCCTTATATTCTATCCCTCTACTGTTTTACGGGTCATTTATGATTGTTTGACAAATGTCCCCTCTCTTTTCAACGTTTTCTAAAACCCTGTAACGTAGCCGTTGTGTTGCAGAATTTTCGTCTCAAAATGCCTCTCTATTTTTCTCAAAATTACTTCATGTTATTAAGTGAATACTCAAAGATCTTATTTCTACAGGGTTATTCACATATATACAAAAATTTTCTATTTTAAATTCTGGGATTTAAATACATGAAACTCACTCTCCCCTTCTGTGGGATTAAAGTGACGTAAAGATCATGTATTTAAAGCAGTTTTTAAAACGTTATGATTATGAAATGAAACCCATTTATTTTATGATATATGGGTTATTTAGGAAATGTTTGATGATGATATATGTGGCTCAAATGATAATAAAGGAAAATTTAAGGGTGCGCCCTGATAGCGCTCCAATGCATTGGGTAATGATGTAACCACTAGATATTACAATTTTCACGATACCTTGGTGAATAACCTTGGTAATTTTTAAATAACACCTTGGGGATGGACCTTGGTGATATGTTCATGATTTTCTATGTTAAATGATGTAGCCACATCTTCAAGTTATGAAAATGTTATTTTTATTATGATATGCTTCATGATTTCATTCCCATGCCTTAAAGTTCTTTTCATGACCTTATTGAAGTATCTCAAGTTCACATGTAAAATGTTTCTCTTGTTTCCCTTACTGGGATTTTTTATCACCCTTTCTTTTGATGTATGTCCCCAGGTTATGTGATGCAGTAATGAACCTAGGATGAACATGAGGAGAAGCCTTTCAAGTTTTTTAGTATAATGTTTTATGTTTTCATGTTTAAAGTTCCTGGTTTCCAAGACACTAAACCTTAACGATCCTCAGTTTTGTAAAATGTAATGAATGTTTATGTGATAAAAAAGGAGGGATGTTATAGTTGGTATCAAAGGATGGTTTAGTTATTTGTGGAAATTAGGATATGAAAACTTTAGGAAGAAGCCTATAGAAAAGTTAAAAAATAGGAAATCTTCCTGGTATTTTGGTGAGTATTGAGTAAGGGGTTGCCAAGTAAATACATCCCAGTCTAGATACGAGCAGGTAGAGGTGGCTCTGGCACAGATGTACATAGGGGTAAAACCCGAAAACACCGCTTTGAGCTAGAATTGAATGGGAACTGGTACACGACAATGGGCCTTGCTGCACTCTTGGTTATGACACTCCCGGGGGATATGCTTTGGTAAATTCATAAGCTTAGTATGAACCATTGTTAAAGGAACAAAGATAAAATAAAATAAAGATTCACATAAGAATATATGATCATGGATAACCTAGGTGGGAACCTAGGGGATCACAAGTTAGGGTATACTTTTATTCTACATGTTATCCTTATATGCTTTCGGTTCCTTTTCATGATTATTGGCTAAGTATTTAAGCCCCTAATTATGGTTTCTTTTCTTAGTTAATGGAGGGAAATAGAAGAACGTGTCCCAACAACCAATGGGATAGGAAATGAGATGATTGTCGTATTAATATGACAGGGATGATTAGGGGATTGAAATATGATTATTATTTTGGAAGACGTTCACTTTTTTGGGGACCCTATATGATCGAGGTAAATAGATTATTACGGTATTTTCATTGATGAGTAAGGTTGACTTATATTTTGAAGAATCGATGAATTTAAGGTGGACTTATAGTAATTCATGTTACTTATGGAAATGATTAACCTATCTTGGGTAAAAAATGTTATGTTAGCTACTTTTGTTATAAGATGTTAGGAGTGGTTGATGTTTTTTGGAGATGAACAGTGAAGTTTATTTTGGAAGACTATGTTATCAAATCCATCTTGTATTTGGGTTTCAATATTAGCTTGGTTTATTTTGAGGAATCTTAATGACCGTTATTTATGGAATGGTCAATGATGAACTATGGGTAGTACCATGGAACTATGAAGATTTAAAATTAGTTTCCATTCCTATGGGATTCTTTCTTTTTGAAGAGTTGTTTTACCTTACCCTTTCTGTTTTTGGGATAATGTTTAAAGATAGAAGAAATAGATAGTTAATCTTTTTTGGATTATGTGATTCTCTAGAAGATGATTCTTGTGTTTTGATGAGACCAAGTAGTTTTGAATGCTCATAGTTTGAAGAAAATATTAGTTTTGGGTAGAAACTTATTAAAGGATGAAACTCTACATGAAGATAAGTATATTTTCTGATGTTTTTGTTTTATGTTGTAAATGATTTCCTCAAAATTATGAAAAGGAACTTAAAACAAAAACATTGTTGGTTTACGTTTCCTCCTAGGTAATCAAAGACCGTTTACACACATCATAAGTTTGGGATTTTCATATGGTTAACTTTATTCTAATCATGTTCTCTATCACTCTCCCCCAGAACATGACCCTTTTTTTTCTTCCATGTCCATGTTTTCCTACATGGAATCCTAGTGTGGGTTAAATCGGGTGACCTTTGTACTTCCCTTTCTTTCTTTTAAAGTAATAATTTTACTGACTCATTTTCCGATGTGGAACTTTAAATGAAATTTCAAAACCCAATTTTAAAAATTGCGGGATGCAATTTCTTAAGGGGGGAAGAATGTAACGACCCAAAATTTTGAATAAATCTTGTTTCCTAATTTTATGTGTTATTTTATTTTATTTTTATACTCAACAAAAATGTTTCATTTGATAACATGATTATAACTAAAATGAGACCGTTGGGTTTAGACGATTATATAACCATTGGTCAATATGACCGCTGGAAACTAAACGTTTTGATTATTGTCTCTAAATACAGGTAATCTTGGATAATTATTATAGAAAGAAGACTCGATGGCCTCACCCAGTAGTCTTGGACCGATCGAATCCCATCTAACGGAACTTGGGAAGGAGGTAGCACCACTGGGATTTGCTCTGAACCAAACCCAAGCCGAACTTCATCGTGTGAAGCTAGAACAAAATCGCCTTTGCGTGAAGTTCAAACTGATAGAAATTACTACTCGTGCGATGTTAGCCGAGCCTCCCTCAGATTCTCTCACCTCAGCAAACCTTACACTTAGGTCTTATGCTGGTGTGATAAGAGGCTATGTAAGAAGACCGTAACTGCCTCGTGTAATCCTTTGTTTTAAATAAAAACTGGGATTTCTTCTTATGATGAAGTTTATGAATTTTTAAATGACCAGATAAATATAGTATGCATATTTTTGATGAATTTTAGAAAAAGGATATTTTAAAAAAATTTATGTAAACCATAAATAATTAAAAATGTGTAATGATTTTCAAAAAATGGTCTTCTACAATTATGTTCAGTACAAAATTTAGAGTCTAATATGATCAACTTGATTTTTGATGAATAGTAAATTATGAATAGTGATTTTATGATTAGGATTAGTAATGTGTCCAAATGGACTATTAATCTCACTGATAGAAATTATTAATATAATCTAGGCACCTTGATTAAGTAATGTGATTAAATAAAATGGTTAAATAACGGTTTCATAAATTATTATTCAAGTATTTGTTTTTTCGAGTGAATAGTGTTTTTTAATTAAAATTTAAATTAAAAATATTTAAAAAAATTATTTTTATAAAATGGATTTCATTTTTGAACTCAGAGCACCGATATTATGTTATGGTAATTTTTGGGGTTTTTTCTGAAAAAAATGAATTTTTGGTGAATAGTGTATATATTTAAAAAATAAATTAGAAATATTTATAAAATTATTTTTATAAAATGGAGTTCATTTTTGAAATCAGAGCATTGATATTTGGTTAAGGTGAAATTTTGGGATTATTCTGAGAAAGTTGAATTTTCGATGAATAGTGAAAATACAGTTTTTAAGTTACGGGTGTTTAATGACATCATTAAATGATGTATTAAGTTTATAATCAATATGTTCGACTTATGAATAGTAAGATAAGGTATGAGGTGTCCCAAGTGGCCAATACCATGGGAAAATACCATGGTCAAGCCCATGGTTTTGCCAAAACCACTAATGAGGTGTCCTTTGGCCATTAATGCCTTGTCCCCTCACTTTCCCTATAAATACCAAGTCATCCTCTCATCCATTCGACTCCCCACTCTCCCCCTACTAAGTTCTAGTCTCATAACCTCCCAAGGAGTCCTCCCAAGGTGCCCCAAGCCCTCAAGGTCCCAACCTTTGAGTTTTAAGAGTTACGTTTTAAGGTAAGGGATCTGATCTCTCCCTTTCTTTTCAAGAAATCTCTTTTATGTAATTTTTTTATGCTCCATGTTCTTATGTTAAAGTGTGTTCTTTTATACTCATATTACTGCCTTTTTTCATGTTCAAATAATGAGATATCCTCTCTTACTCTCATTATTTCTTTTTATGATGTTTTAAGTGGCGCCGTTAGGCTGCCGAAATTTTTGTAACATATTCTTTCTCCCTTCTCATTTTTCAAGATCTATTGTCATGTAAAGTATTTTAAGTTCCTTTTTATTATGTTGGGGTATGATCTCTAAATTTATCATACTGATCTTTTATTATCATATGATGAGAGACCCCATTTGATCTCTTCATTTCAATATTTTGATGTTTTAAGTGGCGCCGTAAGGCTGCCGAATTTTTAAGTGGTTGTTCACCCTTCTCATTTTGAAGTTCTACTTTCATGTCAATTCTTCCAATTTCCTTTTTTTTATGTTGGGGTATGATCTCTATATCTATCATACTGGAATCTTATGTTCATATGATGAGATACCCTATTTGATCTCATCAATTCATTTCTTGTTGAAGTTTAAGTGACGTCGTTAGGCTGCCGAATTTATAAGGGATTCCTTCACCCTTCTAATTTTCAAAATTCTAATTCCATGTCAAGTCTTGCAAGGTCCTTTTTATTATGTTGGGTTATAATCTTTATATCTATCATACTGATCTTTTATGTTCATATGATGAGAGACCCTATTTGACATCATCAATTCATTTTTGGTTGATGTTTATGTAACGTTGTTTGGCTGCCGAATTTTCATAAGAGAAATCTCATTTTTGTCTTCCTTTCATGTTCTTCATTTCATATGGTATATTTTCAAATTTCATTAACATGTTCTTAAATCCCTTATATTCTATCCCTCTACTGTTTTACGGGTCATTTATGATTGTTTGACAAATGTCCCCTCTCTTTTCAACGTTTTCTAAAACCCTGTAACGTAGCCGTTGTGTTGCAGAATTTTCGTCTCAAAATGCCTCTCTATTTTTCTCAAAATTACTTCATGTTATTAAGTGAATACTCAAAGATTTTATTTCTACAGGGTTATTCACATATATACAAAAATTTTCTATTTTAAATTCTGGGATTTAAATACATGAAACTCACTCTCCCCTTCTGTGGGATTAAAGTGACGTAAAGATCATGTATTTAAAGCAGTTTTTAAAACGTTATGATTATGAAATGAAACCCATTTATTTTATGATATATGGGTTATTTAGGAAATGTTTGATGATGATATATGTGGCTCAAATGATAATAAAGGAAAATTTAAGGGTGCGCCCTGATAGCGCTCCAATGCATTGGGTAATGATGTAACCACTAGATATTACAATTTTCACGATACCTTGGTGAATAACCTTGGTAATTTTTAAATAACACCTTGGGGATGGAACTTGGTGATATGTTCATGATTTTCTATGTTAAATGATGTAGCCACATCTTCAAGTTATGAAAATGTTATTTTTATTATGATATGCTTCATGATTTCATTCCCATGCCTTAAAGTTCTTTTCATGACCTTATTGAAGTATCTCAAGTTCACATGTAAAATGTTTCTCTTGTTTCCCTTACTGGGATTTTTTATCACCCTTTCTTTTGATGTATGTCCCCAGGTTATGTGATGCAGTAATGAACCTAGGATGAACATGAGGAGAAGCCTTTCAAGTTTTTTAGTATAATGTTTTATGTTTTCATGTTTAAAGTTCCTGGTTTCCAAGACACTAAACCTTAACGATCCTCAGTTTTGTAAAATGTAATGAATGTTTATGTGATAAAAAAGGAGGGATGTTATAGTTGGTATCAAAGGATGGTTTAGTTATTTGTGGAAATTAGGATATGAAAACTTTAGGAAGAAGCCTATAGAAAAGTTAAAAAATAGGAAATCTTCCTGGTATTTTGGTGAGTATTGAGTAAGGGGTTGCCAAGTAAATACATCCCAGTCTAGATACGAGCAGGTAGAGGTGGCTCTGGCACAGATGTACATAGGGGTAAAACCCGAAAACACCGCTTTGAGCTAGAATTGAATGGGAACTGGTACACGACAATGGGCCTTGCTGCACTCTTGGTTATGACACTCCCGGGGGATATGCTTTGGTAAATTCATAAGCTTAGTATGAACCATTGTTAAAGGAACAAAGATAAAATAAAATAAAGATTCACATAAGAATATATGATCATGGATAACCTAGGTGGGAACCTAGGGGATCACAAGTTAGGGTATACTTTTATTCTACATGTTATCCTTATATGCTTTCGGTTCCTTTTCATGATTATTGGCTAAGTATTTAAGCCCCTAATTATGGTTTCTTTTCTTAGTTAATGGAGGGAAATAGAAGAACATGTCCCAACAACCAATGGGATAGGAAATGAGATGATTGTCGTATTAATATGACAGGGATGATTAGGGGATTGAAATATGATTATTATTTTGGAAGACGTTCACTATTTTGGGGACCCTATATGATCGAGGTAAATAGATTATTACGGTATTTTCATTGATGAGTAAGGTTGACTTATATTTTGAAGAATCGATGAATTTAAGGTGGACTTATAGTAATTCATGTTACTTATGGAAATGATTAACCTATCTTGGGTAAAAAAATGTTATGTTAGCTACTTTTGTTATAAGATGTTAGGAGTGGTTGATGTTTTTTGGAGATGAACAGTGAAGTTTATTTTGGAAGACTATGTTATCAAATCCATCTTGTATTTGGGTTTCAATATTAGCTTGGTTTATTTTGAGGAATCTTAATGACCGTTATTTATGGAATGGTCAATGATGAACTATGGGTAGTACCATGGAACTATGAAGATTTAAAATTAGTTTCCATTCCTATGGGATTCTTTCTTTTTGAAGATTTGTTTTACCTTACCCTTTCTGTTTTTGGGATAATGTTTAAAGATAGAAGAAATAGATAGTTAATCTTTTTTGGATTATGTGATTCTCTAGAAGATGATTCTTGTGTTTTGATGAGACCAAGTAGTTTTGAATGCTCATAGTTTGAAGAAAATATTAGTTTTGGGTAGAAACTTATTAAAGGATGAAACTCTACATGAAGATAAGTATATTTTCTGATGTTTTTGTTTTATGTTGTAAATGATTTCCTCAAAATTATGAAAAGGAACTTAAAACAAAAACATTGTTGGTTTACGTTTCCTCCTAGGTAATCAAAGACCGTTTACACACATCATAATTTTGGGATTTTCTTATGGTTAACTTTATTCTAATCATGTTCTCTATCACTCTCCCCCAGAACTTGACCCTTTGTTTTTCTTCCATGTCCATGTTTTCCTACATGGAATCCTAGTGTGGGTTAACTCGGGTGACCTTTGTACTTCCCTTTCTTTCTTTTAAAGTAATAATTTTACTGACTCATTTTCTGATATGGAACTTTCAATGAAATTTCAAAACCCAATTTTAAAAATTGCGAGGACGCAATTTCTTAAGGGGGGAAGAATGTAACGACCCGAAATTTTGAATAAATCGTGTTTCCTAATTTTATGTGTTATTTTATTTTATTTTTATACTCAACAAAAATGTTTCATTTGATAACATGATTATAACTAAAATGAGACCGTTGGGTTTAGACGATTATATAACCATTGGTCAATATGACCGCTGGAAACTAAACGTTTTGATTATTGTCTCTAAATACAGGTAATCTTGGATAATTATTATAGAAAGAAGACTCGATGGCCTCACCCAGTAGTCTTGGACCGATCGAATCCCATCTAACGGAACTTGGGAAGGAGGTAGCACCACTGGGATTTGCTCTGAACCAAACCCAAGCCGAACTTCATCGTGTGAAGCTAGAACGAAATCGCCTTTGCGTGAAGTTCAAACTGATAGAAATTACTACTCGTGCGATGTTAGCCGAGCCTCCCTCAGATTCTCTCACCTTAGCACACCTTACACTTAGGTCTTATGCTGGTGTGATAAGAGGCTATGTAAGAAGACCATAACTGCCTCGTGTAAATCTTTGTTTTAAATAAAAATTGGGATTTCTTCTTATGATGAAGTTTATGAATTTTTAAATGACCAGATAAATATAGTATGCATATTTTTGATGAATTTTAGAAAAAGGATATTTTAAAAAAATTTATGTAAACCTTAAATAATTAATAATGTGTAATGATTTTCAAAAAAAGGTCTTCTACAATTATGTTCAGTACAAAATTTAGAGTCTAATAAGATCAACATGATTTTTGATGAATAGTAAATTATGAATAGTGATTTTATGATTAGGATTAGTAATGTGTCCAAATGGATTATTAATCTCACTGATAGAAATTATTAATATAATCTAGGAACCTTGATTAAGTAATGTGATTCAATAAAATGGTTAAATAACGGTTTCATAAATTATTATTCAAGTATTTGTTTTTTCGAGTGAATAGTGTTTTGTAATTAAAAATTAAATTAAAAATATTTAAAAAAATTATTTTTATAAAATGGATTTCATTTTTGAACTCAGAGCACCGATATTATGTTATGGTAATTTTTGGGGTTTTTTCTGAAAAAAATGAATTTTTGGTGAATACTGTATATATTTAAAAAATAAATTAGAAATATTTAGAAAATTATTTTTATAAAATGGAGTTCATTTTTGAAATCAGAGCATTGATATTTGGTTAAGGTGAAATTTTGGGATTATTCTGAGAAAGTTGAATTTTCGATGAATAGTGAAAATACAGTTTTTAAGTTACGGGTGTTTAATGACATCATTAAATGATGTATTAAGTTTATAATCAATATGTTCGACTTATGAATAGTAATATAAGGTATGAGGTGTCCCAAGTGGCCAATACCATGGGAAAATACCATGGGCAAGCCCATGGTTTGGCCAAAACCACTAATGAGGTGTCCTTTGGCCATTAATGCCTTGTCCCCTCACTTTCCATATAAATACCAAGCCATCCTCTCATCCATTCGACTCCCCACTCTCCCCCACGAAGTTCTAGTCTCATTACCTCCCACGGAGTCCTCCCAAGGTGCCCCCAAGCCCTCGTGGTCCCAACCATTGAGTTTTATGAGGTACATTTTAAGGTAAGGGATCCGATCTCTCCCTTTCTTTTCAAGAAATCTCTTTTATGTAATTTTTTTATGCTCCATGTTCTTATGTTAAAGTGTGTTCTTTTATACTCCTCTTACTGCCTTTTTTTATGTTCAAATAATGAGAGATCCCCTCTTACTCTCATTATTTCTTTTTATGATGTTTTAAGTGGCGCCGTTAGGCTGCCAAAGTTTTTGTAACAGATTCTTTCTCCCTTCTCATTTTTCAAGATCTATTGTCATGTAAAGTATTTTATGTTCCTTTTTATTATGTTGGGGTATGATATCTAAATTTATCATACTGATCTTTTATTATCATATGATGAGAGACCCCATTTGATCTCTTCAATTCAGTGTTTTGATGTTTTAAGTGGCGCCGTTAGGCTGCCGAATTTTTAAGTGGTTGTTCACCCTTCTCGTTTTGAAGTTCTACTTTCATGTCAATTCTTTCAAGTTCATTTTTTTATGTTGGGGTATGATCTCTATATCTATCATACTGGAATCTTATGTTCATATGATTATATACCCTATTTGATCTCATCAATTCATTTCTTGTTGAAGTTTAAGTGACGTCGTTAGGCTGCCGAATTTTTAAGGGATTCCTTCACCCTTCTCATTTTCAAAGTTCTAATTCCATGTCAAGTCTTGCAAGTTCCTTTTTATTATGTTTGGGTATGATCTCTATATCTATCATACTGATCTTTTATGTTCATATGATTAGAGACCCTATTTGACATCATAAATTCATTTTTGGTTGATGTTTATGTAACGTTGTTAGGCTGCCGAATTTTCATAAGAGAAATCTTATTTTTGTCTTCCTTTCATGTTCTTCATTTCATATGGTATATTTTTAAATGTCATTACCATGTTCTTAAATCCCTTATATTCTATCCCTCTACTATTTTATGGGTCATTTATGATTGTTTGACCAATGTCCCCTCTCTTTTCAACATTTTCTAAAACCCTGTAACGTAGCTGTTGTGTTGTAGAATTTTCGTCTCAAAATGCCTCTCTCTTTTTCTCAAAATTACTTCATGTTATTAAGTGAATACTCAAATATCTTATTTCTACAGGGTTATTCACATATAAAAAAAAAATTCTATTTTAAATTCTGGGATTTACATACATGAAACGCACTCTCCCCTTCCGTGGGATTAAAGTGACGTAAAGATCATGTCTTTAAAGCAGTTTTTAAAATGGTATGATTATGAAATGAAACCCATTTATTTTATGCTATATGGGTTATTTAGGAAATGTTTGATGATGATATATGTGGCTCAAATGATAATGAAGTAAAATTTAAGGGTGCGCCCTGATAGCACTCCAATGCATTGGGTAATGATGTAACCACTAGAGATTACAATTTTCACGATACCTTGGTGAATAACCTTGGTAATTTTTAAATAACACCTTGGGGATGGACCTTGGTGATATGTTCATTATTGACTATGTTAAATGATGTAGCCACATCTTCAAGTAATGAAAATGTTATTTTTATTATGATATGCCTCATGATTTCATTCCCATGCCTTAAAGTTCTTTTCATGACCTTATTGAAGTATCTCAAGTTCACATGTAAAATGTTTCTCTTGTTTCCCTTACTGGGATTTTTTCTCACCCTTTCTTTTGATGTATGTCCCCAGGTTATGTGATGCAGTAATGAACCTAGGATTAACATGAGGAGAAGCCTTTCATGTTTTTTAGAAGAATGTTTTATGTTTTCATGTTTAAAGTTCCTGGTTTCCAAGACACTAAACCTTAACGATCCTCAGTTTTGTAAAATGTAATGAATGTTTATGTGATAAAAAAGGCGGGATGTTATAGTTGGTATCAAAGGATGGTTTAGTTATTTGTGGAAATTAGGATATGAAAACTTTAGGAAGAAGCCTATAGAAAAGTTAAAAAATTGGAAATCTTCCTGGTATTTTGGTGAGTATTGAGTAAGGGGTTGCCAAGCAAATACATCCTTGTCTAGATACGAGCAGGTAGAGGTGGCTCTGGCACAGATGTACATAGGGGTAAAACCCGAAAACACCGCTTTGAGCTAGAATTGAATGGGAACTGGTACACGAAAACGGGCTTTGCTGCAATCTTGGTTACGACACTCCCGGGGGATATGCTTTGGTAAATTTATAAGCTTAGTATGAACCATTGTTAAAGGAACAAAGATAAAATAAAATAAAGATTCACATAAGAATATATGATCATGGATAACCTAGGTGGGAACCTAGGGGATCACAAGTTAGGGTATAATTTTATTCTACATGTTATCCTTATATGCTTTCGGTTCCTTTTCATGATTATTGGCTAAGTATTTAAGCCCCTAATTATGGTTTCTTTTCTTAGTTAATGGCGGGAAATGGAAGAACATGTCCCAACAACCAATGTGATAGGAAATGAGACGATTGTCGTATTAATATGACAGGGATGATTAGGGGATTAAAATATGATTATTATTTTGGAAGACGTTCACTATTTTGGGGACCCTATATGATCGAGGTAAATAGATTATTACGGTATTTTCATTGAGGAGTAAGGTTGACTTATATTTTGAAGAATCGATGATTTTAAGGTGGACTTATAGTAATTTAGGTTACTTATGTAAATGATTAACCAATCTTGGGTAAAATATGTTTAGGTTAGCTACTTTTGTTATAAGATGTTAGGAGTGGTTGATGTTGTTTGGAGATGAACAATGAAGTTTATTTTGGAAGACTATGTTATCAAATCCTTCTTGTATTTGGATTTCAATATTAGCTTGGTTTATTTTAAGGAATCTTAATGACCGTTATTTATGGAATTGTCAATGATGAATTATGGGTAGTACCATGGAACTTTGAATATTTAAAAGTAGTTTCCATTTCTATGGGATTCTTTCTTTTTGAAGAGTTGTTTTACCTTACCCTTTCTGTTTTTGGGATAATGTTTAAAGATAGAAGAAATAGATAGATAATCTTTTGTGGATTATGTGATTCTCTAGAGGATGATTCTTGTGTTTTGATGAGACCAAGTAGTTTTGAATGCTCATAGTTTGGAGAAAAGATTAGTTTTGGGTAGAAAATTATTAAAGTATGAAACTCTACATGAAGATAAGTATATTTTCTTATGTTTTTGTTTTATGTTTTAAATGAATTCCTCAAAATTATGAAAAGGAACGTAAAACAAATACGTTGTTGGTTTACGTTTCCTACTATGTAATCAAAGACCGTTTACACACATCATAAGTTTGGGATTTTCTTATGGTTAACTTTATTCTAATCATGTTCTCTATCACTCTCCCCCAGAACTTGACCCTTTGTTTTTCTTCCATGTCCATGTTTTCCTACATGGAATCCTAGTGTGGGTTAACTCGGGTGACCTTTGTACTTCCCTTTCTTTCTTTTAATGTAATAATTTTACTGACTCCTTTTCCGATGTGGAACTTTCAATGAAATTTCAAAACCCAATTTTAAAAATTGCGAGGACGCAATTTCTTAAGGGGGGAAGAATGTAACGACCCGAAATTTTGAATAAATATTGTTTCCTAATTTTATGTGTTATTTTATTTTTTTTTTATACTCAAAAAAAAATTTCATTTGATAACATGATTATAAATAAAATGAGACCGTTGGGTTTAGACGATTATATAACCATTGGTCAATATGACCGCTGGAAACTAAACGTTTTGATTACTGTCTCCAAATACTAGTAATCTTGGATAATTATTATAGAAAGAAGACTCGATGGCCTCACCCAGTAGTCTTGGATCGATCGAAGCCCATCTAACCGAACTTGGGAAGGAGGAAGCACCACTAGGATTTGCTCTGAACCAAACCGAAGCTGAACTTCATCGTGTGAATCTAGAACGAAATCGCCTTTGCGAGAAGTTCAAACTGATAGAAATTACTACTCGTGCGATGTTAGCTGAGCCTCCCTCAGATTCTCTCACCTTAGCACACCTTACACTTAGGTCCTATGCTGGTGTGATAAGGGGCTATGTAAGGAGACCGTAACTGCCTCGTGTAATCCTTTGTTTTAAAAAAAAATTGGGATTTCTTCTTATGATGAAGTTTATGAATTTTTAAATGACCAGATAAATATAGTATGCATATTTTTGATGAATTTTAGAAAAAGGATATTTTAAAAAAATTTATGTAAACCTTAAATAATTAAAAATGTGTAATGATTTTCAAAAAATGGTCTTCTACAATTATGTTCAGTACAAAATTTAGAGTCTAATAAGATCAACTTGATTTTTGATGAATAGTAAATTATGAATAGTGATTTTATGATTAGGATTAGTAATTTTTCCAAATGGATTAGTAATCTCACTGAAAGAAATTATTAATATAATCTAGGCACCTTGATTTAGTAATGTGATTCAATAAAATGGTTAAATAACGGTTTCATAAATTATTATTCAAGTATTTGTTTTTTCGAGTGAATAGTGTTTATTAATTAAAAAATAAATTAAAAATATTTAAAAAAATTATTTTTATAAAATGGATTTCATTTTTGAACTCAGAGCACTGATATTATGTTATGGTAATTTTGGGGTTTTTTCTGAAAAAAATGAATTTTTGGTGAATAGTGTATTTATTTAAAAAATAAATTTGAAATATTTAGAAAATTATTTTTATAAAATGGAGTTCATTTTTGAAATCAGAGCATTGATATTTGGTTAAGGTGAAATTTTGGTGTTATTCTGAGAAAGTTGAATTTTCGATGAATAGTGAAAATACAGTTTTTAAGTTACGGGTGTTTAATGACATCATTAAATGATGTATTAAGTTTATAATCAATATGTTCGACTTTTGAATAGTAAGATAAGGTATTATGTGTCCCAAGTGGCCAATACCATGGGCAAATACCCTGGGAAAGCCCATGGTTTTGCCAAAACCACTAATGAGGTGTCCTTTGGCCATTAATGCCTTGTCCCCTCACTTTCCTTATAAATACCAAGCCATCCTCTCATCCATTCGACTCCCCACTCTCCCCCAACGAAGTTCTAGTCTCATTACCTCCCAAGGAGTCCTCCCAAGGTGCCCCCAAGCCTTCAAGGTCCCAACCATTGTGTTTTAAGAGTTACGTTTTAAGGTAAGGGATCCGATCTCTCCATTTCTTTTCAAGAAATCTCTTTTATGTAATTTTTTTATGCTCCATGTTCTTATGTTAAAGTGTGTTCTTTTATACTCCTATTACTGCCTTTTTTCAAGTTCAAATAATGATAAATCCCCTATTACTCTCATTATTTCGTTTTATGTTGTTTTAAGTGGCGTCGTTAGGCTGCCGAAATTTTTGTAACAGATTCTTTCTCCCTTCTCATTTTTCAAGATCTGTTATCATGTAAAGTATTTTATGTTCCTTTTTATTATTCTGGGGTATGATCTCTAAATTTATCATACTGATATTTTATGATCATATGATGAGAGACCCCATTTGATCTCTTCAATTCAGTATTTTGAAATTTTAAGTGGCGCCGTTAGACTGCCGAATTTTTAAGTGGTTCTTCACCCTTCTCATTTCGAAGTTCTACTTTCATGTCAATTCTTTCAAGTTCCTTTTTTTTATGTTGGGGTATGATCACTATATCTATCATACTTGAATCTTATGTTCATATTATGAGATACCCTATTTGATCTCATCAATTCATTTTTTGTTGAAGTTTAAGTGACGTCGTTAGTCTGCCGAATTTTTAAGGGATTCCTTCACCCTTCTCATTTTCAAAGTTCTAATTCCATGTCAAGTCTTGCAAGTTCCTTTTTATTATGTTGGGGTATGATATCTATATCTAGAATACTGATCTTTTATGTTCATAATATGAGAGACCCTATTTGACATCATCAATTCATTTTTGGTTGATGTTTATGTAACACTGTTAGGCTGCCGAATTTTCATAAGAGAAATCTTATTTTTGTCTTCCTTTCATGTTCTTAATTTCATATGGTATATTTTCAAATTTCATTACCATGTTCTTAAATCCCTTATATTATATCCCTCTACTATTTTATGGGTAATTTATGATTGTTTGACCAATGTCCCCTCTCTTTTCAACATTTACTAAAACCCTGTAACGTAGCCGTTGTGTTGCAGAATTTTCGTCCCAAAATGCCTCTCTCTTTTTCTCAAAATTACTTCATGTTATTAAGTGAATACTCAAAGCTCTTATTTCTACAGGGTTATTAATATATATTAAAAAATGTTCTATTTTAAATTCTGGGATTTACATACATGAAACCCGCTCTCCCCTTCCGTGGGTTTAAAGTGACGTAAAGATCATGTCTTTAAAGCAGTTTTTAAAACGTTATGATTATGAAATGAAACCCATTTATTTTATGCTATATGTGTTATTTAGGAAATTTTTGATGATGATATATGTGGATCACATGATAATAAAGGCAAACTTAAGGGTTTTCCCGGATAGCGCTCCAATGCATTGGGTAATGATGTAACCACTAGAGATTACAATTTTCACGATACCATGATGAATAACCTTGGTAATTTTCAAATGACACCTTGGGATGGACCTTGGTGATATGTTCATGATTGTCTATGTTAAATTATTTAGCCACATCTTCAGGTTTTGAAAATTTTATTTTTATTATGATATGCCTCATGATTTCATTCTCATGCCTTAAAGTTATTTTCATGACCTTATTGAAGTATCTCAAGTTCACATGTAAAATGTTTCTCTTGTTTCCCTTACTGGGATTTTTTCTCACCCATTCTTTTGATGTATGTCCCCAGGTTATTTGATGCAATAATTAACCTAGGATGAACATGAGGAGAAGCCTTTCATGTTTTTTAGAATAATGTTTTATGTTTTCATGTTTAAAGTTCCTGGTTTCCAAGACACTAAACCTTAAAGATCATCGGTTTTGTAAAATTTAATGAAAGTTTATGTGATAAAAAGGCGGGATGTTATATATGTACCAAGAGGGATCCAACCTGATGAATAGCCACCAAAATAATTTTGATATGTAAGAGATACTCCAAATCATAGAAGGGGTCAATTGAATAGATCTCATATGGTGGATGATGTATAATGGTGAAGGAGAAGATAAAAACATGGTCTACAAGAGAAAGGGGTAAAAAGGTAATTTCAATGATTTTTAATAAAGATCATATTTTTGCCACATTTTTTCCAAATATATTTCCAAAAAAGCTCAATTACTTCCCAAATAAACACACGCCCCATAGTTTATGCACTCGAATAGAAAACACTAGTAAAAATCATGATTTGAAAACAATCATGATACCCCCACCCCACACATTCTAGGTCAACAGTTAGAGAAAACATAAACAAAATTTTTTTATGGAACTAATTTTTTTTGTTATAATTAATTCCAATAGGGTTATAGTTTCATGGATACAATAAATCACCCTCATATGGATTCATGGTTGAGTTTCATAGGTAGTGTTAAATTTGAACTAACCATGTGCCTCACCCTATCTCTCCAAAAACCAAATCATCGGTCCTTGAACTAAGAATGACTCTCCAAAAACTTCCATTCCACCATTATGAACTTATGATATTCTAAAACAATAGGTTTTTACATGAATTTAATGTATTTTTACCTTTATCAAGTACTAGGATCTTACAATCTCCCCTATTAATTAAAATCGTCCTCGTGTTTCCCATATAATGGTGGATGAGCTGTAGAAATGAATAAATTCTTCCACAGAGCATGTATATTAGATAGTCATTCCCATATCTCATCCAATGCATGGTCATAAATCAATAACACATGAAGCAATGGAACTATGGTTTAATAGAGATTTTTTATTGAAATATTTGAAATATAAACAAGATACTCTTCAAAATAACAATCGGTCTATTAGTCAACTTCATATGGATTAGAAACATGAGTTGGGTCAGTGTCACTACAAAAAAAGTAGATTAACAGAATATTTTTAGAGGGGATAATGTATAAAACTTTTTAAATTAATTTTATAGGGGGTTATGCACAACCCATCATAATCATCAAATTTAGAGGGGGTTTACAACCCCCTTTAAATATTTTAACATTATTTTTTAACATTTGGTTTGATTTAAGAAGTGTTTATATCAAAACTGTTTAAAATTTAATTAGTAGTGGTGTTATATGTTTGGTTGGATTTTAGAGATGTTATATAGATATAATATTTGTTTGGATATTAGAGGCTATATATATATTTCATTTTTTTAATTGTAAATCATGGTTGTTCACAAACCTAACTAACTTATGTTATTAGAGGGGGTTTATGAACGACTGCTAATAAAATATATTCTTGGGGGTTTGAACCCCTTATAATTTAATAAATTAGAGGGGGTCTCAAACCCCCTATAATATATTAAATAATAGGGGGTTTGAACCCCTTCTAATTTTTGAAATTATATGGGGTTTTGGACCCCCTCAAATATATGACATTAGAGTGGGTTTTGAACCCCTTCTAATTTATCACATTAGATGGGTTTGCGAACCCCTTAAAATTTGAAATATTAGATGGGGTTTGAACCCCTTTTATTTTATTATATTGGAGGGGGTTTTGACCCCTTCTAATTTATGACATTAGAGAGGGTTTTGAACCCTGTCTAATTTAATATATTAGTGGTTGTTTGGAACCCCCTATAATTTAGGATATTAGATAGGGATTTCTAATAACTCTAATTCAAGAAAGTAGAGGGGGTTTTAAACCCCATCTAATATATGACATTAGAAGCGGTTTTGAACCCCCTTTAATTTAATATATTATAGGGGTTGTGAACCCCCTCAAAATTAAGATATTAGATAGGGTTCTCAAAGAACTCTAATTAAATAAACTAGGGGTTCATGAACTGATGCTAATTTCTTTGACTATAGGGGTTTTTACCTCCATCTAAATTTGTTTTTATTTATTTAAATAAATATCATATAAATTCAAATTCTATAATTAATATATTTTTGTGTATGTTAATGTGTTTGTATATATATATTACATAAGCACGTTATATAAATGTATTTAAATCCATTAAAAACAAATATAAATATATAAATAAATTATATAAATACATTAAATAAATACTTATACATATAAATAAAAATTCATACAAATATAAATATTGATATATATATTTTAAATATAATTATAAATATATTTATTCAATTATATAAAAAATTTATCTGGTTTTATAAATACTCTACAGTTATATTATGATTTATATTATACATTTATTATATTAAATACATTTTTTGTTTATTTATGTATAAATACATTTGTACTATAATATGTATACAAATATATGTAATATAGACACAATTAAATAAAAATAAATATATATTATATATTTATATTATAAAATATTTTATTCTTTATTAATTTATATATATTAATTATATAATTTTTTAATATATATTATAGTATACCATATTAATTATTAATTAAATTAGTAAATATATTTATAATTTAATTATATGACATATTTCCAATTATATAAAGGTATTTAATTTTGTTTGTGTGTGTGTATATGTGTGTGTGTGTATACATGACATAAAATAAATGTATATAATTAAATACATGAATATATAATATGAATTTATTTTATATAATATATGTATAATGAAAATCCTGAAATATATAAATGTATAGTATTTACAAAACCAACATATAATTTGTATTTTTTAAAAAATAGGTGTAAAAAAATTAATAATTAATCATTAATAATATTATTTGTACACACACAAAAATAATTATAAGTATATAAAAATAATTATATATATATATTAATGATAATATATCTATAAATATTATCTAAATACATAAATATACAAATTCACATACACAAAAATATAAATGTATTTAAAAATATATGTATGAATATTTATTTATATGTGTAAATATAATTATTTATATATACTATATATACATAGATATAATATATTTATATTATACAAAAATACAAATATATTATATTATTTAAATTTCTCTAAGTATATATATATTCTAAAATTTCACTATATCTAAATTAATTAAATTTATTTTATATATAACTCGTAAGTCAATCTATCCTGGTGGTTGAGGTGATGAAATCCTTCAATTCAGTTCCTTGTTTAATTCCATGTTGGCGTGACATTTTTTAAATTTGTTCCCTTTACTGTAGGTGAGAGGCGCTTCAGCCTTAGGCCCCGCGGACAAACTGTCCAGCCTGGGGGAGTCCATAGGTAATCTTGGGGTTGATGATGTGTAATTGGGGGGTGTATGATGTTTCATGGGGGTTCTAGGGTTGTCCATGGGGGCCCCACTAGTGTCTTGGGGTTGTGTGTGGGTGTCCAGGGGGTTGTGAGGGGTGTCATCAGGGTCATCCATAGTTGTGAGGGGGAGTGTCTAGGGGGTTGTAAGGATTGTCTGGGGGTGTGTCTGGGGGTTGTAAGGATTGTCAGTGGTCATGTTTGGGTATCCATTGGGTGTCCCTCTGGTGTCATGGGGGCATGTGTGTGTGTCAATGGGGGGTTCTAGGGGTGTAGGTAGGGGCGTATGCGGGTGTCTTCAGGGAAAATTTTGTATAAAAATTTAGGGACCATTTAGAAGCAGTTATGAAACCGACCATAAAATTTGAATTAAAGACTCCATTAGAGGTGGTTATAATAGCTTCTAATATAAACAACAATATTTAGAGGTTGTTATAACCACATCTAATCTAGTGTTTATAGTGAATTTTGGGTGAAATTAGAGGGGGTTATAACCTCCTCTAATATAACTGCCGCTAAATTCTAATCTATTTTACCAGTGATTACTGAAAACCTCTTTTAATTAGAGTAGACAGGCACATTAGCGGCGGTTATGGGTAACTACCAAAAATGTTTTTATATGGTATTTACCCCTTCTAATCACCCAGTTTTTTTTAGTGAGTGATAATGGAATAGATGAGAAACATTGAAAAAATCATGCATAACCTTGTACCATGATATAAAAGATATTATATACATTAATAGCAAAAGTCCCTCAAATATCTTGAAAGGACCAAAATATCATGGTTCTTAATTACCCTACCTCTATATCCTTTTATTCTCTAATCTAGGTAAGACCTATAAGATGGTCCAATATACATCCTAAAATTTTAGAGGTCAATGATGAAGATAGACATATGATTTATTCCTAGAAACATCTATACTCATACATTTTTGGATTAGATGTACCATCTTTGATGTATTCTAATCAATATTATATCCTAGTAGTGATTCCTTCCCTCCCCCAACCAGTATAGAGGTTAATGGAAAGGACTACTGTAGAGAACCAAATACTGATCCATTTAGAATGTTTCTTAGACACTATTATTATATTAAATATCAGTAAGAGGTAAGATTTTATCCCAAGAAACACTAAAATAAATCACACACACATCGATACCATCCTCACGTACATGTATAGTGTACGTGATCTGACTGTTAGTTTGAGGGACATATGTTGTACTTAGAATTATTTGCGATCCAATAGAATTTTGAAACCCCTGATTGGACCATGAAGTAAGCTAAGAATCCATATCTTATACAATGGAATATTTAACCCCATGGATTCATATTTTCTCTTAAATGTAATGTATACAATATTTATCCGTTGAGAAGGAATCCCTCATAGGAAAGAAGTTGGAATCCATTTTTAGCCTATAAAAAATTACCCACACAATGTCACTTTCATAAGTATACATTGGTAACCCTGTCACAAAATCCATGGTGACATTTTCACATTTCTCTTATAATATTGGTAATGATTTTATGAGACTTTTAGTGCATTGGTTTTCTTTATTAACATGATAATAGATAGAATACCTTGTAACAAAACATGGATCGCCTTTTTTATCCCACCCACCAATATTAGTTGTCTAAGTCCTAGATCATATTAGAGATTTTGGGATTTAAATCCCAAATAGAGGGATTAGATTGAAAAATAAACTCATATCATATGTTTATAGGTACCTGGAAACACTAATATATATACACGATCTAGCCCTCAAAAAAACCCCAAGAAGATGGTGTGTCTGCAAAAGAGGGAACATACCTTCAGATCGAGCCTTTGGGATCCGAAATTTTCTTCCACAATACTAAGTCCAAAATTCATTAAGTTTCCACTAAATCAATTATAAATGGATCTTTGTGAAATTATTAAAGTACTATATTTAATTCATAAAGAAGATTCATCAACCACTATTTAATATTAGATTCGTAAAATACTTGATTCTAATTTTTTGGCCGACAACAGTTGTATATTAAATTCCTTTACATGGTATTTAATAAGTCTCAAAGTTGAATGATATATGTTATTCAAACCATATTCACTATAGGAGGTTCAATTAATGCTGAGAAAATATTTATTTTATACCTGTCTTCATTGAATATTCCATGATCCATTCCCCCAACATATAATATCTCTAATAATGTAAGGCACAAATGATAACATCTAGCATAATGTCATGTGTTGGGTAATTACAATCTTAATGACTCAACTAACGATTCATATGTGCTAGAACTCATTACCCTTACATCAAATAAGATCCTATAATGATTTTTGATGAATCAAAATAAACTATATAGTCCCTTATAAACTCATGTAAAATCAAGAATATCACTAATGTCAACCTTTAATTAAACTCTCCTAATTAATTATCATATTATTCTAAAAATGTATGTTGTACATCTTCCTTGGTCAATCCTATAAGAGGTAATATAAGGTATGAAATGTGTTGGATGAAACATAGATAATAATTGGATATCTCCAAGAAACTACATATATCGTAGACGTTCTTGGGATGAACCCATGAAATAATGGTTCTTATTTTCTCTACATCCATAGAAACCTTACTTCTGATATAATGTGACTTATAAAGAGAACCATATTAATCCAAAAAATTGAATTTTGTGAAATTAAATGTGAACCTATGATTCCTTAGTGTAACTAATATTATTTAAGTGTTTTTCATTATCATGATGAGTCTACTGGTTCACTATGATGTCAACAATAAAAACAACAATAAAAACATCCAAGTACGGGTGAAAAAATGATCATCAAGGCCATGAAAATAACAAGAATATTGGTTAGAATGAACAAAATAACCCAGAACTTGTTCTGGTCATACCTAATTTGAATTTTATACATGGTATATCCTGGGGCCTAACTCATACATTATGTAACCCTGATCTCAATTCAACCGTTGTTAAGATTATTGTGCCTCAGAGTTGGTTGAAGATATCATATATTCATTGTAGTGGTTATTGGTTCTTCACTTGTAATCTAATTAAACTACTAGTAATGAACACATATCATTATATTATCATATTCCTTCTTGTACAAGAGTACATGTGACCACTGATGACATGTAGTGGGTCATAAAAAACCTTTGAATTATAGGTCCTCCAACTGCCACTTGAGTTCCCAATGCTTGGCAATAGACATATTGTATACATGAATAGATACTCGCACCACACATCAAAAAAATTCAATGGTAACCTACAACTAAATATGTGGATATATCCTATAAAATTAATTGAGGAAAAAATAATAAATTGTTCTACCACTGGAGGAGAAATATTCTTTCATATTCCACAATCACCATGAAAATTTATAGTAACCTATCCCATCATTATACCCATTCTATGGTTCTTATGTAGATATTAACCCTCTTGGACATCCCATTCTCCTTAGTTCATGTAGATAAATCCCTCATGTGATGAGAAGGACATCATATAGTTATAAATATCGAGAGAGTCTCAATAAATAAATAAATACTATATCCCTAGAATTATGTTAAAAACAATCATGTAAGGGAAATCATATTCCATAAGATATAGTAACTACTGATCTAGGGTAGATACCCCTTATATCTGCATAAATATTCTAACAATGATCCCATGGGATTATAAAGAGACATTATGCCAGGAAATTACTCATCCTAAAATCCAATAAATTCAATTAAATCAATGGATATTAATGATTGTAATGACCTT
This sequence comes from Viscum album, assembly GCA_963277665.1. NCBI lineage: Eukaryota > Viridiplantae > Streptophyta > Magnoliopsida > Santalales > Viscaceae > Viscum > Viscum album. The sequence continues at coordinate 84,725,162 of OY728151.1, read as the reverse complement.
TCATCAAAAAGGTATATTATAATGTCAGTACAACTAATATCTTAACTCTCACTATAGATGGATTGCCATTTTATCCTCTTGTGAAGAAATTTTTTCATATAACTAGCTATATCAATATCATTGAGCTATAAACTAACCTACCTAAGTTGGATAATGAAGAATATAAATTGTGAGCAGCACCCCCTTTCCAAATGTGTCTCCAGATTCCCAAATATTGATATGATAACCATAAGACGTGATTCCACAATCTAGGGACATCTATCCCCATAAAAAACTAGGTGGGTGTGACTATAAGAAATCCCTTTTTAAATTTGACATAGTTTGTGTAGGTTGAAGAATTCCCTCAATGAACAAAACTTGTTAGAGAAAAATCTCTCAAATATAATAATAAGTTCTCAATCTAGGTATAACATGTTTTACCATGAGAAGTTCTACTAGTGTCACTTTTGGCCTACCAGTTTCCACCACCTCGTGAACATGTTCATTGCCACCATCTTGATTTTCAACCCAAGTCCATCATGGAGCAATATATCAATAATTCCATGAACATACATCTGATTGAGGCTAATCATAAATGATTAGTAATAGAAATAAATTATAGGCTCACAAACTAACTACAAAAGATATTATTTTCCACTAACCATTTCTATGGTCTCGTTATATGTAATAATTCAAGTTTTATATCATTAGGATCATTTATATGGGGTGTAAATTCTATTTTATATAAGAAAATTACCTTTATGATTTAATTAGTACACCCATTTAATGATGATAATATCTATTAATAATTAATACTTATTTTCATATAATGGTTCAGTTATATGTATTTACATTCCCTGATTATAAAAAACTATGATTTATAAGTTACAATTAGGATCCCATTATTCCACAAAAATTATTTTATATCTCTTCATAGGATGTAATAAGTATATATATTATGGATTGATTATGATTATCACTTCTCCCAATTTATAGAGAAAAATATTATAAATTACAATTACAATTGATTTTATTCTATCTATCTAAACATTTTATCTACTTTAACTAATTTTAATTGGATTAGACATGTCATAATTGGCTAGTTAAGGTTTCATCATCAATATATGCAGAGAATAATAATTTTATTTGATGAATAAAATTTTATTAAAAATTTTGTAATTATTTTTCTTATAATGAATGATATAAATTATAAGAATAACCATTAATGAATATTAAATAAGAAATAAAAACTATAAGAGATGAAACATGCATGTGAAAGAATATAAATAACACATATCAACCTACATGCCTATAATTATTCATGAGGCAATTCTACCATTCCATACAAGAAAATATTTAAAAATAAATTCAATAAACATATCATCATAAAACATGTGTATCACCCAATGGTGAAAAAAAGTACAACTATAATGAATGAAACCCAGAAACACAAACCCCATAATAGTTAACTTGGTTATTACCCCAAACATGGTTAATTGACTAGAAAACATGGATTATTTCCAAGATACGAAATTTCCTAGAATCATATATATGATCCTAAAAAAATAATACAGCAAAAAATAAATAATTTGTTTCTAATTTTAAATTCCTTGATCCATGTTCACTCAAAAGTAACTGAACTCGACTAGCCACATGGTCGAGAGAATGCCTCCTTATATGCCATAGTATATGAAATATGATCAAGTGTTTGTATTGTTAAAATCAGAAAAATATACCCTCTTAATCATAATGAATCATAATGGAAAATAATAATAATATATCATGAGAAATTTTATAATAGTGGATATAATCCATGCAGATAAAATATATAAAATATATTTATTTATTATCAAATAAAAATGATGTTGTTAGGATACAAAAAAATTAAGCCAGTGCATATAGAAGAAACCATACATATTGTACTATTATATAGAATATATGTATAAATACTAAAAAATATATCTCTATCAGAATCCTAATCAATGGATTAGTGATCTTCTCTAGACATCCCATACAAGAGGAAAACATGCATCCAAAGCTGGGTAATAACCTTTATCCTTACCTTCAACCAATTAATATGATAGGGTACCAAATTGTTAACCAAATAGGATGGTTATAAATCCCCTTTTTCCATCCTAATGATCTGTAATTAAACTTTAATCTATTAATATAAAATGTAATAATGTGTAGGTATAATAAATAAAGGTCAAAAATAAATATAAAATATTTTGAGCTTAGGTTCCTCATGTGGTACCCGACCGATGATAAATTCTTTAGCATACATAATATGTCTCATATATTATAACCATTAATTTTTAAAGGAACCAAGAAACATAGAAATGGAAACAAAGTATAAAAATTAAAATGGAACAATGTGAGACCTGTAGAATCCATGACAATAGATGGTTTATCCTACACATAGTTGTCAATAGAGAATATGGGTGACGGGGGTGTGGGGATAATACAAATTATAAAAACTTTAATGGTAACCGTAATTCTTCTAATAGATCTTGAGAACATGTCCAGGGTAATATTAGGATAAAATTAATTAAATCCCAAAAATATATTCCAAGGTGGTATGTGTATGAGGACATAAAATTGAATTCATAAAGACGATCCAAGGAAATAATATATTTGGAGTATGAAATTGATCATTGGTGTAATGAAAAGGAATTCATATATTTAAGACATTGACAGAGAACATGTTTAGTGTATCACATAAAGGTTGGTTCAATCAATCTACTTACATTATTTGAATTTTTACAATGTATTCTATTTTAGGAATCAATGTATTTATCAAAGAAATCCACTACATTAATAGTTTATTCATGGTCCATAATAGTAATCATGTATTTTATTTTTGAATATAAATCACACCAAGAAAGAATAACCAAACCATTTGAAATTTTTTTCATTTAATTATGTTCATTGAAAAATTATCAAGAGGGAAAATATATACATTTATATGATTTTACACTTCAATTTTTTCAATTTATCTATTTATTTTTAAAAGGGTATAATCAAAAAAACTTGAATGGTTTTTTGGCTAAGAGAAATAAATTTTTTCTTATAGTATTTAAATAGACACACCCTAAGGGTTGTTTTAAGATGATGTCATCAATCTCTAATTACTACAAGCATCTTTTATAAATTATAAAACAAGAAATATATAACATTTTAAAGGAATATTAAATTTAAGAGAAATGGGAATAATATTCATCATGTGACAAAAAAATGAAAAAATATCATCAACAAAACATTGAGGGAAAAGTAATAGAAAATATACCTTATCCCTATATTTGAATCCACATCCATTGTCAACTAAATATTTTCCATATAATGAGAGAAAATTGAAAACTAAAAAACACCCAAGAAATATGGAATATTAGATCACATCAAACCACCAACGAATATGGATGTGAAAATTTAGAAGAGATTTAATGGGAGTTCTAAACATACTGAGAGGGACCCAATGTGATATAAATTATCAAAACCGGGTTTTTATGGTGGAGATACAATAAATCCTAGATGAGGAAAAGAGGAAAGGCCACATGAGGTGGCTATTGTGAAATGAGGAAGGTGAAGATGAAAATAAGGATTAAAAGAGATGAAGGGGAAGATGAAAATTTTTATGATTTTTAATAGAGTTAATGGTATTCCTATATATTTAGAAAAACCATGCACCAGATGTGTAACCCTACTGACCACATGCTCCCATCCCGTGCAGTTCATGGACTCGATTAAAAAAAATATGTTCTATCCATGCATTCAACACTATCTTGAATACCCCTACCCTCATAGTTTAGGAAAATTTTACGAAAAAACTCTGTGAAATATATTCATGTTGATCATATAAAGAATTATTGGTTTTCATGTTCATGTTCCACATGTTTTATAGTCTTCAAACCCTTTTGTTCAACCTCACTGAGCTATATGGCTGAGGTTCACGGTTAGGAACACCCATGCACTGACTGTGTTCCTGACCATATATCTCCAAAAACATAATCATCGGTCTCTAAACTAAACCTTAACACTTTTAGAACATCCATGCACACCTTAGAATCATCTAATAAGGTAAAAAATAGAATTAAATATCAACTGAATATATGTGTACACCAATTTAAAAATTAAGACCATAAACATTACATGAGGGATAACTTTGATATTTTTTTATAACATTTATAGCATTCATTAATTTATGTAAACCCCTAAACACTTTCATGAGTCTATTTATCATTATTTAATATAAATTATCATTGTTTCCATTGAAAAGAAATCCTTGAAACATTTACCATGAATAAAAATAAAATATGATTCTCATAGGGGTAAAAGATAAATAAAATCTGAATATGATTTAAATTCACTTAGATATTTTCTGAAATATATATATCACATTTTTTGTTACCAAAATCTATATTTTTTAATATTTTCATCAAAATTTAAATCGTTAAGTACTAAAATTAAATATCATCTTTTTCTACATTCTCTAATTTCTATGGTTTTACTATTTCATAGTTATTTATCGACTATATACGATAACATTTTTATTAGATTTATAAAACCATCTAATACACAGGTTGTGATTTTATTAAATTAAATGATCTGGATTTAAATATATATAAAATAATGTACACAACCTTTTGCTTCTTCCTATAAAATAAATATTTTTTATGCCATTACATCAAAATGTAATGAATGTTATTCTTTAAATATAAAATAATAGGTATGAATTATATTTAGGTTTTAAATTGTTTTTATTTTGAATTTTTTTTAATCTCCTAATATGTTATACACATTGTTTATATCCATATCACCTATAGATTTAGAGAGATTATAAAGAGTGGATTATGTATTTATTTAAACTGCTATTAATACATATTCTAATTTATGTATCTTTATTATTTAAGTAAACATGTTATACAACATTTATAACACACCCAAAATATATCCACCTCAAACTATATATGTTTATTAGTATGGTTATCCATAACATTCTAGATTCACTATTTTATTGCTACAATAATTTTAGATTGATAGATCGTGACATCTAAAATATCATTTTCGATCATGTGGGACCTAACAACCAAATTATTATACAGTAAATGATGTATGGAATTTTTTTATACTAAATTATATATTGAAATATATTCTATGGGAATATTAATAAAATAAATGGATGGATATTTGGATACATGTTCAATATTATATTAAATAAGAGTAAATATTACTTGTTGAAATAGTAAATGTTTTTTGATATGATTGATGTTAATTTTTGTAGGATTATAAACTTTTTATATAAATATTTTACACTACAATTATGTTTTAAGGAATGGTTTTTATGATATTATACATAAAAAATATTTTTTTGAATATAATAATATTTTTTCTCGTAAATAAAAATTATAAAATTAGAAAAAAAATGTGTTTCTTGTAAATTATGAATGTTATGAAAAGTAAATTTTAGTGTGAGTTATTCTTTCTTGAAATAGATTTTTTTTATTATAATATATTAAATTATTGATAAAATATTAATATATATTATATGGATATCTTTCAATACACATATTATATAAATTGTTATAGAATTATGTATTATGATAATAATATATATATATATTAATTGATACTCTGTTTTGTAGAATTATAATTTTTACATTGAAATGAAATGATATTTTTCACATGTAATTAGTTTTAGGGACATTTTTTTCATAATTTGTTATTGAAAAATAATATTTATGAGGTTATAATGAATATATAAATCTCAAAAATGCATGATGATATATGTTTTATATTAAAAGGAAATTTCTAATGTAAATAAAAACTATTTATAAAAACTAAAAATTTCTATATTAGATAAAAAATGCTATTATGAAAATACATTTTCCTAGTTCCCATACAATAACTATTCTGACCAAAGTAGCTTAGAGTTAGTGGTTAAAATTTAATATTGGAATAAAATATATGGAATCACATCTAAAAGGGATAAATAGTATAATAGTCCTGTTAAAAAAATTATACATGAATATCACCTTAAAGTTGATATCATAAAATAAAACATAATATTTTCTGTAAGCAAATCATTTTTTCCTCTAGAATAACGTAGAAATTCAATCATAATATACATCATCGAATCCTCATGAATGAAAAATTAGAATGTAGTGATTATAATTTCCATGTAATGGTATAAGTATAATAGAATATATAATTTTTAAAAAATCATAATTAATATGAATAGTTAAATAATTTGAATACAATATATTTAAACAATAAGAAGAGAAAAACATGGATGTAATATAGTATTGTTTAATAAATCCATAAAAATAATCATATAAGCTCTAAACATATACATGTATATTATAAATAATCAAATAATAAAATGAAAATAAATAATTAATCTCATAACGGGGGAATTAATAATTTGATACATCATAACTAAACATTTAAGGCCTCATTCCAAGAAAACATACATAAATAGGTAAAGAATCATCCAAATACCCAAGGTAATTTGTCTAATGAGACCTAAAATTGTATTGAGGGACTATATAAGGCCTCTATTATAAATTAATTGGTCCAATTAATTACTCATATGAAATGGGTGATACAAAATCAATAAGAAAATTATACTAAATTATAAGAATATGACAGTTTAATACTTTATCTAGTCAATAAATATAATCAAAAAATCAGAGTAATGTGGTGAATGGTATAAAAATAGTACATCCCCTTTAAAACTAACCATAAACAAAACATATAAATAATATTTATATAACCATTAGAACATATTATGAATGGGGTATAAGTGAAATACAGATTATTTTCATTAATGAATAGAAATTCCATTAAAATTATAAGAAAAAAATTTCTTAATAAAAATATCATTTTATCCTTGAAACTCACTATTAAAAAAAATTATAGAATATTATGAAAAAAATTTTAAATCAACCATGTAAATCTATAAATAAATATTTAATGTTATGATTGGTTATAATGGTAAAACAATCTGAAGATTCTGTGTATTGTTATAATAATTATTTCTTTCACATTTTTGGTAAAGTGTAAAGAAGTAAATTGTTCAAAAAAAAGACACATATTGTCATTTGTAAAAAAATTAAAAAAATTAATGGGTTAATATTATTTAATAAATATTTTGGTTAATTTTTTAAAACATCATTGAAAACATTTTCAGAAAATATGGAAATGGAATAAATTCGCATTTAAGACCAAAATAGAAATAATGATACATGTCAGTAAAATAATTTTATAAATAATTTTAAGTAACATATAGAGAAAATTTTATAATATTACTTTAAAATTTTCATGAATAACCTTATGTTAATAAAATAAATTTTTTGAAGACATTAATATCAAATAACTCTCCAAGGGAGAGTTAAACCTAAACAATCCAAAATAATGTTGAGATTGTTAAATAAACCTTTAACAATTTGGTAACTTCTGAATAATATGAATAGTGAATGAAATAATATAAAATTAATCCTTAAATACCCATAATAGAAATATATTAAGGATATAATATATTAAAAGTTACATTATATACAACACACAATGGAATAAGGGGTTTATATATCATATGACACACAGAAGAAAAAGAGAGACGAGAAACCATTACAATAGAATTAACATCATTAATATGTGTTTGATCATACTATATAATAAATATATAATTATTATATATCTATTAAGTAAAAATAATCATAAATAAAATTCTATTTTTTATTTATCTATTATTTCTTATCTTCATTTTTTTATCAATTCTTTGTTAAAATTACTATTTCAGTTAGTAATTAGATCATTATTTCATATAGCTTTCAGCTCAATAATTTTTCAGCTTTTACATTGACCATGGATTAATAGTATCTTGATTTTTAATCATGATATAAATATGATATATATAAATTATATATATATCATAATTTATAAAAGTTATAGAGAAAATGGAGATAATAAGTCGTACATATGGATTCAACGTTGTTTCAATTTTTCATGATAGATGGAAGAAAAGAAAAACAATTGTTAGTTAAACTATAAAAAATAATTATAATTTTATATATATAATTTAAATTAAAAAATTCCTTATTTCCATAAATGTAAAAAATATGAAAATATTTCTTATTGTTACATGGAAGCGGTAGCCCACACGTGTGCACCAGCAACGTTATAGTTTTGAAACGGATTGGAAGTTAATAAGGTAGATGTTATATTATATCTTTATATGTATTTTTAGGTAATAAATATCATATATATTTATTAAATATTTCCTTACTACCTTCAATGTAAGGTTTAAGTGAAAAAATAATCGCATCCCATCATGAGGCAATGGTCTGCAATACACACGAATGATGTTATCATGTCACCGACATAATGTAATATATGATGAAATATGTGTTATTATAATTATAAAATTTAATAATGTAATAAATATGATATATATTTTATATGTAAAATTACATATTAAAATGAAATATGATTATAGAATGATAATTACATCGGTTCATTGGACGATAGTCCTCCATAAACACGATTGATGGTTTCATTTCTCATTTGATAAAAGTATAGATGGATCTGGTTTATTAAATTGACATAACAAAATAAAATTTTATATAATAAATTTTTTATTATATAATCATAATTTAATATTATTTAATATAGGTGGAAGAATAAATAATACTAAAACACATGTTAAATAATTTTACATCTCTTTTAGAAAGCCTCTATAGATTATACTTAAATTCAACAAAAAAGGGAATTAATAATTAAAATAAGGGCTCTATAATGTGGGTACAGATATAAGGAACATATTAGGGATGGTAATGTATGAATAAAATTGTTTTTTAACTTTTAACAGGAGAAGATAAGGGTGGATTTTTATAATTGGTGGATATGACATGGTTGGAATTTCAAAAAAGAAAAGGTAATATAAATATTTTTCTCAAGACTAAGGATTCCAAAATCATTAATTATTTATACTCGGATTTTATAAGGTATTAATATGTCCATAAATTGTGGTTTATAAAATTTTAAGACTTTTTTAACAAATGAAATCTTTTTTTAATCCCTGACAAACCCATTTTCACCTTAAGAGTGATAGTTAATTTTAACTATGTTCACTATTCATTATGGTTAATAATTAAGTAGAAATTATCAGATAATATAAATTATTTTTATTAAATATATGGACTTTTTTCTTATTAAATTCATATAAGTGGGAGAATAAAATTTATAATTAATCATGAAGACATGTTGTGAAATGATTTTTCAAAGAAAAGCGTTCAAAAGTTTTGAATATTATTATATTAAAATTCAGTGAGAAATTGAATCCAATGACCTAAATTAGTTAAATTGTAATATAATATAACTAATATTAATTAAAACCCAATTTATAATATAATTTATCATATTAATGAAATGAAATGAAAAATCATTATTCAATAAAAAATAGAATTTTTCGATGTTCATCAAAAAATTAATCATCTAAGAAACTTTTAACAAATTAACGCAATGAAAATATTTCTATCTATATTTTAAAACTAATGTTTATTTATTAAAATAAATTAATAAAAGTAGAATTAATTAATTTTAAATTATGTGTACAATGAGTGACTAAACCTCTTATTTAGAAAAATATAGTTTTTCAAAAATAATTTCTTTTTCTTTAAAACAACTATTATTTAATTTATAATCAACAAATAACAAGAGAAATTATTTTATAAATCTGTAAACCATATAATTTTCATAATTTTTTCATTCGTATTCATACCCACTAACATGATAGGTAGGTTATAATGGTCATGTTTAAATAATAATATTTCGATAGAGTATTGTGTTTTGTTTAAACAAAGTATTGCATGCATTATAAGATATAGAAGAGAATAAATATATCATAATTTCTTAGGATTTTAATTTCTATTCTATTATTTAAGTTACATACCATATATTCTAACTAATATTATATTTTTCTTTAAAAATCTATGGATATTTCATTTTATCGCACTTAAATAAATTATGTCCTCAAAATTTAATCCATATCTAAGAAATTAATGGTTTGACATTTAAAAATAAAATTTTTAGAATCCCACATTGCATAAAGGGTTAGTAAAATTACATTTGATATAATATAAATGGATGTAAAATATTCATCCAGAATAACACATAACTTGGTTTCCCTGTAAGATAACATTATTATGATGTTAAGATATATACATGAAAGAAAAGCAAAAATAATTATATACAGTGATAAAGATCATTGATCATAATAAAGTGAGTGATATTTAAAAATATAAGGAACTATAATCCATAAAAAAATTATTATACAAAATACCATTTGATTCTTCATATATGAAGGTAATATGATGCCATTTTTCCTTCCAAATCATTTTCCTAATGTTGAGGAATTATATTACTATCTATGAATATATGAAAATACATTTGATATCATTCTATTTCATAAGTTAACATTTATCATTTTATTGTGACTCAACCAGTTTCCCCTTCAAATCTAAATCAATTAAATGAATATATAAATTTCTTTTAGCATAAAACACTAAAAAATTTAATTAATAGACTGTAAGATCCATAAAACTGTGAAAAGTAATTCAATAACTCTCTAAATATTTTCCAATACCAATATAGTATGAACTAGTTATCTAATATTACAAATAAATATTTTAACATATACTGTAACACCAATGGATCAATATTAATATTAGTCCATCAAATTGTTTAAGTAAAAACCACAACATATTTTCCAAAACTTCATGTAAGTCAATGGTTAGAATTGTAACCTTTTCAACATTTCATTTTGGGTTCAAAACATATGTCCTTTTGGATGTGGTTGGTTGTCACCCAATATTCAGAATATCCTTTTTCCAAATAAATATTAATATTATCTCTATAATGTTCCCAAATTTTAATAACCATTAATTATCTCAACATAAAATGTAAGATAAACCTTAAATATTTTCAACTCCTTTTAAAAAAATATTTATTATTATTATCTCGACATCAGGAATGTATTAAGGGTTATTCCCCCTCAATCATGAGTTTTCCACAAAGTTCAACATGATTCTTAATAAATTTTTATAGTCATTATTATCATTTAACATATTCTCTCAAATCCTTAAATAATAATTATTATAGTAAAATCCATATACATTTTATAATTCTTATAACCAGAAAATAATTTATAAAATACTCATACAACATAATTCATGAATCCAAGTACATAGTCATTTTCATCATTCCACATCATCTATATTAATACAATAATCATGACCTTGATCACATAGCTTCTTCTACAATATATACCATTTATTCTTTGGAAATTCATTTGTGTTGTGATCTATAGCCTTACAATTGAAACAATGATCTTTACAGTTTTTTTTGTTACCTATTCAATCATGATCCCAATGTCATTTCTTTGAATATATGATGAAATATATCATTCCCATTAAGAAATAACTAGGGTTTTTCTTTCCATAATTTAACTTGGGGGAAGTAATTCTTACCCTTATTACATTTATCTATTTATTTTTCTATTATACCCTTATTATATTGATTCTATTTGAGGCCATATGATATATAAAATTATTTCACTATCTTGATAGAACATTATACTATATCCTTATATGATGATAATGTTTTCTGGAAAAGTTCCCTTTGAATTATTGGAATTTTCCGATCAATGAAATGGTAAATATTTTTCGTTGTATGACATATGAAGTTCATAGAATTACCTAATAACTTTGTAAATATTTATTAATAAATAGAAAAAAATCATCTTCCTTTTTACTTAGACATCATAATTTTCTCCCCATATTTTCTCGTTGTTTATAAGGATAATAATTTTCATATATTTGTAACATAAAGTTACATATTATATTTTTTTTATTCCTTATTCATTCTTAATATGTTGAATAAATGATCACCAATGATCCACATACCTTTATAGATGATAGACATACATGGAAACTTTCTCATATTCATTACCTCCCATAATAAGATATATTTTCTCTAAGGAAATTATACATTTCTCAGCTAAAAATGAATTTGTAGTCCCATTTCAAGATTGAGTATGTTGACCAATGAAGTGGTATAACATTATAACAACACATGGAAGATTATTAGGCTGGTTTATATAAGAAATGTTATTACTCATAACCTGAGTCAGCTGCACCAAAAAGTTTATAATTTGATCAATTCCCAAAGCAGTTCAAGTTATAGATTTATTATCTTTCCAATAAAGAAAATCCCTCTATGGGGTATATCCATCAATATGGTTCTCATTCCGTCAACTACATAATATTTATAAAAAATGGGTTAAACTATATTGAATTAAAAATTGTGAAATTGATTGTATAATCCCATAACTAGTGAAACACAAAATATAAATTAAAAAATTTATCTATGGATAATCCAGTAGTCAGAAAATGGTTTATTTGGGGAAATTTTCAAAAAATTAAAATATTTTCAAACCCATCATATTGATTTTTTATAAAAATTTTAATACACTAAAGAATATCCCCCTAGTATTGTAAATCAAGGTGTGCAGTAAGGCCCGTTTTATTATACTATTTAATTCTTGATTCAAGAGATAAACATATTTTTCAAAGTTATTACTCCTAGGTATATTAGTTCCAAAACAATATCAAATTATAGTATCAATAAAGTGATGTTTAATTTGTCAAAAACACATAATTATTTCTTTGCATGATATTTTTGTTGTTCTTCTAAGATTATCTATAGAGCCAATCATAGACATATGTTTTATAAAATATGTTTATGTAAATTTAGTACCCGATTTTTCTATTAATCTTCCTCTTATACAAACTATAATGTCCACAACCATAGTATCCTAGACTCAGTGTCTTCATTATTACAATAGCATAAGATAAAATACGGTGCCTCATAATTTATAAAATAGTTTATGAGTCTGGGTAAAATACATATATATAATTTATTCACATATTATAATTGAAACCATAAAATAAAAAATATTATTTTTTAAGTGAATTATTATTTCCCCCATCATAAACCAGCAGAACAATATTGATACACATATTTTTATATTAAATAAATAATTATAGGAATGTGATGACATTAAATGATCAACAATGGTATAATTACATACGATGCTATTATGAATTTATAAAAATCATTAAAATGAAAAGGTAAATATTTTAAACACTTTCCATTTATATAATATAAGTAGCCTAATATGGAAGGAATAAAGGCTAATAAAAATTAAATATATATAAATAATCAAATGGAATTGAATCTTATCCATCAATATTCTATGTAATCAAATAAACACATGGACAAGAATAAATAATCTCATAATGAGTGAATAAATATTTTTAGACATTATAAAAATTCCATCGATCCCTTATTCCATTATATATTACATAAATGTGTAAGGCATGTTCCAAATACCTAATCTAGATTGTATCATGAGACCTAACGATGCATATATGAGTTATAGGATCCCCCACTATCCTTTACTAAGACCAATTCACACATTATATGAAAGGTGTGAAACATTATCGACATAAAAATTCATATTGATAAAATAGTGATGAAATGTTAATACTTTCCCTAATAAATTAACATTATCAATGAAAATATAGAGTTATATAGGAAATGGTATCAAAATATTACATCCATTATAAAACAAGTCACAAAACGTCTATAAAAATAAAATTTATGGTATAAATTCAACATATATACAATGTTGAATATGTGAAATAAGAAAAAAATATTTATGAATATAAATACCCTTAAAATCCGATTGAAAACATTATTAAGGAAAATATCCTTTTCACATTGAATATCAATTTTAAATAAATAAAATTAGAATATTATTAAAATAAATTTTATTGGATAGAACCTTCTAAAATATTAAATGATTCATCAATTAAATTAGTGGTCATGATAGAATAAAAATTTTTACATACTGAATATGGTAAAACAAATATTCCTTTCACATTTTTGGTAAAATTTAAAAAATAACATTTTTTGTAAAAACCCCCGAAGATTACTCATAAAAACCATTATAAAAATAAAATCAGGGAAAAATGGTCTATATTAAATATTTGGGAGAATATTAAAATATTACTGGAATCATTTTTTGAAAAAATTGACAAGGATGAGAAATGGATTTTTTACCTAAAAGGAAAATAATGTTGGTATTTCATAATATAGTTTTCTCAATAATTTTAAGTAAAGATATTTAAAAAATGGTACCATTGGTCACGACCCGTCCTCGGGGCCCATGTCGTGACTACCCCAAGCCCGCCTTCCATAGACTAGGGGATAGTGACTTGCAGCAAAGGTACAATGCTTATAAAAAGGGAAGGCATTCCCTTTACACTTGCAACACACACAGTCTGAACACAAGCAGTAGAGGAAAAACGTACTAAAATAGAAAAGTAAGGTTTCCTGAAAGTAAGTGGGCCAGCATACAAACCCAACTGAACAATAAGTACAAGTACAAGTAAAAAAGGGAAAACTTCACATGGATCGTTTGCCCGGGAATCCTACCTGAAGGGTAGGTAGAAAACTCAAACAACTCATCCCTGTAGTATGTCCCATCCAATCCATCTCTGAGCATTCTCTCGTCTGTCACCCTCAGCCTCGATCACTATCATCTGTCGTCTGCATAGAACCCAACAAGGTGTGGGCGAAGCCCGTGCAGGGGTGAGTATAACAATACTCAATAGGGGACCCCCGAGACCCCTGAAGGTCTCCCAGAATCCACAAAGGATAAACCACAGTAGAAAGATACAATCAAGAAGTATCAACTAACCCTACTTAGGTATATTCTCATACATATACCTAAGTTATCAAGCGTAGTTCGGATGCAACTCTCAAGCCCAAGCACAAACCATTCCACTAAGGAAGTAAATTCATTCACCACGATGATAATGGTGGAAAGGCATGACTCAGCTCACACAGGTATAAATATTTTGTAGAGTGATAGAGATGATTAGTTTTAGTCACTGATTCATCTAAGTTGTTAGAACCACACAAGATACAGGACCCGCTAAGCTGTCGGACCCACACAAGATACTGGACCAACTATTTTGTCGGACCCACACAGGATACAGGAATAGAAGTCAGAACTGTCGGACCCATGGATGATCCTCGTACAGTAGTCATCGTTGTCGAACCCACGGAGGATTCCGGTACAATTTTCATCTTTTTCGAACCCATGGAGGATTCTGGTACAGTGTCATCATTGTCAAACCCACAAAGGATCCTTTCATCTCAGACACAGCCAGTCCTAGGGTTCCCACACACATCACGCTCGATTCCTGGAGGGTATGTTCCTCGAGCCAAGTGTTGATACATCAACTATCACAAAGCCATGAGTTGATGTATCTCGTAGTTCTGGATCATCATAAGGAACTCAACGCGACAGACGGCGTCTCAATCAAACGCTCGGTCTGAGAGTTATTGGCATTTTCGTTCCAAGGGGCCCGTTGGATTTACGCTCGATCCAAACCCGGCCATTTCACAAATTTTTCTGAAACTCACTTAGAGTATTCCAAAAGGATGGCCACATCGCGAGGGTCCCAGTAATGTAGATGGCAAGTCAATCGGACGCGTAGTCTAAGAGATATTTGTATTTAAGTGAAGATGGGCTCGGCCCGTCATGCTAAGTGGGCTAGCGGGTCGGCCTGACCCGGCTCGTTGGGTCCGACCGGCTGGGGGTCGGCCCGGACTGGTGGGGCGCGGCCCACCTATGGACCCAGCCCACACTGCGGGCTGGTCTGGTTCTCTTGGCGGCACCGCCTCCTCCTCTGCCCGGTCGGTCGTAGCCAGCAGGTTCGAATCATCGCATGCGCCTCGTGCTGCGGGCCGCGGTTCTCCTCACGTGGCGCCTGCGGGCACTGTGGTTCTCCCTCCCACCCGGCACACGGACGGCCGGTTTTCCCAGACAAGCATCCCGCAGACGCGGGCTGCGTCCTCCTCTACGTGGCGCCTACGGGGGCCGCGTTCCTCCATCGGGCCGGCCGGATTTTTCGGCCGGTCATCCTGTGAACTGGGCGGCCCGAGCAGCCACTGGTCTCTTCATGTAGTTGTAGTGCGGTTGCCGCTGACACCTCCGCCGCCTCTGGTCACCCCCGCCTCTGCCTCTTTCGTCCGCCGCCTCCCGCATGGTCGCGGCCCCCCTTCCTCCGGAGCGGTGCGATGGCACCGCGCCCTACCAGGTCCGCCTCCGTCGTCAACACAATCAAGAATCAATGGCGGGTCATCGAGCCATGTTTTTTCAGCCCACGCCCTCCGTGTTGGGTGATAACAGTTTGTCCACCATTAATCCAAAAATAAATATCGAACTATGTGGATATAATTCGTACATAAAAACAATTCAATTTCCCCCTAACTTGATTGAATTATGTCGTTGAAGTTGTGGAAAGAGGGCAGACATCGATTTTGTTGACGTCAGGAAACGTCCAAGGATGAAGCTTCATTGACATTCCTTGCGGGGGGCTCCTTATCCTATGTCTTGGATGAAGATCGAAGACACTATCGTCATTCTTTGGAGATGAGGAGTGTTCTTCGTCAAGAGGATGATGTTCTTCCAACCAAACCCTCCAACGATTATGCCCACCCAAAATAAAATAAGTTTATCACTTATTTTAATTGTTGGAATGAGTTAAAAATAATTCAAATTAATAAAGTTGATTGTCTTAATTATGTTAATGGAGTTGGAAAGAATTTCAAGGGACTCAATTAATTAATTAAGTCATTAATTAATTGTGTTGGCACCATTAAGGGGAAGTCCTAGAGGTTCCCCTATTAATGGGGAGCTTAAGGGGTTCAAAGGGGGTTGAGCTCATGTGGGCCCCACCACATAATATCCCCCCATGGGAGGTTATGTGGGGTGGGCCCCACATCCATCTTCCCTTTGGAGGATTAAACCACCACCTACATAAAAATATATTAATCATATTTTTATTTAATTTATTTAGAAAACCCCCAAAATTAACTTCTCCTCTCGACAAAATGCAATTGTGGTAAAGGTCTCTTTAAGAGAATACTGGTGCTGCGAGTTCATCAGTGTCCTAGGATTTTAATTCCGAGCACTGGTTCAAAAGATATAAAATCACAGATGTACATTTACTGAACATACCCGATCAAAACTTCAAAATTTGATTCCGGGCACACCGGGCCTCAGAATAAGGTGTCTTCAGAAACAGCGGATTTGTAAAATTCCCATGTATTTATGAAAAAAAATCCACAGGATTTCTAGGTATTTACATTCTCCCCACCTCAGGGCTTTACTTCTCTGAATGCTACAACACTCACTAAGGGAACAAATGGGGGTACTGAGCACGCATCTGAGCCTCTTGCTCCCATGTGCTCTCCTAGAGGTTCCTGTGCAGCTAGTGAATGTGCACCAAAAGAATCGACCGTCCATGTAGGACCCGCTCCTGTCGATCCTCAATCTCTACTGGAACCTTCATGAATATCGCCCCATCATCGATGTCCAGCTCCCCATGGTCGATGATGTGGGATGGGTCGTGCACGTATCTCCTCAGCTGAGATACGTGGAAGACTTCATGCACCCGGTGCAACTGATGTGGAAGATCCAAGAAGTAAGACACCTCACCTACCCTGCTGTGGACCTGAAATGGTCCGATGAATCATGAAGATAACTTTTCTCCTCGGCCATATCCTCGCAGACATCGTCGAGGTGAGACCCATAGGAAGACGTGGTCGCCATCCTTGAACTCCAGTGGTCTATGTCCCCTATCAGCATAGAACTTTTGTCTACATTGTGCAGTCTTCATACACTCCTAGATGATCTACACCTTCTCCATCGTAACCTGCACCATCTCTGGTCCTACAAGTGTTGACTCCCCTGGGTCAGTCCAGCACATATGCGATCTGCAAGGTCAGCCGTAAAGTGCCTCGTAAGGTGTCATCCCAATGGTGGAGTGGTAGCTGTCATTATACGCAAAACTCTACCAAGGTTAAGTGATTGTCCGAGCTATGACCAAAGTCGAGGAAACATGCACGGAGCATGTCCTCGAGATTATAAATGGTCCTCTCAGTTTGGCCATCTGTCTGAGGATGGAAGATGGTGCTCAAGAGAAGATGTGTCCCGAAAGCCTCCTGCAACCCCTTCCATAGTCGTGAAGTGAAACGAGCATCTCGATCAGAAATGATTGTCGATGGAACACCATGAAGCTATACGATCTCCTGTACTTAGAGGCTTCCCAATATCTCTATTGATCCTTGCTCTCTAATTGGTAGGAAGTGGGCTGACTTGGTTAGTCGGTTAACAATCACCTAGATATAGTTGTTTCCTCTGAATGTACGTGGAAGTCCCGTCACGAAATCCAGGGATATCCCATCCCACTTCCACTCTGGGACCTATAAGGGATGAACCAAGCCTGCTGGAACTTGGTTCTATGCCTTCACTTGCTAACAAGTGAGGCATCGTGAGACAAACTCTACTACCGCCTTCTTCATACCTAGCCACCAGTGATGTCGTCGGAGGTCTTGATACATATTTTCCACTCATGGATGTACCGCTAAAGGAGATGTGTGTAAATCCCTCAACACCTCCTCTTATAGTGAAATTGGTACCATGGTATGTCCTCTGAAGAAGATGACGTGCTCCCTGCCTTCAGAAAACCCATCAGGCGCATGAACAAAGGATATCTGAACACGTCGCGTCTCACAGTCAACGTCCCCACGATGTGCCTCCCTGACTCGCTAAAGAAGTATAGGAGTGATTGTAAGAGACTGCAGAAAAGGATTCTCCATCTCTATCCACAAAGGATATCTGCAACGTGGCCAGCTGCTCTATCACCTCTCCTAGAAGCTAAATTTCTGATCTCCTGCTAAGATCATCTGCTACAACTTTTTCCATCCTAGGAGTATAGAATATCTCAAAGTCATAGTCCTGGAGGAACTTGAGCCATCGCTGCTGTCTCGGGTTCAGATCCTTCTACGAGAAGATGTACCTGAGACTCTGGTGGTCAAGGTAGACTGTAAAGCACTCACCCATCAGATAGTGTTACCACATATTCAAGGTTAATACCACTGCTGCTAACTCCAGGTCATGGTAGTATAGTTCTGCTCATGTTTTCGCAACTACCGAGATCCATATGCGATCACTACTCACACCTGCATCATGACACAGCCAAGTCCGGTCCCTGATGTGTTGTATTAAACTATGTACCCAGCGCCCTCCTCCGGCAGCCTCAAGATGGGTGCACTAGTCATCCTCTGACTCAGCGCCTAAAAGCTCTGCTGGAATCTCTCTGACCACATGAAGGGTTTCCCATTTTTCGTCAATGCTAAAAGTGGTGCTGCAACTCTGTAGAAGTCTGGCACAAATCTTTGATAGTACCCATCCAGTCCCAAAAAACATCGTACCTCCGTCACACTCCTGGGTGGATCCCAAGAAAGTACCGCCTCAATATTCTTTGGATCCACTGTAACTCCATCTTCCGAGATGATGTGTCCCATGAATTGAACTTCTAGAATCCTAAACTGGAACTTCAAGAGCTTACCATAAAGATGGTGCTCTCGGAGTGAGTCCAGTACTACCTGCAAATGGTAGGCATGCTCCTCCTTAGTAGTCGAGTATATCAGTATGTCATCAATGAAGACTATGACAAAGAGATCGAGGTAAGGTTGGAAGATCTTGTTCATGAGACTCATGAACACTACTGGAGCGTTGCATCCGCCGAAGGGCATAACCAAGAACTCGTAGTGGCCATACCGACACCTAAAGGTCGTCTTATGAACATCCTCATCCCGAACACTGAGCTGGTGATAGCCTGACCTGTGGTATATCCTCAAGAACCATAGTGCTCCCTTGAGCTGATCAAAGAGGTCGTCAATACTCAGGAGTGGTTACTTGTTCTTCACGGTCACCTGGTTCAGGCGACGGTAGTCACCACACATTTGTAAGCTCCCATCCACCTTCTTGGCGAACAACATCGGAGATGGCCAGGCTGAAACACTGGGTCAGATAAATCCCTTCTCCTGCAAGTCCTCCAGCTGTACCCACAGCTCACGAAGCTCAGCGGGAGCCATCCAATATGCTGGAGTGGATATCAGTGTCGTCCTGGGGTACATGTCAATGTAGAAGTCTACCTCTCTATGAGGAGGTAGTCCTGCAATGTCGTCAGGGAAAACATCCGCGTACTAATCCACCACAACAGGAAAACATGGACTCCACACATCAACCGCTCCAAGGATGAGACTAGCCAAATGATGTGTGATCGGCTGCCCCCATCACTGCGTAAGTCCATTCTACACAGAAAAAGCTCCCTTCTCTTCTGTGAAGGTGAACCTGGTCACATCTGTGCGGATACACTGCAATTTTCACCTAATTCAGTCAATCTAAGCATGAACTGTAGATAACCAGTCTATACCCAATATGACATCATAAGGACTCGACACTACTACCAGAAGATCCCATCCAAAGCTCTCGCCTACTATAGTAAGCTCACACTATCGGAACCAGTGTTTAATCATCGAGTCTGCTCCCGTATGAGTCTCTAGCCGTAAGGATCGAGCCAACGGCTCCATCGGAATCTCCGAGATCCGAACGAGGGTAGTGGAAATAAAATAATGACTCACACCTATCTCTATAAGTACCGAAGAAAGGGTGGAGTAGACACAAATAGTACCTCGAATCATCTCAGGTGCGTCGTGGTTGTAGGCCTCGACTGCCTGGATCTGATCCCGCTACGCCAGCTCCCTGCCACATCCGCCTGCACCTGGTGGACCACCACAGTCGAACCTCTGCCTCTTCCTGGGAGGTCCCCCTACTGTCTTCTGCTCATCTGCATGGCAGTTCGGGCAGTCACGAGCCAGGTGGCACTACCCGCCACATGCATAACAATGCCTTCTCCTCGTATAGCTGGCTCTGTCTCGTGTGCCCTGCACAACCAAACCTGTATCCTGGGGTCGCCATCCTGATGGCCTGGTCCGCTTGGACCTCTGCGTCATCTGTCTACTGCCGGCTGCATAATACTCCGCTATGTGTCGCCCTGTGGTGGGTCTCACCGTTGGTGACTGTTTAATGAGAAAACTCTCCACTAAAAGGGCTCTCTCCAGCACCCCTGCCTGTGCCTGGATGCTGATGTGGATCATCGAATCCCTGATCTCATGCTTGAGTACCTGCTCGAAGGTTTGGTCCCTAAAGAACGGGTCTCGTGCCATATCCGTCGAGTAGTGTGAGAGGTCGGTGAACCTCACTATGTACTGAGTTACTGTCATGCTTCCCTTCTGCCGATGAAGTAACTCCTGAATCAGCACCGCATGAAGGGTGGCTGGAAAAAACTCTAAGCAGAAGAGAATCTCGAAGTCTTTCCAGAGTAATGATGCCTCGTCATTCACCTGGAGCATCAGGCTCCACCATCTCTTTCCTGCTTCATGAAGAAGAATCAAGGAAAGGATCACCATGAGGTCGGCTAGTGTCCCTACCAATCTAAAAAATCTCACGACAGCTTCTAGACAATCCTCAACTGCATGTGGGTCTGTCTCTCCCCAGAACCTGGGCGGCCTCTAGCGCTGGAACTCATGCAACACACTCAGGCAGTGTGCACTCTTTGCTGCTGGAGCTTGTAGTATCGGTGGCCTAGCAGGTAGTGGTGCCGATGGTACCTCCGCTGTGATGGGGCCCTACACCGAGGCCTCATCGCTCAGTGGGCTACCATCTCGTATGAAACTCGGAACCCTAGCTGGCTACCTTTGTGGGGCCATCCTGAAAAGAAACAGGTATTCCATGGTTAAAATAGTATTACTGGTGATCTGAAACAAATTAATCACAAAGAAAACTTCTTCAAAGGAAACACACAGACAATTAGTGTTTTCATGCACTGAGTCGGAGATCAGAAGTCAGAGTCCTATTTTATGAATACTTCGGTCACCGCACCAACACCAATTTCACAAAACATATAACCACACCCAAAACACTTAACACGATTGTCATTAAAATAATCAGTGTCCAAGTTCTGTGGTATAACTGACTCCTCTGATACCAATTTGTCACGACCCATCCTCGAGGCCGATGCCGTGACTACCCCAAGCCCGCCTTCAGTAGGCCTGGGGCTGGAGACTAGCACCAAAGGCGTAACCCTGATAAAATGGGAAGGCATTTCCTTTAAACATGTAAGACACACAGTCTAAACAAAATCAGTAGAGGAAAAAATTACTAAAATAGAAAATTAAGTTGTGTTGAAAGTAAGTGGGCTAGTATAAAAAACCCAACTGAACAACACGTACAAGTACAAGTAAAAAGGGAAAACAGCTCCTGGATCGTCCGCCTGGGAATCCTACCTAAAGGGTAGGTACATAACTCGAACAACTCATCACTGTGGTACATCCCGTCTAGTTCGGCTCCATGAAGTCTCCCATCAGTCACCCTCAGCCACGATCTCTATCGTCCGTCATCTGCACAGAACACAACAAGGTGCGGGCGAATCCTGTGCAGGGGAGAGTATAACAATACTCAATAGGGGACCCCGAGACCCCCGAAGGTCTCCCAAAATCCACAAGGGATAAACCACAGTAGAAAGATACAATCACGAAGTATCAACCAACCATACTTAGGTATATTCCCATACATATACCTAAGGAATCAAACAGAGTATGGCTCCAACTCTTGAGCCCAAGCAGAAACCATTCCACTAAGGAAGTAAAGTCAATCTCCACGATGATAATGGTTGAAAGACACGACTCATCTCACATAGGTATACATCTTTCGTAGAGTAATAGAGATGATCAGATGTAATCACTGATTCATCTAAGTTGTCATACCCAAACAGGATACAGGACCAGCTAAGCAGTTGGACCCACACAGGATACAGGACCAGCTATTCTGTCAGACCAACACAGGATATAGGAACAGAAGTCAGAACTGTCAAACCCATGGAGGATCCTGATACAGTAGTCATCGTTGTTGAACCCACAAAGGATTCTTGTATATTATTAATTGCTATCAAATCCACGGAGGATTATGGTACAGTATCATCATTGTCGAACCCACGGAGGATCCTGTCATCTCAGTCGCAGCCAGCCCTAGGGTTCCCACACAAAGCACCCTCGATTCCGATATGGTCCACTGCTCAATCCAAGTGTCGATACATCAACAATCATGAAGTCCTGATTTGATGTATCTCGTACTTATGTCTCATCATAATGAACTCAACCGACAGACGGTGCATCAATCGGACGTCCGGTCTGAGAGTTATTTGTATTTCTATTCCAGGGGCCCGGTTCGATTTACAATTGATCCAAACTCGAAAGTTTTACAAATTTGTCTGAAACTCACTTAGATTATTCCAAAATTACTGCCTCATCGCGAGGGTCCCAGTGCGATATACGGCACGTCAATCAGACGTACGGTCTAGGAGATATTTGTATTTAAGCGAAGATGGGCCCGGCCCGTTAAGCTCAGTGGGCTGACGGGTCGGCCCGACCCAACTCGGTGGGTCCAACCCAGCTGGTGGTCAGCTCGGGTCGGTGGGGTGCTGCCCACCTATGGAGCAATCCCTCGCTGCGGGCCAGTCTGGTTCGCCCGGCGCCGCCTCCTCCACTGCATGGCTGGTGGTAGCCGGCCAGTTCGACCTGGCGCACGCGCCCCACGCTGTGGGTCGTGGTTCACCTCACATGGTGCCTGCGGGTGCCGTAGTTATCCAACCCGGCCGGCATGCGGCCGTCCAATTCACCCAGTCGAGCGGCCCACAGACACGGGCCGCGTCCTCCTCCACGCAGCACCTTCAGGCGCCGTGTTCCTTCAGCGGGCCAGTCGGATTAGTCGGCCGGTCGTCCCACGGACGAGCGTCCTCAGCATCCACCGGTCTCTTTATGCGGATGGTGTGCAACCGCCACCTCTAGTCACTTCCACCTTTACCTCTTCCATCCACCGTGGCCAGCATGGCTACAGCCCCCTTCCTCCAGCGCGGTGCGATAGCACCGTGCCCTACCGGCTCCTTCTCTGTCATCAACACAAACAAGAATCAACGGAGGTTCGTCGGGCCGTGTTTGTTCGGACTGCGCCCTCCACATTAGTTGATAACAATTTTTCCACCATCAATCCAAAAATAAATGTCGAATTACGTGGATGTAATTCATACATAAAAATAATCCAATTTCCCCTACCTTGATTCGAAGTATGTCATCGAATTTGCGGAAGGAGGGCGGACGTCGATTTCGTTGATGTCGGGAAACGTCTGAGGATGAAGTGTCATCGACGTTACTCACGGACGACTCCTTCTCTTGTGGCTTGGACGAAGATCAAAGATGGTATTGTCGTTCTTCAGAGATGAGGAGCGTTCTTCGTCAAGAGGGTGATGTTCTTCCAACGAAAATCTCCAACGATTATTCCCACCCAAAATAAAATAAGTTTTTCTCTTATTTTAATGGTTGGCATGAGTTCAAAATAATTCAAATTAATTAATTTGGTTCACTTAATTAAATGAAAGGGGTTGGTAATAATTTCAAGGGACTCAATTAATTAATTATGTCATTAATTAATTATGTTGGCACCATTAAGGGGACGTCCAAGAGTTTCCCCTTTTAATGGGGAGCTCAAGGGGTTCAAAGGGGGGTTTAAGGGGGTTGATCTCGTGTAGGCCCCACCACATAATATCCTCCCATGGGAGGTTATGTGGGGTGGGCCCCACCTCCAACTTCCCTTTGGAGTATTAAACCACATCCTACATGAAAATATGGTAATCATATTTTTATTTAATTTATTTAGAAAACCCCCAAAATTAACGTCCGCTCTCGACAAAACGCAACTACAGTAAAGGTATCCTTAAAAGAATACTGACGCTGCGAGTTCATCGGTGTCTGTGGATTTCAATTCCGAGCAACAGTTCAAAAGATATAAAATCTCACACTTACTTTTAGTGAACATACCCAAAAGAACTTCAGAAATTGATTCTGGGCACACTGGGCCTCGGAATCAGGAGCCGTCAGAAACTCTGGACTTGTAAACTTCCCATGTATTTAAGAAAAAAAATTTCCACAGGATTTCCAAGTCATTACAACATTACATTAAAATTGAAATGAATAAAAATTATTGAAGAAAATATATTGGGTTTGGGATTGAAATATCAACTAATTTTCCCAAGTGAGACTTAATAATATATAATCCTGAATAATGATGATCTTGTGAAATAAACCATTACCAAATTGTTTTCATTAAAACACATGAACCATGATATAAATAACATAAAACTTAAAGATTAAATAATATTAATAGAAATATATCAATTATATAACATATAAAAAGGGTTATTATATAACACACATAATGGAATATGTGGTAAATATGGAATATGTCCCATGGAAGTAAAAGTGAGATGAGAGACCCACACCTCATGTTCAACATCTATTGTATGTGCCCAAGACTATTATATGATAAATATAGGTGTAGTTTTCATATATCACATAATGATACTCATAAATATAATATAATATATTATTTATTTGTAATCATTTTCTACATTTTATTAACAAATAATTATTAAAATCACTTTTTGTGTGAAAATAACATCATTATTCATTTATTTTTTTGTTATGTATTTATGTTTCTATTAAATTTATAACAGTTCCATAATATGAAGAATTTAATTCATGATATATATATAATATATAGTATCTATATATATATTTATACTAATTTATAAATTTTATATCTAGAAAATTTATTACACTTTTCATAGAGAGGGTTGGAAATATGTACACATGAATATTGTTTTCATTTATCTTTATAAATGGAATAAAATTAATATAAAGAATAATTAAACATTATAATGTAATTATTATTTTATATGGGGCATGTATATTAATCATTTACAAGCTTATTACCATCCACGAAAAAAATAAAATGAAAATCATTTATTATTGCTACATAGAGGAAGTTGACTACATGTATGCATGAGTGATATTATTGTTTTCCAATAGAATGGAATATAAAAATATATATGTTATATTATATTTAATTAATTAATTATAGGTAATTAAAATCACATATATTCATTAAATATATCCTTAATACCTTCTGTTTAAATAGTAAGCAGAAAATGATTCACATCGCTAGATGAGGAAATAGTTCATTATACACATGAGCAACATTATTGTGTCCCCCACAGAATTGAAAGTTAGGAAGTATATATAATAGGATAACACCAAAAGTATAATAATTTAATAAATATAATTTAAATATTTTAAATAAATAATTATATTCTAACAGGAAAGGCAGCGATGGAAAGAGAATTATATCGATCAATGAGGTGGTAGTCTTCCATACACATGACCAATATATTCATTTACCATTTATTGTAAGTGGATATGGATAAGGTTTATTCCATTAAAAAGAACATAAATTCATATATTAGACACTAGTTATTTTATATAATCATAGTTGAAGATTATTTGATGGGTGTGGAAGAATAAAAAAAGTGTACGGACATTTATGAATTTTCCACTTCTTTAGAGAGCGTATTTGGATTTATACTAAATTTCATATTAATATTGATTTATAATAATAATAATTAATATTGGATGTTTTAATGTATATAAGGAAAATATTTTCAATGGTATTGGTACAAAAATATTTTCAGTGTAAAGAGGAGAGGATATGTGGTTATAAGTGGGGAGAGAAAATACATGGAATTTGAGAAAAGAAAATGTGATAACCAATTTTTGACATTACTCAAGACTCTAAGATGATTAATTATAATAAAAATTGAGGTTATACAGTCTAAATATGTATTTAATATGATATTTTTACAAGTTTTAAGTCATTTTGACCTTTATATTCTTAGTTCCACCCCATAGTAAACCCATTTTTCCATTAACCACAATAATTAATTTTTTCTACTTTCACTTTTAATTATAGTAAAAAATGTTTATATTATTAACTAAAATAAATTATTATTACTAAAAATATTTAACCCATTTACCTGAATTAAATTTATATAATTTGTATAATCTAATTTAAATTTAGACATGCAGATGTGTCAAAAAACCGTTTTCCAAATAAATACTTTAAAAAGTTTTTATATCAACATTCATTGAAAAAATTATTCCAATGATATAAATTGAATAAATTTTAATATAATTGACAATTTTACTGTATAAAAAATTTATTATTTTATTTAACTTTGAATATAATTTAATCAATAAGGTATTTTTTCAATAAAAATCAGTATTTTTCACTAATCATAAAAAATCAATATTTTGATAAAATAATAAAAACATTACCCAAGTATAATTTTGAAAATAGTATTTTGATTAATATAGATTATTACTAAAATTTATTTTCTAAAAGTTATAAAAATATTATATTATGTGCACAAAACACCACTATGTAATCTATTTAGAAAAATATTGTTTTTCAGAAGACAATTATTTTTCTTTTAAATGTTTCATATTTTATTTATAATAAATAGATAATAATATGATTTGTTCAATACATCTGTAAAACATATAATTTGTATAATTTAGTTAGACATATCAATACCTTCTATCTTACTTGCTAGGTTATAATGGTCCTCTTTAAATGAGAATATTTTAATAGAGTATTTTGTTTCATTTAAACCCATTGTTGTGTGTAGTATGATACGTCAAAAGAAAATATTTAAATCCATTAGATATATCAAATTCAAAATTGATTTGAAATGTGAACTTTACTAACAACAAATGCATAATATTGTGTATGTATGAGGTACATTCCTTGGGGAGCAGGGAATGAAACGGTGACAACTACCGAATAAAGGTCAAGTCTCCCAAATTACATTTTTATTTAACTAAACAAATGATGAAATTTAAAAAAATTAACTCATATAGAAAAGTAGAATAAATGGGAATATGTTTCCCATGTAGGTTTTTCTAAAAATAAATCATGACTACACTTGAAAAAAATACTATGTGGCAGTGCAATCAATCATATATAATTGATATAGGAGATGGTTAAACCCTATAAATCCAACTTATAGTATCAATTCATGGTGTTCTAAATAATAAAAATTACTAGAGTTTATTAAGATCATATTGAAATTATAGAAGATTAATCACATTCAATGGTCATGAATTAATTATCATAATCATGTTGGATTTCGTCCTCTGTTAAACCTACCTGTTCTACGATTTAATAATAGATATGATTAACATGAGTGTAAAATAAATACCAATTGAATAAAATAATTGTAATAGAGAATAAAAGAATAAAAAATATTCGTATACACCTATTTTATGTGATTCCACCCCCCCCTATAGGTTTTCCTAATCATATTTGGGTGATATGAATTGAAAAATACAACCAAATCTAAATTAGAGAGTATAGAAATATAAGAATGAATGGAATAGAAAGAATCTAAATTATAAATCATCAAGCATGACATGAGAAAAAGAAAAATAAAATTACAAAGACAAAAGTTAACCTATCTATGCATAAATCTAGGTTAGAACCCTAAAATAGCCTCCCAATGGTCGAGCCCCACACCTATAATGGAATAACACAATCTATTCATATAACCATTTATTTATAAACTATTATCTCATCCTATAGTTTCCACCAATCAAATATAGATTTAATGGTCGTTTTGGGCTATCAATAATGAATTCCTCATCCAAAATAAGTTATAAATCAGCATTATTTAATTCTATTTTAGAATTTATATTTCCCTTAATGTTTACATGACGTGCAATGCCAATATCTATCACTATAAGCCTTGTTATGATTGGGTTCTTAATTTTTGAGCCTCTTGAATATCATGTGATCATCCAAAATCATTGAAAGTATTATTTTATTTCCAAATAATATCTGTTTGACTCCTTTTCATCCTTTTTATCATATTAATTTTTTGATCTTACCCCATGAAACTTCAACACACACCATGAAGTTACTTTTTCAATCTCAATTGCGATTTTTTATTGATATTTCTCCAAATACCAGTCCGACATGATAATAAAAAACATCAATAGATAACATGAATTTCATTTTCATTAAATTAATATTCAATTAGTTCACAGATAAAAACCTATCAAATAATATATATATATAATAGATATATCGCATTCATATCAATTGAACATATTGAATTTATTTTTAAAAATATATATATCATAAATCCCCAAGGTGTTATATTCTCTTTTATGCTCGGTAGTACCTATTATATACATTATTCAGGTTTGTTGTCTACATTTAAAATATCAAGCAATAACGTATTCACTCCATTTTGTGTTAATGGTCAAAAATTATTCATTGTATTTTAAGAATATTTTCATATTTTTTTAATATTGTTATTATATATTTATCACAAAATAGGTGTCGATGAGTCTCATTTTTATCAAGGAATCTACGTAGAATTAAATGGAAAATTATTTCTTTTCTCCTTCATATGAAAAATCTATTAGGAAACAACAATAATGTGGATAGAAGTGGTAGTGTATACTACCTTCACTACCCAAAAATTATTTAATTCTAGTAACAAATTTTTTATATATGAAATTCCAACTATATATTAGTGGATTATAACTATACACCAATATTTTTTTCAACCAAATTGAAATGCGTTAAATTAATTTTTCTAATAATAATATTGTATAGATAATGGATATCATGAACATTCTATAACTCCAATTAAATAAAATACCCATTAATAGTTATGAACACCCAATAATGAATCTCTTATATATAGAAAAATATTTAAATATTTTAGGGGAATATATTTTACTTAACATTTCCATTTTCATTTCTTATGTGTTGAGGGAGTTCTAGGAGTTTAGAACTATAGTCATGAGGATATGGGAATAAAGGAGAATCATGATGATATTGAGCTTCCCAATACCAAAATTCCATTGTATGGTGCTAAACACATACTTTTACATATTTTCATTAATACCAAGTGATATGATCCGTGATACACTTTGAAAATTTTCATATTACTATTAGATCTCATAATAATCTCACAGAACATAGGTAACCTTCTATTTTAGTGTCTTTGGGACCAAGTCATATGATAAATTTATTTTACAATTCATTTGAACATTTCAATATAATCAACCACCTATACCCTTCCTTCTAGACTTCCTAGAATTTACACTTATTCTCATGACCTAGTGAATAGAACCATAAAAAACGGGGGATCTCAAATTGTCATTAAGCGAAAAAATATCAAAACATTATCAAGGGATAAATCATAATAATATGAGAAAACATATATTGGGGATACATTTCTAATTATAAAAAATATTTTATAATAATTGTTTTCCATAATCCCTGATAATAAGACATGAAATCTGAAAAGGGAAAAAATATTCCATGGTGTAAAGGTATAAATACATGAGGTAATAGACATGATCCATGTAGTATATTCATATGTATAAGGATATGGAATGTCATGGGAAAAAACAATATTAGTGAACTATGGAACTAATAATTTAAATGAATTCATTATATAGTTCATTTGGGTTCATTACATATTTTTTATATCAGGGTCAAATTGAAATCACTACCTAATTCCCATAGTGGTGTTGGCACTATAATTTTTTTTCTGTAAACATAGTGTATAAGGTTTTACTACTTTTTTCTCATAATATAGTGAAGTAAACATCACTACATAAATCCCATAAACATAGTAGAGTGGGCATCATGACATAGTTCCCATTTTTTATGTAATAAGAATCACTTCCTAATTAAAATTCCTATCAGATGTGATACATATTATTAGAAAATAAATTGCATAAAAATATATAACCCCACCTATCAACAAAAAATAAACATGTGTCCCCATTTAAAATAATCACGAAACACGTCATAAAGATCACAATGAAGCAAAAAATTGTGTTTCCTAACATTCCTATATTTTATCTCAAAATCTGACCTCAAGAATGTGAATGGTTCATAAAAAAATTCAATCACCCCAAAAGATTATTTCATAAGATTATTTTTAAGATGATTCATAAAATAATATTTCCATGTAAATAAATCAATTATATATGGATAAATATTTTTGTGAAATTATGATAGTTTTTTTATGAGACACTATTATTATTATCATTAAAAAGGATGTTATGGTCACCTTGAAAGGATATATAAAAAAATTTGAAATAAAAACTTTTGAAATAATTAAATTTATACCAAATAACATTAAATTTTAATACCATTAAATATATTTAAATATTCAAAAAATATAATCAAAAACATTTTTTATAATTTTATTAAAAAAATTCCCACCACAGGAGCCTTGAAAAAAACATAATGGTTTCAAAATTTAAAGTGAATGATTTGGAACACATGTATTTTTAAAAAAGAACCATAAATAATTTGACCATGATAATTCCTAATTACTTGTAATAGTATTGAAGTATAATATAAAATAATTTCTTTTCATATTATGAAAACAATCCTAAAATTTTGAAATACCTTTATGGAGAAATAATATTATAAACAGAACACAAAAATATACATTTAAGAAGAGTATAATGGAATTGTAAAGGTCACATGAGATAAAATATAATTATATTTCTAATTATAAGGAATATAATTAGTGGGGATATAGACATTAAGAAAACCTCATTATTTAGGTGTAAGATAATTATCCTTAATTATGTCTTTCTTTTATGAGAAAGTAATTCATTGAGGTGGTTAATTTGAATAAAAAGTTTCATTTGAACCATTGACCAAGATAAAGTTTCATTAAAATAAAAACTATCCTATAATAAAACAATATTAGAAGAATTATGTACCATATATAACATTATAACTCAACAAAGGGTGTTGAGTTAACAAAACATGTTATGGTTAATGTAACATAAGAATAAAATATCATGATATGAATACCATAAAATATATGCTAAAATATAATTGAATAGAAGATATACAATATTATTAAAATAAATAGTGGTGGTGAATACATAATATAACAAAAATTATGGTACGTAGTATTGAACATGTATAATAAATATGAAAATGTGACAATGAAACTCGTGCCTTAATTCTTAACATTCAATAAACCCCTTGAATCTTATGTAAATCATTGAATATTCATTATAGGATGTCTTAGAAAAGGAGGTATTAAAAAATATATTATTCATATAGTTTCATTTAAATTGAATCTGATTTTAGGGCTAGGAAAATTACTTCTTTTCAAGTGCAAACCAAAATGTTTTAGTGGTCCTTATGGGGTGGTGAATATGTCCTTTTATAAGTAGGATATTCAAATTTTTTTAATTATTTCAATGTAATAAATTGATGAAAAATGTTTTACAAGTAATGGAAAATGAAAAATATTCAATAATGGAGTAAGGGGTGAGAAACTTTTAACAATCCATAAGAATCAATCTTCACAAAAGTTTAAACATTTTTTAACTACATTACTCGTAGAGTTTTCACTTTTACCATCTTTGTATTTAACTTGGTAATTAATTTTTAAATAAATATTTAAATATAGATTTCAAAAAAGAAAATCCACCTTATTAAATAATTTCGAACTAGCCAATCCATTTGTGAAATAAATTTTATCAGATAAAATTTATTTGTATAAGAATAAATAATTAAAACAATTGATCTTGTCACACATAAAAACAAGTTTTTAGAATATGAATATTTTATTTCATCAAATGTTTTTTGGTAAAATAATAAAGTTAATTTAATTAAAATAATTAATTATAGTTTTTAAAAAATATATATATATATATATTTCTTTGAAAGAAATACAAAACATAAATTTAAAAAAATAAAATTTATTTCAATTAAAAGGCTAAATACAGTTTTTTTTAATTTGAGAATATTACTTTTGTCGTTAAATATTGTTTTTCTAAGTTCATAATTGTATTTAGAAAATTATAGGTTTACTATTAAATAAATCTATGATAATAATAAAATTTTATTTTGTTTTTTTGTTAAACTTCATGATATAATGATAGTTGCTACTTTTGTAGTAAAAGTGTATTTTTTATAATTCTCCTAGAAAAATATTTTATAAAAATATTTTGATTTACCCTTTTGAAAATAATTATATATTGAAATAAATAATTAGTTTAATTTTTTAAAATTAAAATTCTAAAATTTATAAATTTATGTTTCAAATGAAAATTAAAAAAATTTAGAACAAGTATATTTATTGAAAAATGATGTTTAAAACATTGTGCATTATTAATATTATTTTATATTAATATCTCCATTAAATAATGTAAATATATTATTTCATATATTTTAATATCATATATTATCAAAAAAGTATTTTTAAGGAGGATAATTTTGTTTATTAACACCATAAATAGTAATTTGAGAAATAAAAATAATAATATTGAATCATAATAAATAGTTATCATTTAACAATAATACATTTTAATTCATTACTATGATTTTATTTAAAAAATTTCTATTAATCATATTATTTATTAAAATTGATCATATAATATGCTAAAAATAATTTATTTTCAGGGTTGTATGTGAAACAAGATGTTGAACAAAATATTTATTTCATAAAATATATTCTAAAGTACCAGGGTGATACATTTTCCCCCATTAAATTTATTGGGTCCTAAATTTTTTAATTATCACTTAATAGTGAGACTATCTAATGGTATCTGATAGATATAAGAAACAAAAAAAATGCAATTATCGATTGAAATAGCATATTTGAATTATTTTTCAAAGAGATGTCATTATCATCCTTTCATTAATAAATTATCATAGTTGAGTTTGAAATATAAATATCAATTCTCCATTTTGTTGATTATTATAGATTATATATGGATTTAAAAAATACATTTAAAAATTCACATGAAATTATTCTAAATAAAGAATAATAATAATTTCATGAAGAATATTCCATGAACCCAAAAATTGGAAACAATAATTATTCTAGTTTTCCCTCAATAATATCACATAATTGTGGTGTATATTTTATTCATTAAAAATACCTCCTAGACTTACCAGAGTGTATATAACTAGATTTAAAATTTGATATAAGAAATTATATATTTTAGTGTTAGTGTACCATATAAACTTATTTCAAAATAAATACTTTTAGATGTACGGTGGGACAATATTTTCCTTGTTCCCTTGGTTTTGAAAGTTTCTGATTTTCATTATCCTCTTCTGTCATAGGGTTAGGCAAATATTCTTCATAATTACCATGCTTCGGAAATTTTATTCCTTTCACATTCATCACCTTAAATTCATTGATTGGATTATTCAAAAAAACCTTACAATCATCGTCTTGATGGTGAATCCTTCCACATATCAAACACTTTTTTATTACAAATATGCCTTCTATTAGGTGAATCTTCCACATTTTTGACTTATAAGAAGTTGGATATTATTCCCTTTATCATCTTTACAACCATATATTAAATGAAACTAAATTATTCTTTTATTTGGTGGATTCATATTCTTGAAATGAAATATTTTGCAACTTATAAATAAAAATATATGTGTGAGTAGAGGAAACATATTTTCAACAACTGTTTGTATCCCAAATTATTTCTCATTAAAAAAAATTCATTATTCATCACATACATTAAAAAATTTGTTCCTTCTCTTTATATCTATTTAAAAATACCTAATTGTTTAATCTAAAGATGTAAATAAAAACTCTATAAGGGATTTATCTAAAATAAACTTGTAAAAAATTAATCCCAAAAAAGTCTTAATTTTTAACATGATCAGGAATTCATATATATATTTTAATTCAATCTTTAATAGCTCATAGTTCAACCTAGGATCATTTAACATAATCTCTCAAATTATTTTTATCCTAAATCCTTATTTTTATAAATATTTCATAATGGAATGAAAATAATATTTGATTAACCAAACCATATCTCATGATATAGAAAACTAGTTGCAAAGATAGGACACATTATTATCTACTAAGTAAATATTGAGTTAACACCCACCATGCACATTTTAGTTTTAATACAATTAGGTGCATTAATGTTAGATCTATAATCTATTAGTAGTGTCTATATAGGTATTTCATTACCCATAAAACACACAATATTTACTTACCAAAATTTTAGTATGTTAACATATACATAGTGATATCCATTATACATGGTCATAGTATAATCAATATTTTTCTCCCTCCCCAATCCCAGAAAAAACTAAATTTACTCTTTAAAATAATTAAACACTCCTTTGATACCAACTAGGGTACATTATACCCACAATCCATGTTTATATACTAAAAAATATTTTTACAAATTATTTTTTATACCACATTAGATGATTGAAGATAATGATTCTCAAATTTAACACTTGAATTAAAACTCACAGTTATCAAATATAACTCAAAGAACATTCTGTTTTCATTTCACTAAACACTTTGTATATAAGTAAATTATTTTTTAAAAAATTGTGATCATTTATCCATAATCAAACTCCACTTCAAATGGAAGGGGAATGTATAAAACCATATTAATTAAACTATAAAAACATTTAATATGTTTTACGATCATATTAAAATCACAATAAATGCACATGGGAGAAATAAATTATTAAAAATAATATTGAACAGTAAGAGTTTTCTAAACCTCATAATTACAAATCAAGTAATCTCATAAGTGAAAACCCATACCATGGGATAAATTTGTTGACGGATATGGAAATAAGCATGTTCTAGGAGGAATATTAAAATATAAAATGATATGAAATGTCATGTATGTTATGAATAATGGTGAAATGTGACACTTACATAGACATATAAATCATTAAATAATGGAGTGGGAATCAAACCATGCTTTCTATTACATGGTGGAGCACAAATAAGTACATGATTTCTATAGTGAAGTTGTAATCACAAAAATTCTTAAAAATATAGTGGATAAGTATTAAATACATAAATATTATAAACATTTTTGAACATGAATTACTACTATAGTCCAAAAAACCTAGTGAAGTGGGATTTATAATATGATTCCCCTAAACAAAGTAGACAAGGAATCCGTAAATGATTCTCATAATCATTGTATAGAATGAATCACTTCTTAATTCTAAAAATAATATCAATATATTGAAATCCTTAACCAATGAATTTGATGTCTATATCGAACATCATATTTTAGTAATTCATACACTTGATACCACTTGGAAACAATCATTAAATACATTATAAAGATTCTATTGAATAAAAAATGGATTTCATAACATTTATAGAAGGTATAACCAAAATATACTTTACTATTGAAAATTGTATATACCTAATATTAAATCATCCCAGTAAATAATCTCATAAAAACCTTCATAATTTTATTCATAAAAATTATTCTAGTGAAATAAATCATTCAGAGGTAGTGGAAAATGTTACTCAAATAAAAAAGAATATTTTAAAAAATGATATTTCGTTATCTTAAGAGAAAATGGTATGGTCACATTTAGAAGTAGTATTTAAAAAGGTGAAGTGATTTCATATGAAATTACATAAATTTAAAAAAATGACATTTACTAGTGAGTCCATTAAAATTATTTAAAGGATTCAAAAAATTTAATTGAAATGAATTTAAAATATTTTACGTTATAAAGAAACCATAATTAAGCATCTTTGAAAAAGATATAATGTTTTAAAAATTTGAAATGAATGATTTGGAAGAGAGAAATTTTAAAAGAGAAACATTAATAATATTTCCATAAACCTACATATAGGATATCAAAAATATTTTTTGATTATATGATAAGATATTTGATTTTAAAATGATGAGAATCCATTTTTAATATTTCAAAATAACTATTTTGAAAACCCATATTGTAAGAAGAGAAATAAAAAATTCTCCATAAAATTGGAGACAAGAATTACAATTGTAATATGATACAACACATAATTAGTTTTCTAATTATAATAGAGAATATTGGCATGGAGGGAAAACATATGCATGGAAAAAAATATCACCATTTAAGAGAATAATAATTATCCTTATCAATGTAATACTTTTATGGGGAATGAATTTATTATGGTGGAATAATTGAGTCAAATATAATTTCAAAACTGATAAGATAAAGTAAATTAATATAAAATATTACAGTGGAAAAAATAATTCTTAAAATTAAATAAGTTTTTGTAGATTAATTATAACACATTGAAGTGAGATGATATGACAAAAATAGTTATGGAAATGGTAAAATTAGAATAAAATAAAATAAGAAGAATACGGTGAAATTGACATTTAAATATCTTGAGTTGACTAATATTCATTAGTATTGAAGGAATTAGGGAAATAAATAAAACATATATGTAAAATTATGGGTAAAATATCATTAATATCTCAAGGATTTGAAAATGAGACAACTAAACCTTAACTCAAGTCACGTCTTCCACTAAAGCACATTAATTTCCTTAAAATCAGTGTGTTTTCCATGGATAATTCCTTATAAATGCAGGTCAGGATATAATATAATGAGACCATATTCTAATGTAAAAATTATAATATTCTAGAGGATGGTAAATGGTAATAGTTTTAATATGTATCCAAAACCTATTACCCGTCTTGAAAAGGTTGTGAGAGGCCCCTTTCTAAGTGAAAAGTATGATATTTTTTAATTATTTAAAGTAAATATTAATAGATAACATGTGTCACATGTCATGGAGACTTTTAAATGGAAACTAATGGAGTGGGAGATGATATTATCTTGGTAATCCCTCAAAAACTATTTTTAAACATGTTTTAAACACGATATTAAGTCTATTACTCTTAAATTTATATATATGTTAATGTTTTTTTAACATGGTTAAAATTTATTACAAAATTAATTTATACTTAATCACTAAATATAAAATCCACTTTATTAAATATATTATACATAGTTTCTTAATGTTCTATGTGAATGAAATATTTAGTCTATCATTAGCATTGGTAATGCCAAATATCATATTTTTTGAAAAACTATATTTTCAATCATCAGTATCACGTTTTGGGTAAAATTATCAATGTGTTTAATTTCCATGATATAAATTTTTTATTATAAATCTTATAAAATCTATTTTTCATCAAAATAAATTTAAAATATAATTTCACAAAATAATATTTAACTCAAAGAAATAACTAAAAACAGTTTTGAGTTGATGATATTACATAAGTTATTAAAAATAGTATTTAAAATTTTATATATTTACTCCTTAATACATATTTTATCATGAAATTGTTTTAAAGTATTTTATGTTACACTTTTTTATTTATATTTTCATAAAAAAAATATTTGTACTAAAATTGTATTTGTCGTTGTACACATAAAAATATTTGATTTTAAAAAGAACCTAACAAAATTATCATTTAATGGAATTGATAAGTATAATTGTAAAATGAAGCTAAATTTATTAAATTTGAAATCAAATGTTTATAAATTAACAATATACATAAAAATTCAAAATATAATGGAAACCCTTTATTTTGAAAAATTATGTTTTAATTATTATTTATTCTTAGTATTATTTCATACAAATTTATAATTTCAATAATTTTATTATATTAGTTCTTATATTTTAATAACTTATATTATTATAGTTATCATTTAAAAATTCGATTTAATTTATTAATAAATTAAACAATTTTTTAAGAAAGAAAAATATTTATTAATATTAAATAACTTAACTTGTTTACCCATTAATGAAAAGAAAATATAATATATTACAATAATTTTATATAATAATGGTTTTATTCATATTATAATTTATTAATAATCATTATGTAATATTTCATGGCTCATTTTGGTTTAGTTTTGTGGGTGAAGAATTTTATTTAACAATACATTTATTTATTAAAAAATATTTCAAAATAACATGGTTAAAAATATTTCTATGGAAATAGTTTTGTCTTTTCATGGCGGTATGTTAATATTTTTGAGTTATGTGTTGAAATATTTTTCATGAAATTAAAGGATTTCATAGCATGGTGACATAACATATGGGAATTTAATGACACATAATTTCATATAGGAGGATCTAAAATGGATTAAAATCTTTTTTAATGCTTTGAATCTCATGGAGTGAAGTTTTTAGAAATGTAAAAAATTATTTTTTACATAATAATATATTTTATTTATTTAATAGTTCTACACATTTCCTTTTTAATTTTTTTTAACATAGTTTGATGAATTTTTTTAATTATATGATGAATAAGGGGATGAGTTACTTGTTTCTTAAATGTAATAGTTCACCAAACCATGTTGCTCAGTGTAGGCCATAAATATTTCTAGAGTTGAGAGTTATGAGGGACTTAAAGGTAAACGTATCATTTTTCTCATTTTTTCTAACATTAAATCATGGAACACTTCACAATATTATAAAACCCTTTGGCCATATCTAAGAAACAACTATGTCACATAATGTAATGATGGTGAATTATGGGAAATTCATCCCATTATGCTAATAGCTTTACCTTTATTAAATGAAGTGTTCTTATCATGTTATGAAATAATGATTTCTAGGGTAGACTATAAATTTAATGTGACACATGATTTCTTAATATTTTACCCTTTTACTCTCAAACCCTATAGAGATCAAAGAATCCTTTATGATAAATAAAATCCATTGAGATATATTTTTTTCAATTTTATATATATGAAAAATAAATTCAATTTAATATATTCTTTTCCAAATTTTCCACATTTGTCTTTAAATTATTTTTTATCATTCTTTATTACAAATGAAAAAAATTATTCCTATGAATTCACATAGTTTTTTATTGATTATTTTACTAATATTCTCATTTATTGAATTTTGATGATTTGTATCAAGGTATGTGAGTTAAAGTTTCTCATATATTTTTGTATATATGTGGAATTTGAATGTTTTCATTTGTATGAGATAAAAGAGTTATATTTTCCTAATTAATACAATAATACGGAAATAAGAAATTTAAGGGGTGATTTGGATTCATATGTTATTATGTTATTCATTTTGTTCTCTAAATTTATTTTCATTATAGTGTGATTTTTAATTTCTATGATTTTATGTAGTTTCATTCATATTTAATATACTTTAATGTTATTAAAAAACGTTATAAAAGAAGAACTTTTTTGTTAGTGAATTATATATTCATATATTTTTTAATATATGTTTTCATTCTTTTGGATAAATATAGTTGCAACTAATTTTTAAAATTTTATGTTTCAACTTGTTCTCTCACCTTTATATGGAAAATTGGTATAATATGAATGTTCATGATATATAATGATAGTTTAAATTTATGATAGTATAAAAATTCATTTAGTTTTAGTTTTTATAAATTATTAATGCATTTCAAGAAATTGTCTTGACTATTGCAAGGAGTTAATTGTTGTCGGAATCAATATTTTTTCCTTATATATTTTCACTAATTAGACTTTTCTCTATTTTAAGTTTAAACGAAATCCTAGTTTGGTTAGAATGTGATGATTAATCTATTTTGGTAATTTTTTGGTCTAGGATTGGTTTTGAAGATCTAGTAAATGATGTGGAATGGGTTTAAGGTGTTGTTGCGGTTATTTTCTTGAATTTAATGTGATTATTTCCAAAAATATCATCTCATTCAACATCTAATTTCTAATTTTTTTATCTATTTTTATACTTTATTTTTGATATCATATTTATTTGATGTATTTTTATATTTTACTTAGTACCTAGAATAAATTAATTATAATTAATTTATTAATTAATGTAGATAGTCCATGAATGTTAATGAAGAGCATGGGACATTGATGTGTATAATTGAGAAACAATTAATGTTCATGTACATGAAATTTGAATCAAAGATGATAAATATAGAAGAATATATTATTTAGTTTTTTACTGTAATTGTGAAACATGAATTTATAATGATAAAATATAATTAGGGGTTTTATAGAGATTAATTTTTTTGGGTGGAAATTATTAGTTTTTATTATCTAGTATTGGAATTTGGGTTTTCATATAAGATTATAGATATATTTTGAGTCTCAAGAGGAATAGTGTATACTAGAAATGTTATTTCATATATTTCCCATTATGGTCAATTATTTCTTATGCTACACCACTGTATTCAGTTGTGAAGTTTATACACATATTTTTTCTAAGTTATGAGTGTCTTCCCAACATCATGGATTTCAGGAAAAGTGATGGAAAGCCACTCTTCTACATTTTTCTCCATTATAAACATTGATTAAGAATATAAAAATGACAAGGATCTAGGGTATTCTTAATATTATATGAGTACCAATATGGGTCTCAAAAGAATATAGTATTTAGATACATGTATATGTGGGATATGGTGGCTTAATGATATAGTGTATACTTGTACCCCGAATATGATGGAATGAAAAAACTATTTTTTTTAATTATGTATATTCTTTTATGGGTTTATGTGTGGAATATATTTACATATTATGTGATTCCTGCATATCTTAATAAGTGATTTTTGGGTTATGATGACTATTTTTTTATGATATGTTATCACACATACATTATATGATGTAAGTGGATTATAACACCATGACATAATAAGTTTGGGTTTATAGTGATTTGATCAGTTAGAAATATTAATTAGGGTACCATTGTTCTCTATAAATACTTTTGAGCTTTTCTTACCTATTATATTATGTTACATGTTGATTTGGCCTTGGAGAATTAGGGATTATATATTACTAAATTTAGGTTATGAGTTTATTTCTCTATTTATTCAGCATGTATTTAACAGTAATTTTTTAAAATTTAACGATATCATTTAGTGATGATCCTAGAGTGTATAAAGGTATTATCACCCACAAAAAATCAAAAAAAATTACATGACCTCAGGATGGACTCATTGATATATTTGGGTGTTATTGGATAATTGATTTTTTTTGTGATTATATGGTGTTTGGGGTAAATATTCTATGTGTTTTTTCTATATTTATGCTTCTTTTTTAGAGTGTATAATATGTCATGTGTTAGGATTGGTTAAATTTTTATTATGGAGTTTCTGTGTGGTTATTTTATCATTCATGGAATATTTGAAGGTATATCATGCTATGTTTGTGTGTTATATACCCTCAGTTCTCATTGACAACCAAATGAATATTGGTGGAAAGTATTATTTGTAACTCTTAAATTATGTAATGACCAAGTAGAGGTAACATTGAAGCTCACTTGGGATAAAGTTGTAAAAAAAATAGTGTTTTCCAGATATGATAAATCTTGGGGAAATGAACTAGTGTGAATTGCCTATGTTTTTAGGGAAAACATCAAATAGACATAATAAATTGATTAAGAAATAGAGACCAACTAAAACAAATGATTTTTGGGATCTTTATGAATCAACATAAGGGTCATATGTTTCTGAATATGTGAAGTGATGTAATAATTATTATAAAATTGAGATGAAGTTGATGATTATACTATATGATTTTATACACATGTTACAAAATTCCATCATGGTAAGTAGATTCTAATTTCATTAATCTTATATGTATTATATAATAAAGGTTTATAAAGTCCCAAAAATTTTCTCTTTTTTTAGATATATCCATTAATTGATTATCTATCTGGTTCAAGATGATGATGTTCACTTGTATAGACCAGCAGATCAAAAAAATATAATGTTAGTGTAGATGATTATCAAAGGATTATGATTTAATTTTTTATGTACTAGAACATAAAGAAGTTTAACTGATTTTTTTCAAATCATGTGAATATTAAGTGGATGAATGAGATGGGTATAGTTTTCATTTTGATACCTGTTTGGAGGCATCATTTTATTCAATTGAATGTATTTTTGTTCATGGTGTGATATTTCATTTATTTTTTCAATTTTAATTATGGATATTTAGTTGCTTCATGGTATAAAATTTTGCGGTTAGTTTTAGGTTCAGTTTCATCATTCAACATTCAAGGTGGTTTTTCAATAGTATATTCTTACACACTTATAGTAGTTTTACATCATCTATAAGGTTGGTATTTTGTTAAATAATATCTTATGTTTTTTATTAGATCTTCTACGTAATGAAGAATCAAGGGTGATGTTTTTTGAGTAGGCCTTTTATTTTAATTTCTAATTCTAGGTCCCCACATTCATATTTCCAAAATTCCTTGTGGTTTTGGTTAAGGTAGTCGTTATCTAGAGGATTCTATATCTTATCGGATCATCACTCGATGAATTTCAATGAGATTTCTTAAAATTAATAGATATTAGAAGAGTTCACTAGTTTCCTGGTCAACTTAAGTTTTAGATAATTGGTAATAAAAAATAGATACCATTAATCATTTTCACTAGAGATATAAGTTATTAGAAATTATGATAGATGAGATAATATTTCATTTTTTATAGTGTTCACGGTAATTATAAACTATAATAACTAATATTTTATGGAAGTTATCATGTTACTAGATATCAACTTCTGGTTAAATTAATATAGAAGGAGTCGTAGGGTGTTCTATGATTTTCTCCATAGTGAGGGGGAAATCCTATATAAAATATACATGTGATGCTACTCATTTTGAAGGGTGTATATATAAGTACAATCATAGTGGTTAGAACAACTAGGGTTAGAATGGTATTGGAGTTTGACCCAGACATATGTATTCCTTAGAGTTTGTAATTTTATGAGGGGACAACATAATGTAAGGTACTATCTAATTATATTCTATCAATGGGTATGGAATGTTTTTATTTTAGATCTATACACTCCTTAATTACATCCCCTTATTCCATTCATTTATAATTGATATATAAATTCATCAATC
The DNA here is from genome assembly GCA_963277665.1 of Viscum album. Taxonomy (NCBI): domain Eukaryota; kingdom Viridiplantae; phylum Streptophyta; class Magnoliopsida; order Santalales; family Viscaceae; genus Viscum; species Viscum album. Next base: position 84,681,504 of record OY728151.1, on the reverse strand, counting down.
TATATTAGAGTTGATAACACTATTTAGTGATATATATTTATTATATAATGTATATAGTGATTTTGTTAATGAACTATTGGTCTTTGAGTGATTAACTACGTTTAGAGATACATACATTCAATTTCATCCTCTATATGGAATATCTATATTTATCATAATATCTAATTTATTCCGTATAAGGTAAGTAATATTATATTACTAAAATTATGAGAATTATTTTTTCATTAGAGAGTGATACACTCAAATTGATCTATGGAATTTCTAACATATATCATCTCTTATTACTATGTATATATTGATTTTAGCGGATGTTAAACAATTATTTTTTTCAATAGTATTATAAAATTACCTGGAGGTCTTTCCAGATAATTATTTTTTATCTGGTCATCTAAAAATTTATTTAATGATAGAAATTTTAGTTGGTGTAGTTGTAATAACTATGTTTTAGTATAGGATGGTTTCTTTAGAGTTTTTGAATCTTTTGGTTTATATAAATGGTGTTTTATTGAAATATTTTATTCAATCTAGTGTACCATATTTGGGGGTCTAGTCTTAATTTCAAGGAATGTGGATAATAGTCTCTTAATGTGTATAGATTCCCATCATATTAACAATGTGATAGTAAGGAACAATTACCCCTTCCATGATTTAATGGTATATTTGATCACATAAAGGGAGATATTGTTATAAAATATCAATTCATGGTTAACATATTGTTAGATGTAGTTAATGGAATAAAATATTTCAATTTTTATCTTATGAAAAAATTTTAGAAAATGTTACTTCATGGAAATTATTTTTTTCCATCAGAAAAAATATCATTTATGTGTATGGGACTGATGAACTCCATGTTTAATGAGTTCCCATACTAATTATTGGTGGTACTCAATGATGTTATCCTTAGATATTTGATTTCAAATAAATGGGAAAAAGAGAATCGATGAGGCATTTTTTATATTCATCAACATCATAATCTATTTGGAAAGATATCAAAGTATATGTTTTAGGATAATGTGGTAAATTTCTTATAACCAGTTACATTTGATCAAGAAATTATTTTGATCCTTTGAAGATCGATGTAACTGTTTATTTGGTAGCCCAAATTAATGTTTTATAAGTTCAGTGTTTTCATTGTATTTCAAGCTATTATATTAGTGTTATGGATGAATTCATTGGATTATGAGTAATTTGACAACCATGTAATGAGAGAAATCATATTTTATAATTGCTTACCAATTCCAATTTTTTTTAAGAATTTCAATAAGAATCTTGCTACTGATAACATCCTCCTCTTTCTAATGGAAGAATTTATATTTGTGATTTTCTATAAAGATTCATGATTTGGAATAGGCTATTTAATTTTGCAATAGAGTGTAATAATATTATTTAGTACTTCATAGTTATAACAAAATGAAAAAAATATATGATACCCATGATAAAAGGATTTTCATTGTTAGGTTTTTCTTTCTATTTTTAGAGGAATATATCATTTGTGAGAAATATTTTTTCTTTAAATATCATATTTTTTTATATAAATTTTTCTAAATGTAATTAGAACATGTAAAAGAATATATCAATGGAATTTATATAGACATATGACTATGAGAATTAATGTAAATTTTAAAAATGGAACTTTTTTATTGATGATGTGATTGATAATTCATGTAGTGAAATTATTGATAAGTGTGGTAATTCATGAAAAGTGATGATAGAGTTTATTGTTTTTCACCTTGATATCATAGATGTTTGTTTTATATGTTGTCTATAGCAAATTAACATATAATAATACTTGGAATATATGGTGGAAAAATTGTAACTGTGAAATTATGAGGTGGATGTTTGGTGGGATCATTTTATTTATTGATATTCCCCTTGGGGATTAGTTTATGAATGATTAATATCAAATGTTGTTATATGGGTGGACATTAATTACCTCGGTGATGATTGGGATTATTATTATTGAATTACATAGGTCAAACATGGATATAAATTCTAATTTTGATAAGATGCATCATTCCATGAGGAGAATATTTTAGTTGTCTAGGATAATGTGATTAGTCACATAGTTTTTATATTTCTATCTTGTATTCCAAAAGTTTAATGTTCAGAAACATGTTCTTATTAGGATAATTCAAACATTCTATTTCCGATGATATAATTGGTATGATATCTCAGGGGAAATTGCGACAAATTTTTCTCAAACTCAGGTTGGATATGATGTTATCAATGTGATTGTGGATCATTTAACGATGTCAATAAATAATTGGTTATTTATAATATGAGAAAAGTTTATTTATAAACAAGTAAGTATTTGGAGTATATTATGATACTTCATTAGGTTATGATGGTGGACATATATAATCATGATCTCTATTTTATGTCAGGAATGTAGATATATCCACATATTTATTTTATCTCTTCATTGTTTCTTGTATGATATTTTTATCCATAGATGATTGTTTGATGGATCAGAATATCCGGACATTGGAAGTCATTTTTTACATGTTTGTTTTGTAATTTTTAGGTTCATGAAAATAGAATATACCCTTGCTTATGTTTACATATAATAATATCCACCACCCCACCATTATTATTCCTCAGTTAGAAGCGTTGTATGGGAAAAAATGTAGATCTCTATTATATTGGATCAATTAGGGAGAGTCACCAAACCTTTTAATAATGTTTGTGCATAGGATGATAGAAAATGTGTAGATGATTCATGAGAAGGTAAAGGTATCTTAGGATAATAATAAGTAGTATTTTGATCATCATAGAAGATTTATGGAGTTTTTTTATAGATCATTCATTCATGGAGTCTCCTCATTGTGGGAAGTAATTCCTTAAAAATTGGTGTAATATTTCTCATTTATTTTTTATGTCCATTTTAGTTGTTGGTACACATTGGTGAAGTTTCATATGGATTTGGAATTCATCCATAGATGTGTCATATCAATGGTTTCATTCAAATTTTGTAGCTCTTGAATTTTCTAATTAATTATTCCCATGTCACTATCCATATTTAGTTGGGTATTATTGATGATTTTATATTAATGGAATAACATATTGAAATTAATGAATGTTAGGAGAAGTTTTTTATTTTAAATTTTACTCTTTTTATTCATTTCATATAAATTTGATGATTATCATTTATTAAAACATTTTGTTTTCTTAATTAATTGTTTTAATATTATGATTTTTTTATTTTAATGGCAAATTTAACATATTTAGTTTTAAGGAGTAATTTGTATGTAATCATTAAAAAGAACATATTGTTGAATTGTGAATGTTTTAAATAATTCTCATATATGATCCATATAATTTTATAAACAATTAAAACGTTGAAACTATATTTTAATATTATATTCTTTCTATGATATATTTATTTCAACTATTTTATGTGCTGAATTAAAATATAAGATACATAAATTGCGACACACGTAATATGCACTTCGAGAATCTGGTGTGAATAAACACATTTTTAAAATATGTTCTAAAATGAACTGAAGTTACACTATATTAACCATTAAAAAATAAAATATAACCACAAATATAGAGATACATTTACTAAAAGGATATTTTAGGTATAAATTTTTTAGAGAGTTAAAAAAATATTTAACTATGAAATCCAATCTATACATCATCAAAAAAATCACCCAATTTATAATTAACTATTTAATCCATAATAAGTCTTTAACATATAACTAAAAAATAACCACCCAATTGATTCTATTATTCATATAATGTATAATAAATTATTTAATCTCATGGGGAAATAGATACATATGAAGGTGTGATCATAAACACTTACTAAGTGTAAATATTTTAGATAACAACCTAATATCTTAATTTAGAATAAGAGAACAATAAATAATATTATTTAAATATATGATCTCAATAATTACATAATAAAAAAACCATTGATTATACCAAATACATGGTGGAAATTGCAACAAATAAACACATAGATAATAATTATTGGTTATTTGAGGGTGAAATGTGTAATTTTGGATACCTAATTCTATTCCCAATGTGAATTGATCGTGATTTTATACATCTAGATCTTACCATCAAGGCCCTAATATTAAGAAATGTTTTATTCTAGTAGGTCATAAAAAATAAAAAATCTTCTTTTTCTCATTATAACTATTGAATCAGTTAGGGGATATCTATATAGGCCATACTATATCAAACTATGTCTTCTATACATATAATTACATAAATTTTAACAGAAATATCCAATAAAAACCTAATGATCAAGAGGACTAGTGTAAAACCTAAAATATAGACTAAAGTAAAATTACATTATTTAAATCCCTATAATGATCTCTTAAATTCCTTTGATCTACTAAATATGGGAAAGATAACTTGGCGAATGAAAAAACAAAATGGTTGAGGTAAAAATCTGAGTGAGAGAATTAACATGATGGAAAATCATAACATACCATTCAAAAGGTATAAGATTATATCATAGATTAAAACGCCCACTAAAAATAATATCGGACCATCATAAAATGAATATGAAATCAGAATATCATTGAAACATTTGAATTTAGAGACAATACAAACCTTGTTACATGAATAATTAAAGGTTAACTGAAATGAAAAAATAACAGGTGGTTAGGGTCCCATCCTAGATTAGGTTTAGTCCCTAATTCAATACATATGACATCTTGAAACATAAAAATAAAAAAAGAGATAATTATATTAGTGCACCAAGTATAACATGTACATTAATATGAGTCCCATATAAGGGAATCAATCATAGATCATTAGAAAAATAATAACCCATGGAATGAAATGTGCTACATAATTTTTCTTCATATCACAATGAAAATATATTTCAAAACGTTTCCAAATAGTATAAGAGATTAAATATTATCAATATTCATATCATAATAATTATTCATAGTTAAAAAAATAATGTGTTCATTATAAAAAAATAATAATAAATTGAAGATAATTGGGTATACAAATGATCTTTTATAATGGTGTTTTTTCAGATTAGTTAATGAATTTTGAAGAAACAATGAATATGGAATTTTTATTGATAACCAAATTTAAAAAAGAATGATTAAATAGAAAATATTCCATTATTTAATGAAATAATAAATTATAACAATGACTTTAAAAGAATTTTATATAAATTAATTAAGGGATAGAAATATTTTCAATGATCGGATTTTATTTTAAAGAAGGCATTTCATAAACGATATTAACTTGTATATAACACTATTAAAGGAAGGAAGAGTATGATAGGTTTATATATAAAAGAAAAATGTACAAAATTTAGAAAAATTAAATAATATCAAACATAGAAAAATCTAGTATATAGAGAAACGTCATAAACCATTGAAAATATGATGGTATAAATATATCTCTACCTTATGTTTGCGATCATTGTGCACATTCTCTTAATGTCAAAAATAATAAAATAAAATTAATTTATTGAAAAATTAAAATAAACTTCCATAAAAATTTTATATACTATAATTATATTATGGTCCTTTACAATCATTTTAATGAGACATATTTTATAATTTTTTTGTTTTGAGGTCCTTTATTTCATAGTTCCAAGGTCAAATATATTATGGAAAATTATTAATATTCTTGTAAAATGGGGATAAAACTCTATAATATTAATGAAATTCAAATATGTAATTTGTAAAATTAAAATAGTTCCAAATACCCTTATGTGTTTCAATATAGGGAGGGATCATTTAGTAAAATCATTAACATTATATGGTTAGTTCCATTTGGCAGTTTTACTAAACATCATGAACTAGATTCATTTTATTTTATTAAATGATTATTAAGACACTATAAAACATGAAATATGTTATATAATATTTATTATTAACATATTTAAAAATAATAAAATATTTATGACAATCCATGAATATAGTGGAGAAAAACGAATTGTGTTATTCATATTGGTGGTGAGAAAAGAATATTATGAACAATATTTTCATTTAAAAAATAGAGGTGAGAGTAGAATATGTATACTCTACCATAATGATAATATATAAATATATTTTTTATAAAAAAATTTCTATTCATTTGATGGTGGATAACATATGGGGGACCTTGAATAAAATAATTTAAAGAGTTTATACAAAAAATTAACATCTCCCTTTGTTTTCCACATTTTAGGATACCCCTTTAGGCTCCCTTAAATGGCCTTTAGTGATAAAATAATAACTCATACATGAGGCAAGAAATTGGGAACAAAATTTCATATAATGTTGGAATGGTATAAGAGATATACGTTTTGAATAGAATGGGTGGTAATGGGTGGTATTTATAAGGAGAGAAAGGGGTAATGTTTAATATTATATTCATTGGATTATTATTTTGGATCAATAATACAAAAATAAGTGATTATTGATTATATATATAGTAAATTGGTCATGTTAGTTTTAACTAATGGTTTATTACAAAATCTACGACTCATAAATTCATATGTTTTTCTCATAATGTGAAATATTTTATTTTTTTGTATTCTACTATTCGTTAAAAAAATCAAAAAAACAATATAAAATATCAAAAATTATACTGAATAGTTTTTATGTATGGATTATAAAAATAAAATATTATTCAAGAAAATATTTTTATAAATTTTAATGTTTTAATTTTTAAATAGTAAAACACATTTATTTTAAAAATAGTAATTTTAATTTTATATTCTATTTTTTGGCCCTTTGAAAAAATAATTATGGTATTATAAAATTATATTATTATTAAATTAAATTATAATTTTAATATAATTAGTATTTATTTAATAAATTCATTTTATGTAAATAATCATTTTTTTGAATCATTATTATATTTATAAACATGAAATTAAAAAAAAATTTACAAAAATTAACAAAACATAATTTATAGTCATTAAAAAAATTAATTTCCAATATCATGATATAAATATATTCCATGTATGTTTTATATGATATATAAATATTATTTTACAGTTCTATGTGTGATTATACTATTACTTTCGCAAGGTTACTCTTCGTAAAAATAAGTCTACTATTCAAATGGTGATATTACAATTCTAAGAGTCGGATTAATATTATAATGGTTATTTTTTTAATAGTATATAGTTTCCTATATCCTATAAAATACAAATATTTAAATCATTTTTAATTTAATTTTATTTTCCCTCAGTGTTTTATATATTTTTATTTTTGAAATTCATATTGCATTACCAATCATTGATTTGATTTCAATAGTGATTTTCACGAGTGCTTTATTCGGGGGGTTTGAGTATATCAAAAAAATTGTTATAGTTATCTTATTTTTCACTTTTTATCACATTATAATACCTTTAATTTTATGGAATATTTATTTTATAAATATAATGTTCAAATTAGTATTATTATTTTTCTACCATTTTGTGCATGTACCTTATATATTTCCACATTAATATCTATGCCACATTCATATAATTATAAGGGGAAATCCAATTAACTTATAGATTCATTAAATTCTACCCCACATAGAAAATTTTATTTCAAGAATTTTCTTTTATGTAATAAGGTTAAAATAGGTGATTGCACTTCTACTTAATTTCTTACTTTGTTTCCCCTATTGATTGTCCTCAATTTTGGTTCTACCAATGTGTTTTGAATAGTTGAGTTGTCTTGTTATATATAAAATCACCTCATTGAACATTTATTTTTACCAAATTATCCTCATAAGAGGTATCATTTTCGATCTGTACCACCTATTAATTCAATACATGTGGGGGATCTGCTGTATAATTTCTAAACATGGATACGAGGCATATGATGTTTCCTTGAGATAAGGTTCAGTGAAGTGTTAGTAGATTATCCATGTATCTTATGTATTTGATAATATTAGTGGGGATAATATTATAGGGAAATAGTTTTTCCACACTTCCCAAATATCATGACTATATTCTATATAGATATGTGGCTAACCACATTTTCTCCATCATAATCTGGGACTCGTGGATCGTTGTATGAATAATCATTCAATTTAATTTCAATATTTGTGATGTTCTGTTGAATGGTATTGACATTTTCAACCATTTCATTAACCATTGGAGGTCCTAATATCTTGTGTTCACTACGATCATCTCAGCACAAAGTTTTTCTATATATATTCTTTAATGGGATTCATATGGATCCATTTAGATTCTTAAGTGGAAAATATTTATTCATAATAACTTTAAAAAGAGGAAGATACTAAACACATCCCCCTTTGATTACCATTGAGAGTGATCTTAGTATGTCATGTTATGTTTGTATAGTTAACTCAAATTACTTATTATTATGTGGGTGTAATACATAATGATGTTTTACATAAATTTTGAGAATTTTGTAGACTCTTCTAGAATAAAGAGGTAAATATCGTATCTCAGTTAGATACAATCTATTATGGTCTTCCATGTAGCCTTTAAAGTTCTATGATGTATATACTTGAATTTTTTTCTATGGATAATTAATCATGAATAGTGATGAAAGTGAAGTATCTGTAAAAAAATCCACCACAGACCATATAGAATTATTCACCTTGGGTTTCATTGGGAGATAGTTGATAACGTATATTGTGGTTTTTTAAATTTCCATATAGTTATGTATAGTGGTTATGTCATGAACTAGTAATTTGTATTTTCATAAAACATTTTCTGAAATACTAGGAACATTTATGTATACTCCTTAATATCCATATTCATATTTTTAATCCAATAACACTTAAAAACATCTCATTACACCTTTATGATCCCTCGATGAATAGAGGAGGTTGATATATGTGCATAATTCAAAATATGCTTCTTTATCTCATGATTTGATGCTACACATAGACACAATCCAAATCAAAATACTCATATCACATTGATTTTAACATCCAATTACTTTTTATTACATATAGATTCCACCATCTTCTGTATTTCTTCATTAAACACTTTGAGCATCCTTTATATTCTCTATAAGGGATGGATGTGAAGTGATATGTTAGAGGAATTATTATTTTTATTCTATCATAATTCCAAAGTCTATAATTTTCATTTCAAAGATGATTACATCCCTCTCGATTCATATAATTAATGACGTTGTAAGATCCCTTCTACATTGATAATTATCAACTCTATTTTCCTCTTCCATATGGTAGTGGATTAATTATTCATAATATTGATTAGATCTAACCATATTTATTGGAACATATTAATCTTCTTATGAGTGAATATAAACTTGAGGATCTTATAATCCATATAAATTTCATAGTTCTCAACATAAAGAGAAAACTACTAAATTTTATAAGTGAAGATATTGTCTCTCACTCCATATCATGTGTCAGATGTTTTTTTATAGTTAATGTTTAATTTCATCAAGGTGTAGGATATCACATTATCAGTCAGTAATACTAATCATCCTTATCCTTTTTTTAAGTATCGATTTACACCATGAAATATTCCACACTTGTGGAATTTGTATGTACACATCTGGTAATATGAATATTTTCAATTCCATAAATAATGCTTCATATTTACTGTTCTAAACATACATTACCCATTCCTAGTAATCTTGGTTTGTGGCTATGAAAATTAAAATATGATTTCAATATTCAACATTATTAACCAGATAGTCTAAGGAAACAATAGATCTTCCATACATATAATTTTAGTGGAAAATCCATAATCTCCATTTTATTTTAAGGGTCCAATGATATCCCCTTTCGGGTGATAACATACCCCAAGATTGATAATTCCACAATCCATAACTCACATTTCCCATATTTTCAAATAGATTCTATTTTTGAATGTTATTTTGAAAATTATTCAAAGTTACCTCATGAATCTTATTATTGTTATAGTATATCATAATATCATACATAAATAAAACTATACATTTTCTAATGTTATTTATAATGATTATATTAATTATTTCCATCAATTGTGTTGCGGTATTAGTGAGACTTATAGGAATCACTAAGAATTTATAGTGTTAATACATTATTTTAAAGGCAGTATTCAGAGTATCATACTTTTTTATAATTAATTAGTGATATCCAAACCAATGATTCACCATATGGAAATATAAGGGCCCATTTAGTTGAACAAATAAGTATTATATCCAATGAAATGTATAGTTGTTATTTATCATGATTTTTTTTAGTTCATAAAAATCAGTGAAGATCTGAATTAACCATGCCATATTTTCTTGGATAAGGATGTGCACAAAACAATGAGAATCACTTGGCCATATCAAATACCTATATAGATTCCCTTGTAGCTACTTGTTCAATTATTCCAACTCAATGGTAAAAATCTATGAGGAGTCATGGATGTGGGAACAGATCTAGGCATAAGTTGATTTGAGAACTCAACCTCTCATTTTTTAATATGACAAGAAATATCTTCCATGAATATATTAGTATAGTCCCACACATTAGTATTGTCACCTAGAATGATTTTATTCTTTTTCTAAATCAACTGAGATAGATATTATTTCTCATAAGGAAATGATATCCACACTTGAGAAGAATATTTTAGAGGAGATTCATCATCCTCTATAAAATGGTAAAAAAATAATGGATGACTTGGGAAATGAATCCATATCCTGGAATTCGATAATGGATTTATATAATTAAATCAAATCCGTTTCCAATATAGCATATAATTATGTTAAAATAATAATTATATGATTTCTTTGTGAGGTTCATTCCACAAAATTGACTAATGATGAGTTATATGATTAGGATGAAATAGTTGAACCATTTTCTATTCTAACATATTTATCAAACCCCTTTTATTTTTTTGGTTTTTTAATATTTCTAAAAAGCATTGATGATATGAAAAATTCATACAATCATAAAAAAAATAGTATGTTAACTATGTTTTAATAAATAACTAGAATACTTATCCCTATAATATTTTTGGGATCCACCTTAGTAATAGTGATAATATATTCTAATCCTTACTTTATAGACCTTGGTGGTTTTTTTTAACTATATATGACAACCCTTGGCTTGGGTAATTGGTTCTAATGATTCTTGTAGTCCATATAAATGAAACACTGTAATAAAATATGACTATTGATCATAAAATTATATCCTACCACCACATTAGTGAGATTCCTCATCTCTCATATACATTAATTCTCATGGTGATCCACTTCTCCATAATTAATGAATCTCATTTTTCTATTCTTTTAGTTCCCTAGATACTTCTTCCCACATTTTCAACACATGGGATGTTTTGTTTTCATTTATTTGTGGGATTTATATATTAAACCCCCTAAATTAAACTTCATTTTACCCTTTTAATCTCTATCCTCATAAGAACACCAATAGTCAATAATTTATAAGTTAACCATAATGTAACAAAAAAAATATATTAATATATTCGAATGTCTCAAATAACCAAATATTTTCATAGTTTATGATTTAATAAAATAAATAAGAGGTCCTCATTATATCTAGTTTTAATGAAAAAATCAGAGGCCAATCCTCCAAGACTCAAATTGTTTTCCTCATATTCCATGATATACGCATCTCTATTTTTATTGAGTCGTAGGAATGCCCTTCCAATTTTACATTGGAGATTTTATAGAAATTATATATTGAAAAATTATATATTGAATATATAATGTACCATGGAATCAATTTATTCTTTGGATATCATGTTATTGATCAATGTCCATAAATGATTATCTTCCTCATCCATGAGATAAATAAGTAGTATTATATTCTCTTAACCCAAGAATTCAAGGATATATAATATCATGTCATTAAAATTAATACATTGGTACATGATGAGGGGATCATAATATCCTCTAATGTTGGGATGATTTTTTCACAAAAACTACATAATTTCAAATTTCAATTTCTTAGAAGATGGATTTTATTCCACATGATTCATGTTATTATTCACAAAATGGTTTAGATAATCCATTAATTCTGGAATTTTATTAGATCTGACACTCATAAGGTCAAACATATAATTAGGGAAATCATAACATTTCCTATCACAATTATTGTTGTAAAAATTCCTCATATTTCATGAAAGTATCTAAAAAGGTTAATTATGGATAATAATAAATAAAAAATCATATTAAAAGGAAAAACTATTAATATATATGAAGTATATTAAACCATTTACATAAATACTAATTTAGGTATCTCTATATTTCAATCTAAGTTATCCATGATAATTTTATTTTTTGAATTTCTAAAATACAAATTTATTGAGGTCCTTTATAATGAGTTTTGAAGAGTCTGTGGATTGTTTAATGAATGTCACCCCTAAGTGTCAAACTATGTACGCATCAAGGACACTTTATCATGATTTCGGTGATGGTTTTGTTGTAACCCAATCCATAATTTTCAGGCTTATTAACCCTAGGTAAAAAATTCCTAGATCCATATCCACTTTTAGTATCCAAACAAGGAAGCAATTTCTTAGAAACCACTCACTTTATACTTCACAAATATTTCTACATATTTTACAATACATATTTTTATATCTATGATTTTTATAAAATAAATCTATTCATGATTCCCAAATACATCTAGATGTTAATTGGTACCATCTATATCAACTCATGGATTTTACACATATCATTGCATATTTCTTAAAATAAATATCTAATAAACATAACCCAAGATTAGAGAGGCCTAGTGTCTTGGGAATATAAGGTTCATAATACATCAATTTGAAACTAAAATAAAATAAATTAATTTTTATCTCCATAATTAGATATTAAATCCCATTGATCTCTTGAAATTTTATTGGGTAACCAAGGGAATACATGAAAAAATGGATGAGATAATAATCCCAGTAAGGTAATAAACATGATAAATAAGAATAACATATGACTGAAAACGAATGAGATGATTTTATAAAATACAAGGACCATGGGTAATCTTATTTTTGTATAATATAAATAAAATGGAATCATAATATTCTGGGAATACAGTTATGTAGAAACTACAAAAAACATGACATAATAATATGCCATGGATAACGACCTATAAAACAATATATGGTCAACAAAGTTCCACTATCGACTAGGTTTTCCCCATTATACCTTACATATCATCTCATGATACAAAAAACATTATCTAGTATATTTGAGTGTTTTTTGGGTTCTCCAATCATAGAAAGTACACCAATATGTGTGCCATATATAGGAATCAAACATAGGGAATACGAATATGGAATGTCAATGGAATGAAATTGGATACATAATCTTGAGTCATATCATAATAAATGGTAATTTAATAATTATTAAATAGATGGGAAGGATTTAAATATTTTAAACTTTTTTATCTGAATAAATAAGTATATGAGTCAAAATATGGCCCTCATTGAAAATAAAAATTATCGAGAAATGGTAGAGAAATTGGTTTAGAAATGAACATTCAAAATGATGTTTTAAGAATCGGTTAATGTCTTTTGAAGAAATTATATGTATGGAAATGTATTTGAAAATAAAAGGAAAGTATAATGGTAAAATCTAAAACAGTAATGTTTTTAATGAAATTGTGAATAATAATACGTATTTTAAATGATCATTAAATAAAATTATTAATTTTTATAAAATCACCCCTTAATAATGTTGTATTTTTAATGATGGATTTTAATAAATGAACAAAAAACGTTAATAACCCAACGAAAATATGGGTGAATAAGAAAAGTATATATGTTAGAAATGTATAAAATGAATTTATAAATATTTAATAAAATAAATGATAGTTAATTCAAATTTAGATAGAAAGGTTGTAACATAAATAAAATGTGCTTATTTAGAGCGACCCCTTACCTTATGTTTCAGAAAAATTCTATACATGATCTTAATATAATAAAAATTGAATAAATATCATTAATTTCATTAATTTCATATTTTAGAAACATTTATATCTATATTTAATTTACTATATTTATATTATTTTCATTTATAAAAATTTAAATAATATATATTGTTCAATTTCATTATTCTAAGGGAAATAATTTCATAATTCCATGATTGGGTTGCTTGTGGATAATTTTTGAAGTTCATATAAAAGTACAATAAAACTATATATATTCGATGAAATAGATTTCATGTAATTATAGAAATTTAAAGGGTGTTGTATACTCATATGTTTTTAGATATAAAAATTATTTATTTATTAAAAACATTAACGTTATATGTTTAGTTCATTTAGGCAGTTTATAGATCACCATGAGCTATATTAGTTTTATATAATTGAATGACTATTAGAAAATTCAAAAAAATAAAATATGTAATATTTTATTTATTATCCTCATATTTAACCATAATGATATTTTTATTAGTATCCTTTAATGTGGTTGAAAATAAAAAATATTATTGTTCATCATGGTGGTAAACAAAACTTATTATAAACAATGTTATTATTTTTGAAAAAATTGTGGTGACGTCAGAAGATATATATTCCAATATAATAATAACGTAACAATATATTTAGGATACCAATGATACTATTATAATTTGGATAGAGAACATACGCGGGTGGTGAAGAAGAATAAAATTAAAAGATGTCAGCCTGTATTTTTACCACATCTTTCGGTTGTGTCCTCTTCGGCTACTCATTAAGGCTCTACTAAATAGTCTTTATTGAGACAAGATTTATTATGGTGTGGGGAAGATCATTGTCTAGGTAATTGAGTTTATATCTGGTAGGGTATAAGGCTTTGATGTTGTGAGGACAACAGGTGCTGATGGATGGTATTTGGGGGGTTAATTATATATTCCTTAATTTATATTTTCGAATCAAGAAACACAATATTTTTGAATTGTGTGACTATATATAATTAATGTGGCATATGATTTTTAGATAATGATCCCTTACATATTCGACGACTTGTAAATTCATTTACATGTCTTATAATGTTAAATTCATATTTTTTCCTCTTTCATTATTCACAAAGAATTAAATTTTTTAGAAAAATAAAAAAAATTAAACAAAACCATTCTAGACATGTAGATTCCAAAAAAACTATTTTGTGGAAATATTATTCTATATGTGAGAAATTTAATTTCTAAATTAAATCCTCACTTGTGTAAAATGATCAAATTTTAATATTATGATCTATTTTATTACAATTTGAAAAATAAATTATGGTCAATAAAATATATTATTTTTATAAAAAAATAAAAAAATTCTCAAAAAAATATGACAATAAACAAATATTTATCTATATATATTTAACATCATAGTATGATTAAAATATTATGGTTTTAAAAAAATGAAAAAACATAATTTATCATTTATGAACCATTTATTTACTTAAATCATGATATAAATATGTCAAATTTTCATTTTCTAAGATTCCTTAATATTATTTTACACTTTAATTATTGTGGATACAATTATAATGATCAGATTACTATTCCTAATGGGAATTTAATATTTCATTTTTTAGGTTACTATACCCATGATTAGATTTCTAATGGTTATATGAGTTCCTAGCATCTTATAAAAACCTCACATTTCATTTAACCTCCATTCACATAAATTTTATCTTATAATTATATTTATTTTAATTTTAAAAATTCATATTTAATAAAATATATTATGTTTCCTTTTTATTGTGTTGTCGGTGAGTATGATTATTTAGGGTGGGTCAAGAAAATCAATAAAACTGTTATTTTATATTATTTTTTATTTTTTTACCATATTAATAATTTTTATTCTTACAGCTGCATTGATTATCTAACTGTATATTTAAAAATATTATATAAATTTTCCTCTATCATGTCATATATGTGACTTATATAGTATTATATTATTATGTATGGCTTATTCATATAATCAGATGGGGTTGTTTTATTAAAATTCGTATTCATTACTCCCACATGTCAATAATTTTGTCTAATGAAAGACTCATATAATGGAATGAGTAAGTCATAAAATATATAACCAATTGTCTTAAATAACAAATATACATCCATATTAGAGTGATGAATAATTATATTTTCTATATTTCACCAATCAAAAAATGGGTAATCATTCTATGTACTCATCCCTTGAAATAACACCATAAAAGTTTTAGGGTATATGATTAAGTTAATAGTTTCACCCAATTAATTAATGGAATATATTTTAATGTAAGCATACCTAAAACTAACACAGTATTAATTAAGGGGTATATGATTTTGAAAATAATTTTACAAATCAATCTAAATATTGAATTTAGTTGAACACTACTAAAATGAATGAAATACATAGTTTTTATAGAGGAAATGCATTGAAATAAATATTGTAGAAATAACATTGGATGAATTACCATGATAAAGGTAGTAATGTATTTCAAGGATTTTAATCACCTAAAATAAAATAGTATGATTGTATTTTGTTGGTATTCTTGGAATAATATATTCACTATAAAAGGGAAACATGTGGTGAATAATAATCATATCATATAAAGAAAAATTCTGATAAAAAACCTTATAGTAATAGAAACATAAGAGTTAAAAGAACATGATAGGGTTTCCCTGAAAGTAAAATAAAATTTAATGATTTATATAATTTGTATTAAATGTAAATATGGTACTTAATACACCATATTAATGAATATAAGATATGAAAAACTTAACAAGTCTCGTGTAATTGAAAATAAGACAACTAATCCCTTATAAACTTATAAATATTTTAGTCAAACTCCATTAAAGGATAGAATGTACAATAGAAAATTAAATAAAATGAATAATGAGAGGATCGTGATATTTAATTTTAATTTCATACAAGACACATTATATAAAATTGAAACAATCTATAATAATAAATATTCCAGAATGAGTGAAAAAAAAATAATGAAATTAAACCATTAATAATGAATTAATTTATTATGTGAGAATCATTTGATAATGTGTTTCTAAAGAATAATTGTATATCCAAAAAATTTAATGTTTAAATTAAATTAAAATTATTAATTAGGTATAATAAATCAATCCTGGAATAATTTTGTTCCATAAAACTATTTCTAACTCAATAAAAAATTTTAGTTAGCACAATCCCTCACAAACATGGAATTTTTTGATTTGAAATCCATTTTAAACCCTATTAATTGCCTCTTAAGACCCCATAAATTATAAGAATATTGAAAAATTAATTGATTCAGAAACATTCAAACTATATCAATGATATAATTTTATAGAATATGAAATATTTCTCAAAAATTTAAATTTTAAGCAAGGTCCCCTTAAAATTAGCATAATAATTGATGTAATATTTAATTGATGATGAGGGAATGTGGAAGAATTTTAAAACCCAATTAAATATTTTTTAAATAAAATACTATGGGATCATTAGGGATATTAAATAACCCATGGAACAATATATTTTCAATAATAATGTTTGAAACTTGATGGATGAAAATTGAGTTTTCAAAAACCATTACAACTTCAATATCATTTAAATCAAAAATCATAAAGGGGAAATAGATTCAAAAGAAAATTTAAGTACCATGAAAAAATTAATCAAGATAAAATTTTATAAATAGGTAGTATATACACCACACAAATGTAAATTGGTGCTTGATAATATGTATATCTCAACAAATATGAATTGAGACCAAGAAACATGTTTCATGTAAAGTTATCAGTGTGGTATGAACCATTTAATAGTGAGTTTATAAGGAATAATTTTAGTACCATAAAAATAATGGTGGAAATATAATACCATGAATCCATAAGTTATTTTAAATCAATATTAGAAAAATATGGTTTTAATCTGTAATTTTGTAATCATGGAAGTAAATTTCATTATCTCTAAACCTTACCATATTTTTCCTCTTAGGTGAATGTACTATAACCTCATGAAAATAAAACTCATAGTATTATATTTTAGAACCTTATTCATATACATTAACATTTATATAAATCATTTATTATAATTTATTATGAAAAAATAAGTCAGTTATTATCAATTGTTAATATCAAGTGTGAGTAATTGTGATTGTTATTAACTTGTTTCAAAATAGTTTCATTGTTATCCATTATCATTGTAGAGTTCATAATTCCATTATAATATAAGGTACTTGAATTGAATATTTTATTTTTTTTATAATCTTATAATCTCTTTCGATTAGAGTTTGGGTTGTGAAACTTGTAGATATATTTGTCCAAGAGCATGTTTTAGGGATTTCTAGAAAACACACATTGGTATCATAATTAATGAGTTTAATATTAGAATCACTATTATAGAACAAAATTTAATCTTTGTTTTTTTATTTATATCATATATTATTAGTAATTAAGTGTTAATAATTTTATATGAAATTATTTTATAACATTGGTCATATAGGTGGTAAGAATTACCCAAACGTAAACATTATATAATGAATGGATGATTGAGATTTAAAAAGATATTAATTTTGGGAATAATATAATTATTAAATAATAATAATGATTTTATTTAGAAATATTAAATGTGGTGAATAATATTTGAAGAGGTTTTATTAAATTATAATTAAACAAGATGAAAAATGACTAATGTTACTTCAAAGAGAGGGTAGTCTTCATAACACACTGTTGCAGTTTTAATTTTTCAAGGAACGAGAGGGAAATAAGGTGCATTATAATATTTATCTTCATAAAAATAATTATATTTAATATGTCATTTTTATTTTTAAATTTAACCCATATAATAAAATAAAGAGGTGATGGTG
The DNA here is from genome assembly GCA_963277665.1 of Viscum album. Classification (NCBI taxonomy): domain Eukaryota; kingdom Viridiplantae; phylum Streptophyta; class Magnoliopsida; order Santalales; family Viscaceae; genus Viscum; species Viscum album. Next base: position 84,662,849 of record OY728151.1, on the reverse strand, counting down.
AATAACTGGATTTGATGCCTTATAGAGGTAGTGGTTCATACAATGGATGAATAAAAAATTAGTATTTATTTTGAGAAAATGGAAAAGAAATATAATATTAATTAAAATATCATAATAAATGTAATTTTAAAAACAATTATAATTTCATTATATAGGAATTAAAATATTATTTTTGGGAAATTTTTATTGAAAATAAAATATGTTAGAAAAAAAGCAATCACATTGAGGACATGTGATTTTAATTGGAAGACTCATAGAAAGTGGAGGATTAGGTTAATATCTTGTGATACGATTCATAATAAGGTGAAAAAATATTCTAGGGGAATAATATAAGTGTTTCTTGTGGAAAGAAAATTATTTCATGGTAATTTTTTGGTGGTGAGATTCTCTATATATAATTGTTGATGGTAGAATTTTTATAAAAATTTCAATTGAAGATAAAGATAACACATGATCCACATGTCATGTGGCCCCAAAATGGGAAATAATTTCTAGGGTGATGAGAGAATGACAAGGATCTATTTAACATTCATTTTAAAACAATTTCTGAATAAATTTTTTAGTTCTTTACTCTTAGAATTCTTACTTTTACCATTTTTGGTTCCATCGAGGTAAATAGTTTTTAACCAATCATTTTATTTTTAATGAATAAAATAAAATATCCTATATATCATAAAAGGATGTACTCATTCCATTTATGATTTCATTTCACATTAAAAATGTCTAGATGCATGAAAAATAAATTTTGACATTAGAACATGTAACATGTGAAGACCCATTTTTCAAAAATGTGTATTTCTAATCATAAAAATTTATTTATGAGATATTAATTAGTTTCATATGTTTTTCATGATAAAAAAATTTTATTACCCAAAAAAAGTATTTTGACTTTATAGAAAACAAAGTAATTTTGGAAAAAAATATTAAATTAAAAGAAAAGAAAAAAATTTCTTTTCATAGAAAATATTACATAAGATCATAAAATATTAAAAATAGGTTTTAAAATTTTATAATGATAATTAAAATATAGATTATTCCTCATTAAATAAATTATAGATTAATTTACTGGTTTTATAAAAATCAAGGGAATTCTTATATGCTAAAAATTTAACAAAATGTACACATTTGTATAATAAATGCAATTTTTTAAGAAAATTTATGATGTGAAGACCTCTTTATCCTATAACCATATCCCGTCATTGTCATCTGATAGTTCATCTTTTACACCTACCATCATAGCTCCTATATCCGCTACATATGGAGTATTTTTTCCATCATCTTTGCTAATTAAAGAAGAAGATAACTATAATGAATTATTTGTGTTAACCTTCAAAGATGATTTATTTTTTCTATGATGTGTAGTTACAATACCTATAGAAGAAGAGGAAGTGTCTAATTTATCAAGCATAGAAGTCTCCTGCTCTATGAATGGTTCCTCCGGGCTCTTATCCAAGCCAGTATACTACTGGCAGACTACAACAATGTAACGAGTTCTATCTCCTTTAGCACAGTTCTCCCTTATAACCAAATCATCATCTTGATATCCAGTAGACGGGGCAACCTACTACTTACAAAGGACATCCATGGCACTTCAATTCCATTAGGTATGGATTATCTTAACATAAATAACATAAATTATCTCTTTACTCATTACATATATTATAGTATAATCCTCAATGCTTGCATCATATAGTGATCTATTTATCTTCATATCGGATGGATTATTTGATTTATCAACATTATTAGGGATCTACATTCCACTTGGTGAATGTGAATTCCCGTCCACCAAATCACCCACAGTAGAAGTAATAGGAGCATAAGAATCATAGGAAGAAGAAACCAAAGTTGTATTAATTAATTTCACAGTATGATTTTTAACATTATCTGTAAGTGTAGAGGTGTGATCACTCTTGCTCTTATATTTATTTGAAGTTACTACAATAATCTTGGCCTTCCCTTTTCTACAGTTAGAAGATACAACAACATTCTCTTGTCAAAGCTTTTCATCCACTTCAACCTATGCATATAATTCAATTCTCATTTTACTTTTATCTAATTCATCACCACTATTTTCTTCTCTAATGCTTCTAATTAAAATATCCTTGATTTAATTTCCTTTGTCAGTTAAATTTATTTCATCATCCATATCACCCAAAGAGATTGTATTCTTAACATTAATCTTATGGAAGAAGGCATAGAAATAATAATGTGTGAATAAGAGGGTCCCAATTTAATAATATCTATGGTTCTCACTTTTTTTCATCTTATACACCATGTTTTGGTGATCAACCTTATAATTCAAAATTAATAGGCAGTTCATAAATTGGGTGAATAAGATTAGAGTTACGGTTTACCTCCTCTGTAGTCTGGTACCCAACTTGAGAAGCATTGTCTTAGACAATCCTATTATATTTATTTATTATACAGTGTAGAATATCATGTACTTTTAATTGACAATTAGCACAAACTAGGATTTTCTAACAATTGGACCTCGAATTCCTAACAATGCAACAAATATCACAAAAAAGTGGCATATTTTCACAAATTATTCTAATGTTGATCTCATCTTGATGAGTAGAGGGAAAAATGTTCCCAACTAAAGTGGATATGAAATCAACCTTGACCAAGACTCTTGAAAAGTTAGCAAAATTAACATTTTTTGTGCCAAATCCATGCAGATTGGGGTACTGAAAGCTGAGGTAGTAGTAAATAGTATCTATGGGTGTAACAAAAATCAGTTTAAACCATTTATTTTGATCCAATCATGATCATAAGTATCTTTGAAGCCATTAATGATGAAATTTAAACTCCACTATGAATCCTAAGGGTTTTTCGACACAAGTTTACTGATCCAAATCTCGATTCTCAAAGAATTCTTTTTTTTCTATTTTCACCTAAAATTAAACAATATCAAAAAAAATATCATAAAATAATCTTCTGATAAAATAAAAATGTTTAATATACAAATGAATTTTTTTAAATCATAAAATTATTACTTTTTATATTATAAAATTAATAAAACAAAAAATAATAATGAAAAATATTTTCCTATGAATTTTTTTTTCTAAAATTATAAACCATTCATATATAAGTTTCTAGTAAAATTAGTTTTAATAAATTACTCATATCTAAAATATATTTTATCCATAATATATCTAGTTTTATATAAGATGTCAATTTTTAGAACGGTTTCAATTTAATGGATAAATGAGACTCTTTATTTGTTTATATATACAAAATTAAGTTATCAATACCTAAACATGGATAATAGACCTTATTTTTATTTTGAAATATATTTCAAAATTCAATTAAATATGTTTTTACCTTCTAACTATACAATAATAGTTTAATATTATATAATATTCTATAGTTCATTTATATTTTTTGTTTTGTGTATCACAGGCTATTGAACATATTAGATCTTAAAATAATATATAATTCAAAATATTTGGGTTTCATATATTGAAAAAATAAATTAATTATATCCTCACAATTTTAATTATTACACACTGATTAATGTAATTATGGGCATTCATAACATATTTATCAGTCATGATATAACCTCTAAAATAGAATCTACCAAACACACATATGATAAATTAAGTTAATTATCATTCTTATAAAAATATTAATCATTTATACCATCATATAATTAAGTATTCATATATAATAATATTACATTTTACAAAATATACCTATCCGAAAATTATTTGAATCACTTAGAAAACAAACTATAATGAAACAATATATTCTTATAGAATTTTACATTATATTTCACCCTCAAATAGTAATATTTTTCATTTTATAGGATCACACTCCATCTTATATATAAAAAACCTCAAAAAAATCTTTAACATCACCAAAAATACCATGAATCAATTATAAATCCATGATCTATTAATAGTTTTTGAAAAAAATATTTCAAAATAAATCAACCCATTAATATATCAACATCAAATTATGTTAGACCTAAGATTTATCATGTATCATCACATAGAAATGACCATCTAGTTACATTAACTAAAACAATATGTTTTTAGTATACATTCCCATGACCATTTATGTTCAGATTTTTAGATAACATGGATGAAATATTAACTAATAAAAAACATGTGTTCATAAAAAGTGGATATTTTTCCACTATATAAGAAACTACATTACTTGTATCAAGTATTAGAAATTTTCTAAAAAACTCCCTAAAAATATACACTTCTAGACACATTGCAGATAATAATTAAATATATATCATGAGAAATTAATATATATAAAAAAGGGATGATATCATATGCTCAATAAGGTTAAATATAAATGATAACAATCAATGATCATAAATGATCTTAATATGAGAATATATTTATAATTTGGATATATAATAAAATCATACCCATTAATGCTTATGTAATATCTCTAAAATAATTGCCACTAACATGAATGAGACGAGTTTCCATAATTCATCAATCACACCTCCCTATACACTATATCGTTCCAACTTATAGTGAGGGTATAATAAATATTTTAGGGGGACTAAACACCATAGTACTGAATATCAATCATAATTGTAACATGTTTAATATCTAATATATATCTACACCAGAATATAAACAAGAAATGGAAAAAATATATAATATATTCAATTATGAAATTTCATACATAATGTCATGCAACCAAAAAATGTAAAAAGGAATCCAAAAAATAAGCCTCCCAAAACTATTCGTGAATCCAATAATTAGACCCATATCCATTCATGAGTCCCATTTATAAAATTAATAAATCATTTTTATGTACAATTTTACTTGTCAAAATCTACATCTTTGAAGCCTTCTTGGGTACCAAATGGAACCCCAATCTTGGGGTGAGTAAAAATAAGTAGGCCACCACTATCAGTGTCTAAAAAACAATGTATTAGAAATATTTCATGAAATTGTATAATATAAACATTAGTTAATTGACAAATTAAATTTAAAACAAGAAAAATAATCCGTTCAACTGTCGATCTCATTATTAACACCTAGGTTCATCTAACTCCTTTTGGGAACAATGCTGAAAGTCTCTGTCCAATCGTACCATTGAATTCAAGTGAATTCCCATGGAAAAAACCAATCATATTTTACATTCATATTTAACCCAATGTGGATACCCATTCCAAGGGTGATTTAATTATCCCATGTACAAATATACAATTTGAGAATTACTAATCTAGTTCCATCCTATGTATTTAAAGTATAAATTTACCTAGTGTGGATTCCCATTCTAGGGAATCTTACATGATTATACGATATCAAAACCGTTGCGAATTCCCATTTTTGGGAAAATTACTTGCATAGAGAATACCAATAATCTAGATAATTTCAGTTATATGAAATCATTCCCTTAATATGAATTTTTTTTCAAGAATAAATTATAATGAAAATCCACATTAATTATTTAATGACTTTTTACAATTTCAATTAATAGTTGTAAAAAATATAATTCTAGATCTGTTATTCCCAATTTAAAATTCACATGTGAATCCAAGTATAAATTTCAAATTTAAAACCCCTCATTTTAAAATGTTCATAAGGTTCACATCATAGATCAAACCACATTTAAATAATTAAATTATTAGGGCTAGAGGATTACAAATTAATGTTACAGTAAATAGTATAGGATAAGAACACATCCTAGGATAATTTAAGACTAGGTTCTCATTCACCAATGGACCCAAAACAATCACTAGGAGGTCTATTAATGAGGATTAATGTAATTCCAATAGATAAAAATTTATATAAGTAACATGTATTTAATTATAGAATGATCACACATGATTCACATACTAGAAAACTAGAGAATAACATTGGGAGATTCTTTAGACCACCTACCTCGAAATCATGAAGATGATTCCAAGGGTCGAGCATCTATAAAATAGTAGAAAACCATGATTCCATATGGAAAATATTTAACTAATTTCATTATGGATAGAAGAAGAAGATACAACATGAAGGAAAGTGGAATTCACTAATTCTATGATATAATTACCAACATAGTACATCCAAATCAAACCACATATTGAGGAACAAAGAGAACAAATTGGAGAATTAAATGAATCCCAAGATAAAATTTCCAAAATATTGTACAAAATAATTATATTTGAAGAAGTAGGTTTAAGAAAATAAACTGGATTTTAGAGGGTAGAAATTTATATTTTCAACATCCCTTTGGGCATAAAATGATGTCACAGGATAGCCGGTGGTTTGATGAAGCACTCATGTCCCACTAGTAATCTCACTGACTGGTGGGTATCAATAGATGGCTGGTGGGATTCCGATTTAATTAAAAGGATATTACCCCAGGAATAAGCTACATGGTTTCTCTAAATCATTTTCTTTAATTAAGGCCACTACTAACCTTCTCTAGTCTACCTACTCCTTGACCCTATGAACCTCCAGAATCACCATTCTAAACCAAAAACATGGCTTCTTGACATAATTTAAAATGTTTTATAAAACAAATATAAATAGATAAAGTAACTCGGTAAAATATGGGGTCTTACATCCATCCCACTGTATAATAACTCAACTAATAGATGTTTTTACATGTATTACTGAGGGGTACCATTGAAAAGAATAATCCAAATTTACTTTATATCTAACTCCATCTCCCATGTATCCTTCTACACATGAAGATACTACCACTATACTCACACTAGGGAAAAATAATGTATTTTTTATTCATCTCATTGTAGTCCATGATACAAATTAGATACACCTCAAAGTGTTCATAAAAATCATTCTTAGAATCCTCAATATCTTTTATTTGGTATATATTAGTGTGAAATTTCTAAAACTGTGACACATGAAACATGTCATTCATGGAATTTTAGAATCATATAATATCCAATAGGCATGCCACTAGAATGATCCTCATGACTATGTTATGAAAGATAATAGTTATGGTATTTATTTTAACTTCTTCCAAATACAGTGACTCCCCAGCTTAGGAGATGCCTAAAAAAGATAAACAATATTAAATTTAAGTGGTAACCTCTGATAATCAACTCAGATTTATATAATATCTATATAATTTCAACCCACTTTATAATCATCTAAACCAAGTATGATTTCTCCTATATGAGACTACATTTAATAATTTATGACTCACCTTATTATAATTAGAATAAAGGAGAGGGAAAAATTTATATAAAGCATAAAGTATATCCATTTGAACCAATTAATGGAGGATGCTATTAATATTAAACTATATAAGTTATAGATGATTACATGAAGAAAAAATGCATCCTAAAACATAGACAGCTTTAATTTCCACCATGATATAGATAATAATTTTATTTTTTCTATTAGTATGAGGATTATAGGTTGTTCCCATAAATGAATTTGATCCCAATTCAAGATTAAAGACATTTTAGAACCATGATGTAAAATGAGGATTTTTATTGAAGTGGATACTCTTCAAAAAAATCCAAAAACTAAATATCTACCACACATACAGGTTATCTAAGTCATCATTGTTAATGGTGTCCATGTGAGAAATGAAATTTCATAACATCATAAATCAATTCACAATCACCCATAATCCTTTTATTTTCCTTAGGGACATAGATAATATTATAAGATAGCCTATGGTGATATCATACCACTTTTTTATGAATGGGGAAAATAAATAACAACATACTTGTATCATAATGCTTAACCTTCCCCATCTCATAGGTGAAGCATCACACCATAAAGACGAATATATCATTCTTCATCTATGGACACTAGTATTTCTTATGGAGATAATGATATATATTTTTCAAAAATTGAATCAACATCCATTTAAAAGTATGGAATTACATCAATAGCTCCTTGAATATACATGTTGGAACCCTGAAATATTAATAGATATGTTAAACCTCATTGATATAAAGGGACCAAGATGGTTGTGTAACCTTGATATATATATTTTCACATATGTATAAACCCTATGTCTCTTATGATTTCCACATCTTCATCTGATTCGTAAAGTGATGAAATAATAGAGGTTTATTTAATAGGTATTATCTATTGAGTCTGTTAAATATGCCGATGAATTTTTTAAAATAGTATCATCATCCACAACTCATAACCTAATTCCCAAAATTACTCATAAAATTTATTTTTAATGAAGTAATTGGAAATTATGTTATCATTTCTAGGAGTGTAATTCATCTTGAAAATAAAATATTACAGATACGAGACCCACCTCTTCAATCAATGGGTTAGGTCTCACTATGAATCAATGTAATTCAAGATCATGTGATCCATGTAGACCACAAATATCATTCCCAAAATATTATTCAACCCATATGATAGGGTTTTTACCACCTCATCTAACATCAATTCATAATAATGATAATTCCACTCTGGAGATCCACCTACCAAGATCTATAATAAACAAATCTATCATCCTGCATCAAAAATTTTATATGCCCAAATTGTTATGTGTAACAATAAATATTATAAAAATTTCCTATATATTGTAAGAACATGACTTATTTCTAGGTGAAATTTCTCTTAAATTATTGGAAATCATCCTCAAGATTATAATATTATAAAAACATCTCCCTTTCTTTATCATAATATACTCGGTTCTTCTCGATGGAATAATAATTAGATAAAATATTGGTAATCACCTACCAAACCCTATAATATCTTAATCTTTAAAAGATTATTTGGTATATGCAAATAAAAAACGATTTCACCTTATCTATGTACATTGAAACTCCATCCACTAAGACAATATAGCCCAACATGTTTATATTGTCAAATCAAAAATAAAATTTAGATGGATTGGTGTATAGGTTAAGATATATCACTATACAATGGATTATGTCATAATATTGAAAATATTCCTATTTATATTGGATTATAGAAATATTTCATTGACAAAAACCACAACAATATTATCTAAATACATATTTATGATCTGATTTATCATGGCCATGAATACCACTAGTTTATTCTTCAGACCAAATAAGATTACCAAGAAGTCATACAAGAAATAACTCCTCATAAATATAATCTAGGTTATATATGATGGTCTCACAATTAATTGATAGCACATTTACCTCAATTCAATCATATATAATATCAAAATATATCTCATAAAATTCAAATAGATCATCAATATGTGGTTGGAGATGCATGTTCTTAACTGCCTTTTAGTTCATTCTATAATTACAAAAATCTAGACTCAATGTTTCATATTATTATTTTATAATAACATTATTAATCTCAATGGTTTTATACTATGGTAAATGAATCATTTCTATTATAGATCCCATAACATAACATTAAACTCCCTAAGCTCTATTATTTCTATTTGGTAGGGAAGGTGAAAAATAGGTTCTACTCCTAGAAGTATCTAAATTGGAAATGTTATATATTGGATGGGTGGTCATCTATATAAATATTTAGTAAAAAGTTCATGAAATTGATACACTATTGTAGGAATCATATCCCAATGAAACTCACCATTGTCTAGGATAAGTCATGCTACCCAGTCTATGAGCCAATTCAATTTTCATTGAAGTGGTGACATAGAACCAACCTGATGATCCCATTCAACTCTATAAACATATTTATACTCATTTAGAGATAAAAATATCACTCCATTATAATAATAGTTGATATAACCCAGAAATAATTATATCCAATCCATACCCAAAATTAAATTGAATATATCCATTTATAGAAAAAGTAGATCCCAAAAAAAATTATAGCCTATAATTACTAAAGAAAATTAATTTCAAAATAGTATTACCAATTATTATAAAAATAATAGTGTAATTATTTATATAACTATGAGATCTTGTGTTATTCTAAGATTGGTTTTTCCAAAGGAATTTGAAAGTTTAATTACCTAGTGGGTAAAATATTAATTAGAGATTAGGAATCAGAATTTGAAGGATGTAATGCCTCTAAATATGTTTTTTAGATGTGGTTTAAGTATTTGAAGATGGATATTAGGTTTTGGTATCATAATGGGGGTTTATATTAAAAAATAACTGTTTTGGAAAGGTACAACCAATGTCACATTAATGGAAAATTGTTATTTCTAACCATGCAGCCGATCCCTGTGACCTAGTGTGTATAAGAGAACAATTTAGGAAATAATTTAGAAGGATATGGGAAATTTTGTGGGGCTATGCATTTTTTTATAGACACATAGATGGTTTGTGTATGGTTTGGCTTACCGTACATTACAACCATACACATTAAAGGTACTTGTGTATAGTATCACGTCACGGTTGGTGCACAATTTTCTAAAAATTGTCTCCTTTCCAAGAGGCTTATTAAAAATTGGAAAATATCACTTCTCATTCAAACCATAATGTTGGTTACCCTATTTTCTCCCTCAATTTTCGAAGAGCCTCTCCACATGTTCCAACATTTTCCCCCGTCCTTCATAGTAGTTTATCATCATTTTTTTAATCAAATGTAATAAAATTTTTGGAAACCTTGATGTAATCCTACAACTCTGATAGACTCTATTGATATATGTTTATTATCCTTATAATCATGAATTCTCTTATTGTGGATTTTAATTATTATTATATTATATCTTAGTAGAATCCAATACTTATGTTCTTTCTATTTCTTTTCATAGGAAGTGGATACCCTAGGATGCCTCATGCACTTCATCACAATTCATTTAGTTGAGGTATGCCACTCCATTTAATTTTAAAATTAAATTAATTTTTAAATATATTTTTTAGTTGTCCTGTTGATTTATAGAATTAGGTATTATAACAAATTAATTGTTTTAAATTTATTAGGGGTTTTTTATTAGTGTTTTTTCTCTTCTCATATGCTACATAATTAAATCATGCGGTTTTAATTCTTATGAAAATATGGTTTCTATTGTTTAAATTGGTTATAGCCTATTTTTTTAATTAATTAATTCTTGTAGTAATAATTTAATAATTTTGATGCTTTTATTGTTATGAAGGAACTTATACATCCGGGTGATCTTGGATTGGATTTATTAGATACTAAAATCCCTATGAAAAAAATGGAATGCTTCCAAAAGATTGGTGTTATGTTTTACATATGATATAGTAATTATTCATAATTAAGGTATCAAGTGTATTATTTGTATTTACATTAATGGAAATTCCCCCAATAAAAACATATTCATTGGATATACTAAATTAAATGATATTGAGTTATCTTAAATGTATGAAATATCAGGTTCACTAAAAACCCCTATGAACTTGTTATATACCATGAACTGAGACTATGAATGGTACCCGAGATCCCCTGTTGGATATATCAACTGATGAACTGACATAGGTATCCCTATGGGGTATTCTTCTGTTTATGTGTGAACCTCTATAAACCTATGTAGGATTTTTTTTATTAAGTGAAAAACATCATAACAAAGTGGGTTCAACAATGCTTGACTAAAACTAACCCAGTGAGTTATGGTTTTTTGGTAAATATGGTATCGGTTGTCTCCTTAGAACTGGTACAAAACATTTTAGTCCAAGGATCAATGGAATTAGTGGTGGGTTTATCCATTCATCCACACTCACTCATTAATTTTGGCATTCACTTGGACACTATTTATGTAGCTATAATTCCTAATGTTGTTTCCTTTTATTTTTTTAGTTGGCTAGATGAGATACGATTTAGATGGGGATTCATAAAGGTACTTATAGGGATCTTGATTAAGAGGATTACTAATTTGGGAAGAATAGAAATACTTCTTGGGATCTGACAGTTCATCCTGTGTGATTGATTATATTATTGAGGATTCAAAAACGTACATCACATAATCTATAATTTTAGCATTACATGATCAGATGGTGGACATGAAGATCCTCATCATTTATTGGATATTGTTTTTGATGAATCTACATGTCAATAATTCAATTATATAATGGATTATTATTCTAAAATTGAGTGAATCCTAGGATTCTCCATTGGATCGGGCAGACACACCATTATGAAACTGATTGGACATGTTTGGTAGTTTGGTCTTCAGTTAGTAATTGAATACATAATAATCTTTCAATATGATATGAAGATCATTACTTAGAGGTAGACTAAGGGTAATAACCTTAGAGACCATCTAATATTCAATGTTTTGATTTAGCTATGGGTTGATACCTAGGTGTTAGAGCTCATAACCAGTTTATATTATTGAATATTATATTATGAAAATTAGAGTCATTTATATGATATCAAGATACTAACTGGAATACATAATTATATTTATTTGAGGATATTATGGGTGATCCACGGGTTAGGAAATGTATCCCCTAGTGGTTATGTAGATATATTAGATAAATCCGGATGTATGATAAAGATGATATCTTTAATAGGGATTATAGACCTAATGATCGAGAGGGTTATACATGTCTTGAGTGGTACAACTTCTATCTCCCTACCTCATTTAATGGATTTTATATTGATTGGGTTTATAAACCCAATGATCGACTATAGTTTTATTGTATTCTTTATTTCTAGTTTTTTCCTAGCTAGGTTGATCATGTTTCATGAGAATTCCATTATGAAATCATTTCATTCTATGAAATTTTTGTTTGAGTTTATTTCAAATAGTTAATTATCATTACTTTTGTAATCATGATAATTTTGTAACACATGATTACACTGCATTTACTGGATATTTATAGGATCACATTGTTGTCTCCCTAAAAAAATTTGACCACAGGGCTTACTCAGGTCATTATTTCTATGCGGACCAAAGAAGACATTTACTTGATTGCAGGCACAGAAAGGGATAGTACCTAAGACATATTGATAGTGTTTTCTTAGATATGTACATGAATTTTGAGTATGTGGTTTATCTTGGAGTAGGAATTATAACCATATACTTTTATTTATGTTTCATTAATGTACTCTTAGTAATGTGGTCTTTCTATTAGGTTATTAGTGTATCATGTATGACCTAGATGTTCAAGCCTTTAATACATTCCATTTATTATAATAGCATGCTTTTTTTAGTTAATTTAAAAATTCCACATTTTTATTATTTATTGTTTTGAATGATGTTGTGATAATTATTTTATTTTATTACTATGATGTGAGGGAATAGTTTCCCTGCCATCACACCTTAGTCCCTCATTACAAGTCCGTATTCACTAGAACACAAAGAGGCAAGTTAGATTCATTTTCACTGACAGTTCAATTAATGTTCATTGAGTAAATTTGGTTGGGATGTGAAAATATGGAATTAGATATATTTTGTTTCACACTGTATTACTATGTGTAAAATGGTAGACATGAGTGTTAGGAATATTTTGGAACCAATGATTGATACTTTACTGGTGCATTGAGAACACTTGTTCATGTAAGAATTACTAATTTCTAGTGATTTGTGATTTCTATTCTTGATAAATGATGTTATATTTGTATTTGAATTTCATATTTATAGACACACTCATTGTGTTGAGTTAAGATATATAAGGATTTATTCATATCATCCCTTTACAGAGATGATGGTGAATCATTTTTACTCTTGTATAGCAATGGAAAGAGGTATCTCATGCATCATATGTGGAACATAGGTTCTACATGTTATATAGAAGTAAGATTTTGATTCTACTAATGAAAGAAGGTAAAAATTTAAAGATTAATAGTTACCTAAATATTTATTTTCCATATAGTAAAATGGTTTTATTATACTCAATTAGAACAATATGTTTATATATTTCTTTCTAACAGAAAGTTATTTGGAACTATGTTTTAACATTCAACGTTGAGGATGATTACTCATTCAACATGAAAAAGGGGTGTCGTGGCCCTAATAAGATAGTGTTGGAATTTGATTCCTTTTATGTATACCGATTTTTTTTTGTTTTCAGATGTGGTTAACTAAATTCTTAACAACATACATGGATTTTTCCACCCATCATGTTATGATATTTTTTTAAAAGAAATTCATACCTGATAACCTAGTAAGATAATCTTATAAGATAATGGTAGGTAACTAAATGTTCATACTCAACTAGACCTTTAGGGGGTATTAATTTGTGTGGATGACATGTGAGTGTGAGTCCATTACCTTTTCTATGTTCATATCATGACAATTTATGGCGCCATTCCCTTATGAGGAATCTTGGTAGAGATCAGGACCTCTGGAGACTGCTGATTGGAAGGTAATGATATTATAGTTCTTCTTAATGATATCAGTTATCAATGGATTGTAAATAAATGGGGTTTCCAATTACAACATATTTGGTGTCTCTTTTTTATAACTTGGAAAATGAAAAACATTATAATTTAACCCATTTTGATAGGTTTTCACCATAGTAGGTAGATATTATCATAACCTATCTAATAGAGTGTTAGTAGTAATGTTATATTATAGGGAACCAACCATATCATACAAAAATGTTACATAATTTTTTTTCGATATTCTTTAAATTAGAAAAACCCATGTGTGAGGATCATAATAGTTTAGTTCCTTTGGAAAAAATCAAACATATACACTGGATCATAAGTGAACCACATATTCTCCCACTACATGATTCATAACTAACGCCCTTATTAGAAATATAAAACATAATAAATTTCTTCATAACCTATGAAATTGAAATATAAGAAAAGGGTGATCTAATACGACAATTAAGGGTAATAAAGGGAGATATATAAGAATAATAAGAGCATAAGGGCATGAAGATATGGGAATAAAATTTTAAAACCTTACCATTTATATAAAAAATCATAATATTGAATGATTGAATAAATAATGGTTTATTATGACACATTAATTATAATATTATCAAATAACATTATCTATGAATTTCGAAATTTTGAATAAGTCATAGGTTTGTGGAATACACATAATATTAGATATTCATTTCCATATTATTCATGTCTCAGTACCTAGGCTATCATATTAGAATGGGATTAATCCCCAAACCAATATAGTAGTCAGGGCTTACTATTAAGACCATTATAGCAGACAAAGTCCTTTACTGAACAAGTTTCACCCTCTGTTCTATTCCTGTATTATTGAAAATCATTCTCTCCCCATTCCAACCATGTCTTACTAAACCAGGATCACTGCATTACAGTCCTCTATTAATTAACTTGGTACCATCCCCATGCTATTTCTCTTTGACTCATGAGATATAAATCCTTACCCAATGAATTTTAGGGATTTACAGGTCCAACCCATATTTTAATATAATATGACTATTGTACTTGGTAACAACGTAAACAAATTTAGTTAATGAAAATCAGTCAATTGTGTTACACAATATCATAAACAATTAATTATATTAGAAAAAATTAAATAAAATGGGTTTGAAAAACATTTCAGCATAACATGACATGTTTAAAATAAGCATTTTTTCTAATCGTTTTATCTTATCTTTAAAGCATAACCCGTAGAAAAAGATATGATTTTCATTAGAATTTTATCATTGTATAATCCATGGAAGAAAAATGGGTTTCATAAAAGTATTTTAATCATAAAAAATCATTAATATAAAGAATAATAATTATTTCATTGGAACATATCCCCATTAAAGAATATATAACAAAAAATAATGTCATCATTTATATAAAATAATTTGAAAACATTACTTGGGTAATGTTTGAGGGAAAATATATTTTCATTGAAATTAATTTTTTTAAACACAAAATTATGAAAATATATTTATTTTAAAATAAATTTGAAAAATTATAAAAGATTATTTTAAAAGAATCATTTAATAAAATTCATTAAGAAAATATTGATTCTTCTTTGAAAAATGATTTTTAAAACATTAAAAACATTAAAAATTCCTTCCACTTTGTAATATTTAATTTTATACCATAAATTTACCAACTATTAAGGAATTAATTTTCATTTAGAGTAAAATTTAGTAATTTTAAAGGATGATTGAAATCCCTAAGCAGTCATGATATCATGAAATATTATTCATTCCATGCATATTACAAGTAATTATTCTTATCATAATATCAGTAAAATCCAAAAGAGAATTGTATTGGAATCAAAAATAAAGATTCAATTTAATTTTTTTCATAAATTTTAAAACACGAGTACAAATTTCTTTTAAAAGTTATTGTATGATAATAATATTATTTTTATATCATTTATAAAAATCATGGTTTTTTATGAAAATAAATTTCCAACTGTATATAGAAATAAAGTAATATTTTATTTAAAAATTCATGACATTACTAATTTAAAAATAGTGGAAATATGGTACTATTACCTGAATAATTCATGAATAAACATAGGTTAAGAAAATGAATTTGTTTCTTGATATATATATCATAATATTTCATCATAATCATTAAAAATTCTGATAAGCGCTGATATTTCAACATATAAATCTTGAAAATCTGATAACATTGAATCATAATCCCCATGAGTGAGTAAAAAATAAAAAATAAAATATCATGGGTATAATTAAATTCATTATATTAAATTTAAATTTTTCTACATATTCATATAAGGAAATAATAAAGATACATAACAAAACTTATATCTCAAATAAAGAAAATTGAGAAAAGAAATCCCTTACTGCTTGAGTAAATTTTGAATCCTAATACCCTATAATAAAATAAAATCAAAAGATACATTAATTAACATTATATTATGTACATTAATGATACCTCATGTGATAGTTAAGTAAAAACCAAAAATAAAATAAAATATTGGTCAATGTGGCAGAATTATCTTATAAAATAAGTGAGAGTAGAAATTACCTTACCTTAAGTCATGAATGTCATCATTCACATTCAAATCACCTTTAAAATAAATAAAAGTTTATTATAAATTTATTAATTAACTATATTCATTTATATCATACCATATATGGTTTAATTATGATTTTTATTACATTCTTATTAACAATTCAGTGTTAATGTCATGTTTGAGGCAATAACTACTTCGTATTTTTTATTTGTTTCTATTTGTTAATTTTTGTTTATCATACCTAGATAATTATTTGATCATATTCATAATGATATAAATTATATAAATATCATATATATTTAGCATAAATTTATTTATGGTAATCCATGAAGCATTTTGATATAAAAAAATATATTGTTCATCGATGGTGGTTAGTCATACAGCGGATAAATGTTTTTTCAATTATCATATTTTATTAAAAAAATAAATAAATTTTTATAATTTAAAATTTTTATTTTCTTAATTCAAGTCATATATCATCTTTAATCCTATCATTAATACCTTTCATGTGAACTGTGAATGAATCACATCACTTTGCGAGGTGGTACCCTCCTTAAACGTGAGTGGTGTTATCATATTACAAAAAAATAAATAGTAAAAATGTATGTGTGGGGTAATATTTAAAAAATAATAATTTTTTAATAAATAATATATATTTCAAGAAAATATTAATTATGAATAGACATGAGAGGTGGTAATTGAAAAATTAATGATATTGGTTAGTGTGGTTTTAGTCCACCGTACACACGAATGATGATTTCATAAACCATTTTATGGAAGTTTATATAGTTTTATACCATGAACATGACATAAAAACATATCACTGGATTGTATAATATTAATGTTTTATTTATTAATGGTTTAATATAAATTTATGTGGTTATAGGAATAAATAAAACAAAAACACTTATTGATGAATGTTACCTCTTCTTCTGGTATCGTCATTTGTTTTGCAATAAAATAATTCCTAGGATGTTTTTATACCAAATATATGGATTCTAGGATGTGGGGATAGAATTTTATATGGTATTTGGCATGTTCTTGGCCAAACCAAAATGGTTATCCTGTTTATAATGTAGAAGATAGTGTGTAGACTTTTATAAGTGGGGGTGAATACTCACTTTGTATTTTTGATAATAATTGAGTGATCCCACATTCATAATATGTCAAAAGGGTAAAATATTTATAAACTTATAATCTTATACATTAAAAGGAAAATATATTTCAATATAATATATTTTTAAAATGTTTATTGTAAATTTTGGCCCTTATATTTTGAGTTTAATTCACTGGTAAACTCATGTTTAGCTTAACCGTGAAAATTAATTTTTACAAAATTGAAAAAAGATTATGTAAAAAATAAATTTTCTTCAGTTACTTAATATAAACTATTATTACTCCAAATATGGAATAAAATTTCAAAATTCATTTCATGTATGTGGAAAACATTCATTTGAAATTAATCCTCCGAACGCAATAAGGAAGACATGTTTTATGGAAAAATGATTAAAAGATTTAAAGGTTTATTATAAAAATTATATATGAAAATAATTTAAATGACTTAAATTGGATTAATTGATATAAAATTTTACTAATTTTACATTAAAACAAATTCATTATATAATTTAATGTTATAAATATATTAAAAAAATGTAGTTTTCAATTAAAATTATGTATATTTCATTATTCACCACAAATAATATTTTAAAAAAATTATAAAAAATCACCATAAAAAATAGTTCCATTGTGATATAAAAAAATAAAAAAAATACAAATAATGATTCTATAATTTTAATGAATTAAACTAAAAACCCTACAGGGGCGATGAAAAATATATTTTTTAGAAATGTATTTTTTTAATAGATATGATGATTTTATATTAACATGATGTCTAATAATAATTATTGTATGAATATAAATTAATATTTATTATTATATAATATATAAATTTAATTTAAAACATTCCTCATTGGGTAAATTTTTTATTAATTAAAATAGATAAAAATCATGCACTTTAAAAAAAATTCAGAAAGAAAAAACCCTCTTTTATACCCTAAAAACATATACTTAAATTCAATATAAAGTTGATTAAAAAGTGTATATATAGATTAAATATAACCAAATTATTATTATTTAACTTTAAAAGAAAATGTTTAATTTTAATTATATTATTTAATGAAAATAATTTAGTGTTTTATGAAAATCATTATTTTCAATATTCATTGAAAAAATTCTATTTTATAATAAATAGCAAAAGTTCACCACGAGTTAATTTTGATATGATGATTTAACAATTATATTTGATTTTATAAAATAAATTTTCAAAAACATCTATAAATTTAATATATAATTTTTTTATAAAAATCAATAAAAATCATTTTTGAAGAAAACAAATTTTTGATGAATATAATTACTTTACTAAAATTTTATCTATTTGTTACTAAGAATTTATAAATAAATTTTTAATGAGTATGAAAATTACAAGAATATTTCATAATTTAGTTTATAAAATTTATTCCTACCTATTCAATGGATATATTATCATGTTCATATTTAAAATAATACTATTCCATGGTTCATTGAAGGTCAATGTTGTGTGTCATTCACACTATCATTTTAACGTATAACAAAATCCAAACATAGTGTTGCATAAAATGAAATATATAAATAGTATTAAATGTAATTAAATATAAAATTATTGTTGTTTTAAATGTAAAATATCAAAAAATAATAAATATAAATAAAATAATTCACATAATCTAGGAGTTTTATATTATACCCCCCCCCCCCCACAAAAATGAATTTCAGCCATGAAATTTTTATCTGTTATCAGTGTTTAACAAGTATAAAATTCCTCTATAGAAACTCACATCGTTAAAAAGAATAATAAAAAATTCCGTAATATGGTTGTTTTAAAGAATAACAGTTATCCAATGTAACCCATAACTAGGTTTCCATGTAGGATAACCTAGGTGGAAACTGATTATTTTCAAATGAAAGAAAATCATAAAAAATTATAGAGAGCGGTGGAGATCATTGATAACATGAAAGTGAGTGGTCCAGAGAAGGTTAATGAAAAAAACCGGAAACCAAATATGGGTGAAAAAGTTCATTGATATCATCAAAAATGATTAAAATAGGACAATATTTTATTTCAAGATCCACTTATTTATGTTGGAGAATTTTTACAAGATGATATTCTTGCTTGATTTCATTTCGCTTCATAAGAAAAATATCAACCTTTGGTTGGGCCATGATCAATTTCTACATCATCTCTTACTCTAAAAATGAAGGTGAATTTTTAATATCTAAATTTCCATTGTATCACAAGATTAATAAATAATGATAATTCATTCATTTTATGTATTATTAAAAAAGGATATCTCTAGTTATCCAATATGAATAATGATAGTGTAGTAAATTTATATGTTAATCTCTAAAATCTCTTCCAAATTCCAACTTATTCCATTTCATAAATGGTTAACCATAACACCCTTCATAAATAGTAAAATCCCCAAATTTTGAATTAAGGTCACTAAATTTTTCAAAATCAACTTTATATTACAACCATATATGTCCTAATGCATCTCATGATTGTCACATGCCAAACATGTGAGTTTGTTAATCATGAATGCTCTTTAAACTTAGTAATAATATTAATTACCACCGAATCTCAATGAAAACATTCATGATACCTAATATATTTAATTAAAACTAATATTATTAACTAAATTGAATTGATCTAATAAATTTTTAAAATTCCATTAATGATAACATAAAACCAATTTTCCACAAATCATTAATAAGTTCCAAAGTCATCTATGTAATCCAATTTACATTATCCAGATCAGTCATATATTTATCAAAAAATAATTTTCTAAACATCTATAAAATATTATGGAATATAGTTCCATTAATAATGTGTTACTCTTGAATAAAACCATTATATTAAATCAATTTTATTGGTCATTAGCATCATTAAACATATTCTTTCAAATCCTTAATGAGAAAGTGAAACTTAAAACCCATTATATATTTCACAATTCATATAACATAAATCTTGAATCCAAATATATAGACACTTCAACCATCCCCTTCAATTATTATTGAGGAATAGTTCATTCTTTGGTCAACAATTTAATTCTTCGGTTAAGGAATTGAGTTGATAAATGGCCATGTTCAACACACATAATACATTGAACTCCTCGAGAATTTTTCACTATATAACCTTATTTTCAACATTGATAACATCTATCCCTTCATTTGAGATATTAATTCAGGTTATTATTTTAACCTTTTTAACATATGGGATTATTAATTGTTTTCTACTATGATAATTTCCACTTAAACATTCTTCGAATTATATAGTCCACTTATTCAATGTGTTAAGAATCTCACAACTATTTATTTTGTTAATCATATATCGTGATAGTGGATTAGGTATATTCATAATATATTAATATATAGTCATCATCCAATTTGGTTTCTCATAGTATCTGAATTTTCTATTATACTCAATGTAAACAAGATTCACTATGATTATATTAATTTCCTAAAACTAAAAAAACATACTATGAGAAAAAATAATCATAGTGGGGGATAGCTAATTATAAAAATCACTTATAGTGTGTCTAAATCAAGTCAGTTGCTTTCTAATATATGACAACTTAGTTTTATCCTAGGTTATTCATATTATTCATCTATTTTAATACTTCATGATTGTTCATAATGAGTTTGTGAATTTCCATATCATATCCCTTAGGAGTGGCGAAACAGGTGTGCAGTAATGTGCGTTATTGGGAACCAATTTTAGATCATGTTAAGATAAATATAGCGTTTTCAGGGTTTTAACCAATATGTACATATCATATAGACCAATATACATTTATAGTATCTTGGAGTGGATTTAATTTATTGAAAACTAATTCCAATATCCTTTAACAAAATTCAAGGATGTTTTATTATACTTTGACTAATCCTTAATCTTATCTTTATAGACATCACTAGAAATATCTATAGAAATATACCAGGGGATCTTACTAATTTTCTCCCATCGTAATTTCTAGAGGTTAAGGAAACCTTTCGGTTGATATAAAATTCAGTTACCCGGACATATCATACATATATATTATAGAATTTTTCATTAATATTCATTACATTATACAAACACATTATTAAAGACCATAATTTTTTAATGTCATTGGAAACTCAAAAACAGAAATATTCATCCATAAGTGAACCAGGTCATCTCCCAATACACTATTGATAAATATCACCCATCTAAGACATATCAATGTTATTAAATTTCTTCATAATATTGGGATATGAAATAGATTAAAAGGATGATATCAAATGGCCAATATGGGTAAACAAAGAAGATAAGTATGCATAATATAGGAATATGTGTATGAGAAACTGATAATAACATTTGATAATAATACTTTTCATGTCAATGGTCTTCATATTGAATCATGGTATAAATATTGGATGTTCATAATACATGAATCCTAGGAAAATCAATTAAAATGATCCATGAGAGTAGAATATTGGCATAAGCCATGGATTTTTGAAATTCATATATGAAGATAAAATCATCTCCATATTTATCAAGTTTCACTACCAATTTAACCATATTTTAATGGGTTCACTCAAAAAACCATCGTAGTAATCTTGGTTGACATCCAAGACCATCATAGTGGATAAATTTACTTAACTAATAGAGTTTACCCCCTGTTCCAGTCATGTCTTACTAAACACGGTTCTCCCACATTCTAGTCCCAACTCACTAAACTGAGTTCACTCCCCATTCCAGTCCTCTCTTATATAATTTGGTTCACTACCCATTATAATCCAATCTCCCTCACAAGATATTAATCTTTACCCAATTTATTCTAGGGATATATAAATCCCACCTATCACAGTTCATTACATAACTAATGTCCTTGGTTATAAAGTAATCAACCACCTTGGTTATAATGTAACTATTGTCACATAATTAAAATCTTACATATGTGTTCCACAATATCATAAAAAAATCATCATATCAAAACCATTGAATTGATATGGGTTTTATAAATATTTCATCATAATAAGAACTAAGGAAAATAAATAGGATTCATAAAAATTTCATCATTTTATCAAATAATAAACCATATAAAAAGAATAATATTTATTAACCATTTTATCATGGTATAACCCATGGAAGGGAAATGGATTTCACAAAAATAATGGCATCATCAACACAAACCATTTAGAAAAAAAGTAAGAATGGTATCCTTAGATAATATCCATAGTAAATCATAAGTAACCTTAAAGAAATTCATCTTAGATGGAAAATAATTTTTGATGGCTATTTGAAACATTTGTTGAGGAAAATAACATTTCATTGAAAATATATTTTTCTAAATCATTATTAAAATACCTTTTATTTAAAAAAACCCCTTGAAATTTTATAATTTAATATTTTTAAAGTATCATTTAAAAAATTTATTGTGGAAAATATCATTTTCTCTTGGAAAAATTCTGGTTAAAACAAAAAACACATTCATTATAGATTTCACTTCGAACTAATTTAATTAAAATTTTAAAATTTCTGAAATATTGAAAAAAATATAAATTTAAAAAATTGAAAACTGGAAAAGGATAATTCAAATCATTTATAGTTCATGATATTGTGAAATATTGTTCCTGTAGTTTGTGTCAAAAATAATGATTCCTTTCGCATTTTAGGAAAAAGAGAAATGGGAATTATTAGGAAAGTGATATGATGTTTCCTTTCAAATAATTTATGTAAAAATTCAATCATGTGTAAAAACTGCCAATTTAAAAATAATAGTAAAATACTACTGCAAAATAGGTCATTAACAATGCTAAAAATGTACTTTATCTACGATAGAGAAGCGTTGATTACTATAAGTAGATTAAAATCTTGAGTCTGTTATTAGTGCTAGAAAGGTACTGATTAAGGGGCATACAGCTGTGTGAGGTAATAACACACTATAGCACTAGTGAAGTGTGTTATAATAGCACACCACAGCACCAAAAACATGATGGAATCAGAAAAATAAATAAAAATATATAATTTAAACAATGAGATAACAATCTTGGCTTGTTTTCATGTTTTTCACAATGTGATTCTCTTTTTAAACTAAAATGATACTAATATATTGAAAAAACACACATAGAGTATTACCAATCACAATATGCATCAGATTGAGGAGAATATTATTCTTGTACATCTAAAATAACTTATGGATCATTTTCCTAAAGTATCAAAACTATCTGAATGTGTTTTCTCATTTTTGAGTACCTTACTTTTATTTTTTACTAAAATGTCATTTTATACTCAAAACATGAACATTTTCTCACACTATTCCTATAGTGAGTTGTATTTACATGTTACTTTTTCCTAAAAGTCACAAATGACTTATGAATTATTTCACTACATTATAAAGAAAATCTGAGTTCTTTTTCATAGTTTTAAGTAAGTGACATTTTTCAAACTAAAATTTTGATTTTAAACTGAAAACTAACTCCTTCAGTAATATGGACACATCGTGTACCATATTGAGGTGTGGATAATTCATACTTGTTAAAAATGACTTATAAATTGTTATCAAAAAGTATAAAAAAATGAATTCTCCTTATTGGTTTTGTGTAGGTGAGTTTTCCTATTTACTACAAATGATTTCAATTTTTAATAAAAATATTAACTTTGAGTCATATATGCCACACCATACATCAGATTGGGGTGTGAATAATTCATAAACATAAAAAATGTCTTATGTATCATTTTTATAATGGTTCGAAATAATCCAAATATGTTTACTATTTTTTTAGTTTGTCACTTTTCTTTTTTGACTCATACAGATCACATCGTGTATCTCATTTTGAAATGATACTGATTCCTACACATCAATAATTAATTATTAATACATTTACAAAATTATAATATAAATCTGAGTTTTTTTTCTTATTATAAAATGAGTGGCATTTTTTAAACTAAATTGTCGGTTTTAAACTGATAATAGACACATTGTGTCATCCGAGGCACAAAATATATCATATTGAGGTGGGGATGATTCATAAATATGACAATTAACTTATAGATCATTTCTCTAATCTATAAAAACAATATGAATTAATTTAATTGGTTTTCATTAGGTCAGTTCTCCTTTTTATTAAAATTAATATCATTTTTAAATAAAAATATGCATATAGAGTCATACCAGTCACACCACTCATAAAATTGAGGTACAAGTAATTCTTACATATCACAAATTACCTATATATTTTTTTTCTAACTTATAAAAAAATATGAATGAATTTTCTTAGTTTTGATTAGGCTAGTTTCCCTTTTTACTGGAAGTGATGTCATTTTTAAATAAAATGACAAACACGGAGTTATGTCGGTCACACCATGTATCAGATTATGGTGTGTATTATTCATACATGTCTCAAATGAAGTATTTATCAATTTAATATGGTATAAAAATAACCAAAATATTTTTTCTTGGTTTTTAGTACATCACTTGTTTTTACAGAAATGACATTTTCAATGGGATACACACACTTTGACCTATATTGACCTCATACTGTATCTGTTTGATGTGAGACTAATTCCTACATATTAAAAATAATTTATTAATCAATTTAATAAATTTTGAAGAAAATATAAGTGTTTTTTCGTTATCTTTTATTAGTATCATTTTAAAAAAAATGTTCATTTTAAACTGATAATGGACTCATTGAGTCATAACAGTCACACCGTCCATATAATTAAGGTGTGGATGATTTCTAAACATATAAAATGACCTATTTGTCATTTTATTAAATTATAAAAATCATAATATGATATATTAGTTTTTATTATGTCAATTTTCCTTTTTACAAAAATGTATGTCAATTTTAAACAAAAAGAAGAACTTGTAGTCATATTTATCACACCGTGTATCGGATTGAGGGGTGGCTAATTCCAAAATGTCCTAAAGTCTCAAGAAAATTCTAACATTAAATTTTACCACATCTCTATTACATTTATATGTCAAAATGACATCACTACAAATTGGCACAATACTCTTTTACAAAAAATTATTCTCATTGTTCAAAGTCAGAAGACTATAGGCTTTCA
Organism: Viscum album; assembly: GCA_963277665.1. NCBI lineage: Eukaryota > Viridiplantae > Streptophyta > Magnoliopsida > Santalales > Viscaceae > Viscum > Viscum album. The sequence goes on along the minus strand of OY728151.1, from coordinate 84,637,024 downwards.
ACAATGAGAATGGTTTTCTCTGAATAACATCAAACCAAAATACAGTGTTTATAGTTCGACAAATAAACAAAATGATAATAGAAAACATAGTAAAATTGGAATAAATATTCATTTTATCTCTATTGTGACATTTTTCAAATATATGAAATAAAGATACGGCTTCAAAAAAGTTATATGAAAAAAACTAAATAAGTATTAGATAAAAATGAAAAGAAAATTGAAATAAAAATAGTATATAAAATGAAGAAAATTTAATTAAATAAGTTGTAGGAATTAACCTTTTCTTTATGGTTGTATGAATTCATGATGAATTTTCTTATTTTTATTTTCATAGTTACTGGATCAATGTCCAATCCCTCACGAGTATGAGAAGCTTCGAACAAACCACCGCAACTCGAACAAAAGAGTCAACATGTAGAAGAAAACAATTATTATATGATTAATACTAAAAATAAATAAATAAAACATAAATATAAAAAAATATATTAATTCTATGGATAATGAATTTACTCAGAAAAAAAATGTTGACCATAGGGATATGCTGATGGTAAAGCAAGCTTGATGGTAAAAAAACACAAATAGTTTTCATCGAACAATCAATGAACGAGTGAGGAGGATAAGGATAAAGTAAGATAAATTTGATTGAAGATTATAATTGTCTGAGAGAATTTAAATATATATTATTATGTTCATAATATAATAATTTTGTACAACAAATAATAAATACACATAAAATATTCTTTATCAAAGGTGAATGTCTCCCATTTATGAGAATTACATGGATGGTAATCAGAGATTTCTTAAAGTGGAACCAAAATTAAATATTAAAGAATGGTCTGTTTTTATATGGATTAAAGTAAAACAAACATATTTTTTATTGTTTGTGTGATGAAATAAATGAAGTGATTTTTAAGAAGTATTAATGAGTGGTTTATCATTTAAAATATGGCTATGTTTTTATCAACTATATGAAATGCAAGAATGAATGAAAAAAATAAAAAACAATATCATTGGTGATTGGAAAGGTTTAGTGAAAACTCAAAGGAGTGAGACTCTACAAAAAGTCCTTATTTTTCCTCAATTTGAGCCTAAATAATTTAGAAAAGCTGAAAAAAGATGATAATTATATCAAATCTATACATGATTATCTTAATACGAGTAAGAAAAATGTGACATAGGGAGCTTAATCCAAATAATAACAATGAAGTCTTCTTATGGATCATGTTATTTAATATATTTTTTCAAAAAAAAACATTAGTTAAAAAATACACAAGTCTTTTAATTATTTTAATATTCTAATTATGTAAAAATTCATTACATAAAAGGTCATGGTAATAGATTGTAATGATAAATTTTTTTATGTCCTGTAATTTATATGGTCATATATGTGGGGAATAATATTACAAATTGATGGATATAAAATGGAATTTAGTGTATGTTATTTAACTATTAAATTCTATAAAATCAAAAATCCATAGTTAACCTAGAATTTCATTAAATTATTAAATCCAAAATTTTAAAGATTACTTGAAGTGAAATTCTAAAGGTGTAATGATTTTTTCCATGAAAACGAATTATTTCAACAAAATAGAATCTATTAAAACTCATTTATTAAATTTACTTCAATCAATGTTAATATTTTATGTTATCAAAGTTAGTTAAATCTAGTGGTATAAGATTTTTTTTAATGACTTATAATATTATTTAAAATTTAAATATTTGAGAGATTTTCTTGTTAAATAAGTTTATTTTCAATTAAAATATAAAATTTAGGAAAAGTTTGATCAATTTTAAAGGAATGAGAAAAATTAATTCAATAAAAAAATTTCAATTATTCTCCACCACATAATGAAACATTATTTTTTTTTCTCAAAATACCATGATGTTTAGGTTTTTCCTAGAAAATGACCCATTCGAACTGTTTATTTTTAGACTATATTTATACATCCAAAATCAAAATTTCAATTAATGTTTTCCTCAAAATCAATTTTTCATATATAATATATTCCAAATACTATATAACCTTATATTATTTTATTTATATTTTTATATAATTTAATACATATTATTTAAATTAAAATTTATTTATTATAATAATGAATACATTATATTTTTCATGAAGTAGTTAAATAAATAAGATAAGAAATAAAACATATATATTGTTTTTTTATGTCTAGTTTTACAGATTCGTCAGAATCATTTGATTGTTACATTTCATAAGTGACCCCTTAATATATCCCAGTCCTCCTGAAATAGATCATAGCCATCCTAAATAATTACATTATTTTGAAACCATATTTTAGTTCTCATTGTCCTAAGAAAAATTTTCATGAGGAACTCATTATATAGTTGGTCCCACGTGTCATATATTTTATCATCCATTTTTTGACACAACGTCTAGAATTACTTTTGAAATAGAAAGGGATAACCCTGTATTTCAGTTCATCCTCACTCAATCCTCTTAGTACCAATTTATTCACAACATCATATGAAACCCCAATGATGTCATATATTTTATCATCCAAGGTATTTTCATTGAATTATTCCAAAAAATTAACAACAACAACCGCTATATGGATGAATTTTTCATGATTTGGTGACTATAAATGGATATATGTCATGGAATATAGTTATAGAGAGCATATTATACTTCACAACAACAATACCCAACATTTGTTTTGATATATTACAAGTCTCATAGTACCAATGTTTTCCCTAGGATACCCACATGATATCGAAAAAGTTGATACTTTAATATATCTAAAAAATAGTGTATATTGGGTTGTTTTGTTATAGTATAGTGTAACTAGAATTCTTGGGATACACAGATTTTGGATGAGAATGTTTAGTGGATAACTAAGAGAAATTTGAGATATTTAAGAACATTTATTTCATTTATTTGAGGTTGTGTTCAACCCTTGACTCACTTGAGACTTATATTCAGGACTTGGAGTAGTCGGGTCCTTGATTATAGCCTTGATTGAAGCTTGGAGTTGACAATGAGGACTACCAGCATCAGGTTAGTTCCACATAGAGATTTGGATATCGGGAACTAGTTCATGATGGTTAGGGTTCTTAAATAGATTGTGACTCTTTAGCAGTGCTTCAAAAGAAGCGATGGTAATGATACCTTTTATCAGTGCTAATTTAATAAACACTGATAAAATGATTCTTTATCATCATTTTTTCTAGAGATGATAATGGTAATGATTTATCAGTGCTAGAAAAGTGCTCATTGATACATATAATATTTTTTTTAATAATAATTTTTTTTAACGTATAATTATTATATATAATTATAATATTTATAATAAAATTTTATGTAAAATAATAATTATATAATTCATTGAATAAATAATTATATAAAAATTTTTGAAACAAAAAATATGTTTTTAATCATGATTATAAATTTCAAAATAAAGTAAATATATATTTATAAATATTTTTATTTATTTATATTTTTTTACAAATGTATTTTTAACATAATTAAGTAATATTTAATATTTATCTCAACGATGAAAAAAATGAGTAAATTTGATTAATTAAAAATGAATACAATATTGAAAATTTGGATATGTTCGATTAATAGAAATCTTTAAAAAGTTAGATATATATTGAAATAAATATGCATACATATTGAAAATATTTAAATATTGTAAATATATATATATAATAAATAATATAAATTGATTAAATTCCAAAAAAAAATTGTTTGTGTGCCTATGTATATAAAAATGAATTAATTATGTATATGTGAATTCATTATAATACATTTTATCTATGTTATAAATTTGAAATCAAACGACATTCAATTTTGTCAATTACTTGAGGCAATTAGTCATGATTTTTAATTCATATTAATTTCTAATTATAAACCATTAATAAATAAATATATTATTATTCAATTTTATTAGTAAACAATATTTTTTATTAATTAAATCATATTTATATACATTAATAGATATCTATATATTTAATATATACTATTTATTAACATTATAAAGAATCAAGTAATTAATAAAATGTTTAATATTTTTCTCAATTTACTTAATTTTAATTTTGAGCTATGTAATTTTCATTTTTCATATATAAATATATTTAATAAATTATATTTATTATTATTTATAATATATATATATATATATTATAATTAATATATTCTTTTTTATCAATCATTATTTAATTATTAAAACTTTTATAATTTTTTAATAAACTCATTTTTATTTTTTATTTATTTAATTATTTCATTTTATTTATTGGGACCTTTATCAGTGCTAAAAAATCATATATAAATGATTCCTTCAAGATCACTAAAAAAGTTTCGATAAAGGGACCCTTTTTAGTGCTAAAAAACTAATAAATTGTTAAATTTATCAGTACTTTATTTATCGCTAATAAATATTCCATTTATCAGCACTTTTTTCTAGTGTTTATAAATACCCTTACTGTTAAACACTTGTTTTGTAAGATTACATTAAAAAAATGAAACATTTTTAGAAATCATGGTTTCAAAAGAAAATAGATTTTAAACCATCCAGAGAAAAAAAAAGGAATTTCTTAAAAAAACTTTATTAATTATCTCAAGTACCAAAGAGTGGAAAAATAGAACCATTACATGATCGTATCATAAATAATAAGAGTAGAATAAAATAAATGAGTTTAATGAGAGATAAATCTAAATATATCATCATTGAAACCATAATCATAAATAATCATGATAAACTATGAGACTAAGACATAAAACTCTTACCACTCTGGTAACCTTGAATCATAAGACACATGAGTGGGTAATAAAAAATTAAATATATAATATCATGAGGATATATAGATTCAAGATATTACATTTCAAATGGGATATATATACACTCTTTAGAATTATATAGTTGCATAACACAATATATGTCTTGAAAAAGGAAAAATAACACAAAAAATACATTATTGCTTGAGTAAATTTTGAATCATATTCCATAAGAATGAATTAAATAAATGAAAGAATTAGTTTTCATAAAATGAGGTATCATAATGATATATCATTTCTTAGGGATTTTTTTATACCACAAAAAATAAACGAGTGGTGAGTATGAAAAAAGTCTCTCAAAAATAAAAGTGAGAATAGAAATCCCCTAACCTAAAGTCTTGAATTATCTCATCCACTTTAAAACATCCTATATAATAAATTAAATATTATTATTAATATATAAATGAAACATGTTAATATATTTCAATCCATGCATGGTTTTCTTATGCATTTAATTACCCGTTTATTAATAATTTCATGTTAATGTCATGTTTTTGGAAATAACTACTTTGGTTTTCTTATATGTTTTGATTTATAATTTTTGGTCCCCTTAAATTGTTCATTTTTTAATAATATCTATAAATATAAACATAATATATATAATTTATATTTATTATATATTTAATTAAGGTAATCCAAAAAAATTAGTGAAATACAATGAAATAAAGAGTTCAAGGATGCAGTAGGCCGTACATACACATCATCGTTGTTTCAATTTTCATGTTGGATTTAAATAAAGAAAGTGAAATGATTTATTATTATTATAAAATATTTTTTATTTAATATAAATGAATTTTTTCCATTGAACCAATCCTTTATACATTCCATGTTAATCATGAAGATATCACATTGCATCGTGATGTAGTTGTCCACCATACCCATGCGTAACGTTGTCGTATTCTCAAAAAATGAATAGTATGAAGGTATGTGTGTTATAATAATTAAAATAGATTAATAAAATCATAAATATAAAATATATTATATAAAAAATCCATATTTATAAATAGACTTTATAGGTTTTAATGGATTAATTATTGAAATTTTTTCGTGAGTCGGTAATATGTTGTACACATGAATGAAGATTTTGTAACTCATTTGGTGGAGGTGGAAAATATTTTAGATAATTCCCTTAACATAAATAATTATAATATTTGAATTATACTATGGTTATTATATAATCATTATATCATATGAATTTATTTGGCTATAGGAATATATAAAACCAAAATGATCATTGAAGAATGTTACATCTTCTTCGAGTACCCTATTTATGTTTTCACTAAAATCCTTACTAATATGGATTTATGTGCACAATAATGATTCTAGGATGAGGTTATAAACTTTTTGAATATATTTGGATAGTTATTGTGTAAATAAAATGGTATGATGGTGTGAATAATGGAGGATATGGGCTGGCCTTTTATAATTAGGGGAGAGGACACACTTGGTATTTTTGAAAATAATTGAGTGTTCCCACATTTTTTATATGAAAAAAGAACCATAATTTCTAAAATTAGAAAATTATTCATTATAATTTCTAAATATTGATTTAAAATATTTTTTAGAAAATAATATTGTTAATTATAACCCTTATAGTTTTAGTTTAATGCCCTAAGAAACCCATTTTTATGTTCACCATGGTAATCAATTTTTATTGTATTAACTATTCATTTTTTAAAAAATAATTTAAAAAAATTATATAATATAAATTATTCTAATTCATAATATTGGAACCATTTTTTCAAATTCAACTAACATTAGTTGAAATTTTTAATTAACAATTAAACACGTATTTTCTACGAGACAGTCAGTTTTTAAAGAGAAAATGGTCAAAAGATTACAATGTTTTTATATCAAAATTAAATATTATAATGATTACAATTACCTGAATTGTATTAAATGATATTAATTTAACTATTTTTTTAAACCAATAAAAAATATAAAATATTATTATAAATAAATTAAATAAAAATGATGTTTTCAATTTAAATTATTTTCTTCACTATTCATAAAAAATCAATCTTTTCAGAAAAATAATAACAAATTTACCCAAATAAATATTTTATAATATGGTTTCAAAAAATTAAATTATTTTTTCAAAGTAATTTTTTTAAATTGTAAAAATTAAATTAAGAACGATACCCACACACCCAAAAAAATGTGGGTTTTTGAGAAGTTAATTTTTTTCATGCATAAGATTAATTTATAATAACTCTATGTCTAATTATAATCATTGTATAAATATAAATTAAAATATAATGATATATGATAAAAAAATTAATTTAAAAACATCCCAATTAGGTTTTATTTTAATTAATTAAAATAGAGAAATAATAATCTCTTGAGAATAATTTTTGAAAAACCCCTCTTTTAAATCCTAAAATAAACTTATACTAAAATCCAATATAATTTTGATTAAAAAGTACATAATTTTATTAAATATAAATAAATAATACTAATGTTACTTTAAAACATAATAGTGAATTTAAATTAATTAATTTATTAAAAATAATTGAATTTTATACAAAAATCATTATTTTTCACTATTCTGTGAAAAATATATAAATTTTGAAGCATCAAAAAATTTAAGTATGAGTTAATTTAAATATGATGTTGTAAAAAATAAATTTAAATTTAAAAAATAAAATTTTGAAAATATCTAAAAATTTATTATATTATTTTCTCATAAAAAGTAAAAAAATATATTTTTGAAGAACAAATATTTATGATGAATATATTTTATTTACTAAAATTTGATTGATTATTTAATAAAAAATTATAAATAAATAAATATTTAGAATGAAACCTATATGAACATTTCATAAATTATACTATACTATTCATACCATCCTATTTATAGATAGGTTATAATGTTCGTATTTCAAATAATATAGTTTCACTATTTTCTTAAGGTTGTTATAGCATGTCATGGACACTATAGTTATTGCATATGACACACAAGACACATGGTGTTGTGTATATCAAAATATAGATTCATTATTTCTTTTAATGTTGACAAAAATAGTTTTTCATGTAATGATAAATATTTGAATGATTAAATTTTAAAAAAAATCATAAAATCTATAGGGGTTATATAGATGACATTCATAGAGACAAGATTGTGGATAATGCCCCTAGAAATGTAATCGTGGTGCGAAGTTTTATGTGTGGGATAAGTGGTAGGGTCTGGTGACCCATCTTGAGACATGATTATTAGGTCTTGATTGGATACCTATATAATTCTTATTTGTGACTCTGAACATTGTACATCAATGTTATTTGATCATGGAAAACCTGTGAGAGGATTTTGACCAGGTTTAAAGATACCATTCAGGTAGTTATCTTGGGGGTAAACTCTTGTAGAGGCCAATGTGTGGGAGGTACTTAGGTTCTGTGATACAATAAGGGTGATGCATTTGGGTTTTAAGGAAGCACCGATGGTGATTCATTTCAAGACTGTGTTTGAAGGGTATGAATAAAAAGGTATATAGTCATTTCAAAAAAGGTTTCTTTTTATTTTTTTCATTATATCATGCGTTGATTCACATTATTTTAATGGTTCCATGTGATAGGTAATCTTTGAAATAAATTATGGATTATGATAGGTGTTCTATTTTTAAGAGGAGTTACAAGGGATATTATGGATTAATGAGACTGGAGTATTGTATATTACAACCAGATTTCCATTAAGATGGATGACTTATATGAGCGTGATTTGGGTGATAATGGTACACATCTGTTATGTGTGTTACAATTTAAATCACAATTCAATGAGTGGAAATGTGTAAGAAAAATACAGTTGCTTTGAGGAAATTCCACTCATAGGGTTTCCCAATATTTGTGATGGAATGATAAATCTCCCTCTATGGTAGATGAGACATCAATAATAGACCAGGTTTCATCAGGAAACTAAATTATTTCTTAACCTAGACACACATTGTTTGGACAAATAGTGTTAATTGTTAATGGAATGTAGTCTGGTTTTATGTGATCATGGATCTTGATTAGCGATACATATAAATCGATGGAATTGTTATGTACTCTTAGTTAGATACAATCATGACCCATATCTAGACATTTTCACGATTATACCAAGAGAACGTTGAACTTATTCCAATATAAATATTGATGCCTTTTCATTTATGATGAAAGGGGTATCCTTGGGAGATACGCTCAAGGTGTTTTATAAGATAATAGATATAGTGGGGAGTACACCATTAGCCTTTTGAGGGAAGTGGCCAAAATTATGTATTAAAATTAAGCTAATTCTCATGATATAATTTCCACAGGTCATCAATGGGTTATAGGATACATGGATCTAGTTCTTTGGGATTAATGAGTTCCTATCCATACTAGTTATTATGTCTAGATATATATGGGGCATGTTCTATGGTGACAAGAAACATTATTCATTGTTGAGATGAAAGGGATGTTTCTCAGTAGGTGATAAGGATGTGGATAATTGTAATGTGAACCACCATATCTGGTGGGTGATTAGACTTTGTAACTAGTCAGTAGTTGATTATTTTTTATTTTTAATACCATTGGATAAATTGAATCGTGTACTGATAGATTCCATAGTAAATTTTATGTAATGCATTTATTACAGATATGGATGATGTCTTAGTGTTTCTGTCGGTCCTAGGACAGATATGATAATCTAAGGGTATTGTATTATATTTGTTATAATGGTCATGTTATTCCATGAAAACAAAAGTGAAAAATTATTTTTTATGTTCAGAAACATCATTGGATGTCGGTTATGGGATTCCATAAGTGTTCTTGAAATGATCTTGATATTCCTTGAATTATGGTCTTAGGATCGAGTTCCGGTGATATGTTGGTAGTGGAATCTGAGTTATTATAAGAATTTTAATCTAGGTTCAATTTTACATGAATATTATTTTATAGTTTGGTGAAGTGGTTGACGAACTACATTGAGCACCCTTTTTGGATGGATAGGTGAAATATATGGGGAATTTTGATGTTTTTCAATGAACAGTTGGAGACACCTGTTCAGTGTTATTGATTGGGACAAGACCATTTTTATCAAATTGATAATTATGTTAGGAGAATCATATAGATTCTGAGAATGTGAACAAATATCCAATTCAAATAGTGGGAGTGTTGTGGCTTTAAATAGTATATTTTAACGGAGAACATATGGTGGAAAGAGGGATATGACAGGTGAATACGGGGATGATGATAAGAATGTGTGTCAATTAAATATGATTGAGTATGTTCCATCATAATTTGTTATCATTGGTTAAGATAAATGTCTCAATGTTGGAAAATTATGATTGTATGTTAGAGAGTTGTTTAAATGTGTGTTGGGAATTATGAAATGAAATATTATCAATTAAACAGAGTTGAAAACCCAATTAAGTTGGTTTTTACTTATGTATTCCCACCAAAATTTCTTGTGGAAAACAATTTTTAAGGTGTGGAGGTGGTAAGATATCATGCTATTATGAGATGGGTTTCTCTGAATAAATTTTTATTTTCAAGTAAGGACTGGGTAAAATAATGTTTCGAGATTAATAATGGGATATTGATGGTTGGAATGCCTCCAAATAAAATCCATAGACATTGTATGGGGCTTTGAATATGGCTTAGTGGTTTCAGAATAATTTTAATAGTTTGAGGCACTAAACTAAGGTTTTTGAATGTTCTATCCTATAGCACACAGTTAGTGAATATTTCTGTGAACTATGTGTCCAATCTATGTGGCCCTTCATGTACAATATTTTGGTTTTTAAAACAATATTGTAGGATTTGGGAAACCATTAATGAGTCTTCATTTTTCTGCAAACATATTGCATGGTTCATGCACAAATTGACTAATTGTGTGTTGTAACCATGCATGTTGCATGTTTCTATGGACAGTAGCAATGCATATTTGGTGTGTGGTTCTATAGAACATGTTACCTAACCATGAAACTCATTAAAATGGTAAAATTATCATTTTCACCTTTGGAAATTAATTTATTTACCCATATTTTCTCCTTTATTTTTTCAGATCTTCATGATGTGCTTTATATATATTCTTCCTTCCTCCATGTAATGTATTCATCAATCTCAATCAGAATCAAACAATGGAAGATGATTTGGAATCCTTGTGGTAATCTTATAAGTCTTTTAGCCTATGTTGAGTTATTATTATTCCTATTATATGTATAAATTCTCCCGTTAGATAGTTTAGTCTCAATTGAACTGGATCATGGTGGAATTAAATACTGATGTTTGGGACTTTTCTATTCCTAGTAAAATAATAACATAAGTTTCTATATGTGTATCACCATAAGTCTTTTAATCAAGGTATGTTTATGAGGAGAATTTTTTAAATCACTAATTCTTGAAATTAAATTGCTTTGGGGTTTTTTGGATATTGATGCTTAGAGATTATTCCCAATTCATGGTTGATATAGTGACATTTGTTATTGATTAGTGATTAGTCACCATTCTGATGATATGGGATATTACGATGAGCATTCTACATTTTTTTACTTATAGTTAGATTTTTTTAATCTATTTTAACATTTTAAGTCTATCTATATAATATTACTATTTATAATTAATTAATTTGGATAGTTACATTGTGAGATATGACCTTGCACATTCCTACGATCTTTGAAAGGATTTGGAAGCTACTTCCAGAACTTTAAAAAGTAAATGGAAATATTATTAATGGTTGGTGACCTTTCATGCCTTTCCAGTAAAAATTATTCATGATTATAGTATTAGGTTTCTTATTAGGATATCCCCTAAGGTAACTAGCCCTATTTGTAATCATTTTAATAATATACTAAATTAAACTGTATTGGATTATCTTAAGAGGATGAATTCTAGTGTTAACTAACAACCCATGTAGGTTGACTTCATTCCTCAACATGAGACTATGACTATGATTGATGATCCCATGTGTGATTCTTGTACCTATGATCTGACATAGGGGACCCTAAGAGGGATTCCTTTTCATATGTTTGATCCTTATGGAGACAATATAGGATTCCACTATTGAGTACTGGCTAAGGTGGCCAATTTGGTTCCCCAATGTTTGATAAAATCTAAGAAAGTGAATTATATTATTTGTGTAGGGACTGTAGTGTATGTCACATTAGAAAACATACCAAAATTATTTTTTTTAATAGAATATGGTTTTAGTCATGGTTATAGGCATTGGACCACCTTCACTATTTTAATTAATGATTTCGCATGTTTTTTTGTTCTAGTTATGATTTCAAGAGATGATTCCTGGTAGTTTTAGTGGTGGATAAGATATGATTCGCTTTTTATGGGGATACCAAGAGAATATTATTGGTATTTTTCTTCTATGAATTATAATATTTATATTCATAGAAGTACTTCTAGGGATCAAACAATTGATATTATATTATTTATTATATAATTGGGGTTTCCTAGGTGTACTCATTGGATTTTTATTTTGGCCCTAACGCGATCATATTTCAGAAACGGATATCATAATATTTCATTAGGTATTTTTGGAAATGAAACTCCACATCCCTATTTATTAACTTTTCAGGATTATTCCTCTCTCTATTAGTGATTCAAAGGATTCAACCTAGTGTTGGGTGGACACCACATTAAGAAACTCATTATACGTATCTAGGAATGGGATGTTGAGTAATTTATTGAATGGAATATAGGTTTTTAAATTGATTCTGAAAATATTCTTTATTTTCTGCATATGTTTCATCTCATTAGGGATCATCCAAGTCACAATGTTATGATTTACCTATTGGATGAGTCCTAGTATTCGTACATCAGAATGGATTTACATGGCTTCAGTGGTTTGGTATTCAACTCATATTCATTTAATGGTTGTCCAAAAAATGATTGGAATTCTTCATTATAGTAATACGATGTGATTATAACTGATCCTGGGGTTATGAAATGTATCCCCCTATGGTGACATATCTTTCTCAGAGACATTCTAGAGTTAGTTGAAGCACATATCATCGATCATCATTATGAACCTAAGGACTGATAGGATTATCCATTTATTGAGTAGTATGAAATCAAGATCACTGACTCATTAAAATTGTCTCTAGATAACCCAGGTAATGAACACAATCATTGAATGTGGCTTTATTTTATTCATTACTTCTTGTTTTTTCTCAAGTAAGATCAGCATATTTCATAAGATTTCCCTTATGATAACATGTTGTTGTATGAAATGTTTCTTTTACTTTATTTTCAATAGTTATATGTAATTAATATTTTTATCTTCATGTATAGATCTTATAAAAATAAACACCATTTATTGTCTATGTATGGGAACACATTAGTGGTCCCCTATTGTGTTTTATACTAACACCCTTCTCGAGATGCTATTACAGTAGGTTACCAAAGAATATTTCTCTTATTTTCAGTTAAAGGAAGGTATGAGTCCTGCGACTGGTCAAGAGTGATGGATCAGATATGTACATTTTGTTTGGGTAAGTGGTTTGACTTATAGTGGGAAGTGGATACCTATAATTTTATTTATTTTTCTTCTATTTATTCATGTATATATAGTCTAAATTTTGGAAAATCAGTGCAATATATTTTACAATGTCTTTATTTCCTTTACATTAATTCATTCATTATTATATCGTGCTTCTAATTAATTCCATTAATAGATTCTACACTCATATTATTTATGGATATGTATGATGTTTTCTTACTTATTCTTTTTTCATACACTAATATGAGAGCATAGTCTCTCTGTTGTCACACCCTAGGACCTAGATACTAGTTTTTATCCTCTGGCATATAGAGAGGTTCCCTTAAATCCTTGTTTCCAATTAGTCTGGTTTCTATTCATAGAGTGAACGAGGTTAGGATGAGACACCTTCCCCGTATTCTTTTTCCAAAACCAAACCCATGATGTGGAAAACATGAGAATATATAAATTAATGAGGTGATACAATAACCAAATTCATGAAATGATACATGAATAAATAATCATACCTATAATAGTTGAAAGACCTCTATCAAGACTGGTAAGGTTACACTATATAGTGTGAAGATATCTTTCCACTATGTAATGGGCTCCATCCTGAGTCCCCAATATTTCTCTTCTCCACTAATACTACCTATCATGCATTAGAGTTCCATTAACCTTATTCCTACAAGAGATTCAAGTAAAAATATTACTAACTATCTACTTAGGGGTAGTTGATCCCTTCAAGGGCTTCAGTGTCTGTTATGATCCTCTATAAAAAATAATAATGATTGCTCAAATAAAAAATCTACATGTGTCCCATCTAACCAAATTATCAAAATCTATGATAGGTAAAATATAATTAATGATCTTGTGACTAGAACTACCACACTAAAAAATCACTTGGTTATAGTCTTTATATGCCTATCCACTCCCTTGGATTATCATAATGTATCTTCCTTACAAGAAATTAATTTGGTGACATTTCTTTTTTTCATAAAGTGGAAATCATGTACTATCCTAATGATAATACTTTCCTACCATTCATGGACTTGTTAATGTTAGCTTCAATTATTAGAGAATGATTTATCATGTCAAATAATTTTCCCAATCATAAAATGTTAAAATGTGACATGGTTTTTTATTAAAACCCATACTAAAAGTGCATCAACCATAATATCTCATATTATTATAATGGAGGAGAAAAATGGTACAGGTCAATAGATAGACTTTGTAGTCCATGATAAACACACTCCCTAACATTAGTTTCATAATCACTTGTTCCCTTTTATCAATTAATTTATTTTTATTTATGTGACTCTGGAATATAAAATCAAATTCTCTTTAGGTCATTTCCTTATTCTCTTCATCATATAATATGATTTCTCTCTAACACTTCCCTTGTCCCCTAATCATATAGGCACCTAGCTTTAACTTCCCATTAATTGATTTCTTCAGGTGACTAAAGTTTATTTGAATTGACTCAGTCTAGAAATATGCTACCTGAGCCCCCCCAGCAGACATGGTTGGGCGATGTTTCCAAAACTCCATATTCACTCTATACATTTATGGAATTATATGATTATTCTCCCACTCTGTGGGTCTTGTAACCCATAGAAATATATCACATAGTTTTTTCCACTATATTCCTCAGTGTTGTAGGTATTTATTTACTCCACTTCCTGAGGTGTGTTCTTGATACCACTCTATTGGTGTACAATTTGAAGATTAAATAAAGTAATTTTTTTTACAAGGGTGAACATAGTCCTCGGATCATAAGATTATAATATGATAAAACTCAAAAGAGAAAGGAGAAAAAAATCATATATACATGTACACTTTAATTCATTTATTTAAAATTGAAATAAAATATTATATCTGAATAATTTTATTCTTTTTACCAGGCATGTCATATAATTTTAAAAGAAATTTACATAAAGATTCATATGGGGTAAAAATTTCTATAATTAAAAATTCATGATATTATATTCCCCTACTTTGTAACTATGATGCATGATGGCATATCGTTTGTTATACTAGTGAATGAGTAAGATATCATAAATAAATAACATCAAAATAAGTGTATAATTAATGGTGAAATAACATCGCACCTATACTAGGAGAACCTCAATAGCATCATTCTCATCCATAGAAACATGGTTTTCCCCCATTAATGGGATAGATCTTCCATATAAAGGCTTAGTATAGAGGAATGACACATCATATTCTACTGTATAGATTTCCCTAAATATAAAATAAACTATAAATAAATACTCTCTATAATACCACATTTTAATTACCTTATCCTCATTCTCCCTCATATGACTATGACATGTCTCCAATAGACCTGAAGCGCACCTCCCCAAATTCTAAAGGGTCCCAACTTGTAGTGAGGGTTTAATAAATGAAGAGACACTATACCATATTCCACAAAATCATAGTAAATAATTATAAATAAAAAAATATACTTCAATACTATAAAATAAACTAGAAATTACCAAAAACCTATATAATCGATCATGAAATATCATAATGAATTTCATATTAAAATTAAATATAATAAATCATGTGTAAGAGTGACTCCAAAAGTAAGAAACCTTAAATTTTCCTAGAATCCCATATATTGTCTAATATCAAAAATTTATTCTCATATATAAATTCATAAAATAATGTATAGGGTTTTTTCCCTTGTTAAGAGCTACATGCTTAATTTTTTAAGTGCCAAATGATGGCTCGAATAGGGTATGATTTAAACATAATAAGACGCCACAAGAATTTTCTAAAAAAACATTCTGCATAATACAACATTTATTAGTATGATATAAACTAATATTATTAGTAAATAAAATTAAAAACATTAAAATAAACCCACCAAACCTTGAGCTCTAGATTGAAACCTAGGGTAAGAGAAATATTCTTCAGTAATATGATAAAAAAAATTATCCCATCACACTACTCAGTCTATATAGATTCCCTTTCTAAGGACCAAAAAAATTCATTCAAAATTATACCAAGGTGTATTCATAGGTGAATGGTTAATTAAATATCAAAATTATTAATGAAACTAGTGTGAATTTCTATGCTACGTGTACTTATATAATAAGATTCCATTAGAACAATTGAAAATTCCCATTCTATAGTTGACCAATTTATATCAAGTTTCAATAGACCGAGTGGGAATTCACACACTAGTGATACATACAAGCTCAAAGGGACCTATATCAATTATGTATTCCCATTCTATGGATAATTAATTATCTAGGATAATAATAGAAACAAGATCCAATGCATACCAAGTTACCAAACATTACCAAGATATTATATATTCTATATTCCTCAATTCATTCCATTTACTAATCATATTTCAAATTTTTTAATATGAAACTATTCATTTAATAAAATTAATTTTTTAATTTTAATATTTATATACAAATAAAAAATACCAATTTCATTCCATATTACCAGTTTAGATAAAAAATTTAACAATTCCAATTCATATTCAATTATACACAATTACAATTTCACTTATCATCTTAATTTAGGAATTTCAATTAAAAAACCCATGGGTGAAAAGGTTCACAATTTTTTATCTATTAATGAATCTAAGATTCTAGAATTTAGTTATAAGGGATATAGGCTCACACGTTCATGTTCCATCATAGGGTTGAAAATAGGCACAACACTCAAGTGACTGAAAGTCAAGGGTATCATTTTTCAACGGACCTGATGGGATCCATGAGAGTTCTAAGAAATATGAATTCTAAAATTCATGAGAATTCTAATTATGAAATGATACATTAATTATGTTTCGTAATTATCTCACATGTTTCATATACTAGAAATCCAATGTAAACCATATGGGGATTGTTCAGAACACCTACCTTAAATAAAATAATAAGAATCCAATTATATATCTTCAAGATGAAACCAAAACACCATTACTCTCTATTAATATAGATATATTCATCCTTTTTGGGTGCGATTAGGATGACATAACAATAAAACATATTGAATTTACTAATTACATGAAATACTTATGGGTTCAAGATTTACATACCGAACCACATATCAAGAAACAAAGAGAATCCATAGAAGAATAAATGGAATCCATGTAGAACCCTTAAAAATTATTTTAAAAAACAAGGTCAAGTTAAGAGGATTATAATTTTTAATAGGGGTTTTAAGGAAAGAAATATTAATTTCCCCTATCATTTTAGTCCAAGAATGACACCAAAAACCTACTACTAGTGTCTAGGATGCATGTATCCACCACTAGGTTCCCTATATGACGGATAAAGGATTTATTATAGGAAATCCATTCTAATAGGATTCCACTGGTGGGTCATTTTGTCTCACTTATTAGCTGATGGTATTTCTATAACCTTTCTATGATACTTCCAGGTCCAACAGAAAGTCGGTGGGCCAAAAACAACTCTTATTTTAATTTCTTTGCAAGCCTTTACATTTATACCACCATTGATCCCCTACACACCTCTCAAACACAATTTCAATATATAAAAATGGTTTTTTTATTTAATTCAAAATCATTCAACTAAAAATTAATGTGATGAAGAGAATAGGTAGATGAAGGGGTCACCAAAAATAGGCCATAAATCAAGTCATAAATCTTAACATTAAATTATATATTAATAAAAATTTTGATTAAATAAACTTGATCCATGGTATAACATCCTAGTAATGAGAATAAGCATAAAATTGTGAAATAACAATTAAATATATCATATATATTAACCGAGGGAATATGTCATTCATAAACACACCATTTATACCCATGATTATCAATAACTAATCCATACACATTAATTCATATCTCATGAGATATGAAATATTAAACCATTAATTAAAGGGTAATGTAGGACACAACCCATCATCACCAATCCCTGTGTGTCTGTCTTGAGAATAATTCACTTATCAAATCATAAAGAAACAAATGAAATAAAATGGGATTCATATCCATTCAAAATAAATTCATATAAGGATATCATCAACATGATATAACAATAGATAATAAATTGGTAAATAAGTAAATTCAACATTAGTTTGTCTAAATACCATTCCATTAATTTAATAAAAGTTAGAGTATTTAAACCATATATGTAGTGTATATGAAAAAGGAAATATTTTCCCCAATAAATGGGTGAATTGAATCTAGGTGAACACCCTCCAAATTATGGAATCAATAATAGATTATTAATATAGTAAATACATTTCAAAAAAACGTTTCTAAAACATCAATGACAATGCATGAAAAAGGTAGTGATGTGTAATTTTAATGATGGATAAGAAAATTCATAATCCTCCTTGAGAAAAAGGGAGAGGAAATCATTCAAAAAATATCATATAATAGAAAATTATATTCATTAAAGGAAAATATATTAGATATAAATTACCATTATTATGTTTTATAAATCACAAAATGGTAAAAAAAAATACATTTTATCATTGCATAAATTTTTAAAAGATATATTTTATTAAATGAGGAGAAAAATAATTTTTTTATAAACCGTGTGTTAATTTGTTCCATATATAATATATGGATGATGTAATAATATTTTCACATGAATGGAGCCTTAAAAATATATTTTAGAAAAAATTTGTAATATTATCCTTAAAAGTCATAGTTAAAAGTAAAACTGAAAAGTTATTTTAAAAAAACATAATTAAAAATATTTATATATAAAGCTAAAAATAAAAAATAAATCCTTCAAAAATTCATAAATGTTGTAAAATATGATTTTTTATGGAATATATATAAGTTGATTCTGAAAATATGGATACTCATTCTAAAAAATTTAAATACCTGTTTTAGAAAACCACATTATAAAAAGAGTATTACATTTTACTTTTTAATTTGGGTATAAGGAATTATGATATTGATAGAATAGAGAACATAATATCTATCATAAAAATATAAAATAACAGTTTAAGGAAAAAAATTATGATAATGGAATAATATATTCATTGGTAATAATGGTAGTTTTTCTTAGAAATATATAACTTTTATTTTGTAAAAAAAATATCAATGAAGTGGTTTATGATTGAGAGAATTAATTTACCTACTAGGTAATAGGATGTACCATATACTATATGGTAATTATATGATAAATTAAATATTGGATGTTATATTCATGGAATAAAGTCTGCAAAAAAATGAGTAGGCAATTGAGTCAATGAAACTCGTATAGATTTTTTAACATAAGAATCACTAGAGATTGATGGGAATATTATGTAATGGGTGTTAACTTCCCATGAAATGTGACATAGTATCATTTTTTAATAAATTATTTACTGAAGAAAACATATTAAATAAATTATCATACACAATATAAAAAATGTCCCATGGAGTTGAAATTGGGATTGGGAAACCATAACCTTTTCTCTCGAATAACAATGAAGTGATCCATCGTCATGTATAAAAAATTAAAATATCAAAATATTAAATTTAATATAAATATTTCTATATTCAAATATATTTAATTTTAATTTAAAATTATTTTCTACATGTATATTAGTTGGTTTTTATACATTACCATATTAAGTGTTTATAGTTTTGATCGTCTAAACAAATTTTTTAGAATAAGTGTCTATATACAATCTTCTTTAAGAAAATTCATTAAAATTAATTATTTTTATTATAATTAATGAATTATAATGATTTACGTGGTTTTAATTTTCTATAATAAATTTTTTATTCATTATCCTTGATGACAAAATCAACAATTGTCACTCTTCAGTTATTTTGATAACCAACAAAAGGATATTTCATAATTATTGAGTTAAATATTGATGAATAATTATGATAACGAAATATAAATCATAACATAAATATTTATATCATATTATACCACTAATTATGTTTTCATAGTCTTCCATGATATAATTTCGGGATATTGTTTTAGTAGGTGGTCAAACAGACCTAAATATGAAAATAACATGATTAGTGGATGATTATAAAGTGATTTAGGGTAAATATAATTATATATATAGCATTATGATGTAATATAATTTTTATAAGAGTGATATATCATAATATTGAGGATCTAAGAGAGGAATCTATGGTTATTAAATAGTTATGTAGTGGGAATAAATTATTTTCCCTTCTTAGTTCTCTTATATAAAATCGTTAATTATATTATGATTATTTAACACTAATAATATTATTATGTTACAAATTTTTTGTTATTAGAACCATATTTATATCATAAAAATAATATTTATCCATTATATTCACTCGAAGGATTAACCAAAAACGTCAAAATGGAAAATTTAATATACTAATTCAGGAAGGTGGTAGTCTCATGTATACAAGAATAATGATTTTGATTTCATAAATATGGATAGAAGACCAATATCATAATTTTTATTTAAGTTTATTAATCATGTAATATATAAAAAACCTATTTATTAAAATACCATTTAAAATAGGATTGTTAGGTTATGAATTAAAATGAAACACTTTTATTCATGGATTTGGTAGTCCATACATATTAAAGATTCAGATTTTCATTTTTATTAATGGAAAGGGATGGTTGGAAAATTATTGAACAAAAATTAATGTATCTTAAAATTTTAATATTTTTATTATTTCAGAATTATAATATGGATTAATTTATTTATATCATAAATAATTTCTTATAATGAAATTTAAATAGAAAGTATCTATTTGAATTGTATACCTCACTTGATGTGTCTTATCCTTTTCAATGGGGGTCAAGATTTTGGGGGATGGTTTTTTGAGATTACCAAAAAATAAGTAAGTTGGATATAAATTTTTATTATAGTGTTGGTTAGTGTTTGGTATATGTTAATAGGTATTTATTATGAGGGTATTTGAGGTGTGGAGTACCCAGTTTATAAGGTAAAACTAATCACATTTTACTAAATATCGAAAACAATTCAATATTATGATGTCACATCCAAGTAAATGTGATCAAAATTTGATAAATAGTTGAGTGAGTAAGAGAAAAGGTCGATACATAACTCAAACACTAAATTAAAATATATTTTTATTTTATTACAACTTTTACCTCTTAGGTTACTCATTTTTAAAATTTTGGTTTTAACCATAGTAAATTGTTTTTTCTTGAGAAATTAATAATTTATGTGAAGAAGTAAAATTTAAATTATTTTCTAATTTTATAATAATTATTATATATTTGAAATATATTTTTGTCAAAAAAAATATTAAAGTTATTAATATTAACTATAAAATATTAAACAAATAATTTATTAACTACCTTTTTTAGTATAATAAATCTTATGTTATATATTGTCAAGTATGGAATTGTAAACTAAAAATAATAATTTTTTAAATTATAAATTATGTTATAAAATACTAGTTTTGTTATATAAATGGGTTTCATGTATTTATTAATAATTATTATTTACTAATAACTTCATAAAATTCATGATATCTATAATATTCCATAACTATACAACAAGGAAATTTATGAAGGAATTTTAGTTTCCAATTACTTGATGAGAGAGTTTTTAATTATATAATTAGGTAAAAAAATTAAGGATAAAATTATTTAAAGTTTTCGTTTTAGAATTGGTATAAGGACCCAATGAAATTATTGAGGGTTTTTTTCTTAGTGTTTGGAATGAGGTTTTGATGTTTTTTAAAATTGCATCCAATGGTTCATTGTTGGCACACTATTAGTGTTAATCATGCATCAGGAATATGCTTCCCATATTAAATTCACACATGTCTTATAAAACTATATAGAGGCTTAGAAAACTATATTATCCTTTATAATAAACACCATGAATGTTGAACTGTTTGTGAATAGTCATTCAAACATTGCGCCTTACCCATGAAAGGTTTGTTGTGATTAGATAGTGGGGAACACATTTACCACTAATATTGCCCAACTATGTTGATCATTAGAGGAGTTAGTGTTACAACATTTACCTATCAATAATTTAAGGGGAATAACCAAACATTATTTCGTTTTTCTCCCTCAAAAAAGTAGTCTCTCGTCCCCCTTCATTCCATTCTTCAAACCCCTTCAAGGGGTTATTCTTGGTGACTATTTGGGGTGGTATGAGTTATTATTTATCCTGCATTAAGAACCATAATAATTAACATATTATATTAATAAATTTTCAATTTTTTTTTTATGATTTCATGGGAGGATGGTAGAATAATATAATAGTGATGGGTATTTTTCTCATCCAAATATGTGTGTGACCTTGGAGGCTGTAGACACTTCTCTACATGTCGTTTCATTGAGGTATGTCATGGAGGATAATTATTAAATCATTAAATATTTAATAAAAGTTTTTAGTACATACTTTTAAAACATTTTTTAGGGATTATTCATGGTTTAAGGATGATAATTTTTCATAGTGTTTTTGGTGGGTGTTTGGTACCCTTTTTTGTGCAACTAGGTTGTCTAGGGAGGTTTTGTATATTATGCATTTGTAAATAATTTTTTTCATTTTTTATATTTTTTTAGATTAATTACATAATAATCATATAATTGCAATTATTATTATTTTTTGATTTTTGAGATAGGACCAGGAATGTATTTTATAAACTTGGACTAGCCTTGTCCACTACTGATATCACATGGTATATGAATTGAATGTTTTATATGAGGAATTTGGTACAATGTGTTTTCCCATTTACATTGGTGTATGTGTACTATTCCACTTGAATGGTAAATCTATTCATTTATGATGAGAACTCATAATAGTTTATTTATAAAAAATTATTAATTAAAAAAATGGTAATTATAATGGATATATTATTAGGATCACAAACAACCCATATGATATATCTTTATTACTTGGCCCATGATTTCTAAAACTAAGAAACTTGAGAAATATATTTACATCCAGACCTCTTAAGAGGTGAGGTTACACCTGGTGTGGCTTGTAAGACCTTTTGTTGGCATTAGAATATATTCCATTGGAATACCAAGACCATGTTGGGTACGTAGACCATCCCAGAGTGTCTGTAAGAACCCAGATGGATCATAAATCATCACCTACCAATTTCCATATGGGAAAGACCACATGTATCTAGTAAGGTAGCATTACCCTTTTCATGATTTCATGGGATGTGATGACCTAGTATGTTGTGTGTTGACTATACATTGTAACTCAAACCTATAGGATCAGGTGTGGGATACCAATTCTTCTAAGCTAATTTTGAGGGTCCTAAGAGGGATACCTCGCGTTATATACCATTTTTATGGATCCCAATAGGGATTACTCATCTTATGTGATGACATAGAGGATCATAATAGAGATACCACTTATTATGTATTGACCTTGATGATCCTAAAATCATTCTAGTGTAAAAACTTTGTGTACGCACGTAGGTTCCTCAGTGGTTGACCTACCCTAAGGGAGTGAGTTATGGGTTTGTGTAGAGATAGATGTGGCTGTCACAATATAACATATACAAAACATGATATTGTTAGAGGTTGTTGATATTGGGATGGGTTTAGGAACTCAACCATCAATGTTATATTATTTATTAATCAACCTAGTAACTATTGACTTATTTATTGATTCCAAGATGTTCTTTTGATAACTACACATGTGTTCCCTAAATGATACGATGGCATGATTAGTATGCCTAGTGGGGCTTAAGATTATTTAGGTTACGATCCTTATTTATTTTAAGGATACCTAAACTGAATTTTTAGTGTCACTAGGATCCTTCCTTGTACATTAGATGTGGAGGTGGATTCTGAGTGAATCTCAAAACCCATCTAATTTATTGTTTCACTGGGGATTCTTAGTTTTCTGGGATCCTATATATTCAAAAGGCTATATTGTGGATGAATTTACCCTAAGAACATAATACCTATGAAATATCGTATGATTGATTATGGTCTCCTTGATCAATTCCTAAGATACACCATAGGATTATGTGGATACTCCATGATTTTATTACCCAATGTTGTTTGGGAATAGGTTATTATGCCTCTGATTTATCATATTTTGAGTTATTATCTTATATTGAGATAGTATTAAAAGAATATTTCATAAGGGATAACCCCCATAATAATTAATCCATGTTTATATTGTCTTTATTATCAAAGGAATATGACTTAGTAACTTTACATTGGATTGGATTAAGTAATGCTGAGATAAATATGGGATCCCTTGGTTACTCAAAGATTATATAATATGCATTGGATGTCAAAGATCCCACTAAATGACATATTTTTAGGATGTATAGCTGATACATATATTTCTACTATACATTTAGGGGAGGATATTATGGGTGATTCCTGGTCTTCAACTCATATCCACATGTGAAAATGTATCATGCTCAAAGATATTATAGTGCTGGATGAAGTAGGTTTTGTTAGGCTAGTGTAGCCATGAGGCCCTTGGATCATCATTATTTTTTTTATTTCAATACATTAGAAGTTATTGTTATTAAAAAGGATATCTCACATTTCCATACACTATATTTTACTAGATATGTATTGTACCAAAATGGTGGTTCTGTACAAAATTTTTAACTCAAACACTAATCAGGGCACTAGTACTCTAGGGTAATAGAAAATATGTCCACTTGGATATCAGAATAAGATGGGCCAAGGCCTTATATTGATCAAGAACTATATCTTGAATGACTACATGGATAAAGGAATGTGGGTCAAAATGTGTGTTAATTAGGTCCTTTTACAGTTTTTTCTGTCCATTTTAATTATTCTTGTGCATGTGGTTGGCATTATGGTTGATCGGTGCCATGTGAATGACATAGATGTTTGGTAATTTACTTCTGTTTTTATTAAAAAAATTAATATTTATTTCTCCTATACTTTTAATATTTACTAAAATATATCATTTTTAGTTACCTATACTTTTTTCTTTACTCTAATTCCCTTGGCCCACACATCTAGTTAGAAGCCTCTAGTATATGGTGTGGGGCTTGAGGAATTGCAGAGAACTGATCTAATTAGTGTTCATATAGTGATATATAGAGATATGTGAAAAAGTTGTATCAAAGGAGTTTCATTCAAATTTATTTATAATTCATTATATAGTAGTCATCAGTTTTAATAATTTATTGAAACTTGTGATCTATATCACATTGGTTCCTACAGAATAATTATTCTAGAAAGAATTCCATAATGCAAGGACATGAGATTAATGTTATTAGTTTTTTATGGTAAAAATTACTATGATTTTCATTTTGATTGATTCACAAGATTTTTGAATTCTATTATTTATTATGGGTATTTAGATCTTTGATCATTGGTGATATGCTAATGATTTCTTTTGACTCTTGGTATACAAAAGCAAGAGGTATTTATTAATGAATCATATTTGGCCCATAGGGTCCACATTTTATAGGAATTCTAGTGTGTGATTTTTTTGATCATTGAGGAAAACTATTTAAATTTTCGGCAACAATATAAATAGGGTGTTCCCATATTAGTTCTTGGTGGAATTATACCTAGTCAGATAATGTTGTAACATTCCCTTATAATAGGTTGTGTGGACTACTTTGTGATATGACTTTCAAATGGGGTTGTTGATATAGTATTTTGCAGAGGAGGTGTAGTGACACTTAGTATGTTGAAATACACACATCGAATCTCATTAGTACCTCTAATTGGTTCATAGAGACATGTGACAGTATAGAGAGGGACTGTTAGTAGAACTATGTTGATTGGGGAAACTAATTCTTTTATATTAGACTCTTCGTGGGTGTATCATTTTTAGGTGGGATTGGAAAAAAAATCATAATAATATACAAGTAGTTTTCCTATCTGTATTTTTATTATATTTTAATAAACATTGTTTAATTTATGGTTATTTAGTTGGACAATATAGATGAACCTTGGATAGTAATGCCTTTAGTGTTTAAGAAATTAAAATTCATCATTATTAATGTGTTGTCAATGGGTGAAAATTAAATGGGTTTCAAATTAGGATTGATAAGGAATATTAAAATATAACATTGAACAAAAAACCTATATAATTGAAACCATTTGGACATATTTTGACCCTCATTGGTTATTTAACTCTTAACCAACCAAAAGATTTTCTACTTTTAGATAGATA
Organism: Viscum album; assembly: GCA_963277665.1. Classification (NCBI taxonomy): domain Eukaryota; kingdom Viridiplantae; phylum Streptophyta; class Magnoliopsida; order Santalales; family Viscaceae; genus Viscum; species Viscum album. The sequence goes on along the minus strand of OY728151.1, from coordinate 84,610,718 downwards.
TAATATGTCTGTTAGATACTTTGTAATAGTTATGGAAAGAAAAAACATGGTACCTATGTGTTCTAGTTAAGATATATTATAACTTAGGAATTTGAGGTACCTATGTCCTAGGTGGTTAAATCTAGTGACCCATCTTGGTAGATGACTTATAGGGATAGGTGAGAGAGCCATGGGGAACTTTTTCTTCTAATACCCTAGTGAGATAACATTTTTGAACAAGGGAGACATGTGAAAAGGGTTTTCTCTAGTTAATGGATATATTTAAGGGATTCGAGCTTGGTGGTATGCATATGATGTGTTCAATTCATGAGATGTGTTACCAAATATCTGACCTAGTCGTGTAAATGAATTTGGTTTCAGAGGAAGGATATAGATTTCATAGATATGGAAACCAGAAATGATGGGAGGGACTATTCAGGCAATTATCCATACTCACCAGTGAGTGTGTTATTACTATCATGGTCAAATGATAAGGTATAACTTGCGACTGAAATGATATTGAATAGAAGCTAGGAGTTTGGATGAAATTAAAATTATTTCATCTTAATATGCATATCTATGGTTTTAATATAATTTCATGATGAATGTAGTCTTTGATGATCCATTTAACAAGTAAGGTGCCTAATTTTGAAGGGGATTTCCCATAGATCTCAAGACCTTTGATCCTGAAGTTTCATTGAGTATGGTTAACATGACCTTATTACAGAATGAGTCAAAAGTGTTTCAGTTGGGGTCTATAAATGGATGGTATGAGATTGTTTTCCTATCACATTAGGGAGATATGGATGAAACACACTAGCCATGTGTAGTTCCTTTGAGATAGGTAACCAATGGGTGACTAGGATTGAGATAATGTAAGATGGATTCATATGTGATTCTCATAGGTGTGGGGATGCATAGTTTTTGGTATACCATTTTGGAAATATTAACCTGCAAAAGAGATCATATCATAACATGTGATAAATCATAGTAGTGAAATGTAATCCTAATATTCATAACATAAAACATGAAACTTTTTGTCATACAAACATAATCATTGAGAATCATTTCTTATTAGTCAAGACTCATTTCCAAGACTATCTTAGTGGACAAAGTCCATTTCTGAACCGAGTTCACTCCTCGTTTCAGTCCTCTTTTACTGAACCGGTTTAACCTGCCGTTCTAGCCATGTCTATATCATGAGATATAAAATCTTTACCCAATGCATTGGAGGGAGATATAGGTCCCACCCATCTCATAATGATACCATTATTATGTGTGCCACAAAATCATAAATCATACATCATTGCATAACCCATGTAGTAAAAAAGGTATTCTTAAACAACATGACATCATAAAACAATTCATATAAGATAAAGGAATTCATAAAAATAAGTCCACCACAACATAATCAAATCAATGTAATAATAGGGATAGAAACAGAACCCTTTATTATCTTAGATTGAAAATAATTTTGATAAAACACTTGAACTCCATTCTTGAGGAAAATATCCTTTCTACTTCAAAAACATTTTCCTTTATTTAACATGTCATACAATTTTAAACTAAAAGAATTAGATTAAAAATAAACATGAAATCTTGTAAAGTATGCTTCTTGGAAATAATGTTTTAAAATTCCATTCATTCCGTATAAGTTAAAAAAACATTCTTCTCATACTTTTGTCGGAAAAGTCAAAAAGTACCTCATACGAAAAACGACAAAAGATTCCTTTCATATCTTTTACTAAAAACTCACCGAAGGGTAAAATTGGATATAAAATATTGTAAAAGGATATAAATATTACATATTGAGGAAACATGGATGTGGATGATAAAATGCACCCCAGTAAATTCCAAACTATAAACAATCTCGGATAAAAATGAGATTGTGATATTTCCCTTACCTTAGGTCCGATTTGCTTCGTAAGTGTCTGAACCTCCTGTATAATGATTTAAATAATGTCATTGACTTATTCCAGAATCATACTAATTGTTATGATATCATATATGGTTCACTTATGACTTTATATTACCCGTTCTTTTGTAAATTCCATGTTAAAGAGCGTTTTGGGTAAAATCGTTTCATTTGTCATCCGTGTTTTGACTTGTAATTATTCATATGATTACTTAGATCATGATTACTTAATTCCATAATATAAAACATGATTTATATATAATATATATTCAGAATATACATATATATAATAGATCAGTAAATGGAAAGAAATACATCATTCATGGAGACGGTAGGCCGTACGTACGCATGAACACTGTTTTCGTTTCCTTATTGAGTTGAATGGAATTAAGTAGATGACATACATATATATACACATAAATACAGTATCATTATTATGTCATATATTTTATTATTAATTATATATACTTTATAATCATTCATGAATGGTTAACGTGGAGAATGAATCTCATCGCGTCGTGGAGACGGTAGTCCGTACGTACGCACGAGCGATGATATCGTTCTCATGATCGTGGAATTGTATTTGAGTGTATGTATACTATTTCATAATCAATATAACTTTACAATAATAATATATAGTTATTATGTACACCATTATACCCATCGAAGTAAGGTGGTGGTGGAAAATAGATTACACCACGGCGTGGAGACGGTATTCCGTACGTACACACGCGTGGTGATTTTGTTTTCTGTAAGATGGATAGATGGTGAAATACGGTTGTTTCATACTTATAATAACATATCAGTATATGAGTGATACTGATGTTATTACATCGTAATGAAACAACCTAAGAAGAAGAAGTGGAAGAAAAATAAAGTTCAAAGAATCGGTAACGGACATTACCTCTTCTTTGAAGCGCCTCTTTGAGATCTCCTTTTAGGGCACTAAAATTGGTCTTTGAGGAAGACAAGAACCTCTAGGATGTTTCTAGGGAAGTGGAGAAGAGAATTTTTCCGGGTTTTTCGATCTTTAAGGCTCGTAGTGGTGTGAGGAAGAGAGGGATGAGGTGGCCTTTTATAAGGGAGGAGAGGGGCTCCTTTGGAAAAACTAAAAATATTATTTTATTACAAAGTCAAGTTCGGTTTTAAATTTCTCCAAATTGATTTATTTCAAAGCTAAGGTGTGGATGGGTCGAAATCATCTCATCCAATAGAATTTAGATAAGTTTAGGTTCCTATTTTATCCTTATCATTTAGATTTAACCGTAAGTTAAATAATTTTACTTTTACCATGTCTTCTTGTGTTCTTATACTATAAGGTTAATAAACTTACTATAAGAATCCAAACGAAGCCCAAGTTGTTTATTATTAATATATATAACCTTATCTAAGTCATTTGTCTGAACCTTAGATTTTTTGGAATAAAATAACAATTAATAATATAATATTTGTTTTAAAAACTATTTTTGGTCAATTTTGACACTATTTAGTAATTTCTTTTTCTGAAAATCATAACAGAATGATTAGTTCTAAAACAGTTAATTAAATCAATAATAACATGTCCTATTAACCTAGAAAATTAGTTTAATTCATAAAAAGTCTCAAATTACATTTATTTTTGTATTTATAACATCAATTATGTCAATATTTCATTAATAAGATAATTACTGCATCATCTTTGTGTCATACATAAATTAACTTATTTAATGTCTAAAAATTACAAATAAAATACCATTATGTAGGAAATATTTTTATATTCCTAATGAATATTTATAGTCTAATTTATCTTATGTATAACCCTATATTAAAAATGATTTAGTTATTAAACATTGATTTTAACTATTTTAACCCTTCTTTAAATAAATTAATAATAAATGTCCTAATCTAATCCAAGTGGGCCCAAATGGTCATATTTTATTCCTAAGGTTGAATTTGGTCGAATTACACTTATCCAATAGAATTAGGACATGTGTCAGGGTAATAATAATAACATTTTTACCCTTAATTACCCTATTTACTTTTTACCATGGTAAAAAAAGTAAAAAGTTACTATTCACCAAAAATTATTTTCATCTCATTGAACCACATTTTACTTACTAACATCAACCGTGTCTCTCGGATTTTTGAAATTCCACTCACAGAAGCAGTAAAATTACGTTTTATGAAAAAATCATTTTTTTAACTACCACTTAGTGGTTTCACTATTCATCAAAAAATGAAAGTTTCCAGAAAAATACCGAAAATTATGCCTAAGCTATATTTGATATTATGAATTCAAAAATGATTTTTATTTTACGAAATTAAAAACATATCAGTTACATTAACTAATTTAAAAATTAATTCCCGTCGTCAAAACAAATAGCGTGTTTTTAAGAGATAATAACTATCAAAAGATTGACACTTGTTTATGTCTGGTTTAAATGTGAAATTACATCCAATGACCAACATTGTATTAAATTGTAAAAATATATTCTAAATATACTTTAAAACCACTCAAATTAATAATTTATAAATATTAATTATTTCAATTAAAAAAGTTGTTTTTAATTAAAATTTAGTAATTTTCACTATTCATCAGAATATGAAAGTTATTCAAAAAGTACCAAAAGTTCACCCTAAGCTAATTTCGATATTCCGAATCCAAAAATAAAGTTTATTTTGAAAAATAAAATTTACAAAATTTCAAAAACTGGTTATTACTATTCATAACAGCTAGTTTTAATAATAGCATATCGTTGTTTACTGAAACTCGATATTGCGTACTACACACGCTATCGAGGAAGGTCGTGATTGCGTGTAATGCAAGACAAGTCAAGGATGCGTTTTGTGCAAGCTCCTTTTGGTGTAGCATACAACACAAGACATTAATGAAATTAAAAAGAATATTTTTCATAAAATCTCGGGGTGTTACAGGAAAACTAATTTTCAATATTTTTTTACCTATCTATTTGACACCTTATATTGATCATTGTTATGTGAGTGATATGAATTAGACACGCAATGTACAACCCCATAATGACACAAAATAGATTGTATTGTTCAGTTACAGAAATGAGATTCTTTGTTACTAATGATTAACCTAGGTAATCTAAACCAATATAATATTTTGGTTCTCAAAAAAATTTCAACTATATTGGAATAATATTTCCTTGTGGCTCGTTCCTCTACCCATTTTGACACATAATATATAGATATAAGAATGTAAAATTCTTCATAGAAATTAGTAAAGGGCCCAATAAGTTCAATTCCTCAAATATAAAAAATGTCATGAAAGATAAAGGGTTTTTGTGGTATATAATTTCATTTAAATACCTTCCCTATTCTTTGACAGTGAGAAAAAGAATTACAGAAATTATAGGAATCCTGAAATAATGCTATCCAACATATACCATAATTGATGAACTTGCAAAAAGATTGTTGGGGACCAAAGTGGTCCCCATAAGAAAGAGTGTGGCAGAACCTAAAGACATACTGCAACTCGCTATAGGGAACACAACACCTAATTAATTGATCACTAAAAGTGAAAAACAAAAGGTATGGGTCATCCCAAATTTAACAACAACACTCATGTTTTGGATGGTCAGTATGGTTTTTGTTGAAATAATAAGGAATACAAGATGGTACCATATAATTTACAATTTCATTATACCGAGAAATAGCCTATTTCACCCGGTATAGTTTCTCATCAAGAAACTTCTCATTTATGGGAATACATGTGGATGATTTAATGTTTGGGGATGGGAGGATCATACTATTATGGTCAAACACCTATTTCTATGATATTTTTATATATATAATTTCTAGATTGAATTCCTAATGTAGGATAATACAGTTAACGAGAAATTGTTTAGATTTCAGTTTCTTAAGGAGATACCGGGGGGATATATGATTTTTGAACACAATGATTTTAAACCCTAAAAGGTGTGACCTGATTTTATAGAAGAAAAACACAATAGAAAGAAATTATTTTTCAATTATGGTGTAGTTTTTTAGTAAAGGGTCCTCTGTAGGTGAGGCATAGTTAATGGCATGTGAAGATCGATGGACCCACTGTGACAAGACTACCCTAATTACATAGTTATAGGTTTCACACATGAGATCAAATAGTAATTCTCATTGAGGTGGTTGGATTAACAGGGGTGATGTGGGACTCCCTTTTAATTTTTTAAAATCTTACTTACTTTCTTTTTTGAGTAAGCGGGAGAGGGGTTGTTCAATCCTACTAAATTCATGAATGAAATGAAGGTAAAATTCAGCATGTTATAGGAATGACTGCACATACCACACATTTTTGGGGAATTGTAGGGAATAAATGAAATTCACTTTGGATTTATCAACTTGGATACAATCCCTAGAGATAAAATGTCCTAATACTTTACCTTTTCGCATCATGAAATATAATTTCTCATAATTTAAGATGATATTATTCTCAATACACTGATGTAGGACCAACCATGATTGATCATGCATTCATTAAAATATGGTCAATAAATTATGAAATGATCCATGAAAATTTCCCTAAAATTCTCCAGGTAATATAAAAAATACTAACCATGCATCAATGGAAATTACCCAAAGCATTTCACATACCAAATGGCATCCTCATATATGAAAATGTGCCAGAGGGTTAACTGATGGTCTCCTTTTCCTGATCCTCTGGGGAAATATGGATTTGAAAATATTCAAAATACCCATAAATGAAAACTTTAGTGGGACTTCTCAAATAGACTCTGTATAATATTGTCAATTAATGGTAATGGGTAATGGTCCTTACTAGTTTGTATGGTAAGTTGTCGATAGTCTATATAGGAATGATAAGTATCATGCACACAATTTTGAACCAATTCATTGTTTCCATTTTCAATTATTGTAAGGTCGGTTTTTATAGAAACTACATGGACTTGACTAACCCATTGGAATTCAGAGTTGGGGTAAATGATTCCAGAATCCAATAATAGTGTTAGCTATTTTTTAACAACATATTGTAGGTTTTTGTTTAATATAATTTGTCCCCACCGCACTAGTTTACCCTCACCATTTTAAAATATAAGATGTGTTAAAATTGATGGGATAATACTCAGAATTTAGGGAATTGTCCATCCCAAATTTTGTTTATACTCCCTAATAATTTCAAGTAGTCACAACTCATTCTTAGGAGGGAGTGAACCTACAATGATAAAAAAACAACTTGTATCCACTCTCAATATAAGAATATATTAAATATTGAGGATATTTATTTGGTTCCAAATTAGGGGGATTTATGAATGATGATATTGTGTGTGAATGTGAGAGGTAACTATTATTATCTAACCACTGAATGGTATCTTAATCAGTTGAGGAATTAGATTATACAAGCTTAGCATGATAGTCGATGGTTATGTGATCATATATGTTTAGAAAATAGTCAATTAACAACACATACATGAAATTTTTCTAGACCACTATAGAAATTAATCCATAATTCATTAACAATATTTTCAATCAAGGATGAGAACTCAGAATGAGGATCAGGGGAAAGAAAATATGTTTTTTTCAGGGTAAGGGAGAATATAAATTGAATTAACAAAGAGAGATGAATGTTCTTCTACATTTGGATTCATGGAATCAAAGATATTGAAGTGGACAATGACACAACTAGACTCCATAAATAATGTTTCATTTTGGAATATAATCATGGTTTTGTTGGTTTTCAAGAAAGGCATCCACAATATAATTATGGTATGTCTATTCTTTTTATCATCTTCCATTTTTAGAACCTAAAAATTAGTAAGATAATTAACTTTTTCACCATCATATTAATATCATATAACACACCAATGGGGTGTGATGTAATTATGGTTGCAAGTTAAATAAAAATAAATGTGGGATTTAGTTCCCGGACATTCAATGAAGTGTAAATGGAGTGAGGCATAACATTTATTGAATAACCTAAATCAAGCACAACATTGGAAAGGGATTACTCGATAATAGTACATAGAATAAAAAATGTTCCTTGATAATTTTATTTTATAGGATGTCATGGATCTAAAAATGATTTTATGTTCCTCCCCAAGCTCACCGTCTCATCACTATAAAGTTGTCTTTTATGTGTACACATCTCCATCAGAAACATGGAATATCATGGAAGTTACATCATGGAATCAATCAATAGAATGTTGACCTACACATTTCTAAATGTTTCTAATATTTCTTTATCAAGTTATGTTTATTTTTGTTTTCTTTGTTGGGTGGAACTTTTGGTAAATGGAAGAGGAATGGTTGGTAATGTGTCTCATCAACAAACACACTCTTTCATTTTGTGGGTTTTTTCTCAGGATAAGAAGTATTATTTCAGTCATTTGATATGGTTGGAATAGAATTTTCTTTAAGTGGGGATAACTATATTTGATTGGTCATTTGGAATTTAAGTTGTCTTCCACTCCAAATATTGATGGAACTAATTTTTCCCTTGTCCCTAGGGTTGACAAGTGGTTGAGAAGTTAGTTTACCAAACCCATGAATTTTCATTTCCCCCACTGAGTTAGCCAGTTGTCCTAGTTTATTTTTTAGGTATCTTATAGATTATTGAGTGGTTTTATGTAATTGGAGATTATTGGTATCCATTTTTTTCATCATGTATTCTAGTCTAGGCTCAGGTGTATGAGATGGTAGTGGAAAAGGCCATTAGGTTGATTGAGGATTTCTAGGTGGTAGTTGTGGATAAATACTCTACCCCAGTTGGTTCCATTCTTGATGTGGTTGGTTTGAACACCCCCCCCCCCCCCTTCTATAGTCTTGGATATAATTTCACCAAGGTTGGATGGATAGTAAGGTTATTTACTAAAGGGATGGTTATAGGGGATTCCTGGAAAGATTTCCTCACAACTCTATGATGATTCAATCAGTTGAGTAAGTTATTCGTAATAGTGGGTCTTAGAGTAATAGATATCATAATAGATGTGAGGAGGAGATTAGGATTTCCCTTGGGAAAAAATAAAGTTGTCGTAGAATGGTACCTACCTGTTAAAAATTCATGACCACTTTATTCTCAAATTTAGTGTTTTTTTACCTCATTGACAACTATAATGGGTGAATTGTATATTGCCCCAAATTATTGAGTGTTCTTCGCCATGTTCTCAGTTAGGTATCTTATAGAAATTGGGGTCTTATCAACTAGTGAACTACATGTAGCAGCATCAATCATGTTTTGATCAATATGAATTAAACCTTCATAAAAATACTAATTTAAAATTTGTTCACTTATTTGGTGGTGTGGTAAACTTAAATAAATCTTTTGAAATATTTCACAATATTCATGATGTGTTTCCCCTTGATATTACCTTATACCACATATTTCTTTCTTTATACATGCAGTTTTAGAGGATGGGAGTTATATTTCATGAAAAAGGTATTTCATGTCTTCCCATATCATGTGCATGATATATTAACATCCAATAAAAATTGAAATCTAATATAGATGAGGAATAAAAGGATTAATTTATTGTCCAATCAGAATAACCCAAGTCATGCACTAAAAACTTTACACCAGTCATTTAAAAGTAAAGAGGATTCCATTTGTTTGATCAAACAATAATTAAAATCTAAATCAAAGTAATATAATTATAAATGAAATATTTTCAATCCCAAAATATATCAAACCAATAGTATTAATTGTACTTGAACTCTATTTATAATATTTGTAAATACCACACAATGAATGCCCACAGTTTATCCCAACATCGTGAGGAGGAGGAGAGTTGGGTGGATCCCCTTCATCATTTCAGCTCACCCTATGAGGATAGTGAGCTTCAGAACCACCAAGGGGATAAAAAGAATCCTATGAACATAAATTTTGAATCACTTAAATCTCATGGTATAACATAAAAATTATGTTTCCATGGTTCCTTTTTATAGCCAAAATGGGAAGTGGTTTTGGGAACCCAGTTTTGGTCATTACAATTGTATCTTAGTTTATGATTTGTAAATGGAATTTTATTTATAAGGAAAAAACTCAAAAAAAAAATCCCCCACATCTTTAATATCCCCAAATAATGTTTAGAATAATTGTGAGGCCTATATCTCGACATATATATGAAATATAGTACATTACTTTTCACTTCATGCAGATTCAGTGGCTTAGACAGATTAGTCTATATGGGCCACCAGATTTCATAATTGGAATTGGTTTCCTTCATAAAAGTTGTATACAATGAAGTTTTGGATCCCTTAAAAGAAATTAAACACATTTTCAATCATGGATTTGACATAATGTTAAAAACAGTGGACCTGTGTCCTTGGGATTCAAGGCAGTTTAGACCATTTTCCGTATGAATTATATTCGGCCCTCCAAATCACCTTCATCAACAAAAAAATCACTAAAACAAGTAAAATTTTCATTTTTTATGGTGATAAATATTAAATTATTTAATAAAATAGGAAGTGAAATTTGTTATTAATTTTTAATTTTAAATAAAAAACACGGTTAATGTGGTGGTGTAAGAGTAAAATAATGTAGTAAATTGTAATGCGATCACATGGTATAGATTTTTATGATCTGAGGGTGTTTGAATGAAAATTAACTATTATTGAAACTATATTACAAAAAAATGGATAGTATATGATTCATCTAATAAATATAATTAAATATTGGTTATATTGATGAGGTTATGTGATTATAATGATCTCATTATGGGATATAGTAAAGGTATTAGGATTAGGTTTTACTAATTTGTTAGTAATACAAGATAAGTGTATCAAGAATATAAATATATAGGTGGTTCTAATTGAGTTCTCTCAATTTTTTTTTATAAAATGCATCAGGAACACCACTGGTATGAGATGGGTGTAGTTTAAAGGTGAGATATAAATTTTCAAGTAAAATTTTACAAAAACATGTTACTTTTGTTCGAGTGGAATTCAACCATGTAGATAAAATTAAGGAAGAAAATCTATATCAATATTTTTGATCGAGTAAAGAGATTTGGGAAAAATTAAATGGGCATATTTAGGATCTTATGTTCATGTTTCTATAATAAATCATGACGATTGATGTAATGTGGATTGGATTTGTATGTTAGGAGAATGAACCTATGGTGGGGATCACCATATTATTTTTTGGGAGTTAGAACATCGTGTGATCATAATTCATCTTGTACAGTACCATGTAAGTTGACTTACTAATGTTTTGTTGATGGTTACGAGCATTGGCTCTAGTTTTGGAGGGTTAAGAACTATATATTTAAATGGGATCTTCGAAGAGAACTCAGTATTCAGAAGAAAAATGCAGTTATTTGAAAAAGAATCCAAATCCTAAGAAAATAGAGTTTATCAATTGGTTTCCCACTGATACTTCTTAGGGATGAGGATTATTTCATTGGATAGGGTGTAATATCTTACATCTATTTAATATGAAAATTTCATAATAAATTTTATTTTCAAATTTCTGGATGAGATGATTTCTAATTAGAGATTAAAAATTTTATTGTGATGTTCTAAATACCTCAAAGTGGTGTTTTAGATGTGTTATGATGCTTTAAAGATTGTTTGAATATTCTAGATTATTATTAAGGCTTCATAAGATAGAGTTAGTGTTTTGGAAATGGGCATCCTGGGGAGAAAAATTGGTGAAGCATAACTATGATTCCCCTATTTTATAGGAAAATAGAATTTAATACCATATATAGGGCCTATAAATTGGTTATGGCCTAATTAATAAACCATAAAAAATATGCATGGTTTTCATATGTCCTATTAAACTATGATCTATTCTTGTGTGAGGATTATTTTGCTAAAATTGTTGGGGAACACAGTTTGGAAATCCATAAATCCCCAATATAAGGATTATTAAACGATAGAATGATACCATTTTCCATATTAATACATTAATAGGTAATACCCACTTTATTCCTTCTTCCTCCCTCGAGGGACTTAGCTCACCTCCCACTTCATTTTCTTAATCAACCCCCTTATAAGGGGTGTTATTGGTTTCTTTTTGTGTCATTTTAAGGTATAATTTCTCGTATAATAAGATCATTTTTCCTTCTCATCTCTTTATTCAAAAAAATTGGTTTCCATGGATAGTTTTTTTATTTTTGAATACACTATATCATGGAAAAATTAGATACCGGTGATGCTGATTTTACTCTTCCAAGGAAAAGGGGGACCTGAGAGGCCCTCTAAACTTTTCCTTGTTCCATTTTTTTGAGTTATTCAACCTTGGTAAATTTTTAAATATTTAAATCACAAATAAAATTGGGATGGTTAATTATTTTTACTTTATTTTGTATAGATTATTCTCAGTTCATAGATGATGTTATTTTTTGGGCTATTAGAAAATGTTTGGTTGTGATTTTGGTGCAATGGGATTGGCCGATGAGGTTTTCACCATTACCCTTTGTAAATAAATTTAGCTTAATTTTTTTAAATTGATTAGATTAATTATGTAATTATAATTTAATAATAATTAATTAATTTCTGGTGGTTTGGTTGTGAGATAAGACTTCACATCTATTTGATGAGCTTGGATGGGCTTTAGTAGCTGATGATGTCCATTAGAATATTAATAGAAAGATTCTTATGAGGTATGCAGTTATATGTATCTACCCTTTTTTATTTTTCATTTATTTGATAGGTTATAAATTCTTAATATCTCCCTTGAGGGAGAAACCTTAGAGTATCATATTTAAATGAAATGTTTAGTAGAAATATTTTTATTAATTTTAATGGATAGATTCTTGGAGTCAGGAAAAAACACATGGGTATTGGACATATGCCTTGGTCCTAGATTTTCGAAGATATAATCTTTGAGGCACTGAGTATCACCAAGACCTCTTAGGAGGTGATGTTCCACATTGTAAAGCATGCAAACTCTTATATAGTCCCAAGAAAAAAATTCATAGTTATACCATCAATCGTTTAGATGCATGGACCATCTCAATGTGACCTTGATCACCGAGATTGGTCACAATACCTCTCTTGATGGTTTCCATATTGCAAGGACCCCATATAGGAGACAAGACCACTATAACATTTTCAAGATTTTGTGTGATGTAATATCATGGTGTATCATATGATGACCTAAGACCATAAATCTAACCTAGAGGATCCAATGTGCGATTAAATAGCTTCCATGCTAATTTTTAGGGTCCAATGAGGGAAGCCTCTACCTATGTACCATTTTCAAAGATACTGAATGGTTTGAAGATACTTAAGTGATGAATTAGAGGTTCCCAATATAGATTACTCTACTTATGTGTAGACCTGGAGGATCCCTCAAGGAATACCTCTTCAGTGTAATGATCTAGGATACATGAGTTGATAACTTGGTGGTTAGGATTCCCTATGTGAGTGTGTTAGGGGTTTGGGTAGTGATGGTGTGGTGTGCCACCTTAGAACCCATACCAAACAGGTGAACCTAATAGGATTTGGTTATTAGGATGGATTTAGGTGATATACCAACCCCACTCTACTATTAATGATTTCACCCAATTTTTTTATGCAACTATGGATTCACAGACAAGTTTATGAAAACTCAACCTATAGGCTTGATATCATGCAATGGCTTGGTGGTAATTTCCAAAGGTGCCTAATGGGTTCTATATATCAAGAATTATAGGATTTAATTCTAATATAGTGGAATTAATAATAACCTTAGGATTCCTCCAAGCATAGAGAATATATATGAGATTACCAATTGATTATAAAAACAAACTTTTTGGTGTGTCACCCAGTGTATATTGAATGATAGGAAAAAGGTGATTCCAAATGATTATAGGTGAATATTTTTCATCTAAACACTATATGATTGTAACAACACTAGGGAATAATGATGATCTCCATGATCGATATGTGGGATTCACCTTAGGATCATATGGAATCACCATGGTTTCATTACATAAATCTCTTTGTGAATAGGTTATTATGCCATTTATTGTTTCATATAGAGTTATTTCCTTGGTTCTAGATATAATTCATTATATATTTGATAAGGTTTATCCCATGTAGGAATTAATCCATGTTTCTATGGTCTTGATTTCCTGTGAACTGGGGAAATTGGAATCCAACATTAGAATTTAGATGGGAATATTATAAAATCACCTATGTTTCACTTGTTACTCTTGAATTGAGTAGTATTTCTTGTATTACAAGGATTATTCATAATTCTTAATTTAGATAATTTCTATTTAATTCCTGTAACTCTATAATATTTTTAGTGGAGGTGTTTATTGGTGATTCCAAGGCTAGGACTCATATCTCCCTGTAGTAACAAAGCATTCTCAAGGATATTCTAGTGTAAGCTAAAGTTGGTGTGGTCAAAATAGGGCAATCATTAGGACATAATATTTATATTTATTATTTAGTTTATTTTATGCATTAATTGGTTATTATTATTACAGGAAACTCATATACACATAACCTTCTTTTTTGGATATGTATGGGCCCTTGTTGGTGGTTCTATAATGATTTTTTTACTCAAACCATACTTGGAATACCATTATACTAGAGAACTTAAGTAGATGATCACTTGTTTCTAGTAATAGGATGTTTGGTGGACCATGACTGATTGAGTAAGACAATTCTGATGAGTATATTGAGTAGGGTATGTGTTAAAGCTCGTTGTGGGAACATATCCATTTAAATTTTTATTCAGTTCCTTTTACTTATTCATGCTTATGTGGTCAGTTATGTGGGTGATTAGTGATGAGTAAATGACATGTTTAATTGTAAATTTACTATATTCTATTTTATTTTATATTTTTTTGTATTTATTCTTTTAGAATTATGATTATTTAATGTTATGGTTTATGTTTGGATGTAACCATTGTTTTTATTACTCTGATATAATGGTATTGTATCCCTATGAACACAATATATGACCACACTTCTACTCAGAAACATTTTTCATATGTGGAGTCATGATTAAGTAAATATAGTGAATCAGACTTTGTTATTGATCATATAGTGAGATAGTTTGGGATTCCATATTAGTTGAAAAAATATTATTTTCACTTTTGACCAAAATTTCAATATTATTAAAAAATTCCTAATATTTAACCTAATATATTTTGAAATTATAAATTCAAAAAGGATGTTCATTTTATAAAATAAAAATTATATATTTTATATAATTACTTTTTTACATAAAAATAAAAAATATTGCAAAAAATTAATTTTTATTAAAAAAATTACTTCTTACACATCTAGGTTCATTAACCTTAATTCTTATAAATTTATATATAATTGAACATTTAAATAATAAATATAAAATAATATTACCTACTATAAAAATATTATAAATGTGATCTATTTAATTTATTATGTTAATATAGTATATGGTTTTTTGAATGGTTTTATGATTTAGATACATTTTAATTTATTACAAAAAAATAAAGTATGAGATTATTATAATTGATTATTATCCTTTTATATGATGATAATAATATTATTCACATATTTTTATATATTTAATGGTTTTTTTAGTCATGCATTACACTATTTTGATGTTGTGTGTGATAGAAGATATTAAATATTGTATTAATTTAAAGATTTCATAACTATGGTTCAATAAATTCTACACCACTTAAATAAAATTTCTCCTCAAAATTTTAATAACCACATAATAATGAAAGTTTGTGAGAATATTATTAACATATTATCATTCATTATATAACTTCCAATATGACATCTACCATACTTTATTAGGATATATTATGTTATTTATATTTCCTCATTTAGTATTGACCATTCATAAAATCATGTACCCAAGTATGAGTATACCCTAATAATATTTTCTCTATTACATATGTTTACACAAATCCATTTGAATCTCTAGGATATCAAGTCATAAAAAATTGTATATTCCATTTGAAATTAACTCTAATCTTCAACCAGTGGTTTAAAAAATCATACATTGGTACATATATATCGTAATCTAAAACATAATATAACCATCACTAAAAAATTTAATTGATTATATTTTTTAAAATAAATAATTAATTATAATGTTATCAATAATATCTAACCAAAATTTTTAAAATAATTCATCACTTTATTTCCTAAACCCCATTCATATATAAATCATTATATATTTCCATACCTCAATCATGTGTTCATCAATTTCTATCCACAAAAAATAATTTATTAAAAAAATAAAATTTCAAGGTCATTTGATACTATTTAGTATATATTTCTGAATTATTAATGAAAACTAATAAATAAAAATCCTTTGACATTTTCTAAATTCTTCAAGACATTGAGGATATAGTAAAATATAATCAATAATTATCAGCCATTATTCAAAATAACTAAGAGTTTCATGAATTAAATTATAATACAATATCATCCTCAATACCATAGGTAATACTAGAATACTCACCTTTTCAATAATAACATGGATATACTATTATTATCAACCATTTATGTATTCTCCTTCATTTAGTTATATGAAATGTCATTTTTTGATATATAACATTCCTATATTAATTTTTGGGATCTTGTTCAAAAAAAATTACTATATCCAAAATGATTAGGATAGTATCCAATAGAACTATATTAAATAATCATATGAATATGATAAACCATATTCCTTAATGAAATATACAATTATTTCATTGATACATTCATATAAAATTTGTAAAATTTGGATCAACTTATAACTCTCTCACTTACATCTAAGATACATTTCATTTTATCATATTATTTATCCTAATCCATTAAATATATTAAGAAACATCCATCATAATTTCCTACTATGAAAATTTGATTAGCTTAATTATATCCCCTATGATTTTAAAACCATGTGGTCAATTAGTTCTTTTTTTATGAAATAGGTGTTGATTAATTTAATACCCAACACCCCATTTTTGGGGTTATTACATCTAGGTACATGTGTGATAGACCCTATAGCCACATGAATTTTTCAGACTTATAATTTATTACCAAGAAATTTAATAATCTCAAATTTATGAAATTTTCAAGATGTTATCATATAACTATACTTATCACTAGGGATTTCACTAATGTTATCTGATCATGGACCAAAAAATATTATCTTGTCTATCCTAAAGTACTATATATATGTTTTAAATTATAATCATTGTTATCTAATCAACCATTGATAGCATTTGAACTCCAAATTTAGACTCAACTCATATAATCCTTATCTATAGTGTTATACAAACTATACTCTAATACCAACAATAGCACACCATAGACGTTACTATCTAATTACATGACTTAAATAAAATATTTTCTTATAATGGAGTCTCAATATAATTTAGGATTCGAGTTTTCATGAATTTGGCCTAATCATTAACTAATACCATCCATGTGTTTTTCAACTAATGGGTATTTTATCAGCTATAAAAATAACTTTTTAACGCATAAAAAGTATTCAACAATTCACACAAACTATAAACACAAGATACCAATCATAAAATATAATTTGTTTTATGTTTCTTCATAACACAGTGATATTAATAATAATAGAGGGGTGGTCATATATTTTTAGTAAAAAAAATAAAAATGATAACAAAAAAAGATCATAAATGAGAATAGGATGAGAAACTATACATAATCATGATATATAAGAAAATAATACTCAAAAAACCTTATGTTCATTAAATTTTAATTTTATATATTACTTATATTTCAAACCTATTTATTGAATTATCCTTTTATAGCATTGTTTTTTGAAGGTAAAGGAAAAAAAGTCACGTTTATTCAAGGTGGGCGAAGTCTACACACATTAAAAATTTATGTTTTGATTTTTCTTATTAGAAATAACAAGGGTGGTTAATTATTGTACCATATTTATAGTAACATATAATTATAATAATGATACTGATTTAGACATTACAAAATGGGGTAATTTAATTTTATGAATAAAATGTTCACATTTAATTATAGATAATGAAAATAGAACTTAGAAATTTATTCCTCACTTATTGGATTTTCTCCATTGAAAATATGGTTAATCCTTTGTCAGTTAGACTTTTGAGAATACCATAAGCTATTAACAGTGCAAATAAATTCTTTGTATAGTTGTCCGAGTATTTTAGCCTGATCTATTTGTGTTGTGGTGTGAAGGGATGTGAGTAATGGAATGACCCTTTTATAAGGGAAAATGAATAGATTTTTTTTAGATACCTAAAACTTATCAGTAAATGGATGTACCTATCATGAAATGTGTCTAAAAAATTGATAAATAATGGATAGTGCTATAGATAATGTCTAAAAACACTTAAATATTCAATTAAATAATGTTTTTGACATACTAGACTGCATACATCCTAGTTTATTATTTTTACTATTTATTCACCATGATAAAGAGTATTTACATTTGAAACTTATCCTTAATATAGAAAATTAAATTAATACTTTAAAAATAATTTATGCCTATGGATTCCATATTTTAAATTAATGTTTTTTAAAAAAAGTAAATATGATAAAAACTAGTTTTAAAATAATAAATATAAAATGTTATAAAAACAATTTTTTCTGAAAAATAAAACTTATTTTCTAAAATCTCAAATATGGGTTTGTAAATTAAATTTTTTTCCTAAATAATTATTTAAAACAAAAAATAAATATTCAGTCTTATACAAAATTTCTTATATTTAATATTCATTCTTTATGTTCTAAAAATTTCATAAAACAAACATTATTTGTACAAAAAGTATTTTCTCTATTTAACTAAATATCAATATTATTATTAAAATCACAAAAATTATCCCTTAGTTAATTTTGAAAATATTAATTCAGAAAATAAATTTTTGTTATATTCATTTCTAAAGTCTATATATTAGGGTATTTAAATAATAATAATAAATATAAATACATACAAACTTTTTTTAAATGACTTCTTAATAATACATTTTATTTTATATTATTTTATATAAATTTATAAGTGGATTAATATTAAAATAATTGTTTAATAAATTAATATATTTTGTTATAAATATAATTTAAATTAGATAATTTTAAATTATTAAAGTAAAATACTATAAAAAATATCGAATGCATCCTTTAGATGAGTCATTATTTAAAATACTAAGAGAAAAAGATGCATGGGAATTATTTTAATTGATTATTTTAATACTAGTATATGAGTGGTTATCAATATTTAATTTCAATTAAGATATAGAGAAAACAAAATTATATAAAACTAAGAAACTCACATGTTCTATAAAAATATTCATATACTTATATTCTAAACCTTTTATGTATGGTCCTTTATTTGGTTATAAGTCATGTTTTTTCTAGATACAAACCTTTCTCAACATCATCTTCATAATCTTATTTCAACCAAATATTAAAATAAAAAAAATTATGATATTAATCAAAATTTGAATATGAAAACATAAATTAGAATATTTATTATTCTATGAAACCATCATTTTAAACATATAATATACTGAGATAAATTTATCAATCACTTCAATAAATACTTGTTCATCAATTATTATTTTTCAATTGTGTTCTCTAACATATTAGGTAACATATATACAAAAATAAATAAAAAAATATTTTAAGGATAATATGAATGGCCACAATATATATCCTATAGTGTCAAAATATATGTACATTTAGGCCCATTTATTATATACCATATAATTACAGTGTTGAAACCAAATCCTTTGTATTAGGTTTCTTACTCATATGTACATGTGTTCCAGAACCAACATCCACTTATAGCATCCATTTAGGTTTGTAACTTTAAAGATAACCATAAAATATCTATGATAAAAAAAATTCAAGATGTTACGATATACATTGACTTAACCCATAGTATTATCATAGTTTATTCACTAATCTTCTGTTATACTAATCCCAAAAATACTAAATATTACCTCAACTAACTTAACATGTTACCTAGGCCATTGAATTTATGATCAACCATAACTATCCAGACATTAAATTATCATCAACTAATATAATATACTCTAAATTTATCTAAAACATCATTTAATGAAAATTTTAATTCCTTGGACCCAAAATCCCATAATATAGTTTGAATAACCACCTTCCTTACATATGTTCTTTGTAATTATCCAAATCAACCCAATTTCAACTTTTATCAATTTCAATTTCACCAAAAATAATGAGTCATGTAGATTTAAATAACCTATTATGTTTTGATTTTTTGGGATATTTTAAAAACATTTAATTAATAATGTTGACGTATATATCTTCAAATATATTTTTTACAATATAATAAATTATTTAATACCTAATAAGTATTCAATATATCCCAAAAAAATTATCTATAAGGATTATTCTATTAATCATATCATGTGTGATATATTGATTCATAGCCTGGGGAAATGGAAAAGAATAATGGGTGATTTCAATGGATCATTAGGGGTAAAAATAACAGATAACAATAACTTATCAAAAATAATCATAAAATAAGAATAATTAATATTGAAGGAATAAATAGTAATAAAATCTATAATAAAAAATAATCATTGAGTATAAAATATCCATGGATTACATAACAATAAATTAATTAATGGATAAAAATAATTGATTCTTTATTGATGAAATTTTTAACCTCAAATAACCTATTCCATGCGATATAAAATAAATCATGATCATAGAAATAATGATCTTATAATAAATGCAGTATGTTTATAAATTATTCTAATCATGTACAGTGTCTTCCAAAATACAAAATCTTGTTTTTCTAATGAAACATGTCAATACATCAAGTGGCTATCTATAACAAGCACCACTATTCAATAATTAAGTACATCATATTCATTATTTGAAGGAATTAAAATAATAAGAAATATATAAACATCATTCTATAGTAATAAATAAACATATGTATTAGAAAAACGAAAAATAGAATTGTCAATATTTATCAAATCAACAAATGGAATACCATTCTGTACAGGCATCCCCCAAACTAATTCCATATAGAGTAAGGGGTATGTGGCTAATTAAATAATGCCCCGAATAAATAAATGAAATAACTTTCTTTAGAATAGACATTCATACATACCCCATTTTAATTAAGGGGTATAAAATTGCGTTAATATTTTTAAATTTCAATTTACAGATGGAATATATGTGGACATACATCAATAAAAAGAACTAAATAGAGTGTTCAATGTTGAAAGTAAATGGATGAAAAATTATACCTCTAACAAATGATTATTTTCAAAGATAAAGGAAATTATGGATTTAGAAAAGTGTAATCCTCAAAAGAAATATTATGAGATTGATTTGATGATAGTACATGACTAGTATATAAATCAAAAAAGGGGAAAATTTGAGAACAAGAGTTATATATCAGTGTATCAAAATTCTTATTAAACCCCCCTATAGTAATAGTCACAAAAGATTAAAAATATCATGAGAGGACTAAAATAAATTTAAAATATAATTAAATTAATGGTCTCTATTATACTATAAGTAAATATTACAATTAATGCACCATTTTAATGAAAATATGTTCTGAAATATCATATATTTCTTATGGAAATGAAAATGAAACATATAAACCCTTATAATGTTAGAAAAATTAGAGTCCAAACAAATTGAGGTATTGGATTTAAAATGGAACATTCAATTCCATGTATAAATAGAGGATAATTATAGAAATATTAAAAGTGAATTACAAATATAATACAAATTATTAATGGTGAATAATTATAAATATGTCCCAAGGTGTGAAATTTTGAGATAAGAAACCCTTAATAGTTACATAAACATTAGGTTAAAATAATTGGTAATGATTTTATATAGAATAAATATAGAACCATAAAAAATATAAATACAAAACAACATATTATTTAGATAAAATAAATCAAACATTAAATAATTCAGTTCAATATGATCTTTCATTAAACAATGGAATAAATTTGAGTTAGAACAAAACCTTACATCCTTGGTATCCTTTGAATTGAAATTAATTTAAAGAAAGAACACAATATGTATCATAAAACATGAAAAAATGACATAAATATTATATAATTAATCCATTAGTTATTAATCACACTATATCAATTATTTCAGGGAACATAATATGAAATAGGTTTCATGAAATTAAATTTTAGACGATGAACCACTATCATTAAACAAAATCATTGATGTAAGACTAATTTAGTAATGAGCTTATAAGTAAGAATTATTGAACACCAGAAAATAAGGGTAGATATAATAAAAAATATTCATTAGTAAAATCATGCTTGTAATAATCGTGTTTCAATAATAATATATATAAATCAATGGAAGTAAAGTGTGTCAATAAAAACCCTTAGATTTTGTGTATTGTCTAAATCAAAACTATTGAATGATAATTATATTGAAATAAAAAGTCAAATAAAATGGTCTAAAAGTCATTATATAATAAAACAAATTTCCATTATATAAACCACGTATAATGAAATAGGTTCATGATAAGAATTGTGTGTTAAGAAATAGAAATTGAGATAAAAAATCCCTTTCTAGTAATATATTTATTGAGGTTTGATTACCTTGATAATGAGATTATGAGGAATAAATGTATAACCATGTGAATTAAAGATAAACTAAAATACCTTTTAATCACATGGTATAATAAAGATATCTTTAATCAATAGAGTTTTAACAAGTGTGTTTGTAACTCAATGGAATAAAATTGAGTAAGTAAAAAACAATTACCCAGTTTCCCTTCTTAGTTGGACACCATAGAATATCCTATTAAACAAATATAACTATCTTAATGTTATATTGAATAATCCTATTCATATATTTTATTTTTTATATATATTATTTTTAATCATTTACAACAAATATATTATTTAATTATTACATACTTTCAATATCAAGTGTGAGTAATATTGATCGTTTTGAACGAGTTTCATAACAGTTAAGTTATTATTCATAATTCTACAGAATTTAAACCTTGAAAAAAATATTATTTACTACAATTGATTCATTATAATTTTTTATAATGTTACTATTCTGTTCTTTGGTGTTTTGTTTGTGACCTTAATGATGAAATCAATGATATTCATGTTTCATTGATTTTTAGCCAACATATGTTGGAATCATAATTAAAAAAGGTAATATTCATATTACAATTACAAAAAAACTAAAAAATTAATTTTCTTATTTATATAACATAATATTATTTATTATTTTCACATCGTTACCCATGATATTATTTTATATCAACGTTCTATTAGGTGGTTTGACCAACTGAAACATGGGAATACTATATTTTATGGATGATTATGATTATGTAAGAGGTTTATTGTTAGAATAATATCATTATGAAATAATAATAATTACATAACATTAAATTTTTTTAAATGTTTTAAGATATTCTATTTAATATAAATTAAACCTAATGAAAAATTAGAAACTTTACTTCATGGAGGTTGTATTCCGCACAATGCATGGTTAACAATTTAAAAAAATGAGATCTTAAGAAGCTAGATTATAATTTTCCTCATCATAATAATAATTATTTTATACATTAAATATTTATTATTTAATTTCCTAGTTATAATCATCAAATAGAGTTTATAGTGAAGAATAAATTTTTTCACTTCAGGGAGACAGCAGTCTGCAAAGTTCATGAAACATGATATCTTTTTTATTCATAGAAAAGATAAATATATGAAATTGTGTTTCTATTATTATAATAATATTATGTATAAAAAGAACCAATTTATTATAGGTTAACTATAAAATTAGTTTTATTAATGTGATAATTAAAAGAAAATCTTTTTGGGGGGAAATTAATCACATTGAGTACATAGACCTTCCCTAGGAAGAATCCATTAAATGGGGGGGAATAAGATAATATATTTTGACCCAAATAATAGGAGGGTGAAATATGATTATTTTGGAATGAATACATGAATTTTTTCATGAGTAAACATAATTTCTTAATCCATAGAAGGGGTGGTGAGAGGAATATTTTTTTAATTGGAAAGAATGTTAATTTTTTCAATATTTCAAATAAATGGAAAGAGAGTACATGTTTTACAAGTAAAGGGAATCAAAATGGGTAGTAATTGAATTTGAAATGATGTATTGTCGATAATACCTCATTGATTCGTTTTCACACGTGTTTTTATGTGTTATATTGTCAAATTTTTCACTTTTACCATTTTTGATTTGACCGTGGTAGCTATTTTTTTAAATATAACATATATTTAATAGATAAAATAAAATTGGCCTTATTAAATGATTTTAAATACTAATGAAAATTGGAATTCCCATTTTATCATATAAATTTTTTATTGTTTATAAAAATTAATTTAATATTAGTTCTTGAATCATGTATAATCTTGTATTTTGAAAAAGCATATGTTTTATCCTAATGTTTATTTATTTGAAAAAAATTACCAATTCTAATGATTTTCATGAAAATTATTATATTAATATCAATGAAAAAAAATTATGTGTCATTCATAAAAATCCAAAACATAATTTTACATAACAGTATATTTAATATGATACAATTTTCAAAAATTGTTTCTTTTACTGGAAATTATGACTAATGTTTATAAAATGATTAATATTGGTTTTATAAAGTCATAATTTTATTTACCAATTCATAAAATTTATTCTTAAATACATATTTGATCAATTAAAAGGTTTTATAAACTTCTAGGTCTTTCTTATATAATTAAAAATTCATAAAAGTCAGTGTTCTACGTAAAAACATTATTTTCACTACTATCCTAACAAAAAAATATTTTAAAAAATATCCCAAAAAAGTTATTATCATATAATATTGAAATTCATAATATAAAAAATAATTTAATTTTCAAATTAAAATTAAAAAAAATGGTTATTTAACTTTTAAAAATAAAACATACAAATATAATGAATGTTTTTCTCATTGGAAAATAACTTTTTAAAAAAATATTTACTATTCATATAATAAATTACCAATAAAATAGGTGTTAATATATTATTCAAATTCAATATATATTATATTTAATTTAAATAATAAAATTTTATAATTATTACACAATAAATTAAAAATCATTCTCATTTGATATATAGTTATTCTAATTTAATTTATCAATGCATCAGCCTGTGTAATTAATTTTTTTATTTTTCAAAAATATATTTCAAAATTAAGATACATCAATTTTTATCATCCAATTCCACAAAAAAAATTTAGTGGTGTTATACTATTCAATCATATGTTTTGGATCAGTGTTATGATTACCATACACTATAGAATATATTAGGTCTCAATGGTATACAGATCTTCAAATCCTAGGATGTTACATTCTACCTCCTTAAATAAATATGATCCTTGCAATTTTAGTTATTACTCACTAAGAATGTGGTTGAGGTTATTCTTAACATATTCATCATTCGATATATATCATTTTATATTTCCACTTACTTACTCCCTTTTTTTATTATGTTACATATCATTCCCCAAGAAAAATTATTCTTTTTTACAATCATATACTCAAGTATCTATATGAACTAATCACAAATTCCACATAATATAACATTACCATAACCATTTTAATCTATGAGAGATTAAACTACATTGAAGGAAAAGTGTATTCTAGAAATTAATAGTGTCTTCAACCCTAAAATGGATTTAATCACTATTTCATAATATCACACAGTAGACACGAATTTCCAAAACCCCCAAAAATAGATACATATCACAAAAAAACATAAATCAATTCGAAATCCAAGGTTCATTAATATTTTCTAACATATGTTTTTCAAAATAAACCAACCTTATATTATATTATCTTCAATATTATATTAAACCTAAGAATTATCCATCATGAAAAAATGTGTTATTTAATGGTCATCACATAAAAAATAAAACATTGTTTTAAACAATTTTTTCAAGGTTATTACATCCATTTACTATATCTCACTAAATCATTAAAAAAATTGATGATGAAAAATCCTTAATAGTTTCACATAGTCATAATAACAATTAGAAAATTTCATAATATAATCAATAAAATTCACTCACTAATGAAATTATATAAGAGTATCTAGATTTATTTTATATTAATATATCAAACTCACTAGCTAGGTTAATAATAGGAAACTCACATTTTCCATCATAATATAAAATTACTAATATGGTTAAATAGTAATGTATGTACCCTTATTTGTTTAAATGACAATGTTTTGTTAAGATAGATATATTTCTTAGTATAATTATCATAGTCCTATAAAAACTAAACACTAAATACAATATTGTTATGATAATATCAAAAATGTTAATATGAAAACATAAATCTGAATATATATTCACCTATGACACCATAAATTCTTTATATTTTATACATTTAAAGAACATATGACTCTATTTTATCAATCCATTTTTATCCATAAAAAATTTATATAATGTTATCTAACAAAATTATTGACATCATACATAAATACTTAAAAATGGTTCATAAATAGAATGTGATTTTCCAAAAAATATATTATAGCAGTATCAAACCTATATTGAAAATGATCCTATTAATCTTGAATTAGGTGATGATTGAGTTAATACGAAATAGTCTATTTTAAGGGGTGTGAAAAACAGTTACATTTATGTTAGATACAACATCCATTATAATATCTATATAGGGATGTAATTACTGTAATTCCCCGACCCCAGAACCTAGAGGCAAAGCATTGTTTTATTAAATTAGAATGATTATAAGGAATCATATACTGAAATACTAATTATTTTAGCAGAATTAGAAAGATAGATTATATACATGATACCAACAATACATTTGTAAATATAAAATAAAACATGATACATAATTATATGAAATAAACTGTGTCCATGAAAGCATATTCAATGTTTTCTTCTTCTAAACCTGGAAAAAAGAAACATAATTAGTGTGATCTCAAATGATCAGTAAGGTTATGTAGAGTGGATTAAATAATGAATCAATTAGAACAATAAATATTTCATGGTAAATAACTGATTACACATTTCATTCAAATTACTAGATATGGAAATATCAATATGGAATGGTATGAAACTGAAACACATGAAATTAATAAAAAAATTAAAAAATAAGTAAATCCATAGATATGTCGATATAAAATATCATTCATAAAAAATTATAATAACTAAATTCTCAATAATGGAAATTCTTATTTGAAGGATGCTATGTTTTCTTGGTACATGGAACCATTACCATCAATAACTTCCATAAAAAGGCTAAAATCATACTGGTTTCAAACCAATTTGGTTTTTACAACCTTGACTCTACTTTTAAGACCATTCACAAGACAATTTATATCATACTAGTTACAAATTATAATGTTTTTCCAATATAATTTCATCCAACGAGACTATTGATGTATCGTGGGGATTTCAGTAACTAGTCCCCAACCAGTAGGGATTACCTTAAATGGTCCCCAACCCATGTCTTACATTTTCATGGAATTACTGAAATAGAATAACTGATTTAATTAATAAAAAAAATTCCTTATCTTATTTTCATATTGAATAATGAATATTTATTTATTAATAATACCTTATAGTAGGATAAGTAACAACAAGGGATTTTTACATTAAAAAACTCTTGAGGTCCAATAAACAATAATTATTCCTAAGTTTCCAATAACACATTAAAAAATTTAAATAATAATTCCCAGTGAATTAAATGAAACAAATAATATCATGCTAATATGAAGAATCATGATATAACATTTCAAATGGAATTAAATTTGGTATATAAAAGTGAATTGGTGCATAACAAAATTAATTCTCGACGGAAAGTAAATTGAGATGAAATCTCATACCTTAACCTTTATTTTTTTTTGTTCATTATCCACCTATAAAGTGGTTTAAAATATGATAATAAATTATAATATAAGTATAATAAAGTTTATAATATCATATTATAACTTCTTACAACATTTTATTACTCTTTTCTGAACACTAGTTCATTATTTTAACTGTTTTAGGTGTTAATTTCTTAGTTTTATCAAGTATGGTTTGTCTTATTACATGTTATTCGTATTAAATAGATCATTATTTCATTATATCATGATTTTTAACCATTAATTAATTATATTATAAATTAAAACATATGTATTTATATTAGTTTATAATATTTGGAGATAAGAAATGGAATACACTATTTAGGGAGACAGTAGGTCGATCATATGCTTGAACACTACTTTCATTTAGTTGTTATATTTAAAAATGAAATGTAAATGATAAATATATTATAATTCATGTATAATTTATATGGTATATATGTTACATGTTTTTATTAATATCATCCTTAATACATTCCATGTATAGTGTGAATTATTCACATTACATTCAGGGGGTGGTAGTCCACACTTCCACAAACAATGTTATCATATTAAATAAAAAGTGGATTTATAAGGGTATGTGTTATAAAATAATTAAATAAGGATAAATACATGATAAATACCATATATAACATATATAAATTGTGTCCATTATAATGGCCACCATGATAGGTGGTAAAGAAAAAATTGGCAATCATCGTTTCATGAGGTAGTAGTCCGCAGTACATAGAAAAAATATGTTTATTACCCATTGGGTAACTCCTAGGGTAAATCTGATGCTTTGAATGTAATGGATCCAAAATATTTCATATTTGGACACCCATTTATAATTTATTTACTTTTTTTGGAAAACCATGTGTGTGTGCTATTAAATATTTTAATATATTTCAAACATTTTTTCCTGGAACACCATGCCTCAGAATCGCATGTTGTCTCAGTTCCTGGTATTGAATTTAATATATATAATATTTAAAAATAATAAATGGAATTTACAGGATATTATAAAAATGAAATTTTATTTGAAGGAACCAACAAATCTCTTAAAGGGATGATTTTTCCACACTAAATAAGAAACTAACAACATAAAATAACGAACATGTGATAGGATGAAAAAAAATTAACATATAAAGGAGCCATCCGACAACCTAAAGTAATTAACTTACCATATATGGGAATTATACATCCACATGAAATAACCAACTGACTACATGATTAAACCAGAACTCCCTCATGACTCTTATGGGTCTAGATAACCCCTAGAGGATCAATCTTTGGAATTTGATACCTTAGATACCAAAACACTCTCATTATATTAGTATATATTTTATTAGTATATTGTAATTTAAAAATAGTGATAATAGAAAATTATTTCATTTTTTTTCATCCATATGAGATTGATCCTAGGGTATCAATTTTACTATATTCTTATGAACAAAAATAAAATTTATATTTTCTATTTTTTAGAAATATATCCCATAATATTTTCTCTATTTTTTAAGAGTCCAATATCATAGAAGCATTTATTTTCAAATAAAAAATCAATAAAATTAGAAATTTTACATATTAAAAAATAAATATCATATCCTCTATTATATGTCTTAGGTCAATAATGATTTTTTCAGCGTTTTTTTCAATTACATTCCTATTGATGAATCTTATAGTGAATAGTCATTTGTTGTATAAGTTGGAAAATTCTATAATTATAAGAGAAGTGGGAATCCAATTAATAATCCATTTTACTTCTGTTACGGAAATTATGTCTTTTAGGTTGAATAAAAAAAATCTATATAAAAAGTGATCCTTAAAACTATTTCATTCATAGATAAAGAACCTATTAAGTTTGAGAGGGACCAAATTAAATATCTACAAAATTACCATTCTCAAACATTTATAAAATATGTTATTGAATTTTAAATGTATACTAATTAAAATTTAATAGATGAACATGTTTTTTAGATTATTATTATGATTTTTTATGAATTTAATTTCCATAAAATTCTCTTATATTATAAGAAGAAAAATAAACACCTCTCTTCCACTAAAATTATTTATAATTAGAAAACCACTAGCATGGTGTAATTTGAATATTAATTGAATGATATTGACAACCTAACTAAAACTATAACAACCTACCTCTAAGAGGCACTATAAAAAGGTTAAAAGTTTTAAGATAATTAAACCAAGGGGAATAATATTTGTATTAACATATGTTTATTTTTATTTTAGAAATTAAATTTACCATTACATCCCAATGTATTGAATTTGAAAATTTAGAAAACACATGGATCTCCATGTAAGATTAGGAATATGATTAATAATATGCATATTTTAATGGTATAATTGATTATACCATTGTTTTATACACTACTGCACATGGGGGTGATGTTATAAAATTAAAAAAATCATAAAATCAATTTTTTAATTTAATCCAGAAGTGAATCCAAATCATGTCCTTATATTTTAATCACCAGTTGAGACAACTACTCTAGTAAAAAATAGGTTTCCACCCATTATTATATTACTCTACTATATTATATCTACTTTATCCATTTTAAATGGAAAGTTCAACATTTCTTTATTCTGGAGTTCTTTATTTTTTTTGTTAACTCATAAACACAATGAAAACATACATGAATTGGACTATAACAAAGAATCACAATCCACAATGTTTTTGGGAATAAAACATTTATACTTCCTGAATAGGGTTATTAATGTATAAAAACATATTTAGAGTTAATCCCTTAATATCTAGACTCTTTTCCCTTCTATTTTCACTTATCTTTTTTTAAATAATTTTTTTCTAATATATTTTTTATATTTTTTTATTTCATTAGTTTTTTTAATGTGGAAGATTCATATAGATTAAGTCATTTATTCCACTAAAAAATAAACTTACTATGTTTACTAATTTAAATTATTATTTTAATTCAATTTTTATAATTTTTTTAGATCATATTAAGGATAGTTAGATCATTATTTTTCAAGGGATTTCAATTTATTTTCCATTATTTTTATTTTCAATATTTATAAATTCATCATTAAATTTTAATTATAAATTTGTTTTATTTTTTTAATTCTAGTAGTTTTTTAGGAATATTAATTTTAATTGAGTAGTTTTAGAAATTCATTCAATATTGGTATTATTTGTAGATAAAATTATTTCAACATTTATGGATTAAAAATATTTATAAAATTAGTTTTACTTATTAATTGATATTCATTAAATTTTTTATTCTTTGTTGATTATGACGTAGGTGTGAACATGTACAATCCCTAAATAATAGTGTTCCCAATTGGGGGGGGGGGGTTTCTAAACCATTTGGTCTAATTTATTACATTTCCCATTTTATTGATACTATGAGTAATGTTCTCTGTTCTAAAGCACGTGATTTATTTTATTTCAATGCATTGGATGTGATGAAATAATTTTTTAAATAATGAAAAAAAATTGGATAGACACATTTTCAATAAAAGAATAATTAATTAAATTTAACAATGGATATCCCTTATATGAAATTAATGCCATTACAATTTCAAGGTACATTATATTCTGAATTTTCCTTAACTACGAATAGTAATAATATTTTTTCATGGATATTTTACATTTGAGTGTGCCAAATGATTATTTATTGTGTGTTATTTTGGAATGAATATATAATTTTTTGGTGTGAGGATTGTGTCACTACTCAATGAAATAGAGAGAATGATATATGACTATGTCATTACTCATTTTTCTTTATTCATATAATACATTTATCCTAAAAAAGAATAAAAGGATAAAAATAAAAAATTTAAAAACAGATATGATATTTAATTATTCGTATGAATAAATGAATGATTTTATATCCATTCATTGTATTTAATTTCAAATAATATTCCATAAAGAAAATAAAATTGAAAAAATAATTCGAAAAAAATAAATTTAGAGAATCCAAATGTTTTCTTTCATTGCATTAATTATTTGAATCATGGTCCATTCTGGTTAAAAATAGAGTGTGGTGTTTCAAAATTTTAATGTTAATAGAAATATAGTTCTTGTGTTTTTCATATAAATATTTATTTTATTAAATTTTGGATTTTAATATATACTTTAAATAAATTGAAATTTTTTATGATTTACAAAATAACCATTATCCAACCAATCATGTTGAAGATTCCCCATTTTCAGAAAAAATTTTATATATCATTGTCTAAATATATGAAAATTATCAAAAGTCTATGGATATCACACATGTTCTTGAGAATGAGTAAAAGTTCACATTTAAATGTCATTTTGTAAAGAGAGATACATTTTTGGGGTGGTATGTTAGACATAAATAATATATTTTACATGATATTGAATTTATTCTTATGATTAATGAGGAATTAAAGAGTTAAAATCTATATATAATGCACGATATTATCTTTATACTTGATAAATGAGTGGAACAAAAAAATTACAATAAAATGATTGTTTTTAACATTATATATATGATTGTCTCGGAGTTTATTTATTATGTTCGGGAGATTTATGATTATCATATTTTTATTTTATTCTAATATTTAATTTTATAATATCACTAATTTTTTATTTTATTATAAATTTTCAAAATTTTAAATTTAAATAATAATTTGATGTTAATTTTGAAATTTATCTCATATTAAATTTTATATTTTTAAATAATTTTATTATATTTTCTATAATATTTTATACACTAATCCAAAATTTTAAATTTATGATATCAACAGTTACATGCTTCTAGGATACATTTAATTCATTTATTCCATAAGTTGAATCCAAACATAATAGGATTAAATTAATATTACATATGGGTCCTTTTATTCTTTTATTATATTTTATATATATTTATGATAAACCCATATATATCAATATATATTTCCAAATGGGTAAAATTTTAAAAAATATATAAATATAATGATATAAATTTTCATTAACTATAGATTTTTTATAGTCATCATATTATATATCCCTTAATCCATTCAAAACCAAAATTAGAGAATTAAATGTGTATTATATGGGAAAAATTATAATTTAGTGATGCATGTATAATTAATTCTACACATGTCCAATGGTGGTCATGTTTTTTGGATAGAAGGTCAATACAATGAATAATAACATATATAAATACTAGATTCTATTATTAATAAATATATTACAAAAAATATACATGAATATTTTAAGTAAAAACATATAGATAAATTTATCCACCCCTCTTGTGACACTCCATGATTTGGTGAAATAGTTTTTTTTAATAATTTAATCTCTTTAATATTCTTCATTTCACAGAAAATTATATACAGGTTCAGTTATATGAATGAATAAATTTGTGATTATGTTACATGAAAACCCATTTTATTATTAAATTACACAAAATAAATATATTATATTTATGTACAATCAAAACCATTTTGTCTTATATAACACACAATAGAGAAATCCTTTGATAGCTTACCTTACACAGAATATTGCGTTTTGCCGAACTACAATTTAAAATTATTTATATTATAAAAATATTATCACCTACTCATTATAATGAAATATATGTATAATATTAACTAAATAATGAAATGTTTTTTTACAGATGTTTATAAAATAAATTTTTTATCAATAAATTATAAATAAAAATAAAAATAAATTGTTAATAATGGACGTGTTATTATGAAAACCCAATTTTTATGTCGCCAATAGAGTTTTATCATAATAAGTTAAATTAATAACTATTAGAGAGATATAATAAATAAATTTAAATATTATAAATTCTAAAAAAAATCATTCATCTAATAAGTTTAATAGACATAAAATAAGATCGAGTCCAGTTTTAGACATATGATGTTGTATTAATCTTAAAGGAAGTTTCACCACCTTTAATTGGAGAAACTATTTTAAATATTCTTTTGGACATATTTATAATTATTATTTAATAAAATAATAATCATTTTGTAATGATTAATATCAAAATTTACTTCAGGTAAAAAAATTATTTTTCTGAGAAAATTCATATGTTTTCGAATAGTGATAAAACATTGAATTTTAATTAAAAGCTTCATTTTCATCCAATTTATTTATAGTAAAATAATATTTTAAATAATATTGTAAATATATTTATATTAATTATTAATATAATAATATAATTTAGTAAATTAGAATCAATATTACATTGAAATTGGATATAAAAACTTTTCATACCTTTAAACATTTTCCATATAAATCGCTTTGTTTCGTCTCATCTATGTTATTGTTTTTAAATTAATTTCTCCAAATTATGTGATTTTAATTTAGTAAAATAAATGAAATATTTTGAATACTAATAATTTATCATTACTTTTATGTTCATATTTTTAAAAAAAAATGAACGAAAATAAAATTAATTATAGTAAATAAGGAAAAAATGGGATTACTTAGTTGTTAAACATTAATATTAAGGGGAAAATGACATAGAAACATGTTAAAACTATATTTTATTTCCGTATTTATAAATATTTCTCAATTGGATCTAAAATTTATAATTATATGGGGAAAATTATATAATATATACCTCTCAATAATGTTTACCTTTTTTGTATTTAAAGAATGTCACTCCTCCTCCACTATATAAAGGCACTCAACCCGACACATCTTCACTCCTGTAATGAAAGTTTTATCCTAAAAACCTACCTAAATAATATCTAAACACCCCTCCTATCATACAATAATAATATCTTTGGGATTTTATAAAAACATGGATTCCCTTTGGGGAAAGCTAAAAGGAGGTACCTGATAAAGGGGTAACATTCTTCAATGAGAACTTTATTATTATTTCTTTCTCTGTGACTTCTATTATTTTTATTCTTTGATTATATATAAAAATAAATATCCCTAATATAATGATATGTTTTTAGGATAATTTTTCAACATAATCATATAAAAACTTCCATAAATGGGACACATAATCATCATTCAATTGTACGACAGACAACTCCCTTGAAAACTAATGTCATTCATTCCTCCATAAAGACCTCTTAAAGTAGGTAATAATGATGTACACACTATTTTTATATGATATATGTTATATTTATTGTGTATTTATTCTTATATAGTTATTATATAACATATAAATTCATGCTTCCCATTTTGTGGGAATTTGATAAAATCATTGGGGATGTGTGGACTACTTCCTAATCAAATGATGTGATTCACTAACGATTTACAATAAATTTATGGAGTATGGGTTTATAAAAAATATGTTTTATTTATGAATTAATAATTATAATGAAATGATAATATATATATACACATCATTTAAATTTCATTATTTCAATATCACACGAAAATGGAAAGAACGTTCATGCATACGTATAGCCTACCATATCCATGAATGGTGTATTTCATTAAATTTTTTTATATTTTATATATTATTAGAAATATATAAAAACATAATATATATATAATATTAATATAATGTTTTACTATATAGAAATATGTAAATCATGATCTATGTTAGAGGAAAAGGAATGACAATTTAAAACATGTACGGAAAACAATGTGGTTATTACCCAAAACAAAACATTATCATGAGATTGTTAATAAACAGTTAATATAAAGTCATAATTAAATTATATATGTTATTATATATATTAATATAGTTTTTATATATTTATAATAAAATTATATTTGTTTTATATGAGTTTTAGGGAAGTATGATGAGACTCAAGTTATAAGGTAATGAAATTACATCTCAATATTTATATTCGTGCGATACATGCTAAATTCACCACTAAATTATTTTATGAAGTGTATATACTTTCTTATAAAGTTTAGTATCATTAATTTAATTTATTTTATGATATTTAATGTTTAAAATTTTTAATATTTTATAATAGGGCTAACACTTCAAAAGTTACTCAAGTAGTAATGGGTTTCATCTCAGTTTACATTCCATTGAGACATATTAGTTATTATGAACCTAAATATTTTTATATGGTGTGTATACATCCCATGTATTTATTCAATGATTATTTTCCATAATTTTTTTTATCTACATATACATTTAATGATATCTCTTTCATGGCATTCAAAGGTCAAAATATACCAAATTGATAATGTAATTCTTTCTCAATTTTACTTCTTTGATTCACATGTTATGTTATACATGTATATTCTTTTACATGGTGCATATAATATCCTTTAAACATTTTATATCATGAATAAACATATTTCAATGATATTATATACACTATTTAATGTTGTTATTTCAAGGGTATTTTTATTCAATGTCAATCAAGTGATAAGATTTTATTATTAAAATCTCATCATTTGTCAGGTTTATTTATAATTGTGATTCCATTGTTAAAATCAAATGATCCCACTCTCAAGAATTATAATTAATTTTTTATCCTTTATATATTCATTATATCTTCATTTAATGGTTCCATTTTCCTACTATTTATTTTTTAATACATTTAATGAAGTGTTTTTATGAACATCTGGCCTTATACCTCTCTTGAGTTAGAAATATAGGTTATTCTAAAAACATGTTTTTCAAAAATATTTTTAAATGATATTTAAGCTAGTTTTCAATTAAAATTACTTTATAAATGTTTTATTTTTAAAAAAGTTTTTAAAATGGTTTTAATGTATTCATTTATATGTTTTCTAGGTTATTTTCAACAAAAAAGGATTTCATGTTTTTTAATGTTTTAAAAAATCATATTTCAAAGAAAAAATGATATTTTCCTAAAAAAATATTTTCAATGATCATTTAAAAATTATTTTACATATAATATGAAATAATTTTATATATTTTATTATTTATTGAGGATATAATCCCATGACACAATTATTATTATTTTCCTTCAATGGTTTGTGTTTTTGATGACAAGTTTCTTATGAAACATATTTCGCTCCCACGAGTTACATAATAATAAAATGTTTATGAAACTAACTTTATTTCAAGATATAATCAATAATTAATTGATTATGAAACTTATTTATTATCCATATGATATGATAGGTTATGTGTTTATAATACCCCTTAAATATCATGGGTTATGATATTGTGAATGTTTATGATCCTTTGGCAGACATATGTATGATTTTATTATGTGATAGATGGGACTTATATCTCCCTATAATGAATTGGGTAAATATTTATATATAGCATGTGATATATAGTTTTGGAATGAGGGGTGAAATCTATTCAGTAATACAGATATATAATAAGAAGTGAACTCAGTTTAGAAATACATGATTAGAAAGAGGACTTAACTCAGTTTAGTAATATATTACTGGAATGAGGAGTGAAACCAGTTATGAAATACAGGGATAGAACAGGGAGTGGTCTTGGTATCATAATATAGGGCTGGAATATGAAGTGAACTTGGTTGATTAAAATAGTATTCAAACAATAAGTGACCTTGGTTTAGTAATACATGGCTATAATGGGGAGTGAACCTGGTATATTAAAAAAAAATCTGCTCTGATAGTCTTGGAAGTTTTCATTTACTAATTTGAAATGATTTTCTATGCATATGTATTTTCCACAAAATACATGTCTTATTCCTATGTTATTCTATCATGAATCATGTTCTTTTGTTATTTTATGATTCATGTCTTATAAACTACTAATATTTATGAAATTAATCTTGATTATGGAATTTGATATGCGAGGTATGATCTTCTAATGTTATGATAATGTTCTGATATCGTTATGAACATTATTTTACTTATATATCTCCCACGTTTACCCTTACTAAGAATATGAGCAATCACTTTCTTATTTCCCCTTTCCACTGGTTAGGAAGAAAGTCTTTAAGGAGTACTAAATGGGGGTGTTATTTATGAGATATTTTGAAGAACTTTCGCCAAATTAGAATAATGTATTCCTAGTTTCTAAAGACACTAAACTATTATGGCCCTTAAGAATGTACTTTTGTAATGTACTAAATAATAATCTAAAATGATGTAATATCCATATATGTTAAGCATGAGTCTCTATTATTGGTATCAAAGTAAATTTTTAGTTAAAATTTGGAAACTAAAATTAGAAATATTTATTGATATCCAATGAATATTTCAATGGATACATCTAGGGATGTCTCTAATGATATATCAATGGATTAGTTAATGTTTTGGAATATTTCCTATAATTTTTTAAAAAATATTGATCAAGTGGTTTCCAATAAATAACATCCAAATTTTTATACTAAAATTGGATGTTTTAGAGGAATGTGATAATGTTTTGATTAGGTAAATGAAGGAAAAAAAGTAACTAAAATCGAAAATTAAAAGGTCAAGCTAATGTAATAGATTAGAAATTGGTCTCCCTATGGTATTATCAATAGTTGAATATTTTATGTTTGAAAAGTATGAACATTATAAAAATCATTATATTAGGGGGAAATATCATAATGCAAATCATAATGGTTTTAATATTAGTGGTTTTTCTGATGATGATTAATAAACCATGAAATAAACATGAAATTTAGATGTTATTATTATAGTATTGTTTATAAAAATGATTAAATTGAGTTGTATTAATGTTAATACATGATTCATATTTCAATTTTTAATAAGGTGTATGAAGTAATAATATGATAATTCCAAGATAATGATATGGGAAACAAGTGAGATAATTAAAGTTAACATGTATTGGAATTATAGAATTATGTTATATGAATCATGAGGCATATAATTTCATTAATGATTTGAAAAAATATATTGAATGATGCTAATGACCATGAAAAGTGATTTAATGTAATGTTGATATTTTTTCATGGGAAGGTAACCCTTAATGTGTTAAGGATGTTGAGAAAATTTTGTTTAGTTTGATAAATATATGATTTATGTGGATAACGTATGCTGGACAGGATTGATGAACGCATAACTAATAAAGGATTTGCTGAAAATGTTTTCTATGCTATTATGGATAGAGGTTATGACATTTTTGTATTTGAGGATTATATTCAATAATAATTGGAATAATAAATAATTCATGTTTTCAATAATGATATATGGTAATTCATATTTTTACCATTCTCTAAGAGAATAATTGATGAAGGTATTGACATGTTTTTTATTTGATAAACAATACCTACATTTTGATATTTGGGGTTTCAATGTTAATTTAATTTCGAAAAATTTAGTGACTTTCTATATAATGTTTTTTATGTTCATCATTTGTAAGGTTCAAAAGGTTAACCATTTATGAAAATTTTTATATTTAATATCCAATGAAGTTTTAAAGGTTATGTTATTATCTATCCATATAAGGATTTATTCATATTGGGTATCATTTTCTAACCATTTTTCTATGATTTTATCTAAATATATAAGGAATTAATTGTCATTATCAATATATATTTGTGCTCTAGGAAATAAAAATTCACATCCATTCCTTGGAGTAAGAGATGAAGTGTAAATCGATCAAGGAACAACAAAAAGGTGAGATTGTACATATGAAATGGAATGAAATCATGTAAGTATATTTCCTTAATTTTTTGAGTAAAATAATTCATTGCCTCTAAGAAAATGATATTATAAAAATATTTATTCTAATACCTTCATTTCTATTAAAATGATGGTCTTATAAATCATTATAGATTTATGGTTTTTAAGACTTTAACTTTCCACAGGTTATTCACTTTCATGAGTTCATGGATCATTATCACTCTCTATAATTGTTTACCCTTTTCTATCATGTACAATATCCACATCCAATATATTTTACCCTCTGTTGAATCCAAGTTATGAGTTATTTTGGGTAACCATTATGGTTACAAACTTCCCTTTTTAATTAATATTAAGTATTCATTTTTATGATGTGGGATTCTATGAAAGGAACATTAATGTATTAAACCTTTGATAAACCAGAGGAATTTTGAGGGTAAAAAAACTTTAAGGGGGTAGAGAGTAACACCAGGATATTTCATGAAATTGTTTTTCTAATTAATTTAATCCTTTTGATATTATTAATTTCATAAAACATTGAATATATGTTCAATTATATAAAGAAACTATTTTTTGGATTGAATTACATTCCACACCAAGTTAATTGTTCACTTAATGTTTAACAGGTTTGTTTTTGGGTTGTGGAACCATGATGATTGAGTGACTATGGGGATCCTGGATGGTCGTCACTTCATGATTAAATTCACCTTAGAAGAGGATATGATTCTAGACTAGCCTTTGGTACCTCGCAATTTCAACAGACTCAGGTTCTTTCTTTTTTTTATGGAACTACAACATTCACAGGAAACAGGATTCTCCCATTACAATTATTCAGGTAAGATTCCCAGAACTTCCCCTCCACTTAAAAAACACCTCCATTATCTATATGTTCAGAAACATGGTAGGAATATTTCTCTGATCATATATTAAAACTATATTGGTGTGCCATCCAGTCACCCATATGGTGCGTGTTGAAGTTGATTTCTCCCATAGACTAATTTATTTTATATGGATTTCTATTAGTGAATAATTTTGATTCAAGAATTTCTTCATCTATGAATCATGGGTATGTTTATGTGACTCTTATAAGAATATGGGACACGAAATGGTGAACTATAGGAATGGAGGCAGGATTAAGGCTAGTGAGTTGAATTAGTTGGTGGAAAATCTTATTCTAGGGTTGAAGGATATGGAATCTATAGATGAAGTAGGATTTAGAAGTATTTCTACCAAGGCTTTTAGCAGTGGTATTTCATGTGTTTCAATGGTATAGAAAAAGGCATTGGTGAAACCTTATAACCTAAAGTTCACTGATGTTTTCCAATAGACAGAAGTAAGATTTGGAAGGTCCTTTAGGGGAAACTAATATTACTGGGGATTCTTTCTTGGAGAATAGGAATGTGGAGGAATAAAAGGATACTGGAGGTGTGGAATGTTGTTCTAGGAATCTTACCAATGACAAATATCAAGCAGATGTTGTTAAGGAACCACATGAGGATGCCAAATAGGGTTCTTTAGTGGAGCTGGAGGGGCAATAGAAATCTGATTCTAGGAAGTTGCAGGTTCAAGAGTAGATCATGAATGATACAAGAAGAATGTTGGATGTTGAGAATAAAATTGAGGGTAGAATTTTGAATATTCTTAATAAGGGTCAAGTTTAGGGGTTGGTGGGACACTAGGTTTAAGTTCATAGACATATCCAGAAGAACATCCAAACTTGTAATAAATTTTTAGGTCTAGAGGGATTGAATAAAGATAAAAATATTGATACTAAAGTTGAAATAATAGGTGGGATAGAGGATGAAGTATTTTCAACTGGGAAGAAAGGAAAAGGGTGAAACCTACCAAAACCAATAGGGACCAGGTCAGGTAAAAAGATGAAATCCATGGGGAAGGAATGTATGCTTGTATCGAGTGTTAGTATGCAGGGGAATCCTAATGAAATGGTGGTCGATGTTATTGAGGACGTTGAAGGAAAAATTTGTGTGGAGAACGTAGAAAAATAGAAACCGTTGGAATTGTTTGTCCACTCTGGTGAAGAAATGGTGGAAGAAATTAATTAAATCAATGATATACACGAAAAGGTAGGTAAGATGATGGGTGGGCCACTTCATGTGGATTTAAATAGTGAGAATGTAGAAAGGATTGACTAGAAGGACCTTATATTGATAATGGTTTTTAATGAAGGGGAGATAATTAAGGAAGAGTACTCTCAAACTTCGGAAAAGTCGGAGGATCACTTTGAAGACTTCATCCTCGATGAGCCATATTTAGAAGTTCATTCTATCTCAGGGAAACTATTTTGGGAGGAAAATTGTCATAGGATTATATTCATTTTCAATAAATTTTAGACATGTAATTCCTCGAACCTATATGTCAAGATCTGGTGCATTATTTAAATACGTTTTTATGATTATAAGGAATCAAGTCCTGAAGGACTGATCAGTTTAGCAGTCTTGGAAAATAGATTGCATACATTATATTTACATTACAATTTCTAACATAAAATAAAACATAGATAATCCTTTGAGAACTCCATTATTCTATTATCATAACCCTTAACATTAAACATAATACACTTCTTGGAATCCTGGAAAAATAAAACATAAGAAAGGGGTGAACTCAGAAGCTCTATAAGGGTAAATAATTTAGTGGAATCTATAAACTTTTAATTCAAGATTTGTAATAAAAAAAAGACTTTCAAACAAAAACTTGAACATAATATTAAAAAAAAATCAAACATTACCATATAAACATGAACATGGATATTCTACTAGTTGAATAATCACATTTAATAACTAATTTCATAACAAGAGAACGAATAATGTTGGACAACATAACCACATAGTCAAGGCCTCGTAACAAGACTAAAAATAAACATTTTTCAAGGAATTATTACAATACACTACTTTGTCTCATGAGACCTACCGATTCATCGAGGAGCTATAGCGGGCTCCACCCATCACTTACTAAGTCCAATTCATTCCTCATATGAAAATGTTGAAACATAACATAAACATTCGTATTAAAACTAGCATACTAAATGTCAATACTTTAACCATAAACCATGAATGGTATAAAAATAGAACATCCATAGTCAAGAATATCATAAATAATTCAATATAATATAGAAGATTGTATTATAATAAAACAACCCCAATCAAGAATAATATTCAGTAAATAATGTTGACATAGTTGAAAATGATCAGTAAAACTCTTTGAGAGAAATATCCCTTTTTATGAAATCATTTAAAAGTCATGCATTTATAAAGAAAGTTTTTTAAAAGTAATTTTTGAATCGATTTGTCCCATAACAATTTTAATCTTTTGAAAGGAATTAAAATGTTTAAACAATCAGGAACATATAAATAAATCCTTTAAATCATTTTTAAAACATGGACATTAATTTAAAATATTTAGAAAAGTAAATCATTAAAACATTTAAAATTCTGATATTGATAAATATTCCCTTCAAAAAAACCATAAAATATTAATTTTGAAAATT
The DNA here is from genome assembly GCA_963277665.1 of Viscum album. Taxonomy (NCBI): domain Eukaryota; kingdom Viridiplantae; phylum Streptophyta; class Magnoliopsida; order Santalales; family Viscaceae; genus Viscum; species Viscum album. The sequence goes on along the minus strand of OY728151.1, from coordinate 84,568,142 downwards.
TTGTTATGAAAAATGGACATGGATGATAAAAATTTCCTAGAAAATGCTCACACATAAACAATCTCAAATAATAATGAGATTGACGAATTAACCCTTACCTTGCACATTCTTTTGGTCGAGGGTACATTTAACCTCCTGTATAATAAAAATAGTATGTTATTAAATTTTAAAAAAACATTATTCATATTTATGATATCATAATTGATTCATTTATTACTTTATACTACCCATTTAATAATAATTTCTATGTTAAAATAACATTTTGGGTAATAATCGCTTTCGTTGTCATATGTGTTTTAACTTGTTATTCTTGATCATATAACTTATATCATGATTTAATTGATTACAGAATATAAAACATTATTTATTTATCATATATATTCATAATATAAGTATCTATAATATATTTATTTATGAAATGGAAAATATCTCTTATAGAGATGGCAGGTCATACGTACGCATAAATGTCGTTTCTGTTTTCATATCGTATTGGATGGAAGTAAGTGAATGAGATATATGTAAATACATACATACATACATATATATATATATATCCAGTAGCATTATTATGTCATATATTACATACTTATTAATAATATATATATTTATAATTATTGTTGAATAGTGAACATGAAAATGAAACTCATCTCATCATGGAGATTGTAAGCCCTACGTACGCATGAGCGATGATATCATTCTATTGATGGTGAAATAATGTGTAATTGAATGGTATATCATATATAAAAAATAATTAACATGTTATATTTATTATTTACATAAATTATTCTCATTATTATACACATCCAAATAATGAAGTGTTGAATAACAAACTACACCACGACATAGAGATGGTAAGCCGTGCGTACACACGTATGGTGACTTTGTATTCGTAGGATATATAGAATAATGAATATGGTTATACCATATTTATAAGAACATCTCAGTGTATATAAGGTACTATAGTTATTATTTTATTATGAAAACAATAAAGAAAGAGGAAGTGGAAGAAGAAAGAACTTTGAAAGAGGTGATGAAGTAATTGACTCTTCTTCAGGTTCTTCCTTTTTATTTGATAAAAATGGATCCTTAGGTTGGCTCCTGATCAAATTAAGTCCTATAGGTTGAAGTGGGGGTAGTTGGGGGGATATTTGATCAGGGTTTGACCAAGCCAAATGGCTTTGTAGGTTTGAATTTAAGAGAAGGGGAAGTACCCTTTTATAAGAGAGGTGATGGTCAATTTAGGAAAAACTTGAAATATTATTTTATTATAAAATAATTTTCGGTTTATAATGGCTAAAAATAGATTTATTTTTATAATAAGGTGGTTTTTGGTAGAAACCCCCTCAACCAATAGGTTTTAGATAAGTTTAGGTACCATATTAACCTTATCTTTTAGATTTAACTCTAAGTTGAATAGTTTAACTTTTACCATGTCTTCTTGTATTTTTATATTACATGGTTAATAAACTTACTATAAAATGACAAGAGAACCTCAAGTGGTTTATTAATGAAATATATATCATTATATAAGTCCTTTGGGTGAACCTTATATTTTTTGGATTATGATATCATTTAATAATATAGTATTTGTTTTAAAAACTCATTTATGTCAATCTTGACACTATTTGATATTTTTTATAAAAGTCATAAAAAGTTGATTACTTCAAAATAAATACATTAAATAAACTCTAACTTGTCATATTCGCTTATAAAATTATTTTATGGCATAAAAAGTCTCAATTTACATTTATTTTGATATTTATAATATAAATTATTTTAATCTTTCACAAATAAGGTAATTACTGCATCATCATTGTGTCATAAATAAATTTAATTATTTAATGTCTAAAAATTAAAAAAAAATACCATGATCTAGAAAATCTTTTTAAATTTATAATTAATATTTATAGTCAAATTTATCTTATATGTAACCCTATATTAAAAATTTTTTAGTTATTAAACTTTGAATTTAACATTTTTAACAATTCTTTAAAAAAATATAATAAATGTCCTAATATAACCCAAATGGGTCAAAAGGATATTTTTTTGTCCTAAGGTTATTTTTGGTCGAAATAATGTTATCCAATATAATTAGGACATGTTTTGTGGTAATTTTAATATTATTTGTACCTTTAATTACCCTATTTACTTTTAACCGTGGAAAATAAAATTCAAAAGTTTTGATTCACCAAAAATTATTTTCATATTATTGAACCAAATTTTAATTATTTATTTCAATATTGTCTCTCATATTTTTAAAATTAAATTTACAGAAGCGGTAAAATTACGTTTTATGAAAATTTGCAAATGTTCCTAGAAGGTGGGTAAAAGACGTTAAAAAATTCAATAAAATTTTATACATCTATTCTTATTATAAAATGACTATAATTAATTAAATTTAACTAATATAGGTATTATGTATCTATTTATACATTAAAATAAATTTAAATAATAATTATTATTATTTAAATAAAATTTAGTTTTAAACAATAATGTAGTGTTTTTCACTATTCATCAAAAATTGAAAGTTTTCAGAAAAATGCCAAAAATTCACCCTAAGATAATTTATATATTCAGAATATAAAAATGATATTTATTTTACCAAATTCAAAACATAGAATTTGCATTGATTAATTTAAAATTAATTCATGTTGTCAAAAATAGAAAGCGGGTTTTTGAGAAGTAAAAACTATTAAAAGATTGACATGTGTTTCTGTCCAACTTAAATGTAAAATTTCTTTTAATGACCATAATTAGATTAAATGATAAAAATATAATCTATTTATACTTCAAAACAATTCAAATGTATAATTTAACAATATAATTTATTTTGAATAAAAAATTTGTTTTCAATAAAAATTTAGTATTTTTCACTTTTCATCAAAATATGGAAGTTATCAGAAAAACACCAAAAATTTATACAAACGAAATTTTATATGTCCCACTTCTAAATAAGAAGTTTATTTGGTCAAATTTAATAAGTAAAACTGTCAAATATTGTATTTAAAAAGGGTTCTCTATTAATAGGCAGTAAAATTGCATTTTTTGAAAAATACTTCTTTTATCTGAAAAAATGAATTTTTTATTATATTATGTATAAAGAACACATAATATGTATGTTAAAATTATATGGAATATTCAAAATGTAGTTAATACTATTTATAACCACTTTTTGTATAGCTAGTTTGGTAAGTCGTTGTTCACTCAAACTCGGTGTTGCGTGTAGTGAAAGCTATTAAATTACTTTAAAGAGATAGAATACTATAAAATATTGGGGTGTTAAATTCTCCCCTCCTTCAATAAATTTAATACTCATAATTTTAAATTGTTCTTCAAAAATAATAGGTTTAAAATAGAAAGTTTTTTTGTGGAAAACAAACATCGGAAATAGGGTTAATAAAATTTAATCTCAATAAGGGGGAAAGGGAAATGAAAACTTCACCTCCAAATTAGGGTTTTTAATAGGAGAAAATTGATGGAAATTATAGACACATAATTGGAGGGAAAACTTAAATATTTTTAGAAAGTGATTGAGGTCATCAATCACAAACAAGTTAACACTAAATGTAAAATTGAGGGTCTCAAATCCATAAATCTATGATGATTTAAAATATCAATGGTTAAAAAAAACAAAAGGTATTTGGATAACACATATTTTGTTTTTATATCCTTTCTATAATGCCTATGAATAAATTTCTTCATAGAATAATGAAAAAAATACTTGAAAAGTAGAGTTCCATCCATTAACTAATTTCTACCACAAACTCATCTTTCACTCCAAAAGATAATAGAACTCAAAAATATTCTATTTATCCTAATCGTATAGTGTTCCAAACAAATGAATTTATAATTCATATTTTAGACCTTTTAAAAAACTAAATTATATAATTTAGGACATCACGTAGGCTAGTGGTAGGTGATGCACCCTTGTCGTCCTTCGATTGTGGGTTCAAGTCTTGCGGCCTTGCCCGACGTGACGGGATGTCGCCCGACCTCCAGGTTTTCCTTTTTATGACAATCCAAAAATAATCATAAGAAATATTTTAACCTTAAAAAATAGTATCCAATGTACAACTTAATTTATTCCAACCTTTAGACTTACCCAAAATACTTTTGTCCAAACTCACAATCCAAAAATTTATATGGAATGTCAAAATAACATAATGAAGATCTATTTTATCACATAATAACATATAAATACCTTCATCATGCATTCTATTAAAACATGGTAACAACCTGAATTACCATAAAACCTTATTGAATACATTCATGCTCCCTTATTCTTTATCGAATACTGGATATACTTCTGAAATCCAAAAAAAATAAACTCTAACAAATAATTAATTAGTTCCAAGGTAGTCAAGATTATCCAATATAATTTATCCAAATCAATCATCTCAATATCAGGATTATATTAAGGTGTATCTTTCCCTAAACTATGTATTTTCCCAAAAAATTAACTTTCTATTGAGTCACTTTTCTTAGTACCATACAATCTCAAATCCTTAATCAAATAGTATTGTAGTACAATCCTTATATATTATATAATTCTTATAACTTGTACATCATTAATAAAATAATCAAATGAAACAATTATTTAATAACAACTTAAGAACACTAATCATTCATATTCATTTGCGGTAGTATCGTAACATGATTATTATCCAATAGCATCATTTGGGGTATACACTGATGTTTGGGACATTGATTCGTGTAGTGACTCAACTCCTTGTAGATGAAGCATTGTACATTTGAAACCTTTTTCTTTCCCTTTTAATCACGTACTTGGTGTCCTTTTTCTCCACACTTGTAACAAACTCTCATTACCTTCAAGAATTTTCCAAGGTGATTATTTCCACAATTATCATATATGGGAAAATACTTCTTTCCATATTTACCTTTATCCATATTTCTCTCTACCATTCTTTTCTTCTCTGGCTTCCCTTCAAAGCCGTAGGACTTAGAGAATTCTTTACTTATCTTATTAACACATGATATTATTTATTTATATGATGAGAATATGTGGGAGAGTATTTACCTTCTAAATGTTTTCTTAAGACAATGAAATATATTACCCTTATTAATATTTGGATCATGCATATTGTTGGAGTTATTGTTTCTTCTACTAGGCACCATTTTTAAACAATGGATTACACTGGGTTAGTTTATGAATCACAATGCATAATTCCAAACATGTAAAATAACTAATTTAAATTGGAAAGTTTATGCAAATAATTCATAATCATAAAAATGTTTTCTTTGAGGAAATATTTACTCATAAATCCTTCATGATGGTTTGTAAAAAAAATGTGAATTATCCTAAGCATATCCCTCAGGAGTTTCAATACCAAGATTGTAGAAAGGCCCATTTTCATGTACCAGGATACCATGGGTCAAGCCCAAAACTTCATGTTGGAGTTTTCACTCCTAGGTACAACTGTGCTAGATTCAGCTCTTCCTTTATTCATCTAGACATGGATATATTGCTTGAAAACCCACATAATATCTACATTACCAAAACATTTGGATGTTCTTCTATACTAATCCTCAAAGTCTATCTTAGGGTGGTGTTATATAATTAGAGTTTATCTAAATCTAGTTTGCATGGTTATTGATTAACTTCCTCTAATACCAACTATAATGCCCCAACCTTAGAGGCCCAGAGCCGGTGCATTATTTTAATACATTAGCATGATTACAAGGAATCAAGTCCTGAAGGACTGGTCAGTTTAGCAGTCTTGGAAAATAGATTACATACATAAACCTTACATTATAATTTCTAACATAAAATACAACATAGATAATCCTTTGATAATTCCATTATTCCCTTATCATAACCATGCACATTAACTATAATACACTTCTTGTAATCCTAGGGAAAACATAAGAAAGGGGTGAGCTAAGATGGTCAGTAAGGTAAATAATTTAGCAGAAGCTATAAATTTTTAAGTCAAGATGTGTAATAAAAACAACATATTTTTAAACATAAACTTGAACATAATATGGAAAAAATAAATCAAACATTACCATATAAACATGCACATGGATATTTAACTAGCCGAATAATCACATGTAATAACTAATTTTATAATGATGGAATGTATAATACTGGACATCATAACCATATAGTCAAGGCCTCATTCCAATACTACAAATAAAAATTTTGTCAAGGAGATGTTCCAAGACACTAGTTTATCTCATAAAACCTACTGATGCATCGAGGAGCTATAACATGTTTCACCCGTCACTTACTAAGTCCAATTCATTCCTCATATGAAAATGTTGAAACAAAACATAAACATTTTTATTAAAACTATCATAGAAAATGTCAATAATTTAACCATAATCCATGAATGGTATAAAAATAGCACATACACAGTCAAACATATCATAACTCATTTAATACAATTTGGAATATTGTATTATTATAAATCAACCTCAATCAAGAATAATATCCCATAAAGGATGTTGACATAGTTGAAAATGATTAATAAAACTCTTTGAGAGAAATATCCCTTTTTATGAAATCATTTAAAAGTCATGAATTTATAAAGGAAGTAATTTAAAATATATTTTTGAATCAATGTTTCTCATACCAATTTGAAACTTTTTAAAGGAATTAACATTTTAAAACAATCATGTACAAATAAATAAATCCTTAAAATCATTTTTAAAACAAGGTCATTAATTAAAAAGATATAGAAAAATAAATCATTAAAACATTTAAAATGATGATCTTGATAAAGATTCCCTTCCAAAAAACCTGAAAATATTCATTTTGAAAACATTTTTATTAAACATGGATATGGATAATAAAAATGTTCCAGTAAATACTTACACATAAACAATCTCATATAATAATGAGATTGAGGAATTAACCCTTACCTTGTACTTTCCTTTGGTTGAGGGTATGTTTAACCTCCTGTATAATGACTATAGTATGTTATTAAATTATAACATAACCATATTAATATTTATGATATCATAATTAATTCATTTATGGATTTATACTACCCATTTAATAAAAATTTCTATGTTAAAATAACATTTAGGGTAATAATCTCTTTCTTTATAATACATGTTTTTTGTTATTCATGATCGTATAGCTTATATCAGGATTTAATTGATTCAAAAATATAAAAAAATTATTTATGTATCATATATATTCAGAATATATGTATGTATAATATATTTATATATGAAATGGAAAACACCACCTATGGATATGGTGGGCCGTACGTACGCATAAACGTCATTTTCATTTTCATATCGTATGGAATGTAAGTAAGTGAATGAGATATATGTAAATAAATACATATATATATATATATATAGTAGCATTATTATATCATATATTACATACTTATTAATAATATATATATATTTATAATTATTTTTGAATGGTGAACATAGAAATGAATCTCATCGCGTCGTGGAGACAGTAAGACGTATGTACGCACGAGCGATGATATCATTCTATTTATGGTGAAATTGTATGTAATTGGATGGTATATCATATATATATATATAATCATTAACATGTTATATTTATTATTTACATCAAATATACTCATTATTATACCCATCCGAATAATGAAGTGTTGAATAACAAACTACACCATGGCGTGGAGACGGTAAGTCGTACGTGTGCGTGTATGGTGACTTTATCATTTATAGTATGGAGAGAATAATTAATATGGTTGTACCATATTTATAATAACATATCAGTATGTAGAAGGTACTGTATTTATTATTGTAGTATGGAAACAACAAAGAAATAGGAAGTGGAAGAAGAAGAAAAGAACTTTGAAATAGGTGATGAAGTAATTACCTCTTCTTCGGGTTCTTCCATTTGTTTGATTAAAAGGGCTCCTTAAGATAGCTTCTGATCAATGTAAGTCTTATAGGTTGAATTGGGGGTAGTTGGGGTGATATTTGGGCAGGGTTTGGCCATGCCAAATGGATTTGGAGGTGTGAATTTAAGAGAATGAGAAGTCCCTTTTTATAAGAGAGGTGAGGGTCACTTTTGTAAAAGCATGAAATATTATTTTATTATGAAATCATTATCAGTTTATAATGGCTCAAAATGGATTTATTTTGAGACTAATGTGGGTTTGGGTCAAAAAACCATCAACCAATAGGTTTTAGATAAATTTAGTTCACCATAATAACCTTATCTTTTCAATTTAACTCTTAGGTAAAAAGTTTAACTTTTACCATGTCTTCTTGTATTTTTATATTACATGGTTAATAAACATACTATAAAATTACAAGAAAACCTCAAGTGGTTCATTAATGACATATATATCATTATTTAATTCCTTTATCTGAACCTTATATTTTTTGTATTATTATATAATTTAATAATATAGTATTTGTTTTAAAAACTCATTTATGTCAATATTGACACTATTTGGTTTTTGATTTTTGTAAAAGTCATAACAAGTTGATTACATAGAAATAATTACATTAAATCAACTCTAACATCCGAAGAAAAATATTGATGTTTATTTGAAACCATTGATTGATGAATTAAATTTATTGTGGAGTACTGGTGTCAGTACATATGATGTTGCAACGAAACAGAATTTTGTACTGAGAGCAGCATTGATGTGGACAATAAGTGACTTCCCAGCTTATGGGTTGTTATCTGGCTGGAGTACACATGGTCAGAAATCATGTCCTTACTGTATGGGAGAGAACAAAGCATTTATGCTCATTCATGGAAAGAAACCTTGTTATTTTGACTGTCATCGCAGATTTCTTCCAGCTGATCATCCTTTTCGCAGAAAGAGATCTCATTTCAGAAAAGGAATAGTTGAAAGGGATGAACCTCCAAAAATGCTATCAGTTTCGGAGTTAAAATAAGTTGTATTTTCATTACCTCCAATCACTTTTGGTCCCACAATAAACCAACAGAAAATTTCTGGTTTTGGGAAAGAACACAATTGGATTAAACGTAGCATATTTTGGGATTTTCCATATTGGTCTGATTTGTTGGTCCAACACATGTTAGATGTCATGCATATTGATAAGAACTATTTTGATAATTTGTTTCATACAGTTTTGGATACGCCAGGAAAGAGAAAAGACAATGTAAATGCACGTTTAGATCTTTCCCAAATTTGCAGGCGTCCAGAATTGGAACTATTTGAGAATGTCAGAACAGAAAGGTTACTGAAACCAAAAGCAGCTTATAAACTGTCTAAAGAAAACCGTTTATTATTTTGACAGTGGATTGCAAATTTGAGACTTCGAGATGGTTGTTCTTCCAATTTGAGTAGATGTGTAAAGAATGGTCATATTATTGGATTAAAATGTCATGATTGTCATGTTATAATGGAGAGAATTCTACCCATTGGATTAAGAGGTCTGTTGAATTTTGTGATTTGGGATTCCATAAAAGACATGTCTCATTTTTGTCGGGAAATTTGTGCGGCTACGACAGATTATGATGCTCTAGGAAAACGTGAAAAAGATGTTGTTGTAATTATATGTAAACTAGAAAAAATATTTCTGCCGTCTTTCTTCGACTCAATGGAACATTTGATGTTACATTTTCCATATGAAGCCAAATGTGGAGGTCCAGTACAGTTTCGATGGATGTACCCATTTGAAAGATGCATGTAAAAATTGAAAAGAAAAGTACGTAACAAAGCATCTGATGAAGGATCTATTGCAGGAGCTTATTTGGAAGAGGAAATATCTTTTTTCTGCTCCCATTATTTTGAATATGAGTATCCTTCAAAACACAACCGAATGGGACGGAACGAGAGGAATATTGATGAAATCGACAATCAATTATCTGTTTTCAACCAGTTAGAGCTTGGTTTTGGTGGAGTTTATGAACGCTGGATTTCAGATGATGAACATCATATAGCTCATACGTATGTTCTACTCAACTGTGAAGAGATGAAATCAGTTGTACTGTAAGTGTTTATATCACATATTCTATCATTTATGTTACAGTAAATAACTTTGGTTTTTATAGGTTGTATGATAATCATATCAAGAAACAAATTCCACAAATTACAGCAGCTGCTCTCGAAGAACGTCGACTGAAAAATTTCTCTCAGTGGTTTCAAAAACTGGTAACATAAATTCTTTATCTTTTATCAACTCATTCAATGTATAGTTTACTATATTGATAATTATTTCACAAATTTTCAGGTGTCTCGACATGCTGATAAAATTGAAAAATGGTTGTGTGTATTGAGTAACCCACCTTCCAAACTTGTAAAAACTTATAATGCATATGTGGTGAATGGATTTCGATTCCACACAAATGCATAAGGGGAATTGAAAAAAACAATGAACAGTGGCGTTAGCTTGAGAGGATCTCATCATCGAGAAAATGAAGTTGACTTTTATGGCATACTTGATGAAATCATTGAACTCTGTTATCTTGGAAAACATTACCAAACCATGTTCAAATGTCGGTGGTTGGATACAGAGAGAGGCGTGCGTGTTCATCCAACTCATGGAATCATCGATAATAAATGTAAAAGTGTTCTCGTAGTAAATGAACCATTCTTATTGGCTCAACAGGCATATCAAGTTTATTATGAAAAGTATTGTGCTACATCAAGAGACTTGACTGATTGGTGGAGTGTAATAAAAATCAAAATTCGAGACAATCAGTTTAGTCAAAGTGAATGTGCTTTCACTGATGTGCAAAGAATTTATGTTTTTCAAGAGAGTACACAAAATCGTTTTTTTTTCAAAGAGACATGAGTATCGATGACGACACCCCACATTTAAGAGTCGGTGATGACGATGATGTTAATGATGTCACATATGAATTTGAAATGGTAAGAGATGAAGCAACTGTAACTCGAATGGATATCGATGATGTTGAGGACGAATATGAAGATGACATTGACATATATGAAGATGATGATGAAGATGAACACTGATAGAATTCCATGGTATTTATATACAATCATAATATGTATATATGTATATATAATAGTAATTATCAATTATTTGCTAACATTAACATTTTCTGTTTCAGATGGACGACGCCACATTTCGTGAGTTGGCAGATGCTGACCTGCCTTTCGATGCGGATGAGTTGCTGGCAGATGACCCTCAGCCTGCAGGCGCTCCAGGGAGTATGCGGAGGGGGCGTGGTCTTGCACGATTGATGATTCCTGACCCCGTCCCCGAGCGACATCCACGTCTTGGGTTTGATCCACACACACGGAGGTGTGATAACCTGTGTGATAACCTGTGGATTTGACTAAAATTTCATTAATCTATTCACATAATAAATGTTTATTATTTTTACAGTTTTTCGCATATAGAAGTTGGACAGGGCAGCGCTATTTTGCGCAACTATTTCTCTCAGCCGTAGACCACATGGGAGCATATTCCCATTGATGTGCAGCTGGCCATGTTCGGCCATTGGTTGGTACGTACGTAAATAAATAATTTTTATTTTGAAAATTATTTCATTTATAACTTGATATTTTGATTTATTTGTAGGGTTTATGGTATCTGATCGAGGATACCATGCGTGACGCCATCCACGAAGCTTGGGAGGTGTCCATGCGTGATCGCCTTCATCAGTTTTTGAACTATTTAAGAAAAGATTCCACGAAGAAAGCAGGAGTGTCAGATTTTGACGAGTCATGTAGAGCACACCAACCAGAATACATTTCATCCCATGTATGGGATGGATTATGTGCGCACTGGTTGAGTGGTTCCTTTCAGAGGAGATCATCGGTGGGGAGGCAGAATCAGGGGAGATAGGAGATGACTCATCGAGCTGGGAGTCGTTCTTTCAGTACTCATAGACAACATCTGGTACGTACATTATTTATAAATATTTTATATAACTATTAATATTAACAGTTTATTTTATATTCTTATAGGCTATCGAGCACCCCGATATTACGGAGTACGACGTATATCGGAGGATGTATAGTGATCCTGCAACTGGGGAGCTCAGAGGTGATCGTCAGCATCACATCGTGGTCAGTATTATTTGTTTTCAAGTTTAAGAATTAACTGCATATAATATATTCACAATTTTAATTTTAAATTGCAACTACAGGAGTCATATGATGCCGCAGCGTCACAGGCTCGGCCTGAGAGTCAGGCCGAGTTATCAGATCAGACCACTGGCCGTCAGTTTGATGAGGCGGCATGGATGCAGGCCACCCAGTATGCCTTCGAGAAGGGCCGGGTAGTTGGTATCGGCTCTCGACTGACTCCCGGAGATTATTATGGCAGTGCTGCGATGTCGGCGTCCAGCTCGAGAGGAGCTCAAGAATCTTCTTCTACTACACAGTATGAGGATCAGTTGCGATCTCAGACTGCACTGATAGAGAGTCTCCGACAGGAGCAGGAGCAGATGCGTCAGCATCATGAGAAGGAGCGTCGACGCCAGCATCAGCTGTACGAGGAGCAGACGAGTCGGTGGCAGCAGCAGCATAAAGAGCAGATAGAGTACATGCGCTGACTCACTCATGCTTTAGGGATGGAGTTTCCTCCACCACCTTCTGCAGATCCCCCACCTCCCCCCCTCCTTTAGATTAGAGTTTGTATTTATGTTATAAAATTTGTGAAATCAAAATATGATTTTTTTCTATTCGTAGTTTCTATCTCATTATAAAATATTAATAATATTATATTTTTAAATAACAATATTAATATGAATAATAATATTATTTATATTTTATAATATTAAATTTTATATATATATTAAAATTTTATAATATTATAATTTAATTATATTTTTTTTACTTGAATTATTTTAATATTTGAATGTAAAATAATTCTATTATTTTTAAATTAATTAAAATAACTTATTAATATTTTTTTTATTTATGATTTATAATTCAAATATTATTATATTAATTAAATCATTTATTAATATTCTATTATTTTTTATTTTTGAATTATAATTCTATTATTATTATTATATTAATTAAAATAATTTATTATTTTTATTTGGGAATTATAATTCTATTATTATATTAATTAAAATCATTTATTAATATTTTATTATTTTTCATTTTTGAATTATAATTGGATTATTATTATATTAATTAAAATAATTTATTAATAATTTATTATTTTAATTTTTATTATATAATTTGCGACGGGGTGCTATGCCTGTCGTAAATAGTATTATTAATAGTTTTTTATTTTTTTTAAAAAATAGTTTTTGCGACGGGCCCGTCGCAAATAGTATTATTATTATATTACTAATAGTTTTTTTTTTTAAAAAATGTTTATGCGACGGGCCCGTCGCAAATAGTTTTTGCGACGGGACCCGTCGAAAAAACTATTTTTAAAGTTTTTTACAAATATACGGAGTACTATTTGCGACAGGAAGAATACCCGTCGCAAAAAAGGGTTTTAGTGACGGGCCTGTCGCCAGTAAGTGTTGTTGCGACGCCGTTTTCAGCAAGGGCCATTTGCGACGGGCCCCCGTTGCAAAAAGCCATTTGCGATGAGATCCCGTCGCAAATGACCCGTCGAAGATACATGTTTTTCTACTAGTGTTAGAAGTTTGTATGGTCCATCCATAAATTTCCCTTATTTTATAAGGATACATAGATATCCCCTTATTAGAGACAACATCTTCTGAGAATTTTAATCCCTTTGTCAAAATCTATAATTTTATGTAATTTTCATACATATTTTCTATATGGAAGGACATTAGTACACCATCTGAATCCTCCATATGGACATACGTTATTTTGGGTTAGATTAGAATAGAATATATAAAAAAATATAAATATATTTTATCATAATCCTAAAAACTATATTCACAATTTCCATGAATGTTTTTGGAGAATTACCAAGTCAGAATGAAATAATAATGAAATTTTATTTCTTATAAATTAATTATAAATTAGTCTTTTGGATGTCCTGCTTCACCATTACATGATAATATCATAATAAAATATCATCATTAGAAATGTTATGGAATCCACATAGCTGATCTTACATTACATCTACCGATGGTAGATGAGATTATTTATTTATTTAGTACTTATTTGAGCTCATAATATCAATGTCAACGTGCATTGGACCATCATAATTTGTAATAAATGTGGCAGGTGGACCCTATGATAATAAACATGGGAATATAATCCATTATATGTATTATTTTATTGTTTATTTTTCAACACCTCATGTGGAATAATGGTTTGGAGTAATGGATATTGGAAACAATCAAGTTGTATCTCAAATTGATAACATAACCTATCCATAAGAAATAAATTAGAAAATTATATGGGAAATATTATGGTGAATTCTTATGCAATTGAATTTATATGAAGGTTGTTAATTTCTTTTTTATTTATCATTCGAGCTAGATACAATGGCTCATGATGAAATAATATCCTTTCATAACATGATTATTCTAATAGAGATTTATCCTCATCCATACCCATATAAATAATTGGCGGGTGATTTGATATAAAAAGTGTGATTTCCATTTCGTGATAAGTTATATCAGATCTATACAAGGAAATCTAATTCATTCCTAAAAATAGATCAATGTTTTTTAAGGGTATTATTTTAAGGTTATCTAGAAATCTTATCACATATATATTATATAGGGGTGGTGTTATATAACATAGATGCAATAATTACCCCAAATAAGATTTTTAATTATCAATCTACCTCCATGTTTTATAATGGTGTTGGTATATTTAACTAAAGATTGTGTTGTATGACATAATTTATAAAACCCGAATTACATAGAAAATTCACAATCCATGAATAAATAATTAGAACACATGTCACCACATTGTTTCTAGTATCCATATCAGCATTTTTGGTGGAATGAAACCTACCCATACACTCTATTCCATGGAGGTTTTTTTGATCTATTTTCATTAACAACTTTTGGACTAGTTGATTGACTTATATAGTGTACTTCTTCAATGTAGTTAAAACATTAGACAATGGTATGAGGGTTGACAGGGGAATTCATTTTTTCCATCGCATTAGTGGGTTTCTCTCATTGGAAGCCTCCATCTTGGTTCCCTTTCATCCTATTCCTAAATCATTTCTTTGTCCCATTATAAATATTTTGTGATGCTTCATCCTAATCTTTTGAAAAATGTTATGGTGAATATTAATTCCACTTGGATTATTTTCCATCATAATTAAATAATTAAAAACCATTATTCTTTTATTCTCTTCAGACCCATTATACAATTCAGAATAATTAATCTCAAATATAACATTTATGGTACATCAGACAATTTTTTAATAGGTTTCAACATCTCAAATCACAAATAATTTTCATAGACATGGATGTAGCCTAAAAAATATGTTTTCAACATTATATTTATGGAAAATGGTTATTCTATAGTTGTATCACAAGTTTTTTTAGGTTTTCCCTATATTAAAAAATGGTATAATCAAATATTTTTATATTTTTTCTCGAAATAACTGCCCATTTTATATTATAGAGTGTAAGAAAACATTTATTAAAAAATTATTTTTTACGAATTCATTATACTGCATAGCATTAATATATTTTTTTAGTATTAATTTTTTGTAATCAATTCGAACTACAAATTATATGATCCCTCCATATGAGAATCATTAAGAAACCATCTCCTACAAAATTAATTTATGGACATAGAATATCATTTTAATGGAGTTAATATATTGTTCCTTGATTAAAGGATCACAAGATCCACTAACAATTAGAGACTTTCATCACATAAAATTTTCAATTGGAACATTCCCCATAATAAGGGATTCACGATTTTATAATGATTCGTGGTTTTATTAAAAAAATGAATATATTTTGAAATTATTTTCATGAAATTATAGTATAATACTACCATTGAAATGGGAATCACAATTGATATTTGAAAATTACTCAGTACACTAATTGTTCATTTAGATACTCCTAATTTTGAAAATTTACAATAACAAAGGGAAAACATATGATGATGAATTTTATACTATTATACACATGAATTGGAAACCATGAACGATGAAATCATAAATAATAATTGGATTGTGTTCCTTAACCTTTGAATTTTAGCTTCTAGTCTAATTTATCAATGATCCACTTCCTAACCTATAGTCACATTGTAATTTTTTTCACTTAATAATGGTTTGTAATGAGATGGTGAATTTATAAAATCCTATCACCCAAGAATTTAAAATAAGGTTTCCAGTAAACCCTCCATATCATGAACAAGGAAACCATTAATATTATCTCAATATACCCTTTCAGGGGTTATTACCTTTATGTACAATTTTTCTATGTCTACATCCACTTTTATTATTGAAACATGTATATATATTCACGGAATCTACTACCTCAATACCAGGAAAGCTCAGTCTGAGGAAAAGCCTCAGACCATTTATTAAGAAAAGAAAAGTCCAGTGAACAGGAAAATAGATAGGGGAAACCAATTACATGTCATAAAAGTCATAACTGTCTCCGCACCCATGGAGATCCTCTGCAATGACTGATTCCCATTCCGAGCTCTCATAATGCTTAAGGATCTTCGCGTACTTCCTTCTAAGGTTCAGTTTCTCTAGAGATATCAATTCGTTATGGGACTGATTGATGGAGGACCTTGTCGCCACTGGCTTTGGCAAGGTAGAGTAATCCTTCCTCGGCCTTCTCTTAATTGGAGGAGGTTTCTCCCCTCCATAATTCTTCTTTCCATCCTTGACAGCATCACAATAAGAGGGCCTCACTGAGCCATTCGGATTTTCTTTGTCACTCTCTGACACATCCCCCCATTTTCCAATGACAGGATCAATTTGGAAACTAGATTTCCCCTGCTCATATCGTCCATTATGGTCAATCAAAGCCACACATTGTTGAGGATCCACAGATTCATCACCAGCATCGACCTCCTTCTCTAATCCACCCTCCAAGGCAACCTGCATACATTTATTCCTCATTGAGGAGCTCCCTTCCTCTTCCACATGGGATAGCTCCTGGAATTGATTGAAAATGTCAACTGAGACCTGCAACGCACCATCATGTGTCGGCTACACTTCCTTCTGAAAAGCCAGACAGAGGGTTCCTTCTTCTTGCGCTGGCCCATCACAGACTGGACCCAGCTGCAACTCTCCCTCCTTCTGCTGATCATCTCCAGAACCAACAGGCCCACTGCCCTCGCCAGCAGCATCCTGACCCGACCAATGCACGTGATGAAGATCCTTCCCAGCAGAGTCAAGAACTCCCGCGTTGCCTCCAGCACCAATACCAGGACCATTCACACCATTTTCCAGTTGATGATCTTGCTTCAATATGTCAAAAACCGCAGCTACAAATGGATTAAAGCACGCCCCCACTTGCTTTCTCAACTCTGATCCACCCAGGTCAGCCGCACTACCAGACTTTCCAGCATTTGTACCTCTCATCCCCTGACCAGGCAACCTACCAGGTCTCTTCAACACAGAAATTGAACTTTGTCTGTTAGCTCCACCCATACAATTACTGGCCGAGTGACCCAAGCAACTACAACTCGAGCAGAAATCAACCCAATCCTCAAAGACAACAGCCTTCCTCCAACGGAACTCCTCCCCTACAGTAATCCATACCCAATCAACCGGTGGCCTCGATGCATCCACTTCAACACAAAGGCGTGGATTTACCGGGTGGCTCACAGAGGATGTGCGGGCGTCAGAGCATAAAAAACGGCCAACTAAGTTTCCTATCATACGAATTATAGAGGGATTTTTAAAGGGAAAATGGAGATTCGGAAAACTTACCCATGTTGCAACCACAGGGGGGTCTTGGTTCATGCAAAGGTCGAAAGACCATCGAATAATGAAGAAATTGCATCCTCTGCATCTGCGAGGAGCACTGGACCAAGAATGGATTAAATCTTCCTCTGAAGAGAATCGTATCATCATGTGATGATTATCAATTAACCCTATTACTGCGCGATCATGTAGATCCCAATCGCTGAAAATAAAACGATCGAAATCATCAACAGAAGGCCGTCGATGCGCGAACCGAGAAACCAGGGTCAGATCCAAGAAACATGAAGCCGCAGAGAATTCTGATAAAGTGATCGAGAGTTGCAGTTCCCCAAGGTGAAGATCTGGGACTTTCGGGCTTATGGAAATCGACGGGAAATCAGGGAGGAAATTAGGGCTTGAAAATGGTACAAAGGGCCTTCGTGCTCCCCGATGCGGTGAAGCCAACCCGTCCTCTCCCCTCCCACCGCCAGGGAGGGGGGGAGTCCATTCTCCGTCATCGACTAGCCTCCAAGGGAATCATACTCTCTACTACCTCAATACTTTAATAAAATATTGGGATGTTTTAATATGAATAATATTATAGCTAATATATTAATATAATTTTCTAATACTAAACACTAAAAATAAATAGGTTTTTTTCTAATTCCAACTATGATATCCCATATCATTAAAAATAATATTTCATGGATTATTTAAAAAAGGTGGACATAATAAAACACAATCAATCATGAGGGCTAGTGCATTTGAAAAATAAGGTATATAGAACAATAAATTGAAACATAAATAAAATATCTATTGATTAATAATAAAATCCATTTTTTTAAGTTTCCATTTCACATATAAAAATAATAGGAATAACTTAGGGATTAAAATAAGAACAGTGTGTGATATAAAGAGAAATATTGAATAATGCATGTATTACATAAGGTAAATCATACATGTGAGTTACCAGTCATATAAAGGTAACATAATAGGGTTTATAATCCTAAAACTGATAGTAGAATCATTATATATGATAATAAGATAAAGGAATCATGGGAATAGGTGAATACTATAAAATTTAACATATTATGCATAGGTCAAAAAAAAAGATAAGACATAAAAATATAGTGTTCTTCGGATAAAATCCCATGAACCATACATGGAATCTATAACATCATGCGGCATTTTTGATAGGTATATTCTAAACCATGTTGTGGGTTTCCTTTTTATGTTGTCTCGGTAGGTCCGCACAGGTATATATAGTATAATTATAATGGTGATGTCAGTGATTTGATGGATTCCCAGCATTAACTGGTCGTTTCCCATGTCTACGGAAGGATTAAATGTAGTGTAATATAGTGACACATTTGGTAAATACAAAAAATGAGAATAAATCAATCATAGAATATATCAATATGTTTTTTTGGAGGATGTGATAATTATAAATTATATGGAGTGTAATTGGGTTACATGGCATGTTAAACCTGAAGCCTTATTTTTAAATATAAATTATTAGTGAAGTTTCATTTTTTCATCCTCTAGGATTCCTATTTTTGACATAGAGTCTTCCCTAGATTATTTTTCGAGCCCCCATCCCCTCTGGGATTATACTTTATATGATTGATCATTGATCATATTTTTCTATGACATACTCAGTAAGTGTTATCTTCATTTCATACTCTCTTATATATTGTGCATTGATATATCATTCATGGATTGATGGATCTAAAAAACATGATGTTGAAAATTATTTCTATATTGAGTTACTAGATATTCTAAACCATCATTTTTGTTGGTGGATCTCACTGAGGGTGTGTGCGACCCAAGTATTGGGTTAGGTGGTTTTATCTTTAGCCTATGTTTGATAAACTATATTGTTACTTTTTTATAAATTTAATTATAAATAAATTTATATGAAATTAGCATCATTTTTTTGGGTGTTGGGAAGTTAGTTTCCTGAAAAGATTGTTTTCCCAGGATTTTTCAAAATTGAATGAAAATTTGAATTTTTCAAAACATTGATATGATTTTGGAAAATGAACATATGGGTTACATTAGGTAATTGGTGGTATGTTTAGCTTGAGGACATCATCCATTATGGAGGTATAGTTGAGCTAATATTTTCAATATTATTTTTTGAAATTAAGTTTTTTTAAATCATCCCAAATATTAATTTTGAGCTTATTTGAATCAATTTTATATTTATGATGTGTTTTGAGAAAAATTGTTAAAAGCACCTAATTCTGGATTTTGGACAGATTTTTATATCTAGGGTATATTAGTCATTTCAGGATGAATATAAATCCAAAATGAGTGCAATTTTTTTAGAATCCTTATTTTATTTTCTTCTGCTTTGTCTGCTGGACCAGGGGATGATTCTGCCATCAAGGGGACCTAAAAAATTAATGAAGTTGAAGATTTATCAAGGCGGACACCATGTACCCCACCACCATAACAGAAGTCCATCTCGGACTACACAACTCCAATTGTGGTGATTCTACCTATCATAGAAAGAGGACACATGGTTTCAGTTCTAAAATTAATTATAGGGGTATTGAAGTCATTAAGTTTTCCATTGGTTATTATACTCTTGAAGGAGGCTTCCTGGAAACTTCATCCAGAAAAATAAATTCCCAATGATAATTTCTTAACTCTCACATATGATGTCCAAATATTCTAAAATGTTGATAAAATATGACCACGTTATTTATGAACAACATTCACGAAGGAAGGAATGTTTGAAGAAGTAACTTATAAGGTCTACAACATGACATATTTGGGGAAAAATTTATTCCTATAAAAGGAGGTGAGATCCTTCCTCTTAAATAATCCAATTATCCATCTCATTCTTTCAAGGAACCATGGAGGAGATCTCCACTGAGGGAGTCTAGAAGAAGGTCATACCCATTTCGTTTTATTTTATTTATTATCATTATTTTTGTATTAGTATTCAATGGTAATTTTTATTTCTAATAAATTCATGCATATTTTTTTATTTCTTTGTCCACGCATCCACCCTCTTTTTTTAATTTTCATCTTTCCATCATGAACTATAATAAAAATGATCATTAGTAACTTATCTGATGAATAAACTGTGGGCGTAATTAGGTTTTTAAATCCAAGACCATGTTTTTAATATTCTTTGAGTTAATTATAATGATAATTTATAGTTGGTGTAATCCTCATTGTGTTTGTCTAATTTTTAACATCATAATCTATATTAATTTTCCCTCGATTGAGGAGGTGGATGGAGGGTGTGCATGGAAATCACTAAGTGTATTTTTTATTCATTACCGGGGTAGAATAAGGTGTGAAAAAATATGATTGATTATGTTCACTAAGAATATTTTAAGATGTTTAATGAAGGAGCTCCCTGAGTTTTCTCTCTGTAGAACATCTATTCTTCACTAATTCGATTCTATTTATAATTTTATTTAAATTTGATTTTTTTTTTTGAATTTGTTTTTTCATAAATTACATTACATTAATATTTTGAATAAAAACATCCAAAATTAAGTAGTTAAGGTGAATTTGATTATGTTAGTTAACGAACTAAAAATTATCTTCAAGTGAGACGACCCTGGTCAGCCACTGTGCCGTACTAAGAAAATTAAATTGCCTTTTCCACACCCTATGATATACATGCGTCAAAACAATAGATATTTCCAGGTAACTAATCCTTAGTTCATTTACTTTTTCTATTTTCACTTCATAATTAGATTTCACTTAAAAAAACAAAAAAAAAATCTTTCCATGATGAATTAAAATGAATATTATTCTACAATAAATGACAATTAATCATAGGTGTAAGAACAATACAACACTGAGGAGGCCCTACAATTAAGAGTTGAAGCACTGATTATAATGGTCAAGTAGGTGGAAAGAGGGATATCAACCTAGATGTCACCAGAATATTTGATCTCCATGGTCGATGAAATCAAATTTGACATAAAAAAAATTCAAGGCCAAGAAGGAAGTTCCCCTGGTCTTCCCATATTTCACAGAATACATCCATGAAGTTTTATCCAAACACATGGTAGAGGTTTATGACTACCTACCTCCATCTAGTAAAGATTGACCCCATGAGGCACTTTCAATTGAAGAGGATATTATTGATCAACCAAACAAGAGATATGATAAATTATTGAACTCTATTTATTTTAATTTTATTGAAACTAATTTGAGTATCTCTCCTAATTCTATTGAAATTTCAGATTCTTCAAACAAATACTACTCCTTGGAGGATGATGTGAGAAAAAAATAACTTGTTGATGAACTTATGAAGCTCCCATAAGTCATTGATTATCTACTAGAGGATCCCCATTATAAAGAGATCCAAGTTACTGAGCCTGAGGAAATCAGACAAGAGGATAAAGCCTCCATGAATCCAGAACTAGAAGACAAGTTGGTTTCAGAAGTATGAACAAAACAAGAGGAAGTTTCCTACATCATCCTACCCCAGTGATGAAATTTTACCACATTTTAAAGGGGTATGATATGGCATACTCTGTCCATGGAGTCCTCCTCAACATGAATAAATAACAACAATGTGAGAAGAGCTACATATGGTGGTTCAATTCAAATAAGCTTCATCCACAGAAAGATTATGGATAAAAGCAGGAACTACCCTCTGGAGGCTGTAAAAGATGATAGGGACCACTTGGCAGATCATTCCAAGATTTATCATTTATATGTTTTTTAGTAATTTCATTTTCAATATTAGGAATTTAAATTTCAAATTTAGTATTTAAAA
Source organism: Viscum album (assembly GCA_963277665.1). Lineage (NCBI taxonomy): Eukaryota > Viridiplantae > Streptophyta > Magnoliopsida > Santalales > Viscaceae > Viscum > Viscum album. The sequence goes on along the minus strand of OY728151.1, from coordinate 84,545,692 downwards.
TTAGTCTATCATGCGGCCTACTACCTCTTTACATATTGATCTTAAATGAACTGATCCTTATGATTAACTGAGTAATTTCTCTTTTGTTGGATCATGATGGAAGAAGGATTCTCAAAGAATTAGAGGAAGAAGGCTAAATAATTATTTCAAAAGGGAGTTCACTTATTTTATTATCTCATAAACTTCTTACATTTTTTGTTCCAAAACATGATTTGATATTTAAATATATTAATTTCATATCCACACTCGAATTAATACATAACCTGACATATCTACTAGAAATGAGTTTCTTTGAAATCATGTTAATCCATGTTTTAGATTTTAATGTTAATGAGATATAATGATTAAAATAGAAAATTGAATGTTTAAAGTGAAGCTTGGATATTGAAATGATGACTCATGATTTAAAGAAATTCGTCGATTTACTTATATGAAATTTCCATACAAATTATTATACTATGAATTTTTGAAATTCATGGTAGTTAATTTGTTATTATTTATCATTCCTTGAGTGATTTTCCAATATCATATGACTCATTTCTAAGAGGATTTATAGACCAAGTACTTACTATTTATTTTGAGCATATTTCTTGAATGATCATGGGACATGTCACCGACAAGAACATACATTTGAACTTGTTGAAGCTATGACTATGCAAAAACACATTTATAATTATTGAGACATATTTTAAAAATCCTATATCTTTAAATACCACCTTTACATTAATCCTTATATTATCCCATAGAGGCCATGAATGACTTTTATAGGTATGAACGATGTTTTATGGCATTTTTATCAATTCATACCCTAATCTTGGTAATTTCAATATATTGTAAAGATGAATTGTGAGGGTGAAGGTATTCATGGTGAATGGGATGATTTAAATTATAAGGGGAATGTATTGGGGTGTTATTATAGAATTTATAAATGGATTTATAATCATTCATTTTCTTATATTTCTTTTCCATCTTGAATAAAAAAAATGAAAATGAAAAAAAGAAAAGAAAAGAAAAAAATGTGTTCTAATTTGGGAGAACCAAAAATCACCATTTTTTAGACTAACAATATTATAATTGTATGTGGTTATGTGATGGTTGTGAGGTTAGATCAAATCATAACTTATAAAAAAATAAATTTTTTTTCAAAAAATAAAGAGGGTGCATTAATCATTAATTATGCTTTAATTTGACCATGACCTTACTTTGTGTTTTGCGGGAAGGGGGTGTTGGGACATTAAAGGGGATAATATCATTAGAATTTTTGATATCATGAATTGTTCTTAATAGTTAATCATCTCACTATAGACTAACTTTTTTAAAACATCAAATCCTACAACCTTAACCCTTATATTCATTTGAACCTTTATTGGAACGTCCGTATTATTTTATGTGACTTTATCTATACAATGTAGAAAAAGTAGCTCTTTTTAAATATTATGGGTAAGGTGCATTTTTTCATTATATGATAATAAATCTAATTGAATTTTATCATGAGATATCAGGGAAAAAATTTCAAAGGTGAGTTAAGTTTTGTTGTGGCATTATGAATTATAATTAATTGAGAAGCCTTAAATAAATAAAGAAGAAGTTCCATTTTTTTCAAAAGATAATAGTAAAATACATGAATGAATTATTTCTTTGAAAAATGGGAAATTAAAATGATATTTTATATTTAATTATAAAAATTTGATTTGGCATTGATTTTTTTTAAATTTTATTACTTTGGAATTTAAATATTTGTAACATTGGTGTCTTTTAAATTCCATGTTGAGATTTTATGCTTGATGACAAGCATGGTTTAATTGTGGGGGAATAGATAGAGCTAATATTTTCTATATATTTTTTATGAATTTCAATTTTTTAATCATTCCAAATTATAATTTTTAGCTTATATAAATCAATTATGGATTTATGATGTGTTGTGAGAAAAATTATGGACAGTGCCAACTTATGGATTTTGGACAGTTTTTAACATCAAGGGTATTTTAGTAATTTCATGACAAATATAAATCCAAATTGAGTAAATATTTTTTAGAATACTTATTTTATATTCTTCATCTTTTTCTTTAGGACCAGGGGATTATTCTACCATCTAAAAGACTTACGTAATTAATGAAGTTGAAAATGTTTCACGGCTGACAATGTAGACCCCCCCCCATAGTAAACGAAGTCCATATCAGCCTAAACAAATCCAGTTGTGGTTATTCCACTAAGAATAGAACAAGTAAACATAGAGTTGACACTAAAATTAATTAAAGGGACTTTTGATGTTATTAATGTTACTATTTTGTGTTATTCATTAGATGGAAGATTCCTAGAATGTTCATCCAGAAAAAAATGCCCAATGAAAAATTCATAACTCACACATATGATGTCTAAATACGCAGAAATGTTGATGGGGGATGACCATGTTATTTATGAACAACATTAATGAAGGGAGGAAAGTATTAAGAGGTCATTTATTGGGTCTATAATGCATCAAATTTTCGGGGACAAATTCCACCAATAAATGTAGGGGAGGTTCATCCTCTCAAATATTTACATTCTCCATCTAATTCCTTCAAGGCACCTAGGAGGAGGTCTCCAACGTGGAAGGCTGACCAAAATCTTCCCCCTTTCTTTTTATTTGATTTATTTTCTTTATTTTTGTTTTAGTTTTCAATTTTAATTTAGATTTCTAATAAATTCATGGAATTTATTTATTTTTGTGTCCAGTAATCCACTATATTTTCTTCTTCTCATCTAACCATCATGAACTATAATACTCATGGCATTGAGTAACTAATACGAGGAATTTCCTGAAAGAGTATCAATTGCTTGAACCCAAGACCATGTTTTTATAATTTATTTCATAAATTATAAGGATAATTTATAGTGGGTGTAATCCTCACTATGGTTGTATAAAGTTTTACTTCATAATCTACAACCATTTTACTTCGATTTTTTAGAAGGATGGAGGGTGTGCTTAGCAATTTCTATGTAGACATTTCATTCATAACCAGGGTAGAATATGGTGTGCACACATATGATTGTGTGTGTTCACTATGAATATTTGAATCCCGTCAATGATGGTGCCTCCTGAAAGTTCTCCTGGGAGAACTTCCATTCTTCAATAATTCCATTCTGTATAAAATTTTACATACATTTGAATTGATTTTTTAATTCGATTTATTTTTAAAAATTACATTATATTCAAAGATTAAATAAAAACATCCAAAATTAAGTCGTTAAGGTCAATTAGATTAGGTTTGTGAATGAAACGAAACAACTTCTCAAGTGAGACGACCCTAGTCAGCCACTATGCTGCACTAGGAAAATTAAATTCCTTTTTCCATTACCTACGAGAGGAGTGTGTCATGGTTTTACTTCAAGGTGTTCTCATTTTGAAATAGTGTAGATTAATATATATATATATATATGCACATATATGATTTTTGGGTTTCACATTATGTGGTGACTCCTTGGTCATGAAGTATAGATAATTATCTTCAGGTACCACAGTACACTGATCATATTTTTTGGGTATGAGTAGTTTTTCTCTATCTATTGTATTCCTTGGTGTTGAGATAGATGTGCTTCAAATATAATATTTAATTTATTGTATTTTTATTGTTTTATCCTTGATATTTGTGTTTATTATTGTGAAATATGATATCAAAAATGACTTTTGAAATTGATATATTGATTTTGATTTATACATATGGAAAGAGGAAATAATTTCCATGTTTTAAAAAAATGATTTAATGTTTTTAATGCCATGTTTTATTTGAAATGAGAATTTTTGAATTATTATACATATACCCTTTATAGGGAACCTGTTTAGGATCTTATTGATTTTATCACAACATACCCTATGAACCCCTTTGGCGATTCATTGAAATTTAAAATTTTTTCGACGTATGGAAGATAAAGGTGTCATATTAATGTGGTAGGTTTTTGTTTCAACTGCGTTGGGTAGCTGGTGCTGAGATGGTGTGAGGTGTCCCACACTATCAAATGGATTAGTTTCTTGTTTATCAATTTCTTTAATGGATAAAATTTTCTCCTATATTTTTTAGTTACATCAACTGTTGTTTTGTTTATTATGTCTTGGTATAGTTGTGTTATATAGATATGTATCAGTATTTTATTATTTCATACTAATATGAGTATGTATATTATTCAATGTTCTTCATTAAGTATGGGAAAAATAATTACCTTGATGTGTTTTTTGATTCCTAGGTTCTTGCCACCATCCCACGAGGGATTCAGAACTCATTTAAAGTATGAAACAGATCAGGTTGAGTCCCATGTTTAAGGGAAACCCATGTCAGTTTGTTAAAACATATAATGAGATAAAAACTATACCCAACACATAAAAAATATATATAATTCATGGTATACCCATCACATGTATACCATGTTCATGCATAATTGTGCCACATATATCATAAAAAATAAGGATGTATTTCATGAATTTTAATCACAATTTTAGGATTCTGGGTTGGTATACATGGATTTACAAAATCTATGAATTATTGGTGAATCTATTCGAATACCATTGAGTTAAAATGGGGATGATGATTCATTATAAATATGTTTGACATAAAAAACTGTATGATAATTTTGGAAGGATAATAATGGTATATAAATTTTCATGGAAGGGTTTAGATGGAGAGAAAGGGATCTGACATCACATTAAACAATTAGGTCAATGAGAGTGATTTTTTGAAACATATATTATAAGGCCCCAGCCTTATACATAACTTAATCTTGAGATATTTCAAGAATACACCTTGAGGATCTTTTCAGGTTTAGAGTTTTAGATAATTATATCATAAACCTTGCATTACATCCCACATTTAAACAATGTGGTTACAATAAAAGATAGTATTCATTTTTCCCATCAATGGAAACATATTTAAAATTAAACATGGATTCTTTCTTTAAACATCCTTGACACTATCATCATATCATGTACCCTTCCCATGACCTGTGAAAAACATTTCAAAAACATGGGATGAGCATAAAAATCTCAGTAAGGGATATAAAAATATGGAAAGGAATCTTGCGTACATGTATACAAAAGAATCAATGAAATCATACTATACTCATTAATCACAATAACTTTAACATACCTCATAAAATCATGAATAAATCATAGAAATCATAAGACACAAAGGAAACTTGATGCATTCATAACATTCTTACGTATGGAGTAACCCTCTTGGTTACATTTGGAATACCCATCACATTATATTCCCTAAATCTCTTTGGAGAAACCTTAATATTTAACCCCTTCGCGTTACCCAATGCATTGGAGAGGTATATCGGGCTCAACTGCCCGTAGTTTATCATGGAACCATCCGTCTTCATAACAATGCCCAAGAACCATAACATTATCGTATCACATAAAACATTCATAAAGGAAACATAACATTTCCACATTTCAAGCACTAGATATAAATAAAACACATTTATAAAATAAAAACATTATGAAAACCGTTTTCAATAGAAAAATAAAAGAAAAGTAAAACAGGGTATTTATTTTTCTTTTAAAAAAATGTATGGCTTGTAGAGGAAGCCGAAACTCAAATAATGGTCACGGTGAAGGAGAAGTCGTTGTCTCCGCATACGTATGAGAAAACATTCCCTTTTGTCATTTAGTAAAATGATTCGTATAAAAAGATTACTTTTGGATAAAAATAAAAGGAAAATCAATTTATACACAGTATAAAATAAAGTTGTGTATAAAACATAATCTGCCTCAATGAAAGGAGGTTGAGATGAAGTCCCATACCTCGGGTCTGACATGACTTGATCATTCTTTAGCGTCCTGAATAATAAATTTGAGTTAATTTCTACTTGATTAATAACCTTTTTCAAGTTAATTATTCCTTTTATATCACTTATTACCATGTCATGAACACTATTTAATTATTTAAGTTAATAACGGTCATTTTAACGATCATTGGTACTTGAGTCAAAAGTGAACTTCTTATATTTACAAGTTGTTCACATAGTCAAATATCCATTATCTCAAGAATGATATTCATGATGTAGACTCCATATATATCATATATATCCAGTATATACATTAATTAATAATATTACATAATCATTTAGAGGTAAGAAATTAAATGTGTCGTCCATGGAGATGTTAAGCCGTACGTACGCATGAACGCTACTTTCATTTCGATGTCATATTAATGGAATTAATACTAAATGGGAGATATATATATTTTAATTCCAGAATTATATTCATCATATAGATGTAACATACATCATATACATCAATTATATATATGTACTTATAATAGAACATTACATTTGTGGATAAGAAATGAAATGCACCGTTCATGGAGATGGTAAGCCGTACGTACGCATGAATGCTACTTTCATTTCTATCTCATACTTTAATGGAATTAAAACATAATGATACATAATAGTATTATAATTACAGTATGGTATCATATATAATATCATTAAATCTATCCTTTATACATACCACATATGGTATTAACGAATCAAATCACTTTGAGGGGCGGTAGTCCGCACTTCCTAAAATGAAGATATCACGTTTACCCATAATGGAAACTATAAAGGTATGCCATAAATGATAAATACAAAAGATTAAGTAAAAAATAAAAATATCATATATCATATATAAAAATAGTGACATCTTAATGGCCACCTTTTAAGGTGTTAGAAGAATATTGAACAATCATCGTTTCGTGAGGTAGAAATTCACCATCCACGGAAACAGTATGATCTTTAACCATTAGATAAAGGTGATTGTAAGTGTAGCTCTAATTATTCTAATAACAAAATCCTAGTATATTTATGATACTGGATTTGTTACAAAATAAATGAATAAAAAGAGTTTGGGGGGTTGGAGATGCAAAATAAAACAAAAGAACACAAGAGAAAACACTACCTTTAAAACGGGTAACTTATTTTTATTTGAGCTCAAAGGCTTCCTTGGGAAGACTTCTGCCCAAAGTGAGGCTTCTAGGAATAAAAGAGGGATGTGGAGAGACAAAATAGGGAGATATTGACCGATCCAAAGGCTTGAGAGGTGTCGGTAAGGAGGTAGAAGTGGGGCCTTTTATAAGAGGAGAGGAGGGGCACTCTTGGAAAGGTATAAAAGGATACTTTATTATAAAATGATTTTCGGATTTGAAAGGTCCCAAAATTATATATTTACAGGATAAGGTGATAAGGGTTATAAATCCACCCATACAATAGGGTTTTTACAAGTTTAGGTCTTATATTTTACATTTTATATTCATTTTATTTAAATCGTTAAATAATGTGGTAATCACTACATCATCATAGTGTCATAAATAATTTAATTTATTTAATGTCTAAAAATTATAAAAAAAAATGATGTAGGAAATCCTTTTATCTTTTTAATGAATATTTGTAGTTAAAATTATGACTCGTATAACCCCATTTAAAAATTGTTTTAGTAAAACAACTCATGTTTGTGTCATTTTTACTTTTACATTAAATAAAAAGCATTAATGTCTTTATCATACACAAGTGGCTCCATGTGGTCCCAAAAATTGACACATGGCTTTTCTTTGTCTTCCATGACACATCCAATAAGTGTAATCCATTTTTCAAGTTCATTTCATATTATTAAAACATTATTCTTATCTTAAATTACACAAATTACCTCTAATCGCGATTAAAAAATTAAAAGTTACTATTCACCAAAAAATTATTTTAAAAACATTGAACCACATTTTACTTCGTAATGACAACCATGGATGTCGGATTTTTGAAATTCAAAACATAGAGGTGGTAAAATTTCATTTAAATGAAAAATTAGTTTTTTTAATTACCACTTAGTGGTTTCACTATTCATCACAAATTGAAGTTTTTCAGAAATATACCAAAACTTCTCCCTACGCTATATTTGATATTCCGAATTCAAAAATGATGTCTATTTTAAAAAATTTAAAACATATAAGTTACATTAATTAATTTAATAATTAATTCCCGCTGTTAGAGGAAATAGCGTGTTTTTATAAAACAATAAGTATCAAAAGATTGACTCTAGTTTTAGTCCAATTTCAAAGTAAAATTAATTCCAACGACCACTATTGGATTAACTGGTAACAATATATTCTATTTAAACTTTAAAACCAATTAAAAAGATAATTTATCCATATAATTAAATTATATGAAAAAGCAGTTTTGATGTAAAATGCAGTATTTTTCACTATTCATTAAAAAAATGAACTTTATCGGAAAAATACCAAAAAATTATCCTATGTAAATTTCAATGTCCCAATCATATTGAATAAGTTTATTTTGACAAATATAGCTTATAAAATTGTCAAAAGTTTGATTTTAAAAATGGTTTTCCATCAAAAGTCACTAAAACAATCTTTTAAAAATATTAGTGTATTCTATGATTAAGATTGGATTTATTCTCATTTTAGGCCTCTAAAACACTATCTAATTCATTAATAGACATAGATTAAAAATATATATTATTCATTACTTACTTGGGATGTTACATCCTCCACCCCTTTAGAAAATTACATCCCCACAATTTATTTACTTATCGAAAAAGTGGGGGTATTTAGCCCTCATTGCATTTTCATATTCCCATGTTGCCTCTTCAATCATGTGGTTTTTACACAAAACCTTTACCTGATGAATCACCTTATTTCATAACACTTGCTCCTTGTGGTTAAGAATCGCGAACGATTGTTCCTCATAAGATAGTTTTTCTTCCAACTGAAATACCTCTGGACTCAAAACATGAGATGGATCTGGCATGTACTTTCTCAACATCGAAACATGAAAAACATTGTGTACCTGAGATAAACTCAGAGGTAAAGCCACTCGGTATTCAACTGATCTGACCCTCTCCAGAATTTCACATGGTCCAATGATCCTTGGACTCAGATTTACTTTCTTACCAAATCGCATCACACTTTTCCATGGTGATTCTTTGAGAGAAACATGATCACCTACCTCAAAAGAGAGATCCTTCCTCCTATTGTCTGCATAACACTTCTGCCTGCTCTGAGCTGTTCTCATGTGTTTCTGTATCAGTGGAAATTTTTCTGCCAACACTTCAATCAATTCTGGTCCCATCATCTTCCTTTCACCCAGTTTATCCCAAAAATCTAGAGTTCGACACCGCTTCCCATATAACGCCTCAAATGGTGCCATCTGTATACTGGAAAAAAACTGTTATTATAAGAATACTCAACTAAAGAAAGATGTTGGTCCCCATTTCCATGATAATCCATCGAACAAGTACTAGCATATCCTACAAGGTCTGAATTGTTCGTTCTGACTGCCCATCTGATTGGGGATGAAAAGTTGTACTAAAATTTAATTCAATACCAAACGTCTTCTGAAGGCCTTTCCAAAATTTTTAAGTGAACCAGGGATCACGATCAGATACAATAGTGAGAGGAACTCCATGTAACCTGACTATCTCTTTAAGATACAAACGGGAATGTTGTTATTGGGAAAACATATCTCGAATATCAAGGAAATGAGAGGATTTAGTCAATCGATCAACAATAACACAGATTGCATTATTACCTCTAGATGTCTTCGGTAATCCCACAACGATGTCCATGGATATATTCTCCCATTTTCACTCTGGCATAGGTAAAGGCTGAAGCATCCCTTTCGGTAACTGCTCCTCTGCTTTAACCTGTTGACATGTCAAACACTTCACAGTAAAATCAACAATATCCCATTTCATTCCGTCCCACCAGTAATACTCATGAAGATCTCTATACATCTTAGTACTGCCGAGATGAACTGAAAACAGAGAACTATGAGCTTCACATAACAACTCTCTCTTCAACTGTGAATCGCAAGGCACACACAATCTCTTCCCAAATGTCAAAACAAAATTATTATCAATGTTGAATTCAGGAAACATACCCTTCTGAAACAACTCTACCTTTTTCAAAAACTCACTGTCTTGCTTCTGTGCTTGCTTGATTCTATCTGATAGAGATGATTTCACTGACACCTGAAACAAAATAGAAGGATAACCGGCACCAACAACTTCTATGCCAATGTTCATCAAATCCATAACAAAAGGATCATGTTCCAAACACAACATTGTTAATGAATCATTAATTTTTCGAATCAAAGAATCAACCACATTATTTTCTTTTCCTGGATGGTAATGAATTGTACAATCATAATCCTTGATTAATTCTAGCCATCTCCTCTGTCTCATGTTCAATTCATTCTGAGTGAATATATACTGTAAACATTTGTGATCGGTGTATATTTCACACTTTACTCCATACAAATGATGCCTCCAAATTTTTTAAGAGAAAACTACAATAGCTAATTCCAAATCATGTGTAGGGTAATTTACCTCATGAGTTATCAACTGTCCTGAAGCATAAGCAATCACCGGATCATTCTGTATTAAGACGCAACCAAGTACATTCAATGAAGCAACACTGTAGATAACAAACTTTCCATTCCAGGAAGGTAGTGCCAAACTGGAGAATTCATCAATCTTCTTTTCATTTCCTGATAACAATCATCACATTCTTTTGTCCAGATAAACTTAACACCCTTCCGATTTAGCTTAGTCATTGGACTAGATAACTGTGAAAAATATCTAACAAACCTTCGGTAATAGCCTTCCAAACCAAGGAAACTACGAATCTCTGTTACATTTGTGGGTCTTGGCCATTCTTCAACAACATTTGTTTTTGCAGGATCAACATTTATCCCATATTTGGAAACAATGTGACCAAGGAAAGAAATTTTTTTCAACCAAAACTCACACTTGCTGAATTTTCCATACAATTTCATTTCGTTCAAAGTTTTCAAAATAACCCTTATATTTCTTTCATGCTCTTCTTTACTTTTATGAAATAGAAAAATATAATCAATAAACACTACCAACATTTTTTCACCTGATTCAACTAAGCCATCACTGCAAAAAACTATTTAGCTCTAATTTTGACCATCTCAGGATACTGATTTGAAAGGTCATTTCCCTCTGTATGCCTTCCTAGAAAAGTTGTTTTGTTTCCTCTATAAAAAAGCATTCTTAACACAGAAATATCTTAGGCGAAGCAACATTGTAATCTTTAAATGCTATATCATTTCAATCATACCATAAATTAATTTATAATTTAACAATTTTCTAACTCCTAAAGTTATCTAAACCGACCTCTGATACCAACTATAAGTCCCCAGCCTGAAACATTACTTAATCATGATATATGTCCAAAATACTCCTTGAGGATCTTTTCAGGTTTAGAGTTTTAGAGAATTAGATCATACAGCATGCATTGCATCCCACATTTAAACAAAGTGGTTACAATAAATGATAGTATTCATTTTTCCCATAAACATAATTATATTTAAAATAAAACATGGATTCTTTCTTGACACTTCTTTGACACTATCATCATATCATGTACCCTTCCCTTGACCTGTGAAAAACATTTCAAAAACTTGGGATGAGCATAAAAATCTCAGTAAGGGATGTAAAAATATTTAAAGGAAACATGATTAAATGTATACAAATGAATGAATTAAATCATACTCTACTAATTAAACATAATAACTTTTACATACCTCATAAAATCATGAATAAATCATAGAAATCATAACACATAAAGGCATATTGAGGCATTCGTATCATTCTTACGTAGGGAGTAACCCTCTTGTTATGTTTGGAATACCCATCACAGTATATTCCCTAAATCTCTTCAGAAAAACCTTAATGTTTAACCCCTTCTCGTTAACCAATGCATTGGAGAGCTATATCGGGCTCAACCACCCATATTTTACCACGGATCCACCCATCTTCATACCAATTCTCAAGAACCATAACATTATCATATCACATAAAACATGCATAAAGGAAACATAACATTTCCACATTTCAATCACAAGATATCAATACAACACATTGATATAATAAAAACATTATGAAAACCATTTTCAATAACAAAATATAATAAAAGTAAAATAGGGTATTTATTTTTCTTTTAAAAAAATGTATGGCTTGTAGAAGAACCCGAAACTCAAATAATGGTCACGGCGGCGGAGAAGTCGTTGTCGCCGCATACGTAGGACAAAACATTCCCTTTTGTCGTTTAGTAAAACACTTCATATAAAAATATTCCTTTTTTGATAAACGTAAAAGGAAAAGGGATTTATACACCGTATAAAAGAAAGATGTGTATAAAACATAATATGCCTCAATGAAAGGAGATTGAGACGAAGTCCCATACCTCGGGTCCGACTTGACTCGATCGTTCTTTAACGTCCTAAATAATAAACTTGAGTTAATTTCTACTTGTGTAAGAAAATTTTTAAAGTTCATTATTCCTTTTATATCACTTATTACCATGTCATGATCACTATGTAATTATTTATGTTAATAACAGTCATTTTAACGATCATTGGTACTTGAGTCAAAAGTGAACTTCTTATATATACAAGTTGTTCACATAGTCAAATATCCATTTTCTCAAGAATGATATTCATGATGTAGATGCCATATATATCATATATATTCATTATATACATGAATTTATAATATTAAATAATCATTTAGAGGTAAGAAATGAAATGCACCATTCATGGAGACGGTAAGCCGTACGTATGCATGAACGCTACTTTCATTTCTATGTCATGTTAATGTAATTAATACTAAATTAGAGATATGTATATTTTAATTCCAGAATTATATTAATCAGTTAGATGTAACATACATCATATATATACATTACATATATGTACTTATAATAGTACATTACATTTGGAGATAAGAAATGAAATGCACTGTTCATGGAGACGGTAAGTCGTACCTACACATGAACGCTATTTTCATTTCTATCTCATACATTAATGTAATTAAAACATAATGATACATAATATTATTATAATTACAGTATGGTATAATATATAATATCATTAAATCTATCCTTTATACGTACCGCATATGGTATTAACGAATCAAATCACTTTGACAGGCGGTAGTCCGCACTTCCTAAAATGAAGATATCGCGTTTTCCCAATAATGGAAACCATAATGGTATGACATAAATGATAAATAAAGAAGCTTATGTAAAACATAATCATATTATATATCATATATAAATATAGTGACATCTTAATGGCCACCTTTGATGGTGTTAGAATAATATTGAACAATCATAGTTTCGTGAGGTAGAAATTCACCATCCACGGAAACAGTATGCTCTTTAACCATTAGATGAAGGTGTGTGTAAGTGTAGCTCGAATTATTCTTATAAAAACATCCTAGTATATTTATTATACTGTATTTGTTACAAAATAAATGAATAAAAAGAGTTTAGTGGGTTGGATAAGCAAAATAAAACAAAAGAACACAAGAGAAAACATTACCTTTAAAACGGGTAACACTTTTTAATTTGATCTCAAAGGCATCCTTGGGAATACTTCTGCCCAAAGTGATGCTTCTAAGAATTATAAAGGGACGTTCAAACACAAAATGGGCAGATCTTGGCCGAACCAAAGGCTTGAGAGGTGTGGGTATGGAGGTAGAGGTGGGGGCATTTTATAAGAGGAGAGGAGGGGCACTCTAGGAAAGGTATAAAAGGATACATTATTATAAAATGCTTTTTAGATTTAAAAGGTCCCAAAATTAAATATTTCTAGGATAAGGTGATAAGGGTTCAAAATCCACCCATCCAATATGTTTTTGACAAGTTTATATCTTATATTTTACATTATATTTTCATTTTATTTAAATCGTTAAATAATGTGGCAATCGCTATATCATCATGGTGTCATAAATAATTTAATTTATTTAATGTCTAAAAATTATAGAAAAAATACTATGACGTAGGAAATATTTTTATATTTCTATTGAATATTTATAGTAAAATATATGACTTTTATAACCCCATTTAGAAATTGGTTTAGTAAAACAACTCATGTTTGTGTCATTTTTACTTTTACATTAAATAAAAAGCATTAATGTCTTTATCTTACCCAAGTGGCTCCATGGGGTCCCAAAAATCGACCAATGGGTTGTCTTGGTAGGACATGAAACATCCAATAATAGTAGGACATGTGTCAAGTTCATTTCATATTATTAAAACATTATTCTTACCTTAAATTACACTAATTACCTCTAATCGCGATTAAAAAATAAAAAGTTTCTATTCACCAAAATATTATTTTAATCCCATTGAACCACATTTTACTTCTTAATGACAACCATGTATGTCGGATTTTTGAAATTCAAAACATAGAGGTGGTAAATTTTCATTTAAACGAAAAATCAGTTTTTTATGTACCACTTAGTGGTTTCACTATTCATCAAAAATTGAACTTTTTCAGAAAAATACCAAAACATCTCCCTATGATATATTTGATATTCCAAATTCAAAAATGATTTCTATTTTACAAAATAAAAAACATATAAGTTACATTAATTAATTTAATAATTAATTCCCGCTGTCAGAGAAAATAACGTGTTTTTATGAAACAATAAGTATCAAAAGATTGACACTAGTTTAAGTCCAATTTCAAAGTAAAATTAATTCCAACGACCACTATTGGATTAAATGGTAAAAATATATTCTATTTTCAGTTTAAAACCAATTAAAATGATAATATAACCATATAATTAAATTAGATGAAAAAGCAGTTTTGATGTAAAATGCAGTATTTTCCACTATTCATTAAAAAATGAACTTTATCGGAAAAATACCAAAAAATTATACTATGTAAATTTAAATTTCCCAATCATAAAGAATAAGTTTATTTTGACAAATATAGCTTATAAAATTGTCAAAAGTTTGATTTAAAAATGGTTTTCCATCAAAAGGCACTAAAACAATCTTTTAAAAATATTAGTGTATTCCATGATTAAGATTGGATTTATTCTCATTTTAAGCCTCTAAAACACTATCTAATTCATTAATATACATAAATAAAAATATCTATTATTCATTAATTTCTGGGGATGTTACATATATCATCATGAATAATTTTATATTAAATTAAAATATATAAATAGGATTAATGAATACAGAGTAGGAGGAGAGGATCCCTTAAAATAATAGGTTCTTTAAAAACATTTTGAATATGTTTTTAATTTCATGAGAACTCAATTGCAGGGATTAATAAGGGAATTGGTTGAGTAAAATTATGCTCCATGTTTTTGGAGTGAAGAGGAATGGAAGGTTTTCTTGGTTTTCCTAGAAAAAGAGAGAAGAATTCTTTATAAATTTATACACATATGTTATGGAATCAATATGAAAAATTAATCAAAAAATGGAAAATTGTGATTTTTTTCCAATGAGTTCTTCCATATTAGTGTGAATTTAATTATTTTATATGGATGAGAACCTAACTACTTCATGAAAACCCTATGTTTAGGTGGATGTAAGTCATGAGTAAAAACAATTGAATATAAAACAATAAAATATAATATACGATTTGGGTGATTCATTATTGCTTAAAATTTGTTCAGATAACATAAAAAATGAAACACTTAAAAGAAGAAAACTAATTTTGGTAATAGATACTCTTTGTTTTATTTAATAAATAACATTTTGGGGTTTTCAATGTCATTATATATATAGAATGTAATTTTTAACAGAAATATTATTTTCACATAAAATTACAAAATATTAACCATTTCAAAATTTTTACTGGAATATTTATAAAATAAATTTTATATTATCTGAATAAATATATAAACATGTGATATTACAATTGAAATAAAAATTCACTATTTATTGAGAAAAACTTTTTTTAGTAATACATTTCTCTGATCCTTATCTAAATAAATTTCACAACATAATATTAAATTATCATTGTATATGTATTAAATATTATTAAATTGTAATATTTAATTAAAATATAATTTATCAAAAATAAGTAACTACTTCAGAAAAAATATTATCTAGATTAATACTTTATATTTTAAAAATATATAATTTATTATTTATTGTATCAAAATTTAATATTCATCAAACATATTATCTTATCATTATAATGTAAAAAAGATAGATATAATCATTATTTCTGAAAACATTTAAAAACATAAAAATTCTTACAGTTAGTGAAAATATTATAAAATCATTGTTATCAAATTGAATTATTAATCATAATGTGTGCAATTGTTAGATTTTCGTGGGGTGGGTTGATGAACATTGGTATGGGTGTGATTTCAATGAGCTGGAACATCTCCTATAAATGGCATCAGTCATGATTTAGTGGTTGAATCTTGGATTTGGAATGGTCAGTGGAAATTCCCAATGATTCCAACTCCCTTGAAATCTCTATTAAGTGGGATTCATAGAGTATAACCCCACCTTTCAAGATCATTTCATCTGTTTTTTCTCAAATATATTTATCATAATCTTATAAATATATCAAAATCTTATTATCACTGAATTACATCTGTAATATTAATGGTTATTATGAAAAGAAATTTATAAATTCAATATGGTAAAACATATAAAAGTAAAAAAATAACCTAAGTAGTGTAATTGTTTATATAATATATATTATTAATATGGAATTTACTCATTTAAAAATTGGACCTCATTAATGAGTATTTGATTCCTTACACAGTTCCTCATAATCTATGTTATGGGAGGCAGTGGTTATAGCCTTAGTGAAATTAGACACTAACTGCCCATAGAACCCCACATGACAAAGGGAATATTAAAACCCCATAAAAATATTATGTTCTTCCTAAAAAACTGTCTTTGGGTTTATATGGATCGACTACAACTAAATATAGTTACACAAAATTCCCAGGGAAATGCATATCTCATGACCAAAACATTTCCATAGACATAATTCTATATATCTAATGCTATTGAGGAATCTACAAAAAATATCTATGGTGACAAATATATTCCTCTATAAATTTGAATTTGATATATATATCATCCATGATCAAAACTAATAATTATATTAAGATGTCAAGGAATAATAATTTCAAAATCCCAATATTAGTTTTCTGTGAGTATGTCACACTAGAGTGCTCAGACAAGAAAATAATATTATAATATCATCTTTGGAAGAATTTCCCTGGAATGTTTTTGTCTTTCACAATAAGTCGACAATATTTTATGAATTTTTTTCCTGATAAATTTAATATCTTGGAGAAAATGTATTATGTAAAATACTATATTTAAAAAGACAACGATGTATTATTAAAATTTTATTATATGATAATTATAACGCATCAATTAAATTGGATGTTATGGATTGAATTTAATAAAATATTTGACATAACAAAATAACAAACTCAATGTAAAGGTTTTTATTAGTTTATATAAAATGAGAATATAATGTTTATAAATGTTATATTATGCATAAAAAATTGGTTACATTAAAAATGATTTCTATTATTTTTATGGAATTTTTTCTATTGTTTAAATTTTTTAAACATTTATTGCATAAAAAACACTATATTTTCAAAATATTCATATCAAATAAATTATAGGGTTAATTTATGTGATTTTTCTGTGAAGATTGAATTTATAGAGAATAGTGAAAACTATATATTTTTATAAAAGCCTTGTTTTTGTTTCAATATTGGAAAATGTTACATTAAAAAAATTAAGAAATTTGTTTCCATAATATTATAAATATATAAAGTATGTCCATTGAAAACAATTTTTTGAATTTTATTTGTAATAAAACATTTTTATACGAATAAAATAATTTTTCAAGAAATATTATTTTTATGCTCGTTATGTGTTATTATATTGACAAATTAAAATTAAAAAATTTAAGGATTAGATTAATTATTTGATTATAATAAATAATCAATCATATTTTTTAACACAGATTTAATATTATTTTATGAAATGGATATGAATAAACCATGTTTTATGCTTAAATTTATTTCTTTTTAAAAGAGGTTTTCATCGAATTTAGGGTGCTCCTTTTAATGTTAATATCATAATCATTTAGAAATATACTTTGGTAAAATGAAGTAAATATTAGGAATTATGATTTAAATTTTGTTTAATGAATCCCTTTTATTTTTCGTGAATAAGAATAGTAACTATGATAAAATTTATCACCTTAGAAAATGGTAAATCATATAAATTTGAGATATAAATAATTAATATGACCATAATATTTAATCATCACTATTTTATGAATTTAATTTCGAATTAATCACAATATTCACTAAATTATGTTGATTAATGGAGACTTTACCATTAAAATGATCCATATGATATTTAAATCAAATAAAGATACAAAATATCAGTGTCTGGGTTTTAAATGTCAATTATATGTGAACATATAGTCAAAATAATGTTATGAATTAATATTAGTGTGTATTATTATCATAATCAAATTGTTTTCATGAGATGATTTTATTTATAATTTTTAGTCTTAATATAATAAAAAAATACTTATGCAAAATGATTCATCATTTCTCTAATTAATTAAAAATATAATAAATGATTTTAAAAGTATTATAAGTTATATAAATTGAGTTATTTAATGTGATAAATAATGTAATAAGATAAATATGGAACATTATTTATTCTTTAAATCATTATATTGGATTTCCATTTTTTTTAATTTTTTCTTTTTTTTGTGAAATTATATGAAAATTTTATAAATATGAAATAAATATATTTTATGAATGTATTATTTTACTAAATTATATTAAAATAAATTAAAAAATAAAAATTAAATAATATATGGGTGAATATATCAACCATTTATCATTTATGTAAAATATTAAACTATTTCTCATTTTAAATACTTTAATATATTTTAAATTTTATGATATTCTATGGATTTAACTCCTCTAAAAAAAGGCTCCACTCCATTCCATTACAAACACAATATTGAACCTTCTATATCATACATCCTCTAAAAATTTATCTTCCCCACTATTATAGAAAAATTATATAGGTTCTTCTGTTAAAAAACACCATACATAGATCACTTAATATAATGTCCAAATGTGTTATTTCAATGATGTTGTAATCTCCCAAATCGACAGAATTCTTTCTAATTATTTGTTTTCATCATATAAATCTGTAAAATTATTCATAAAATAATTACTTATGTTCAAGAAACATGCATAAATGTTTTTATAATTATTAAATAAGAATTATTCACCATCTTTCTATTAAGTGAAAAACATATCATACACATATATTACATCTTTTTAAAAGAATATTCATTACATTGCACAAATAAACACCTAAGGATCAAAAAGGTATAGTTCCATTGGATACATAGGGATATGAAAAAGTAGTCCACAAGTGAGATAAATCATTTTCCAATATGTTCTTCATGACTAGAATCCTTCATATACATATCATACAATATTACACTAATCTCAACATTGTTCATAGAAAAATAGAATGTTTTGTGATTATATGATAAGAATAATTAAAATATAGAGATATTAACATGTCATGAGAATAAGGGTATTATAAAATCTGAATGAAATTGAAAACCCATTCCTTACATATTATAAATAAAAAAAGGAGTCTAGGAATAAATATTTTTTTGTTCATATAACATAAATATTAATGGACATAAAGAAAGTTGACCCTGATAATAATAAATTGGAATAAAGTATAGACTTTTGGAATACACAGAAGCATATAAAATCATTACATTAGTTGTTCAAGTATAAATGAAAATACTACCCTAGTGTAATGTGTTCACCACTAAAACTATTTTAGTAGGCAAGGATCACTCTCAAGGCTATTATAGTGGACATAATGATTTACTAAAAAAAATTCAAACCCCACACACAACATTTTTATCTCATGTGATTTAAAATATTATCAAATTAATTAGAGTTAAATATAGGTACCTACCATCACGTAATTAAAATCATACATATATGTTACACAAGATCACAAAACATTCATCATATCAAACCACATGGTGGTAAATGGGTTTCAAAAATAGTTCATTATATCATAAAATATGGGAATGAAACATGGTTCGTAATCAATTAATAGTTTAATCATATAATAACAAATATAAATTATGTATCATTCATTATAATTTCATTAGGCTACGACACAAGTTATTGTAACATGTTTCATAGCCATCTTCTAATCATAGATATAATTCATTCATAAAAATGATAAGAACTACATACATGGACCACATCCCTAGTAAAGAATATGTTGCATTAAATGATTTCCTATTTGATGGAGAATTATTTAAGAAATATAATTTTGAACATTTCTTGGGGAAAATTGAATTTTTTATTTTTAAAATATGTTATAACATAAATCATTAAATATAAATTTTTATGATAATATCACTAAAAACCTATAAAATAGGATTTTATGAAAGTAATGGTCTTTGATAGAGATGTTATTATCAATTTTTTAATTATTATTTAAATGATTTAATCTTTATTATTACACAAATTTATTTTCTATTTTATCTATTTTATATTTTTGATGACATTGGATCCTAATTGTGGAAACACTGTAATTCTAGAATTTCAACTATTTTTTTATCCTCTATATTTTGGTAATAAATTTGATAAGTTTTATACAATTGTCAAATTATTTATATTATTCTATCACATGTCCTCTATATGTTACAACTAACACATTTTATGAATCACCCATTTTGATAACTTAAATTAAATTAATTTATCAAAACTAAATTGAGAGTCCACTATTAAATGAGGTATAAATTCAAATAATGGATTCGAAATGATGTGATTACATTTTGAAATTAGATTAAAATAGAAAAATAATCAATATAATGGATACCATAATTTAATTTTTTTCATTAATATATTTATTGTGAACTCTCCGGTGGAAGATGTTGAAGAGACACCTTGTACACAAAAAGTTTAAAAAATTAATTAGGGTGTATCATATCACCAAGTGTCCAAATAGAATTAAATGTTTTATAAATAAATAACTATTGAGTTATATGAACATCAATTAAGATTTTGTGAAAATAATTTTCCAAAAATAGTCCTAAAATTGAGTCATCATTCAATGTATAAGCACTGTATAGAAATGATTTCATCCCAATTTCATAAAAATCCATGTCCTCACATTAATTTTAATATATGGTTGTAAAGAGGTAGTGAGATGTTATGTATAAAAAATACGAAATATTTGGAGTTTTTATTTAATTTATCATCCCATTTTGGATTGAACTGTTGGTTGTGGTAGGAATAATAAATCCAAAGGTGTTTTCCTTTTGTGTTTGTTTTTTTGATTCTACATCCTTCTCTTTTTAATTATTCAAAATATTGTTTTCTTGATTAAAGGAGGTATATTTCTAAACAATTTCAATTTTTTTTCTATTTTAAATGGATTTTTATCCTTGAAATAATTTAGTTTTTTTTCTTCTTGTTTAAAATTATTTGGGTGTGTTCAACCCATTGAGAAAAACTAGTTCAATATGTTTTGGTTTCTTAGTGGTCCTTAGAAAATAAGATCATTTTTATTTCCTATTAAAAACTTATATTTGATATGTGAATGTGGTTTCTATTAAATATTGGTTTATACATTGTGGTATTGAGATATAAAATTTATATGTTATGTTTATTAAATTGGTCGACAATGTTATTGGGAGTGTTATAGGATCATAGCTACTCAACTTATAGCATCATTAGTTTTTATATTCATTATGAAATTATTCAAAATTATATTAAATAAAATCATTTATAGTATTAATACGATTTTAATTATTTTAAATTTTTTTAATTAAATTTAATAACCAATTTTTTTTCATTTTTAAAAATTTAAAAATGTGATAGTTTGATAGCTTAGACTACCACTCCTCATGAAATAGCCCCATACTCAACATGTGTTAAATTTCAAAAGGGTTAATTATTGATTAATGTTTCATGATAAAGAACTCATCATCACTTTGTATTTGTTTTCATCAATTTTTATTATTATTTTATAAACATTTTATAATGTCTATAATTATATCCACTAATTTAGAGTCTTAAATGAGAAATAATAAAATGGGTTTTTAGAGACTAATCCCTTTATTGCCTAATTATCAATAATAAAAGGATATTAGTCTTATTTTTTAGAAAATTTTATCTTCAATAATATTATTTCATAATACAATAAAATTATAATGTGATTCAATAAAATATTAAAATAGAATAAAATATATGGATATTTTTTCCTATTATTTAAAATAATTTAAATAATTAAAAGATCAAAAAATTGGCTAAGAAAATGATGATATTTTAAAAAAACCTTTTATTTTGAATATACAGTGAAGTAGAATTGAATAATGAATTGGAATCCTATTTTTTAATTTAAATATATAAAATTATCACTGAGATTCCAATTGATCTGTCTTTTGGAAATCAACATTTATTAAAAAAATATTTTGATGGGTTTTTTAAATGATTTCCATTGTTATATCTCATTAAATTAAATTGAGAAATAAAATTATTTTTATGAAAATATAGTAAAAG
The DNA here is from genome assembly GCA_963277665.1 of Viscum album. Classification (NCBI taxonomy): domain Eukaryota; kingdom Viridiplantae; phylum Streptophyta; class Magnoliopsida; order Santalales; family Viscaceae; genus Viscum; species Viscum album. The sequence continues at coordinate 84,523,260 of OY728151.1, read as the reverse complement.
AGGAATATAAATTTATTTAATTAAAAAATTAATATCATTTGGAGGAACTCTATTCGGTTCACAATTTCAACCCAAAAGTCATCCAAAATTAAACAACGATGAATCCTATGAAACCATTGGAAGATGTATTAATTGTTTATCCACATTTACCTTATTATTTGGACAATTTAATATTATCCATTTATCTTTGTGAAGATTTTTTTCCGAATTTATATGAGTTGACCAATATTTTCCATGAAGGGGATTTAAAAGATGAAATTGAAGAAAGAATGGTTTACCAAGTTGAAGAGTATGTGGTATGTATTAGGATAGTGGCACATAGGTAATTTCAATGAGGATATAAGTTTTTAATCTAAACAAGTACTTTATCCCTATCCTAGAAAATCATTTCAACAAATAGTTGAGATCATTTTTGAATATTATGTTCTTGGTAATTTATCTTTTATTTTTTTCCTTCTTAAAAGAATTAATTGGAATAAAATATTAATTTAATGGCAACTAAAATAAATTTTATTTTATGAGATTATATATATTTATATATATGAAGTAGTATATTTAAAATTCATCTTTTTTGTTCATGTGGATGAAACATCTAACAATATCAGATTGGGTTTAACCACATTGAATTTCCTAATTAGGGAATCCAAAATTGAAGAACACACAGTAGGTTTCGAGACAAGAAAAATTTCCAATATATTTAATTTAAACATTATATTTCTTGTTGTTGAATAATTTTTTTTTGTTTTTATGTATGTTTAAATGTTGCAACGCCTACGATGATATCTCCAGGCTATTATTTCTCAATAAAAAATTATTTTTAATTTCCTCCCAATTGTTTTTCCATGTATTATATTCTTAATTTTCACATCTCATATAAACTATTTGTAATGAGTATATTGTAATCAATATGTATAGGGGGAATCATTCTTGGTAGATTGGTATTTTTAATTTTTTTACTTTTTCTATTTTTTTTGTTTTGAATGTAATTTTATGAAACATGTGATATTTGATGTAATTACAATTTTGATTTTAATTATTTAATGAAATTTGATTAAATTATTCAAGGAACTAATCCTACATGTCTACGTAAATTCGTTGTGTTAAAAATTTGAACATTATCAAATTCAAGAAATGAAAATCGACATCTGAATTTGATTCCATGAATGTCATCCAAATGTGAAAACACATTCATATGAGGACACTAAAAAAATTCATCTCTGTTACATTCAACCCATCCCATAAGTGAACCCAATAATTCATATTTTAAATATACAATATCATTTTTACTTCTAAACAATTCATAGTTATTAAAGTTGTGTTCAAAATGATTGAGGATAATATTTTGTGATCAAAATGATTTTGTTAAAAAAATTAACTCTTTACATTCGACCTAAATTTTAAATTTTTAACAACATGATACCATTTTATCCATGAATTTTTAGATATTTATCATCATTTAAATATGTTTTACTTATATTATATATTTTATAAATACAATTCATGTTTTTTGTAAAAATAAAAATAAGTATGATGAAGATAATATTTGATTACTACATCTTGTTGGGAAAAATTGGGTTTTGAAAAATCAATTGCTTGAGAGAAAATTATTGATATTGATCTCTATTACATTTTATTTATTTCAATGAAAAACTATATTTAACTTTCTAGGTACTCCAAAGATAAGAAAATTATTTCTATAGCTTTCAAGGAAAATGATGTTGTTGATTTCTATAAGTTCCAAAGAAAGAATATTGTGCAAATATGGAACATTCAAAAATTGAAGAATAGATAAATTATATTATTTATTCTAAAATATTTATGGTTTTTGATGTAAAAGGAATTTTAAAATATTCATAAATACTATATCAAACTAAAAGGAAAGGGGATAACACTGTTTTTTTGAAAACTAGAATCATGCAATTTTTCTTTAATAAAGATCTATCCTGTCCATTATACCTAATAAGTTTTTTCATTTAAAACCAAAAACCATAAAACCATTAATCATACCTCTATAAGTCCTAATAATGAATAAAAATAATTAAGATAGATGTATGGATATTAATAAATATTTCAATATTATGGTGATGATCTGGTTTATTTGGACGAGAAAATAATTGTTCAAAATCAAAATCTTGTCATGAGAATAAAACTTGGGTGAGGTTGGAATACATGTGTATAAAAGAATTAATAAAATTATATTGAGATGAATAAAAATAGTAAAAAATCATTAATTTATTATTTATTGTATTCGTTATATATTCAGATTTGTTTATTTTTTTATTCATTGACATGTGTTTTTAATCACCATTAGATATTTATTTTGAGTTCTCATTTGTCCTTGAGTCCATGTGTCACATGTGAGGGAATTTATAGAAATTATATTTTATACGTTTTTTATGATTTTGAATAATTTAATACATAAAAATATTTCATTCTATTTGAAATTTAATCAATTTTTTATTTTTGATGAGTTTTGAGCTTCATTGTGAAAATAATATAATTCATGAATATTAATATATTTTTATCACTTTTGTATCAAGGGAATAATTTCTTTTAATATGAATCTAATTTTTGAAATTACTATATTTATAATTCCTTGGATCATGGCATTTATATATTACATCATTCCCAATTGATTAATTTACCATTTAGAGGCCCTAAAATCTGTCAATTTGTAAAAAAAAATTCTAAGAAAAATGATATTCATGCAGTAAATGAGTTACAAATTTGTATAAATATTTCCATATAAACTAAATATAACAACTAATGAATGAAATCATGGCACTTAATAATAAAAATTAATAATAATATATAACTAAACCATTAATAAGGTTAGTGGGTGCGTTTAATTGGAGGATATTGAGGAGAAACCTAGACCAATAAAAGTTCAATTGAGTAATTAGTGTATATTGTTTCTCCACATGTGAAAATAGAGAAAACATTTGTAGGGAGAAAGTTAATTTTTTTTAAATAATTTATGAAGTTAATTTTACAACACTAGTCTAGGAAATGGTCCAAAATATAGCCTTCCTTTGGAGTATCTAATCTGGATAACCAATATTCCACCCCCATTTCTTATTTACTCAAGTCATCAAACTAATTTTAAAAGATGGTTACAAGGAATGAGTGGGATACGATGAGGATAAAATAACATTGACATGTTATATTTCATTAATTAATCAATCATTTAAGGTATGAACTTATTGTGTTTGTGGGTAGTATAGATCCGTATGTTTTTTCCTTTTTGTGATTTTTCATTCTATTTTAATCATTTCTACTTGATATTATTTAAAATTTTCCATTCATTATTAAAGGAGGTAAAATTATCCGTTGTTATCAATTATGATATTTTTATTTTTATTTATCAACTTATAAATATTTTTTTTTAATTTTTAACTCATTTGGGTGATGTCTCTCCATTGAGCATCACATGTTCAATTATTTTTTTTTCTCCAAGTTTATTTGGAAATCGGGGGTCCTTTATAAGCAATTTAAAAAAAAATAGTTCTTAATATGGTTTCTAAAAATACAGGTTTACTATTTGAAATATTGAGTTATAAATTGTATAATTTATATTAAATAAATTGTATGAAAATATAAAAGGGAGTGTCTGAGGATTGATGTATTTACATTAATTCCATTATTAGTTTTTCTAATTAATTGTGAAATTATATGTTTCTATGTGATAAAATTAATTTATAGTTTTAATTTGAATAATTATAATATTTCTCAGTTTAATAAATTTCAATACAAAATTTAAGTTTTCACATTTTATAAAAATGTATTATTAATGGGATAGATTGGAAACCTGTTATGAATCCTTATTATAAGATAACTGTATGGCCAATAATGTGCTTCACTTTTAGGGGTAAATTGTTGATTTTGTTTTTTTGAAAAAATATCATCATCAGTCATAATGGCTGGAATTTTTTTCATTAACTAATGTAACAAATGGATGCCCTTTTTATTTATTGATCAATTACAAATATGCATTTTTTTAAATCAACTTGAATATTCCATTCAAAAGATTTTTTATGGTCCAAAATCATTAAAACATTCATTAATGAATTATTATTAAATGGTAAAACATTTTTTAAAACCTTTTTATGAAATATGTTTTTGGAAGAAATATTGTATCTGAATGTAGTGAAATAATGTTTTTTTAAAAATAAAAAATTATTTATAACTATTGAGTAAATAAGTAAAGGAAAATAAAATGAATACATTTATTATTTTGAAATATATATAAGTGAAAAACAAATATTCATTTATTGACTGATATATTATAATATTTCATCAATGAAGTCATAATCATGAACAAAAACTATAAACAATGTGATTTTAACATAAAACCCTAACCAAATTGGTATCATTGAATCATCATCCCCATAAATTCATTATATTATAGAACAATGAGTATTTATATGCACCTAATAAAATATAAAGTGTTTATAACATAAAATGTGTATTAAAAAAAATTAAAATTGGAAGAAATTCATTACCACATTGGTAACATTGATGCCCTAATACCAAACAAAGAAATATACTAAAACAGATACTTATATCTACAAATTTTTCAAAAATAATCATCAAAAAAGGGATTAATGTCTAATATAATATCAAAATAAAAGAAACATGTGGTGAATATTGTATTTTTCTCAACAAAAATAAAATTGGGATGAAAACCCCTTACCTGAATTCATGACATAATTAGAACACATTTGAACCTCCATTATAAAAAATATATGTTTTTATACAAAAATTATTGATAAAAAATATATTTCATATAATATATGATTTACTTACAATTTTTTATTACACATTTATTAACATCACCATGTCATGTCAAGTGATAGGTGACAACTAGTTTTTTTGTTTGTTTCACTTTTTTCAATTTTTATCCCCTTAACATCATCATGGCTACATTATCTCCAAAATATTTAATAATATATAAATATTATATATACTTATTTTATATAAATAATAATTCAAAAATTATATAGATAATAAATTAAATACCCCATTCATGGAGATGGTAGACCATATGTTCACAATACAGTTATTTACATTTTTCCGATATATTGAATAAATGAAAGGAAAAAATATATTAAAGATAATGAATAGTTTATAATTTGTATATATATAATATTTTAACAATATTTATACCTTATTAACATTCATGTAAAACTAATGTGAAAAACATATCACATCACTTCACAAACCAGTAGTCCACATTAAACATAATCAACGTTATCATATACCCCCTAGAATGGAATGTAAACAAGAAACATGTTATATTATATTTCTATATGTGTAGTTATGTTAAAAATAATAATAAATATAAATTATATACACCGCAATTTTCAGTCATCATTGGTGTTTATATAAATAGTATCATATTAGTTTTTGAAACGATTGTCTTCCACACAAATGAGAAACGCTATTTTTTCTAATTTTATTGAATAAGATATGAATATAGGTCATAGTAATAAAATAAAAAAATATCATTATTTTTATAATATATATTTTTTTATTTATTCAATTTTTAACAATATTTCAAGGATGTGGAGGAAATATTATTTCCAATACCCGTCCATTTAAGCATGAGGGGGTTAATTTGAATAGAGGGGGATACCCTAAGTCTCAAATATAGTAAGCCCCCATAAGGCTATTTGTTCTTTTCCATCTAGTCCTTTGTGTCCTTTTTATTCTTATACTGTTGGTTTCTTATTTTATCTTTAATAATATTTTGATGATTGGGTTGTGGAGAAAAAATAATGTAAAAACTCATGTTTATGAATGTTACATATTCATGTAAACTTAATATTTTTTTCATAAAGATACTTCATATCTTGTATTTTTTTATCAAAATATGGAAATTATAATGATTGTTGGTATTTAAATAGTATATATTGAAATTTCATGGTTAAAACTAAGATTTTTTGAGCTATTAAAATGATAGTTGAGTGGGTGGCCTTTTATAAGTGGTGGAGAGTATACAATTTTCATTTTTGATAAAAATAAAGAATTCCATTGTTTTTAATTTGTGAAAATGATTATATATTTCTCATTATTTAATATTAGAGTTTTTATACACTCTTTATTTCAATTAAATGGGCGTTGGATATTTTTTCGTCATCTCTTACACATAAATTTTTAGAATAACCCACTGTAAAACCCATTTTTAACATTACTACTATAATACATTTTTTCTGTTTTTAATATTAATTATGGGAAAAGAATATTTTGAGTTTTTGATAAATATAAATTATTCTGATTAAATCTACAGAATACATTTTTCAAAATTGAAATAAACAAAATGGGTTGATTTAATTTGAAATTAACCCTATAGATGTGACCTGAATGAAGGTTTTCGAAGAGAAAATATTCAAAAGATTAAAATGATTTTATATAAATAATTATGATGAAATTGATAAAAATTACCTAAATTGAAATAATAAAATTTCAATTTAAATAATTTTTCTTCTAATAGATTTTAAAATAAAAATGATTAATAAAAATTATTTAAATGAAAATATTACATCAATAGAAACATATATTTTCGGTATTCATTAAAAAGTCAACATGATGTGCCATAAATGAACTCAAAGATAATTTTTAGTTTATGATTTAAATATTTATGTTTATTCTATATTTTTAATTATTTATAAGAGTCAAAATTTTATTTATCATTTTTAGAAAATTACAATTAATTTTTTTAGAAAAATTTTATATTCGAAACAGATGAAGACGTTATCAAAAATCATGTAACTTTTTATCATTACATTTTATTTATATAAAACTATTATAAAAAAATAATTAAAATGATTTTATTACTATTTTTTCTATGTTTAATGTCTATATAATTATTGTTGTGTCTATATGTTTATATTATTAGTTTATCTTGGTTTATAATGAAATGGTGTTTCCTTTAATGAAATTTAAAGAATAGATTTTATTTATTCAAAAAAATGTTGATAAAAATATGGGTTGTTATATTATACCCTCTTTTAATTGAATATCACCATCCAAATTTTTCAAATCAATAAAATCATATCACTATAGTTTTTTCTCATCATTTCCTTAGTTTCCTACAATTATTCATCAATCTGGATATTTCATCAGAAACATTTTACCAGGTCATTTGTCATATTTAATAGTATATTTCCTATTGGATTCAATATCACAAACAATTTTTCATCACAAAAATAATATTTTTTTAAATAAAAAGGAATTTTTTTGAAGAACATGTAAAGGGTTATTTATTTAATACCTTAGGATATATACATGGAACATATCACGAACAAGAGAGAGGTTTGGAGGATGTGACAACTGATAGGATACAATCCTGATATAATAATTTATTTCAAATGGATCGATATACTTAGGATTAAGTTTTCCATTCTTTAAAAATATCATTCCATTATTCCGTGAATAAATTACTTAAAACACCATGTATCCATCATGTAATTCCAAATCACATAGGTGATTGTTAGCATAACACTATTTCAACATTATTCCACACTAATGTGTTGATAAATTGATCTACCTTATATTCAACTTCATATAGTATCTCATGTCCCCATACATTTTTTTTCTCTTACATCATTCCATTAGTATGGACCTCTAAAGATCATTTTGATTTGGGATTCTTAAGGATCTATATGAATTCATGAGTGAAATAAATTATAGTATAAATTTTGAACTAGACTAAAGTTGTCACGAAAAATCCCAGCAGGGCCCACACCGTGAATAACCGATGACCACATCTGATATTCCAGGGGATGATGACTAGTTTAGAGTAGGGATATCCCACAAATGAGTGTCATTTTACTACGTGCATGTACACACACACACTTCTCCAAGATTATAGATGATGAAATGAAAAAATGCTCTGTAATCCATGAATTTAGACCACACGATATATACCCTAACCAAAGTAAAATAGTAAAGTAATGTACAATGAGATGAATTAGACTATAATAAAGGCCCACTAAAAGAAATACCAAAAACAAGTGAAAGCACAATCTCCCAGCACATGTCCATATGAAACCCTTTTATAAGGGCTGGTTAAGAGTACCATCCTTAATCAATATGAGTATGACCTGTCTGTATGATGTCATTGGGCACCACATATTCCTTCTTAAAGGATATAGAAAACCATACCGATAGGGCCCAATGGATGGAGGATTAGCTTCCTGTTCCTGAAAGATATGAATAATACCCAAAAAATCTATTAGTGGTTATAGTGGATCAGTCCAGTTTCAAGAAGGTATTCCACAACTATATCCATGACTCAACCTCTATAAGAGATTACAATCCAGTGATATTGACCTAATACTTGAATGAAACATCAAGGGAAGAACAAAGGGTAACTCCAAACCTATTCTGGTTCACACTAAAGTCTCACCCAACCATCTCAAAAGGAATTCCTCAACACAAGGATCCCAAATCCATTGAAGGCTCATCAAACAATCAATTGGTTAGAAATATATGGTTTTTTTTACAAAAAAGATCCCAGTTGCATCCAGGACTAATCAAACCCTGTTTGGATGATCCGATCCTACTCGGTCAGTATGTACCGGTCTGAACTTTCCCATTAGGCCTTATAGTATATCCCGTTGGGTCGCTTGAGCAGCCTAGTCCCTCTTTCCCGGCTCATGCATGTGGGTCAACTTTTTTTTGAAGGGCGCATCACGCCCTATCCTTGTCCCATCGGGCCGATGCGGTTGACAAACCCATCGCTGCATGGTTACCCTTGGTCATGTGGCCCCTGTCTGCATCCACACAGTCGGACCGCCTCAGTGCACAAGGTCATGGACCAGATGATTCTAGTAGGCCGACGTGGAGCTCCCCGCATTTCCATCTCACCACCACCACGGGCCGCCTGCGTCTGTGCCACTTTGGGATCCTCCGCCACCTGGTACCCTGAGGTCACATGGCCCCAGTCTACAACAATGTGGATGGACCACCTCTACGCATGTGGTCATAGACCACATGATTCCACTAGGATGACATAGAGCCCATCACATTGCGAGCTCGCCATCTCCACGTCCTACCTACGTCTATCCTGGAGTGGGACCCTCCGCCTCCTGGTGTCACGCTGATGGAATCCTACTACGGGCTAGCCTTGACACCATGAACCACCACACACCACCATCACAACTACTAACGTCAAATCTTATATGATTTTCCCCTATATCCAAGCTTCTTCATTTTTCTAGACGGGGTCACTATTGCAATCCTTTGGTCATAAACATCACTACTTTGGCCATAGATCCTTCTCATCATCACTCTTGTGGTCCAACAATGATTGGATCCTCCAAAAAAATTGTTTTGAGGATAGTAGTTCACCACTAAATAATTCAAGGACACCAATATAAGAATTATCCATGAACACCCAACGAACAAAAGGGGGCCTTGTTCATTATGACCTTCACTCTTCCCATAAGAATATAGGGGAATGAGACACAGTTATTTACATAGATTAATATACCTTTGAAACCCCACAATAGAATACCCTTCCTGCAAGAACAATTGGCCCACATATTATCATTATTGTGGGTTGGCCTACGTTCATCATTGGAAAGTAATAACATGGATGAAATTGCACTGAGGTAACTCCATATATGGAGTTTTGATCGATCAGTGAAGAATGTTCATCAATGGTGAGAATCCGTCCATGAGAAATCTCGACCCTTCATCTTGTCGTCGTTCAACATTCTCTAATGATAGGTGTCCCCAATTCGATTCATCTCTAGAGATTATGGGGAATTTCTACATGATTTTAAATCTAATCATGTATCCCATCTATGTTGTTAAATGGAGAATACATGTTTGAGTGTTGTCGTTTTTGTTGTTGCAGCGTCACCACACTGTTTAATTTATGAAAGAAAAAGGGATTCCCCGCCGGGGCATCACAACATTACGGCAACACTGTGAAATGTGAAAAGAAATAAAATTAAGTTTTTAAGTTTATTTTTTTCTCCATTAAAATGTCCAAATAATTATCTTTCACTATTTACCCACTCCAGTCGATATATGGCCACGCCTAAAGTAAAGTCACAATTCTAAATTCACTTACGCCTGTGGTTTTTTTATTCGAACACACTTTAAGAAGATATTTTAGTTCAAATTTAAACAGGTTGTGGGTTTTCCTTAAAGACTACAAATTGTTTAAATATTGGTTTCAAGCACACTAGGATTTGGAATTTCATTCTATCTTAGTGATTGGTATAAGTATTTTTTCAATTAATTTATAAAAGTAAATCTGAAAAAAATTTGAGTCATTACATTCTTCCAACCTTAGGACTCTACATCACTAAAAGCCATAGAAAATGATATTAAATAAATATGGTGCTACTGAGCATGAATATAAGACTTCCAGTCCAATGTTCTTTCCTAAAGATTCCCATGTTTCCACTAAACATGAACTAGAGGAATCTACCACCCATAAAAGATTCTCCCTTGTGGATTTTTTATTTCTACTGGGTACTTGAACAAATTCTCCCCAGCCAATGGTGTGCGATGGATCATGCACGTACCACATCAGTTGTGACCTATGAAAGACATCATGAACTCGATTAATTTATAGGGGTAAGTCTTGGTGGTACACTATATTTCTATCTTTTCTCAGAATATGAAAAGGGTTAATGTATCTCAGAGATAACTTTTTGAACCATCCAAATCTATGTAATCCCCAATGATGTGAGACACAAAGAAAAGCATGGTATCCCTCCACAAACTCCAGAGGCCCTATCTCCTATCATCCTATAATTTTTGTCTTCTATGTACAATCCTCATCCAGTCATAGATTATTTTCTCCTTATCAGTGGTATCCCACACAAGCTCTAGGCCCATGAGTGCTGACTCCCACCGTTCTATCCAAAGGTGGATTATTACATGTTTTTTATGTGAAAACTGCACTAGAGGTATTTGATCCCCCAAAAATTAGCCAATGTACAAGATGAAACAACACATAATTTCCTCTAGAACCTAAATGATCCTCTCTATCTTTCCATCCTTTGAAGGATTAAATGTCATTCTTAAATGAAAATGAGTCTATAACGCTTTATATATATCCATCCAAATCTGGGATGTGAAAAATCATCATGGTCTGACCTAATCCTAGAGCGTACCCCATGTAGTAGAACTATCCCATGAACGTAAAGGCATTCAAATCCCATTTTGATATTTGGTCATGGAAATGTAGGAAGTGGGATGACTTGGTAAGTAGGTAAATTTTCACGTAGATTGTATAATTTTCTCTGGGATTTCATGGTAATATCATCAATAAGTCCATCAATATCCCATTCCATATCCAATATAGCACGTAATGTAGATGATTCAAGCCTACTAGAACCTGATGCTATGCCTACACTAACATAAAAGTGAGGCACCATGAAACATACTCTACCAATGACTTCTTCATCACCGACCAGCAGAAATGATGTCAGAGATCCTAGTACATATTTTCCACACCTAGATGTATTGTAAAAGGAGAAATGTGAATATCCCACAAAATCGCCTCCCGCAACACCACTAGCACAACTATGTTCTCTCTAAAGAGATCCATATGCTCCCCACCTGTTGATGTCTGTTAGGGGCCTGCCCTATGGACAACTGAGATTGTAGGGTCTCGCAGTTGTTGTCCCCCACCTATAAATCTCTGAATAACTATATGAGTGGAGGTGTGACAACAATCGCCTAAAGGTAATCTACTCCATCACTACCCACAAGGGATATCTGTATTGCATCAAATTCCTATGATGATTCACTCATCAACTTCAACATGGATCTCATGCTGAGTGTAATCTGTTAAAAATTCCCCTTCATAAAAGTATAGAAAATTTTGAAGTCATATTCCTAGAGTTACTCTAGCCACGACCTCTGCCTCATGTTTGAATCCCTAAGATAAATGATATACTTGAGGCTCTAGTGGTCATAGTAGAAAACAATCCGCTCCACCATCATGTAATGTCGCTACATCTACAATGGGATGACCTCTCCTGCTATCTCAAGATCATGGGTCAAATATTCCTCCTCATGATATCTAAAAAATATAGAATTTATGGCAATCACTACTTTCCCATGTGTCAGGACACAACAATTTCCTGTCCCTAAAGCATCGCATAACAATACAAAACCAACACCCCCCTTCGGTAGTATGAAGATTGGAGCACTAATCAACCACTACCTCAACTCATGAAAACTCTACTAGAAATTATATATCTATAGTAGGGGTTTCCCTTACATTTAAAATCTATCAATATTGATGATTACATTGAAAAGTCGAGAAAAAACCTTCGATAGTACCCATCCAAACCCAAGAAAATCCTCTCCTTGGTCACACTCATAGGTGGCTCCTAAGAAAGCACAACCTTACTCTTCATTGGATCCACTGTGACTCCAGCCTCTGAAATTACATGTCCCAAAAAGTGGAAACCCTAAATCTATAATAAACACTTCAAAAGATTCTCATAAATCTAGTTCTCACGGACAGTGTCTAGGATCATCATCAACCGTATCATGCGCTCCTTCTCAAACACCGAGTACACCAGGATGTCATCCATAATGACCATAAGAAACCATTATATGTTCGGATGGAAGATCTAGTTCATGAATTTCATGAATAGTTCTGGGGTATTAATAATTAAAAACCCAATCACAATGTACTCATAGTGGTCATACTGACATCTAAAAGTGGAATTTAGAATATCCCCATCACATAAATAATGTGATGATATCTAGAAATGAGGCATATCTTCCAAAACCATCCCATTCCCTTCAACTACTCGATATGGTCATTAATCCTTTATAGTGGATATTTATTCTTCGTAGTCACCTGATTTAGGTGTTAGATGTCTACAAATAGCCTCATGCTCCCATCCGACTTCTTGGGAAATGAATGTTGGGCCACTGAGTTTGAAAAAATAGGTCCCATAATGCCCTTCCTATGCATGTCCTCCAATTGTATACTCAACTCACCAAGCTCTTCGAAAACCATTCGATAAGCGAGTGTAGATATCAGTGATGTAATGAGGTTTAAATCAATGAAAATGTTAACCTCCATTCTATGAGTTAATCTGGGAACATCCTTAGGAAATATGTCATCATACTCTACCACCAATGCAAGAAACTAAGGACTCATGTCCTCCACCACACAGAGGGCGAGGCTAGTCAATTGAATAGTGATCTCCTCCACCCTCCTCTGAGTAAATCATTCTATTGTTGAACGCTTTCCCTTCTCACTAACAAAGGAAAACCTAGTCCCATCTACATGGACACACCAAACACTTTTCTAAAAATAGTAAATATGAGCATGGACTGTAGATAACCTGTCCATACTGAGAATTATGTAGTAAGGAATAAATGTTGCTACTAGGATATCCCTTCAAAATCCCTCACCTCCACAATTATTCTGACACAATCATCAATAGCGTGTGATAATCGAATCCCCTCCCATATAATTTACTGAATGTAAGGCTAGAGACAATGACTCTGTTAGAATATATGAGCCCAAAAAAGGACCATGGAAGGAAATGAGTGATTGGAACATGTGGATTTGAGGCTATAAATATGGTCAAAATGGAATAGATTATACCTTTAATCACCTATAGATCACTGAGGTCATAATCCACCATCAGCTAAAGCTAGTACCGTCCCTGTCCACCATCTCCTTGAACCTTTGGTGGTAAACTAAGGGCTAGTGGTGTTAGTACCTCGAATCTCCGCCCACCCATTGCTACGCTACCTGCTCCCCTACTATGTGTTCCTTCCTGAAGACCACCCTTCTCAAACATCTGCATCTACCTACATAGTCCCTCGACCATCTCACAATTATTCGAAAGTCGTTTTGGTAAATACCATGTCATATTCCCTTATAAGTAAAATTCATTACACCATATGTATCTAGGAAGACTCATACCACCCTCAGATCCCTACACTACTGACCATGTATCATATGGTCACCTCCTCAAGTTTATGGCCTATTGGGGCCCCTACTACTCTCAAGAGATTCTTACTTCTACTCACTTGGCTATCTGTTTATTGTCGGTAGCTCCCATTGTTGGTATCTTCTCTACTTGAAAGTTCTCCAATAGTAGAGCTCACTCCAGTACCCCATCATATGTTGGAATTCTCAGGGGTATCATAGAAACCCTAATATTCTCATGTATCCCCTAATAAAATGTCATAGCCTTGAGGTATAGGACCCACACAAAATCAGTGGAGTAATGACATAAGTCAGTGAACCACATCGAGTAGTCTGCTACCCTCTGAATTCCCAACTATAGATGAAGAAGATCCTAGATGCACACTAACCACAATGTAGCTGGAAAGTTCACCTCCTTAAAGAGACACTCAATATATTCCTAAGAGAGAGTCTCTTTATTAGGTGTTTGAGTAATTAAGATCCATCATCACCCTACTACGTCATGATGAAGGCTCACGGCTATGACTGCCATCTAGTCATGATATGTCCTCACTAGGCAGATGACATGAGTGACTACGTACATCCATGGCTCAGGTACTTGGAAGTCTATATAACCCATAAACTAAGGAGGTTGTTACATATGGAACTCATAAAATACATTAAATATACATGCATCTTCCATTGGTAGCACTGGTAGTAACTACTACTCGATGGGAGGGGGTATCACTAGTGCACCATATAGAGGTGTTATCTCGAGTGCAAGGATTATCTCAAGTACATGTCCATGTATTTATGACTCATCACTAGGTCCAACATCTTCGTTTTCATGTAATTAAAACCATAATGGATACACATATAGAGGCATCATGAACGATATCAAGATGATCCATGGTCAATAATGTATATCTAGAGAGTTGAATCTAAACACAACTCATTCCTATATGATACATGTACAATTAATTTCCCTAAAACCATTGTTCTCACATCTTGATCAAAAAATCAGGTTCCTATAGTCTTACTATATGGATTTGTTGGCTGGAACAAAACAATAGATTAACTATCCTGAAATCCAAAATAGATACACATAAAACTGTCTCCCCAAACCAATCTCACAGACTCCCAATACCAATGTAGAAGAGAAAACCTCTACTAACACTCTCTCATGACCCTTACTAGAGGGGACTATGTCGTGACTATCCCATGCCCATCTCTGATAGCCCATGGCCCAGAAACTAGTGCTGAGTAGCCATATCCAATAAATGGGAGGCATTTCCTAAGTACTTGTATGTACAAACGCATATCTACGGATATATACGCGAGGATGTAAAATTATAAGTACACCATGCATGAAAATCACTAGATATAAACCACAACCAGAGTGTAATAGGAATGCAATGTACAAAGAGGTGAACTAGGCAGAAATACAATCTCACATAAAGATTGATTGAAATAAAGTGAAAGAACAAACTCCTGAAACTCATCTATATGAAATCCTACCTCATGGGTAGGTGAAGGGAAGTTTCATGAAGTAGTAGGTGCACACCATGTCCTTCTAATCTAACTGGGAACCACATGGTCATATTCCTCCTTGGGCTCTGTCAAATCATTGATTGTATACATAGGAAATTACACGTGCATGCAAGGAATGTGTAGTGGTTTGTAAAACAATGCTCAGCAGGATACCTGAAATCCACAATGTAAGGATAATTAAACACTAAACCAGTATGTACATATAGCACAAGTACCAAGATTATCTAGATGTACTCATGACCATCCATAAGGAAAATGTGTTGAGTCACAACCAATCACCATCCACATGATTCTATTCGTGGCATGCTCATTCTGAGAGAACTCTCTCCTTGAAAACTGATATCATTGAAGACTCTTAAATATAGGCCCCACTAATTTCTGCCCCTCCAAAAGAGAAAACACTGGTCAAGGGAATGTTTTACAGAGTGGGGATCTTTCCTAGAGGATATTGACAACTCAATATATATATGACCATAATGTTGTGGATCCTTCAAAGAGTGTACCATCGACCCTATCGATGTAGATCGTAACGTAGGGGATACAACTCAGAGGATACCAAAAACCCTACCAATACGGCCCACTGGATGACGTATTAACTCACTATTCTCATAATTCACTTGAATTTCAAAAAAACTCCACCATAAATGGTATATTATTTCTCTATTCCCAAAGAGGGATGCCACAAATCCCTCCTGGACTCACCCTATAGAAGGGATTTCTACCTAGTGAAGTGGACGTAATACTATACATAACTATGAAGGGAAGAACAAAGGGATAATACATAACTATATTGGTCTATACTAAATACTCACCAAGGCATCTCAAAAGGACCACCTTGTCACCAGGGTCCCAACACCATATAACTATGGTCAAATGGGAAAATTATTGGAATGATATAACCCTTTTGGAAAAAAATGGCATAGTAGGGTCTAGGTCGAACTGACCCAAACCGTCACAGTTCAACCAACCTGATACAACCTAGTCATTATAGGCCATTACATACTGGCCCATTGGGATACATGGTCCTACCCTCCATGCCACTTGAGCATCCAGGTTCCCCCATCTGGGCCTGCACATTCAAGCCTGCTTATTCCCACCGAAAACGAAATGCATCGGTTGCACTCTGTTCGGCCGATGTGGTCTCCAAAAACATCACCAACCAATCACCAAGGATCACAGAGTTCTAGTACTAATATACATGGTCAACCCACCTCCTAAAACATGGTCCCAGTCTGCATGCATCCACATAGCTGATGTCGCTTCCACCGCATCTCCATCTCATCCCCGCCATAGTCCACCTAGCTGCAACTCCCAGTACCTATACACAACCATGCTACTATATGATACTCCACTACCTGTTTTCATGCTGGAGACTGCCTTACACTGCCACCACTACTGACATACTATCCTCTGTAGGTTTCCATCATCGCCATGCTTCTCCGTTTTTCGAGATGGGGGCACCATTGTGATCCCTGGGTTGCAACCATCACTTATTTGGCCTTTCATCCATCCCATTATTACATTGAGGGTCCGAACGTGTTTGGAACATCTGGTAAAAACATTATGTGACCAAAGTGGTTCATCAGTGATTAACCTAAGTTAGGGGATTGAAGAATTAACTGAGAATGATCAGAGAATGAATGCCATCCTTGTTTGTTTCGGACATCGCTCACCCCGTTAAAATATTGGGGAATAATTAATTACAATGATTATTCGCCCTTTAAAAAATCTTAGTATAACACCCATCCTACAATAATGATCCACCCATGGATCAATCTATTTTTGTGATTGTTCACATTTATTATTGTAAAGTAAAAATGTGAATGAAATCACACATAATTAACCACAAACCTTGTTTATGGATATATCAGTGTACAATCTTCATCATCTTCAGTGATCCTCCCACGAGCTATCTCGATGTGTCATATTGTCATCATTAATCATTCATTAATGAGAGGGGTCTCTAAAACTTTTATTCTCTAGAGAATCCAGGGAATTTCTCTTGTATTGTTAATCTAATCCCATATCATTTCCATGACATTAAATGAATAAAATGTGTTCAATCATTGTCGTGTCTCTATGTTGCAACGTCTCAAATTTGTTTCATTTATGGAAGAAAATGGGCTTCCTGGTCATGGCATCACAACGTCACTGCAACCCAGAGAAATGTAAAATACAATAAAATACACTTTCTATCATTTTATTCTCCTTTAAAATGTCAAAAAATAATCTATCATAGTCAACCAGTGATTGTCAATTTTAACCCCCCCTAATGTAATCTCACTATTTTGAACACAATGTTGCCCTCAGGTTTCTGATCCAAGCATCCTTTTAGATGGTATTTCAATTAAATGTTAAAATTATTATGTGTTGTAATAAAAAATTGATCATTATTTACAGATTTATTGCAGGCACACTGGGCCTCCGAATATTGTGCCATCTTAGCACATGGTCTCATAAATTTTCAAATTAGTTTAAAAAAACAAAACTCTATGTAATTAATTTCAGTTCCATGGTATTGATCCCAACAATCTTTAAAATCCATATATTGTGATCATGCCATTTTTTTATAGGGTTTTATGTGTTCACTCAGTCAACCCATATGTATGAGGATGATGCAGATTCCTGAAACTAAACTCAATATAAAGATCTTAGTGAATAATTATCTATAACAGTGTGGACAACCATATAACCTAATTATAAATAATTTAATGTGGAAATCCATGAAAATATACAAATACTTATTGTATATCAATCGGATATGACCAAAATATTAAACATCTAGAATAGCGATGATGTTTGTTAACTTGGTAAATATATCAATTGGGGCCCATATAACATTGTTCCATTTAGTTTCATTGGGGAGTTCATAAACATAATCCTTGGGGTTGTTTTCACTTTTAAATTATCATATGGGTAATGGATGTAACACCCCATTATAATTTTATCTCTTATACTTAATTTTCTGGCATAATTTGATCTATGATGGAAACTCTTCAGTATCTCTATTCATTCCATCCCAGAAAAAATACCATTTTAAATATCCATAATTTTATTTATTCCATTATTAATAAATAATGATGAAATATGAACTTTTTCTAACAAACCCTTTAAATATGGAATGGATGGAACACATAAAATGTTCTTAAAAATTATCATTACATTGTAATAAAGTTCATACATAGCAACAATTATAACACCCATATTTATCTATGTGTCTTCATTATGAAAAAAATTAACATTCACTAAAATTGATAGTTGTACATTCGATTTTGAATGATATGATTTCTCCCCTTCCATAAGTAAATAAATATACATCCTTTGAAAATAATGAAATATATTATCTTTTTATACTCATAATGGATATGATAGTGTGATCATTTATACAAAATGGGGTAGATAACTTATAAGAGTTCCTAGTGTGGAAATTTATTGATCCATCATAATCATTACTCTTACGTAACCATATTATTGGGATCATATTCATCTTATGCAATTTCAATATATAATTTAATAATTTCTTATATATATCACATTTTTTCAATATAAATATAATACTATGATATTTTTAATTCTTAAATTACTATAGCTAACTCCAAATCACAAGTTCTATAATTCATATAATTAATATTCCATTACCATGATATAGAAGTGGCAATTCTTCCATTATACATAATAATATATCACAATCCCATTTGGATTCATAAGTATAGATTGAAAATCTTTCCCCACTGTAGAGTAATGTATGAATATGTGTCCTTACTAATTTGATGTTTTTTCATTCAAATTATTTCTAGAATTAATTTTTATGGAGTAAAATGTATTCCTTTTACGTTAACTTGTAAATTGGATTATATAGTTTTGAGAAATAATCCACAAACAATCTATAATATCCCATAAATCCAAAAATAAATATTGATCTAAATCACCATGGCTAGTATGGGCCAACATTAAATAGTATTCTTCATTGATGGATCTACCGATATAACCTCTCATTTTATTATATCTCATGAAATTGAAATATTTTCCAAAAAAAGTTTGAAATTTAAATTTTTTTTAAATTTTTACATCCATCCCCAGGTACAGTAGTTTAATTCTCAAGTGGTTATCCAGATATTCCTCTCTCATTGAATAAAAAATAATACCACCGATAATGACTAAAACAAACTGATCAAGGTAGTCTATGAAGACTCTATAAGTTAAATCCAAGATGATAGAGGGTTAATTTGAATGAACATATAAAATAACAATATATTCATATTGTTAATAAATTGTATGTAATTCTACAACTAGTGTACCACCCTTCCTAACCCTTAATTGATGACATATTGACTAAAGGTAATTTTTGGGAAATTATCTCGCTCCACACAGTCGATCAAATAACTTCTCAATAATGGATAAGGGATAATTTTTGTTTATAAAGAACTTTTTAGGCTCAAAATAATTAATTCATAGTTTCATGTATCCAATATTATTTTTAAAAATAATAATATGCTCACCAGAGTGACATAGTTAGATGAATGAATCCCTTTTTAATTTTCTCCTTGAGTTGTATCTTCAATTCCTAAAACTCAATCATTGAAATTTTATAGGGAGTAATTGAAATATTCATGGTACCACATATGAGTACTATTGAGAAATAAAAATAACATTTTGGTGGATGTTTAGGAAGTATTTATATAAATACTTCAAAAAACTCTATCGCATTAGGATCATCCTTGATAATGAGTTCCCCCAACTATCGGAGATAAAATCCCATCTTGAATAGTACTTAAAATACATAATATTGATGTGATTTTCATCAAATTTCGATATTCACTATCACAATGGTAGAAAATCATAGGTTGGTTTAGAATATTGAAAGTGACATCAATTCCACAATAATTAATATCAGATTTATGTCTAGGAATACGATCAATTCATATGATATCATCAAATTCAACATGATGAATAATACAAATATTATGAGGAATCACATTCTCACAACCATCATGAAAAGAGAAATAATATACAATAGAGTATGTCAATTTATCATTAGGTGACTTCCATTCTAATTGTATGTTGAATTTTTGTGGTAGAAAATTTGTAACCATAGTAAATTACTCACATATGAAGGAATTGATAGATCCAATGTCACATATTACTTTTTGTGTTTTATAGTGGATGAATGTGTTCTTTTAACAATTTCATTATCACACTCCTCACCATATAGTGTTATCTCATGTGATATAAATATGTATCTCAACATAAGAGGTTACTGATTTCTATCATCTCAATTAACCTTTTGTGTTTGGGTTCTGCTTAGCATAATTACCATGCTTCTTATATTTGAAATATTAGAGTAAGAGTGGTGCATTTTGTGGTCAATTATATTATTTTTCACCCTTATCTTACTTATTCCCATAACATCAGTATTATATTTCATAATGAATTTCATTAACAAAATTATTAAATTAACAAGAACATTGAAGATCATTTCCAGTATGTTTTCATGCCCACATAGAGAATGAAGGAAGGATCAAATTATTCTCTCCACGAGTTATAGAGATTTGTTTGAACTCCATCTTCATTTTATTGTCAAAACCATTTTATTGATTGGTAACTTCGATATCCATAACACCTTGATAGGAAATCCATTTATTCATCCGTAGCTACTGAAGACCCTTAAATATAAAATATTTAAAAAAAAATTAAGACAATGGAGAATAAATTAACCCTACTTTTACCTTGGATTATTAATCCATAACTATTCCATGTATTTCTTGTAAATTTTCTCACAAAGATACCAACAAATTCATATTCCTTATTATTTGGATAAATTAATTTAGACTTTATTTTTTAATGATGAATATGTGACATTTTCTAATTTAAATTTAATATCATAAACTTATACCTCTCCAGGAATCCAATTTCATCTTATTTTCATTTTTTTAGGATGAGAGTATACCATTTATATGATTCACCTTCCAACTGATAGAAACCCAAAATGGTTTATTCATTTTATGGAAAATAGAAAATAAAAAATATTGGATCAGTGGTACTGATCCATTACATATAAACAACTAAATCAATAGAACCATTGGAATAATTTGGGTCTTACCTTTAGAAGGAATCAACAAAATTTGGTTCCCTCCATTTATCATTTGTAATTTATCATGATTGATATCATGATATTGTTGTGTGAGAATATATACATTATTTTTCATTCTATATCAATAACATTTGGTTACATAAGAGGGAAGTAATTGATGTTTCCATAAAACTGATAATTAACATATGTATTTTGGGTTTCATCCATTGAAAAAAATCATAGTTTAATAATTAGTAATCATAGAGGGGAAACACATAATTATAAAATATCACATAAGGATGACTAAATAATAAAATAATATTATTTGATATTTAACAACATAGGTTTACTTTTTTCATGAATTTTTATCATCTATTTAAATATTTCATGTCTTTTGTGAATCATTTGTGAATTTCTTATTCATAACACCTAGATGTTTCAAATCAGGTGTAAAATACGGCCAATTGTAATGCACCGAGTGAAGACCGAGTCAATATCTATGATCCATATTCAGATTTATTACCCCTAGGTACCTATTTTCTTGAGTATCATATAAAAATAGTGTAAATACATTGTAGTAATTATATATAATCCATTATCTTTATCCATTACCATAATTCAATGGTATTTTATATACTTTTACTCATCCTTAGTCTTACCCTTTGGGATCCCAATATTTCTTTCTCTTATTAGTTTTAAAATGTTAAGTTATCATTTACTTTAATACCAATTGTAAATACAGAAATGTTTCATACATATATTTTAAATAATTATAAATGATTATTAATTATAGTGCATAATAACACACTTGAGGATCATTATGCTATAATGAATTTGAAAACATGAAAACATACATAGACGGTATATAAGTGAGATACATCATCTCTAAAAATTATATTCACAACTATAGCCCTTATTATACATATAATACATAATAAATCTCATCAAAACTAGTGGAAAAGGAAATAAAAGTATGGGTTAGGTCAGATTCTTAGTAAAGGTAAACCAATGAGATATCATCAATTCTCTAATATATAAGTATGAGGATTTGAGAAGAGAATTTGACAACCATACCTTGTATGTTATAGATCATAAAAAATATCAATTCTCTAATTAATATAATTTCAAAATAAATAAATAATAATGGAATAAAATATTAGGAACCATGCGTACATAAAATTATCATAATGAATATATTTATGTCCTACACATTGACATAGAAAACATTTCCTTATTAGTTCAAGGTTATTTTACTAGTGGAACACAGTGGAATTAGTTATATCCCCAAACCAACATATTAGTCAGGGTTATATAAAAATACTATCATTATATATAGATAACCTCACTAAACTGTAATAACTACACTTTATTTTCTTATTTTTACCATGATATTTCTTACATTACCCACTGAATTTGAGAAATATATAGGTTCCACTCTCCAATAAAGAAAATCATACATATTTGTAACATAAAATCATTAATCTTTTATCATACCAGAACCCGTGAAAAGAAATGGACTTCATAAAAAATTCACCACAATATGATCTATGGAAGTGAAAAATTATTTATTATCATTGAATAATTTTATGATAGTATATAACAAAGGAATTTATGAGGTTTAAAAGTAATTTTATATTGGTATAATTCTTAGAAGGAAAATGGATTATAAAAACATATTTTCTTCAACGGAATAAACCATTTAGAAAATTATTAATCACAATATCCTTGGATAATATCCATGGTAATGCATATGTAACAACAAATGATATCATCCTTGATTGATAATGATTTTGAAAGATCACATGGACCATTTCTCGGGGATAGTATCATTTCAATTGTGAAGAAACATATTTTAAATCATAAAAATATTTGTAAATCATTTACATTTAATATAAGATTAAAATCATATAATTTAAGATTAAAATGCAAAAAATTTCATTATTGAGTTAAATTATTTTCAAGAATTTCACATTAAAATAATATTTCTTTCAATTTTTTTGTAAACTAAAAACATTTACTTTTTGGAAAACAACATTATGATCTATTTTATAAAAATAAAAAAATAAAAAATTGTACAAAAATTCCTTCAAAATATAATTTGGACAGTGATAAAAAATATTAATTTTTTAGGGAACATGGTTTTGGAAGAAAATGGGTTATCGACCAAAGAGAAAAACAATGTCAGATTTTCTATATAAAGACTTTAAAATTCCAACGTACATAAGGAAATTAAAATTAATGGAAAAAAATTATTATAAGGAAATAAAAATTGTGTTATAAAATATATGTGTTTCTTGAGTGATAGATCAATGGATATCATCATTATATGCATAATCATGAACAATATTGATAAATGCTGAGATTGTAACATAAACCCTTACCACATTGGTAACATTTAGTTGCAATCCCAATGAAATAATAACATTATATAATTCAATGAACATCGAGAGAATAAATAAATTCAATACATTACATGTAAATGTTGTTTTATATGTACATGATAAATGAAGATAGGTTCATAACATAAAATAGGTCTCAAAGATGAAAAATTGAGACAAAAATTAATTACCACATTGTTGAAATTCATGCCATAAACCCAAAGAGAGAGAGATCCTAAAATGGATTCATAAATTCATTTTTTTTCAAGATAGGAACCATAACATTAATTTATGGGAATTATATAATTCATATAAAATAAATGTTTGGTGAATATTGAATTTGCCTCATGAGTAATCAATGCTGGTTTGAAATGCCTTATATTATGTCTTGAAAAAATATTTAATTTTTTGAATATATTATATAATAAATGTAATGTTTTTAAAAATTATTTAAAAAAATTGATATATTTATGAAACCATATATTATTTAACAATGTCCATTTATGGAATATTTATTAATAATTCAATTTTAATGACATGTTTCGGTCAATATGTACATTGTTTTTCTGTATACATTAATTTTTAATTTTCAGCCTGCATACATTGATTATGATTAAATTATCTATATACCGAAAAAATGATATAAATATCATATATATATAGTTAATATTTATATATCATAATCCATAATTGTTAATTAGGTAAAATGAAATACAACATTTTTGGAGATGGTTGGTCATGCGTACACATGAGCTTTGTTTCTATTTTTAGGATTGATTTAAAATTAAAATGGAAAATTATTTATTGCCCTTTTAGAATCATTTTTATCTCATATTTACAAACAATATTCATGAAATTTGTTCTGATTATCTTTTTTATCAAATGTAACTGAAAAATGAATGACATCATTTCATTAGGTGGTAGTCCGACGTACACATGATCATGGTTATCATATCCCAAATAAAATAGAAATTATTAATGGATAAGTGATAATATTTTTAAATATTTATATCAATGTCACAAATATTATATATATGCACTTTATACAACATCATACCCATCCCAGAGAGGTGTTGTTAGAAAACATGTAACATCAGTTTACGAGCTGGTAGTCCTCTGTACATATGAATAACATTATCATTTCTTATTTAAAGGAATTGGAGATGGACATAAGTCATGATTAGAGAATAATTTTCATGAAAGAAAAAATCCATGGGTCATGATCCACAACTACCCAAATGTCACCACCATAGTTAAGGGGTAGGGGAATAGTGCAAAAAGGAATAATTAATATTGGAATTATTTTCATTTGTACCTATATTCATGCGCCCAAGTATATTGATGTACAAATAAAGAGGTTTTTTAAGAAAAATATTTAAAAAATAAGAGAATACACATGAATTTAAAAACCTCTAGTGGAAAAATAGTAAGATTGTTTAAAATAAAATGTAAAGGGGAAAATTAAATTCCTAACTTGAAAGATGTCGCAACCTATGAAAACATGATATATAAAGTGGTGAGAGATTCCAGCTTCAAATATCTATGTTTTGGACACTATATATTGTATAATGCACCAAGAATCCATATTCTATTCTATAATCACTATAAACCATTACATATTCTTCATAAGACATGACATGTTTGGGAAATGGAAATAAATGTTTCAATATATATAAACCTAGTAGGACCCCCCTGAACTATAAGATCGGTAAGAGAGACTGTAGGAATAGTCATTTCAAATAATATTAAAATAGTAAAAAAATACAAAAAATAGATATATATATATATGATCAAAAATAATAATCCAAAATGAGAGATGAAGGGAATCTATATCACATATCAAAGTTCATGAATTATTTTAAATAGTTACAAAGGTCTATCAATGATTCACATCATCTCATGTAACTATCCAAATATACATCCATGTCAAGACACACCTCACCACTGTGACACATATTATAGGCAAACATATCTATTTTTAAGTCCCGTTATTTTTTAAAGTAGTAGAGTGACACTCAATTTATATCTGTAAGACACATTACCTATTCCAAGAGGAGGGTTTCAATTTGATGGTCAAGTAACCTTTACTAGGATCCAAATGAGTGTTACACTATATTAATTGATAAATGACCCATCCCCTATCTAAGTAATAGGTTTAAACTCAACACTCAATTGAAGAAACATGAACTATATATATATGAGGGTGGCCATCAATATTCAGAGAGGAACCATGACTTATCTTTATTGGAGGGTTCCACTCAATAGTCGGTAGAGGACCCAAGGAATATCTTATATGGAGGGGAAAATATCATAATCATCAGTGGAACCATGCCCTGCCCAGCAGGAGGGATCCAACCTTGTGGTTAAGGACCCATGCCCAAGATCTATATAAGGGTTCCCCTAAAATGTATAGGCTTAGGGCCCATCAAATTTCCCACCAGTAGAGTAAAACTCAAATAGTTGATAGAGGAATCATTCACTACCCATAAAGATGGTTCCAATCAGATAGCAGGTGGTAAAACCATGCCCTATCCCAACATGAGTGAACCACTCTATCCTCATTGATTATCTATCTCGATCATTGTCATCATCGAGCTTCTTATAATGAATTATCCTTCTTGGAACATCTTACAGCATATATCACAAGCCTCCATAAATACTATCATTACATTATTCGTGGAAAATAAATCTAGGGTGTCAAAGCATAGGCCAAAATCCATTTATAAATAATGGTAATATTTGAGGTATAAGTTTTCTGAAAATGAATGGATGGGTACACAACATATATGGGGACCCATATTTTTTGTGGTCCCATTTCACTTCGAACACTTATCCCTTATGGTACATGGATCACTACCAATGTATCAATACACATAGGGAATAATACAACACTATTGGTCTCACCCACCAAGGGTCCCTCTATTGATCTTGTCCATATAAGTGTATACATTCCCATGTCTCTGTACTCTAATTCCTTGCATGACCTCCCTCGTGGTGTCTCCGATTATATTCCTTAGGCCATGTATGTCTTCATTGTACATGTTCTAGTACACGAGATGTGCATAGCCATGCCCATGTATGTGTACTATTAGTGTAAATTCTAGTTTTATACCACTAAGTCAAATAATGTGTTTGGGTCCCACATGATGCGTGATAGTTAACTAATCCAAAACCATATAATTCGTGACATGTGGGATACAGGTTGTGCATTTTCAGACACACATCTTTTGGTTGGTGTTTTCTTAGAAATTCTATATCTCCTACAGTAGTCTAGATCCATTCCTTTTTTGTATGATACACTATCCATGACACATAAATTAAAATGGGATTCATTTGTTCATCCTTTTAACCATACATTACATAAAAATTTATGTTCAGCCATTTTCACTTGAAAGAATATGATCCTTCATATCCAATAGTTCCTACCTTTTACGAAATCAAAATTAAAAAAACATGATAGAATAAATCATGTCCCAAAATATACCTGAAACCATCCATGGTCTATCACACACTTAATTTCATGAAAACCACCACAAATATGGGGGTTCGATCGCACTTAGTCTTGATCAATAATGTTGGATTATGGACCTGTAGTCTAATGAGTAATTATGCATGTAATGGAGGCTGAAAACCAAATAGAGATGATGGTAAAAAATCATTTGGGATATTTTTTGGGCCAACAAGATTAATTGTAGAAATTTGAGGTTGGAATCATTACAATATCCGAATTAACTGTTTAAATAATTTAATAGGATCATGAAAAATATAATTTTTTAATGCATATTAATGAAATAATATGACTATTTTTTATATCATTATCAAATGGGGAAGTATCTAGAAAATGATCATTCCTAAAATATCATTGGATAATTTTTCAATTAAGAAAACACTCACCAAATCAAAGGAGAATTCATTTCATTCGTTACACCTTGCTTCACACGGATCAATATTATTATTGTCATATTTTTTTGATCTTCCAATGAGAGGTGGTATAACTCTCATCTTAATGATCCTAGAGTCATGTGGATAGCCCTATAGATCCACTATATGGTAGCTTATTAATATTACATTATGTTTTTATATGTTTAAAAATTTAAATAAATAAAAAATTAATTAATTCACTGAGTACACTTTCTAAAAACCATTTCATCTGAAAAACCTACACCAGCTAATTTTTGGTGGCTCCTAGGGTAAACCTCAAATTCCAAATTAAAAAATGATATCAAATTTTTATTCTAATAAAATCTTTAAGAGATATCCATTTTTTATTAATTCATCATTCAATATTTAAATAAAATATATTTATATTTTTATAAAAATAATTAGGAACATTGAGCTTTTGAATTAGATGCCATCTCAACACATGGCTCTGAAAATATTTTTAGATATATTCTAATGTCATACAATCCAATAAATGTCTCAATATTATTATCTCTTTAATTGTATTCACCCATTAAAAAAAAGATAAAAAAAATATTGGGATATTAAACCTGCATCTGGCTCTCTCAGTCCTAGGTGCACTTTTACATCGTCACATGGTACCGTAATACACAAAATGATCCAGTAATTCATATTGTATGTTCTACTCTTGACAATCCCCAGGAAAAATTGTGTAGTTTTAAAAAATTATCCTCATCAATGATATCAAGATCACACCAGTCAATAAAAAGCATGTGGTCACAAACATAATACTTTAACTATGAGACGTGGAAGATGTTTTGAACCCTCTCAAACTTTACGGTAGTAAAAAGATATAATAAAATGAAACAACTCTCCATGAGATCATTAATTTCTTGAGTACCCCCATGGATATATTTACACCCCATATGTATCTCTACAATTCCTGCAAAAGGGAGACTCTCTGGAAAATTTTATCTATATGATCAGGCTTCGAGGGAATAAAATGTTGATCTACATAATATATTGTCCAACTATGGGATTTCATCATACAATAATTTATGAACCATATTGTCTCCATAATTTCCCCCACTATCTCTGGCCCAACATGAGATTCATCAAAAATTTCTATCTAGTACATGGGTGACCCTAAGGGTCTCTCATTAATCTATTCAGAAGTTTCTGTGTTTATAAGATATTGGTATCCATTGTAGAACCCAAAAACTTACAAGGGATAATGATCATCCAAAGGCTGAGCAAATAATAAAATGGAACCCTAGGAATATCCTCCACCACCTGGATAGTTCTCTCACTCTGTCCATCTTTACAGGGGTTGAAGAATTACTCAACCTCCTTTAAGTCATGAATTACTCATGCATGCCAATATATAACTCTGACATGAACCATGTATCATGATTGGAGATAACAGTTTATGTCACCCTAATAAGGTGTATAATCTACCATACATCAGACTGCCCACAAATCTCCACAAAAATCATCACCCGGTTAATAGGGAAGTTTTTCGAATCTATATGTTGATGAACATTAACACAAATGGAGAAATGGTATCTTGTTGTTTATAGAAGACTTGACACAATGTGAGTGGATATTATATCCTATGTCAAAAAGGGAATTTTTTATGGATGTAACAAACATTCTTAAAGAAGTTACTCATCCTTTACCTGATGTATAGTGAGGCATCAAGAGACCAAATTAGCCGTGCTCTACTTTATTTCGGCCAAGAAAAACTACCACTGATTTTCCCAAAATATATTCCCTACAGTGGAATGTATAGCTAATTTTTAGTTTACTTATCCCTCAACCCCACATCATACTTAACCACTAGAATAACCATCCACCTATATAAAGTATTTCATAATTCCATATGTTAGAAAATTCATCTAGTGAGTCTATGGATGATATATAGTCACAGGGTACCTTATTGTTCTTATCTCCCAATTGGGACACTCTCATAAGCTGGAGGAGAGGAGTAGTCAATGAAAACAACTAAAAATAGGTCAAAACCCTTCTCAATCAGAGTAAGATTCCTGGAATCCAACTCCTTTAATGAATTACACAAACAAAGATCATGTGACATACTATTAAGGGTTTATTCCACCATATTTCACTTGGATGTAATATAAATTACATCAAATTCATAGTGATACAAGAATTACATCTAGTGTATATTCCTCATGTTTTGTCCACTCTATATAAAGTCATATATATATTTTTGATTATATGAGTAACCAACAATTCAGTATCCCAATTTAACTTCCTACACATTCGAAAGTAAAGTACTACATCTTCGTGATGTAGGTTTTGATTAACATAGTTTTTCTCATGGGATTTCTACTTCATCGAACCATATGTGTTGAATGACCAACTATGTGTTGACCCATGACTGAGCCCATCTCTATAGCCATCACAATACAATGTTTAATCCAAAACTTTATAATATAGTATAAAAATAAAAAAATTGTTATCTTCATCCTCAAATCCTTTTAATCCCTATGCAACTATTCAATCCTTGAAAATGGATTCCCATTCTATGACAGGGATTCCAAAACATCTTTGATCCAAGATAATTATGTCAAAAACCTCACATAGTACATTTACATTATAGGAAAACCCCACACATATGACACACTATTGGGTGGCTCACATGTGTGAACAATATCAATATTAAATAGGACGATAGAAAAACTAAATTCATAAATTATATGATGTGGGATGGGACCCTCATTAATCCAAAATTTTAACTTCAAAAGATTACCACAAGGATGTTGATCCTGAAGAAAATATATATCCATCTTCTAGTGCACTGTATTCTCATCCTCTATGGTAGAGCATATAAGTATGTCATAGATAAGGGAAATAAAAAATTAATACTATTATTTAGGTAATATTTATTTAATCAAATAAATATACCTAGTGGGGGGAATTTTTATACTGAAAGGAATCACCATGAACTCATAGTTTCTATATTGACATTATAATTCATTCTTTATTATATAAACCTCATGAACTCTCAACATATGGTTGCGAGACTTGAGATCATTCATCAAGAACCACATCACATCTCTCAACTGATCAAATAGTATTTTTATCATTTGAATTGGTAATTTTCAATTTTTCAGAATTGGTTCAAGTGATAATTGTTAAGAATAATACATAGGACCCCCTATCCACTTTTTTAACAAAAAAACTAGGTTATATCAGGGTGATACACTATGTTGTATAAATACCTTCTCTCTAACGTCCTACAACTACAAATGATGTGCCTTTATATTTGAAGGGGCCATCGAATATGTAGTATAAGATTGAAGAGTGGTCTTGTTATGAAATTCAATGAAAATAACCATCTTCATCCCCCAAAAGAAGTTTGAAAATATCATTAGTGAATACGTTCAAAAAATTATCTACTATTAAATAAATCTAGATACCTGAATATATTTTTTCAACAAGTGGTATACTCTATAATATATCGGTGATGGGATGAGGCCTCTTTCTCAAAAAACCCACCCATCCCTCCATGAGAATTTTGAATCCTATAAAGGAAAATATAATCCTGTCTATGTGAAGGAATATAACTCATCTAAACAGATAGTAAATCTAGGATTAGTCTATGGATAAGAAATCCATACCCCAATTCAACATCATATGGTTACATCACAGTTACCAAAATATTTCATGATAATATCTCTCAACCATGTGATATATGACACCACTAGTATATAATTGATATATGAAGAAGCATTCACAGTAATCACCTAATGAATATTTTCTTATGATAAGGACTCAATTGGGATCACCATATCTATAACTAATATTAAATTGAATAAATACTAAATCAAACAAGTCTCTATTTTAAAAAAATACTAGATTAATTTTAGGATATAACTCTAGCACTCTTGGATGTTGTTGGGTCATATTCCACTACAACATGTAGTTTCCCTCCACCCCAACTAATAGATCCATGAGGTTGATGTGGTCCATATATTGGTGGTGGTGGATGTATCTCAAATCATTTTCCATAACCTATATCGCATCCTCCTAGATCCCCACATGATCCTTTTCAACATCCTCCTCCATGGGGGTCTCCCTACTCTCACCCGATATTTCTATGACCATGACACTACCTACACAATCATGATTTGTCTACTCTTTGGATGTTCTATTCATCAGATCAGTTTTGGAACTCACAATCCATATGAACAATCCAATCACATGCATAACACCACCCTTTTCAGGCTACCCATGTCCATTGTGAATCCCTTAGCCATTTACCCACGTGAAATATTTGAAATATCCACTGCACTGAGATCCGATCGACTGGTGAGATCTTTCGGATGAAGAAGTCTCACATGTATCAAAACTGGTACAATCTACAGTTCTGTGGTGCCAATCCAATAGAAATCTCTTTATCACCAGTTTCTTCTCCAACAACCTAATATAGGTGGAATTG
Source organism: Viscum album (assembly GCA_963277665.1). Taxonomy (NCBI): domain Eukaryota; kingdom Viridiplantae; phylum Streptophyta; class Magnoliopsida; order Santalales; family Viscaceae; genus Viscum; species Viscum album. The sequence continues at coordinate 84,490,984 of OY728151.1, read as the reverse complement.
CGCAAGGGCAGTATAATGTAACAAATATCTATATAGAGAGCTGCCTAGAACTGTTATGCTCAAGATTATCTATAACAATCTATGTCAAGGGGGTACCTTGTAAATTATTTAATCCCCAAAACATACTCATCCACTATTATCCCTCCCACATATTATTCCATAATCTTTTTAATCTAAACTATGTGAACAAATTAAGGTTAGTAATACTCAATTAAGAGCTGGTGAAAATTGTCCCATGAGATTGTTGAATCATCATTATTCTATGTAACTATACTCCACGGGGTCCTAGAATCTCACTTGAAAAGGATATGTACTCATGCATTGACATGGTGTGTCATTGTATGGATACGAATGATAACATGTATAACTAACTCTATCTAATCCTCCACCACCTCTGGGTTTGGTTATCCGCAAAATGTCAATGTCCTCTTCTGTAGTAGCTCACGGGGTACTCCAAGACACTAAGAATACTCATCCTCCACCGCTTGTATAATCCAAATATCGATAGGTGTGGTGATTAAACCTATCTAACTGGTGTGATAATAACACATGGTGTCCCCTAAATAGAGTAATTATCACTTTTTAGATGAACTCATGATCTATAATTGGTATCCTTGTTAGATGTATTCACAAATGCATCATAGAAATTTAATCAAGATGCACCATGGCTATGTGAGAATATATATATATATATATATATATATGAGGAACTAACTCAAGAATAAATTTCAAAGACTCTAACCTATATGATTCATGTAACATTAATACCTAGAAATATTAGGATTCCATTTGAACAATGACGTAGTCAGAGTCCTAGTGAATAGATACATTGGCCTTCATTGAAATACTAGGTTCCCTCACAAGAAAGGCTAACTCAATAAACATTGATATTTTTTCCCCAAATCCATACCCCGTACCTATAAGGGGTCGACTAACAACCTCTTATGAATGAATTAATTTACCTTATTCATATTTTTCATGACACACCATATAGATTTTCAAGCCACAAATACCTAAAGCTTACCTCCATTGGCCAGGTGATGGTGGAAAGTGCTTAAAGGCATAACTAATATGGGAATCCATTCCTTATGTACATATATTCATGAACCCAAACATATTGATACAGAAGTGTTGAGGAATAAAAAAAATACTCAACATCAATAGAATAACCACAAATTTAAAAACCTCTAGGGGTTATAAGAGCATGGGAATGAAAACAAAAAAATAGTTGTAACAACTACACACCAAAAAAATATTTTTCCAAAAAAATAGAAATGTAAAGTGTTGATAGAGCATGGATGTAGATCTAAAACCCATAAAAACCATATTTTCTCTAATACACTGGGTATCCTTATGGAATTCTGTAATATCATGCCACATATTTTTCACCATCATAAGACAGAATACATGTTGGAAAATCCCATGTAGGTGTTAGTATATACATATCTAGTAGGAAACTCTAGATGAGGGGAAGAAGTAAGATAAAGAAGATGAAATATTATCTCAACCAATAGTAAGAGAGTAAAAAATCCATAATCATGGATATATATTTATATATATATATATTATCAAATAGAAAATACAAAATGAGAGAGAAATGAGATATCCAATTTACAACTGAGATCAGGAACAACTGCCATCATTTCCAAGGGTCCATCAACGTTACCCAATATCTCGCCCATCATTTCATAGATACATCAATGTAAATACACATATCTTCACAGTTTCTCATAGATGAGTGAAACAACCTATATTTATATAAACCATACCATATTATTATAGGAGAATTCAACAAAATAGATATCTATAGTACCCATGTCCTTCACATATTTTAGGGTTCCATTCTGATTGTTGAAGAACAATCCCCCAGATCCTTCAGAGGGTTCTACTCTAATGGTATATATATGTCTCATAACATCTCTTCATAGGTGTGTGCCACTCTATAGTCAATAAATGAAACATTACCTATCTATTCAATAGAGTGACAGTCAATATTCCATCATGAACTCAAGCCATATCTCCACATTAGGGTTCTACTCCATTGTTGATAGAGGACTCATTCACTATCTCTAGAGGAGTGTTCCCATGTAGTAATCGGAAGAGAAACAATTACATACAATACATGCGGGACTCACTCTAGTGGTCGATGAACCATGCTCAATATCGATAAAGGGGTTCCACGCTGATGGATATGTATACGACCCCTACCCCATCCCAACAGTATGGTTCAACTCTATTGGTCAATTGAGGACTCATGCCATTCCCAATAATTAGGTTCTTCATGATTGTAAGCATACGAACAATTCTAAATCCCAATAGTTGGGTGACACTATAATCCTTCCGATGATCCTAATAAGTCACTTTTATAATCTAGTATCAACTAAATATATTTCTCACTCATAAAACCTCACATCGTTTCTCAAAATAAAACACAATGATAAAACATGAGTTTAATGTGTGGTAAAATAAGGATAGGATACATTCCTGCCAAAATATGATTCGAAACAATGGAGATATGAGAGTTAGATGTGTTCTGAAAAGGAATTTAGGGGTAAATGTCCTGTTAGGGGACCCAGACTTTGTCTGGTCCCAATCTTCTTCCTAGTTGTGTCCCTGCCGGTATATGGACCACTTCCCATGTAACAACCTGAGTTTTTAGGAATTTTTTTAATAAAATAATATTATTTGATTTCATTATTTTCACTCTACACCATTATATCCTTCATCTATATATAATAATGACAATATTTGTGTCTCAATGAACAATGAGATTCTAAGAAACAACATTATATTATTAAATTCTTTTAAACAAGACATATTATAACCTACCCCTTAGAATAGAATTAATGAATATGATTACATGACTCATGAAATTATTTTTTATAAATGTATATTTATTTAACTATTTGGTGAAAAAATTAATTATAAATGAAAATAAAACCCTTTTTATAAATAAACGAAATGTTGTTCCAATATAACTATTTAAATTTGAATATGACTGTTTTATATCAATAAAAAGAATTTGGATCATTTTAATGAAATATATATTGAATCTAATGATTAAAAGTCATCCTATGGGTTTTCTAGGCATTGAAAAACATATAAATCCTGTTTGGTGCTAAAAATGATACTTTTCTAAAAAAAGTTTCTATGTATTTTAATGGTGAACCTGATAGAAATAATAATGTCTAGAAAATTTATAAATCATATTTTCAAAAATAAAAAACATTTTTGAATGTGTACGTTAAATATTATATTAGGGTAAATTTTTTATATTTTTCAATTAAGATTAATTTTTGATGATTAGTAAAAAATACAAAATTTTAATTAAAAATATAATTTTCTATAATTTATTTATATAGTTAAATTTTATTTTAATTTTATTAATGTACATTAATTTATATAATACATCAATAAATCTATTTTTTCATTGTAATTAAATTATCATTAAAATTAGATATAAAAATAATTTAATATTGTGAAAAATTATACTTGAAAAGAGAATTGATTCATCTTGTTTGTGGAAATAATATAAAATCAATTTATAAAAAATTGGTTAATTAAATATTTAAAAAATTATTTCTTATTATTTATAATAATATTTAAATGTATTAAATATGTAATTTTTATTTTTTGATATTATGAACAATATCAGTTGTAAATTTGTTTTACCACTGATATGGTTATATCTTTCAATTAAGGGGGAAATTAATATTATTAATATTATAAATTTAACTTAACCCTTTCTGAAATGTTATTCAATGAATCTTTTTTGATAAATTTTACATAAGTATAAATATTGAATTATTTAATGAATACATTTTCATGAGAGTGGCATATATAATATTATAATCAAAGAGAATGAAAAAATGTCACTCTCTTCCTTTTAATAAGTATGAAATTTTTAACAGTAGATTAAATATAATATATGATTATATATAAGTATTATTATTACTTATAAAAGGACTACATACTTTATGGAATTTTTTATTTTATTGTATAAATAATTTTACTTAATAATTAGGCATTGATGATGGAGTAATTATTAAATTAATGAAAAAATCTATTATAATATAATATAAATACTAAAGTAAATATATTATTAATTAATTAATTTCTTCCATGAAATTAATAGATTATTATTACATTTAATGGATTTGGTATTTTTTTCAATTATCATATTTTATTTGTTTTATTAATGTCAATGTAATGAATAATGTAAAAATAGAGAATAATAATAACTTATTAAAATAACATTTCATTTAATTTTTTATAAACCATAAAAATATTCAGTGATTACAAAGGGGGTGATATATAGTATACAATATAATAATTTTTTAATTTAAGACCAATTGATACGTTATCAGTAAAAAATTACAACCGCTTAATATTGAATATCTTTTAACATAATTAACATAAAAAATTGGTTAACTATATTATTATCAAAATTTCCAAGTATAAGATAAAAGGAAAACATTTCCAAAATATATAGGTTGATTATATTAGAACCTTATAATATAATATATTAAAATGAATTATATTTTTTAGTTATTTGGAATTATATTTAATTTATTATTTAATAATCTTTTGAAAAATTCATAAAGGTTCCCCACCCCTCTATTATAAAATGGAACCTCTTCTATTTTGTAATTAAAATAAATAAAAAACAATTTATTATCCAATCCATATACCTATATCTAAAAATCATTCACTCCATTCATTATAGAGTCCACAATTTCAGAATATATCCATCCAAGGAATCTATTATTTGAAAACCAAAAAGAGTTTCCCAAAGAAGAGGTTACATCTTTCAACAAGCACTATTGTTTCATTTCCTCCTCCACCACATAAATTATTATTATTATTAAATGATAGTATAATAACCAACGTATTGTAAATATAATGATAATGTTATATGAAATTTTTATCACCTAAAATCTCTAACACATCAATCAAATAGAATAAAAAATCATTATTTGTGTGTATTGTAGACTTCTGCCTCATCAACTAATGTCCATCATTCTTCCTTCTCCAACGTCAATGGATTGAAATAATGTTATAAATTTTATTATTATATTATATATATATGTTATCTATTATATATTAATAATTATATAATTATTATATAATATATAAAATCAGGATTTTCATCTGTTTGGATTAAAATATCTTGGTTTATGGACTTGTGGACTACCACCTCCTCAATGATATGTGATTAATTCACAAATTACATGGTGTGTGTTAAATATATGTTTTGTAAAATTATATGATATATTTAAAATAATAATACTATTATACTGTTAATTTAAAAATATATAAATGTCTAATTCAATTACATTATTTTCTTCTACAAGATAAAAAAATTGAATTACCTTTTACACCTACATACAACTAACCCTCTCCATGACTTGTGTATTTCATTTCATATTTATATATTTTATTTATTATAGTAAAAATATATATAATAAAAATGTATTATATTTATATCAAGGGTTACATTATGGAGATTATCTTATAAGTAAGTGAAATAAAAATATTGAAATTAAAAACATATAAGACAAAATGGTAATTACCTATAACATAACATTGATATGAAATTGTATATAAATGGGTAATATAAAGACATAGTAATGGAATATGTGATTTTATTTATAAGAATATGGGTACTTGGTATATGAATTATAAATGTGTACTTATTATATATGCATTTAGAAACATGTAGGAAGAATGTAAAACCATAAGGTAATGATGTTCTCATATTACTTTTATTTTTGTTATATATATTCTATATTCACCGCTTATTTATTTTTTTGTGGTGAATATAAATAATTATGAAATTTTATGTCATGAATTTAAATTATTTTCTTATATTAAATGATTTATTTAATGACACTATTTCCTTAGGACCATTATTCAAAACTATCTCTAGTAGTAAGGGGATTTCTAGTTTCACTTTTGTTTAAAAAATACATATTCTATATTCACTACTTGTTTACTTTGATTGGTTCATATAATACCCATAAATTTAATCTATGATAATTAACCTTATATTTATTTATATTTTCATATCCATTTATGTCCTTCCATTTACATGTTTTATTATTAAAATGTTACCAAATATGAATGTTATTTTGTCTCAATTTTCATTCTTCGATAAACATGATATGTTATAAAATTATATTCTTTTAAAAGGTGTATATAATTCCCTTTTACATGTAATATCATGAATATTATTCTTTTAGGGATATTACATGATTATTTAATTCTATTCTCTCTTTGGTATGAAATATGTTCCCCTTTATCTCAATGTTTTCTATGAAAAGTATAATTTTTTAAATGATATTTTATGAATTATTAATTAGAACAAATTTCAAAGGTAATTTAAATAGTTTCCAAAAATTAAATTATAATACATATATTTTATTTTCAACGAATCCATATTATTAAATGTTTAATATTTTAAAAAAGGTTTTGAAAAATTGAAAGCATATTTTCCTCAGGAATAATTTCAATTGATAATTCAAAATAATTATTCATCAAATACTACATGATTTTACTCTACATATGTTTTACTATTGATATTACCGAATGATATAAATATTATTCATTACATGAATGGTTTATGATGGATTTATAATTATGATTTTTCTTCATTTACATGCATTATGTTATGATGAGATTTTAATGAATCCCATGTCATTTTATGGGATTTGTAATAGTTTATGTTCTTTTAGAACACATATGTATGTTTCAAATTATGTGACAGGTGGGAAATATATATTTTCAAATTCAATGGGTAAATATATATATCTAATTATATAATGATTCAAAACATGTTTAGGGGATTGATCCACTATGGGGAGAAGGGGGAACCCATTTTTTATAAGAAGAAGGGGAACCCCAATCAAGTACTTGGAAGGGACTGCAACTAGGGATGATTGATTGTACCACCTAGTAGGTGAAACCCACATGAGGTTCCCTGATATATATTAGAAATGTGTCATGGCTTATAGGTAATGATATTTCATGATTATATGCCTATGAAAAATACCACGTCTTATTCATATGAAATAATTTCTTGGATTAATCTATATATTTGATCATGATTACTGACATATTAAATTATATTAGTTATTCCATGACTCATGTAATTATTTTTAAAGGGTAGGGTATAATCATTTTTTAGTTTTATTATGTTATTGGACTTGTATTTTCATGATTATGCTTATTTATATCCCTTTCATACCCTTACTGAGAATCTGAGCTCACCATTTTCTTTTGTTGATTTTTCCTATATTATGTGGGAATATGTTAAAGGAAGATAATCTATAAGGTTTTCACCTTAAATATCTTCATGAGCTACTGTGAAATAATAAATCTTAGAATATTGGTAAATAATATTGATCTTTATGAACTAGTTGGTCATGAAAAAAATATTGTTAACAGTTTTTTCTAATTCTTTAAAACACTCACCCTAAAAGGTATAAAGAAATGTAACTGATTCAATATTTTATTTTTAAATAGATATAATTTTTTGGAAATTTTTTCACATTTCTAATGATTATCTCTTTAAAAGTGGATTCAAACGTGTTGATGTTAGACTGTTGCATTTGGGATTTTAGTAGGGTATAGATAAATTAGGATATTGTTATGTTTTCATGTGATGACATCTTAAGAGTTATAAATACAATTATTTTCATATAAGAACATATTCTTAGAGTCTTAGTGTGAATTTTTGAGGTTTTATGTCAAGAAATTATTTTTCTCATATGTATATTATTAGATAAATTTATTGTTGATGTAATTATGGATTTTTACATTTTGAGATACAGGATGAAAGGATTGAAATGTCCTTTAAGGTAAACAAATCTCTTTACTGGTTATTATTTTAGGATTATATTTGTGTATCTTTATCTTCGTTACTTAATTGTATGATGAATATATTATTATAATTTTACAAAATTCACATCCAATAGGATGGTTGACAATATGTTCTATCCAAAAAGGAGGTGATAATTGAACCCACATCTAAAGGGTGACATGGTTTAATCGTCTTCCATTGTACTATATAAAATCCTAATTAGTATGAATTTTATTATATAAAAATTATTTTTCACGATGGATAAGTTTTATTTGTTGAAAATATGTTTTATTATATAGATAACATTGTGTTTAGATACTAATTTGATGGTTATGACATTAATGTTATTTTAGAATATGATATTGCGGGATATTTTTAGGCAATAAAGGTATAATTAATTTCTAGATGCATATTTGTTTTCGTTATATATTTTTGGTGATTTTTTTTATTTATGGTATATATTATAATATCCATAATATTATTAGGGAAATTAGTTTTTGGTTTGAAAAATTAAGATTGATTAATATTATTTGAATAAAAATGTTAAAATTTATCTGTTAAGATGTTGGGATTTAATATTTATTTAATTTTTGGGTTTTAGTGTTAGTCTTGAATAATTTTTTTGAATTATTATAGAAGATAATTTTTTTATTTTTGATGTTAAACCGTGGGTATTACTAATATAATAGATTATTATATTTGCTGAATAATATTATCTTGTACTAAATATTTCGATTATGAAATTTTCTTAAAGACTATTAGATTGAAATGATATATTATTTTGTTGATTTTGTGACCATAGAATATAAATTTAACTCTTTAGGCATGAAAAATTATTCATTAATAGTCATCATTGGAGAAAAATATGAATTTGTGATTAATGTTTATTTAAGGATAAAACAATACATTTCTAGAAATTATATTTAATTATATTCATACTCTATGTAGTAAAATATTTTATCTAATATAGAAAATGGATATTGGAAAATATATTATCATTCTACTTTTCATTCTATGAATTCAATGGTGTTTTAACAAATCAAAAATTTATGGTTTTGTGTTGGTTGACATTTTAATGAACATGTCTTATGTCACTCTCTATCATAACATTATAGTAAGATTTACCTTTAATTTAAAGGGATTAAAGTTTCTATTTTAGTTTCTTATTAGGAATCCTAATGTAGTGGTGACCTTCAAATTTCCCATTACATCTAATTAATAAGATGTTATAATAACCATATTTATGATATTTGTTTCCACAACATAAGTTTCATGTATCAACCATGGATTTTTGAATTGAAATTTCAAATTGTAATGAAAATATTTAATTTTTAAAATTTTGATAGTATATGAATGATAGCTAATATATTTTTTCTACCACCAATTAAAATAAAATATTATTTTTCACATGTATTTATTTTGAGGAAGTGAAACATGATCCTTTACATATAATAAACCCATTAGTAATACCAATGAAGCAAGATTATTCTTAATAAGAGAAATAGATAGAAAATCTTAACTATATAGGCAATTTTATAAAAATAATCACTAGTCGGTTGGTTAATGTTTTTATGGAGAAATTACTATTTTTGAGATGTTACATGGAAACTCAATGATATTATGGGATAAAAGTATCCTCAGTTTTTTATCAGAATGAAGGATTTAGAGGAATAAATTAATTTTAGTTGGTATATAATGTAAACCATATTTTTTTGTGATGGTTTTATAATAAATTAAACTTCATTAATAAATTTCATTGAATTATACACAATGTTATTCTTACTCTACACCCAATAGTGTCCAATCATTCATTACACTCAACACAGAGTTTCTACAAAACAAAATTTTATTATTGTAATTATTTAAACAATTTAAATCCTTATGAATATGTTAGAAAATATGTTAAGAATACTATTAATTCAAATATGAAAATATGGATTCTATATGTAATTATAGTTACTTATTTTGTGAAAGATTAATTTTAAATGATGATAAAACCCTTTTTAACATAAATGGAAATTTCGTTCGTAATAAACTACTTAAATTTGAATAAGTGTGGATTATACCAATAAATAATATATATCAATATAATTTTATTATATTAATGATATATTTATTTAATATAATTTTCAATAGTAATCATTTGTTTTTTCTACATACAATATCAAAATTATTCCCGTTTTAGAATTAAAACTATATTATTTTAAAAGAAATTTTTTCACCTTTTAATAGAGAAAATATTATAAAACTAAATTCTGGAAATTTAAAATATTTCATTTGAAAAACAAAAAATCTTATTTGATATAATAATGTCAAAAATATATCATGGTTAATTTTTGTTATTTTTAATATAATTTTTATTTTTTGATGAAAACTGAAAAATACTCTATTTTAATTTAATACTATATTTTATTCTAATTTATAATAAACATAAATTATATTTTTATTTTTTTAATGTATATATAGTTCACTTATACAAAAAAAATCTCTTTTGGGTCATTGGAAAAAAATTTACATTGAACTAGTATAGAAAAATTCTAATATTTGAACATTTTTACTTCATTTCAATATTAATTCATCCCGCCCATGGAACTAATTTTAACTTAACTTATAAAAATACATTTAATTGAGTTTGGTTAATTAAATTACATATTTTCAATCATAATTTCTAAATTTCATGTATATGTCCCTTTTACATGTGAATAATACAATCAATAAACTGGGTAACCATTGTTTCCACAATTAATTGTATGTGAAGTAATTTTGGATAAAAAATATTATTAATATTATAAATATAACATAAAAACACTCTAATGTTTTTGGATGAATTTAATTATATACATAGAACTTATTTTTTGAAATTTATATTTTTCTGACTTTTCCTTGAAAATGACTTATATGTTATTACAATCAAAGAGTGTGTGAAAATAGTGCACTCTTATTTTTAATAAGTATAATCTTTTCAATATTGTGTAAAATAGAAGATATTATGAACTATAAATATGAGTGAATAATATATCATGTACCTCTATCCGATGATATACCCCAAGACTAGAGACACTCCATACATTCATTACCCTAACAATGAAAATATCATAGTGTACAATTCCACTGCTCATCCTTCTCTACCATGTTAACACTGTGAAAGTAAACAGGTTGGAATACATATCATTTCATGTTTGGAATGAATTTACATGATTCAATGGATCCTTATATAATAATAAAATATGAAATTATATGTCCATAATCAAAATGTATATTTATATTCATTTAATTCAATATAAAATTCTCTATAACAATGATAACCCATTGAAACGTAATTTAATTAATCATTATATGTGTACCTCTCTATATAATTTAACTTATAAAATAATTATTTCAGTAATCACATTTATAATTTATAATTTTCATGTGTTAAATCACATGGGACCTAAATACCTATGTCTTTGTCTTTGTTCAATGTTTCTATCACGTACTATGTCTATTGATATTTTTCCCTCCCAAACACATTGAGACAACATATTTACTAAAAATAGTATCCATTTATTCTCTTAACCATCACATATAATAACACATAACAATTATCACATTCCAACGATATTATCCCTTATTGGGTGGGTAGTGAATAAAATTTGAATATGAACTGTGGAAAAATTCTTCAATAGGCCATGTGTTAAAGGCCAACTCTAAAGATTTGAATTCACAAAAATGTAATAAATTACACTTATAATAAAATAATTTATCATGAGAAAAGATAAATATGTCACCAAAACCACCAAAGTATAAATATAATATTAATGGTATATGTGTTAAATTATGAATGCATATTTTTCATAAAAATGAAATACTCTAAAACTATGATGTACTAAAATTCAAAAGAACTAAACCCTATACAACTCATTTCTAATCTAGTGATGTTAGAATCTATCTCAGATGTCCTATTTGTATCTTAATATGTATATATGTGGTTTCACTATAACATTAATAATTATCAGGGTCATACTAAACCATACTAGTGAAAATTTTAAAAAATAATTCTAATTCCTCATAAAATAAAATAAAAATAACCTTTATGGTTATAAAATCCCCTATCCTCACAAAGGATCACTCAACAATAATTTCACCCATGTTTAGTAGTAATAAAATAATTAGTTTATTCAAGGAACCCCATACTACAACTCCACTTTGTTGTCCATCCCATTCCTCATCATCAAACATCATGCCTCTCCCAATTCCTTACCCAATTGTTCCATAACAATATGAGTATATCAAATCATATTAAATGCATTTTTTATCTAAAACATAACACAAATCAACCTCATGAATTACTCATTAAATTCCAAAAACCCTCCACATAACCACTTATTTTAAACACAAAATATCCTCCCATTAATAGTTTTCAGTTTATTTTGGTGCACCATATCATAATAATACCTTATATGGTCTACTACAACATCATGTACCAATAGAAAATATGATGTTTCTTCAAATACATAAAATAAAACACTATATCCAATAGTCACTTATAGGTCACCATATTTCTTGTGTATAAAACCAATAGGGTTTGAAAATACATCAAGTACCATCTCTTCTTTGGTTGTACTAGAACAAATACAACATTGGGATCCTCTAGTGCATTGTAATATTTTATACCAATCATCACACATCAATTTATGATGATGGAAATAGCGGATCTCATCAGTATACTATATCACCAAACTAGATGTTGAGGAATTCAAAAGACACCTAGTGTTTTTGGTGCTAGTTGGGTCATGTGACTTATGATGGTTGTGAATATTATTAACATGAAATTAAATATAAAAAGAAAAAACATAATCCCAATTTTGGGGTTAAAATCCATTATTCCCCAACATATCCCACAACTCTGTAAAATATCCCCTCCCTTGACTAAGCCACAACATTCTATTTCTCCTAATACATCCATTTTATATGCACAAACCTCAACCATTTTAACTTATAAATATTTTACTATATGATAAAATGAAAAGGTTTTCATTTTTTTATATTAAATGTGATTCTATAACTGGTGGACCACCATTACAACTAATACCACTAAAAAATTCTTCTTTCTAAAACATTAATGGTTTCATAACTATATCTTCTTCCTAAGAAGGTAGTAATTATCATGTAAAAAACCATTTCATTACATTATTTAATTAACAAATTCATTATGTGTATTTTATTGAACAAATAATAAAACATCAATATATAACCATAATTATGGGAACCCATATCATTGATAGTGATTTCATCAATACTAAATAGAATAATGATTTTAACTCACATCTCTTCAAATAGGTATCAAAATAATAATTGTTTGTAGTTTTTAATCAATTATCATGTTCTCAATTTTTATTTTCTATAATAATGAGAAGGATGACATGCTACCTTTGAAAAAAACATCCATTACCAGTGAATAACCACACATGTTCATGAATAACCAATGTGGTAAGTAATATTTTTCATTATTATCTTCATTATATCAGTCAATAGAATTCATCCAATAGAAACCAAGGAATTGAAGTTCTACAATTTATATTAAAATTAATGTATTGTAGGGTAAAATACCTGATTTAATTTTTTTGGAATAATTTTGAAATACAACTGGAGGAGAAGCTACAATATATCCAAAGATACACAATGGAACTCCATATTAACCTTAGTAACGTCATCACCTCATCAAAAATCTATAATAATCACATATCGATCGAATCTCCACCACTGTAAAGATATTATTAGAGGAGAATAGAAATAAATAAAATAAATTAAGTGATGAAATTGGCTTCAATTAATTATGTTGAATCTATAAAAGATGAGGGTCAAAGATCTTGTAGAAGGGTCATATATTCTCCATAAATTTCTTAGGATTCTCCGAAAAATGTTGAAAAATGAGATAAACCTTTGGCAATGTAAAATTTATATAAAATATAGAAATTAAACACTCTTGACATGATTCACTGATTTCTGAAATGAATACTCGTGATTCCACCAAAATCATTGGGTGAATTTATTTCATTTACTAAAATTATTCAAGTAAAAACCTATCAAATATACACAAAATTACATTCTTCCTCATGTGGAAATATATTAATGACCTAATAATTATTTGAAAGCATTAAATTTCACGACTATATAACTATATAATCTTCAATGAAATTCCCCCCCAACCCCTTAATACTTGTTATGAACATCATTTTGGATTCTAATATAAAATCCTTCAGTACTAAATCAATGGAACACACTTTGAGAGAGCAAACCACTAAAATATGGTATTAATACAAATATAATTCATGGATCCTCACAAAAAAATAATGCATATCATTGTCAATTTTTATTTCTTATATCTTTATCCACAAAAATAGGTTTTCTCTCCATGAATTTTCACCCCTAATCAAATCATAGTCAATAAAAAAATTAAACATTATAGATAATCATCTAACTTTAATTATAAACTCCAAGTGAAATATAATATTATTCACATCAAGTCACAATTTATTGATATGAGTGGGTGAATCAATGTAATTAATAATTCCTAAGTAAAATAATTTATAAACCAAATTAGAAATAAAGAATTTAGTACTTCATATGATATTTATCTTTCCATGAACTTGAAAATCATATGTATACATCAATCCATGCCTATCTCCATGAACTCTGTGGACCTAATTAAGTCATACTCCATTGAAATGATCTACTTGTTTTCCTTTTTAAAAGGGTCATGATTGTTATGTCCCATTACTTCAACATACACACATTACCAATCATAATCTATAACAATATAATGGGTATACTACCTAGGAGAATATAAGTGTAATGATGAATGCATAATTGCTACTCTATATCCATTCTAGTTGTTGAGGTTGATTAGAAAGTCTTTGATTTGAAGGGAATAACCTCTAAAAAATGAAAAAATGAATTCCCCATAAGAATCACTTTATGAAAATTTAAACCTAGTGAAATGATTTGAATTAATACAGAACATACTCCTTAATTTTTATAACCACTTATTATTTATTGGAATGAAATAATCCCAATCTCATCCATTCTCTATATATAATCAACAAGAATATAATGCCATTATTTTATAGACCAGAAATATATCTTTTTAATAACATTCTTTATGTACAATTCAATGTGATATAACATCCCTATAAATGAAATTAACTATTGATATAAATTTGGATGAAAACTCCCCAAAAAATTAATCATGATATCATCAACATTGAATAAAATGTATGATGAGTAATGAAATATGTTCTTATGTAAAATAATAAATTCATTAACATTGGTTCTCCCCTCCATGATTTAAAATATATACTTAAAAAATTTATCATTAGTGATAATAATTAGAATCTTAGCCTGATACAGGTCTAAAAACTATTCCACAAAACATTTGACTCTTCAAGATCCCTAAATATCAAAACTACAATAACTAAGAATACCAACCAAATTTTTTTGAAACTACCGAAAACTAGTTATGAAACTATTTATGAATCAATTTGAAGGCCATGTCCACCTATAAAATCGATTCCACTATTTTAAGAAGAAAAATAGAGGCCTCATATTAATATATGCCCTAGTGTTAAATCTCTCGGAGTTTCCTCCTCCAGGGTTCAACATAGTAATATATACTCTATGAGAATACAAAAAAATATCATATAAAAAACAACTACATAGAACATATAGTGAAATTTATATGGACAAATTCCTTTATATGTTAAAAGACATGGAATTCTTAAAATTATGAAATAATAAAATTTTACAGTTATTTTATTAATTCATTTTAACATAATTTTCCATTGTCTACCCAACACAAATACATGTATATAGAAATTAATGATGAATAATCAAAACATTGGTATCTATACCTCTAATAGTAACACATAACTCACAAGTATTAGTAATCCTTAATGAAAATGTGTAAAATAGTAAGGGAACCAAAAATATATTGTCTGATATGGTTTCCCTTGATTACAGCAAATTTTATTCCAAGTGGATTCTGGTATCTAAAAGATCCTTAAAACTTCACAAGTTCATATGTAATGCCCTGGAAAGTTCATGTATATATTTATAAATTTTATGGGATTATTTTGAGACCAAACACTCTTACGACACATGATTTTAGGGCCCATCAAGCCAAACATTGATTATTCTACTATTTTTTAGTTTATTTAAATAATCATGCATGGGGGTTTTTTTATCGTCTAAACCGGTGCTCGAAACAGAAAAATGTGGGCATCTATGAACTCAGATCATCAATATTGGCCTATAAAGGACCTAATTTCATCCAGTGAGGATCGATAAGAAATGTTTGTTTTAATAATTATTATGGGAAAAATAAAAAATAACATAAAAAGTTATTTTTTTGTTTCATTCACTGTTAAACGGTGACTGGTTTGCACAACACTGTGATGAGGATGTGACAACAAGTCACTTGAAAAGAATCCCTGTAATGTTCAGGGTAACAAATAATTAAATGATCATAACCAATAAGTTGTTTCATAAATATAAAGCATAATGATACAATGATCGAGTATAACAGAAATGCCGTGATTTGTTTCTCTTTTAATGGATTAATAAGTTTGGATAAATGAGAATAAAATGTGGAACTCGACTGGAAAATTGACGGTGAGGAATCCACCCTAATGAACATCATAGAAATTATTGAGGCATCGATTCACCTCAAAGAGTGGGACCGGTGAGTGACAAATGTCGAGATCTTCAATATCATGAATCTCTGTTAATAGATTATCACCAATAATGATTTTACCTCCGGCGAGAATCTATCCCACGTAGGGGTTAACATTTTTAAAATTTAATTCCATGTTTTTCATTCTAAAATAACAAATGCATTTTAATTCTTAAATAAGGTGATCTGTGGATCTATTGTCCTGGTGGCAGTGTTATTTTAGTTGGGGTTTTGAATCAGAACTATTTATTTTATTATAGAATAGAAATCTTAAAACCAACTTTTTTTAAATTCTAATTCGGGGGTGCATTCCAACATGAATAAGGACCGAGCCCCTCCGCCCATTGAGTTCTTCATGGAAGAACCTACAAGTTGATGGTGAAGCGGTTCTATGTCCATAGTAGAGAAGGTGACACACTATGGAGGCTGGAGGCACAGACGACAAGAGGAATGGACCACTAGTGTAGACCAGGTGGTCCGGTGAAGGAACCACTACTAGGGGCCATTGGCAGTACACCAGGATGGTAAGATAAACTAGGGTTTTCTGCTGGATCGGGCTAGAGAAGAGCATCATTATCATGTGAAGCATGGGCCAAAGGATAGAGGAAGCAAGATGTAGCCATCCGGCCATGTTAGAAGTGTGGCCTGCACCATGTGGGCCGTGGTGTGGTGGTACATGGTCCAGCGAGGACCGCATGCGAGATGAAGGCTGGTCAGCTCATGAATGTCGTATGTAGCTAAATTATGCCACAAATAGGCCTACAATGGAGAATATTGGATTTCCATGCAGGTATTCCATGGGGTATTGAACCGGATGCCACATGGCGTTCGGTCTATAGGCAATGGGCCCGCTGGGTGGGCCAGACTGGGGTGAAAAAACATTTCCTCTATGTGTCCCAGGATGGAAATAATGATGGCCCCCTAATGAGGGTCGTGCCAATCGGATAAACACTAGAAGATGGGAATCCCGCCAGATTCAGGCTTGGTCGGATGGAACCGGGTTGCTGGGCGAGCCGGCAGTCTGGACCCTCCAGGGAAAACTAGTTTGGGTCCAGCAGCCAGGATGTATTGGGAGGCCGTTTACTTGAACATGGTTGGGTCAGATTAGTTGAACCTTGTCAGGCCCAAACACTACTGGACCCTGATTACTAAAACGCCAATATCATTCAGACTGGGAATTATATTGAAATGATGTTTGCAATATTTGAACCCTTTGGACAAGGAGGTTCTTTTGGAATACCTGAAGGGGGTTTTCCTAGAATTTGAAATGTGATGAATGGCATGAGGATAGTTTTCTACCAAAATCAAGTGCACTACATGAAAGAATCATACATCTGACTGAGACCTGAAGACTGCTGATAAGAAACCCTATGTGGAATAGCTACGATGGCCCAGTGGGAAGCATATCTGTGTGTCTCAGTAGGCCCATGGTTGAGAGAGGCTCTATGTGACCGGATAAACCAACGAAACTCATTTTGGTTGAGTAACTCAGTATGATGTCCAACATGGGATGTGTCTCTTTATAACCTAGCAGGCCCACAGTGCGGAGGAACTCTATGTTACCCATCATACCCTAGGTACTCATCATGGATGAGTACCTCCACATTCAAAGGTATTTAGTGTTGTGACTAATTTTATTTCATTCTATTCTTAGATTATACATGAGTGATATATCTTGTTTCATGATCATGGTTCATGGTTTTATTTGTTGATTTCTTTGTGGTGTTTTCTTTTGTGGTTTGGGTTCCGTATTGAGTATTGTGTTACACACCACTACACGAGATTTTGTTGTGCATATTTATTCAGGTGTAGTTATCTGACGCCTTGACAGGGGACGTGGGTCCCTAGAACCCTGTGGGGCCCAGTGAGATCAATCATGCTTCTAAGGCTTCTGATAGCTACTCTATACTTACCAATCAGGTGGGGTCTTGAGAGGACAAATTTTCAAGGATCTTTTTTACTTTCCCATTTTCTGTTATTCTTTTGATAGCTTTTTATTTTGACCCATTTGACATATATATTGTATCCTTAATCAATGGTCGTTTAGTGGAATTCATGATTTTATTTCTAAATTTATGACCTGGTTGTGAGTGTGGTTTTATAGGTACTCAAGAAAATACCACCCACTTGTAAGTTGACACCATTGGTGAAAGTCTCCAACCCATAACATTTGGGAGTTGGGCATGGGGATGTCACAACATGGGCCCTGGGGGATCGGTCGTGAAAAATTGGAATCATATGGGGATGGTTCTACCTCAAAGATAGGGAGTCTGAATTTATTTGGGGAATAATGTTAAATGTTTTGGGTTTGACTTTCAGATTCGATGAGTCCAATGATGGTGTGGTGGCTAACATATCAATACAACAGGACCCTGAATTCTGCATTTTTTCTATATAAATAAAAACACTAGTTTCATGAATCATATTGGAATTGAGTGTTTCCTCATGTTATTATTGAATTAGAGTAATCTCAATAGGTTTAATATACTCATTGAGGTACATCTTGATTTATTTTAGGATGCCTCCACATATATTGGTAGCTAGGATTCCACTAACTGAATATGTGGACAATCGGACTATCAATGAGGAGTCTGTTTAGGGACCCATTCTAGAGATGGCCCCATCGGGTGGTGTGCTAGTGTTACCACCACATTTGGATTAGTGGTTATTTTCAGTGCTATCAGTGGGGGGAATATAGTGAATCAATTTCTTGCATGATTTATAAATGAAGATTCCTCCCCATTATAGGAGAGAGATTGATCCTTAGGTAACAGAGGACTTGCAGGAGGTACCTCCATGGGTCTTCCAATTTGAGAGGATGCCACTAGACCATATGGATATCCTATCTGCAAGCCTTCTTCTGGACTGGTCTGGGAGATGGTGGAGTCTGACCATTCAGACTCATGATGGGAATACCCTAACCTGGGCTGACTTCTAGTGGTTATTTGGGAGGAGTTATTCCCTATGACCTTGCGCTCAGTCTGTATAAAAGATATACTTCACCTACGTCTGGGTTTCATGATAGTAGAAGAGTACTCTGTGTGGTTCACTGAGCTTTCTCGCTACACTATAGACATGGTGTGAGACCCATTATTCATGGAACGAGCATTTGAGTAGAGATTGTATCTGGATATCCTAGAATCCATGGTGTCTCTCAGCATTCCAACAATAGTTGGGGTTCTAGAACTATCCCTTTTGTGGAGAGATTCTTGGAATAGTAGGTACTAGAAGCTAAAGCCACTAGTAGACCCCGGGTAGAAGAGTCTTCAATGGTCTACAACAAGCAGTAGATGTGGGGACCCAAGTGGGTCAGATCTTCTAGAGGATGAACCTGGGACTCAGGGTGAGTAGTATAGGGCTCCCAGAGCAGATAGAGTCACCAGAGACCCAAGATGTGCTCCAAATGCAGTGAATAGGGACACATGGCTCATGAATTCCCAACTCGCCATGTATAAAATCATTTGTAGACCGAGGGACCACCGAGGTAGAGACATTGGTTCAGGTGATGAGGTCCACATGGTCATTGGATGTGGAGGAGGAGCATTCCAAGCAGTCAGTGGGGGAATGTTCGCTATATGACCACCACCACCCCTAGGTGGTTCTCCAAGGCATCAGAAATCATGTGGACATGGGTGAGCTCCAACTAAGGAATTGGAGGCCTATGACCACGGTGATTATTATATGATTAGAGGTATAATATATGTATTCTTTACCTTATATGATGTTATTTTAGAAACATATGCTAATCAATATTTTCATTAAATAGACCTCATTCAAGGAACACAGATTCTAATAGATCCATTAGATATAACCTTATGGTTAGAAACTCTTATGGTAGGGGATTCGATGATTACACATTGGTGATGGATGTGTGAGTTAACTCTTGGAGGAAAGAGATTCAACAGGGATATCCTAGCAGCAACTTTGAGGCCTTATGATGTCATCCAGGGAATGGAATGGTTATGCACATTTAATTCATTGGTTAACTATCTTAGTCGTAGAGTGCGGTGTGTCTAATAGTACAGAACCATGATTTTCTTCACCAGTGAGAATGAAAATCTAATAGCACACAACATACATTCTTGGATGAGGGTGCAGTTGATCACTCACATGTTTGCAAGCCTCATCCACGATGTCGTGGAAAATAGGAGTACATGATTTCTTATAGTGGTGGGCGAGTATGTGGACTCCTTTTCTAGGGATGTTCTAGGACTATCTCTTCATAGAAAGGTAGACTTTTTCATCAACCATTACTCTAGGATGGCACCGATATCCACCCTGGAATATCAGATGGCTCCCATATAACATAATGAGTTGAGGGTATATCTGGAGGACATACGTGAGAAGGGATTCACGAGGGATAGTGTTTCGCCATGGGTGGCCTCAAGGTTGTTTTCCAAGAAGGAAGATGGAAGCATGAAGCTATGAATGGACTTTTGGTGCCCAAATCAGGTGAGCATAAAGAAAAAAAATCCATATCTATTGATTGATGACATCCATGATCAGTAGAAGGAGGAGAGATGGGTCTCAATGATATGCCTTAGATTAGGCTATCATTAGCTTCATGTATGAGAAGAGGATGTACCAAAGACATCTATAACATGTTGATATCGATAGTACTAGTTCTTAGTGATTCCCTTATGCATAAACAATTCCCCAGTAATGTTCATGGGACTCATGAAAATGATATTCTATCCTTACCTCAATTGTTTAATGGTGTTATTAATTAATGAAATATTGGTGCACTTGGCATCAGAATAAGAGAATTCTAAACACCAACAGATAGTCCTAGAGACACTCTGAGATCCCCAAAATTTCAGGAAGCTCTCAAAGTGCTAGTTATGGATTTGTGATGTCCACTTTCTGGGATATGTCACCTCAGAGGGTGGACATTCATTGATCTGGGGAAGATAGGGGTAGTTTGTTCATGGGATCCACCTAGGTGTTTGATTGAGGTGACTAGTTTCCTGGGGTTGGCTAGACAATACTGGAGGATTGTTCTTGAAATTTCTAGAGTATTATAACCATTAGTAGCATTGAAAAAGAAGGGACATCACTTTGTGTGGATAGAGATGTTACAACAGAGTTTCTAAGAGTTGAGTCAGAGACTGACGAGTGCCCCCATCTTGAGACTACCTAAGGAGGGAATTTCGTATGTAGGTTTCTATGATGCATCAGGGGCTATATTGGTTTGTTTGATAATGTAGGATCAATCATTGATCACCTATGGTTCATGATAGTTTAGGCTGTACGATCATAACTAAGGGTCCAATGACCTAGATTTAGTAGTAGTGGTATTTTCTTTGATGATTTGGTAGCAGTACTTGAGGGGTGAACAATTTATTATCAACTCTGACCACAAGGGTCTTAATTATATCAACTCCATGAATGTCCTGAACATAAGGAAGTGGAAATGTCAAGAGTTTGACTAGTACTATGAATTTAATATATTCTATACTCCTGTGAAGGGGTAAAATGTGTTAGAAACCCACAGCATGAGATCTAGTTTACAGCTGTTGAGTGAGGTGATAGATTATATAGCAATGATGCTGGTATATTTCATGGACAAAGATGGAGTATCTTACCTCCAATATATGAGTATAACTCCCACACTCATATAATGAGTTAGGGAGGCCCAACATTTAGAACATGACTATGAGGCCTAACATGCTCAATTATCCCCATGATAAGCTCACGATAGATTTTTGATAGGTAGGGAGAACATACCTTCTTTTTTAGAGGATGCACAGTAGTAGCAATGGTGGTGAGAAATTAAATTTTTAGGGAGCTCCATAACTCCCCTTGGTGGTACATCCCGTAGTAGTGAAGATGTAAAAGTATCTCCAATGTTAGTAATGGTGGACAGAGATGAAGAAAGTGGTGTCTGAGTTTTTTTTAAAGTGCCTCAATTTTCAGCAAGTGGAGGATGAGAAACAGGTTCGGGAGGGCTTGGCATATAGAATTGAGGAACCAAAGTGGATGTGGGATACTATCTCTATGGAATTGATGCCAGGTTTACCATGCACATCTAAGGGCCATGATTCTCTTCAGGTTATCATTGTCTGATTCACCATGTTCTCTCATTTTTTACCTATCAGGGAGTAGGTATTATAGAGGGATATAAACGCCTCACGTCTAGGAGATAGTGTAGCTTGACGAGGTGCCTTTAATGTTCAACTTATACTGTGATGATTGCTTTACATATTTGCTATATTGGGGATTATAAGACGCATTCAGAACTCATCTGCATTTTATCACAACCTTTCACCCACATATGGATGATCTGACATAGCAGACCACACAAATGATGGAGGTCATGCATTTTTCGGGAATCCATGATTTTGGTTGAAGTTGGGGGGACCAACTTCAACAAGAGGATTCTTAATTCAACAATATCTATCACTCCACCATTGTCATGGAACTTTTTGAGGCTTTTTATGGGTGACTATGCATATCACCTCTATGATGGAAAAAACCAGGGGAGTCATCACTCATAGTACATGTGTTAGTAAGATCAACCCCTGAGAAGGTGAAGATAATCCTGGAGAGGATGATGAATTCAAAGAGAATGCATAAATCATATGATGACAAGAGATGGTGGCCCTTTTAGTTTGAAGAGGGAGACCATGATTTCCTTTGGTCCTCACACCGATAAAGATTTTGGAGATTTGGGCAGGGCAGAAAGTTATCTTCTAGTTTCATCGATTTTTTATATATTTTGAGCTAAGTTGGAATGGTAGAATCCCTCCAAGAGCTTCCCCCAAATATGCACTAGGTGAACGGTTTTTTTCACATGATGTACCTAAAGAGGTATGTGCATGATCCATCACACGTCATTGATTGGTACGTGTTGGACATTGATGATGAGGTGATGTTTCTGGTGTACTCGGTAGTGATAGAGGATCGAATGGAGTGGGTCCTTTGTGGTTGATAGATTCCTCGGATGTGCATTTGATGATAGCATTGTAATCTATAGGATAACACATGGGAGTAGGAGGATCAAATTTGTGCTCATTACCCTCATTTATTTGTTGAGACTTTGTTAGTCTTACATGGGCTTGAAACACTTATGATGGGGGTAACATAATGTCGCATAAATTTAATGTATTTTTTAAAAAAATTATATGGGATTATTTTGAGACTAGATTCTCATAAAAAACTTATTTCCAAGTCACAATGATCCTAAAAGAGAATTTTGAACATTTTTAGTTCATTTTAATAAACGTGTGATATTATTTTTTTAATATTTAAATCAGCACTCTGATAAAAAATTAGTGGCCATTGGTGAACTCATAACATCCAGATTCTACTTGAAAGGACCTATCTTTGACCAGGGAGGGTCGACCAAAATTTTTATATTTCATATATTTATAGAGAAAAATAAAAATAACATAAAAAGTTATTGATTCCTTTCTTTTATTGTTAAATTGTGATACACCTACAATGAAGTGCAATGATGGAAAAATTATTTTTGAAATTAAATTAATTAATTTAATATGCAGCAAACCAACACATTAAATGTATCATAATTGATACAATGCTTCATAAATGAAACAACGTAACGACACGACGACACAGCCTAGCATAAACGTTGCGACACATTTCCCTTTTAATGTATTAATGGGGATGGAGAAAAAGGATAAAAATAGGGATATAATATGAAGAATCAATATAAAGGAATAATCTTCATCAAACACTATAAAAACAATAGCGACATTGACTCACCTCAAGGAACAATACTCAAGAGCAATGAACGCTAACGACATTAAATTATTGAATAATTGAAGATGGATCAGCACCAAAAATGATTTTAGATCTAGTAGAAATCTATCCTAGGTTTTGGTTAACTATTTAAAATTCAAATTCCCCATTCTTCATTCTAATGCAATGAATGCAGATCTACCCACAAACATGTTGATCCACAAATCGCTTGTTTTGGAGGGAGGAAAAAGTTTATTGGGGTTTTGTACTAGGATTATTTATTTTCTGATGGAACAAAATGATAAACCCTATGGTTTTAAAATATAATGCAGAGGGTGTAGAAAGATATGAAAAAGGGTCGAGCCCCTCTACCTTGTGTGTTCTTCATGTCCAATCCTCTAAGTTGATGATGAGGTAGTTTCGAGGCATTTTCATAGAAGGCGGCACCACATGGAGGTTGAAGGCACAAACAGAATGAGTAAAGGACCCCCCGAGATGAAAAATGGTCATTTGAAGGAACCACTGACATTAAAAATGAGGTTATATGGCTGGCTCAAGCTGTGGAGGAGCAGCATGAGCTGTTGGTGCTCAGGCTGGTCGCTGGTGGAGGTGGGATGCGGCCATTCGGCCATGTCGGAAGGCAACCCACATAGTGCGGGATGCATTGGGATGGTAAGCGGTCCAGTGGTGACTGCGTATGGGAGGAAGGGTGAAAAGCTCTTTCCGAACTCGTACAGGTTACCCAGGTAGTGGAGCGGCCTAGGATGGGGAAAGTTGGCCCACTGGGTCATCCATGCCGGGGCACATAAACAGGGCCGCTACGAGTCCTGAGCTATAAATAAAGTAGTCCCGCTATTGTGGGTCAAGGAAGTAGGATAAAAATGGGCCACTAGGTGTCCCATAGAGGGAATGAACTTGCCCGATTGTAGTAGGGCTTCCTAGATAGATCCAGGTCACTGGGTGACATTATGGGATGGACCCTCGGCCAAACCGGGACGGGTCCTGCAAGGCCCAATGGGCCTTCCCTGGTGGTTAGGGTGGACCGGGATGAACACCACATGAACTGGGATGGGTTGGATCGGAGGAACCAAGATGGGGCATGCGGTCCCCCTAGGTAAAGTAGGTGGGGTCGGTCTGACTGTGTCAAACCCGGCCCAGACACGACTCCCCCACAGTTACAAAAACACCAAAATCATTCTGACTGGGCATCTGACTGACTAGAAGTTTGCAGCAATGGAACCCATGAAATGAGGTGGTTTTTTTAAAATACCCTAAGGCGGTTTCCATTAAAGATAAAATGATACAAATGGATTGAGGAGAGGTTTCTCTTATAATCAAGCGCACTATATGCGGGAGTCCTACAGTAAACTGAGGCATGAAGACCGCTAAAAAGGAACCCAACGTGGATCATCATCTAGTGACTCTATGTTGATCTGATATGATGGTCTAGTGGGAAGTGGATCGTTGTGAACTAGTAGGCCCAGGGTGGGGAGCAACTCTGGAAGACTTGGCAGACCCATGGTACTCATCCAGGATGAGTACTTCAGTACAATGCCTATAGTGGGAAGCCTCTCTATGTGAAACGACATGCCTGTAGTGGGTATTGACTCATTGTGTCATAGAATACCCACAGTTCTCATAATGAATTTTTATCCTATAATTCCATGGAGTTCAGTGTTGCGAGTGATGGTTTTACATTCTATACTCTAGATTATACCTTAGTGATTTGTCTTCTTTCATGAAAATTCTTCTTTGTTTGCTTTGTGGATTACTTTTTGTTATTTTCATTGTAGTTTGGGGTCCTTAATGGGTATTTTGTTACTCACTGTTGCATGGGATATGCATGAACATGTTGTGACTGGTGAAGATGACCGACGCCTTGATGGAGGACTTGATGGCCTAGGATCCAGTGGTTCCCAGTGAGATCAGCTAGGTGGGGCATACTTCAACAGATTTCGAAAGCAACTCTATTATTACCAATAAGGTGGGGTATTCAATGGATGACTTCTTAAGGGTCTTTTGTACTTTTTTTACTATATCTTTTACTGGGTCTGTATTTTGGTCCATTTGACCTACATTTTGAACCCTCACTCAGTTGTTTTTAAGTTGAATACATTTTTCCTTTCTAGTTTTGGGACGTGGTTGTGTGTGTATGTGTACAAGTTCTCAAGAAAATTTCCCCCTCATGCTTGTTGATTCCTTCAGCACTAGTTGCCAACCCCTGGACTTTTTGAGACAGTCTTGGGGGAGCCACAACATGGGCCCCGGGGGACGGGTCGTGACATACAAACACTAAAATCCAACTTATCTCTTATGCATCACATTTGATTCCACATTATCTTTTCCCCCATATAACCTAACATAACATTCCTTGGTTGATAGTGAATAATGAGATATAATTATCCATGAATCCCATCACCAAATAACCCTATATGATAGACACTTATATAGGGTTTGTAATTCACATAAATGAGTTCCATTTTCATCGTTAATAGATTATTTTATAAGATATAACAATATAAAAGACTAACCAACTATATGAATATGATAATAATAAATACCAATATATAATGTAAATTCATAAATAAATGAAATAATTTAAATTACAAATAGAATCCTAGGATGTTTCCTTATACACTACTAACTCCTACGAAACTCCTCTATGTTGATAATTCCAATTCTGATATCTAACAATATCTATATGGATTGAAAAATATTATATAAAAATGGTGATAATATTGATGATAAATAATATGATCTTCTATAAAGCCTCCAATGAATATTGTGATAGATTAACATTAATTCATTACTATTAAATAAATAGAATTGACTCATCCCCTTATCAAATTTTACTATTTTTAGATCATGAACGTGATTTACTCACTATGTAAACAATATACATGAATTATTATTTTTTAAAATCATAAATATTTATATATTTAGTTACCAATCTATAGTTTTCCGAATGATTTTCACCCTAGCTCCCCAATGAAGCATGTACCACTCACATATATTATATATTGAATCCTCCATAACATGAGTACATGTCACAGTAATTTCATATCATATGTTGTTAAAAATATACTTATTAAAATATTTTGCATCCCACAAAACATGTATGTCATATAATCATGTGTCGATGTGGCTAATGCTTGACCAAAATTCTAACACATCTATTTATCACACCCCATTAATGTACACTCGTGTGAATCTATATCCACCACGATATGATTAAAGTACGTGGTATAATATTACAACATAGAAAACTACTTCTCACTCATGTACTGAACCGTTTGAATTCATTCTAATTTTTTTGGGCCAAATACAGATTTCTAAAGATGATATAATGCTTTGGGGGAGTCCATGTCTTGTTCGGATCTCGAAACCATGTCCCATGGAGAAAAAAATTGGCTGGCAAGGTTAGTAGACATCATGATACCCATACTACATGGTCTCTCCTAACTGTCAAATTTAGGACATTGGGGTGATGTGGGGTTCATCGTTTTCCATAATAGTGATCCATTGGCCAAAAACCATAGAAATTTTAGTATATTGTTTTTAGGCATTTGTTGTTCAATTTCTCTAATCGTGTATATTAAATATGTGGGTGACCACTAAGCATAACAAATGGATCACAATTGGAACCTTGTTTTTCTAACCATGCATCTAGACTGTGATACTGATATTTTTGGGTGAATTGAAATATTTTACCATAACAATCTAATAATTTAACCATATCCTCCTTTTATCAAATTACTTCACTAGGAGCTCACCCATCTCCCTCTTGAATCCATATTCATGCCTAATGTTATGATTATAGATATCTTCCAGATCTGTTTTCTGATTCAGTTGTCTTCATTCATGATTGATGCACATCAGTGGGATCTCAAATCCTTTTACCGGTTGCGTGTTTTTATTTCTACCGATGAAGCTATTTAGATGCAAAATCATATTCCCTATTTTTTGGGAGTTTAACAATACTTCATATCTCTTATAATATAGGACATACTAGACATTGATACTGAATGATGAGTGTTTTACGTGTATGAGGTATGTAGTTTATAACTCATCCATCCTTTTTTTATTCTGTAAATATCTTTTCTTCTACGCATGTCAATTTCAATGTGTATAGATTATTAAGTTCATGTTACTTTGTTATTATCATTAGAACCAGGTTATAAGACACATTTAATACTTTTTATCCACTATTAGAGTTTACTTACATGTTTTTGAAAACTCAAATTAAGATTTGTTTCATTATATATACTTTTAGTAGCCTGTTAGTCTTATATGAGACATTATCTGAGTGTTCCATGACATGACGATGATAATGGTAAGTGTTTAAATAAATTAATGAAGTGGTATGGATTGAAACTTACATTTGTTATTCCATTCAAAATAAATTATATTTTAATGGATATATAGTTAAAACCTTTTATTTCCCAAATGACATACTATGGTATGTGTTCTAATTAATTAAGAAATTCATAAATGGTTAATGGGAATGGATTCTACGTATAGGTTTTGGAAGAATTAAAAATAATTAAAAAACATGTTTTCACATCTGTAGAACACTATGAAATATTTATAAAAGGATGAAATGTGAACAAAATTAATTTAAAATGACCAATATGAGTTATTAAATGATTGAAAATCCATTAGATTTATCAAAATAATGAATGGTATGTAATGAAAAATATGATTATTAAATGGAATTTTTATGATGTGGAAAGAAAAAATTAATGAATCAATAATATAGTTCCAATTTTATGAAGACCATTAAATTATTATTGGAGAAAGAAAACATGATATATCCTTGTATTCTTAAGGGAGTGACATGATAACTCTTAGATGACATTTTAATTTAGGGATTCTAGTTTCCAAGGTTGATATCCACCATGAAACCCAATATCTTTATACTGGGGGATG
Organism: Viscum album; assembly: GCA_963277665.1. NCBI lineage: Eukaryota > Viridiplantae > Streptophyta > Magnoliopsida > Santalales > Viscaceae > Viscum > Viscum album. The sequence goes on along the minus strand of OY728151.1, from coordinate 84,461,783 downwards.
CCTGATATTACACCATAGGATCCATCCATATTTATTATAGGTTTTCATATAAAAACGTTTTGGAGCTAGTAAGACAAATAGATACATGTGGTTCCTTGGATATACCCTTTGGGTACAATCATTTCTTATCCAATTTTTCATTGAATGATTTTATGGGACTCATTTAAAATTATATTATTGAGGACTAACTTGGGTGACTCCCCTTGTATTACTCTGATACCCCTTTATCTAGGATATAGAGTATTACTGAGTAGGCTTGACCCCTACGATCATAGATTCCATGGTCATTACCTTCGATCCCTTTAATTATTATCATCATTACATGATTAATTATTACATCATGGATATATAATAGATGTTATTATGCCAGGATGTTAGTGATAGTTATACCTGAGGTGATGTATATTTAATGTGGAATGTAATTAATCAATAAACTAGTTATATGTTCTGACGCAATTTGATACTGAATAAGGTCTTTAGGTAATTAGGTTACAATATTTCTTTTATTTAATATATAAAATATTGAACAACAATAATATTTATTAAACACATAAAAAATATTATTTATTTAATTGGAGTATTCTTTTTGAGATTTATATCACACCATATTCATTCCACTATTGGTACTCAAGAATATTAAATGTATATAGGTGCTTAAAAAGGGAAGTGTTCTTCTTTGGACACTTGATTTCATTCTTTCATTAGGATAGATCTTGAGAGAAGAAACCAAGATAGAGCTCAGGATGATGGGAATGTATTTTTTTTCATTTTTTAATTTTTTGTGTTATACTACTACCAGAAGCCTTCTATTAATATTTTCTCATTTTATAGATACATGATTTTTATCATCATCTTTTTATATCATCATCAGTTTTTAGTTACTTATTATTATTTTCTGATTCTGCGACACCTTATTTTTATACATATTTTATTTTGACCTAATATTTTATTTATGTAATATTCTACACATTGGCAATGAGGGCATAGTATCCCAATGGAAATACCTTAGGGTCTCACTACATGTCTGCAACATCTTGTATTTGGGGAGTTGGAATTAAAGTCACATGGCCAATTGCTCTTAGGGAACCATTATGTGGATGCCTGATTTGGGATGTCACGTGGTTTTTTTATAGTGGTTAATTTTTTTTACTATTTAAAGACACTATGTAAGATATTAGGAATGAATTAAACTAGGTTATAAGCAGTTCTTGGGCATAACTAACCCATATTATTGGCAAATTTTGATATTTTAAATTATAATTGTTGTTATATTTTTTCCTATTAGATATTTTTCATTGAATGATTGGGTGACACACATTCTATGTGATGAATATCAATTTTTAATTGATGAATTTATTTTATCACTGGACCAATGATAAGAGTGCCAGGTTTATTGATACATGCATCATCATGGGCACCTAGAATTCATATTCCATGCATATTCCATTCCATATGGGTTTATTTCATTTCATGAATATTGTGAAGACCCGTAAAATTCAAGGGAAATTTTTTCTTAATTTTCATTAGAATTTTACAAGAGCGCGGTTTCTGACGGCACCTGATTCCGAGGCCCGGAGTGCCCGGAATTAATTTCCGAAGTTTGGCTCGGGTACGTTCAGTGAACGAACGAGCGGGAATTCCTAACTTTTGATCCGGTGCTCGGAATTGAAATCCAAGGGCACCGATGAACTCGCAGCGCCGATATTCGCTTAAGGAGACCTTTCCCGAAGTTGCGTTTACACGAGGGGAGTTGTAAAAAATAAAATTGTGAAAGTTAAAATAAAAATTTAACTTCAATTTTTATTTTTATCTTCCTTAAGTGTTTTTATCCTTTGGGTGGAAGTTGGGTGACAACCCAACTTCCCTTGGGAGGTTAAGTGGGTGGTGGGGCCCACACGAATGCCACCCCTTCATTTTCTCTAACCCTCCCCTACTCACAATTAATGATGTAAACTTAGGTTATAACTTATGTCATTAATAAGTGAGTTTAATTAAAGTTTTGAAATTAAAACTCTTGAATTTCAAAGGTTGGTGTTGTGTTAATAAATTAAGTATGAGCTTAATTTATTATTTTTGGGTTAGTTCCTTTGTTCCTTGAGAGGTGGAGAGAATTTTCTTCTTCTTCTTCATCTCTGACGAAGATCACGAAGAACGCTCAACATCACGAAGAACACTCAACTTCACGAAGAACGCGGCGTCCTTCTTCCACGACGTCGGACTGCAACACGTTGGTTTTCCTCCACGACGCCGCAACGCATCCTCTCCGCGACGTGCTTTCCGCGGCGAACCTACGTCCGACGCCGCAACACACTTTCCGCGACGTGCCTCTCGCGGCGAACCCGCGTCCGTCTACCGCGATGTCGACGACGTCTTCTTCCGTGATGACCGACCTCCGTGATGTCCGATCTCCGCGATGGTCGTCCTTCGCGGATCGTTGACGAGCTCCGCGAACTTCCTTCGAGGTAGGGTTTCTTGAGTTCGTTGTTTACATTTTATTTGACATCCCTCAAGTATTTCTAAGCCACTTGATATCAAACTAACGGGAGGAGGCCGGTCCGCACAAACACGGCCTATCCTCCTCCATCGTGGTTTAGTTTTATTATGGTTTGAAGCGGGGTAACGCGGTACCATTGCACCGCGCGAAAAGAATTATTTAAGGCCAGTTTGGGTCACGACGAAGAACCGCGACGCTATAATGCCGCGCCTTTGAGAACGGATGAGACTGCGGCCGGAGTCGGTCCGTGGCGGTGGGGTGCGACGTCGTTACGCTACGAAAATCTTGCAAGGACCGAACAAGAAGGGCGGCCGGAAAAACCGGCCACCGGCGGAAAAAGAAGAATCGCGGCTGGACGACCACGGCGAAACACCAAGAGGCGGACGGCCACGCCGGCCGCCAGTTTTCAGAACAGCCGCAGCCATAGGGCCGCAGCGGAGGAGCTACGGGCGGCCGGCCTCGCCGGCCGCCGGGAATTAGGAAGGGCCGCGGCCCTATGGCCGTGGCGGAGCAGCCAGGGCCGCCGGCCTTGCCGGCACCGGTATTGAGTGTGGTTATCAGTCCAGGGAGTCCAGTGTTGGTGCGGCGGCCGACGTATCCGTACACCAGGACCCTGACTTCTAATTTCCGACTTAATGCATGAAAACACTGATTGCGTGTGTGTTTCCCAAAAGGTTTTAAGTCAGCTCAAACCAGGTCAGCTCACCAGGTATAAATCGTTGACCATGACACAACTGTTCAGGATGTCACCATGCAGATAGTTAGCTGGAGTTCCGAGAGAGTTCTCGATGATGGCCCACCGAGCAGCGAGACTCCGGTGCAGGGCCCTTTTTCAGTGTTAGCACCTTTGGGTGGTGTACCAGCAGCACCACCACCCGTTAGGCAGCAGATGCCACTAGCTGACGGTGCACGCTAGCAGAGCGCGATGCACAAGTTCCTGCAGTAGAGGCCTCTGAGGATACGAGGCAAGACAGATTTCCCAGGCAGCAGTGGACTGGATGGAGGCGGTTGCTAGAGTTCTACGCCTAGCTTGGATACTAGTAGAGCGGATGATGATCTTAGCTCCTGTTGTTTCCAGTGAGTGACCATGAGGTTGGTCCTTATAGTAATTAGGCTTCGGTATGCGAACCGATACATGGGATAGTACCTACGGGTAGTGCGCCAGTTATGTCACTACCTGTTGGTCAACAGAAACTACCGGCGGTACCGGTAGCGGAGACTCACAGGCTTAGTGCCTTACATATGTTTTAGCACCAGATATTCCTCAAGGTTCGAGGTGAGCCTGACTCGTAGGCGACTGAGGACTGGCTTGAGGAGGTGGTTGTGTTTTTTCTGGAGCTAATACAGCTTCGACAGTACGACATGTCGGAAGCAGAGCACTCAACGTGGCTTACCAATCAATCTTGGTACTCGTTGGTTACGTTGAGATCAGTTCTTTAGACTCGAACTTCTGAGCGAAGTGTGTCTAAAGGACATCCGAACCATTTCTTTTCCTTTATGCATTCCTACCTATGTTAGGATGCTAGAGAGAACCTTTGTGGTTGTGAACGTTAGCAGTGAAAGGCAGGAAACTAGCGCCAGTCTCAGAGACTCGGGCGTGTAAAATGTTTCAGGAGGAGGAAGTGCTAAGGACAGATGAATCTGCAGGGTAGCAGACGTGGAAGCGGAGCTTGGAGAGCAGCATGTGGTGGTGTACATTTCGACATGTTACGACCACCCGACTTAGTAGTCCCCGCCAGGCTCAGGGAGCAAGAGGGCAGGGGAGGAGAATAGCTGCATTGCGGTCAAGGAGTGTGACCCAGGAGCTCTAAGAATGATTCGGGGTACGATTTATGTCTACTACGAGATGCCATATCTATAGACTTAGGAACCAATCATTCTACCCTTCCACGAATCATGTCCCAGGCCTAGAGGTTCCGGGTAAGCCGTAGACCTGACCCTCACGTCTGGAGATACCTTTGGGAGGAGACTCGATAATCACGCTTACGCCGACGGTGTGATTTGACCTCGAGGCCAGAGTTTCGGTTGGAATCTCTTGGTGGCAGCGTAGAGGCCTTACGACGTTGATCTGGGTATGGTTTTGATTCACAAATCATACCCCGGTTGACTGTTTTAGGGAAACGTCGGAATGGGTTTTCCTTGGTCGGCGAAAAGGAAACCCTGGGCAGCACATGTTAAACTCAGGCATAAGAGGGTGTGACCGATCACTCTTGAGTTGGTCAACCCTACCCTTGTGGCAGCATGAGTTTTTAGTTTCAGTTCTATCCTAAAAAGGGAAACCTCTTGAATTCGAGGGTGACGAACACGTTCTTATACGGTCTCAACCCGATGAGGTTTCAGAGATGTGGCCGAAGCGGCATGTTATCTCCGAAGATCAATGGACCCTTTTGACCTTCAGCAGGGTAGGCGAAGAGGTTTACCGCTTGACCCTACCACCTCAGTCACACCGGGTGCATAATGTCCACCACGTGTCTCAGCTGTGGAGATACGTGTATGTTTCTTCACACGTCATCGACCTCGGGGAGTTGGACGTCGATGACAGGGCGACAAGCACAGAGGTTCTAGTAGAGAACGAGGATAGACAGGAGCAGGTTCTACATGAACGGTTGCTTCCTCTGGGGTGCTTCTTGGGTAGCACGAGATCTTCAGGTGAGCATATGGGAGCGTAGAGATCAGTTGCGTGCTCAGTACTACTTTGTTTCCCTTACGTGTGAGTTGAAGCTTTACGGGGACGTAAAGCCCTGAGGTGGGAGTAATGTAAAGACCTGTAAAATTCAAGGGAAATTTTTTCTTAATTTTCTTTAGAATTTTACAAGAGCGCGGTTTCTGACGGCACCTGATTCCGAGGCCCGGAGTGCCCGGAATTAATTTCCGAAGTTTGGCTCGGGTACGTTCAGTGAACGAACGAGCGGGAATTCCTAACTTTTGATCCGGTGCTCGGAATTGAAATCCGAGGGCACCGATGAACTCGCAGCGCCAATATTCGCTTAAGGAGACCTTTCCCGAAGTTGCGTTTACACGAGGGGAGTTGTAAAAAATAAAATTGTGAAAGTTAAAATGAAAATTTAACTTCAATTTTTATTTTTATCTTCCTTAAGTGTTTTTATCCTTTGGGTGGAAGTTGGGTGACAACCCAACTTCCCTTGGGAGGTTAAGTGGGTGGTGGGGCCCACACGAATGCCACCCCTTCATTTTCTCTAACCCTACCCTACTCACAATTAATGATGTAAACTTAGGTTATAACTTATGTCATTAATAAGTGAGTTTAATTAAAGTTTTGAAATTAAAACTCTTGAATTTCAAAGGTTGGTGTTGTGTTAATAAATTAAGTATGAGGTTAATTTATTATTTTTGGGTTAGTTCCTTTATTCCTTGAGAGGTGGAGAGAATTTTCTTCTTCTTCTTCATCTCTGACGAAGATCACGAAGAACGCTCAACATCACGAAGAACACTCAACTTCACGAAGAACGCGGCGTCCTTCTTCCACGACGTCGGACTGCAACACGTTGGTTTTCCTCCACGACGCCGCAACGCATCCTCTCCGCGACGTGCTTTCCACGGCGAACCTACGTCCGACGCCGCAACACACTTTCCGCGACATGCCTCTCGCGGTGAACCCGCGTCCGTCTACCGCGATGCCGACGACGTCTTCTTCCGTGATGACCGACCTCCGTGATGTCCGATCTCCGCGATGGTCGTCCTTCGCGGATCGTTGACGAGCTCCGCGAACTTCCTTCGAGGTAGGGGTTCTTGAGTTCGTTGTTTACATTTTATTTGACATCCCTCAAGTATTTCTAAGCCACTTGATATCAAACTAACGGGAGGAGGCCGGTCCGCACAAACACGGCCGATCCTCCTCCATCGTGGTTTAGTTTTATTATGGTTTGAAGCGGGGTAACGCGGTACCATTGCACCGCGCGAAAAGAATTATTTAAGGCCAGTTTGGGTCACGACGAAGAACCGCGACGCTATAATGCCGCGCCTTTGAGAACGGATGAGACTGCGGCCGGAGTCGGTCCGTGGCGGTGGGGTGCGACGTCGTTACGCTACGAAAATCTTGCAAGGACCGAACAAGAAGGGCGGCCGGAAAAACCGGCCACCGGCGGAAAAAGAAGAACCGCGGCTGGACGACCACGGCGAAACACCAAGAGGCGGCCGGCCACGCCGGCCGCGGGTTTTCAGAACAGCCGCAGCCATAGGGCCGCAGCGGAGGAGCTAGGGGCGGCCGGCCTCGCCGGCCGCCGGGAATTAGGAAGGGCCGCGGCCCTATGGCCGCGGCGGAGCAGCCAGGGCCGCCGGCCTTGCCGGCACCGGAGATCGGGTGGGCCGCGGCTCTACGGCCGCGGCGGAATAACCAGGGGCGGCCGGCCACGCCGGCCGCCGGAAACCGAGGAAGAGCCGCGGCTACGGCCGCGGCGGAAGAGAGAAGGCGGCCGGCCGCGCCGGCCGCCGGTTTGCTCGGAGGCGGGACCCGCAGGTCCCGCTGGTGGACAAACGGCCGGCTTCAATGCCGGCCGTGCTTTAATTTCAGGGGGTTTGAAACCCCCGGCAGCCGAGGAACGGGCCCCCCTCACGTGGGGGGGGCGTTGATTGAAGTCACGGGGGGCGGCGCCCCCAGTTTCGCGTGAAACCACGCGCTCGGCCAAGCTGGCCGAGCGGTTCTGAGCGGCCGGGCCGCGCGACCGGCCGGGTCGGGTCGCGCAGGCCGGGCCGGTTTGTGCCGGCAGGGCCGGACCGCCCAGTCGGGCCGGGCCGAGCCAACCGGGCCGGGCCACGCAGAACCGGGCCGGACCCGGACCCGGTTCGGGCTGACCCGGATCGGACCGGTTCAGGGGGTACTGGGCCGGGCCGGGCCGGGCCCAGACCCCCCGTTTTTCGGACCTTTTCAGAAAAAAGCTCATAACATGAGCTGTAGACCTCCGAACGACGAACCGTCTGCGGCAACGCGATCCTTGGATCGAGACGGTCGTTTCGGTATATCGCACTCAAGGTTTCGGATTACTTTGAGTTCGGCCGGGTTGGTTCGTTCACGAAACCAACCGGGCCTTCGGAGCGGAAATGCTCATATCTTGAGCCACGAACGTCCGATTGACGCGCCGTCAGTCGCGTTGTGTTCCTCTTAGTGAGACGGATCTTTTGGAATACTCCGCCCGAGGTTTGGACGCAGGTGGAGTACGGTCGGGTTGGTTTTGCCTTAAAAACCAACCGGGCCCCGGAGACGAAAATGCCAATAACTCTCAGACCGGGCGTCCGATCGACGCGTCGTCTGTTGCGTTGAGTTCCTGTCGACGACACGGAACTTTTGGATACATCAACTCCGGTCTTCGTGACAGTTGATGTATCAGCCTCTCGGCTCGTGGAGCGGATCCTCCGAACGAGCTTACTGTGTGCGGGAACCCTAGTGCTGACTGCTACTACTACTGCTACGACTGCTACTGTGACTGCGACGACGACAGTGCAGAGATCCTGTGTGGTTTCGACGACGACGACTAAAGCACTCAACGATCCTACGTGGAACAGTGCTACCGAACCTGTGTGAGCTGAATCTTCTTTTTTACCTTGAGCGGTGGAACGCTTGGGTGTAGCGGCGGACCCGAGGTACTTGACAGTGGTGGTGCGCTTGGATGCAGCAGCAGACTCTTGGCGGTGGGGCGCTTGGTTGTAGCGGCAGACCCGCGATACTCTACGGAGTGTGTGCGCTTGGTTGTAGCGACAGACCCGCGACGGTGGGACGTGCGTGCGGAGTACGGAGACCGTGTAGCCGACTGAGACCTGATGACTGCTTGACCGACTCGACTTGGAGTGAGTCGACTAGCCCAGTGGACGGAGCGCCCGGTATTTGGCGGCAGACCCACGGCGGACGGAGCGCCTAGTAGTTGGCAGCAAACCCGCGGTACTCGTCAGGAGGAGTACCTCAGTAGGCTATCTGGGTGAGCGCCCGGTATTTGGCGACAGACCCTCAGCGGACGGAGCGCCCGGTAGTTGGCCGCAAACCTGCAGTACTCGACAGGAGGAGTACCTCAGCAGTCTTAGGTTAGTGAGCAGTACCTCGGAGTCGTGACAGGACCACTGTACACTCTAGAGACGGAGCTCTTCAGTAGTTACAGTTTCGATATTTAAAATCCTGGTTTGAGCTGAGTCATTGATCTTTGTGTTTCCTCATGATTGAGATGGGTCGCTTGATAACTTAGTTATATGTATGGGCATATACCTGGGTAATAGTTATCCGATGATTTCATAAACTTGTTATAAACCGTGTGGACTTGTACTGTTATCCTATGTGGATTTTACTGTTTACTCTTCTTTGTGGATTGGATTGTTCTTGGGCTCGTGTTGGAGCCGAACGGAAATTGGTGACATAGGTATATGTATGGGAATATACCTAATCAATACTGGATGTTACTTCGTGATTGTCACTTTTCTTTGTGGTTTATCCTTTGTGGATTTGAGAGACCTTCAGGGGTCTCGGGGTCCCTACTGAGTAGCTTATACTCACCCCTGCACGGGCTTTGCCCGCACTTCGTTGTGTTGGTTGCAGACGACGGACAGCGCTGACTGTGGATGAGGCTTTCGGAGTAGGTCGGTACCCGGAGGAGGACCACTGAGCCGGACGTGCTCGGAGCGGACAGTTGGACCCGAGGAGTTGTGAGCTATCTGTACCTACCCTTCAGGTAGGATCCGTGGTGGATGATCCAGGAGCTGAGCCACCTGTACCTACCCTTCAGGTAGGAATCGAGGAGGACGTCCCAGGAGCCGCTTGTACTTTCAGTTGCTGTTTTCCCTTTCGAGTTGTACTTTACTTTCAGTTGGGCTTGTATTCTGGCCCCCTTTACTTTTCTGCACTTGTAGTTACTTTCCGCTTGCTGACTCTGTGGTGGTTGTTACTTATAAAGGCAATGCCTTCCCTGTTTACCGGGATTATACGCCTTGGTGCTAGTCGCCAGCCCCTGGCCTATGGAAGGCGGGCTTGGGGTAGTCACGGCACGGGCCCCGAAGTCGGGTCGTGACAAATTGGTATCAGAGGAGTTCGGTTCTACCGCAGAACTCAGGACTCTGATCTTTTTTTCTATGTGAAGCAATAGTGTTTAGTGTATTGAGTGTGGTTATCAGTCCAGGGAGTCCAGTGTTGGTGCGGCGGCCGACGTATCCGTACACCAGGACCCTGACTTCTAATTTCCGACTTAATGCATGAAAACACTGATTGCGTGTGTGTTTCCCAAAAGGTTTTAAGTCAGCTCAAACCAGGTCAGCTCACCAGGTATAAATCGTTGACCATGACACAACTGTTCAGGATGTCACCATGCAGATAGTTAGCTGGAGTTCCGAGAGAGTTCTCGATGATGGCCCACCGAGCAGCGAGACTCCGGTGCAGGGCCCTTTTTCAGTGTTAGCACCTTTGGGTGGTGTACCAGCAGCACCACCACCCGTTAGGCAGCAGATGCCACTAGCTGACGGTGCACGCTAGCAGAGCACGATGCACAAGTTCCTGCAGTAGAGGCCTCTGAGGATACGAGGCAAGACAGATTTCCCAGGCAGCAGTGGACTGGATGGAGGCGGTTGCTAGAGTTCTACGCCTAGCTTGGATACTAGTAGAGCGGATGATGATCTTAGCTCCTGTTGTTTCCAGTGAGTGACCATGAGGTTGGTCCTTATAGTAATTAGGCTTCGGTACGCGAACCGATACATGGGATAGTACCTACGGGTAGTGCGCCAGTTATGTCACTACCTGTTGGTCAACAGAAACTACCGGCGGTACCGGTAGCGGAGACTCACAGGCTTAGTGCCTTACATATGTTTTAGCACCAGATATTCCTCAAGGTTCGAGGTGAGCCTGACTCGTAGGCGACTGAGGACTGGCTTGAGGAGGTGGTTGTGTTTTTTCTGGAGCTAATACAGCTTCGACAGTACGACATGTCGGAAGCAGAGCACTCAACGTGGCTTACCAATCAATCTTGGTACTCGTTGGTTACGTTGAGATCAGTTCTTTAGACTCGAACTTCTGAGCGAAGTGTGTCTAAAGGACATCCGAACCATTTCTTTTCCTTTATGCATTCCTACCTATGTTAGGATGCTAGAGAGAACCTTTGTGGTTGTGAACGTTAGCAGTGAAAGGCAGGAAACTAGCGCCAGTCTCAGAGACTCGGGCGTGTAAAATGTTTCAGGAGGAAGAAGTGCTAAGGACAGATGAATCTGCAGGGTAGCAGACGTGGAAGAGGAGCTTGGAGAGCAGCATGTGGTGGTGTACATTTCGACATGTTACGACCACCCGACTTAGTAGTCCCCGCCAGGCTCAGGGAGCAGGAGGGCAGGGGAGGAGAATAGCTGCATTGCGGTCAAGGAGTGTGACCCAGGAGCTCTAAGAATGATTCGGGGTACGATTTATGTCTACTACGAGATGCCATATCTATAGACTTAGGAACCAATCATTCTACCCTTCCACGAATCATGTCCCAGGCCTAGAGGTTCCGGGTAAGCCGTAGACTTGACCCTCACGTCTGGAGATACCTTTGGGAGGAGACTCGATAATCACGCTTACGCCGACGGTGTGATTTGACCTCGAGGCCAGAGTTTCGGTTGGAATCTCTTGGTGGCAGCGTAGAGGCCTTACGACGTTGATCTGGGTATGGTTTTGATTCACAAATCATACCCCGGTTGACTGTTTTAGGGAAACGTCGGAATGGGTTTTCCTTGGTCGGCGAAAAGGAAACCCTGGGCAGCACATGTTAAACTCAGGCATAAGAGGGTGTGACCGATCACTCTTGAGTTGGTCAACCCTACCCTTGTGGCAGCAGGAGTTTTTAGTTTCAGTTCTATCCTAAAAAGGGAATCCTCTTGAATTCGATGTTGACGAACACGTTCTTATACGGTCTCAACCCGATGAGGTTTCAGAGATGTGGCCGAAGCGGCATGTTATCTCCGAAGATCAATGGACCCTTTTGACCTTCAGCAGGGTAGGCGAAGAGGTTTACCGCTTGACCCTACCACCTCAGTCGCCCCGGGTGCATAATGTCCACCACGTGTCTCAGCTGTGGAGATACGTGTATGTTTCTTCACACGTCATCGACCTCGGGGAGTTGGACGTCGATGACAGGGCGACAAGCACAGAGGTTCTAGTAGAGAACGAGGATAGACAGGAGCAGGTTCTACATGAACGGTTGCTTCCTCTGGGGTGCTTCTTGGGTAGCACGAGATCTTCAGGTGAGCATATGGGAGCGTAAAGATCAGTTGCGTGCTCAGTACTACTTTGTTTCCCTTACGTGTGAGTTGAAGCTTTACGGGGACGTAAAGCCCTGAGGTGGGAGTAATGTAAAGACCCGTAAAATTCAAGGGAAATTTTTTCTTAATTTTCTTTAGAATTTTACAAGAGCGCGGTTTCTGACGGCACCTGATTCCGAGGCCCGGAGTGCCCGGAATTAATTTCCGAAGTTTGGCTCGGGTACGTTCAGTGAACGAACGAGCGGGAATTCCTATCTTTTGATCCGGTGCTCGGAATTGAAATCCGAGGGCACCGATGAACTCGCAGCGCCAATATTCGCTTAAGGAGACCTTTCCCGAAGTTGCGTTTACACAAGGGGAGTTGTAAAAAATAAAATTGTGAAAGTTAAAATAAAAATTTAACTTCAATTTTTATTTTTATCTTCCTTAAGTGTTTTTATCCTTTGGGTGGAAGTTGGGTGACAACCCAACTTCCCTTGGGAGGTTAAGTGGGTGGTGGGGCCCACACGAATGCCACCCCTTCATTTTCTCTAACCCTACCCTACTCACAATTAATGATGTAAACTTAGGTTATAACTTATGTCATTAATAAGTGAGTTTAATTAAAGTTTTGAAATTAAAACTCTTGAATTTCAAAGGTTGGTGTTGTGTTAATAAATTAAGTATGAGGTTAATTTATTATTTTTGGGTTAGTTCCTTTGTTCCTTGAGAGGGGGAGAGAATTTTCTTCTTCTTCTTCATCTCTGACGAAGATCACGAAGAACGCTCAACATCACGAAGAACACTCAACTTCACGAAGAACGCGGCGTCCTTCTTCCACGACGTCGGACTGCAACACGTTGGTTTTCCTCCACGACGCCGCAACGCATCCTCTCCGCGACGTGCTTTCCGCGGCGAACCTACGTCCGACGCCGCAACACACTTTCCGCGACGTGCCTCTCGCGGCGAACCCGCGTCCGTCTACCGCGATGCCGACGACGTCTTCTTCTGTGATGACCGACCTCCGTGATGTCCGATCTCCGCGATGGTCGTCCTTCGTGGATCGTTGACGAGCTCCGCGAACTTCCTTCGAGGTAGGGGTTCTTGAGTTCGTTGTTTACATTTTATTTGACATCCCTCAAGTATTTCTAAGCCACTTGATATCAAACTAACGGGAGGAGGCCGGTCCGCACAAACACGGCCGATCCTCCTCCATCGTGGTTTAGTTTTATTATGGTTTGAAGCGGGGTAACGCGGTACCATTGCACCGCGCGAAAAAAATTATTTAAGGCCAGTTTGGGTCACGACGAAGAACCGCGACGCTATAATGCCGCGCCTTTGAGAACGGATGAGACTGCGGCCGGAGTCGGTCCGTGGCGGTGGGGTGCGACGTCGTTACGCTATGAAAATCTTGCAAGGACCGAACAAGAAGGGCGGCCGGAAAAACCGGCCACCGGCGGAAAAAGAAGAACCGCGGCTGGACGACCACGGCGAAACACCAAGAGGCGGCCGGCCACGCCGGCCGCCGGTTTTCAGAACAGCCGCAGCCATAGGGCCGCGGCGGAGGAGCTAGGGGCGGCCGACATCGCCGGCCGCCGGGAATTAGGAAGGGCCGCGGCGGAGCAGCCAGGGCCGCCGGCCTTGCCGGCACCGGAGATCGGGTGGGCCGCGGCGGAATAACCAGGGGCGGCCGGCCACGCCGGCCGCCGGAAACCGAGGATGAGCCGCGGCTACGGCCGCGGTGGAAGAGAGAAGGCGGCCGGCCGCGCCGGCCGCCGGTTTGCTCGGAGGCGGGACCCGCAGGTCCCGCTGGTGGACAAACGGCCGGCTTCAATGCCGGCCGTGCTTTAATTTCAGGGGGTTTGAAACCCCCGGCAGCCGAGGAACGGGCCCCCCTCACGTGGGGGGGGCGTTGATTGAAGTCACGGGGGGCGGCGCCCCCAGTTTCGCGTGAAACCACGCGCTCGGCCAAGCTGGCCGAGCGGTTCTGAGCGGCCGGGCCGCGCGACCGGCCGGGCCGGTTTGTGCCGGCTGGGCCGGACCGCCCCGCCGGGCCGGGCCGAGCCAACCGGGCCGGGCCACGCAGAACCGGGCCGGACCCGGACCCGGTTCGGGCTGACCCGGATCGGACCGGTTCAGGGGGTACTGGGCCGGGCCGGGCCGGGCCCAGACCCCCCGTTTTTCGGACCTTTTCAGAAAAAAGCTCATAACATGAGCTGTAGACCTCCGAACGACGAACCGTCTGCGGCAACGCGATCCTTGGATCGAGACGGTCGTTTCGGTATATCGCACTCAAGGTTTCGGATTACTTTGAGTTCGGCCGGGTTGGTTCGTTCACGAAACCAACCGGGCCTTCGGAGCGGAAACGCTCATATCTTGAGCCACGAACGTCCGATTGACGCGCCATCAGTCGCGTTGTGTTCCTCTTAGTGAGACGGATCTTTTGGAATACTCCGCCCGAGGTTTGGACGCAGGTGGAGTACGGTCGGGTTGGTTTTGCCTTAAAAACCAACCGGGCCCCGGAGACGAAAATGCCAATAACTCTCAGACCGGGCGTCCGATCGACGCGTCGTCTGTTGCGTTGAGTTCCTGTCGACGACACGGAACTTTTGGATACATCAACTCCGGTCTTCGTGACAGTTGATGTATCAGCCTCTCGGCTCGTGGAGCGGATCCTCCGAACGAGCTTACTGTGTGCGGGAACCCTAGTGCTGACTGCTACTACTACTGCTACGACTGCTACTGTGACTGCGACGACGACAGTGCAGAGATCCTGTGTGGTTTCGACGACGACGACTAAAGCACTCAGCGATCCTACGTGGAACAGTGCTACTGAACCTGTGTGAGCTGAATCTTCTTTTTTACCTTGAGCGGTGGAACGCTTGGGTGTAGCGGCGGACCCGAGGTACTTGACAGTGGTGGTGCGCTTGGATGCAGCAGCAGACTCTTGGCGGTGGGGCGCTTGGTTGTAGCGGCAGACCCGCGATACACTACGGAGTGTGTGCGCTTGGTTGTAGCGACAGACCCGCGACGGTGGGACGTGCGTGCGGAGTACGGAGACCGTGTAGCCGACTGAGACCTGATGACTGCTTGACCGACTCGACTTGGAGTGAGTCGACTAGCCCAGTGGACGGAGCGCCCGGTATTTGGCGGCAGACCCACGGCGGACGGAGCGCCTAGTAGTTGGCAGCAAACCCGCGGTACTCGTCAGGAGGAGTACCTCAGTAGGCTATCTGGGTGAGCGCCCGGTATTTGGCGACAGACCCTCAGCGGACGGAGCGCCCGGTAGTTGGCCGCAAACCTGCAGTACTCGACAGGAGGAGTACCTCAGCAGTCTTAGGTTAGTGAGCAGTACCTCGGAGTCGTGACAGGACCACTGTACACTCTAGAGACGGAGCTCTTCAGTAGTTACAGTTTCGATATTTAAAATCCTGGTTTGAGCTGAGTCATTGATCTTTGTGTTTCCTCATGATTGAGATGGGTCGCTTGATAACTTAGTTATATGTATGGGCATATACCTGGGTAATAGTTATCCGATGATTTCATAAACTTGTTATAAACCGTGTGGACTTGTACTGTTATCCTATGTGGATTTTACTGTTTACTCTTCTTTGTGGATTGGATTGTTCTTGGGCTCGTGTTGGAGCCGAACGGAAATTGGTGACATAGGTATATGTATGGGAATATACCTAATCAATACTGGATGTTACTTCGTGATTGTCACTTTTCTTTGTGGTTTATCCTTTGTGGATTTGAGAGACCTTCAGGGGTCTCGGGGTCCCTACTGAGTAGCTTATACTCACCCCTGCACGGGCTTTGCCCGCACTTCGTTGTGTTGGTTGCAGACGACGGACAGCGCTGACTGTGGATGAGGCTTTCGGAGTAGGTCGGTACCCGGAGGAGGACCACTGAGCGGGACGTGCTCGGAGCGGACAGTTGGACCCGAGGAGTTGTGAGCTATCTGTACCTACCCTTCAGGTAGGATCCGTGGTGGATGATCCAGGAGCTGAGCCACCTGTACCTACCCTTCAGGTAGGAATCGAGGAGGACGTCCCAGGAGCCGCTTGTACTTTCAGTTGCTGTTTTCCCTTTCGAGTTGTACTTTACTTTCAGTTGGGCTTGTATTCTGGCCCCCTTTACTTTTCTGCACTTGTAGTTACTTTCCGCTTGCTGACTCTGTGGTGGTTGTTACTTATAAAGGCAATGCCTTCCCTGTTTACCGGGATTATACGCCTTGGTGCTAGTCGCCAGCCCCTGGCCTATGGAAGGCGGGCTTGGGGTAGTCACGGCACGGGCCCCGAAGTCGGGTCGTGACAAATTGGTATCAGAGGAGTTCGGTTCTACCGCAGAACTCAGGACTCTGATCTTTTTTTCTATGTGAAGCAATAGTGTTTAGTGTATTGAGTGTGGTTATCAGTCCAGGGAGTCCAGTGTTGGTGCGGCGGCCGACGTATCCGTACACCAGGACCCTGACTTCTAATTTCCGACTTAATGCATGAAAACACTGATTGCGTGTGTGTTTCCCAAAAGGTTTTAAGTCAGCTCAAACCAGGTCAGCTCACCAGGTATAAATCGTTGACCATGACACAACTGTTCAGGATGTCACCATGCAGATAGTTAGCTGGAGTTCCGAGAGAGTTCTCGATGATGGCCCACCGAGCAGCGAGACTCCGGTGCAGGGCCCTTTTTCAGTGTTAGCACCTTTGGGTGGTGTACCAGCAGCACCACCACCCGTTAGGCAGCAGATGCCACTAGCTGACGGTGCACGCTAGCAGAGCGCGATGCACAAGTTCCTGCAGTAGAGGCCTCTGAGGATACGAGGCAAGACAGATTTCCCAGGCAGCAGTGGACTGGATGGAGGCGGTTGCTAGAGTTCTACGCCTAGCTTGGATACTAGTAGAGCGGATGATGATCTTAGCTCCTGTTGTTTCCAGTGAGTGACCATGAGGTTGGTCCTTATAGTAATTAGGCTTCGGTACGCGAACTGATACATGGGATAGTACCTACGGGTAGTGCGCCAGTTATGTCACTACCTGTTGGTCAACAGAAACTACCGGCGGTACCGGTAGCGGAGACTCACAGGCTTAGTGCCTTACATATGTTTTAGCACCAGATATTCCTCAAGGTTCGAGGTGAGCCTGACTCGTAGGCGACTGAGGACTGGCTTGAGGAGGTGGTTGTGTTTTTTCTGGAGCTAATACAGCTTCGACAGTACGACATGTCGGAATCAGAGCACTCAACGTGGCTTACCAATCAATCTTGGTACTCGTTGGTTACGTTGAGATCAGTTCTTTAGACTCGAACTTCTGAGCGAAGTGTGTCTAAAGGACATCCGAACCATTTCTTTTCCTTTATGCATTCCTACCTATGTTAGGATGCTAGAGAGAACCTTTGTGGTTGTGAACGTTAGCAGTGAAAGGCAGGAAACTAGCGCCAGTCTTAGAGACTCGGGCGTGTAAAATGTTTCAGGAGGAGGAAGTGCTAAGGACAGATGAATCTGCAGGGTAGCAGACGTGGAAGCGGAGCTTGGAGAGCAGCATGTGGTGGTGTACATTTCGACATGTTACGACCACCCGACTTAGTAGTCCCCGCCAGGCTCAGGGAGCAGGAGGGCAGGGGAGGAGAATAGCTGCATTGCGGTCAAGGAGTGTGACCCAGGAGCTCTAAGAATGATTCGGGGTACGATTTATGTCTACTACGAGATGCCATATCTATAGACTTAGGAACCAATCATTCTACCCTTCCACGAATCATGTCCCAGGCCTAGAGGTTCCGGGTAAGCCGTAGACTTGACCCTCACGTCTGGAGATACCTTTGGGAGGAGACTCGATAATCACGCTTACGCCGACGGTGTGATTTGACCTCGAGGCCAGAGTTTCGGTTGGAATCTCTTGGTGGCAGCGTAGAGGCCTTACGACGTTGATCTGGGTATGGTTTTGATTCACAAATCATACCCCGGTTGACTGTTTTAGGGAAACGTCGGAATGGGTTTTCCTTGGTCGGCGAAAAGGAAACCCTGGGCAGCACATGTTAAACTCAGGCATAAGAGGGTGTGACCGATCACTCTTGAGTTGGTCAACCCTACCCTTGTGGCAGCAGGAGTTTTTAGTTTCAGTTCTATCCTAAAAAGGGAAACCTCTTGAATTCGAGGGTGACGAACACGTTCTTATACGGTCTCAACCCGATGAGGTTTCAGAGATGTGGCCGAAGCGGCATGTTATCTCCGAAGATCAATGGACCCTTTTGACCTTCAGCAGGGTAGGCGAAGAGGTTTACCGCTTGACCCTACCACCTCAGTCGCACCGGGTGCATAATGTCCACCACGTGTCTCAGCTGTGGAGATACGTGTATGTTTCTTCACACGTCATCGACCTCGGGGAGTTGGACGTCGATGACAGGGCGACAAGCACAGAGGTTCTAGTAGAGAACGAGGATAGACAGGAGCAGGTTCTACATGAACGGTTGCTTCCTCTGGGGTGCTTCTTGGGTAGCACGAGATCTTCAGGTGAGCATATGGGAGCGTAAAGATCAGTTGCGTGCTCAGTACTACTTTGTTTCCCTTACGTGTGAGTTGAAGCTTTACGGGGACGTAAAGCCCTGAGGTGGGAGTAATGTAAAGACCCGTAAAATTCAAGGGAAATTTTTTCTTAATTTTCTTTAGAATTTTACAAGAGCGCGGTTTCTGACGGCACCTGATTCCGAGGCCCGGAGTGCCCGGAATTAATTTCCGAAGTTTGGCTCGGGTACGTTCAGTGAACGAACGAGCGGGAATTCCTAACTTTTGATCCGGTGCTCGGAATTGAAATCCGAGGGCACCGATGAACTCGCAGCGCCAATATTCGCTTAAGGAGACCTTTCCCGAAGTTGCGTTTACACGAGGGGAGTTGTAAAAAATAAAATTGTGAAAGTTAAAATAAAAATTTAACTTCAATTTTTATTTTTATCTTCCTTAAGTGTTTTTATCCTTTGGGTGGAAGTTGGGTGACAACCCAACTTCCCTTGGGAGGTTAAGTGGGTGGTGGGGCCCACACGAACCCCACCCCTTCATTTTCTCTAACCCTCCCCAACTCACAATTAATGATGTAAACTTAGGTTATAACTTATGTCATTAATAAGTGAGTTTAATTAAAGTTTTGAAATTCAAACTCTTGAATTTCAAAGGTTGGTGTTGTGTTAATAAATTAAGTATGAGCTTAATTTATTATTTTTGGGTTAGTTCCTTTGTTCCTTGAGAGGTGGAGAGCATTTTCTTCTTCTTCTTCATCTCTGACGAAGATCACGAAGAACGCTCAACATCACGAAGGACACTCAACTTCACGAAGAACGCGGCATCCTTCTTCCACGACGTCGGACTGCAACGCGTTGGTTTTCCTCCACGACGCCGCAACGCATCCTCTCTGCGACGTGCTTTCCGCGGAGAACCTACGTCCGACGCCGCAACACACTTTCCGCGACGTGCCTCTCGCGGCGAACCCGCGTCCGTCTACCGCGATGCCGACGACGTCTTCTTCCGTGACGACCGACCTCCGTGATGTTCGATCTCCTGGATGGTCGTCCTTCGCGGATCGTTAACGAGCTCTGCGAACATCCTTTGAGGTAGGGGTTCTTGAGTTCGTTGTTTACATTTTATTTTACATCCCTCAAGTATTTCTAAGCCACATGATATCAAACTAACGGGAGGAGGCCGGTCCGCACAAACACGGCCGATCCTCCTCCATCGTGGTTTAGTTTTATTATGGTTTGAAGCGGGGTAACGCGGTACCATTGCACCGCGCGAAAAGAATTATTTAAGGCCAGTTTGGGTCACGACGAAGAACCGCGACGCTATAATGCCGCGCCTTTGAGAACGGATGAGACTGCGGCCGGAGTCGGGCCGTGGCGGTGGGGCGCGACGTCGTTACGCTACGAAAATCTTGCAAGGACCGAACAAGAAGGGCGGCCGGAAAAACCGGCCACCGGCGGAAAAAGAAGAACCGCGGCTGGACGGCCACGGCGAAACACCAAGAGGCGGCCGGCCACGCTGGCCGCCGGTTTTCAGAACAGCCGCGGCCATAGGGCCGCGGCGGAGGAGCTAGGGGCGGCCGGCCTCGCCGGCCGCCGGGAATCAGGAAGGGCCGCGGCCCTATGGCCGCGGCGGAGCAGCCAGGGGCGCCGGCCTTGCCGGCGCCGGAGATCGGGTGGGCCGCGGCTCTACGGCCGCGGCGGAATAACCAGGGGCGGCCGGCCGCCGGAAACCGAGGAAGAGCCGCGGCTACGGCCGCGGCGGAGAAGAGAAGGCGGCCGGTCGCGCCGGCCGCCGGTTTGCTCGGAGGCGGGACCCGCAGGTCCCGCGGGTGGACAAACGGCCGGCTTCAATGCCGGCCGTGCTTTAATTTCCGGGGGTTTGAAACCCCCGACAGCCGAGGAACGGGCCCCCCTCACGTGTGGGGGGCGTTGATTGAAGTCACGGGGGGCGGTGCCCCCCGTTTCGCGCGAAACCACGCGCTCGGCCAAGCTGGCCTAGCGGTTCTGAGCGGCCGGGCCGCGCGACCGGCCGGGCCGGGTCGCGCAGGCCGGGCCTGTTTGTGCCGGCTGGGCCGGCCGCCCAGCCGGGCCGGGCCGAGCCAACCGGGCCGGGCCACGTGGAACCGGGCCGGACCCGGACCCGTTTCGGGCCGACCCGGATCGGACCGGTTCAGGGGGTACTGGGCCGGGCCGGGCCGGGCCCAGACCCCCCGTTTTTCGGACCTTTTCAGAAAAAAGCTCATAACATGAGCTTTAGACCTCCGAACGACGAACCGTCTGCGGAAACGCGATCCTTGGATCGAGACGGTCGTTTCGGTATATCGCACTCAAGGTTTCGGATTACTTTGAGTTCGGCCGGGTTGGTTCGTTCACGAAACCAACCGGGCCTTCGGAGCGGAAACGCTCATATCTTGAGCCACGAACGTCCGATTGACGCGCCGTCAGTCGCGTTGTGTTCCTCTTAGTGAGACGGATCTTTTGGCATACTCCGCCCGAGGTTTGGACGCAGGTGGAGTACGGTCGGGTTGGTTTTGCCTTAAAAACCAACCGGGCCCCGGAGACGAAAATGCCAATAACTCTCAGACCGGGCGTCCGATCGACGCGTCGTCTGTTGCGTTGAGTTCCTGTCGACGATACGGAACTTTTGGATACATCAACTCCGGTCTTCGTGACAGTTGATGTATCAGCCTCTCGGCTCGTGGAGCGGATCCTCCGAACGAGCTTACTGTGTGCGGGAACCCTAGTGCTGACTGCTACTACTACTGCTACGACTGCTACTGTGACTGCGACGACGACAGTGCAGAGATCCTGTGTGGTTTCGACGACGACGACTACAGCACTCAGCGATCCTACGTGGAACAGTGCTACCGAACCTGTGTGAGCTGAATCTTCTTTTTTACCTTGAGCGGTGGAACGCTTGGGTGTAGCGGCGGACCCGAGGTACTTGATAGTGGTGGTGCGCTTGGATGCAGCAGCAGACTCTTGGCGGTGGGGCGCTTGGTTGTAGCGGCGGACCCACGATACTCTACGGAGTGTGTGCGCTTGGTTGTAGCGACAGACCCGCGACGGTGGGACGTGCGTGCGGAGTACGGAGACCGTGTAGCCGACTGAGACCTGATGACTGCTTGACCGACTCGACTTGGAGTGAGTCGACTAGCCCAGTGGACGGAGCGCCCGGTATTTGGCGGCAGACCCACGGCGGACGGAGCGCCTAGTAGTTGGCAGCAAACCCGCGGTACTCGTCAGGAGGTGCACCTCAGTAGGCTATCTGGGTGAGCGCCCGGTATTTGGCGACAGACCCTCAGCGGACGGAGCGCCCGGTAGTTGGCCGCAAACCCGCAGTACTCGACAGGAGGAGTACCTCAGCAGTCTTAGGTTAGTGAGCAGTACCTCGGAGTCGTGACAGGACCACTGTACACTCTAGAGACGGAGCTCTTCAGTAGTTACAGTTTCGATATTTAAAATCCTGGTTTGAGCTGAGTCATTGATCTTTGTGTTTCCTCATGATTGAGATGGGTCGCTTGATAACTTAGGTATATGTATGGGCATATACCTGGGTAATAGTTATCCGATGATTTCATAAACTTGTTATAAACCGTGTGGACTTGTACTGTTATCCTATGTGGATTTTACTGTTTACTCTTCTTTTCAGATTGGATTGTTCTTGGGCTCGTGTTGGAGCCGAACGGAAATTGGTGACATAGGTATATGTATGGGCATATACCTAATCAATACTGGATGTTACTTCGTGATTGTCACTTTTCTTCGTGGTTTATCCTTTGTGGATTTGAGAGACCTTCAGGGGTCTCGGGGTCCCTACTGAGTAGCTTATACTCACCCCTGCACGGGCTTTGCCCGCACTTCGTTGTGTTGGTTGCAGACGACGGACATCGCTGACTGTGGATGAGGCTTTCGGAGTAGGTCAGTACCCGGAGGAGGACCACTGAGCGGGACGTGCTCGGAGCGGACAGTTGGACCCAAGGAGTTGTGAGCTATCTGTACCTACCCTTCAGGTAGGATCCGTGGTGGATGATCCAGGAGCTGAGCCACCTGTACCTACCCTTCAGGTAGGAATCGAGGAGGACGTCCCAAGAGCCGCTTGTACTTTCACTTGCTGTTTTCCCTTTCGAGTTGTACTTTACTTTCAGTTGGGCTTGTATTCCGGCCCCCTTTACTTTTCTGCACTTGTAGTTACTTTCCGCTTGCTGACTCTGTGGTGGTTGTTACTTATAAAGGCAATGCCTTCCCTGTTTACCGGGATTATACGCCTTGGTGCTAGTCGCTAGCCCCTGGCCTATGGAAGGCGGGCTTGGGGTAGTCACGGCACGGGCCCCGAAGTCGGGTCGTGA
Organism: Viscum album; assembly: GCA_963277665.1. Lineage (NCBI taxonomy): Eukaryota > Viridiplantae > Streptophyta > Magnoliopsida > Santalales > Viscaceae > Viscum > Viscum album. The sequence goes on along the minus strand of OY728151.1, from coordinate 84,439,241 downwards.
CAAATATCATGATATGGATGTAATTATTTAATGATCCTTGTTTATATATATTCTTTTGATATTATTTGTCTATGAATGGGTGTATTCAGATTTAAATTCATGAGGGGTATATACAGTCATGGGTTGGAATGATTAGTTTATAGAGTCATGCCAACATATAGAATATGTTATGTTTCGAGATATTATATGTATAAGGTTAATTATATATAAATGGTTGTCTATTTTGGGGTTATTGTGTATGGTCTCAAATTCTACGAGATCAAGAATAAATTTTAATCAAACATTGAAATAATATTACAAAAAAATGAAATTTAAAAATTAAATAATGAATTATAATATGATTTTGTTTTTAGTAAATGTAGTGGAAAATTACTATTTACATTTCACCTATTTGAAAAAATATTATTAAACATCAAAACATACCAATACATGGACATATAAAACGGTATATGGGTTAGTATACCATGGGTAGTGAGCCCTTTATTTATATTATGTTTCTGCTAGTGATTCTTTCTAACTTGGATGATGTGATGAATGTGATTGGAATTTGTAAAAAAGTGACACAACAACATCCTCATGTCATGCATGAGGGGGTTAGAAATTACCTTATTCTAGATGTGGTGGACACAGACACACCATTCATATCACCTAGAGATTCACTGGTGGAAACACCTACTATATCGGATCGGGGCACTAACTCTCAGATTTGTGAGAGTTTCCTATATCTGATGCAATCCATGAAAATTTCTCAACAAAATATACCTAAAAGGGATAATCAGACACATGAGTTACAAAAATATCATCCTCCAAACATCATCGGGGATGGTGGTTCATAGTTTTATAAGTCATTGCTAGAGGCATCCATATGAATATTTTAGAATCTAGATATTCCTTTATAGAAGAGGTCCATGCTTGTAGTTATAGGATTCAAGATTCCACTATGTGTTTGTGGGATGAAATTAACTAGGATAGTATTCATTTGGGAGTAGTATTGGCTGATTTCCAGACTACCTTCCATGATCATTTATTTGTTTAGATAGTTAGAGTTGTCTGATCTTGAGTGTTCATGAATCTAGAGAAGGTTCATATGTTATTAATTGAGTATTCATACAATTTTACTATATTACATCACTTTACACCAATTTAGTTGTGATGGGATTTCACATTCCAGAGGCCTTGAGTATTGGATACATTATTCTTTATGTACTCATGTGAATGAATTTATCCTATCTAGTTTCTCTATGATCCTAAATAATTTTCAATTCCCTCTTGTAGTAGACTATTTCATGTTCATGATTCCCAATGATTTTAATGTATTACGTTATGAGAGAGGTATATTTAACAATTTAATGTTCTTGAGGAGTATATCTACTGTTCATTCTTCCAAAAAAATAGAACCTACTTTATTCTAGGAACTCAAGAACTAGTTTGAGGATCTAGTGGACAAAGGTTTTATATGACCTAGTACTTCTTATTAAGGTTATTTTGTTCTTTTAGCCACAATAGAAGATGTGAAACATTTTTTCTATGTGTAATATAGGCACTTCAACTGGATTATGGTAAAGAACGTCTATCCACTACCAAAATTAGAAGATCTGTTTTACCATCTGTGATGATCTATGGTGATTTCAAAAATCAACATGAGACTGGGGTAAAATTATTTTTGAGGAAAAACATCATATATACCTCCTAAAACATTTCATAGATGGTATGGTATATATGTGTATCCTGTCATGTAATTTGGTCTTATGAATGTGCTTTTATTCTTCATGACCGTGATGAATACAGTGTTGCATCCCTATCTAAGTTATTTATTCGTTGAATTTCTGGATAACATATTTGGGTATTCACAAACTAATAGAGACCATGTTAGTAACCTTGATATCATTTTGAATACATAGAGAGAGAATTTTTTTTGAAAGGATTGTTAAGTAAGACATCTAGATCTGCAATTTTATCTTATTTTTCCATATTCAATCAAAATTAGACTTATTTTTAAAACTATAGAAGGTGAGTGTTGTGGGTTTCTAGGATTATTGCATGAACGTGATTAATATTAAATGATTATTGGGGATCACCAACTATTACATGAATTTAATATAGTACGTATTACATCATGATTAACCACATAAAATTCTTTCAAATATGGGTTTCATGTTCCCATGGTAATAACAGTTTTCTAAAGACATTAGGGAGATGAAAGGGAGTCTTGTATCGACACATATTCTGATTATTCTAGATCATAAAAGTGGTTTTATAGTGTTTTTTGATGAATCCAACTTCATTTTTAAAGTAATCATGATGTATGTGGATAGAGTTGTTTTGTATGAATCTCGGCATTTGAGGACTCATGAAAAAATTAAACAAACACATGACCTTGGGAAAGAAATTGTTCCCAATTCATTGCATTATTAGTGACACTATATTTTGGATGAGATATTTTTTTGTTTACAAACCACAAAAGAATCAAACATGTCATTACAAAATGTGAAAAAAAAACTCTCATACATTGATTATAGGACAAATAACATCAATAATTATATATTAACACATACTATATGACCAGAAAGGGAAATGGGGTAACAAATTTATAAAGTAGAAAAACTCATGAAGATGTCGTATGGGAATTCAGTGACAGTGATAATTAATGGAACAATTTTTTTAGATGCATCTAGTGTTTCTTGGAAGTCATAAGAAGTATTATATCTTAGTTTTGATAGTTACATACTCCCTCGATAATGTGAAGAGTATCCAATTTCGAAAATACCAAAGTCTTGGTTCTCTATGAGAAATTTTTGAGAGATGAACCACCTTCAAATTACTTTACAGATAGACACTACATATTGTGTAAAAAAATTTCTATGTTACTATAGATATGTGGGAGGAACAAATGTTGGAGTCCCACTATTTTTATTGGTATTATCATCATGTAATCACCAAGATATATCAAGATATGTGACACAAATATTGGTAGCCTAGAACGAAACATCAAATAGTATGTTTGATCACTAGATGTTTCACCTTTCAGTAGTTTAATGTGGAGTACCAATAACCTATAGCTTTGCTACAGTTTCATATATTACCAAAATAAAAATGGGAATAAATTTCCATGGAATTTATAGTCATCTTACCAAGGTCACCTCAAGGTAGTGACACATTTTGGGTTGTCTTTGAAAGAATAATTATTGTATCCCACTTCATTCATTCGACTATACATTCTTAGATTATGAGTTATGGATATTATATGTTCATAAGATCATTAGTCTATAGGATTTCCCACATTCTATCATTTCAAATAAAGGTTCAAATTTCAATTCACAATTATGGATTTGTTTTTAGAAATAAATGGGTACATAGGTTCTTATCTATACAAAAATTCAACCTCATAATGATGGACATGTAGAAAATATGATAATTGTGTTATTGGACATGATCTTAGTATAATTCCATGATTTTATTGGTTAATGGGATAATCATATCTCTCTCATTGAGTACTCATATAGTAATAGTTTTATGTGATGATTTAGATGTATCTTTTTGAGGCATTGTATTATAAATCGTATTGTTAATCTCCCTTTTGGTTATAGGAAGGATATGTAGCCCTACTAGGTACTATATCGTGACAAAGATTTTAGTGTACAATCAATTGATTATGATGTTTATTTATATTGATCATTCTCGATAAAATCATATGCTGATCTTCATTGGAAACCTCTAGAGTTATATGTCAGGGATCATGTTTTCTTATGGGCATCCCATAGGTTTTAGAATAGATGGATATGGAGGAAAGGGACAACTTTACTCGTTATATAGGACCATTTGAGACTCTAGAGAGTGTTAGGACACTATCATATTATTTAATACCTTAGAGGCACTATTCCATGAACAACCACTTCCACATTTCATAGCTTTGAAGTTATCATGCCATCTCATCTCCAACTTTTGATCCAATGGTAGTTGAGTTTAGTGTCAATTATTAATTTTAGGAGTATCCAATATTAATTTTTTTACTAGAGAACAATGGATCTCCAAGTCTTGTTTCTCCCTCTAGTATGGGTTCTATGAAATCGTGACAATGCATACAATATGGATTTGGAGTGGGAAACTGACATAAATTCCCAATGATTGGAGTTATTCTCAAATGAATTTTTTTGACCTTGGATGGTGAATTCTAAGATGGCTTCTTTAAATGTGGAAGACTATAATAATTCAATTTTTTACCCAAGTATGGATCCATTTTAACTTTTTCTAATTCATTATTTCTTAACCAATATATAAACTTAATGATGATATAATGTTTTGGGGTGTCTGGGGCACGTTCGATGCACAAAATTATGGCCGGTGGAGGAAAACATTGGGCTGAAAGGTTAATTTAGACTTTTAATCTAGTCCAACATGGAATCTCCCAACCATAGAGGGCTATATGGGGCGGGGATGAAGGGAACATGACATTCCATAACTATGCATCATGGGAGTCATGCCTCTGAAAAATAGCATATATCTTAATAGTGGCATTTTTCATGGTAGGCACATGGTTTTACTAACCATTGAGGGTAACCTTGTGTGTTCACATACATAACAGTAAATGTCCCATGTTTGGAACATGGTTTGGAAATATTTCAATCCAAATACTGTCACCTTGTATTTTGGGTGAAGTGTAAAATTTCACTTAATTATCTTATAAATGTGCCCATAACATTTTTCAGAACTTCCAACACTAGGATATATCACTGTCATACTCTACAATACAATATCAAGCATATTGTCTAGATTCATGATACATCCATTTTCTAGTGTCTAATTCATGTACTATCAATCAAATTAGATGTGAACTAGTAAGATCTATATACATTTTTAGTCATTCTTCATTCGTATTTCTATCTATGAGGGTATATAGGTGTAGGATCATATGCCCCATTTTAGGAGTGTGAATAAATTCTTCAAATATATTCCATTCAAATCCAAAATTGAGGCTAATTCAGGATGATTATATACATATGAGTATGAGGTAGGAGCTTTATAATTCATCCCTCAAGTTCATTCGTTTCATAATTGATGTGTGAACACCGATTTCATTAGTAGTGGCATATTAAATTCATGTTATCTAATTATAGTACTTATATCCATTTTCATAGACCCATCTCATTCTTGTTATATATCGATGGTGGTAGTGTCCTAAATGCCAAACACCAATGTAGTGTTCTTCCATATTTATGCTATATGTATCATGGTAAGCTAATCATCCCCAAAACATGGGAGTGCATGAACTCGAAATTTATAAAGGCAAGTGTTTAGTTAAATAAATGATATTATATGGAATTACCCTTCTAATTTTAGGAAACCTTTAATGAAATTATTTTTTATTTTCTAAATGGTTTTCACCTTAATGTTTCCACTTGACATTCTATAGTATGTGTTATAATTAATTAATTAATGTTTAAATGGATAATTTTGGACTATAATATTTATATTACATATCCTAATTAAATGTAATTGAAGAACTAAGTTTCATGTCCATATCAAACCATTCCATACTTATGGAAGGACGAAGAGTTATCATAATGAATAGAATGTGTACTATAAGAATTCATAAATGGTTCCATTTCTTTTAGCCTTGTCACACTAAGGTTATGTATGGAATTTAAATTTTACAACATAAATAGAATTATTAATACATGTCCTCACATAATAATCGAATAATGAATACTATGCTTATTTTATATGGAAAATTTCATTATTGTAGGATTGGTAAGACTCATTATGGCCTTGGATTCTCGAGGGAATGACTTGAGAATTTGTAGAATCATTATGATTCAAGGATTATTGTTTTCCATGTTGATTCCAAGTGGGTATCCATTACATTTTATACTATTGTATAATTATTTAGACACTATAGGATCCTTACATAATTACTATATGATTCATTCGATACAATCTATAGATCTAATGTGACTTCTTAGGACCTCTAGAGAGTTTGATAAAAAGTTTAACCTAATCATTGTTTATACCATTTTATATTGAATTATTTCCAGGGAATGGGTTAGAATTACATTATTTTAGAATGAGATGGAAGATTTCCCATGTATTATAATCTTAAAACATTATCCAAGCTATAGAGTATTACTGACTTGGATTGACCACTAATGTTATGGATTCTTTTTTTGTTACCATAGATCACTTTCATTATTATCATCATTACTCATTTCATTGATACATTTTGGATCCTTTATTGTTATTATCATGTCAAGATATTTGTTCTGTTTGAACCTCAAGTGAATAAATAATTAACTAGAACATAATTAATTAATAAACAAGTAATATATTCATAAACCATCTAAGGCCAATTCAGGTACTTGTGTTTTTTAATTTATTGTACTTATATACTATTATATATGAATGAATCCACCATAATTTTGACTTAAATACATTGAATTGTTGTTACAGATGGTGTTTTATGTGTCCTACTGATATTTATCTAACAGCTTATATGGAAAACCATTTTTAACCAAGAAAATCACATATATGCATGTGTTTATAGTGGACAGAATTCTATTTTTGAAACATCATTGCTTGCTTCAATTACAGTGGATATATGATGTTGATGATCGAGCTAGTTCTCATGATGATGGGAAATATTTACTATTCCTTTTTAATCCTTTTGTAGAGTACAAATACATACTACATTATATACCTATATTCAATTTTTTTAATGCCATGAAATTCTTGAATAATTTTTCTTGTTTCATTATTAGTTGTTTGGTCATTTATTATTCTTCTATGTATGTGTTTTAACATATGTTTATATGTCTTCTAATATATACCCCATATCATATTTTTATTCATTGTGATTTTTTAATATAGGCACAATCCCCATAGACACACTATGTACCCTTTCTACTTGTTAGAATCCTATGGAATTTGGGGAGATTCATTTGAGGCCATGTGGCCCAACAGGCATGAGGAACCTTTGAGTCCCACTAATGTTTGGGATGTAACATTAAGTAATTACAACCCTTAAAGAAATTTATAGTAAAACCACAATCAAATATAGTATACAGAAGACTTAACCTTACAAAAGAATCAATTATATCTTAGAAATTTACTTCATAATAGTGGACAATAAGATATAATGGGAGATGGAGAGGGAACACAATCATTCATTCCATCACTAGTGTGGATGATGATGAAATCCCTCCTAAAACATTCTTTTCTTGGTCAATATACTAATATGGTGGTGTTTTATATATAATAATAAAATATATAATACATAAAATAAAAACACTCTAAGTGAAATTACAAATCTATTTTCTGATCTTCTACTAAAGTTACATTGGAAAAATACATACACTACTATGAAATACATGATAAAAATAATATTTTCTTCCTGAAAAATATTGATTAATAAATTAATTATTCAATTAATATTAATCTAGATTAAATTATAGGATTACCAATTTACTAATTTAATCAAGATCCATCAATTTCCCAATTCATTTTTTCTTTACAAGAATTTTCTCATCATATGTGATTACAAAGAAGCAAAACAAAACATTTATTAATTTATTTTCCATTTCATAATTATTTGTGTACTCGAAGACCTTATCCTAGTATACCATATAATGGATTACCTTTAAATATATTGTGTAAAAAATATTCGTATATTTTGATTCTACAAATAAATTAAATCAATATGGCCATTCAAACTAATAATATAATATTATATGTTTTTACAATAATTACTTTTTTATTAAATTTCATGACCACACTGTGTTATTCATATATCATTTCACATAATACAATACAGACTTTCATAGATATCATAAACCCGTAAAACAAAACTATAATAATTTACCATTTATTTTCAATATTCCCCAAAAATCATAATAAATTACACCAATGATTCAATTTACTAGAGATATAATTCAAAAAAAACAGATATATTTTTCATAAATACACATTCACATTGAAAGAATATAAACAAAAAAATTCACAAAAGAAAATTTTAACATGAATTGGAATTCTTGACCACAGAACAATTTACATTGTAAATCAACATATTTAACTCCCTTCTTGAATTAACTAGTAATCTCTTCATAATATTTTAAAAAGAAGAAATATAAAAATATCTTGTAAAAAATTATTAAATAAGATAAACATATCTTTATTATTTCATAATTATTTTTTAAAATTCATAAATGAAGAATCATCAAATTAAAATTCCACATTCATTACTCATATAAATATATTTATATAATTTAATTATCTAAAATATTTAAATTTATTTAATAATTCAAAATATAACACTGAACATAAATGTTAGTTAAAAACTATATTTAAAAAAAGGAATATGGTCATGTATAACTCACTTATTTATATAATAACCTAGGAATGATAATTCATGATTATGTAATATTAATTTTTTTGTATAATTCCATTGTTAACTAATGGTCTAGATAAAATAATCCTAAAGCTAATATTTTAATGAAATTTGATGAAAACAATTAACTAATGTGATTAAAATTTCAATATTTTGTTGATAATAACTAAAAATTGAGGATCAACCACCACTGGATGAGTGAAATCCAAAACTGAAAGATGAATAATTGAAATAAATCCAAAATATTATTCTATTTTCAATTACATAACATATAGAACAAAATAGATGAATACTTCCGAGGCAGGATTTTATAAAAAAGATGAATATGGTCATGAATTTGATATGAAAAGTGAGGGTAGCTCAATTGAAAGCATATCGGTCTAGATATTAAAATATAATAATCTCTCGTAGAGGGGTGAAAGAATTTTAAAAAGAGGTCATGTGTTCATTAAGGGTTTTATTGAAAGGAAAAAATATGATTCATTTGGATGTTAATTCACAGTTTATAAAATATACATAGACAACTTCAACCATAGGAATGTGAATCAAAATATGCACATGGTGGTCACGATTAAGTGATCGATCAGGATTTTCAGATTTTTAATTTGTTAATCCTCTTGAATATTTTGTGTTTTAAAAAAACTATTTTGAACCATTTTTTCCTCCACGATTACCATATAAACAATATGGTTGCAGGTTATTATCTACTTAAAAACACTATGATAATGATCATAGAATAACGATTCTAGAGCCTTCCTATTTTCTTAGAACCTTTCTCTTCTCGAATATTCTATGATGTAGGCCACTCTCAACTATTAATGATATTAGAAAAAAGGAATATTTTATTTTATTTCACTAGGACATAAACTATATAATAGCGAATCCATTACTATATTTTTCTAAAAGGATGTTCTAAAGAGCATCATGAAAAATTTCTCATTTAAAATTGTAAATATAATAATTCCCCTCATCCATTTCTCACATATAGATTCATCATTGAAACATTTCATTGAAATAGTTGACAAGTAAGTTTCACTCATAGTGGTTCTTCCCATTAACTAAATAGATGTATCCATGGCCATCCACAATACTCCCAGCAAATTCATTTTATAACCCATGATTAGGATTTAGAACCACTATTAAAATATTAAGAACCGCAACAACTTTTATGGCATAATAGATAACAAGATGGTCAAAACTACATTGTATTATTTTTAATAGAAATGAAAACCCTATCAACATCTATATATTGAATAAAAATTAAATGAACAGTTTTTGGTAATCTGAGACAATATAAAAATTTTCATGTGTTACATTAAATTATAAAAAGTAATTATTTCATTATGTAATAAAGCAATTGTGAATTATATTAATATATAGGATGTAATTTTTTTCTAATGTGACTGATAATTTTCTAATAGGTATTTTATATTGTTATTATTTAAAAAATTATGTTATAATTTAATAGAATACTATATATTTTGAATATTTCAAGATCAATGAATTTATTATTATCTATATATTATAAATTTATTTATAAAATAATGTTATTTTCATATCACGTTTATGAGTATGAAAATGTTAATTATATCAGTGGATTTTTTTAAATGGTTATATGTTAGGTTTTTTTCATAGATAACAGAATTAATTTCACTGAATATATAAAAAAAATTAGATAAGGAAATTAAAATTAACATTTGTTTCAAAAAAAATTAACAACATATATTATAGATGATGAAATAGGTATAATACTATAATATTTTCATTTATCATCTTAAAGGGGTTTCCATAATTCATATAAAAATAAATGTTTTCATAATATGAAATAAATTATCCCAAAATAAAAAATTCTATGTTATGTTTTATCATATCTTCTAATAATAATCATAAAATTTTATTATTATATAGAAAAACTAGAAAATACAAAATTCAATGACTGAAGTTAAAATTTAAATATACGATGACTAGAGTTTCAAAATATTTCATTAAATCCAAAGTAAATTTCTATTATGTAATTTTTATAGATAATGTCTCAATATTTGATGAGTTAGTGGAAATACCAAACAATTTATCATTAAACATTTTGATATGTATAAGGATAGTTTTTTTTAAATTTTTTTTAAATAGGATATAAAAACATAATAATTGTTATATAACTGGTGAATTAGTTGTTTTGGGATTTATGTAACATATATTATCTTTTATAGAAAACTAGAACTACGAATAGAATGAATTCAAGTCGGAATTCTATAAACAAAAACATACAACTCTATTCTTTATCATAATCTCTTATAAATAAATTCATTTTACAATAATACTATTAATATCATAATTTATAAGAGTTTTTTTGAATAGTGTACCTATACATATATAATATATCATAAAAATTAATTTTCTTATATAATATATTATGATATCATGATATTGTATATTTTCTATATGTTCATTATGTATTATATGATATGTTTGTGTCATAGTGATTTGTTAATTTTATCAAAAAATATATTTATTAGTCTATCAAAAAATTTATGTGATGATGCTTGAATAAAAAAACATCGAAAACATTAAAATTCATAGGATAGTTAAAGTTTCTATGTTACATGAGATGCAATAAAATAAATTAGTTTTAATTTTCCAAAACTTATAAGTAAATTCATAAGTAATAGACATAGTTCATGAAGAATCTATGTAGACTAGTTAAATGAGTGGGAACATTATTTTTAGTGTGTCATATTCTCTTATATTCCTTTTTTCATTAAAAACCCCAGCTAAATTTTCCTTCTATAATATTCATTATATTAGAGACACAAGTATATGATGCATAATGAATAATTCCACCATGTTTATTGTTGATTCAATTCTGTCTATTAATATCAATTTTTTAAGAAACATAAGGATATTCCATGGTGATCAAAATCATTCATTTAATGGAGTGGATGATAGATATACTCTATAAGTAATCATATACTACTTCATCATTCTAAAATTCATAACATTTCTCTTTCAAATGTATTGATTTATTAGTATTGTGTATTTTTCATTTCAAATTATTTTATTACATATTAATATGGTCCTTGTATTAATTATATAAATCATAATATTAATTAATTTATTTATTTATAAGATAATTTAAAAAATATAGTTTTTGGAAATTATAATAATTTTAATATTTCTAATAAAAAATTAAAACATAAAATTTTAAATCATTATATAACCCTATAATATGATATGGAACAATTTTATATATTGATTCAAATAAGGACCCTTGGTTTTTTCTAGGCCAGGAAATAAAAAATTACGCTAGTTTTTTTCATTCTATAACAATTCCTTTAGTTTCAAAATAATAGTGACCTTTTATTATTTCCATATCATTGTATATCATACAATATAATATCATATAATATTGGACTAATTAATAATTGTTTATAAATTTAGAATGTTAATGTATAAAATTTAATGCATGTTGGTCTATCAATAATGTAATATGATTGGTCATTTATAAATAAAAATTATTTGTGAAAATAAATTATCATTAATTTTTCTTCAGTATTAATTGGATGATATAGTTTGTCAAAAAATTATAATTATAATTCCAATTTTTTTAGATATGTATTTTTTATAATATGTATATAAATTAGAAAAAAACAGAGTGTTTCTAAAAAATTAATTTTATTGACTTTTAATTTTACACATATTATTGAATATAATGTCTTAATATTAATCTATTTTTTAAAATTTATACATAATTACTTATGATATGGATGTAAAATTATTAGATGGAAATAACATGTGTAATTTTATGGCCTTTCAGCATTCGAAAATTTCGTAAAATATAAATTGAGTGTATAATAAATTTTGTGAGTCATTCCAAATAAATAACTTGATAAATTTAAAACAATAGAGAAATATTTTGAAATTATTTAATCCTTAGGAAATGTGATATAATATATTATACGGTCAATGGTTTAAATAATATTATTATGTGATATTTATTAATTTAAATTTATTCGTAAAATATAAAATGAAAAATAATATATTTATATTTTATGAAATATCATATATTAATGTAAATTTTTTTTATAATAAAAAACATAATGGATTTCTTATTAACATTAAATTTAAATTACCCATTTATGTAAAAAAATGTTCATAATAAATTATATAGTGTTATCCAATGATGATTTATGAATTGTTTAGAAATTAAATGCCATGTTTGTAAAATATATTAAATAATTATTTATTTCTGTGAAAATATAATCATTTTATTATAGAAAATAAATGTAGTTTGAAAAAAAAAATCCTTGAGTAGAGACCAGTTTTGGTTTCTTCTAGTCGATCCCCCTTCATATATCCAAATTTTAGGTGGTTACATAGAAATTGCTATCCATAATTTTGGAATATTTGATGGTAGATTCAACTAGAAGGCCTGATGTCATCACCCACTTTTACACAGATACCTGGAAAATTGAAAAAAAAATTGTAAAATCCTATTGCATAACTACACCTTGTTATTATCAAAAAATATATGCTTCACCCACACAATTGCTTTTCACTGACCAACATTGACAATCAATTTTGGTTAAAAAATAAAAAGAAAAAAACACGACAAAAATCCTAAGGAATCGACCAAAATAGATTATTAATTTTACATTATGACAAATAAAGATGTATCCAAAAATGTTCACAAAAAATAGATGAATAATTTCATCTATCAAAACACTATAAAAATATATAGAAACACATTTGATGAATTGATTTATTGTAGTCCACTACACAGTTTGATAGTTCTATCCCTTCGAAAATATCATTATATACACAACACCATCATCACAACAAGGACTACATTGGAAATTATACAATGACCACCCTCATTGAAAGAACACCAAATTAGAAGTGTCTCACTCTACCAAATAAATATGTTTCTTTTTGAAGTAGGGGTATATCCCATAGGAAAATTGGAGAAGAAAAAAAATCAACGAATTTAAAAGGATTATTTCTTGTTATGTGATTTATGAATTTACAATGGAACGATGAATTGAAATTACCATGTTAATAAATTAAGAAATATACAGAAAAATAACTGTTAGAAAATAAAATAAAAAATATTCATGTTTTTATTTTGGTTTTAATTAATTATAAAAGTCATTCTTGATTATTATAAATAAAATATGAAATTATTTTATAGTGGGGAATGAATTCAATTATTATATCACAATATCATGTAATAAAACATTATGTTGTGTAGAAAAATTACTTGGTCCTATAATTAAGCTCATTTTATAATTTTTCAATAAAACCCCATATTATGTGGAAATTCATTCAGTTAATGTTCATGGGAATTGATGATGTAACTCTTATGATTTTTTATGAATGTTTAAATCTTCATCAAAGAAGAAACAAATGCTAAACATAAAAGAAAATAATTATATAGATTATAAATAAACACATCAATATATTCTGCACATGAAATTAAATTAAATCTCATCCACTATTTCATTAAAATCCAAACATATATCCTTCATCTTTTAATGAAAATGATAATGGAGAAATAGTTATGTATGAAATAAACCATTCCCATTAAAATGGGAAGGGAGAATGGGATAGTAAAAGAGGAAAATTAGAATGAATAAATAAAATAAAACACCTGATGGAATTAGAGAATGATCAGGTTTCCATAATCATAGAACCAACCCACATGAATAGCCAACCCCAAACAAAGAGGTAATATAGTAAAATTTTAAAAAATAGATTACAGGACATGTGCTAAATGTGCATTACATTTTTAGTTGGGTCATTATTTCCTAATATTCAACACCTATGGGTATACAATTATGATATACTTTGAATTATTAACAATAAATTAATGTTTGGAGGATGTATACAACATGCTTTGCTTATGTATTTGGTTTGTAGAGTGTGTTTTTACAATCAACTAATTATGGGGTGTTGAAAAAAGGTTATCTATATTTTGTATATGGTGTGTCTTTTTTGGTTTAGGAATTTTGTGTATTCTTAGGTCAGTCAAATCAGTCCTCATGTAATTGTTCATGAATTGTCCCAATTACATACAAATCATGTAATTTCAGATGGTGACTTGAAATTATAATGATATGTTAATTATAATATAAAATCATGAAAGTAATTCATTAACACTAAAATTCACCATTTAAACCAAATAAATACATATATACCTTTAAAATATAATTTATACATAATTAAAAACCATAAAATTATTAATAATAGTTCAAAGACATCAAAATACCCCAGTTATAGTCATTTTATTTCCCTCATGATAAATATTAGAACTATACTAAACTGATTCTAGACCGAAATAGATAAGTATTAAACTAATTATAGTTATAGAAATATAATAAAATATTAATATTTAAAAATGAATATTAGTACCTTAATTTAAAATTATTATAATAATTCTTAAAATATAATTCATTTTATCTAATTTACCCATTTTATTTTTTTTCTAATATTTTTATAAATTAACATTCCAATGATGATGAACCGTTCATATAAAAGAAATCATTCATCACAAAATATCATGAAATTTATTTATACACGTTATCATTCATATTTATCCTATAAATAGGGTTGAAAATAGTACATATACCAATTTATAGTTTAAAAAATCTTAAAGGATTTCAATAGGGTTGTGATGATTTTGATACTAAGGGTATGTGGTTTTTTCCAGTGAAAAATAAACATACAGGATTAAAAAGGAAGATGAATTAATTAATGATAAAAAATATATTCACTATAAATATTAACAGATAATTACTCTAATTCAAAATATCTCCAAACACCAGTTGACCATTTCATTCAATTTACAACACTAGTTTGTAATAAAATAATAAACATATTAAATTAATTTGTTCCCACCTCTATAAATAATAATAGTTTTTGACACTATTATTATTAATTATATTTTCCATTCTTATTTTAATAGAAAAAATATATAAACACAAGTAATTGTTTCGCGAACCCTTTTAACAACATAAAATTGGGAATATTCAATTCCAAATAATTTTATGTGTTCTCACAAAAATGGGTTTATGGGGTTCAAAAATGATCATCTGAAAGGATTGGTATCGTGGTCCTGATGAGAATGAAATATCAATATAATAAAACAGTAATTTTAATGTTGTTATAAATAATCAGGGTTAGATAAAAGTGATTATAATGGAGAATAATTATTTAAATATTACAAATATCTCGTAAAATATGGTTCCAAATAGAAATATAAAAAATATGAAAGTACCTATTTGGATGTGGAATAAAAATACGTATTTTATGGTTATTAAATGAATAAAAAAATCATTTTCTTAATTTCAAATTTTAATAAATAAATATAAAAATTAAAAAAATATCATTAATTGTTTTAAATAAATTTAAGAAATAAAATAAGTGTACAATTGTTATATATTTTACCTTGTTTTAATTATATATAATCAAAATTAATCAAAAATTTGATCCATTTTAAAATATATCATCTTGGTAAAAATTTCCCCAAGATTATCTAAAGGGAAAATGAGCAGTGTAATGGTGAGATTCAACCCAATATACATAATATGGAACTTGGTCATCCAAGTGTAACACAAGGTAGAAAATGGGAGTTAAAAAATGAAACACTAGACCAAACCATAAAAATTGAGTGGTGAAATAATTAAACCTAATAAATATAAATTAAATAAGTGAAAAAAACACACTCTTTTTTAGTGAAAATATATAATCATAAACTCATGTAAATAATTTCTTAAGGAAATATAATTTCTTGAGAATTCCATAATTCTCCAAATACTTATGATTTATGATGCAACTGATAAATTACGATAAATAAATGAAAATAATATCATTAATAATCTCAAATAGATGAACATAATAAATAGTAAATGATAGAAAAAATCATATAGTATACTTATAAGAGGAATTGCATGAAATTTTGGAATCTTATATGGGATAGAATTAGTAGTGGGATATAAAGAAATGTTTTTAGAATGAGGTGATTGTGCCCTTCTAGTGGGATCATGATGACCAAGGTTGGTAGTATCACACATTTTATCTAATATTTCAACTACATATTTAAATATGATGGTGGAAATTATGGTCTTTATTTTTGAATGTTGTGGGTATAGATGATGGTCTGATTGAGACATAATCTTACAACCATAATGTTAAATAAATAATTTCATGCAAGACCATACATATTCTAATATCCTCACTATCTATTTGATGAAATTTTCTCTAGAATCTAGGATGGAATGAACCATAGGTAATAATATAGTTTGGATAGAGGTTCAGATTAGGATGACACATTAGTGGATGTTGTGATTGGGAAACAAGGTGGATATGTAGATGTATTGTAAATGTACATAGATAATGTGACTATATGAAGAGATAGTTGGAACCCTAAGGGAAATACTCTCTCAGGGGAATCGGTGTCATATTTCTCTCTATAGCTTCTATGAGGTTCTTTTGTATAGGCTTGTCAGTTATCCACCATCTGTTCATTTCAATTATGAATATTCATCTGAATGTCAATCCACTAGAGAGAAGCTAAGAAAATATAAGTTATAGATGTTAAGAAACCCCTAGAATGAGTGGAGAACCATGTATAATAATAATAAATAGTTATATTTACCTAGTCGCCATTGAAAATTACATGAGATTATGAGGTGAATAAATATGGGAGGTCAGAGTTGTTGTGATGGACAATAAATGTGTAGACCATTGTATTACTTTTATAAAAAGATCCCATATCCTATTGTCGTTGTCATATTATATAGATATAACATTGATGGACAAATCCTAGGGTATCGTAGAAGATTAATGTTTTATATTTTGATATTGAATAATAAAATACACAGGGTATAACATACTCCCACCACACATTAATAAGGTTTCAACAAAAGGAAGGTTGTGGGTGATAATAGGGGGTGGGTGGAATATATGGCAGTGAAATCCACACCCTCACCTAAAATATTCTAATTTATGTGAAATAACATAAAATTAATGGGAATTATAAATTGATGGTGAAGTTAAAGAACATCTTTTGATTCACCAAACTATCAAAATCAACATTGAATGTAAAATTCAAAAATATACTTCAATGTGTCCATGAACTGAACTGAATAACATTGGTAGTTTGAGGTGTGGCCTTGGAGTTCATCAATCAACCATTGAGACTTAACCACAGAAGAATAAACATTTAAAGGAACATAACTATCGAATACATCATATTTCATGAAAATATCTATTGTTGGTTGATGTATGGGTGTATCTCATAAACACAAAATACATAGGTGTGGTTGAGGTGGTCTCAAAGTTTGATGTGGTTGTGTCTATGATACATTGGTTAAAGTGGTGGCTCATTCTTCAATGAATATAATGAGGCATGTATTTTTAAGGTATATAATGGAATAGTTGATATAATAAAAAATTTCTAGGATAGAAGATGTGGAGAAATAAAATTCAATGATGGGGGTTATGATGCTGAATGGAAAATCAATACATTATCATATAATAATTGACATGAACTAATTATTTAGTTTCTTTCTACTCTATAATGATTTTTATTTCCCCCTTCCATTTATATTTATCCCTATCAACCATGATCTAAATGTTTAATAGGGCAATGAAAAAAAATTAAAATGTAAAAGGATGAAAGGAAAAATTTATAAATTACATGAAATTCAAACTAAATTCCAGGTTATAAGATCTCATTATTTTTTTAGAGGTGTTTTAACCTATTTCATTAGAATTATTTTTCTTTGTTTTAAGGATTATTTTTTGGGTCATAACATATGTAAATTTTTATAAATATTTGGAGTATTTTGGAAGGAAGATATTATTTTTATGGTTTACTCATTGTTAAATAAAGTGTGTATCCAATGTATGCAAGGATTTCATAGTTTTCACATAGTATGAGTTGGGTTAAACAATGTGTACAACATTGTCTCATGGTTTACGCGGGGTTAAATATAGTGTGAAGCCTATGTGGGCATTTGATTAATGGTTTGTGTAGGGTTAGTACTAATCATGTGACATGGCCAAACTAACAATGCATATTGAAATTAATGTTATGAAAATTTATATCAGAATCTCATGAAACACCATATTTACCGCAAAGAAACCAAAGCTCACCCCGAATAAAATAATCTCAATTTTTAGGCCCTCAGAGAGTTTCCTAAGGCTCTTGACCTCCGTTCATTGTGGATCAATTCCTAGTTATAAGATCTATATCTTACAAGGTATGTAGATTCTTCCCATATAATAACCCATCTCACTTCTATTATTCTCCCATTATTTTTGGAAAATTGTTAGCATATATTTTTATAGATCTTCATCTATTTTTATTTAAGCTAGATATATGATATTTCATTCTAGGTCTATAATTAAGATATATTATTTCATTTAAATCGTGGATCTAGAAACTGAATCATTATCTTGTTATTCAAAGCATTATTTATCACTCCTTATGAAATTGGGGTTTTTTGTTTAGATATTTCTCATCAACAAATTAAATAATAGATTCATGATCTCATTATTTTTCATTATTCCACTAAAATTCGGGCTTTGCGCTAGAGATGTTTCTTCTTAATCATTCTTGAGTTAGGTGTTCTATTATAAATATCACATAATAATGATTTAAATTACATATATGTAATTGCAGAATTTCTATAGTTGAATATAAAATTGAATTTATGAATTGAATCCATTCATTTGGTGAATTAATTTATTACGAGGACATGAATTTTATAAATTAATTTTTGGATTGAGTTATGATAATAGGAATGATTTTGAAATTTTTGATTGAATAATTAATGGATGAATTGATTATTGAATTATTTAAATTATTGGATTTTAGAAATATTTAATTGTTGATTTAATTATTGAATATTTAATTGTGATGTGGAAAATGTAACTGTTAATTAAAAATATGTTGTTCAATTGTGAATATGAATGATTAATTATTGAGAAAACTTTATAAATGTGATATTGTTTTAATTGATATAAATAATTTTTTAATTTATTATAAATATCATTAATTTATTGATTGAGATAATAAATTTTGAAATTAATTATGCAGTTATAGATATTTTCGAACTTAATTAAGTAATTTTATAATTAATTGAATTTAATGGGTGGGATTATAAAATATTGATGTGGGATAATTAATTGGTGAAATAATTATTTTGCTAAAGTGATTGTTGAAATTGAATAATCAATTAATGAATTAATTATTTTCATAGGGACAATTAATTAGAGAATTAATTTTTGGAGATTGTTATGATTACCAAATTGATTGATATATAACATTTAATTAAAAAATTATTTGAGGGTATTGAACTGATTGTGATAAAACAATTAATTAATGAATTAATTGGGTAAATTAAATAGTTTATGATGGGAATTATTAAATAGAATAACTAATTAAATTTTTTTATTTGATTATTTAATTATTGAATTAGATAATGGGAATAATTAATTGATTTTCTAATTAATAAGGGTTTTGTGATTACTTAATTATTGATTTATATAAAGTTATTAATTAATTATTTAATTAATTAATGGTATTTATTTTAATATTTAATTATATAATTAAAAAAAGTGATTAATTATTTGATGAATTAATTAATGGGATTTATGTGATTAATTAATTGTTGAATTAAATAATTTATTAATTAATTGATGAATTAATTAAATAATGTTATGTGATTATTTAATTGTCAATCAAATAAAGGAATTCATTAATTAAAGAATTAATTAAAGGGGGTTATGGGATTATTTAATTGTTGAATTAACAAAATGGATTAATTAATTTAGGAAATAATTAATTATAGTCATGTGATTATTTAATTGTTTAATTAAATTAAGTGATTAATTAATTTCAAAATTAATTAAATGAAATTTTCATATTATTTAATTATCGAATTAAATAATGTAATTAATTCAATTGATGAATTAATTAATGAAGGTAAATTTGATTATATAATTGATAAATTAATCAATATGATTAATGGGGTCAATTAATTGTGGAATTAACTAAGAGGGTTGAGTGTTATTAATTAATTATTGAATTAATTAATGAAATTATTGTAATCCATTAATTTTTTAATTAATTTGTCCTTTTGTGGTGATAACTAATTATTAAATTAATTAATTGATTATCGATTTGGGATAATTAAATGTGGAATTGATTCTATGACATTAATATTTTAGATCCTCAATAGTTTTTCTTATATTAATTCTGAGATTTTGTGATTTATGAATTGTATATTAAATTTTTGAATTATTTATGAAGTATTAAGATTATGAATGAGATAGTTAATTATGGATTAAATTATGGTATTTTGATTTCTTGGTTATTGATTAATTAATTAGAAAATTAATTAACAGTATTGTCATTCTTAATTAATTGGAGAATTAGTTAATATTTTTTATGTGATACAGTAATTGATAAATTATTAATAGAATTGGAGTATTTACTACATTGTTGAATTAATTAATATTTTTGATGAGATTAGTTAATAGTTAGATTAACTAATGAAATTGTGGTGTTAAACTAAATGTGGATTTTAATGAAAATTGTGATAATAATTAATTGATGAATTAATGTTGTGTAAAAGAATGTGAACATGTTTACTATAATTTAATAGGTATGAATGGAAACATGATAATTCATATACAAGTAAAATAATGGGATAATTTTCTTCCAGTTTAGAATTATATATGGTAATATTGATATTATACTTATGGTTAATGGAACCGGAAAATTTTCATTCAATTAAAATGTACACATGGTTACATAAAATTTATCCTTACGAGTAATGTAATGGGAGCATCATCATTTAATTGACAAATATACATTATAACCTGATCATTATATTTATGGTTAAATAAATGGGAACATGGTAACTATTTTGTCTGACTTTTGAGTGTTAAAATAGTCATTTAATAATTAATTTAATATTTTTAAAATGAGAAATTTTGTTTGAACTTAGGAATGGTGACAAAGGAACTCTGCAATATTTCCTCACATGAGACTACATCAATCTGCCTCATGAGTCAAAATATTTATTAAGATGTGATATCAACTATTAATACTAATGAATTGGCATTATCTAAATTATATATCAAGATATCATATTACCTTTAAATCTGTAGGCTCTATCATGAGAGGCAGCTAGAATAAAGAAAAAAATTTCTAGGAAAACATGAATTTAATATAGTTAAATGATGAATAAATTCTAATATGACGACTATTTACTTTTGAATTGTACTTATTCTATTATATAATTTCAAAATCTACTGTCTTAATGGATATTGTTTTAGACACTATTGGTTGTAAGAAATTGAGTTTCACTCACACCAATCGTGCGATTCCTAATCTTTACCTGATCATAATTCATGTTTTCTAGATAGGATAATAGAAAATAAATTATTTTTGAGGACTGTTTGTGATGAAGCTTAGATGAGGGAACTATACCTAGTTTGGGACCCTCTTGGGAGTTTTCATAGTATTTACATTTGATTTTTTAATTTTTAAACTTGACACTTATATTAACATGGCATATAAATTATTTAGGTTTGACTTTTATTTATTGTTTTTATCATCTTCTGATTCAATATAATTCTAGATATGTAAAATAATTTGGTTATTTTTTTGTTTAAGTTGGTGTATTACTATAATAATGAAAAAATAGTTTATAATCTCCCCATTATTAAATTATAAAACCATTGCTACAATTTGACACCACTTGCATTATTGGAGGCACACTTGAGGTCATGTGGTGAACCGGATCGAGGTTCTAGTGTGTGGAACCCGAGTTGAGATGTTACAACGTGATATCAAAGGCCATTTTTTCCCTTCTTATTTCTAATTAATATTTCATAAATTTAAAAAGGTGAAAAGAATGATTTGAGGGTTCGTAATGTGGTCATGCATGGGTGTAGCTACCCAATGTATGGTTGAGAACCCAAGTTCCCAGGGAGGGATTTCTTTTATTACTATTTCTTTTACATTTGAATGTTATTTAACACTTTGTGATGCACTTTTTTTGAGATTTCATAATTGTTTCATATTTTTTAGATATTATAGGATTTGAATCATATCTCAATAAGGAAAGAGAGTTGAGTATGGAATAATCATTCTATAAACAAATTATTATTTCATGACGTGCATTATTTTAGTAACAAATGAAAAATGTTTTTTGGGAATATTATTCAACTTGAACAATTTTTCAATTCTTGTGAAATTAAATAGGAAATGGTTCCTAACATGATATTGAGAAAGATTCTAAACGATGCATGATATAAATAAATGTGAGTATGAATGAGAAAATTTAATAATGATAACGAGTAAACACATATTAACCAGGATTTATGTGTAGGATGGTTATGGGTAGTGGCAGGGCCTCAATTTTACATTGTTATCTGAAAAACGAGGAAGGGATTGATAGTGTTTTATGTAAATTCATCTTAACATTGTAAATGTTCAGAATTAAGAATCCATCGTTTTGTTCATTTTTAAACTTATGTGGTTATTCTGGGTAAAAATAAATCTCTATTTTGAGAACTTGTTTGTGAGTTGTGCAAGGGACCTTCTATTTTTTATTATTGTGGTGATTTGTGGGTGGGTAAAGAATCATTATACATTAGGTATATTATGTTACTTACATAGTATGAGCAACATTGGTAATGGAGGAATTGTGGTATTGTTCCCCAACTAATTATTAGGATAAATTTATTTATATTTGATCACGTTACCTACCTTAACATCATCCAAGGTACACTGAGAATGATCTGGCTTTACACCTAGCTACCTGAATGAGTTTGGATTGATATGGGATCCCGCATTTTTTTTATTTTAAATATGTATACATGGTGTTGGATAGTGGGAGGCATTCCATAAAAATATTATAAATGAGATTATGTATGGAGTATTTTTTTATACTTCTAGAAAAGTTATGTTTTGACATGGAGGTGTTATATATACGTCTATTTTATGTGGCTATGATGGAAAGTATTAGTGAAAATGTTGGATGGAGTTCGTTTGATTGTTGGGAATGTTGAGTTGGGAAACACAATAAGTATGTTTTGAATATTGATCTTGAGGTCAATGCATCCTCCTAAGATCATTTTATTCATGAGTTTGATCATTTTGAGATAGTTTTCTAGTGAAATTACACGATGTTAGTTCATGTATTGTGGAAACATGGACATGTGTAGGAAGAACCATAGTGTCAAGGCCAGTTTTCTTTTTCTTTTCGCGTCATGGTATTGATCCAGTTCATTGAAAATCCCAATCCATTTCATGGTGTTGGGTGAGATTAATTTTGAGATTTGAACTACCATATATGACTAATCACCATAATTTGGGTTACACGTTTCTTGTTTAAGAGTTTTTGGAGAGATGTTGGATACTTCAGGATTTGGGCCAATCGTGATCCCATTTCTATTTTCAAAAACCAAATTTGATTCTTTTATAACTCCTTCTGTCAATAATTTTCACCAATTACACTTCTTACATTTCCTCCACTTACATATTCAATCCTCTATATCATTTTTTACCCTTTAAGAATTCATAATCTCCATGAATTTGGGTTATTTATTTATGTATTGGGCCAGCCAGTGGGCTAATTTCCAATTTTAAAAAAATATTTTTTTTCCTTTATATATTTTTCTTTTTTTAAAATTTTTCTATTATTCCACCTCCCAATCTATGAAAAACTTCCTTTCCTCACTTCCATTATCTATTTTACCTCTTTGGAGATCATTTGAATCGAATATTAAAGAGAACATTCTTCGGATTCCTCAAATCCTCTATAATTTAGAACATAAATTGTTTCATACATAAATTATTCAATTTGTGAAATTTTATTCACAAATATATTTTTCATGGTTCTTCTAAACCTTAGTGGCCTCTAAAAAAAGTTACAACTCATTCCCTTATCTCTATTGGTACATATCTAATGGAACACGAATAGTTTTCTAGTTTAAAAGGTATGATTCCTACTCTTTTATGCTCCCTATTCTTCCTCACTTCATTATTTAATTGTTTTATAATCTCCCACAGTCAATATCAACCTCTGGTTAGGTTATACCATGATTTTTTATGGGTTTATTGTTATTTTGGGCTTTTATTTATAGGTTTAGGGTTTGTAAACCCTCAGATGGTGATACTAGGTGTGCGTTCCCATTACGTCACAGATTTAATGTAGGATATCCCTTGAACATGCATTCATCATTTAAGTATCATCATTTTATTATCGCTAACATCTGACAGATATCATTATTATTATTTTTTAACCTTTGGATAATTTTCTCGATGTGAAAAAATGGTTGTTTAAGCCATGTTTTGTGAAAGGTATTGTTATTTTTTCATAAAATTGCACTCCATGTGTTTTTTAATTGTTTTTCTATCTTTTTCAATTGTTTTAGAAGGCTTAGAACCTGTTTTATGATATTTTGAACATGATATAGTAGGTCAAATAATATATATCTTGAAATTTGTTTTTTATTTGTTTTTTTGTTCTTAAAATAAAACGTTTTGTTTAAAAAGGGCATGTCATGTGTTCAGTAAATTGCCTGGTTGGATTTTATGTGTTATGTGTGGTTTAATAATTATTATTTTTGGATTTATAAATGAATTGAAATAATTAGAAATTTTATTTTGGGTCCTTATATGGCTTTCCAATATGGATTTGGTTTTACGAGCCAATGGGTTTTGGTTTACCCCATGTTTTTCTCCTAGTTGTCGGAAAATGGCCTATTTCACATCCTTATAAAAATTGTTGTGTTTTGAATATGTAACCTGAGTATTTTAAAGGATTTATGATAGTGTTTTTTCTTCTAAAAATGGTCTTTATACAAATCTTTAATAAAATTGAAATTCATACATTGGTCAAATGTAAGTTTAGAGAAAGG
Organism: Viscum album; assembly: GCA_963277665.1. Classification (NCBI taxonomy): domain Eukaryota; kingdom Viridiplantae; phylum Streptophyta; class Magnoliopsida; order Santalales; family Viscaceae; genus Viscum; species Viscum album. Next base: position 84,413,926 of record OY728151.1, on the reverse strand, counting down.
CATATAAGCATGTTTGAAATTTTTTGGTAAAAATGGTTGCCATGTGTATTTCATGTTCTATCATTTGGGTCCCTTTTATGGTCATTGAAATTTATTTATTAATTTCTTTGGGGGAATCCAAATAATTTCTATGTTTTTTATTGGTTTGTGGCCTTAAAATAGCGTTTTGAATGGATTTTATGTGCATGTCCCCGTTATACTCCTTGAAATTGTTTTACGAAACATTTTAGTGATTTATTTATTTTTAAAAGAAATATGAAGCATGTTTATGGGATGTTTGTGTGTTTATAGTTTGTAATGTAATTTTTATGTGAAAATTTAATTTGATAATATGGGTAACTATATTGAGAAATAAATGGAATCCTGAGTATCTAGGTGGACCGACGCCTACTACTATTCTTGTGATTATATGGGGTTTGGCCCCTGTTTCACACAGCAAGATTGACAATGAAAACACTAATTATAAAATGATGATGATGTTTTTAGGGGACCACTAGGTTATGGTTATTCTCTCTTCTAATTTCTCTTGTGCATGAGTAATGATATTTATTATGGTTACTTTCACCGAGATACAAGGTACATGGGGTTCACAACTAACTAGTGCCTAGGGGTGTTCCATTGAGTTATGATCATTGGCTATTTTGTACTAACCTTCAGAAAATAGTGTGTTTGGTTGATGAATTCAGTAGTGTGTGTGATTTTCGTAATAGTTTATATTCTTTGAAGCAGCCCTTTTGAAAACTATTTTCATTTTGAAGTTACACATCTTTGAAAATTGATACTAGCATTCTTATTTATAAAACATGATTGTTATTATCTCATAAATTTTTAATAGAATTTTTCCTCATTTGGAAAACATACCATTATATTTTTATTTAAAACAACAAATTTATTATCCTTTTATCATAAAAAATTAGCGCTGGGAATATAATATCATGCCAACTTACCGAGTTTTAAAACTCATGCCTATAGTTTTCTTTTGTTTTTATACCTTGTGCAGGTTTCAGCATGATTTTGATTTCCTTGGGAAACATGTGGTCATTGTGTTAGAGAGTGACCAGTGAGGTCACATGGAGTTAGTCTATTATTTTTTTTAGTTGAGTTGTCGGTTTATTTGTACCTTTAGTTTATTGTTCAAATAATGTATAGTTCAATTTTTATATAAATGTATTTTGGGAAGTCCATTTCTTTTCGTTGTTTGTTTGATTGTATATATATGGGTGAAATAGTTCCCTTGTGTACTCTATTGATTCCCTTGGTGGTTGTTACCATCCCAATAGGATTGGGAACACCTATTGGGACTTTTCAAAGGCTGTCTGGGGTGACAGGTTCTGTGTCGACTCAGGATGGTTTGTGAAAAAATGGTATCCAAGTAGGTCATATCTTAGGAGACCTTTCTTTTTAGAGCTCCCTTGTTATTTAGAGGATGTAAAGGTAGATGGATTAGGATTTTTGGGAATTGAGGGGTACGTGTGGGAAGACAATTGCGAACTCTTCCTTGTTCTGATCCTTGGGTTTCCACGAGATGTACGGTTTTATTAGTGTCCTTTGTTCTTGTTTATTGTTTGGTGTTGGTATATAATAAAGGGAGTCAGACTAATGGACTTTGTGATTTCACAGGGCCTGGCAAGCCTTGTGGAGCCGGGGCATGGTCTTAATAAGTCTCTATGTGTTTGTTTTGTGTTTTATATATAGTTGTCGACCATATGGCCAAGTCACCCACTTACACTAGTACACTTTTTCAGTCTCTTGGACCTTTCTTGATTCTGAATTTTTGTTTTGAAAATCCCTATATGAGAATTGTGTAAATGGGTTTTAATGTAAGAATTAGATTATGAAAAGTGAAAAAAGGGGATCCAAAAATTAAATATAATAATGTACTTATAAGTTTTATTTTTTGTTAATAATAATTAAGAAGATGTTGAAATGATTTATCGGTATTGGATTATCCATAATCTAAACTTTTGTTTTGTTGGAAAAAAAGGTTTTGAAAGTCTAAATAATTTTAAAGTGATTCTAAATATTTGAATTAAATTGGGTGTTTTGGGTGGTTGAAAATTGTTTGAATCTAAAAATTTATTTATCATAATTTGTTTTTAGTGGTTGGTGTATTCCTAAAAATGGTATTGGTCTCAATGGACATTATATTATGAAAATATACTTTGCTGAATTTCTGAAAATGAGAAGTAGTTATTTGGAGTATGTTGGTTATTTTAAAAATGGTTTAATATGAAAAGGGGTATGTTTTAATGCAAAAGTATCTTTATAATGTGTGGGATGTTATGTGAAATATTAAAAGGCTTTTTGACTTAGTTTTTAGTATTCCTTTAGATGTTAGACGTTTTTTTGGAATGATGTTGTTTTTTTGGACTTTGTTGTTTTCATGGGTGCTCTCTTGCATGGTTTTATTGGTATCTAGAATTATGGCCTATATGGAATTGTTTTTGGGTGCCTGGGTGGAATAGAGATGTTCATGTGGGCGAGACATGATGAAACAACATTGGTGAATGTGGAAACCCACCAAATTAGATTATTTTTGAAAATTGTTTTGAGCTGAAAAATTGTGGATTTTATTTATGAACCAATGGTTATGTTGATAGTTTTTTCTCTGTATTAGAATTTTTTTTATTCATAAATCTTCCTTGGGATCATGAATCCATAATTATTTTGTATCTTGAGATGTGATCATGTTGGCGGCACTATTTTGGAGTAATGTTTAGTGGGTTTCTGAAGATGTGTTGGATGTTGTGATGTAGCCAGTGATAGTTCTATGTTTGCATGATTTCCAATTGATAAACCAAATGATTCTTTCTCAGGTTTTAAAATCAACATCCACCTCCTCAAATATTTACTCATCTATTTAGTTAAAATAAAGAGATGTTTGGGATAAATTTAAAGTTGTTCCATGTCATGATAATTCCTTTGGACATACCAGTTGTGTTCAGTGATGTTGATGTGTTTTGTCATATTCTTTTTCCATTATGTTCATTATTCAGAGTGAGATAGAATTTTGATATGTGTATATGAGTTCCTATTTATATTGTGGTGTTTTCTGAGAAGGTTTGTTTTTTTGAGTAGGGTGATCCCTTGTACCTGACTGTGGTGTAGCAAATGCTTCAAGATTCAGGGCTCCAACCATTGGCCTCAGAGTGAGGCTTTCAGGCAGTTAGGAAATCTATAGAGGTATTGGGTGCTAGACCAGGATCTTGCTTCTACCATTGTGATGTATTAGTTTCTATGTATTTATTGGGGTTCCAGATTACAATGAATTTCCATTTATCATAACAAGCGTGGTTGACTTACCCCTCACACATTGTCTATGTTTATGACATCAAGGATGTGGGTTTTTGATCAATGTCCCAGTGTGGTCCTCCGATGAAAATCAATTCCATTCTTGGTATTACCTTTTCATAGGTGGAGTGTTTTGGGTAGTTCTTTTTTCCTTTTGTGGTTTCACTGGCATAATTATTGGGTCCCCTACCCTCCCCTCCCCTAGTGGTATGGCTCCAGATCCACGCATAATGTGTTGGACCAGTTCTTAGCCCCTCAGTTCAGCAGTGGGTGGTTTAGATGTTCATGTTGTAACCCTATTAACATGGGTGTGTAGGTTTTTGTGGGAGAGTTTTAGTGGTCCTTTTCTGGTGAGTCCCAATTATAGTTTATTTGGAATTCTTTTTTTTCATTTCTATTTGGTCTCTAATAGTCGGGAGAGCCACTGCGGGTTTTGAAGATAATTCCTCTTGGATTTTTCGTATGGTAGTTGTGATTTAATAGTGGTGAGACGATTCCATCCTCCAACCCACGTCATTGTATTTTTTTGTGTGATATATGATTTTGGTGATTATTGGGTTCATTGGGAGAAGTACCAACAGTCTATTTCATGGCTTGGTTGTGGAGGTGGTGGCTTGATCTTTCCATTGATTCTCCAGAAGTGATTGTGAGTTGGTGTTATGTTTGGGAAAGAGTATTAAGATAAATTGTTGTTGAATTAAATTTCCTTAAATTATAAGGAAGGATTCTATAGATAAGGTAGTCTTAGGTGTTGTTCGGTCAGTTGAAAAGAGTTATGGCTTTCTAGGGGTGGAAAGCTTTAATGCTGGGGAGAATTGTCACACCGGTTTTTTTTTTCATTTCATGTCATGGTTTTGAATTGGTTCATTGAAAATAAATATCCTTTCATGGTGTTGGGTGATATTAATATTGAGTTTTGGACAACCATATATTTCTAATCACCCTTATTTGGGTTCCCCTTTTCTTTTTTAAGAGTTTTTGGAGTGAGGGTGGTTACTTCATGATTTCTGCCAACCATGAGCCCATTTCCAGATTTAAAAACCATATTTGTTTCATTTATTACCCTTGTATTCCAAACTTTTCTCCCATTCGACTTCATAATTTGACTCAAATGACATATTCAAACCACCATATCATTTTTTAACCCTTATGAATTCATAATCATGGTGAATTTGTGTTACTTATTTAGATATTGGGCCAGCCCATGGGCCCACTTACAGTTTTAAAAAATAAATTAGTTTAATTTATATTAATTTAATTTTTTAATATTATTCAATGCTTCTACATCCCAATAGGGTCCAAAAAACATATAATCCCCTCCATTATCTAGTTTACCGCTTTAGAGCTCATTTGAATTGAATATTAGGGAATAAGTTCTCTGGTTTCCTCCAATCATCTAGAATTGAGAAGTTACATTGTTTCATACATAAATCATTCATGTTTTTATGTTTTTACCACAAATTATTCTTTCAGTGGTTCTTCTAGACATTAATATCCAATCTAAGATGTTACAAACCATTACCCAGTCCTTATGTGTGTAGACATATTTAAAGATGTTGAGTTTTCTAGTTGAAAAGGTGAGATTCCTTCTACTTTATCCCCCCTCTTCTTTCACCATTCATTGTTTATTTGTTTTATAAACTCCCATAGTAATGATATACCTAGGTTTATGTAATCCAATGATTTTCTATGGGGGGATTTTTTGTTAGGTCTTTATATGGTTAGGGTTTGTAAACCCTCATATGGTGATAATGGGTGTGCGTTTCTGTTACGCCAAGGATTTGCGGTAGGATATCATTTTCACATGACATTATCCTTAATGTTTCATCAATTTATAATTTTTAACATTATATATATATTTATTATTGTTTTTCATCCTTTGGATAATTTTCTTGGTGTAAAAATTGTTGTTTAAGCCTTGTTTTGTGAAAGGTACTGTTATTTTGTCATAAAACTGCACCCCAAGTGTTTGTTTAAATGTTCCACCATCATTCAAAACTGTTTTGTGATGATTATAACATGTTATTTGGTATTTATAACAATTTATGGTAGTTCAAATAAAATATGTCATGAAATTGATGTTTTATTCCTTGTCATGTTCTTAAAATAAATTTTTTTCTTAAAAAAGGGCATGTCATGTGGTCGGTAAATTGCCCAGTTGGATTTTATGTGTTATGTTTGATTTGAATTTTTTTTTTGGATTTATAAATGAATTAGATGAATTATAAATTTTATTTTTTGGTCCTTATATGTATTTTAAATATGGATTTGGTTTTCAAACAAATGTGGTTTGGTTAAAAACATGTTTTGACCCGAGTTGTCAGAAAATGGCTCGTTTCACATCATTATGAAAATGGTTGTGTTTTGAATATGTAAACTGAGTTTTTCAAGGGATTTATGAATGTGTTTTGTAGTTTTAAATGATTTTTATGCACATACTTAATTAAATTTAAATTTATAACTTGGTCAAATTATAGTTTTTGATAATGTCTTAAAGGCTCGTTTGACATTTTTTTGTAAAAATGGTTTCCAAGTGTATTTCATGTTCTATCTTTTGGGGCCACTTTATGGTCTATAAAATTGATTTATTAATTGGTTTCAAGTATTATAAATCAGTTTTTTTCTTATTGATGGATTTTTGGTCTTTAAAGGGTATTTTGAATGGATTTTATGTTCAAGGCGTAATTATACTCCTTGATATTGTTTTACAAAACACTTTATTAGTTTATTAGTTTGTGAAAGAAAAGAAATGCATGATTGTAGTCTATTTGTGAGTTTATGGTTTGGTAATTTAATTTAATCTGAAATGTGTATTTGATAATATGTGTATCTTGACTGAACAATAAAGGGAGTCTCGGGTATCTGAGTGGGCAGATGTGTACCAGTATGCTGGTGATCTCATGGGGTCTGGCCTTTATTTTTGGAAGCAAGACTGATGATGAAAAAAATAAATAAACAATGATGATGATGTTGTTTTAGGACCACTAGGTTATGTGTATTCTCTCTACTAGTGGCTTATTTTCAAAATAACAAATATTTACTATGGTTACTTTCACCGAGATATGAGGTACCTAGGTTTCACTACTATCAAGTGCCGAGTGGGTGTTCCCATGAGTGGTGCTCATTGGATATTTTTTATTCACCGTCAACATACGATGTGTTTTTTTGATGAATTCAGCAATCTGTGTAATTTATTTAAAAGTTAAAATTCTTTAAAGAAACCCTCTTGAAAAATATTTTCACATTGATGTAGAGACCCATATAGAGCTTGGGACGCCTATACATGCTAATCACATCTTATATTTCGAGGAATAGAGACCCATATAGAGCTTGGGACGCCTATACATGCAAGAGATAGATTGACTCCATAGAGTCCCATCAACGATACTGTATGATCAAGGAGAACACATTGCCTCCTAGTTTTGGAAGGGATTGAAGGAGGTGTTTGGGACTCAGCTATGCTTGAGAACAACTTTCCACCCCGATAATGAAGGCTATATAGAGAAGAACATTTAGGTAGTAGAGTACATGATGCGTGCATAAATCCCCTAGTTTCTCCATTGTTGGGAGGATCACCGGCATCTACTGGAGTTTACATACATCAACATCTACCACTCCTCTATCAGTATGGAATATTTAGAGGTCTTTCACGGGAAACCCTATGTATTTCCAGTTTGCTGGAATGACCCTGGAGACTTAGATCTCATGTGCCCATCGTTGGTGCATTATACTATAGAGAAGAGGTAAGCCATCCAGAAGCATATAAAGACTTCACGGAGCCTTAAAAAGTCCTATTTTGATAGGTGATGGAGACCCATGAAGTTTTAGGAGAGAGATCATGTGTTTCATCAGGTCTCTGATAGATGTGGGATATAATGATTTGGCTGGGGTGGAATGTTATCAATGAAGTTTATCATACCTTTTCAAATATTACGTATAGTGGGTGAGGTTGCATACCTCTTAGATCTACTTCTGTTTTTAGAGAAGGAGCAATATGCCTTACATGTATCACAGCCGAGGAGATACATACAAAACCCATCACACATCATTAATTGGGGAGAGCTAGACGTTGATGATGGGGTGACCTTTTTAGAGTTTCTAGTAGAGATTGATGATCTATAGTAGATGACCCGTTTTGGTAGATCTATTCCTCTAGTGTGTGTTGGGTGGAAAACATAAGAATCTCTAGGAGATAACATGGGAGTGAGAGACTGAGGTTCGTTCTATTACCCTCATATGTTTGGTAATACCTTGGTTTGGATTTCTAGAACGTAAAGCCTTAAGGTGGAGGATAATTTATTATGTTTTAACAATTTTATATTTAGCATATATCTAGAAAAATTTTGAGATAAGAGGCTGAGTCGACTTGCGATTCCATGCCCCAGGGTTCTCAGAATGCTCTGTAAAAAGATGTTATGTTATTAAATAAATTTCATGAGTGGGATTCTGAAAAATGTATGACTCTTAAAAAGGTTCCCAAATCATAAATATGAGGAAACCGTTGAATTCAAGATGGAGGGTTTACCCTAAGTGCAACATAACATTAGTCGTCACGAGCCTCCACTGTGAAATCCAAAAAATGAAATATCCATTTATAAAATAATTAAATAATATTATTTTATTTTAAAATCAAATAACTCTTAATCTGTAACAAGGATTGAAAATCTAAGAATATTATTGAGCTAGTTAGGGTGTTCTTTCCTAATACGGAACCTAACCTTGACCGACGTTGGTTGAGGGTAAAAGTAAAATTTTAAGTGTTTTATAGAAAAATAAAACATACTTAAGAATGTTTATTTTTTTTCACAAAATATAGTCACAACTAAATTTTTACCCAACCTTTTCATTTCAATAATGAAATAGCATAATGATATAGCATCTCATGTATAAAATAAATGATTTTTCATTTCATTAATAAAATATTGTAATGATATGATGACTAAGAGTAAAGAAAATGATGAAACAAATTTACTCCTTTTAGGTGATCAGCAGAGTCATGGGATCAGGGGAAGATGTTGTAGTTTTATATAATGACTTTGAGGAAATTCATTGGTGAATTATGAGTGGCGATGAATGATGATGGATCAAAAAACACATTCAGATCAAATGTCAGTGGATTGACAAACGATGAACTCCTGATTCACCCTTCATCTACGATCTATACAAACATAGTTAATGGTTTAATTCTATGTTATTACTTTTCCCAATTATTCATTTATACATGGTTAATGTGGATCAACTCAGTAACATGTTGATTTACTGATCGACCGTCCTTAGGACAATGTGATTTTGGATATACGGTGATTTATGTGTGGATTATATCATGGATGTTATTTGAACATCTCTCCTTTATTTTATAATGAAACGAATAATGGAAAAATGAAAAAAGATGAAATTTTGATACCATTGGTGTTTGTGGGGATCTCTCTCCCTCCTCACGTTCATCGTAAACTGACCCTGGTTGTCACAATAGATTCGTTCCAAGAGCTTCCAAACATGATCGGACACTCGAATCAATGGAATAACGTCTTGGAGAACATGAAAATGGAGGCCAAGAAATGGGGATCGCCGCAGGACTCATGGGTCAGAAAACAGACCACCCAAGAGAGTTTTGTGGCATGTGAAAGCACACAACAATGGTGACACACACTGGAGGCACGCCGTGGTGGAGAAGGTGGCCCACTACATCTACTATGGGAAGTGATTAGAGGTTTCCAAAAGGCATCCAATGGAAGTTTGACTGATGTTGCTAACTCTAGTAACCCTCTTGACTGTACTTTTTAGAGGCTACACATCATGTACCTTTTTGGTATCATGCATTGTGTATTTCTTTGAAGAATACCTTTGTGGTTTGGGGTCCGTACTATGTATTTTTCTACACACTCCTGCACCAGCTTCACCCACATGATTTGGGTCATGTGGGTATGATAGAAACATTGAAAGAGTTTGTGGTGGACTAGGGCCAAGTGGTGATTAGAGTGACTCTGTAGACGAGATGTGCTTCTGCGGCTTCACACAACTATTTCTATAAAAACATTTTAGGTTGGTTTTTTTGTGGACGAGTTCTAGATATTTTTACTCTATCTTTTCTATTTCAAATTTTCCGGTATTCAGGCTCTATTTACCTTCTGTTCTCCACTATTATAACTTTTATTTATTTACATAGATTATTCACCTTCTAGGATATGTGTCTTGGAGTTCTGTGCATGTGTATAGGTACATAGGAATATCCCTTCCATTTTATTGTGTTATACACACTCAATTTTAGTTTAAATACCCTAGGCTATAAATGGTAGCCTTGGGGTAGTCATGAAATGGGCCCTAATGGATTGGATGGGACAAAATGTGCTCCATGATAGGTTGTAATGGAAAATTGAAAAATAATTATTTCATGGGGAAATTGTTCACCGTACACCAAAAATATATTGGTTCTCCAATAGATTGAAGTGTGTGAGAGTGAATGGGGGAACCCTTATTATAACAAAATATTAGTATTTTTATGATAATGGTGTTATTATATGAACATTGATGAATAATATTTGAGGTGGGGGAAATGAAAATGAATGAAATGAGATCATTGGAAAGCATTACCTTAAAATTGAAGAAAATCTATTTAGTTTATTCCAAAGGGATTCCTTGAAAGGATTTCTGTCAAAATAATGATTCAAGTATAATGGATGGGATTTTGGGAATCTTTTTGGGTAGATATTTTAATAACGAGTGTTTATTTAGTGGTGTGAGTAATGGGGAGAAGTAGTGGCCTATTATTGTGCTGGAGGAGTGGTAGTGTTTTAATATTTTGAAAAAGGAATTCCATCCACATTTTTGGTTTATACCAAAGGGAAAATTTTAAGCCATGAAATGATAGGTTGATATATGGACGACCAATAGCTCTTGAATAATTGTATAGGTTTTTTTGGACCTTATGGTAAAGGTTTATTCCCTTAATAATATTAATTTTTCCTTAATCATTTTAACTAATTTCAATCACATTCGCTAATATTTTTTTTAAAAATGTTTGTCTCATTAGACATTATAAATTATTGTGATTTCAATTATTGAATCCAATTTTTCAAATTCCAATCATAAATTTGGGAGAAAATAATTTAAATTTAATCCCCTTGGTGGGACGATAATACAGGTTTTAAAAGAAAAAATGTTTGAATGTTTTCTATGTTTTATAGTAAAATTGTATGTGAAATTTATTCTAATGTTTTAAATTGTATCGATTTATAAGAATAAGATATAATTTAACTTCATAATTAGTCATAAATATTATTTATCTATTTAAATAAATTATATTTAAAATAAATTTTGAAAAAAGAATAAGTATTTTTAACTATTCATTAAAAAAGATATATTTATGGAAAATATAAAAAAACTCCCCTAATTTAAAATTTATAATTCAAATATGATGTTTAATTTTTCATATTAAATTAATTAATGTGTCAAAATTAATATTTAAAATTTGTTATCCATTATATGATTGTAACAATGATTCTATAAATTTAAAGGATTTATTTGTGAAAATATGTTTCTTTTTATTTTATGAATATCAAAAGTAATGGATAGATATAATAATTATTTTATTGAACATATTTATTGAATTAAATTAATTAATTAATTTCAATTAATTATTTTTTTCAAGACAAAACACTTTTCTAAACAGAAAAATAATAACAATTCTTTTTAATTTCAAATTAGATCATATTTTTCTATATAGTTAATTAGTAATCAATTAATTCATTTTATATTTATATAAAACATTATTGTTCATAATGTTGTTATTTTTTTCATAACCACTAAAATAAAATATTTGTTATATAATATTATATTAAATAATACAATTTTAATAATGCCTTGTTATTTGGTGACACTCTGTCTTGGGCTTAAAACAAAATATTGAGGAAGGTTCCTCTTGCATGTAATGAAATCTATCAAAGAAAGTCACTCTTACATGTGGTGAAACATAACGTAGTGTCGTGTTTACACTAATTTATATTATATATTATATTAATTTATGACTATAATGTATTAGGTTATAGTATTCTCTTTTCACATTGGGTCTTGTGTGGCATAAACAATATTGAATTCAATGTTAAATTTAAGACTTATAGAGTGTTACATGATATTTAAATAGGTTTATGGAATGAATATCAAATAAAATATTATGTATACACATGAAATAATGTTTTTTGTTATGAAATTGTATTTGTAGATCCCTTGGGGTTTTATAGTGATGGTTTAATCCATTCAGATGCCCATTATTCATGAGTATTTGAGATCGAGATTTTTTCATTGAATTTATTTGGGAATGGTCAGTAGTGGTAAGTTGATGACTTTTGAGATTTTTGGTCTATTGAGTTTCAAAATTAATATAGTTACCTAGTAAATATGGGAAAAATGTTCGAATGAGGATTTGGAATAGGCATGGGTTGTAATTAATAAGGGAATATATTGAATTAAATGTGGGTAATAAAGTAGTTGTTATTCATTTAAAATAAGATAAAATAACAAAATAAATGAATCTTGGTCATTAAATCGGTGATGTAAGAGTGTGTTGAAATATGTGGATAAAGGGAATTTTGTTTTTATGCATCTGACTTGGGTGGTGATAATTATTTAGTAGTGGAATCTTTTTGTGGAATATATCATGGGATATTGTAGTTATAACATGGGTTATCTAGTGGTGTTATATGTAAACCATTATACATGTTTTTTTTGTAAAATAAATTAACCATTTATGTTAATATTATTTGTAAACCTGACATTTTAAAGGAATGTTTTTTGTTCAAACATAAAAATTTCAAGTGGGGGATATTTCCTCAATAAATAGAATGTTGAGGGAACATATTCAATATTACACTCCAATCACTATTCTCCATTACACAATAGTATATGGTGTTTGTACCTTGTTAGTGGTTATTAGTAGATGATTATTACATAGTCAACTGTGATCTTCTATTATGAAATTATTTTATATATGTTAGAAGTCGTGCATTGATTATGGAAAAAGGAGGTTCATATCCATTATGTTCATGATGTCCCATTATTAGTGATCAAAGGTATTAGATTTGAAGATTTTGATGATGGATTATCAATATGTGATATGAAATGTGTAACAGCCCGAGATTTTATGAAAAATATTCTTTTTAATTTTATTAATGTCTTGTGTTGTATGCTACACCAAAAGGAGCTTGCACAACACGCATCTTTGACTTGCCTTGCACGCAATCGCAACCTTCCTCGATAGCGTGTGTAGTACGCAATACTAAGTTTCACGAAACAACGATATGCTATTAAAATATTATTAAAACTAGTCGTTATGAATAGTAATAACCACTTTTTAAAATTTTTATCTCTCAAAATGGACTTCGTTTTTGGATTCGGAGTATCGACTTTAGACTAAGGTGAAATTTTGGTACTTTTCGGATAACTTTCATATTTTGATGAATAGTGAAAATTACTAAATTATAATTAAAAACAACGTTTTTAATTGAAATAATTAATAGTGATAAATTATTAATTTGAGTGGTTTTAAAGTATATTTAGAATATATTTTTACAATTTAATACAATGTTGGTCATTGAATGTAATTTCACATTTAAACCAGACATAATCAAGTGTCAATCTTTTGATAGATATTGTTTCTTAAAAACACGCTATTTGTTTTAACAGTGGGATTTAATTATAAAATTAATTAATGCAACTTTTATGTTATGAATTTGGTAAAATAGACTTCATTTTTGAATTCAGAATATGAAATATAGCTTAGGATGAAATTTTGGCATTGTTCTGAAAAACATCAATTTTTGATGAATAGTGAAACTACTAAGTGGTAGTTTAAAAAACAAAATTTTTCATAAAACTTAATTTTACCGCTTCTTTGAATGGAATTTAAAAAATCCGAGAGACACGGTTGATGTCAGTAAGTAAAATGTGGTTCAATGAGATGAAAATAATTGTAGGTGAATAGTAATTTTTTACTTTTATTTACCACGGTTAAAAGTAAATATGGTAATTAAGGATAAGAATGATATTAATATTACCCTAACACATGTCCTAATTCTATTGGACAAGTGTATCTCGACCAAAAACAACCTTAAGTGTAAAATATTATCATTTAGGCCCACTTGGATTAGATTAGGACATTTATTATTATTTAATTCAAAGAAGAGTTAAAAGAGTTAAAATCAAAGTATATTTACTAAAACATTTTTAATATAGGGTTGTACATAAGATAAATTCGATTCTAAATATTCATTAGAGAGATAAAACGATTTCCTACATGATGGAATTTTATTTGTAATTTTTAGACATTATATAATTTAATTTAATTATGACATAACGATGATGCAGTAATTATCTTATTTATGAAATATTGATATAATTGATGTTATAAACACCAAAATAAATGTAATTTGAGACTTTTTATGAATTAAACTAATTTTTTAGGTTACTATGATATATTAGTGTTGATTTAATCAACTTTTTTCGAACATATAATTCTTTTATGACTTTCACAAAAATCATATATCAAATAGTGTCAAAATTGACACAAAATAGTTTTTAAATAAAATATTATATTATTAATTGTTATTTTATTCCTAAAAATCTATGGTTCGGCCAAATGACTTAGATAAGTGTATATATATTAATAATAAACAATTTTGGGTTCGTTTGGCATGTTATAGTAATTGTATTAACCATATAGTGAAAGAAAACAAAAAGACATGGTAAAAGTTAATTTATTTAACTTAGAGTTAAATCTAATTGATAAGGTTAAAATAATACCCTAAACTTGTCTAAATCCTATTGGTTGATACTATTTCGACCCATACCCAGTTTAGCTTCGAAATAAGACCCTTTGGAACCATTATAAACCGGTTTTGACTTTAATATAAAATAATATTTTGAGATATTCCTAAGGTGCCCCTCTCCTCCCTTATAAAAGAGAACCTTCTCCCCCTCCTCCTCACACCAATTTGAGCACTCATGCTCGTCCAACCCCTGAAATTTTCTCCTCTCCACTTCCCTAGAATAATCCTAGAGGTCCTGGTCTTCTTCAAAGACCAATCTTAGTTTCCTAAGTGGAGGATTCAAAGAGGCGTTCCAAAGAAGAGGTAATATCCATTACCGATCTTTTCAATTTCTTTCTTCTTCAACTTCTTCTTCTTTAGTTGTTTCATGATAAAGTAATAAAATCAGTATTACTTACATACTGATATGTTATTATAAATATTAAACAACCCTAATTCACCTTATATCCATCCTACGGAAAAATGAAATCACCGCGCGTGCGTACGTACGGAATACCGTCTCCACGCCGTGGTGTAATCGATTCTCCACCACCACCTTACAAGGATGGGTATAATGGTGTAATGAGTAACTATTTATGATTATTATAAATTAGTATTGATACTGAAATAATATATATATAATCCAATACAATTCCATTATCATAGGAACGATATCATCACTCGTGCGTACGTACGGAATACCGTCTCCACGATGTGATGCGACTCGTTCTACATGATCATCATTACATAGTAATTATATAAATGAATTGAATGAATAAATGTGATATATGTTACACTAATACCGTTCTGGATATAAGTTATCTATAACCATAAAATAAGAATAAGAATTTATTTGGAAAAACACGCATAAGAACAAAAGGCAATAAAGACCCGAGTAACAAGTAACAATGAAATATTACTAACAAGAAGCTAAGAATATAACCATATATGATATAATATCAATATGTATGATTCTGGATTAAGTCAATAACATTATTTAAACCATTATACAGGATCTTCGGACACATACAAAGCAAATCGGACCTAAGGTAAGGGAAATATGACAATCTCATTTTTATCCGAGATTGTTTATTCGTAAGTATTTACTGGGGTGTATTTTATCATCCACATCCATGTTTCATCAATATGTAATATTATTTCCATCCACCTACAATTGTTTAAATCCATTTTTACCCTTCGGTGAGTTTTTAGTAATATGTATGAAAGGAATCTTTTTTCGTTTTTCATACGAGGTACTTTTTGACTTTTCCGAGAAAAGTACAAAGAATGTTTTTTTAACTTATACGACATGAATGGATTTTTAAAACATTATTTCCAAGAAACTTCCTTTACAAGTTTTCAAGTTTATTTTTAATCAACTTCTTATATTTTAAAGTCGTATGACATGTTATGAAAGGAAAAATGTTTTTGAAGTAGAAAGGATATTTTTCTCAAGAATGAAGTTCAAGTATTTTATCAAAATTATTTTCCATCTAAGATAATAAAAGGGTTCTGTTTTTATCCCTATTATTACATTGGTTTGATTATGTTGTGATGGAAATATTTTTATGAATTCCTTTATCTTATATGAATTGTTTTATGATGTCATGTTGTTTAAGAATCCCATTTTTTTACATGGGTTACGCTATGATGTATGGTTTATGACTATGTGGCACACATAAGAAAGGATTCATTATAAGATGGGTGGGACCTATATCTCCCTCCAATGCATTGGGTAATGATTTTATATCTCATGAGATAGACATGGCTGGAACGGTAGGTTATACCGGTTCAGTGAAACATGATTGGAATGAGGGTGACTCGGTTCAGAAAGGGACTTTGTCCACTAAGATAGTCTTGGAAATGAGTCATGACTAAAAAGAAATAATTTTCCATGATTATGTGTTCATGACACAAAGTTTCAAGTTTCATGTTATGATTATGGGGATCTCATTTTCACTTCTATGTTTTGTTCCATGTTAAGAAATTATGATCTCTTTTGAAGGTTATGATTTTCAAAAAGATATGATATGATTTTTATTTCCTTTATTTTCCCTTGCTGAGCATTTGTGCTCACCCTTTTATGTTTTCTTTTCCCCAGTAGATAAAGAAATGTTTTAGGTAAAAAAAAGGGAAGATCTTTATGGGAGATATTGAAGATCTTTCACCACGATTAGAAGATTACGTTCCGAGTTTCCAAAGACACTAAACTATTACGATCCTTGTGTGTGTGTTTTTGTTATGTACCAAGTATTCCGCAAAAGTAATGTAATGTCCATGTACGTCATGTTTCGGGTCTCTACAGTTGGTATCAGAGGAAAGGTTTAGTCAACCTTTGGAAACTAGGATGCGAAAACGTTAGTGAGATCCCTAGGGATATTTCTAAGGTATGTCTAGGGATGTCCCTAAGGATAGGTATACATATAGGATATAGTCCTAGCACTATGGTAACGATCTTAGAATTAAACCTAAGATGTTAGATATTGAAGGTACTCCCCCTTTATTATGTTGTTTTCCCTAGCATGATTTTTGCCTCTCACACTATTCTTTTTGGGTTTTAGACGATGGCTGGAACCCGAAGGAACCGTGTTGATCAATGCAATGGCAATGCAATGATTGTCCTCCTGAATAAACAAATGTTATGGGAGATGGAGTGAAAAATCTTATTGATATCCTTACACAAGCTATAAATCATTCTAGACTTCCAAATTAGCAGAGAAAGGAACAGTATTCTATTGAGTCCTTCATGAGGCAACGTCCACCTTCTTTCAGTGGGACTTCCGATCCACTTGTTGCTGAACAATGGATCAGTACCACTGAAAAGATATTTTCAGTTCATCAATGTTCTGAACATGATAAAGTCATCTTAGCAGTATATCGATTTGAAGGTGAAGATGATCAATGGTGGAATCTTATCAAGAATACGAGGCCAAGAGATGAAATTGAGTCCATGGAATGGGACGAGTTCAAGAACTTGATTTTCAGTAAGTACTTCCCTCGTATTCTTCGAACAATGATGGAAATGGAGTTTCTTGAGCTGAAGCAGAAGGATGATGAATCTGTTGGTATATACGAAGAAAATTTTACAAAACTTGCAAGGTATGCATCTGGCATTATCATCCAACCTGAAAGTAAAGTTGATCGATTTTTCAGTGGCTCAAAACCAAGTCTTCGAAGGGCATTATCTATAATAGACTTTAGTAGCTATGAAGCAATTGTGCGTTGTGCTATCAAGGTAGAAATGGAAGTTGGTTTTACATATCCATCTCATGGTTTTGACAAGAAACGAAAGATGGAGTTCAAGGAGAAATCTCAGAATAATGGTGAAAAGAAGATGAATGTTTCCTTATGCACAAAGTGTGGAAAGAAGAATTGTGGAGATTGTCTTAAAGGGACTAGAAAATTTTTTAAGTGTGGAAAAGAAGGTCATCGAGCAGCTGAGTGTCAAAGTAATAGAAAAAGGGATTCTAATGATGTGAATAAAGCAAACACTGCAGAGAACGCACCACCAACACTTCAATGCTTCAAGTGCAAGGAAATGGGGCATTATGCTAATAAATTCCCTAATCCAAGGGTTAGTGATGATCGACATGCGAAACCGCTTAAGGAAAAGGACAAAGGGAAGTCACATGCGATCACCATTGGTGATGTTGAATATGATAACGATGTGGTGGAATGATTAAGTGTTTATGTAATGGGATTCCAAAATAATGTTGTATCATAAAGTATTGGAATATTTATGTATTGGTCTAATGTGGTATTCAAAGTGATTGAGATATTTTTGGAAATAAGATGATATGAGCATAATGAAGGGAAAATGAGAAAACGAAATGTTTAATAGTATTCATGAGCTCATGATTGATATAAGGACTAAGTGATATCATTGTTTGAGTATATAGAATTTTGAGGATTTTGGTATGTTGAAAGTGTTAAATTTTAACTGCATTCATGTTTTCACTAAGGTATTCTAGAGAATACATGATTAAGGACTTTGAATGTTTGGAATGTGACCAACAAAACATATCTTATGATATATGGGGATCAACGATGGTGTTAAATCTCTGGTAATCGTTTTCACTATGTTATGAGAGTGGACTGCAATATTATGGATAAGCCTAAAGATTGGAATGGATTATGTTGGACATAAGTTAGTATTGTTTAAGGATAGAAGTTTTCTCGATATTATTGATGGGATGTTATAGTTATATAGTTATAGAAAAATGAAAACCTGCAGGACGGGCGATAGCCCATCGCGTCGGACAAGGCTGTTGAAATCGAACCCACAACCGAAGTGCGACTAGCCTTTATCGCCTACCACTGGCCTACAGGAAGTCCCTGTTTCGTAGAAACTAGTTTTATTATATTAAGCTATATGAAATATGATGTATAAGTCCATTTTAGGAACCATATATGATTAATCTCACTATAGATTGACTTATGTATATAAATTTTGCTAACCTTTTGAGACAGATGGAATGACCCGTCATTCTATCACATGATCTTCTAACACTTCACGAATAACAAATTCAACTTCATTTATTTAAGAGATGAAGTAGAAATTGTTCAAGGCACGAACATCAGCGAGATTGTACCAAAATAAAGTAAGTATTAAAACTCTTCAACTTTAGGGAAACGATCTTGAAAAACAAAAATGTTGTCCTAGTGATCTTATATCTGATGAATCAGATGGTACCTTAGATCGTCACAAATTTATGGCATTGTGATTGCTGTCTTTCCCATAGCCATGTTCTCTACCACTCTCCATCAGAACATTATGGTTAGATTTCTCTTCCATATCCATATTTTCACCTATGTGGAAACCTAGTGATTAGTTTATTTGGGTAACTGTTACGTTTCATACTTTTGTTTCTAAAGATTGGTTTTGATATTCTTTTTTACGATGTGGGTTTCTATTAAAGAAACTTTTGAATAGTAAACCATTTATAACCCCGACGAATTTCGAGGGAGAAATTCATTTTAAGGGGGGTAGAATGTAACAGCCCAAGATTTTATGAAAAATATTCTTTTTAATTTTATTAATGTCTTGTGTTGTACGCTACACCAAAAGGATCTTTCACAACATGCATATTTGACTTACCTTGCACGCAATCGCACCCTTCCTCAGTAGCATGTGTAGTACGCAATACTGAGTTTCACGAAACAACGATATGCTATTAAAATATTATTAAAACTAGCCATTATGAATAGTAATAACCACTTTTTAAAATTTTTAGCTCTCAAAATGGACTTCATTTTTGGATTCGGAGTATCGAATTCAGCCTATGGTGAAATTTTGGTACTTTTCGGATAAATTTCATATTCTGATGAATAGTGAAAATTACTAAATTATAATTAAAAACAACCTTTTTAATCGAAATAATTAATAGTGATAAATTATTAATTTGAGTGGTTTTAAAGTATATTTATAATATATTTTTACAATTTAATACAATGTTGGTCATTGAATGTAATTTCACATTTAAACCAGACATAATCAAGTGTCAATCTTTTGATTGATATAGTTTCTTAAAAACACGCTATTTGTTTTAACAGCGGGATTTAATTATAAAATTAATTAATGAAACTTTTATGTTATGAATTTGGTAAAATAGACTTCATTTTTGAATTCGGAATATGAAATATATCTTAGGATGAAATTTTGGCATTGTTCTGAAAAACATCAATTTTTGATGAATAGTGAAACTACTAAGTGGTAGTTAAAAAAACTGAATTTTTCATAAAACATAATTGTACCGCTTCTGTGAATGGAATTTCAAAAATCCGAGAGACACGGTTGATTTCAGTAAGTAAAATGTGGTTCAATTAGATGAAAATAATTGTTGGTGAATAGTAACTTTTTACTTTTATTTACCACGGTTAAAAGTAAATAGGGTAATTAAGGGTAAGAATGATATTAATATTACCCTAACACATTTCCTAATTATATTGGACAAGTTTATCTCGACCAAAAACAACCGTAAGTGTAAAATATTATCATTTAGGCCCACATGGATTAGATTAGGACATTTATTATTATTTAATTCAAAGAAGAGTTAAAAGAGTTAATATCAAAGTATATTTACTAAAACATTTTTAATATAGGCTTGTACATAAGATAAATTCGATTGTAAATATTCATTAGAAATCTAAAAAGATTTCCTACATGATGGTATTTTATTTGTAATTTTTAGACATTAAATAATTTAATTTAATTATGAAACAACGATGATGCAGTAATTATCTTATTTATGAAATATTGATATAATTGATGTTATAAACACCAAAATAAATGTAATTTGAGACTTTTTATTAATTGCACTAATTTTCTAGGTTACTATGATATATTAGTGTTGATTTAAGCAACTTGGTTCGAACATAAAATTCTGTTATGACTTTCACAAAAATCATATATCAAATAGTGTCAAAATTGACACAAAATAGTTTTTAAATCTAATATTATATTATTAATTGTTATTTTATTCCTAAAAATCTATTGTTCGGCCAAATAACTTAGATAAGTATATATATATTAATAATAAACAATTTGGGGTTCGTTTGGCATGTTATAGTAAGTGTATTAACCATATAGTGAAAGAAAACAAAAAGACATGGTAAAAGTTAAATTATTTAACTTAGAGTTAAATCTAATTGATAAGGTTAGAATAATACCCTAAACTTGTCTAAATCCTATTGGTTGATAGGATTTCTACCCATACCCACTTTAGCTTCTAAATAAAACCCTTTGGAACCATTATAAACCGGTTTTGACTTTAATATAAAATAATATTTTGAGATATTCTTAAGGTGCCCCTCTCCTCCCTTATAAAAGGGCACCTCCTCCCCCTCCTCCTCACACCAATTTGAGCACTCAAGCTCGGCCAACCCCTGAAATGTTCTCCTCTCCACTTCCCTAGAATAATCCTAGAGGTCCTGGTCTTCTTCAAAGACCAATCTTAGTTTCCTAAGTGGAGGATTCAAAGAGGCATTCCAAAGAAGAGGTAATGTCCATTACCGATCTTTTCAATTTCTTTCTTCTTCAACTTCTTCTTATTTAGTTGTTTCATGATAAAGTAATAACATCAGTATTACTTACATACTGATATGTTATTATAAATATTAAACAACCCTAATTCACCTTCAATCCATCCTACGGAAAAATGAAATCACCGCGCGTGCGTACGTACGGAATACCGTCTCCACGCCGGGGTGTAATCGATTTTCCACAACCACCTTACAAGGATGGGTATAATGGTGTAATGAGTAACTATTTATGATTATTATAAAGTAATATTGATACTGAAATAATATATATATAATCCAATACAATTCCATGATCATAGGAACGATATCATCACTCGTGCGTACGTACGGAATTCCGTCTCCACGATGTGATGCGACTCGTTCTACATGATCATCATTACATAGTAATTATATAAATGAATTGAATGAATAAATATGATATATGTTACACTAATAACATTCTGGATATAAGGTATCTATAACCTTAAAATAAGAATAAGAATTTATTTGGCAAAACACGCATAAGAACAAAAGGCAATAAAGACCCGAGTAACAAGTAACAATGAAATATTACTAACAAGAAGCTAAGAATATGACCATATATGATATCATATCAATATTTATGATTCTGGAATAAGTCAATAACATTATTTAAACCATTATACAGGAGCTTCAGACGCATACAAAGAAAATCGGGCCTAAGGTAAGGGAAATATCACAATCTCATTTTTATCCGAGATTGTTTATTCGTAAGTATTTACTGGGGTGTATTTTATCATCCACATCCATGTTTCATCAATATGTAATACTATTTCCATCCACCTAAAATTGTTTAAATCCATTTTTTCCCTTCGGTGAGTTTTTAGTAATAAGTATGAAAGGAATCTTTTGTCGTTTTTCATACGAGGTACTTTTTGACTTTTCCGAGAAAAGTACGAAGAATGTTTTTTAACTTATACAGCATGAATGGATTTTTAAAACATTATTTCCAAGAAACTTCCTTTACAAGTTTTCAAGTTTATTTTTAATCAAATTCTTATATTTTAAAGTCGTATGACATGTTATGAAAGGAAAAATGTTTTTGAAGTAGAAAAGATATTTTTCTCAAGAATGGAGTTCAAGTATTTTATCAAAATTATTTTCCATCTAAGATAATAAAAGGGTTCTGTTTTTATCCCTATTATTACATTGGTTTGATTATGTTGTGATGGAAATATTTTTATGAATTCCTTTATCTTATATGAATTGTTTTATGATGTCATGTTGTTTAAGAATCCCATTTTTTTACATGGGTTACGCTATGATGTATGGTTTCTGACTATGTGGCACACATAAGAAAGGATTCATTATAAGATGGGTGGGACCTATATCTCCCTCCAATGCATTGGGTAATGATTTTATATCTCATGAGATAGACATGGCTGGAACGGTAGGTTATACCGGTTCAGTGAAACAGGATTGGAATGAGGGTGACTCGGTTCAGAAAGGGACTTTGTCCACTAAGATAGTCTTGGCAATGAGTCACGAGTAAAAAGAAATGATTTTCCATGATTATGTGTGCATGCCACAAAGTTTCAAGTTTCATGTTATGATTATGGGGATCTCATTTTCACTTCTATGTTTTGTTCCATGTTAAGAAATTATGATCTCTTTTGAAGGTTATGATTTTCAAAAAGATATGATATGATTTTTATTTCCTTTATTTTCCCTTGCTGAGCATTTGAGCTCACCCTTTTATGTTTTCTTTTCCCCAGTAGATAAAGAAATGTTTTAGGTAAAAAAAGGGAAGATCTTTATGGGAGATATTGAAGATCTTTCACCACGATTAGAAGATTACGTTCCGAGTTTCCAAAGACACTAAACTATTACGATCCTTGTGTGTGTGTTTTTGTTATGTACCAAGTATTCCGCAAAAGTAATGTAATGTCCATGTACGTCAAGTTTCGGGTCTCTACAGTTGGTATCAGAGGAAAGGTTTAGTCAACCTTTGGAAACTAGGATGCGAAAACATTAGTGAGATCCCTAGGGATATTTCTAAGGTATGTCTAGGGATGTCCCTAAGGATAGGTATACATATAGGATATAGTCCTATAACTATTGTAACGATCTTAGAATTAAACCTAAGATGTTAGATATTGAAGGTACTCCCCCTTTATTATGTTGTTTTCCCTATCTTGATTTTTGCTTCTCACACTATTCTTTTTGGGTTTTAGACGATGGCTGGAACCCGAAGGAACCGTGTTGATCAATGCAATGGACAATGCAATGATTGTCCTCCTAAACAAACAAATGTTATGGGAGATGGAGTGAAAAATCTTATTGATATCCTTAAACAAGCTATAAATCATTCTAGACTTCCAAATGAGCAGAGAAAGGAACAGTATTCTATTGATTCTTTCATGAGGCAACGTCCACCTTCTTTCAGTGGGACTTCCGATCCACTTGTTGCTGAACAATGGATCAGTACCACTGAAAAGATATTTTTAGTTCTTCAATGTTCTGAACATGATAAAGTCATCTTAGCAGTATATCGATTTGAAGGTGAAGCTGATCAATGGTGGAATCTTATCAAGAATACGAGGCCAATAGATGAAATTGAGTGCATGGAATGGGACGAGTTCAAGAACTTGATTTTCAGTAAGTACTTCCCTCGTATTCTTTGAACAATGATGGAAAAGGAGTTTCTTGAGCTGAAGCAGAAGGATGATGAATCTGTTGGTATATACGAAGAAAATTTTACAAGACTTGCAAGGTATGCATCTGGCATTATCATCCAACCTGAAAGTAAATTTGATCGATTTTTCAGTGGCTCAAAACCAAGTCATCGAAGGGCATTATCTATAATAGACTTTAGTAGCTATGAAGAAATTGTGCGTTGTGCTATCAAGGTAGAAATGGAAGTTGGTTTTACATATCCATCTCATGGTTTTGACAAGAAACGAAAGATGGAGTTCAAGGAGAAATCTCAGAATAATGGTGAAAAGAAGATGAATGTTTCCTTATGCACAAAGTGTGGAAAGAAGCATGGTGGAGATTGTCTTAAAAGGACTAGAAAATTTTTTAAGTGTGGAAAAGAAGTTCATCGAGCAGCTGAGTGTCAAAGTAATTGAAAAAGGGATTCTAATGATGTGAATAAAGAAAACACTGCAGAGAACGCACCACCAACACTTCAATGCTTCAAGTGCAAGGAAATGGGGCATTATGCTAATAAATTCCCTAATCCAAGGGTTAGTGATGATCGACATGAGAAACCGCTTAAGGAAAAGGACAAAGGGAAGTCACATGCGATCACCATTGGCGATGTTGAATATGATAACGATGTGGTGGAATGATTAAGTGTTTATGTAATGGGATTCCAAAATAATGTTGTATCATAAAGTATTGGAATATTTATGTATTGGTCTAATGTGGTATTCAAAGTGATTGAGATATTTTTGGAGATAAGATGATATGAGCATAATGAAGGGAAAATGAGAAAACGAAATGTTTAATAGTATTCATGAGCTCATGATTGATATAAGGACTAAGTGATATCATTGTTTGAGTATATAGAATTTTGAGGATTTTGGTATGTTGAAAGTGTTAAATTTTAACTGCATTCATGTGTTCACTAAGGTATTCTAGAGAATACATGATTAAGGACTTTGAATGTTTGGAATGTGACCAACAAAACATATCTTATGATATATGGGGATCAACGATGGTGTTAAATCTCTGGTAATCGTTTTCACTATGTTATGAGAGTGGACTGCAGTATTATGGATAAGCCTAAAGATTGGAATGGATTATGTTGGACATAAGTTAGTATTGTTTAAGGATAGAAGTTTTTTCGATATTATTGATGGGATGTTATAGTTATATAGTTATAGAAAAAGGAAAACCTGCAGGACGGGCGACAACCCATCACGTCGGACAAGGCTGTTGAAATCGAACCCACAACCGAAGTGCGACTAGCCTTTATCGCCTACCACTGGCCTACAGGAAGTCCCTGTTTCGTAGAAACTAGTTTTATTATATTAAGCTGTATGAAATATGATGTATAAGTCCATTTTAGGAACCATATATGATTAATCTCACTATAGATTGACTTATGTATATAAATTTTGCTAACCTTTTGAGACAGATGGAATGACCCGTCATTCTATCACATGATCTTCTAACACTTCACGAATAACAAATTCAACTTCATTTATTTAAGAGATGAAGTAGAAATTGATCATGGCACGAACATCAGCGAGATTGTACCAAAATAAAGTAAGTATTAAAACTCTTCAACTTTAGGGAAACGATCTTGAAAACCAAAAATGTTGTCCTAGTGATCTTATATCTGATGAATCAGATGGTACCTTAGATCGTCACAAATTTATGGCTTTGTGATTGATGTCTTTCCCATAGCCATGTTCTCTACCACTCTCCATCAGAACATTATGGTTAGATTTCTCTTCCATATCCATATTTTCACCTATGTGGAAACCCAGTGATTAGTTTATTTGGGTAACCGTTACGTTTCATACTTTTGTTTTTAAAGATTGGTTTTGATATTCTTTTTTACGATGTGGGTTTCTATTAAAGAATCTTTTGAATAGTAAACCATTTTTAACCCCGACGAATTTCGAGGGAGAAATTCATTTTAAGGGGGGTAGAATGTAACAGCCCGAGATTTTATGAAAAATATTATTTTTAATTTTATTAATGTCTTGTGTTGTACGCTACACCAAAAGGAGCTTTCACAACATGCATCTTTGACTTACCTTGCACGCAATCGCAACCTTCCTCGGTAGCGTGTGTAGTACGCAATACTGAGTTTCACGAAACAACGATATGCTATTAAAATATTATTAAAACTAGCCATTATGAATAGTAATAACCACTTTTTAAAATTTTTTGCTCTCAAAATGGACTTCATTTTTGGATTCGGAGTATCGAATTTAGTATATGGTGAAATTTTGGTACTTTTCGGATAAATTTCATATTCTGATGAATAGTGAAAATTACTAAATTATAATTAAAAACAACCTTTTTAATCGAAATAATTAATAGTGATAAATTATTAATTTGAGTGGTTTTAAAATATATTTATAATATATTTTTACAATTTAATACAATGTTGGTCATTGAATGTAATTTCACATTTAAACCAGACATAATCAAGTGTCAATCTTTTGATTGATATTGTTTTTTAAAAACACGCTATTTGTTTTAACAGCGGGATTTAATTATAAAATTAATTAATGCAACTTTTATGTTATGAATTTGGTAAAATAGACTTCATTTTTGAATTCGGAATATGAAATATATCTTAGGATGAAATTTTGGCATTGTTCTGAAAAACATCAATTTTTGATGAATAGTGAAACTACTAAGTGGTAGTTAAAAAAACCGAATTTTTCATAAAACATAATTTTACCACTTCTGTGAATGGAATTTCAAAAATCCGAGAGACACGGTTGATGTCAGTAAGTAAAATGTGGTTCAATTAGATTAAAATAATTGTTGGTGAATAGTAACTTTTTACTTTTATTTACCACGGTTAAAAGTAAATAGGGTAATTAAGGGTATGAATGATATTAATATTACCCTAACACATGTCCTAATTATATTGGACAAGTTTATCTCGACCAAAAACTACCTTAAGTGTAAAATATTATCATTTAGGCCCACATGGATTAGATTAGGACATTTATTATTATTTAATTCAATGAAGAGTTAAAAGAGTTAATATCAAAGTATATTTACTAAAACATTTTTAATATAGGGTTGTACATAAGATAAATTCGATTGTAAATATTCATTAGAAATCTATAAAGATTTCCTACATGATGGTATTTTATTTGTAATTTTTAGACATTAAATAATTTAATTTAATTATGAAACAACGATGATGCAGTAATTATCTTATTTATGAAATATTGATATAATTGATGTTATAAACACCAAAATAAATGTAATTTTTAGACTTTTTATTAATTAAACTAATTTTATAGGTTACTATGATATATTATTGTTTATTTAATCAAATTGGTTCGAACATAAAATTCTGTTATGACTTTCACAAAAATCATATATCAAATAGTGTCAAAATTGACACAAAATAGTTTTTAAATCAAATATTATATTATTAATTGTTATTTTATTCCTAAAAATCTATGGTTCGGCAAAATGACTTATATAAGTATATATATATTAATAATAAACAATTTGGGGTTCGTTTGGCATGTTATAGTAAGTGTATTAACCATATAGTGAATGAAAACAAAAAGACATGGTAAAAGTTAAATTATTTAACTTAGAGTTAAATCTAATTGATAAGGTTAGAATAATACCCTAAACTTTTCTAAATCCTATTGGTTGATAGGATTTCGACCCATACCCACTTTAGCTTCTAAATAAGTCCTTTTGGAACCATTATAAACCGGTTTTGACTTTAATATAAAATAATATTTTGAGATATTCTTAAGGTGCCCCTCTCCTCCCTTATAAAAGGGAAACTCCTCCCCCTCCTCCTCACACCAATTTGAGCACTCAAGCTCGGCCAACCCCTGCAATGTTTTCCTCTCCACTTCCCTAGAATAATCCTAGAGGTCTTGGTCTTCTTCAAAGACCAATCTTAGTTTCCTAAGTGGAGGATTCAAAGAGGCGTTCCAAAGAAGAGGTAATATCCATTACCGATCTTTTCAATTTCTTTCTTCTTCAACTTCTTCTTCTTTAGTTGTTTCATGATAAAGTAATAACATCAGTATTACTTACATACTGATATGTTATTATAAATATGAAACAACCCTTATTCACCTTCAATCCATCCTACGGAAAAATGAAATCACCGCGCGTGCGTACGTACGGAATACCGTCTCCACGCCGGGGTGTAATCGATTTTCCACCACCACCTTACAAGGATGGGTATAATGGTGTAATGAGTAACTATTTATTATTATTATAAAGTAATATTGATACTGAAATAATATATATATAATCCAACACAATTCCATGATCATAGGAACGATATCATCACTCGGGCGTACGTACGGAATACCGTCTCCACGATGTGATGCGACTCGTTCTACATGATCATCATTACATAGTAATTATATAAATGAATTGAATGAATAAATATGATATATGTTACACTAATAACATTCTGGATATAAGGTATCTATAACATTAAAATAAGAATAAGAATTTATTTGGCAAAACACGCATAAGAACAAAAGGCAATAAAGACCCGAGTAACAAGTAACAATGAAATATTACTAACAAGAAGCTAAGAATATGACCATATATGATATCATATCAATATATATGATTCTGGAATAAGTCAATAACATTATTTAAACCATTATACAGGAGCTTCAGACGCATACAAAGCAAATCGGGCCTAAGGTAAGGGAAATATCACAATCTCATTTTTATCCGAGATTGTTTATTCGTAAGTATTTA
The DNA here is from genome assembly GCA_963277665.1 of Viscum album. Lineage (NCBI taxonomy): Eukaryota > Viridiplantae > Streptophyta > Magnoliopsida > Santalales > Viscaceae > Viscum > Viscum album. Next base: position 84,385,382 of record OY728151.1, on the reverse strand, counting down.
CTGGGGTGTATTTTATCATCCACATCCATGTTTCATCAATATGTAATACTATTTCCATCCAACTACAATTGTTTAAATCCATTTTTACCCTTCGGTGAGTTTTTAGTAATATGTATGAAAGGAATCTTTTGTAGTTTTTCGTACGAGGTACTTTTTGACTTTTCCGACAAAAGTACGAAGAATGTTTTTTTTACTTATACGGCATGAATGGATTTTTAAAACATTATTTCCAAAAAACATCCTTTACAATTTTTCAAGTTTATTTTTAATCAACTTCTTATATTTTAAAGTCGTATGACATGTTATGAAAGGAAAAATGTTTTTGAAGTAGAAAGGATATTTTCCTCAAGAATGGAGTTCAAGTATTTTATCAAAATTATTTACCATATAAGATAATAAAAGGGTTCTGTTTTTATCCCTATTATTACATTGGTTTCATTATGTTGTGATTGAAATATTTTTATGAATTCCTTTATCTTATATGAATTGTTTTATGATGTCATGTTGTTTAAGAATCCCATTTTTTTACATGGGTTACGCTATGATGTATGGTTTATGATTATGTGGAACACATAAGAAAGGATTCATTATAAGATGGGTGGGACCTATATCTCCCTCCAATGCATTGGGTAAAGATTTTATATCTCATGAGATAGACATGGCTGGAACGTTAGGTTATACAGGTTCAGTGAAACAGGACTGGAACGAGGGTGACTCGGTTCAGAAAGGGACTTTGTCCACTAAGATAGTCTTGGCAATGAGTCATGACTAACAAGAAATGATTTTCCATGATTATGTGTGCATGCCAAAAAGTTTCAAGTTTCATGTTATGATTATGGGGATCTCATTTTCACTTCTATGATTTGTTCCATGTTAAGATAATATGATCTCTTTTGCAGGTTATGATTTTCAAAATGATATGATATGATTTCTATTTCCATTATTTGCCCTTGCTGAGCATTTGAGCTCACCCTTTTATGTTTTCTTTTCCCCAGGTTATAAAGAAATGTTTTAGGTAAAAAAATGGAAGATCTTTATGGGAGATATTTAAGATCTTTCACCACGATTAGAAGATTAAGTTCCGAGTTTCCAAAGACACTAAACTATTATGATCCTTGTGCGTGTGTTTTTGTTATGTACCAAGTATTCTGCAAAAGTAATGTAATGTCCATGTACGTCAAGCTTCGGGTCTCTACAGTTGGTATCAGAGGAAAGGTTTAGTCAACCTTTGGAAACTAGGATGCGAAAACGTTAGTGAGATCCCTAGGGATATTTCTAAGGTATGTCTAGGGATGTCCCTAAGGATAGGTATACATATAGGATATAGTCCTAGAACTACGGTAACGATCGTAGAATTAAACCTAAGATGTTAGATATTGAAGGTACTCCCCCTTTATTATGTTGTTTTCCCTAGCATGATTTTTACCTCTCACACTATTCTTTTTGGGTTTTAGACGATGGCTGGAACCCGAAGGAACCGTGTTGATCAATGCAATGGACAATGCAATGATTTTCCTCCTAAACAAAAAAATGTTATGGGAGATGGAGTGAAAAATATTATTGATATCCTTACACATGCTATAAATCTTTGTGGACATCCAAATGAGCAGAGAAAGGAATAGTATTCTATTGAGTCCTTCATGAGGCAACGTCCACCTTCTTTCAGTGGGACATCCGATCCACTTGTTGCTGAACAATGGATCAGTACCACTGAAAAGATATTTTCAGTTCCTCAATGTTCTGAACATGATAAAGTCATCTTTGTACTATATCGATTTGAAGGTGAAGCTGATCAATGGTGGAATCTTATCAAGAATACGAGGCCAAGAGATGAAATTGAGTCCATGGAATGGGACGAGTTCAAGAAATTGTTTTTCAGTAAGTACTTCCCTCGTATTCTTCGAAAAAAGATGGAAAAGGAGTTTCTTGAGCTGAAGCAGAAGGATGATGAATCTGTTGGTATATACGAAGCAAATTTTACAAGACATGAAAGGTATGCATCTGGCATTATCATCCAACCTGAAAGTAAAGTTTATCGATTTTTCAGTGGCTTAAAACCAAGTCTTCGAAGGGCATTAGCTATAAGAGACTTTAGTAGCTATTAAGAAATTGTGCGTTGTGCTATCAAGGTAGAAATGGAAGTTGGTGTTACATATCCATCTCATGGTTTTGACAAGAAACGAAAGATGGAGTTCAAGGAGAAATCTTAGAATAATGGTGAAAAGAAGATGAATGTTTCCTTATGCACAAAGTGTGGAAAGAAGCATGGTGGAGATTGTCTTAAAGGGACTAGAAAATTTTTTAAGTGTGGAAAAGAAGGTCATCGAGCAGCTGAGTGTCAAAGTAATGGAAAAAGGGATTCTAATGATGTGAATAAAGCAAACACTGTAGAGAACGCACCACCAACACTTCAATGCTTCAAGTGCAAGGAAATGGGGCATTATGCTAAAAAATTCCCTAATCCAAGGGTTAGTGATGATCGACATGAGCAACCGCTTAAGGAAAAGGAAAAAGGGAAGTCACATGCGATCACCATTGGCGATGTTGAATATGATAACGATGTGGTGGAATGATTAAGTGTTTATATAATGGGATTCCAAAACAATGTTGTATCATAAAGTATTGGAATATTTATGTATTGGTCGAATGTGGTATTCAAAGTGATTGAGATATTTTTGGAAATAAGATGATATGAGCATAATGAAGGAAAATGAGAAAACGAAATGTTTAACAGTATTCATGAGCTCATGATTGATATAAGGACTAAGTGATATCATTGTTTGAGTATATAGAATTTTGAGGATTTTGGTATGTTGAAAGTGTTAAATTTTAACTGCATTCATGTTTTCACTAAGGTATTCTAGAGAATACATGATTAAGGACTTTTAATGTTTGGAATGTGACCAACAAAACATATATTATGATATATGTGGATCAACGATGGTGTTAAATCTCTGGTAATCGTTTTCACTATGTTATGAGAGTGGACTGCAGTATTATCGATAAGCCTAATGATTGGAATAGATTATGTTGGAAATAAGTTAGTATTGTTTAAGGATAGAAGTTTTCTTGATATAATTAATGGGATGTTATCGTAATATAGTTTTAGAAAAAGGACAACCTACAGGACTGGCGACAACCCATCGCGTCGGACAAGGCTGTGGAAATCAAACCCACAACCGTAGTGCGACTATCCTTTATCGCCTTCCACTGGCCTACATGAAGTCCCTGTTTAGTAGAAACTAGTTTTATTATATTAAGTTGTATGACATATGATGTATAAGTCCATTTTAGGAACCATATATGATTAATCTCACTATAGATCGACTTATGTATATAAATTTTGCTAACCTTTTGAGACAGATGGAATGACCCATCATTCAATCACATGATCTGCTAACACTTCACGAATAACAAATTCAACTTCATTTATTTAAGAGATGAAGTAGAAATTGTTCAAGGCACGAACAACAGCGAGATTGTACGAAAATAAAGTAAGTATTCAAACTCTTCAACTTTAGGGAAACGATCTTGAAAACCAAAAATGTTGTCCTAGTGATCTTATATCTGATGAATCAGATGGTACCTTAGATCGTCAAAAATTTATGGCTTTGTGATTGCTAGCTTTTCCATAGCCATGTTCTCTACCACTCTCCATCAGAACATGATGGTTAGATTTCTCTTCCATATCTATATTTTCACCTATGTGGAAACCCAGTGATTAGTTTATTTGGGTAACCGTTACGTTTCATACTTTTGTTTTTAAAGATTGGTTTTGATATTCTTTTTTACGATGTGGGTTTCTATTAACGAAACTTTCGAATAGTAAACCATTTATAACCCCGACGAATTTCGAGGGAGAAATTCATTTTAAAGGGGGTAGAATGTAACAGCCCGAGATTTTATGAAAAATATTCTTTTTAATTTTATTAATGTCTTGTGTTGTACGATACACCAAAAGGACCTTGCACAACACGCATCTTTGACTTGCCTTGCACGCAATCGCAACCTTCCTCGATAGCGTGTGTAGTACGCAATACTGAGTTTCACGAAACAACGATATGCTATTAAAATATTATTAAAACTAGCCGTTATGAATAGTAATAACCACTTTATAAAATTTTTAGCTCTCAAAATGGACTTCATTTTTGGATTCGGAGTATCGAATTTAGCCTAAGGTGACATTTTGGTACTTTTCGGATAACTTTCATATTCTGATGAATAGTGAAAATTACTAAATTATAATTAAAAACAACCTTTTTAATCGAAATAATTAATAGTGATAAATTATTAATTTGAGTGGTTTTAAAGTATATTTAGAATATATTTTTACAATTTAATACAATGTTGGTCATTGAATGTAATTTCACATTTAAACCAGACATAATGAAGTGTCAATCTTTTGATAGATATTGTTTCTTAAAAACACGCTATTTGTTTTAACAGCGGGATTTAATTATAAAATTAATTAATGCAACTTCTATGTTATGAATTTGGTAAAATAGACTTCATTTATGAATTCGGAATATGAAATATAGCTTAGGATGAAATTTTGGCATTGTTCTGAAAAACATCAATTTTTGATGAATACTGAAACTACAAAGTGGTAGTTAAAAAAACTGAATTTTTCATAAAACTTAATTTTACCGCTTCTGTTAATGGAATTTCAAAAATCCGAGAGACACGGTTGATGTAGGTAAGTAAAATGTGGTTCAATGAGATTAAAATAATTTTTGGTGAATAGTAACTTTTTACTTTTATTTACCACGGTTAAAAGTAAATAGGGTAATTAAGGGTAATAATGATATTAATATTACCGTAACACATCTCCTAATTCTATTGTACAAGTGTATCTCGACCAAAAACATCCTTAAGTGTAAAATATTATCATTTAGGCCCACTTGGTTTAGATTAGGACATTTATTATTATTTAATTCAAAGAAGAGTTAAAAGAGTTAAAATCAAAGTATATTTACTAAAACATTTTTAATATAGAGTTTTACAGAAGATAAATTCGATTGTAAATATTAATTAGAAAGATAACAATATTTCCTACATTATGGTATTTTATTTGTAATTTTTAGACATTAAATAATTTATGTTAATTATGACACAACGATGATGCAGTAATTATCTTATTTATGAAATATTGATATAATTGATGTTATAAACACCAAAATAAATGTAATTTGAAACTTTTTATGAATTAAACTAATTTTCTAGGTTATTATGATATATTATTGTTGATTTAATAAACTTGTTTCGAACATATAATTATGTTATGACTTTCACAAAAATCATATATCAAATAGTGTCAAAATTGACACAAAATAGTTTTTAAATAAAATATTATATTATTAATTGTAATTTTATTCCTAAAAATCTAAGGTTAGGCCAAATGACTTAGATAAGGATATATATATTAATAATAAACATGTTGGGGTTCGTTTGGCATGTTATAGTAAGTGTATTAACCATATAGTGAAAGAAAACAAAAAGACATGGTAAAAGTTAAATTATTTAATGTAGAGTTAAATCTAATTGATAAGGTTAAAATAATACCCTAAACTTGTCTAAATCATATTGGTTGATAGGATTTCGACCCATACCCACTTTAGCTTCAAAATAAGACCCTTTGGAACCATTATAAACCGATTTTGACTTTAATATAAAATAATATTTTGAGATATTCCTAAGGTGCCCTCTCCTCCCTTATAAAAGGGCACCTCCTCCCCCTCCTCCACACACCAATTTGAGCACTCAAGCTCGTCCAAACCCTGCCATTTTCTCCTATAAACTTCCCTAGAATAATCCTAGAGGTCCTGGTGTTCTTCAAAGACCAATATTAGTTTCATAAGTGGAGGATTCAAAGAGGCTTTCCAAAGAAGAGGTAATATCCATTACCGATCTTTTCAATTTATTTCTTCTTCAACTTCGTCTTCTTTATTTGTTTCATGATAAAGTAATAACATCAGTATTACTTACATACTGATATGTTATTATAAATATGAAACAACCCTAATTCACCTTCTATCCATCCTACGGAAAAATGAAATCACTGCGCGTGCGTACGTACGGAATACCGTCTCCACGCCGTGGTGTAATCTATTTTCCACCACCACCTTACAAGGATGGGTATAATGGTGTAATGAGTAACTATTTATGATTATTATAAATTAATATTGATACTGAAATAATATATATATACCCCAATACAATTCCATGATCATAGGAATGATATCATCACTCGTGCGTACGTACGGAATACTGTCTCCACGATGTGATGCGACTCGTTCTACATGATCATCAATACATAGTAATTATATAAATGAATTGAATGAATAAATATGATATATTTTACACTAATACCATTCGGGATATAAGTTATATATAACCTTAGAAGAAGAATAAGAATTTATTCGGCAAAACACGCATAAGAACAAAAGGCAATAAAGACCCGAGTAACAAGTGACAATGAAATATTACTAACAAGAAGCTAAGAATATGACCATATATGATATCATATCAATATGTATGATTCTGGAATAAGTCAATAACATTATTTAAACCATTATACAGGAGATTTTGACACGTACAAAGCAAATCGGACCTAAGGTAAGGGAAATATCACAATCTCATTTTTATCCGAGATTGTTTATTCGTAAGTATTTACTGGGGTGTATTTTATCATCCACATCCATGTTTCATCAATATGTAATATTATTTCCATCCACCTATAATTGTTTAAATCCATTTTTACCCTTCGGTGAGTTTTTAGTAATATGCATGAAATGAATCTTTTGTCGTTTTTCGTACGAGGTAATTTTTGTCTTTTCCGACAACAGTACGAAGAATGTTTTTTTAACTTATACGGCATGAATGGATTTTTAAAACATTATTTCCAATAAAATTACTTTACAAGTTTTCAAGTTTATTTTTAATCAGCTTCCTTTATTTTAAAGTCGTATGACATGTTATGAGAGGAAAAAAAATTTGAAGTAGAAAGGATATTTTCCTCAAGAATGGAGTTCAAGTATTTTATCAAAATTATTTTCCATCTAAGATAATAAAAGGGTTCTGTTTTTATCCCTATTATTACATTGGATTTATTATGTTTTTATGGAATTATTTTTATGAATTCCTTTATCTTATATGAATTGTTTTATGATGTCATGTTGTTTAAGAATCCCATTTTTTTACATGGGTTACGCTATGATGTATGGTTTATGATTATGTGGCACACATAAGAAAGGATTCATTATAAGATGGGTGGGACCTATATCTCCCTCCAATTCATTGGGTAAAGATTTTATATCTCATGAGATAGTCATGGCTGGAAGGGTAGGTTATACCGGTTCAGTGAAACAGGACTGGAACGAGGGTGACTCGGTTCAGAAAGGGACTTTGTCCACTATGATAGTCTTGGCAATGAGTCATGACTAACAAGAAATGATTTTCCATGATTATGTGTGCATGCCACAAAGATTCAAGTTTCATGTTTTGATTATGGGGATCTCATTTTCACTTCTATGATTTGTTCCATGTTATGATATTATGATCTCTTTTGCAGGTTATGATTTTCAAAAAGATATGATATGATTTTTATTTCCTTTATTTGCCCTTACTGAGCATTTGTGCTCACCCTTTTATGTTTTCTTTTCCCCAGGATATAAATAAAGGTTTTAGGTAAAAAAAGGGAAGATCTTTATGGGAGATATTGAAGATCTTTCACCACAATTAGAAGATTGTGTTCCGAGTTTCCAAAGACACTAAACTATTACGATCCTTGTGTGTGTGTTTTTGTTATGTACCAAGTATTCCGCAAAAGTAATGTAATGTCCATGTACGTCAAGCTTCGGGTCTCTATAAAATGTATATATTGATATAGTCGAATACCATTTAGTTGGGGTCTTTGTTGATGATGGTGTAATATTATTCCCATGGAGTGTGGGTCTTGATAGATGATGAGGAATATTTAAATATTTGGAAGTTATGTAAGAAATGGTCATCATATAATGGGGAATTACAGTGATTAATCAGTGGGATTGTGGTTATATGGTTTTCATTCAATAAATGGAATATATTATTTCACCACATTGGATTCATTACATAAAACATTAAAAATATCATGGTTTTGGAGGGATAAATTAAAATGTTGTTTCTTGTTCGTTTGGTATCTTATTCGATGGTCTATTAGTAGGATCATCTAATTATTGTGTTAAAATTCATTTCTTGGATCCTATTAGGTGTCCATGTTATTAAAAAAATAATTATAAAACCCCCTTATTGGTTTTATGGAATAATTTAGAGACTGGGAAGAACATTAATAGTTTGGATTTTTTCAGTACTATGGAGTTACTACAATGGGATTTATTTTTTGTATTTCATTTCAAGTTATTTATTATAAACAGTAAGATGAGTTGTGTTATGATGATTATTTTATATTAATGTAATTTTAATTAATTAGTTTTTATATATTTTTAATATAGAATATTTAAGATTAATTCATCCCATTTGATTGTTATATACCATCTGTAGTGCAAGTAAACTTATGTCATGTTGGATGTGGTCCCATGGCGTTTGTCTTCTCTTCACTCTGTTACAATGAGGGAATCTATTAAAGGATTGGGGTGTGATATAGTATCATCATATAAATTGGTTAAGACATAGAAAGTATATTTTGGTTATAAAATTGTGAAGAATTTATTATTTTGTAGAGAATTTGGGTTAGTATTTTTTAGTTCCTGATGTATGGAAGGGATACAAATAATGTCATACTATTTTTAGGAAGATAATTATTGTACCCATTGACTATATTGATTATAATTTTTATATGTGACATAACACTTATTTTTTAGAGAAAATAGATAGTATATAAAGCATTTTATTTTACGATTATGAGTGAACATAATGATAATAAGGAATTGGAATAAACTAAAATAAATAAGAAATAATGAATTCTATACTACCAAACGTAAGGTATATGTAATTTATTGAAGGATGTGTTTGTAATATATTCTATGTATTGTTTATTAATGATATGTGGTAAATGACACTAGTTTTTTTATAGAAACAATTTATAAAAAATAATGAGTAGAGAATGTCCAATTTGGGGTTGGTGTATTGGATGAAGAATCATGATATTTCCAGTGGTTTTATTCACGCAATTATTGGTATGGGATTTTTTTAGCTTTTGTACAGATATGAGGTAAATTTATCCCATGGTGGATGATTTATAATATAGTATGGGTGGATGAAAATGGGTATCGAGTATATTTTTAGATGTATGTAATTATTTTTTTTGTTTATTACACATAAATAATGAAGGTAGAAAATGAAAAGTAGATATAATCTATTTATAAGTGGATTCATGGAGTGCATTTGATCAGGAATATGTTTAATGAAATATTTTTTTTCACTATAGACCCTTCTTAAGATAAGGAGTACATACATATCAACCATAGGTAGTGTTGTATGTATTGATATAATACTCATTTACCCAATTTATTCCTCCATAATTTATTTAATTAAAAAATATATAGAATGAGATTAAGAATACATATTCACTGGGGAAAGCCTAGGGAATGAGGGCATCATATTTTCATATAGTGTAATGATTTAGATAGAATAATATAATGTTTTGGGTAGCCCATGTTTCAAAAATTATGAATCCATCTAGGAAATTTAGTTATATATCATTTTGTGGGTGTATTTTTGAGAACATATATCAATATATATATATATATATATATGTGTTTTTTTATTATTTCAGAGGTACTAGATAGTATGTGTCACAGTAAGTGACTGCTCAGGGAGGACCATATTGATTTGGTTGTCTAGCCCCTGTTCAATCTGAGAGGTGACAGATTCTCTGTCACTACCTGCCTTCACCAAAAGGAGGGAAAGGTCAGCAGATTGTCATTCCCTTCCTTCATTAAGTTGAAGGAGAGATAATGACCCCCAAAACCCACCTTCAATAGGTCCCAAAGTGGTGATAAGCGCCAAGGGTATAGAATCACACACTAAATAGAGGGCATTAACCTTTTTCATTTAATAGGATCGAGAGATAAGATAGTAAATCCCACAACAGCAAGACTGAAAGTAAAAAAAAGGTAAACCCAAGAACCATCCCCAATGCATGTTACAAAAGTAAAAATCCACAATGTATATGAGACTACAAGGAAAAGTACCAAAAGAAAGATCAAAAGAGACTGCAATGATATGTCACAAGGTCTGAGCTAGTACGACCCAACACGATCCCTGAAGTCCTCCTAGAAACCTAAAAGCAGTTTTATATACGTAGGGTGAGCATACAAGTATACTCAGCTGGGGTAAACCTAAAGCTCTCGTGCACAAGTGGGGAGGCATACTAATGAACTGTGAGAAAAGAGATAACCAAACACCTAGTAAGGAAACAAACCACCCAAGCCTCACCAAGGCACACTTCCCAATAACGCAAGTCAAGTAAAGTATAGTAATAGCACATCGATGTTTGGGTACCCTGCACCACTTTCCCACTGGTTATTGAAGACATCCTATGCATCGGACCAATCTCGCCATTCTCACCGCAGTCCCACTGCCTCATCCCGCCCACACACACCTAGGCCACTTCCTCAGGTAGTCCCACTGCCAAACCCCACCAGCAAACACCTTGGCCAGAACAACCACCGCCATGACTGAAGACACCTGGGCTAGATGATCTACTCCCACTCCTGAAGACACCTGGGCCTCATCCCAAAGACAAATGGGAAACCAGCAGCCCACACACACCTGGCCCAACCACAACACTACCCTTCCCGAAGATTCTTGGGTTATTAATGGACTTCAGGCCACCACAGCCTGGCCGAAGATACTTGGGCTATCAGGGAACGAGAGTAGAAATGAGCTAATAACAAGACACTAGTAGAAGTGTTGGTAAAAACACCCTCCCCCATGAAATGGGGGGTGTTCGGCACTATGTTCTCAACATGGGTGGGGAACGAACAAGAAACAAAAAGCTACATGTATGTGTATTGAAAACAAACACTCAACCAAATCTAGGTTTTTCTTTAGCCAACCTAAAGAACACAAACAGTACCCATGATGAAGTCACAACTCACACCAATCCAAAACCCATTTTTCCCATTATTGTTTCCATGTTCTTTAATAATGTTTAAATAAGATCTTGCAGCTACTTAGGCAACTAGAAAGCATAAGCACTTGCCATGGAAAGAGTACAATCAAACATCAACTTAAACATTCACCCTCGGTTCTCTTGTAAAGTCACGACATCAAAGGGATAAGTGAGATACCTCAAAGTACTAGAACCAAAGGAAAACCCAAGATAATACCCCATGTTTCCAAATTCCAGGAGCCGACGGTTCCTCAACAATAGAGGATTCCACCCCAATTCGTGATATAATCAAGGTAACCACACGACCTTAAATTCACAACCACTTAAAGCATACCAATAAGATATCACATCCCCACCAACATCACCAAGCAATCAGGCCATGAAGGAAAAAAACCCAACCACCACCACCAATACAAAGCAGGCCCATGTAGGTATTTTCATATTTAAAGGATTTAACACACTCCATGATTTCAACTTCGATGTTCTTTAACTGGGGTTATCACAGAAAGGATTGATCCTGGTGCTTTCAATTTATTTAGCCGGATGTATGTAATTAACCCAATTACTTTACATAACAAGGGTTCACAAACACAATAATATCCATTTAAACATCACCATAGGTAAAGGTTTTTAGTTCACAGAGAAAGACCACCAACTACTAGGATTTTCTGTAGGCGTAATCCCTCATAATTCCGAAATCATTAAACATGGAAGATCACAGAACAAAGTATAATCATTGATCACACCCCACCTTCATTATTTATAAAAAAATATGTTCATTACCTTAATTTAGGTTTGGTTCATCCAATTTTATAGAATCAAAAGCATACCCACCCCACAAGATACACAGAAAGGAGCGATGAAGGTGAAACCCTACCTGATTGATCAACGATTGAAGTTTATCTACACCCGCCAGGAATAGAAGATGCGCGATTTATAGGGGTGGGCCCTCAGGAACTGAAGGACGACCAGACGAATTGATGGAGGGTGATGGAGAAAAAGAATCATAGGGAGAACCCCTTAGTTTAAAAGGGTCAGGACGGATGAGATAAGAAACCGAAACTACGTAAGGAGCGGGGTCATGGGTTGACCACACGGCCCCACATGTCATTAAAGGGTCCCCGCCACTAGGGGCGGTTTAAACCGATGCACACCAGGGTACCTCACTTATAAAAATGCCATTAACTGGCATTAATAAGCTTTAAAACATGAGTATGTGGGTTAGAATAAGGATTGAAACCCTATTTACACCAAAGGAGGTGCTACTGGAAGTGGGGGGTTAGGCTAGGTCTACCGGTTAGCCGAGCTACCGGTAGGCTGGGGTACCAGAAGGCTGAGCTACCAGTAGGCTCCGGGTACCGGTAGACCGAGCTACTTGTAGGCCGAGCTACCGGTAGACTGCAGCTAGCAGTAGACTGAGCTATCGATAGGCTACAGCTACCGGTACACCGAGCTACTGGTAGGCTGAGCTACCGCTAGGCTGCGGATACCGGTAGACCGACCTACCGGTATGCCGAGCTACCGGTAGTCTGCGGCTACCGGTAGACCGAGCTACCCGTATGTCATGCTACCGGTAGGCTAAGGCTACCGATAGGCCTACCTTGGGTCATAATTCACCGAGATGTCTCGATAACTTTCCCAGACTACCTAGAACACCCAACATCAGATTTTTACAAAGTAATGGACCCCCAAATAAACTGTTCCACTACATCAAATACCTCTCAAACTATTCTCTCCCTCAAGAATCAAAACAACCCATGAGGAAAGAGAGGGTATGCACAACCACCTCGAAAGATACCTCTCAGGAGTGATCCTCATTGTTAGATAAAAACACTTTCCTCTTATGAATCGAGCAACATACCATGTCAAACTGCCCATTCATGTGGGTTTGGGAGTCTATTCACCCATTTCATGATATTATCCACTTTGTGTGGCACTGAGTCACCCACACGGGTTTAATTGCATCCACCTTAATGTGTCTAGTTTAGGGGTCAGATCCTCCCCTCCCCATAGCCAGGACTTTTCCCACACAAAGAAAAACCACATATTTCATAGCCAACAAGGTAAAACTCCCAACCAAAAGTATAAATAAAATAGTAAAAAACTCAAAACAACTCTAGGTACTGGGCACACATAAGTTCTTCCCTCTCCCACATACTCTCCTCAATCCCACCATGTCTCCATAACACATGAACCAAGGGAATGGTTCGCCCACGAAGCACCTTCTCATCACGATCCTCGATCATCACTGGTCTTTCCACAAAGGTCACGTCATCCTCGATGTCTAGATCTCCCCAGTCAAGGATGTGTGAATCATCGTACATATACCGACGGAGCTGGGTCATGTGGATGAAGTCAAGCATCCTCAGTAGCGGCGGTGGTAATGCTTGCTGATAAGCCACATAGCCGACCCGCCGCAACACTTCATAGGGTCCGATGAACAAGGGGAAAGCTTACTCCCCTTGCCGAACCTCCGTTGTCCACTCCGAGGGGATACCTTCAAGAACACGTGGTCTCCAATCTTAAACACTAAGGGCCTTCTTCTGGTATCAGCATATGACTCTTGTCTGTCCTGGGCCACCTTCATCCTTTCCCGTATAAGCTGAACCTCTTCCTTCGTGCTCTACACCACCTCCGGGCCAAGGATGTCCACCTATATGACTTCGGTCCAACACACAGGTGAGCATCATGGCCTCCCATATAAGTCTTCAAACAGGGGAATAACAATGGTGGAGTGATAGTTATTATTGTAGGAGAACTCTATCAAAGGTAAGTGTCGCACCCATGACCCTCCTGAGTCCAGAACACATGCCCACAAAATATCCTCCAAGGTCTTGATGGTGAGCTCGGTCTGTCCATCTGTCTGGGGATGGAAGGTAGTGCTAAGACATAGATGTGTGCCAAAAGCATGCTTCAATCCTCTCCAGACTTGTGAGGTAAACCGTGCATCCCTATCCGAGACTATGGACCTCAGAACTCCATGCAACCGTACCACATCATCCACTTACCTTCATGCCAAATCATCCACTGCACTCGACTCCTTAATTGCTAGAATGTGAGACGATTTAGTCAACCGGTACACTACTACTGAGATGACATCGTACCCACCTTGAACCCTGGGTAGTCCCATGACGAAATCCATCGACATGTCCTCCCACTTCCACTAGGGGACATCTAGAGACTGCTGCAGGCTGCCTGGAACTCAGTGTTCAGCCTTCACCTGTTGATATACTAGGAACATGGCTACAAACTCTGCCACTGCTCGCTGTACTCTGGGCCACCAGAACTGTCCCTTCATACCCTGGTACATCTTGGAAACTCATGGGTGTTCTGATAGGGGTGAGTTGTGGAAGTCACTAAGAACCTTGTCACGCATCGCCTCTGGAACAAACAACTTTCCTCGGAAAAGAATCTGGTTCTCACCATCCTCTGTCCACCCTTCCGGAGCATTTCTCTGATTAACTCGGTCATGCATCACTTCGAACTCTGGGTCTCCCCACTATGACTCATCCACTTTCTACAACATAGATGACTGCACTTTAATCTGATACAAGGAACCTCTACAGCCATCTATCCTCTCATTCAGGTGTAAGGCAGCCAACTCCTCCATCGCCTTCCAGGCGTCTGCCGACTCTCGGACCACATCCTTCTGCGACCTCCAGCTCAAGGCATCGTCCACTACATTCCCCATCCCTGAAGTGTTGGAAATCCCGATGCTTTAATCCTGTAATAACTCCACCCACCTTCGTTGCTGCCTTTTTTGGTCCCGCTGGGAGAAGATATACCTCATGATTTTGTGTTCTGTGAAGACCACAAAGCGTTCTCCGATGAGGTAATGATGCCAAAACCGTAGCGTAAAAATGACCGCTAGAAGATCCAGGTCGTGGGTGGCGTAATTACACTCATGAGGGAGTAGCTGCCTAGACACATAAGAAATCACCACTAGGTGCTGCATAAACCCACATCTGAGGCCTTGCCAAAAAGCATCACAGAAAACCTCATATGCCGCCCCATCTTCTTATAGTCTCATCACTGGGGCAATAACCAACTTCTCCTTTAGATAACTGAAGGCTGCCTGGAACTGATCAAACCACACGAAAACCTGGTCCTTCATGGTCAAGGCTGTCAAATGGGATGCAACTCAAGAGAATTTGTGTACAAACCATCGATAGTAACCTGCCAGCCCGATGAAACTGTGAAACTCTTCCACATTCTTAGGTGATGCCCAAGAAAAAACTGCCTCAACCATTGATGGGTCCACCACTACCCCCTTCTCGGACACTATGTTCCCAAAGAACTGCACTTATCGTGTCCAGAACTTGCATTTCGACAACTTCACATAGAGCTGGTGCTGTTAGAGGACCTCCAAAACCATCCTCAGGTGCTCCTCTTGGTCTCCTCTGACCTTGAATAGATCAAGATGTAGTTGATGAAAAAAACTGTGAACCGATCCAGATACTCCCAGAAGATGGAGTTCATAAGCCCCATGAACACAGTTAGGGAGTAAGTAGCACCGAAAGGCATGACTAAGAACTCAAACTGTCCAATTCTTCACATAAATGCCGTCTTCGAGATGTAGCCCTCTTTCACTATCAACTAGTGATACCCTAACTGCAGGTCGATCTTCGAGAACCATCCTTCCCCTTTCAGTTGGTCAGAGAGATCACCTATCCATGGAATAGGGTAGCGAATTTTGATTGTTACCTGATTCAGCCTCTTGTAGTCTATGCACAACCTGAGACCACCATCTTCCTTATTTGAGAACAAGACTCAAGCACCCCACAGTGACACACTTGGTCGAACAAAACCCCTCTTCATCTGATCGTCAATCTCAATCTTCAACTCCCGTATCTCTGGAGGTGCCATCCAATAAGGATCCATCAAAATCGGACGAGCACCAGGCTGCAAGTCTATACCAAACTCGATATCACGTTGAGGTGGTAGAGTCATTAGCTTTTCAGGAAATACATCCATAAACTCACTAATGATTCCTGGCACCTCTACCATCTCAACATCTACTGAATCTACTGACCACTCGGCAAACAAGGAGAGGAGGGGTTCTTCTCTCCTACTGCCCTTCTGACTGCTTTTCTCGCCAGTAAAAGCAACATGCCATCCCCCCACGTCTGAGAACACAACCCTTCCTCAGAAGCAATCGATGGCGACACACACAAGGAATAGCCAGTCGATGCCTATGATGAAATTGCATGGCTGTATCTATAGCAGTTGTAGATCCCTGACCGACTGATGTGGCCCTCTCATAAGTCTACATCCTAGATAAACATATAACAAGTCGGTCTGACCTCCGACTGGTGTGCTCAACACTAGGGGCAGTGGAAGTCTCTCGAAATCTAGACCCAAAGGACAGGATAGACTGGGTGCAAAGAAGGAGTGCGAAGCTCCAGTATCAAACAATGCATAAGCAAGTGAACTGAACAAACTGATCGAACCTCGAATGCCTCTGGTCCCACTGGGACTGCTGCCTCCACGGCATGCAACTGTCCACGCCCAGCTCCTCTGTCCCTTGGCTATTGGACACATCCTCAACCACACCCTGGTCTAGGTCCCTGAGGAGCGCCATGAGGTCGGCCTCCTCCTGCAACTTCTTCCCTTAGAGGAGCGGGAGCTCACTGCCCCTGCTGCTGCCGCTGGGAAGGCCTAGCTAAAAGCTACTACTGAGGCGGGTGCTAAACTTGTCCACCACTTCCATACTGAACTCGGTCCAGGAACTGATTCTGAAGATGTCCATGGCTCCCACAGATGAAGAACCTCGGTCCTGGGCCCGAAGGGAAATTACGAGGACCGGGGGACCGGAACTGGAACTGAAGTGGACTGCTCCCTGCTGGTAGGAACCCAGAGGGTCCTGATTCTGGTGGTCTGGTGCTGACAGCTTTCCCCTTCAATGATCCCAACTGGATCCCCTCTCATGCCACACCTTCTAGAGCATGCATCCTCTCCACTACTTTGGCCTTCTTTTGGAGATCCATGTACGTCGGTAGGGTGAAGGGGGAAACGACATACTGGAGGGAGGGTCAGATCGCCTCCTCTAAACGTCTTGTCCTAGACTCCTTGTCTGAAAAGTTGTCCAGATAAAAATGTAGGAGGTCCTTGAACTTTATTCCCCTTTCCCTTACTGACATACCCCCCTACTGGAGGGAGAGTAGATCCTGCCTCTTCTCAGCCTTCATCGTATAAGAGAGGAATTCCACCCAGAACCCCTTCTCGAAATTAGCCCATGCCATCTCAGCCTCTCTTATCTCCCCCGGGTAAAGCATCCACCACTTACACGCTGATCCCCTTATATGGCTGACGACCAGAGGAACCCAGTACTCAGGCGATGCCCGAATCAGGCCGAAAGCTATCACCAGTGCTTCTAGCCAGCTTTCCGTCTTCATGTCAGAGGTGCATCCATCATACTTCTCGAGGGTCATTTTCTGGAAGGCTCGAAGTGTCTTATGCCACTAGTCATCCTCCTCCTCTCGATCAGCCCTCTGCTGATCAGCTATGTTAACCTCCTGGTCCTCGATCGCCCGTACAAATCATTGTCATCTCCCGGGTGCCATAGCTGTAAAGTAAACAAGGAAAGCCTAAGCCCAAGTAGTGTAGAATATTTGTTCTTAAAATTTATTAAACTTATTATTTAATTAAATTTCCAAAAACAAACCAGAAACACGAGAACACAGGTCATTATGATTATGTACCTATCATAGGGTCCCTACCCTACAATCAGCATGGCCTCACTTGGTCGTTCAGTAGGTCTAGAGTCCCTACATCGGATCACGGGCGCCCCTATAATCTCGTGTCCTAGCCGGTCTTCCCTGGCCTAATTCACGCACCAAGGTCTCCCAGCATTGTCACCCTACCATCCCATGCAATCCTCATTGTGCCTAACTTCAGACTCCATCCTATCTCTCAAACCTCCCTCTGATAACATTATGTCCTGACCCGCCTTCACCAAAAGGAGGGAATGGTCAGCAGATTTCCAGGACCTTCCTTCTTTTAGTTGAAGGAGAGATAATGACCCCAGAAACCCGCCTTCAATAGGTCTCGGAGTGGCGACCAGCATCAAGGGTATAAAATCACACATTAAATGGAAGGAATTACCCTTTTTTAATAGGATAACGAGATAAGATATTAAATCCCACAACACCAAGACTGAAAGTAAATAAAATTAAAGCCAAGAACTATCCCCAATGCATGTTACAAATGTAAAAAACCACAATGTATTGGAGACTACAAGGAAATGTACCAAATGAAAGAACAACAGAAGATGCAATGATCTGTCACAAGGTCTGAGCTAGTACAGCCTAGCACGATCCCTGATGTCCTCCTGGAATCCTGAAATCTGTTTTATATACATAGGGTGAGAATACAAGTATACTCAACAGGGGTAAACCTAATGCTCTCGTGCACAAGTGGGGAGGTATACTAATGCCCTATGAGAAAAGAGATAACCAAACACCTAGTAAAGAAACTAACCACCCAAGCCTCACCAAGGCAAACTCCCTAATAATGTAAGTCAAGTAAAGTATAGTAATAGTACATCGATGTTTGGGTACCCCGCACCACTTTTCCACTGGTTATTGAAGACATCCTACGCATCAGACCAATTCCGCCATTCTCACCACAGTCCCACTGCCTCACCCCACCCGCACACATCTGGGCCACATCCTCACGTAGTCCCACTGCCAAACCCCGCCCTCAAACACCTAGGCCAGAACAACCACAGCCACACCCGAAGACACATGGGATAGAAGATCTACTGCCACGCACGAAGACACCCGGGCCTCATCCCGAAGAAACTTGGGAAACCAACTGCTCGCACACACATGGGCCAAATACCACACTACCCTTCTCGAAGATTCATGGGTTAATAATGGACCTCTTGCCAACACAACCTGCCCAAAGATACTTGGGTTATCTGGGAAAGGGAGCAAAAAGGAGATAATAACCAGCCACTAATAGAAGTGTTGGAAAAAACACACTCCCCCATGAAATGGGGGTGTTCGACACTAAGTGCTCAACAAGGGTGGGGAATGAACACGAAAAAATAATAATACAATTACGTGTATAGATAACAAGCACTCACCCAAATCTATGTTTTTCTTTAGTTAGCCGAAAGAACCCAAACATTACCCATGAACAAGTCACAACTCACACCAATCCAAAACCCATTTGTCCCATTATTGTTTCCATGTTTGGTAATAATGTATAAATAAGTTTTTTCTCCTACATAGGCAACTAGAAAGCATAAGCACAAGCCATGGAAAGAGTACAGTCAAACATCAACTTAAACATTCACACCTGGTTCTCTTGTAAAGTCACAACAACAAAGGGATTAATGAGATCCCTCGATGTACTGGAACCAAAGGAAAACCATAGATACTACCTCATGTTCCCAAAATCAAGGAGCAAACGGTTGCTCAACAACAGAGGATTCGACCCCAATTCATGATATAATCAAGATAATCACCCGACCTTAAATTCACAACCACTGGAAGCATAACAACATGGGATCCCATCCCCACCCACATCACCTAGCAATCGGCCCATGAAGGAAAAACAACCCAACAACCACCACCAACACAAAGTAGGCCCATGAAAGTATTTTTAGATTTAATCGATTTAACACAGTCCATGATTTCAACTTCACTGTGCTTTAACCGGGGTTATCACAGAAAGGATTGATCCTCATGCTTTCAATTTTTTTAACCAGATGTATATAATTAACCAAATTCTTTTACAGATAAAGGGTTTACAAACACAACACAATCCATTTAAACATCACCAGAGGTAAGGGTTCGTTAGTGCATAGAGAAATAACACCAACGACCATGATTTTTAGTAGGAGTAAGCATGCACAATTCAGAAATCATTAATCATGGAAGATCACAAAACAAAGTAGCATCATTGATCACACCCCTCGCCCTTCATTATTTATAAAAACATCTGTTCATTATCGTCATTTAGGTTTTGTTCATCCAGTTCTACAGAATCAAAAGCATACCCACCCCGCAAGATACACAGAAAGGAGAGACGAAGGTGAAACCCTGCCTCATTGATCAACAATTGAAGTTTATCTACACTCTCCAGGAATAGAAGATGCACTATTTGTTGGGGTGGGGCCTCGAGAACTCAAGGAAGAGCATAGAAATCGATGGGAGGGTGATGGAACAAAAGAAACCTAGGGAGAACCCCTTAGTTTATAAGGGATGAGGATAGTTGAGATAAGAACGCAAAACCGCGTAAGGAGCGGGGTCGTGGGTTGACCACATAGACCCACACACCATTAAAGGGTCCCTGCTTTTAGGGGAGGTTTCAACCGACGCACACCAGGGTACCTCACTTAAACAAATGCCATTAACTGGCATTAATGGGATTTAAAATATCCGTAAAGGGGTCAAAACAGGGTTTAAAGCCCAATTTTCACAAAAGGAGGCGCTACTGAATGTGGGGGGGGGGGGTTTGGCTAGGTCCACCGGTTAGCCGAGCTAACAGTAGGCTGGGCTACCGGTAGGCCGAGCTACCGGTAGGCTGAGACTACCGGTAGACTGAGCTAACCGTAGGCCAAGATAAAGGTAGGTTGCGGCTACTGGTAGACCGAGCTACCGGTAAGCGGAGGCTAGTGGTAGACCGAGCTACCGGTAGGCCGAGCTACCGATAGGCTGTGGCTACCGATAGACCGAGCTACCGGTAGGCCGAGCTACAAGTAAGCTGCTGCTACCGATAGACCGAGCTACCGGTAGCGCTGCTACCGGTAGGCTAAACCTAATAGTAGGCTTACCGTGGGTCAAACTTCATCGAGAAGTCTTGATAAGATTCCCAGACTATCCAGAACACCCAACATCAGATTTGTACAAAGTAATGGACCCCCAAAAACCCAGGCCATTACATTCCCCTACTATCAAAAATGAAACAATGGTTTCTAATATATTTTAAGTATCCATCCTAGATATTTTGGTACCTATTGTGTGTATATTAGGTTAGTATAGGTAATCCCATCATTGGTCCTTATCCTTGGTGACAAAGAATATTGAACTCTTTTGGTGGCTATTTTTAAAATTGAATAGGAGTTTTATATTCACAGATGTATGAGATGGCAGTGAATGAGCAAGGAGAGCTAGAGTTTTTCAAATATATGAGTTGTTTAATAGCTACATTACATTTAACATTGTGTGATTCTATAATAAAAGGCGAGTCATCATTATACCGTCTTTAGATCATTAATTGGTATTAGTTTTTTAGAGGCTTACTAATAACTTTTGGTTATCAATTATTGTTAGTGCTCAATCTATTTTTCATTGATGTTTTCTAGTTTTGTAAACTGATTTTGATGTACCATATATAATTGGGGGAAATAAAAATATTTTATATAAAAAATAGGATTTCTTCACTGGAATTAATTTTTTGTACTCTGTGAACAATGCTATAGATTTTTTTAGTAGTCGCATTTTTTGATGTAGAGCTCTAATGAGTTGTGTCAGAGAGTGAGAATAATATCCAGATGGTTGGATGGAATGAATAGATAGTTTTTTCTTAGTTCGTTGAGTTTTCAATTTAAAAATAGTATGTGTATTTCATTATATTTTTTTAATAATGTTTACACATATTTTATGATGATGTTTTCACTCTAACTCATTAATTTATTTTTTTGTTGTTGGTTAGAGTGAAATTACATGAAAATATAGATTTATACTGAACTTACTACATTGATCAAATACAATTACTTGAATTGATGTCATTGATTGATGTTTTATAATATTCAGGGTTCATTCGACCCAGCGTGTCTCCATAAGGTGATCCAATATTTTTTTTCCAATAAGTAATTTTCTAGTATGTTGTTTTGTCTCAACTAGAAGTGTTAAAAGAATGTTACATACAAGAAATATTACCCATTTTATTTTATAAATTATATATTCAACTAGTAATAGAGGTGCTTCCAATGAGCTCGTAACCATGTGGTAAAGCTTCCTTCTTGTCATTCAAAAGGCCGGGGATCAATTCTGGGCCATGCCTAAATTATCGAGTACTATAGAAGAATTATAGCATGTGAAGTTTTGTAGTACTGTAGTTGTGGAGAAACTATAGTAGCAGTTCCACTGTAGTCTCAAAGGTAATATAGCGGCAGTAGTAATGTAGAATGTACTATAACAGCTTGGGTATTGTAGTAGTATTATTTACCGAAGGTCCGTTTAGGCCATAAAATTGGGCTTTTTGGACCATTGGCCTTTCGAGTTATGTAATGGGTCTCCCCTTACCCAAAAAAGGGGGTCATTGATTTTTATTAATAATAAAAAATGCTTCGAACCCAACCTTTAAATATAATAGCAGTAGTGATCCATTTTTTTCAAATATAAATTTTTTTGTAGAAACCACTTGATAGATAAGAATTAGGTAGATATGCACATGAGCTTTATCCCGGTTGGCAAGGTCTCTGATGGTGCATCCAAGCGACCAGGGATCAAAACCAGGCGAAGGCATGATTTCTGGGTTACTGTAGCAGTACTAAAGCAAGGACTGTAGCAGTACTGTAGCGGGCACTGTAGCAGGAACTGTGCAGAACTGTAGCGGGAACTATAGCAGCACTGTAGCAGGCACTGTTTGGAACTGTAGAAGCCGGAGATATGGCCCCGTTTGGGCCTTCGGGCATCAGATTTGGTCTCTGAGTCCTTCACTGGCCTTTAGGTAGCCAGGCCTTCGGGTCAGTGGGGCCTTCGGGCTACCCTAATGGCCTTTGGGTCACATGCAGATACAAACTGACCAAACTACAAGGAATAAGCTCTACAAGGAGGATGAGCAAAGAAGATTTCTCCACAGTAGGAGCTAAAAGGATTGCAAGAATGAGAGGGTATGGCACATGCTAATGGGACAAGCCTGTGAATGAACAGGAATGCCTAGCCGAACAGCCATGCGGAGGTGAAGAGCTGATTTCAAAGATGAAGATGCTGGGGAGGAGCAGTAACAAGTTGTTAGTCTGGGTTGTATGGTTTGTTTGTGCCTACGGGAATTGGTTCCTATATGGCCTACGGGCATGTAATAGGGTTCCACCTCATCCCTAGAAAGGTGGATTATCAATCAATAAAAAATGAAAGGCCTTCGGGCCATTGGAGGTAGATATCAAGAAGGCTATTTTTCGAATCATTTATAGGAACAAAAATTTTTCATCATTTCATTAAGTTCCACATACATAAATGTTCTGTAAACAATGTAGATGATCTCAGTGTTCCTCGAGATCCAATCCCATATTATTGTTATTCTAATCATAAATATCATTAATTAATAATATGTATTGGATTTGAATATCTAACAAAATAAAGGTATATAATATGTTCATCAACATTAAAAAATCAATTAGAATTCTTCGATTTGAATGTTTTCAATGAAATACATGTACATAATTAGTGATTTGGTGTGCCATCAAACCTTTCTACTAGATTCATTAAATTTTATTTTTGTTCTTACGTCGATTTAATACAATCTTGTTGTGTAGGTTCAGACAATCCTTGGTCTTATGAGTAATTAGTAGATTATTATCACATACATTCCTATAATAAAAAACATATTAATAGTTTTTACAATGATCGATAATGCCTTATATTCTACGGATTTGTACCAGGAATCCATTAAATTTCATATAAAGTGGTTGATTAGTGACTCAATTATTTAGAATCCTAAAAAGGGTGTGATATTTGATGTCTTGTTTGATTATTAACAAATTTTTTTGATTCATATTCATGTATATGAGTGAGGATATATCCAATGGGTCTGGGATGTCGTGTCCACCTGAGAAAATCTAAGCTACCCAAGGCACTGAAATGAGGTAAGTATTGATTTACCCATTGTTATGGTGACATTACCACATCATTAGATTTTCATGGTTTTCCTATACCATAAAAGAATAATGTATGATTTAACTCAAGAATGATATAAATGTTTGGTATGGGTTTTAGATAAAGATTCTTAATGATATTTTTCTGGATATTCTATGAAACATGAAAGGGTAATTTTTTGGTTGATGTGGATTAAAGGAAATCACAAGTTCAAATTTTTTAATAGTCCAATGATTCATAGAGGAGATGTTAGAGTCAGAGGATTATATATTAGTGTGGTGGGGGATGATGGAATGGGATAATAATTATAGATAAATTAGTAATCTTGAATTGTTTAAAACATATTAGTTATAGTTTGGAGGAAAAAAGTTGATTTAATGTGTGACCATTACATCATCGATATGTTCCAGGGGTGGAAATGGATAGTTTTCATCAAATCATATTCTGGTAGAGGATATTTTTTATCATGTACATTCATGGGGTGTTATTCATGTGGTTAAAATATCACCCATAGTGGTAAACCTAACACTTTACTAGATACACTATGTAGGCAAGGATTCTATTTGTGTAAATGTGGATTGATAAATGATATCATCAAATTTTATGTGATCCTTGTGTTTACTGTCATGATTTTTTTAGTGAGGTTGTTTATGGATGATGTGGTGATACACCAAGAGAAATATGGGGTCATTCATTCAATAAATACCCTTATAATTCCTCTAAATTATAGAACATATTTGGGAATAAATATTACTACCTAGTATAAATTAGAACAATATTACATCACCTAAATACGGTAAACTAGTGTAAAAAATCTATATGTAATATAATTGTTTGTACATTCATTCTCATTTTGGTATTTTAGGGGTGAATTACATACAATTGGATGATATTTCATACAAAAATAGTTATCAATAATACATTGGTATATATTTATTTATGGTTACACATGGAAGGTCAAGTCGATCAATTTTATTCATAATTACTATTGTTTTGTTAGTAAATCTATGCCTAGATGTGGGAAAAGGTATTATATATTTGACTGAGGAAGTATTATATATTATAGATGAGATTTCGGACCACCAGAATGATTATGATGATTATATGTGGGGAAAAGTTTTGTATAATATTAAATACAACATGTTCTTGAGGGTCTCCCATTTCATTTGATGATGGCAGTTTTATCAATGGAGTAAGATCTCTCCTTCTTTTCATTTTATTTATTTAATTAATCTTGAAAGGTGTAATAATATTTTGAATACCCACATCAGATAGACATGATCAACCACAACACCCATCCTTCTTATTTTAATCGATACCATTAGGATTATTTTGACGTATTTTATTAGGGAGAGTTATATATTGAGGCCGATTTGAGCATTGTAGAGAAATTAGATGAGATCTAGAATCATACAAAGGAGGTTCTTCAAAGAAATATAATTCCATTTGATTATTTATGGCAGAGTCATGGTATTGTTGAAGAGAGTACATCATCACATGAGTCATATATGAGTGTGATCACTATCTTATGTTTTTTAAAATCATATTCTTCTTCGATGATGTAAATATTGAATTAATGTTGATTTATGAAATTTTTCTTGTCCCCATTTCGGTTGGTTTTTAGTTAATAGAATAATTATTTGTGACTCCCTTAATATTGTAGTTTTTCATTCTTGTTTACACATCATTACTAAATAATACCTCATTTGTGGTGGGACTTTTATTTGCGTGTTTATATTTATAATATGCATCTTATTGGGTGAAAATTTAAATATTCATTTTAATTCAATATTATGGGGTTATTAATTGATTCATATGGATGAAATTTTTTAAATATGTGTCTAATGAAATGGAATTTGTCTTTAATTCCATTAAATTATGTTTATTTATGTGAATGAGGTGCAAGGAAGTGACATTATGGAGGATAAGATGATTCAAGAAAGTATTTTCCCTTACACAGTGCATCAAGGCATCCAATTTCTGTCATGAAATGATGGAATCTGAGTTGAATTTAGATATTTCTCAGGAGTACCAGTTTTTTGGTGAATCATAGATTATAGAATCCTGAATGGGGATATAAATTCTAGATGTTATTTCACGTGTTGTATTCATGGTGTTATTCCCTTCATTCAATACATGAATTGTTTATAACATTATTGGATATTTAGAAATAAATATCATAGTTTATTGACTAAAAAATCCAATAATTATGCCCCCACACACGATGAAAATTGACGAATTACATGGGAATTCTAGGTGGGAATATGTGTATCCTTTCATAAATTTTATTTTTACTCTGTAACTATAAATTTTTGAGCCCCTCCAATTTATATAAATTATTTTTCATCTCCCACTGACCATATTAATATCCCTATAAAATTTTAATGGGTTATTTCAACCCATCCATGTTGGTATTGTCCATTTGTTACATGAGATCATGAATTCATAATTTAATGTGACATACACCCCCTTACCCATATAATTTACATATCTATCACTATATTGAGAATTTTATGGTGAATGGAGTAGATTTATTTTGTGATATTTTAGAGATATAGGAATGTGTAATTCATCGAATTAGGTAAATTATGTTTCTATTTGTTGCGAATTTCTTGGACTATATCTTTCTTTGGCTTCATTATTTTTTAAAATATTTAGAATGATTTTAATGATGTACGGGATAAGTGATCATTCATAATTTTATGAATCAGTGAAATAAGAGTTAAATTAATTTAATTTGGGGGGTAATACATATTGAAATAATCAAGATAATGAACATGTAATAGTCAATTAATTATTTAATTAGACTAATTTTATGATAGATTATTAATTTTTTTAATTTTACAGTTGATTGTTAATTTTGATAAGAATAAATTATTGATTTTTATTTTATTGAAAAAGTATAATATGGACCCTTACAGTGATTAATTTGACGAAATCACAACTAACAAAATTATAAAATTATATACAAGGCTATAAACTAATTATCTATAAATCTTAAAATTTTTTAAATTACACTTAAAATAAATAAGGAAACGATATGAAATCCATATTTCTGTATTATTTTCTTCTGAATGTGGGAGAAAAAATATTTATTTCTGATTTTTAATCTTTTTGTTGTTATATCTATGTTATTTTAGATCAAGTTTTATTATACAATTATTGCGTTGATCATTCATATATTTAATGTATTTGGTGATGGGGCAGTGGTTTCCATCACATTGGATATATTAATGGGTTGTTTGTAACAATGAGTTAACAATTTCTGTAAGATTTTATGTTCTTCTATCATTTCAATGTTGATGAGGGATTATAGATATGAAAAAATTATTGGTAATTATATATTTCAAATATCGTGGGTGAATCAATTAAGAAATTGATGAAATTAAATATTTTTTTTCAAATAAAGAAGATTGTAGTCAAAAATTGGATTATATTTCTAAATAACTGAATCATGTTTAATAAATTGGAAAATAAGAAAATTCTTTATTATATTGATGAATAGTTTTTTCTAATGTGTGGAAGATAATTGTGGTAACTTACATTAAGTGCTGGTTGTATTTTTGGGATGATGGTGCGGGATGCAGTGGTTGTATTATGGTCTATAATAGTGGTGATTGATTTAATATTTTAGGACAAATAATTTCTGTCATATACTATAAATATATTTTAATTTATGTAACAATATAATCCATAGACAAGTCATGCACTACATGAAAATATCAACATGTATTTTAGGTATTTTCTCCAACATCCATGTTGAGAAGAAAATATATGATATATTAACCCCTTCAACCATTCTATACAAAGGGGATATGTATAATTTTTTTCTCATCCCTAAAATATAATATAAAATCATAGGTTATAGTAATATTTTATGATAAATATTGACATCAAATTCTTGGGAGATAAAGTTATTATGGAGTTGTGGATTTATGATTTCATTTTTGGTAGTTAGGATGACACATTTATTATATAATTTTTATTTAATTGTTTCATGATAGTTATTTAAATTTATTCCATAATCGGTAATTGTTGGGATTATTTTTTGATAATGGAAATATTTCTATTGTGCCCACATTTTATCATTATACAACATCAATTTTATTCCCATACATTATACGTACCAAAGGTAGTAATCAAAGAACCATTGTTCAATTATCTATCATACCATTAAGGGTAACACTGGTGGGTGTGAGTTGCTGAAAATTTTTCATATCATGTCATAATCTAAAGATCAACCCAGGAGGAGAGCCTAATCACTTATGATGAATATAGACTCCAGAAACATATTTTATATTATGATGGGAAATTTTCATCCATATAAAAACTATACATTTGATGTGCAACACAACATGGATGAAGGGATAATGATTTTCTCAGTTCCTAGAAAAAATTAAGAGTTGGTATTTATTAATATTATATATTTATACACATGTATTTGAATTTTTTCAAGAAGGGTATATTTGATTTATATAAATCATTCTAATAGATATTGTAACTATTAGAAATATGGAACTTATGAAAATATATGATAATATATGAGGGTGATGGTCAAAGTATATACATATACATGTTTTTGAAATAAATTAGACTAAATCTATTTATAGATCAATTAGAATCAATTATTTTCTATAGGTATCACTTTGTTGATATCTAAGGAATCTATGGTTAATATTTTTTAACAAAATTATAATGGAATGCGGGGCCACCTTTTAGTGATGAACAAATGGGGAATAATTTTCACCTATAGAGGTGCATGATTTTCTTTTTGTTTTGTTTTATAAAATAATGAATTGGATATATTTTTCATAGGGTATTAAATATAATTTAATAGGTAAGGGATTTAATGAGGCCTCCTTAAAAGTGTCAAGGAAAATGATTAACATATGTTTTGTATGATTTCCCATTTTTATGTATATGATAATTATATAGTGAGAAAACTTGTATGATTTTATGAATTGTTTATATAACATATTTATTATATTATACACAAAATATAAGTTATAAATGAAACATGACAGTATATGTTTATATTATGACCGTCCATATAAATAATTATTAATAAACTTCCATTCCATTTTTTTAATTTATTAAATTAATTTATCATATAATGGTTATTTTCTCATATCATATTAACTAATTTTGATTAGTGTTACTGGTTCGATTCAATTGTAAAAACCATTACTCTTAAAAAAATTAATTGCGTTAAATATTTAATTCTCATAACAATATAAAAAATGTTTTATCATGAAATTTCATAGGATAGAAAATGTAAATAGTATTCATGAATGTTACTGATGTAATAAAATCATCATTTTTAAACATACACAAAAAATCACTATTTGGATTCATTGATAATATAGAAACGTTATATAAAATATAATGATCTTTGCATTTTCAGTATAATCACGATTATCTTGAAATTCAATAGAAATCAGTTTAACCTATATAAGTTATATTAAAACATATTATTTGAGTTTTATATAATATTAAATCTTGATTTATGATGATTTAAAATATATTTTTCATAGAAATTCATTTTAATCCAGGGATACACCACATATGGAAGAACTATATTATTATTCCTTAGTGATCATCATTATGCACAAAAAAATGAAACTGAAATAATCATTTACTAGTGAATAATACACAAGTTCATTATCGATGTTTTCATATTATTTCTCGTTAAAAGTATATATTTTATGTGATTCAATATATGTATAGTTTTTGACTATATTTATTAATTGTTAATCCACCATTTTGAAACAATGAATGATATAAATGATAATTTTTTTTGAATATATATATATATATATATGAGGAAATTTTAGATTAATGGAATTAATTAATAATATATATAAATATCTAACGATAGTGTATTAATTATTGGAGATCATTTCACATTGTCATATATAATAATGAAACTATATTTTTCGGATATGAATAAATTGAATACAAAAATTTTGATTTTTAATGAATAGATGTTACTATATAAAATATTATGGATGAGTTTTGAAAAGTGTTATACGAAATTAAATTAAATAATAAATAAATGAATAAATAATTAAATTATTCTATAATTTAAAACAACTAGTTTAATATTGGATTTTATGTTATAAATTTTGAATCTAAATTTAATTTTCTATCTATATTTTTCAATAAACAATGTTCAAATATTATAAAATTACTTGATTATTTCTGGATTATTATTTTGATAAATACTCTAAATAAATTTTCACATTAATATTTAATTTCCATAATAATATATATTATAATTAATGATAAATGAAATAGATAATTTCATATATTTTATAGTTAAAAGAAGAACATATTTCGAACAGGGGACTACAAATTAGGAGTTGGTTGAGGGGAAAACAATGGATAATAAAATTTTCATTAGTTTTTTATATTATATTATATATATTAAATCACTTTAATTACTATGTTACTATATTTTCCCACTTCATTTTTTATGTATATGAAACAATATTTTATAAAAAATATTGATGAAAACTATTTCCATAATATAGTTAGTATTCTAAACAACCGAAAATTTTATTATAGAAATGTATTCAGTGAATTTTTTTTATACCATATAAATCACTACATAATTGAAAATAGAAAAAAATTTAGGAAGAATATTTGAGATCTAGTAGAACCGGTACCAAAATTGCTAAAATAAAACAATACATACAATGTTAGGTATTAAACGTTAGATTAAAAGGAAATGTGTAAACTATTCTATGCATGTCATCACCCAGCAAGGATACTCAGAATATAGAAGCCATGAATGACCACAACATGATTATTTCCATGATTTCCCATTATAACAGAGCATCCACCACTTGGATGACTTACCGATACTCATGTGAACCATTCATGTTGAGATAAATAGTTAGATTAATACAGTAAATCTAGAATGGATGAATATTCCATATAACATTTATGTTGCGTGCCTTCAGAGCCACGACTATAGTTTCACATTCATATTCAAGCCATCAGGTTGTCCAATTATGCTGAATATAATTATTAAGGGTATAATTCATATCTCATAACTCAGCTTCATAAGATGATGCAATTCCAACATAGTGATAGAAACAACCATTAACAAATCCACGAGGTGATCTAAAAATACACAACAATATGATGGTCCTGGCATGCTGACGGCCACACAATAGATATTTAATTTAATCAAAGGGGATAAATGAGGAATCCATATTAATGATTTAGAAACCAATGGACTCATTGATCTACGCACCAAAACAACAATCATTTGTATTTTTAGATCTTTCATGGTATTGTTCAATACTCATATTTTCATTTTTTCTTTTTCACATAACTCTCTATGCATGGAAATTGTTGCATCACTAAGGGATGAATCCGAACCAGAAAATTTGTTAAAAATATATCATTTCTTAACTTTTAATAACACAAATATAGCATTACAATCCATCATTAATTGTTATACCATTATTAATTTTGATTCATATTATTTCATTATATATTAATTGATAATGTTGGTCTTTATTTGAGTTTTTTGGGGTGAATAAAAAAATTGAATAAAATTCAGAAGACCACATATTGATAAATTTAATAATAAATGAAAACATTTTTGATTATTTTTTAAAAAATTATTCCAAATCGATATGTTGATTTAAATGACGTATTATCATTTTATGAAATATAGGAGACATATATATTTTATTATTTTTAACATTAGAACTATGTGAGTAATAAAAACGATAGTACACAAAAAATTATTAAATATTATGTTGTAAATACATGAGACATTAATTTAGTTTTTATCATTATTAGATTCATTGGATTCATTTTTTTGATTGATTTTAAAATAGACTAATTATACTAATGATATATTTAATTTAACAATCTTAATTTAGGAACATATTTTTATATATAATCTTAAATGAAAATTTATGGAGATATCATGGGTCCTAACTTGTTTGAATCCTATTAATAACAGAAATACAATAATAGTAATAATTTATAATAAAATATGTATATATAATTATAAAATACAACAAAAACCTAGAATTATCATATTATAATGCCCCATTATCACCCCTAAATGTATTAACAAAATCCAATTTCATGATTTTATTAGTATTCCATCCGAGAGAACCACATTTATAGAATCATAATTTTATAAGAATTATCCTGTCATAATTTTTTAGTATTTATCAACTACATATCTGTCAAATAATTATTTTAATATAGTGTTTATTATTTTATTATAACTGTTAATTTAGATCCCTAGACTTATGCCATACAAAATAACCATATCAATTTATGATATCCACTATGAATGTAACAATATATCACTCTATAAAATTATAGTAAACATAAAATATAAAATAATGTTAAAATTCATAAATGAAAAATATAATACAATAGCACATCTCATAAATATAAAAAAATTAGAATACAATTACCATTGAAAAAAACAATAGGTCACCGCTTAATTTTCAAAACTATCTTCGTAGAATAATGACCTGAAAAAATAATTTTGTCCATGTACCTTGATAAATTATTTAATCACACTAATCCATATTATAATTATAACACTATTTTCATATTTTCTTTTAAATAAAGAAACATAGTCTATATTATACATTTATAATTTTTTTAAAGGAATATTCATAACCCCAATTCCCTAGGGTTCTTTTTAAGTACCAATTTTCTTTATATTTAAACCAATATAAAATTAGTGGTTTATAAGATTTTAAATAAAACAATTTTCCCATTTGAAATTAAAATCATACTTATGTGATTGTTCAAAAAGGATATTGAACAGATTCATCATTTTATCATGGTTATAGAATATCTACATTCAATATAATGAAATTAATGAAATAAAATAATAATTATAGAAAATAATTTATCCCTCAAAAATAATTATATTTTTATCGTGGATACTAGAGTGTAATAATTCATCCAATATATTCATATATTAAACATTTATGACAATTTCATAAAATAGAAGAGAATCGCTATTAGTTTGAGATTTAATATACATGGATGATTTAATGTAATAAAAAATGGAACATAATATAGATAATGCTATTGGTAATAATATAAATATGTGATATACAAAGTAATATTATTGACTCTGTCCAGTATTAGTTTTTATCATATCACATCATTACATAACCTTAGACATGATTCCCCATATTCCATGTTATATTATATAGTATTGAGTATCTATGGTGTGAAATTTGGGCAAAAATTTCTTTATATTGTGTTAATGATAACAACATTAAAATAATAAAATGTCATCAACAAAAATAAATAAGTATCGAACTATATAAAAGATTTTAATTGACAAAAGAAATCTATAATAAAAATAATGAAACATGGTTTTATAAAACATCTAACTACCCTTTGAATTGGTAAAAAATAGAGATAATGAAAGAATAATACCAAAATGTGTCTCTCGTAGGTTCCCAATCCTGACTTCATTCAATTATCATGTCTCGATCATGTTGTGTTGATTTAAAATACAAACATAGGCCTCAAACCAATATAACAATATGAATAATGCATGATTCTTGAGTTCAATCAAGAAATAGATACCTGATCATGGAATTAGTTAATAACATAATAGGACACCCCCAATGTGATATTACACATAACCAGTTATTATAGTGATATTTTTTTTAGTAATGATAAAAAAATAATTATCTATAAAAACATTACTAAATACCACTATAAATCTCAGAGTCTAACAAAACCCTTAATATTAACCAAAACTCCATTAGCTAGTACCACATGTCTTTATCCATTTTATCATAATCGTTTACAAGAATATATTTGAACATCAGATCCCATGAACTATGTCTAAGGTCCCAAAAAAATATAATAATAGTGGGAACATAGAATCCATGAAATAAATCATTGGTCCACCAATTGAATAGATAAATAATTTTTTAATAATTAGAAATTACATATTTGGGGAAGCATGTCTAAGGTCCACCAAAAATGTATAAAAATTAATTGGATCGACAAAATATAGGGAAACATGTCGAAATTCCCAATATATATATATATATAATGATATAATAAGAAATTTCACTAATTAATAGGTTAATGATTAACTCATGTGTAACAACATAACATATGTCTAAAGAATCATTATATTAACTAGTGGCGTACCTCGTTATATGGTTTTAACCTATATGGACATCATTAGTATTTTATCATTCCCACCCCAATGAAAATCTAGTGTCACTGATCTAGGAAATATATTTTCGTTCCTCCCATGATTTTCAGATCAATATTAATGGCCCTAATGAATATCATAACTCAAAAAGTACAAGTAGTTCAAATTATCTGATTCTTAATATCATCTATACACTAGTGGTCTTTATGCTCTTATTATTTCCCCTATGATCACAAAAATATTTATTAACACACTCTCATGGGTTTTATGTCACATTATAACAATCATGACCGCAGAAAATAGAATTATATGCCTATCTTTATTACATTTTCATGGATACCAGAATAAAATTCTAAAGGATGAACAATTTAGTAGGTTTTGAAAATTCATATTATATAAGCAATATGCGTATTAAATATTTAAAAAATAATACATAATAAATAAAAAATATAATAAACTACATCTATGAAATTCATTTGATCATATATTCTTCAAAACCCAGGGAAAGGGAAAAAATAAAGGTGAGATCAAATTCTCAGTAACGATTTTTCATAGTGGACTGTAACATGTATAAAAAATGTATAATTGTTTTTCAAAGGTATTTATAAACACAGATTTAGTTTAGATTACTGAATAAAGAAATATGTATATAAAAAATAAAATAACTGAACACAGAGTCAATTTAATTAACAAGATGATAATTAAACAAATCCATATGTTTTTTCATAGAAAAAAATAATGAATATTAATAATTGAGTTCTGAATTCATTTAGTACTACATTATTGGGCATCATGTTTCATAGGTACATGATCTATTTTCCTATAAAATCTATTCTCACAATAGTTTAAAGATTTTTGGTAAAAACCCATCATATTTGGGAAATTTATTTATCCATAGAGACTATTGATTCATATAGGGTTATTATTAACTGATCCAAACTAATGTTTCTATGACCAAATCATTCATCAATTATCCCTTGTCATCAAATATCATTATGAAGTAAACATATAGAATAATCAATATTTCCCCTATTAACTAAATTAAGTATAAAATAAAAAATCTATATAATGTTGGTATACTATTTAAAAAATAATCATATCCATTATACAATAATATGGAAATTTTACTAATATTAAATTACTAATGAAAATTTATTTTAAAAAAGTTAATACATAATGAAAAAGATATCTATCACTAACAAAAGTGTGATTGTTAAATAATATTTAACTCTTGGTAATTTTCAACTAAAATCATTATGGGTGAAATAATTAAAATATAAAATAAACATACAATAAATTATCCATGAATCATGATATTACATTTCAATATATGTGTATATAAGAAACATAAATCATAATTGGATCATAAAAAAATTACGACTCAATATAATTGTAAATTGGAATGAAATCACATACCTAAAACTTCCTTTTTGTGGAAGATTATTCATCCTATTGTATAAAAGTATTAATAACGTAATTAAATTACATAATAAAGCTCATTAGTGTTTAAAATATCATATATGACGCTTCAATAATAATTTATGTACATTTTATAATATTTTTCTTATATTCAATGTTTCATGTGTCAATTAGCATGTTTTTTGAGTATCTTTTGGATTGTTATTTTATTTTTTTTATATCACATGTAATAAATTTACCGCTATCAGAGTGTAAATAATTTTTTTTCTAACATATATATTTTTTATTTATATATTTCTAGTTACCGATGAAATTTTGTTATATGAAATAAAATACACCATTCATGGAAACGGTAGGTTGTACATACACATGAACAATGTTTCTATTTTTCATTCATATTGAAAAAAAGAAAGATAAATGAAATATATTTTTATTATCATTAACATATAATATTTATTTCATTTAACCGAAATATTTTTATGAAAACCTTATTTTTTACATTCCTGGTAAAATGTGTATGAATCACATTGGTTCATGAGGCAATAGTCCATCGTACACACGAATGATTATATCATATTCCAAAAAATTGAAATTTTTTATTGTATGGATGTTATTATAATTATAGAAGAATAAATACATCATAAATCTTATAAATATCATATATAAAGAGTATTTTTATCATTATTCTCAACCATTAATAGTGGTAATGGATAAATTAATAACATCGGTCGGTGAAGACGTAGTCCATCATACACACGAATTGTGATTTCGTAAGTGAAATGATGGTAATGTGTGTGGATGTATATATTATACATAACACAAAAAAAATATCATTTTATTTACTAAAATTATTATATTAAATAATCTTGTTACAAAAATAATTCAATAGGTTTTATAATGAAAAAAAACATCTTGAAAAACCTTACTTTTTATTCAGGTATCCTCAGATTCCCTCTAATTCATTCCTCATATGGATTTATGTAAAAAATAAGGATTATATAATGAATATTGGATTTTTTAAAGTTAGTTTTATATGTTTGGTATTATCCTAATGTCTTCGGAGTTGTGAGTATATGAGGGGAGTGTGGTCTCATTTATTGTGAAGGATGAGTGGTATTTTATTATTATTAAAGAATAAATATTATTTGGAGGTTTACCAAACCAATTATTCCTCAAATAATGATTCATTTTTATCCAATAGGGAATATGGTTTAAATATTTCCATCCAATGGGTTTTGGATGATTTTTGTGTCATCTCCACACTTTATCTAGTAAGATTAACCACTAAGTATACTAATTTCTACAATAATGATTGTAAAATAACTAACCATTTCAACTAATAATATTAGTAAAAACTTATTTTTAACTTATTAGAAATTATTAAATATTCTAATTCTAATTATGGAATCCATTATTTATAATTTAACTCTTATAAGTGGTATAATTTAATTTATAATCTATCGGGTAGATGTGATAAAAAATCAGGTTTTTAAAGATGAACTTTTAGGATGATTGAACTATTTTCATATCAAAATTAAATATGAAATTTAATCCAATGACCTAAATTGGAATATTTTATGTATATTTGATTTAATTAAAATTTTGAAAATTTAAATAAAATTTTACATTATTAATTATTTAGATTAATGTTTATTTTTCAATTAAATTCAGTATTATTCAATATTCATGAAAACTTGAAACATGTTATTATAAAATTCACTATAAGATAATTTTTAAATTAAAATTAAAATAATAACTTTATTTTTTCCAATATAATTAATAAAATTATCAAAATTTATTTTTTTAAAAAGTGTCCCCTTAAAATGATGATAAATTCTATTTCATCAAAATAATGGTTTTATGCCTAAAATGTGTAGTTTTATTATACTATGCCTATAAAATATACAAATTTAATGTAAAATAATGGATTTAATATTTATTATATAAATATAGTTAAAATCATTCAATAATAGTAATTAAAATAATTTATTAAGATAAAACAGCTACGGATGGATAAAAATTGTTCATTGTAAAAAAAATTCATTTATATTTTGTTGTTTTTTAAATTTATAAGTAATTCTTATCAAATTGATTTAAAAAAAATATTTATTATGTTTTTTAATAATATTTATGACAATCAATTTAACCATTACGTGATTATTTTGAGATTAAAAAATTGTAACAATATTCTAACATCCTGATTTACAAAAGATAATAAAAACCCCTTGTTAATAATTTATAAGCTCATTATGTGAAAAAACAGTTTTCTCTGTGAAACTAATATAATAAATATATTAAAGGCCATTTATATGAGTAAAATATTATTCAAATCCTGGAAATATTATATAGAATATTTAACAAGACTAATTCTATGTTTGTGGGATTTTTTAAGGCTCTTAAAGCCACAAAATTGATTTAAAACAATTAGTAAATATATTATATTTAGCACACATAATTTATAAAAAAATAGAATAACTCCAAAATGATGCATCATGTGGATATATTATTCCACTATTAGGTCTGGGACATGGTGTTTACCATAGGCATGGTATAATGTTTTTAATTTTCAGTGGTTTAGATACCTTAGTCGACAAAATAAATTATTTAAAAATTTTAAAACATTAGTTTTCAAAATAATATATTATATCCCAAATGGGGCGTCGTATGAAAAATATGATACCAATATTATGAACAAAAGGTATTGTTTACTATAGATAGTGTATAAAAATTGTTTGTATCATATGTTTTCATTCCATGTATGTGAAAAAACCCAAATTTTATTTAATTAGTTAACTATTCCATTTTCAAAAATTAACTAATTAATATCCCCCAAAGGATGCATAGTATGAAAAAACTGAAAAACATTTAAGGTCTTCATTGGGGTGGGGGGGTTCCTAGGTACGGTAAAAAAATTCATGAGAAATGGGTGTTTGGTTAGGTCACTCATAAATTTTACTCTATATAATATTTATATTTAATTACTCATTTTTTTATTTTAATTTTTTTATTAATTCAACTCAAAAGTAATGTTTCTATTGTTAAATTTTTTCTATACCATCGAATCCACCATTGAGAGACCCCATGATCCTAAAAACATTTTAAAAGTTAACTAAATTTCATCATTTGGATTGAATGACCCTGAAAAATGAAAATTTTTCAATACATATATATTCAAAATTTAAACACTGAATCACTTGGTTTTTAGAGAATATTATGATAAGATTCAAATTTTTTTATTCTAAAAATACATGGTTATTCTTTTACATTTGGTTGTTATAGATTATTATGAGAGATCTCCTTCCAAATTTTTTTAAACTAATCAATCGTATCTATGAGATCCTATTTCCAAGAACTAGTATTGGATAGACCTCCATTATCTCTAGGTGATGCATTGCATAAAAGAATATTTAATATATTTCCATTTTTTGTGATTTTTCAAAACCACGATCATCAATATCTTTTTTGATATTGGTTGGAATTACATGGCAATACTATAATTTTATTATTAATGATGAGAAGATGATATATCCTACTTTTTTAAGGCATCTAAGAATTCATTAATATGATTTTTTCTCTTCAAGTTTTAAATGAGTTATTTAAAATATATTATTAAAGTATGATTATTAAAATTATTGGGAAATTAATAATTAATTATGTTTGAAAATTATCGTGGTTAATTTAAATATAATTATCAATATATAATTAATAAATTATAAGAGGATAATTTCTGTAATAATTATTATTAATGTATAATGACATGGATTATTGTGGTTTAATTTATATAAAATTGTTAAACAATAATTAATAAATCTTCAATCGATAATTTATAAAATAAAAAATATTATAAATAGTTAATCATAAAGATAATCGAGGGGAAATTTATATATGATCATCAAATGATAATAAATAAATTTTAAATATATAATTTAACGAGCATATGCTTTGACATAATGTTATGTAAATAATTATGAATAAGGGAGAAATAATTATCAGAAGTGATATTTTATTTATTTTTGATATAAAATATAATTTTTTTAATTGTACGAAACATTGAATAACCTCTAGCATTGACGTGTTTATATTTTTTAAAATAAGATATTGAAGAGGTATCTTGACTTATTTATTACCATTTCATTTATCAACAATAATTTTTGAGGTAGGAGGTTCATTATCTTAAGGGTCTCGTTTTTACACATGGTTTCATACATGATTTATGTGTTGGATTATTTAATATCATTATTGACTTTTGATCATATGTGGGTGTGTTTAAATCCCATGACATAGTATGATTTGGTTCTATGATATTGAGGTGATAACATGATTCCATGTTGATGTTTGATTCACATGTTAAAGAATATGATGAGGATCTATTTTTCATGATGCATCATATGGTTATAATCATGTTATAACTTGTAATGTATTATTTTCTAGGATTTGTATACGAAATCTTAACAGTTTTCAGTTCTTGTATTTTTTTTTCATTATTGGGGGTGAAAATGATTTGCAGTGATAGATGAGGAACCAACATTTCCACCTTATAACCTCACATCTACATAAATCCTTGTTATTCCAATTAGCTAACAGACACGTTATTATTTATAAATTTTGAGTGTTTAGGGTTGCCTTGTAGATTTTGGGTAGGTTATAGATACTCGATGCTATATAGATTGAATGTAATATATGATTCCAAGTGTATTCATGGTAGGTTTGATTCACTCAATTCCTTATAGATTCTGAGTTACATGCCAAAAACCTCATGTTTAATTTTGGATGCATATTGATAGAGAATATATTTCTGACATGGATCCGAAGGATGTATATCTGGTGGTTTGTGGAGGCTTGGATATCATGCAGTTTCTTGGTTTTGTTTTTTTATAATGTTTGTAACACATTTATTTTATTGTTTCATACATTTATATAATTGATCCCATCTAGTTAAATTCACATTAGTGGTTCCAAACTAACTCTTGAACTCACACACTACTTTGTAATTACCATGTTCTGGTTAATTTCATGAGGGATCCGTCAAATTGAAAGGTCCATGTGTTTGATAGATGGGAAGTGGAGTGGAGAGGCTATAACCAAATGGAATGGACTTCAGAGGACCAAAGTTTATATTTTATTTATTTATTTCTTATTATATTATTTTTTCTTTCTAGTTTGGGATCTTCGCTATAGAATTATATGTATTCCATCATTAAATTCTAAATACATCCTCTAATTATTTATTATATAGTTTGTTGTTTGTTGTCGATACATTGACATGATACTAAAGTTATAGTATCTACAT
This sequence comes from Viscum album, assembly GCA_963277665.1. Taxonomy (NCBI): domain Eukaryota; kingdom Viridiplantae; phylum Streptophyta; class Magnoliopsida; order Santalales; family Viscaceae; genus Viscum; species Viscum album. The sequence continues at coordinate 84,344,550 of OY728151.1, read as the reverse complement.
AGTTGCAGTTGAGACCCTCACTGCTAGTCGGGACCCTCTTTCATAAGGGGAGTCCTTCATAAAGAATTCTTGAATTCTTGAACAAATCCAATTATTCATGTTGTGATGTTAATAAATTTTCTCAGATCTTAGGTATCACAAAATTATTTTCTCTCTTTGAATTTTTATGGGACATGATAGACCTGAGATATGACATATATGACTTGGATATGGGGACTATGTCAGTGCTAGACAAACACTATTTTTTGGAATTCACACTTAGAATTTAATGTGAAATTTTTTGTACAATTATTTCTGATTAAACTCACCTTGGTTGATGTGAATGATATATATATATATATATGTGACTTATGGGATTATATATGAGTTCAACAATCATGTCTAGGCACATAAGTTTACATTCTATATATAAAAACGTTTTCATGATACCGATTTTTTCACTAATTAAATGGGGTTTTAACTATTTATTTGGGATATATTTTCTTATGAGACATATATGCATATTGATGTTGTGTGAAACAATATTATTGGAATAAATTTGTTGAACTAATCATGCTTTTTTGTTAGTATATTTATATGGAAACTCTTACTAATTTATGGAACATAGACTAGGTTTAGTTCTATGGGGGTTATAGAATGGGTTTATGGTAGAATGTTAGAAAAAATATATGTGATACCATATACTAGTTAGCATTGATTTATGATCCTATTTTCATTAATATTATGGAATATTCAGCCTCAGAAATGTCTGATGGGGCCTCTAGTGGTGGTAGCCCTAGATGCTCCCATTCCACCACAAGTGGTACTAGGGAATACAAATCCAAATGATACCATATAAGCACTGAAAATTACCAATGAAAATACCATTCATATGTAATTTTTTTGGATAGATTCTATTTAGTGTGGACCTACACAAGGTAATATGATTTTCCATGCTGGATATTTTCATCTCAGGCCTCGTCTGGTGTTTCAGGGAACTAGTGTCCTTCAAGATGAATATTTTTTTATGGAAATTATTGATATAATATTTGAACTTTTCTAGAATCATTATTAAGTGTTTTTGATGATGGAGACCATCATGATTCATTGAACATCCAAGAAATGGTGGCCTAGTTTGTCCAAATATGTGTTAAGAGAGTTTATTACTTGGGTGGACATTAATTTTTTTTCTCAAGCCATATTTTACAGACCTGATGAATTTGGGAAATTCTAATGATTTCATGGAATTATTAAAGTATTCCAATAATATCTAATTGTATTCTTCACGATTAATGTTGATTCTTAATTTGTCTTCATTATTGTAGGGAATGAGGTGTAGAAGGATTAGATGTTTGAGATAAGAATTGACCTGAAAATAATCCATCGTGATAGGGGCCTTGACCTGATGACATATACCTAGGCCTATCAAAAGGCTCTATCATTTGAAAAGGGATTGGCAGAGGATATATTATTTAACTTAATCCTAGACTTTGGTGGAATTCAGGTCGAGATTCCTCTCACCACTATAGGGGATCCATCAAGAAATAAGAAGAGGAAGACCATAGATGTTAATTGGAGTACCAATATCCTGGTGGAATACATTTTACCTTCATCGAGATTTTTTAGAAGTAATTTTACAATTTTTAAACATTGAAAATACAGGACTATTTAATTGGATATATAATATACCACAAAGAATGTGTTAAAAATTCAAGAAGAATGGTATTATTAATAATTTTTTCTCAAGGATTTATAGAACGAGCTATCACTTAGGTTAGGTTTAGACACATGTATATTTTTGGGGTACCCAGTAGTGTACATAGACAATTCATGCACCCTAGTGATACAAGTGAGGACTTGAGACAGGAAACATGTGTGATGTGGGCCAAACTCCAACTGATGGTGTAGAGGGACCATCCATTGTTTGCTGTATTATCTGTATCAACTCTAATTTATCTACTATCATCTTCAATAATAGTGCATCCCATTATTTTAATATGCCACATGTAGTTTCTAGGCATGACTTAACAATCATGTTTTCATATGAGTTATTATGCATTGATATGGAGTTTATTTATGTTAGTGAACTATCCGCCCGAATTCCCAAGGTGTCAACTAGTCTTCTCTGTATATGTAAATTTTGGGGGATTCATGATTCTAGATTTGATGACTTTTGATGTGATTCTCATTATGAAATTATTTAATAGCTTCTGATGGCACATTTATTTGTATCCCATATGGTTATCTTTTATTTATCCAGAGATATAGAAGCTCTCAATGAATAGATAATGGAAACTAGGAGTATGAATAGATGGATTGGACTTAATCCCACACAATACAATCAAATAAAAGATGGAATGGTTGGCCTTATAAGAAACATCATTGGAAACACCCTCATATTTTCCTCTGGTCGAGGATCTCTGTCATGAAACCATTCCAAAAATCATTACAGGACTCCCTCCTGATTTAGGAGATCACATTGAGTTAGAGATCATACTAGGTGGGGAACCCATTTCCATACCCAATAATTTCATGTATCCCAACAAGATGAAGGAGCTCAAGGTACAACTAGATCATTTACAGTTTATGATATTTATCAGACCTAGTACTTCAGCATGGTGTGAACATGTTTTTTGTATAATAAGGGGTATGTGGGTCTTTGAATGTCTATTGTTTTCAGAATATGAACTAGGTGATGGTGAAGAATCGATATTCATTGTCCATAATTACTGATCATATCGATCAACTATGGTATACCACAAATTTTGAGTTAGGAGGATTACATTTAGGATAAGGAATTTTGATGTAGATATATAATGTATGGGTACATTTTTATGTCATTTGGGATAATGAATGCACATGTCGTGTTCATGGACCTCGTGAGAATGACATTCCATCAATATGAATACTCTTTAAAAATATTGTTCGTAAATGTTATACTCATCTACTCGCTGACAACATAAAAACATTCTAGGAGCCTAGATATAGTCCTCATTATTCTTCAAGCACACATGATCTATTCGAAATTATATAACTTTTCCTTTTTTGATTAAATAGTGGAAATTCCTTGGATATATGACGTCTAAGTAAACATGAAAATTTTCAAGGAAATTATGCATTGGAAATATCTATGAAATGTGTTTCAAATAAAGTGATTTTTGGGTTTGGAAGGATATTAATGGAGGTGTGTCCAACACTTCTCGCAAGGATCAACACCCATGATAGCACTTAAAATATAGATAGTATAGTTCTACTGTCCAAACTAGCATCATGATGCTTTAGTTATGTTTATGAAATGGTTGAGTTCTACTTCAGTACTAACATCCCTAATCCCATGATAGGTATTGTACTGTACTATGATTTATTCAGATATAGTCTTCGATCAATGCTATTGAAATTGGAAAAGGTTCTTTAATATGGGTCTTTTATTTTATAACTCCATTAGAAATACTACACTACAAATAACATAGAGCTAGTAGGGGTGGTTTTTGCTCTAAATTGTTAAAAAAATATCTCTTCTATGAGATATTTATTATTTACACTGGCCATTCAAGCATTCTAAGTTTATTCAAATACATGACTCAGATTTGAGGTTGAGGGGCATGGATGAGTAACTATAGTCATATGACATGGAGTTAGAATATTCACCAGTGAATGGAAATGTTGTAGTAGATATCGTTACCCATAAGACACTAGTTTGGTAGGAACATGGAGAGAGTTCCTCATCATATTAGTGGTGTTTGATGTGTTTCTTAGCTAATTAAGGGATATATGCATCAATGGGCCAGGGTTCTAGGAATTTTCTCCCTTGATATCAACATCCTCACCTGTAATCTAGTTAAAATTTAATAGGATTTAGACTCAAAGTATAGATTAATGATAGAAAAGATATCTGGTGAGGACTAGATACCTATATTGTCGATGATTGATGATGACATGATCTTGTTACATGAGATATTAGTAGTCCTTACATCAATCTTATGGGAGTTTATGGGAGATTAACATACCTCTAAAATATTAGTATATCCTAGTGAGACCAAGATGTATCATGAATTCATGTTATAGTTAGAGTGGATAGAAATTACAAGATATATTTTTAAGAATGATGGATAGTTTGAGAAAACATTACACCTATTAGAGGATATGAATCATGTTGCATACTAGGCCTTGGAGAAGTAAGGGACGATCCATTTTCCATGATTGGGAAAGAATACAATAATTTTTTTCGATGTTGATTCATATGGATCCTTATGAGGCTCTATATTAGAGGCTATATAATTCACCATTATGTTGGTATGAGGCCCGTAATAAATTTGTTGTTGGACCTAGTATGGTTCAGGGGACCTTCATGATAATGTAGATGATACAAAAAATAATGATCACTACTTAGAGCAGACATGGATCATTTGTCTATTGATGGAGGATACCCTTAATGTATGATGTTGGAGATTAGGTTTCATGAGTGTGAAACCTTGGTCAGAAGAACATATATATGGGGAAGCTAAGAAAACTTTCACCACATTTTTTTGAACCATTTTAGATCAGTGATTTGATAGGGACAATGTCTTGTTGTCTGGACTTACGGTTTCTCTATCAAGGTATGTAAGAAATATTCCATGTGTCAACACATCATTATTACATGACAGAGCTTTCACATGATGTTTATTATTATGAAATTGAGTTAGAGACTAGGGATACTTATTAGGATCTTTTATTACAGATTATAGAGAGAAGGGAGAAGGTGTTCTGGGGAAAGATAGTACCACTAGTCTGAATCTAGGGGATGGATATAAAATCCCATAGAGAGATGGGCGAGGATGAGCCAAATGTTTGACCTTAGTTCTATATTTTATTCAATATATACCTCTAGAGATACTAGTATAGGTTTAGATTCATATATAGGGGGTAATTATAATATCCTAATTTTTACAAAGATAATGAAATCCTCTTGTTGATAAATTAAAAGTGCATTGTGTGAAAATAACCATTTATCCGTGAAACCAACTTAGTATATTTGCTAAAGGACATGTGTAACGGTAAAATACTAGTTAAATATTATGAATATACAATTGAAAAATTTCATAGTCTGATGCCATGTTCGTGCGATATTCTAATGCTCTGAAATCCTCAACAAAAATGGAATGACACTATTAAATATATTATTTTAAGCATGCATAATTTATTCCAAATAAATGAATAACTACCAAATAGTATATCTTATATGAAATTTGGTATAACCATTAGGTCCAATATGATGTGGTTAACTGAGGCGTTATATAAAATTTATAACCATCAGTCGTTTGGATTCATCCCTCACAAAATACAATTATTTAATATTTTTTGTTATATGATTTTTTAAAATAATACAACATTTCGAAAAATGGTAAATCAAATGGAAAATAGGATACACTCATTATGATCTAAATGTGGTGTTTAGCCAATTTATTTTATACCATTTGTATACATCATATGATTGAATTAATTTCTTAAGAAATAAATATTTTTCATATTTAAAAAATCTTTTACTCCATTTTTAAATAATAAATAATATATATATATCAAACTATTTGTCGTATGAAAAATACAAGTATATAGTTAGGTTTGGAATGTGGATATCAACCAAGGTTGGGTATAACATTATTCAACAAAACGTTTTTGGTTAGGTCCATCAGAAATATTTTGTTATACAATAATTTTATTAAATAAATTTTATTAGTTTTATTTATTTTTATTTTTAACCAAAAATAATAATTTTTACTGTTTACTTTTTTCATCATCATTGAATACACTATTTTCATGCACTAAGATCCTAAATTCATGGAAATTTTATGAATTTCACTCCATATGAATTGAAACACCTTAAATGGAAGAAACTAATCACTTTATATATAATATATAATGGTACAGTGAACCATTTGGTGGTTCTGAAAATATTTGGATAAAATTAAAATTTTATTCTTCTTTTAATATACATATTTCATTCTTCTTTAAGAGCTTACAAAAAATTCTGAGAGATCTCATTCCACAAATTGGTGAACCCATTGATCCCACATACAAGCTCTTTTTTAAAAAAACTAGAACACGGTAAACCTTCATTGTGTTTAGGAGAGGTTATGTGTGGATGAAGAGGAACCCTTGATTAATTTTTTTTATTTTTTTTATTCATAGAATTTTATCCCAACAATATCATCATCAATATTGATCGGAATAACACACTTCCAATCTCCGTGGATTCATATTAATGAGAAAAAGATATATACAATATCAGTTATTAAGGTAACACAATTGTACTAAATCTAATTTATCATCATTCTAAATGGATCATTTAAGTTAAATTGCTAATGTGTGATAATATAAATATTGGGAGATTGATGCGTAATTATATTATATAATTGTCAGGGTAAATTTATATAGAAATATCAAATAATATTTAATAAATTATCAAAGAAAAAATTATACAAAAATTATTATAAAAGTTAAATCAGATTGATAATATAGGGATAATTTATTTAAAATTATCAAATGATTATTAATAAATCCTCGATGTATAATTTCGAGAATTAGAAATTTAGTAGTTGTTAATCACATGGATAATCAAGTTATATTTTATTTACGATTATCAAATTATTATAAATAAATTATCAAAAACTAATTTACAAAATATATTCTTTGACCTAAAAGTTAATAAGAAAATAATCTTAGAGGTAGAAATATTTATAACATGTGATATATATTTTTGAATTAAAATGTAAATTTTTGGTTCTTGGAATTTTTTTCAAATAACAAGCTTTGACAGGTTAAATATTTTGACGATAATATCATGAAGAGGGATCTGGATTAGTCTATTACCATTTTTTACATTGAAATTTCCAGAGGAAGGAGGTTCCTTATCTATTTGGGAACCTATTTAGAAATGTTTCATAGTTGATTAATGTGATTGACTATATCATTTTGTTCTGGAAAATTGATGAAATTTTGGTGTGTTTGAAGTCCCTAATATTGGACAATTTGATTCCATGATATTGAAGTCGTAGTCAGATTCTATGAAGATGTTTAATTAAAATGTTTTTGTATATGATGATGATAGATTTCCCATGATGTGCTCTACAATTATTATAATTCTATAACATGTCATGTATTCTGTTGGAGGACTGAAATGCACCTACGTGACATGTGGTCATCATTGTATTATTACTTTTTGTGGGGTTCACACATAATGTTCGATAAAAATGAAGGAATGATATGATAACCTAGTAACATATAATCTACTTGATTCGTTGTGGACTTTGAGTAGATGAATGAAACAAGATTCCCTATGTATTTTGAGTTTTACCATATTCCTTGTCGATTCTTGTAACACCCCAGGTAAATAAAGAATATGACATTTTTATATTTATCCCTATTTGGGAATAAAATGTTAATATTAATTTAAATGGAACGCTATGCTCAATGGCTTACCCAATACACAACAACGAGTTCCTTTGAAATCTTACGTTGCACTCTAATAATAAAATAATTTTATTTTAAATGGTAGTTAACACCTAGCTGTTGTAAAAATAGTAATGAATAGAACTAACTAAAAAATGATTATATATGTTTTCAAAATATTTTTACTTTTTAAAATAAATGTTAGTGGATTAAAAATGCGAATGAATCCAATTTTAGGCATAAACATTCTAATATTATTTTAATGGTCGATTAACCTCCTTTTCATGGAGAACCTCTTTTAAATCCATCTTTTAGAAATTTTATGTGTTATATTTGACAAAATATAATTCTTCTTTAGAATCAGGACATCAAAATTTACTTTTTAATGAATAGTGAAAAATGTTGTATTTTAATTCAAAACCTCTTTTTAATCTAATTTATTTATATGATTAGATTATCTTTTGAATTTCTTTTAAAGTGAAATTAGAATATATTTTTACCATTTAATCCAATGATGTTCATTGGAATTAATTTCACTTTGAAATTGGACTTAAACTAGTGTTAATCTTTTAATAGATATTGTTTCTTAAAAACACGCTATTTGTTTTGACAGCGGGAATTAATTATTAAATTAATTAATGCAACTTATATGTTTTGAATTTTGTAATATAGACATAATTTTTGAATTCGGAATATCAAAAATTGCTTAGGGTGAATTTTTGGTATTTTTTTGAAAAACATCAATTTTTGATAAATAGTGAAACCACAAAGTGGTAGATAAAAAACTGATTTTTTCATTTAAATGAAACTTTTCCACTTCTGTGATTTGTTTTTCAAAAATACAAGATAAATTGTTGTAATTAAGACATAAAATTTGGGTCAATGAGAATAAAATAATTTTTGGTGAATAGTAATTTTTAAGTTTTATTAATCGCGATTATAGGTAATTAGTGTAGTTTAAGGTAAAAATAATGTTTTAATAATATGAAATGACCTAGAAACATGTCCTACCCTCATTGGATGTGTCATGGCCAACGAAGAAAATCCATGGGTCAACTTGGGGACCCCATGGAGCCACATTGTTTGTAAAATGACATTAATACCTTTTTATTTAAAGTTAAAATTAAAATGTCACAAACATGTGTTGTTTTACTAAAACAATTTTTACATGGGGTTATACAAGTCGTATTTTTGACTATAAATATTCATTAGAAAGTTAAAAATAATTTCTACATAATTATTATTTTTTATAATTTTTAGATATTAAATAAATTAAATTATATATGTCACCATGATGATGCAGCGATTACCTCATTATTTAACGATTTAAATAAAATGAAAAGATAATGTAAAATCTAAGACCTACACTTGTAAAAAACGTATTTTATGGGTATATTTCGAAACCTTATCACCTTATCCTCGAAATATACCCTTTTGGGACCTTCAAAATTCGAAAATCATTATAGAATAATGTAATATTATATAACATTCCAAGAGTGCCCCTCCTCTCCTCTTATAAAAGGCCACCACCTCTACAACCTTAACCACACCTCTCAAGCCTTTGGCTCGGCCAAAACCTGCCCATTTCTTCTTTCCACGTCCCTCTCTTCATCATTTAAGCCTCACTTTGGGCAGAATTTTTTCCAAGGATGCCTTTGAGCTCAAATCAAAGAGAGTTATCCGATTTAAAGGTAGTGTCCTCTCTTGTGTTCTTATGTTTTATTTTTATTCTCCAACTCTCTAAACTCTTTTATTCCATTATTTTGTAACAACACCAGTATATTAAATATAATAGGATGTTGTTATTTGATGTATTCAAGCTACACTAACACAAACCTTCGTCTAATGGTTAAAGAACATATTGTTTCTGTGGATGGTGAATTATTGCCTCATGAAACGATGATTGTTCAATATTATTTTAACACCTTCAAAGGTGTCCATTAAGATGTCACTATATTTATATATGATATATAATATTTTTATGTGTTACTTAAGCTTATTTATTTCTTATTTATGGCATACCTTTATAGTTTCCATTATGGATAAACACGATATCTTCATTTTAGGAAGTGCGGACTACCGCCCCTCAAAGTGATTTGATTTGTTAATGACATAAGTGGGACGTATAAAGGTTGGAATTAATGGTATTAAATATGATACACCACTGGAATTATAATATAACTTTATATCATTATTATTTAATTCCATTGAATACAAAAAAGGAAAGTAGTGTTCATGCGTACGTACGGCTTACCGTCTCCATGAACGGTACATTTCATTTCTTATTTTCAAATGTTATGTAATATTATAAGTACATATATATAATGGATATATATGTAATATATTACATCTAAATTAAGGATATAATTATGGAATTATAATATATATATATATATATATATATATCATTTTGTTTTAATTCCATTAATAAGAAAAAAATGAATGTAGCGTTCATGCGTACGTACAGCCTAGCATCTCCAAAAACGGTGCTTTTAATTTTTATCTCCAAATGCTATGGAATAGTATAAAATGAATATATAAAGTATATATATGATATTTAAAACATCAATATTATTCTAGATATAATGTACCTATTACTACATGGAATATTCTTTTCCAACAAGTTCAATTTTTACTCATGTACCGAACATCGACAAAAACGTCTGATATGAACTCACTTTATTAACCAATTATTATAACATTATAATATGTGATATTAAATGAATAAAAATATTTAAAGTATGTCCTTATGAAATTATAAATTGACCAAATTTTATTATTCAGGAGATCAAAGAACGATCGAGTCTTGTTGGACACGCGGTAGGGGATCCTGCTCCTCTCTTTCTTTTTAAGTACACTCTTTTATGTCATTCCTTTTAAGCTCATCTTTATTATGATTGGGTTGTTATTTTATATTAATCCTACTGTACGTTTTATTTTCATATGATGAGAGAACCTATTTTCTCTCATCAATCCATTTTGAAAGTTTTGAGTGGCGTCGTTAGGCTACAGAATTTTCGTAAGAGATCCAACCTCTATCTTTCTTTTTAAGTACTCCCCTTTATGTCACTTCTTTAAAGCTCCTCTTTCTTATGTTGGGGGAGGTTATTTTATATTCCTATTTCTGTATATTTTATTTTAATATGATGAGATACCCTATTTGATCTCCTCTAACCATTTTTGGAGGTTTTAAGTGGCGCTGTTAGGCTGCCGAGTTTTCATAAGGTATTTTTCATCTCACATTTATTCCCGTGAGATTTATGCTACATTAGCCACCATTTCATTTGAGTGGTGTATGTACTGACAATTATTATACTCCTTGTGTAATATAATTTCATTTATGGGTATTTACATATTCATTGTATGACCCTTCTTCAATGGGGTGTACGTTTCGAATGTTACCCAAGTCAGTAAGGGAACCTTTCACCCTCCTCTTTTTAAAAAGTCTTCTTTTGTTATGTCTTTTAAATTACATCTTCTTATGTTGGGATATGTTCTTCTATATCTTTCTTGATGTGTGTTTTATTTCCAACTGATGAGATACCCTTTTTATCTCTCATCAACTCATTTTTTGAATTTTTAATTGATGCTGTTAGGCTGTCGAATTTTCGCAAGGGAACTTCTTAACCCAATTTTGATTCTTTGGGATAAACCTGTACTCCTTGAAATATGTCATTCTATGAATATATGTGAATGACCTCTTATTGTTTTAAACTTAATATCTACTTATATTTGGTGTATTCTTTTGTCACACATCATTATGTAATTGATTTATCCTTAATCCAAGGATATCGTCTTTGTAAGGGACTTCGTCTCAATCCTCTTTCATTGAGGCACATTATTGTTTTATACACAACTTTCATTTTTACGGTGCATAAACCCCTTTGACTTTTAATTTTATACAAAATGAATCTTTTTCTACGAAGCGTTTTACAAAACGACAAAAAGGAATGTTTTATTTAGCGTATGCGGTGACAACAACCTTTTCTGCCGCCGTGAGTATTATTTGGTCTTTGGCTTCCTCAACAAGACGTAATGTTTTTAAAATGAAATAAACACCATATAATATTTTATGTATGTTGGTACTAAAAATGGTTTTTATAAAGGATTTGTTATGTCAATATATTTAAGTGATATATTGTGATCGAAATGTGGAAATGTTTTCTTTCCATTATATTTGTTTAATATCTTTTGATTTTATAATGGTACTTGGACATTATGACGGGTGTTGCCATGAATACCAGGATGGGTGGTTACATTATAACCTCCAATGCATTGGGTATGTATGTTGGCTGTATGGCTATTCCTTTAAGTATGTTTGGAAGTCAACTGTATGGTTATTCCATTTAAGTATGTTTATGTCCCAAGTTACCTTTTTTATGTTATGTGTTCTTTATATGGGTTTTATGGTAATCTTTTGGTTAAAAAAGGGTAAGTAATGGTCTTTTATTTAGTGAAAAGTTTTTACTACTTCATAAAGGTGAAAAGTATTACTTTGGTAAAGTATTCATGGTTTAATTGTTGTTTTTAAAAACTAACAGTTTTCCTTCTTTGTGTATCCCTTATTGAGCTTTTTATGCTAATCCCAGGTTTTTTAAATGTTTTTCACATGACATAAAGATGAATAGGTTCATGGATGGGATCAAGGAAATGTTAGGCTGCCTAAAACATGGAACTAGACATGTTTATTTTTAGGAGTTTTTATTTTATGGAAACTTAGTAGAAGTGTCTACTTTGTAATCTTTTGAGATGTAATAGTTATGTCCTAATTCTCTAAAACTCTAACCCTGAAAAGATCCTCAATGTGAATTATTCATTTAATTCAATAATAAGTAATGTTTAAGGCCGGGGCTTTATAATTCTGGTTAGGTTATAGATACTCTATGCTTTTTGGATCTTTACTATTACCCAATGCCTTATGGATTCTAAGAATTATTTCATCACTCTATTCCTTTTGGAATATGGGTGACACACCAATTGACTTTTGGATGATTTTGGATACTAATTGACATACAATATACTTCCAAAAAGGATTCAAAGAAGTTGTGGCAAGGTTTTTACATTAGATTGGTTAGCGAACAAAAACTCTATATTGGATTTTGTGTTATTATACTACATAAATATTTTTGTTATTTATATCCATTGTATAAGTGATAACATAAGGTTACATAATTATTGGTGTTGTCCTACTGAGTCTTGAAATGAAAACCTACATGGAAATTTCAATGAACTTATAGATTTCAAGAGAGATCTGACAAAGGGAATGTGCCATCTAGTGGAATGTTGAGAATTGTAGCACGAAGATAATAGTGGACCATGATGGAATCCCATGTATTTACTTTTATATTTTATTTATATACATATTATTACATAGGTTTTTGTTGCCATAATTTGATATTTTATATATTATGAAATGTAATAAATAATTACATTTCTACATGTTTACTCTAAATATCTATTATGTTGTTTATTATTTCTTACAGATCATACGAAAATATACTAATAGTATTGTATCCCCATAAATGAAATCTAGACCCTCAATAATAGTCATCTTCATTTTGTGTTTGGGGAGGCATGTATGAGGACATGTAAAATTCTATCATAGATTATTTGATTTGGGTTGGGATTTTGTAATTTGTATGAATTAAAAATTACCCATTCAAATAAATAAATAAATCCGGGATTTTTTTTGTTTTAGGTAAGGAATGTTAACTCAAGGATTAATTCAGTCCTTGTTATAGGTTAATTTTTTAAAAAATAGTCAATATATTAGATTTTATCAATATGTTATATTCCCTTCTATGCTTGCTGTTGTGTGTTATACACACTATCGAATACAATGTTCTTACATTATATTTTTGGGGTGTTACATTCTCAAAACCTTGAATAAATTTCATCTTCAGAACTAACACCTTATCTCTGTTATCTTATGTTTTACATTTTAAAATACCATTATTAAAATAACCAAATCATAAGAGTTAAAAAATATAACCTAAATAAGAGAAAAGGGATGTAAAAACATCATTTGGAATAATCACATTACATAGAATCCATATAAAATAACATTTATGAGAAATTAGATAATGGAAATGGAAGAGAAAAATAACCCAAAAATACTTATGGTGAGTTATAAAGAACATCGATCATAATAAAACTAGAAATACAATTATTGTTAATGACCAAAAAACCATAATTGGAATTGTTTTGAATAAGTTCATTGATATAATCATAAATAAAAGATATATTATAAGACAATATATTTATAAATCATTTTCTTGTGGTTGAGGAATTAATTTACAATATAATAATATATGAAAATATACTTGATAATTATTTATTTTATAAGAATAATATAAACCTTCAGTTATTTATGTACTATTTATACATCATATTTTAGAACATGAATCATTATATGGTGTTGTAATACATTACTCTCTAAAACCACTTCATATGTTAATCAAAAATATTTCATAAGTGGTTATCTACCAGAACAATTTATATGATATGGAACAACAAAATTATAATGTCACGAAATTTGAAAATATAATTGTTCACTAAGCCAAAAAAAATTATTTATTTCCAAATATACATACACAATACATGTGAATACCTACATCATGTATTCACTTATAACATATTAATAAAATAAATACAACAACACCACATTGAAAACATACATAATTACATGTTCCTTTTGTGAAACATTGGTTATTGGATGTATCCCAAAAATTAAAATATTCTGTTGAATCCATAATTGACAGTTTAACCACTTTTCCAGTAAATCATTAATTAGTTAAAAAGTTTGTAATAATATCCATGTTATATTATCTATTTTTACATTCTCTTTATTCCAACAACATTGTCTCAAAATTAGTAACATATTAAGTGTTGTATCTCATTCAATATATTTATTTATATGATGTTAATGTTTCAACTAAATCATCCTTAATCGTTAATTTGTAACATCTTGTTACTATGTTTATGTATCCATATACCCATATTTTTGTTCATGATTTGTTTTGGCATCATTTGGATTTGTATTAGGTTGAATATTTAAATGTTTAAATAATTCTTGGATAGTGAACAGTTGGGACATGGTTTACCATAACCATGGTACCTTTCAATAAAAATCATTCAAACCCAGGTAGTGGGGTTTTTCCTGGTCATTCCACATAGGTTGGGTTAACAGATCTAATCTCCCTTACTGACCATGAATAAGTTTTAATTAATCTATAAAAGTATCGTATAAAAAATTAAACACATATTTTAGGTTCCACACAGTCATAGAATGTCCCCATCTGATTTATTATTCCTCAAGATCACCCAAGTGTAGTTTATGGCCCTTCAGAACAGTCTTGGAAGTGAATCAATGCTTGAAAAATGTCATTCAATCTACCCCGATTAGTTTCCTCACCCTATTCTCTATAGAGATATATTGTTCTATCCATCTATAGGGTTTCATGGATACCCATTATTATTTGTGGATATAATACCCTTGTTGGGATATTAAACATATCTTTGATCCGTTTTATCAATTTCCATAATCATTATTCGATGTTGATGAATCCTGATTTGGGTTTAATGAATCAAGATACATTAATCATGAGTTTTGGGGTTGCATATTTATTCCCAAATTTTGTTATGTATACATTTCTTTTTTAATATTATTCTTAATGAAATAAAATCAATTTATTGATCACAATTAAAAATAATTCAATTGGTTTTTTTGGGAAAACTAAATTCCATTGGATTAGGGTTTTGAAATTTAATTTTACCATGAAATTAGGAAGAACACTAATACCGTTGAATTTGGGTGTGTTCATGACAATTGGTGAAACATAAATTTTATAATTTTTTGTAATTTGTTTGATAACAAAAATTTAAAACCCAAATCACATTTAAATTGGGTTTATTTTGTGAAATTGATGGTATTTTTATGAATTTTTTTAATTTAATTATTACTGTGAATTTTGAAATTGAATTTTGAATTGATTTCAAATTAATTGTTTTCTAAAAACATTATTTCTAGTGGTTTGGATAGACAAATTAATGTTTTATCATTGAAAAGGAATGTTTTTCCATATAAAACCATTTTTTAAATGAAATTTGGAATATCAAAAACGGGGAAATGAGATTTAATTTAATTTTAAGGTTTCTTAAAAAAAATTCTGACCATTGACCTTTAATAAATAACATGTAAGAATAGGTAGGTATTGATTTATTGGGATACACATTATAGGTTGGAATTTCCCTAGTACCAGAATGATGCTTTACAACATTAATTTATTTTCTATCACATCTTATATACCCATTGTGTAATATAAAAGTCCACTCTTGTATGTGCTGAAGGGCATGGGTACACATTTTATATTATCACATGACTGTGTAAGGATCATATAACCACAAACTATCATACCACATAGAATATTACCATGTTCTCACTTATATATATATGATACAAAAATATATTCACTTGTTGTAAACTATTGTACAGTGATTTTGAATATATATAATATAGTTTTTATAAAATTCTATATTTATGAAAATTTTAAAATCATCTCTTGTTTAAAATTATTTCCATAATTTTTAAATTAAATGCATGATTTTATAATTTAATCCCATAATATGAGTTGTAATGAATGATTTGTTTAATATTTCCTTTGAAATTACAAAATTTATTTATATGAAAATTTAATGCAATTGATTTGGTTGTATTGTTAAGGGAATCATGTTATGGAATCGTTAGTGAGACCTTACTTGGCTATATACCACACCCTACTTATGCCTTAGGTGTCTGTAGATTATATCATTATACATTATAGTTGGGGTAAAACACCACATATATGTGGTTCTTAATATTTATGTGTCGACATTTAGAGTTGCGTCTGTTGAAACATGGGGTTTTTATTTTCTCATTTTATAGGTACACTGTTTTAGTAATTTTTTTCATACTTTTTGATTCCTGTATGAATCTACCAATTGTGTTTCCTTTGAATTCAAACTGATTTATTATATTTCTTTCATAATATTTATGGAAAATTAACTTACACATTAATTTGTTATGATTATAAGAGATATTCTCCATACAATAGGGTTTGGGAAAACCCTTCGGCCCATGTCAGTACTAGCTTAGTTATCAGGTAAACTAGGTACACTGGATGGTGTGTGATATATTGGAACAGTTCAACAGATATTATCAAATACTTAATTTAAATTATAGAAGTAAAGTCCTTTTAAAATTTATAATTGATATAACAAATAAATCATTGATTAAATACTCAAATAACATAATTTATGAATCTAGAATCAAGAAAATTAACCATTCCCATTCATCAAACATAATATATTTATAATTATCATGATGCATTATCTTATTTTTTTGGTATATTTATTTGACACTTAAGAAATTGATTTTAATTATGTCCCATATCCTTAAAATGTTATTTATTATACTTTGGAAAATAATTTTAGTCTTATAAATCATCAGAATGGTTTCCTTTTTCTCAAATAATAACAAAAAATTCATATCCACATAATGATATAGTTGGGTGATTCCATCAATAATTATCACAAGTGGGAAAATAATTAGTTCTATAATTCCATACAAAAACATAATCCCTTATAATATTCTTCTAATCATTCATACTTTTGAATTTATATGACTTGGATAATTTTTTCTATATCTTTTTAAAAATTTATAATATTTATTCACATTTTTGTAATGTTTTTGATATTACCTCCCATTAAAAAATTGATTGAACAAAAACAAATAAATGTCCATGCTTATCATTTGGAATTTGGGAAATGATACGGTTCTCATTCCTTCTTCTAGGTGCCATTTATAAATTATGACATTAATTATGTTAGACCATATAATTATGAAACATAATTTATAATCTCAAAACAATTGAAATAATAAACATATTCTAATATCATAATCATAAATATGGTTTCATTAGGGATATATTTCCAATAAAATTTTTTATAATGGTTTGTAAAAAACATGAACTATCCTAAGAATATCCCCCATGAGTGTCAAACCAGGGGAACAATAATGTATGTTTTCATATAGTAAGTTACAATCGAATCAATCCTGACATTCCATATATGGAGTTATTACCTCTACATACATGTTTACTAGAAACATTTCCACCATTAGTATACAATAATGGATTTATTTATATGAATACCCACAAAATAAATACCTTACAAAAAAATAGGATTTTGTTATATAGTTATTACCAAATTATATCATAGTCTTATGTTCCCTAAAAGGTGTTTTCCTAAATCTATATCCTATGATTTCTACTAAAATTTTCCTTATATCAAATTTAATAACTCAACCCCATTAGCCTGGAGTTGTTCCCTTATTTTATTACATTGTCATAGATAAAATACTCAAATCCAAAAGGATTAAAAAAATTTGGAGTTTTGAAACTGATGATTATATAAATGGTACCCATATAACATTTTCAATAGAAAATAAAACATAATACATAAACAACTAATAAATTGTATCCTTGAAACACATTGAATAATTTATTCTTCACAACATGGGGAATGGAAAATAAGGCTAAACTAAAATACCCAGTTATAGTTACGTAAATTAGGATCTATCATGAATCTACAAAGAATAATAAATATATAAATTTAACAAACTGAACACACATGAAATATTAAATTCAAGATTTTTGGACTTCATGTTACCTAGGAACATGATACCATTTCCATAATGATCTATTATGAATATAGATTAAAATTACTAGGTAAAAATGCATCTGATTTGGCCAAATGATTCATGTAATGAGACTAAAAATACCTTAATGGGATAAAATTATATAGGACACACCCATATCCTTAGGTACAAATAATTCTTCATTATAAAATAATCAATTTAATTCATTAATAAAAATTCATGTCATCAAATATTTATATGGAGTAAAAGATACATATTTGTCAATATTTCATCAATTAATTAAATAATATCCATAATGAAAACAATATGTAAAAAACTTATACATTTTAGGAAATGGTCATATCTATTAAAAAATAAATTTATTATTTAATTCAAATATAAATACCACTTAAAAATTATCATATGATGACGATTTCTTCAAGAGAATGTTAATAATAACAAAAGAATGTGAGATTTTTCAATAATCATTACTAGTTTGTAATTTTCATGAAAAATACCCCTATATTATATAATTTAAATCAGAACTTAAAATATCATTATATATAAATTAATCCAGATATTACATTTCAATGGTGTATCATATACATCCCCTAAATGTTAATTGGTTAATAACAAAAAATAAGACTCAATGAGAATGAATATTTGAGAAATAATCCATTTCCATACGCATCCCTTCGGTTAGGAGTTAATTAACATATCCTATAGCTTATTTAGGAATATTATTAACTTACCAAATTACCATAATAATATTTATAAAATTTTCTACATTTATTTTATACTATTTTATAACCCATTTGTTAATATTTTTTCATTGTTTTCAAGGATACATGTGTTAATTACCTTGCTTTTCAAGTATGTTTTGACTTGCTAATTTTTTTTCTTCTTATTTATAATATTATATTATAATATAATGAATTTAAATGTTTATGTAAATATAATATATATATATCCATTCAGTATTGTGATTGGATGTTAAATATGGTGTTCATTGTGATGGTAAACCATATATATGCATGAACGATGCTTCCATTTTTATATCACATTGAAAGAGAGAAAAGAAAATTATCTAAATATGTATATTATAATTCCATTTTCATATTTAGGTCTTATATATAATTTTTTTATTGAAATCGTCATTAATACAATCTATGTAAATTGAAATTAAATCACATTGCTTCCTGATTCCATAGTTCAATGTACACACAAATGAAATTATCATATTACAAAAATTGAATGGATTTTGAAATATGGTTCAAAATAATTACGAAATAATAAATACTAGAAAAATATCCAAAATATCATATATGAACATGTTTTCCATCATTATTTAATGTCATGAAATTTTGTAATGGAAAAATGAATGTCATTGATTCATGGGGAAGTAGTCCACCTTACGCAATAACGTTGATTTTTTAACCCATTTGGTTGAGGGGTATGTTTATGTTTGTTGAACCAATAACATAAAAGGCCTTACTATATTTTACATACTTATGTTTTATTATATTCCTACCTCAAAAATAACTGTAGGGGTTTTAGGAGGAAATAAAATAAATGTTTCTATAAAAAATTACTTCTTCATCCAAAAACCTCATATGGTTTTCACTATTTCCTCCCTAAGATTTTTTTTTACAAAAATATGTTATCTCTGATCTATACAGTGATGTTTTAAATTTAATTGGGGTGGTTTGGATGATATAATTGTGTTGGGGTTTTTGAAAATGTGTAACAACCCGAGATTTTATGAGAATTATTGTTTTTAATATCATTGATGTCTTGTGTTGTACGCTACACCAAAATTATCTTGTATTATACACAACACTGTATTTGATTGTAGTATACACAACAGTATTCTTGGCTCGTGTTACACACAATTTCAAGTTCATTTTGGGGAAATTATTCTATGCACATTAAGTATATATTTTATTTAATGTATAAATGAAATAAGTTTTGATTATGTTATACGCAACACCAAACAGAGATTTCACTATATGCAGCTCTGACTTGACTTGCATTAAACGCAATCAAGACCTTCCTCGATTGCGTGTGTAGTACGCAATATCGAGTTTCACTAAACGAGATATTATTATAATATTATTATGAACTAGCCATTATGAATTGTAATACCCTCTTTTTGAAATTTTATGAATTTTATCTTTCAAAATGGACTTCATATTTGGATTCAGAATATCAAAATTAGCCTTAGGTGAATTTTTGGTATTTTTTGAAAAACATTAAATTTTTGATGAATTGTGAAAAAACTGGGTTACTATTTAAAAACCGACATTTTATATAAATAATTATTTATTTTATTTAAATATATTTTTGGTCAAAATTGTTACATAATACCTATATATGTCCAATGTAATTCATTGGAGTCATTTTATAATAATTTTAGATATATAAAATTTCTATTAAACTTTTCACCGTCTTTTACCCACCTCCTAAGAGAATTTGCAAATTTACATAAAACATAATTATACTGCTTCTGTGAGTGGAATTTTGAAAATACGAGAGACATGATTAATATAAATAAGTAAAATGTGGTTCAATAAGATAAAAATAATTTTTGGTAAATAGTAAATTTTTACTTTTATTTACCACTGTTAAAAGTAAAAAGGGTAATTAAGGGTAAAAATGATATAACTTTTACCCTAAGACATGTCATAATTCTATTGGATAAGGGTAATTCGACCAAAAACAACCTTAGGAATAAAATATTACCCTTTTGGTCCACTTCGATTAGATTTGCACATTTATTGTTATTTTATTTAAAGAAGCTTGAAAATAGTTAAAATCAATGGTTAATAACTAAAAGTTTTTTAATATAGGGTTATACATAAGATAAATTAGACTATAAATATTCGTTATAAAGAAAAACATAATTCATACAACATGGTATTTTATTTATAATTTTTAGACATTAAATAATTTAAATTTATTTATGACACAAGGATGCCTCACAAATTACATTATTAATGAGATATTAACAAAATTGATGTTATAAATACCCAAATAAATGTAATTTGAGACATTTTATAAATTACACAAATTTTTTGGTTAATATTACATGTTCCTAATGATTGAATTAATTTTTTTTCGAACTAATCATGTTGTTATGAGTTTCACAAAAATCAATTACCAAATGGTGTCAAAATTGACATAAAATAGTTTTTAAAACAAATATTATATTATTAATTGTTATTTTATTCATAAAAATCTTAAGTTTAGAAAAATTACTTAGATAAGGTTCTATATATTAATAATGGACCACTTGGTGTTATTTGGTCTTGTTGTAGTTAATTTATTAACCATATAGTGTAAGAAAACAAAAAGACACGGTAAAAAGTTAAATTATATAACTTAGAGATAAATCTAAATGATAAGGTTAAAATATTAACTTAAACATGTCTAAAACCTATTGGTTGAGATTACTTAGATCCATCGCCACTTTATCTTTGAAATAAATTAATTTGGATCTTCTATAAACTGAATATGACTTTATTATAAAATAATATTTTATGTTTTTTCAAAGGTGCCCCTCTCCTCCCTTATAAAATGGGCACCCCTTATCTATTCTATTCACACCCTTTTGAGTCGTGAATCTTGGGAAACCCCTGAAAATTTCTCTTCTCAACCTATTTAGTTATATCAATTAGGTTCTGATCTTCTCAAAAGACCACCTCTATTTTCCTATGATGAGGTTTAAAGGAGGTGTGTTGAGGAAGATGTAATCTCTTCTACCAACTCTATCAAGTTTCTTTCTTCTTCTACTTCCTCTTATTTACTTGTTTAATTATAAATTAATAACATAAGTATTAATAATATACTGATATGTTATTATAAATATTAAATAACCCTATTTCACCTTCTATCCATCCAATGGAAAATGAAATCATCGCGCGTGCGTACATACGGAATACCGTCTCCACGTCGTGGTGTAATTAGTTTTTCCACAACCACCTTACTTGGATGGGTATAATGGTGTAAAGAATAGCTATATATTATTATTATAACATCATACTGATTCTAAGATATTATATCATCCACTCCAATTCCATTCAATAAATATGGGAATGATATCATCGCTCGTGCGTATGTACGGATTACTGTCTCCACGATGCGATGAGATTGATTTTCCATGTTATAAATTCATGAATGATTATAAAGT
Source organism: Viscum album (assembly GCA_963277665.1). NCBI lineage: Eukaryota > Viridiplantae > Streptophyta > Magnoliopsida > Santalales > Viscaceae > Viscum > Viscum album. The sequence continues at coordinate 84,322,279 of OY728151.1, read as the reverse complement.
ATATATAATAGGTAATCATGAAATATATGACATAATAATGCTATTTAATTTATGTATATATATGTATTTAATGTACTTAATTCCATTCAATTCAATAAGGAAACAGAAAACAACGTTCATGCGTACGTACGACCTACCGTCTCCATGAACGGTGTATTTCATTACTTATATAAATATACTATATATATGTATATTATGATTATATATTATATATAAATAATGTTTTATATTCTGGAATTATGTAATCATGATCTAGGTAATAATATTAATAATTACAAGTCAAAACACGGACGATAAATGGAACTATTTTACCCAAAACGCTACTTTAACATGGAATTGACAAATGAATGGATAATATAAAGTCGTAAGTGAACCATATATGATATCAAAAATATTATTATGGTTCTGTTACAAGTAAATAATATTTTTAAACCCATTATACAGGAGGTTCATATACATATGAATCATATTTGACATAAGGTAAGGGATAACTTTTCCAATCTCGTTTTTATCTGAGATTGTTTATTCGTAAATATTTACTGGGGTTATATTTATCATCCATATACCTATTTTCTAAAAATGATTTCATGTATGTTTAAAGATCTTTTTACCCATTTTTTACGTTTGATACATTTTATGCAAGGAATCTTTCTTTTGTTTACCAAACGGGGTACTTTTTGACTTTTCCAGAAATAGTTCGAGAAGAATGTATTTTTACTTATACGACTTGAATGGATTTTTACGATTTCATAATGAATTATTTTCATAAAGATTACTCAAAAATATTTAATGGCTATTTTCAATAGAATCCTTTTATTTTAAAATTTCATGGGATTTTTTGAAAATAAAATGATTTTGAAGAAGAAAGGATATTTTCCTCAAGAATTCATTCCAAGTGATTTATCTAAACCATTTTCCATCTAAGATGACATTATTTTATATGTGTATGTTTCATGTATAATGTCTCTATTATTTACATGGTTCCACTTATCTTATCATGAAATGATATCCATTTGTTTTATATGGATTACGTTATGATGGTATGATGTTTATAAAACCCATTTTTATTCATTGGGTTATGATGAAGGGTTTATGTTTATGTTGTAGGACAAGTAATAATGATTTCATTATTAGATGGGTGGGACCTATATCTCTCTCCAATGCATTGGGTAAAGATATATATATCTCATGATATAGACATGGCTGGAACGGTATGTTAATCTGGTTCAGTGTTACAGGACTAAAATGAGGAGTGAACTCGATTCAGAAGGGGACTTTGTCCACTAAGATGGTCTTGGACACAATTCCTTAGATACTATGGAAATAATATCATGTTCTTAATGGTTTCCTCAATTACATGTTTTATTACCAGGCTATTTTATCATGATTGATGTATTTATGCCTTATGTACTGCTATGTTTTATGTCATTTCTCAAGATTTTGATGTTTAAACATTATGTTTATGTTTTTATGTTAAAATGTATATGGTTTGTTTTATTCTCTCCATGCTTACCCTTACTGAGTATTTGAGCTCACCCTTTATATGTTTTCATTTACCCAGGATATAAAGAAATGTTTTAGGTAAGAAAACCAAAGTGGAAGATCTTTATGGGAGATGTTGAAGATCTTTCACAATGATTAGAATATTTTGTTATGAGTATCCAAAGACAAAAAACTATTACTATCCTTGAGTGTTGGTTTTTTTATGTATTAATTATTCTAAAAAAGTAATGTAATTTCCTTGTATGTCAAGCTTTGGGTCTCTACAGTTGGTATCCGAGGTTTGGTTTAGTCAACCTTTGGAAACTTGGATGCGATAACTTTAGTGAGATCCCTAGAGATATTTATAAGGTATGTCTAGGGATGTCCCTAAGGTTAAGTAAACATATAAGTTATAGTCCTAGAATTATTGTACCAATCTTAGAATTAAACCTAAGATGTTATATATTGATGTTACTCCCCATTTAATATGTTGTTTTCCTAGAATTATTTTTTCCTCTCATACTGTTCTTTTTGGGTTTTAGAAAATGGCCGGAAATAGGAAGATTCACGATAATAGAGGATATGATGGATAATGGAATGATATTATACATGATAAACCAAATGAAATTGGATTTTGAATTAAAAACATCATTATTATGCCTAATAATAAATTTCACAATATGATCAATAATATCAAATTTGGTAAGTATCCTGACTCATCTAATAAGAGAAAGATGGAGTTTCATGATGATCATAGAAGAAACAAAGTTCAATTTACCTCATCTCAATCATATGGGAAGAGGAATCAAGGAGAATGTTTCAGTGGAACTGGTAGATGCTTTGGGTGTGGAAAAGAAGGACACAAAGACAGTAAGTGCAAAGGAAGTAGTTCTGTTAACGCCATGGACAAGGATTATGGTATTGCAACAACATCAACATCGATTAAATGTTTTACATGTAGAATTTACGAACATTATGCAAACCAATTCCCTAAGGGAAAGTCTCATGAACAGAATCAGTGTGGTCGTATGGGTATAATTTATGATGATGATGATGATGAGACTACAAATGATATGTGAGATGAAAGAATTGTTCATGATCGGTCAATGGTTTATGAAGTTAGTGGAATGATTATATGTTTATCAAGAGTAATGTTGTATAAGTAATCTCAGGGTACTATGGAATAAATAGACATCTAATGATTGATACACTATTGTTTTTCCTTATGTTTTTGAAAGTATATATTGAATGGTACTGGTAACCATCAAAGGTTTTTCAGATATTTCTAGAAAGCAGCTAATATGCGCATAAAGAAGGGATAAAGAGATAATGAAATGTTTAATAGTATGACTGATATAAGGAAAAAGTGATATCATCGTTTGATTATATATAATTATTGGGATTTTGGTACGTGGGAAGAGTTGCCTTTTCATAGCATTCATGTTTTCACTATGGTTCTATGATAATTTATGTTTCAAGATAATACATGATTAAGGTATTCACATGTTTGGAATGTATCAACAAGATATATCTTATGATATATGGGGGATAAATGATGGTATTCACTTTTTCATTATGGGACTTTTCCATTAATAATTTTCTTTATACTATAAGCTTGGACTGAAGTATTTTCGATAAGCCTAAATATTGGAATAAATTAAGTTAGACATAAGATAGTATTGTTTAAGGCTAGAACTTTTTTTTCTATATAATTTCTGTAATGTTATAATAATGTAGTTTTAGAAAAAGGACAGCCTGCAGGACAGACGACAACCTGTCACATTGGACATGGCTGTCTGAATCTAACCCACAACTGAAGTGAAACTTTCTTTTATCACATACAACTAGCCTACAGGAAGTCCTTGGTTAGTATAAATTGGTTTTAATTTGTTATCTGATATGATATATGAAGTATAATCCCATTTTTGGAAACATATACGATTAACCTCACCATATGTGGACTTCTGTATATAACTTTTTCTAACCTTATGTTTGAGACAGATGAAATGATCCGTCATTCTATAGCATGATCTGCTAACACTTCATGAAAGGGAAATTCAACTTCATTTCTTTAAGAGATGAAGTGGAAATTGTTCAAGGCATAAACAATGGTGAGATTGTACCAAAATCAAGTAAGTATTTCTTCTAATTCAAAATTTTCATCTTTAGGGAAATGATATTGAAAAAAAATGTTTTTGTAGAGCTATTATATCTGATGAATCAGACAGTACCTTAGATCGACACAAATTTATGGCTTTGTGATTATTGGATTTTTTATAGCCATGTTCTCTACCACCCTCCACCAGAACATGATAGTCAGATTTCTCTTCCATTTCTATATTTTCACCTATGTTCCCCTATGTGGAAACCCAGTGATGAGTTAATTTGGGTAACCGTTATGTTTCATACATCACTTTTTTTAAAATTATGTTTTAGTATTCCTTTTTACGATGTGGGTTTCTATGAAAGAAACTTTCAATTAGTAAACCATTTATAACACCAACGAATTTCGAGGGTGAAAATAATTTTAAGGGGGTAGAATGTAACAACCAGAGATTTTATGAGAATTATTATTTTTAATTTCATTGATGTCTTGTGTTGTATGCTACACCAAAATTATCTTGTATTATACGCAACATTGTATTAGCTTGCAGTATACCAACACTATTCTTGGCTCGTGTTACACACATTTTCAAGTTCGTTTTTTGGAAATTATTCTACACAATATTAAGTATAGATTTTGTTTAATATATAAATGAAATAAGTTTTGATTATGTTATACAGAACACCAAATAGAGATTTCACTACTCGCATCCCTGACTTGGCTTGCGTGACATGCAATCAAGACCTTCCTCAATAGCGTGTGTAGTACACAATACTGAGTTTCACTAAACGAGATATTATTATTAAGAACTAGCCGTTATGAATAGTAATACACACTTTTTGAAATTTTATAAATTTTATCATTCAAAATGGACTTCATTTTTGGATTCATAATATCAAAATAATTATAGGGTGATTTTTTGGTATTTTTCTGAAAACTTTCAATTTTTGATGAATAGTGAAAACACTGGATTACTATATAAAAACAAACATATTATTTAAATAATTATTTATTTTATTTAAATTTATTTTTGGTATAATTTGACACATAATACCTATATATGTTCAATGTAATTCATTAGAGTCATTTTATAATAATTTTAGATATATAAAATTTTTATTAAACTTTTCACCGTCTTTTATCCACCTCCTATGAGAATTTGAAAATTTATGTAAAACATTATTTTACCACTTCTGTGAGTGGAATTTTTAAAATTCAAGAGATATGGTAAATATCAAAGAGTAAAATTTGGTTTAATAAGATAAAAATAATTTATGTTGAATAGTAACTTTTTTCTTCTATTTACCACGGTGAAAAGTAAATAGGGTAATTAAGGGTAAAAATTATATTTCTCTTACCCTAACACATGTCCTAATTCTATAGGATAAGTGTAATTCGACCAAAAACAAAAATAGTAATAAAATACTTGCCTTTATATCCACTTGTATTAGATTATGACATTTATTATTATCTTATTTAAGGAAGCGTTAAAATAGTTAAAATCAATGTTTGAAAACTAAAACATTCTTAATATAGTGTTATACATAAGATAAATTCAACTATAAATATTCATTTTAAAGATAAAAATATTTAGTACATAATTGTAGTTTATTTATATTTTTTAGACTCTAAAATAATTTAATTTATTTATGACAAAATGATGATGCAGTAATTACCTTATTAATGATATATTGACATAATTGTTGTTATAAATACCCAAATAAATGTAATTTGAGACTTTTTATAAAATAAACTATTTTTTGGTTAATATTACATGTTAGTATTGATTCAATTTTCTTTTTTTGAACTAATAATTCTGTTATGATTTTCACAAAAATCAATTACCAAATAGTGTCAAAATTGACATAAAATAGTTTTTAAAACAAATATTGAATTATTAATAGTTATTTTTCTCCTAAAAATCTATGGTTTAGAAAAATTACATAGATAGGATTATATATATTAATAATGGACCACTTGGGGTTGATTTGTCTTGTTATAGAATGTTTATTAACTATATAGTGTATGAAAGAAAAAATACACGGTGAAAAGTTAAATTATTTAACATAGAGTTGAATCTACATGATAAGGTTAAAATAGTAACCTAAACGTGTCTAAAACCTATTGACTGAAATTATTTCGATCCATCCCCACTTGATATTCGAAATAATTTAATTTTGAGCTACTATAATCCAAATATGACTTTATTATAAAATAATATTTTACGTTTTTCCAAAGGTGCCCCTCTCCTCCATTATAAAAAGGGCACCCCTTCCCTGTTCTCTTCACACACTTTTGAGCCTTGAAGCTTCGCCAACCCCTGCCAATTACTCTTCTCAACCTCTCTAGTTATATCATAGAGGTTCTGGTCTTCTTAAAAGACAAACTCTAGTTCCATAAAAAGTTGTTTAAAGGAGGTGTGTCGAGAAGAGGTAATCTCTTCTACCGACTCTTTCAAGTTTTTTTCTTCTTCTACCTTCTATTATTTAGTTGTTTCATTATAAATTAATAATATCATTATTAATTATATATTAATATGTTATTATAAATATTAAACAACCCTATTTCACCTTCTATCCATCCTACGTAAAACGAAATCACCGCGCATGCGTACGTACGGAATACCGTCTCCACGACGTGGTGTAATCTGTTTTTCCACCACCACCTTAGTTGGATGTGTATAATTGTGTAAAGAATAACTTTATATGATTATTATAAAATCATACTGATTCTATGATATTATATCATCCCCTCCAATTCCATTAAATAAATATGGGAATGATATCATCGCTCGTGCGTATGTACCGATTACCGTCTCCATGAACGATGAGATTCATTTTCTATGTTAACAATTCAAGAATGATTATAATGTATATATAATGGGTAATAATGAAATAGATGAAATAATAACTCTACTGTATTTATGTATATATATATGTATGTCATCTACTTAATTCCATTCAATTCAATAAGGAAATGAAAAACAACGTTCATGCGTATGTACGGCCTACTGTCTCCATGAATGGTGTATTTCATTCCATTTATCAATCTATTATATATATGTATATTCTGAATATATATTATATATAAATATTGTTTTATATTATGGAATTAAGTAATCATGATCTATTTAATCATATTAATAATTACAAGTCAAAACACGGACGATAAATGAAATGATTTTAACCAAAATGTTGCTTTAACATGGAATTGACAAATGAACAGATAATATAAAGTCGTAAGTGAATCATATATGATATAATAATAATTATTATGGTTCTGTTAAAATTTAATAATATGTTTAAACCCACTATACAGGAGGTTCAGATACAAATGAATCATATCAGACATAAGGTAAGGGATAACTTTTCCAATCTCATTTTTATCCAAGATTGTTTATTCGTAAGTATTTACTGGGGTTATATTTATCTTCGATGTCCGTGTTTTCTTAAAATGGTTTCACATATATTTAAATTACATTTTACCCATTTTGACCTTTACTTCATGGTATGTAAGGAATCTTTTTTTTTGTTTACCGTACAAAGTGATTTTTGACTTTTCTTGCAAATGTATAAGAATAATGTTTTTTTACTTATACGACATGAACGGATTTTTACAGTTGCATAATGCCTTATTTTCATGAACTTAATCTACAAGATTTAATGACTATTTTCAACAAAATCCTTTTCTTTTAAAATTGCCTGGCATTTTGTGAAAAGAAAACTATTTTTTAATAAGAAATGATATTTTCTTGAAGAATTCATTTGAAGTGTTTTATCAAAACCATTTTCCTTCTAAGATGACATTATTTCATATGTGTATGTTTGAAGTATAATGTCTCTATGATTTACATGGTTCCACTTTTCTTATGATGAAATGATATCCATTTGTTTCATATGGATTATATTATGATGGGATGATGATTATTAAACCCAATTATATTGTTTTGGTTATGATGAATGGTTTATGTTTATATTGGGGAGCAAGTAAGAATGGTTTAATTATGAGATGGGTGGGACCTATATTTCCCTTCAATGAATTGGTTAAAAATCTATATCTCATGAGATAGACATGGATGAAACGGTAAGTTAATCTGGTTTTGTGTTACAAGACTTGAACGAGGAGTGAACTCGATTTAGAATGGGACATTTTCCACTAAGATGGTCTTTAAAGCAATATCTTGGCTACTATGGAAATCATATCATGTGCATAATGGTTTCCATAATTACATGTTTTATTACCATGATATTTTATCATGATTTATGTATCTAGGCTTTATGTACTGCTATGTTTAATGTCATTGCTCATGATTTTTATGTTTAAACATTAGGTTCATGTTTTTATGTTCAAATATATATGGTTTGTTTTATTCTCTCCATGCATACCCTTACTGAGCATTTGAGCTCACCCTTTATATGTTTTCTTTTCCCTAGGATATAAAAAAATAGTTACGAAAACAAAAGGGGAATATCTTTATGGGAGATGTTGAATATATTTCACAATGATTAGAAGATTTTGTTCTAATTTTCCAAAGACACTAAACTATTACGATCCATGAGTGTTGGTTTTTGTTATGTATTCAGTATTCTAAAAAATTAATGTAATTTCCATCTATGTCAAGATATGGGTCTCTACAGTTGGTATCAGAGGTTCAGTTTAGTCAACCTTTGGAAACTAGGATACGAGAACTTTAGTGAGATCCCTAGTGATATTTCTAAGGTATGTCTAGGGATGTCCCTAAGGATAAGTATACATATATGTTATAATCCTATAATTATGGTAACGAGCTTAGAATTAAACCTAAGATGTTATATATTGATGTTACTCCCCCTTTATTGTGTTGTTTTACTAGCATTATATATTCGTCTCATACTGTTCTTTTTGGGTTTTAGAAGATGGCCGAAAACATGAAGATTCATGAAAATGGAGGATATGCTGGCCAATGGAATGATATTCTTCATGAGAAACCAAATGAAACAGGATTTGGAATCCAAAACATCATTATAATTCATAATCAGAAATCTCACAATATGATCAATAATCTCAACTTTGGTAAGTATCCCGACTCGACTAATAAGAGAAAGATGGAGTTTCATGATGATCATAGTGGAATGAAATTTCAATTTCCCTAATGTAAATCATGTTGGAAGAGGCATAAATGAGGATGTTTCAAAGGAACTGGTAGATTTTTTGGGTGTGGAATGGAAGGACACAAATCTAGTAAGTGAAAAGGTAAAGGTTCAGTTAACACCATGGAAAAAGAAAATGGTATTTCTACGACATCAACAAAGAATAAATGTTTTAAATGTTTAATTAATGAGAATTATGAAAACCGATGACCTAAGGGAAAGTCTCATGAAGATAACCAGCTTGGTTGTATGGGTAGTATTTATGTTGATGATGATTAAGAGACTACAAATGATATGTGGGATGAAAGAATGGATCAAGATCGGTCAATTGTTTAAGAAGGTAATGCAATGATTACATCTATATCAAGAGTCATGTTGTATAAGTAATCTCATGGTAATATGGAATAATGAGACATATAAGGATAGTTACACTATTGTTTTTCCTTATGTTATTGAAAGTATATGTTGAATGGTACCGGTAACCATGAAAGGTTATTCAGATTTTTTTTTGGAAAGCACCTAATATGCGCATAAAGAAGGGATAATGAGATAATGAAATGTTTGATAATATGACTAATATAAAGACAAACTGATATCATGGTATGAGCATATAGAATTTTTTGGATTTTGGTATGTGGAAAGAGTTACCTTTTGACAGCATTCATGTTTTCACTATGGTTCTATGATAATTTATGTTTCAATAGAATACTTGATTATGGTATTCACATGTTTGGAATGAGATAAACAATATAAATCTTATGATCTATGGGGGATAAATGATGGTATTCACTTGATAATTATGTGACCTTTCCAGTAATCATTTTTTTTTGTACTCTGAGCTTGGACCGAAGTATTTTGGATAATCCTGAAGATTGGAATGATTTATGTTATAAATAAGATAGTATTGTTTAAGCCTATAACATTGTATTCGATAAAATTTATGTAATGTTAAAATAATGTAGTTTTAGAAAAAGGAAAACCTGCAGGATGGGTGACATCTCGTCGCGTCGGACAAGGCTGTGGGAATCGAACCCACAACAGAAGTGCGACATGCCTTTATCGCATACCATTGGCCTGCATGAAGTCCCCGGTTTGTATAAATTAGTTTTAACTTATTATGTGGTATTATATATGAAGTATATGGCCATTTTAGGAACCATATATGATTAATCTCACCATAGATGGACTTGTATATATATCTTTTTCTAACCTTATGTTTGAGGTAGAAGGAATGACCTATCATTCTATCACATGATCTACTAACACATCACGAAAGAAAAATTCAACTTCATTTCTTTAAGAGATGATGTCGAAATTGTTCAATGCATAAAAAACGGTGAGATTGTACCAAAATCAAGTAATTATTTCTTCTAATTCAAAATTTTCAACTTTAGGGAAATGATATTGAAAACCAAAAATGTTGTCCTAGTGAACTTATATCTGATGAATCAGACCGTACATTAGATCATCACAAATTTATAGCTTTGTGATTTTTGTCTTTTTATAGCTTTGTTCTCTACCACTTTCAATCAGAACATGATGGGTAGGTTTAACTTCCATATCCATATTTTCAACTATGTTCTCCTTTTTGGAAACCCAATGACGAGTTAATTTGGGTAACCGTTATGTTTCATACTTCAATTTTTTTAAAATTATGTTTTAGTATTCTTTTTTACGATGTGGGATTCTATGAAAGAAGCTTTCAAGTAGTAAACCATTTATAACCCCGACGAATTTCGAGGGCGAAATTCATTTTAAGGGGGGTAGAATGTAACAACTAGAGATTTTATAGGAATTATTGTTTTTAATTTCATTTATGTCTTGTGTTGTACGCTACACCAAAATTATCTTGTATTATACGCAACACCGTATTTGCTTTCAGTATACACAACACTATTCTTGGCTCGTGTTACACACAATTTCACGTTCGTTTTGTTGAAATTATTCTACGCTACATTAAGTATAGATTTTTTTAATGTATAAATGAAATAAGTATTTATGTTTTTATACACAACACCAAACAGAGATTTCACTACACGTAACCCTTACTAGGCTTACATTACACGCAATCAAGACCTTCATCAATAGCGTGTGTAGTACTCATTACCAAGTTTTACTAAAGGAGATATTATTATAATAATATTATGAACTAGCCGTAATGAATAGTAATACCCACTTTTTGAAATTATATAGATGTACCATTAAAAATGGACTTCATTTTTGGATTCATAATATTTAAATTATCCTAGGGTGAATTTTTTGTATTTTTCTGAAAACATTCAATTTTTGATGAATAGTGAAAACAATGGGCTACTATTTAAAAAACGACTTTTTATTTAAATAATTATATATTTTATTTAAATTTATTTTTGGTCAAAATTGATACATAATACCTATATATGTTCAATTTAATTCATTGGATTCATTTTATAATAATTTTAGATACATAAAACATTTAATAAACTTTTCACCGTCTTTTACCCACCTCCTAGGAGAATGTGCAAATTTACATAAAACATAATTTTACCGCTTCTGTGAGTGGAATTTAGAAAATCCAAGAGACATGGTTAATATCAAGGATTAAAACGTGGTTCAAAAAGATAAAAATAATTTTTGGTGAATAGTAACTTTTTACTTTTATTTACCACAGTTAAAAGTAAATAGGGTAATTAAGGGTTAAAATGATATTACTATTACCCTAAAACATTTCCTAATTCTATTGGATAAGTTAAATTCGACCAAAAACAACCTTACAAATAACATATTACCCTTTAGATCCACTTGGATTAGATTAGGACATTTATTATTATTTTTTTAAAGAAGAGTTAAAATAGTTAAAATCAATGATTAATAAATAAAACATTTTTAATATAGGGTTATACATTAGATAAATTATAATATAAATATTTATTAGAAAGATAAAAAGATTTCCTACATAATGGTTATTTTATTTATAATTTTTATACATTAAATAATTTATTTTATTTATGACACAATGATGATCCAGTAATTACCTTATTAATGAAATATTAACATAATTGATTTTATAAATATCCAAATAAATGTAATTTTAAACTTATAATATTTTAAAATAATTTTTTTGGTTAATATGACATGTTAGTATTGATTAAAGTAACTTTTTTCGAACTAATCATGCTGTTATGATTTTCACAAAAGTCAATTACCAAATAGTGTCAAAATTGACATAAAATAGTTTCTAAATCAAATATTATATTATTAATTGTTATTTTCTTTATAAAAATATAAGGTACTAGAAAATGACGTAGATAAAGATATATATATTAATAATGATCCACTTGGGGTTCATTTGGCTTGTTATAGTATGTTTATTAACCATATAGTGTAAGAAAACAAAAAGACACGGTAAAAAGTTAAATTATTCAACTTAGAGTTAAATCTAAATGATATGGATAAAATAGTAACCTAAATTTTCCTAAAACCTATTGGTTGAGAGTATTGTGATTCATCCCCACTTTAGCTTCTAAATAAATCAATTTGGAGCTACTATAAACCAAATATTACTTTATTATAAAATAATATTTTATGTTTTTTCAAAAGTACCCCTCTCCTCCCTTATAAAAACTTCACCCCTTCCCTCTTTTCTTCACACCCTTTTGATACTTGAAGCATGGCCAAAACATGAAAATTACTCCAATAAACCACCATACTTATATTATAGAGGTTCTGGTATTCTCAAAATACCAACTCTAGTTCCCTAAGAAGATGTTTAAATGAGGTGTGTTGAGGAAGAGGTAATCTCTTCTACTGGCTCTTTCATGTTTCTTTCTACTTCTACATCCGATTATTTTGTTGTTTCATTATAAAGTAATAACATCTGTATTAATTATATACTGATATGTTATTATAAAATGAAACAACTATATTTCACCTTCTATCCATCCTACAGAATACAAAATCAATGCGTGTGCGTACGTACAGAATACCGTCTCCACACCGTGGTGTAATCAGTTTTTCCACCACCACCTTATATGGATGGATATAATGGTGTAAAGAATAAATATATATTATTATTATTATATTATATTAATTCTAAGATATTATATCATCCACTCAAATTCCATTCAATAAATATTGGAATGATATCTTTGCTCGTGCGTATGTACCGATTACCGTTTCCACGACGCGATGAGATTAATTTTCCATGTTAACAATTCAAGAATGATTATAAATTATATATAATAGGAAATAATGAAATTTATGACATAATAATTCTACTAGATTTATGTATATATATATGTTTTTGATATACTTAATTCCATTCAATTCAATAAGGAAACAAAAAACAGCCTTCATGCGTATGTACGACCTACCTTCTCCATGAATGGTGTATTTCTTTTCACTTATCGATCTATTATATATATGTATATTATGAATATATATTATATATATATATCTATCATGTTTTATATTCTTAAATTAGTTTATCATGATCTATGTAATCATATTAATAATTATAAGTCAAAACACAGACGATAAATGAAATGATTTTACCCAAAACGCTTCTTCAACATGGAATTTACAAATAAACGGATAATATAAAGTCGTAAGTGAATCATATATGATATCATAAATATTATTATGGTTCTATAAAATGTTAATAATAAGTTTAAACCCACTATATAAGATATTAATATACATACAAAGCATATTGGACATAAGGTAAGGGATAACTTTTCCAATCTCGTTTTTATCCGAGAATGTTTATTCATAAGTATTTACTGGGGTTATATTTATCAGCCATGTCCCTGTTTTCTGAAACTAGTTTCATGTATGTTTAAAGTCTTATTTTCCCATTTTTGACCTTTACTACATGGTATATAAGTAATATTCATTTTGCTTACTATATGAGGTACTTTTTCACTTTTCCGGCAAAAGTATGAGAAGACTGTTTTTTACTTATATGACATGAATGGATTTTTATAGTTTTATAACACCTTATTTTCATGAATCATACTCACCAATATTTAATGAATATTTTCAACAAAATACTTTTCTTTAAAAATTGCATGGCATTTTGTGAAAAGGAAATGATTTTGAAGAAGAAATGATATTTTCCTCAATAATTCATTTCAAGTGTTTTATCAAAACTATTTTCCATCTAAGATGAGAATATTTCATATGTGTATGTTTCATATATAATGTCTCTATGATTTACATGGTTAAACTTTTCATATAATGAAATAATATCCATTTTTTATATGGATTATGTTATGATGGGATGGTGTTTATGAAACCCATTATTATTATTTGGGTTATGATGAATGGTTTATGTTTATGTTGTGGCACATGTAAGAATGATTTCATTATGAGATGAGTGGGACCTATATCTCCCTAAAATGAAATGGATAATGATTTATATCTCATGATATATACATGGCTGGAACATTAAGTTAATCTGGTTCACTATTACAGGACTGGAACGAGGAGTGAACTCGATTCAGAAAGGGACTTTGTCCACTAAGATGGTCTTGGAAGCAATGTCGTGGCTACTATGGAAATCATATCATGTGCTTAATGGTTTCCACAATTAAATTTTATATTACCATTCTATTTTATCATGATTGATTTATCTATGCCTTATGTACTGCAATGTTTTATGTCATTGCTCAAGATTTTTATATTTAAACATTATGTTCATGTTTTTAAGTTCAAATGTTTATGGTTTTTTATTCTCTCCAGCTTACCCTTAATGAGAATTTGAGCTCACCCTTTATATGTTTTATTTTCCCCAAGATATAAAGAAAATTTTAAGGTATGAAAACCAAAGGGGAAGATCTTTATTTGAGATGATGAAGATCATTCACAATGATTAGAAGGTTTTGTTCCGAGTTTCCAAAGACACTAAATTATTATGATCCATGAGTGTTGGTTTCTGTTATGTATTAAGTATTCTAAAAAAGTAATGTAATGTCCATGTATGTCAAGCTATGGGTCTCTACAATTTTTTATCGGTGTGAGTTCCTTTTTACAATGGAATAGTGAAATTATTTTAAATATCAAAAAGTAAACACTATTGGGAGGTCTCCATACCTCAAGTACCCCCATTAATGAAAAAATGACTATATGGGGAATATATATGGTATATATATGTCCATAAAATGGGGTTTGGACATGTTTTAGGTCATTTCCACCGCTTATCTTTTAAAATAATCCACCACGTAAACTCACTTATATCATAATTGCTATAATTAACATTAGTTGATATAACCAATGAATTTTTAAAAAAATAAATTTAAATTATTATTTATTAGAAAATATTGCAATTCAAAATATGGAATATATTTTCAAAATTAAAATTCAAGGATGTTTTATAATTTAATTTAAAATTTATCATGCATATGTGATGGTAAAGCAGTTTATAAATGAAAATGTTCCAACGTTTTATGTCTTTTATAACAGAATTCACTACAATATTGATTAGAATGAACTAAATTGGGATAATATATTTATAATTTAACTAATGTAACCTTAAATTATATTTTTTTAAAATATTATTAATAAATTATATAGATAAGAGGTCAATATTTAATTAAATTTATAATTTTTTACTATATATCAAAAAATATAACCTCTTAGAAAAAATTTATAATATCCCCTTAATATAATTCTGAAATTCCAATTTAAAAAATGAATTTAGTTTTTTTATATAATATTTTTAAATGTGTTAAATATTAGTTTCAATCCAAGTTCACTATAAAAAGCTGGTAAATTACCTTTTAGAGAAATAATATTTTTTGGTAATATTGGATTTTTTCTTATTTTTTCCTATAAAATATATTTGATCAATTCCGATATATTTTTTTAATATATAATATAAAAATTTGTTTGATATAAATAATTAATAATAATTAATTTAATTTATTATCATAAATAACATAAGGGAACATAAAAAATATTTAAATATAAGAACATTTTTTTCAATTAAATAGGTTTTTATATTCATTAATAATTAACCATTGAATT
Source organism: Viscum album (assembly GCA_963277665.1). Lineage (NCBI taxonomy): Eukaryota > Viridiplantae > Streptophyta > Magnoliopsida > Santalales > Viscaceae > Viscum > Viscum album. Next base: position 84,306,559 of record OY728151.1, on the reverse strand, counting down.
AAAAAAATATATTTTCATGTGTTATTTAATTAACTTTATACAAACAAATTTAAAAGTTATAAGAAAATTTTCATCCTAAATAATAATATTAATCATATTCGGTAAAACATGGTGTTAGGTATAACACTAGATATCAAAGATATTAATAGATGTGAGTAATGTAATGAAACATTGTTTCACACAAATTATATGATATAGGATAGATTAAATTATTTTTAATATTAAATTCAATATATATTCATTAATGTTTGTATTCCTGTCTATTATTGGTGTTTTGAGTTAAACTATATATCATACGCAATGTTCTTACATTAGAATTTAAATGTGTTATACACATAAATGGAATAATAATAATTAAATTCCCAATACTTAGTGAGTACGATCACTAATAATTTATCATGATTAAAATTGATTCCCTATCATAGAATTTATCAAATATATATGCATGAATTTTTATTTAAGACAAATATTTATTTTTAATTTCATTTCAAATATTTTATTTAATTAATAGGTTTAAATTTCAATTATGACAGAAAAATATAACACATTTTATATTACGTGATCAACTAAAACTCTATAATCCAATGTTAGATTCATATAAATTATGTTCATCATTTATAGATCAATTATGTTTTAATCTCACAATAGGAAACTCAGTATGTGCCTTACCATGTGCAATCTTATCCAACTGGCCACATATAATTCAAGAAAGGCATTGTATTGTAATGAAAAATATATAAATATTAATTTTTTTTATTTTTAATTAATATCATAATTAAATTATAATATGTAGAGTCACTTTATACTCATCAGAATTCATATTCCCCAAATACTACATCCAACCACCCAATGAAGTTGCACCACCCATCCTTCTACGAAACAAATATATCACACATCACTATGACTATTTTGTATTTGATAAAATAATGTAAAAATTCGTATATATAATTATTTTAGTGATAACAGCTAATTGAAACATTGATGAACACAACATATATAATGTAATAATTCAATATCTAGTAAATATTATCAAAAACCAAAAATAAAAGACCATTATAAAGACCAACATCATATAAAATCATAAAATCCTAAAAATTAAGAAATATAAATATAGGTATCCATATGTTAGTTATAATGGTACAATATGGATTGGAAACAATACTTCAATGAAACCCTCAAGTTATGATATGAAAATATAGATTATTATTTAATGATGTAAACATGATTTGAAGAAATCATTCTCAACTATCAAGATTTATTATTAAGAAAATATATTTGTAATTAAAAAGAAAGATAAATATATGAGAAATTATATATTTTACTTTTAATCCACTAAATAATAGATATGATAATCCCATCAGATCAAATGGAACTATGTGGAGAAGTAGGGATGGATTTTTCTATCGAATAACTCTCAAAAAATCAACCCATCATTCTAAATATTAATGGGCTTCCTTTTTTTTAAAAAAACTACCCATCTAAAAATATTCCTATATCCCCACTATTATGTGGGTCTGAAGACATCAGTGATCCCATGATTCTTACCAGGATGCCACCTGACCTCCCTTTTGGCCAATAACTAATTTAATATCCCATCCACCTTAATCTCATTTCATGTGATTTACTAACATCCCACACTCCTGTTAAAGATGAATTTTAATTCCAAACCCAACTTATTAGGATGTCCTTATGTTGGAATGTAATTGTTTCTCTGAAACAAAGACCAAACAATCAAACAAAACCCAAAAATAGTTTATATTTTATTTTTCATCTCACCAGAACATATCATATTATTTTTTCGCCACAATTAAAATTTTAATCCCTAATAATTTTAAAGGGTCATTAAAATATGAATATTTAACAATATAGTTCATTAATTTAATGTAAAATGGACTCATTCCATATATGTACAACAAACAAGAATTCATCATGCTACTCTATCCAAAGGAAAAAATGTCATTCATCATGTTATTAGACCCCCTATAATAATTATTTTTATCATTCCATTAATTACATGATAATTCTTATATCATCACCAGAATAGATCATTAAAATTAATATCCTATGGTAAATGACTCAATTATGGGGTCCTACTTTCAGAACGCAAAAAAGATTGACCAGGTGTTCACATTATTATACACACTTATGGGACATTGTATAATATACATATATGTAATGTTAAAATAAACATTATATTCAAGTGTCCATGTACATATGTTCATTAATATGGTGATCTATTTTTAAATATATATTATTTTAGGGCCATGGCCTTCTATCCCTAGATAATTCATTTCACATTATAATTTAGGTTTTGTGGGGGGATGTTTGATGAGAAACCTTTAATATTTCATTGTCCATTATTATATATATTTAGCTAGGGTAAAAACATGATGTTTAGTGGATCTAGAATTCAAATTATGTATATAGTTTTAAGGGACCATAGAAAAACATTCTTATGTTTTTTGTTCCCATATATATATAAATAGTATTTTCATACTATTGAAAAAGAAATATTGCAGTAGTCAATGTATTTTGGATTGTCAAGTCAGTCTTGTCCAAAATAGATAATATAATGTTATATTGATTTTTATTTATACTATTATTTATTTATTTACTTTGATGAGAATGATACATGAACATATAACTATGTTTATGTGTTAGTAATGGTGAATTGTCGGTGGTCCCCGTAAGAGTTATGTAGCGACACCCAGTTCATGTGGCCCTTACCCAATGCTTCTAAATCATCCATCATTGTATGTTAGATAAGGTGAGTAATATATATAATAGTAGATTCTTTATCCAGACATATTATATATGTCTTGAAATTAGGATTAGGTGAGACGTGAGGATGTTGTAAAGACTCAATGTGTTTTTATTACATAATTATTTTTATATGTGATACTGATGGTGGGAAGTTGAATGTTTTATGAAAGTATAAAAATTTCAGTTAATATTGATTCCTTTAATTTATTTTTTATTACTTTTTATTTATTTACATTTAATATTATAGATGATATTTTCCCCCATATTATTGATACACTTACATGGGGGTATAGTCTCTCTGCTATCACATCATAGAACCTCGCTACAAGTTGGATGCCTTTAGTATATATAGAGGTACTTCTGATGTCACATAAAGACTTGATCCGATCACATATCATTGTTTAACTAGTTTGTGTAGATAGACACATAATACATATGTTTATTACTCATAAAATAAATTGATAAATGGAAAATGGAAAGAAATTGAATGTGTAGATTATTTCAAATGACATTATGTCAATGTACCCACATAAACAACATTAATGAATTTTAAGTCAATGGATTAATAATATTTTGAATCCATATAGTGGTGTAACATTTTATAAATGTAATAAACTGATAATATAATCTACTATTACTAAAAACATTAAAATTATTCCCTGATTAGTGGATATAATTTTTAGAGGAAAACTATTTGAACATATGACAACCTTAATTAAAATATGGTGACCAAATACTGAATTATTAGACACAAAACTAATTTAAATTTTATAAGAAAAAAATTTTTAATGGTTTGAATGAAATATATTTAATTATAAAATAACGAAATCTATGTATGGATTAATAAGGGAAAATTATTTATGGGGGGAAAATTTTCATAACACGAAGAGAGATGAAAATATATAAATAATGTTAATAAGATGATTTTTTTAAAAATCATGATCTATTAGAAATAAATGAATTGTAACATGACGTCAAAATAAAGGAATTAATTTGGAATATATCTTATGAATTTTCAAAATGGAATTAATTAATTAATAATTATTGTGGGGGGATAGATGATTAAAAATATTTGAGTATAAAGAATATAATTTTTTAAATTAGAAAAATATACAATTAATCTAATGGATATAGTGGTTTAATTATGGATTATATAATTAATTGTTTTTATGGAATGATGATGTAATAGTTCTAAATAGTTTCAAAATATTGCACGATTTTAATTTTGAGGAATAATATCTTTATTTAAATCATACAATGTTTTAAAATATAATTATGGCACTATTAATTTTTTTTAATAAGTTTTTATCTGAGAGTAACAATATATTCTTTGACCATTAATCATCTATTTTATAGAATGTAAAAAATATCTGTTCTATTGATTTAATTAACATATTAACAATAATGAAATTTATAAAATTGATTTAGATTATAATAACTAATTAAATGTCAACCATGAATTAAAAAATATATATCATAGAAATATAATTAATGTTTGATATTTTCATTTTGAGTATGTAATAATGAAAAAGTGATGCAACCATGTGACAAATAAAATAATACAATGTAATGGATTAGAAGTTACCTATTAATAATAAACATGTTACAATGGTATAAATATAATATTTAATTGTAGTTGAATATAATTAATATATATCTCTATTTATGTGTGTGTCATTTTAATATTATAAGTCTTCTAAAACAACCATATTATATGGTAAAATTTTCAATTATCACATAAATTAATAAAATTATGATGATGATGATGTATCTATCCTATTAAAGGTAAAGTGGAAAAAAATTGTGTTTCATTAAAATAGCACATTTATAATATTGAACTATAGTATAATTTCTTATATGAATGAAAACTAAGACATGTTATGTATTAATAGACGTCATGGAATCAAACATGTAAAAGGACATCAATAAATTAAGGATTCATAGAAGAAAAAATTGGTTAATGAAATGACGCTTTAACTAAACAATAGGAATTCATGTTACATAAATGAGATTATATATTTAAAATAACTATATATCTAATGTTTTAACACACTTTTCCATTATAAATGGTCATGAAAATACAATATTTTAATAATTATTACACCTATATGTGGATAAGGGAAAGAATAAAAAATATTAGTCTCACAGAGTTGTACCAAAAAAATAAAACATGTAGTTTTAGTATTATGAAAGGATATTTATGTATTCGTAAAAGAATATATAAAAAATATTTCTGGTAAAAATATAGATGAAGAACTAAAATATTATCCATAAATAAGATTACATGGAATTTCACATAATGAATTAAAAATTATAGAAGATTTTTATTATTCAAATGCCACATGGTTCATATAAGAGTGTATATAATTATTATATTTTAATAACAAAGGACCACATAAATGTGATACATAACTTTTTATAGGTTAACATCAAATATGTGAGTAAGGAATCATTTTTTAAATTTATAGGTAGTTCAAATTGGGATATAGGTTGAAGGATGTTTTATAATACATTCCACATGATATAAAAATAATTACTTCATTATCTATAATACATTTTTATTGTATTCTATTGATGATTCATGTCGCTGATGTTAATAATGAATTCGATGTAATGACATAAATATTAACAAAAAATGATAGTTTTTAGAACCACATTTATTTATTGAAAATATAGTGAAATACACTAATATATTGATAATTAAATACATGTTAACCATATGTTAAGGGAACTAGATTGTATTTTTAAATAATTTTTCTTAAAAAAAATTAATGAATATAATACATAAAATGTCATAGAGTGAGGAATGTTAAATAATTTATTTCCATAATAAGAAGAATTAATGAAAAAAATACATATAGATAACATCACATGATAAACATTTAAAAATAACATTTATTAAACAGGAAGTTAATAATAGTTTCATTGATAGGTTTACTCTAAAATGATATAATGACGAATAATTAAATTAAAATTTGACATTCCTAAAAAAATTTATTTCAAATATAATAATATTATTGAATGATGTTTTGAATGAGATTAATTTTCATAATATTGTTTATAGGGAATAAAAATAACACCAGACACAATAAAAAATACCAATAGTATTAGATAAATGATCGTACATATTTCAAAATAGGCTTGGAGTATAATCCTTTATCTCTTATTGGGATGATATATTAATCACAAACACATTGAATAATTTGAAAACACATAAAACAATATGGCGAACCAAAAATATCATTGTAGTATTAATCCATAATTTCTCATGGGAATGAATAATTTAGAATGATAGAATAGGGTATGCGTAAATTAAAGTCTATATATGATCATGAACATTATGTAATTCGAGTGTAGAATTACTATACTTTTATTTATTCCTTCATCATTCCAATTCCATAGTGATCAATATTTGAATTATATTATACAAGGAAATTATTATATCCTTATCACATCTATGATATTGGGGTTAATATTGGTAGATAAATTTTGTATAGTTATCATATATTATAATTTTAAATTCCATTACACATATTTTTTATTTTTGAATCGTCTAGGAATATCTCGTAACTGATAAAAAAAGGATAATATTAATCACAATATAATGTTGTTATGAAATCATCTATAACAATAGAAAAATATAATTTCAATCAAATATCAATGTTTCAAAATAATATTTTTAATGAAAAATAATACGATAAAATATTCAATGATAATTGACATCATGTATCCTAGTATATACTCAAAATGAAAATGTGTTTCACTAAATTAATAAATTATTTATCCAATTCGGTATAGGGATTATATTTTTTTCATGGAGAATATTTCCTAATAAACTATTAACATTGATAATAATTATGTTTTTCCTTTTGAGAAAATATTTTAAAAATAGAACCCAATTTAAGAATTTTTATTAGACTACAGACCACATTTCTATAATTTTTTCCTTTAGGGTTTTTAATTTTCTTCCGACAGACATTTTATCACATTACTATTTTTATATTTTTAAATGAAAAAATTGATATTCACTTAAATATTTTACTAGTTATTATTATATATATCGATTTTCATGATTTTTCTATATTTTTTAATTTGTTTCTATTTATATATTTAACATCACTTCTTATTAAAAAAGAACCCCATCACAATGGGAAACAAAATATATAGGGTGTATGTTATAAATATAATTATTCCTTTCGTAATGGATAAAAATAAACCAATTAATTTTTTAATGACATTTAATACAGTATGATATCAGTAAATTATTTGTTTGTTATAAAATGATAATGTAGGTAACATTTATGTTATTTCATATATAATCAATTTAAAATACATAAAAAGTTTGGTATGAAAAATGATGATGAGTTTAGTGTAAAAATTTTATATCATTTGATTACTATAATATATTTTTATGATGCATCATTAAGAATTATTTGATATGATTTAAAAAATATATAATATAAACACATTTCCATGTTTAATATAATTAAATTTTATATTATCATTGGAAAATATACCTAATTATTAAAGAAATTATAACTATTTTAATATGTTATTACAGTAACCCTTGTGAATAACTATAATATTATATTGGATTTAATGACCAATCATGTTCGGAAGGCTAATAAAGTATTGTATTTCGTATATAGTGGACATAGTTGATGTGATGACTGGAAATTTGTTGAAAATAATTATACAATCTTGGTAGATATTGGATTTGGGGAAAATATAATGATAATAAGATTAAGAAGATCATAGAGACAATGTTTAATATATTAAAATTGTATAGGGGTTTATGAGACGTTTTATAAAGCTCCTAAACCATAAATAATTATTTCTATGAATTTTTATGATGATTTTTTTTAATTTTGGTTATTTCAGAAGGTATGATATATCAAAACATAAATTTTCTATTATTAACAATAATCAAATCATAGGATAATAATTTTTCAATGCTATAAACACATTATTCAGTCTATGTTATCATAATTCAATAGTTTGTGCATATATAGAGAACGAATCTATAAATATATCATCACCCACATGTATGAATGATAGTCTACTTTATTAATATAATATGCATATGCATGGTCATCATAACCAACAATTATTTAACCCTAATATTTGTATCCATGAATGTTCACCTACATTAGCATCAACCCATAATGAATTTGTTAAGTCCGGTTAGTTTTTAAAGAGTATTATCTGTCTCATTTCAGTGGTTTAAATTTAGGATTTTGGATACTAGTTAAGAGAAGGATGTTGTTATATTTTATTAAATTAAATATAGAATCCAAAGTTTAAAATTAATGACTTTATAAATAATTAACGTGATTTAATATAAATATAGTTTTAGAAAATTTTCATGAAGATTATGTCATTCTAGATAACGCTTATAATGTATTGGATGCATCACACATCATGTATTGATAATGGGATCCATATAAGAAACCAAAATCAATAGATTAGTTATAGTGATAATTAGGAGAATAAATGATCATTATCAAATCTGTACTAAGACGTAGTAAATAACATGTAGAGAGGAATTGGATCATGTGTTAGTTAAATTAGGTGATCATTAATTATAATACCAACATATTTTGTGTAGATCATTGTAAATACCCCTACACTAGTAGCCTAATAAAAGTGACTTACATTATTTAATTAGAATAAGATACATGTAATAACATATTAAAGGAATAATTATTTTTTTATTCATGCATGATAACTTTATACATTTTTAGATGACAATAAAACAAAGAGGACAAAAAAAGTCAACATCTTTTAAAGTCACTCTAAGAATTAATCCTCATATCATGGGGAATGAAAAAAATATTAGAGTGATTTTAACAATTCAATAAGTATTAAGTATTATAGAATATATAATGAATAAATAATAATAAAAAAATGTAATAGTATGTAACTGAGAAAACATGCCATTTAAATAACAAGATAATCTATAATCAATATTTAATGATAAATAATTGAAAAAAAATTACATTTAATCAATAAGTTCAAAATTTAATGCATCCAAATATAATTTTATATTGAAAATATCATTTATTATCATAAATAAATATTATAAAAGGTATTAATTATTTATTGGATTCCATGATCATAGTAATAATAATACCTCTATTATCGAGACCATTCAGAAGACTATTTATATACTACTTGTAGAAACCCATTTAACAAGGATAAATTAACACTCCTCACGATACATAGAAATGAATCAAAGTGTCATATTATAACATAAACTACTTATCAATATTGGTCAAAATAATTCCTCATTTATATCAAACAAATTATTTAATACATAAATAAATATTTATTATCATAACATTTCTGTATTAAGTAAAGGATGAGGATTTATCAATATTCCACAAGACAGTCTCTTAATGTTAAAAAATAAGTAAAATTTTTATAAGGTTTAAAAATTAATAAAATCCATAGATGATGATTATGGATATTTATTAGTAATTTGGAGACCAATGATATATGACAAGGAGAAAAATTTCTTCAACGAAAAGTTAATAATAACTAAACAAAGTCACAATGAAAAAAAATGCTTACCAATTATAATTTTCAAGTGAAATTCACGTGGATAAAATAATCAAAATTGAATCAAAAAATACCATGAATTAAAATAAATTATAATATTACCTCTTAAATGGGATGTACATACACAACATAAATGTGAATTCATTAATAATGGAAAATAATTTAGTATATTATGTAAATTGAGATGAAATAACTTACCTCACACTTTAGTTTAGTTGACCATGATTTAGCCACATGTATAATGGTTTAATCATGTTATTAATTTATATAAAAAATATAATAATATATATAATATCATATGTAGTATTATTATAACATTTTAACCACATTTTTCTTATAATATTTTATTATTTTCATTGTTTCCTATGTAAATTTCCATGTTTTTTCATTTTTTCCTTATAATGAATGTTCAAGAAATTATGAATACTAAATAATTATATAATATAATGAATAATTAACAATACATTAGTATCATATTTATACATAAAATAAAATTTTTAACTCCATAATCAATGATTATTGTGAATGATGAAGTATGTTATAATCATTAAGATGGTAGGTCAAACATTCACATGAGTATCATTCCCATGATTCAATAATATCTTTGGATAGAATTAATTTATTATTTACCCTTTATATAAAGATTATATGTATCATATATGACTTATTTTAATGTAATTCTTTATATACTTTATATTAATTATTTTTTGGGGGGATTTCCCAAGCATTTTTTAGGAAAGGTTGGTTTCTTCTGGATTTGGGACAATCCGTGAGCCTATTTCCAGATATAAATATAGATTGTTTTCCTTTTATAAATCATATTTTAATAAATTTTAACCTATTCTACTGACCACATAGACTCCCCTATCCTATTTAAACCACCATATCCGTTTGGTCCTTTTAGGAACTCATAATCATAGTAGATTTGGTTCATTTGTTCAGGAATTAGGCCAACCCATGTGCCCATTTCCAGATTTGAATAAATAATTTATTTATTTTATATATATTTCATTTTCAACATTGTTTAGTCATTACTCCTCTCACTCGAGACAATAATCAATAGGAATATCCCTCTTGCTCAATTTTCCACTTTTGAGATCTTCTTCTTCATGATTTATGGATAATTACCTCAATGTTTCTCAAATATAATTAGTTTTCAAAGGGAATATTTTTATTTCATAAATCATAAATTTTAACAATTTTCCCCCATTTTAGTCCCCTCACAACTTCACCATCCTTTTTTAGTGTGAGTATGATATTAAAATGATTTTGAATAAAAATGGATATCTTGTGAAATGCATGTGGGATATTTAGTGTTCATGTGATTTGGAAATTTAATTCTCATGTGAAAATTATATTTTTTAAGATGTGTAACTTGATCGAGTATAAATGTGGAAACCTTGGTACCTAGGTGGGCACACGTGTACTTGTATTCTAGTGATCTTAGGTGGTTTTTTCTCATTTCACATAGGATGATTGAGAATAAAAACACTAACTAAAAAAATATGATGATATTGGGACCACTAGGTTCTGGGTATACTCCATAATATTTGATTGTACACAAGAACAAATATTTTTTATCGTTACATGCTACTGGGATACGAGGTTCATGTGGTTGACATCAATCTATTGGCTAGTGGTGTTCCTGTTACTTGTTTCGATGGAATATTTTGTATTCTGCATCCGCATACAGTGTGTATTGATGGAAATTTATGTAACAAGTAAATATTCATTATAACTGTTCATTATTTAATTTTGATTCTTTAAAACCTTTTTCTTTGGTAGTTGCTTCCTTTTAAAATTTATTACAAGTATTTCGTGTATACAAAATCATGCACGGTTTTTTTCATCAAAATTTTATCCCTTGGAATCTCTTTTTGTAAAATACAATTAGGATTAGGCTCACATCTTGATTACATATTTGGGTGTATGTAGACTTGGTAATGATTTTCACGGGTTTGAGTAAATCCTTCAGAACACGTTCTTTGGTTTGTTAGATTCCATTGTTGGTTTGGTGCTGTGATGAAGGATTAGGGGTGACGGAAACTTGTTGTGTTGTGTTCGTTGAGTTATATTTGCTACTAATTATGAGTTTTGGACCTCTTGTGATTTATCTAAAACAATGTATCTTAGTTCTGAATTGTGTTAAATGATTTTATGGGTTAAATTTTCAGATTCTGATTATTTATTGTTTGGGTTTATTTTAATGATTATAAATTCAGGTAAATCATTCCCAAACAATTATTTATCATACATGTGTACCTTTTCCATATCATAGGGATATGTAATGCCCTTAAGGACTTGCCAAAGACTGGATCATGTGCCGTTATTGATGGAAACTGAATATTGTTTTGTGAAAATATGGTATCAAGTGAGGTTCTGCCTTTTGGTCAAGTCCTTTTGGGGAAGAGTCTCGAAATACCTGAGCAAGAAATATCTGGAACTGAAATTATATTTTGGAGTAGTGTGCCACACCATCACACCTCGTGATGTGATTCATTGCACTAGTAGAAGTTTTATTTATTCTGAGTACTTTTATTCTCATGGTTCATCAATTAATTGGGATATGAAAATAGATTTGAGTCGATCATCTTAGAGAGATCGTAAGAAATTTCAAGTTATGTGGATCTAAAGATATTTTCCTAGAACACTCTCCATGGTGGTTAAGTGATTGGATTATGACTTCTAACAATATTTCCAATAAACACTCCTTTATTAATTTCCTCTCATATTGTCTTGTATCACATTTTTTTGGAATCATGGAATCTTGTTTTTTAAAGAAAAATTACATTATTTTAATAAGTGTGAATTTTGGTGAAATGGTGTTTTAGTAAAGTGGAAAAATATTTATTTCTAAAAGGGTATAAATGAAAATTTAAAATTGTTTTGAATGGGAAAATAGTTTGTTTATACCTCTTTTGAATGTGTGAATTGTTTTAAATGGGGTTTTGAAAATGTTTTTCCTGTAGAATTTTCTAAATCATTGAAAAGTGATTTTAATTGAATTATGTTTTCTAGAATTTATGTGTATGGTTTTTTGAAGGATTTTGAATTTTTAATTAAGATTAATTAAAAAATATTTATACTTTTTTGAGAAATTGTTTTAAATAAGGATAAATGAGTTTTTAAATGAGTTTTATGGGTGAAATTAAGTTTTTCATAAAAGAGAGATTGTTTTGAAATGGTTAGAGATGTTTTGTAACTAATGTGTGTGGCTTGAATGTGTGTTTTTATTTTAATGGTTATAGATTTTAGGAAATTATTTGAAATATTTGAATTGGTATTTGATTTTATGGTTAGAAGATATGAGAAAATGGAAGTGTCAGTTGAATATTTTGGTTTTGAAAAGTTGAATGAATATTTTTTAACCTTTGGTATTTCTATGAGAGGCCACATTCATGGATTAACATGGAATGATGGATGGATAATAGCATGTATGTATGTGTTTTGGTATTTATATAAGGAGGTTTCTCAGTGCGACACATATATATTCAATTGTGTGGCCCATGGGGTATAATTGGTGGACTCGCAAACCACCAAACTTTTAATTTTAAAAGAGATATTTTTAATGGAAAATTTTATACATTGATAAATGGTTTGGGTTGTGTGTCATTTTTGTTTTCTGTAATTTTTTGGAGGGGTTTGTTGAGTTCAATAACCCCTCTTATTTGATTTTTTGTTTTTTCGGTAAGTTGGGTTGAAGTGTTGATTAGTGTCCATTTTTGAGAATTTTTTTGGGAATACCTTGGGGTTTCACCACTTATGTACCCGGTTCTGGTTTGTGGTATTTTTTACCAATGGTCCATCATATTTGAGTCCTTGGGTTTCCTTGTTGTCTAGGTTTTTCCCCCATAAAGAGTTAATTCATGATTGATCTACTTCTACTAGTGATTTTTCACTAGAAGATCCTCTAGTTAATCAACAAAAATTCATTCTTCATGAGATTTATATATTGACTGTACCCCTATTAATTTTCAATTAATTGGAAACTTGTATAGCATGAGAGCTGTTTTTGATGGTTGAAATACACCTTGGATCCCTATGATAACATAATTCCCAAAGGTAACTTTTGACACCGTTGTGAGTATTGGTTCTATCTAAAAGTGGTGAAGTAGAATCCTAACAAAGAAGGAGAAATATGTATGTGGCTCTCTATGTAGAGTGATGTCTTAAATAAACCTTAGGTATTTCATTATTATCATCGAAGAAAGATTTCATGTTATCCCCTTGTGTAGAAAATCTAGATGTTTGAGGTCATAATGGTCATATTCAGTAATATCAAGTAAAATGGCACTAAGTTCAAGGTTTCACTCCTGGTAATGACTCTCTCACTTGAAAGATTTTGTTTTGGTGGGGTCTTGTTGTGGTGTGGTATCTTTAAAGGGAAAAGGTGGGTGTTGAGGAACCGTTAAAGGGATAATTCAAAAATGAATACACGTTTCTATTCAAGGAATTTGGGATTCATTATTCTATGTGAATATGTCTTATGTGTTTTTTCCTAATAATTTGTCTATTTATAGGTGAATGAGGTGTTGCATTTGAATAATTGATGTCCTTTTTTAGGTAAATCTTTTTTTTGATCTAATGATTTTCATAGAGTTTAGTGATCATTTGTTGCGAACTACACTGCAACATATGCTTCAAACATTATGTCTCTATCCAAAGGCCTCGAAGTGATGCTTTTAATACATTCATGAAATCTACAGGGGTGTAAGAGATCGTGGTTAATCTTTTTTCTCTAGTGTGGGAGGTACATAATGTTTGAGGTTTCGATGTGGTGTCTTCATTTCAAGTGGTCTCTTGGGGTGGACTAGAAGGTGGGACCCTAAAGCTCATGGTTGTAATCCACATTGGTGTAGAAGTCTCTCCTTTATTATAGGGAGGGGAGCTGGTTTGTTTTTCTAAAACATAGTTCCTAAATTGTTTTGGCTACATTAATCAGTTTGGTTGTTCATATATGAATATACTTTTATTATTTTTTTGATCTCGGTTTTGGTTAGACTCATCCATGTATGGTAATGGTCATGGGATTAATGTACCTCTTAGTGTCTCTGATGGTCTGGAGTTTCATTGATTGACCCCCCCCCCCCCCCCACTATGTAGTAGGGATTGGGACTTATGGGTTAATTTTCATTTTATCTCTTTCTAGTTGGTTAGGATGGGTTTTTCTTACGATGGCGAGACCCACCATGGGTCTCAGATAGGCACTCTTATAATAAGATTAATGTTTTTCTATCCCTTATGGTGGGAAGTCTGTTCGGGCCTCCCCTATTGGTGTCTGAGTTATGTCTCGGGAAATCATGTTTGATAATATGGTGGGGAGTCTAATAGGGTATTTTAACATCAGTGAATTAGTTATGTCCTTGGTGTTGGCTTGGATGTGGGTAGTCTCATTTAGAGCCTTCTAACCACCAATTTTCATCCTTATGTAAACATTGGGTTTGGAGTGCGCCGAATAGTTTTGTTGAATATTGGTTTTGGTAACATTGAAAGTTTCAAGATAATGGTGTAAATCATGATTGGTTAGACAATAACTTCTTTTTTTGATCAACATTAGGTGGTTTGGCCTTTTGTGGGTTGGTGAAACATGGAAATGGAGTCCATTTTGGTCTATCATTTGGGTTTTGTTTTTGCATCTGACAATGCTGTGTCTTTCCTGAAGAAGAACGTCTTCAAGGCGGGTAGAGATTCCACATCTATGACATATTATTGAGTTATTATTCTTGTAATATCAATTATAGTTCTTTTTTGTAGTGGATTCAAATAAATTTTAAAAAAATGGTACCTTCTTTATTTTTTGGTCCAAATCGTGAACCATTTTGATGATATAAAAAAAATTGGATTCCTTTAGAAATCCTATTTTGTAAATAAAAAAATTATCCATTCCACTTACTAGTTGGCCTCCAATGACCTATTCCAACCACCATATCCATTTTTACCCAATAGGAACTCATAATAATGGTATATTTGGGTGGTTATGTTATGAATTGGGCTAACATGTGGGCCCATTTCTAGATTTAATGAAATAATTTATTTTAATTATATCTCATTCATTTTTTAACATTTTTCATGAATTCCAACATCACTCATGCCCAAAAACCCTATTTTCACCCGCATATTCCATTTTCCCACTTTGGAGCTCATCTTCATCATGCATTAGGGTTAATTTTTTCAAGTCATCTCAAATCATATATATTTGAAAATGGAAATTTTTTTCTTTCATAAATCATTCATTTTTACTCTTATCCCCCCATATTAGTCCCCACTAGACATCCTAATATATAGTCAAACATCACTTTAAATTTTGGATTCTTGGATATTCCATTATTGGTGTATTTGTGGTGATTTCATCAAATCCTATCATGTATGTGAATTTATCTCTTGTTCATTCCATTTATTTATGGTTTCTCTCCTCCTTCTAGATGTTCCAAATTTTCAATAACTATGTATTCGTACCTAGGGGTTTCTTATGAGTTTATTAGTCCAATCATGTTGTTTAAGGTTGGATTTAACTCTCTTTTGGTGTGGTGGTGGTGCAGTCAATGTTTCACAAAATGATTTTCAGTTTTTGACATACTAGGTAAGATATTCCATGTGTAATAATTTCTTGATGAGATAAATTTGTTGATTTATTTTTTTTATAATGTTTATAAAATGTTTTTGGTTTTGTGATTACCATTTTTGGAAGCATTTATTATGTGTTTAGTTCTAACGATTCATTTCAGGTTTAAAATGTGTGTTTCTGATATGTATATTTTATGGTATCAAATGGGGTTATTTTATGAATCATTAATTCTTTTTATTAAATAGTTATAGTGATAAAAATATGGTTTAGTATTATATTGGAAGGAATTATATTTTTAAAAGGGTGTATTATATTTATATTAGATTAAATTCTTGTTCATACTTCTTGGAATTTATTTTAGTATATTTTAAATGGTTCATTGATTTATATAAGAGGTGCAATCATGATGGAAAAATGTTTTGGTAGGATGATGTTTTTGAAATTTTCTATTTTGTTGTGAAAGTGATGTTATTTTATATGAATCCTCATGTAAATGTTTTATAAAATTTATTAAAGTACTAATTGAATTGTGAAAGACATATTAATGTTTTTGTGGCTATTTTTGTGTGAGTATGATGCTAAAATAAATTTGAATTGAAAAGAGAATTATGTGACATGTCTGTGGGATGTTCGGTGTGTTTGTGTGATTTTTAAATGTAATTTTCATGTGAAAATGTTATTTTGTATGATTTTGAACATGATCAAGAACAATGGAAGAAACTATGTTATCATGGTTGGTGGACTTGTACTAGTATGTTAGTGATCCAGAGTGGTTTCATCCCTATTTTACGTAGCTAGTTTTGTAATGAAAACACTAAATAAAAAACTAAGATGATTTGGGTACTGAAAAATTTTGGGTATGTTACATCATAATGTATAGTTTAAAAGAACTAATATTTTTAATGGTTATATTCCAACTAGATACGAGGTACCTTGGCCCCATAACTATAATGTTTATAGGGGTGTTATGGTGACCATTGCTCATTGATTAGTTGTTATTATTAGTTGGAATAAGATGTGTTTGGATGGAAAATTCATTAGCATGTACATATTAATTATAAGTGTTTTTTCCTTAATGTTTATCCTTCAATTTGTTTTCATTTGTAGTTGAATTCCTTTAAAAATTATTACTATAATTTCTTGTTTATAGAAACGTGAATGATTGTGGTATTCAAAAGTTTATCACATTGAATCTCATTATGTGGCTTCCTACTAGGCTTAGGCTCACACATACATACAAATTTCAATGTATGAATTCTTTGGAATGGTTTTTTTCTCTATGTAATTATTTTAGAACTATCGATTTGGGTTGTTAGCTTCCATTCTAGGGGTGGTGTTGCGGAGAAGGCATTCGGATGATGAACATGTGTCATGTGATGGTCTTTGAGTTGTTTTTTCTACTAATTTTGAATTTTGAACCTCTTGGAATTTGTCAAATATAATGTATTTCAGTTTATAAATTATTAATGGATAGTTTGGTTTAAATAGTCAATTTAAATTTATTTTTTGGTTATTTAATTCATTTATATTTGGATAAATCATTAACAAACACTATTTTCCAATCCCTCGCACTTGTGATAGCCATTCTGAATAGGGAATGCCCTTCGAGCCATACCACATACCAGGTGAGGTGCCGATTTTGATGGTGACAATATCTTGTTCATGACATTATAATGTCAATTATTCCATATTATAGACTTATATATATCATCCATGTCGTTTGGTGGTTTAAAGAGAGTCACTTCACAACCCGAACATGGTAGTCCTCACGTACATGAATAATGTTATCATTCATTCATGAGTGAAAATATTTTATTGAAAACAAAAATAATTATATTTAAATTATAAAACATATTTTATGAATATAATAATTGTATCATTACGTTCTGTATAATCATTAAAATTATATTTACCACCTTCCATGTGAAGCATTATTGAAAGACCATTCACATCACTTCATGGGGCAGTAGTCTTCCCTAGACACAAATGATGTTATTGTATCTCCTATAAAATGAAAGGAAAAAATATATTTTATGTAATGAATAAAAAGATAAATATTTTATAAATATCATACATATATATATTTTCCATCATCAAACCCATCCTTGAGATGTGGATAGAAAAAATCTAATGTCATCGGTTTTTGAAGGGGTAGTTCACTGTACACACGAACGATGACTTCATAAACCATTTGATGGAAGTAAATTTGGTTTTATGTTACTAAAATAACATAAAAACATATAATTATATGGAATATATTAGATTTATTATATCATCTTGTCTTAATATGAATTTAACGAATTATTTTATGAACTAAAATTTGCACTCCTCATGAAGAAAATTACATATTCTTCGTGTATACAAAAAGATATTGATGTATTTACTTAATAGGGTGGAATTATTCCAAATATAAAGCTTATTTAAAACGTATATAGAATTTTAATGTGACATGGGAATAAATTATCTAAACATATGACATTATAATTTGTGATTAAGTGAGGGGAGCAGGTTTCCTTGTCTTATTATGGAGGAGTTTTATTTTTGTAAATACCTAAAATTATTCATTATTGGTAGGTCTCTCTTACCACATCTGTCTAAAAAAATTATTAATAATAGTTATTAATGATTATGCTATTTAGTTAAACCATCAAAACAAAAAAATAACCTAATTTTTTAATTTCATTCCTTAGTATTTCGGTTTAAAAGAATTTACCATTTTAGTTTATGTAATTGTAGCTTGTATCTTTTTATTTACCTAGTTAATTTACCCTTTATTAATAATATGATAATGAGTTTTATTATATAATTTAGACCTAATAATTACAAATATTAAATAAAATTAATTAAATAAAAAACCTATGTGTAAATAAAATTAATTTTAATACATGCACATGTAATACCGAAAACATTATTTTAACCATAACTACAATAATTAATTATCATTTCTTCCACTAACCATTACTAAAAAAATTTAGTTGGACCATATTTTTTTTAATTTAATCCCACTAATGTGATGAGAAAGATGTTTTTTAAATTGAACATTTTTAAAAGTTTACATATTCTGCATGTCATAGTTCTACATAAAAATAATGAGAATAAAATTAATTGGATAAATTTATTAATATTTTATATAAATTTTATGAAAAATAAATTTAAAATATAGTTTAACATTTTAAAAAATGTGAGTGAAAATGATGTTTTAAATTTAAATTCTGTATTTCTCACAGTTAATCAAAAATGAAAATTTTCTTAAAAGTAGAAACAAATCACCAAAAGATAATTTATGAATCCAAATTTTAAAAATAATTATTATTTTGTAAAATATATTATTTAAAAGTGAAAAATATTTATTTTCTATTATGTTCATAAAGCATGAGAAAATTGTCTTTAAGAAAAAATCAAGCTTTTTATAGAAAAATGTCATTATTATTTTCAATGATTATTATTTAATTTATAATCAACAGATAGCTAATAAAAATGCGTAAAAAAAATTTAATTATTATTCTAATTTTTCTGTTCCATTGGATTTGATATAATTATCAAATAAAATAATAATATTTATTATATATTTTTTTTCTCTAAACATGTTGCCTTGTATTGATCACCAATTATTGATGAAATACTTTGTTACATGTAACCATTACAAATATATGTTTCCTTTGAAATTATAGACATTTTATGTGATTATATTTATATAAAAATAAATATATCATAAATTCTTATGGTTTCATATTTTCTTCTCTTATTTATGTTGGCCAATATATACACTACTGAATAAAATGTTATTCTAATATAATTTTCGGGGGTTATATTATCCCCATGTTAAATAAATTACTTCAACACAATTTAAATACGACATTGATAATAAAGGTTCTAATATTTAAATGTACCTTTTTTGAAATCCTATATCATGAGAAGGATTGGGAAAATATCCTATTAATTAGAGATAATTGGAAGTTCAATTTCCATGGGTAATAACATAGAAATAGGTTTTAAGGAAGTACAAAATAGAAAGAAAATTGAATCGTAAACATTAATTAAAATATAAAACAATTATAGAGTGTGATTGAGGACCTTATTAGCAATCAAGTGAATAGTAAATGGAATGTTACAGGCCTAAATGTTACAATTCTCTATTGATTTAGAAAACCGCCTGATTTATAAGATATTAATGTAATAGGATAATATTTTAGTTTTAAGAACATTTTTCTAATATTGAAAAATAATTTGACACACTATGATTATAATAAAAAAAATTTACATGATTAATTTATATTTAATAAAATCTTTTTCATCCTTTGAATGTGATTATCAAATAAATGGATATCTATAAATTAATTTTTTTTTCCAAAGAACTAAAATTCAAATTTAATTAATCTCGAGATCCACAAATGAATAATAATTTTTTCTATCGATCTCTAAATATTATTATAAAAATTTATCAGTATAATTTATCCAATTTATTAAATGTTCATATGGTAAATAAATACATTAATTTATAAAACCTCATAAAATTTTCAATATAAAAAATATCATAAATGGAAAAAATATGGGTCATTGAAAATATTATGATTCAAACTAGTTTAATAAGGTACATAAATTTACAAAATTGAACATACCATCATTCCATAAAATAACATGACAAAGTTCTTAATGATCACATACCAGACATGTGAAACCTTTATCATGTAATATCATGAAACATGGAAATATCCTAAATTAACAAAAACCCATTTTGAAAACCTCCATGATTCCATATTAAGTAAAAAATATATTATTCAATATTATTCATAAATAAAATTTCTTTACTATATAATGTATATCATAAACCACTTTATGAATTAATCATTAATTGTTTTGAAATCAATCAATACTATTTGATTTATATTATCTATATAAATCATATATTTATCCTAAATCGTTCTCTAAGATTTTAGAACATATTTGGGGTTACGTTTTCTTTAATAATTCTTACACATGGTTTGTTAATTTCCACTAGATCATTTTTCTTTTTATCATTAAACATATGCATTTAAATGCTTCAATACATGATACTATAGTAAAATCCATATCAATTAAATAATTCTTCTAATGGTAATATCATTGGTAAAATAGTCAAATTTCATAATTATTGAATAAAAATTCTCATTAATCATTCAACTTTATCTGATCTGGGGAATATGATTTAACTTTACGACATATCTTATTTTGAGGTATACTATTTTGACTCTCAGGGTATTCATTTTTATAGTTCCTATCTACATACAATTGATGAATTTCACATAGGAAACAAAATCCATGATATGTAAATAATGATAATATTTTCCTTTCTACCCACTCTTTTGGTAACTATTATCTTATTCATAAATGTTCCATGGTG
Organism: Viscum album; assembly: GCA_963277665.1. Classification (NCBI taxonomy): domain Eukaryota; kingdom Viridiplantae; phylum Streptophyta; class Magnoliopsida; order Santalales; family Viscaceae; genus Viscum; species Viscum album. The sequence continues at coordinate 84,285,290 of OY728151.1, read as the reverse complement.
TATCTTTTAACAATTATCACATGTTATAAAATCTATCATTCCCTTTTTTTTGTATCTAACATTTACCCATTCATCTCCTATAAATAGTTGTTACCTTTGAATTCATTATTGTCACAAATTTCAGTATCTATATTAATTTTACATGATTCCATACTGACATTTGATGAAAATATTTTGGAGAGTAGTTCCTTTAGAATGATTGTTTAAAACTCCTAAATGAAATGATAATTCTTAATTATTGCATTACGTGAATTTATATAGTTATCATACATCATTCTATGAATAATTTAGTGATTATATAATATACTATATCATATCATGAAATTTATAATCACAATGATTAGTTTAACATAGGATGTAAAATGCAGCATAAATGAAAAATTTATGATTTTTTAATCTCAGAATCATAATAATTGGCATTATTAGGTATATTATGACATAAAAATTCTTCCTCATGATTTGATAAGAAAATAATATATATCCCATGTAAATACATCAAGGGTTTCTTATGTTGTGCATATCGAGTTCAATGTTTTGTTATGAGTCTTTTCCCAATCCCATCATTCATTTTTCAGAGTTATTATGGAAAGGAACCTATGTTCCAAAACCATGTCCACATCCAAAATCCCATGTGATATTTATATCTAAGAAAAACACATAATCTCCACCATTAAAACACTTTATATTTTTATTATATACTTATAAATGTTTTTAATCGTATAGTTAGGTTTCATAATCGACGATTTCCTTAATGTAGTTGCAATGGTCTCTATTAAACATTCAATGATACCAACATTACTAACCCCAACCTATATCTCCCTGATCTGGTACCATTATTAATTATCATATTACACAATGAATCACATATCTATGGGATTAATATCGTATTACCCCTTATAAATTGGATATATACATGATAACAATTTACATTGGAGAAAAAATAATGAAAAAAGTGTAACAACACTTCATCCACGAAACTCATACCATATATTTACATTCATATCTCAGGGAAAGGAAAACAAAAAAGAAAGGGAAAAATTGTACATAAGGATTATTTACTATATTATATATCTTAAATATATAATAATAATAACACTGGAAAGGAAAATAACTGATTAAATATTCCATTTAAATAACATGAGAAGTCGTAATAAACATGGCAAGGTAATTAACTCAATAAACAATCCATTCAATAAATAAGAAAAAATAAATTGCTTCCATAGATATTCTCATAATGAAAATATCATTAATATTAAAAACTATTAACTTAATAAATACAATTAAAAATTATTATATTCTATGATCTCATGTATCATGAAACATCTACAATCAATACAATTCATAATAATGTCTATATACCATATGTAGAAACACATTTAATTTTCCCTACATAATCAATCTAATGAGATATATCGATGCATCAAGGGGATATGATCTTTTTTCATAGAGAAATCAATATAGGTATAAGGAATTCATTATATATCAAATAATTGAATGAATTAACAAATCAATATTATGTATCATTAAATATCCATATTGAGTAAATAATAAATAATTATCAATATTTCCTTAGTTAAACCATCAATGTACACAATTTATGTAAAAAAAGGGTATTTGATCTTGGAGATAATATTATAAATAATCCAATAATATTGATATTTTATATAAATTTAATGACCATTGAAAAATGATAAAGTATTTGATTCCTTCACGGGATATTTAACAATCACTAAATAGTGTGATATTTCACAATAACTTTTACCATATAATAATTTTAAATTGAAATACCCAGAGAATAAATAATTCAATGTGAACCATGAAATACCATATATTATGAATAAAGGAATACTTTACATTTCAATGTGTAAATAAATTACCATATAAAATGGAATTGATTTATAGTAACAATTAATACTGAATAGAATGTCAATTAAGATGAAATCCTTTTCCTGTAATTTTTTTAGGTGGTCATTATTTATCCTCATTTATAATGGTTTTAGTAATCATATTTATTTATACACAATAAATGAACATAATTAAAATATAATATATGATCATATTATAACATCTTATCAGACATTTTTTGATAATATATTAATTATTTTAATTATTTTTTGTGTTATTTTCCTTCATATTATCAATTGGGTTTTGTTATGAATGTTGTGGTTATTGGTAATAGTATATATTTATATCACCTAAAATAAAAATAATGAAATAATTACATACATTTAAATCAATTAAACTTTTAATGTTCCTCATTAATTATAATTATGAAAAAGGAAGTATTTTACGATAATAGAATTGGTAGGTTGTACTTATAGAAGAGTAGAATTTGTATTTTTAAATAAACAACATGGAGTGGTGGTATATAATATTTTAACATTAAAAATATATAAAAATATCTTCTAGAGCATATTATATAAATATAAATATCATCCATGTAGTTTGATGATGAAAAGACAGACACATCACATTGTGAATATGATAGTCCAAACGTACAAGAACGATGTAATCATCATTGCCTGAGTGAAAATGAAAAAAATAAAATATTTTATTTTTTATTTATATAATGATAAATATATAGGTAATATAATTATAATTTAATTTATGCCACATAAAATCATTGATCTTATATTTATCACGAACCATGTGAAGTGTTAGTGACAGACGAATCACATCACATCGCAACATGGTTGTCGGTTGTACCCATGAGAGATGTTATCATATCTCTTATGGAATGGATATTAAATTTATATATATTATTTAATTAAAATATAGGAATAAAAATTTTATAAATATCATATTTATACATTATTTACAACATCATATAAAACCTTAATTGGTGTGAGTGGAAAAATGAATGACATTGTTTTGAAGGGTGATAATATGTCATTTTCAAGAATGTTGATTTCTCAACCCACCTAGAGCGAGTGGATATCAATTTAGAAAATTTAAAAAATTGTCCATATATTTATCGTGTTATATATTTTTTTCATTACTATTTAATAATACATTAATTATTTGGAGAATGAAATAAAATAAAGACACTCGTTGATGAAAATTACCACTTCATGGGGTATTAACATTAGCTTTCCTCATTTTTATTCATAGGATGACCTAATTCAAAATATAAGGCTTAAATTCTTATTCTAGGAATCTTATTTGGTGATATTTTATGTTATTATATGAAATGAAGAGGTTTTAATTTGTCCAATGGTGGGGGGAGTGAGTTCTGATTTATAATCTAGGGAGAGTTGATGAATTGTAAATAGCCAATAGTATCCCCTATTCGGAGGTATCCATTAACTCATGTGCCTCCAATTTTTTTAATAATGCATTATATGGTTTTTTATAGGAAAACATTATTAAAAAAATATAACATCATTTTTACCATTTTAGATTTTAGTCCTTAAGGCTAATCAATTTGGGCTTTTGAGTTTTTACCATGGAAACTTGAATCCTTTTATTTACCTATGCAATTTATCTTTTAATAAATCAATTAAAAAGTGTTTTATTTTTTAATTTGTTCTTAATTATTATAAATATAAAATAAAATATATTATAAAAAAACTATGTGCATATAAAAAATATTTTATATAAATGCATGTTATGCACAAAACCCTATTAAAACATTTATAGCGATAATTAATATCAAGTATTTTCACTAATAACATCAATAATTAAAATGACATCATTAGTGAATAAAAATTATTTTTATTAATAATATAAGATCTATTATTCCAAATTCAACTCCAAAAAGTGGAATAATTTAAATTTAAATTCCTCTCACAAATGCAATGAAAAATCGTGTTTTTAAAGTTAAAATCATAAAATGTTTATAAATTTTTTATATTTAAATTCAATATGAAAATAAATACATGGAATTAAATTGGATTAATTTATATAAAATTTTCTAAATATTACATGAAATCTTTTTAGAAATATCGTTTTTTGTTGTAAATAATTTAAATGAAATGACGCTTTCAAAGAAAATTCACCATTTTACATTATTCATTATAAAAATAATATTTTCTATAAAATCACAAAAATATCCTAAGATAATTATTGTATTATAATTTCAAAAATAAGTTTTCCATTTAATATTATAAATTTGATAAATAATAATTTTAGTTTAGTTCACAAAGAATTATTAAACCGTAATTTGAAAAAAATACATTTTTTAGGTAAAATTAATATTTATTTTAATCGATTATTTATTTAGAGAAATTCAATACATATCTAATTAATATGTGTAAAATATATACTTTTTAATATTATATTTAATCATATTCATACATTCCAATCTATTATCTAGGATATAATTATCATAATAAATAATAATTTCAATTGTATATTGTTTTTCAGTAATAATCAGTTTTGTGTGTAATGCATGCTCTAAAATTAAATCATTGTTTTGTGTTATGATATAAAATATAATTGTTAAATTTAATGGTATCTAATAGAGATATTTAATTTAATTTAAAATAATATATATTAATGTCTTAGAGTGTTATATTTTATTCAAATATTATTGTTCCATGTCACAATCACTAGTTAATAAAATATTATTATATTTGAATTTATGGTGTTACAATCCCAAAAAATGTCGTACTAATATTTAAAACACAACATAATTATGAGATGATGGAGTAAAAGATGTATATTTTTTATTAGATGATTTCATCATGTTTTTAATTCATTTTTTCAATCATCACTAAACAAAATAAATTTAATGGATTTAGAGAATTCAGTTATGGTTATAAAGAATGATGCCTCCAAACAATAAAATTTTAATATATGAAAATTATTTTTGTATTAAAAAAAAGAATATATTTTAATTCACAAAATAAGATGATAATTATTTTCAGGGTCTTCTATGATAAAATATGTAATGTAATCTCCCATGATAATATTAAATATCTAAATAAAAGAGAAGGTGGAAACAAAAAAATGTACAATCTATAGAGATCCACAAAATCTCATTAATGTAAGTTATAGATTATAAAGGAATTTTTATGAATGTATCAACACTTCTTAAGAATGTGGAAAATATGCTAAACCAAATTTATTAAATATCGTTACATTGATGAATATGACTGGAGGTTTACCATTATATCAATATACATTCATATATAATATATAAAATTTTATATTCGTGTATGGAAAATAAGAAGATGTTTTTATTGTTAAAATTATGTAATGGTATTCATATATATTAAATATAATTGAAGAGTTCAATAACTAGTATTGAATGGAGAAAATTATTTTGATATAGGCTGTCACAATACTCCTAAAAAAGGGAATCTAATTACGAGGTTCACAATATATGCACACATATTCAATGATGAGTGAATAATGGATGTTTCAAATGATAAGTGGATCCATGTTTCCTTAAACTACTAGAAACACCCACCAAATTAATCTGTGAAGGATAAATAAGGGTACTACACCATGAGAGATAATGGAAATAATTATATTTTGTGTGTGTGTAGTAGGAATAGTCATGGTGTGATTGTACCCTTTATAAAAACCAAATTATAATTTTGGTATGTCATTAATTAGTTATTTCACACACATTCAACTGAATAATTCTTCAATTATTATAGTTTTATAGAAAAAATAATAGACACATGTGTCCCTATATTACATAAAATAAAATATTTTTCTACAATTATTTTCATAGGATAAAATAGATCAAAATGGATATTGAATTAGAAATGTTCATACAGAAGATTGAACAAGATCGATGAGGATGATTTTCATAATGTGGTACTTTATATTTTAAATTGGATGAAAATTAATACAACACCAGCCCTCTTAGGATGTTTCTACATATCTAATCTCAATAATAATCCTTTTTTATTATTTATCATAATTCAATTTGGTCACATGTATTCATTTTTCTTATAAAAATATTTATATAATGATGAGATGAGATGGAATTTTAGGATATTAATATTCTCTAAATTTTGAATTTTCTATATGAGTTTTTTAAATGTATGATTCATGATCAATATAGAAATTAAATACATATGATTATCATGATGATATTTAATATTTTTAATATTCCAAAATCATTGTTTTTCAACATAAATGAAAATTAAAATTTGATATAGTTACTGATGCTAGAAACATATTCAAGATATATCTATACATGTTTGATTGGAATCACTCATTCCATAGTGAGGATGATCCATATTACAAACTATAGAAAATATACATTTTATATATACAAAATAGTGATTTTTTGGATAATAGGGGAATATATTTAAAAATAATAATCGTTAGACTGTTTTATAAAATTCGAAAGAACCAATCTTCCAAGAAAAAAGAAAGTAAAACAATGGTGGTCATGGGGACAATCCCATGTAATTTAATTAACATAGAATATCTAAAGAAATTCAACAACAAGGATAGATTAAATAATTAGATATTATTTTCATATTCAACATCCACATTAAATCCAAAAATATTTCGATTTATTTATATTTTTGTTTTGTGCATTAAAATAAAAAGTAACCTCCAAAATGAAATTTAGATAGTTTCTCAAGACATTAGATAAGGGTGTTTTATACCAATGTCAGTATTTTATATTTTTTAGTGTTGATGGAACAAGGTGTATCTGTTTAAAGAAGAATAAAGAGATTATGTTGAGTAATATAGATATTAATAATAGTGAATCATATCAAAAGTTAAAAAATATCACCATAAATAATAATAATTAAATCATGAATTTAATACAATTCATTCTTGGTTGGGATCAAAAAATATAAAATGATAAAATTCAGAGTCATTTCATTACAATCGTTAATTATTTGACCATAAATAGGATGTTATCTTAAAAATTAATTGATGCTGAAAAATAACTTTTCATAGCTTTTATTAAATTCCAAGTATCATAAAAATGATAACCATTTATCACATTAGGTGACATAGAAAAATTATTTAAATTTAGAAGATCTAGTTACACTTTATAATTTCGTCAATAGAGTTATTTATTTGTTAGGTTAATTCACTGAATTTACCTAATTAAATTAGTTGAATAAAAATAGCACAATTAAAAAAAGTAAATGAGTATTCTTGAATCACCCAAAATGATGTGAATATTCCAAGAATAATATCATATAGATGGAAATTGATATGGAATATGTGATTTTAGGACTGAAAATCCAATGGATGGAACCTTAACCAGTTGTAGGTGGGTTACTAGACCCTAATTGTGATGTCATGATCATTCAAGTTTTTAGGTAAATAAGAATTCAATGATAAGGAGTGGATATCATAATCTTAGAACCCATGAAAGCACTATGCCAATAAAATGATACCCTAATGAACTCCACAGAACCTGAAAAAAGAAAGAAAAAAACATCGTGAAGGTCCTATAACGGGTCTGTGAGTGGACTTTCACGAATTAATGAGTGGTGTAACTAAAATAGGGTCTATAAAAATTATTTTAAAACTCTATGATAGTTTCTAACAGCACGTTTAAAAAATTAATGGTTAATATATCTTTTATTAGTGGTAAAATAATAGGCATTGATAAAAGGTATCATTATCATTACTTCTTTATTATGGTTAAAATCAATAAATATAAGGGATATTGGTATAATGGTGACAAAGATACCACTCATTAAGGATGATAAAATGTATCTTTATTAGCACTAAAACATTAGCACTCATACCAGATTTATAATTATAATTATAAATTAATAAGTTACTATATATATTTATAAATATTTGTATATGATAATAAAAGTATTTATATCATTGTATATATATTTATATAATTATATATATATATATTAGATATAACAAATATATTCATTATTTAAATATATTTATTTTAATATTTAATTATTTTAATGTTAAAAATATTTATCTAAAATTATATAAATAATATTTTTTAGAAAAATATTTGTTTATTTATAAATATAAATCTAAAATCTTATCAGTATATTAAATACACCTTTGCAAATATATTTATAAATAAATATATTTGTTAATAAATTTATAATTATTTCATTATAATTATAATACATTAGTACAAATATTTTCAAATATTTATTTATAATAATAATTAATATTATATAATAGTACGTATTTATATAATTATATGTTTTTTATAAAAATAATTATTTAAATTTATATATAGTAAATATATTCATTATTTGAATACATTAATTATAAATTTATAATTATAAAAATATTAACATCATTATATATATATTAATTTAAATTTAAATATAAATTTAAATGTAAATGTAAGTATAGTAAATATATTCACTATTTAAATATATTAACTTTTATTTTGTATTTATTTAAAAATATAATTTTTTATTTTTTTTTATATCAATACATTTTAAAGAAATATTTATATATTTATATCAATATTTATATATTTAACATATAAATATATAAATATATATATAATTAATATGAAAATTTTAATATATTTATTCTTATATATGAATTTAAAAATACTGTTTTTAACTTTTTTATGAATATATAGTTAAAAATGAATTCATGTCACACAACTATTTTTGAAATTCATGAATGTAAAATGAATGGAATTTAAAAATTGAAAATGAGTACAATTTAGTAGTATTAAAAATGGTTATGTTTCATTAATTTAATATTAATTATTAAAAAATATATGGATGTATATTAAAATGATGATTAGTACATATTGAAAATATTTGATTATTTTAAATAAATATATAATTAAATATTAGAAAATGGTTATATTCCAAATAATTTGTAAAAATATATAAATAACACTATAGTGTAATAATAATATCAAAAATTTACAATTAAAAAATAAAAATTTAAATTATCACATTACTAAATGATATTTTAAATGGAAATTTAAATTTGATTAAATTACAAAAATATTATGTGTTGTTGTTTTTATATAAGTATTTCATTGATTACATAAATATTTTTGTCTGTGTATTGTACATAAAAATTAATGAATTACATATATGTAAGTGAGAAGTCAATGTAAAACATGGTTTGTTGGTACTAAGCTGATGATGAAGGTGATGAAAGTCTCAATAGTTTTTTTTTCTTGGTTGGTTTTGAAATAAAAATAACTTCACTTTATTTTGGAAAACAATTGCTATGGGTTAGTTTGGAAAAAATTTATATTCAGATTTTTTTTTTCAAAACAAAAATTAATGAATTGTATTCAGATTATTTTTCAAAACAGTTAGAAAAAACAGTGTCCAAATTTCTCCTATCCATCTAGAAGAGAGAAAGAAGGGGTACTGATTATTTTTCAAAAAAATCATATTCAGATTGAAGAGACAGTGCCAATTTTATTTCAAAACAATCTTATTCAGATTGAAGAGGTTGTTTCACATGTCATTAAAAATAATTGTATTCATGTTGAAGAGGCGGTGCTGATTTTCTTTAAAAACAATAATATTTAGATTAAAGAGATGGTTCCGATTTTATTTCAAAACAATCGTATACAGATTATATCAATTTTCTATCAAAACAAATAGATTTTGAATGAGTTAAAAATGGTGGTGTCGATACAAGTGGTGTCGATGGAAGATGTGATGATGATAGAAGAGGTGATGTAGATAGAGAGTGGTGTCGATCAAAGTGATACCAATCAAATAGGTGATTCCGATAGAACATGGTCCACCAATTTATTTTAAAAATAATCGTATTCGGGCAGAAGAAAAAAATAGATGGTATCGATTGAGAATGAATCACATTAAAATTTTTTTTATCACATTCGGGAAGATCATTGTTATCATATTGGATTGTCTTATGTACAAACAGGTCAATGTTTTCAAATTGTATCGTATTAGGGAAGATCATAGTTTTCAGATTGTATCATATCTTGGAAGATCATTGTTTTTAGATTGTTTAGAATACCAGAAGATCATTATTTTTATATTTTATCAGATCCAGGAAGATCATTGGTTTCTGATTATATCGTATTTGGAGAGATCATCATTTTCATACTATATTTGATTGTACCCAGCAATCATAACCAGAAGGATTTCCACCAAAATGATCATACCCAATAATAGTAACCAGAATGATCATACCTATAAATCATAACTAGAATGATCATAACCAGCAATTGTACCCAAAATTATTATAACTAGAGTGATTGTATCATGAATGATCAAGTCAATAATGATCGTATTTCAGAAGATCATATCCATACCATTTGTATATAGAAAATATCATGATTGGGTTTAGATGAAAAGAAAGAATCAGGAATGAATCAAAATTTATTATACATACCAATTGAATTCAGATGATGTTAAAGATAATCCTCAATTCATTTAAATTTATTAAGGAATTCATGATTCAAGAACATGTTTTGAATTTGATGTTGTGTTTTCTCAAGTGGGTCAAGAGAAAAGAAAAGAAAGCGGAAATTGATGAATTAAGTGTTAAGGGGAGCCTTTTATTTAAAATATATATTATATCTCAAGTGGAAAAGTTACATTATTCAAACACATTGAATTGTTATGCCTTCAAGCATTGTTAAGAAGAAATCGGAATGAAAGAATTATATTCAGATTATCAGACCCATATATTGGTCATCAACTATAATTGTATTGACATTTGAAATGAGAGTTTGGAAAATAATAGATGGTGATTTTAGATGTTTTAATAAGAATCTAGAATCATTGAAAAAGTTATATTTTTTCTAATATTTAAGATAAATTCAGATTTTGGAGAATTTATGTGACTGGGAAAGTGTTTTGAGATACCCATCTGAACTTGTTTTCGGTCACCTGTAAAATGGAAACAAGTACATTGTACTTTGTGATGCTTTCATGGTTCACTACTGGTGTGAGGGAATCTATAGGTTTCAAGATAAAAGAAGAGATCAATTCAGTTCGGATTGTCAATTTTTTTGGTTGATGTTGATTCATTCATATTATATTCATCCTGATAATGGTATTGATGTATTAAAGTGGTCCTGATTCTACTCTATTGTATTATATCAAAAAATTAGTCTGGGAATATTGATTTCTATGAATTGGACTCGAATGAATAAGATTCAGAAAAGTCTAGAATTAGTGATTCATAACAATGTTAAGGTGGTTCTTTCCATTCTTTTGGTTAAATAATTGATGAATTGTATTACAATATCAATAAATTTGTTCTTTTTAAAAGAATCACAGGTATCATGAGTTATTACCAAACAATTGTATTGCCCTAATATGTTATGAGAATGCACACACACTAGTGGGGTTGTTTAATAGTGTTATACAGTTGAATGGGTACATCATACTCATTGTAATACAAGAATTTATTTATAATTTATTGTATGGTCTTGGATCATTTATAATCCATACCAAGGACAAAGATATTCTTAATGAATAGTAAAATTTGTAAATATTTTTGTTCATTTGGATGAATGTTTATTTGTTTCTCAGTAGATAATTAAAATCCTTAACCATAGGTGAATGTTGTTTCAATTGAAAAGAAACATAAAAGAAAACGAGTATTGTTAATTCACCCCCTCTCAGTTATAAACTACTTTGACTTGGAACATTCAATTAGTTTTAGAGTGATGGTTCCCTTCATTATTCATTGAAGATTGAGAATGTTAACTATGTTAATAGTAATGTTATTGTGGTAATTAGGGAATGAACATTCAAATCTAGAAAGGTAGAATGATTCCATAACTTTTTTCTATCGGTTATTATGTTCTTGATGCTGCAATAGATGGGTTTCCTCCCATTGATGAAAATCCCCCACAGATACCTGTTAATAAGAATTTTCTTAAGAATTATGGACATGAAATAATTCAATATTATCATCACATTTTGGAAGTTAATTCTTGAAATTAGTAGGTTTTTTCACTACTAAATTTATATAGGATATATTGAAAAACATATACGGAGGTAATATGAAAGTAAACAAAGAAAAGATACCAATATGGATATTGAAGTATTAAAATTTGATGATGGGTGAGCTTAAATATATCGAATAATTCCTTACCATGGTGAATGAAATTGTGATTACGATCATATTTATGTGTGAAAATATGAAGGACTCGACATTTCTTGAAATGATATTGATAATCCTATATGAAAATTCAATGAAAATGTTTCTTCTTTGTAAGGTAGAGATCCTGAAACATTATCTATTGATTATTTACATTTCTCACTAGTCACTAATGAAATTTAATGATAGAATGTTGTGAATATAAAAACCATGGTTTATAGAAAAATTTATTTCAAAGCTACGAATAATTAAATGTTAATGAAGATTATTATTGAATATTAAGCTGGTGATTCAGAATCAGAAAATGAGGTATGCAAAAATATAAAATAAATACTATGTTGGATTTCAAACAATTTGAAAATAGGTACATGGAAATACATAGGGAGACTTACCTTTAAATGTCTTTATTTTGGTGGTGTAGCTAACATTGTCGCTAAATTACCACAAATAAACAAAGAAGATGAGAGTGATATTGAAGAAATAAATACATAAAGACCATGGAAGAAAATGTGAGAAAAAGGTATGGAAAAAAACTATTAAAATAAAAAATATGATTTTTCTTTTCCAAAGATGAAGAAGAATAATATATTGATGTGGAATCCCAAATATCTATTGAGTATTTTAATTAAAATACATTCATTGCAACTATGATGGAAAACGAATTAAAAATAAAAAGTTTTGAAGAAGAAGAAACTCAAATTGAGATGTATTTGAAAGAAGAGTTGAAAGAGTGTCTGAGAATGATTAGAAGGATTAAAAACAAAAAACAAAATGTTTTAGGGTGAATCATCAAGAAATAAAGAATGTATTGCTGGTGATAAATAACATCAGATTAAAGAGATTTATGATTTTAATAAGTCTTTTGAATATGAAAACAATCATAATTTTCATTCGAATGTGATGTAGGAGGAAAATAAAGATTTTTTTCTAACTTGTCCAAAAAAAATCTCTAAAGATGAAAATAAAAGTCTAAATTTCCAAATCACTATCACTGAATATAGTGAATGTTCTCATAATGTGAATCATAATAATGTTCAAAAAAAAATTACCTTCAAAGAGTGAGAGGAGAAATGGAACTTCTTCTGAAAAAAAAGATGGGAATGTTATGTATATGGTCAAAGTGAATAATTTAGAATTTGTAACACATACTGAGTCCAAAAAGGTTTTATCACAATCCAGAAAGTTTCAAATACTTTTAATCCTATAATTACTAAAAATAAGAAGAAGAATCAAATTGAACGTGAAAAAAATATGGTTGAGAAATGTTTTAACAATTCTGATCAGTATAGAGGTTTTAGAGGAGAGTAAACTTTCTACAGGTATTTTTGGTCTTGTGGGGGATTCAATAACAAATAAAGCATGTTTTGGTTCAATAAACAACATTAATATTATCCCAGAGGTTATTAAGGGTAGATAATGAGAGGGATTCAATCTCTTGAGAAAAATAAAACTGAAAATTTTTTCATGAAGAAATTTGATAATAATAAAGTGAAGACTAGAAATAGGTCCCAAAACTCTGATTTAATTTGGGAAATATGTGAACAACATGGACACCTTGCAAATTTTATCTAGTTTTTTATTAGCTCAACAAAATATTTTCAGTTATTAAAATCCTAATGCGATGAATGAAAAGAATTGAGAAAAGAAACATGTTGTTTTAATTTCATTAAAAACCATGAAAGGATAAATAACCTGGATAATTCACAGTGGATTTACTTCTCATAGGACAAGATATATGACATTTTTGAAGGATGTGAACGATTATAATGAAGGAAAAATGATACATGGCAATGAAAATACATTGAAAATCAAAGGTGTTGGGTATGTTATTTTTTGGAATTGAAATTATGAAATCTAATAAAACATTGCATGTTAGTGGGATGAAACACAACCTACTATGTGTCTCAAAGTTGTGAGATCATGGTAATATGTATATCTTAAGGAATGATGTATTTTTTGTATAGATTGAACGTTATGGAAATATTATTACAGTGGGCCAACATATGAAATGAAATTTGTTTCATGTTGCTGATTCACATAATTCTTGTAACATGAGTTTGGTGGAAGAGAATTAGTTATGACATAATTGGATTGGACACATTATTCAGAGAAACATGAGAAATATATCTAAAAGATAAAATGTTATAGACATTCCAGATTGGTCAAAAAGAAGAGATCGTTGTTCCACTATATTCTAGAAATGAAAAAATTACAAATGTTGATCATAAGAAATATGATATTTGATCAAAACTACCCCTAAAGATGATCCATTCTCATATATGTGTTCCAATGAATAAACAATCAACATGTGAAGATAAGTATATCATCACTTTCATTATTGATTTTACTCACATTACTTGTGTTACATACGTGAAACACATATCATATTATTTGGATATGATTAAAAGTTTCAGAAGAAATACTGAGAAGGAATGTAAGTATTCCATGAAGAAGTTGAGAATGGATACTGGTGGTGAATACAAAAGTGAAGTGTTTGAATAATATATTTAGATTCATGGAATTAAGCATGAGTATATCTATCTATACACTCCCCACCAATATGGGGTTACAGAAAGAATGAATATATTCCTGGTGGAAATGGAAAGATCCTTGTTATTTGAGCATAAAATGTTTCATTACTTTTTGAGGAAATACCTGAGTACTGATGTTTATATTCAGAACTGTTATTTCTATAGGACTCAATGAGGTATGACTCTATTTGAGTTTTATTTTGTAAAACTCAATGTTTGAAGCACTTTATAGTTTTCAGGAGTCCTTGTATTATAATGAAAAATGGTGGAAGCTATAGTAAGTTTTAGAAGAAAGGAGTCGATGGAATATTTCATGGCTACACTCCAAAAGTAATAGGATATAGTTTCTTAAAAAAAGAAAATGAAATATTTGTTTACAAAATTGATGTAAAAGTTATTGAATTCTCTATGAATGATAAACATGATCAAGCAGACAAAAAAGTTGAGGAAGATGAGGAATATAATTCTGATATGGATTCAAACGATTGTAATCCTAATTAAGGTGAAAAATTAGAGTCAACTATTTCTAGTGATGAGGAAGAAAATAAAAAAAGTAAACCGATGTTTATGAAACAAGTGGATGCAAAAAATATAATTGGTGATCAACATCATAATATGAAAACAATAAGAACAACCAATTTTAGTACACACACTTCTTTGTAATCAAAAGTTGAACTAAATGACGTGAAAGTAGATTTTGAGAATCCTAATTTGGTTATAGCCATGAATGATGAATTGGATTAGATTTAATATAATAATACATGGGAACTTATACCCAATCCCGAAAACAAAAACATCCCTGGAATAAAATGGGTTTTCTAGAACAAGGTGAATGAAAAGGGTTTTGTTATATGAAACAAGTCAAGATTTTTTTGAAAAGGATATTCAATGATTGTGTGTATTGATTTTGATAAAACATTTTCTCCAGTGGAAAATGTGAAACAATCAGAATATTTATTTACATTACCTCACAATGAGGCTACAATATCATTCAAATGGATGTTTAATCTGAATTCTTAAATAGTGATCTTGAAGAAGATGTTTATATTGAATAATTATATGGATTTATAATTGGAAAATTTGAAGGTTAGGTGTATATATTGAAAAAGGAATTGTATTCCCAAAAACAAGCTCTGAGGTCATGATATTCTAAATTACATACATGCATAAAAAGCGTAATTTTAATAAAGGAAGAGGGATATAATTATTTACATCAGAGAATGTAAAGAGTATTCTATAATTGTAAATATTTATGTTTTATGATATTATATTTTCTAGGAATGATGATGGATGTTGTGAATGATTTTCTAAAGAAATTAAGATTGTATTTGAAAAGTCCATGATGGGAGAAATGAAATACTTTCTTGGGTGAAAAATATTGGAATAGAAAGAATACATTTTACTCTCCGAAGAAACGTGTGAAAAATAACTTTACACGTGGTTTGGAATGAAAAATTCAAAACTTGTTTCCACACCCATTTTACTGGGAACAAAGTAGTATTAAAATGGAGAAGGAATTTAAGGTGATCAAAAAGTTTATCGAAAACCTATTAGAACTCTATTGTATTTGACTACCTCCAGACTTGGCATTGTTAATGTCGTTACATTATGTGTAATATTTCAAAGTGCACAAAGAGAATCACAACTTATTGTTGGAAAATGAATTCTTAGATACAATAGAGGCACAAAATAATTCTTAATATCATATTACCACCATGATAGTATTGATTTTTTTGGGTATTCTGATGTAGATTTTGAAGGAACTGTTGACGATTGAAGATCCACAACTTGTGTGGAATTATTTTTGTGAAAGAATTGTGTTATTTGGAATTCAAAGAAACACATTTTAGTTACTCTTAGTATGATTGAATCTGATTATGTTTATAATACTCAAACTGATACTTACCTTATCTGGATGAAAGCACGAGAAGAAAATTTACTTGTATAAGTGAAGTAACCCTTGCTATTGGGTTGTGACGATCAATGTACAATAAATTTAACAAGGAATCTAGTACAAAACACATATTGATGGAGTATGATCATACATTATAACAAGTTGTTGATATTTTCACAAAACACATATTGATGGACTTATTCTAAAAAATGAGGTTAAAAATCGGTGTCCAACCTCTTTCTCTTCATTGTTGAGGTATGTGTATCTATCCCCTCTCTCATATTACTTATGGTTTTTTAAAGGGGTATAATTGTTTTTTTTAAATATATATTGCATAAAATAGAAATTTATGGGTAAGTTGTGAATTTGGAATTGTTTTTGTGTGAACAATTCTAACTTTTTTTTGCAGTGGTTGTAGGGAAATAAAATTAATTGTTTTGAAGAGAGAATAATGAAACAAAATAAAAAATAAAAAGTTTATCATTATATATATTTTTGACAAAATTTCTTTATTAATGGTATTTGTTTTATACAACGATTTAGCTCACATAGGATTTGAATTAGTGGTTATAATACATTTCGTTAGATTACAAAGTTAAATAGTTTAAGATACATAGTTGATAAACAAATTCAAATGGTGATATTGTTGACACCAATTTATTGATGAAGGTGATGTAGTTTTCAGGGATTGTCAATTGTTTTCATTGTTGGTTTTGATGAAAATAAATCACCTCACATATTTTTGAAAAATAACTATATTGGGTTTGTTTTGAAAATTATCATATTCATATTGTTTTTCAAAACAATTAAAAAATAATCATATTTAGATATTTTTTTCAAAACAATATGAAAAGAATTGTATCCATATTATTTGTATCAGTATGGAAAATAGAATGAAGTAGTCATGATTGTTTTTCAAAATTATCATGAAATAGTTGTAGTTTGATTGAAGTGGTGATGAATATTGAATTTCAAAAAAATATTATTTAGATTGAAGAAGAATTTAAAATTGTCTTTCAAAACAATCGTATTCATATTTAAGAGTCCGTGTTGATTGTATTTCATAATAATCATTTATGGATTATTTTGATTGCCTTTTAAAAAAAATTATTCTGGGTGAAAGTAAAAAAGGTTGTTCTGATTGTAGTGGTGTCGATGGAAGAGGTGAAGTCGATGGAATGTGTTTTCGATCAAAGTGGTGCCAATGGAAGACCATTTGTATTCAAGATGATCATATAAAGACCATTTTTATTCAGAAAATATCGTGATTTTTTTGAGATGAAAATAAATAATCATGAATGAATGGAATGTTACAATACATTTCAATCGAATTTAGATGATTCAAAAGCTGATCCTCAATGTATTCAATTTCATGACTGATGTCTTGATTCAAGAACATGTTTTAAATGTGACGGTGTGTTTTATAAAGTGGGTCAAGAGATAATAAATTAAATTGGATATTAATGAATTAATTTTCAAGGGGGAGACATTAATTTAATATATTGTTGTAATATCAAGTGGATAAGTGAATTACTTCTAACACATTCACTTGTTGTGGTTTTAATAATTGTTTTAAAGAAATTAGCATGAATGAATCAGATTCAGATGATTGGACCCATGTATTTCTCATCAAGTGTAATCGTATTGAGATTTGAAATGGGAGTCATGAATAGAAAAGATGATGAATTTAGAAGTTTTGAGATGAAGCCAGAAGCATTGAAAAGGTCATAATTTCTACTATATTTCAAGGGAAAGTCAGATTAGGGTGAATTTAAGTGATCAATAAAGTGTTTTCGGATTCCTACCTTAAATTGTTTTGGGTCACCAATAAAAGGGGAAAAAGTAAATTATACATTGGGATTCTTGTACTGTTCACTAAAGAAGAGAGAGAAGATCTGGGTTTCTAGAGAGAATAAGATATTAATTCCATTTAGATTGAAAATTGATTTTGGTGGTGCTAATTCATTTGTATTCTATCCATTTTGACAATTTTATACATTGATTGAAGTGGTTCCATTTCTAATCTATTGAACTGTATTAGAAAATCAGACTGTGTGTGTTGTTTTGTAAGAATAAGACATGGAAGATTCAGATTTTGAAAACATTAGACTCACTGTTTCATTACAAAGTCCAGGTGGTTCTTATCATTCTTCGATATAAATAATTAATGAATAATATAGAATCTGAATACATTTTTTTAATTCAAAAGAATTAAAGGTCAATTGAGTTGTTGAAAAACAATTGTATTACCATATTGTTCTATGAGGGTGAATAGTAAATAGTGGAATTGTAGTATAGTGTGAAACGAGTGAAAGGGTACATCCTAATCGTTGTAATCCATGTATTGATTTCTCGTTGATTGTATGGTCTTTGATTATTTCCAAACCATACCAAGGACGTAGCTATTCATATTATATAGTGAACCTTATACATCATTGTGTTCATTTGGATATGTATTGATTTGTTTCTCAACATGGAATTAAAATCCGTAACTGGAGGAGAAAAACATATCAATTGAAAAAACACATAAAAGAAAAATGTATCACTAATTCACCCTCCCCCATCTAAGGTGTACGATACTCCAAATGGGAAATTTCATTGTTAATATATATTAAATTTAAAAATAAAATTAATTTAATTTAATTTCTAATAGACAGTATAATTAGTTATAATTTTTAATTAATATTAGTTTTTTATTATAATGCATTCTTCACTAAATATATAACCTATTTAATATAATAATTTATATTATGTAACGTTAAAATCATATTTTTGGAAATACTGTTTATATTGATATATATATATATAGAAATATATCTTAATACATTCCTATATGAAATACATTAATGGAAATTTAGGTATAAAAAACATTTAAAATAATAAAAAACTAATATGTCAATAATTATTACATTTAATTCATTATATATATATTGAATATATTTTATTTATTAAAATTTCTAATTAATATATATATATATATATATATATATATTCTCCTTTTTTTTATAATTTATTAATTAATAATTTATTATTTATGTTTTTATTTATTTATTTTTAAATTTATATTTATTATAATTTATTCATTTTATATTCTGTTGTTTAATTATTAAGATTTCATTTTTTATATATCTATATTGTCAATATAATATATATTAGTATTTATAATTAACGTATATGTATATTAAATTTATTTATTTTTATTAATAATTATATAATTATATGATAAATTTTTTAATATAATCTTTTTAAATTCTAAATGATTAGTTATTTATTTTTATTCAGTTTATTTATCTACATTTAAAATATAGAATTTATAAATATTTATAATATTTATACTTTTAAATAATTATAATTTAATAAAAAATATTTTAATATTTTATTAAATTTCATCATTTTTATTTTTTATGAGTATAATTATACCCATTTTTTAGTAACTGTAATACATGTATTATTTTAGCTGTTTTTAAAAAAAATGGGCTATGGACAATAGAGGGAAGAGTTTTGTTGGACCAGAATCGGTGTATAATGGGGTGGGGTGGGAAAGACCCATGGAAATCATATGGTGGGAAAAAGGACCCTGGGGAAGATATAGGGCCCATATATGTTTGTGTAGCCTATGAGGGAGCCCATCCACACAACATGTTTCTAAGAACAATATAAATAAGAATAATATATATCGATGTGGGCTCCCTTGTTCTATATTGAAATGGGACTAGTCACATGATTGATCTCTCCTTTAGTTATATAAAACCCGCTGAAATAGAAAACACATTATTAGAGATTCATATAATATGTAGAAAATTTTACCTATTTGGGGTGATAAAAATATTACGATGATAAAGTATACCATTTATCAGTTCTAAACAAATAGTTAGAAAATGGAACCATTTAGTAGTGCTAAAAATTTCCAACATTGATAAAGGTAGTCTTTACGATCAAATATCTCTAGTGATGATATTGGAAAGTGCTATATATTACACATTTTATAGTGTGATATAATTTTACCATTATGAGATTCTTATGCACAAATATAACATCTAATGTGATTACCATTCAATTTATTATAATAAAATCCTTGCTAGAATTGTAATGGTTTAAAATCTTCCAAGAATAGATATACAATATATAAAAACATTATCAATAAACATGATCACCACAATTATATTACAAAATTGTAATCCTCCTAGGAATTCCATACTAAAAACATTATTCATTAAATAGGGAAATGAAACTTAACAGAAGGCTGAGTTTAGATGCTCAATTACAGTAAAAATAAGAGACAACAACTGAGAATCTTATTAATTAAAAATATAAACAAATGATCTTGAGATATTGACCACAACATAAAATTTTCAAACTAAATAATACAGACTTCATAGACATGATTTTTGGAATAAAACTTTTTCAGTTCAAAGGATATGAATCACAAGAAAGGGAATTTATTGTAACATAACCCTAAACCAAAAGATAATGTTATAATTGTGTATCGTATCAACATATGCGTAGAAACCATAACATTTGTCAGGGTTAATTAACATCACCATAAAATGATTCATCATTAACTATTGCAATAGTGGACCATGCACATCAACTTATTTCCCAAAACGGATCAATCAGATCCTCTTGTTTCCCATAATGAATCAAGTACATTGACTTCATTCCCTTAAATGATCAAGAACTCTCTATATTTACCATAAATATATAATTAATTATAAAACATTACATAATGCATTAAAGGGTGATATTGGCCTAACCAGTCAAATAATCAAAACTATACCTATGTGGGCCCTAGGATCATACAACATTTATCATTGCAGAACCCAAAACAGTACATGGGTTTTACAGACATTTATCATTTTATCATCAACATAATACATCTTGATAATGAATAGGGGTATTATACTTGAATAATATTTATTTTATTATATAAATAACATCAATTTATCTCTTCTTATATATTATTTTTTTAAGTACCACTTGGAAAATTTCATGAGGACAAAACATTTATATTTTAAAATAAAAACATTTTAGAAAAACATCCATATTCTAAATGAAATCATTTTCATAGATAGAAAACTTATAAAATCATAATATAAATGTTAATAAATAATACATGAATCAAGGAGAAAAATAAAATTATTTCTTATATATTAAAAAGTATTCATCTATATTTTTTTAGAAAATTAATATAGAACCATGTTTGTAAAATGATAAAAATATTCCATTGGAAATGTCATTTAAAAACGAAAACATGGGAAAAAGATTTATAAAATTATAAAAGAGTAAGAAAAGATAATTTTTTTATAAAATAAGTACATCATAGAAAATTTTCTCTAGTAGATACATAATGATAACTAATCTTGAATATAGATTAAATTATTAAATAAATCCTTACCACATGTCTCGCTTAAACTCATTCACATCATAATCACATTTATAAAAAATGTTTATATTATGAATGGATTTGAAAATAATATATATATATATATATATATAATGAAATTTATAATATATTTATAACATCTCCAAATTTTTTATAACTAATTTTTTATTATAATCATTCTTCTTGATGCAAACTAGTTCTTTTTGCAAGCATGTTTTAGTATGGTTGTCCTGATCACTATACATTGATCACAATCTACTAATTTCCAGATTTCTAATCATATTTATAAATTATTTATTTAATATATATATATATATATTTATTTATAATCCATCATTAAATGTAGGTTCATAAAAATCATATATGCCATTTAGGATGATGGGGGGCCATACATTTTCTTAAAAGTTGTTTCCATTTATCAGCGGATAGTATGAAATAATGGTAAAAATTAAATCATCTTTTTGAGATTATTTTTTATATCAAATATATCATGTATATATTCATCCAATTCATCATTATTATCATCCATGAGAAAAAAATTATAAATGAATCACATCACACCATGGATATAGTAATTCATATATACACATGGGAGATGTTACCATTTTCCAAAATATTGGATGATATGTGGTACAAATGTTATTTTACTTATATAAGTATTAATATTTCATATATATCATATATAAACATTAATAAAATTATAATTACCATCCATTGAATATGGTAATTAAAATTTAATTGTATCACTATGTGAAGATAGAATGTTATACAAACACATACGCAATAATTTAACTTCTTATTTTGTTAAGAAATTGTTTTCATAATGTATTTTCAGTAATCACAATAAAATGATTTGGGTACTGAAAAATTATGGGTATGTTACCTACTAATGTGTAGTTTAATATACCTAATATTTTTATGGGTCATATTCCACCAAGATACGAGGTACCTTTGGCCTATAACTACATAGTTCATAGGGGTGTTAGGGTGACCAGTGTTCATTGATTATTTGTTATTATTTATTGGCATAAGGTGTGTTTGGATGGAAAATATAGTATCATGTACATATTAATTATAAGGGTTTTTCCTTAATGTTTATCCTCTAATTTTTTTTATTTTTAGATGAATCCCTTTAAAAATTACTACTATAATTTCATGATTATAAAAACGTGCATGATTGTTGTATTCAAATGTTTATCACATTGAATCTCATTATGTGGCTTCCTACTGGGCTTAGGATCACACCATACATACACCTTTAAGCATATGCATTCTTGGGAATGGTTTTTTCACTATGTAATTCTTTTATAACTATCGCTTCGGGTTGTTAGCTTCCATTCTAGGGGTGGTGTTGTGGAGAAGGCATTGCGATGATGAAGACATGTCATGTGATGGTCCTTGAGTTGTTTTTTCTACTAATTTTGAATTTTGAACCTCTTGGAATTTTTCAAATATAATGTATTTCAGTTCATAAATTATTAATGGATAGTTTCGTTTAAATAGTCAATTTAAATTTATTTTCTTGGTTATTTAATACATATATATTTGGTTAAATCATTACCAAACACTATTTTTCAAACCCTCGCACTTGTGATAGCCATTCTGGATAGGGAATGCCCTTCGAGCCATACCACATACCAGGTGAGGTGCTTATTTTGATGGTGACCATATCTAGTTCATGACATTATAATTTAAATTCTTCCATATTATAGACTTATATATATCATCCATGTAGTTTGGTGGTTTAAATAGAGTCACTTCACAACACGAATGTGGTAGTCCTCACGTACATGAATAATGTTATCATCCTTTCATGAGTGAAAATAAATTATTGAAAACAAAAATAATTATATTTAAATAATAAAACATATTTTATGAATATCATAATTGTATTATTATGTTCTGTATAAAAATTAAAATTATATTTACCACCTTCCATGTGAAGCGTTATTTAAAGATCATTCACATCGCTTCGTGGGGAAGCAGTCTGTCCTAGACATGAATGATGTTACCATATCTCTTATAAAATTAAAGGAAGAAATATATTTTATATAATGAATAAAAGGATAAATATTTTATATATATAATACATATATATATTTTCCATCATCAAACCCATCCTTGAGATGTGGATAGAAAAAATCCAATCACAATGGTTCTTGAAGGGGTAGTTCACTTTACACACGAATGATGACTTCATAAACCATTTGATGGAAGTAAAGTTGGATTGATGTTACTAACATAACATAAAAACATATAATTATATAGAATATATTAGGATTATTATATCATCTTGTATTAATATGAATTTATGGAAGTATTTTATGAACTGAAATTTGGACTCACCATGATGAAAATTGCCTATTATTCGTGTATCCAAAAAAATATTGATGCATGTACTTAATAGGGTTGAATTATTCCAAATATAAAGATTATTTAATAAGTATATATAATTTTAATGTGACATGGGAATAAATTATCTAAACTTATGACGTTTTAATTTGTGATTATGTGAGGGGAGTTGGTTTTCATGCATTATTATGGAGGAGTTTTATTTTCGTAAATAACTAAAATTATTCATTATTGGTAGGTCTCTCTTACCACATCTGTCAAAAAAATTTATTAATAATAGTTGTTAATGATTATACTATTTAACTAAACCATCAAAACAAAAAAAATAACCCAATTTTTTAATGTCATTCCTTAGTATTTATGTTTAAAAGATTTTACCATTTTAGTTTATGTAGTTGTAGCTTGTATCTTTTTATATACCTAGTTAATTTACACTTTTTTAATAATATTATAATTAGTTTTATTATATAACTAGACCTAATAATTAAAAATACTAAATAAAATTAATTAAATAAAAAACATGCGTGTAAATAAAATTAATTTTAATATATGCACATGTAATACAAAAAACATTGTTTTAACCATAATTACAATAAATAATTTTAATTTATTCCACAAACCATTACTAAAAAAATTAGTTGGACCATATTTTTTTAATTTAATCCCACTAATGTGATGAGATCGATATTTTTTAAATTGAAAATTCTTAAAAGTTTATATATTCTGTATGTTATAATTATACAGAAAAATAATGAGAATAAAATTAATTGGTTAAATTTATTAATATTTTATATAAGATTAATGAAAATTAAATTTAAAATAATGTTTAACATTATAAAATATTTAAGAGAAAATGATGTTTTAAATTTAAATTCTGTATTTCTCAATGTTAATCAAAAATAAAAATTTCTTAAAAGTAGAAAAAATCACCAAAATATAATTTATGAATCAATATTTCAAAAATAATAATTATTTTGTAAAATATATTATTTAAAAGTGAAAAATATTTATTTTCTATTATGTTCATAAATCATGAGAATGTTTTCTTTATGAAAAAATAATTTTTTTTTATAGAAAAATTTTATTTCTATTTTCATTGATTATAATTTAATTTATAATCAAAAGATAGCTAAAAAAAAGTGTAAAAAAATTTAATTATTATTTTAATTTTTTTATTCTATTGGACTAGATATAATTATAATATAAAATAATAATATTTATTATATGTTTTTTTCGATAACATGTTGTCTTGCATCGATCACAAGATATCGATGAAATACTTTGTTACATGTAACCATTACAAATAAAAGTTTTCTTTGAAATTATAGACATTTTATGTTATTATATTCATATAAAAATAAATATATCATAAATTCCTATGGTTTTATATTTTCATCTCTTATTTATGTTGGTCAACACGTACACTATTGAATAAAATTTTATTCTAATATAATTTTAGGGGGTTATATTATCCCCATGATAAATAAATTTCTTCAACATAATTTAAATAAGATATTGATAATCAAGGTTTTAATATTTAAATGTACCTTTTTTGAAATCCAATATCATGAGAAGGATTGAGAAAATATCTTATTAATTAGAGATAATGGGAAGTTCAATTTCCATGTGTAATAACATAGAAATAGTTTTCATAGAAGTAGAAAATAGAAAGAAAATTGAAGCGTAAAAATTTATTAAAATAAAAAATATTTATAGAGTGTGATTGAGGACCTTTTTAACAATCTTGTGAATGGTAAATGGAATTTTAAGGGCCTAAATTTTACAATTCTCTATTTATTTAGAAAATTTCTTGATTTATAAGATATTAATGCAATAGGATAATATTTTAGTTTTAAAACATTTTTCTAATAGTGAAAAATAATTTTACAGACTAGAATTATAATAAAATATTTTTACATGATTAATTTATATTTAATAAAATATTTTTCATCCTTTGAATGTGATTCTCAAATAAATTGATATATTTAAATTAATTTGTTTTCAAAAGAACTAAAATTAAAATTTAATTGATCTTGAGATCCACAAATGAATAAAAATTCCTTCTATCGATATCTAAATATTATTATAAAAAATTATCAGTATAATTTATCCAATTTTAATAAAAGTTAATATGGTAAATAAATACATTAATATCTAAAACCTCATAAAATTTTCATCATAAAAAATTTCATAAATGGAAAAAAATATGGGTCTTCGAAAATATTATGATTCAAAATTGTTTAATAAGGTACCTAATTTTACAAAATTAAACATACCATCATTCCATAAAATAACATGACAAAGCTCTTAATAATCACATACCAAACATGTGAAACCTTCATAATTTAATATCATGAAACATGGAAATATCCTAAATTAACAAAAACCCATTTTAAAAACCTCCATGATTCCATATTAAGTTAAAAATATGTTATTCAATATAATTCATAATTACAATTTTTTTACTATATAAAGTATATCATAAACCACTTTATCGATTAATCATTAATTGTTTTGAAATTAATCAGTACTATCTAATTTATATTATCTATATAAATCATATATTTATCCTAAGTCATTCTCTATGATTTTGGAACATATTTGGGGTTACGTTTTCTTTAATAATACTTACCTGTGGGTTTTTAATTGCCACTAGATCATTTTTCTTTTTACCATTCAACATATGCATTTAAATGCTTCAATACATGATACTATAGTACAATCCATATCAATTAATTATTTCTTCTAATAGTAATATCATTGGTCAAATAGTCAAATTTCATATTTATTGAATAAAAAATCACATTAATCATTCAACTTTATATGATCTGTGGCATATGATTTAACTTTACCACCTATCTTATTTTGAGGTATACACTTTTTACTATCAGGTTATTCATTTCTATAGTTCCCATCTACTTACAATTGATGAATTTCACATAAGAAACAAAATCCATGATCTGTAAATACTAATAATATTTTCCATTCTACCCACTAGTTTGGTAAATATTATTTTATTCAAAAATGTTCAATGGTGTCTCTTTTCACAATTATCACATGTTCTAAAATATATTATTACCTTTTTTCTGTATCCAACATTTAACCAACCTTCCCCAATAAATTGTTGTTCCCTTTGAATCCATTATTGTCACAAATTTCAGTCTTTATATTAATTTTACATGATTCTATACTGACATTTGATGAAAATATTTTGGAGACTAGTTCCTTTCGAATGATTGTTTAAAACTCCTCAATGAAATGATCATTCTTAATTATTTCATTACATGAATTTATATAGTTATCATACCTAATTCTATGAACAATTTAGTGAATATTTAATATACTAGATCATATCATAAAATTAATAATCATAATGATTATTTTAAAATATGATGTAAAATGTAACATAAATGAAATATTTATGCTTTTTTTAATCTCAAGAACATAATAATTGGCATTATTGGGTATATTATGACAGAAACATACTTCATCATGGTTTGAAAATAAAATAATATTTATCCCATGTAAAGCCATCAAGAGTTTCTTATGTTGTGCATATCGAGTTCAATGTTTTGTTATGAGTCTTTTTCCAATCCCATCATGCATTTTTCAGAGTTATTATTGAAAGGAACCTATGTGCCAAAACCATGTCCACATCCAGAATCCCATGTGATATTTATATCTAAGAGCACCACATAATCTCCACCATTAAAACACTTTATGTTTTTATTATATACATATT
The DNA here is from genome assembly GCA_963277665.1 of Viscum album. Classification (NCBI taxonomy): domain Eukaryota; kingdom Viridiplantae; phylum Streptophyta; class Magnoliopsida; order Santalales; family Viscaceae; genus Viscum; species Viscum album. The sequence goes on along the minus strand of OY728151.1, from coordinate 84,257,400 downwards.
CATTTTCGATGATTTCCTTAATGTAGTTGCAATGGTCTCTATGAAAAATTCAATGATACCAACATTACTAACCCAAACCTGTATCTCCCTGATCAGGTACCATTACTAAAATATCATAATACACAATGAATCACATCTCTAAGGGATTAATATCGTAGTACCCCTTGTAAATTGGATATATACATCATAACAATTTACATTGGAGAAAAAATAATGAAAAAACTGAAACAACACTTCATCCACAAAACTCATGCCAAGAATTTACATTCATATCTCAGGGAAAGGAAAACAAAAAAGAAAGGAAAAATTGTACATAAAAATTATTTACTATATTATATATCATAAATATATAATAATAATAACACTAGAAAGGTAAATAACGGATTAAATATTCCATTTAAATAACATGAGAAGTCGTAATAAACATGGAAAGGTAATTAACTCAATAAACAATCCATTCAATAAATAAGAAAATCATAAAATGCATCCATAGATATTATCATAATGAAAATATCAAGGATATTAAAAACTAATAACTTAATAAATAAAATTAATAATTATTATATTCTATGATTCCATGTATCATGATACATCTATAATCAATACAATTCATAATAATGTCTATATACTACACGTAGAAACACATATAATTTTCCCTACATAATCAATCTAATGAGATATATCGATGCATCAAGGGGATATTATATTTTTTCATAGAGAAATCAATATAGGTATACATAATTCATTATATATTAAATAATTGAATGAATTAACAAATAAATATTATGTATCATTAAATATCTGTATTGAGTAAAGAATAAATAATTATCAATATTTCCTTAGTTAAACCATCAATGTACACAATGTATATAAAAAAGGGTATTTTATTTTTGATATATTATTATAAATAATCCAATAATATATATATATTATATAAATTTAATGACCATTGAAAAGTGATCAAGTATTTGATTCCTTCATGGGATAGTTAACAATCACTAAATAGTGTGATATTTCACAATAACTTTTACCACATAGTACTTTTAAATTGAAATACCCAGAGAATAAATAATTCAATGTGAACCATGAAATACCATACATTATGAATAAAGGAATATTTTACATTTCAATGAGTAAATTCATTACCATAAAAAATGGAATTGGTTTATAGTAACAATTAATACTCAATAAAATGTCAATTAAAATGAATTCCTTTACCTAGAATTTTTTAGGTGGTCATTATTTGCCCTCATTTATCATGGTTTTAGTAATCATAATTATTTATACACAATCAATGAACATAATTAAAATATAATATATGATAATATTATAACATCTTGTCAGAGATTTTTTGATAATATATTAATTATTTTATTTATTTTTTGTGTTATATTTCTTCATATTATCAATTGGGTGATGTTATGAATGTTGTGTTTATTGGGATTATTATATATTTATATCACCTAAAATAATAATAATGAAATAATTACATACCTTAAAATCAATTATACTTTTAATGTTCCTCATGAATTATAATTATGAAAAAGGAAGTATTTTACGATAATAGAATCGGTAGGTTGTACTTATAAAAGAGTAGAATTTCTATTTTTAAATAACGAACATGGAGTGGTGGTATATAATATTTTAACATTAAAAATATATAAAAATATCTTATAGAGCATATTATATAGATATAAAAATCATCCTTGTAGTTTAATGATGAAAAGACAGACACATCACAATGTGAATATGATAGTCCAAAGGTACACGAGCGATGTAATCATCATTGCATTCGTGAAAATGAAAAAATAAAATATTTTATATTTTATTTATATGATGATAAAAATATAGATAATATTAATACAGTTAAATTTATTCCACATAAAATCATTGATCTTATATTTATCACCAACCATGTGAAGTGTTAGTGACAGATGAATCACATCACATCGCAACATGGTTTTCTGTTGTACCCATGAGAGAAGTTATCATATCTCTTATGGAATGGAAGTTAAATTGATATATATTATTTAATTAAAATATAGGAATTTTTTTTATAAATATCATATTTATACATTATTTAAAACATCATATAAAACCTTAATAGGTGTGAGTGGAAAAATAAATGACATTGTTTTGCGGGGTGATAGTATGTCGTTTGTAAGAATGTTGATTTCATAACCCACCTAGAGGAAGTGGATATCAATTTAAGAAATTTAAAAAATTATTCATATATTTATGGTATTATTTATTTTTTTATTACTATTTAATAATACATTAATGATTTGGAGAATGAAATAAAATAAAGACGCTCGTTGATGGAAATTACCACTTCGTGGGGTATTAACATTAGGTTTCCTCTTTTTTATTCATAGGATGACCTAATTAAAAATATAAGGCTTATATGATGATTATAGAAATCTTATTTGGTGATATTGTATGGTATTATATGAAATAAAGAGGTTTTAATTTGTCCAATGGTGGGGGGGAGTGAGTTCTGATTTATAATCTAGGGAGAGTTGATATGTCGTAAATACCCAATAATATCCCCTATTGGGAAGTATCCATTAACTCATGTGCCTCCAGTTTTTTTAATAATGGATTATATGGTTTTTTTCTAGTAAAACATTATTAAAAAAATATAACATCATTTTTACCTTTTTAGTTTTTAGTCGTTAAGGCTAATCAATTTTGGCTTTCATGTTTTTACCATGTAAACTTGAATCCTTTTATTTACCTATACAATTTATCTTTTAATAAAATAATTAAAAATTGTTTTATTTTTTAATTTGTTCCTAATTTTTATAAATATAAAATAAAATATATTATAAAAAAAACTATGTGCATATAAAATAAAATTTTATACAAATGCATGTTATGCACAAAACCCTATTAAAACATTTATAGTGATAATTAATATCAAGTATTTTCACTAATAACATCCATCATAAAAATGACTTCATTAGGTAATAAAAATTATTGTTATTAATAATATAGGATATATTATTCCAAATTCAACTCTAAAAAGTGGACTAATTTAAATTAAATTAATCTCACAAATGCAATGAGAAATCTTGTTTTTAAGTTAAAATCATAAAATATTTATAAATTTTTGATATTTAAATTCAATATAAAAATAAATCAAAGGAATTAAATTGTATTAATTTATATAAAATCTTCTAAATATTATATGAAAACTTTTTAAAAATATAGTTTTTTGTTTTAAATAATTTAAATGAAATTACTCTTTTAAGGAAAATTCACTATTTTTCATTATTCACCATAAAAATAACATTTTATATAAAATCAAAAAAACCTAAGATAATTATGGTATTATAATTTCAAAAATATTTCTTCCATTTATTATTATAAATTTTTTAAAGAATAATTTTAGTTTAGTCCATAAATAATTATTAAACCGTAATTTGAAAAAATACATTATTTGAGATAACATTAATACTTATTTTAATAGATTATTTATTTATAGAAAGTGAATACATATCTAATTAATGTGTGTAAAGTATATAATTTTTCATATTATATTTAATCATATTAATACATTCCAATCCATTATATAGGATATAATTATCATAATAAATAATAATTTCAATTGTATATTTTTTTCTCAGTAATAATCAGTTTTGTGTGTAATGCAAGCTCTAAAATTGAATCATTGTTTTGTGTTGTGATAGCTAATATAACTGTTAAATTTAATGGCATCCATTGGAGAAATTTAATTTAATTTTAAATAATATATATTAATGTCTTAGGGTGTTATATTTTATTCAAATATTACTGTTTCATGTCACAAACACTATTTAATAAAATATTATTATATTAGAATTTGGGGTGTTACAATCCCAAAAAATGTCGTACTAATATTGAAAACACAACATAATTATGAGATGATGGAGTAAAAGATGTATATTTTTTATTAGATGATTTCATCATGTTTTTTATTCATTTTTTTCAATCATCTTTTTACAAAATAAATTTAATGGATTTACAGATTTCAATTATGGTTATAAATAATGATGCCTCCAAACATTAATAATTTAATATATGAAAATTATTTTGGTATTAAATGAATAGAATATATTTTAATTCACAAAATAATATGATAATTATTTTACCATTCAACATATGCATTTAAATGCTTTAATACATGATACTATAGTACAATCCATATAAATTAATTATTTCTTCTAATAGTAATATCATTGGTCAAATAGTCAAATTTCATATTTATTGAATAAAAAATCACATTAATCATTCAACTTTATATGATCTGTGGCATATGATTTAACTTTACCACCTATCTTATTTTGAGGTATACACTTTTTACTATCAGGTTATTCATTTCTATAGTTCCCATCTACTTACAATTGATGAATTTCACATAAGAAAAAAAATCCATGATCTGTAAATACTAATAATATTTTCCATTCTACCCACTCGTTTGGTAAATATTATTTTATTCAAAAATGTTCAATGGTGTCTCTTTTCACAATTATCACATGTTATAAAATCTATTATTACCTTTTTTCTGTATCCAACATTTACCCATCCTTCCACAATAAATTTTTGTTCCCTTTGAATCCATTATTGTCACAAATTTCAGTCTTTATATTAATTTTACATGATTCTATACTGACATTTGATGAAAATATTTTGGAGACTAGTTCCTTTCGAATGATTGTTTAAAACTCCTCAATGAAATGATCATTCTTAATTATTTCATTACATGAATTTATATAGTTATCATACCTAATTCTATGAACAATTTAGTGAATATTTAATATACTAGATCATATCATAAAATTAATAATCATAATTATTATTTTAAAATATGATGTAAAATGTAACATAAATGAAATATTTATGCTTTTTTTAATCTCAAGAACATAATAATTGGAATTATTGGGTATATTATGACAGAAACATACTTCATCATGGTTTGAAAATAAAATAATATTTATCCCATGTAAATCCATCAAGAGTTTCTTATGTTGTGCATATTGAGTTCAATGTTTTGTTATGAGTCTTTTTCCAATCCCATCATGCATTTTTCAGAGTTATTATTGAAAGTAACCTATGTGCCAAAACCATGTCCACATCCAGAATCCCATGTGATATTTATATCTAAGAGCACCACATAATCTACACCATTAAAACACTTTATGTTTTTATTATATACATATTCATTTTCGATGATTTCCTTAATGTAGTTGCAATGGTCTCTATGAAAAATTCAATGATACCAACATTACTAACCCAAACCTGTATCTCCCTGATCAGGTACCATTACTAAAATATCATAATACACAATGAATCACATCTCTAAGGGATTAATATCGTAGTACCCCTTGTAAATTGGATATATACATCATAACAATTTACATTGGAGAAAAAATAATGAAAAAACTGAAACAACACTTCATCCACAAAACTCATGCCAAGAATTTACATTCATATCTCAGGGAAAGGAAAACAAAAAAAGAAAGGGAAAATTGTACATAAATATTATTTACTATATTATATATCATAAATATATAATAATAATAACACTAGAAAGGTAAATAACGGATTAAATATTCCATTTAAATAACATGAGAAGTCGTAATAAACATGGAAAGGTAATTAACTCAATAAACAATCCATTCAATAAATAAGAAAATCATAAAATGCATCCATAGATATTATCATAATGAAAATATCAAGGATATTAAAAACTAATAACTTAATAAATAAAATTAATAATTATTATATTCTATGATTCCATGTATCATGATACATCTATAATCAATACAATTCATAATAATGTCTATATACTACACGTAGAAACACATATAATTTTCCCTACATAATCAATCTAATGAGATATATCGATGCATCAAGGGGATATTATATTTTTTCATAGAGAAATCAATATAGGTATACATAATTCATTATATATTAAATAATTGAATGAATTAACAAATAAATATTATGTATCATTAAATATCTGTATTGAGTACAGAATAAATAATTATCAATATTTCCTTAGTTAAACCATCAATGTACACAATGTATATAAAAAAGGGTATTTTATTTTTGATATATTATTATAAATAATCCAATAATATATAAATATTATATAAATTTAATTACCATTGAAAAATGATCAAGTATTTGATTCCTTCATGGGATAGTTAACAATCACTAAATAGTGTGATATTTCACAATAACTTTTACCACATAGTACTTTTAAATTGAAATACCCAGAGAATAAATAATTCAATGTGAACCATGAAATACCATACATTATGAATAAAGGAATATTTTACATTTCAATGTGTAAATTCATTACCATAAAAAATGGAATTGGTTTATAGTAACAATTAATACTCAATAAAATGTCAATTAAAATGAATTCCTTTACCTAGAATGTTTTAGGTGGTCATTATTTGCCCTCATTTATCATGGTTTTAGTAATCATAATTATTTATACACAATCAATGAACATAATTAAAATATAATATATGATAATATTATAACATCTTGTCAGATATTTTTTGATAATATATTAATTATTTTATTTATTTTTTGTGTTATATTCCTTCATATTATCAATTGGGTGATGTTATGAATGTTGTGTTTATTGGGATTATTATATATTTATATCACCTATAATAATAATAATGAAATAATTACATACCTTAAAATCAATTATACTTTTAAAGTTCCTCATGAATTATAATTATGAAAAAGGATGTATTTTACGATAATAGAATCGGTAGGTTGTACTTATAAAAGAGTAGAATTTCTATTTTTAAATAACGAACATGGAGTGGTGGTATATAATATTTTAACATTAAAAATATATAAAAAAATCTTATAGAGCATATTATATAGATATAAAAATCATCCTTGTAGTTTGATGATGAAAAGACAGACACATCACAATGTGAATATGATAGTCCAAAGGTACACGAGCGATGTAATCATCATTGCATTCGTGAAAATGAAAAAATAAAATATTTTATATTTTATATATATGATGATAAAAATATAGATAATATTAATATAGTTCAATTTATTCCACATAAAATCATTGATCTTATATTTATCACCAACCATGTGAAGTGTTAGTGACAGATAAATCACATCACATCGCAACATGGTTTTCTGTTGTACCCATGAGAGAAGTTATCATATCTATTATGGAATGGAAGTTAAATTGATATATATTATTTAATTAACATATAGGAATTTTTTTTTATAAATATCATATTTATACATTATTTAAAACATCATATAAAACCCTAATAGGTGTGAGTGGAAAAATAAATGACATTGTTTTGCGGGGTGATAGTATGTCGTTTGTAAGAATGTTGATTTCATAACCCACCTAGAGGAAGTGGATATCAATTTAGGAAATTTAAAAAATTATTCATATATTTATGGTATTATTTATTTTTTTATTACTATTTAATAATACATTAATGATTTGGAGAATGAAATAAAATAAAGACGCTCGTTGATGAAAATTACCACTTCGTGGGGTATTAACATTAGGTTTCCTCTTTTTTATTCATAGGATGACCTAATTCAAAATATAAGGCTTATATGATGATTATAGAAATCTTATTTGGTGAAATTTTATGGTATTATATGAAATAAAGAGGTTTTAATTTGTCCAATGGTGGGGGGAGTGAGTTCTGATTTATAATCTAGGGAGAGTTGATATGTCGTAAATACCCAATAATATCCCCTATTGGGAAGTATCCATTAACTCATGTGCCTCCAGTTTTTTTCATAATGGATTATATGGTTTTTTTCTAGTAAAACATTATTAAAAAAATATAACATCATTTTTACCATTTTAGTTTTTAGTCGTTAAGGCTAATCAATTTCGGCTTTCATGTTTTTACCATGTAAACTTGAATCCTTTTATTTACCTATACAATTTATCTTTTAATAAAATAATTAAAAATTGTTTTATTTTTTAATTTGTTCCTAATTTTTATAAATATAAAATAAAATATATTATAAAAAAAACTATGTGCATATAAAATAAAATTTTATACAAATGCATGTTATGCACAAAACCCTATTAAAACATTTATAGTGATAATTAATATCAAGTATTTTCACTAATAACATCCATCATAAAAATGACTTCATTAGGTAATAAAAATTATTGTTATTAATAATATAGGATATATTATTGCAAATTCAACTCTAAAAAGTGGACTAATTTAAATTAAATTAATCTCACAAATGCAATGAGAAATCTTGTTTTTAAGTTAAAATCATAAAATATTTATAAATTTTTGATATTTAAATTCAATATAAAAATAAATCAAAGGAATTAAATTGTATTAATTTATATAAAATCTTCTAAATATTATATGAAAACTTTTTAAAAATATAGTTTTTTTTAAATAATTTAAATGAAATTACTCTTTTAAGGAAAATTCACCATTTTTCATTATTCACCATAAAAATAACATTTTATATAAAATCAAAAAAACCTAAGATAATTATGGTATTATAATTTCAAAAATATTTCTTCCATTTATTATTATAAATTTTTTAAAGAATAATTTTAGTTTAGTCCATAAAGAATTATTAAACCGTAATTTGAAAAAATACATTATTTGAGATAACATTAGTACTTATTTTAATAGATTATTTATTTATAGAAAGTGAATACATATCTAATTAATGTGTGTAAAGTATATAATTTTTCATATTATATTTAATCATATTAATACATTCCAATCCATTATATAGGATATAATTATCATAATAAATAATAATTTCAATTGTATATTTTTTTCTCAGTAATAATCAGTTTTGTGTGTAATGCAAGCTCTAAAATTGAATCATTGTTTTGTGTTGCGATAGCTAATATAACTGTTAAATTTAATGGCATCCATTGGAGAAATTTAATTTAATTTTAAATAATATATATTAATGTCTTAGGGTGTTATATTTTATTCAAATATTACTGTTTCATGTCACAAACACTATTTAATAAAATATTATTATATTAGAATTTGGGGTGTTACAATCCCAAAAAATGTCGTACTAATATTGAAAACACAACATAATTATGAGATGATGGAGTAAAAGATGTATATTTTTTATTAGATGATTTCATCATGTTTTTTATTCATTTTTTTCAATCATCTTTTTACAATATAAATTTAATGGATTTACAGATTTCAATTATGGTTATAAAGAATGATGCCTCCAAACATTAAGAATTTAATATATGAAAATTATTTTGGTATTAAATGAATAGAATATATTTTAATTCACAAAATAATATGATAATTATTTTCAGAGACATCTATGATAAAATATCGAATGTAATCTCCCATGATAATATTAAATATCTAAATAAGAGAGAAGGTGGAAACAAAAAAGGTAAAATCTATAGAGATCCACAAAATCACAATAATGTAAGTTATAGATTATAAAGGGATTTTTGTGAATGTATCAACAGTTCTTAAGAATGTGGAAAATATTATAATACAAATTTATTAAATATCATTACATCGATGAATATGAGTGGAGGTTTTCCATTATATTAGTATACATTCATATATAATATATAAAATTTTATATTAATGTATGTAAAATAAGAAGATGTTTTTATTGTTAAAATTATGTTATAGTATTCATATATATTAAATATAATTGAAGTGTTCCATAACTAGAATTGAAAGGTGAAAATTATTTTCATATAGGCAATCACAATACTCCTAAAAAATGGAATCTAATTATGAGGTCCGCAATATATGCACATATTCAATGATGAATGAATAAAAGACGTTTCAAATGATAAGTGGATCTATGTTTCCTTAAACTACTAGAAACCCCCACCAAATTAATTTGTGAAGGATAATTAAGGGTACATCACCATGGGAGATAATGGAAATAATTATATATTGTATGTGTGTATTGGGAATAGTCATGGTGTGATTATACCCTTTATAAAAACCAAATTATAATTCTGGTATGTCATTAATTGGTTATTTCACACACTTTCAACTGAATAATTCATTAATTATTATAGTTTATATAGAAAAGATAATAGAAACATGTGTCCCTATATTATATAAAATAAAATATTTTTGGAAAATTATTTTGATAGGATAAAATAGATCAAAATTGATATTGAATTAGAAATGTTCATACACAAGATTGAACAAGATCGATGAGGATTATTTTCATCATGTGGTACTATATATTTTAAATTGGATGAAAATTAATACACCACCAACCCTATTAGGTTGTTTCAACATAGCTAATCTCAATAATAAGCCTTTTTTATTATTTATCATAATTCAATTCGGTAACTTGTATTAATTTTTAGTATAAAAAAATTTATATAATGATGAGATGAGATGTGATTTTAGGAGAATATTATTCTCCAAATTTTGAATTTTCTATATGAGTTTTTGAAATTTATGATTGAAGATCAAAATAGAAATTAAATATATATGATTATCAAGATGATATTTAATATTTTTAATATTCCAAAATCATTGTTTTTCAACCAAAATGAAAATGAAAATTTGATATAGTTATTGATGCTAGAAAAAAAATTAAGATAAACCTATACATGTTTTATGGGAATCAATCATTCCATAGTGAGGACGATCCAAATTACAAACTATAAAAAATAGACATTTTATATATACAAAATAGTGATTTTTTTTGGATAATATGAAAATATATTTAAAAAAATCCTTAGACTATTGTATAAAATTCGGAGGAGCCATTCTTCCAAGAAAAAAGAAAGTAAAACAATGGTGTTCGTGGGGACAATCCCAAGTAATTTCATTAACATAGAATATCTAAGGAAATTAAATAACATGGCTAGATTACATGATTAGATATGATTGTAATATTCATCATCCAGATTAAATCCAAAAATATTTCTATTTATTTATATTTTTTATTTATACATTAAAAGAAAAAGTAACATCCATAATGAAAATATAGATAGTTTCTCAGGACAACAGATAAAGGTGTTTTATACCAATGTCAGTATTATATATTTTTTAGTCTTGAGAGAACTAGGTGTATCTATTTAATGAAGAATAAGGAGGTTATGTTGAGTAATATAGATATGAACAATAGATAATCACATCAATAGTTAAAAAAATCACAATAAATAATAAGAATTAAATCATGCATTGAATAAAATTCATTCTTGGTCGGGATCAAAAAATATCAAATGATAAAATTCAGCGTCCTTTCATTACAATCGTTAATTATTTGACCATAAATAGAATGTTATCTTAAAAATTAATTGATGCTGAAAAATAACATTTCATAGCTTTTAATAAATTCATAGTATCATAACAACGATAACCATTTATCACATTATGTCACATAGTAAAAATATTTATATCTTGAAGACGTAGTTACACTTTATAATTTTTTCAATAGAGTTATTTATTTGTTAGGTTAATTCACTAAATTTACCTAATTAAATTAGTCGAATAATAATAACAAAAATGTAAAAAAAAGTAAAAGAGTATTCTTCAATCACCTAAAATGATGTGAATATTCCACGACTAATATCATAGAGATGGAAATTGATATGGAATATGTTATTTTAGGACTGAAAATCCAATGGATGGAACCTCAAACAATTGTAGGTGGGTTACTAGACCCTATTTGTGATGTCATGATCATTCGGTTTTTTAGGTAAATAAGCCATCAATGATAAGGAGTGGATATCCTAATCTTGGAACCCATGAAAGCTCTATGCCAATAAAATGATACCCTAATGAACTCCACAGAACCAGAAAAAATAAAGAAAAAAACATCATGAAGGTTCTGTAAGGGGTCTATGAGTGGACTTTCATGAATTCATGAGTGGTGTAACTAAAATAAGTTCTATAAAAATTATTTTAAAACACTATGATAGTTTCTATCAGCACATTCAAAAAATTAAAGGTTAATATATCTTTTATCAGTGGTAAAATAATAAGCGTTGATAAAAGGTATCATTATCATTACTTCTTTATTATGGTTGAAATAAATATGTATAATGGATAATAGTATAATGGTGATAAAGATACCAGTCATTAAGGATGATAAAATGTATCCTTATTAGCACTAAAACATTAGCACTCATACCAGATTTATAATTATAATTATAAATTAATAAGTTATAATATATATTTATAAATATTTAAATATGATAATAAAATTATTTATATCATTGTATATATATTTATATAATTATATATATATATATTATAGATATAACTAAATATAATCATTATTTAAATATATTTAATTTAATTATTAATTATTTGAATTTTAAATAAATTTATGTACAATTATATAAAATATAGTTTAAAAAAATATTTGTTTATTTATAAATATAAATATAAAATTTTATCAATATATTAAATACCCCATTACAAATATATATATAAATAAATATATTTGTAAATAAATTTATAATTATTTCCTTATAAATATTAATATGTTAGTACAAATATTTAAAAATATTTTTTTATAATGATAATTAATATTATATAATAGTATGTAATTATATAATTATATGTTTTTTATAAAAATATATATTTAAATTTAAATATAGTAAATATATTCATTATTTGAATACATTAATTATAAATTTATAATTATAAATATATTAACATCATTAAATATATATAAATATAAATTTAAATATAAATATAAATGTAAATGTAAATATAGTAAATATATTCACTATTTAGATACATTAACTTTTATTTTATATTTATTTAAAAATATAATTTATTTATTTTTATTATATAAATACATTTTAAAAATTTATTTATATATTTATATCAATATATATATATATATATTTAATATCTAAATATATAAATATATATATAATTAATATGAATATTTGAATATATTTATTTATATATATTAATTTAAAAATACTTCTTTTATCTTTTTTTATGAATATATAGTTAAAAATGAATTCATGTCACACAACTATTTTGGAAATTCATGAATGTAAAATGAATGAAATTTAATAATTGAAAATGAGCACAATTTAGTAGTATTTAAAATGTTTATGTTTTATTAATTTAATATTAATTATTAAAAAAAATATGGATGTATATTAAAATGATGATTATTACATATTGGAAATATTTGATTATTTTAAATAAATATATCATTAAATATTAGAAAATGGTTATATTCCAAATAATTTGTAAAAATGAATAAAAAACACTATAGTGTAATAATATTAAAAAAATTTCCAATTAAAAATAATAAATTAAATTTATCTCATTACTAAATGATATTTTAAATGAAAATTTTAATTTGATTAAATTACACAAATATTATGTGTTGGTGTTTTTATATAAGTATTTCATTTAGTACATAAATATTTTTGTTTCTGTATTGTACATAAAAATTAATGAATTACATATATGTAAGTGAGAAGTCAAGGTAAAACATAGTTTGTTGGGACCATGTTGATTATGAAGTTGATGAAGGTCTCAATAGTTTTTTTGTCTTGGTTGGTTTTGAAAAAAAATTATCTTTACTTTATTTTGGAAAACAATTTCTCTGGGTTAGTTTGGAAAATATTTATATTCTGATTTTTTTTCAAAACAACCAGTAATGAATTGTATTAAGATTATTTTTCAAAACATTCAGAAAAAACAGTTTCCAAATTTTTTCTATCTGGCTAGAAGAGAGAAAGAAGGGGTAATGATAATTTTTCAAAACAATCATATTCAGATTGAAGAGGCAGTGCCAATTTTATTTCAAAACAATCTTATTCAGATTGAAGAGGTTTTGTCACTTGTCTTTAAAAATAATTGTATTCATGTTGAAGAGGCGGGGATGATTGTCTTTCAAAGCAATCATATTTAGATTAAAGGGGTGGTGCTGATTTTATTTCAAAAGAATCGTATACAGATTGTATCGATTGTCTATATAAACAATTGGATTTTGAATGAGGTTAAAAAATGGTGCTGTTGAGCCAAGTTGTGTCGATGGAACAGGTGATGCCGATAGAAGAGGTGATGCAGATAGAGAGTGGTGTTGATCAAAGTGATACCAATCAAAGAGGTGATGCCGATAGAACATGATACACCAATTGATTTTAAAAACAATCGTATTCGGGCTGAAGAAAAAAATAGTTGGTGTCGATTGAGAATGGATCACATTCAGATTGTTTTGTAACACATTCGGGAAGATCGTTGTTATCATATTGGCTTGGATTATATCCAAACAGATCAATGTTTTCAAATTGTATCCTATTAGGGAAGATCACAGTTTTCAGATTGTATCATATCTGGGAAGATCATTGTTTTTAGATTTTGTAGAATCCCAGAAGATCATTATTTTTATATTTTATCAAATCCAGGAAGATCATTGGTTGTTGATTATGTTGTATTTGGAGAGATCATCATTTTCATACTATATTTTATTATAACTAGCAATCATAACCATATGGATTGAAACCAAAATGATCATACCTGGAAATCATAACTAGAATGATCATAACCAGAAATTGTAACCAAAATGATTATAACCGGAGTTATTGTATCATGAATGATCATATCAAGAATGATCGTATTCCGGAAGATCATACCCATACCATTTGTATTTAGAAAATATCATGATTGGGTTTAGATGAAAATAAAGAATCAGGAATGAAATAAATTTTATTATACATACCAATTGAATTCAGATGATGTTAAAGATAATCCTCAATTCATTTAATGTCATTACATAATTCATGATTCAAGAACATGTTTTGAATGTGATGTTGTGTTTTCTTAAGTGGGTCAAGAGAAAAGAAAAGAAAGTGGAAATTTATGAAGGAATTGTTATGTGGATCCTTTTATTTAAAATAGATATTGTATCTCAAGTGGAGAAGTTCCATTATTCAAACACATCCAATTGTTATTCCATCAAGCATTGTTTAAAAGAAATCAGAATGAAAGAATTAGATTCAGATGATCGGACCCATGTATTTCTCACCAACTATAATCGTACTTACATTTGAAATGAGAGTTTGGAAAATAATAGATTGTGATTGTAGATGTTTCAAAAATAATGGAGAAGTATTAAAAATGTTCTAATTTCTCTATGATTTTTGATAAATTCATATTTTGGTGAATTTAAGTGACTGGGAATGTGTTTTGAGAATCCCATCTGAACTTGTTTTGGTCACCTGTAAAAGGGAAACAAGTACATTGTACTTTGTGTTGCTTTCACGGTTCACTACCGATATGAGGTAATCTATAGGATTCAAGATAAAAGAAGACATCAATTTCGTTCGGATTGTCAATTTTTTTGATTGATGTTGATTCAATCGTATTATATTCATCTTTGTTATTGTATTCATGTATTAAAGTGGTCCTGATTCTACTTTATTATATTATATCAAAAAATCAGTCTGGGAATATTGATTTCTATGAATTGGACTCGAAGGGATAAGATTTAGAAAAGTCTGGATTAGTGATTCAAAACAATGTTCAGGTGGTTCTTTCCTTTCTTTTGGGTAAGGAATAGATGAATTGTATTACAATATCAATAAATTTGTTCTTTTTAAAATAAGTAGAGGTAACATGAGTTGATACAAAACAATTATATTGCCCTATTATGTTATGAGGATGCACACACACTAGTGGGGTTGTTTAATAGCGTTATACAGTTGAATGGGTACATCCTACTCATTGTTATAGAAGAATTTATTTATATTTTATTGTATGGTCATGGATCATTTATAAACCATCCCAAGGACAAAGCTATTCTTACTAAATAGTGAAATTTGTAAATATTTTTGTTCCTTTGGATGAATTTTTATTTTTTTTATTAGTAGGTAATTAAAATACTTAACTATAGGTGAATGTTGTTTCAATTAAAAAGAAACATAAATGAAAAATATTATTGTTAATTGACCCTTCCCCCTCTCAGTGATACATTACATTGACTGGGAAAATTCAATTGGGTTTATAGTGTTGGTTCCCATAATTATTCATTGAAGATGGAGAATGTTAACTATGTTAATAGTGATGGTATTCTGGTCATTAGGGAAAGAACATTCATATCTAGAAAGGTATAATGTTTTCATAACTTTTTTCTACCAGTTATGATGTTCTTGATGCTGCAATAGTTGGGTTTCCTCCAATTGATTACAATCCCCCATGTATACCTGTTAATAAGAAATTTCATAAGAATTATGGACATGAAAAAATTGCTATATTATCATCACTTTTTGAAAGTTAATTCTTGAAATTAATAGGTTTTTTCACTACTAAAGGTATATGATATATATTGAAAAACATATATGGAGGCAATACGAAAGTAACTAAAGAAAAGTTACAAATATGGAGATTAAACCATTAAAATTTTATGATGGGTGAGCTTAAATATATCGAAGAATTCCTTTCCATGGTGAATGAAATTGTGATTACTATCATATATATTTGTGAAAATATGAATGACTCCACATTTTTTGAAATGATATTGAGAATCCTATATGAAAATTCAATGAAAAAGTTTCTTCATTGTAAGATTGAGATCCTGAAACATTATCTATTGATTATTTACATTTCTCACTTGTCACTTATGAAATTTGAAGAGAGAACGTTGTGAATATAAAAACCATGGTTGATTGAAAAATTTATTTCAAAGCTATGAATAATTAAATGTTAATGAAGATTATTATTGAATATGAAGCTGGTGATTCAGACTTAGAGAATGAGGTATGCAAAAATATCAAGGAAATAATATGGTGGACTTCAAACAATTTGGAAAGAGGTACATGGAAATATAGAGGGACACTTACCATTAGTTTTTTGTTGTTGTGTAGGTGTCTCTAACATTTTCGCTAATTTACCTTGAAGAAACAAAAAATATGAGAGTGATATTTAACAAATAAATACATAAATACCATGGAAGAAAATGTGAGAAAAAGGTAAAGAAAAAAACTATTAAAATAAAAAAGATGATGTTTCTTTTCCAAGGATTAAGAAGAAAAATATATTGATGCGGAATCCAAAAAATATATTGAGTATTGTAATTAAAATACATTCATTGAAACTATGAAGGATAAATAATTAAAAAGAAATTTTTTTGAATAATATGATTCTCGAATTGAAATTTATTTGAAAGATGAGTTGAAAGAGTGTCTGAGAAAGATCAGAAAGATTAAAAACCAAAAAAAAATGTTTTAGGGTGAATGATAAATAAATATAGAATGTATTTCTAGTGATAAATAACATCTGATTAAAGAGATACATGATTTCAAGAAGTCTTTTGAAGATTAAAACAATCATTATTTTCATTCGGATGTGATGTAGGAGGAAAAAAAGAGTAATTGTAACTTGTCCAAAAAAACTCTCTGAAGATGAAAATAAAAGACTATGTTTCCAAAACACTATCAATGAATATAGTGAATGTTCTCATAATGTGAAACATGAGAATGTTCAAAAAAAGATACCTTCAAAGGGTGAGAAGAGAAATGGAACTTCTTCTGAAAAGAAAATGGATGGGAATGTTATGTATATGATCAAAGTGAATAATATAGAATTTGAAACACATACAGAGTCCAAAAAGGTTTTATCTTAATCCAGAAAGTTTCAAATACTTTTAATCCTATCATTACTAAAAAGATGAAGAAGAATCAAATTAAACGTGAAAATAAGATGGTTGAGAAATGTTTTCACAATTCTGATCATTATGTAGGTTTTAGAGGAGAATAAACTTTCTATGGGTATTTTTTGTCTTGTGGGGGATTCGGTAACAAATAATGTATGTTTTGGTTAAATCAACAATATTAATATTATCCTAGAGGTTATTAAGGGTAGATAATGAGAGGGATTCAATCTCTTGAGGGAAAGAGAACTGAAAATTTTTTCATGAAGAAATTTGATAAAAATAAAGTGAAGACTGGAATTAGGTTCCAAAACTCTGATTTAGTTTGGGAAATATGTGAACAACCTGGACACCTTGAAAATGTATATCTGGTTTTTTATCGGCTCAACAAAATATTTTCAATTATTAAAATCCTAATGTGATTAATGAAAATAATTGAGAAAAGCAACTTGTTGTTGAAATTGAATTTAAAACCATGAAAGGATAAATAACCTAAATAATTGATAGTGGGTTTTCTTCTCACATGACAAGATATATGACATTTTTGAAGGATGTGAATGATTATAATGAATGGATAATGATATTTGGCAATGAAAAGATGTTGAAAATCAAAGATGTTGGGTATGTCATTTTTGGAAATGAAAATATGAAATCTAAGAAAACATTGCATGTTAATGGGTTGAAACACAACCTACTATGTGTATCAAAGATTTTCAATCATGGTAATATATATATCTTAAATACTGATGTATTTTTTGTAAATATTGAATGTTATGGAAAGATTATTACAATGGGACAGTGTATGAAATGAAATTTGTTTCAGATTGCGGATTCACATAATTCATGTAACATGAGTTTGGTGAAAGAGAATTAGTGATGACATAAATGGATTGGACACATGATTAAGAGAAACATGAGTAATAAATCTAAAAGATACAATGTTTGAGACATTCCTGATTGGTCAAAAATAAGAGATTGTTGTTCCACTATATTCTAGAAATGAAAAAATTACAAATGCTGAGCATAAGAAATATGATATTTGATCAAAAGTACCCCTAATGATGATCCATTCTCATATCTTTGTTCCAATGAATAAAAAATCAACTTGTGAAGATAAGTACATCATCACTTTAATTGGTGATTTTACTCACATTACTTGTGTTACGTACGTGAAACAAAAATCATATTATTTGGATATGATTAAAAGTTTCAGAAGAAAAGCTGAGAATGAATGTAAGTATTCTGTGAAGAAGTTGAGAATGGATAATGGTGGTGAATACAGAAGTGAAGAGTTTAAATAATATATTTAGATGCATGGAATTAAGAATGAGTATATATATCTATACACTCCCCACCAATATGGGGTTACAGAAATAATGAATATATTCCAAGTGTAAATGGAAAGAACCTTGTTACTTGAGCATAGAATGTTCCATTACGTTTGGAGGAAATTCCTGAGTACTGATGCTTATATTCAGAACTATTATTTCTATAGGCCTCAATGAGGTATGAATCTATTTAAATTTTATTATATAAAACTCAATGTTTGAAGCACTTTATTGTTTTTAGGAGTCCTTGTATTATAATAAAAAATGGTGGAAACAATAGTAATTATGAGAAGAAAGGTGGGGATGTAATATTTCATGGATACACTCCCAATGTAATAGGATATAGTTTCATAAACAAAGAAACTGAAATAATTGTTTAGACAATTGATGTAATGGTTATTGAATTATCTATGAACAATAAACGTGATCAAGTAGACAAAAAAGTTGACGAAGATGAGGAGTATAATTCTGATATGGATTCAAACGATTGTAATCCTAATTAAGGTGAAAAATTAGACTCAACTATTTCTATTGATGAGGAAGAAAATCAAAAAAATTATCTGAGGCTGAAGAAACAAGTGGATGCACAAAATATAATTGGTGATCAACATCATAATATTCAAATATGAAGAAAAACCAATTTCATTACACACACTTCTTTGTATTCAAAAGTTGAACTGAATGACATGAAAGAAGATTTTTAGAATCCTTTTTTGGCTATAGCCATGGATGATGAATTGGATTAGATTGAAAATAACAATATATGGGAACTTATACCCAATTATGAAAACAAAAACATCCCTGGAATAAAATGGTTTTTCTAGAACAAGCTGAATGAAAAGGGTTTTGTTATATGAAACAAGTCAAGATTTTTTTTTCAAAGGATATTCAATGATTGAGTGTATTTATTTTGATAAAACATTTTCTCTAGTGGAAAATGTGAAAAAATCAGAATATTTATTTACATTACTGCACAATGAGGCTACAATATCATTCAAATGGATGTTTAATCTGCATTCTTAAATAGTGATATTGAAGAAGAGGGTTATATTGAATAACTATATGTCTTTATAATTGGAAAATTTGAAGGTTAGGTGTGGAGATTGAAAAAGGAATTGTATGCCCAAAAACAAGCTCTGAGGGCATGGTATTCTAAATTATATACATGCATAAGAAAGTTGAATTTTAATAAAGGAAGAGGGGATATAAATATTTACATTAGAGAAACTAAAGAGTATTCCCTAATTGTAAATATTTATGTTTTATGATATTATATTTTCTAGGAATGATGAAGGATGTTGTGAATGATTTTCTAATGAAATGAAGAATGTATTTGAAAAGTCCATGATGGGAGAAATGAAATACTTTCTTGGGTTACAAATCTTGAACAATAAATAATACATTTTCCTCTCCGAAGAAAAGTGTGAAAAAGAACTTCACACGTGGTTTGGAATGGAAAATTCAAAACTTGTTTCCACACCCATTTTAGTGGGAAAAAAGTAGTGTAAAAATGAAGAAGTAATTGAAGTTCATAAAAAAGTTTATCGAAAAATTATTAGAACTCTATTGTATTTGACTACCTCCAGACTTGGCATTGTTAATGTCGTTACATTATGTGCAATATTTCAAAGTGCACAAAGAGAATCACATTTTATTGCTGGAAAAAGAATTCATAGATACACTAGAGGCACAAAATAATTCAGAATATGATATTACCACAATGATAGTATTGATTTTTTTGGGTATTCTGATGTACATTTTGATGGAACTGTTGACGATATAAGATCCACAACTTGTGGGGAATTATTTCTGTGAAATAATTGTGTTATTTGGAATTCAAAGAAACAAATTTTAGTTACTATTAGTATGGTTGAAGCTGATTATGTTTATACTACTCAAACTGATACTTATCTTATCTAGATGAAAGCACAAGAAGAAAATTTACTTGTAAAAGTGAAATAACCCTTTCTCTTGGGTTGTGACAATCAATGTACAATAAATTTCACAAGTAATCTAGTACACATTATCCTTCCAAACATATTGATATCAAATATCATTTAATTAATGAGAATGTGGAGAATAATTAATAAAATATGGAGTATGATCATACATTATAACATGTTGTTGATATTTTCACAAAACACATATTGAAGGAGTTATTCTAAAAAATGAGGCTAAACATCGGTGTCCATCCTCTTTCTCTTCATTTTTGAGGTATGTGTATTTATCCCCTCTCTCATATTACTTATGTTTTTTTAAAGGGGGATAATTGTTTTGATTCAAAAATCTATCGCATAAAATAGAAATTTGTGGGTAAGTTGTGAATTAGGAATTTTTTGTGTGAACTATTCAAACTATTTTTTATAGTGGTTGTAAGGAAATAAATTTAATTGGTTTAAAGGGAGAATAATGAAACAAAATAAAAATGAAATAGGTTATCATTATATTTTTTTTTGAAAGCATTGTTTTTATTAATGGTTTCTGTTTTCTACAATGAGTTACCTCACATAGGCTTTGAATTAGTGGTTATAATCCATTTCATTAGATTACAAAGTTCAATGATTTAAGATACATAGTTGAAAAACAAATTAAAATGGTGATATTGTTGGCACCAATTTAATGATGAAGGTGATGTAGTTTTTAGGGATTGTCAATTGTTTTCATTGTTGGTTTTGATGAAAATAAACCACCTCACATATTTTTTAAAAATACTTATATTGCGTCTGTTTTGAAAATAATCATATTCATATTGTTTTTCAAAAAAATTATAATAGAATCATATTTAGATATTTTTTTCAAAACAATATAAAAAGAATCATATCCATATTATATATATCAGTATAGAAAATAGAATGAAGTAGTCTTGAATGTTTTTCAAAATAATCAGGAAATAGTTGTAGTTAGATTGAAGAGGTGATGCAGATTGAATTTCAAAAAAAATATTATTCAGATTAACGAAGCATTTAAAATTGTCTTTCAAAACAATCGTATTCACATTTAAGAGTAAGTGTTGATTTTATTTCAAAACAATCATTTATGGATTATTTTTATTGTCTTTTAAAGAAAAAATTATCCTGTGTGAAATTAAAAAAGGTGGTTCTGATCGTAGTGGTGTCGATGGAAGAGGTGAACTTGATGGAATGTGTTTTCGATCGAAGTGGTGCTAATGGAAGTGGTGATACTAATGGAAGACAAGACACTAATTGTTTTTACAAAAATCGTATTTGGGTAGAAGAAAAGGAATGACATGGTGTCGAATGTGAATGAATCACATTCATATTATTTTGTATCATATCAGGGAAAATCTTCATTATCACATTGTTTTTTATTGTATATAGTATTATCATCATATTCAGATTGCATCATACATGGGCTGATCATTAGTTTCAGATTGTATCGTATTCGGGCAGATCATATTTTTCATATTTTATCATATTTGATAATATCATTGCCTTAATATTTTATCATATTTTGGTAGATCATAAATTTTAGATTGTATTTGATTGTAGCCCACAATATTAACCAGAAGTATCATAACCAGAATGATCATACCCAACAATCATAACCAGAATGATCGTTCCAAGTAATAGTAACCAGAATGATCGTAACCGGCGATCGTATCAAGAATGATCTTAACAAGAGTGATCGTATCTAGAATGATTGTGTTAGGAATGATTGTATTCAAGATGATCATATGAAGACCATTTTTATTTAGAAAATATCATGTTTTTTTAGATGAAAATAAATAATCATGAATGAATGGAATGTTACAATACATTCCAATCGAATTAAGATGATTTAAAATCTGATCCTCAATGTATTCCTTTTCATGAAGGATGTCTTACTTCAAGAACATGTTTTAAATGTGACGGTGTGTTTTATAAAGTGGGTTAAGAGAAAATAAATTAACTTGGATATTGATGAATGAATTATCAAGGGGGAGACATTCATTTAATATATTGATGTAATCTCAAGTGGAGAAGTGAATTACTTATAACACATTCACTTGTTGTGGTTTTAATAATTGTTTTAAACAAATTAGAATAAAAGAATCATATTCAGATGATCAGACCCATGTATCTCTCATCAATTGTAATATTATTGAGATTTGAAATAGGAGTCAAGAATAGAAGAGATGATGAATTTAGAAGTTTTGCGAAGAAGCCCGAAGCATTGAAAAGGTCATAATTTCTACTAGATTTCAAGGGAAAGTCAGATTAGGATGAATTTAGGTGATCAATAATGTGTTTTCGGATTCCTGCCTAAAATTTTTTTGGGTCAGCAATAAAATAGAAAAAATTAAATTTTACATTGGGATGCTTGCACTGTTCTCTAAAGAAGAGAGAGAAGATCCGGGTTTCTAGAGAGAATAAGATATTAATTCCATTCCGATTGACAATTGATTTTGGTGGTGCTGATTCATTCATATTCTATCCATTTTGAAAATTTTATACATTGATTGAAGTGGTTCTAGTTCTAATCTATTGAATTTTATTAGAAAATCAGACTGTGTGTATTGTTTTGTAAGAATAAGACATGGAAGATTCAGATTTTGAAAACATCAGACTCACTGTTTCATTACAAAGTCCAGGTGGTTCTTAATGTTCTTCTATATAAGGAATTAAGGAATAATATTACAATCTGAATACATTTGTTTAATTCAAAAGAATTAGAGGTCATGTGAGTTGTGGCCAAAAAATTGTATTACTATATTGTGCTAAGAGGGTGAATAATAAATAGTGTAATTGTAGTATAGTGTGACACGAGTGAAAGGGTACATCCTAATCGTTGTAATCCAAGTATTGATTTCTAGTTGATTGTATGTTATTTGATTATTTACAATCCATACAAAGGACGTAGCTATTCATATTAGATAGTGAACCTTATACATAATTGTGTTCATTTGGATATGTATTGATTTGTTTCTCAACATGGAATTTAAATCCATAACCGGAGGAGAAAAACATATAAATTGAAAAAAAAACATAAAAGAAAAATGTATCACTAATTCACCCTCCCCCATCTAAGGGATACAATACTCCAAATGGGTACTTTCATGGTTGATATATGTTAAATTAAAAAATAAAATGAAATTCATTTAATTTCCAATAGACAGTATAATTAGTTATAATTTTTAATTAATATTAGTTTTTTATTATAATACATTCTTCACTAAATATATAACCTATTTAATAAAATACTTATTATTATGTAATATAAAAATCATATTTTTCGAAATATCGTTTATATTGATATATATATATATATATATTGAAATATATTTTAATACATTCTTATATGAAATATATTAATGGACAATTATGTATAAAAAAAATTTAAAATAATAAAAAACTAATATGTCATTAATTATTACATTTAATTCATTATATATATATTGAAAATATTCTATTTATTAAAATTTCTAATTAATATATATATATATAAAAAATTATATTTCCTAGTAATTTTTTATAATTTATTAATTAATAATTTATTAATTATTTTTTTATTTATTTATTTTTAAATTTATATTTAATATAATTTATTCATTTTATATTCTATTTTTTAATTATTAAAATGTCATTTTATTATATATCTATGTCTTCAATATAATATATATTAGTATTTATAAATAATATATATGTATATTAAATTTATTTATTTTTATTAATAATTATATAATTAAATGATTGATTTTTTAATTTAATATTTTTAAATTCTAACTGATTAATTATTTCTTTTTTATTCAGTTTATATATCTATATTTAAAATATATAATTTATAAATATTTATAATATGTATATTTTTTAATAATTATTATTTAATAAAAAATATGTACATATTTTATTAAATTTCATCATTTTTATTTTTTATGAGTTTAATTATACCCATTTTTTAGTAATTGTAATACATGTATTATTTTAGCTGTTTTTAAAAAAATTGGGCTATGGAAACTGGAGGGATGATTTTTGTTGGACCAGAATTGGTGTATAATGGGGTGGGGTGGGAAAGACCCATAGAAATCATATGGTGGGAAAAAGGACCATGGGGGAAGATATAGGTCCATTATATGTTTTTGTAGCCTATGAGGGAGCCTATCCACAAAACATGCTTCTATGAACAATAAAATATGAATAATATATATCGATGTGGGATCCCTTGTTCTATTTCAAAATGGGTCTAGTCACATGATTGATCTCTTCTTTAGTTAAATAAATCCCACTGAAATAGAAAACCCGTTATTAGTGATTAATATAATATGAAAAAAAAATTACCTATTAGGGTTGCTAAAAATATTATGCTGATAATGTGTACCATTTATCAGTTCTAAACAAACAGTTGGATAATGGAACCCTTTATTAGTATTAAAAATTTCCAACATTGATAAAGGAAGTCTTTATGATCAAAAATCTCTAGTGAAGATAATTGATAGTGCTATATATTACACATTTTATAGTGTGATATGTTTTTAACATTATGAGATTTTTATGCACAAATATAACATGTAATGTTATTACTGTTCAATTTATTATAATAAAATCCTTGCTAGAATTTTAATGGTTTAAATTCGTCCAAGAATAGATATACAATATATAAAAAATTTAGCAATCAACATGATCACCACAAATATATTACTACATTGTAATCCTCCTAAGAATTACATACTAAAAACATTATTCATTAACTAATGAAATGAAACATAACAAAAGGATGAGTTTAGATACTCAATTACAGTAAGAATAAGAGACAACAACTGAGGATCTTATTAATTCAAAATATAATCAAATTATCTTGATATTTTGACCACAACATAAAATTTTCAAACTAAATCATTCATACTTCATAGACATGAGTTTTGGAATAAAAAATTTTCATTTCAAAGGATATGAATCACAAGAATAGGAAATTATCGTAACATAACCCTAAAACAAAAGATCATGTTATAATTGTGTATCATATCAACATATGCATAGAAACCATAACATATGTCTGGGTTAATAAACATCACCATAAGATGATGCATCATTAACTATTGCCATAGTGGACCATGCACATCGACTTGTTTCCCATAACTGATCAAGCACATCCACTTGTTTCCCATAATAGATCAAGTACATTGACATTATTCCCTTAAAAGATCAAGAACCCTCTATATTTACCATAAATATATATTGAAATATAAAACATTACATAAGTAATTAGAGGGTGACATTGGTCTAACCAGTCAAATAATCAAAACTATACCTATGTGGGCCCTAGGATCATAAAACAATTATCATAGAAGAACCCATAACAATACATGGTTTTTATATACATTTATCATTTTATCATTAACATAATACATCTTGATAAAGTATAGGGTTATTATCCTTGAATAATATTTATTGTAATATATAAATTACATCAATTTATCTCTTCTTATATATTATTTTTCGAAGTATCACTTTGAAAAATTCATCAGGAAATAAACATTATATTATAAAATAAAACTTTTTTAGAAAAACATCAATATTCTAAATGAAATCATTTTCATAGATAGAAAACTTATAAAATTTTAATATAAATTTTAATAAATAATTCATGAATCAAGGAGAAAATAAAACATATTTCTTATATACTAACAAGTATTCATTCTATATTTTTTTTGAAAATTAACATAGAACCATGTTTGTAAAATGATAAAAATAATCCATTGGAAATGTCATTTAAAAACGAAAACACAGAAAAAATATATATATAATTATAAAAGAGTAAAAAAAAGATAAATTTTTTTATAAAACAAGGACATCGAAGATAAATTTTCCATAGTTGATACATAGTGATAAACAATCTTGAATATAGATTGATTTATTAAATAAATCCTTACCTAAAGTCTCGCTTAAACTCATTCACATCATAATCACATTTATAAAAAATTTTGTTATTATGAATGTATTCGAAAATAATATATATATATACATATATATCATGAAATTTATAAAATATTTATAACATCTCCACCTTTTCGATAACTAATTTCATATTATGATCATTTTTTCTAATGCAATCCAGTTCGTTTTGCAATCATGTTTTAGTATTGTTGTCCCGATCAGTGTAAATTGATCACAATCTAATAATTTCTAGATTTGTAATCATATTTATAAATTATTTATTTAATAAATACATATTTATATATATAATCCATCATCAAATGTAGATACATAAAAATTAAATATTCCATTTAGGATGATGGGGGGCTATACATTTTCTTAAATGTTGATTCCATTTATCAATGGATAGTATGAAATAATGGTAAAAATTAATTCATCTTTTTGAGATTATTTTTAATATTAAATATATCATATATATATTCATCCAATTCATCATTATTATCATCCATGAGAAAAAAATTATCAATGAATCACATCACGCCATGGAGATAGTAATTCATATTTACACATGGGAGATGTTACCATTTTCCAAAATATTGGATGATATGTGGTACAAATGATATTTTACTTATATAAGTATTAATATGTCATATATATCGTATATAAACATTAATAAAATTTTAATTACAATCCAATAAATATGGAAATTAAAATTTAATTGTATCACTACGTGGATATATATTGTTATAAAAACACATACACCATAATTTAACTTCTTATTTTGTTAAGAAATTGTTATCATAATGGATTTTCAGTAATCACAATAAAATTAAAAAATATTTAGTAAATTTAATATATAATATCATAACCAATATAATTTATTTAGATTAATTAAATAAGATAATAAGAAAAATGTTTTTAGTTGGAGGAATTATATTTTTATTGAAATAAATCCTTTATATCTTTTTTAAGGGATCTTGGGGTAGTCTTTCGAGAATCCCAGAAACCCTAGAATGTGTACATGAAAGTGTAGAATATATTTTAAAATTTTATGTTCATGATATATTAATCTATTTTTTGTATGGTTGTCGGGGATGAGGTCTTCATTTATTATTGGGATGAGGGGAACTTTTAAAATATTATTGAATAAGATAATATACTAAAAATATTCTAGGGGAATCACATAATAATAGTAATGAATTGGAAAAATGGGGTTGATTTGGCTGATATAATATTAAAAAAACACAATATAGACTAGTTAAAGTTGTATTTTAATACTTATATTTATGTTTAATCCATTAAATAAGATACTATATAAATTAACCATGGAAACCCTTTTTTCACACATAAAGGTTATAATATTTCATATTAGGTAAATATTGGCTCATAAATTTTTAATAGATAATATTATGGACATTACATTATCTCCAATATACAAAACATAACAATTTTTTTATTTTTTTAAAAAAATTATTAATTTTTGTTCTTTCTTAAAATACCATTATATTCATTTATGACAAATTCAATACCTTGAAATGAACAACCTCAACAAAAAACCAATAAATTGAAAGCAATATTTCAAAACACCTTTAAAATTTAATGGGAATATTTAATATTTTTAGATCACCTAAATTATCTTAAATTATAATTCATTTAAAATTTTCAATGTCCTTTGTTATTATTCCATTATATGAATAATTACAACATGAATATTATGTATGTATTTAACATAAATATTTAATTCCTAAAAAGTATAAATAAATTACCATAATTAATGTAATTTAATTAGGAAAAGCTTAATACTATAATTAATTCAGAACTTATTTTTTCCCATTTGAACACAAAATTAATATTTAAATGTATGGGTCCTTCATCACATTATATTTTTATAAAATATATCATTCCTTGTCAGGGAAAATATTCAATTAAAATAATAAATGTAAAATAATATTTTTTAAGAG
This sequence comes from Viscum album, assembly GCA_963277665.1. NCBI lineage: Eukaryota > Viridiplantae > Streptophyta > Magnoliopsida > Santalales > Viscaceae > Viscum > Viscum album. The sequence continues at coordinate 84,228,600 of OY728151.1, read as the reverse complement.
TATAATTTAATTAATAAATAATAATTACTCTTCAAAATTATAGCCTTCCAACATATTTTATTTTCATATTAACTCGGAAAACTCTTTACCACGATGATAAATATTACAATAGTTGCAATTTATATTGGATGAAAACAGTAAGGGATTAATTAAAAAAATAAAAACCCTAATTATAATTGTGATATTAATTTTATCTAATATACTGTGAATAAATTTCATAATTATTTTTTATGTAAGTGAACATAATGTTAGAATAACATCATTTAATTAAAATTACATTTTTAATCATTACACTTGAATTGCACATATAATACGAATAATTTTGTTGAATATTTCAATACATAAATAAACTAAAAAATATATATGTTTAATTAAAATCATTTCTATATATTGATTAATTTAATATATATATATATAATTTCACATAAATATAAAAAAATTTCCCATCAAAATCATTTGTTTAATTTTAAATATTTTTTGTTTTCAATTTGAATATAGTATATATATATTGAATTTGTTCTATAAAAGTAATATATATATATATATATTCAATATTTTTGTTATAAACATTCCTAATCTCCCATCAAACTGTTTTGGTAATAATGGAAAAAAATTACGAATAATATTACATGGTTTGTTTGAACACTCTGTTGCATGAAACACAAGATATCGAATAAATAAAATTATTAATTGAGAAAATTTTTAGAAAAATATTCAATTGTTATATTATACCCCCATAAAAATGAAGTATGGGATGGAAATACGTCACTTGAATACAATCATATAAAAATAAATCTACCTCATCAGATCATAGGGTTCCCACATAGATTTCCCTAATATTTGGTATCTCCAAATATTATTAACCATGAATGTGGTCTTATTTTATAGAAATTTATTTCGATGATCCATAATGAGGGCTTCATAGGGGCCATCTAAATGCTATAGAGAAACCTATTTAAATAACAAAATTATACAGAAGGAAGGTATTAATCCAAAAAACCTTTTAAATCCATAGAAAAATCTATCAACATGTCGTATAGAGTGTTATTATTCATATAATACTTGCTATTTTTCTAAGGATGATATGAAATTATGAAATTTAACTCTTTATTTAGAGATTGTTGATGACTAATCTTGAATATTGAGGTAATCCTCCAAACTAGGTTATGTACAATGAAATGTGGTACTCCATGCAATATTACCAGTTCTATCATAAATATTATGGAATACTAATCATGGATGAAATTTTCTATAATATAAGTTATGTTTGATGCCTTTTAAGGTGATTTTATATAACCCAAATCAAATTATTTCGTTATGGTGTTTTTAGGAATCTAAAGGAAAAATCCATGGTGATGTTTTTAAATTTTCATTCTGATATATTTAATGGTTCTGACATCCCATTAGAATTCTTCCTCCCTGTCTTAAATTTATTACAAACCAATCACTAAGAAATACTATATAATATATATCATCAGACCATCACACAATAAATAAATATTCAATTATCATTTCATCTTTGTACTTATATTATTAATTGAGAGTAATAAACCATGAGATTCATCAAAGAGATCCTTATTTAAATTTTACATCAACAAGACACAAACATGATTATTAAAACTTATATTTCAATCACAATAAATGTTGTTCTCATGAATATCTTTCAACAACTTTTTCATCTCTACAATATTCTTCTTCACCTCTTTAATCCACAATTTTATAGATGGTTGAAAATTATTTTGATCTAGTTAAAATTCGACCCATATAATAATATTTCTATTCCCATCCACTGTAAATCCATAAATACTACATCTTTTGATATCCTCACAATAAATAATATAGAATAATCATTTCACCGCAATTCATCTACAATATTTTTCACCTTCATAGTGTGATAATTTATTGATCAATCATAATCATTAATATATTCCAACATTCTTATTTGAATAATGGTAAAAAAAATTTATTGAAAATATAAATAAAAGAAATGAAATAAATTTATTTTTTACACCATTATCCATAGAGGTTTTAATGAAAAAATTAAGTCTAAAAATACCAAATCATGAGTTGGGTAATTTCCCTCATGAAGAATCAGTTTTACGGAATCATAAGATGTTACAAATTCAATTTTAATGAGCACAATAATAGATAATGTATTTTATATATCACTATAGATTATAAATCATTATTCATTATAGAGTAATGTGTGCATAGGTTCACTGACCGACCATATTTTTAGCTCTTTAAAATTTTCTTGAAATTCAATCATCTCTACAAACATAACTCTTTTCTGAGTCAACATGTGGAGTTGAAATGGGAATCATTGGAAATATTTCATAATTAATTGATAATATCCATCCAACCAAAAAAAATATTTGATTTCAACCATCATGGTATGTCTATGTCATTTGTTAATAACTTTTATTTTTTGACGATGTAATGATACACCCTCACATGATAATATATAACCCAAAAATGAATCCCTGGGATGGAAAAATTTGATCACATTGAATTCTTATAAAAATTTATCATTCGACAATGTTTTTAGCTCAATCATTGAGTAATCTAAATTATATTCTTTCCAATTGAATAAAAAATAAAATCATTTATAAATTCCTCCACAAAATGATCATGATACAATCTAAATACTATATTCATTATGTCCATGAATATAAAAAGGGGATTATTAGGTACAAAATGTATAACTACAAATTTATAGTGTCAATAAGCTAAAACAATATAATCATGGATATATAATCCTTAATGAACAGTAATTGATAATTTCCAAAATGAAGATAAATTTGGTAAATGTATTGATCTATTCATAGATAATAAAACAAGACATCGATATAAGGGATATGAAACATTTTCCCAATTATAAATTATTTAATCACCTGAAAATCAATGAATGGATTCATTGAAGCATCATTAAAATTAAAAATTAAAATTGGTTCAAACTAAGGTAACAGACATGGGTATATTCATTCATTTTCATGATTATAATATATTTTCATCTTCCATTTATATAGCTAAACTTGATCATTTCAATAATGATTCTTCATAAAAGTAATGTCACTTGGAATGAGTTATATTGAAAATTAATCATCACGATTCGGTGGAGGAGCTCGAATTACTTTCAGAAAGTCATCAACAAAATGTCGTACATTAAGAGTTTCCACAATTTTTTTACTCTCAACAACCATTTGTGACAGGAAACTATTAGGTATAGAGACTAAAAAATCATAATATGGATTCAATTTCCATTGAATGATAATATTCATCCATTCATTGATAAATGATTATAGGATCAATTATAATAAACAATATGACATCAAATTATCATAAAATCATATGAAATCCATATAGATAAGGAAATACATTCCAACAATAAAATTAAATTAAAATAATGGTAAAATCACATGATTACCAATAAGAACATTATTACAAACATTAGTAGGTGATAATCTATACACATGAGATAGCATATCTATTACATTAAGGGTTTTCACAAATAGAATAACATATGATTGTTGAGATGATATAGTGATACTATGACAAAATTATTTAGAAATAAAGGAGGGTGTGTATCTATAATAATAAAATACGTTGACTATTTTATATTGTATGATGTTTTTACCTTTCAACACTACATTCTCATAACCCAAATCTGTAGTCATTATCATATGAGGTTTCCAGTTGTCTTTTTCTGTGATTATGTTGATTTAAATCATAAAACCCTTTATATAGTTTCATTTTTTGGAATAATTACCATTTTTATTAAACTTGATGTATTTGAGAATGTGTGGTGAATTTTTTTTATTCTTTTTTTAATTAAATTATGCATCATATTCGACACCTTTTAACATTAATGTGATTTATGAACCACATTTCAAAGATATATGTGCCTCCCATCTCCTCTCAATCACATATCATGAGGTTTATTCCAACATTTAATGTAGGTAAATATCTCGTATTACATTCAACCATCATAATTATTCTATTTTTTTGTTAATGAACTTTCTAGTCTTATAAATACAATTTTAATCATGGAAATAACCAATTTTCATTTCAAATTTTCCTTCACATTAAAATTTTTCTTTATAATTACTAATGTTTATTATATATAATTCCTTTAAAATAGATTTATTTCCCCACTGAATCAAAAAAATCTTCTTCAAGGATGGTAATTAAAAAAATTTGATGTCATAAGATCCTAGCAAAAGTTTCTTTATAGGCACCAATATATTTATCATCATTTTTATTCATCTCATGAAAACCATTATCTAAATTTATATATAGAATATGAGGAATGTTATTACTAAATAATATACCCTTAAACTGATCCATTTCTAGGAAATCAATTTATTCACCTCTCCTCGTATTCTTGATAATATTCCACCATTGATCAGCATCACCATGAAAATGATAAATAGGTAGGCAAACATTTTTATGCCTTGAGTGATGAGGAGACAAAAATTTCTCTATAGTGTTGATCAATTTATCAGAAAGAAGTGGATCAAAAGATCTTAAAAAATATAGATGATATTTCCCCATGAATGTTTCAATAGTATTGTGTTCACTCATTTGATCATTTAGAAACATCGAATAATTCAAATCTGAAAAATTTATCATGAACATTTTATTATGGTTTTCCATTCCAAATATCATAATATTTTTTACTCAGGGTTATAATAATTTTAATTTACATCTCATTTATCATAAAACAACAACTTAATGTTCAAAAAACTAAATATAACAGATAATCATATTACGAGAAATAATTACCAGTATGGAAAACATTCTAATTCTAGAAAATCAATTATAGAATGTCTGTAAAGGAAAACAATCTCTTATTAGATATACGGTTAGACCTATATTATTCATGATCATTACCAAAACATTGAAATTTTATCATATACATAGAAAAATCACCTAGGGATTCGTGACAATTTCTTAATACGAATATCCAATGATTGAAAAAACCCTACAGTAATACAATCTTTAATAGATGAATAATTTTATACACCGATATGACATCAATAAATTTATATTCATTACATAACAATAGAATCTATGGTATACGCATTACGTTTTATATTCATTTGATATTATATATAAAATAATTTTTTTAATGATCTTAAATGCATCCTATAAAGTAATTCACAAATAGTGTAGTTAATATGTATACACATTAAAAAAATCATAATGTAGGTAAAGAAAACATAATAAAATATAGTCCATAAATGATCAGTAGGAGTAAATAATGTAGATATTAATTAAGGATCTTATGAAAAGATTATATTAGAATTAAATCATGTGATCTTATCTATAAATTAAAATTTTCATAGCATTATAAAAAATATAATAAACATGGGTTATGGAATAAAACATTTATATTTCAAAAGGCATCAATATTAATAATGATAATTCATCCTGACTCAATATTGGACTACAAGATCCTTCCATAATTATTTGTGCAATTATCACAAGTATAAAAACCATTTCATATGTCATGGATAATTCCCAAAACCATCATATCATGCACCAAAACCAATTTCACATAGTGGATCAAGAACATAGACTTGTTTCCCTAGAGGGATCAATTACATCGACATGTTTCTTATAATGGATCAAGAAAAACATCTTGTTTCCCCAAATGGATCAAGTACACCAATCTGTTTCCCATATATATATAATAATAAATTATGAATTACAAATTCATTAGTTAGATATATAGTTCCCATATATAATATATTAATATCCTTCCATATGTGTTCCCCAATATCCTAACACATTTATTATATCAAAACCTATAAAATAAAATGCATTCCATAAATATATAAACATTTTTCATAAATATAAAATGTATAGAGAAAGAGTAAAAATAATATTCATGAATAACATAACTATTAAATCATAAAAAAATTAATTGGTTCTATCTTATATGAAAAATGATTTTGAAATATTCCTTAGAATAAATAATGATGAAAATAAATTTTCAATTTTAAAATAGAATCTCAATAAAAAAATAAAAAAGTTATATATGAATACATTTTATTTTAAAATCAATATAAAATTTTAAAATGATGCTTCAATTCACTAAGTATTTATGATAGTGGGAATATTTTTTCATTTCCTATGATATAATACAATTTTTCTATTATTCAATAAATATGATACAAATAACCTCTTATATATAATGACAAAACAGTTCAATTCAAACCAATTTTTAAAAATAAAATCATGTTTAAAAATGATATTGTAACATCAAAGGATAATCGGAAAAACTAATTGGAAAAAATTTTAAAACCATTTTCATGAATGATATGTATTCCTCCCTAGAGACAAAAACACTAAATAAATATGAAAATGTGAAATAAAACCTTATCAGAAGTATCTCATTTCATCATACACATTGAAACCAACAATATAAAAAATATGAATTTACTTTACATTTATTAAATAAATCTATATAAATAATAAAATTTTTTAATTATTAATAATATATTATCACCAATATATTAATATATATATATATTAATAATTTTGACTTTGATGATAACATCTTTGTTTCCCAGGCATTTTTCAGTTTATCTGTCCTGATACTTATACACTGATCATAGTACCATAATTTTGAGAATGAAAATCATGGAATTTAAAATATATATATTAGTTATATAAATATTTAATATATTTTTTAAACAATTTATATAGAAAAATTAATTACACTATTCATGGATACGGTAGGATGTGCATATGCGTGGACACTTCTTCTATTTGTTGACTAATGGAATGAATGGAAGGTAATTAATCATTCATATTTTTAGAGTTTTTATTATACAATATATATCATAAATATTTATAAAATTAAACCTTATTTTCATCCATCAGTGATAGAAAATAAATATGTATCAAAAAACATCATATTGATGGTAGTTCATATGTATGCACAAGAGAAATATTGATTTCCAAGAAGGTCAGATGATTATATGGTATAAATTTTATTTGCAATGTCATGGCTTTCTGGGGAGGTATAGTTCCCTGTGTTGATGTTTCAAATAACTGTTTTATGTTAACATTGGTATTTAATGGCTATGTAGTTGTCTAGGAGATTCTAGACCTCAATTAGAAACTAGAGATCCTGAATTTAGAGTGATCAGTTGATCCACATAGTTAGTACATAATCATAACTAACCTCGCAACTCACCTATGTGGTGAAACCAATGATTAGGGGGAGAGACATCGTTATTTTGAATCCATTAAAGTGGTGTTTTGTGCCAATGTTAGGATGAATACATCCTTGACAATGGTTTTTATAATGGATTTTGTGTGGTTCGTCAAACCATGATTCAATCCATGTTAGGGGTCCCAATGGATAGTGTAGTGTGTATATTTGGTAAATTTCATGGATAAATGTGTTTCTAAACTGTGAAAACTAGTAAATAAATGGAAATTTTTAATCCCTCAACCATATTTTCAATTCCTCTAGCCGAAATCTCTCACACACGAGATATCCTCATATTCTAATTTATGGATTTTAACATCTCCCTTATATAGACTTCAATTTAATCACCATTATAAGATATGAAATCTTCTCAATAAGACAAAAAATAGATTCCATTAGTTCGATGTTTTTATTTTAATCTATTTATATATTATTGTGTGAAATAATATTCCCTATTTTTAGTATATCAGGTGATTATTTTAATATATTCCATTCTATATTATTGCACATGCCTACACAAAACTAGGAGAGAACTATAAACCAATGATATTTTCTCTAAATTCTATCCCTTATTTATCATAACTATTATAACACATACCATTAAACTAAACATTAAACCCTTCCAAAAAATCACCTAAATTGATATATTAATGGTTTTATGTTGATTATCAAGATTAATGTGATATTATCTAGTAGTGAATTACATCCTAGATTATTCTCTTTTTCCTGGTCCACACCTATGGTTATGCCCTTCCTAGATATGTTATTACCTTGCATTCATAAGTTGATGAACAACACATGAGTGGAGTGTGTGTGGTTAAAAAATGTTTTTAATTATAATGTAATCAAGATAGATAAATGTCCAAGACATATGCCCCTAAACCCCTTTTAGTAGTTGAATTAATTCATTTTATGTCATAGTAAATATGATTTATATGTTTAAAGGACATGTTTCTCTATGTGAATTAAATAACGATAGATATGATATTATCTCTTACCATGATGAGAATGATAAAGGGATCAACATGAAATTCCATGGATGGGGATATATTCAATTGTAATAAGAATTTTTATATTGATTTTATACACATTAGGATTTAATTCAGTTTGACTAGGGATGCGCCCACTCTGTATTTTTCTTTCCTCCATGAGAGCGACATGGATTCATTAGGGGAACCAACCTTGGAATAGATCAGTGGCTAAAGTGTTATACGAGGATAGTAGAGATACTCGGTCCCCTATGTTAGATACTAATGATGGGATCTAAGGGATTAATTCTCCATTCTAGGGATTAATCAATGGATTCAATGAATGATGTTCCATTTATGGAATCATATATCTTTGATTATTTATATCATTTCAGGTGAAATACAATGTTTCCAAGTCCTGAATCTTCTTTAATATCAGTTGGATTAATTTTAATTTAAATATAAGTGATCGATTCCTATAAATCAAAGAATTAAAAAATTTTCTAATGAAATGATTTATCCTCTAAACTAATTCGCACGATTTTGAAAAATATAGGTGATTATACATTATATATATAATTTTATTGCACACCTTTTTATACATTATTGTGTTACCATGATTTAGAGACATACACCATTAGATGAAGAAGGTAGTATCCGTTGGGTATCTTCTGATGAACTTAGGTCTATGTAGTTATTTTCTAGTCATAAATTTTTAATTTAATTTTATACTCCACATTTTATGTTAAAATGCTTGATTGATCTAGAAACCATTGGTGGTGGTCAAATGATTATACCTCACACCCTTCATTTGATGCCTTTAGTACATATATAGAATTTAAGGATGTAGTTATTGATAAATTCATTCTTTCTGATTCAGATGCAAGATGATAATACCTAGGATAATGTATAGAAGTATATAGTCTATCTTATTCCCTTGATGCAACAATTAGGTTAATTTAGTGTTTATGATATTTTTTATATTATGTGGTATATGCCAGTTCCCTTATATTACCATGTACACATATTTATAACTACATCATCATAATCATCATCATCATTTTTTATATTGTAGTTATTAATCCTCTTTATTATCCTTATTATACCTATATTTCTTATTCATTTTGTTTCTTCTACTTATGTTGGTTATTACAGCCTTATTTCACTCTGACAAGTGAGATCATTGTCTCCCTATAACAAACTATAGGCCCTTATATCTAGATAGAATCCACAAGAATATATGGAGGCATGATTAGATACCTAATGATCTAATATTCCTTATTTATATTATAATAGTTATGTGCTTTATTATTCATAAACACCAATTTTAGTTCACTTTACACTTTAAAGAATATTTCACATTATGATTGTAATTAATTATTAAAGTGAATTATTACATGGAATATATGCTAAAAAATCATAAAAAAATTTATTGACTTTATTTTCATGTCACCCATTATATATGTAACAACTCATGCTTTTAGAGAACTCGAACAATTCCATTGGAGGACCACCGATATGGTCCTTGAAACAAGAATATTTTGTGGGAAGTGAACTGGAATAAATCCTAATAAAAATACTTCAGAGGACAATATCGATGAATAATTATTCATAAAATTGAATTGGAGATAGAATAAAACATATGGAATATTTCATTCAATAGATTCCTATGCTAATTAAAATGTTTTCATGGAGTTCCAGGCCTGCTATGTTGAAGATGTAATTTTCATCCAGATTATATAGCCCAGAAAAAACAAACCACCATTTAAATCATATCTGGAAAACCATGCTTTCTTTTGGGATGAAATTTTAAAGAACATTAGTGGACTTTAGTGGATTTAATTTCCTCATCTAATTTCTAATCATGTTATTCTATCTATAATATTTATTTTGATAATCATTTTGGTGGATACATGTTGATGAGACTTGTACTGATGTAGGAACAACCCATGGCTTAAAAAATGTCTATTTAATTCATTGTTGGTGGAGGATTGAATCATCTTCGAGATTTTTTTCGTTATAATTTTATGCTACAAATTTAATATTTTGATCACATTTCTCCAATTTTATGTTTTTGAATTACCTAAATATATTAATAAATGTTCTTATCCTACTCTTAGTTGATTATTATTATTATCAATATGACATCATTTACTCAATTTTTGATCTTATTCACACTAAATGTTTTGATATTATTCACACAATAGTGGAGTTATTATTTTGTTTTATTATTTTTCTCTATATCAATTCATCCCTTGCGAGTCTACATACCACTTCCATTGATAGAATAGAATCAATGGTGGTTTAAACATATTATGGGTATATTAATGGTAGAATACATTTTATTGAATGGATATTTATTTTTACTTAATAATCATTCAACAAATTTCTGTTTATTTGAATTTTTCATTCATTTATATTTTCTCTTCTTCTTTCTTATTGGAATTTTTCGCCTCACATTTCATGTTCTAATATGTTCCTTTATCTAAGAGTGTTCATGAATATGATCCTCCTAGTTTATAGGTTATAAGAATGTGTATGTGAAGTTTTTTAACAAGTAAGTTATTAGATTTAATTGATTTCATTGAAAAAATTGTTCTTGAGTTAATGAAATTCAAATATTCAAAAAATTCATCAAATCCACCCCAACATGTTAAAAGAGGATCCAGTCACTCTATTAAATTTAATTCAGATAGATATTTAGTTTTATAGAAATAAAACCAAAAATAAAACCCAATATTTTCTACTTTATAGCCCAAAACAATCCAACAAATGTACATGTATGTAGGTTTCCTCTTAGGTCTCTGATGATTTGATAACCCGTGCTACAATACAAGAGACCACATAACCATAAAATATGCGTAAATTAGGACAAGGAAATATTTTGGAACCATTTACAGGGACTTAAGTATGTCATATATGCCACTTTATTCTTTTTCTCACCTTTAATTCTCAATTCGCTTTATTCCCACCACGATTTCACCCATATGGATGACCGTTTTGAAAAAAACGTCATACATGGGGACTCTCTCTCTAATTTTAATACCACACGCCAATTTTTATAAAAAATGAAAATATAAGATTCCACTGGTGAAAAAATCAAAAAAAATATCGATCTAAAATATCTAACTTCTATGATTTTCAAAATATTCCAACCTATAATGAGTTCTAATGCCAATAAGCAAAATATGAAGATACTCTTATTGAATTCCAAAAACATAAATATCCTCTTAGAATATATCATCAGTCTCAACCCCTTTCGCATTCTGTTCGACAACCATTACTTGAGAAATTATCTTTTATAATAGGGGTAATGAATTATGAGGTTTCATCCATGAGAGTAGAACTACAAAGTATTCATGGTTATGGAACACATTCCCAGTTAGGTTTTCCATTTCAAATCATTCATAGAAGAATTGTTTTGGAAATAAATCTCTCAATAATTTTCTAATGAACCAACCATTAGATTTATGATAGATAATGAGGATGAAGGAATTTTTGAAGGGTCTCTAAATCAAGATGAGATTGGTTTTCTGTACTGAAAATATGATAATGTGAAATCATGGGTTGAGTTTCCAGATTATCTCTCCATTGATGGTTTTTTAGAATCACTAATCATTAATCCATTGGGAGATATCACACACATTGAGTCCATACCAATTCATAACAATGATCCTTCCAATATGGTGGCTGAAATTTATTTTAAAAGGTAACAAATTATATTGATATACTTTGAAAATGAAATTGAGTTATTTCTAATTCATAAACTATGTCTGAAAGTGTTAACCAAACATAGATCAAATTCAAGTTCCTTATGTTCTATCTCAAGTATTCCATTATAGGGGATAATCAAAAACATTAAATCATAGTTTTATCATCTCATGATGATATTAATTATAAAATTATACTTGATATCTTAAGATATATTAGGATGAAAATTGGATGGAACCTTATCATATTCAAGGGACTAAACCATTCATTGGAACCTATGGAGTTATTCTTGAACCAATTTCAAAACCTTCATATCAAACCCACCAAGATATTAAATAAAAATATAATTAATGGGGTGAAATTTTTAAACATAAAAATATTAAATGTATTTTGGGGTAATTTAGGGGGTCATGACAATCTAACTCAATTAAAATAAACACTTTCTTAGGGGCAAGAAAACTTCTGTGTCAATTTATAATATCATTATTTGTTTTTTCATGTCATAAAAAAATGAGAAGAAAATAAAATATATATATATATATATGCATATTTAAATGTCTACATCATACGCCGTGGAGGATATTAAATCTTGTCTGGAAAAGCAGCAGTGCTCGAACCCATGAATTAAGAGAGACAGGGGCGTCCACCTTCTACTGACATACATATTATAATTATTCCTTCTTTATATTATTTATATATATACTTATATGTGATATATATATATATATATTAAATTTAATTTTTACTTGTTCATAGTATCTGTTTTTTTTATAAATTAAAGTGGTACCTTTTTCCATATCATTTTCTCATTGTTTTTAGATAAGGGAACCCCTTGGGGTTTCCACTATACTCTAATGATATTTGAGTGTGATATTTATAATCATAAGAATTTTTATGTTTTCTATTGTAGCAAATTCAGTCAAATATTGAAACCTAGTCCCCAATCATTAATATAGAGAATACATTTGATAAGGAGATCAGAGGAGTAATCAGAAGCCTCATGAAAATCAACTTTAAAAACTGGGTTTCTTTTTTCCCCTCTTTTTTAGTCAACTTTATTTTATAAATACCCATATATACATAAATACTATTCTAAATATTCTATTCATTAAACAATATGGATAATTATATTTTATATAGGAAGGATATTAAATTAAAAAATTATTTTTGCGCATAAAAAAATTAATATTTTTTGTAAATAAAGGTTTTAAAAAAAATCATTGAAATAAATATTATTAAAACCTTGGACATGATAATACACATTTTAAACATTGAAATTGAATGTATATTTTTATCATTCCCTGATAATAAATTTATTCAATGTTTATGTTCATGATCATAGATGTCCATAAGTGAAGTTGTCTGAGGTTTTTTCACCATTTAAATATTCATCCATTTAATAAAATAACAAAAATACAATCCTTTTGATTGTTAGGTAATAGTTTTAGTTCTTATGGACACATAATAAATGGCATAGTTTCGGTTATAGTTTTTATTTTAACTTGAGTATTAACAAAAGATGAAAATAAAAATAAGAACATCAACTTTCTGTATAGACGGGTGGAATGACCTAATGTGTGGCTTTTGAAAATATGGTAAGCATGAATCCAAAGTTTTCTAGCCCAAATTTTAGAATTTTATATGTATTTTTGATAATTTCAAATTTTTATTGACTGATTTAACTCGATGTTATCCTTAATTGTGTGAGCATTACATGTTTACCTAAGGTCCTTGAACATACGAGTAATTAATAAATTATGGCTACATTGGTTGACATTGTTGAGTTCAATTTCAATTACCATGCAAATATTGAAAAAAATAAATAAATAAATAAAAAAATAAAAAATACTTATATTAATATTTAAATATGATTCCACCTTACATTTCACCTTTTCTCCCTTTAATAAAGATGAATGCCCATGTATTTTGGGACGCACAATAAATCCCCCCGCTTAATTGAAATAGAATGAAATGGGGTGAGGAATAAGAAAAATGGATTGATCTTGGGATTGTGATATGTGTATGTAAATAGCTTGTTTTAAATTATTTTAATGGGTTTCATATTTTTTTGGTAAGATGACTTTTAGTGATCATTGGGTATTATAATGTTTTGGTAAAATGGAATTGAAATTTCTCATTTTTGAGATAAATTTTACTAAGTAATTGAAAAACTAAAGTTGGGGGGTGTTATCATCCACTAAAAGTTGTTAATATTATTTATTAAAAATATAATATTCAGGTGCTTCATTATTCATAAACTCCTTTTTTTGTTTATTATACAACTAGAACAACATTTCACATTATGATTGTAATTATTTTTTAATGTACACTAATACTTTGTACATATTTGACCTCCTAAAATAACAAAAGGGTATTTATTTATTTTTATTTTTTTCATTCCCCCATTTATAAGTAAAAATTAATGATTAAAAAAAAAAGAATATTCTCATTCATTGACGATAGAACAGGTCCTCGAACCAAGACCATTTATGGTGATGTGAGTAGGATATGAGCCTAATAAATATAATTTAGTAGTCAATAACCAAGACCAATGCTTCTGAAAATTGAACAGGAAACATAAGAAGTCATGGGGAAATTTTAATTACATTGATTCCCATGATTATTAAGATATTTTAATAGAGTTATAGGTGATCTAGTATGACGATGGAGTTCTTGGCCAGATTATGTTGCCCAGAAAAATACCCAAACAATTAAATCATATCTCGAAAACTGTAATCTTGATTGGGATTAAATATTAAAGATAAGTAGGATACATATGAAGATGCATTTTATTGTCTAATGTCACACTAAAATTTTTCAATATAGAATAACAATAAGGCTCTTCTGTTTGGTTGTTACATGTTAGCGCAAATTTGTTGTTAGGGGTGGAAAAGTCCAATCTCCCTTAAAATTCCTTCTACCTAGTCCAACCACTATTAATTTTGGAAACATATAATTCTGGGGGATCTACCCAAGGCTTTTAAAATTTCAATATAAGATTTTTTTGGTTTATGAGTTAATCATATTTGAGATTTGATTCATTTTAATGTTAAGCTGCCAATATGACTTCGTGATCACATTTCTTCAATTGTATATTTCTTTAATTACATTATATTTTTAATAAATGTTCCATTTTTCACATTTTTATATTCTTTTTCTTATCACATTGACTATGTTCCCACAAGGTGTGCAATTTTTTACAATAATTATTGTGAAATATTTCACACAGTAGTGTAGTAATTGTTTTGTTTTATTGTTTTTATCTTCTTTAATTCCACCTCCATGAGCCTAATTCCTGCTTCTATTAATTTAACTACATCAATGTTGGAATATAAAAATTATGGTTTGATAGAAGGGATTATGAAGGGGATTTATTGAAGGTTATTTATTACTCAATAATAATTAAAAAAATTCTTTTGTTTTAGTTTTTCATTTAATGGGCGTTTCACTCCCTCTTCCTTATTGAAAATGTTCTCCCCACATTTCATGTTCTAATAAGATCCTTTACCATGAGTGGTTATAAATATAATCATTCATATGTATAGATTATTAGGATTTTTATATGATGGTGATAAAATATGAAATATTGATGATACATATATTTCATTGAATGAATCTTTCTTGTGTTAATGAAATTGAAATATTCTAAAAAGGAATTCACCCAATACACCCCCAAGTAGTAACTGAGTCTCCACTAACTCTCATAAATTCAATTCACATAGATATTTAGTAATATAGTAATCCAACCAAATACCAAACCAAAATATGGCTACATCATAGCCAAAAACAATCTATATAATGTATGTTTTTGAATGTTTCATGAGAGGTCACTGAGGATTAGACAACCCATGCTACACTACAAGTGACCGCTAGACCCCAAAAAATAAGTGCAAATTGTGGGGAGACCAAGGTGTGATTTAGGTCATGTCTCCAACCATATCAGTTGACTACTATGTGGAATCTGGGAAGGAATTCTACAAAGTGGTAACAGTGACCCATTTTCTTTAATCTAACTATATGGTTTTAGTCAATATTCAAGTAAAAATGGAATTTTGTAATTATCATGTGTTTCTAAGTAATTAAGTTATGTACAAAGGAATCAAAATTACCTAGTATGGGTCAATTTTGTTATCAGTTGTTCCTATTACCATTTTACATATTTCACTATTGGGTGAAACACGTGTTTTTTGGAATTTTATCACCCTCAAAAGATGTCATTATGGTATGATTTAGTTGGAATTACAGATGGAATTATATTACAACATTTTCATATAAATTATGAGAATTTACTTCACCGTATAGTTGAGGCATCTGAAGAAGGGTGTCGTATTATTAAAGAATTATCCATATATCTTCAAAAAATTACATTGTTTTACACCAATGATGAATGGTGAAATTTTATGACCATTCTATGAATTGAAGTTGAGCCAATATATTTCATTTTGTTCATGAAAACTATTTATAGTTCACTATCATGTTTGTGATAGTGATCCATGACCTCATTAGTAGATTTGAACCTAATGTAATGTGGTAATATGGGATATAGTGGTTCAGATTCCTAGAAGGGTTAAGGTTTTTTTGGTGGTAGGAAGTAGATTGTTGGTGGTTCATATGAGGAATGTACATGAAATATAGAGAAAACATGTAACCATTTGGCATGTATCTAGGGTGGAAGGGTAGGGACTAAATATCGCTATTTCATGATGAAAATGACCGACTTCCACTGTCCTTTTTGGTTGGGTAACCATTTGTGATTTTGTGAAAAAACCACTCTTTTGTATTTTTATAATGGATTTGCGAGGAATAAAATTTTAGATTAAATATCATTAACAACACATTAGGCTTTTATTTGGTCTAATAATAACCAAGTGTGGTATGGAGGTGCTCATGTATTATGTAGCCGACCATATGAGGTTTCTAGTCAACAAAGTGGACCTTCCTAGTTTAGACATCTTACATCTCCAGGACACAGTTCATGCCATATCTGTGTATTGAATAATATAACCTAGGATAAGATTTAATGGACATATACTGAACATGTTACTATTCTGTTTTCATTTTAATTAGTTTCATCCCTCTATGATTTAGGTGAATCACAAATTGTGATATATGTTGAAATTATTGGATGTTTGGGAATATAGTTAGATTACATCATTGGTTTTATGACTCTCATCAAAAAATTAAGGGTTTAATAACAAGGTATATAATAGTTCAAGGATAACTTCCTTGAGATAGGTGGGAACCATTTAGTATGTAATTTCATCATTCTCGAGATGAATAGTTTTATTATAATTCATACCATGGATGGGGTAGTTACTTATCACTCCGATGTTTTTTTCATTCACTGATGGGTTTTTTTATCTCACCTAATTTAAATACATATATTCATAAAAGAAAATGGGATATCCAGGTGAATTGAGAAAGACGATAGTGTACAAGACTTTTTATTGTGACATCCCTGGTGTCCAATAACATTATAAATGATTAAGGAATGAATATTGTATAAATTCCTCCATAGTTAGATCATTTCATCAACATATTCATTAATTACTTATATAGTTTTCTTTGTATAAGTGAAGAGGTGTTCACCATCAAGCTAGTACTAGGTTAGGAAAGAATGTTTATTCCTACCAATAGGATGAATCCTATAATGCTATATGAATGGAAGAAAAAACTATAATATCTAGAGTAAAATTGTTTTATATGACCCAATACATCACCAAAGGGTAAAAATATATCCTTTTCAAATAAATATGGTGATAAAATGTGGCATTTTATTTATTATGAATATTTTATCTAGATTATGGCAATGGATCTTTATCCACAACCTCATATGGATGTCCTATATGGATATATATGAGGAGGGGAAATTTTCTCATTGATCGATTTGAGTTCATGATATCATCTTGTGCATGTATGAGAATCATACATGACACGTATATCACACTTATGTAGGTATGGATTGAATGAGTATTTGGTTATATAATTTGGCCTTATAAAACCACCAATATTCAATATGTCATTAGCATAATAGGTCTTTCATCCATATCAAGATTTATTTTTTGTCTTCTTCATAGATGACCTACAATATTATTCTCTCACTAGAAATGACCTTGAAAATATCTTCAAATCATGTGGAATGTTCTAATAGAGTACCATCATTATGAAAAGATCAAGAAATGCCAAATTTTGATTCCTAAGGTTCACTTCATATGTCATATAATATTTTAGGATGGTGCATTAATTGACCCATATTATTCTATATTCATGGATTCATTGGGGTCTACGATGAATGTTTTTGATATACCCAAATTCTTGGGTATTGTTGAATGTTACCAAAGATTCATTCAAGATATCTCATTCCTAGACGTTTCTCTTAAGGACATGACTATGAAGGGTATGAAATTCACATTTTATAAAGATTGTGATATTTACATTGAGGAGTTGAATGTAATATAAATATTTGTAATGATCGTAAATTTTTCAAATCAAGGAAGAAGTTAATATTTTTACTGTGATGATTTAAGAATCAGAATGGGAGATGTTTTGATGGAGTATAATCAGGTTGTAGAATAATGGTACTGATAGAAGAGACCTCATGAATGGAGTTACCCTACAAATATCCTTGATATATAAATTGTGTTTCAATTTATATTCTATTATATGAAAATTATATTGTAATAGTGGTTAATTATTTACAAGGAATGATAAAAAATTCATGTACATATTAGCACATTGAGACATGAATTTAAGGTAGTGAAGGGTTCTTCAATAAATAAAATCATTCAACGGTTTTTATTTCTGGTACATTTCAGAATTATAATTTAGTTGATGGTGACATGAGACAAAGGACTCAAACACATTCCAAGCATGATACTGTAAGTCAGTGGAAAATAATGTATCTATTTTTTTTAGGTAATGTAATAATGATGAAAATAATTAGTGGCATATTTTTGTTTCTCAAGTTGTCTCAACCACTCTTCTAGTAGATTTTATGATGGGATATATTTCAGATCCCGAAGTCCTACTCTTGGGGGAGAGTGTCAAAGTTTAGAACCCACCCCTGGGTTAGGTTATTGATGCTAATGAGATCCGTCTCTTCTTTGGTTATGTTTTGATGTCTTCTATCATATGAGAATATATTATAATATAATCTATTTCAATTTATTTGGAGGCTTACCCTAAGATTGACATGATTTACTAAGACTTACGTCTCAAATATCGGTGTCTAGCTATGAAGAGGTATATTTCAAGAATCATCACAATGTTTTCCACCTATCATTAGATGAAAGTGAGAATTAACGACCAATTTGACATCTACATTATATTTCTATTACATATTTGAAATGTTACTACATCTCCAAGGTTTTAATGATTCTATTTCCAAGATCCCATCTAGATATTGTTGTAGTATGGTTTTTCATCTACAATTTGACCAATGGTTTACACTTTTTACTAACATTCCGTACCATGTCAGTTGATGAGGATTGAAGGATTTATATCATAAATATAGTGAGATATCATGGTGATTATTATTATATCTTATCAGTATGATATTCCTAGTAAACATCAATGTTCAATTATGGGTTGAAGAAGGAACTCGGATCATTGTTTTTTAAGAATAAAAATTATCCCCCTTAAACTGATATGTAGTTTGAGTAGATGATAAAGGTTTTAGAAGACATTCTCTTGGCACGAGTACATGATTTTGTAGGGTGACTGGAGAAACATATACAATGTTTTGAGTTTTCCTACAAAACACTTCTTTCCCAAAATGATTCAGATGGATCTGTATGATTATATTTATGGAAGGACATGTCATTCACCTATAATCAATTTATATGCATGTGAAACAACAATATTGTGTACTTTCCCAATCGTAGGGACTTTAGAGAATGTATAGATGATTTAGAGGGAAAAGGATACAAATAGGTCATGGAAGAAGACATATACAGATCATTGGGGTATACCTATGGATTTTATGGTAAGAGATCAGGTATTTATACATATTCTTACAATTTTGGGACCTAGACATATTACGATACATGGAAAAATACCACAAAATTTTGTTAGGGGGTTTTATTTCATGGAGAGTATCATGATGGTATCCAATCACATGTGGAAACCTCATAGGTAACATTCCATGAAAGACGTATTACACATGTCACATCTTTGTATGTAGCATGCTGAATGATATCATTTTCCCATAGATATTATGAAAAATGCAGATCCATCCATCAAAGATCATCCACTATGTATCATTGATTAGTGAATTAAGGGATTATGAGTTAGGACTGTACCACTGGTCTTGGTGCTATAGGGTCATGACCATTTTCATGTAGAGACATTGGATTAAGAAGATGGTGTTTGAGAAAACTGACTAGAACATTTCTATGAAACCAACTTAACACCATCATAAGGGAAACATGTGGGTGAGTTGTTTTGAAGTGGATAGGTTATAACATCCTGATAGTTCTAGAGTGGTATGTATCATTCTGTTATGATTTAAAAACATTATTTCATGATATTCATGAGATTTAAAATCTTATTAGTGGTATGGGATATTCTTTGGAACACTCTAAACCCGTATATTTAGAAGTCGGATGGATGGGGTGAGTAGTATGGTTATCACACAGTAAGTGATAACCATTTGAATTTTCCATTTAGGGAACCAAATTTAAAAGGGAAGCTATATGATTTGTTTATAACCATACATGATGGTTTCATGACCATGTGTAGTTGCATATATAAATGGTAGAGTTTTTTCCTATTTAATGCAGATGTTTAGTAAAAATGTGGGCCAACACCATGTGAGGGGTCTACATAGTAATTTCAGGAGGAATTATTGATCATGGTTTGGTCAGTAGTGTGTCCAAAACCATAAGCCTTGTAAATAAAGTGAAAAATATTATTTTCCCTTATTATATATTTAATCCCTCAACTATCAATTCTATTCCACTACTAGAAAACCCCCACACATTTTATCTCCCCCGCTAATCATGTTGTTATTTTCATATCATCTTCATAGGGCCTCTGATTTCATCTATGTATGATGTGTTGTAATTATATAGTTAGGTTATACACACTTCTTCCATATTTTTTTCAGATTCTATTCTCCTATGTTGTTCTATTTTGGTGCACCCTTTTTTCCTCCATTTTCAATTAATCGGAAAAGTTTTCTGATATATCCAATTATATCAGGATTCATAGGCTTCCACTGTATGAGAAGATAACAACAAACATAACGTAGGTGGTATAGATATTTTCCCTATAGTATATTCACTTTTTTGAAATATGTTTGTGTGCAACATAGTAGACACATATTGTGTTGCAACTAAATTTATATATATATTTTTGAAGTCTCTTCTTAGAATAATGTTATATTTGAATGTGGGCGATCACCACTAATATTTTTCTCCTGGTCATGGTCCTCACCTATTGATGTACACTTCCTTTATATCAAATTATATCCTAGATACTTAAGATTTAAAACAACACCAAATAGGTGCTTAGAGTTTTGAAAATGGTTTATGTGATAATTTAATCAAGATAGATTGTAGGATAATTCATAGGATCCAATAATCCTTTCTATAGTTGGTTTTTTTCATTGATTGAAACTCACAAGATGATATAAATTTGTAAAGAATATTTCTCACATAATTAATTACACTTTGATATATACGCTTTATCTCTTACCTAGAAGAAAGTGATATTATGATCCTAATGGTATTTCTCCAATGGTATCATCATGTTTTGTAATTATATTTTTTTCAAATTGATTTTATACATGATATGAGTAATACCAGTAAGACTAAGAACGTGATTAACATGTATTTTCTATTCCTCCATTAGAGAGATGCATGTTCCATAGGTGAATACACAGTGGGTGGGATTATTGGATAGCTTGTTATACCATGTCACAAGTGATACACCATCACATGCATGAGGTACTGGTGATGGGTTCGGTAGTATGATTTCACCATGCTAATGATGAAAAGGTTAAACTTTTATTAGATCCCATTGCACGGACTCCAATGGTATTGGTTATTTATTATTCATTAGGTATTATACTTGGGTTCCATGTTATTGATTTACTTTGATAGTCCAAGGATTCTTCATAATTAAAATTCATGATTTTCCATTTTATTAATCCATGAATTCCAAATTCCATAACAAATGAATGTGTATATAAAGATAAAAAACAAGTTTAGAATGTTCCATATATTTATGAATTATTTATAACATTACATTTCCTCCCTTTATAAACATGTCGTTGATACCAATTTTTAGATTCATTTGGCATTGATATATTTATGTAGTATCAGTTATGTATCATTTCATGAACATGGGCCGATGTACTTAGTCATTTTAAGACTTCCATATATTATTTATTGGGACATTACTCATTTTATATTCACATAATAGATTTATCTAGACCGAATTGTTGGTTACTTAATGATATTATCTCAGAGCCTAAATGGGTCCCATTTGGAACAAAAGCATACTTAAGGTTTTCATGTAATTATTATGGGAAGCATGTAATGTCCCATGATTGATTCTAATACATAGAATAGAGTATGAGAGCAGATTACAAAGACTATTCTTGTGATGTTTTATTATATAATTTTTGTATTTCTGATATTTTTTATATCATGTGGAATAGTAGCATTCACCTGTATTCATTGTTAGTAATTTTTATGTCAACAATATCATTATCATCAAAATTTTGTATCTATTTATTATTCATCTACCTCGTTATTATTATTATTACAATACATCATATTATATAGAATTTCTAAACATTGTACGATTATTACTTAAATTATGCACAATTACCACTAAAGAAAATTGTCTCTCTATGTACACACTATAGACCCTAAAAATTAATCTAAAACCTCTAACATACATGGAGGAACACATGAGGTCATGTTGATGATTATCTCAGTGCACCGCTATGGGGAATCTTGTGTAGGACACAACATTATTCAAATTAATAAAGTATAATTTTGTCATAAATATCATATATAAATAGATATATATTGACCATATAATAATTTCCATACATAAAATATAATGATGATAATCTAATCGTATCCTAAAATGGAGATGGTATACTCTATGTTTGCATGAGAGATAATTTTACTTCATATATGATTGGAAAGAAGATTTATAATGGAGTTTCTATAATCATAATAATTTTTTTTCTAATTAAGGATAATTAATTTAATATTTTACAATAAAAAAATTTAGGTATTGGGGATAATGAATAGTATAATAAGAATTTGATAGTTTCAGATCACTTTCTATTCAAAATTAGTCATTATGATCTCTTCTCTAGGGCTATATGGGTTAACATTTGGGAAGAAATGCACCTGTATATTTTATATGGGGAAGACTATAAATGTATTTTTTAGGTGATGTTAGAGATATAAATCTAAATCTGGGATAATGTTGTTAGGGTGGAAGAGTGATATTATAATGTATGTGAGAGGAACTTTTGAATCATCCTTTAAAAAACAAAAATAATAATATTATTCCAAAAGAAAAATACATCCATATGGTTGTAAATTATTTCCTAGGGTGGGGTATAATTGAAATATTATAATATAATAACAATTTAATATGATTATGTTATATTTTGGACCTTATATTTGGGGGTACCTCCTTAATTAACATATGTTAGCATTTACCATGGTAACAAATTTTCCACTTGAAAAAGGTTATAATATTACATATAAGATAAAAATTGTGTCCAAAATGGATAACATAATATATTTTGGATCATAGAATTCCACAAGTGTCCTTATGTAAGGTCTTCATTATTTTTAAACGACTTATTAAAATATTATTTTTATAAAATATCATTATTTTTATTGTTGAAACTATTCATAACAGTAAATTCAATATCATTAAGAAAACACTAATAATAGAAATAAAATCTTTTAAAACATCCTAAACATGTTGGAGTATTCTATAATGTTTTTGTATCACTATAATAATATAAGATAATATTAATTTTTATATTATTGATATAATTTTTTTACTATAACATTATTTGAATAATTACCACATCACAGTTGTGTATGTATTTATGAATATTATTTAGTTAATAAAAATTATAAATAAAATACCACTAGGAATATATTTTAATTATATAAAACATAATATAAATGTAATATAATAATAAATTATTCCTTTATGTGAATTCATAAATAATATATAAATCTAAGAGACTGACATTTTTTCACTTCCTTCCATTTAAATAACATGTAAGTCATTTTAATGGACATGCATCCATTAAATAAATCATTTTCTAACCATAGGTTTTTGGGGATTAATTTCTTTCATAAATTAATTATTAGTATGAAAAATGTTTCCTTAAAACTAATTTTTAATCAATATTAAACCACTATAGCCATTATCTAGGAGATATGTTATATCACGGTTACTAATCATATTAACTAAAATTAAACGGTTCTAAAGAATAAAATTTTAACACACTAATTAGAAATATTAAATCAATTTTATTTAATTTAATTTCTATGAATGGATGAAATTATTTGTAATGTATGTGTATAGAATGTAATAAACTCCATTTTATTGTAAATATATATTTTAATCATACAAAACTTACTGTTAATATCATAAGCTTAAAAAAATCTATCATGAATGTTAAAAAATTTGTTCATGTAGCAAATAAATTAATTTCATTAAAATAATTCACTAATAGGTATTAATTTAATATATTGACATAAAATTCCATGTATGCGTAAATTATTTTTATTCTTCTTAAAAATTAATCTTTTATTTTGAAATAAATTTTTTATTTTAATTGTAATCATTTGTGTAACATCATAGTTCTGAGTGCTGCCCTAGGTGCCTCGTACCTGTTTAGTCACATGGCCTCAAGAACATTTCCCCGAATACCAGTGGCTATCGACTAGCACCGAGAGCCATGGGTGTGATAGTGGGGAAACTATTATTTCATTGGTAGTGTAAAATAGTAGAAAAAATAGGTAATAGTTGCAGAACCACTAATACTATACAATAAGTAAACAACGGAAGAATGAATATAAAAAAACAACTACATCATATATATAAATATTTTTGAATTACACAAGTATATAAAAATTCATCCAAACAAGTCAAAATTTTGGAACATAGTACTAAAGAAACGTACAATGGAAAACAAGTAAACAACTCCAACATCATTGCAAGCCTCTGATTGATCCCATGCTCTCCATCTCCACAATAGTCATGTTGCTAAGTAGAATGGATATTTCTCTAATATATAACTACAACATTCTAATCTATTTGGGCCCAAAATCATGACCCAAACAGTGTGTGAGACGAATCCCAGTAGGCAACCACCCAAATATATGTGCCTAACAATCAATGAATATATATAGCGGGAAATATGCAACATGAATTAATAAACAAGGAATTACTCAAAATTATCCATAACCTACAGTTCAAACTATATTCGTTTACATTTATAAATTATTACACTAAAAAAACTCATGAAACCTTGTAGGAATTTTCTCACAGAATATCCCCTCTGGTTAAACTTAGACAAAGTCTCTCTAAGGAAGCACTCCCCGTTAATTCCCCTGGTGGAAACATAATGGTAAAATATAGAGTCACTAAGGATGAAATCAAGGTCCAATTCCCCATGTGGTCTCTCAATGTTTAATTATATACACTATGAGGGATAAATCACATCCATACCCCCTATGGTATCCCAAAATGAAAAGAGTAACAGGAACTCTAGTGAAGCCATTAGCATCTATTCCCCCTATTGTCTAAATACACAAGGTTCTAAAAAAACCTATGTAATACTATACTGAACTAACGATACAAAGAATCCAAAGTAAATATCCAACACTTTTTTTCAAAACATCTACAATTCATATTACAAGCATCCCATATAATAATCACTCCATCCTAACACCACCAGGCATAGAAAAAAAATTTCATAACATGAAATTATAGACCCAATGGAAAATATAAAAAAAAGGTAAAGAACATCCATAACTATTTAATAATCAAAATTAATAATTAAACACTCCTAATCCAACACAAAAAGCATACAATGCCTTATGTAGGTTAGATTCCCTAAACACACAATACTATAAACTAGGGTATTGGGAATTTTTTTCACATATAACTCAAAAAAATATATGTAAAGACAAAAACCACCTACCTCGATGTTGTACGATCAATTTAGTAAAACGTCATCCTTTGAATCGACCTATAATGTCATAGATCTACAAAAACATCGAGAACGATCAAACAAGGATATCAGATTGAAGCAGAGAAATCGTGAGAAGAGGATCTAGAAGTATTAATAACTCACCGAGGTGATTTCAATGTAATTAATGATGTTCGATTAACCGAAATTACTACATATCAATGTCTTGGTGAATTTTAGGAGATTTTCATCACTCCTGGACAAGACATGTTCAGAATAATTCATTTTTGTAAACAAGATGTGGCCCTGTTCTGATATAACAATTAAAAATAAAAATACATGACGTGTTTTCTAAGGATACATGGTGTGTATATGCCTTTATCAAACCCGACATTATGTGGTATCCAGGTCACCTCATAGGGCCATGTACTCGGCCATTACTTGGCCATTACATGGCCACCCGTGGAAACCCGTTACACATCGTATACTCCTTAAATTTTAAAAAACCCATCATTTCCCCAAAAAAACATGAAATCAAGTCTCATACCTGAAATGATGATATAGGTTCTTAAAATCACCCCCTTAAAAATTCATCCAAGAATTTTCCTAGTAAGGTATTAAAGAAGATGAAGAATCCTCAAACATCTCTAACCACTATGATCACTCATTAGTCTACCTCTCAAATGACGTGTCTTTTACTCACTCGTGCTTCCATAGAACCCATACTAGAGAAATATACCAGCCAAGGAGAACCTTCACGCTGTGATTAACAATCCGGATAGCATGATCCTAAAACCATGCATCCAAATCAAACTCAACCACCTTAGGTTGAAAAACCTAAGATGGGTCTGTGAAGTAACATCATTGCTGAGAAACGTGGAAAACTTTAGGCATAGCTTGATACCTCTAAGGTAACTGAAACTGATAAGAAACCATCCCGACACTCTCCAAAACCTCAAACGGACTGATAAATCTCAGTGAAGGCTGACCATGTCTCTTAATTCTCTTATGTCCCAACCTCTTTGTGAAATGTTGGAATACCTAATCTCTACGTCAAATTATATAGGTCATCTCTTTGGAACAACATAAGACTTATGTCGTGACTGTGTAGTAGAAATCCTTTTCCGAACCAACTCCACCAGATCTGTGGTCACCTAGAAAAGATGAGGTCCCATCAAATATTCTTCCGCTACTTCCAGCCAACATAGGGGTGATCGGAATGTCCTACCATAGAAATCATCAAAAGGTTCCATAAAAATAGTATCTTGAAAACTATATTTTTATGAAAACTCCACAAGAGGTACATACTTCAACCAAGAACCTCCAACATCTAGGACACATGCTCATAGCATGTCCTCGAGCACCTGAATTGTGTGATCAGACTGGCCATATGTCTGGGGATGGTGAGATGTACTCACAAGTACCTATGTACCTAAATCCCTCTACAATCCCCGCCAAACCTCATTAGTAAAATGCGAATCCCTATTTTAATTGATGGAGTACAGAACCCCATGAAACTATACAATCTATCTGATGTAAAACCTTCCAAGATCATCAACACTGATGTTCTCCTTAATCAGTACGAAGTGTGAAACATTAGTGTGTCTTTCAATTATAACCCAAACTGCATCATTCTGTTTATGTGACCATAGAAAACATGTCATAATGTCGATTTCGACATTATTCCACTTCCACTTAGTAATGGGTAACTGTTGCTAAAGCCGTGTGGGTCTCTAATGCTACATAATAACCTGCTGATAGGTGGAATACCTCATTACTAAACTAGAAATATATTTCTTCATATTGGGCCACCAATGAAAAAATATTGTATATGGATACATCTTGGTGACCCGAGTTGAACTACCCAAACTATGGGAAAAACCCCGCATCATCTCCCCCAGTATGTCTGCTGATAGCCATAAACACCCATAAAAACCCAAGATCTCATTCTCACCAATGGTCCATCCTAGAATAGGGTCCTCTCCTAACACACTATCCAAAATAACTACACCTTGAGAATCTAACCGCTTCTTATTCTCACTCGATAATGTAGAGTAGAGATAATAGTTACAAAATAAAGAAATGTATGTCCATGTCTATCGTGCACCTTGAAATGTATCTCAGAGAAAAGAGACATTTGTTGTCACTCACTTCTGGCCACTTTAAATTCATGTATTTGAGTATTCCTAATCGAGGAATCAGCCATTAAGGGGCCTTTCCTAGTTGTGTATGCAATATCATAGTGAAATTACTTAAGATACTCAACCCACCGTCACTGTCTCAAATTTAGATCATTTAGAGTGAATATATACATGGGAATATTGGGGTCTACGAAAACCACAAAATTGTATCCAAATTGATAATGTATCCAATAGCGTAAAGCTTCAACAACTACAACCATTTCAAGATCATGCATAGGGTAATTCCTCTCATGTTTTCTCAACTACTGAGACCTGTACGCAATGAATACTTCTAACTATATAAGCACATCTCCTAGGCCGATTCCTGATACATCATAGTAAATCATATAACCTATTCTTGTATCTAGATAAACTTGTATTAGTACAGAATTACACCATCCTTTCACCTCTTGAGTGGTGTAATCGCATGTATCTGTCCACACGTACATTACACTCTTCATAGTTAGGCATGTTAGTGGTGTTTCTAAGCATGAAAAGTCCTATATAAAATATTAGTATAAACCATCCAACCCTATAAAAATCTATATCTATAAGATTTTCATTTTCTTCAATGTGGAACTACTTCTATCACATTCTATGGGAATATAAATACCCATGTCTCTGAGATAGAATGACCTAAGAAGTGATTCAGATCTATACCAAAGTGCAAATTTGAGATCATAGCATATAACTGAAGCTCTCTCAATATAATCAATTTGATCTCAAGATGTATAGCATGGTTGTTTTTATTTTAATTGTACAGCTACATATCATCCATGAAAACCACCAATAAGCAGTCCATGTATAGATGGAACACTCAGTTCATCAATTCCAGGAAAACTAGAGGCATGTTCGTGAGACAGAATGACATAACCACATTCTCGTATAGACCATTCATGCTCTAAATTGTTGTAAGAGGTATATCTGATGGACCAACACGTATCTGATGGTAACTGGATCTTAATACAATCTTCAAGAACACATAGGCTACTCGAATCTGATCAATGAAATCATCAATCATTAGAAAGGGATATCAGTTCTTGACCATTAACTTTTCTAGCTTCTTATAACCCACACAATGTCTGAGGGTACCAGACCACTTAATTGAAAAAGGACATAAAACCCCAAGGGTATGTACTAGGTCATATTAAACCCTTTTCCTACGACTCCTATAACCACTTCTTGAGCTCTTGAAACACTGATGTAGCCCTCTTAAGAGGAGGAATTGACATCAGAGACACTAATATAACAAGATCAATATAAAATTCTTCCCCTTGATCTAGAAGAAAACCTGTCTAGTCATTTGAAAATATATCTATGAAACCATCCAGAACTGGAGAAAAGTATGTCTGAAAAGCCCCCTGGTCATCATAATAAAAAATAGAAATATGGGGTGTAACTCCTCCCAATCAATGAAGCTCAGGTTCTACTCTGCTTGACTGGACAATCTATTATCCCTTATGTAGAAAAAACATACCTATGGTGATGTGAACCTCACCCTATGGTGATATCAATCAACAAAATCTTGGAAGGAAACTAATAATTCCCTTACGAGAATGGCATCATAGCCCATCATCTACATGACATAAAGGTCCCATAGGAAGTGATAACCACCAAACTAAAGTGGGTACCCCTTTCACTAACATACACTGTTCATTCTATTCTATAAAAGATTTTCTAGAATCAAGACCTCAGCATAGGTAAATATACAGAGCCCAATACTCTCTAAAATATAAACATATATGAAATTATGGGAATCCCCTATTTCAAAATATGTTGAACCAAACACTAAGCCATCTATACTCGTACCTATAATAGTAGTGGGTATGATATAATTCTCTTTATGGGTCTGATCTATAGAAAAATCATGACCAGCACCACGGCCCTGTAAAGATATCATCGATCCATGAGCTGATCCACCCTGCAGCTATCAAAAATCCTATGTTTGACCAAAATTTCCATGACCTCAAACTCGGCCTGAAAATCTGGATGAACTTTAGTTCCAAGAATGTGGAGAAACTAGTGGTCCTACTACTAAACTAGGAGTCATAGTAGAACTCCTATCACCAGATGATGGTGATTAAATCTGAAAAAAAAAACTCTATAGATGACCCATCATTCCTATAGATCGGCACTCCATTAGGTAACTCAGGCAATGTGTCCTCGAATGCCCACCCTACCCGCACTGGTAGCACACCACCTGGCTACATGAAGAAGCATTCTGCCTATATTGATATTTGAACGTAGAATCATTGTGATGCATCCTACTGTCATTCCAAGGAATAAAAACTCAAGATGTCTAACCGACCTGGCTCACAGCTCCAGAAACCCTCATGTTTATCTGTTGGATCAGTGCCTGGTAGACTATTGAAGTTATGGATGTATACTTAAAGATGATCACATCAGATCGGATGACAAGCATGAGACCATCCAGAAACTTCCTAAATATAAATAACTCATCACCCACTGGAAAATCACTAAATATCTAGGAAGTGAGAAGAGTACTCCATAACTAACAATGTACCATACTCCAAACTCATGAAATCTAGGGCTCAATCGTCCCTCAATGTCTCTGGGTAGTTGAAATCATAGAAGGTATGCAAGAACTCCTCCCAAGCCATAACCTGATGGTGTCCTTCATGTGATATAACATCCCACCATATCTTGGATGAATCCCAAATAATGTACATGGATAGATACACCCTCATCTCTAGAGGACTCTATAGATGATCGAAGATCAACAACATGTCTTCTATACATGACTCTATAGGCTGAGGTCCTCCATCCCTTGAGTGTATGGGAGGATGCGACTACTAAAAACCCCACATCCAATCTACCTTAGTCGGGTATAGATGAGTTAGTCCCATTTAGGTCTAAATAAACCTCATGAAGCCATCTCAGAAATATGAAATGACCCTTGTAACCAGAATGACGGCTAGTGCCAAGATGGAATAAATATGAGGATTTGTTGGTAGTCCCTAATCTTCCATGTTCCGAGTCTAATCATTCACCTGCTTCTAGAGTACAACCAGAGTATGTCTCGGTGTCGTAACTCTGCAAGGTCAATAACACACTATAGATCATGATTATCAAGGACTGAAATTTAGAAGCACAATAAGGGAACAAGAAGGAGAAAAATAATCAAGTTTTTTAAAAGATGGAAACAAGGCGTGTATAAACCATACACAACATGTTCCCTTAATCTTCCACATGGGTGTGCACTTTTCCAAAACTGGTTGTGTAACCCCTACACACACAGAGTGTTCTTCCAAAGGAAACAATGTGTACTAGAATAACTTTTCATAGCTTGAGTTCCTCCAAAAGGTTAAACCACATAGTTCTCATATAATGGGACAACATGATGAGTTTTTTTTAGACATGGTGTGTAAAACTCATGTTTCAACCACCCGTTTCATTAGTCACACAGTTAAAGACACGGTTGTCTCTTTACAATGTGCTCATGCCAGAAACAGTGTGCACTGGAAGGATTTCACTCTCCCATGTCGTTAGTCACACACTTGGATATATGATCTCGATAACATGGTGTGTATGTATTGTACACGACATGTTCCATCAATGATTTTTCAACCCTGTGCCTCTTCCCAAACACACAGTCACACAGCTAAATACTACATGATGTGTACATATAGTACATGACATGTACTTATGAAAAAAATTTCCTTTCCAAATGGATGGATACATGGAGTGTATTAATTATTAAACATTGTGTATTCTAGTGTTTTCTAGAAAATAATCCTTATAAACTACACTGAAACCCCTAAAAACACTGAAACGAACATTAAAGTGTGAAATTTTGATCTGTTGGGGGTCGTACACCCCATGAATAAACTATTGGACTCATATACATGTATATACAGTGTATAACAGTGCTATAAACACATGATCCACCAAATTATGATCTATAAGGACCCATAAAAACTCAGAGACCAATGTCTGGAATTTATTCAAAAAAACCATAGATAATAAAATAACCAATCAAATAACAAGTATTCTATCAAGGAATCAATCACAACAAAATGTAAATCCAACAAAACATCTATCAAAACAACACGCAATCATTAATTCACCATTATTGGTATTACAAGAATGCATGACATGTGATCTGTAGAATGTTCGAATATGATTAATGAGTTGGAATACCCTCATCCCATCTGGTTTTAATAGAAATAGAACCTCAATAACACCAATGATAATAACACAAAACACGTGAATCACAGAAAGATGAAATAAAATAAACTTTAATAATTGAAAAACCACAATAATTGAAATATTTGACGCATGTTGGATTTTCCCTATACAAGGGCTAGATACTCCCAGGAACATCTTATTACCAACTACCTATTCATTCTTATCACTACTATAGGCTCCAAATAGTATGTCAAGAAGAAAATTATTCCTCTCATACCACTTGCATTGTCCCGGTTTCGGGTTCACCCCAGAGGATCCCCATACCCGGTGGATCACATGGCCTCAAGAATATTCCCCCTAACACAAGAGGCTAATGACTAGAAGCAGAGGCCATTGAAGTGATAGAGGGGAAACTATTCCATCGTTGGTTGAGTAAAATAATGGAAACAAATAGATAATAGTAAAGGAAGTAGTGATACCATATTATAAGTAAATAGTTGAAGAATGAACATAAATAAACAACTACAACACACACACACACACATATATATATAATGATTCATGTCACATGTATCTAAGAAAAAATTTCAAATAAGACACAATGATGGAATACAATACTAAACCAATGTACAAAAGAAAAAATATAAACAAATGCAATAGAATTGAAAGCCTCATCTTACACGCATGCTCTCTAGATCCACATCTGTCAAGTACCAAATGTAGAAGGGAAATTTCCCTTATCTATATCTGGATCATTATAATCTGTTTGGGCCCAAAATCATGACTCAAACATGATTGGAGATGAATCCAAGTATAAATACACCCAATGATATGTGCCTAACTATTAGTGAATATATATATATATATATCAATAAATTTAAAAAATGAAGTAATAAAAAAGGAGGTACTCAAAAGTATCCAAATCCTACAGTTCAAGATACATTCATTTACATTTAAAAATTATTCAACCAAACAATCCAAAAGAACCCTATGGGGAAGATCTCACATACTAACCACTCTATTTTAACTTATACAAAGACTCTCTGAGGAATCACTCCCCATCAATTCCCCACATGGTCCTGTAACTGTAATCTAGAGACTCTCTGAGGATGCACTCAACGTTCAATTACACATATTGTCTTGCAATGTGGATCTACATACACTTTGAGGGAGCACTCACATCCATCCCCCCCTATTGTATCGCAATGTGAAATATATAAAAACAATCTGGGGAATCCCTTAGCAACCATTCGACCTATGGACTAACTACACTAGGTTCTCACATCCCAGTGTAATACAATCTTGAACAAACATTATCCAATAGCCAATGTAAATATAAAATATCATTTCCCTAAAAAAATACAATTAATATAACAAGAATGTCATATAATAATGAATCTATCATAATATCAGTAAACATGGAAAGAAAAATATCCTAACACACAATTCTTGACCCAACAAAAAATATTAAACAAAACTAGGAAATCACATATATTCCATGTTAATTGACCATATTCAAAATCAAACACCCAAAATGAAGTAAATAAAGAATAGCATTCATTAATAGGGATCAATTCCTTAAACACTCAATACACTAAACTAGTTTATTGGGAAATTTTTTCACATATAAATCAATGAAATATACATAAAAGAACAAACCACCTACCTCGATGTTTTATAATCGATGTAGTTGAACCTCAATATTTGAATCTACCTAGAATATGGTAAATATACAAAAAAATAAAGAACTCATAACAAAGTATATCTAATGAAAAAGTATAAATCATGAGAAGAGTCTATAGATGATAAAAGGACTCACCGATGTGATTCAAATGTAATCTACGGTGTTCGATTCAAAACGCAGATGACTGATCATGGTTCGGTGAATGTTCAGAAATTCTCGTAACCCCTGGATGAGACGGGTTCAGAAGAAGTCATTTCTATAAATGAGATGCGACCCTGGTTTGATATAAAAAAAATACATAGTGTGTTA
Source organism: Viscum album (assembly GCA_963277665.1). Classification (NCBI taxonomy): domain Eukaryota; kingdom Viridiplantae; phylum Streptophyta; class Magnoliopsida; order Santalales; family Viscaceae; genus Viscum; species Viscum album. Next base: position 84,194,183 of record OY728151.1, on the reverse strand, counting down.
CCGGTGGATACACGATGTGTATAAGCATTTTCAGGGCCCCGTATTAGGAACTCTCAAGGTCACCTCACATGACCATGTACTCGGTAATTACATGACCATTGCTTTGCCACCTACGGCTACCCGGTACATGGCATGTACTCCTATGTACAAGGTGTGTACTCCAAAAATTTCCACAAACTCCAATTTTTCAAAAAAAAGACCAGAAATCAAATAACATATCTGAAATAAAGATATGGGTTCTTACAAACATCCCCCATAAAAAACATTTGTCCCTGGATTTCCATAACAATGTAGCGAAGAATAAGAACAATCCTAGAAAATCTCTGACCATAGTGATCACGCATTGGTTTCCCTCTCCCAAGTCTCTTCACGTACTCGCCCATGATTCCATATCATCCATACTATAGGAACATACCATCCAAGGGGAATAATCAAACTGTGATAAAAATTGTGGATAAGATTCTCCTAGAACGATTCATCCACCTCTAAGTCAACCTCCAAAGGTTGAAAAACCTGAGACATGTCTGATAAGTAATGTATTATGTGAGAAACATGGAAGGCTCCATACATAGCCTAATACCACAGAGTTAACTTCAACCAAGAGTAAACTGACACAACTCTCTCCAAAACCTCAAACGACCCAATGTATCTTGGTGAAAGAACACCCTATCTTCTAATAATCCTATGTGCCAATATCGATTTAAAAAATAGGAAAAAATGATATTCGACCTCTAACTGTAGAGGTCATATCCGTTGATCAGCATAAGACTTCTATCATGACAGTGCATTATATATCCTATTCAGAACCAACCTCACATTTTCTTTGGTGTTCTGGATAAGATGAGATCCCACCATAGATACCTCTCCTACTTTCATCCAATATAGGGGTGATCAACATTGACTACTATACAAAGCCACATAAGGTGAAATATAAATATTTTCTTGAAAACTATTATAGTAGGAAAACTCTACCATAGTGATGTCTTTCTCCTAAGAACCTAAAAAATATAGAACATGTAATCATAGAATGTCCTACAGAACCTGATTCGTGTGCTCGTACATGACATATCTCAAGGGATGGTAAGTTGTACTTAGTAGTACATTTATACCAAAATCCCTTTGATGTACCGGTTAGACCTGAGAAGATAAATGTGTGTCCCTTTCTGAAACAATGGAGTTAAAAACCCCAAGCAACCACACAATCTCTCGGTTGTGCAACCATCCATGATCATCAACACTGAAGGTTTATTTGATTGTAAAGAAGTGTGAAACCTTCTTGAGTCTTTCAGAGGCAAATAAAATGCATCATTCTCTCAAGGAGACCATGGTAATCCTATCAAATATTAAATCATGACATTAATCAACATCCACTCAAGAATGGGTAACTCCTACCAAAGGACTTGTAGTCGATGATTCTCTGCCTTCACCTAATGATTGTTGGAAAACCTAATCACAAAAACCGGAAACATATCTCTTCATACTAGGGCACCAACACTAACGGTGTAAATCTTGATACATCTTGGTGACAATAGGATGAACTCCCCAATGTAAGGAATAAATTTCCCAAGTCATCTCCTCATGATTATCTACTAACACCAATACATGCATATGATAATTAAATATCTCATCCTCACCTACGGTCCATCCAGGAATAGGGTCCTCTCCAGACACTCTCTCTCATATGAGAAGTCCTTCTAAATTGGATAGCACCCTCATTCTACTCGATTAATTATATTATACGTAACAAATACAGAAGAAAGAAATACATGTACCTTCTATTGTGCCCATCCAAATGCATTTTTGAGAGCAGTGACATAATTTTCCACTCACGAATGGCCTCTTTAACTACTTGTATCTATGTCCTCATGCTCAACGCATCAGCCTCAGTATTTCCATTCCCATGCGTGAAAAAATATCATTATTAATGGACTGGAGGTACTCAACCAACTTCACTACATAAAATTATGATAATTCTAAGTAGAGTTATACATGATACTTTTATGGTCATTGAATAAAAATATCTCCCAAAAATAATATATCCAACAACTTAAAGCATGAAAAACTACATCCAACTCATGATTGGGTGTTTGGAAATTCCTCTCATGTGCTATCAAATACTGAGACACGCACACTATGACTACTTCTCCCTAGATAACTACTACTCATATCCTGATACCTGATGAATCACAATAAACTATATAACACATTCTCAGTTCTATAAATACTAGTATCTATGTAGAGGTAAACCTCGGTTTCTACTTCTAAAAGAATGAATTGCAGGTATCTTTCCATAGGTACTTCATACCCTTCTTAGTTAGGAATTTTAGTGGTGCTTATATGTGTATAATGTCTTGTATAAAATGTCTGTTGTAACCAGCCAACACTAGAAATCTCTGTATCCAAAAGATGTACTTCAAATAATATGATGAAACTGATGTTCTCAAAGTCTACGAGTCTACAGATACTCTTATCTTTGAGATAACATGACCCAAGATGTGAATCTGGTCCATCCAAAAGTTCCATTTTGAGAGAATAGCATATAAATGATGCTCTCTCAGTGTACTCAATATGATCTCAAGTTTTATAGCATGGTTGTGTTGAGTGTTAGAGTATACCACAATATCTTCCATGAAAACCCCCAAGAAGGAGTACATGTATTGATGAAGCACTAGGATCATCAGTTTCATAAAAATTGTAGGCGCATTCATGAGATCAAATGGAATAACCACAAACTAATATAGACCACTCCTATTATGAAAGGTTGTAAGAGGATTATCTAATGGACTAACATGTAGATGATGATTACCAGATCTTAAGTCAATATTTGAGAACCCTCGGGCTTCAAAAACCTAATCAAGGAGATCATCAATCATCAGAAAAATATATTATTTTTTTACAGTCAGGTGGTTCAACTATTGATAATCGACACCATGTTTGAAGGTACCATCTACCATCTATGATAACAGGATATTTGAACCCCAAGGAGAAGTATTGGCTCATATGACACTCTTTGCATGTAACTCCTCTAACTGGTTCATGATCTCTTGTAACTCTGGTGTATCCATCCAATAAAGAGGAATGGGAACCAACACTTTTCCTAGAACAAGATCAATAGAATAGTCTACAATTCTCTATGGAGAATACCCTGAAAATTACTCTAGAAATAAATCTATGTAATGATTCAATATAGGAGGAATGTCTTTCTTAGAATTCCACTGGACATCCAGATAAAAACTAGAAACCAGGGATGTAACTCCTCCCATCCCATGATACCCAACTCCTTCTCTGCTCACTTGGACATCCCATTCGTCATTTTGTAGAAACAAACCACACTATAGTGATGTGAAGCCCACCGTATGATGATAGAAATAGACAAATACATGGAATAAATCAAAATAGTCCATTCCAAGAATTAAATCCTACCAGATCATCTCCAAGACATAAAGGTCCATAAAGAGGTGACACCCACAAACCTCAAGATTTCACTAATTGCACTGGAGTACACTTTTTGTTATAATCCCTAATGGAGTGTCTAGCATCATACATCAGTAGAGGTAAATATAAAGAACCCAAGGCTCACCATCACAACAAAAAATAAGAAACTATGGGAAACCCCTATATCGAAAACTAAAAAATCTAAAACCGATGAAACTATAATAAAAAAACTAACTATAAATTGTCTGATATTCTAATATTGATTTCATTCACTATATAAAATGATTTACCTACTCCACATCCTATTGTGGATGCCAGTGATCTTAAATCCTGATCCATCTTACTATTGTCAAATACCCTACGTCTGACCACTATATCCACAATCTCCATCTCTGGTTGAATTGCCAGATGAACACTAGTTTCAAAACTGAGGAGAAACTGCTGGTCCTACACATGAATGTGGAGTCATATCAGAACTCCAATATCCAACTATAGGTAAGAAAATCAGACAAAAACACTGAAGATGTTCCATCATGCTACATGATCGACACCCACTTTGGTCTCTCATGCAATGTGGCATCATATGATCACTATTCCTGCACATGTATCACACCACCTAGCTACCTGAAAAAACATTCATCCAATTTGGATCTCCATATGTAGACTCAATTCATCACTTCTTGATGTTAATTAGAGGAATAAAAACTCTCAATTCCTAACTTCCCTATCTCATAGCTCTAGAATCCATCAGGTTGCTCTATCTGATCAGCACCTAGTTGACTATTTAAGTGATGGAAGTCGACCTGAATATGTTCACCTAAAATCAGATGGAATTCTTGAGAACATCCTCAATCTTACTCAGCATAAATAACTAATCACCCTATAATGGGTGTGAAGCACTGCAGTTCTATCATGCATTAAGAGTACTCCATAACTGAAAAAGGTCCCCACTCTAAACTCATGAAATCATGAGCTCGGTCAGCCCTCAAATTCTCCTGGTAGAAGTAATCATTGATTTGACACTGTAACTCATCCAAATACCTAACCTGATGGAATCTTGACTGTGATATCGCATCCCACCATATCTTGGAGGAATCCTGAAGCACGTACGTAGAGAGCCTCACCAACCTCTCTAGAGGTGTATCTAGATGATCAAATATTGACAGTATGGAGTCTAACCACGACACTACACCTTAAGGTCCTCTATCCCTTTAGAAGGTGGGACAATGAAGCTTCTAAAAAAACTGTGTCAACTATGCCATATATGGGGCAGGCTGTGGTGCTACCCAGATGGTCTTGTTAAACCTCATGAAGTCGTCCCTAAACTGTGCATCGGAACTGGTAATCAGAATGAATGTTGGTGCCAATATGCTCAAGAGAGGAGGATCTTCTGGTAGTCCCTAATATACCATGTTCAGTGTCTAATCGTTTCCCTGTATTTGGAATTCAAATGATATTTGTATCAATGGAATAAATATACATGTTCAAGCACACACCTTAGATAAAGATTGTCAAGGACTGAAAATTATATGATAAATAAGGGAATAGGAGAAATAAAAATATTCAATTTTTTCAAAACATGGATATACAGTGTGTATAACCCCTACACAACATGTTACCTTAAGCCTTCACATGGAAGTCTAATTCTTCCGACACTGGTTGTGTAACCCCTATACACACGACTTGTCCTTCAAAAGGACATGACATGTACTTGAATCACTTTCCCCTACTTGAGTTCCACCACACAGTTAAACCACACATTTCTCATTGAACAATACTACATGATGTCTATATTCATGAAATGGCATGTAACACATAAGATTCTACTTCCCATGTCATTAGTGACACAGTCAGAGATGGGGTTGACCCTACACAGTGTGTTTATGCCAGAAATGGTGTGTACTAGATGTATTTTACTGACATGTGTCATTAGTCACACAAACAGATACATGGTCTCTACAACAAGGTGTGTACATATGGTACATGACATGTTCCATCCAAAAATTTTCAACTTCGTGCCTCTATACACACAGACAACAACATTGTTTAAGCCTATTGGACATGTACATATAGTACACGAAGTGTAATTAAGAATAATAGTTTATTTCTTGAATGGAAGGATACATGGAATGTATTCATCATTACACACTATGTATTCTTTGTTCTTCATAACAATATGCCTCAAAAACTACTCTAGAAACCATAAAAACACTTAAACAAACCATAAAGTGAAAATTTCCTATCCTTGGGGTCCCATACACCCTATGAATCAAAGTGTGGAATCATATAAATGTATGTCACAATGTATAAAAATGAAATCAAACACCGGATCTAACAAATTTCGATCCATGAGGTCCCCCAACACCTCAGGGAGTAATGTTTGTTGTTCCTTCAAATGAAACCATACAAAATCCAAAACCCTAAACAATAGATGGTATTATATCAAGTCATTTATCACCAAAACATATATATCTAGTAGAACATCTATCAAAACAATATGAAATTGATAATTCAACTAAATTTCATGAACATAATGCATGACATGTGATATCTAGTATGTGCCTATATGATGTATGAGATGGAAAACCCTTATCTCATCATATTTTAATAGAAATATAACTTTAATAACTCCAATAATAACAACATAAAACATGTGAATCACCCAACGGTGAAATCAAATCAACTGCATATTTGAAAAACTGGAATCATTGCAATATTCGAGGAATATTGGCATGTCCTTATAAACAGATTAGCTACACTACGGAAATACTTATTAACAACTACCTATTATTTCCAATATTTGTCTATAGGCTCTAAAAAGTAAGTTACAAATAAAAAAGATTCCTCTGATACAATTTCATAACATCTCAGTTCCGGGTTCCACCCAGATGTGCCCCATACCTGGTTAGTCACATGGACTAAAGCACTTTTCCCCAAACAGCAGAGGCTACTGAATAGTAGGGAGAGACATTGGTGTGATAGTGGGGAAAATAAGACCTCATTGTAATAGTAACGTAGTTGAAACAAATAGATAATAGTAGTGCATCTAGTAATACCATTCAACAAGAAATCATCTATATACTATAAATAAATAAACAACTGTATCATTTATATAAATAATCATGCATGTCAAAAGTATTTTGGAAATTATCCAAAAAAGTCAAAATGCTGGAAAACTATACAAAACCAAAATATAATGGATAAAATGTAGGCAACTCCAACAACATCACAAAAAATTATCTTGGTCCAATTCTCTCCCACTCCGCATTAATCATGTACCTGAAATAGATGGTAGTTTTCCCTTTATCTATACTTGAAAGATTATAATATGTTTGGGCCAAAAAGCATGACCCAAACATGGTGTGAGGAGAATCCCATTTGGAAACCACCCAATGATATATGCATAACTTTCAGTGAATATATATATATATATAATTCAATATACAAAATGATGTAATAATCTAATAAGTACTTAATATTAACCAAATCATATAGATTGAACTACATTCACTTACATTTATAAATAATTCATCCAAAAAGTTAAAAGTAACCATTTGGGAAAGACTCACATACTAATCCATCTGGTTTAATATAGACAAAGACGCTCTGAGGAATCACTCACTATCAATTACCCATGTGGTCTCATAATGGTAAACTATATCTTCTATGAAGAAGCACTCAATGTCTAATTCCCCATGTGGTCCTGCAACATGGAACTACAAACACATTGAGGGAACAGTGACGTCTATCCCCCCTATCGTATCACAAATTCAAAAGTATAAGAGACACTCTGTGGATGCCCTCAACATCCATTCCCCCTTAGTCTTACTAAACAAGGATCTCACATCTCTAAGTAATAAAATTGTGCACAAATGATATCCAATAGCCAAAGTAAATCAAAAATACTACACAGATAATCAACTATAATTTATATAAGAAGAATGTCATATACTTATCACTCCATCTAAATAGCACTAGGCATGGAAAGGAAAACAACCTAATAGGCAATTCTAGAACCAATGACCATTATCAAACAAACATGGGAAAAAATATCCATAGAAAGGTAATAAACACTATTCATAATAAAGATACTATCTAAAAAAAGCATAATATAAATTAATTTTGTTAAATTCCTTAAACATGAAATACCCTAAACTATGGTATTTGGTACTTCTTCCACATATAACACAATGTAATACATGGAAAGGCACAAACCACCAACCCTGATGTCTTCAGATCGATATAATTGAACTTCAGCCTTTGATTCGATATATAACATAGTAGATCTACAAAACTCTATTAAAAATCAACAAAATGATATCTCAAAAATGTGGAGAAATCAATATAAGAGGATCTAGAATAAGGAAGAACTCACCAATTTGATTCTAATGACATCGATGGTGTTCGATTTAGACCACAGATAACTGATCAGTGTCTCAGAGAAAGTTCGGTGATTTTCATCACTCCAAGACAAGATGGGTTCAGAAGAAGTAATTTCTGTAAATGAGATGTCACCGCAGTCTGATATTACAATTAATAATAAAAATACACTACGTCTTTTCTGAGGATACACGGTGTGTATATTCCTTTATCGGGTCGTAATTTAGGATGTATTTAGGTCGCCACACATGTCCATGTACTCGGCCATTACACGGCTAGTACACGGCTACCCACATCAACCTAGTACAAAGCGTGTATACCTAATTACATGGTGTGTACTCCTAAAATTTTACGAAACTCCTCTTTTTCAAAAAAACACCAAAAATCAAGATCCATACCACAAATGAATATATATGTTCTTATGATTTGAAATATAGTGAATTCATTTTATATAATTATCATGATTATATTTTTCATAATCTTCTTTTTACTATTCTTAACTGTAAATATAAAGCCTATGAGATTATAGACATATAATATTTTAATAATGTTACACAGTTAATTTAATCTCATTGTTTCATGAAACAAAAGAAATTGATCAAATAAATAAATAAAAAAAACATTTCATTATTATCTTAGGGTGTTTGAATATCATTATATTTAAATTATAGGAATTGTGAGTTCATACATAAAATCATTTAGATTTGATTAAAGAATGAACATCAAATTAAAATTGACCGGAAAAGGTCTATTACATTGAGAGGGTTGTTTTAAAAGTCTAGAATGAGCTTACTATGAAATTAATAGCATCAATGGAGGAATATTAAGATAGATAATGAATGTAAATTCTTTTTAAAGGGTTTTTAGTTAATAATACTGAGAGTTTGTGTGGGTGTTTGTCTAGAAAGGGAGGGGAATCATTACTAAATTCATAAACAAGGGTTTACACTCTATATAATAAAATAATCCACACAAAAAATACTACCATGGTTTTTAAAAAGTATTTCTTCAAATATATAGGGTATTTTAACATTTTTTTAATTCCATTATCCCATAATTATAGTATAATAACATTGATGATGTGGATTTGAGTAATATTTATAAGGAATTTTTGTTAATACATTAATATTGAATATTGGTTTTAGAGGATTATTTTATCATTTTAATAATTATCAAATAGATAAAAAAAAATTATTTTTAAATTTGGTAATCATTATTTGGTTGTGGGTTTAATTTATAGGATTTATTACATCACATGTGGGATATTATATCATTATAATACTAGCTGTATATTTATATAATATTTAATTTTTACACAAAAATTATGATTGCCCCAAAAAATATATATATAAATCTCTATAGGTTATATTCAACAAGCCGAATTGAGAAATGATATTCAATTTAAAAAAATTATTTTTGTAAATATGATATTATGATTAAAAAACAATATTTAATGGAATGTACATATTTTTACAACAATAACAACATTGTAACCCTTATAAAAATTACATTTTACTTCATTAAATTATAATATTATTTAAATTTAAATAAATACTATGTAAAACAATATTATATTAAAAAATTATTCCAATAAATCTTTTCATTAATGAAAATACTATTATAATTGAAACTACATATTTCTCAAATGATATTTGTGTTTCTGTGTTTCAAAATCATATATTTTATGTCAATATTCAATAACATATAAAATAATTATATAAATAGAATAATAGAATCATTATATTTTTAAAAATCAAATATGAAAATTCAAAAGGCTTATGTCTATATAGATAACATCTTTTAACACCAGTATATTACCAAATGTTATGGTGTACAATGGATGTACTTTCTTAGGATGGTTTAATTAACATGGTTTGGTCAATGTTCATGATATGTATGAAATTATAAAATAAATTTTTATGGATCCCTAGTTTTTGAATTTTAGAATAATATTGGTCATGGGTAAATCAAAATGAGTTTATCTCCCTCATCAACATTAATAAATGGCACTTAATGTGTATAATCCTTCTAGAAAAGACCATCATTTCATTTGACTATCATTTAACATCATGATAATCCAAAATATAAAAATCATAATTTTAATAGTAAAATTGGTATATGATCAATATTTATGATGATAAAAAATTATTTCATTATAATAAAACATAATTTACAATGATCAAGAAAAATAGTACATTTTCTCAATAACTAAATTTATTAATTATACATCTAATAAAATATGGATTTCTATTTATGATTGTTCATGTTATTTTATGATTAATATGTTCCGAATTTTTCAACAGAAAAATTCCATTCATTTATTAATATAAATGAGGGTATTCATCTTCATTTTCCACTTCTGTTTCACTTGATTCTTCCTCAAACATTTGGATTCCCTAGAAGACACTGCATATGTGAGTTGTCTTGTTTTGTATGACATTATTTCTATATTATTTGATATTTACTGGACAGACCCTATATGATTTTTTTTTAAATTTACCATATACTAAATAAGTATTTGTTAGGGGTTGGTATGTTTTTCCTATATAAGGATAGATAAAACACATCCTTCTATTTTCGTTTGGTTAGCTGAGATTTCTAATCAATGAGATAAAACTATAATATAATCAATTATATTAAATGGGATCATGTATCTCTGGATATTCGTTCCATACTTCCCAAACCTCAAGAATTTCTCCAATTGTAATATATGAAAGAACACTTTATCTCATATTTCAAAATCATGATCTCATTATCTATTTTTTCCAAGATTTACAATAATATTTAGTCATATATAATATGATATTTACTTGATTGAACCATCTCTATCATATCATATTAAATATTAAGTTCCAACAGCTTCCACTATGAAACATCATCCTAGTTTTTTAGAGTCTAAAACCTATTCCCATAGAGAGCCTCATAAGGTTCAATTTTAATTAGTAAATGGAAATGTTTTATAAAATGAATCAAGTTGGTGAATTTTCCAATCCAAATATCCATGTAATTCCACTAAATTTTTTTAGTATATTCGATAGAGAACACATTTTTCGATAAAAATGACCGTATGTTTGAGGTTGATATGTTATACTGAATGTCTCATCTCTATCCAATTATTTCTAAAGGATTCTACAAAACCTCACGGTTAACACTAATATTGATTAAATACAATAGATATTAGTTACATAGTATTTATTATAAAAAACTTATATATATCATGGATATTTGGTCAAGGGGTAAATAATTTGTAATACTAGTGAAATGTGACGAATTAGTAAAAAAATTAACAACCACACTAACATAATTATTTACATTAGTTGTCCATGGGATCCCTAATATGAAATTAGTGGTTTGGTTTGCCCACATCCATTATTGATGGCTGCATCAATCACTAGTAATTTTGTGGTTATTTCATTACATTTTTTGATAAAAATAATGGAGATGTAAATTTTTTAATATTAAATATCATGTTACCCCACTATATCTTTTTAATTATATTTCTATACAAATATGTTATTCTGAGGTGAATTAAAATGTATTATCAATGATAATAATCAAAATTTTCCGTATTCAGCTCTGGTTTTTATGGTACACATAATCATGCCCCAAAATATATAAATTGGTTTTTAGAAATGTTAAGAAATTTAATATTCTCTATCTTCTTTTTCTCTTCACAATAATATTAAAAATCCATGTTCTTATATTAAATAAATATTTATATATTATTTCAGAAATATAGAATGAATTTACAATTATGTTTCCCATGTTGGTCCACTGCAAGTCCAAGATGATTGGATACCTCTTAATATTCATCTTGGATAGGGTTACCATATAATTTTTACTCATAGTATGACGACATTTTTTTCAATATAATATAATAGTAATTTATAGATATATAATATTCTTTGATCGTCATTATCCACATGTGTTTTTGACTATTTTTTTATTTTTGTATTTATATATACCTAAGAAATATATAACCTAAATATATGTAACACTACTTACCATATAAATATTTTAACTGAATCATTTATGTGAATATCATTACAGTAAATTATAGATAATGGGTTTAGTAGTTCTAATCACGGATTTTTAATCAGCAGAAATTATAGGATACACCATTTTCTTCTTGCATGGGTTCAAAATATTATAATTTTTTTGAATCATCACTATTAATTGTAAATCCTCCCCTACATGAGTGTATTAGACCACATGTGTAGTGATTAGAATTATCGATAACTATTTAATGGATTCCTTGAATTCATCAATCTAGTAAAATTAAACCACCTTTTACGTAAGATTTGTTAGTAATCTTGAAAATCATTACAATATTCTAAAAAATTGATAATAAGAACCCAGTAAAACATTGTAACTATATAGTTTTTACATATATGTTGGTATAGCCAAAACATAAATTTCAAATATTAATTAATGATTAATATATATCCATTTATTTGTGATATCAACCTGGATGAAGTATCCATGCTCTATTAAAAAAATAAAATTTATTTTACTTCACAAATAACACTAAAATTCTCATTATATTTTCTATAAAAGTAAAATGGTTCCCATGTTAACCACTTATTTTTAAGTAGAAAATAATTTCATCTATAAATAATAATATGAATTTATCACAGTAATCCCCAAAAGAAATATTCATTATGTTAATTAAATATTCTAGAGATTTCATCAGTCCAAATGGAATCCCTATGATTTCATAGGGTCTATACATTGTATGATAAGAATTATTTGAGGTATCACCATTATTCACTATAACTAGATAATATCTAGACTGGAGACCATCTATTGTTAAGTAATAGGGTCCAAATATCTGATCAAATGGGTCATCGATATATAGATGATAACTCTTGTTCTTTATTAGGATATTTTTATGTCAATGATAAGTATTGCATTGATAAATTAACAGATCATCCATCTTCAAAATAGTGTATAGAATGACATGGTGAAGTACTAAGGGAAGACATCCTTCATAATTATTTTCATATAGTTTCTTATTCATCTCATAATGTTGAATAGTGGACACACTATATGGATACATTGATATTGGAATAGATCATTGTATAGGTTGTATTGAGATCTCAACCTCTTAGATTTTCTCTAACATAATCAATTTATATGGAAATAAATTATTTTATTCACTCACAATAGTAATGTATTCTTGAATCATATTTCCCTCCAACATAATTTATAAGATAGATACACATTATCACAATTCAATAATATTAAGCCTTGATATGATGATTTTAATGGAGATTCATCCACATAATGATACATGTAAAGAATCTTATGGCGGTTTACAATAGGTAATGTTGTTTTTTTTAAATTAATGTTGGAAATATACAAGGATAATACCTACCCAAACTAACATAGTATTCTTATAAATTTAGTATGACTTGTTTCATATAAATGTTAACTTGAAAATACTAATATAGGGGAGTAATGTTCATGTGTTTTAGTATTTTATTTTTTTTCATCACCAAAAACTTATCATCCCCGATTTTAGGTGGTACTTAAATAATTCTACTAAACACTTACTCTATGAGTTAATTCATAGATCATAAATAATATAGTATGTCATCTATCCATGAAAGAAAAACTAGCATACATGAAAACACAAAATTACCAGTATCCACCTAAGAATTTGTAATGGAATAATCTCACTCTTTCTCTTTAGTCCGTAGAGGATATTGTTATTAATTATCATAGAAAATTGTAGTCTTAGAGAATTGGTTCACACAGTTTCCCAAATACTTTTTTCTGAAACATTGAACAAATTTATTTGGGTCGACTGTTGATTTACTTCTTCAATCACATTGGTGGGTAATTTTAATATTCCATGACATGGAAACATCCCTTTCATCCCAAACATAAACAATTTCCTATTACAAAACAAATTATGGGATGCCTCTACACTCACTAGTGGTAAGATGTATATTTGAAATTACTACACATGATATATTTGTGATTATAATTATAAGAAATTATCACCTTTTTTTTCCTGACCCATGAGATCATTGAGATTCACTATTTTCAACATTGAAATTGAGTCCACCTTAGACAATATATTTATTGAAAAAAAAGTATTATATCACAAAAAAATATCATAGTTTTATTTTTACATACTGAAGAGGCTGTAAATTTTATTTTATAGGGAAATAAGAAATATTTATGTGATTCATTTATGTCTTTTCATGTTCACCATTCATATTCTTATGGATTCATCATCCCATTTCTCAATACCATGTGAATTACTCTATTTTTAATGCCTTTTAATTTTAGAAAAATACTTATTAAAAAATATATAGAGTAACCAAATCCAATTATGAATATTTATGGATGGGGTAGATATTTTTAGTGAATTTATTAAATTTTTACACTATTTAAGGGATCCTAATATGCACTAAAATTATGAGGTTATTTTAACATAATGGATTCAATTGAAACTTGACCATTCTAAATAATATCTGGGGGTTCTCCCTATATCCTGATTCTTTTTAAAAATTTATATTCTAATGTATTTATTGTTATATTCATCATGATAGTTACTCCCATAATGCTATTAATCACGTTTTACAGGTAATTTCATTTACCGTAATCATGGTTGTTGACTAGATTGGTTATATTTCGCAACTTTTAATAAATTAAGGAAATATTAGGAATGAGGCTTTTCAATCAATTACACACATAAATGGTTATCGATGAGAATATAAGTGATAACTAATAATTAAATCACATTTATAAAATATTGATTTCTACATTTATAATCTATATTATCCATGGATTTTCATATAACCTAAAAATTCAATGGATTTTTTACATAATAATATTTTTTATGGTACTTAATAATTTAGGAATGAATATCCGATGAGAGTGTCAAACCAAGTGTTTACCATGGTCTCTTTTATATTAACTAGGTGATGATTGAATTATTTCAAAATGCACCATTTTAAGTGTTATTACACATATGTATAAAAATGATATTTCCAAATCCAATTACGGTATAAAAATATGGAAAAAAATCATGGAAGTCACTCACTATATAATTTACAAATATTTATAGATGTTTGATTATTTTTTCCCTATGTCATTCACTATGTATTTATAATTCCAATAAAGAAATTACTAGACCATCCTATGATACTATCTTTGCGAGACCATATATTTTATAAAATTATTTAAATATTTATTAAATAATGTAAATTATAATAAAAACCCACAATATTGATACTACTGGTGTCTTTGGTAAATTAGGTATAATGAAAAAAACATCGAGACAATGAAATTACAATAAAAAATTTTAGATTAATATAAAATTTCCCTAAAATTACAAAAATCAATCAGTTTCCCTAGGGATGTATACATGAATGAGGTGAATTATAAAACATGGTAAGAGAATAAGAAAATAATTATATTTTTAAATAAATACATTTGATTCAAGAGGCACATCATGGTGACATAATGTGTATGATAAACATAAAAGTGAATATTGATTAATGATTTAATAAGATACAATCAATGAAATATAAGGATGTAAGAACAATATAAGACATGAAATCATAAGCATAAGTCAAGTCTAATCACCGATACATGAAAACATAGTGTTCTTAGGATAACACTCAGTTCATTATATATGGTTTCTCATGAGATAATATTATTAGCCAATGCCTAGGAGGGATATATAATTCTAATTGCACATATTATATTAATGAGATGTACACTCATTTATATGAAAAATAGATCTTACAAAATAATAATATATTTAATTACCATTAATATTGTAATTATGGAGTATGTGTTATATATATATAAAGGCTAAATAATTGAATTATAGTTATATCATGGTGAGTAAAATTTATTGGATATGGGGATGGGTATTCAAAATAAAAATACTTGGATTTGAAAATCAGATCCTATTTTTGAATGAAAAACTGGAGAAAATAAATGTAAAATTATTGGTTTAATGAGAGTAAAAGGAAATTTCGATGTACTTGGGAATCAGAGAAAAATTAATGTGATGTTACAAAACACATTACAACATGATATTTATTAAATAAAAAATATTAGTAAGAAATTAGAATGTAATGAAATGGAAATGGAGAGATTCCATTTCCATCAGAGGGAACATATTTAAGCTTAATAATATCTTCTTCATATCTTGATAACCCATTGGGAAGGACCTAAAGTAGTAGTGGTGATAAAAATTTTGATAAATTGGTTTTGAGTAAAAATGAGTGGGACAATGGGAGGATAATTATAGAAAAATAGAGGATAATTAATTATTAATTTCAAAATATAGGATGTGAAATATATAAAATAAATTAATCAAAACCTGAAAAATTACTATATATTTCAATATGGATTCTACAAAAGTGTAATTTTGTTAATTAATTTATACTTTAAAAAATATATTTTACTAAAATAGTACTATTTTGTGATGTCTAAGTGATATATATAAATAAATAACAGATTTCAAAATAGTAAAAACTAATATTGATTTTGAAGTATTCATTAATGGTTCATAAAAATTATTAACTTAATTAAAACACACATTACATAAATTATAATATTTATATTTTCTCAATGCTGAATTTTATGTAATTTATTACATAACTTTTGGGTTATTATGGTATCAAAATAGATACAATATTTTTAAACTCTAATTAATTATTACCAAAAAATTTGATTGTCCTTGATAATTATGAAAAAGTAACAATTTCATAATAAATATTTGACTACCATAACTAATACTACATAATTTTTAAAAATAAAATTTTAGTTTCTTCTTATTAATTATTTTAAATTTTTTAATCATTTATAATATAATACTACAATAGAAAAAATATAGTCAATTTTTCCTCAAGTAAATGAGTCATTAATTTTACAAATTATTTTATGGATTCCAACCATATTGTGGATTCCCATTCTGAAATTGATATAATGGTGGTGAGCCCCATGTAGTCAATCATGACCATTGAATTCTAATCATTAGTTATTGTTGTTTTGAATGCACATTTTGATATTAAAATCCATATTTGTAGCCCCATTTTGTAATGCAATTTTATTATTTTTACTATAATTTTATATGTCCAGGTCATGTCAGATACCAAAAATTATAGAAAGAATCATTATTTTTTTCAATGAAAATATATTAACTCATAGTGCTTGGGTATATATATGTAAATTTTTATTACACTGGGGTATTCTATAAGGTCAAAGTTTGTGTTGATGGTACATCTGTGGGGTGGATCAAAGAACATGGTTTGGGTTTTGGTCTCAATAAGCATGAACATCCATTTAATTTTCTTTTTAGATCTATAGTTTTAAAATCTTACCTTGGTCTTGTTAAAAGAAAAATCACAATAATTCTATATTCAATTGATGTTCTGATAAATGGGCTTCCTTGGGTATGATTATACATGTCAAGGTAATCACCTCATTCTTCTATTAATATTTGACTTAATCTTATATTATAACATTCATATATTAGTGATCACTGTATAATAGATATATTATAAATAGTTACGAGGCATTAGGATGTGTTAAATACAATAGGATATAATTTACAACAATCCCAAATGAAAAAAATAGTTCCTCTATTTTCCATTAATACATTTAATAATAATGAATTTATTCAAAAATCATATATTATTTATTAGATTTCATGTTGTTAAATGTTTTCTTAAAAAGTTATTCATGTCATCAATCCATGATACTTGAAAATTCAAAAAAAATTTAAATATACGTGGTACTTATAAAAATTGAGTTAATTTCCATGTAAAATTTTCTAATTTTGAATTTCCCTACAATTTTCAACATTTATCAATCATTAAAATTATCCAATTTTCATGTTTAGAGGAATTTGATGTTGATATAGATTAAATTAATTAATTGAGGGTAGTTTAGTTCAAAATTCTCTTCCTTATTCTAATTTTTAAAAATAAATCCTATATAAATATTATATTGTAAATATCAACATGTATTTTTATATTTAAATATGACATTATATAAATAATATAAAACTAATATTTATTATAAGTTTGATCAGAATAAATTGTAATAGAATTATGCAAAATTTTCATGTTAGACAATCAATTTTTCTAAATTAAAATCATTTTTTTTCAATAAACACCCCATCTTATCTACAAAATAATTTATATACATTGGAATATATTCTATTATTGTAACATTACATTATTAAAAAAAATTTATTTCATATTTTTTTTTGAAATGTTTAACCCTCTTTTTTTGAAATGAATCCATTCAAAATTAATTTATATGATATTTAATTAATTTTTTAGAAGGATATGGTTGACCATTATCAAACATAGACATGTAAATTGATTGAATATTTTTATATCATTCATCCATTTTTACTCAATATAAAAAAATGTTACTATTTTACAAAGTTTCAATGATCATCAATTTGGAATATGGATAATATTATAAAAAACATCTCAGATGATGCATTTCGAATATTTGTTCTTATATATCATGGTATATATTATTTCAATAATGTTTTTTTCCTATCATAAAATGCACTCTTTTTTTAGAATTGTGTGAAATTTCAATGTCCAATATTTTCCCCTATAATATTTTTAAATAGTATATGGGATTATTTTAAAACTAGGCATAAAGACAACATGTGATCTTCATGCACAGTGTGCCTGAAACAATTGATTGAAAAATATTAAACATTAAATTGCACGTGAAATTAGTTTTTAAAATAATGTTGAATGACATACATATGGGTGCAGATATCATAAATATGAGGTAACTGTTGTGTTTAGAGTATCATGTTTACCCTAGGTGTAATCTAACATATGTCTTAATGGGTAAACTGTGAAAAGTAGTTTCCAGAAACAATAAGAATAAATATATTTTAATAAAATAAAATATTTGACTCAATGAAGTTTTTTTATGTAAAACATGTAAGGAAATTTAGGGTTATAAATAGATACCTTGAATTCCAATGAGGAATGGTGAGGAACCCACTCAGAAAATGATGATGAAGAATCAAAAAGATCAATGATAGTTTCGCTAATGGAGTTGGTGGATCTTGTCAACGATGGAAACGCAACTATTCTCCATCAATGATCGATCTAAACTCTACATAGGATTTATGTTTTATGATTTTCCATCTTGTTGTTAATCTATGATGAATGTTGATCAATTCAAATAAAAAAGAAATGATATGCACGTCATTTATTGAATTAAATTATATGGAGTTATTATTCTTTAGTCATACTTCTAATGAGAATGAATCAAGGCCAACACAATCAAATTAAGAGGTTCGTTTCTTGGGCGTTATTATTGTTTTCATTCCCCATTCTTAGCGTTCTTCGTTGTTGGGCCCCCATGGACATGGGACAACATTAAAAGGTGGATTTGAGCATGGGAAGACCTCCTGATTTGAGGATAATCAACATCAAAGGCAGGATCATTAATGATTACGAACCATGAAATCGGGATCTGTAACCATTAGAAATTTGGGCACCGAACGTGACCTGTGGTTCTACGGAAGGGTCCCCTAGAGCAGGTCTGATGTTGGGGTTTGGTGAGGCAAAGAAGAAGTGTTTAGGTAGAAGGATGAATCATGTGGAAGTCTAGAGCTGTGGATGGACATGACGTTGGTCAGAGGCGGCAATGTGGCATGTAGAGCCAGTGGAGCCATGTGCACATGATGATGAAACAACATGGGAACTGTGGGAAATGATGGATGGAGCAGGCCACCGGAGGTGACAGAATGTAAGGGGACTATAGGATGAGGAAGTTGGAGTGGGAAATTAGAGGTGTCAAATCTCATGGAATCTATGGGACATGACAATGCCATAGGGTGAGGTGGGCCAGAAAGGCCATGTGGGAGGCCAGGCGGTCCGAGTGAGCAGCAAAGGTAGGCCGGTACCTAGAAGGTCATACATTCTGGACTAGGGAACCGAGGCATGATAGGTTACATAACAGGAGGATCTATATCGATCCAAAAATGATTTTCTAGGACGGTACTAGATGGAAGGAATAGGTCGGGATGGATCAGACCCAAACCAAACCCAGGTCAAACTATTTCACTAAAATGACGATAACATTCAAATAGAGAGTTTGTTTGACAAATCGTTAATGGATTTGAGACACTTGTGATGAGATGAACCTTATGATACCAATGGTGGGTTTTAACTAGGATATAATCTAAGTTATGTAGAAACTATACATTGGATGTACCGGGGGTCAAGTGGGAACATTGGGTGTGAATACTAATCTCCACTTTCCTTCTCTTTTCTAGGTTAATTTATTCACTCATCCATGATATGTTGGATGAGTTTTATAAGGATTTTTTCCCTTTATAATTACCTTTTATTTTTGATATTGATTCCTACTCATATAAATATGATCACTTCATATGTACACCCATGAAAGAGTTGTTGGGATAAATCAAGAGGCCCAGAGTGGATTTTAAACTACTTCATTGTTACCTACGTATAGTTTTTAGTATTGATGTGACCAACTACCATGGGTGTAAATATATTACACCGTAGGTTAATCTAGGTTGATTTGTTTGAATCACCCCATGGACCTGACAATGATATTTATCATATATATCATATCTCTCATTAGATCATCCAATATATCTCTCTATCATGAATGTTTTCGTTGAAAAGTACTTCTCAGATGGATTTCATCAGTGTTATCAAACTCAAGTTTGTGTTTTCCCAGATGTGTGATTCCTATAATTTTTGAATAGAACTATTAGTGTTGATATCGTGTGGTTATTACTAAACCTAGACTTTTTTGTATGGTTTGAGAATATTTGGATGTTCTTATTATATGCTGTAGACATATAATTTTGTAGAGATTTATGTAAATTCCCTTTGTTTATTACTTTGTGGTTTCGGGGTATCCTAATGTGTATGGATAGAATAAACCCTTCATGGGAATCCACCACCAATTTCATGTCTTTTGAAGATGATCAACCTATTGATAGAGTATAAGGATGTCCCATATTGGTCAAAGTCTAGAGAGATTAGGTTGGCCACGTGTTCCTACAACATCAAACAACAGTTCCAGCACCTGGCCTTCAGGTTCGATCACATAGTTGTTTCTACGGATGTGTGTTAGGAATTTTTTTCCAATATTCATTATTCATTGTATTTAATTTCTTCCTAGTTTACCTTTCAATAATTTACATATATCTCTTACTCTAGTTGGGTTATATTGGTCTTCATGCATTTGTTTCATAGTGGGGTTTACTTTTCAGCAGTATGGGCTCGGAGATGTGTTCATGCGTACATGTACTACGTAAATCCCTCCCAAGATAGTGATATTACTACTTAGTGCCACCCACCACTCCCTATCCAATTAGAGGATAACTTGGGGAGTAGTCACCCAGACCGCACTGGGACCAGTCATGATAGAGTGGCATCAAATATGGTCGGTTCTACCTTAGAATGGGGAGTCTATGATATTGTTTTGGGGAAATGATATTAATTTTTTGAGTTCATATTTTATGGAATTGACTCTAGTATTGGTGCGGTGGGAAACATATCCATAATATAAAACTATGATAACATGATTTTCGAGTTCAAACATGGGAACACTGGTTACCAGGAGAACAATGGTACATGCATCAAATTAGAATGGGTTCTGATTTCCATGTCCCTCTTGATTAATTTATCTTGTTATACTCCTTGACCATGGTATATATTCTTTATTATAGGATTCCTCTAGGACACATACTGGCTAGGATTTAGTAGCATAATCATGAGGATGAACCAATCAGCAATGAGGCTCCAGTATAATGGCAAGTTTCACATATGTTACCTCCATGTGGTTCAATTGCTACACCACCACCTGTGGAGCTACCCATGGTACATGTAGTACTAGAAGACGAGGAGAGAAAGATGAGATAAATCCATGAGTTTAATAGATAAAGAACCCATTGGTTCCAGGGTGAGCCTGAAACATAGGCGCTTTATGACCAACTTGAGGTGCAGTCTCGAGTTATCCATCTAGACAAGACACCAGCTTCTTAGATGTTGGTCTTGGTAATGTTTCTTATAAAGGGATCAATAGAGAGATGGTGGATTGTGTCTATTCAGACTCACAATGAGGTGATACTCTCATGGATAGAGTTTAATAACCTATTTAGAGGAGAATTCTCCCCATTTATGGTGAGAGGTATGCATATAAAACAGATTATTCTACTCTAGAATGACAGTATTGAAGTAGCTAATTATTCATTGAGGTTTAACAACATTTCTAAATACATGAAGAATACAATCAAGTAACAATAATTACATGCTCTGTCCTTTGAGAGATGTCTACGTAGAGATATATGATCCAATATTTCACTTTTGATTATTCCTACTTATGATGTAGTTCGTGACAAGGCATTGATGGTCGAATGCTTCCTAGCTGAGAAGAGATAGCTAGTGATAGTCAGTAGTGGGCGGGCAGGTGCATTGACTGCGAGAGTAGGGAGCTGATATTAGTCTCATTTCACACAATGTAGGAGCAATTTTAGGATGATGTCCCAAGATAGATGATTTTTAGTTCATGGTTCATATGGTGGATCATGTCATCTTAGAGTGAGTTGATACATCTCATGTTATATAAGGGAACATCTCGCTTGAGATTGAATGACCCACCGTGCTACTGACTGGGAGTCAGTGGATGTCCTACCAAGTCTTATTCATAGGTAGGGGAAGGTAGATCTATAGGGTAGTGTATGTCGTAGAGGTGATGGGAGACAAGCAATAGGTGGTTATGGTTTCAATATTCTACCACCTCTAGGTGGTCTAAACTAGGCTTAGGGAGCTAATGGAAAGTGGAAGGGACAACTACATGTGGTCATCACCTATGACCCCACGAATCCCGAGATGATCTGAGGTATGATCTGTGTCCTTTCTATTATAGATATCATACATATATACACATGTTTTAATAATTCCTTCATGACAACATATCTTGTTCAAGACCTTGAGATTCATGTACGACTATGGATTCGACCCTTACTCTAAGAGACACCAACTATAGGAGACTCTATGATTACACATCTACACTGATAGTGTGATCCTAACCATAGAGGTGAGTGTTCTAGATGGAACTTATTGGTGGATTCCTTGAGGCCTTACAGAATCATTCTTAGTATGAATTGGTTATCTTAATTCCATTCCCAGATTGATGTTTTTTGGAGAAGGGTGAGGTGTGTCAACAATGATATAATGAGGATTTTCATTCATGGTTAAATGAAAACACATTAATCATAGGATTCACACATTCATAAGTGGGGATAGTTGATCACTCATCAATTAGCTAGCATGACCCTCATTACACCAGATGTCATGGGCTTGCGGTTTTCAAAATTAGTGTTTGAGTATGAGGAAATCATCCCTAAATATGTTTCAAGATTACCTCCTTGTTGAGGGATATAAATTGACATTTAATTACAGTCCGAGATGAAAAAAATATATTTATCACCATATAAGATGGTCCCCATAGAGTTTCAAAA
The DNA here is from genome assembly GCA_963277665.1 of Viscum album. Taxonomy (NCBI): domain Eukaryota; kingdom Viridiplantae; phylum Streptophyta; class Magnoliopsida; order Santalales; family Viscaceae; genus Viscum; species Viscum album. The sequence continues at coordinate 84,170,848 of OY728151.1, read as the reverse complement.
GATGAGGGTGCAGTTTGAAGATTTGTAGAGGAAGCACTTTGTGTGACCTATCATTTCAACATGGGGAGATATAGTGTTGTTTTCAAAAAAATTAATATGGGAGCTTGAGGTTGTGTGTGTACTAAAGGTAGATAAACCATTTGATCATTAAGAACATGTATCCACTACTAAGGATTGATGATCTCTTTGATCAGTTTAGAGGGTCACGATGGTTCTTGATGGTTGACCTTCTTTTAGTATATCCCTAGTTGTGAGTATGAGACTAAGATATATAGAATGAAACACTCACATGTCGATATGTTCACTATGAGTACTTTTTGATACCATTTGGACTGATGAAATCCCAGGAAGTGTTCATTGGTCTCATGAACTGGATCTTCCACCCATAATTAGTCTCTTGTTCATTGTTCTCCTCATCGACGAGAACCTTGTGTACTCAACATCTATGGAGTAGAATGTGATATGCTTAAGGAAGGTTCTAGATGTACCTTGAAAAAACTAAATTTATGGGAATCTCTAAATGATATTGTTCTGAAATTAGGATGTCTAATTTCATAGACGTGTTATCTCAGCATTTGGAGGGGTAGTGCACCCAGCCATGTTTGAGGAAGTTTTATCATGAGAGACACCTAGGACAGTGATAAAGGTGTGGAGATTCTTTGGGATGGAATGATAGAACTAGATATTCATACTAGTTTTCTCCAGGATATACACACATATGATAACATTGAACTGAAGGGGAATCATTTTTTTTTGGAAAAAATAAGATCCATCAGGATTTTCAGTAGGTGATACAAAGTTCGACAAGTTCTCCGGTTATGAGAATACATGAGGATGGTGTTGAGCACATAGTGTCATGGAATGCATCAGGAACCAAAATTGGTTGTGCTATGATGTAGATTAAATTAGTTAGTACCTATGGTTCATGATATTTAAGTCTACATGAGAAGAACTAGGTTACCCACATTCTTGAACTTTTAGTGGTATTCTTTGGGTTGTAGATGTTATGACACAACCTGATGTGTGACTAGTTTATCATCTTCTATATTCACAATAGTCTCAAATATATAATCTCATAAAAATATCTGAACATATGTCCTATGAAATCGATATATTTTCACTAGGATTATGAATTTGAGACCGTCTATACTCCTAGGAATGGGGACATGGAGGTGGATACAATCAGAAAGAGAATGGGATTACGTTTTCTGTACGAGGAATCATAAAAGTTCGCCTCATTGCAGTTATTATTTTTGGATGGATAGGGGAGAATACATCAATTATATGGTTGTCACCCCTACACTCATATAATGAGTCATGGAGGTAAAACATAAGTATAATGACTGTGATACCAATCAGGGTCCAAATTCTATAGGGAATGCTCTTGAATGATAATTGGAAGGTGGGGAGGATGTCATTATTTTCATAGAGATCACAATATTAATATTGAGGTTTTGGGAGGGGGTTATGAGGGAGTTCCATACATCAACTTTGGATCTACATTAAGGTGCGTAAAAGATGTACCAAGACCAATGTCATTGCATTTGGTTGCCCAGAATGAAGAATGGAGTTAAAGAGTTTGTTTATCGATGCCCCGATTTTCTACATGTAATGGTTATGAATTGGGATCCAACTTGATTGACCCAACCCCTTGAGTTTCCTAAGAGAATGTGATATGTGATATCCATTTACTTCTTTATGATTTTACCATGTAAATCCATGGGACACAACACCACCTGGGTGATCACTGACCGACTCACCAAGATGTCCCACATTCGACCTATTCAGGTACAGAGTTCAGTAGGGATCATGGGACGCCTCTACGTACAGGTGATAGTTCATATTCACAAAGTTACATCAAAAATAATTTCCTATAATGATGATAATTTCATGTACATGTTGTGGATGAGATTTCAAGAGGATTTTGGCTCTTATTTACGCTTTATTACTACATTTCATCCCAAGGTGGATGGTCATATGGAGAGGAACATTTTTTTTAGGGTATATGATTCTAGCATGAATGTTGGACATTGTCCATAGTTGAGAGGATCACCTTCCACAAGTGGAATTTGCATACACCAATTTCTACCACTCCACCATTGGTATGGGACCATTAGAGGATCTGTATGGGCGACCTTGTAGGTGACCACTTTGGAGGACTATCATAGTAGAGTTAGCACTCATGGACCTTGAGTTGGTGCAAGCTACTACTGAGAATGTAAGTATCATTCAAGAGTGGATGAAGACAACACATAACTAAAATAGGTCATAAGTTGACAAGAGTAGTCCCTTGGAGTTTGAAGAGTGATACCTTTTGTTCATTTGGGTCACACCTCTATCGGGATTGCAGATATTTGGTTGGGGTAGAATGTTATCTTTGGGAGTCATAAACCCATTTCAAATAATTCATATAGATGTCATGGTGACATAACAACTATCCTTAACCCTAGTGTTTCACCAGTTTCATGAAGTCTTTCAAATGTCACATCATTGAAGGTATGTTCATGAATAATCATGCATCATGGACAAAGGATAGCTAGAAATCAAGGATGGTATGACTTTTGCTGAGTACCTGGTGGAGATCAAGGATTAAAAGGAGAGGATCCTTCATGGGTGATTGATTCCCTTGAGCATGTATTCTAGAAGCAAGGGAATATCCTAGAGAGATCATGGGAGTTGGATGCCCCAATTCATGTGTAGTACCAACATCATTTTGAGTATCCTTGTTTTTGACCTTTGGGGGTGTACGAACCAAATATGGGGAGAATGTAATGTTTTATAATTATCCATGTACTATTTTTAAATATTATATGGAATTATTTCTAGACATAGTGCAGATATGGTGAGTGATTATAAGGCCTGGTGTTCTAGGAATAATTTTTTGTAAAATATTATACATTAAATAGAACATAGTTGAGTTTTTCTTAAAAATGTAGAATACATTATAAAATTATTTCCGAACAAGAATTTTGAGGGAACCATTGTGTTCATAGAAACAATTTTACCTTATGTAAAACCTAACATTTTATGGCCATGGTCATCTGAGATATGTATATTTGGATTTAATAGGAATAAAAATATTTTAATAAAAATATTTTTATTCATTGTGGTGATGTTTTCATTGATGTAATTCTTGTCAAGAAATTCATATTTATCACCATAACCATGGAATTCCTCGAATTCATGGAGAGGAAGAATATTGAAAAATAGTGATGATAGATCGATCAGATCATGGATCATCATGCCAACGGGGTTGGATGATCTCAACAACAAAAATGCAACCATTATTCGTCAAATATCCAACCAAAATCTATGTACGACATTTGGTTTATGGTAATCTATCATGTTATTAATCTAGGATGAAAATGGATCTATTCATTGACTAAAAAATAAATACATTCTTCATTAAGAGAATTAAATTAGATGGAGTTGTTACAATTCATTCATATCACTTACGAGAGTGAATCGAGGATGACAAAAAATATGCAGTGGTCTATTCCATGATATTTATAATTCTTTTATTTCCACATTCATGAAATTCTTCTCCTTTGGGACCCTGTGGCCACAGATCGATGTTTTTGGGTGGCTCCATCCATGATTGAACCCATGGATTGGATGAAAATTGATATAACAGTATGTATATGTAAGGATTAATTCCTAAAAACCCATATCATCACCTAAATCAAAATCATGGCACCCATGGTGGCCCGATGTCTGTGGATGGGACCACAGGATCAGGTCTAGTGAAATAGTGTGGTGAAGTGATGAAGAAAAAATGATGTGGTAGGAGTTGGTGTGTAGCAGCATGAAGTGGCGGATAGAGGACACATAGACTGAAGGTGTTAAAGTAGCATGCAGAGCCGATAGAGTAGTGTGAAAACCGTGTAGGGACAAAATGGGAACCATTTGACGTGCTGGTTGGAGTGGTCTAGTAGAGTTGAAAGACTACATGGGGACCATGAGACATTGAGGATGGAGAAGTCCAAAATAAGTGGTGAAGATCATGGGATCCATGAGGGAACTACGAGGCCATGAGGTGTGGTGGTCTAGGCAGTCTGTGTGGGAGATCATGTGAGTAGAGAGAGTTGGCTTGGTGGGCTAGTACAGAGCATGCCAGGTGGGCAGGACCATGGAAATATTGCCACGCCAGGTTGCCCATTGGTCCCAACGTGTCGACCCAGATCTGGCATTGAAGGCATGGTCGGACCATGTTAGATCAGACCCAGACTCCACCCAGTTTGAGTTAGACCGGACCCTGGTCCAACCTTTTCAATCAAATGATCAATGTATTCAAAAAGAGAATCTCTTTGATGTGTAATTAAATGAATTGGGACCAATGTGATAAAACATCCTTATGAGATAAATGGTGGGTTTTAACTAGGATATATTTTCATTGAAATAGGCCATTTACATGGGTATTACTCCTGGTTAAGGTGGAATTATATGTGTGAATACTACTAAACACACACCCTCATTTTTATACATGTATATTTTTTATCATTCACTATATAATTGAGGATATTTTTTAGGTATCTTTCCATTTATAATTTCCCTGGAGGTTTGTTAGTATCACTTCCTAATCAGATGAGTACGATCCTTTCTACATGACTTCTAGGATAGAGTTGTCGGAATCCCCTGAGAGGCCTGTAGCAGACCCTGTATTCTATATTCATGCCATAGGTAGAGTCTTCGGTATTGGCCACACCAACTTCACCGGTCATAGATAATACACTTATAAGGTTAATCCAAATTGAGTTATTGGTATCCCCCACCTCAATGGATGTGATCCTCCTCTAATGTATCATATCTCTCTTTATATCATTCGATGTATTTATCTCGTATAATGGTTTCCAAAGAACAATACTTCTAAGATCGACGTCATTAGTACTATTATACCCATGAGTGTTTTGTCATGGAATTTTTCTTTATGGAATCTTCAAACTGAATCCCTAGTGTTCGTAAAAAGTTGTTATGTATTACCATAGGCTTTGTTTTATGGTATAATTATATCATTATATTCATGATATATTTTTAGACATATACATTTGTATAGATCATTATACCATTCCATTGTTTATTAATTTTTGATTTTGGAATGTCCTCTGAAGTATTTTTATACTCAACTCTGCATGGGATTTCCCATATAAATCTTGTGTTTTGCAAACGAGAGATCATTGGATAGAGTCTAGGGTAGTCTAGGATTAGATGGAGCCATGTGAGATAGGCAAGCCAAAGTATTCCTACAGTTTTAGACAATAGTTTCAGTGCCTTTACTTATGATTGGATCTAGTAGGGTTTTCAGGATGAAGACTTTTAGGAACATGTTTACATTAATGATTTTTTATGATATTTTATTCTTGACTATTATAACTTTATGTACATTACATTCCTATCTTAATCTAGGTGGGTTATAGTTGTATGCATACATTTTTTATTATTGGTTTTCTACTTCTAAGAATTATTGGATAGAGATGTACGTGTTTGTACATGTACTATGGAAATTGAACCCATGTTAGTGATATTCCTAATCAATGATAGTCACCAGCCCCTGGCCTATTGGCGGCAGGATTGGGGAGTCCCATCATGGTAACCACTAGGACGGGTCATGACAACACTATATTTTGTATTTTTAATGGTATTTTATAAATAAATTTATAACTAATTGCATGTACAATTTTTTATATTATATGTTTCCCTAAAAAAATATTTCATTCCATAATCTTTGTCTACAATAATTTTATATATTTTGAACATTAATAATTCTTCAAACATGAATTTCATGAACATGAATATTTCCATTAAACTAAAATAATTAATGATTGTAATGGTGTATTAATCACCTAAAATTACCAGATTATTCAGAGGAGCAATCTAATATGAATGAATGATTTATCTTGTATTAATAATATAATCTACAATATAATAAGAGTAATAAGAACCATATTCTGCATTTGGATGGATTATTCAATCACTATATCAACCTTTAATGTATGTCAATAACAATTACAATACCATGTGTTTTGATTTTGAATAGGATCATTTTAAAAAGTGAGATAGGTTTCATAGGACAAAAATAATTCTCAACAGTTGTAGTCAAATACTATTGATAGTTTAATAAAAAATTAGAACCATATTTCCCCTTTTCATCATATAATTTTAAGAAAAATTGAATCTTATATTTTTCTTTGAACAACATAAATTTCATGAATATGAATTCATTTCAATAATATCCCATTTTCTAAACATTTAAATAAGTTTTAATAATCCCATAAAGCTAAAATAAATAAATGAAATTAATATTATTTTTTTTATATCTATATAATTTTTAACATAAATAATTAAATATCCAGTATTTTAATATGTTAGTACTCCTATACTATGTTCAGTAATGTTTTGAAAAGTATTTTAACACATATAGTATGTAAATAATAATAATTATACCTAAAATTATCTCGTCATCTAATATATTCATTGAATTTTAATATTATAATATGTTATTTTCATAGAATATAGCCCTCTTATTTTCCATTTAAATTCACATTATGTGTATTTTATTCTAAAATGATTTTATTGAAATCGTTATCCATATATCCCAATGATTTTGATCTCCAAAAAATTTCATATAAGGATAAAAAACTATTTATTGTGGACTTATAAATTGTTTTTAATAATCTTTTAAATTCTCTTACATATTGAATCCCATAATCATTATAATTCCACTAATTAAATCATATATTCTATATAGTATAGAAAATCAATCTATTTCTTATTAAGACTTATAATGAACAAGTTGATAATACAAATAGTTCGAACAAAATTTTTTTCTTTCATAATAATAAATATTTTTCCTATAAATTGACATTATTAGATAAATAATTGTTATGATTTCTTCATTCATTACGAATATTTCAATAATGATTAAATTCAATCATTAGTTATAAGTGAGTGTTTTTATTCAGCAATATTGGTCCATACATGAACAAATTTGTATTTAGAACATTGATTATATAGGGGAGAATATTTACAATTACACGTAACAGAGAGCTACTTCACCTACTATATTGAGTTAATATTAAAAAAAAGGATAACTCAACCTCATTCAGAAATGAATTTTTTTAATTTATAATAATATTGTTTGGTTAATTTTATGTAATAAGATTTTATAATGAGTCATTAGAATAACCTCTTTGTTTAACATGAGTTTTAATCCATCAATGTAAAAAATTATTTACTTTTTCACAATATTAGACATAAAAATATTAATTTCATCTATATAGGTATAATCATTCATTGGAAATATAAAATAAGAATAATATTTCATTTAATCCTCCTTTGTATGTAATTAATTTATATTTATTTTTTCTCATTATTCTCATGGGATGCTTCATGTGTGTCATTAAATGTTTATTCCACATGTAATATTTAATTTTTCCCCCATCACCCCCAGAAGAATTCTCATTTCCCACTACATGAAAATTCAAATTTATGTGTTAATTATCATATTTATCAATTTATGGTTTCATATAGAAGACTCATTACTCTACCTCATTATGTTACTTATTTAAAATATTAGATTTTGGGTAAATCATCTTTTTTAATCTGATTTTGAGCCGTCATTTTTATTGTTCCCATAAACCCTTATTTTTTCACTCCCCATCTTCATGATCATAATATCAAAGTATCTTCACTAAGAATTTATTGTCATAAAAATATAATTATAAAAATTTGAAATTAATTTATTATGTATCTTTATTATTAGAAACATTATTATTTTTATTAATTAAATTTATATTTCTTATTTTTCCTTCATTTTTAATAATGATGAGATTCATTAATCATACATAAATTGAATGTTTTCCTTTTAATCATGAGATCAATAGCATAATTATTACAGTGAATAAATCTTAGAATAAATAACATCTAAATAGATTTTTATAATCATCAAGAAAATAATATTGTTCTTTATATTTTCACTTATTCAACTACTAGTACAATAATTTTTATTTCCCATTAGAAAATAGTCATCAAGGTTATCATCATTTGACATCGTGATGATATCAAATTTTTTTATCTAGATTTGTAAAATTTATTATTTGATTATAACATTCTATTCTATTTTTTTGAGTAATATACCATATAAAATTTAACTATTTAATTCCTAGATTCTTATTGTAATATTTTTTTGGTAAATAAATAAGAATAAAATTAATTTTATTTATAATCCTATTAATGTTTATATTATCAATATAAAGAATTTTGGATATTTTATCAAATAGTGGGTATCCAACGTTAACTAGAGAAGAAAATACAAGTTCATGTTATAGTGAAAGGGGAATAATTTTATTCTACAATCAATGTAAGTTCATACAATTGATTGTCATACACATCATCTTATTTAAAATTATTATTTTATATCAAATTTTTCATGATGATCTATTTGAAGGATCAAGATATTTCAAATACAACCTGATATACCCTCTAAATTAATGCACAAATAATTATAGGTGAGGGATGAAGTATTTTTGGTTATAAATTATAATTTATACTGATAAGAAATAAAAACCTTCCATAATATATGAAAATTTTCACTCAAAATTAATTTTATGAAATGATTTATAAAACAAGATTATATATAATGTGGTATTTCTCATATTTAGACTATTTGATGGTTTATACATATTATCATGTTTTAATAATACAACGTTAGTTATTCCGAGTAATATTTTTATAAAATAAAGTGGTAGACTCTAGTTTTTATACATTATCTAATCTTATATGTATCCCATTGGAATTGATAAAGGATCACAATTGTTATAAAAAATTTATCAAAATTAGGGGAAAATATCATTGGATTCTGGTTTCTTGAATAATATTATATAATAAACCGCTTGTTAAAATATAAAAATAAATATAAATATTGACTATTATTAGGTAATCAAAAAATATAAATGAATAAAATTGATGAAACAAGTTGTATTTCTAATGAAACATAAATGAATGTGTTGATTTTATTTTAATATAAATTATCATTCATAACAAATTAAAATTATAGAAAATTATTAATTTCTCTCTAATTTTACACGATCGAAATTTGGTTTATTTTTATCCCACCATTTCACTTATAAATAAATTATCAACTATCATTAAATAATTATACATTTAATTCAAATATATTCAATTGATCCATTCCTATATAGAATTATTATTTTTGAAAATTTCACACAATGACTAAACATTTAAATTATTCTTATCAACTGAATAGTTAAAATTGATCCATAAATATTGGTTTATTTTTTTAGGATATATACAAATTTGGATGATCGTATAATATTCTCTGGATCATGATAATACATGTTAATAGTGAATTTACACTTCATCTGTTTCATTCATTATTTAATTTTTAACCTAAATTAAAATTTTCTGAATGAATTATTCTTCTCAAAATCCATCCCCCAGGGCCCATGTCATGACTACCTAATGCCCTCCTTTTATAGTCTATGGGTTGGAGACTAGCACCGTGTAGGAATATCCCAAAAAGGGAGGAATTTCCCAATAAACATAAACACACCCAAAAAGCACAAACTATAGAAATTAAACACATAGAAAACCATAACTATCAAAAAGCCATCTACGAAGAGTACAATAAAAACTAAATTTAAAATGGGGCTAGAATAAAAGCCTAAACCACAGAAGAATGTGAAACTTATATGGTCTTCCTTATGGAGAAACAATTAGATGTGTAGGTGAAGGGTAGATACATATAGCTGTAGACGTTTGCCCGTCCACCACATCTCACTACGAACCACCTAGTCTCAGCCCACCAAGGTCTCCATAAAATATTCAATCACCTTCCCAAGACATGACATGTGTGGGAAAATCCCATGCATGGGTGAATAATGAAATTCTCGATAAGGACCCCAAAGCACAAAAGAAATACAAGAATGAAATACTAAAAAACAAGATAAAAAAATATTTACAGTTCACAACAGGTATATATAAAAGTATAAAATGTAATATTATCATTCGTAAAGATGAAACCATATTGTACTACTGAAGGGATGTATCCCTGATAAGACAATGAGGTCTGCTTGGCTACAGGACCACTATGGTCTTGTCTTCTATTTGAACAATGAGGTCTACTAGGCTTCTGTTCCAATGTGGTCCACTCGGTTAATTTAACCCTAAGGTCCACTCATCTGCTAGAACAATAAGGTGTGCTCATCGGATTGACCACTTATGTCCACTCCTCTGTAGGACCATTGAGGTCTGCCTGTCTGCTGGATCACTAAGGTCCTCTCATATCCTGGACTAGTGAGGTCCACTCATCTTCTGGACCACTTAGGTACCCCTTTCTGTTGTACCACTATGTTCCTCTCTTACACTACGCCACTGAGGTCTGGTCCCTATATCCTTACTATCACATCCAACCATATGACTCCATCCCTAAAAATCACATGATTATGGGGGAATCCATTATTCAATCCATTGGTCATATATTGACCTCCACAAAATCTCACATAAATTATTGCTAAGGTACTTTCTCGTTACAAAGGACTCAAATCAATAGATGGTGCATCAACTGGACACATAGTCTGAATGTTATTGGAATTTTAGTAAAAATGTGTTAGTTGCCTCTGGTCCAGTCCGACTTTGTTTGACGGACATAAGAAACCTGTCTTGGGGTTCCATCATGACCCGACCCAGTTGGATCTTGGCCGACCCAATCAGGCGTGGACTAGTGGAAAGGCCCTTTGGTCCTTCCTAGACCCTACCCATATCAGCTACACGTCCAAAATGATGGGTTTCCCAGAAACCCAGTAAACATTCTTCAGTCTGGTCCGACATAGTTGGACCAATTTATTTCCAACTGGGCTGCACAACGATCTAGTTTCCTATTTCCCTGGCCTGAATTTGCGGGCCTTTTCTCTTCTTTCCCGGACTGCCCAATGGCCCAGTTTATTTCTCCCACCAAGCCTCTATCGATGAGTCAGTTGAATTTTATCCTAGACGTTGTGAAACATTTTGTTCATGCAGACATGCAACACTAGGGTAGATTCCCCTCCTTGGCGAGCTGGTCCACTCACACAGACTAGTCATCTGCATGACCCATGTTATGTTGTGGTTCCCCTTCCACTATACATGAACCACAACTTCTCCCCATGAGGCATCCCTATCACAATCTTGTGGTAACTTCCACCAGTAGAAGTCCAAAATCCTCTGTGTCCACGGATCATGTGGCATACGCAACATGATTCCATCATGTAGCCTCTTTCCTGTCATTGTGGCTAGGTTCTATGACATTGAGTCACTGCTGATTCATGGTGTCACTGTAATGACATTGTTCTGTGGCCTCTTGCTGACATCATATCCTACCTGATACCGAAATTTCCCACATCCTCTTTCCATAGGCTGATGTGTCGTTGTGGTCCTATCTAGATAGTAGATACTGTCACCTATAAATTACTTTCACCACTATGAATGGGATGAAATCATGAAGAGGATATGGTAAGGAGTAGCTCATAAGAATATCCAAATAGTGATCTTGTTCCATGTTTGTGTTTACCTAGATTCATTATTATTTTCATGATCATAATGATCCAAAATAAGGTTGTATAATCACTAAGATAGATATCCCCATTATCCCGCATCTTTAACCATCCTCTATGAATGATTGATCCACGAGTAAACTAGTTCGTGATGTAACCCTCATTCACCATTTAATAGAAATTATAGGACAAATAAATAATAATTGAATAGAATCAAACAATTACAAGTGAAAAGATATTTCTTAAAGAATATCATTCATCATTGTCCATTGATCTTCGGTTTTTATTCTCTCTCAATGGTTATCATCACCGCATTCTAATTGGCTAGTATTCATCGTTAGAGAATTTTCCTTCAAATACTCAGAGGTATTTGGATGATAAAAATCTTATATCTAATTCTTGTTATCTCATTAAACAGGGAAACCCACCACAATGATTCTGTAATGTTGATTCACCACCGTTATGCTATTTCATTTTTGAAATGGTGTTTTTCTTATATTTCCTTTCTACATAATTACATTGATCCATTTATGAAATGAAATAGTTGGCTCATTGATGCATGAATGGAAAACAATTTTGAATTAAACAATAATTTTATGTTTGTTTTATTCCATTAAAACATTATAAAAATAAAATATTTCCACAACCCATGTCGGTCGAGGTTTTGTTCTTATTAAGGATAAATACTCTTTATAAACTAAACGGTGTTCTCAGACTTATAATATAAGTTACCGTTTTTGATTTAATAGGATTGGAAAATAAAATAGAGTTTATTTAAATTATTTTATTTATGGTTACATCCCAAACACCAAAATTCACATCGGGCCTCTGATGGCTGGTGATAGGATATATCCAAGCGAATCATTATATCATGAACTGAATTGTAATCTCATATTATAAATCCAAATTACCGTTTATGTGTAATAATGATTTGAAAATAAAAAAACATTATTCAATTATTTCATTTTAGGCCAAAGACTATATTCATCTTTTGACCCTTGCCGACCAATGTTAGGATCTCTTTAATGAAAGCATACCCCCACGAGCTCAATGGTGGTCTCATATTTTCAATTCGAGTAACTCTTCTTGAGTTTTAAGGATTAAAAAATAAAATTATTTTTTAAAATTATTTTATTTATAGTTATACCAATTTGGGTAATCTTACTAGAGGCTCGCACCGACTAAAATTATATCGCAACATAGTAAACCCTAAATCATAAACATAAAGGTGCCCTCATATTTCTAATCTACGTAGACATTATAGTGTTATTCCACTTTTTTATGAAAAAATCTAATGCATACTATTTCAAAAATAATGTTTTTTGATAGATCATTCCAGGAACTCCGGACTCAGAATGTCTTAGTCTTAGGATTCCTTCTATCTATTGCATTTGATTCATGTAGAATCTACTCCCCAAACCATCAGTCATATCTTGACTTCAATGAATACTCACATAGAGTATACCCGAGGGACCGTCTCTTCGTAAGGGTCCCAACGCCTAAGATAGAGGATCAATCAGATTCCCGATATAATTGTTATTGGAGTTCTAGTAAACATGGGCAATTTACGTCCGAGCCCAGTCTGACATGGTAAGACCGACCCGAAAAAACCTACCTGAAGGTCCTTGCATTACCCGAAAAGTTTCGGTTGATCGGACCCAACCCAGTTCAACATGGTCTAGTTTCCAGGCCCACTGGGCCTTGATGGACCTAGCCTAGATTGGATGGGAGCCTATCCCGCTGGGTCACCCAATGAACTGGTCCCCATCGACGAGCCAATTATCCTCCCACCTAAGCCACCCAGTGGCCCAATTTATTTCAATTTCCCTTCCAACATTGATGAGCCGATTCTATTGCAAAAAAAATTTTGTGGTATCTAGTTCAAACAAACATGCAAAGCCAGGGTGGCACTGCCACATCAGTCAGCCGACCAACTCACTTGGACTAGTCTTTCACGTGATCAGAGGAATTTCTCCACGCAATTCCCCTAACACGGACGAGTGGAAACATCTTCCTGACACCAACTATCAGCCTCCGTATCGGTATTTCCTATCATCATCACAGTGGGCTGCCAGCCAACCACCTCCCGCCTCCCGCCCACCACCATAGTTTTGTGTTGTTGCCTTGTACCTATAATGTGGCCTTGCGCCGCTATATATTTTTGATGTAGGGGAAATCCTATACATGACCCATTGTGTATGATTCCATTATATATTGTGTACTTCTACCATGGGCCGATGTGCTGATACGTTGCTACAACCCTTCCTAGACTGCAGATACAATCGCCACCAAATTCATTACGGCACAAAGTATAGTAAGAACAAAATAATAGGTGAGGGGAATGAGTTTCACATAATAAAATACATATATTAATCTGGATCCTTGTTCCTGTTTACCTGGAAGAGTTCTTGTTAGCAGGATAATGAAGAAAAAAAATAAAGTGGAATAATCACTTAGTTAGATATCCCTTTTATCCTGCATCAATAACCATCCCATACAAAGGATCAATCAACATGACAACTTGTTTGTGAGATAACCCACATTCGTCGTTTAAAATAAAGGACGAGAAAATCAATTCACTCAAAAAAATCAAACCCCAACATAGAAAAGAGATTGCTCAAGGAATATTGTTCATCCTTGTCCATCGATCTATGGTTCTGATTCAATCTCCAAGTATACCAGCATTTCTTTCTAATTCACTGAAATTTATTGTTGTATAGTTTTCCTTCATAGACTCAAAGTCATTTTCAATATCCAACTCTAATATCCAATTATTATTATCCCATTAAATTGGGAAAACAAGTCATAGTGTTCCTGTTACGCTGAGTCACTGATGTTACAATGTTTCATTTATGAAATGATGTTTCTATTACATTTTGATTAAGCTTAATTATGTTTTTCCATTTATGGATTGAATTAGTTTCTCATCACTGCATTGTAGTGAAATAATTCAGAATAAAACAAATTATTTATGTTTATTTTATTTTTCATTAAAATTTATGAATAATAACTCCTTCCATGAACCCACACCAGTCGATGTTAGGTCCTTATTTAGGATAACACATCATTTCAAACTCATGGGTGGTATCAGTTTTTAATACATTTTACAATTTAAGAGTTTTGAGGATTTTAAAATAAAATAAATTTTCATTAAATAATTTCATTTATGGTTACATTTTAAAAAGAAACATTCATAGAAAGCATGTACTAACTAATGATAGGATCCTCTAAAGGGAATCATGCCCTTCCAAACTCAACAACTCTCTTAGATATCCAATTTGAGTTACCATTATTGAGTTATAAGGGTTTGAAAATAACATAACTTTATTCAATTATTTTATTTACATCTAAAAGCTATATTCATTCATGACCCGCGCTGGCCAATGTTAGACTCTACCTAAGCAATGCATACCTTCATGAGCTCAACCATGGTCAGCTATTTTTAAACTGAGTCATCATTCATGAGTTATAATAATTTGAATCAAAACTAATTTTATCCCATTATTTTTTTATGGTTAAGAAATTTTTTATGTTTTCTCATTAGAGGCCCGCACCAACTAAACTTCTGTTACACCTAGGGTAAAACCACCATCCTAAATTCGACTATGCCCTTGAATTTGTAATATGAGAACATAATTAAGATTTAATCTACATTTTCAGGAAAATAACTCACACAAGTTATTTAAAAACATATCATTTTTAGATAGATAATTATGGACATTCCAGGCCTTGGAATCACACACCATCTCAGTGCCTAGTCTCAAAATAATCCAATTTTATTTTCCAAAAAAAACCGGGAATTCCGGGGTATAATAATTATACTACTCAAAACATATTAAATAAATCAATTTTTCCAATATTCTAATGTATTACTACTATAATATTCATATAAATTCATATTTAAGTCACATATCCATTCCACAATCAGAATTTATACTGACTTATTAGATTATTAGATATGGATATCTTAGTGAGAGTACTCAAGATGTATAAATTTTTTTTGATTCATGGATAAAGAAGATTTATGTGATTATAGAAAATTTTGAACAACCTCACATCATCACATTGAAAATATATATTAAATATTCAAATATTCTTCATTCATATATATATATCTCTGATGATTATAACTTTAAAATTATCAATACATGGGTTTTATTTTTATATAATAAAAATAATTCAGTTTTTTATGTCGAAGGTTTAATCACAATCCTTTTTGGTGTTTGTGATGATTGGATCGGGGAGGAAGAGTAAAAAAATTTAGTTACTTTTATATCAATTCAACTATTCATTTATTTTTTTTATTTTTAATCACATTTTTGAATATATTTCAAAAAATATAATATCTCTAAGACACCTCACATATGAATAGACTAATTTAGCAATGTGTAGATCATATTAGTAATTCATAGATAAATTATCATATACATGTACTATTTAAATTACACATGGACTCTAACATAACAAACGTAACCTAATATTCAATGAACAAACATTGATATTCAGAATCCCAAATCTCACATAATACTCATTGAAATTCTTTCAATCCACCTTTTACCATGTAAAATATTAAATAACAATAAAAATTACTAATAATATTCGTCAGATTATTCTAATCTATACTGAATTATAAATGCGAGATAATAATGATATCAGAAGCATAACATGATGATAAGGGTAATGGAACATGAGCATCAAATTTGAAAAGAATTAATTGTAGATAAAAAATCTTAATTGTGATTCATGGAATATATATTGGAATTTCTTAATTCATGGAGCATAATGGGAAAAAATAACATTAGTCCAAAGGTAATTAAATAGGGATAACATACTTTATTTATAGAATACATATAAACATATTAAATCAATTACTCAATAGATGTGGTACACATTCAAAATCATCATGGTTTAATGGTTTTACCCCACGAATGATTATATTAGTCATGGTTCACTCCCAATATTGTAAATGTTGTTTTGGACCCATACAATAATAGTTTTACTCCCGATTCCGCTCTTTTTTATCATGATATATCCATTTCTCCCTAAGAATTGATGAGATATATAGATCCCAAACACAACAAAATGAAATAATAACTATGTTATCTATAATATTGTCATTTGATAACTATATCGAAACCCATGAAATGAAATTGATTTTATAAAAAATTAATTGTACTATAGTTCATAAATAAGAAATGGGATTCATAATTTTTTTTAGGCAGTATACAATATTCTATTGAAAAATAATGTTTTTAATTGAAATAAATCAATCATAAATAAAAAATCTAGTTGAATAAAAATGATGTAATTATTATATCACATGAAAAAATATTATGTGTTAGGAAATGATGTAATCATAGTTAGAAAATTATTTTTAAAAATAACGTGGAATATTTTTTTATGAAAAATAAATTCTCTATTCGAAATAACAATTTTAATGTCTAAATATTTCCCCAAATATGAAAAAATTGATTTATTTTAAATAAAAAATGATATATTATATTTTAATATTCAAATAATTTAGTGGCTATAATGGTGAAATGTTCCATTTATGATGTGACTGGTAAATGAGAAATTCATTTAATATCCCTGGAAAAAAAAATTTCCATAGTTGGAATATAAAATAAAAAAAACTTCAAAAAATATTTAAAAATTAAAACCTACTTTAAAATAAAATTTAAAAAACTTTTGGTAATGGTGATACAATCATGGTATTTTTTTCTAAGACATTTTCATATAAGGGAAAGTTTTGTCGATAAAAATGTGAACTATTTTAGGTTTCTATTTATAAAATTAATTTTGAAATATTGAATTCCTAAATAGTGAAAAATGATTGGGAAGAATTTATTTACTGAATAAATCATTAAATATAAATAATAATTAAGTTCATGAGTGTTAGATCTTATGAGTTCATCATTAGAAACCTAATCATAATCAGGCATTAAAAATTATATTATAACACCGACCCTTTACTACTTTAGTAAAATTTAAATCACAAGAATAAATAATTAAATAATTTTATGTGGATATGTATATCCAATAAAATTCATTATAACATTATTAAAATAAATTTATAGGCATTATATACTCCCCTAAAATGAATCAATTGGTTAATATAGCGCGTTTCCTTAAAAAATAAAAATTAGTAAAATATTACATACATGATTTGGTAACATCAGAATCATAGTCACTATGAATTAATATCATTAAATGAATAGTTATATATCATGTGTGTAATCAAATTAAAATTATAACTTCTTATTGGAGAATTATATACTCATCATATATAAATATTGGTCCATAACATAACTTATTTTCTATAGAAGAAAATTTGAGACAAAAATACATCACATTATGTCTTGTCGTACATTAAAAAAATTTAAACAACCTGTATAATAAATATAGGTGTATTATATGAAAAATACATAACCATATTCATATTTATCATAACATATAGTTTTAAATTATGAAATATTATTACTCACTTATCGACAATAATTATTTAAAACCACAATTTCATGTAATAACTACATTGTTTTTCATTTATTTTGGTTTAATAATTTCTCTTCATTTTACATTAGTTATGGTTTCATCATCATTATATTATTTTTTATTTTTTAAATATAATATAGATTCACTATAATTTTAGTTTTTTAATGTATAAATTATGGAGATATAGAATAAATTACACCATTCATGAAGACGGTATTTAGTATGTATACATGAACTTTGTTTCCATTTTCAAGATTGAAATAATGAAATAATTGTAAATAATATATAAATTTTAAAGAGTAATTTTTCTAAATATTTATAATTTTCATTCATCGAAAATATCATTTTTACTGGTCCTATAAAAATAAAATGTATTGTGTGTCACATCCCATTGTGGAGGCCATAGTCTACACACACACATGCGCGATGTTATAGTTTTCCAACAAAAAAGATGGTATGAGGGTATATGAGATATAATAATTCCATAGTTATAATTATGTCATATATAGATAAATTTTTTAAACCTATCATTATATCCATATGTGATTGGTGTTTATGGATAACGAATTACCCCAGTTCATGAGGTGGTAGTCTACTGTACACACAATCGATAGTTTCATTTCCAATTTGATGTAACATGATATGTATAATGTTTATTCCATTAAAATAAATAATTTTATATTATATATATACATTATATACTAGTTTAATTATATTGTAATTATTTATACACTAATGAATTTGGTAGGTGAATAATTTTCAAATAAAGAGTTTTTAAAGAAAATTACCATAACAAAGAGAATCCCCAATGGGATATCTTATTAAGGACACTAGGTTTAGCCTTTTGGGGACAAAAATACTATAAAAAATGTGTAGTAATTTTGGGAAGATAATTTTTTAGTCTTTTTTCATTAAAAATGGATTCAGCGGTGTGAAGAATTTATAGGATGATGTCCCCTCTTATATTTGAGAAGGGGTGATATTTTTGAAAATACAAAAAATATTTCATGAATCAAATGTCACTCCCGAAACATGTGACACCAAATTGATAAATAATTCAGTATCAATATGTTATGGAAGATCCACACCTCCATCATAAAAAATACAAAGGTTTTATTAATTGTATTCCCTTATCCTTTATGTTTATTCATATTTACCTTTATTGTTTTACAATATATATTATTTTCCTCTAATTTACCAAGTAAATTGATCATTTAGGGAAAAAATGAAACTTATTATAAAATTTTTACTCAATTTTTTTAAACATAATATAACACTTTTAAATTAGATATCATATTTGTGTTAAAAATAAAATTATAAAACGTGTGTATGTAATGCACAAATCCTCATTTTAATCATAACATCGATAATTAATTTTTTTCAGTATATTTAAAAGTAAATATGAAAAAAAATTAAATTGAACATTTTATTTATCATAAATTATTTTAATTTCAAATATTAAATTAATTATATTAAATTATATTAATTTAATGTTTAGAATTTAATATAATATAAAATAAATAACTATGACTAAGAAGTGGTTTTCCATAGAGATATTTTTCATATGTATAAAATGTTTTAATATTAAAATTCGATATTTAGATGATTATAAATACCTAAGTTGTATTAAATATAACACAATTTTATAAATTAAACATTAATATACATAAATAAAATATATCAAGGTAACTAATATAAATTAAATGGACATTCACAATATAAACCATTATTTTTTACTATTTATTATAAATTAAATCATTTAAAAGAAATTCTAATAAATAACCATGAGATAATTTTAACATTATGATTCAAAAAATGATCATCATTTTTCAAAATTCATTTTCATGAATTAATTAAAAATAATTTTTTAATTTTTTTAGACATGAAAATGATTTTTTGAGGAAAATGCATGCTCAATAAATATGATAACATTACCAAAAGTTAAAAACTTATGTATTAATAAATATTATTCCGATAAAAAATAATAGTTATTTTTAAAAATTAGGTTATTTGTATTCATAACACTATTCATATCGTTATTCTAAAGTGATCATGTTAAAATAATAATAATAATAATATATTTCAATTTCCTCAAACTCAGTGTTTCTTATAATGATTCATATCGAAGAAATTAAATTTATTGGAATGAATAATAATTTCTCATTAAATATGATGATGTTACATTATAACACCATTTAAATGAATTTTACACATTCATATTTTCACATCCATACATGAAACAAGGGATATTTCTTCTTCATTATATCCCAAAGATCTAATGTAGCTTCATTAGGTTAGTGGTTTCTATAAATATCATTAACCAGTTTAGTGGTCACTTTTCATAAATAAATCTCTATATTATATTAAATATCTATAGGTTCATTTTTTAAAAAAATATCATTATATTGTGTTATGATCCATGAGTTTACTAAATGTGAATTATTAGGGATGTACAATCTCAAGAGGGATATATATACCACACAATGGAAATGAGATGCATTTGGTGAAACTATAATTTAAAAATCAATCATCCCTACTTGATAATGATTCATAATTGGGAAAATATAAATAGAGACTGATTTCCTTTATTTCCAAATTTCATAACCTTCTCCCATGGATATATATATATAAAAATATTCTAACCAACATCAATGTCCACGTCACAATTTTGATTGCTATAATATCTTTTATATCGACATTTTTATTCCCTTATGTGTTAATGAATGGATTTATCATTACCTTTAATTAAATCATCCATATTTATTCCCACTATCATTATTTATAAAAATTTACCCCAAAAAGATGGATTTATTCACCAATTTCAATAAAGGGTTTCATGAGGTCCAAATTGAACACTTTTGTGAATGATATTATTTTAGGAAAAATCAACTAGCATATGGTGTGGACCCATACCACCATTGAATACCCTATAAAAGTATTAATTTATATCTTTTAGTGTCTGATTAATTTCTCACTCTTACCATTTTTAATATGATGGGAGGTAGTGATGAAATAAAACTCTATATATATGTCATGGTATCAACTTATCTAAAATATAAATATAAACCGTGGAACCTAGTGATACACAATATAATGTGGTAGTCTATAAAACAATAAAAATTCCTTAATTTATATATAAAAAGATGATCCATAGAGAAATTATCTTTAATATTAATGATGTGTTTTGAACACATATCATGATCAACTAATACACTTATACAATGATTCCATTTTGACATTTTTTGTAGATTGATGAAAAAATTAGTAGTGGCACATTCATATACCGATTTTGGTATTTTTAATTGTTGTAAAATCCCATTACACATTTATCTCTAACCATTTACATAAATAATAAGATCCTAGATATAAACATAGTAATATCTCTCTTGTTTCCATCATAATATAAATAGTCTTTAAAATCACTATATATAATTTTTATTTCAGGATTAATAAATAATAAACATATGTCAAAATTCTAAAAAAAAATCATATTATTAAAATTTTCAATGGATAGAATACATACTAGATTCATAATCCTTTTCATACAATCATTATAATAGTTCACATAAGGAGAATTTTTTACCATCTTTTTCTTTTCCAAGTCTTCCGTCAACACATCTTTAGTCATTACCTGGATAGAATTTTGGACACAAATTCAAGAAAAGATAATATTTTACATTACCTATATTATTTTATGATTAATACTTTTAAAAATCCATTAATATTGTACCTTTTGGGATGATCATCATCTAAAAATTATCATTATCAATTCAACTCTATGAATGAGAAACCTTGTTCATTTTCTAGGGTGGAAATTCATTAAGAAGTTATAATCACTAATCATATCTAATTATCTTCTCTAGATTGTTAAAAAATCCTTCTATGGGAATATATGTTTTAATATTATTATATTAGTATAAATATAACACCTTTCACCAAAAATAATATCCATCGATATCATTTATGAAAAAATAAATATATCTAAATTCAAATAAATCATTTTTTAATATTTCATAAGAATCATGAATTATAGTGATTAATATGATATAATCATATCAACATATATGATGAAACATTTTCTCCCATTATTTTATGTTCACTAAATATTCAAAACCCTTCTCCACTAACTGGTAATTGATGTATCGGTACTCTATCCAACCTACTCTACATTTTGACAAAATCTTTCTCTTATTCATCTATCAAAAGAAACATGGATCCCATACATGTTAACTTATCATGTGGATTGAAATGACATTATAAATTTTACCTAGGCCATAAAATATATCCATAAGACCTTGAAAATAATGGATCTTAGTCACTATGGTTAGTCTAGAACCATACATAAAAGCATGCATCTTTGATGGAGCCACTGATATAACCTCTCTTGATATTACATGAAACATTATGTAAAGTTCCAACCAAAATTATTCATTTTTAGGTTATCCATATATTTTATATTTCTTTAGGACAATTATAACAATTATTAAGTGAACTTAATACACTTCTTCCCTCTTTCAATATCTCAATATATCATTTATTTGTAAAAACATAAAATAAATAATGTAATATTTAAATATTCGATCCATGAAATCAATGAATATGGTGGAGTAAATAGTAATATGGAATAGATTAACTTTGTATTTATAACACAAATACCTTGTATGAAATACTATCATGGTTACATCGCCAGTAATAACCATTTAAATTATGATATCTAAAAATTGTGTCAATCAATGATAAGTATTGATATCATAGTTTGTGGTCAATCTATTCATCAATATAAGGTAAAGGAAAAATTCTATTGATTTTAACATATTTCAGTTCCCAATCATCAATATAGAGTCCCATAGATCTATATTTGTTCTTAACATTCATGGTACATCCCTTATATGGTGACACAATGGGATGCATTAATCTATTGTGAAGACCCTATTAATGTTTATATTCAATTATTGAAACATAAAATTCTATATTTAATATAGATTCTATGAAATAGATGTATCTATATTCATGAATTATATTTACTAATAAACTTTACAAATATTAAAAATACTAGGACACACTTCTATAAGTACATGTTAAGCTGCCTTACAACAAACGAATCATCTATGTTGAGTATCTACCCAAACATTGAAGATAAAAATCCATTTTTCATTTGAATCAAGTCTAATAAAACAGATGTGATCTCTATTGAATAATTTTTTTATCAATTCTATTATATCTTATTTATGTATCATCCTCTCATTTTATAGGTAAATACCTCCCTTTCTAATTGACCCACTCAATGTTGGGGTTTTGTTTTTCTTTAGATCTTTTCGGTTGAGTCTCATTCGGATACAAAGATATTTGTGTTGGGGAAAATAACCTAATATTAGGGAACTCATTTTCATTCAGATAATTTATCCAATGAATGAAACTATTTAATTAACATATATTGGTTTATTTTATTTTTGTAAGGCTTAAATAGCTATTAGAAATCAGTCATAGAATATTGGAATAAAGGTATATGTAGAGAATTTATGAGTCATTTTATGGATTTAATTTTAGGTTAACTATTGTAGGAAGTTTTTCATTAAAATAATTGATGATGTTAGCTGATAAAAAGTGTAAACTGATTAAATATTTTGAATGTACCTCAAAAAATGTGTAATGTCCATGAATGGACAAAATCACATGATAATACACGTTTTTCAACACACTCCTTATGTATAATTTACATGATGGGAATTGGTATTTCACACTGTATTTCTCAATATGAATAGTGTTATGGGAAAAAAACCCATATATATTTTTATTCTCTAAATAGAATACATTCTCTCTTGGATCAAATATTATTTTCAAGAATTTTTGGAGTGTTTTTTGAAATTTTAGATTTTAGGAGGATGCATCTGATCCCCATTGAGTATTTTTTCGTTGGTATAGCTCTTATCTCCCCTTACGCTCCTATAGTATAATGTAAATTTATTTATAACTTCTTTTTTGTTTTCATGTCAACGTTCTATGATCTAGTTCCTTCTTTTCATATTCCTCCCACATATTATATTTTTTGATTCCTATTGAAATAATTTCATTTATTTTTTGTTAAAGGAATGTGGTCTAAAGCCTCGCCCTCTAGTCAATGAAATTTTCATGTATGTGAAATATATGATTGTGCCAAAAAAACATGAAGATTTATTAATCTAATGATAGATAATGAATTTATATTATTCTATAAATTCATTTGGATATCATGGAATTTTGACCTTTATCCTGTCAACCTGTTGGCTAAGAAAACCCCTTATATAATTATGAATAGGAATAATTCTTAATGTGTTTTTATCAAGACCAAATATTTTTAGTGATTGTTTGATATAGAATCAATATTTTTATGGATTTGTTCTTATTGAAATGATTTTTGATATTTCCCAAAATTGAATATGTTATTGAATAGAAAAATGGAAATTTAAGAAATTAATCATTAAGGCTTATGATATGATATTTTTATGACTCTGGTTGTAGGTCTTGTACTATGATTCCTGATTTAATTCTTATATACCCGGATTGGAAAATTTTGATTATAAAATGTTTATCTTGTCAGCATATCCTAGTTTGATATTATAATTCTTATATTGTTTCCTTTGTCCAGTTTAATGATGAAATGAATATATAGTGGGATTATCGCAATTTGATGATGTGAATATTTTATAGAGGTAATGACCCAATTGATTGTGAAATTATTATGTGTACATATTTACCTAGATGGAAAAATACTGATAAATTATTGTTTGATAAGTTATGGGACTATGAAATGGTTAGTGGTTATGATTGTTATGGTTGTGTTATATGCTGAGATACATTTCATCATGGTGATGAAGTAGGTTGATTGCAATATAATGATATGTTAATTAATTAATTCATCAATTTATACGTTTTTTTCATTTCATTATTATAATAATGGTTCTATTTTGTAATGTTGGTGTTGGCCTATAGATTTTTATTCCAACTATATTTGGTTTTTTATTTGGTACAAAGGATAAATACATCAATACCTGTTTGGAAAATGGAATTGGATTGTGTTTTTAATTATTTTTTGCTTTATGTTTTGATGTTTGGAGAGGATACTGACACATGGTTTCTGACTATGGTATTTTGAGATTTCTTTTAGATGATTCTGTAGTTAATTTTTTTCCTTTTTTACATGTAGAACCATTTTCTCCTATCATTTAATTCATTAATATTTTTTTGGTTCCTCCTTTTACATCCTAAATGTATGCTTTATTATTTATTCTTTTTGGTTACTATAATTATAATTTCTTTACTTATCCTTTATTTTCACTCTATACATTGTGTTATAGACTAAACACTTTTTTTCACACCCACTTTTAGTCATTATATTTCAAAATATAGGGGAAAATGCCTGAGGACCCATAACCAACATAATATTGACAAAAGATATAACTACAGATTGTGGGATGTTAAAAGTGGTATCCGAGTTAGGTTTGTCTTATCTGTTTGTTTACTATTTTGTAATTGTATAAAAGAGACTATGAATTATTGAGAAATTGTAATGATATTGTGCATTCCAGTATCGAACCCATTTATGTGATAAATTCCATCTTCCAGGGATATGATTTCAATTCATGATGTTCTATTCATAATGTTGATGTTATTTCCCTAAGAGTGATCCACTTGTTGTGTTATGTTATTGTTTTGTGGGATTAATATTTATACATCCAGACGAGTATGAAATGAGATTAGTACACATAAATCATTATATTAGAATTGGATATATCATGAAATTTATTTATTATGACACAATAGTATTCATTTTATGTTATATAATATTATATAATAATTATGATAAGAGATATCTTTAATGTGATATTAGGGAATGGATGAATTTTTATGTCATGATAATAAAATTATAAGCCATGTTTTAAGAGACCCGGAGTATGAAGTTCGAGATTGATGTATCTAGTTTATATAGACTTTGACATTATCTAGTGTTATATGCAAGGTGTTCATCCTATAGGTATAATGATTCCACATCACCTTTGTTTTTAACATCAGGGGAGTGGGAATAAGAACAATAATGACACAATTGAGTTGGAGCATTATATAGCTCCAAAGTAACATAAGCATATTCATCCTCATGGAATTTTTCTATGGTTTAGGGGATCCATATAAAGGGATGATATTTTTACCATTTTTTTGTTTGATTTTACAAGGGAGTTTCAGTTGAAGAATCTTTCTATATTCTCTTTGAAGTTAGGCCCTAAGGAAGCTTTTTTTATGGAATGAGTCAAACTAGATGATCCTTAAGTACATCAATACACCCACATAATGGAGGATAATTCATGATTTCAAGATGATTTGTGAATCTAAAATTCATTGGTGGGATATTTAGGAAAATATAGGTAGTTAATGGTGTTTTCATAGTATTTATTTGAGAAAAAGAACACTATAAACATTTATATATAAAAATTAAAGGAGGTTAAGTATCAAAATTGGGTACACATGATAGAGGATGGAATGTTCATGATGTATTATTCCAGTTACTTCCACAACCTAATGAAATTTTTTCCATAATTATCTAATGAAGTGATCTCTATAGTGAAAATTTTTTAAATATCATTTTCTGAGATCACGAAACCTATTAATATTTTTTCCTCGATATATTATTTTATGTGATGAATCAGACACTAATTATAGAAGGGAATATGAGAGTGTCCCAATGTATCATTCCAAATATTTCTATAGGAACAACTAAAAGTTCTTTATATGGTTGTAATATTTGAATCTAGTATTGTTATCAACATTATATTGGTTTGAAGAGAAGTCATGGTAGTGGGAATCCATATACAAACCATGTGATATTACAATGATATCTGTGAGGTATGTGGTCTACAAAAAGCTTCATTGTTTATATTATACATTATAGGGTCAGGATTGTGTCATGCTGGGTCATATTTTAATAAATTATGAAATTATTAATTAATATTACTGGTTGTTGATGTGGATTGGTACTAGTGTCTAGATAGGACTACGATACCCCTCTCCCTCCCCGAAGACATGTATGTGGAGGTATATAGTTAATTCTATTCAAATAAAGGGACTTGGTTCCTAAATTATGGAATGGAAATACTATGAAGAGGGAATAAATCAAGGGAGTAAGATTGGGCCCTAGTATAGAGGGGATACAAAACTTCTTATTATGAATTCTACTCTATTTATTAAGGATTCATGGAGATTAAAATTTATATATATAATCCATGTATCATCAACCCATTAATATGATTATTTGATTAAAAAATAATTTTACTTTTTATCCACTCTTTATTAAAGAAATTTGGAATTGGATGTGGATGGTTGTGATAATTTCTAGACTATCAATACATAGATTTAAGTGTTGAAAGAAAATATCAATAATTGCAATGAATTCTCTCAAAAAATTGGTGGTTACCATTTATTTTAGAGTCGTTCATGATGGAATTGATATCATTTGATTTGATTATTAGAATGTATTAGATAATTATATCTTATCCTTATATTTAATATTATCAGTGGATAGATACCTTACTATATCATGATTTATAAAATCAATTTTCCCTTGGGAGGGCTAGATCAAAAGTATTGTTGTGTAGGAATAATTGAGAGAATATTGGATTATCTCACAGATCATATAACATGCATCTCACCAGTTGATGTAGATATTAAGTAAGATAATTTCTATAATGTGGTATACTATATACCTGATTCATTTCATGATTATTTCTACAATTTACCACTTGAGAGAGATTCTATGTTCAGGATTGATTTGGTGTCATAGTTAGACCCAGTTTCCATTCTATATTAGAGGATGTAACCATTAGATATTTAGGAGTGAACATTTCTATTCGAGAACTACGAGTCCAACTCCTTAAAATGACAATGTAAAAATCCACATGATTGTATAGTTTGTTTCACCAAGAAGGATAATAGTACATTTCACTAATGGGGGGATTATAAAATATTAAGAAATAAAAATTTCATGAAAAACTCTTCTTATCCATGCATCGTTGATAATTTTGGTAATCTAAGAGGTTCTATAATCATATATATGATAAATTTGAGATCATGATACCACTATTTGAGTGTGGGAATATTGAATAATCATTGAATTACTTTTATAGGTCTGTATCAATTTTATTGGTTTATAGTGATGCTTTTTGAATTTATAAACACACCATCATTATTCATGTCCATGGTGAGTCAGATATAAAATTCCATTCTATTAGTTTTTTGTGATTTTTAAGATATAATTTTGTACTATTAGTCAAGAGATGATCATTCCTAACATCATGATATCATCATTAATACATTGAGAGAACATAGGCCTTATGAAAATCTAACCCAATATTATTTAGGGTTTAATAAATTGATGTTCGCAGGCCATGTTTGGATGGTGTATCAATGGAGATAGATATGGTTAATTTTTTTCTTATTTGGAGAAACCAAATAATATAATTGAGATTCATATATATTTTGGATCATAAGTTTATTTTTGGTGTTTCAACCAAGAAATATCCAAACTTGTATCACCAATCTTATGAATGAACAATAATTGAGTGATAATGTTTTATTCACAATCTTGAGAAAGGTATTTTCAAGAGATATATTATAGGTTGAACTCAATAAATATACTCAAATTACCTATTCACGATAAATAATATATTGTGGATTGTGACGTTCCAGGAGATATACATACCACAATATTGAAGGAAAAGGATTGAGTGATTACTAATTGATCCAAACAGTTGAGGAAGTAAAAAATAGAATATATAACTCATTATTTGGATTAATATTATAAGGTATCTGCCCTGAGATTATAGGAACAATATCACATGGGTTAGTGTTTTGTTTTCTAAATTTACACTACTTCTTCATGCATATATTTTATTAGTGGTACCTGATCCTCTGATATAGGAGGTCAATCGAGTATCTTCACAAATTCAACATAAATATAGATAATTAATTGAGAAAGAGAAACATAATTTTGGATTTGTAATGTTTGATGACACATACAAAGAAATTATATGAGTCTTTTATTGAGTGGTGAATGATATAACTATTTACATACATGTATTTAGACATTCATAAGTCCCAATTATTAGTAGCTCTAACATCAACATCTATCAACATCTTTATTTTAGACCGGATCAAGGAGTATGTGTTATTTTATCTATAGTTCTTAGTTCAAATATATTACCTATATGGTGGGAAGAATCCATCAATAAGGTATTTTCATAGTGGAAAATCTATTTTCTTCTTTGCCCATGTACTGTTTCTTATATAATAATGTGATATTATACTCATAGAGTTTCATCGTTCTAGATTGTTGGTACATTATTGTTTGGAAAATAGGTAACATGATTTATGTACGCGTTACTAGTGGTTTGGAATTAAGTTAGAGGAACTAGGATCCATGGAGATAGGTTTTAAATGTTAATATTTGAAGGCTGAGAATTGGAGGCCTACTCGTTGGTTTCAAAAACATCCCATTCTAAAATATATGTGGGATGATTCACTATAAATTTTGACATAATATTTCACAAGACACCTAATATTAATGATTTAGTATGAGTGATCATAGATTAACTAATGAAGGCATGTCACTTCTTTTTTATAGAGGATACCTTTACTGTTTCTGATCTAGATAGTCTCTACATACACACAATAATTTGTTTTCATATTTTTATATGGAGTATCATTTATTATTTATATCATTTGTTAAAGTATCTATTAGGGAAGGTTATTAATAAACCACTGGGATAGAATTATATTCTGATAATAATATATCATCTTCATATAGAGAGTCTATTAGAGTGGCCTGTTAAGGTTCTATAGGATATGTTATTAGCCTGTATTTTAGATATCAGTGGTTCACGTGAGTAGTATATTGAAAATTTGGAGACATAATTTAATAAGATATTATTGGAATCAATCCTTTTGGAGACTTTCAAATAATATTATTGTATTAAATTTTTTCACTTCGTTGTTGGTTGGTGGTTGTTGAGTCACCAATTACACGACCTTGTCGCATGCTAGAGATGTCTAATTATGTGATATTAATCTATAGGAGGCTAGGGACCACATTGTGTATAAATATTTCATAAAATTACTATTGTAAATTACTTATATAGTTTGATGTTGTAAAAAAAGTTTTCTTCCAGGTGTCTCCAATTATGGGAAACCATATATCAAGAAATATGGAATTTTACCACCCATATTTGATAGGAAATTTGCGATTATATAAAGGGTCTACCTAGTGGGGTACTAATTAGACCATCCAAAATGATATAATTCCCAAAATTGAATGATTCAAATTCCAATGAATCAATGATATTATAATATCCCATATAATATGAAAAATAACAAGGAAATTGAGCTTTTAGTATATGATTCTATTAGAGAGAATCTGATACAGATTTTTTTCCATAATGAGAATTATCTGCAACGAAGGTCAAAGCCTTTTGTTTTTTTAGTGGAGTCAAAGGAAATTCTAATATGAGAAATTATAAAGGGATTCGGATACGAGAGAATAGTGTCCAATCCTATTCACTGATACCCATAGTGAAATTTGGAGTATCATGGTGATGATGTGTTATATGGTGTATATTTTTATGATTCAATATTTATCTAGGTACATCCAATAATATTTATTCACTGAAAATATCTTCTTTTGGTTTTCCATATTCTTTTTACCTAGGTGTTAATGTCTCATTAAGAGATATTGAGATTTGAATTAGGGAAATAACCAATATTTCTGCGATGTTTGTTTTATTTTAGAATTTATATAGTCTATATAAAAACAGGTAAAATTATAATATAAGGGATTTCTTGAGTTTGGATCGCTTTAGTGGTGGTTCAGTTTCTCTTGCAGAATATGGGATTAAGGCTCTTTATATTTAACTTACACAACATGTATTTTATTTACTATTTTTTAAATTTTTGGTTGGAAGATGTTCTGAAATGACTACATTTAGTGAAACGATTCATGTTATGATGTAGCTACAAACCTTGAATATAAATGAAATTTTTTTTAATATTCTTAATTGGTATAATTCACATGAGGTGAGGTGATTTTTTCTGATGTTTTACATAAGAAATACATGATTTGAAACAGTATTAAATGAAATTAATTTCAAGGCATGCATTGCATATAATTTTATATTCTCTCTACTATATCTCCCCTCTTATAGAATCGTTATGATTTATAGAAGATTTTATAGGGCCTTCCCCCATTTTGAACATCCTGATCAAGAATTTGATATATGATGAGTTTTTTTGGTTAATTTTTACACTCTTCACGTTTATCTATTTTTCATTGTCGTGAAAACTGTTTTTATGGCCGATTTGGGAGTTGATCAAATAGTTTCATGATCTAAGTTGTTTATTATGATATTCCTAAACATTTATCTTCTTTTTTATACCATTACAATAATTGTATCAATTTTTTTATGATTGGTGTTCCAAAACTAATCCCTATGTTCTATTATAATTTAATGTATGTGAAATATAATTATTTTTCAAAAAATGTGTAATTTAACTAATTGAATGATAAACTTTTATACATCATGGATTTGATTGTTCTTTGTATCCATTTAGATTCCATGTCATTGTGCCTTGACTTATGTCTACCCATAGAGTGATAAAACCCTTGTGTAATTATTAATATTAAAATTTAATAATGTTTTTTAGCATGAAATTTTATTTTAGGCGATTTCATGAAATTTAATCACTTAGGTTGTGGTATAATTTTTATTAAAATGATTGTCATTAATTAGATAAAAATGAATATATATTTGAACGACAAATGGAAATTAGAAAAATTAATCATTTAGATGATGATATGATATTTTGGAATTATTTATTTTATTCATTACTCCATTATTTATTCTGAAATTCTTATATATTTATCATTATAACAACCAAAAATTTAGTGAATGTTTTTTGAATTAATTTCATATTTTGGTATTTTTCATTTTATGAAATAGTGAATATGTTTTTTTATATGAACGTAGTATGTATGGAATGCGTTATATTCTACATGATGTTATAAATTCACTATATATAATAAAATCTATAACATTATCTACACAGAACACTGAGGTCAGCTTACATTACCTAGAAAACTGACGTTCCAAAATGGCTTCTGTGACATGCATGCACATGTTTTTCAAAGAACAAATCTAATATTAAAAATATTATTATTTAATACAATAATATATAATATGGATGTTATATTTTATGATATCTGTAATATTAAATAACATATAAAATTAAATGGTTGAATTATTTGTAGACAAAATAATTTTATCAGAATAAAGGAACCAATTTAATATGTAGAAAATGTTTTCATAAAAACATATTCTATGATAAAAATGATTTTAGACTTAATAAAATAAATTAATTACTATTTAACAATGATATAAATGAAATATATATTTTATATATTCAATCAAATATTCTTTACATTTATTAAATATATTTGATAGAAATAAGATTGGAAGAAACTGAATATTACAAATAAAAATCGTATATTTTTATAAAATCAATTTTACCACCTTTTAATGGGTAACAATGTCAATTTTATAAATTTCATAGGTAAAAATTAAATTAATTTATGTACGAGAAACATAAAAAATATGGTAGGGTTAATTTTTTGTACATTTTTTTGAGGTTCTATTTTTTTATGAATACTGAAAAATACTAAATTATAATTGAGAATGTAATTTTCATCTAAATTATTTATAAATATAAATTATAAAAATATTTATTTTTTATTTATAATCATATCAATTATATATAAATTAAAATAATTTTGATAATTTTGATCTGTTTCACTATGAAATTAGATATAAAAATGTAGCAAACAATTGAACAGTTATACTTTCAAACCTCACAAATGTCATCTCGTATGTGTGATTATTATTAACTTAATTTCTATCACTTGTATATTTATAATTTCAAAAAAAAATTGTTCATATTTAGAATCCAAATAATTTATAATGTTAAAAAGTTCATCATTTTTTTACTACAATTGTTAGGGAATGTAATTATAAATAATAAATATTATTAAAAAAACTTAGTTTAACAATAGACATTACCTTAATCGTAAAGGCCAAAGTGACAAAAAACATTCCAAAAATTGGATATATTTACATATTTTCACCATCTCTTTCCATTCATATAATTTTGAACATTTTGGATCAATTTTTCAATGGAAAAACGTTTGTGTAATTCCCTATTGAAAATTAATCAAGAATGCCACTCCTCATTCACTATATAAAGGTGGTCAGCCCTTCCCCTTATTCACACCTCTCAATAAATTTGGATCATACATACTCTACTAAAATAATGACCAATAAACATAACATAATCATAGAAACCTCCATTCTGGAATAATTATATCTATGGAATCCCTTCTGTCAAAACCAAAAAAAAATCTCAAATGAGTAGCTAACATCCTTCCCCAAGATCATTTG
This sequence comes from Viscum album, assembly GCA_963277665.1. Taxonomy (NCBI): domain Eukaryota; kingdom Viridiplantae; phylum Streptophyta; class Magnoliopsida; order Santalales; family Viscaceae; genus Viscum; species Viscum album. Next base: position 84,137,304 of record OY728151.1, on the reverse strand, counting down.
TTTCACTTTCATCCTCCTCCCCATATACTCAAATTATAACATTATTATATAATATACATAGTACCATAAATTTAATGATATTTTTTTATTATAATTTTTTACCTAATCATACACACACATCCATATAGTATGTAATAAATACAATTCTTATGTTTGGAGAACTATTGCCTCATGAAAGGACGATGTTTGTTTTTCCATTACCACCGCTCATGGATATGAATTATTATAGAAAATATATTTTTATAATATATATATATATATATGATTTACATGATTATATTATTTTTTAAGAGTTATAATATAAATAAAACATTCATGTTTTCCAATTTCTTGTAACTAAGATATCTTCATTTGTGGTAAAGTAGAATACCACATCCCCAAAAGGATGTGATTCATTCACAAAATACATTGAATTTATTAAGTGTGGGATTAGTAAATCTATAAGACATATAATACATAAAAATTATAATATAATGATATTATATATACACATATATTTCACTTACATTTTTTCATTCAATATGATAATAAAATATAAACAATGTTCATGCATACATATGGCATACCATATCCATTAAAAATGTATTTCATTTAATATTTAAATATTTTATTGAGTAACTTAAATATTTATATAGTGAATTTAAATGATATATAAATCATTTTGGATATTATTTAAATAATTAAATCACGATCTATGTATGAATATCCAGAACTAATTTCAAAACACGTATAATGAAAAATGTGGTCGTTAGCCAAAATAATACATAAAAATAGAATTGTTAATTAATTAGAAATATAAAACCTTAAGTGAATCATATATGGTATTAGATATAATAATATAAGTTTTTATAGATGTATAATAATCATATATTTATTATAAATTATTTTTTATCTTGTACAATGAATGTAAATACATAAGGTAAAGGAATTTAATCTCAATTGTTATATTCTTGAGATACATTTCATATTATCCACTCACGTATTTAGGCATTGTATATAACATCAATGACATGTTAAATCATTAATTTCCATTATTTAATGATATTAAAATATTAAAATTATTTTAATCTCTTATGTGGGTCATTATTATAATGTTACACATGTATTAATAGTTTTATTGTCTCTCTTTTATTTTTGTGATACTTATGCATTAATCACCAGTCACTTAATATGTGTGGTATATATACTTAACATGAACATATTATATTATTACTAATCATAAATATATATTTATGAACTTAAAAATTTTATCATATTTCTTTCTTGAGGATTATTGTTCATATGTTACAAAATCAGAAAGGTAATTTTGTCTCTATTTTCATTCTTTGAGATACATTCCCTGTTTTCCACCAATTATTTTCTAAGAGGTGTATATACATACATAGAAATGTTATATCCTGAAAATAAATCTTTTCGTGGTATTTTAGGCTCTATTTAATGTTATTATATTCTTTTTATTATGATTCAACGTATCCAAAGTGGTAACCATTTCTTGTTATAATGTCATTGTTTATAGTGTTTACATAAGAATATTCATTCATTGATGCACTATTATAAAAAATCTCTCACGAAAGATAATGAATTTTTACAACCAGTGATTATACATTTTATATACCAATAATGGTACAATTTTTACACTCATTGTTAAATATAAAAAATAATAAAATATTTTAATGAAAGTTGTATGTTTTTATCCTCTCAGTCTGAAATATATATATTCTTTAAAAACTATTTTATTATAATAAAAATTTCAAATATTTGTTAGTATAATTATAAAATGTTTAATTGTAATTTTACCCTATTTTACAATTTAAAAAATATTATTTGAATTTAATATTCATTTAATTTTCTTTTCATGGAAATTTTTTAAACATTTAAGGTGAAAAATATGTTCGACATGTATAGACAAACTAGTTTTCATAACCATAATTTCAATGAATCAACCACTTTATTTATAATCGGTTATTTGTTGATAATATTATTTTAAAATATTGTGGATCTTTTAAATTTACTTTTTTTAAATGAATGGGATTTTAATTATTTATTAAAAATTCAAATAAATTATATTCCATGCGTCCTTTATATATTTTCAAATGGTTATTTTCTGAAAAATGATTTCAATGAATTCAATATTTATTTATATGTTTCCAATGAAAATATTTTTAAAAATGGTTTATATATTAAGATTAATTTTCAATCAGAATAGATATTTTACTCCTTAATTTGTTTTTAAATGAAATTGTAAATACAACTTTATATGAAATAGAATTTTGAATTGTTTTGAGGAAATTGACTTTCAAAATAATTTGATTTACCTTATGAAATGTACTATATTATATTTCAAAATACATATCTATATATGTTGACATACATTGTTATTATTTATGAATTCCATTCATATTATGGCGTAAATGGTTTATGTTTTTATAGAATTAGTTTTGTGATACATGATTAACTTTAATCAGTTATATGATTTTGAGGCCCAATTATTTTCTCTTGGTATTCATTGATTAATTTAGTATCAAAACTCATCTCGTTTCCACTGGTTATAATGTAATAAAATTTTGATGATTCCCATTTAATTTCATGGGGTTGATATGAGGAATAATTTAATATATTTTTTAAAACGAATGTAAGATCTCATTATGTGATGTTTGGGACCCATATCTACCTCCAATGAAATATTTAAAATATTATTGTTTTATGAACTCAAGAGTGTACATCAGAGGGTATCCCATGACTGGAACAAAAGGGAAACATAATCCCAAAACAGGAGGGTCAGTGGTAGGGTATCCCAATTACGAGATAAGAATGAATATTTAACAGAAAACAACAGCGTAAATGGGAAGGAATCCAAATCCCATAACATGGGATACATGGGAGAGAATACATTGCACAAAATAATAGGGTACCTGGGAGGGAACCCCAAGAATTTAGAAAGATGGTATAAAAGCTGGTATACCAAGATAGAATCAGGTACACAGGTGATAACCCAATCGTATCAAGTTGCAAAGGTTTTCTTTGGTTTCTATGAAATATGATTTTATATACATTAGAATATGCCACAAATTCCATTCTTATTCATATATTAATAATTCATGGTTTACCCTATTGATTAGCTTATAATTCTTGTCTTATGAATTACCAAATTTTATTCCTTGATTTATTCTTATTATCTTTTTTATATATAGTATGATATTATGGTGTCATGATCTAGTTCTCATAAAATTATGGTCATGTTTATTCAAAAAAATATTTATTGTTTATGATTACAGAGAATATGATATCACTACTTTTTATGTTCCTTTTCCAAATGTAATGATGCTAGGATTTATGATGGATTACTAAATTGGATGATCTTAGTTGGAAACACTGAATATATTTCAGCAAGATAGATGGTGTTTTTTAACATTTCCAAATACAGTAATCTATTATAGTCCTCATATATGTACATTCATAATGTGATGAATAATCATTTATATTGATGTAATATTTATGTATGTTATTAATGGGTTGTTATTGATGACAATGGGCTCTAATACATAGCTGGTTTGAAACACCTAGGGGATGTTGTTTGGGAATTAAAAAAAACATTATAAACCATAATGAATTATTTAAATATTGGAGGACTATGAATAACATAGTATAAACATATATCATTCAAGATCAATGAGTTTAGCATTATTATTTTGACAATCTATTAGATATTTATCTTGATTATGAGGTTCTTTTATATGATAAATGGTTCTCACACCATGGTTTATAGTATTATAATATTATAATAATCTAATTAATTGATGTAATATTAAATTTCTTAGATGTGGAAGTATAAGAATGATAATAATCAATGTCCAATATGGATATCATAGGAAGAGAATCAGGAAGGTTCTACGAGTTTGGGATATACTATGAAGTTAGAGACACCTAAAAAACATGTAAATGTCATGAAATGTTGAAAATGTATTGTTTAAATTAATAATAAGATTCATGATTCAATTGATGGTGAGTACCCCAATGACATGATTCGTATTTCATGTTAAAAAAATTATTATTGAGGTATAATATGGTGAATCATGTGTTATAGTTTAGAAATAATGTTGGATAATAGAACTATACATGTTTTGGTATTAAAAGAATATCTTATATTAATCATGAAATATGTATATAATTTTTATTATATATTTCTCATTAATAAATTGAAAGGATATGTTCAATTTTTTTTGTGAGGTAGAAAAGTGATCTCATATAATGATGATATTTTGAATTCAGAATATTACACTTAATATGCTCTTAATGTTGATATAATAACATTTGGAGAAAGATGTTTTGGTTTTGTATAAGTAAATTGGATGATAATGTTTACCTCAGATCCAATAATGGAATTTTTGACCTGCTGGTATATGTCATCTTGTGATCTGTTTAAAAGTTGTTGTATATATGTAATATATATTATTAATTCATGTAAAAAGGAATCATGCATGTTTCCCCATAGGGATTATTGAAATTCATGATATTATCATGTTTCAAGAGATTATATAATGATCGGATTCCCATTCATGGAATTGGAAACCATGATATATATTGTGATATATCGAAGATAAATTTTAATATATTTTCTTAAAATCCATTATAATGTTTTTGATTTTAATCTTTAGGTGGGGTTATAAGGTAACTATTTGTGGAAATTTTTTGTTAAACATCAAATTATTTTGGTGGGATTAAAGTATTATCTCAATACATGAGGATTTATTTATATGGGATCCCATTTTCGAACCACGTTTTGCTGAGGGAAACTAATGAAATATGTGGTGACTTTTCATAGATCTCAGTAAAAGTTAGTACTTTAGAAATGAAAAATTCACCTTCACTTCATTGAGTAAGAGATTATGTATAAATCTAAAATGAAAAAAATAAGGTTGATATTGTCTATATGTGACAAACTAAATAAATTAAGAATATATTCCTATGAATGTTCATTAAAAATAAGAAAAAGGACATTGAATCAATTATTTTTATCCTATTACATTTATTTCGGTTGGTCGGAGTGGATAATTAAGAGGGGGTTAATTGAGTTCCAGTAAAAAGTTCTGGTAAAAACATTATGATTAAAATCCACCAAATTAAATACTATGTTAAACTATAGGGAATTTATAAAGATTTTATTTTTTCAATTAGTTTCTCAATAGATTGATCATTTCATAGTTAACTCAATATGAATATTAATTAAATTTTGAAACTAAATTACTGGATAACAAAAGATAATTACACTTTCTAGATTAATTATCAGAGTTACATTAAAATATATTTATATTTAATGTACCTAGTAGCGGAATATTAAATATAGTTTAAAACAACATAAATAAGAACAACAGATATAACCAAGACCCTTAGTCTGAAGCCGAGACATATTCCTCTCAAATAGTTTATATAATCTTTGATCCACACCCTGGATCGGGGTAAAAAAACAGTACAAAGACTGTCTATGTCCTATGACCTCTACCATAGTTCTACGTGGGAAAAAAACAATAGCACACAGGCTATGCAGGTAACACTTGACATCTACCACTATCCATAGTGGGATACAAGAGTATAGAGAAAATATTGTGTGAGAATTTAGAAATCCTTCAGTTTAGCACATGAGTCAGTGTGTGTATAAGAAATACAGAGTATACACCACTAGTACAAAAACCTTTTTTACGTTGGTTTTTTTCTTTTTAACGTCGGGTTTTAAGCGACGTTATTGCGAGCGATGTTGAAAATATGATATTTTACGTCAGTTATGTAATAACCGATGTAAAAAATGTGGTAATATAGTTTTTAATGTCGGTTTTTAAAAAACCGACATGAAATAAATTCTGGAGAATGACGATAAGAAGCCATTTTTTACGTTGGTTTTTGAAAAAACCGACGCTTTAAGTCATTTTTAATGTCGGTTATTAAATAAACGACATAAAAGATGTTTATTATCTTGTATAAAATTTTCTAATCTTTCATTTGAGAGGTAATATAGCTCAAATGGATTTACGGATCAAAATTTATCACCATCAAAAGTTTGATATTTTTTTCGAGGAAAGGTTGAATGATCCAACCGTAACTTCATATTAAAAGGAATTTTTGAATCCATAGGGGGATTTGTTGTTTTATCATGATATAATAAATGATCCGTCATTATAATAAATTAATAATCGTTAAATGGTATATCAATTAAGAAAACTACTCATATAAATTATAAATCATGGGAAAATAAGTACAAATACATTGACGAGGTCACAGAAATAAGAAATCGTTGATTCAAGTTGAAGATAAAACAAGTTGATTCGATGTAACGATGATGGTTTAATGAAATGATCATAAAATGTTATATCAATTAAGAAAAAAAATCATAAAAACCATAAATCAAGGATGTATGATTAAATATAACTTGACAAGATCGCGGAAAGAAGAAATAATTGATTCACGTTCGAGAGAAAAAGAGTCTATTTGGGGGAATGATAATGGTTGAAATAAACGATCTTCAAATTAGGATGAGTGTATAATGGAAACATATAATTGAGATTCTATGAGAAAACACAGTATTAAAAATTTTAGGCAGCAATTCAAAATTTTGATGCAGCGATGTAAAAAAATTGAAATTTCTCGTTCTTGGGATATTAAAAATATCATTCACGTCTGTTTTATGATAACCGACATGAAAAGATATTAAAATTTTCACTTATTTTTCACGTAGGATATTAAATAAAAGATGTGAATAAAGTTTACAAAAATGTACTTCATTTTCCAAGCATTAATTTGATAGGTCACGGAGCTCAAACGGATTTACGGATTAAAAGTTTTGGCCTTTAGAAGTTGGACATCTTGAAGACATCGTTTAGAGATGATCAACTTCTGAAGGTCATAACTTTTAATCTATAACTTCGTTTGATCCGTGACCTGTCAAATTAAAGCTTCAGAAATGAGCTACATTTTTGTAAACATTTTTAACGTTGGTTTTTAAATAACAGACATGAAAAAGTCACGAAAATAGATTTTTCACGTCGGTTATTTAATAATCGACATGAAAAATAAGTGAAAATTTTAATATATTTTCTTGGAAAAGGATCTTTCACGTCGATTATTTAATAACCGACGTGAAAAAAGTTTACAAAAATGTACTTCATTTTCCAAGCTTTAATTTGACAGGTCACAGAGCTCAAACGGAGTTACGGATTAAAAGTTATGGCCTATAGAAGTTGGACATTCTAAAGACATCGTTTTGAGATGATCAACTTCTGAAGGCCATAACATTTAATCCGTAACTCCGTTTGACCTCCGTGACCTGTCAAATTAAAGCCTGTGAAATGAACTCAATTTTTGTAAAAAAAATTCACGTCGGTTATTAAATATCCGAAGTGAAAAAAGTCACGGAAATAGATTTTTCATGTCAGTTATTTAATAACCGACATGAAAAATAAGTGAAAATTTTAATATATTTTCCTGGAAAAGGATTTTTCACGTCGGTTATTTAATAACCGACGTGAAAAATCGATTTTCGTGACTTTTTCACTTCGGTTATATAATAACTGACGTGAAAAATCAGATAAAATGGATTTTTAACGTCGGTTCTTATATAACCGATGTGAAAAATCAGCGAAAATGTAATTTAACGTCAATTATATAATAACCGATGTGAAAAATCGATTTTTAGATATTTTCACGTCGGTTCTAAAAACCCGACATAAAAAATGGTGACTTCAAAAATATTTTTGAACTAGTGCACACTACTCAAAAAATAAATAAAATAATCACTAAGAGAGAGTAGATTTGAGTTTTAGAATGCTCTAGTGATTTTAAGTGCAGCTCTGGACTCCTTCTGATAAATCAGAAAAGCTTCAGAGTCCTTCTCTGGTTTTTCTCTAAAAACAGATTTTCGTTTTCTTCTTTGACACTCAGGTTTAGTTTGTTCAACTTGAGTTCATGAAGATTTCTTTGTAGTTCTTCACTCATTGGCTAATCTTCATCTTGTGTTCTCTTCTTGTATGAATGGACTCATGTATGTCCAGTGCTCTTTAGGTAAGTGAGGTTTTCGATGTCGCCTCTCTATTGTGTATATGCGTCTCTATTCTGGTTGTTTTCGAGGTTCCCTTTTATATCTTCATCTCTAACAATAGGAATAATTACCTTTTTACAGGTATGAGGTACGGTTCCTGAAATTCCAACCACTATCATTAATTTACAGCGGGTTCATTAAAATCATCAAATATGACCATTCCTAAATAAACAAATAGAAATAGAGTTTAGAGAAATGGTGAGTAGTTTCCATCAGTAGCTCTTAGTATCATTCAGATTTTATTATTAGTTCTTCTATATCAGTAGCTATTACCATTTATAACGGTAGCTCTATGTATCAGTATCTCTTTCTATCGGTAGCTCTTTTATATCGGTGGACTATGTATCACCAGACATGTATTGGTAGACATTTTCTTTCTGTATCGATGGACTACGTATTGGTAGCTATCTGTCAGTCTGTTTTTATTGGTATCCTATATCGGTAACTATTTACCAGTGCCCTTGTGTCACAGGAATCTTGGTCTATCAGATATCTTTACTTATCGGTAGACTATGTACTGGTAGGTTTGTATCAGTCGACTTGTGCATAACAATAGACTAATTCTATCAGTATCTCATCTTCTATCAGTAGTTGTTATGCATATCAGTGACTTAATCCCTATCAGTAGATTTAACACATATCTGTTCTATGAAAAACATATCCAGATTGAGTTAGAATTATTTCAAAGTAAGTATAAACATAGATAAACATTGATTAACATATTCCAATTATTTTTTTGATATGTTTATCAACTTAATAGTAGTATTTCATAGATAGAAAGAATTAATATATAGATAATCATTATTTGGGATTATCAAGTAATATTAAAGCAGAATTGGGATTATCAAAACATGTGAGGTCAACAATCTCCCTCGTTTTGATAATCACAACATATGGTATAGTAATCCAAAATAACCATTAATGTATCAGTATAAAATACAATTGTTTTTATTTATCACTGTGAGTATTGACATTTTCAAATGTGAGATCATAAATGTATCAGAGGATATATTATTAAATGAAATTGAATGAGAGGTACTTATAATAACAACGTACTATAGTTTCAAAACAAATATATTAAAGAATATATTAGTTGATGAAAATTTATCAGAGGGAAATGTATTATGCTCATAAAATATAATGATGCTTTATATCATTTGTCCCCCTTTGTAATATTTCTCCCTAGTTATATTATTTCTCCCTTATTTATCCTCCTTAGATCCACCGTAGATATTATATCTCTCCCTTTGTGATTAGAAAAAAGTGGGACAAAAAGGAAATACAGGAAAAGAGAAGTAACAGAGAAAATGAATGTATCTATATATTACTTGAGGCAAAATAAATAGAAATAAAGATGTGAACCAAAAGAATACAACTGATTCCCATCATTGTTTCTAGACACTAATCAATCCACCCCTTTAATGTCAAATTTCGATTTGGCTTTGGTTTCGGAGGTAGATTAATGCTAGATAGATTCAGTATATTTCTTGGGAATTCTAGAAATCACAACTGGTGGTTGAGCAACAGAGATTGTTCTTGGCATGTTGTGGATAGCTCTCTGTGTGATCATAGGACTGAGACTCTGGATTTCTTGGACTAGAGTCATCTGAAGAATAGAGGCAGGCAGAGTTAGAGGTGCAATGACAGGAGTACTGTCTACATGAAAAAATGGAAACAACATATTCCTAAAGTACATTATGATCCCGCTCCTCTTTCCATTTTAGAAATAATGTCTTCTCTATTATCCATAAACATGTCTAGAGCTGGAGTCAAATCTCTAAGCTTGCATACTTATTCTTTAAAAGCATGAGTGACTGGGGTAGCTTCATGTTTTCTAAAATAATCTTGAAATGGATGTTGAGCTGATTCTTGCTATAAACCCTTTGGAAGTATTAATCCACTTTTTCCTTTACCTCTTTCTGAGAAGCAGTGGCCTCTCTCATAAAATCCAGATCAATTTTTATTATATCCAAAGTGGTAGTCACCACATGTGCTAGGGAAGAAGAGTCTACCGAGCCACTTGTAGAAGACTATCCAAGATCTTCTTTTATCACTGCTTGAAACTGATAAACATCTACAGAAGCACTGGATGAAGAAAGAGGATTGATAATGAATGCAATAATCTCATTGAATGCTTTTGTTAAGTTACTTATCAGCTTCTGGGCAACCAAATCCTGAGTGCTCACATTCTCATTGACCAAATTCTTAAAAGCCTCAAAGAAATCCAAACATTTCCTTACTACACCTTTAATGTAATTGATGTCAGCATTCATTTGAGCTTTAGAACTACACAAGGTAGTCAGAGAAGCAACAAACTACTTCAAGGCAACAACCTCTCCTGTCCAGCTCTCAATATGAGTATGAAATACTCTGATCTCATTCATCATCTCTGTCATAGTGGTTGGCACAATACATCTAAGAGAGTGTTCAAAATAACCTTCCATTTTGGTTACCTCTTCAACAAAATAGCTATTTCAATATGTAACAGATGCAATCCAATTATCCTTTAACTCAAACATTAAAGACCCAATATTAGCCTTAGAAACCATATTGTTAGACACAATGATAGGTGCACTTTCTGACACAATACTAGACATAGATTCATTCATAATATATTTAATGGATGATATTAAAGAGGTTCCCATTCTTCTTATCTCTTCTATAAACAAGGCCTTAAGATCAAACTTCAACTGGTCTAGACCAACTTTTCTTACCACATCCTTAGGTAAAAACTTTTAAAAGATATCATAGTTAACTTTTTGTCTATTAATGGGTGTCTCATCTTCAGAATCAGTGTAGTCCAACCCTCAAAAAACAAAACCTGGGTCTTCTGCCCAATCTTAATTCCATCGGCTACTAAAACATTGCCTAGTCTAGTCTTCTGCTCCCCCTAAATTTGTGCATTCTCCTATATATGTATTGAAACCGCTCCCTCAGCAGCTCGGTCTTCCTCAGAAGAGTCTTTTACAACCATCTCCATATCTCCAAAAATAAGAGGCTCCTTAGGAATAGGTGAAGGTCCATCTAAATCATCAAGAACAACATCTAGCACATCAGTACTTCCAATTAATGGACTCAATCTCAACGTGGTAGAAGTAGATTCTTCAGTTTCAGATTTTATTTATTCTTCTTTTTTTGGGGCAATCTGGTCTTCCTCATCAATAGGTGCTCCTTCATTTCATTCTTCCAAGACTGTTTCCTTTCTAGTTTATACAATTTCTGAAATAGGACTTGGAGGAATGTCTGGATCCCTTCAACCAGTAACAGAGGTATCCTCTTCATTAGTATCATCACTATACTGAGTTTCATCTTCATCAGGTACTAGACTTGGATCCCTCACATCCTTAGGCCTCGAAGGATGATCCACAATATTAAACTTATCATAGAGATTCTCATCATCACTGACACATTCTCTTATCCATTGATTCCAATTGATCTTCATGTAATTACCAACTGTTCTTGTGATGCAAAAATGGTTCCTTAACTCTACTTTCTTATCCTGAGACTCATATACACCCATCACTTTGATCATAACCGAAACTAACTTTGAAAAAGATTAAAGCTTAGGACATATGATTTGTGCTTGGTCATATCCTCAATCTAATTCATTAACAGTCTACACAAATTCACCATAACACCATGTCTTAACAGATGCATTAAATAAATATCTTGATATTTTTTATTTGCAAAGTCTTCTCTTCTTGGACATAGCACATGTTGGATGAACTTGAAAAGTAACAGGTTCTCTCCATCCATTTCTATAGAACCCACTTTTCTGGGTGTACCATCTCGTGTTAATTCATACACAGAAGCTTCATATTCAAAGATGTTACTGGTAGGAGGTACGGATTTCTAGAAATATCAAATAACTCATTCATGTAGAACATTGAAGCATTCATCCCATTCAGTAGAGGAAACAACTATTTATTTTCCATTGACAACTGAAGCCATTCTCTACTCAGCTTCTGATTTTTCAAAACAATCAAACTCATAAAATTCTTTTACCAGCTTCAGATAATAGGGGCCATTGTTGTTCGAGAAGCATTCTACCCATTTTTGATGTTCCAGTACTTCAATAACCTAATATTTACTGGACATCAACCCTTCCGCGCACAAATCTCTATCAAATACTATTTCCCTTTGAACGAGATGATGATTTGTTGGTTTCTTCACTTCACTTCCACCACAAGAATCTCCTTTGAGTCTCTTGGCATTCAGCTCATCAGCCTTCTCACTGACTAATGGTCTCATTACTCATACCATTTTGGGAATAGTGAGGCTTAGGTTTGATGATTTTGGAGAAATGTATTGATGGAAAAGGGTTCAAGGTACAATGAGAGAGGTCAGATCATATGTTTTATTATTTAGGAATCACATAATAAATAAATAAAACATAATAAGTAAAATATAAACTATACAGATTTCGGCTGGTAAATATAGAGAAGTTTAAAAACTGTGTAATCCCAATGGTTGGGTATACCGGTGAGGATTCCTAACGGTGAGGTATTCTAATAGTGAGGTTCATAAAAGTGAGGTATAATAGGGAGGTATAATAGTGAGGTTTCTAATGGAGAGGTTTCAAATGGTGAGGTTTCTCTAAACAAAGTCTATCATTCTTAACTCATGTCTAATGTAACTTAACCTACCCGAACATAGATGCTTGGTGAAAATGTCATCTAATTTATGTTAAATTCCTATAAATTCAAGAGTAATATCACGCTTTTGGTAATGATATCTCAGAAAGTGGTGCCTTACATCAATGTGGTTTGTCCTAGAGTGAGAAACAAGATTCTTAGAGATATCAATCACACTAGTGTTATCACAGTTAATAGATATATGTCTAAATCTATATCCATAGTCCAATAATGTAAGTCTCATCCACAGAATTTGTGCACAGCAACTACGAGCAGTAATGTACTCTACTTCAGTAGTAGATAATGCAACAGTGTTCTGCTTTTTACTACATCATGATACTAGGGACATACCATGAATATCAAATGCTCCTGAAGTTCGTTTTCAATCTAACTTGCAACCAGAAAAGTCCACATTTGAATAACTTATTAAATAAAATGATTTTCATTTTGTACAAAATAATCGTAAGTTAGCAGAATGATTACGATATTTGAAAATTATTTTAACAGCAATCAAGTGTGACTCTTTTGGATTAGCTTGAAATAGTTCACACATACACACACTAAAAATAATATCTTGTCGACTAGTAGTATGATAAAGCAGACTCCCAATAATACCCCAGTAGTTGGTTTGATCCACTGGTTTTCCAGTTTCATCTGCATCCAGCATACAAATAGTACTCATAGGATTATCACATTCCTTAATACTATCTATACCAAAGTGTTTTATGAGAAACATTGTATATTAACTTTGATTTAAAATAGTACAATTTTCATTTTGAAAATGATGAAATCTATGGAAGTATTTGAGTTGTCCCATTATTTTCATTTCAAATTCATTTTTCATACTATTTGAAAAATCAATACACAAAGATTTTTTTTAAGATCAAAAAATAATATCATCAACATATATTTGTGCTATCACAAAATCTTTGGAAATTATTTTAATAAAGAGAGTTGGATCAGAAATTCCTTTAGAAGAACCTTTTAAAATAAGAAAACTACTAAGTCTATCATATAAGACATGAAAATTATAATATAATGATATTATATATACACATATATTTCACTTACATTTTTTCATTCAATATGATAATAAAATATAAACAATGTTCATGCATACATATGGCCTACCATATCCATTAAAAATGTATTTCATTTAATATATAAATATTTCATGGAGTAACATAAATATTTATATAGTGAATTTATATGATATATAAATCATTTTTGAAATTATTTAAATAATTAAATCACGATCTATGTATAAATATCCAGAATTAGATTTCAAAACACGTATAATGAAAAATGTGGTCATTACCCAAAATAATACATTAAAATAGAATTTTTAGTTAATGGGTAATATAAAACCATAGGTGAATCATATATGGTATTAGATATAATAATATAAGTTTTTATAGATGTACAATAATCAAATATTTATTATAAGGTTTTTTTTAACTTGTACAATGAATGTAAAGACATAAGGTAAAGTAATTTAATCTCAATTGTTATATTCATGAGATACATTTCATATTCCCCACTAACAGATTTTAGGCATTGTATATAACATCAATGATTTGTTAAATCATTAATTTCCATTATTTAATGATATTAAAATATTTAAATTATTTTAATCTCTTATGTGGGTCATTATTATAATGTTACTCATGTATTAATAGTTTTATTGTCTCATTTTTATTACTGTGATACTTATGCATTAATCACCACTCAGTTAATATGTGTGGTATATATACATAACATGAACATATTATATTATTACTAATCAGAAATAAATATTTATGAAAAAAAATTATCATATTTCTTTCTTGAGGTTTATTGTTCATATGTTACAAAACCAGAAAGGTAATTTTGTCTCTATTTTCATTATTTGAGATACATTCCATGTTTTCCAAAAATTATTTTCTAAGAGGTGTATATACATACATAAAAATGTTATATCATGAAGATAATTATTTTCTTGGTATATTAGGCTCCATTTAATGTTATTATATTCTTTTTATTATGATTCAACGTTACAAAAGTGGTAACCATTTATTGTTATAATATCATTGTTTATAGAGTTTACTTAAGAATATTCATCCATTGATGCACTATTATAATCCATCTCTCATGAAAACTCATGATGTTTCACAACCAGTGATTATTCATTTTATATACCAATAATAGTACAATTTTAACACTCTTTGGTAAATATAAAAAATAACAAAATATTTTAAGGAATGTTGTATGTTTTTATCCTCTCAGTCAGAAATATATATATTCTTTAAAATTTATTTTATTATAAAAAAAATTCAAAAATTTCATAGTATAATTATATAATGTTTAATCGTAATTTTACGCTATTTTAAAATTTCAAAATGATGATTTGAATGTAATATTCATTTTATTTTCTTTTCATTGAAAATTTTTAAATATTTAAGGCGAAAAAATGTTCGACATGAATAGAAAAACTAGTTTTCATAACCATCATTTCAACGAATCATCCACTTTATTTATAATTGGTTATTTTGTTAATAATATTATTATCAAATATTATGGATTTTTTAATTTTTATTTTTATTTTAAATGAATGGGATTTTAATTATTTATTAAAAATTAATTGAAATTATATTCCATGCATCCTTTATATGTTTTCAAATAGTTAATTTCTGAAAAAATGATTTCAATGAAATCAATATTTATTTATATGTTTCCAATGAAAATATTTTTAAAAATGGTTTATATATTAAGAATAATTTTCAATCAGAATTGATATTTTCCTCCTTAATTTGTTTTTAAATAAAATTGTAAATACAACTTTATAAGAAATAAAATTTTGAATTGTTTTGATGAAATTGACTTTCAGAATAATTTTATTTCTCTTAAGAAATTTACTATATTATATTTCAAAATACTTATCTATATATGATGACATACCTTGTTATTATTTATGAATACCATTCATATTATGGCGTAAATGGTTTATGTTTTTATAGAATTAGTTTTGTGATAGATGTTTAACTTTAATGAGTTATATGATTTTGAGGCCCACATATTATCACTTGGTATTCATTGATTAATTTAGTATCAAAACTCATCTTGTTTCCACTGGTTATAATGTAATGAAATTTTGATGATTCCCATTTAATTTCATGGGGTTTAATATGAGGAATATTTTAATATATTATTTAAAATGAATGTATGATTTCATTATGTGATGTTTGGGACCTATATCTACCTCCAATGAAATAGTTAAAATATTAGTGTTTTATGAACTCAAGAGTGTTCATCAGAGGGTATCCCATGATTGGAACAAAAGGGGAACTTAATCCCAAAACAGGAGGGTTAGTGGTAGGGTATCCCAATTACGATATATAAATGAATATTTAGCATAAAACAATAGCGTAAATGGGATGGAATCCCAATCACATAAAATGGGGTACATGGGAGACAATACCTTGCACAAAATAATAGGGTACCTGGCAGGGCACCCCAAGAATGTAGAAAGATGGTATACAAGATGGTATACCAAGATAGATTCAGGTACACAGGTGATAACACAAATATTATAAAGTTGCTAAGGTCTTATTTGGTTTCTATGATATAAGATTTTATAAACATTAGAAAATTCCACATATTCTATTCTTATTCATATATTAATAATTCATGGTTTACCCTCTTTATTAGCTTATAATTCTTGTCATATGAATTACAAGATTTTATTCCATGATGTATTCTTATTATCTTTTTTATATATAGTATGATATTACAGTGTCATGATCTTGTTCTCGTAAAATTATGGTTCTGTTTATTCAAAAAAAATCATTATTATTTATGATTACAGAGAATATGATATCACCCCTTTTTATGTTCCTTTTCCAAATGTAATGATGCTCGGATTTATGATGAATTAATAAATTGGATGATCTTAGTGGGAAACATTGAATATATTTCACCAAGATAGATGATGTTTTTTAACATTTCCAAATACATTAATCTAATATAGTCCTCAGATATGTACATTCATAATGTAATGAATAATCATTTATATTGATTTAATATTTAGGCATGTTATGAATGGGTTGTTATTAATGACAATGGGCTTTACTACATAGCTGGTTTGAAACAGCTAGGGGATGTTTTTTGGGAATTAAAAAAAATTTATAAACAATAATGAATTATTTAAATATAGGAGCACTATGAATAACATAGTATAAACATATATCATCCTAGATCAATGAGTTTAGCATTATTATTTTGACATTCTATTAGATATTTATCTTGATTATGAAGTTCTTTTCTATGATAAATGGGTCTCACACCATGGTTTATAACATTATAATATTATAATACTCTAATGGATTGATGTAATATTGAATGTATTAGATGTGGAAGTATAGGAATGATAATAATCAATGTCCAATATGGATATCTTAGGAAGAGAATCAGGAAGGTTCTATGAGTTTGGGTTATACTATGATGTTAGAGAGATCTAAAAACATGTAAATGTTTTGAAATGTTGTAAATGTATTGTTTAAATTAAAAATAAGATTCATGATTCAATTGATGGTGAGTACCCCAATGAAATTATTCATATTTCTTATTATAAAAAAGTGTTATTGAGGTATAAGATGGTGAATCATGTGTTATAGTTTATAAATAATGTTGGATAATTGAACTATATATGTTTTGGGATTAAAAGAATATCTTATATTAATCCAGAAATATGTACATAATTTCTATTATACATTTCTCATTAATAAATTGAAAGGATATGGTCAATGGTTTTGGTGAGGTAGAAAAGTGATTTCATATAATGATGATATTTTTAATTCGTAATATTACACTTAATATTCTGTTAATGTTGATAT
Source organism: Viscum album (assembly GCA_963277665.1). NCBI lineage: Eukaryota > Viridiplantae > Streptophyta > Magnoliopsida > Santalales > Viscaceae > Viscum > Viscum album. The sequence goes on along the minus strand of OY728151.1, from coordinate 84,119,713 downwards.
AATAACATTTGGAGAAAGATGTGTTGGTTTTGTATAAGTAAATTGGATGATAATGTTTACCTCAGAACCGATAATGGAATTTTTGACCTGCTGATATATGTCATCTTGGGATCTATTTAAAAGTTGGTGGATTTATGGAATATATATTATTAATTTATGTAAAAAGGAATCATCCATGGTTCCCAATAGGGTTTACTGAAATTCATGTTATTATCATGTTTCAAGAGATTATATGATGATGGGATTCCCATTCATGGAATTGGAAACCATGATATATATTGTGATATATCGAAGATAAATTTTCATCTATTTTCATAAAATCCATTATATTGTTTTTGATTTTAATCTTTAAGAGGGGTTATAAGGGAACTATTTATTGAAATTTTGTGTTAAACATAAAATTATTTTGGTGGTATTATAGTATTATCTCAATACATGAGGATTTATACATATGGGATACCATTTTCGAACCACGTTTTGCTGAGGAAAACTAACTAAATATGTGGTGACTTTTCATAGATCTCACTAATAGTTAATAATTTAGAAATGATAAATTCACCTTCACTTCATTGAGTAAGAGATTATGTATAAATCAAGAATGAAAAAAATAAGGTTGATATTGTCCATATGAGACAAACTAAATAAATTAAGAAAATATTCCTATGAATGTTCATTAAAAATAAGAAAAAGGACACTGAATAAATTTTTTTTATCCTAGTACATTTATTTCAGTTGGTCGGAGTGGATACATAAAAGGGGGGTGAATTGAGTTCCAATAAAAAATTCTTTTAAAAAAATTATAATTAAAATCCACTAAATTAAATACATAGTTAAAATGTAGTGAATTTATAAAGATTTTAGGGATTCAATTAGTTTCTCAAGATATTGATCATTTCTTAGTTAACTCAACATGAAGATTAATTAAATTTTGAAACTAACATACTGGATAACAAATGTTATTTACACTTGCTAGATTAACTATAAGAGATACGTTGAAATAGATTTATATTTAATGTACCTAGTAGCAGAATATTAAATATAGTTTAAAACAAAGTAAATAAGAACAACAGATATAACCAAGAGCTTTAGCCTCAATCTGATACTTAGTCCTCTCAAATAGTTTATATAAACTTTGATCCACACCCTGGATCAGGGTAAAACAACAGTACAAAGACTTTCTAGGTCCTATGTCCTCTACCATAGTTCTACATGGGAAAAAAACAATATCACACAGGCTATTCAGGTCACACTTGACCTCTACCACTATCCACAGTGGGATACAAGAGTATAGGGAAAAGATTGTGTGAAAATTTAGAAATCCTTCAGTTTAGCACATGAGTTAGTGTGTGTATAGCATATACAGAATATACACACTACTCAAAAAATAAGTAAAAGAATCAAAAAGAGACAATAGATATGATTTTTAGAATTCTCTAGTGATTTTAAGTGCAGCTCTCGACTCCTTTTGATAAATCAGAAAAGCTTCAGAGTCCTTCTCTGGTTTTTCTCTAAAAACAGATTCTCATTTGCTTCCTTAACATCCAGGTTCAGTTTGACCAACTTGAGTTCATGAAGATATATTTTGTAGTTCTTCACTAATTGGATAATGTTCATCTTGTGTTCTCTTCTTGTATGAATGGACTCATGTATGTCTAGTGCTCTTCAGGTAAGTGAGTTTTTGGATGTCACCGCTCTATTGTGTATATGCGTCTCTATTCTTGTTGCTTTCGACATTCCCTTTTATATCTTCATCTCCAGCAATGGGAATAATTGCCTTTTTACATTTATGAGGTATGATTCCTGAAATTCCAACCAATATCATTAATTAATAGCAGGTTCATTAAAATCATCAAATATGACAGTTGCTAAATAAACAAATAGAAATAGAGTTTAGAGAAATGGTGAGTAGTTTCCATTGGTAGCTCTTATTATCATTGGGATTTTATTATTAGTTCTTCTATATCTTTAGTTTTTTCCATTTATAATGGCATCTCTATGTATCACAATCTCTTTCTATCGGCAGCTCTTTTATATCGGCGGACTATGTATCACCAGACTTGTATTGGTAGTCTTTTTCTTTCTGTATCGGTGGACTTCGTATCGGTAGAAATCTGTCTGTCTGTTTGTATTGGTAGCCTATATTGGTAACTATTTACCATTGTTCTTGTGTCACATGAATCTTGGTCTATCACCGACCCCTACTTATCGGTAGACTATGTACTGGTAGGTTTGTATCAGTCAACTTGTGCATACCAGTAGACTTATTCTATTGGTAGCTTATCTTCTATCGGTAACTGTTATGAATATCAGTGACCTAATCCATATTAGTAGATTTAACACATATTTGGTCCATGAAAAACATATCCAGATTGAGTAAGAATTATTTCAAATTATGTATAAACATAGATAAACATTGATTAACATATTCCAATGATTGTTTTTATAATTTTAACAACTTAATAGAAGTATTTCATAGATAGAATGAATTAATATATAGATTAACATTATTTTGGATTATCAAGGAATATTAAAGCATACTTGGGATTATCAAAACAGGTAGGGTCAAAAATCTCCTCCTTTTTGATAATCACAACTTATGGTATTGTAATCCAAAATAACCATTGATGTATCAGTATAAAATACAATGTTTTTTATTTCTCAGTTTGAGTATTGAAATTTTCAAATGTGAGATTTTAAATGTATCAGAGGATATAGTATTAAATGAAATTGAATGAGAGGTACTGGTAAATACAAATTACTATAGTTACAAAACAAATGTATCAGAGAATAGATTAGTTGATGCAAATGTATCAGGGGGAAATGTCTTATGCTCATAAAATATAATGATGCTTTATATTAGTTGTCCCCCTTTGTAATATTTCTCCCTAGTTATATTATTTCTCCCTTATTTCTCCTCCTTATATCCTCCTTAGATATTATATCTCCCCCTTTGTCATTAGAAAAAAGTGGGACAAAAAGGAAATACAAGAAAAGGAAAGTAACAGAGAGAATGAAAGTATTTATAAATTACTTGAGGCAAAATACATAGAAATACAGAAGTGAACCAAAAGAATACAAGTGATTCCCATCATAGGTCCTAGAAACTAATCAATCCACCCCTTGAATGCCAAATTTGGATTTGTCTTTGGGTTCAGAGGGAGACTAAGGCTGGATAGCTTCAGTAGAAGTCTTGGGAATCCTAGAAAGCATAAATGGTGGTTGAGAAACAGAGGTTGTTCCTGGAATGTAGTGGGTAGCTCTCTGTGAGATCATAGGACTGAGACTCCAGATTGCTTGGACAGGAGTCATCTGACGAATAGAGGCAAACTGAGCAGAGGCAGGCAGAGTTGGAGGTGCAATGATAGGAGTACTATCTACATGCAAAAATGGCAGCAACATATTCCTAAAGTACATTATGATCCCCCTCCACTTTCCATAGCAGAAATAATATCTTCTCTATTCTCCATAAACATGTCTAAAGATGGAGTCAACTCTCTGAGATTGCTTACTTTTTCATTAAAATCTTGAGTGACTGGGGGTAGCATCATGTTTTCTAACATTATCTTGAAATGGATGTTGAGCTGATTCTTTCTATAAATCCTTTGGAAGCAGTAATCCACTTTGTCCTTTACCTCTTTCTGAGAAGCAATTGCCTCTCTCATAAAATCCAGAACAATTTTTATTATATCCAAAGAGGTAGTCACCACTTGGGCCATGGAATTAGAGTTTACAGAGCCACAGGTATAAGACTTTCCAGGATCTTCTTTTATCACTGCTTGAAACTGATAAACATCTATAGAACCACTGGATGAATCAATAGGATTGATAATGAATGCAACAGTCTACTTGAATGATTTGGTTATGTTACTTATCATCTTCTAGACAACCAAATCCTGTGTACTCACATTCTCTTTGACCGAATTCTTAAAATCCTCAAAAAAATCCAAACATTTCCTTACCACACCATTAATGTAATTGATGTCAGCATTCATTTGAGCTTTAGAACTACTCAAGGTAGTCAGAGAAGCAACAAACTACATTAAGGAAACAACGGCTCCTGTCCATCTCCTAATCTGAGTATGACATACTCTGATCTCATTCATCATCTCTGTCATAGTGGTTGACATAATACATCTAAGAGAGTGTTCAAAATATCCTTCCATTTTGGTTACCTCTTCAACAAAATAGCTCTTTAAATATGCAACAGATGCAATCCAACTCCCCTTTAACTCAAACTTTAAAGACAGAAGATCAGACTTAGAAATCATATTGTTAAACACAACGATAGGTGCACTTTCTGACATAATACTAGACACATAGTCATTCATAATATATTTAATGGATGATATTAAAGAGGTTTCCATTCTTTTTATCTCTTCTACAAACAGGGCCTTAAGATCAAACTTCAACTGGTCTAGATCAGCTTTCCATACCTTATCCTCAGGTAAAGACTCAGAAAAGATATCATAGTTAACTTGTTTTCTATTAATGGGTGCCTCATCTTCAGAATTAGGGTAGTCCAACCCTCAAAAAACAAGACCTGGGTCTTATGTCCAATATTTAATTCCATCAGCTACTGAAACATTGCCTAGTGTAGTCTGATGCTCCCCCTCAATTTGTGCATTCTCCTGTATATGTATTGAAACCACACCCTTAGCAGCTCGGACTTCCTCAGAAGAGTCTTCCACAACCATCTACATATCATCAAAAATAGTAGGCTCCTCAGGAATAGGTGCAGGTCCATATACATCATCAAGAACAACCTCTAGCACATCATTACTTTCAATTAATAGACTCAAACTCAAGGTGGTAGAAGTAGATGATTCAATTTCAGATTCTATTTCTTCATCATTTTCTGGGGCAATCTGGTCTTCCTCATCAATAGGTGCTTCTTCATTTCATTCTTCCAAGACTGTTTCCTTTCCAGTTGATACAATTTCTGCAACAGGACTTGGAGGAAAGTATGGATCCCTTCAATCAGTAATAGAGGTATCCTCTTCATTAGTATCATCACTATACTGAGGTTCCTCTTCATCAGGTCCTAGACCCGGATCCCTCACATCCATAGGCCTCGAAGGATGATCCACAAAATTAAACATATCATAGACATTATCAACATCACTGACCCATTCTCCTCTCCATTGATTCCAATTGATATTCATGTAGTTACCAACTATTCTTGTGATGAAAAAATGGTTCCTTACCTCTACTTTATCATCCTGAGACTCATATACAACCTTAACATTCATCATAGCCTAAATTAACATTACAAAAGAATAAAGCTTTAGACATTTGATTTGGTCTAGGTCATATCCTCAATCTAATTCATTAATAGTCTACACAAATTCACCTTAACACCATGTCTTAACAGATGCAGAAAATAAATATCTTGATATTTAAGATTTTCAAAGTCTTCTCTTCTTGAACATAGCACATGTTGGATGAACTTGAAAATTAACAGGTTCTCTCCTTCCATTTCTACAGAACCCACTTTTCTGGGTGTACCATCTCCCGTTAATCTATCCAAGGCAGCTTCATATTCAAAGATGTTACTGGTAGGAGGTACTGATTTTGAGAAATATCAAAAAACTCATTCATGTGGAACTTTTAAGCATTCAACCCATTCAGTAGAGGAAACATCTATTTATTTTCCATTTACAAATAAAACAATTCTCTACTCAACTTATGATTTTTCAAAATAATCAAACTCATAAAATTATTTTACAAGCTTCAGATAAAAGGGGCCATTGTAGTTCGAGAAGCATTCTACCAATTTTTGATCTTCCAGTACTTCCACAACCAATGATTTACTAGACATCAACCATTCAGCGCACAAATATTTATCAAATACTATTTCCCATTGTATGAGATGATGATTTGTGGGTTTCTTCACTTCACTTCCACCACTAGACTCTCCTTTGAGTCTCTTGGCATTCATCTCACCAACCTTCTTGCTGACTAATGGTCTCTTTACTCTTGCCATTTTGGGAATAGTGAGGCTTAGGGTTTGATGATTTTGGAGCTATGTCTTGAAGGTAAAGGGTTCAAGGTGGATTGAGAGAGGTCAGATCATATGTTTTATTATTTAGGAATCCCAAAATAAATAAATAAAACATAATAAGTAAAATATAAACTATACAGATTTAGGCAGGTAAAGATACATAAGTTAAAAAAATAGCACAATCCTAATGGTTGGGTATACCGGTGAGTATTCCTAATGGTGAGGTATTCTAATAGTGAGGTTCGTAATAGTGAGGTATAATAGTGAGGTATAACAGTGAGGTTTCTAATGATGAGTTTTCTAACGGTGAGGTTTCTCTAAACAAAGTCTATCATTCCTAACTCATATCTAATGTAACTTAACCTACCTGAACATAAAGGCTTGGCGAATATGTCATCTAATTGATGTTCAGTGCCTATAAATTCAAGATTAATATCATTCTTTTGGTAATAATATCTCAAAAAGTGGTGCTTTACATCAATGTGTTTTGTCCTCGAGTGACAAACATGATTCTTAGAGATATTAATCACACTACTGTTATCACAGTTAATAAATATATGTCTAAATTGATATCCATAGTGCAATAATGTGTGTCTCATCCACAGAATTTGTGCACAGAACCTACCAGCAGCAATGTACTCTGCTTCAGTAGTAGATAATGCAACAGAGTTCTTCTTTTTACTACACCATGATTCTAGGGACATACCAAGAATATGACATGTTCCAGAAGTTCTTTTTCTATCTAACTTGCAACCAGAAAAGTCAGCATCTAAATAAATTATTGAATCAAATGATTTTCCTTTTAGATAAAATAATCATAAGTTAGCAGAATGTTTATGATATTTGAAAATTCTTTTAACAACAATCAAGTGTGACACCTTTGGATTAGCTTGAAATCTTGCAAACATACACAGACTAAACATAATATATTGTCAACTAGTAGTATGATACAACAGACTCCCAATCATACCTCTGTAGTTGGTTTGATCCACTCGGTTTCTAGTTTCATCTACAACTAACATACAAATATTACTCATAGGTGTATCACATTCCTTAATACTATCTATACCAAAGTGTTTTCAGAGAATATTTTTATATTAACTTTGATTTAAAATAATACCATTTTCATTTTGAAAACGTTGAAATCTAAGAAAGTATTTGAGTTCTCCCATTATTTTCATTTCCAATTCATTTTTCATAATCTCTGAAAAATCAATACACAAATCATTTTTAGAAGATCAAAAAATAATACCATCAACATAGATTTGTGCTATCAAAATATCTTTGGAATTAATTTTAATAAAGAGAGTTGGATCCGCAATTCCTTTAGAAGAACCTTTTGAAATAAGAAAACTACTAAGTCTATCATACCAAGCTCGTGGGTCTTGTTTCAAACCATATAAATCTTTAGAAAGCTTAAAAACTCGATTTGGAAAATTAGGATTAATAAATCCTAGTGGTTGTTCAACAAAAAAATCTTCAATTATAAATCCATTTAGAAAATTTCTTTTAACATCCAGTTGATATAACTTGAAATTCAGATGAGCAACATTGGCAAGTAGAATCCTAATTGCTTCTAATCTAGCTACAGGTGCAAAGGTTTTGTCATAGTCTATTCCTTCTTCTTGACTATATCCTTGTGCAACTAGCCCTGCTTTGTTTCAAACTATGTTTCCTGACTCATAAAAAATATTTCTAAAGACCCATTTAGTGTATATGGTCAAAGTTTACTTAGTTCTATCAACTAATTTCTAGACATTGTTTCTTTCAAATTAATTTATTTCTTCTTCTATTTCCATTACACAAAATTCATCATTGATTTCATCATTGATATATTTAGGTCTTAACTATGAAAGAAAGGTTTGATGTTCAACCTGATTTCTTAGAGAATCTCTAGTCTGTTTCAATCTATCAAGATTACAAACAAAATCATCAAAAGTATGATTCTTTAAAATCCTTGTTGATCAAGTAAAGGTAGGACTATAAATTTCAGGTTCTTCTCTATGTTCAGGTTCACCAAGAGAAGATTCTAGAATATGTTTAGAACTGGTTGTCATTAAAACTGGTATAGAGACCCAATCATTACATACATGGACATTACATTACTTTGGATGAATTCCAAATTCATAATAATAACATACACCAAAGGACCATAATATTTTTGTGTCTTTGGAATCTCGGAATATAATCTTCTAATCTTGGTGAAAGATCTTCAAAATCTCCCATAAATATCTTCCCTTTTTACATACCAAAAACCTTTCTTTATATCCTAGGGAAAAGAAAACATATATAGGGTTATCTCAAATGTTCAGTAAGGGTAATCACGGAGAAAATATAACAAATCATACACATTTGACCTTCAAAACATAACCATAAATTTTACACATCAAAATCATGAGTTGTAAAGTAAATCTTTGCAGTATGTAAGGAATAGGTAATAATGGAACAACAATCATGATAAAATACCATGGGAATAAATCATTTAATTGTGGAAACCCATTTAGAACATGATATGATTTCCATAGTAGTGAAGGCATTATTTCCAAGACCATATTAGTTGAAAAAGTCTCTTTCTGAATCGAGTTTACTCCTCGTTCTAGTCCTGTATCACTGAACGAGATTAATATACCGTTCAAGCCATGTCTATCTCATGAGATATAAATCTTTAGCCAATGCATTGGAAGGATATATAAGTCCCACCCATCTCATAATGAAATATTTCATACTTGTGCCCCAACATAAACATAAATTATTCATCATAACCCAAAGATTAAAAATGGGATTCATAAACATCATCCCATCATAACATAATCTATGTAAAAAAACGTCTATTATTTAATCATAATAAAAGTGATACCATTTAAATCATAGAGATATTATACTTGAAACATACACATATGAAATAATTTCATCTTATATGGAAAATGGTTTTGATAAAACACTTGAAAACAATTGTTGAGGAAAATATCCTTTCTTCTTAAAAATCATTATCATTTCAAAAAATGCCACAAAATTTCAAAAGAAAAGGATTTTATTGAAATTAAACATGAAATCATGTAGAGTAAACTTCATGATAATAAGGTGTTATGAAACTATAAAAATCAATTAATGCCATATAAGTTAAAAAACAGTCTCCTCGAACTTTTAACAGAAATGTCAAAAAGTACCACATATGGTAAACAAAAGAAATATTCCTTTCATAACACAGAGTAAATGTCAAATAAGGGTAAACATGAATTTAAAAATACATGTAAGAATATTAAACACTTTATGAAAAATAGTTTTTATGGACATGGATGAAAAATATTACCCCTGTAAATACATACGAATAAAAAATATCAGATAAGAATGAGATTGGAATAGCTATACCTTACATTAGGTCTGATATGCTTCGTACGTATCTGAACATCCTCTTCTTCGACACACCTCTTTAAGGATTCCTCTTAAGGCACTAGAGTAGGTATTGTGAGTAGTCCAAAACCTCTATAATGTTTCTAGGGAAGTTGATGAGGGAAATGGGTAGGGTTTGGTCAATCATAAAATCTCTAAATTTGTAAAGAGAAGAGTTAGGAGGTTCCCTTTTATAAGAGAAGAGAGGGGTACCTTAGGAAAAACATAAAATAATATTTTATAATAATGTCATATTCAGTTTATAATAGCTCCAAATTGATTTATATTGGATCTAAAGTTGGGATGGGTCGAAATAATCTTAAACAATAGGTTTTAGACATGTTTAGGTTCCTATTTTAACCTTATCATTTAGATTTCATTCTATGTTAAATAATTTAACTTTTACTATGTGCTCTTGTTTTCGTACACTATATGGTTAATAAACATGTGATAAAAAGCCAAAAATACCCAAAATGGTTCATTATTAATATATATAACCTTATCTATGTCATTTTTCCAATCCTTAGAATTTTAGGAATAGAATAAAAATTAATAATATAATATTTGTCTTAAAAAATATTTTCTGTCAATTTTGACACTATTTGGTAATTGATTTTTGTGAAAAACATAACATCATGATTAGTTCAAAAAAATTAATTAAATAAATACTAACATTTAATATTAACCAATAAAAATAGTGGAATTTATAAAAAGTATCAAATTACATTTATTTGGCTATTTATATCATCAATTATGTTAATATTTCATTAATAAGGTAATTACCACATCATCATGGTGTACTAAATAAATTAAATTATTTATGGTATAAAAATTATAAATAAAATACCATTATTTATGAAATATATTTATCTTTTTAATGAATATTTATAGTTGAATTTATATTATGTATAACCCTATATTAAAAATGTTTTAGTTATTAAACATTGATTTTAACTGTTTTAACACTTCATTAAATAATATTATAATAAGTGTCATAATCTAATCCAAGTGGACCTAAAGGGTAATGTTTTATTCCTATGATTTTCTTAAGTCGAATTAAACATATCCAATAGAATTAGGACATGTGTTAAGATAATAATAATATCATTTTTACCCTAAATTACCCTATTTACATTTAACCACGGTAAATAAAAGTAAAAACTTACAATTCACCAAAAAAATTTATCTTATTGAACCAAATTTTTCTCCTTGATATTAACTGTGTCTCTATTCTTTTTGAAATTCAACTAATAGAAGCGTTAAAATTATGTTTTATGTAAAATTACAAATTCTTATAGGAGGCAGGTAAAAGACGGTGAAAAGTTCAATAAAATTTTTATATATCTAAAATTATTATAAAATGACTCCAATGAATTAAATAGAACATATATAAGTAATAGGTATCTATTTTGACGTAAAATAAATTATTATTTATATAAAAATTCGGTTATTAAGTAGTAACTCAGTTTTTTCATTATTCATCAACAATTGAATGTTTTAAGAAAAATACCAAAAATTCACCCTAGGCTAATTTCAATATTCTGAATCCAAAAATGAAGTCCATTTTGTGTGATAAAATTTTTAAAATTTCATAAATTGGGTATTACTAATCATAACATCTAGTTCATAATAATATTATAATAATATATCATTTAGTGAAACTCGGTATTGTGTACTACACACGCTATCGAAGAAGGTCTTGATTGCATGTAATGCAATCCAAGTCAGGGATACGTGTAGTGAAAGCTCTGTTTGGTGTTGATTATAACATAATCAAAACATATATCATTTATACATTAAACAAAATCTATACCTAATGTTGCGTAGAATAATTTCCACAAAACGAACATGAAATTGTGTGTAACATGAGCCAAGAATTGTGTTGCATATGCTGAAAGCTAATACGATGTTGCATAATTGTACAATCTAATATTGGTGTAGTGTATAATAGAAGACATCAAACATATTAAAAATAATACATCTCAAAAAAATTTGGTGTGTCACATTCTACCCCCCTTAAAATGAATTTTTCCCTCGAAATTCATCGGGGTTATAAATTTTTTACTACTTGAATGTTTCTTTAATAGAATCCCACATCATAAAAAGGAATACCAAAACATAATTTTAAAATATAATGTATGAAACGTAATGGTTACCCAAATTAATTCATCACTAGGTTTCCATATAGAAGATCATATGTAAAAATATGGATATGGAAGAGAAATCTAACCATCTTGTTCTGATTGAGAGTGGTAGAGTACATGCTATGAAAAATCCAACAATCACAAAGCCCTAAATTTGTGATGATGTAAGTTACCATCTGAGTCATCATATATGAGGGCACTAGGACAACATTTCTGGTTTTCAAGATCAATTACCTAATGTTAAAAGAAATACTTATTGATTTTGGTATAATCTTACTATTTTTTGTGCCTTGAACAATTTCTACTTCATCTCTTAAAGAAATGAAGTTGAATTTGTCTTCGTGAAGTGTTAGTAGCTCATGCGATAGAATTATAGGTCATTCCATCTATCTCAAACATAAGGTTAGCAAAAGTTATATACATGAGTCCATCTTATGGTGAGATTAATCGTATATGGTTCCAAAAATGGACTTATAGTTCATCTATCATCTTTATTAATAAAATAAAACTAATTTCTTCTAACCAGGAACATCCTGTAGGCCAGGGGTAGACGATAAAGGCATGTCTCAATTCGATTGTGGGTTTGATTCCCACAACATTTTCCGACGCGATGGGTTGTCTCCCATCCTACAGGTTGTACTCTTTCTAAATCTACATTGTTATAACATTCCTTCAATAATATCAAAAAACTTTCTAGCCTTAAACAATACTATCTTATGTCTAACATAATTCATTCCAATATTTAGGCTTATCCAAAATACTTCAGTCCAAGATCATAGTATAAAGAAAATGATTACTGGAAAGGTCATCTATCAAGAATGTGAATACAATCATTTATCTCTCATATATCATAAGATATATCTTGTTGGTCACATTCCAAAGATTTGAATTCCTTAATAATGTATTCTCTTGAAAAATGAATACCCATTGAACCTTAGTGAAAACATGATTGCTATAAAAAGTTAACTCTTTCCACATACCAAAATCCCAAAATTTCTATATACTCAAACAATGATATCACTTTGTCCTTATATCAGTAATTAGCTCATTAATACTATCAAACATCTCATTATCTTCTTATCCTTTCATTAGGAAAATATCATATGCCTTCCAAAAATATTTGAATAACCTTTCATGGATACCTATACGATTAAACATATACTTTCAAATACTTTAGAAAAAAGAATAGTGTAATACTCCTTAGATTTTTCATTATTCCATATTACCATACATTATTCTTGATAAACAGGAAATTATTCCACTACCTTCGTAAACCATTGACCTGGCTTCAAAACATCTTTCATCTCATATATCATTTGTAGGTTCTTTATCATCATCCACGTAAATACTACCCATATGACCATGCTGATTCTCTTCATGATATTTTCTCTTAGGGAATTGGTTTTCATAATTCCCATACATTCCACATTTATAACATATAACCATTATTGATGTCTTAGCAATACCATTATCTTTATGCATTGTGTTAACTGATCCTTTTTCCTTTATTGTTACTGGCTTTGTGTCCTTCTTTTACACACACAAATCATCTTCCAGTTCCTTTGAAACATTCTCTCTGATGCCTTTTCCCACATTATTTACATGATAGGAATTAAACTTTCCTTCATATATGGTCATCATGAAACTCCATCTTTCTCTTATTAGCTAAGTCGGGATACTTACCAAAGTTGAGATTATTGTCATATTTTGAGATTGCTGATTAGGCATAATAACAATATGTGGACATCCAGATCCAATTTCAGTTGGTTTCTCATGAACAATATCATTCCATAGTCCATCATATCCTCCATTATTGTGAATCTTCCTATTTCCAGCCATTTTCTAAAACCCAAAAAGAATAGTGTGAGAGGAAAAAATCATAATCAAGGTGGATTAACTTCAATATCTAACATCTTAAGTTAAATTATAATATTGTTAACATAGTTATAGTACTATAACCTATTCTTATACTAAACCTTAGATACATCCCTAGACATACCGTAGAAATATCCCTAAGGATTTCACTAAAGTTTTCGCATCCTAGTTTCAATGGTTAACTAAAAATTTCCTCTGATAAACTATAGAGACCCAATCATGAAATACATGGACACTACATTAATTTTTTATAATACATAATACATAACAATAACAGAAACTAAATTACAGTAATATTATAGTGTCTTTGGAAACTCTAAATATAATCTTCTAATCTTGGGGAACGATCTTCATCATCTCCCATAATGATCTTCCCTTTTTTAATACCTAAAACCTTTGTTTATATCCTGGGGAAAATAAAAAATATGAAGGGTAAGATCAAATGCTCTGTAATGGTAAAAAAGGAGAAAATAAAACAAAAAATATACATTTTAACTTCAAAACATGAACATAATGTTTACACATCAAAATCTTGTGTTGTGAAATAAATCTTGAAAGTACGTAAGGAACTGGTCATAAAGGAACATAAATCATGATAAAATAGCATGGGAATAAAACATTTCATTTTCGAAAACCATTTAGCACATGATATGATTTCAATAGTAGCCGAAGAATTGCGGCTAAGACCATCTTAGTGGACAAAGTCCCTTTCTGAATCGAGTTCACTCTTCGTTCCAGTCCTGTATCACTAAACCAGATTTACTTACCGCTCCATCCATGTCTATCTAATGAGATATAAATATTTACCCAATGCATTGGATGCAGATATGGTCCCACCCATATCATAATTAAATTATTCTTACTTGTACCACAACATAAACATAAATCATTCATCATAACACAATGAATAAAAATGGGATTCATAAACATCATCCCATCTTAATCTAATCCATATAAAACAAATGGGTATTATTTCATCATAAGAAAACTGAAACCATGTAAATCATAGTGATATTATACATGAAACATACACATATGAAATAATTTCATCTTAGAGGGAAAATAGTTTTGATAAGACACTTGAAAATAATTCTTTTCGGAAAATATCCTTTCTTCTTAAAAATCATTTTCTTTTCACAAAATGCAACTCAATTTTAAAATAAATGGATTTTATTGAAAATAGCTATGAAATATTATAGAGTAAACATCATTAAAATAAGGCATTATGAAACTCTAAAAATCCTATCATGCTGTATAAGTTAAAAAAACACTCTCCTCGTGCTTTTAATGGAAAAGTCAAAAAGTACCACATATGGTAAACAAAAGAAAGATTCCTTCCACAACACAAAGTAAATGTCAAGGAGGGGTAATCATGACTTTTAAGATACATTGAAGAATATTAAACACTTTATAGAAAACATTTTATATGGACATGGATGAAAAATATTAACCCATTAAATACTTATGTATAAACAATCTCGGATAAGAACGATATTAGAATAGTTATCCCTTACCTTAGGTCTGATATGCTTCGTACGTATCCGAACTTCCTCTTCTTCAACGCACCTCTTTTAAGATTCCTCATAAGGAACTAGAGATGGTATTTTGAGGTGACTAGAACCTCTATATTGTTTCCATGGATGTTGAGAAGAAAAATTTTCAGGGTTTGGCCAATCTTGAAAGCTCAAAATTGTGTAAAGAGAATAGGAAGTAGGTTCCCTTTTATATTGGAGGAGAGGGGCACCTTAGAAAAAACATAAAATAATAATTTTTAATAATGTAATATTCAGTATATAATAGCTCCAAATTAATTTAATTTGAATTTAAAGTAGGGATGGGTCTAAATCCTCTCAACTAATAGGTTTTTGAAAAGTTTAGGTTACTATTTTAACCTTATCATTTAGATTTAACTCTAAGTTAAATAATTTAACTTTTACCGTGTCTTCTTGTTTTCTTACACTATATGGTTAATAAACATAAAATAAAAATCTAGAAGAACCCCAAGTGGTTCATTATTAAAATATATAACCTTATATACGACATTTTTTCAAACCATAGGATATTAGGAAAATAATAACAATTAATAATATAATATTTGTTTTAAAAAACATTTATGTCAATTTTGACACTATTTGGTAATTGATTTTTGTGGAAAACATAACATCATGATAAGTAAGAAAAAAAATTAATTAAATATATACTAACATGTAATATTAACCAATAAAATTAGTGTAATTCACAAAAGTATAAAATTACATTTATTTGGGTATTTATAACATCAATTATAGTAATATTTCATTAATAAGGTAATTAATGCATCATCATTGTGTCATTGATAAATTAAATTATTTAATGTCTAAATATTATATATAAAATACGATTATGCATGAAATGTCATTAGATTTATAATGAATATTTATAGTCAAATTTATCTTCTGTATAACCCTATATTAAAAATGTTTTAGTTATTAAACATTGATTTTAACTATTTTAACTCTTCTTTAAATAAAATAATAATAAGTTTCCTAATCCCATCCAAGTGGACCTAAAGGGTAATATTTTACTCCTAAGATTGTTTTTGGTCTAAATAAACTTATCCAATAGAATTAGGACATGTTTTAGGGTAATAATAATATCATTTTTACCCTTAATTACCCTATTACTTTTAACTGCGGTAAATAAAAGTAAAAAGTTACTATTCACCGAAAAGTTATTTTTATCTTATTAAACCACATTTTACTCATTGATATTAACCAGGTCTCTTGGATTTTCTAAATTCAACTCACAGATGTGGTAAAATTATGTTTCATGTACAATTGCAAATGCTCCGAGAAGGTGGGTAAATGACGGTGAAAAGTTCAATAAAATTTTTATATATCTAAAATTATTATGAAATGAATCCAATGAATTAAATTGAACATATATAAGTATTATGTATATATTTTGACACGAAATAAATTTAAATAAAATAAATTTTTATTTAAATAAAAAGTCGTCTTTTAAATAGTAACCCAGTGTATTCACTATTAATCAAAAAATGAATGTTTTCAGAAAAATAACAAAAATTAACCCTAGTCTAATTTCGATATTCCGATTCCAAAAATGAAGTCCATTTTGAATGATAAAATGTATAAAATTTAAAAAAGTTTTTATTACTATTAATAATGGCTAGTTCATAATAATATTATAATAATATCCCGTTTAGTGAAACTCAGTATTGTGTAATACACATGCTATCGAAGAAGGTCTTGATTGCATGTAATGCAACCCAAGTCAGGGATGTGTGTAGTGAAAGCTCCATTTATTGATTCTTAAACCATAATCAAAACTTATTTCATTTATACATTAAACTAAATTTATACATAATGTTGCTTAGACTAATTTTCGAAAAATGAACTTCAAATTGTGTGTAAGACGATCCAAGAATTGTGTTCCCTATACTGAAAGCTAATAAGATGTTGCATATAGTACAAGATAATCTTCGTGTAGTGTATAATAGAATAAATCAATGAAATTAAAAATAATATATCTCATAAAATCTCAAGGTGTTACAATAGGTTCATTGATTTTATCATTAAGGTCCAGAACAGACAGATCTTCTACATGATTTTCAAGAGATGACATAGGTTCATGTGGATATGTTTCATCAAATTTTATTTGAATATACTCTTCCACACATTCGGTTCTTTTATTAAAGACTCTATAAGATTTACCAGTTATAAAGTAACCTAGAATGATTCCCTCATTACTTTTAGAAGAAAGCATGGTAGGATTATCCATAGTATTATGAATAAAGACTTTTTAACCAAAAAATAAGAATTTACTAACTTTAGGCTTCATATTATTCCACAGTTCATAAGGGGTCTTCTTAAGAATAGGTCTAGTCAAGAATCTATTTATAGTATAACAAGTTGTATTCCAAGCTTCATCCTAGAAATAAACAGGTAAATCGTACATACTAAGCACAGTTCTTGAAATTTCCTGAAGGGTTCTGTTCCTTCTTTCTACTACTCTATTCTGTTGAGGTTTCTGTGGGGCAGAAAAGTTGTGACTATAACCATTGTGTGAACATTAAGATTGAAACTCATGATTCTCAAACTCACAGCGATGATTACTTCACAAGATCTTAATCTTATGTCCACTAAAGTTCTATACATACTTGGAGTATTTCATAAAATAAGATCAAGATTCACCTATGTGAGCTAGAAAGTATACCCAAGTGTATCTAGAAAATTCATCTACTAAGAAATAGACATAGTGATTACCATTTAAACTACAAACTCTAGAAGGTCCAAACAAGTCCATGTGAACCAACTCGATATATTGAGAAATTGAAACTTATTTATTTGATTTAAAAGAATCTTTATGTTGAATTCCCTTTTGACTGGGATGACAAACTTTGTCTGATTGGAATTTTAGATGAGGTTGGTCTCTAAATAAATTCTTCCTAGTCAATTTTCTATGTGAATTAATGTTTCAATTTCCTAATATTATATTCCATATCCATGATTCTTTATGAAAATAATTTAATCAAGTAATGTGTTGTTTAACTAAAGAATTCAAATCATCTGCATAATCATTTTCATTTCTTAGGGCAGAAAATAATAAAACATTTTTAAAATTAAAAACATTTCAATCATCATTTTGAAATTTAACATTGAAACCATCATCAAACAACTAAGAAAAACTTAATAGATTATATTTTAATCCATCAACAAATAATACTTTAGAAATTAAAACTGAATCAGTGTTTCCAATCTAGCCTAGGCCGATGATCTTTCCTTTCGAATTATCACCAAAGGTGACATGTCCTCCATAAATCATGATTAATCTCTTGAAGCATGAGTATTATCTAGTAATATGTCTTGAACATAAATTTTCCAAGAACCATATAATCTTATGGGAACTCTTCAAGAAAGTTTCCTACAATATTTGTTTAAACAAAAAAAATTAGAACCTAGATCTTCTTGGCTCCAAACAGGTTAGAAAGCAACGATTTAGGTAACTAGATTTTTCTTATGGATCTCATATAATTTAAATAATCAATATATTTTGAAAGATAAACATTATTTGATCTATAACTATGTGAATAACTAGTTGAAGAATATGAATTTCCAAAACTAGTAGCCTTCTGTCCAGATTTAGGAATAAATCTAGTTTTAGTAATCTATCTTTGTCCAGGATGATTTCCTATTCCGGTGGTGTATTTTGGTTCCACTTGGTTTCCAAGAATTTTTTTAAGAGTGTTAATACTATTCATGAACTTGTCTAAGTCTTTTATAAGTTTCTTATTGGACAATTTCAATTAATTATTTCCATGAGTAATTGAGCATTCTTGTCCTTTTCTATATCAAGTACATATTTAACAAAGATAGTCAAAGCATGCTGTTTCATCAAGGTCATATACATGACTTTCAATTCATTACTAGTTTCTTATAGCATATTAAAATATTCAAATAATTCATCACGAGAAATATTTACCGATTCAGAATCAGAATCAACTAAAAAATAATAATAATTTAATGCAAGAGTATCCAATGTTACCTCAGATGTGTTTGTCATGAAACACATATTATATTTTTGAGATTTTTCATCCTGAGTAGAATCAGAATCAGTTGAACTGTCTTATGAAGCACTCCAAGTTTCTTTCATATCTTTCTTGTACTTATTGTCCTTGTATTCATATCTCTTCTTGAATTTTAATTTTGGATAGTCTGCTTTTACATGTCCTTTCCTTTTTCATTCATAGAACACTATCTCATCATCCTTATAAGATTTCTTCTAATTCTTCTTCTAATGACCTTTTTTAGCATAATATCCTTTATAGTATTATTTTCTAAATAATTTCTTGTTGTTGTAGAATTTATTAAATATTCTAGCTATTTGAGCCATCTCTTCATCAATATCAGAATCATAATCTTCACTTGTTGAGCTTTCAGTGGGTATGTGATCTTTCTCCTTGTCCTTGCTCCTTGAGGCATTAGACGTAAATGCCACTGATATCTTCTTAGGTTCATCATCTTCCTCTTTCTTTACCTTTACCTCTTCTTCATACATCATTATCTTACTAATCAGCTCTGTTATAGTAAAAGCACCAATATCAAATGATTCTCTAATTGAAACTGATGTGCCTCTCCATTTGTCTGGCCGACTTCTTAGTATCCTCATGATCTGTTCTTTTGCAGGAACAGCTTTTCCCAGTGATCTCATTGTATTTAAAATTTTGTTATACCTGAGATACTTGTCAGAAATAAGTTCATCAGGCTTAATTTTAAAATTACCATACTTAATAGTGTAAGTATTCAATATCATTTCTGTAACATTGGTTGTTCCCACATGAGAAACTCCCAAAGTATCATAGATTTCATAAGCAGTTTTACAAGTATATATTTGATTAAATTCTACATCTCCTAAAGCACAGTACATGGCATTCATAGCTTTATAATTATTATTGTAAGCTGTTTTAGTAGGTTCATCCCAAGTAGTTCTTTCCATTTCTAGAATCTTATACTGAGTCTCTATATCATTCCAGATATCAAATCCCATACTTTCTAAATGAATTTTTTTTTCAGTTTCCATTAGAAATAATTTAAACCATTAATGAAAGGTGGCATGTTAGTAGCATAACCTTATAATCTATTATCCAGAATTACATTTTAGAAAATATATTTAAAGAGATAAAATTTAGAACTATCATTAATTTAAGATATTTATGATAAAAAAATCACAGTTGAAAAACATAGAATTTGGAAATCCTTTATTAATAAAAAACCACCCTCTGATACCAAATATTGGGCGGAGTGGATACTCAAGAGGGTGGGTGAATTGAGTTCCAATAAAAATTTCTATTAAAATCATTGTCATTAAAATACCCCAATTTAAATACTATGTTATACGGTAGTGAATTTATAAATATTGTATGTTTTCAATTATTTTCTCAAGAGATTTATTTTTTCTTAGTTTACTCAATTTGAAGATTAATTTACTTTTTAAACTAACTTACTGGATAAAAAAAGGTAAAAACACTTGCTAGATTAACTATTAGTGTTACTTTAAAATAGATTTATATTTAAGGTACTTAGAAAAAAAATATTCAATATAGTTTAAAACACGGTAAATAAGAACATAAATTATAACCAAGAGGTTCAGTCTCAAGCCGAGACTTAGTCATCTCAAATAGATTATATAAACCTTGATCCACACCGTGGATTGGGTTAAAACAACAGTACAATGACTGTACAGGTCCTATGACCTCTACCACAGTTCTACGTGGTAAACAAAACAATTTCACATAGGTTATTCCGGTCACACTTGACCTCTACCACTATCAACAATGGGATACTAGAGTATAGGGAAAATATTGTGTGAGGATTTAGAAATCCTTCAGTTTAGCATAGGATACAGTGTGTGTATGGGATATATAGAGTATACACATTACTTAAAAATTATATAAATTCATCACTAAGATAGAGTAGATATGAGTTTTAGAATGATTGAGTGATCCGAATTGCAGCTCTGGACACCTTTTGATGAATCAGAAATGCTTCTGAGTCCTTCCCTGGTTATTTCTAAAAATAGAGTGTCATTTTCTTCCTTGACATTCAGGTTCAGTTTGATCAGCTTGAGTGAAAGAAGAGATCGTTGTAGTTCTTCACTTCTTGTCTAATGTTCAGCTTGTGTTCTCCTCTTGTATTAATGGCCTCATGTATGTCCAGTGCACTTCAGTTAAGTGAGTGTATGGATGTCGCCTCTCTATTGTGTATATGTGTCTCTATTCTGGTTTATTTAGAGGTTCCCTTTTATATCTTTAGCTCTGGCAATGGGAATGATTACCTTTTTACAGGTACGAGGTAAGGTTACTGAAATTCCAACCGCTATCATTAATTAATAGCAGGTGTATTAAAATCATCAAATATGACCGTTGCTAAATATAAAAATATAAATAGAGTTTAAATAATTGGTGACTATTTTCCATCAGTATCTCTTAGAATCAGTGAGATTGTATCGATAGTTCTTCTATATCGGTAGTTGTTACCCTTCATAATGGTAGCTCTATGTATCAGTAGATCTTTCTATCAGTAGATCTTTTATATTGGTCGACTATGTATCAGCTGACTTGTATTGGTAGACTTTGTCTTTCTGTATTGGTGGACTTTGTGTTGGTAGTTGTTTGTCTGTTTGTTTTTATTGGTAGCTTGTATCGGTTACTATGTACCAATGACCTTGTGTCACATGATTCTTGGCCTATCAGTGACCATTACTTATTGGTAGACTATATAACGGTAGGTATGTATCAGTCGACTTGTGCATACTAGTAGAATTATTCTATCGATAGCTATTCTTCTATCGGTATCTGTTATGCATATCGGTGACAAAATCTATATCAGTAGATTTAACAGATATATATTCTATGCAAATAATATCCAGATTGAGTTAGAATTATTTCAAAGTATGTATAAGCATAGATAAACATTGATAAACATATTCCTATGATTATTTTGATATGTTTATCAACTTAACAGTAGGATGTCATATATCGGAAGAAATAATATAAAGATAAATATTATTGGGGATTATCAAGGCATATTAAAGCATAACTGGGATTATCTAAATAGGTGAGGTCAAAAATTTCCAATGAATCAAATATCCCCATATATACACACACATATTTATGACATTAAGATTGTTTACTCTGTTCAGAAAATTTTTTCTATCACTCTCTTACAGAACAAGATAGATTAATTTCACATCATTATCCACAATACCATTTCAAACATATTCCATACTATGTGGGAAAATAATTTTTCATTACATTTGGTAACCAATAAGTTTTAACCATTCCCTTTTTAAAGAACGATTTACTATTCATTTTAACGATGAGGGTTTCTATGAATAGAAAATTCATGTGTTAAGATTTTTGATAACTCAAAAGAAAAATGTGGAAAATATAAGGCCCCATCCTTAAATATTACTTAATAATGAATTAAATGAGTAATTCACATTGAGGATCTTTTCAGGTTTAGAGTTTTAGAAAATTAGGACATAACTATTACATCTCAAAAGATTACAAAGTAGTCGCTTCTACTAAATTTCCATAAAATAAAAACCCTTTAAAAAAAACATTTATAGTTCCATGTTTTAGGTAGCATGACTTCTCCTTGATCACATCCTTGACCCTATTCCATGCTATGTCCTGTGAAAAACATTTCAAAAAAACTTGGGATGAGCATAAGAAGCTCAGTAAGGGATACACAAAGAATAAAAACTGTTATTTTATCAAAACAAAAAGTAAACCATGTATACTTTATCAAAGTAATACTTTTCACCTTTATGAAGTAGTAAAAACTCTTCACTGAATAACATAGCATTACATACCTTTTTGTAACCAAAGGATTACAATAAAACCCTTATAAAGAACACATAACACATATATAAAGGTAACTTGGGACATAAACATACTTAAGTGGAATAACCATACGGTCGACTCCCACACATATCACTTAATGGAATAGCCATACGGCCAATTTCCATACATACTTAATGGAATAGCCATACGGCCGACTTCCATACCCAATGCATTGGAGGTTATAACGTAACCACCCGTCCTAGTATTCACGGCACCACCCATCATAATGTCCAAGTACCATTATTACACATAATATATGGAAAATATAAACATTTTAATAACAATATTTCATTTGCAATCACAATAAATAATTCCCAGATATTGAATTAATCAATCCATTTTCAAAAACCATTTAAAAGAGATTTTTGAATCAAAGTGTCCCATACCACATTAAAGATTTTAGTGGAATTATAATTTTAAAACATTAATGTCCATATAAATAAATACAGAAAACCATTTTGAAAATATGGACATTAAAGATAAAGATTTATAATAATAAATCTTTAAAACATTTAAAATGATATTTTTGTTAAAGAGTTTTTAACAAAATGAGAGACTCTTGAATACAAATAATAGCGGAATAACATTTAATCCGAACTTTATAATATCATGAGAATAAAAGGATTCATGATATAATACTCCAAAGGACAGTATACACACCATATAAGAGTGAATTGGTGCATAACAATAATGAACCCTCAATAGAAATGTCAAATGTGATGAAATCCCTTATAAAGAAGGTATCCTTAAATTAAGGACAAATCAATCTCAAAAATATGTGTGAAAAATATAAATACACACAATATAAGTGGATATTAAGTGTAAAACAATAAAAGGTCATTCACACATATTCAATGGATGACATATTCAATGACTACATGTTGAACCCAAAGAAATCGAAATTGGGTTAAAAAGTTCCCTTGACAGCCTAACGGCATCACATCAAAATGAGTTGATGAGAGATAAAAAGTGTATCTCATCACTTGGACATAAAATTTACATCAATAAGGATATATGAGAAAATATCCCAACATAACAATATGTAAATTAAAAGACCCAACAAAAGAAGTCTTTTAAAAAAAGAGGAGGCTGAAAGGTTTCCTTACCGACTTGGGTATCTTTCAAAACATACACCCCATGAAAGAAGGACAATAGAGCATTGATGTAAATACTCATAAACGAAATTATATTACACAAAGAGTAGAATAATTGTCATTACATACACCACTCAATGGAATTTGGGGCAAATGTAGCATAAATCTCATGGGAATAAAAGTGAGATGAAAAATCCCTTACAAAAACTCGGCAGCCTAACGGCGCCACGTAAAACTTCCGAATATGGATTGATGAGATCAAATGGGGTATCTCATCACATTAAAATAAAATGTACAGCAATAGGAATATAAAGGAACATCCCCCAACATTACAAAGAGTAGCTTAAAATAAGTGACTTAAAGGAGAGTACGTAAAAAGAAAGAGAGAGGTTAGATCTCTTACGAAAGTTCGGCAGCCTAACGACGCCACTCAAAACTTCCAAAATGGATTGATGAGAGAGAATAGGGTCTCTCATCACATAAACATAAAAATTACAGTAATTTTAATATAAAATATCATCCCAATAACAAGAAAGATGAGATTTAAAAAGAATGACATAAAAGTGTATACTTAAAAAGAAAGAGAGGAGTAGGATCCCTTACCTCGGGTCCGACATGACTCGATCGTTCTTTAATCTCCTGAATAATAAACTTGAGTTAATTTCTACTTCATTAAGAACCCTTTTCAAGTTCATTATTCCTTTTATATCACTTATTACCATGTCATAAACATTATATAATCATTTAAGTTAACAATATTTGTTTTGCCGATATTTGGTTCTTAAGTCGAAAGTGGACTTCTTACAATTACATGTTGTTCATGTGGACAAATGTTTATTATATCCAGAATTGTATTCATGATGTAGGTATAATATATGTCACATATATATCCAGTACATGCATGCATTTATAACATTACATAATCATTTAGAGGTATGAAATGAAATGCACCGTTCATTGAGACGGTAAGCCGTACGTACGCATGAACACTACTTTCATTTCTATTTCATATTTTATAGAATGGAATAATAATGATATAAGGGTATATTATAATTCCAGTATAATATCATATATAATATCATATTTAAATCCTTTATACATCCCACATATGGTATTTAACGAATCAAATCACTTTGAGGGGGCGGTAGTCCGCACTTCCTTAAATGAAGATATCGCGTATAACCATAATGGAAGCCATAATGGTAAGACAAAAATGAAAAATACATAAGCTTAAAGAAAACATAAACATATTATATATCATATATAAAAATAGTGACATCATAATGTCCACCTTTGAAGGTGTTAAATGAGTATTGAACAATCATCGTTTCGGGAGGCAGAATTTCACCATCCACGGAAACCGTATGTTCTTTAACCATTTGATGTAGTTGTGTGAGAGTGTAGCTCAAATAAATCTTATAACAACATCCTAGTATATTTAAGATACTGGTGTTGTTACAAAAGAAGTAAATAAAAAGAGTTTAGAGGGTTGGAGAAGCAAAATAAAACAAATGAACAAGAGAGAATGAATTACCTTTAAAAGTGTAACTCCTTTTGATTTGAGCCTAAAGGCTTCCTTTGAAAGGATTATGCCCAAAGGGAATCCTCTAGGATGAGGAGAGGGATTTGGAGAGAGTAAATGGGCAGGGGTTGGCCGAGCCAAAGGCTTGAGGAGTGTGTGAAATGAGGTAGAGGTGGGGGCCTTTTATAAGAGGAGAGGAGGGGCACTTTTGGAAAGTAAAGAAATATTACTTTATTTGAAAATGTGATTCGGTTTTAAAAGGTCCCACATTGATATTATTCGTGGATAAGGTGATAAGGGTTCGAAATCCACTCATCCAATTGGTTTTGGACATGTTTAGTTCATAGATTTTACATTATCTTTCCATTTTATTAAAATCGTCAAATAATGATGTCATCACTGCATCATTATTATGTCATATATAATTTAATTTATTTAATGTCTAAAAATTATAAAAAAATTACTATGATGTAGGAAATCTTTTTATCTTTCCAATGAACATTTATAATAAAAAATATGATCTTTATAACCCCATGTAAAAATTGTTTTCGTAAAACATATCATGTTTGTGTGATTTTTACTTTTACATTAAATAAAAAGTTATTTATGTCATTTCCCAACCAAAGTGGATCCATGGGGTCCCCAAGTTGACCCATGGCTTGTATTGGTCGTCCATGACACAACCAAAGAGGGTAGGACATGTTTCAAGTTCATTTCATTTTATTAAAACATTATTTTTAACTTAAACTACACTAATTACCTCTAATCGCGATTAAAAACTTAATAAGTTACTATTCACCAAAAAAAATAATTTTTATCCCATTGAACCACATTTTACTTCTTGATTATAACCATGTATGTCGGATTTTCAAAATTCAATACACAGTAGTGGTAATCTTTCATTTAACTGAAAAATCAGTTTTCTTGATTACCACTTAGTGGTTTCACTATTCATCAAAAATTGGAGTTTTTCAGAAAAATACCAAAAATTCACCCTGAGCTATATTTGATATTCCGAATTCAAAAATGAAGTCCGTTTTACAAAATTTAAAACATATTAGTCACATTAATTAAGTTAATAATTAATTCCCGCTGTCAGAGCAAATAGTGTGTTTTTAGAAAACAATAGGTATCAAAAGATTGACACTAGTTTAAGTCTGATTTCAAAGTGAAATTAATTCCAACGACCACTATTGGATTTAATGGTAAAAATATTTTCTAATTTAACTTTAAAACCAATTCAAAATATAATCTAATCATATAAATAAATTATATTAAAAAGAGGTTTTGAATTAAAATACAATATTTTACACTATTCATTAAAAAATGAACTTTATCGGAAAGATACCAAAAATTTACACAAAGTAAATTTTGATGTCCCGATTCTTAATAAGAGTTTTATTTGGTCGAAAATAATGTTTAAGAGTGAACAAAACTATATTTAATGACAGTTCTCCATTAAATGGCGATAAGTGAAGCTTTAGTGAAAACTAGGGCATATACGCCTAAAATTGAATTCTTTCCGTATTTTAAGCCATTATCTTTTATTGGATAAATTTAAAAACATTTAAAAACATATATAATCATATTTTTGTTATTTCTAACCATTCCCTCCATTACAACGGCTACATGTTAACTACCATTTAAAATAATATTATTTTATTAGTAGAGTGCAACGTAAGATTCCCAAGAAACTCGTTGTTGCGTGTTGGGTACGCCATCGAGCATAGCGTCCCATTTAAAGTCATTTCAATATTTTATTCACAAATATGGGTAAATATGAAAAATTCATATTCTTTATTTACCTGGGGTGTTACATCCTTCCCCCCTTTTGGGAATTGCATCCTCACAATTTTTAAAATTGGGCTTGGAAACATCCTTGAAAGTCCCAAATCGGAGAAGAGTCGGTAAAACAATCACTTTAAAATAAAGAAAGATAAGTACAAAGGTCACCCGAGTTAACCCATACTAGGATTCCAAGTATTAAAACATGGACATGGAGGAGAAAACATAGGGTCATGTTCTGATAGAGAGTGATAGAAAACATATTTAGGAGAAAGTTAACCATGATAAAATCACAAACTTGTGATGGGTTAAACGGTATTCGATTCCCCAGTAGGAAAAGATAATATACAACATTTTTGTTTTAAGTTACTTTTTATTGAGGAATTTATTCATAAGTTAACATAATCACTTATCATGTTTACTCTCAACTTTTATTATATTCCTTACACAAACTCATATTTTCTCCAAAAAGAGAGTATTTAGGAAGACTTGTTCACATTAAGAGTACTATAATCAACTTCTAGAAAATCACATAATCCACAAAAGAGAACTATATACACCCCATGTCTTTAGGCTTTAACCAAAACCAAAACCAAAAAGGTTAGTACAAGGTCAGATAATCCAGAAAAGGATAACCCTTTATAAAAAGAAAATCTATTCTTAATCTCCAAAATTTGTCCAACAAAACCCAAAGTTCAACGAGGACCGTTCTATAATAAATTTGTCCATAAAATTCTTCAAAGTAAACCAAACTAAAATTAAAACCTAAATATTTGAAGGATTTAGTCACATACTCTTCCAAGTTAAATCGTAACATTTATCTCCAAACAACATCAGTTGCTCCTAAAGTCTCGTATTGAAAAGTAATTAACCTAATCACATATCCTCCATGATAGTTTAATCATTTTCATAAATAACCCAAAATCAACATACTCATAATTCATAAAATCATATAACTAGAAAGAATAGGTCAAACTAACCAGGGACTTCACGTACCCCAATGGTAGGCGATAAATACCAGTCCCACTTTGGTTGTGGGTTCGATTCCCGCAGCTTTGTCCGACGCGACGGGATGTCACACGGTCTGCATGTTGTCCTTTTTCCAAAACTGTATAATTCTTAAAACATTCCCCAAAATGAGATAAAATCTTCAAGAATAATCATAACATATTTTAACCTCAAGTTTATCTCATGCCCTTCATTTTCCATCATATCATATAATAACCCATAATTACCTCAAAAGTAAGGATCATATAAACCCTAATGGTTACCTTAATAATTATTACCTGAATTTCCACATCGAGTTGGTCATCTCGTACATGATGCATTAGAGAACTCACCAAGGTTCAAGTGGTTGAACATGACTCCTTGATAGTTGGTTTAGAAAAACCATTAGATTCCTCATTGAATCCCCCATCTCATCCAGTATCTTAATCAGAGAACCACCACAGTTTCCTTCAAACCCATTGTCACTTTGGTGCCTGCTAGATCCAGCCATTTACTAAAACCAAAAAGGTCAGTGTGAGTATATCAACAAAACCATCATGTACTAACGAGGAAGTTAAACACTAAGATATACTTACTCATTCACTTTATCTAAAACTATGACTCTTTCTGAAATCCTAACCATTATGGTATTGTCACTTATCCTTAAAGAGTACCCTAACCTCTAAAGTTATCTAAACCGACCTTTGATACCAACTATAAGGCCCTAGCCTTAATGCTTACTTAATAATGAATTAAATGAGTAATTCACATTGAGGATCTTTTTAGGTTTAGAGTTTTAGAAAATTAGGACATTACTATTACATCTCAAAAGATTACAAAGTAGTCGCTTCTACTAAATTTCCATTAAATAAAAACCCTTTAAAAGAAACATTTATAGTTCCATGTTTTAGGTAGCATGACTTTCCCTTGATCCCATCCTCGACCCTATTCTATGATATGTCCTGTGAAAAACATTTCAAAAAAACATGGGATGAGCATAAGAAGCTCAGTAAGGGATACACAAAGAATAAAAACTGTTAGTTTATCAAAACAAAAAGTAAAGCATGTATACTTTATCAAAGTAATACTTTTCACCTTTATGAAGTAGTAAAGACTCTTCACTGAATAAAATATCATTACTTACCTTTTTGTAACCAAAGAATTACAATAAAACCCTTATAAAGAACACATAACACATATATAAAGGTAACTTGGGACATAAACATACTTAAGTGGAATAACCATACGGTCGACTCCCACACATATCACTTAATGGAATAGCCAAACAGCCAATTTCCATACATACTTAATGGAATAGCCATACGACCGACTTCCATACCCAATGCATTGGAGGTTATAATGTAACCACCCGTCCTGGTATTCACGGCAGCACCCGTCATAATGTCCAAGTACCATTATTACACATAAAATATGGAAAATATAAAAATTTTAATAACAATATTTCATTTGGAATCACAATAAATAATTCCCAGATATTGAATTAATCAATACATTTTCAAAAACCATTTAAAAGAGATTTTTGAATCAAAGTGTCCCATACCACTTTGAAGCTTTTATTGGAATTATAATTTTAAAACATTAATGTCCATATAAATAAATACTGAAAA
The DNA here is from genome assembly GCA_963277665.1 of Viscum album. Taxonomy (NCBI): domain Eukaryota; kingdom Viridiplantae; phylum Streptophyta; class Magnoliopsida; order Santalales; family Viscaceae; genus Viscum; species Viscum album. Next base: position 84,089,881 of record OY728151.1, on the reverse strand, counting down.
CCATTTTGAAAACATGGACATTAAAGATAAAGATTTAGAATAATAAATCTTTAAAACATTTAAAATGATATTTTTGTTAAAGAGTTTTTAACAAAATGAGAGACTCTTGAATACAAATAATAGCGGAATAACATTTAATCTGAACTTTATAATATCATGAGAATAAAAGGATTCATGATATAATACTCCAAAGGACAGTATATACACCATATAAGAGTGAATTGGTGCATAACAATAATGAACCCTCAATAGAAATGTCAAATGTGATGAAATCCCTTATAAAGAAGGTATCCTTAAATTAAGGACAAATCAATCTCAAAAATATGTGTGAAAAATATAAATACACCCAATATAAGTGGATATTATGTGTAAAACAATAAAAGGTCATTCACACATATTCAATGGATGACATATTCAATGACTACATGTTGAACCCAAAGAAATCGAAATTGGGTTAAAAAGTTCCCTTGACAGCCTAACGGCATCACATCAAAATGAGTTGATGAGAGATAAAAACTGTATCTCATCACTTGGACATAAAATTTACATCAATAAGGATATATGATAAAATATCCCAACATAACAATATGTAAATTAAAAGACCCAACAAAAGAAGTCTTTTAAAAAAAAGAAGAGGGTGAAAGGTACCCTTACCGACTTGGGTATCTTTCAAAACATACACCCCATGAAAGAAGGACAATAGAGAATTGATGTAAATACTCATAAACGAAAGTATATTACACAAAGAGTAGAATAATTGGCATTACATACACCACTCAATGGAATTTGGGGCAAATGTATCATAAATCTCATGGGAATAAAAGTGAGATGAAAAATCCCTTACAAAAACTCGGCAGCCTAACAGCGCCACATAAAACTTCCGAATATGGATTGATGAGATCAAATGGGGTATATCATAACATTACAATAAAATGTACAGGAAGAGGAATATTAAGGAACATCCCCCAACATTACAAAGAGGAGCTTAAAAGAAGTGACATAAAGGAGAGTACGTAAAAAGAAAGAAAGAGGTTAGATCTCTTACGAATGTTCGGCAGCCTAACGGCGCCACTCAAAACTTCCAAAATGGATTGATGAGAGAGAATAGGGTCTCTCATCACATGAACATAAAAATTACAGTAAGTTTAATATAAAAGATCATCCCAATAACAAGAAAGATGAGCTTTAAAAAGAATGACATAAAAGTGTATACTTAAAAAGAAAGAGAGGAGTAGGATCCCTTACCTCGGGTCCGACTTGACTCGATCGTTCATTAATCTCCTGAATAATAAACTTGAGTTAATTTATATTTCATTAAGAACCCTTTTCAAGTTCATTATTCCTTTTATATCACTTATTACCATTTCATAAACATTATTTAATCATTTAAGTTAATAATATTTGTTTTGCGGATATTTGGTTCTTAAGTCGAAAGTGGACTTCTTACAATTACATGTTGTTCATGTGTCCAAATGTTAATTATATCCAGAATTGTATTCATGATGTAGGTATAATATATTTCATATATATATCCAGTACATGCATGAATTTATAACATTACATAATCATTTAGAGGTAAGAAATGAAATGCACCGTTCAAGGAGAGGGTAAGTCGTACGTACGAATGAACACTACTTTCATTTCTATTTCGTATTTTATAGAATGGAATAATAATGATATAAAGTTATATTATAATTCCAGTATAATATCATATATAATATCATATTTAAATCCTTTATACATCCCACATATGGTATTTAACGAATCAAATCACTTTGAGGGGGCGGTAGTCCGCACTTCCTTAAATGAAGATATCGCGTATAACCATAATGGAAGCCATAACGTTAAGACAAAAATGAAAAATACAGAAGCTTAAAGAAAACATAAACATATTATATATCATATATAAAAATAGTGACATCATAATGGCCACCTTTGAAGGTGTTAAATGAGTATTGAACAATCATCGTTTCGGGAGGCAGAATTTCGCCATCCACGGAAACCGTATGTTCTTTAACCATTTGATGTAGTTGTGTGAGAGTGTAGCTCAAATAAATCTTATAACAACATCCTAGTATATTGAAGATACTGGTGTTGTTACAAATGAAGTAAATAAAAAGAGTTTAGAGGGTTGGAAAAGAAAAATAAAACAAATGAACAAGAGAGAATGAATTACCTTTAAAAGTGTAACTCCTTTTGATTTGAGACTAAAGGCTTCCTTTGAAAGTATTCTGCCCAAAGGGAATCCTCTATGATGAGGAGAGGGATGTGGAGAGAGTAAATGGGCAGGGTTTTGCCGAGACAAAGGCTTGAGGAGTGTGTGAAATGAGGTAGAGGTGGGGGCCTTTTATAAGAGGAGAGGAGAGGCACTTTTGGAAAGTAAAGAAATATAACTTTATTTGAAAATGTGTTTCGGGTTTAAAAGGTCCCACATTGATAGTATTCGTGGATAAGGTGATAAGGGTTCGAAATCCACTCATCCAATTGGTTTTGGACATGTTTAGTTCATAGATTTTACATTATCTTTCCATTTTATTTAAATCGTCAAATAATGATGTCATCACTGCCTCATTATTATGTCATAAATAATTTAATTTATTTAATGTATAAAAATTATAAAAAAAATTACTATAATGTAGGAAATCTTTTTATATTTCCAATGACTATTTATAATCAAAAATCTGATCTTTATATCCCCATTTAAGAATTGTTTTCGTAAAACATATCATGTTTGTGTGATTTTTACTTTTACATTAAATAAAAAGTTATTTATGTCATTTCCCAACCAAAGTGGATCCATGGGGTCCCCAAGTTGACCCATGGCTTGTCTTGGTCGGCCATGAAACAACCAATTATGGTAGGACATGTGTCAAGTTCATTTCATATTATTAAAACATTATTTTTACCTTAAACTACACTAATTACCTCTAATCGCGATTACAAACTTAATAAGTTACTATTCACCAAAAAAAATTATTTTTATCCCATTGAACCACATTTTACTTCTTGATGACAACCATGTATGTCAGATTTTCAAAATTAAATACAAATTAGTGGTAATCTTTCATTTAACTGAAAAATCAGTTTGCTTGATTACCACTTAGTGGTTTCACTATTCATCAAAAATTGGAGTTTTTCAGAAAAATACCAAAAATTCACCCTGAGCTATATTTGATATTCCGAATTCAAAAATGAAGTCTGTTTTACAAAATTCAAAACATATTAGTCACATTAATTAATTTAATAATTAATTCCCGCTGTCAGAGCAAATAGCGTGTTTTTAGAAAACAATAGGTATCAAAAGATTGACACTAGTTTAAGTCTGATTTCAAAGTGAAATTAATTCCAACGACCACTATTGGATTTAACGGTAAAAATGTTTTCTAATTTCACTTTAAAACCAATTCAAAATATAATCTAATCATATAAATAAATTAGATTAAAAAGATGTTTTGAATTAAAATACAACATTTTACACTATTCATTAAAAAATGAACTTTATCGGAAAGATTCCAAAAATTTGCACAAAGTAAATTTTGATGTCCCGATTCTTAATAAGAGTTTTATTTGGTCCAAAAGAATGTTTAAGAGTGAACAAAACTATATTTAATGACAGTTCTCCATTAAAAGGCGATAAGTGAACCTTTAGTGAAAACTAGGGCATATACGCCTAAATTGAATTCTTTCTGTATTTTAAGCCATTATCTTTTATTGGATAAATGTAAAAACATTTAAAAACATATATAATCATATTTTAGTTATTTCTATCCATTACCTCCATTACAACGGCTACATGTTAACTACCATTTAAAATAATATTATTTTATTATTAGAGTGCAACGAAAGATTCCCAAGAAACTCGTTGTTGCGTGTTGGGTACGCCATCGAGCATAGCATCACATTTAAAGTCATTTTAATATTTTATTCAAAAATATGGGTAAATATGAAAATTTCATATTCATTATTTACCTGGGGTGTTACAGAAAAAGTAATTTTATTGGGGTTACAATTTAAGTCCCATTTTTTTTGAAATTATTATTTCAGAATTAATATCATCTTTATATATTTTTCATTTTACGCATCATAAAATAGAGCCTTTTTTGTATGAAAAAAATTGTAGGGTTTGTGTTATCTGACACAAAAATTCAATATTATGAAACACAAAAATTAATATTAATATTTATATACACATCACATTAATGTTATCTTATGTTACACACAAGCCAGACTTTCCTCGATGGACTAGAAAACCCGCAAAACCAAGTTTCACTGAACAATAATATATTATAGAAAATATTATTATTTAATATAATTTGATATATTCTAGATGTTATGTTGTTGGTTATAAATAATACTAAATAACTAATTATGATAAATGGATTAATCCAGTAGTTATAAATTAATTATAATTGAATATAAGAACCTAGTAAATATAATTAGAATGATTTTATAAAAAAAAGTTATTCTCCAACAGAAATTTAATCCTAATAAATTAAATTAATTAAATTTGATTAATTATATTAATTAATTTTTGATATTATATAAAATATATATTTCAATCCTTGAATATATTATATGGAATTAATATAGGAACAAACCTAATACTTCCCATAAAAACATATATTTTAATAAAATAAGTTTTACAACATTTTAATGGAGAGAATGTTTAAAATCCAAATATTCTACACTGTTTGAATTTTATATTTCAAAATAAACTTAATTTTATAAATAGAAAAATAAAAATATGTTATGGTGAAATTTTTATATTTTTCTATGATGTTTTATTTTTGAAGAAAAGTGAGAAATTGTGAATTTAAAATCCAACACTATTTTTTTATAATTTACTTTTAATGTTAAATAATATTTATATTTTGATTTAATGTCTAGTTATATAAATAATACATAAATCAATCCAATTAATTTATTTTGGATCAATTTTACTTTGAGAATAGATATAAAATCTACTCAATTATTTTAACATGTTTAATTTATAATCTCGAATATCAATCCCATTTCTAGGATTAATTTTAAATTATTTTTTTCAAATTATGTAATTAGAATTCGGAAAAATAAATTCCATATTTTGTATCATAATAATTTATAATGTTTAATATTTTCATCACATTTTATTAAAAATATTATTTTTGAATGTAATTAAAATTAGGTACAATGATTAAGAGGAAAATTAGTTTTACAAGGGACTAAAACATTACCATAAAGGCCAAATAACCTAGAAAATTTTAAAAAAACCATTTACTAGATATATTTATAAAATATATTATTTTTTATCGAATAGTTTATTTAATTAGAGGACATTTTCATAGGGAAATCATGGGTGAAATTCCCTTATCAAAACTTTAAAACAAAGTAACTATCCTACACTATAAAATGGAACTCACCCCTCTGCATATTCACATCACTCAATCCATTTTTTTACCCAAATTATGATAAATTAAGATATTTAAATACCTAAATTTATCCTATAAACCTTCCTTTGATAAAAAACCCATCCAAATATTTCGTTGGTGAAATATGAAAGAGTTACCCAATGAAGAAGTAATATCATTGCTCAAGAACTTTTGTTTTAATTTTATTCTACTCTCTATAAATTATTCCAATTAAATTATTATTAAATAAAATTAGTATCCAAAATATGTTGGGATGTTTTAATTATATGTTTTATAACTAAAATTACATCCACATCAATCTAATTGGTAATGAACATACTGTTCTTCTGTACAGAGAACAATCCTCTCCTGAAATGATGATTTATGTTTTTTCATTAACACTCTTCATGGATGGAAATTATGATGGAAAAATTGTTTTTATATGATATAAGTTTAATTTATTGTTTTTCATTCTTCTAGAATAATTATATAAAACATACCTTCATTCTATCCATTTTGTGTTAATATGATAACATCATTTGTTGATGTATGGACTACCTCCACCACAATGTAATGAAATTCATTAGAAAATTACATGGAATTGATAAATGATACTATATGTAAATATAAATTATTTATATGAAATAATAATCATACATTAATTTTATTTAAATATATATATATTAAATTAACTAACATTCTTTCAATATGACAATATAATTGAAGCAGTGTCCATGAATACGTACGACCAACCTTCCCCGTTAACAGAATATTTAAATTAATATTTATATATTTTATAGTTTAATATAAATATATTAAGACTAAATATATCATAAATATACATCAAATTTTACATTGTGATGTATTTAAATCATGATATTTATAATTATATCAGGAATAACAAGTAAAAACATGTACCGTAAACAATGTTTTTATTACCCAAAACATTATAGTAACAGGTAATTTATATGAAATGGGTAATATAATGTAATAATTGAATCATATATGTTAATTGATATAAGAATATGTTTTTGTATAATATTTATAATAATATTATATTTTTTATACATAATGATTCAACATGTATAATGATAGTCAACACTTAAGGTATGATATTTTCAAATCATTTTTACTTCCACAAGATACATTCCATATACACCACTAATTTATTTTTTTGGTGTAAATTATTACAATAAAACGATATATAATTAATTTAAAATATTTAATTATATTAAAAAAATAATTATTATTTAATTCTCTCATGGGGATCATTATTCTAATATTACTCAAGTTAATATCAGTTTTTGGGTCTCACCTTTATTTCTAGGAGACATATGCCATATTCACCACTCACTAAATTTTTATTGTGTATATACATCCTATGAATGTATTCTATTATTATATATAATTTTATGGGTATTTAAAAATCCATTTTATGATATTTCTTTCATGAGTTATATGGTTCAAAATCTACCAAATCGGTGAAGTAATTTGTTTCTTAAAGTTCCTTCTTTGAGATACATGCCATTTTATGCACCAATAATTTTATATGAAGTTTATATATTTAAATTGAAATTTAATATCGTGAATCTCATTATTTTCATTATATTTTACTCATTATTTAATGTTATTTTTTAAATTTCCTTGTGATAAAATGTTAATGATGTGGTAACAGTTTATTTATACACACTCATCGTTCATTGAGGTTGTATATGAATATGATTACATTTATGAAATATTATGATATATATTTCAATAACTCTATTCAATATTTATGAAATATAGTTATAAATTATATTTCCAAATAATTTTACAATTTCCACTCATTGGTAATTAATAATATAAATAATTTTTTTTAAATTTGACTTTATTTATCATTTTGGAAATAAACCTATGTTATTTCTATAGCATATTTTCGAAAAATGATTTCAATATTGTTTTAATATTTTTCATATAATAATTAAAGGACATATTTGAACATCTTTTTCCTTTTTTTGAAAATGATTTAAAAGGAATATTCTTTCATTTTTCCATTCAAGGATCTTTCTTTTTAATTTAAATTTTCAAATAAAATGTTTCCAGTGTACTTAAATTCTTGTTGTTTTAAAAATAATTTCCATAATGATACATTTGTTAGATTAGATGTTTATTTTTTTATAAATCATTTTTTCATAATCTTATATAAATTTTATCAATATTAATTTATTTTCAATAAAAATGTATTAAAAAATAATGTCTTATAATTAAAAATATTAATAATTGATTTTAAAAATGTAATTTATATATTTAAAAGTTAATTTTCGAAGAAATGGATTTAATTGATTTCAATAATTTTTTAATAAAATTCATGTATTTTTCAATTAAAATTCAAAACTCATTTACGTTTTGAAAATATATTTTTATTTGTAAAATATATTTTTCTTCTTGAATTATTTTAAATAAAATTGTAAATCATTATGTATAAGAAATAAATTTTTGAAATGGTTTTATCAAATGTTTTTTCCATTAAATGATATTTCTTTAAAAAAAATTCAATGTGATCTTTCAAATTCCTTATTTAAATACTATGACATATATTGTTATAGTTTATGAATACCATTGATATTATTTCATGAATGGTTTATGTTTTTATTGACTTTTTATTATTATACATGTTTCTCTATAATGGGTTATAAGCTTCTGAAAGCATTTTATTTTCACAATTTATTCTTTGATGAAATGATTATGAAACCTATCCCTCTTCAATAGGATTTAATGTGATGAAAAATTAAATATACCCATTTCATTTCATGTTTCATGATATGATGAATGTTTTTTTATCTTGTTGTATATGCATGTATGATTTCATTATCTTACGTGTAGGACCTATATCTCCCTCCAATGTATTGTGCAAAGATAAATTTTTAATATGATCAAGAGTTCACAAGGGAGGTAATCCCAAGGCTGAAACATGTAAGAAAACTACGGATTAAATAATGGGGTACATTGTAGGGAGTCCTAGTCCCAAAAATATAGAATATTAATCCTGAAACAAGAGGTTACATTTGATGGAATCCCAATCCCGAAATAAGAGGGTATATTAGAGGGAATCATGTGACCTAAAAATAAGGTACACGAGATAGAATTATATCCTAAGACAAGAGGGTAAAAAATATGGAATACCAATCATTATGGATGTACATGGGTGATTATCCCAATCCTAAAATGTTTTAAAGTTCATGGTTGGTATCCATGAAATTTAATTTTCTATGTAATCATGTTTTACACAAATTCTACGACTTTTTCAAATGTTATGATTTTATGGATTATTTCATCAATTTACATGTGATTTTTGTCTTATGAGGATCCAATATTTGTTTCATAATTTATTTTTATGAAATTGTTTTGGTAACTTTTGATATATGAATTTCATGATCATATTCTCATACAATTATGATCATGTCTATTCCAACATATCTTTTTTATTTACCTTTTCTAAGAATCCTACCTCACGCATTTTTATATTTTCTTTCCCCATGTTATGAATAATGGTTTTATGTATAAGTAATAAATTAGATGATATTTTTTGGAAACATTAAAGATCATTCACTATGATATATGATTTTTTTCAACATTTCCAATTACACTAATATAGTATCGTATAAGGGTATGTAATTTCGTAATGTGATGTATATTCATCAAAATTGTTTTAATATCCATTTCTATTAATTCTGGTTCATTATAGTCTTTCCCTAGCTTGATTATATACTACATTTATATTATAATTTTTAATTATTGAAGAAAGAATGCTTATATAATCAGGTTGGATCGGTTTCACATTTAAATAATTATATAGTAATCTTGGCCCATCGTCATCAATGTTAAATTTTTATTAAAAATGTAAAGGAAAAAGGTAAAAAGGGAAACTCAGGGAAACAAGACTAGGGGGGTCTAAAGTAGTGGAGACCAAGGGAAGCCCCTCGAATCAGATTCACTATCTCCGGTTTTAGGGAAGAAACATTATACAAGCGTGTGACATTGGAGCCTTGATCATCCAGAGAGGCCATGTGGTTAGATACTTTATCCCTTCATTCCACATGTGAGTGACCTCAACATTTCCATTAAAGAGCAGCTTGCATTTCCTAATGATTTTTGAAATGGAACAAGGTGAGGAACCTATATCATGCAAGGATTCATAAATGATCATGCATTCAGTTTCTTGATGAGATAGATGTATGATTTGTTGATTTTAAAGGATGGGAACGGTAAGAACTGCTTTGGACTCTACTAGAATGGAGGTACAATGGCCATAATATGCTGTGAAGGCCAACAACACACATCCCATGAAATCCCACACAACTCCTCAACCTCGCATGATCCCAGAGATGGAAGAACCATTAGTGTTCATCTCGAGGGAACAATTTGTGGGAGACCACCTCAGCCAATTCCCATGAATCCTGAGGACAAGATGATGAGCTATGTGTAAAGTGGTCTGCAACTCCTGAAGGGAGGGAGCATCCTGCCAGTTGGGAAATAGTGACACCATGTACACCATAAGATACCCTACCCTCACAATGATCGACCTCCCTGAACAAGAAATCCCTCATATCGAGCCCCATTGTGGGCCTTCAATAATCATCAGCACCTAGTGCTAAGTATCATGGTTTTTTCTGTATTATCCCGGCCCACATCCACTGAACCTCTGTACCAGCATTCCAGGAAGGGATCATTGGACAGCTCGCATGAAGAGTAAGCGGTAAGCTCACCGGAGGCTCTTCAAACATGTTACACCCAATCCCCTTCATAAAAAATGTGGTTTTTCATTTCCTCATTTATGTTCTTACAATAGTGGAAGCATGAAACAAGGATCATCCCATTCTCTTAACGTTGTTGTCTGGTGGTAGATCTAGGTTCCTTGTCTTCCAAAGGAGAGAACTATACATTTTTGGGATTTTTTTTAACCAAACCCGAGAGTTCCATTGGTTGCGCTGAAGCAGAGTATTAGAAGACCATCAGAAGTGCTTTGAGTTAAACCTCCCATATATGGATGGGGTGAAGACAAATCTTTCAGGATCCGTGCTGATAGAAATGAGATCGAACACCTCCTTTTGATTCGAGTCCATCACAGTCTTGAAAAAAGATGGATGAGGGAACGCCTCCTTGAAGGAGATGATGGGAACATGGCATCTTAGGTAACCAACAATATTTCCTTCCTAGTTATACTGAAAAAATAGGTTTATTCCCTCCCTTATAATCCACTGAGAGCTCTTCTTGAGAGGCGGAAGGAGGGAATCAATCTTAGACGAGAAGTGAGAGATGGGGCCAGAGGAGTCTGCATTTCGACCCCATATGTTTATGCGGGATTTCAATAGATTAATCAAATCAATTCATAAAATATCATCAAATTCAACTAGGGGAGAATAATGAGATTTAATATAAGATCATTCCAAAAATATTCAATTGATGTGTAATGAAAACCCTTATATTTGATCAGCTATCTAGTATAGTTTTTCCCTAATTACTCAACATATAATCATTTGTGAAAGAAAAAATATTTCCTAGATACCTTTCATTATTTAATGGAATTTACATAACATTGATAAAATAAGATATTTCAATTTTTGACCTTACATTTAACCACCCCAATGTCATTATTTTATCATAAATACACTTCTTTAAACAATATGTATAAAAAACCATTTAGAATCATTAATCAAAGTGATCTACCCGAAAAAATATTTTGTATGATATCTAAATCAAGAATCGTCCTTTGAAATTTTTTAAATTGTTTTTTACCTAGGTCATTCATGGTCACCAACAATTAATATCATTCATTATGGTTAATAATCTGTTTTTTAATTCTAGAAACAAATCCCCAAAAAGTTCCAAACTATGTGTGTATTAATGACTCCATTTTTCACATTATTGCGATTTATTTAAACACCAATGTTTTATCTATGAGGTAATTAATCATAAGAATAAATATTATTGAGAAAAATATATATAAATTTTTCATGAAATTTTGTAATTTCATTCAATATAATTACACTATCATTCTCAAAAATTCTCAGATATTTTCCAATACTTATACTTATCTAACTAATGTTTTTTCATCATTGTATACAATTTTTTATGAATCATTTACATAATAATGATTGTAAAATCCCAAAATAATCTTTTATATATATAACATATTAATATATGAATATTCATTACATAATAAAATGATCTAGGGTAGAATTTATTTTACAAAAGTACCTTTGAAAACATGGTCACATAAGCAACTTGTTCAGAAGTGTACAATTTTATCTCCCACTATTTTAATCATAACTGAAACTATTTCTAGAAATATCATACATAAAACCATTCTTCATCACTTTTTGGAAAGGAAACATAATAAATGACGTTATTTCATTTTTTTTAAAGGTAAGCAAGAGATACGTTAACTATAACATATGCCTGACCTGAGAATACCGGTATGATTAAAATAGAATATCATTGTTTCTTATACCCATCATATCCATGATTGCTTCCATAATCCAAGTTAGATTGTCTAATTTTTAATAAGAAATGAATCACAATATACCCAAATAACATGACCCATAAGATCATAAAATCAAAATAAGACATCGATTTATGGCATAAAAATTTGAATTCATTGTAATTTCCATATTATTCAAGGATCATTTCTGAAACTATCATAGTTGAACCGGATCACTCAACAATATATAAAATTATTAAAGTATAACATCTTAGACTATCATTATGGGCATATTACGTCATTGAATATGGTTCACTCAACATTATAGTTATATTTACCCAATTATATGTCAATCATTAACCCATGCATTAGAGTGAGATATAGGTATATTACCTCACATAATTAAGTAAAATTTATTTTTTCTATAAGATCATAAAATATTAAATATATCAAAACCTTTGAATATAACTGGTTTTATAATAGTTTTATCATATAATAACCTATGGAAATGAAATGTGTTACATAAAAATGTTATAATCTCATCATAATAGAACCTGTGGAAAAACAATATTCATAAACATCATATAATCATAAATGAAGAAAATTTAGGGAAATAAAAATTATCATATAATTGGATCGTAACCCCATAAAATATTATTTTATATCAAGGGATGACATATTATATGTAAAATGATTTTGAGATATCACATGAAACATTTAAAGAGGTGTATACCCTTTTAACTTTAAAATAACATGTAAAGTGTCTAAAATTTATCGAAATTTAAATAAAAAATATTATATTAAAATAAAATAAAAACACGTATTAGATTCATCAAATTACTTAATTCTCATAACATCATAAAATAAAGCTCATTCTGTGTACTTTATATCAATAATTCATTTCACATTATTTTGGTAACATGTTAAAAGTACTTAACATTATAAATAAATAAAGGTTAATTTAAATAATTCTATTAAAAGTATATCATGGGTAATAATGTAATTAAATAATAATAAGATCATAATAAAAAATTTCATCAATTTTTTTTTTCAAAACATTATACAGATGAGAATTCTTTCTCGACCAAAGAGAAATATATTGTTAGTTTTTGCATAAATTATTTCATTTAGAATAATGAGAATATATAGACAGATAAAATATTCTAAATAATTTATTATTGTGAAATAACCCATTTAGAGGATAATTTATGAATTTTATGAGGTGAATATCATTATATGTCATTATCATAATCTTATTCATAATCAATATTAATAAATAATAACATTATAACATAAAACCTTTTCAAATTTGATAAATTTTGAATTGTAATCGCCAATAATGATAGAAAAATTTACATATACTTACATGAAATAATATTCCTAATAAGAATAATAAAATACATTTATGGTTAGTATATACATCACAAAAAACCAAGTGTATAATATGGAATGTGTCTCACAAAAATAGTGGGTAGAAAATCCCTTACATGCTTGGGAATCATTTGTATTTTCATCCCCATTAATGATTAACATTATATGAAACCAAAAATATCATATAATAAAATAATCCCATGATATTAGATGTCAAATGTTATGTATAAAAAATAATAAAATTTTTTGTGAAAAACATCACATATGTCACAAATGAGAAAATTTGAGGAAAACACCCATTACCATACATCTCTACTTCCTCCATACACATTAAAAAATTATATAATATCTTAATATATATTTATTTTTAAAATTATTCTAGAAATTTAACAACATATATCACATCATATATGATATACTTGTGATATTTTATTACCCATTTTATCGTAAATTATTTTTTAAAATCACTATTCCAAGGAATAATTAGATTGTTTTTCTTATATTTTTTGGTTCATTGGTTATTGAAATTTTAAATTTATTATATTAAAATATTCCCCATAGTAATAATAAATATATAAATATCATATATATTAATTACATGTGTTATTATAATAATTTATAAATTTTCTATATCTATTATTAGTTACAACATTCAGGGAGAAAGTGGAACATATATATACATGTACGATGTTTTTATTTTCATTATAGATGAAATGAATAAAATTTAAATAATAATATATTTTTATAGTGTCATTAATACATAATATAATTCATATATTCATAAAAAACATATTCTCATTATAATATATTTCATAACAAAATGAAAGACATATCACATCACTACATGGATGTGGTCTTCCACCAATATGAATGTGGGATATTATCATTTTCATTGATGTGGAAGGTAAGATGGATTATATGACATTATAGTCCAAAAATTACAAATATATCAAAAATATCATAAATTTATATTCAATCGGTCATGATATCAACACATGAGAGGTGATGATAGAAAAAAAATTAAATTATTTCACCTGGTAGTAGACCATTGTACAACTAATTGATTGTTTTTCTCTATTTGTTTGAAGTGGATATTGATACATGTTATGAAATTAATGTATAAATTTATCATTATTTTGTAGATAAAATTTTTAATAGATTTTTATTATTAAAACATTATTGATGTTTGGAAAATAAGATGTAAAAATCATATAGTTTCGTTAATACAATAATATTATCTTTGAAAAACCTCAATTGGAACACTTATTAAGGACCCTATGGTTATACATTTAGAAATAAAAACTGCACTATAATATGTATATAGTTTTTTGTGAGATATTTTTTATGGTTTGGTTGAAAAAAATGGATTAACATGTGATAAGAAGTAATGGGAGGAGGTTCACTTTTATAATTGAGGAGGAGTACCATTTTTTAATTACCCAAAACTATTCAATAATGAGAATTTACTCTCAATTCACACTACTGGAAAAATAACCTTTACCAACGGTTTGGAACCGTTGGTATAGGCCTCCAAACCGTTGGTATAGCCTATACCAACGGTTTGGAGAACCGTAGCCATGTAAGCCGTTGGGATAGGTCTATACCAACGGTTTTTGGAAAACCTTTGGTATAGACCTATGCCAACGGTTTTGGAAACCGTTGGTATAGGTAATATGAAACATATACCAACGGTAATGGAACCGTTGGTATATAAATTCCAAAAATAAAACATCCGCTGGGATTTGATCCCAGGACCCCACATTTATAATCTAACGACTTAACCACTAAGCTAACATCACTTTCGTAAACATAATTTCATAAATATATATATTTATTATCATAATTATTTAAAATTTTGATTTATATAATGTTCTCGGTTAGTAGATTTGGAAAAAAATCAAAGAACCTATCCCAACGGTTTTCAAAACTGTTGGAATAGACCTATCCCAACGGTTTTGAAAACCGTTGGGATAGGTTCGGGGTGGGTTGAATTATTTTGGCTGGATGTTGAATTTTTGGGAGTTTTTTCCCAATGGTTCACCAAAACCGTTAGGAAAGGCCACTCTTTCCCAACGGTTCACCAAAACTGTTGGGAAAGAGGATCAAAAGACACCCTTTCCCAACGGTTTAGGTGAACCATTGGGAAATGTCACTCTTTCCCAACGGTTCACCAAAACAGTTGGGAAAGAGGGGAAAGGGTCACTCTTTCCCAACGGTTTACCAAACCGTTGGAAAAGGTGGGGAAATCTATGGATTTCCCAACGGTTTTGGTGAACCGTTGGGAAATGGTAGCTATACCAACGGTTTTTACTAACCGTTGGTATAGAAGTGTTGGGAAAGATCATCTTTCCAGTAGTATCATGTGGTTGCATAATTAAAAATAATAGACTAGGTGATTGAAATTATTGATTCATACCTAAGCCACAAAAAGACATATTTTGTAAACATTTTATTACTTTATCCTCAAGGATTAATTTCTTATTCATGACATCAGTTTTCATTATGGTAACTAGTATAATTACATTTACCAAGGTAATTTATCCTATAATCCCAAAAAAAATGAATCCTATTAGTTAATCTAGAAAATTTACTCTTGATATGTAATCACATTTTTTAAATAACCATCTTTTTCATTTTGAAAATAAATTGTTAAAAATGATTGATGCTTAAAACCTCATTTTAACCCTAAACTAATAACTTAATTAATCTATTTTATACATATTTTTTTGAGGAAATATTAAATTGAAATTATTATATTACAAAAAAAATCATAATTCTAAAAATATAATATTATTTATCAAATTATATTCATAAAATTGGAATAAATTAAATAAACATAAAAAATAAATTAGAAAAAACAGTTTTTGATAGATAATATGTTAATATGTATAATAATATTAATATCAACATTTGATATAAAATTTCTGATTTGAATAATGGATCATAGAGCAAGCGGAGAATAATGATAATAGAAAAAAAACTATTATCCAATGAATCAAATAGCTATGATAAGATTAAACCAATTAAAATTTAAAAGAAATCATCAAATGTGGATCATATTTGACACTAGGATCTGTATTTCATTACATTAGAGAAACAAATTATAGAAAACTGAATTCCTAGAAATGTCGATGTTGTGAATAATTTTTTTAATGTATTATAATCTATTAGAAATTCCCCCTTTTCAGACACTGAACTACCATCCCCTATATGGATTATCAATAAAGGAAGGACTACTCATGTTTAAGCAAACCAGGAGGCTGTGGAGGAACTAATGAATTTTTGTCAATAATCAATTATTATGAGAGTTCTTATGCCATAATGTATGAGTATGGGGGAATTTAGTCATATCATGAGAAGTGATTAGTAGATTTTTGGATTTAGTGACTAGAATATAACAACAATGGGTTGTGGCTATTACCATGTGGTTATTAATTCAGATGACCAAAAGCATGGAGCCTAGTGTTTTGGGTCACAACTTATGAAGAATAGATTCAATATTGTTATTGAATGGGACTACAACCTATATCTAGATAAATAATGAAACAAATACACATAAATATTCATCCAAATTATTTGATTGAACTGCATTTATTGGAATTCGAGGGACATTTGGGACATAGACATTATAGTGGGAAATCTGATCAGGATGGATATACAAACTGACAACTGAATATATTGACCCAATTATAGGATCACGGTTGAAGATGAAATATACAACACCCCTATGAGGGATTTAGGGCTAACTACAAGGAATTAATATATGAACATAATTATTCAATATGCAATGCATTGATTTTTTTCATGATTCATGTTCTTTTTCTATATCTTCTCTTAATGTGAGAGATACACATAGTGTAGATTTTGAAATGTGAT
The DNA here is from genome assembly GCA_963277665.1 of Viscum album. NCBI lineage: Eukaryota > Viridiplantae > Streptophyta > Magnoliopsida > Santalales > Viscaceae > Viscum > Viscum album. The sequence continues at coordinate 84,072,787 of OY728151.1, read as the reverse complement.
GGGGCATGATGATTTCCCTTCATTAAATATGAAAATAAAGGATAATTTATAACCCCTTTCATCATAGTAAAGTATTATTCTTTTCCATTATTGTGTATAAAAACAATGAAATAGGGTTATAGAGACCGCTGTGGATAGTGATCATAATAATACTGATCATGGTATTAATGTTGGAAATCCCATGGTTGTGAAGAATCAAGTTCGACATTATATATTTATCATAGTAGAAATATCTATTGAAGGAAGAAATGTTCAATCTTGGAATTATACTTATAACTGTGATGGACTTCATGTAGACTCTAATGAAGGTTTTGTGATTGAGAAATCAATAGGAACTCAATATGTTAAGGGAGAGAATGAGTCTTTTGGGAGTCATAGACCCAAAATATCTTGATAATAATTTCTCCTTCAATTTTAATTCTACTAAGGAAGATGATAATGAATAATTTACACATACTATACCCATTCGGTCCTCTCATTGATCTCTTGGGAAATTGGCTAAAGCAGAACCTAAAGACTGCAATATGAACCCTGGTGGGTCTTAAAATCATGGACATATCATACATGATCCCCACTCATTGAGATCTAGCCTAGATATGCACACCTAATATGTGCTCATGTGTAATTATTGGACTATAGTGAATAAGCCTAATAATCGTTCGAAGACCATAGTGATGGTCCTTAATTAGTAGGTATTAACACCTGCACTTGGAATAATGGCATTCTAGCCCCTTAACACGATGCCACTCTTCACCCAGAGGATTCTTTCTTGGAGTTTCCCTATTATATTATTTCTACAATTATAACACCATCAATAAAGGAATGTGAAAAAATTATATCCAAAAAACACATTCACTCCACTAAGTAGAAGATTACAGAGTTATGTTGAGGAGGATACAAAACACATTGTGAACTATGAAGAGAATGTGGGGAAGAATTATAAACAGAACCCTTAATGGGATATTGTTTTTATAGATGGAATGGGAATATAAATGACCCCAATGGACAAGGAAAAGTAATGTAGAAATTGAAAATGGAAAGGTAATCTGTATGTGGATAAATAAGAATGACTTATCATAGGGGTATGTTCCTCAATCAATGAAGATCATCTAATATATATGATATGGGTTAGGGAACCCACTTTTTTCCAAAACCCATAATCTTTTTATTAATTATAATTAACCACTAGTTAGGATAATTTATGAACCAAAAATGATTCTTGTAAATTGGAATGATTTAACATGGTAATCTATGCGATATAAGTTTTTTTTCAGAACATCCATAATTCCAATATGGATCAGCTTTTGGATCCGCATGCATTTGTAAATTCAAATTTCCCATATCGAAAAGAAACAGATGTGAAATAATGGAATCTCTCATAAATTATATTCATTATATTTTTATATTAATCAGTTTACACATCTACTACATATATCTAGTGAAGGGACATCAAGAAGAAAATTGGAGAAATTTTTTAGAATGTAGCTTCTAAATGATTTATTATGGGTGTCGTTAATGACATTATCACAACATATGATAAAATTGGATCAATCTTCAATAGGGCTGAAAATCTAGACATCACATCCTCTATTGATCATTGAATATTTGTTAAGGTTCAAATTGAATAAGTTGGTTTCACATTGAGAAGACACACTCTAATTGGGAAGTAGAAAAGAAAATATTATAGGTTTTTTGGTCCTTAAAATTACTATTGTACTAAAGCTGGTTTTTTTGGTATTGGTTCCCTATATATCACTGTTATCATAACCTTATAATTGTGGAGGTCTTACCTATATTGAAACATTTACATCATGCATTTCACATAAGAAATGTGTAGGTCATTTATTAAGGATATAGAGAAAACATCATGTAAGACTAGAAACTTGTTCTATTGGGAATACATCATCATTGGAATATTGATAAATATAAACCATTAAATTGGTTTTTTATGGAATAGAAGAAAAAATATTACTCAAAAAAATTATTCATAAATTAATGATGCTCAATATAATCTTGAAATCAATCAAGGTAGGAACTAGATTTAGGATACAACTTCTAAAGAGGAGGTGTAATATCAATCAAAGTTGGATGGCCTCTTTATGATAAAATAGAATCCAGAAAGGAAATACATGAAATTAAAATATATAAAATATGGGAATTAATTCATGATTTTTTTTCAAATTTTATCGAAAAAAAATTAGTTCCAAAATTGCAAACAACTTCATTCACATTAATGGGTATTTGTACACATCGAAAAATGAAATCTCAAAAGGATGTAGATGATTATTTTAGTTAGATATACACTTATGATTAGAATTATAAACATATATAATGAACAATAAAATCATTACCACCATTGGTGAGTGATAGGGTAGAGGTCTTATCTCTATATCATACGAAGAAGAAGTCTAGAGGACTCTCTTTTATGCTTACATAAAAACTAATGCGGGGCTTGATGTATTTTCATATAATTTTTTATGTTATAAATGATAGTATACATCAGAATTTTATTTGATGTGGTAAGAAATTTTTTCTCTCTTGCCTCTTAACCACATTCGGTGAACTTAAACATTATTTATTTACTAACCAATAAATATTATGATGAGAATGTCAAAGGCTTCAGGAAAGCTATATTTGGAAACACAATACCCAAATGCATTAGATAATTTATAAATATTTGGGTGAGATAATTCTTCAAATATCACATTTAACCCGGTTAGTATGGTTTTTTCCACAGATGGTGCATCCAAAAATGGTAGTTCACATCCTAGGAAAGTGTCATCATAATGAATAAAAAATAAAACGATGGGAATTTGACCTTAATGATTAATATATCTAATAATCAGGACACACTCAAATGTGAATTCGTAATCAATATTCATAATTGTCATTATTTTTCTAGAGAGGATATAAATACTATTAGACCCATTATCCAATCTATGAGGACTTCCATTTTCAACAATGTATCACAACAAAGATTTAATTAAATGTATAAGAGGTGTTTAGAAGGGAGTTTCACTCACAACTCTCCTCATTTTAATTGCTCAATAGTATCACTATAGTGGAATCAATGACCTTGAAATTTTTCACCTATATATACATAATAAGATTGAAGGGGGGAAGTAGTCTCATCACACATGTTATATGATGAAGATATACTCCTTGATGGAATTTCTTCTCAGATGGATATATCATCTATCATGGACATGTTTTCGTACTATGAAGAAGTGGTTGGGTATACTATCTCTTGGAGTAAGTATATCATTGTTTTAATGATGATATTATTGTGGGCAGACATAACAGGATTTCACAATGTCTTTGAGTGTGAAACAGATCGCTTCCCGTCTCCTATTTTAGTGTACCAATAGTTTGGGCCAATGTCAATTGGAATTTAAACAAAGGCATACGCTCTAGCATTTTTAATCATCTTTATATATGTATGGGGAAAAAATGTCCCATGATAGAAGGTATTTCATTTTTAATTCAATCATCACTTATAAATTTGTCTACTCTTTCTCCTTATATAGTACGAAAAGAGGCCTAATCAAAGAGTTTCAAAGTGTGACCATGAAATTTTTTTAGATCGGTAATGTTCATTAAAGAGACTGGTAATAGTTTAATGGATGGAATGCATTAATCCAATTAAAATGGGATGTCATTCCGTCAATATTCTATAAATCTTCAATGATGTATTCATTGGAAAATTTTTATGGTATATTATATTCTATAAGGACTCAGTTACTAAGTATAGTTTATGAAGACTAAATGGAAGGATACTAGATGGCTATTAATATTATATTGGTTTATCGGACTAGCCTTCAGTTAAGCATTCATTTAATTATATAATTAAAAATTAATTAGAGCATGCCTATGAACATTAATTTGAACTATTTTGGAACTTATTGGAATGATAGATCACTCAAGTAAAACTTCATTATCCCCACCAGTTTACTATAAATGAAAATTGTGGATTTTATTGGTTATTATAGCTATCAAGATTTTTTACCTTAATTGTAATGGTGCGAGTTCGACATTATGATTTTATGGACATGGATACCCTTATTTTTATGGAAAATACTAATATGAAATTAAATGATAATGAGTAATTTATGTTGGATAGATAGAGCACAAACATAATACCAACATGACTTTAACAAAGTCAATGTCGAATTCATTCAAAAAATGAAACACATATTCCAATGGACATTGTGTAAAAGTAGATGTATCACACAATGATCAATTAAATAATTCTGGATAGGCTATGGTCTCGGCATGATACATATGACTATGGGAATTTTAATAGGTACATCACAACTTCTAAAACATTGTTTAGGATGGTGATTTGTCGAATTATGAAAGATGGGTCTTTGACCTTGACATTGGTGAAGGCCGACAACTAGAAGATCACATCAAATTCATTAGAAAATTTGGGAACATTTAATAGATCTATATCCTTCTTTTGAATCAAAAACATCAATATATTCGTATATCTACAAGGCTCGTATTGGTTTCCTTTTTTAGGGTCATGTACCATCCAATAATGCTTCAACAATTTCAATGTAAAAAGTGGAATATATAGTTTAAAAAATTGAAACATGAAAAATGAAAAATAACATGAAATATATTAATATTATACCAATTCTGGTTGTGGAAATAAGTTCAAAGCAATCTCTATTTTCTAAATCGATAAGATGGATTAATCTTATTTCCACTTGTATTATTATCATTTTTAATGGTGTGGAACCTAACATGCTAAGACCATCGATTTGTAGTTGTATTTTTCAAACACCTCATGGATTTTTTAAATTCTATTTCATTCACTATATTTTAATTGGAATTTCTTAGGAATGTGATTTTTGGGAAATTATGTATGCCATGAAGCATGTTGTTCAGCATAGTTTCACTTCCCTTTAGCCTGAATCTCTCTTTAAAAATACAATCATGGCTCTAAATTCACAAACCAATAATGTTCTATGGATGATTATAGAATTTAATATTGATATTAATCATTTCACAAAACTCAACCTGAATTTTTCACATGTGTATAGAGAACACAACCAATTGGTGGATTTTCTATCAAAAAAATCCTAGAAAAATAATTTTATGGTTAATAAGATCTTTGAATTTTTTTCTTTCTTTGGAGGATGATGACATGTATGGAGAGATTAAATTCAACATTAGTATTATCACCTGTAATTCTCATCTTCATATACATAATTTTATATTAATAATTTCGGGACCAAAATTATTGAAATCCTAGAACATATTAGTAACATATAATTGATTATAAGGACATAAATTGGATTAATTATAACACAATAGAACTAATTTTACATTTATTATTATTAAAAAATTATATTCATTGATGATTTTTATTAGAATCGAATTTTTAATAGAAATTAGTGTTTTTCATGATTCAATAATAAATTAATCATTTTAAACAAAATATAAGTTTTTCTCACTCAGCTTATTGAGAAATTTTGATTAAAATTTGATATTTATAATCTTAATTTTTTTTAAAAAATTTAGGAAAAATAATTTCAAAACATGATCAAAATGAAATAAATATCATTTTTTTGGAAAAATTTTTTTGATCCATATTAATACATTTCCAATAATTAAGAACATATTTTTAAATATATTTCATTTGTCTCAAAAATATATAATTATTTTAAAAATTGCAGTACTAATGTTCATGCCACCAATTTTAGCAGATAAGGAATAATAGTAATGATTACATATTAATATTAACGGTATGATGTAGTTCTAAAAAATGGTGTGGCATGTGACTGAGGATATAGAATAAATGATATTATTTTGAAAAAATATATTCAACAAAATATTAGGGTGTTTTAATGTTGACCTATAATCTTGTTGATAGTAACAAAATGATAATGAATAGTTGATAAAACGGGATAAGTAAATAATATTTGGTTTGGTATGTATGATTATAGAACTAGGATAGATTTATAATAATTCAATATTTTTTTATAGGATTTTCAAATATGTGCGATGTATGACAAAGTAAGAGGTATGATTATATGCACAACCTCATTTCTTTTCAATATTTCCACTGATGAATCGACACTGATGGTTATTTTATGGAAATTATCCATTAAACTCAATATATTTTATTATGCTTTATTTTTTCCAATTAATTTATTGTATTACTATAATTCTTCCATCGTTGGATGTAAGAAATATCGAAAAAATATATTTAATGAAAAACCTATTTTATTTTCCCTTTTTCCAATGAATGTTTTTTTCATTTATATACTCTTGAAATTTTCTTATTACTGTTCTTAACAATAGTTGAAATATTGTAAAATTTCAATATTAACTATCATTAAAATTATTTAAAATGTTTTTATTAGGAATCATTTAATATATTTTAAAACAAGTGGCCTTTTACTTTTTACACAATTATGAATGGATTTTTTTCATTTAACAAATACAATAGGTTTGAATGTCCCTATGATAAAAAGCGTTCATTTTTTTCTAATAATTTACATGTTTTGATGGTTTTCACAATTAAAATTATTATATAAATATTTTAATAACTTTTAGTTAAGAAGATATGAAAGTAATAAATTTAGTTTATGATACATTTAGTGAAGTTATCTATTGATATTTTAAAGGTATTTTTCATTGGTTTCATCATACTTTTAATAATATTATTATTAACAATGTTTATGATGATATTATACTATATAAATTGTTCATTTTGTTTGATTATAATGACAATGGTTATATAAAACATGTTTTATTTTAATATGTTATCTATGTTGGGATTAGGTCTTTCTGAAATATGTTTCATTTCAATTTGATATTTTCCATTAAAATGATGAATGGTTTTATTTAATATCATACACAATGTATTATTCTAATTATGTGATTGGTGGGTATTTTATTTTCATCAAGTTTCTTGGAAAATTTCTTATATATTATGAAATAATTTTTAAAAATGAGTTTATGGGATCGATCAATTGTTGAATAGAAGTATGGATTCATGATCCACAATGAGGTGATAAATATGTGGCACTACATTATCAGCAATGACATTAAGGCCTCAATATTTTAAAATGATATATGATATGATTTATTTAGTTATGATTGAACCAAACTCTTATAAAATGATAATATTATGTTGAATTTAACTCGTTACTTTTTATTGATTTTTTTATATTTTTAAAATCATCCAACATACTAATTTTTAATTCCCTGGATCATGATTACGATGTAAGAAATATTGGGTATAGTTTTATATTAAAAATTACATATTCCCATAACATTTTTCTCATGATATTCTTATAAATTATATTTAATGGGAATATCCATGGAATACTATTATTATTAACATTATCGGAACCCTTTTAGTGTTATAATTTACCCCATTATAGTAATAAGTATACTATGTAATGTAATTATCGAGCTTAAATTTTTGAAATGAATGTTGTTTGAGAAGTTATAGATTTTATATAAATAATATATTTATATTTATTATAACCATTTATAGATAAATATAATGGGTTTTATGAATCTTCATGTTTGAGACATATTAAATATTCATTGATAATTAAACATATCTATGTATATTTTTTGGCTCTATATAGTTTTTATTCAAGGAATGATTCATTATTTATTGATATAGTAATCAAAGAGAAATTCTAAACACCCTTGTGTTAATTATATGTAATGCTAAATTCATAATTTTATAGCGAAGTATAGATTATGTGTTTAAATTGAAAATAAATCACTATATGGTTATTGGTATGGGGATGTAGATATAGGATTAATGAACATAGTGGTGGAAATAGTAAATGGTGTGAAATAGAGATTAATAATATTTTCATCAATACAAGATAAGTGGGAATAGGACTATATATCATTCTATACACACCCAAGGGATATGATTGCGTTAATTGAAATTTTATCAAGGAAAATTTATGATCGATTTGAATAGGTAATGACATTGGATGAATTTGTTTGAATATAAGGAATCATATATTGAAAGAAATGTATTAAATTAATGTAATTATAAAAATAAATTTTATAATAACATGATTTCTTACTCTAAATATTATAGATTTATTATTATACTTTGTTTATTGGTTTTATTAAATGAATATATATAGAAAAATAATCTTAATAATGAATATAATAGAATCTTCAATGACCATAATCCAAATAAACATAATTATATTTGATAAAAATTAATAATATAGTTATTCTGGTCATGAAACATTATAAAGTCCCATGTCATGTCAAACATTTGAATCACCAAAAGCAGTTATGATATACTATTGATTCATTCAATAAGAAATATACACGTTCTTGTTGTGGGTATTTTAATATACACTCATATGAGAGATGGATCCATACAACTAATAAGTTATTTTCTATTCGTAGATTATTAGAACATGATAATGGTGTTAAATCCATTTATCATTGAGAAGGTGATAGATGTCAATTGTGGAAACTGATTAAATATGCAGGAAAGAGAAATAAATTTACTCTATGAAATAGAATGAGTTGTAGAAGTCAATTTTCAATATGTATGTTCCTTGTGTTCTAATTTATTACTACGGAATTAAATTCCATGATCCAAATCATAAGCATATATAATCCACTAGTATTGAGAAAATTGTTTCTATAAACGAATGGTATTTGTACAGTTTAATTATAATCAATGAAATAGAAATTTATTGATAGGTTAGTGTATTAAAATGCATGTTTGTTAAATGAATTGAAAAAAGGTAAATTATTATATATAATTAAATCATTATACACTATAATAATGTGTAAAATGAATTTGGATATTCTTATAACTCCCATGGTTTTGATAATAATAGATATATAAATTTAATGAAAACACGAATCAATCACATGGTGGACATATATTGTAGTAAACTATGTGAATTTAATATGGGAGTAAAAAACATTAAAATCACTAGATAAGAATAAGGAGTTTCATTATATTTATAATTGATGGACATAAATAACATGAATTTAAAAATATGATAAAGATTCCAATAAAAATAACGGAGAAGAGTGAGATAGAAGCTAATTCTACAATGACACTCCAATGTGTCAAATTATATTAGACTCATAATTTCACCAACCAATTCACAAATATTATCTCTAATTATTATGATCAATGTCAGAAACCTCTTATTACTAAAGGAAGTTGGATATCTCATAAAATCATGACTGGATAAATTGGTTATTAGAAAAACCTTTTTAGAGGTACACATATCACCCAACACAAAAATTAGAATTTATTATTTGATTTTTTATACCCATTATATTATATCTAATGAATTTTATAAGAGAATTATATTACCTAGAAAATAATTATTTTTTGATTTATTGGTAGATACTCATAATAGAATGTTGATTGCATCTAATGACAATATCCACTCTTGGATTTATGTTTTTTGTTACGATCTACATATAAATATTATGAATCTCAATCATGAGGGATTTTCTATGATTCGTGGAATGTATTAAATTTATTTATATTTAAACCATATTAATTATTAAGGACATATATTCATATTCTATATATCAAATGAACCTCTTATTTTTTATCAATGCCAGGATGAATATGAATTTCTAATTAAAATTTATATAATGTTATGGGTCATAATTACGATAAAAAAAACGCTATATATGTCATATCGTATGGGTGGACATAAAAATTGAGTATATTCATATTGATTGGTATTTTTGATGAATTTATATAATAGTTTCAAAGATTTCCAACTTGTTAAGTTTTTTAGTTTTCAACGATGTTATAACATAGTGGTATCCCTATTTTAAAGAGTCTATATTTAATGAAACCAATCATGTTTTTGAAAAAAAAAATATCCATGAGAATTTTGGAATGTAAATCAGGAACTACAATTTGTTAGCTCAGGGCGAAAATATTCTATTTTTTAAGAACAAATGTCAGCCATTTTTTAATAGAAAATATTTCAGAGAAGTTAACATGATCACTATCAAGAAAAATTACGCCCTATAACATATTAAATATATGTTTTATTAGCTATTGTGTGATCAATATTTTCCAAATATTATCATTCCTTCTAGGGAATACTATATAACTGTTTAAAAATAATAAATAACATGTATATCTCTTTATATGAGGTATATACATTATTTATATATAGTGATTACATTAAAAAAATTATTATTTCTATTCTATCTTGATAGATTTAAAGAATAGAGTGTCCAAAGATTTCCTTGATCTGTTTAATATAGAATTTATTGATGAAATTATTATAATCTAATAGAATAATGTGTAATATAAAGATAATTTGAGAATTTTTATAATGACACTGAGGAAGGAGAAGTTGGAAGAAAACATACCATGTATTATGTTTGGTTTTATAATGATTCGATCATTATTCACATAATGTTAACTAAGGTTTTATCAGTTGATCCTTAAAATATTTAATCTAATGAACAATTAAATAGACCATCCAAGATAATGGACATTATATGTATTATTAATTTTGATTATACTACAAATTGTGTTACATATATTTCTAAAAAATATCCAATCCACTCAACATGTTGACTTAGATTGTAGTTATTCTCTTGAGGAAAGAGGAATCTGGGGATAATGTCAATGAGATGATGATATGGTTCTTCTAAGAACCTGATCTAATAGAACCCTACATTGGAAAAACGTTTCTAATATAAAACATTTCAAAAATAATGGACTATGATTTTTCTTAATTTTCAATGATATGGTGATCTGATATGCCTATCTAAAATTGAAAATCTTAGATAACAATTTCTTGACACATTTTTTGGATATGGGACTACAGTTTTCTTATTTAATGTATTGTGGTAGTATCATTACAGTGAAATGTTTTACATATATATATTTTTCATAAAAAATTTATTTATATATTTACATTGAAAAGGTCTAGTATGTAATACAAAAGATGACTTTTTTTATTAAATATTATGATTGATTACAAAAACAAAACCCATGTATGGAAAACATTATTTATAATGTTATATGTTAAAAGTGTTATTATATTTTCTCAATAATGTTTCTTTAAAAAGATCCAATAATTATGGATTTAAAACAGTTCAATCATGATTTAATGATGAAAGGTGACAGATCTTATAAGTATAAAATAAATTTTCAACCATTTATATATGGATGTATTAATTAGGTGATCAATGAAGATGCGGAACTATATAAAAATTTGAAAAATGATGCAATGATTATCCATAATTGTGGTGTATTCATAAATTCAATGAGTTGAGTATGTGTCCAATCAATAAAATATTTAAGTATGGAGCTACCAGATGAGGAACATAGCTCATCATTATTTATTAAATCATTAATAAAAACATTTTATAGAGATATGAATGAGTATTTCTTGTTGAATATTATGAAAATGTATATTTAAAACGGTGTGTATGAATTCATGGTATATTAAAATGTTATTTACATGAGAAATAATTCTCTATGGATGTTTGTTCATAACCCATAATGTAATTTAGTTTGAAAAACATTACCATGGATTTTATTATTAGACTAGAAAAAAAATTATTGGAAAATTCAATTTCCAATGTACCCAATAAACTTGTGAAATCAACAAATTTTTTACCAATAGAGTATATATATCTCTTTAACATATTAATTCGATATATAATATTGATTAGGTATGTTTTTAATGAGTATCACTACTAATGTTATCTGATTAGGATCTTAGGATTACAATGATGTTATGGAGTAGTGTAATGTTGGATCTATATACTAATTTGTGATTTAGTACATATATCATCCATGTGAAAATTGAAAGACAGATAAGGACATTACGACTCTATAATACATGAAGTGAGAAATATCTATGGTGTTTAAATTTGGTTGAGATCAACACCATACTTCGATGTAATTTTCCTAACAGAATAACATACACTAAATAATTTACATAAATCTATATGAAGACCTCTATTTCATGAAGTGTAAAACTCCAACATGTATGGATAATGATGGAGAATGAATGATATTTGTACATGATCTATTTTCAGAAATAAAAGTTAATTTTTGGCCATTCATAATCACATTTGGGTATATTAGAGGTTTTATAAATTGTATGTCAATAATTATATATAAGATATGGAGATCAAAATTAGTGAATAGTTATTGTAATGTATATAACCATGTAGAAAGGTTATGAGATATCTAATTATGGGGATAAAAATACATATATTTTTTGTCCCTTTATACTTTTCAATCATATTTGGATGGTAGCTTATTTTGTGGAACATCCATATAATTTCTCACATGTTTACGATTAATTGAATATATATCTTGACATGAAGTATATATATGATCAATTACATGTGATGCACTAAAAAGTCAAAACACTAGAGAATAATATCAATTACTAGGAAATATTTATGGAGATTTTTGTTTAAGGAGAGAAAGTAATGTGGAATAATACCAGTAATCTAGTCAATTATTTATGGTGAAAACATAAATATTAGGAAGCATTGTGGGATCATGTGGATGTGATAAAGTATAAAAATACTATGTTTTTTTATATATAATGATATAATTTCATTGTAGAAATTATTATATGGGGGGTAGAATTTAATTCCATGAGATGTTAATTTATATTTTTAATTTAAATAAATTTAAAATCATTGTATACATGAATCAGTAATTGAAAATATAAAATTATTAAAATTTATATATTATTTTTCATTATAATAGTTGTAATGAACTATCCTTGATGCACCGCATATTTATTTATTTAAAACAAGAAAACCATCGTTCATATGGAGTGGGATAAAAAATATTTAGGGAAGAAATGTTCTGTGAATTAAATAATAAAAATAAACAAAATTACCCTGAAATTTTTTAAAATTAGGTTCCAAGGTAGTGATTATAATATGTGATAAAAAAGAAAGAGTGAACTAGAGAACATATTTTTGGGATTATTTTATTAGTTGATGTCATATGGTTTTTATGAAAAACATGAAATGGTAGAAATATTTATCTATTCATATTGCATCTCATTTTCCACATACAAAAAATATATGATAATGTAGTGATGATACATTCATTATCCAATTAATGTTTAACACACATCAAAGAAATTTTTATTTTTTTATCTCTCATTCAGAAATATAGAATCGGTTTATTTAATAGTGGGGAATAGAATATTAACAATTTAAAATTGTTTGAACCTTATTTGAAAGTAATTATCTCCAACTCTATTATAATCAATAATATTTTAATACAATAATTTCTAAATAATTAACATATTTAATGAGAAATGTTATACTAAATATAATTGTTCCCAAATTATATTGTATGAACAAGAGAAAAAAATTAAAATCATCAATCACTTCTTTTCTGGAAGCACCAATCTATTATGTATTACCTAATCAGATATGATAAAATTAATATTTTTAATAATTATAACTAAAAAAATGTGACCATAAAAAATATATGGATGAGGTGGATAAATATATCATATAAGTTAAAATTTCCTCTCTGAAAATAGAACAATTATTTCATTTTTTTGTCCACATTCACCCCAATCATGTCCTCTCACTCTAATAATGTCTTATCATTTTCATCAATAAAATTGATCTAATATGAAAATGAAATATTTTTAATGTGATGATAATAATCTACATCAACCACATTGTATTATCCCTTCGTGCATTTATAGACTAACTCTAGTGAATATAGAATTTACCCTGTAACTAAATGAAAACCACTCAGACATTCTCATAAAAATCATTAATTACATTTAATCATGAAAAATTACCAAAACTAGCTCATATAAAAGGATATTCTCATGAGATATTTTTGATTCTTCTATAATAATAAAATTATAAAACGTTTTTTTAATTATCCAACTGAAAAATGTGGTCAACATTTGTTGTTCGATTGAGAAACATGATAAATTTTCATCCTTGTTAGTGTAATGTCCCGACATTAGTCCGGTACAAACTGTTTAAATTTTTACTTTGTAATTCTTTAAAGTGGTTGGGGAACATGCCCGCACACCCTGTTGTAGGTCCTAGACACCTATTTAAATTAACTAAATAACTGATGATTTTTATGAAAAATGTTATGTAATGCTTTAGTGTAGTGTTAGATATTAAAATAATTTATAAAAGATTAAAAAAAATAAGAATAGATGTAAAAAAGTTCAAAATAAAGTAATAAGGTATAAAAATGAAATAGATAAATAAAATAGAAAACAGGTTACTGAAAAAGTAAAAATAATTAAAATGGAAGATTACCATTTTTATTTATTTCTATCCTTTTTCTTTTCTATCCTTTTTATTCTATTTTATATTTCATTTTTTCGATTATTATTTTCTTTATTTATTTCCTTTTTCTTCCTTTAGTTTATTTTTTTCCCTTCATCACCTCTTATCCCTCACATCATTCCCCTCACTATACATATGTTTTGAACCACCCTACATCCCCATCAGAATACAGTCACACCATCCATCCGTCATCCATTTTTTTCTGGTAGGTGTGCAGTAAACTTTATGGAATGTCTAACTTTGAGAATTTGGAATCATAGGATTTTGTTGTGTAAAATCTATGCATATCATCGCGGAACTATTATACACTAGGTTGGGTCTTTTTCTAAAATATTTCATTTTAGGTTAAATAAAAACGTACCGAGGATCATAGAATCATCTGAAACCATAAGGTCGGGTGTCTAATTTTTCACCCCAATTTCATTTGGATTTTAAATAAACCACTGGGGAATCATTCATTAGTGCCTACCGACATTCTGAAAATTCACTGAATTTCATTAATTTATTTATTTTCACTCATTATGTCAAACCTATTTATCATTAATTAAATTGTTTAAACTTTTTAAACAAGATCATACAACCCTTTCGGAATGCCGACATAGTCGGTAAAATTTTGGTTAGCCCTGGTATTTAATTTACATAAATTCATGTGTTGCACAACCCATTTTTTGAAATTAAATTAAATAATTAATTTACTTCGACAAAAAAATTATATTTTTTGGATCATTGGTAGTTTATGTGATGAATTATTTATTTACTAAAAAGGTAATTTTTTTCTTATGTTGATGTGTTATCTTGACTTGTTATGTTGTTAGGCTGAAATACATAATTTATACCTTATGATGATGGGGTGTATCTATTTAGATTTCAAGATGAAATTTCATATGCATATTATATAATATCTTCTGTTGTGAAAATATTAATTAAATAGAGGGCCAGGAAATTAGGTGGGTCCCATATTAAATGTCAATATTAGACCCCCCCTGTTACTTTCTATTAAAACTATTCATCAGGGGGCGGTGTCTTTGGATATATTAGACCAAGAAATCCCCATGATTTCTAACACTTATGAGTGACACTATTTCCAAAGGGCCAATCAATATGGATCTATTAGAAATATAGCTAATCTATCCTCAGATGATGCTTGAACCCTTTTGGAATGATCGGAACTGGTTCATTCTAAAGCCATGCCTCGAGTGATACATGGTCTTCCGAAAGATTGTCTTTGATAGGCTCGGTAGTATTGGATAAATTGATGGATATTCCATAGAGATAACATCAGTATAGGCTTAGAATCCATGTCTCAAATTTATCCTTTTATAACGATACAATAATGGTATATACTAATTCTACTTTCAGCATCTCTATTTTGGTGATAATTTTATGGTATGTTGCAGCACACCTAGTTGACACGTTCCTTAGACCCCATGTTGAAGCACAAGCTTGGGGAGTTTACCTTTTATTTGATTTACCTTACTCTTATAGGATTTAAATATATATGGATATGTTTATTCTACTTATTTTATTCCCTTCAGAATTCTGGCATAACTCAAAGTAGGTGATAAGGGACGAGTGTCCTAGGATTCTGGGCCTAGTTATTTATTTCATTTCACATAATTCATTATATGAAATTATTATATAATGGAACAATGAATTTTTATTAATACATTAAATGTAATGGTTTATACATTGTTAGAACTAGCCTATTGGGATTTTATCTCACAACCTCCTCGGGCGTCATTGACTCCTGAGAAGATTATATGCATGCAGGTATTGACAAAGGGAAGCATGTTTCTTCTGATGCATGATTGTTTTTTTACAACTTAGGTTGGTGACTGGGGAAGAGGACCGAGCCCAGATTTTGATTTAGTTGTGGATTTGTGTCTTTTCTTTTAGTAGATAGTATGCTTGGGTTTGTGATTCCATACATTCAGTTTAGACAGATGCCATAACATGTCATTGTTTGGTGAGATTTCACACATGATTATTATTCAGTTAGATTATTTACATTACTTATGCTGCAGTTTATTTATTTATATGATTCCGCTATTTGTTATTAATTGTTTTTTACTTATATTGAGATGATTCCTTTTTACAATTAGGGGATATTCTCCCCCTCATACACAAAAAGGCTCTTGCTACTATTTAGCGTCCTCTGGCATTCAGAGAGATGTGCTTGAGGTTATGTGGCCAAACCTTCTTGAGGAACCCTTTAGGTGGCACCAGGGATAGGGACAATAAAATGTTGTATAAAAGGTTTATTTCCATTTTATTTACTTTTTGTGTTATATAGTAGACTATGATATATGGATTTGGAATGTACCATGTGCTTGGACATAGCAAACCCATGTATAGGGGAAACCCAAATTCCTAGGTTTGGATTGAAGTTATTTTTTATACCGGTTATTGTTGATTTGATTTAAGTGTTAGATGACTCAATTGTTTTAGATTGTTATTTTTGTTGGTATTGTTGAGAAAATGGGTTTTTTCCATTGCATCCTGATTATTTGTGGTAAATACATTACATGCTTTATATTGGGTACCATAAGATTAAAATGTTGTGAATATTTCAATTTCATATCCACTTTAAACATTCATTTTCCTATTTTCATGTGAATGTTGTTTTGATTAGGGGTAATTTTTTTATGAAATAATGGATTGTTAAATATAATGTTGTGATAGTCTGTTATATGTTAACCTGACATAGCCTATAAATGGACAACATACCTAGGTTTGTAATCCATTTAATTCTTCTCTTTCATATTTATTCATTACTCTTGAAGCGGATTGTATGTTATGTAGTGCTCAGAGGCAATCTATACACCTAACCTCTTTTTTACCTTGACAATTTTTATTTATATTCTTCACTAATTGTCTAAACATGTGTGTTTTACTATTTTAGAAATATTCCGCTAAAATGCCTTCGTGGCGTGCCTCAGTAGAGTGGCAATGGGCAAGTTCCAGGGATGGTGGGTGTCGGACGACCAGTGAATCCACTATTAGTTACCCATGTGGTAGTACCTCCTACTGATATTCTAAAGGAACCTAATGCTCAGTTCAAGGATAGTATCCTCAGGTTTATGTAGTATGTTCAGAGTATCCCTAGACCTACCCCGTCTTTGGAAGACCTAAAGTGGGACATACAGTAGAAACACCCTCCAACGATCTTTTGGAGTGGCGACCGTCACACAGTAGAGCCAGGGATAGAACCCATAATGTCTATCTTTGACCATATTGAGACACTTCTAGAGAAAATAGTCAAAATGGAAATCTACATGCTGCGTGTTCTTAGGCTTAGAAGACCAGTGACATGTTTTTGGCTGAATTCCAAGACGCCTACAACGATCACTTTTTAAAATAGACTCTGAGAGATGATCGTGTGCGATGTTCCTAAATCATCAACTGAGTTTTATGACTATGTTAGAGTATTATACTCGTTTCACAAAACATTAGACTTTTCCCCATCTCACACTAGTGATGCATAGACTACGGCGTGACATTTTGAGGATCGACATGACTATACTATCGTCTTGTAGGTGAAAGTATTCTATTTTATCATTGTTATAGAGATATTAATTAAACTATAATATCATAAAAAAATGTTAGGTATTCTAATTTAGTGAGCTAGGGGAGTTCAGTTCTAAGACAGGGGGATGTCTCTTCGGGCAGCTTGAAACACCATTTTGAAGGTGAATGTGGGGGAAATTCAAACCACACAGCAAGTTAAGAGTGCTCTGTTATATGTTATCAATGCGGAAGAGATATTAATAAGAAGCCACATTGCACAAGAGACCTGAAGGAGTGTCGAGATTGCGGAAGAGACGGGTCACCTTCAATGTTTCTTCCATTCCTTCTCTTCAGTATCTAGTGGGCGATGATCTGCACCTGCACCTCAATCAAGTATGGAATATTTGAATCCACTGTAGTCAGAAATTTCTTTTTCTACCGGCTGATCAGACCGAGGTAATGGTGGAGACCATGGTTCCGGAAATCATGTTCCATATTATCAGGGACAATAGAGTGGACCTATTTAGGCTAACCAGGAAACGTCTCAGGTATGTGGTTCAGGTCTCATGTAAGCATAGCAATCGGCACCGGAAGATCACAGTGCAGGACCATCTATGGTTAGAGGTATTATACTAGTATCTTCTACTTAAATTTAATCTCTTTTTTATATTGGCATATCACATTCTTTTATATCTATTGTGGTTGTTAAAATTCATGGTTTTGCATTCGTGTACCATTGTAGTTCCATGACCCTCGAAAACTCACTTGGGGTAAGGACATAGGGCATACAAGAGTTCCAAGAGTTTACCCTTGATATAGGTGGGTACCGTTTCATTTGGAATTTCTATATCCCCAATTTTTCTGGCATCGAAGTCATCCTTAGTATGAACTGGATTTCCCCTTATCATGATCATGTGGATTGGTATCGCAGTTCAGTGTCCTTTACCTCCCCTGAGAGTGAAACATATATACACAAAGAGAATGATATATGAAGGCAGATCGAGCTAAGACTAAATATGATGGGTTTTAATGAGTGAAAACTTAGTTGGAAAGTCTCTGCATGAGAAATCAAGGAACACATGTAGTTTAATTCCCACCAATGGTTGATCTATTCGCTGATGTTTTTTCTAGCTTACATCATAAGAGCGACTTGGAGTTCACAATTGATATCCTTATTGGTGTGTTACTATTGTCTATTACTCCTTATATTATGGCACCAACAGAGCTACTAGAACTCAAAAAGCAACTCGAAGTCCTCGAGGCTAAGTGTTTCATAAGACCTAGAACTTTTCCATGGGGTTCAAATATTCTTACTTCCAAGAAGGACGATGGGACCCTCATTTTAATCCTAAATTATCGTCGACTCAACCAACTCACTATAAATAATCAATATCATTTCCACATATAGATGATATCGTTGAATAGATATAGGGAGATATTTTCTTATACATGATTGATCTGAGGTTATGATATCACTAGGTGTGTGTGAAACTATATGCCATACCACATATAACATTCTGATGCTGTTATGTATTGTTATTGTAATTGGTTATGCCAGTTGGCCTCATTAATTCACCTTCTGTCTTTAATTCACTTATGAATATTGGTTTTCACCTGCATAATGAATCATTTTTGGTAGTATTAATAGATAAAAACATGGTGTATTCGCGTTCCAGACACGACCATGAAACCCATATTGAGAGCATGCTATGTACACTAAAATAGAACCATCTATATGCTATGATCAAAAAATTATACTTCTGGAATGATACTGTAAACTTCATGGATAGTATTATATCTGATGTAGGATTATCAGTTGATCCAAAAAAATTGATGACCTTTTATTAATTGGAGCATCTCATGAATGTATTCAACATCTATAGATTCCTGGGACTTATAGGCTATTATGGGATTTTCATCCAGGATTTCTCTCACTTACTGGCACCTCTAACGACCCTGACTAATAAAGTTGTATAGTTCATATGGTCAAAACCTTGTGAAATTTCTTTTCAAGATATGGAGGGAAGAATTACTTCATCCCCAATCATGATTCTTCCAAAAATGGATAAAAGTAAAAATATTTTTTTTTTGATGAATTAGGGATTCGCCTAGGTGCAGTTTTGGAGCAAGGTGACTGAGTCGAGCCTTAGGGATCCCATCAGTTAAGACCACATGATGGGAACTATCCAACACACGACCTTAACTTGGCAGTTGTGGTTCTGGATCTACGCTATTGGAGACACTATTTTTTGGGTGAGAGATTCGTTGATTACACATATCATAAATTTTTAAAATATATCTTCACTCGATGGGAATTGAACTCAAGGAACCAGAGGTGGGTTTAATACATGTAGTCAGTCGACAATGATCGTACTTATACCCCTAGTAAAGGTAATACTGTGGTAGATGCTTTAAGCTACAAGGAACAAATTCAATTCATGTAGGTTACAATATGTGTATGGAAGATGATTTCGTTGTTTTCATATATGCTTTTGGAGGTTTAGGATTACAGCCGGAAACGATTTATTGCATCTCTTACAATGAAATCCTCTCTCATAGAGAATGTTCATAGTCAAAAGGTGATTGATCCTGAGGGGACCATTTTGAGGGAAAGTGTTACTAGAGAGAACCTTCATCCTGGTCAGTTTGTTGATGGTAGTGAAACACTCCTTTACCGTGGCCATGTATAGGTACCTTTAGGTATACAGGAAGAGCTGGTGATAGAATCTCACACATCTGTTTGGGTCATTTATCATGGGATGACCAACATGTACAGTGATATGTATCGACTGTACTTGTCTTGTTATAAAAATTGGATAGCTGTTTTCATTACTCGGTGCACCACCAATCAACAAGAGAAGGTACATAACCAGCAACATGCAGGACTCCTTCACCCTCTATCCATTCCTGAATGTAAATGGAATGAAATCATCATAGATTTTGTTACGGTCCTTCCAAGATCTCCTCGATTCAGTGATGCAATATGGTTGATTATAGATTGGTTGACCAAGATTTGACAATTCTTACATATCCGGGAGACCTTTAATATTGATGAGTTGCATGACTATATATCCGAGAGATTTCTGCGACATCATAAAGTACCTCGTTATATTATCTCAGAATGATATTCCCTCTTCACCTCATGGTTATGGAAAGGGTTGCAAAAGGAACTGGGTTCACATGTATTTTTGAGTACTCCATATCCCCCTCAGATTGATGGGTAGTCCAAGAGAATGATACGAGTGTTAGAGGATATGTTATGGTCTTATATCCTTCATTTTAGAGGTTATTGGGAGATGCATGTACCTCTTGTTGAGTTCACCTAAAATAAAATCTTCAAGGAGGCAATTAAAATGGATCTGTATGAGGCCCTCTATTGTAGACTGTGTTGATCACCTTTATGCATGACTGATGCAAGTGAGATAGATTTGTTGGGTCCTCATCTAGTTTAGGAGACATCTAAAAAAGTTCAACTAATTCAAAAGAGAGTGAATATAGACAAGTCTAGATAGAATTATTATACTGATCATTACCATAGACCTCTGGAGTTCGAGATGAGACATTGATTTTTTCTGCATGTTTCTCTTAGGTTGGGTCACGGGTGGATTATGAGGCAGGGAAAGTTATCACTGAGATATGTCCACCCATTTGAGATAGAGGAGGGATATGGTCTGGTAGCCTATCAGTTACATATACCTCAGTGGTACCATGCCATGGACGACATTTTCAATGTATCTCAATTATGATAATATCATCTAGACCCATGTAATTATTTTTAACCTGACAACATCAAGCTTAAGGAAGATGTATCCTTTGCGGAGAATCCGATTCGTATCATCCATCGTATCATGAATGTTCCCCAAGGAAAGTAAGTCACTTTATTTCGAGTGTTATGGAATCACGGACGCATTCAGGTTGATACTTCAGAGAGAGAGAGAGATGTACATGCGCAAATGTCAATTTTTTCTCAAAAAAACTTCCACTACCCTCGGATGGGAAACTCGGGGATGGGTTGTCTTAATGTGGTGAGGTTTTAATGTCTCAACTTTAGTTAGGTATAAACCATTTAAATATTTTTTGTCTAATCCATTAAAGATATAGAGGTGTGCACCTATGCACCCCACCGTGGGTCCTGAGCAGCTATTTAAATTAATAAAATAATTTCTTAGTTTTAGGAAAAAATTTATGTCTTTCATTGGTGCAGTGGTAAAGATTAAAATAATTAATAAAGGATTATAAATAAATAAGAGGTGATTAAAAGAAATTTAAAAGAAAATAAAGGGATAAAAATAAATTTATAAATAAAATAGAAAGGGGGTATGAAAAAGTAAAAATAATTAAAATTGGGGATTTCCATTTTAATTTATTTTTATCTTTTTTTATTTTCGTACTTTTTATTCTATTTTAATTTTTATTTATTTTTTCATTTTCCTTTTCGTTATTTTTGTTCTTTTCTTTCTATTCCTTTTCATTCTTACTATTTTTCTCTCTTTCACCCATCCTCTCCAACATGTGGTGTAAGATTGGTATAGAATATGACGTTTCCAACCGCTGATACCAGTTGTATGATTGGAATATAGAATGAGGGTTCCAACCCTCTGATACCCGTTGTAGGATCGAAATAATGATGTAAATGTTCAATATACAAGAGGGGGGGTGAATTTTACACTTTAAAAAATTTCCTTAAACAGGGAATGATCTTAGTTTAACAATGTTACACTAAGAAAATTCACAACACCTCTAACACCAATGAAATTTTAGGAAAATGTATGAAGTTACAAACTTCTAGTTCAATGAACTTTCTTAAATTTGGAAAGTGATTCCGATAATAGGTTTCGGAAATATGGATCCGGAAATTTAAAATTATCCAAAGTTTACAAAAAGAGATTCTACCTTAAATTGTATAGAATCTAAATGACTCAGAGCACAAGTGTAAGGAAATATAAGAAGATTATACTTTCCTTACAATAAAAAATGTAGCGGAAAAACAAGTAGTAAAACTACAGGTAACAAACAATTACTCTTTTAACCCAATGATAAGGGTATCCAACAACTTTGGATAAAGGTACGTTGATTTATACATTCAAGAAAGTATGTCTTACCCACACTAGGTTAATCCCTCGATACAAAGATCAGAGTATCTGTCTTGCTATCCCCGAAAGCCCTCAATTTCAAAATAGTTGGACCTCTATCTTCCTCAACAAGGAAGCACTCAACTGCAATGTGTTGGAACCTCTATCTTCCTATCCCTGGATGCCCTCGATTGTAATCACCATCAATTGGAGTCTCATGAAGGATGAGGGTTGATAAGAGCCTCTCTCTCTAGAAATCACTTCAACAACATTTAAGAACAAGTTTTCAATGTTCAGTGTTGATCTCATTCAAATGAGCTTCTATTTATAGGAAAATTTATAACGGATGACTCCCTCCTCCAACGGTCATATTTTCCTTAAATTTTGAAGGGACCTGTACACGTGTCACTAAACCAACGGTTACATAGAAACAGAATGGACGACATCATTTTATAATGAAACAAGTGTCAGCATAATCAAAACTACTGTTCGAAATGTATGAAAATATAATTTCAGAGTCTAACCAAAATGTAAATCAAAGTTTATAATAAAGAGTTATTCGGATTCTATTTTTTAGGAATTTGGAACCTGAATTATATGGAAATCCAGAGTCTGAATTTCATAGGAATTTCAGAGTTTGGTTCCATCAGAGTTCAGAATCTGAACTTACAGAGTTTGGAGTCAAACTTGTAAACATTTGGAGTCGAACTTATAATATTTCGGAGTCGAACAAGTAAATGTTCGAAGTCAAACTAGTAATTGTTTGGAGTCGAAATAGTAAGAGTTCAGAGTCCATAATTCGGAGTTGAACTATATGAGAGTTCTTATCCAGAATTCAGAGTCGAACTATATGAGAGTTCATATCCAGAATTCGGAGTGGAACGTCATTACAGTTCACATCCAGAATTCGGAGTGGAACTTCATTAGAGTTCACATCCAGAATTCGGAGTGGAACTTCATTACATTTCATATCCAGAATTCGGAGTGGAACTTCATTACAGTTCACATCCAGAATTCGGATCCTAAAACAGAATTATTCATATATTAACATTATATGATTTTGAGGTTTTGTGTATGAATCCAATTTTTTCATTTATGAAAAATATTTCTATGTATAAGGAAATATAGGTTAGGGTAAATTTCATTAAGAATGGAAATTTTCCTTATAGATGTAAAATATTGATTTTATTATGTAAAAGATGATTGTGATTTTCAAAACAATAAGGAATGGAAAAGTCATAAGGAAAACCTTATTGACTCAACAATCTCCCCCTTTTTAGAAAGCACATACATCCTTACGAAAAAGAATGTAAGGTCTTTGAAAATTTTCATTAGACATTGAAATTAAAACTTATCTCCCTTTGTTCATAGATGATACAGAATACAACCAACTCCCCCTTAGGCATTGAAACTCTAAGGATTGTATTCTAAATTTCTGGAGTGGATTTTTCATTATCATGGGAATGAAAAACTCTGTAATTAGAAACTCCCCGTTACTTTAAGGATATTTCACTTAGAAAATTTTCCTTCTCTATTTTAAAATTTTCTTTCTCCTCATTTGAGTAGTTCTTTTTCCTTCTCCCCCTTTGTTATTTTCAAAAATAATTTAATGTAATTGAAAAGAAATAGGGTACCTAAAACATTAGTATATAAATAAATGAGATACAACCAACAAGAAATTTCATTAAAGTTGAGAAAAATTTTACAAGGAAAGACAAATAAAACAAAAGATCGATGTGAGTTTATTTGTCATCCTTTTCCTTCGGGATTAGCTCCTTCAACAAGGTTATCAATTTCTTCAAATCTCTTTGATCCTCCTTAGCTTGCCTCCCCAACGCTTTTATCCTTTCATCTTGAGCTTTAAATGCTTCTGCCTCAGCCTTCATGGCCTCTTCCTACATCTTCACTAACTCATCTTTCTTTATAAGTCTTTTCTCAAGCTCAATCCGGAGATCTCTATCTATTATAAAATTTTGAGAAAGATAGTTAGAATTATCATTCAGTTCCTTCACTTGTTGACTCCGAGAACTTTGCTCAATGATCTGCTCATCCTGATGATTCTTAATCTTGTTATCCTCGGTGTCAAAGGAATCTTTTAGCTCATTCTGAAAGAGATCAAACTCAACCATGTCTTCTTCGATTTTCATAGACCAAAATGTGATTTTACTTCATGATTTCCTGTGTACATCATAATTAATAAAGAAATTTCTATGGTCAGCCTCAATATTTATACACTTATCCATCAACATAGATAAGGATTTTGACTCTTGATTTAAACTATGTTGAAGAATCTAGGATCTGGAGTCTATAGTGGGAAATATCGGAATGGTGGCCACCTACTTTTTTAAAGATTCAACAAAAAAGTCATGACAATTTGCTGATGACTCCGAATCAGATATTTTTCTTGGAGAATGTTCTTATTCAATTTTTACCAGCTTCCATTTAAAAGAACCACCAATCTCTTTCTTTCTGAAGATATCTTTTTTTGGTTTATCCATGACCACTTTCTTACCCTTAACAGTTTTCGGAATAGGTTGATCATCTGGAGACTCTTCCACTCTCTCTGACAGTTGAACAATCTTATCTTCATCTGGTTTCTCCTTCTCTTCTCCTTCCTCAAGAAAATTTTTCTCATAGGTATCTTCCTTATCAGATAACTCATTTTCTTCTTCTTTAAGATCATCTACATTATAATCTTTCTCAGCTCCCTTTCATGGAGTGAATAACATTGAAGATTCATCCTTTTCTTGATAATATTTCACTTTTTTAATCAAGTCATCCAGATCAACACTTCCTTCTTCTTATTCATCCTCTATTATTTATTCCTCGACTTATTTAGTAGTTATTTCTTCAACTTCTTCACCAAATTAATTTCCTTTGGACTTTTACGGAGTGGAGTACTTCTTCCCAGGTGTCTCTGGTAGAGATTGAACATCAAAATTTCCTAGAATGGGAATCTGCTCCGAATCTATTTCAGTTGCTTTCAAAAGAGATTGAACAACCTAGGCTTTAGAAAATTTCTTCTTCAGCTTATTTTCTTTTTCTTGTTTTTCTAACTCATTAGCAGATCTCTCTTTTAAGGCCTTAGCATCAGTAGGGTCCCATCCGATCTATGGATCCCTTTCATTCCACTTCTCCATGTCTTCCCTCCACTTAGCAGCCACTTCATATTGGTAGGCATTATGTTTCTTTGTCTTGGGTGGTTCAGATTGAGTGTCCTTAGATTTGGGGGTCTTGTATTCAACAAACACTTCTTTAAGAATCCTCTTCTTAGTAATTGTCTTCACTGGTTCAGCCATCTCCACATTTTCCGGAATGGTCTCAGCCTCTTCTTCTGGTAAAGGGTAGAATTATCATGATTCATCAGAAAAACCCATTTTCATCCTCTTTAATGTATCATCACTTACTAACATTACCTTGCAATTTATTTTCATGGATGTGCAAGAATCTTTGAATGAATCAAGACATATGATTATAAGTTTAGAAATCAAGGCCGGATACATTATTATCTGAGCATTGAGATTCCCTACATTGATATTATTAACTATTACCAAAACATACCTCATCAGATTTATCTCCATTATATTTAGCAAAAAATCTAGGATTTAAATATCACTATTATTCAGATTATCCTTATCACCCCTTCTTGGTATGAGAAAACCATGTACCCATAGTTGTAGAATCCGATTATTCGGAGTGAGATGAGCAATCGTATCAGTCTTGGCATCTTTAAGTCCAAGGCATTTTAATGCCTTCACTTTGTTGAAACTTCCTTCCTCATCTGGAAGCTTATGTGAACAAAAATATGCTTCACCTTCATAAGACAAACCCACCAATCATGCCGCCTTGGTGTAAGATAATTTGTAAGTCTTCCCAAAAGACATGAATGAAAAGAAATCTCTTCCATCATCCTCAAGGAAGGAAACAGACTTGTAGAACTCAATAAGCAATTCTGTATAAACTGGATCTTATTTATATGGATTCTATAGGCAAACATCCTCCAAGCCATTCAATTTGATATTCTTAGTTATAAAAGAATTATACTTGTCAAATCGTGGGTGCACTAACCTCTCCATGTAAACTAACCATTTTGAGAATGGTTTTGAGGTAGACATATCTTGAGATGTAGCTTCAACAGACATTCGGAATGCAGAGTTTTGGAAGATTCGGAATGGGATTTGACAAAAATCGGAATGGTCCTTAAGAAGAGAGTCGGATTTTTGAGATGAAAAAACTTTGAAAAACCGATGTCGGAAGACCCTCATGGGTCCCCTATATTTAGGCGTTGAGGCGACGATTCAATTTCGATGGTTGATCGAACGGTTGAGATACATTGAGATTTGATCTGACAGTTGAGATACAAACTACAAGGAAAACATGACTCCAATCTTTTGAGGTTTTAAAAAAACATTCAGATTTAAGAAAATTAGAATTCAAAAAATTTTAAAACTCATAGGAAAATACCAGAAAACAAAATATGACTACAATAAATTAAGTAAGGAAATCATACCTTCCGAATTGGCCAGAAGTTTATTGGTAATAGGTGATATTCTTCATGAAGAAATAAATTTGACTACAAAAAACTATCTACAAAAAACATAATGTTGAAAACATTTTGAGTACCAAAAACTCCAGTACAAAAAGTATGAGAACAAAAAAAAAATCAGTAAGAAAATTATGAGTACAAAAATCTTAGTGAGAAAAATATGAGTATGAAAATCTCAGTACGAAAAATATCAGAATGAAAATATCAATACGAAAAATATGAGTACAGAAATCTCATTAAGAAAAATATGATTACAAAATTCTCAGAACGAAAAATATGAGTACAAAAATCTCATTACAAAAGTTTCAGTTCTGAAAATTTCCATTACAAAAATGTCAATTCCGAAAACTTCATTACAAAAATTTCAGTTCTGAAAACTTCATTTCAAAAATTTCATTTCCAAAAACTTCATCATGAAAATTCTTAGTATGAAAATTTCCTTACGAAATCTTCAGTACAAAAATTTCATTACGAAAATTCCTGAAATTTGAGAGGCGCATAAAAAAATTTTTGTAAAAATTATTAAGAAAAATTTGATTACAAAAGCCTTAAAAATGACTACGAAAATTGTGGTTACAAAAGCCTTTTTTTTAAAAAAATGACTATAGAAATTTTGATAGTTCTATCAAGAAAATGTACTCCCCCTATGAAAAAGAGTTTATTACTGTAAGGAGAATTGTTCAAAAAAAATTAATGAAGAAGGAAATCTTCATGGTTATCATTCCTAACTTCTGTTTAATGTATTCAAATCTATCAAAGGGTTAAGATTTTGTGAAAATTTCAGCATGTTGATCTTCCATTCTGATAAACTGAAGAATGATATCTGTTTTAAGTGTATGATCCCTAAGAATGTGATGCCTAATATTTATGTGCTTTTCACGGGAGTGATGTACGGGGTTTTTACTAAGGGAAATGGAACTTGTGTTATCACACAAAATTTGAGTCTCAGTAAAACTCAAGCCATAGTAAGTGAGTGTGTGTTGCATCCACAACACTTGTGAACAACAACATCCAGCTGCTAAATATTCAGCTTCAGCAGTGGAGAGTGCTACAAAATGTTTCTTATTTCATGTCCAAGAAACTAATGAATCTCTTAAGAAATGACAAGTTCTGGATGTACTCTTTCTATCGTTTATACATCCACCAAAGTCAGCATCTGAAAATCTTTTTAAAACAAAATAATTTCCAGAAGTATAAAATAGTCTTAAATCCATGGTTCCCTTTAAGTAGCAAAAAATCATTTTCACTGCCTTTAAGTGAGATTCCTTAGGGTTGGATCGATATCTTGTACATAATCATACTAAAAACATTAAGTCTGGTCGACTAGCTGTCAAGTATAGTAGGCTTCCTATCATACCTCTAAAAGATGTTTGATCCACTGGTTTCCCAGCTTCATCAATATCAACTGTGTTTGAGGTACCAATAGGAGTAATTATACTCTTAGTGTTGTCATGAACATACATTTTAAGAAGATATTTAATATACTTATGTTGGGATATGTAGATTCCTTCTAGTTTTTTTTAAATTTGATAACCATGGAAAAATGTTAACTCACCCACCATACTCATTTCAATGATTTCATTATATCCGCAAAGGAATCAGTTAAAGATTGTTGTGTTGAACCAAATATGATGTCATCAACATATATTTGAACAATGAAAACATTTTTCTTATCATTATTTATAAAAATGGTTGGATCTACATTT
This sequence comes from Viscum album, assembly GCA_963277665.1. Lineage (NCBI taxonomy): Eukaryota > Viridiplantae > Streptophyta > Magnoliopsida > Santalales > Viscaceae > Viscum > Viscum album. Next base: position 84,043,634 of record OY728151.1, on the reverse strand, counting down.
ACCGTAACATTGTTATTTTGAAGCAAAAATCATGTAAGTCTATCATACCAAGCTCGTGGAGATTGTTAAGACCATAAGAAGATTTGGTAAGTCTAAAAACATGATCCTGATATTTTGTATATTCAAATCTAGGAATTTGTTCAACAAAAACATCCTCTTGAACATAACCATTAAGAAAAGAACATTTCACATCCATTTGAAAAAGTTTAAAATTAAAGAATGCTGCAAAGGAAAGTAAAATACGAATAGATTCACATCTAGATACAAGAGAATAGGCTTCCTCATAGTCTGTTCCCTCTTTCTAATTATAGACTTTAGCAACTAGTCTAGATTTATTTATAACAATGAATCCATTTTTATCACACTTGTATCTGAAGACCCACGTTACTGAAATAACATTTGTTTCCTTAGGTCATTCAGCCACGGTCCAGACTTTATTCCTTTCGAATTCATTTAGTTCATCTTGCATGGCTTTGATCCAATCATCATCACCTAAATATTATCAGTTATTTTAGGTTTTAATTTGGGAAATGAATGATAGATGTTCTACCTCATTCCATAAAGAACTTCTATTCCTTACAGGTTGATTTACATCACCAATGATACTATCATTGGGATGATTCTTAAGAAACACACTACTGTAAAATGGACCTATCCCCACGGTTTTCTCCAAAACCGTGGGGATAGACCCCCCATATACCCACGATTTTCCCAAACCGTGGGTATATGTGTATATTAAATACCTATACCCACGATTTTACAAAACTGTGGGTATAGGGGGGTCTATCCCCACGGTTTTCCCAAACCGTGGGGATAGGTCTGGGATAAAATTCCTATACCCACGGTTATGAAAAATCATGGGTATATGTCACTTTTGTGCACGTGGGAATTTTTTTTTTCTGTGGGAAATAAATTTTTTTTGGCGGGAACCCTATACCCACGGTTCTTCCCTCTATACCCATGGTATTTATAAATATATTTAACTATATATATATATATATATAGGTGATGTTAGGGTAGTGGTTAGATGTGGTGTTTGCAGCGAAGATGTCGTGAGATCGAAACTTGGCCCCTGCATTATTTGAGGACCTATACCCATGGTTTTGAAACCGTGGGTAAAAGCTGTTGACACCGTGACAATGGGATATGTTTCAGTGACATGGTGGCAGGACACCTATACCCACGGTTTTGGAAAACCATGGGTATAGGCTGGGGACCTATCCCAACATCGTTCCAGCCCACGGTTCCCAAAACCGTGGGTATAGGCTGTTTTTCCAGTACTAACACCTGATTTGGATTTTGTAAAACTTGTTCATCAACATAGGGTAGAAAGTATTCTGGGGTAAATGTTTCAGAAGTATCTCCTTGAAAATTTTCCTTATCAGAAGGATCTTCTAACGAAGGTTGATAATCAGTTTTTGAAAACACGTCTGTGGGTGTAGGTTGAGATTGTTTAAAAAAAAGATCAAACTTATCAAATTTTACATGTATTGTTTCCTCAACAGTACAAGTGTTTTTTGTTGAAAATTTTATAAGACTTACAATTTGTCGAGTAGCCTATGAAAATTTCTTAATTATATTTTGGTGAGAATTTTTGTATATTATCTATAATATTCAAGATGAATACCTTGCATCCAAAAACCTTGAAGTACGAATGTCTCGGTTTTCTACTGTTCCATAACTCATATGGAGTTTTATTAAGAAACGTTCTACTCAAAACTAGATTTATATTATAACAAGAAGTACATATAGCTTCATCCCAGAAATGTCTAGCTATAGAATATTCACTCAACATGGTTCTAGTTATCTCTTGAATAATTCTATTTCTTCTTTAAAATACACCATTTTTTTGAGGAGTCCTAGGTGCCAAAAAGTTGTGAGTAAAACCTTTTATACAACAAAAAGTTTCAATATCCGAATTCTGAAATTCTCCTCCATGACCACTATGTATAGTTTTAAGGTTACGGTTTTTCTCATTTTTAACTAGATCTCTAAAACTTTTTAAATAAGAAAAAGCTTCAGACTTCATTGCTAGAAAATAGACCCATGTAAATCTATTGTAATCATCAACTAGAAAAATACATAGTATTTTCCTCCAATGCTTCCAGTTTGTGTTGGACCAAAATGATCCATGTGCACCAACTATAATGCATCAGTTGTTGGGACTTCATCAATTGAATTAAAACTAGATTTATGTTTCTTTCCATATTTACAAGGATCACAATCTTTAGAGAAATCAAATCTATACACTGGTAGAACCTTAACTAAACCTTTATTAGAGAGTTTTCATAGGTTCCCAAGGTTATAGTGACCTAGCCTTCTATTCCATAACCAAGAATAATCTTCCATTACACTTAGGCAGGGTAAGTCATGGCACCTAAGATCTTCTAAGTTCAATGTGTAAACATTCTCTTGCCTATGGCTAGAAAGAATAAACTCTTCCATGGAATTGTGTACTAAGCACTTATCATTCCTAAAATTCACAAGTTAAACTTCATCACATAATTGACTTATGCTAATGAGGTTTTTCTTAATACCCTTAACAAACAAAACATTTGAAATCAAAGTTTTACCAAGAAGAACAATATTACCTATACCAAAAATTTCTCCCTGAGCATTATCTCTGAAAGTTACTTTTCCTCCTTTCTTCTTGATAATCATCGCTAAATAGTTTATGTTACCAGTGATGTGTCGGGAACATCCACTAACCATGTACCAAGTATTGTTGCTAGTACATCCTTTATTTCCTTTAAAAAAGAAAAGATTTAGACTTTCGGAATCCAAACTTGTTTGGATCCGAGATTTTCATATAATAAAATTTTGGGTATCCACATTTGTTTTGAGAAATATTCTTTATGAAACCCAAAATATTGAACTCTATTCAAAGAACAGTTTTTCTTCCAATTCCCACCACTTTGACACTTATTTCAAAAAGGGGCTCTAGAAGGAACAAAATAATTGTATTTGAAAACTGTTTTTTGGTGAGTATAACCTACTCCAGTAGTGTTTCCTTTAGGTTTAATTTCAGAATACATCTTGTCAAAATTTTCCTTCCCAGAGGTAAATTTTGCAAGGAGCTTCTTTAGGGAAAAAATTGCAGATTTTAGTCTAATGACTAAATTCCTATCCTCAGGAATCATTTCCTTAGATTTATATTTTTCGTCAAAATTTTTTATTTTTGAAATAGAATTCTTTTGATCTTTAGAATGTTCTTCCTTATCAGAATTTTATTTCTCATGGTCTTTAGAATGTTTTTCTAATTGATCTTCTTTATATTTAAGATCTAATGAAAGATCTGAAATCTCTTTTGTAATAAATTTTTCCATAGTATTTTACTTGTCTATTTTCTTAGAAATTTTACAATTTTTTGCTTCAAGTAACTTGGAATATCTAGATACTTCTTCATATGAAGGTTATTCATTTTCTGAGGATGAAGTATCTTAATTAGAAGTACTATTTTTCGAATAAAATTTTTTATCAAGAGTTAAATTTGTTAATGCCTTGGAAGAGCGTACCTTGACCATAAGACATGTATATGGAAATGATGTATTAAAAATAAATCCCATATTATTTTGAGCTGATGAATCATATTCCAAAGATTCACTTTCTGAAGAGTCTCCACCGCTAGAACTCCAAGTAGTATTAACTTTCAGACTTTTCTTAGCTTTATCTTTATAGAACTTCGTCATGTTCCTTCCATAATTCCCTTCTTTCCTTTCCTTCTTTTTAAGCATAGTGAAATCAGTTCATATGTGTTCACTTCTCTTTCATTCATAGATTGTGACCTCTGAATCTTTTTTCTCTTTCCTTTCCTTCTTCTTATACCTGGATTGGAAATTTCTTTGACCAGCTATCGTGTTCATTTTTCGAGCAAGACTAGCTATCTCATTCTCTGAGACTTCACTCTCACAAGATTTGGTTTGAATAGTAACCTTCTTAGACATAGATCTGGTTTCTCTCTCAAGAGTCTTTGCTTTAATGTGATTTGATATTATAGTAAAAGCAACAACACCATTCCCATTATTCATTTTGATGTTTTCAGCATCTCTCTTCATTCTTGTTTCATGTTGGAGAAGAGTTCCAAACAGTTCATCTAAGGAAATTTGAGTTACCTTCCTATTCTCATCAATAGGTGTTCTCATTGATTCCCACTCATTGGGAATAATATCAATGATCTTGTCAACTAGTGCTTCATCATCCAGAACTTTGTCTCCCATAGATTGTAAGATATTCTCAATAGTCATAATCCTTGGTTGTACTTTTCTTATAAGTTCTCCATAAGGAAAATTAAAACCATGATACTCAGTTCTCAACATAGCTCTTCTTGTCTCTATGACTTTGGATGTACCAAAATGTGTAACTTCAAGTTTCTTCCACATACAGTTAGTTTTTTCACAAGAAGAATTTTGGCTATATATGTTCTTAGTCATTGAACATAGTAGAGTATTGGGTACCTTATAGTGTAATTTATAATCATGCTTCTCTTGGTTTGTGAAAGAACTCACTTCCTTATCAAGAGTTTTATAACCTGCAGTAAGCATAACAAAGTTGTCTACTATAGTATTGACAATGAAAGTCTTCATTCGATCTATCTAGTACTCATAATTGTTACCATAGAAAATTGGTGGTCTGGTAGGATTTAGGTTGTTGATGGAACCAACATTTAAACCTGCCCTCTTTATGAAAATCATTCTACACAAAAACTTGTTAATAACAAAAGTTCATATTCAAGGAAAAATATTCCTAAGCAAGGAAAATATAAAATAATGAAAAACTGAGCAAGAAAAAATTATATGTGAGTATAAGAATTTCAGAGACCTTCTCTGATACCAAATGTAAGATTGGAAATGAGTATGGGGTTTCCAACCTCTGATACCAGTTGTAAGATTGGTATATTATATGAGGTTTCCAACCCTCTAATACCAATTGTAGGATCAAAATAATGATGTATATACACAATATACAGGAGGGGGTGAATTGTACACTTTAAAAAATTTCCTTAAACAATGAAATATCTAAGTTTAACAAATTTAAACTAAGAGAATTCACAACACCTATAACACCAATGAATGATTATGACAAAGTATGAAGTTACAAACTTCTAGTTCTATGCACTTTCTTAAATATGGAAAGTGTTTCTGAAAATAGGTTCCAAAAATATGGATCCAGAAATTTAAACATAACCAATGTTTACAAAAAGTGATTCTACCTTAAAGAATATAGAATCTAAATGAATCAGAGTACAAGTGTAAGGAAATATAAGAAGATTATACTTTCCATACAATACACAATGCAGAGGAAAAACAAGTAGTAAAACAAAAAAGTAACAAAAAATAACTCTTTTAACCCAAAAAGAAGGGTATCAAACAACCTTGGATAAAGGTCCCTTGATTTATACTTTCATGCATGTCTGTATTACCCACACTAGGGTAATCCCTCGATACGAAGATCAGTGTCTCTGTCTTGCTATCCCTGAAATCCCTCAACTTCAAGGTATTATGAAACTCTATATTCCTCAACAAGGAAGCCCTCAACTTCACGGTGTTGTAACCTCTGTCCTCCTATCCCTAGAAGCCCTCGATTGTATCACCAACAATTGGAGTTGCACGAAGCTTGAGAGTTGATAAGTGCCTCTCTCTCTAGAAATCACTTCAACAACACGTAAGGAAAAGATGTCAAAGTTTAGTGTTGAACTCATTCAAATGAGATCCTATTTATAGGCAAATATCCAATGGTCGACTCTCTCCTCCAATTTTCATATTTTCCTTAATTTTTGGAGGGACCTATACTCGTGTCACTAAACAAAGGGTTAGTTAAAATCAGAATGGATGACATCGTTTTATAATGAAACAAGTGTAAGTATAAGAAAAACTAAAGTTCAGAATGTAAGCAAATAATTGATTGGAGTCTAACGAAAATTGAATTTGGAGTTTATAATAAAGAGATATTTGGATTCTATTTTATAGGAATTCGGAACCTAAATTCTGTGGAAATCCAGAGTCCAAATTTCTAAAGAAATTCGTAATCTAGTTTCATCAGAGTTCAGAATCTGAACATAAAGAGTTCGGAGGAGAACATGTAAAAGTTTGGAGTTGAACTTATAATAGTTCAGAGTCAAACTATTAAATGTTCGGAGTCGAACTAGTAATAGTTCGGAGTCGAAATAGTAAGAGTTCGGAGTCCAGAATTCAGAGTGGAACTATATGAGAGTTCGTATCCAGAATTCGGAGTCTAACTATTTAAGAGTTTGTATCCATATTTCGAAGAGGAACTTCATTACAGTTCACATCCAGAATTCGGAGTGGAACTTCAGTACAGTTCACATCCAGAATTCGTAGTGGAACTTAATTAGAGTTCACATCCGGAATTCGGAGTGGAACTTCATTACAGTTCACATCCGGAATTCGGAGTGGAACATCATTACAATTCAAAACCACAATTCGGATCCTAAAATAGAATGCTTCATATAATAGAAATATATGATTCTGAGGTTTGGGATATGAATTCGATTTTTTTATTTAAGAAAAATATTTCTATGTATAAGGAAATCTAGGTTAGGGTAAATTTCTTTAAGAAAGGAAATTTTCCTTATAGAAGTAAAATATATATTTTCTTAAGTATAAGATGTTTGTGATATTCAAAACAATAAGTAATGGAAAAGTCATAAGGAAAACCTTATTGACTCAACATGTTGCTCCCCTGTAAAAACCCGAGATTTTATAAGATACATTCATTTTAATTTCATTCATATCTTCTATTATACGACACACCAAGATTATCTTGCACTATACGCAACATTGTATTAGCTTGCAGTATACGCAACACTTTTCTTGGCTCTTGTTACACACAATTTCAAGTTCGTTTAATAGAAGTTATTCCATGCAACATTGAGTGTATATATATATATTCAAGGTATAAATAAAATATGGTTGGATTCTGTTATACGCAACAACAAAAGAGTTGTGTACTACACGCAACCCTGACTTGGCTTGCATTACACACAATCGCGACCTTCCTCGATAGCGTGTGTTGTACGCAATATCGGGTTTTACTAAACAATGATATATTATTATAATATTGTTATGAACTAGCCGTTATGAATAGTGTTAACTAAAATTTGAATTTTATAACATTATTATTCATCTTACCCATTTCTAGAACATGGTATAAGAACAAAACAAATTTTTCGGGTAAAATAAGTATTTTTCAAAAAATGCAGGTTTGTCGCCTTTTGATGGCACACCCACATTAAATCTAGTTTTTGACATGTTTATATGTTCAATTTGAAAAAAATAAAATTCTTCTTTTGAATCAGGATATAAAAATTTACATTAGATAATGTTTTGATATTTTTCCGATAACTTTCATATTTTAATGAATAGTAAAAACAAGCTATATTTTAATTAAAAACAACTTTTTTCATCGTAATATCTTATGTGGTTAAATTATAATATTTAATGTTTTTAAAGTATAAATAGAATATATTTTTACCATTTAATATAATGTATGTCATTAGCATTCATTTTACCTTGAATTCGTAGGTTAAATCAATTCAATCTTTTGCAATGTTTTAAAGAAAAAACCGTTTTCTTTCGATAACGGGATTAATTTTTATTTAATTTCTGCATATTTTGTGTATTGAATTTGGAAAAATGGATTCCATATTTGGAATCAGTGGGTCCAAATTCTTATAATAAGCTACTTTTTATTTTTGGGCATTGTGTATAGTAACTACGGTAAATTTTATTTACTATAGAAAAATGTAAATCGGGTACTTAAGGGTAAATATAAGATTGTAAAACTACCCAAACACTTGGAAAAATCCTATTGGATGGCTAAAAGTAGAATGATATAACCTAAGGGTCAGATTAGATTCATTTTATGGACTTTTGTCCATGACAATAATATAATTATTACTAAAACCAAAGAATGTGACAACATGTCACTTTCTTAAATCTTATAAGTATAATAATTTTAATTTAGTGATAAACTTCATGAAACTTCGAACATGAATAGTATCCAGAAATTTAATACAATAATATACATCATAGGAATTTATTTAGAATTTTTAGGGATTAAATAATTATCATTTATTATGACACAAAGATGATGCAGTAATTGTCTTATTAATGAAATATTGACATAATTGATGTTATAAATGCCCAAATAAATGTAATTTGAGACTTTTTATGACATAAATTAATTTTCAAGGTTAATATGACATTTTATTGTTGATATAAGTAACTTTTTTAGAACATATCATTCTGTTATTAATTTCATAAAAATCATGTACCAAATAGTGTCAAAATTGACATAAATTAGTTTTTAAAAACAATATTATATTATTAATTTTTATTTAATTACTAAAAATCTAAGGTTCGGCCAAATGACTAAGATAAAGATAGATATACTAATAATAAAATCCTTGGGGTTCTTTTGTCTTGTTATGGTAAGTTTAATAACCATATAGTGTAAGAAAACAAAAAGACACGGTAAAAGTTAAATTATTTAACTTAGAGTTAAATCTAATTGATAAGGTTAAAATAATAACCTAAACTTGTCTAAATACTATTGGATGAGAGTATTTAGACCCATCCCAACTTTATCTTTGAAATAAGACCCTTTGGAACCATTATAAACCGAATTTGACCTTAATATAAAATAATATTTTGAGATTTTCCTAAGGTGCCCCTCTCCTCCCTTATAAAAGGGCACCTCCTCCCTCTCCTCCTCACACCAATTTGAGCGTTAAAGCGCGTCCAACCCCTGCCAAAATCTATTCTCCACTTCCCTAGTATCATCCTAGATGTCCTGGTCTTCTTCAAAGTCCATTCTTATTTCTTTAAGTGGAGGTTAAGTGAAGGCACGTCAAAAAGAGGTAATATCCATTACCGATCTTTTTCAATTTCATTCTTCTTCAACATCTTCTTATTTAGTTGTTTCATGATAAAGTAATAACATCAGTATTTTTTATATACTAATATGTTATTATAAATATGAAACAACTCTAATTAACCTTCTATCCATCCTACGGAAAAAGGAAATCACCGCTCGTGCGTACGTACGGAATACCGTCTCCACGCCGTGGTGTAATCTATTTTCCGCCACCACCTTAATTGGATGGGTATAATGGTGTAATTAGTGACTATATATGATTATATTTAAAGTGATATTGATACAGAAATAGTATACATACACTTCAACACAATTCCACGACCATGGGAACGATATCATCGCTCGTGCGTACGTACGGACTACCGTCTCCACGACACGATGAGATTCATTATCCATGTTAACCATTACAGAATGATTATAAAGTATATATAATGAATAATAATGAAATATATGACATTTTAAATCTACCGGATTTATGTATATATATATATATATATGTGTGTGTCATCTACTTACTTCCATTCAAGACAATAAGGGATGGAAAATAGCATTCATGCGTACGTACGGACTACCGTCTCCATGAACGGTGTGTTTCATTTCATTTATCTATCTATTATATATATATATACTGAATATATATGATATATAAATAATATTTTATATTCTGGAAGTAAGTAAATCATGATATAAGTAATAATAATGTCAAGAACAACAAGTCCAAACACCTACGATAAATGAAACGATTTTACCCAAAATGATTCTTTAACATGGAATTTACAAAAGAAAGGGTAATATAAAGTCATAAGTGAACCATATATGATATCATAACAATGAATATGATTCTATAATAAGTTAATGACATTATTTAAATCATTATAAAGGAGGTTCGGATACGTACAAAGCATATCGGACATAAGGTAAGGGAAAAATCACAATCTCATTTTTATCCGAGATTGTTTATACTTTGGAAATTAATGGGGTGTATTTTGTCATCCACATCCATGTTTCCTCAATATGTATTATTATTTCCATTCACCTACAATTGTTTAAATCCAATTTTACCCTTCGGTGAGTTTTTAGTAAAAGATATGAAAGGAATCTTTTGTCGTTTTTCGTACGAGGTTCTTTTTCTGACTTTTCCGACAAAAGTACGAGAAGAATGTTTTTTTAACTTATACGGCATGAATGGATTTTTAAAACAATATTTCCAAGAATCTTCCTTTACAAGTTTCAAGTTTATTTTTATTCAACTTCTTTTAGATTAAAATTGTATGACATGTTAACAAAGGAACAATGTTTTTGAAGTAGAAAGGATATTTTCTTCAAGAATGGAGTTCAAGTGTTTTATCAAAATTATATACCATCTAAGATAATATAGGGTTCTGTTTTTATCCCTATTATTACATTGATTTGATTATGTTGTGATGGGATTATTTTTATGAATTAATTTATCTTATAAGAATTGTTTTATGATGTCACGATGTTTAAGAATTCCATTTTTATTACATGGGTTATGCAATGATGAATGATTTATGTTTTTTGTGGCACACATAAGAATGGTTTAATTATGAGATGGGTGGGACCTATATCTCCCTCCAATGAATTGAGTATAGATTTTATATCTCATGAGATAGACATGTCTGTAATGGTAGGTTATACCGGTTCAGTGAAACAGGACTGAAACGAGGGTGACTCGGTTCAGAAATGGACTTTGTCCACTAAGATAATCTTGGAAATGAGTATTTACTAATAAGATATGATTCTCTATGATTATGTGTGTATGCCACAAAGTTTCATGTTTTATGTAATGATTATTGGGATTACATTTCACTACTATGATTTATCACATGTTATGAAATCATGATCTCTTTTGCAGGTTACAATTTCCAAAAGATATGTTCTTATGATTATGGTGTGATTGATATTTATTTTGTTTACCGTTACTGAGAATTTGAGCTCACCCTTTTATGTTTTCTTTTCCCCAGGATATAAATAAAGGTTTTAGGTAAGAAAAAAAAGGAAGATCTTTATTGGGAGATGTTGAAGATCATTCACCACGATTAGAAGATTTTATTCTGAGTTTCCAAAGACACTAAACTATTACGGTCCTTGTGTGTTTGTTTTTCTTGTGTATTAGGTATTCTGCAAAAGTAATGTAATATTCATGTACGTCAAGCTTCAGGTCTCTATAGTTGGTATCATAGGAAAGGTTTAGTCAACCTTTGGAAACTTGGATGCGAAAACGTTAGTGAGATCCCTAGAGATATTTCTAAGGTATGTCTAGTGATGTCCCTAAGGTTAAGTATACATATTGGTTATAGTACTAGAATTACACTAACGATCATAGAATTAAACCTAAGATGTTAGATATTGAAGGTACTCCCCCTTTATTATGGTGTTTTCCCAATCATGATTTTTCCCTATCACACTATTCTTTTTGCGTTTTAAATGATGGCTGGAACCCGAAGGAACCGTGTTCATCAATGCAATGGAAAATGCAATTATTGTCCTCCTGAACAAAAAAATGTTATGGTATATGTAGTGAAAAATATTACTGGTATACTTACACAAGCTATGAATCATTCTAGACTTCCAAATGAGCAGAGAAGGGAACAATATTCTATTGAGTCCTTCATGAGGCAACGTCCACCGTCTTTCAGTGGGTCTTCTGATCCACTTGATGCTGAACAATGGATCAGTACCACTGAAAAGATATTTTCAGTTATTCAATGTTCTGAACATGATAAAGTCATCTTAGTAGTATATCGTTTAGAAGGTGAAGCTGATCAATAGTGTAATCTTATCAAGAATATGAGGCAAAGAGATGAAATTGAGTCCATGGAATGGGACGAGTTCAAGAACTTATTTTTCAATAAGTACTTCCCTCGTATTCTTTGAACAAAGATGGAGAAGGATTTTCTTGAAATAAAGAAAAAGGATGATGAATCTGTTGGTATATACGAAGCGAATTTTACAAGGCTTGAAATGTATGAATCTGGATTTATCATCCAACCTGAAAGTAAAGTTGATCGATTCTTTAGTGGCTTAAAACCAAATCTTCGAAGGGAATTAGCTATAAGAGACTTCAGTAGCTATGAAGAAATTGTGTGTTGTGCTATCAAGGTAGAAATGGAAGTTGGTGTTACTTATCCATCTCATAGTTTTGACAAGAAACGAAAGATGGAGTTCAAGGAGAAATCTCAGAATATTGGTGAAAAAAAGATGAATGTTTCCTTATGCTCAATGTGTGGAATGAAGCATGGTGGAGATTGTCTTAAAGGGACAAGTAAATGTTTCAATTGTGGAAAGGAAGGTCATCGGGCATTTGAATGCTGCAATGATGGGAAGAAGATGTCTAATGATGCAAACAAAGGAAGGGATACACAGAATGAACCTACTACTCTTCAAGGATTCAAGTGCAAGGAAATGTTGCATTATGCTAATAAATGTCCTAATCCAAGGGTTAGTGATGATTGACATGAGCAACCGCTTAAGGAAAAGGACAAAGGGAAGTCACATGCGATCACTATTGGCAATGATGAATATGACAACGATTTGGTGGAATGATTAAGTGTTTATGTAATGGGATTCTAAAATAATGTTGTATCATGGAGTATTGGAATATTTCTGTATTGGTCTAATGTGGTATTCAAAGTGATTGAGATATTTTTGGAAATAAGATGATATGCGCATAATGAAGGGAAAATGAGAAAATAAAATGTTTAACAGTATTCATGAGCTCATGATTGATATAAGGACTAAGTGATATCATGGTTTGAGGATATAGAATTTTGAGGATTTTGGTATGTGGAAAGTGTTAACTTTTAACTACATTAATGTTTTCACTAAGGTTCAATGGATATTCATTCTTCAAGAGAATACATGATTAAGGTATTCACATATTTGTAATTTGACCAACAAGATATATCTTATGATATATGGGGGATAAATGATGATATTCACATTCTTGGTTGATGACATTTCAAGTAATCGTTCTCTTTATACTATGAGCATGACCGAAGTATTTTAGATAAGCCTAAATATTGGAATGGATTATGTTGGACATATTCTAAGTATTGATTAAGGATAGAACTTTTTTCGATATTACTGATGGGATTTTATAGTAATGTAGTTTTTGAAAAAGGACAACATGCAGGATGGGCGACCGCCCATCACGTTGGACAAGGCTGTGGGAATCGAACCCACAACAGAAGTGCGACTGGCCTTTTTCGCCTACCACTGGCTTACAGGAAGTACCTGTTTAGTAGAAACTAGTTTTATTATATTAAGCAGTATAAGTCCATTTTAGGAACTATATAAGATTAATCTCACTATAGATGGACTTATGTTTTTTTATAACTTTTATAACCTTTTGTTTGAGATAGATGGAATGACCCATCATCCTATCACATGATCTGCTAACACATCACGAATGGCAAATTCAACTTCATTTCTTTAAGAGATGAATTGGAAATTGTCCAAAGAATGACAAATGGTGAGACTATACCAAAATCACGAAAGTATTTCTTCTAATTCCAATTTCATCAACTTGAGGGAAATGATCTTGAAAAACCAAAAATGTTGTCATGATGCCCTTATATCCGATGAATCAGATGGTGCCTTAGATCACCACAAATCAATAGCTTTGTGATTGTTGGCTTTTTCATATCCATGTTCTCTACCACTCTCCATCAGAACATGATGGTTAGATTTCTCTTCCATGTCCATATTTTCTCCTATATGGAAACCCAGTGATGAGTTCATTTGGGTAACTTTTATATTTCATACTTTAGTTTTTAATGTTTAGTTTTGGTATTTCTTTTTACGATGTGGGTTTTTATGAATAGTAAATGATTTATAACCCCGATGAATTTCGAGGGCGAAATTCATTTTAAGGGGGGTATAATGTAACAAACCAAGATTTTATAAGATACATTCTTTTTAATTTCATTCATATCATATATTGTATGACACACCAAGATTATCTTGCGCTATACGCAACACTGTATTAGCTTGCAGTATACGCAACACTTTTCTTGGCTCTTGTTACACACAATTTCAAGTTCGTTTAATAGAAGTTATTCTACGCAACATTGAGTATATATATATATATATATATATATTCAATGTATAAATAAAATATGGTTGGATTCTGTTATATGCAACTAGAAAGGATTTTTGCACTACACGCAACCCTGACTTGGCTTGCAATACACGCAATCGCAACCTTCCTCGATAGCGTGTGTTGTACGCAATACCGAGTTTTACTAAACAATGATATATTACTATAATATTGTTATGAACTAGCCGTTATGAATAGTGATAACTAAATTTTGAATTTTATGACATTATTATTCATCTTACACATTTCTATAACATGGTATAAGAACAAAATAGATTTTTCGGGTAAAATAATTATTTTTCAAAAAATGCAGTTTTGCCGCCTTTTGATGGCGCACCCACTTTAAATATAGTTTTTGACATGTTTATAAGTTCAATTTGACAAAATAAAATTATTATTTTGAATCAGAATAAAAAAATTTACATTAGATAAAGTTTTGATATTTTTCCAATAACTTTCATATTTTAATGAATAGTAAAAACACGCTATATTTTAATTAAAAACAACTTTTTTCATAGTAATATCTTATGTGGTAAAATTATAATATTGAATGGTTTAAAATTATAAATAGAATATATTGTTACCGTTTAATATAATGTATGTCATTAGCATTGATTTTACGTTGAATTCGTAGGTTAAATCAATTCAATCTTTTGCAATGTTTTAAAGAAAACCCCGTATTCTTTCGACAACGGGATTAATTTTAATTTAATTTCTACATATTTTGTGTATTGAATTTGGAAAAATGGATTCCATATTTGTAATCAGTGGGTCCAAATTATGTTAATAAGCTACTTTTTATTTTTGGGCATTGTGAATAGTAACTATGGTAAATTTTATTTACTATAGTTAAAGGTAAATCGGGTAATTAAGGGTAAATATAAGATTATAAAATTTACCTAACACTTGGAAAAATATTATTGTATGGCTAAAATTAGACCCATATAACCTAAGGGTCATATTAGATTAATTTGATGGACTTTTTTCCATGAAAATAATTTAATTATTATTAAAACCAAAGAATGTGACAACAAGTCACTTTCTTAAATCTTATAAGTATAATAGTTTTAATTTTGTGATTTACTTCATGAAACATAGAACCTGAATAGTCTCCAGAACTCTAATACAATTATATACATCATAGGAATTTATTTAGAATTTTTAGGGATTAAATAATTATCATTTATTATGACACAATGATGATGCAGTAATTGTCTTATTAATGAAATATTGACATAATGTATGTTATAAATGCCCAAATAAATGTCATTTGAGACTTTTTATGACTTAAATTAATTTTCTAGTTTAATAGGACATGTTATTGTGGATATAAGTAATTGTTTCGAACTTATCATTCTGTTATTAATTTCATAAACATCATGTACCAAATAGTGTCAAAATTGACATAAATTTGTTTTTAAAACAGATATTATATTATTAATTGTTATTTAATTCCTAAAAATCAAAGGTTCGGCCAAATGACTTAGATAATGATAGATATATTAATAATAAACAACTTTGGGTTCTTTTGGCTTGTTATGGTAAGTTTATTAACCATATAGTGTAAGAAAACAAAAAGACATGGTAAAAGTTAAATTATTTAACTTACAGTTAAATCTAATTGATAAGGTTAAAATAATAACCTAAACTTTTTTAAATCCTATTGGATGAGAGTATTTCGACCCATATTCAATTTAGCTTTTAAATAAGACCCTTTGGAACCATTATAAACCGAATTTGACCTTAATATAAAATAATATTTTGAGATTTTCCTAAGGTTCCCCTTTCCTCCCTTATAAAAGGGCACCTCCTCCCTCTCCTCCTCACACAAATTTGAGCATTCAGGATCGGCCAACCCCTTCCAAAATCTCTTCTACACTTCCCTAGTTTCATCCTATAGGTCCTGGTCTTTATAAAAAACCATTCTTAGTTCTTTAAGTGGAGGTTAAGTGAAGGCGCGTCAAAAAGAGGTAATATCCATTACTGATCTTTTTCAATTTCTTTCTTCTTTAACTTCTTATTATTCGGTTTTTTCATGATAATGTAAAAACATAAGTATTTCTTATATAATGATATATTATTTTAAATATGATACAACTCTAATTAACCTTCTATCCATCCTACGGAAAAAGGAAATCATCGCGCGTGCGTACGTACAGAATACCGTCTCCACGCCGTGGTGTAATCTATTTTCCGCCACCACCTTAATTGGATTGGTATAATGGTGTAATGAGTAACTATATATGATTATTATAAAATGATATTGATACTGAAATAGTATACATACACTTCAACACAATTCCACGACCATGGGAACGATATCATCGCTCGTGCGTACGTACGGACTACCGTCTCCACGACGCGATGAGATTCATTATCCATGTTAACCATTCCAGAATGATTATAAAGTATATATAATAAATAATAATGAAATATATGACATGGTAAATCTACTGGATTTATGTATATATATATATCATATACTTACTTACATTCAAGACAATAAGGAAAGGAAAACAGCGTTCATGCGTACGTACGGACTACCGTCTCCATGAACGGTGTGTTTCATTTCATTTATCTATCTATTATATATATATATACTGAATATATATGATATATAAATCATATTTTATATTCTAAAAGTAAGTAAATTGCGATATAAGTAATAATAATGTCAAGAACAATAAGTACAAACACCTACGATAAATGAAACGATTTTACCCAAAACGCTTCTTTAACATGGAATTTACAAAAGAACGTGTAATATAAAGTCATAAGTGAACCATATATGATATAATAACAATGAATATGATTATTTAATAAGTTAATGACATTATTTAAATCATTATATAGGAGGTTCAGATACGTACAAAGCATATCAGACATAAGGTAAGGGAAAAATCACAATCACATTTTTATCCGAGATTGTTTATACTTTGACATTTACTGGGGTGTATTTTATCATCCACATCCATGTTTCCTCAATATGTAATATTATTTCCATTCAACTACAATTGTTTAAATCCAATTTTACCCTTTGTTGAGTTTTTAGTAAATGATATGAAAGGAATCTTTTGTTGTTTTTTGTACGAGGTACCTTTTTGACTTTTCCGACAAAAGTACGAGAAGAATGTTTTTTTTAACTTATACGGCATGAATGGATTTTTAAAAAAATATTTCCAAGAATCATACTTTACACGTTTTCAAGTTTATTTTTAATCAACTTATTTTAGTTTAAAATTGTATGACATGTTAAGAAAAGAAAAATGTTTTTGAAGTAGAAAGGATATTTTCCTCAAGAATGGAGTTCAAGTGTTTTATCAAAATTATTTTACATATAAGATAATATAGGGTTCTATTTTTATCCCTATTATTACATTGATTTGATTAGGTTGTGATGGGATTATTTTTATGAATTCCATTATCTTATATTAATTGTTTTATGATGTCACGATGTTTAAGAATTACATTTTTATTACATGGGTTATGCAATGATGTATGATTTATGATTTTTGTGGAACACATGAGAATGGTTTCATTATGAGATGGGTGGGACCTATATCTCCCTCCAATTCATTGGATAAAGATTTTATATCTCATGAGATAGACAAGGCTGGAATAGTAGGTTATACCGATTCAGTAAAACAGGACTGAAACGAGGGTGACTCGGTTCAGAAATGGACTTTGTCCACTAAGATAGTCTTGGAAATGAGTCTTGACTAATAAGCTATGATTCTCTATGATTATGTGTGTATGACACAAAGTTTCATGTTTCATGTTATGATTATTGGGATTACATTTCACTACTATGATTTATCCCATGTTATGAAATCATGATCTCTTTTGCAGGTTAAGATTTCCAAAAGATATGTTCTTATGAATATGGTGTGATTGATATTTCTTTTGTTTACCCTTAATGAGCATTTGAGCTCACCCTTTTATGTTTTATTTTACCCAGGATATAATGAAAGGTTTTAGGTAAGAAAAAAAAAGATCTTTATTGGGATATGTTGAAGATATTTCACCAAGATTAGAAGAATTTATTTCGAGTTTCCAAAGACACTAAACTATTACAATCCTTGTGTGTTTGTTTTTCTTATGTATTAAGTATTCCGCAAAAGTAATGTAAAATTCATGTACGTCAAGCTTCGGGTCTCTACATCCCCTCCCTCTCCCTAGGTGGCACACAACCATACAGCCCCTTCGGAAGACCATTGTGCATCCATCATTTTCCCGTTTTCTTCGCAGTTTGGTGCACAATAAACCTTATGTCAAGGATAAGAATTCTAATTTGGAATTTTAGTATTTTTTAGGATCATATGTGTAGTTTGTCGTAGAAATATTTCACCCAATTTTCAGGTTTTTCTAAAATATTCAATTTTCATCCGTTATAGGTCAAATCAAAGTCTAACGTGGATCATAAAATTTTGTGTCACCCCAATCATGGGCGTCTACTCACTTTCCCTAGTATCGTTTCTATTTATAAAAATGGACCGTTGTGTCGTTCGTCGGTGCTTAATGTTTTTGTGAAAATTCACCCAATTTGTTTAATTTATAGGTTTCACCTAATTTTTGTATCTTTATTTATCCTAAATTATACTGTTTATATTCTTTAAATTTGATCAGACACCCATTTGGGCATGCCGATATGGTGGGTAAAAATTTTTGTAGCCCAAATATTTAATTTAATTTATTTCTTATGTGGAACAACTCATTTTTGTTTTAATTAAATTAAATAATTAGTTTACTATGATAACGAACATTGATTAGTTTGATATTTGGTAGCTGTTTTCCTGAATTAATTATTTATTAAAAGGGAATTTAACTACATATGTTTATGAAATATCTTGTTTTGTTATGTTGTTATCCTAAAATACTAGATTCATAAATTTTGATCCACAGGTGCATCTGTTGAAATTTCAAGCTACAATTTTATATTAATATTATATCATATCTACAACTATGAAAACATTAAATAAATTTTAGGTGGGGAAAGAATGTGGGTCATGTATTATGGCCCACACTTTTTCCCTATGTTTCTAACTATTATCACTACGCGCCGAGGGCGATATCTTTGGATTTTTTTTGTCTGAGACATCCCCGATCATTCTAATAATTATGAGTGACACTAGTTCTAAAAGGGACCATCGAGACGGATCAATTGGAAATATGGCTATGATAGCCTCAGAGGATGCTCAACCCATTTTTTGAGATTGGAACATACTCATGGTAATGCCATTACTCAAGCGATAAATGGTATTTTGAAAGATGGTCTTAGACGAGCTCAGATGTATTATATAAATCGAAGGATGTTCTGAAGAGACACCTTCAGCATAGTCTCAGACTCCAAATCTCAAATAGAACCCTTAATAATGATGCACTATAAGTATATATTTACTCCTCTTTTAGCCTCTTTAGTTTTGTGATATTTTAGTGGAATGTTGAAGCACAATTGGTAGACACATGACTTAGACACCTTGTTAAAGAAGAAGCGTAGGGTTATGCCTCCTCCTTTTTTAACCGTATTCTTCCAGGATGTAAATATATGAATATTTTTATTCTTCTTATAGGTACCCCTTTTGGACTTTTGGCTATTGATGAAGTAGATGAATATGGACGGAGGCCGTTAGGAACCCAAGCGGAGATATTTATTTCATTCCTCTTAATTAATTATAGAAAAATGTTTTATAATGGCACACTGCATTTTTATTATTTCACCAAATTGAATGTTTTAGACACCGTTGGTGCAGGCCTACTGGTATTTTATCTCACACCCTGATATGGCATCGTTGACACATGAGTATATTACATTATTACATTTATTGACAAAGGGAAGTGTGGTGCTTCTAATGAATGCTTGTTTTATTTTGATTAGGATGATGACTAGGGAAGAGGATCGAGATATGATCATGATGATGTTTTGGATTTTTCCTATTATTTTGGTTGATAGTATGCTTGGGTTTCTATTTGTGTACATTTTGTTTAGACATACATCATAGCATGACATAGTTTTTTGAGCTTCCATATTGGATTAATCCTTAGTTGGATTATTCACATTAACTTTGCTGTAGTCTATTTATTTATATGCATACTATAATTATTATTATATAGTTTTTACATCCACAGTGATAATACCTATTACCTATGAGAGAATAGTCTCCTCATTGGCCTCAAAAAGGCCCTTGTAGCTAGTGACGACCTATGACATTTGAGGACATGTTCTTAAGGTTATGTAGCCAGCCCGGCGTGGGAAAATGTTCTAATGGGTCCCAATATAGGGGTGCTATAGTAACTATACTCTACATTTTAAATTAAATATGATTTTTTAATTCTTATTTTGATATAATAATTTAATTAATTCATTGAATTCTATGTTACAATAATGATACTAAAATAATGTTTCAAAAATTATATTCAATAATTGTATAGAACACAAATGAAACATCTAAATATACACATCATGATTTAAATATAAATAAAATCATCTAGTAAACTGATATTTTTTAATTGAATTTGGAGAAATTAAATTAGGAATATTACATCATGTAATCACATAATATAATTATTCTTAAAATAAAATTCAAATAATTTCATATATATCTTTATTATAAAAATAATAATAAATATTTACTCATTATCATCACATTTTCTTGTAAAAACATTGTATAATATATTTAAATATGTTAAATATATAATAAAAGGTATATGGATAATTGATTCCACAAAAATATCATTTCATGTCCTTAATAAGTAATTTTATAAACTGACTTATAATAAATTATATCAACATAGCGAAAATAATATTCTACAAACAATCATTTTTCAAAACAATTCCCCCACATTGATTATTTCATGATGAAAATGTGAAAACCCTCTATAATTAAAAGTTATGACTGGAAAATTTGATTCTATTTTAATAATATTGTCAACATTGAAAATTTGAAATGAATTTGACCCAATTTAATTAACAACTAATTAAATTTACAAACTTCTCTTATCCACCATGTGATTAAACATATAATTTAAGTGACATGATAATTACCTAAAACATAATTATTAGTATTGATAACTATTATTATCCCATCAATATTACCAGAATAAAAAATATGAATAAATGAATAATGACCATAACCCGTTTATATTTTTTTTTTGTTTTATAGTCCCCAGGGATAAAAATATTATTATTTATATTGACATTAATATTATTGTAGTTTATGATGGTTCTATAAAATCTCCAAAATTTTTATAGATATCTATTTTATGAAAAGGAACATTGAAATTGTAAACGCAATTAAATAAATTGAATAAAATGGAATTATTCTCTTTAATGTGTCCTTGATACTTTGAAATTTACGAAAAATATTTAGCAACTAATGATACCAATTTTTTGATTTTAATCTCAAAATTATTACAAAATATAGGGGGATTTATGAGTTATTGTTAAATAATAAATTTTCATTTAATATTTTTACATTTAAGGGAATTTTTACTTATAAATGACCTCCCCACATGAAAATAAATATAGATAAACACACAAAAAACCGAGAATTTCCAGTTTTCGAATCTCGATATGGGAGACAAAATATAAAAATTTGGATTTAACATATATTTAGAAATAAATTTAAAATACTGTATTTTGGGATGTTATATAAATGGTAAATAATATATTTTTGACAGACACATAAACATCAATGAAATATAAAATTATATCAATCATAATATATATCTACAAAAATAAACATATTAATTGAAGAACATTAAATGAAATCTCTAATGACATCATTAAACATGTTTATTGTTAAAAAATGTTTAAACAAAACATCAGTAATCATGTTCTAAATGAATTGAAACACACAATTAAATCAACACATAGTTATGAACAATATTTTTGAACATATAATTAAATTATGAATTTATACAACTAAAAAACATGTTAATGAATTTAGAGCCACTAACCAAGAGGTGATCAATAAAATGTTAGGCTGAATAAAAAATAATTAAATTATAAAAATTACTCCCCTGGGATGTGAAATATCTCCCCATGGAATAATAATATGTTTATGATCTCTTAATTCTATTGAAAAACATCTCACTTTTCACAGTCACGTTCTTAAAAAGGAACCAATCATAGTGAGTTTTTAGAATTTAAATTCCTATAAAGAGATGATATCTGTATATTGTGTTTAGTATTTTTCTATATATCTTGTTTCAACTAAAATCCCCATACAAAATTTTTTTATTATAAAGACTCTTTCATATTTAATTATATCTCTCAATAAACCTTGCACACTTTTTGATTTTAGTTATATCGTAACACAGTTACTTATAAGAGTATCTCCACAAAAAATAAAACCACTTCTCCCAATGGTTATTATAACCTTTCAAATTCAAATATATTGAAAACATTAATTTTTAAGAATATGGAAATGAGACTCTAGTAATTTTTGGTTTAACAATTCATGGAGATATATAATAGGGTAAGAAGGTTTTATTTAAATAAAAATGTAAAAGTAAAACAATATAATAACGGGTCTCAACCCACATCGCATTGTTGTTCCTATAAAAATCACAACACGAGGACATAATGTTAACATAAATTCTCATTAAATTTTTATATTTTATTAATAAATATCACATGACTATTACATTTGAAAATAATTAGGTATTTCACTATATAGACCTAATAAAAAATGTCTTGTAAAATGAATTCCAATTAAACCAATGTAATATTAATAATATTCACATAAACGTGTGAAAAATTCTTATGAACATAAAATAGATTTTAATCTATGTATGATTGTAACAACCCAGACTTTTGAATAATAATTTTCTCTTGAATTTGTATATTATTGTCATTTATACTCAATAAATCTATACCCATTAATTAAAAAAGTTAGTATAATTAAAAAAATACCACAGGGTTTGGATTGTTACATGACCGTTGGTCAATATGACAATATGAAGCTATAAAATTAGGATAATTGTTTGTAAATACAAGTTATCAGGGTTAATTAATATTGAAAGAAGAGTTGATGGCCTCATCTAGTAGAATCGTGCCGTACGAAGTCCATTTTTTAGAGCGTGGAAAGGAGGTTGCATCACTAGGATTTTCTCTAGACCAAGACCAAGCATAGATTCAACAACTGATGCTTGATTTGAATCACCTGCAGAAGAATTTAATGCTGATAGAAATCACCACTTGGGTAATGTAATCCAAACCGATCTAAGGTTCTATCACCCTAGAACACCTTACATTGAGGTCTTATGCATGTGTTATATGGGGTTATGTAAAGAGACCTTAGTTGTGTTGTTTAATCCTTTGGTATAAATAAAAATGTTTTTTTAATATGTTAAATTTGTGGATTTCAAATGTTAAAATAAATATAGGGTGAATATATAGATGTTCCATATTATTGGTGAATTTTGGAAAATGTGTATTTAAATAAAATTGTGTACATTAAATAATTAATAATGTGAAATTATTTTCAAAAAAAATATTCATCTACAGTTTTGATTAGTATTAAATTTATATTCTAATGACGTCAATAAATTATTTGGTGAATAGTAAATTATGTGTAGTAATAAAACCCTTATTAATAGTAATGTTTACAATGGAATAATAACCTCACTGACGAAAGTATAAATAATTTTTAGGCATCTTGTTTAGGTAATGTGATATAATGGCCTACATAAATAACTGTTTCAGAATTTATAGATATGTATTAGTATTTTTTTCATGTAAATAGTGTTTTTACATAAAAATTAATTATCTCATAATTAGATAATTATTTTTATAAAATGGAGTTCATATTTGAAATCATAGTATTGATACTAGGTTACGGTGAATTTATTATATTTTTATAAAATGTTTTTTTTAGTGAATTTTAAAATACAGTTTGGTGTGTCTGTGTGATTAATGAAATAATTAATGATGTAATCATGATTTAGTAACTCTGGTCAACATGTGAATAGTATAATATGTTATTATGTGACCCAAGTGTCCATTTCCATGGGAAAATACAATGGGGAAGCCCAATTTTTTTCAAATACCACTGATGAGGGGACCTTGGCAATTAATAAACATTTCCTCACATTTTATATAAATACTAACCCATTCTTTCATTAATTTCATTCCAAATTCATCAAAAAAAATATATGGTCTTTTTTTAATTACGAAGGAGTCGTCCCAAGGTTCCCACAAGGCCCCCAAGTTCACAACATTCATTCATTCTATGTGACTCGTTAATGTAAGGGAACCTTTCACCCTTTAATTTTATGTCAGGACTTCCTTTATTTATGTCTTCTAGTTTCCATTTTATTATATGGGGTTATGTTCTTATATATCATTATTACTATCCATTTTATATCCAGATGATGAGAGACCCTTTTCCCTATCATAAATTTATTTTCTAAATTTTTAAGATATGTCGTTAGGCTGAAGAATTTTCATAAAAGAATCACATTTTCTCTTTTCATTCATGGTTACTTTTCATGTTGTATGTCATTAAAATATCAACACTAAGATATTGTCTCTATTTTATTCGATCCCTCTAGTGAAAAAATATTAATTTATGGATGGGATACATTTTTCCCCTCTTTTTTTATTGTTTTTTAAAACCATGTTATATAGCTGTTATGATAAAGAAATTTCATCTCAAAATTTATCTCTCTTTCTCTCAAGAAATTATGTTATCATATTTATTTGAATACCCAGAACTATTTTTTTCTTGGGGTGTTCATGAATATATAAAAATGATATTATTTATTCTGAAATTGACATACATAAAACCCTTATTCCTTTTCCATTGGTTCTAAACGACATAATGATCTTGTTTTATAAATACTTTTTAAAATGTCATGATTTTGATTTGATAGATATTTATTTTATTATCATTAGGTTATTTATGAAATTTATGATTATGATCTATGTGAATAACATAAAAATTATTAAATATTAATGGTGTGCCCTGATATCTCTCTAATTCATTGGCTAAAAAATTTAATATCTAGAGATGACAAGTTTTACGATACGTTGGTTAATAACCATGGTAATTTGTTTGACACCTTGGGAATATACCTTGGTGATATGTTCATGAATGTTTAAATTAAAGGATGTAGACACATTTTCAAGTTTTTTGTTCAAGTTATTACTATTATATGACTCTTTTTCTCCATTATCTCATTGATATTGATCATGTTCACATTTAAATTTTGTCACTTTCTTTCTTTACAGGGCCACCCGCTCACCCTTTACTTTTATGTATGTCTCCAGGTTATGAGATGTAGTAATTTTACATAGGATTAAATTATGATAAATCCATAAAATTGTATTAAAATAATTTTTTATGTTTTTTTCATGTATATTATTCCTTATTTACAAGACACTAGACTTTAAATATAATCTATTTTTAAAATGTAATGAAAAGTTATGTAATAAAAAGGTATGATTCTATAGTTGGTATCAAAGGATAGTTTAGTTATTTATGGAAATAAGGCTATGAAAACATTAGGAATAACAATATATAAAAGACTAAATATAATAAAACCACTTGCTATTTTTTTGAAATATTATGTAATTGCTTTCTAAAAAAATAAATCCCTGTTTGGATTCGAATATGTAGATGTGGCTCTGGAATAGATGTACATAAGAGTGAAAACTATGACCAGGAGTTTTGGGCATGACCTGGGGTATCCCAATACACAATATTTGGCCTTGTTGGACTCTTGTTTTGACACTCATGGGGGATATGGTTGGTTAATTATAATCCTTTTATGAATTATTATGAATGATTTGAAGAGAAATGTAATATTTCAAGAAGTATGTTTTAAGGAAAAAAATACTTTATAGTTTAAATATTCATAAATGAAATAATATACTAACTATGGTTTTATTATTTTCAAAAATAACGAGAAATTGGAGGAACCGTGCAAATGGTGGCCACAATGGACCATACACTGAAGGTCATCTAATGGAAGACGGAATGGACACATTCATGAGAATGTTTAACCAAATAACTCAAGTTATAGGAAATAAGATGAATCCAGCAGAGATATTGATCTCACTATGAAGGTAAAAAAATTATTTTGAATCATATATACATTAATGACCACAAAAGTTCAATCGATCTACTGGTCCATTGATATATGAATAGTGGTTCAGCTCTATCAGGAAGATCATTTCTATTATCTGATATTGGGAATAAGAGAGCGTTACCCTGGATATTTACCACATTGAAGGTGAATCTAAGAAATGGTGGGAACTGATTAAAAACACGAGGCCAAGAGTGGAGGTTGATGCTATGGAGTGGGAAGAGTTCATAGGGATCCTCTTAAATAAGTATTTCCCTTGTTCTATGAGAACTAGAATAAAGAAGGCATTTCTCGAGCATAATCAGAAAGAGAATGAATCTATTGGGTTATACTAGATGAACTTCATTACACATTCCCATTACACAAAAATATTTTTCATTTATTCAAATTGGAATTTTGATAGATTCATTGGTAGACTGAGACCTCACGTGCAGAAGAATCTAGCCAACCAAGACCATGATAGATATGAGGAGATCGTTTGAAGTGTGATGAAAGTCGAATGTGAGGTTGGTGAGGTTAAATGGTCTCATAAACCCAATGATAATAAAATATACATGGATTCATTATTAGGGTGGACTTTGGACTAGGGATGTAGAGGCAAGAAAGTACAGTGTCTGACCTATTATAAATATCGGATGAATAATTCGGGGAACTACCTACTCTGGAGCGGAAAATCTTACAAGTGTGGAAGAGATGGCCATAGTTCCTAGAATTGTCTTTCTGATGTTAATCCTCAACATTGCAACACTAACTACAATGGGAAGATTGTGCAGGCCCTACCTAATGTCCAATGATATATGTGTGGAAAACATGGGAACATTTCTAATCACTGTTCAAATCTACGGGTAACAGAGGGGAATCACCATCAACATTAGAAAAGGCCAATGGAAAAATGTCATACTTTTTCAATCACTACAGTAGATGTGGAAGCGCCAAATGATGTGGTGGTAGATAATTTGGTTTTTCTATCAATGCTTGAAAATACATTGTTTTATTCTGGTCTATGCATTCCTTTATTTCCTCCATGTTTGAAATGAATTTAGAATCAACAGCTAGATTTCAAAAAGTATAGTTATCATTTAAGACTCTTGGTGGGATTATCCAACCATAGTCAGTGTTTAGAAGCTCTAGTATTTACATTAGTGATAAAAATCTTATTGAAAATCTAATAGTCATTCCCATCCTAGAATTTGGAATTATATTATTGATTGAATGGATCTCAAATTATAATTCTAATATCAAATAGAGAATTAAGGAAATATTAGAAGTTTTGAATGTTAAAACTATATTTATCTTCCAAGGGGAGATATCACAACCTGATCATTGACTAGAAGTACCTCTTATATCTTTGTTTATGGAGTTGGTCGGTGAAGAAGAATAAGGATATGAGAGTATATGGATTGAAAATGTCCCCATTGTATATGAATACGTTGACGTATTACCTGAGGTGTTACCTAGATCCTTCCCAAAACTAGAGGTTGTGTTCTGTATTAGACTCATACTAAGATCTCATATGATATCAAAGACCCCATATAGAATGGAAAATGAGAAGCTAGAGGAGTTAAAGAAACAACTCCAAGATCATTTGGAGAAGAGGTTTATATGACCGAGTGTGTCATCTTGGGGATCACCTGTTCCATTTGTGAAGAATAAGGATGGATTAATTCAGGAATTTATTGATTATATAGAACTAAAAGAGATTAAAATGAAGAGCATATACCTTTTTCGAAGAATTGATGACTTATTTGACCAACTTATATGGGCTCAATTCTTCTCTAAGACCGATCTTCGGTTAGGTTATCTTTAATTGAGGGTGAAGAAAGAAGATATTCCAAAAACTACATTTTGATCAAGATATGTGCACTATGAGTTTGTTGTTATGCCCTTCAGACTGACTAATACAACTATTATTCTCATGGATTTGATTAATATAGTCATTAATGACTACCTTGATAACATTGTGGTAGTTTTTATTGATGATATTTTGATATATTCTAAATGATGTGAGGAAAATGAAGATCATCTAAGGGTTATTTTGAATACTCTATGGAAGGAGAGGCTTTTTGGAAAGTTTAGAAAAAGTGAATTCTGGTTACAAAACGTTTCTTTTGTGTGGCACATTGTAACCAATGATGGAATCACAGTTGACCCTACAGAGGAAAAAGTTGTTGAGGAGTGGCCTAATTCTACAACAATAACTAAGATTCATAGTTTCCTTCAATTAGTGGGATATTATTGGAGTATTGTGTAAAAATTTTAATGACTTTCTAAACCATTAACCATGTTAAATCGAGAATGGGTAATGTTCATCTAGATAATGGAGTGTGGGGAATGTTTCAAAGATATGAAAAGTAGATTGGATACTGCACCCATGTTATGCCTACCCTCAAGTGGAGAATTATTAGTTATTTTTAGAGATCATCTATGTAATGGATTTGGTGAGTCCTCATGAAAAATGAAAAATTCATTGCTTATGCATCTCGACAGTTGAAGTCTAATGAGAAGATCTATCCTACACATTATTTGGATATGGATGTGTTCATTATTTCCCTAAAGATATAAAGGTGATATCTTTATGTGGAGAAATGTGATATATACACAAACCAACAGTGTTTGAGGTATTTTAAACAAAAGGTATTGAAAATGAGACAGTGGAGATGGTTGGATCTTCTCAAAGATAGTGATTGTTCAATTCATTATAATCCCGTTAGAGAAAACAATGTCGTAGATGTATTAAATAGGAAGGACCTAGTTGTTCTTTCCATGATGAGGATTTAATGAGATCATTTGATCAATGACCTTGTAGAGTTGGAAATTGGAATTATAAGGGAAGCGATATCATCAAATCTAACCAAAATGATTTTTCAACCTCCATTACTATAGAATATCAAGAATGCTCAGAAAGATGATCATTTTTTATAGGAGATGTTTGATGTTGTAAATGATGGGATGCATCATGAGTTCAATATTGATCAAGAAGGTGTACAGAAATTTCATACAAGACTATTTGTTCCATCTATTCCAGAAATAAATAAGGATCTGATTGATGAAGCTCATAGCTCTAATTTCTATATACATCCTGGAAGAACGAAAATGTATAGGGACCTTTGTGATCATTGTTGGTGGGATAATATGAAAAGGGGGATTGCTGAATATACTCCACATTGAATGGTATGTCAATAAGTAATTTCATAACGACAAATTCAAAATGGGGTATTACAACCACTACCAATACCATCATGGAAGTGGGACAATATCACAATGAAAATCATCACTGGTCTCCTGATAAATTCCAAAGGAAAAAAATGTGTTATGGGTTATTGTGGACCATCTCACCAAGACTGCCTATTTTTTCTTACTTCGGGAAGATTTATCTCTTGATCAACATTTCTGGATTTACGTAAATGAAGTGGTAATAATTCATGGAGTTCCACTTTCTAACATATCTATTCATGATACAAGGTTCACATAAAAATTCTAGGGAAGTATTCAACATGATTTGATAAATGAATTGAATTTCAGTATGACTTATCACCCATAAAAAGATTTCCAATATGAATGTAACATTCAAACACCAGAGGAAATGATGAGAACATACACAATGGAACTTAATGGTGGCTGGGATCAACATCTCCTATTAGTTGAGTTCTATTACTACAACAACTTCTACTCGAGCATTCAAATGGAACCCTATGAAACTCTATATGGGAAGCGATGTAGAAATCCTTCTTGGTGGGATGAAGCTGGTGAGAGAAATCTTCTTTGGCATGATCTTTTGCATGAGATGAAATAAAAGTTACTTTCCATCCAAGAACACATTAGAGATGCTTAGGGTAGGAAAAAGAGCTATACTGATAATCGTCAAGGGACTTGGAGTTTGACCTTGGTGATAATGTCTTTCTTTGAATTTCACAATGGAAGAGATTCATGTGGTTTTGGAAGGAAGGTAAGATCAGCCCTAGGTACACTGGCACATATAAAATCCTTGACCATGAAGGAGTAGTGGCATATTTTCCAGATCTTCCGCCAAATCATGCACAAGTTCATTATGTCTTCCACATATATGTCTTGAAGAAGTACATACCTGACCCTTCACATGTCCTAAATCATCACATGGTACAACTGGAACATTAAATCTCTTTTTAGGAGATGAAAATTGAGATAATGGATCATAAAGACGATGTTCTTATCAAAAAGACTACCCACCTTGTTAAGGTGTGGTAGAAGAACAAAAAATATGAAAAATCCACTTGGGAACCTTAGGAATCTATGAGGAAGAAGTACCCAAACATTTTCTCTTCTGAGGCTATGAGTTGAAAATTCAGGGATGATATTTATTAAAGGGGGGAACAATTTAATGACCCGAATAT
Source organism: Viscum album (assembly GCA_963277665.1). Lineage (NCBI taxonomy): Eukaryota > Viridiplantae > Streptophyta > Magnoliopsida > Santalales > Viscaceae > Viscum > Viscum album. The sequence continues at coordinate 84,013,157 of OY728151.1, read as the reverse complement.
TTGAATAATATTTTTTTCTTGAATTGGGGTACTATTTTATTTTATACTCAACAAAACTATATCTATTAATTAATGAATTGAATATAATTAAAATAATACCACTTGATTTTTATTGTTATATGATTGTTGGTCATTCTGACTATTGGAATATATAAAATTATGATTATTGTTTATAAATATTAGTGATCATGGTTAATTAATACAGAATGGAGAGTCGATGGACTCATCTAGTAGATTCAATCCATACAAATCCCATCTATCAAAGATTGGGAAGGAAGTCGCATAACCTGGATTTTCTCTAGACTAAATGAATTCTGAGCATCAGCATGTGATGATTGAATGAAATCACCTACAGGAGAAGTTCCAGGTGATAGAAATAAGCACTAGGGGAATGTTTCCTGACCCAACCAATGATTGTATCACCATAGAAACCCATAAATGTAGGTCCTATGTATGTGTTATAAGGGGATATTTAACAGTACCTTTATTGCATTGTGTAGTCCTTGTGTGTAAATAAAATGGTTATTTCATATTATGTTGAATTTGTGGATTTCAGATATTGAAATAAATATAGGATAAATTTATAGAAGTTCCATATTATTTGTAAATTATGGAAAAAGGATATTTTAAAATATTTTTTTATACATTAAATAATTGATAATGTGTAATGATTTTAAAAAAATGGACTTCTATAGTTGTGATTAGTAATAAATTTAGAGTCTAATAAGATCAAATCGATTTTTGGTGAATAATAAATTATGAATATTAATATTACCCTTATGAATAGTAATGTGTCCAATGGAATAGTAATCTCACTTATGAGAGTATAAATATATTTTAGGCTTGTTGATTAGGTAATGTGATATAATGGCACTAATAAATAATTGTTTTATAATTTATAGATATGTATTAGTATTTTTTTCTGGTAAATAGTTCTTTTACATAAAAATGAATATCTCATAATTAGAATATTTTTTCATAAAATGGATTTCATTTTTGAATTCATATTATTTATATTAGGATAGTATGAATTTATGACATTTTTATAAAATGTATTGTTTTTCATTGAATATTAAAAATACAGTTTTGAGATTCGGTGTGATTAATGAAATCATTAATGAACTAATCATGATGTTATAATTCTAGTTGACTGGTTAATACTAATATATATTATTTGGTGTCCCAATTGTCAATTAACAAGGAATAATACCATCGGAAAGCCCAAGGTTTAGCAATTACAACCGATGGGGTGTCCCTTGGAAATTAATAAATTATTCCTCCATTTTTTTTATAAATACAAACCCATTATTTCATTATGTGCATACCAAATTCATAAAAAAAATATGATTTGGACTTTTTACTTCCTAAATATTCATCCAAAGGTGCCCTTAATCCCCCCATGTTCCCAACCTTAAATCGTTCTAAGTTACTCTTCAATGTAAGGGAACCTTTCACCCTCCTCTTTTAAGTCATGACTTCCTTTCTATTATGTCTAATAGGGTCCATTATATTATTTGGGGATATGTTCTTATATATCCTTATTAGTTTCCATTTCATATCAAAATTATTATATAACCTTTCCAATCTCATCAATTTATTTTCATCATTTTTACCTGACGACATTAGGCTGCCAAATTTTCATAAAAGAAATCACATTTTCAGTTTTCATTCAAGTTACCATTTCCTATGGTATGCCATTGAAATATCCAAACCATGATATTATTTATATTTTATGATGTGTATATAGTGTAAAATTATTCATTTATTTTTGGGTGACCCTTTCCCCTAGATTTTTATTTTTTCTAAAACCATGTTTTATAGTCGTTATGCGGCAAAACATTCGTTTCCAAATTTTCCTCTCTTTCTCTCATGATATTGTCTTATATTATTTATGTGAATACCCAGACCTATTTCGTTTCTAAAGGTGATTATGAATACATAAAAATTATATAATTAAATCTATAATTGGCATTCATAAAACAGTTACTCCCTTTCTATGGGTTCTAAATGACCTAATGATCTTGTTTTTTAACCCTTTTTAAAACGCCCTGATTTTGATATGAAACCAATTTCTTTTATTCTATTTTTTTATTTATGAAATTTATGATTATGATATATGTGGATCACATGAAAATAAATACATATTAAGGGTCCAACCTGATATATCTATAATGAATTGGGTAATTAATAAAATCTCCAAAGATGACAATTTTTACGATACCTTGGGGAATAACCATGGTAAATTTTATGACACCTTGGTGATATACCTTGGTTATATGTTCATTATTTTCTAAAATAAATGTTTTAGCAAAATATTCAAGTTATGTATCAAATAATAACATTGATATACCTCTTTATCTCTATGATATTATTGATATCTTTCAAGTTCACATGTTAAATGTTTCACTTGATTTCCTTACTGGACCTCCTGCTCAACCTTTCCTTTGATTTATGTCTCTAGGTTATGAGATGTAGTAATTAAACATAGGATGAAATTATGATGAAGCATTACAAGTGTATTAGAATACTTATTTATATTGTTTTAATTTTATTTATTTCTGATTTCAAATACACTAGACATTAAAGATCCTCAGTTTGTAAAATGTAATGAAATGTTATGTAATTAAAAGTTTTGATTCCATAATGACAATAACCCATAATATTCACCCTGATTTAATAGATTCATTACCAAAAGGTTCCCATAAACATAATGACTACAAAGGTGCATGTAACTGGGCAATAGTTGGAGAATAATTCTCAATACCGGAAATACCTTCAGTTACACCAGCCTCATGTGAGGGACAATAAAATATATTTAATATTACTGAAGACTTATGTATGACCAATTATAGAGTAATAGTTATCAAAATAGATCATTATAGAAAGCATATGATGATTTTATTTTTCTTGAAAAATGACTATAAATTTCCATAACAAATTCAGAATGCTCATATAGAACATCATGATTTGGGAGAGAAATAAATAATCATACATAATATAAAAACATGAAATAAAAGATAATAAGGAAACATAAAATGACAAAAATTTATCATTTTTTATGGAACATGAAGTAGTATCATGTGGGGTAGAGTTGATACTTTTGAAATTTGTGAAATAATTTAATAAAAAATCATCCATTAAAAACATGGGATTGAATTTGATTCATCAATGGTCTAATGAAATCGGTATATTTATCTAGATTTAAATATTATCCTTCTATATATGTAAAAATATATAATTATATTCTCGGAAAGTTTTATTATAATTTTCTTCAAAATATTTTTTGATCAACTAATTAAAATGGTGTGGTTTTTTTATACAGCTTTATCTCTAAACACCTCCATAATTATATATACCAACCTAAAATTACAAACAATATGAGATTCATCAAAAATATGAAAATATTATAGTTCATAATATATATGAAGATTAACATACCCTTTATATAAATATGATTTATCCAATATTTGGTAAAAATAGAATATGGAGAATTATTGTAAGATGATAATCACATACTATAACATGAATGAGGATGTCTTTGAGAATAGAAAATTTACCTTAATTAACTAAATGGTAATATATTATTCCATAATGATAAAATAGAATCATAAACTAAATATAATGAAATATATATTTTTTATTATCCATATGACTTATTATATTTAAAATGATTAGGCCATAGGGAATATTATAGTGACTAAATTTTATATTAATATATATTCCTTTAATTATAATATTATACATGAAATTAAAAAGGATCATAGGTATGTAAACATTAAAGGAATTATATTTTAATCAATTAACTACTATATTTATATATAATAATTATTGAAATTATAATCAAATACCTTTTAATGGTAATGAAACATTATTTATATTTAATAAAATTATTATTTTATTTATGTTTTCAAGAAATAAAATGTTAATCATACATCTATTCAATTTTTAAGGAACTGTAGTTATGATTTTTATAATTATTTTATGAATTTATCGAATATGAATGATAGGGATACAATATTACAAAAAAATTGTACTTCCACCTTACCATCAATCCATACAATTTTCTTTCCCTCATTATTGTGCTTCCACTTCATTTTGTTATATTAGATAATTTTTTGGGAAAACATAAATATTTTATTAAGTAGAAAAAATTAGACAAAATATAACAATTTAATATTTTTCTACAATTTCATTTCAATTCTATTATTTTTATTTAGATTTATAGTTATTGTGTTTTCAAATATTATTTTCCTAATTTTTCAAACACGATATAGTACATAAAAAATAATTTTTAATATTAGAAAATGGATCTACTGTACTTTGATATATTCTCTAATCTCACATACCAAAATATCATATAAATTGACCCATTTGGACTTCAAAATTATGTATTATAGAATTGTTATCTTTATTCATTGATTTAATCTCACTGAAAACCCACTATAGAATCCCATTTATGCCCTATTTAATATATTAATGTGTAGACCCATATTGAATATGATATTAATTCCTAGGTCGTGGTTTGTATCATGGGGGGTGTTTTTATAGTCCTTAGTCTATCAATGATAGGTAACTGTGGGTTTAAATTCTAATAATTTATTGATTACAAAATGGATCATCTTAACCCTTGTTTTTTCTCACTAATACTAAATTAGATGATTATCTTTTGGATTGAAAGGTATATCATAGTTGGTAAAACTATATATTGATATTGAAAACGTGGCATAATGACAATACTACTAAAAAATTGATTTTTCATTAATAGTAGAATCATGGGTTTTTTAGACCATGAATAAAAATCACCTTATTACAATTTTCCTATCAATTTTTTGTTATTTTATAATACATCTATTTGAGATCATTAGAATTAAATTTTGTAATTTCACCATAACAATATTGATACACTAGATTATTCATAACAATAGTATGTATGATGTGGAATATATCCAAATAAAATTGGAAGATGACTTATGTATGGGAAACTACAGAAATTATAAAAAACCTACACCAATAATTATTTTATAATTTTCCCTATTCCTAGATAATAAAATTTATCTTACACATATCTTCTATATTTGATATCCAATGGCATGATATGTATAGTTAGTAATTGAAAAATTAATCCCATGTGAGAAATAATTAATTATATATGTTCAGAAACAATGTTTCATCAATACGCTTGATATATAATGGATGAATAGTTAACTTCATATTTTCCTCATCAAACCATAACATAGAGATTTCATGGATATTACTACAAGGTACTCTTATATAAAAAATTGAATAATCTATTGATACACCACTACACAAAGGAATCATGGAGATATGAGGATGTTTAATATCATGGTTCCTAGACTTAAGAGGCGACATAATACACAATAGATTACAAAAAAATATTTTTAGCTGAAATAACCTATGTATAAGACACTCTCGGTTAGGGATAATCTGAAATAGTGGGTTCAAGATCATTTTTTCATTGTTTATTTTATGGATTTTGTCTAATATAATTTTGAAAATATTCTATTTTAATATAGTTTTTCTCATGTCATGAATACAATTTATATATTAATTTAATTATATTGTCATGCCTTTTATTTTATTTATGTGGGTAAATTTTAAATCTGAATAATTAGAAAAATAAATTCTAATTGTTTAAAAATTTTAATTGGGTTTTGTTTGGAATTATTTATTTTATAGTCAATTTTTCTATCTTGTAAAAAATAATCCAAAAATTGACATCTACTGTCATTGATATTCCTAAAATTTAATTATTCAAAACCTACAAAAATGTTATTATAAGGATTGGATATCAAATCGACGAAGAAATTATGTTACGAAACCAAAAAATAAAAAATAAAAAAATACACTAAAACGGTGAAATGATGGTGAAATAATAATTATTGTATTAGGTGTATAGGAAATAGAATTTAATGAAACATTAAAAGTGGTGTATAGTTTAAAAAAAAAGATATTATTGTAGATATACTATCATGAATTTGTTTAATTTATTTATTATTCTTGTTTAATAATTTTAAATAATTATAATCCAAAAAAAATATGGTAATTCAATGATCTCTCACACAATGTATAACCTTATTCAATGATACAACCTATGTTTTGATCAATCAATTAAAACCATGGAAAAATTCTGTTCAATATTGGATAAGAGAACATTATCCATTGATAATTCTCAATACAAAAAATATCATTTAGGATAATATATATAATATATTCACACTACATGTACATAGTTTTTTTTAAATATTATCATTCTGAATGAGAACATGAACAAAAAACTAAAATGTGTGGTGATATGTTCAAAATTAAAAAATAAACACATATTCCGTTATTTATTCCAATCCTATAAAATATCCCTAATACATTTAATTACAATTATATAATGTTTAAACAACTAATATTTACTAGGAATATATCAAAAAACATAAAAATTTATGTAGAAGAAGGAAATGAAGAAGTTTCTCCTTCGAGATTTACCTCTCTTTCTATATTTAACTCAATTGTTTTCAACTTTGAGATAAATCCTACGTTATTAACATTATTCTCCCTAAATAATTTCTTTTATTGTTCCACAATAACAATATTATTCAATGTATAAAATAAAAATTGTTAAAAAAATTATCACATTATTTATCCACTATATTACAACATCCATTGTGACCATCAACATGACATAGTCCTACTCAAGTGACCCAGCATTCCCCTATAATTAAATTACACACCCCCACTTGTTATTTGATTCTAATCTATGTACATTGATTCTATTTACATTTATATAATCTTAAAAATTTTAAATATAATCACATGATATATTCATGTAGGTTTTGTAGGCACATTTACATATAGAACTCTTTTTCAATCTATTAACTAATATTTGAAAATGGATATATAAAAAATAATCAACATGATCATATACCAAATTTAGACATGTCACCAAAATTTTCTATAGATTTCATATACATATTTTTTGACATTTTTGGATTGTATTACATAGAAAAATTTGGTCGTTGAATTTGGATATATAGCAATTTTGGTACATTGAAATATGGGTGCATCAATCAATTTGAAATTGAATATATTAATATGAGAATTTGGTTATATAGTAATAATGGTATGTGATGCTGATGCGTATTTAATATCAATGTCATAGTTAATCACTTATGTGGCCATACCCAAAAAATGGAAAGTTATTTTCATGGGTATCTTGATTCATGCCAATTTGGTTACATGGTTCTTTTGTGAAAATTTTAATATACACACCCATGTATATAAAATAAATATTTAATATTGAAAATATTTCAACAATTCAAAAATAAAAATAAAAATAATATTATATCCATGATTTTATATGATAACAAATTGAAATAATGTTATTTTTAAAAAATTTACCATTATTAATTTATTTGACCAGAAATCCAACTTATCATAATTAACATTGATAATAAAATTTCAATGAAATGAATCTCAATAAAAAACATTATCTCAAAATGTATGAAAAATAAACTAGTAAAATTTTTTCATTTATTAAAAAAAACTTTATTTTAATCAATATATGAAATTTTATACATATTTATCCTATAAAAAAATATTCAACATTTTTCCATTGTAATAAATGTTGGAATTATAATCGGAATAAAATAACTGAAAATAATCATGATAGATATTATGAAATAAATATAGACCAATATTAATCAAATATAAGTTGTATTGGATGGTATAAATAAATTATATAAATTTTAAATATTTATTATTTAATCATATATAGAATAAATTCCTTGGTTACCAATTGATAAAATTATTTTATCATTAAAATTGGTGTTTAAAAAAACTATTTATATGCACACAATGTATCATTAACATAATAAATGAACTTAAAATAATTGATGAATTATTTATTAAAAAATATATATTATATTGAATCATATTTTTAAACATTTAATTAATATTTATTTACTTGTAATGGGATAATAGTAAATTAATTTTTATTATTAAAACATGTTTTTCTAAAAAAACAAAATTATGAATTTTTCATTCTTATATTAAAATTGGATTGCATCTAATTATGAATATACAATCTTCTAAAATGTTACCCAATTTTTATAGGTGGTAAACATTTGTTAAATTTCCTTTTTTATTTTTTGTTCATTACTAATATAAAACATGGTAAAAAAAAATATTTACATTGAAAATGGTAAGACATAAATAATATGGTTAAAAGTATCAGTTAAGGCCAAACATTATCTATAACATTTTATTTTGTCCAATATGATAAGTGGTATTTTTTAATATCCATAAAATACAAGGAAAGATGGAAATATTATTCCATATTATATTGATTATATGATTTATACTATTTTTTTGTAAACAATAAATACAAAATGTTAGCCTTTTTATTTTAATTTTTATATGTGTTAATATAGGGATAAAAAGATGTTATGAATGAATATAATATATTTTTATTGACAAAAATTACTAATTTTTAATATTTTATATGGTATTGTTACTATAATTTTAATAAAACACCAATATAGTGCTTTCCAATGTATTAAAAAAAACTATTGTAAATGACTTAAAAAATTTATAATTATCATTGTTTGGATAAAATGTATTATTACATGAATATTATAATAAATTATAGAAAAATTTATGGTAAATGTGTTTCTAATAAAATACAATTTTAAACTTTATGTCTTTGAATTAAAAATTAATGAGTACTACAAAAAAATTAATTTAATGATATTTTTTAAACTAATATTTTATTAAAATATTTAAATATAAAAAATTGCATATATGTGGATAATTGTAATTTTAATTTGTCTATAATTTTATACATGTACCATTTCAGGAACGTTTAACCATATATTTATAGTTGTGACCCTTAATTTCTATAAAATGTGTTACCAATGTTAAGGATAAAATCAGTCTAAAAGAGGGTTTAAAAAAACATATATGGTTTAAAATGATACATTAAAATGAAAAATTTTATTAGATGAAGTTTTTAATGGCATAAAATTTCATAAATTATAAATTATTTCCATTTTAAAAAAATATATAATGATTATGTGATATATTATATTAAATTCATCTATGAAATTAAAAATGTGTTATCTATCTCTCGTATAAATATGAACTTACTGCCATACCTTGTACAAAATGATAGAGCCTCATTTATTTGAAATTACATATCTTAATTCCATAATTGATTCCTTGAAAATTAATTAGATCTTATTTTCTTTCCAAAAATAGTTCATTCATGTTTTAAGGCATGTGCCCAAATTAGGATTCATAGCGAAGTGTTAGTAGTATTAATTGTGAAATTTATATTTAATTTCTTCTTCTAAATCCAATAAATATGTGTTATGCAATATAAAATAACAAATTTAGTATCATAATATTGATTAATCTTTATTATGGTGATGAAATAAAAAAAATATCCACCTCTTTTCCATTATATGTTGGAAGAAAACATTTCTCATGCGTACGTTTGGACTACCACCTCCACCAAGTTATGTGTATTTTTTTTCAATAACTCAACAAATTTATCGTTATAATGTTGGATTTATAGATAAAATACTATATATATGGTATTATTATTTTAATAAAATGGGAATTATTATTTACATCTATTCGTCTCCATCCATTTAAAAGTTTGAACATCACTATTTCATATATATATATGAACTACCATTTCCATTATTTCATTTAATTAACATCTCACATCAATTTTATTTTCATTTTTACGAATATTTATATAATTATTACATATGATAATCATGTAATTATTAACATTCAATGTATGTTTTATACATTATTATAATATATGAACTATGATGGGAAAACCGATATATACATGAAATATAATGAATTTATCAAAGTAAACAATTATATTGGGAATTACATTTTATTAAATGGGAGATAATATGTTACAATAACATTATAATGTATGATATAATATTTATGACTATGATTATTGAATATAATTATATTAAATACTTATTTTTTACAATTATTATTTTACCATTTTTGATCCATGATGAGACATGATTTAATGGATTATGTTATTATATCATTTATTTTTAGGATTGTGTATGAAAATTTGGCTTCAGTAAACTTTTGTGGATCTTATCAATCAATCCAAAAAAAAGTCCCTCCTTTAATTGTTTTAATTTGAAATTATTTTTACAATTTCTTTCAATATTTAACCAAAATGATTCAAAATTGTTTTAAGAGAAAATATTACCTTATTTCCCCAATGGTTGATGAAAAATATCTTCAAATTCTATACATTTTAATTATTATATATATTTTTTTACTTTAAATTAATTGTTATAAAAATTTAATTCTGAAAACATCTATCAAGATATAAATTTTTTATAAATGATTATTTCTTTTTAAAAAATGTTACAATGTTTTTATTGAAATTATCATCAATGTAAAAGGATATTTCCTGTTGTATTTAGGGTAATCATTGGAAGATCATTTAATGGTATCATTTATAAATGTCATCCTTTTTTGATTTTTATGATTAACTTAGATATTTATTGTTTCATAGTAACTACATTATTTATTTATACTATATATATTGATGTTGATTCTGTTAAAACTATTTTTTCATGGTATAGCTATGTTATGATGAGATCCTTATTAAAACATTTCTATTCAATGAATATTGATATGTTGAAATTCTTAATGATTTATGAAATTAGGGTGCACATATTTACAGAATTCGTTATTATATGAGTGGGTACATTATATCACCTCCCTTTCAATCAGGTAATTCATTATATATAATGTGATAATTATTGGAAACTAGATTTTATAGACATTCTATTATATGAAACATGCTTGGATGGATGGTCCATTATGATATGGAAATTATATAATGATTCATAAAAAAATTTTATTCGATTTTACTAGTAGTTATCCATAAAATATAATACGGTTCTAATTCCAATTATTGTGCCAAAAACTATTACGAATTTTCAATAAATAGGATTTATACTGATGGATATTGATTTATTTTTTAATGATATACAAATATATTGACATAATAATGTTTTCTTCTATGAATTATGATTAATATCAATGAATTTCTGGGAATGATTTTCTATTGATAATTTAATGTTACCATGTGATTATTCTCATAATATTCTTACATATAACCAATGATTTATATCTATCATGTATACCATTAGTAATAATCTATGATAAACCTTCATTCTGTTTGATATTTTCCACTTGGTTATTGTGATGTTCACTGAGAATAATGAGTTTAAAACTGTACCATATATTTCAAATGATGATTTAGATGATGATGATTATATTTTAATAATATTTTTATGTATGTATTTATTATTTACACTAAAAAAATTATGGTTCTAATGAATGATTATTTTGGATATATAATGAATATTGATTGAAAATATATAATATCTATTTAATTTATTCATTATTAATTATAACTATAACGTTTCAAAATAAATGATTCATAATATTTTTGAATTGTCATTAATCAATTGCGATTTATGAGAGAATACAATATAATAAATATCATATAATAGGAAGTATAGAATTGAACGAGTATGTACATGAATGGTAGAGTCTCATGCATGACTTCCAAGAGTCCCATGATCAAATTTGAGTGGGGGTGAATTCCTAGGTTACTATTGTAGTACTATAGTAGTTACTATATCTTGTATTGTTTGGTCTTGTACTAGATCACAATATTCAACTAATTTGGGCCTTCGTTCCACCTGATTTGGCATACATGACTCAGGACCATCGAGCCACTAAAGGCCATTGGGCTATAGGGAATTAAGATTTTTAGGGAGTTCGGGACACCAATGGACATAATGAAATAGGGATTTTGGGACACCAAAAGACCATAAAGGAAATTGGGAATACCATATAGGAGCATTCATCAAAGAGGGTTTAGAGGAAAAATTAGAGACCAGTATAGAATATCTATTAGGATTTGAAAAATTAAAGGGTATGAAATCTACCATTAAGACCAGGTACTGTGAAAATATACCCGGGGTAATGATATCTGGCCATCGATACGAGGTGGGGAGATATGGACCATCAAGATGTAGATGTTGTGGAGGGGTTGTTTAAAGTGTGTCATGTCTTGGGATATTAAGGTCGTGCATTGTTTTGTGTATGGGCCTTGTACCATGAGACTATGGGTCATGTAAGGGTTCCCTTACATCTATTAAATGGGATATTATCAAAAAATAAATAAATAATAAGGCCTTCAAGACATTCTGTGGGGGAGGAGTATAGAAAAATAATATATTTTACAACATAATTTCATTTTTATAGGGACACTGAGGATTTTTGTTCTATCACAACTAGATCCGATGTTGAAATCCATAAAATATACAGACAAATTTTTATACAGAACCTTAATTACATTATTTTGGAATACATGAACCATATGCACTCTAAAAATGGTTCCATACATCAATTTACACGGACATGAAGCGAACTCTGAATCCACATGGATGGAGACTAGCTCTCGGGAATCAAAAAAGAATATGATGGAAATATTATGTCCAAAATTATGAAAAACATGATATATATATATATATATAACAATTAGAAACCACATAAGAGATAAAAAATAAATAAACAAAAAATGGATAGTGGAAATGAAAAAATTAGAAGAATTCAGAATATCCCAATGTACAAGTCCAATATCAAAGAACAAAAAAAATAGAAAAATGACAAAACCATTTGATAGTCTTTGAAAAATCCCACCATCTCACTAACAACTACATAGAATAGGCTGACCAAAATTATTCCACTATTTTGTGGAACCATGCATTTCCTAGCATTGAATTTTATAAAAAGGTATATTCATAGGAAAAGGGTGTCTGTAGGGTGTTAACTAAGAAGCTTAGTAGGACCCCACCGATGTGTTTGATAAAAAATATTTACACAAAAATACTAACATTCTCATATTTAAAGACAATAGTCCTTTAAAAAAATATTAATTATTTTATATCATTTTCATGAAATAAATATTTCCCTCATTTTTTCCATTTTGAAAAATAATCCATGTAAAAAAGTTTCAACAAAAATTATATAAAAATTGTCAAAACAAAACCATAGAATGAATCACATATAATATCAATTCCTTGGTAGTAAATGATAAAAAAAATTACATCCCATAGTATCTAAAATAACCATAGAATAACTAACATCACACTGAGGATCTTCAGAGGACAGAATATCCTCTACTCTCATACTCAAACACATACAATCATGCTAATTGGGAATTTAGATATATGAATTGAGTTAGGATAGAATTAGAACGCCCTAGAAATTTAACCTCTAAAAATTATCATTTGTATCACTAGACTAAATGGCCTACGGATTTGAGAAACACCCAATGTGATAACCCGTATAGTAAAAATGAAAGATTTAAATTAATAAACACTCTAACTATGTATACATAGATTCCTACGCACTATTTTCTCTAAAAAATATTGTCAAAATCATAATTTTAAAAACTTTTTGGAATTATATTAATCAATTTTTAGGAAAAAAATTTAAATTTCTATAACAATGGCAAAACCACCTTTTCCTAGAGACCCATTTCTACATACAAAAATAAACCGATCAATCGTGTAATTTAATTTATAATATAATTTCGGTTAAAAACATGATTATTTGATTTTATAAAACATTATCTTGAGATGGAACATCCTTCCTTAAACATGGGTTGCTCATGGCCACAATAAAATCCAATGATAAGGTAGAACACAAAGACAACAAATGAGGTCCTCGAAGAAGTCCTAACATCTTAGAATCAATTCTATAATAAATTTGAAAGAAAAGTGGATAGATCACTACGTTACTCAATGAAACATTCACACCACACACCAACAAAAAAAGGTTCCCCTCTAGAGTAGGATCAGTCAACCGATCTAGAGGTCATCATAAAGATTTTTAACATAGGTTAATATATATTTTAATGCAACCCCATGATGAGATCAATCTGTGGAAGAGAATCATATAATTTATATATTACATTTTCATATTCACTAAAATATCAATGAAGATTAACTTTTATAATGAAATTATACAGGAGGATGGAATTCATTAAAATCTCACGTGGGGCCTCCTAGTTGTGCAGGAGTGACCTTAAGGTGAATGAAATAAAAATAATCCCTATAGTGCACTAAAAAGAGAAATCCATGTGAATTATCAAATATGAACTCCATAATATTTAATAACATCATATTAGTCAATATAATGTTTTTGGGACTCATTGATATTTATGTAAATGATTTATTGACCTGTCTCCATCCATTATTATATAAGGACTCATCCTATTTAGATCCATGACTATTGTGTATTTTTTTAATCATTTTCATTAATACCTTAGAAATATATTTTTATATAGAGAATAAAATACATGTTTTTCCAATATAGTGAAATAATTTAATTATTAGTAAATATATTTGATAAACTATGATAGTATTCATTAACACATGTTAACATAATTATCTGTGAAGATATATTTCATGATATTTTGTATATTTTACATAACAAACCTATTAGTAAAAATTTATTTCTGCTACATTTTTAATGTAGTGATTGCAACCACATATTCAAAATTGTTTTTTAGATAAAAGTTAACATGATTTTTATAAAATTTGAAGGTAATTTAATAAAAATTTTATTTTCCATGAGGTTTTTTAATATAATTATATTGATGAATAACAATAAATTACTTACCTATCAACATTAAATGGTAATATAAGTATCTATGATGTGATGAAAATTTAATTTAGATCCATCAAACATCATCACATTAATTATTCTATAGGAACATGACTTCATATACAATTATTTGTTATAATGTGTTTCATATTTTTGAGAAACTTATCACAAAGTGTTGGTAACATCTAGATCACCGAATAGAAATTAATATCCCCATCATAGTGGTTATTTCGCGATATGAATTAATAATACCATAATTTGATCTATGTACAAATATAGACACACAATTTTTGAAATGAAATGAAATTGATATTTTTTTGGAAATAATTCATATTTTCTTTTATTGGTATATAGTTTCTACATAACAAGTGTCTGAAAAAAAAATTCTTAACATATCATACAATGATTTGATTAATTTAAAATATATAAGGATATAATCTATAAATACAACCCCAAATTAACCAATGTAATAATTAGATAGTATATTTATAAGAAGAACAAGGAAAGTGGGGGGAAATTATTTTTCCAAAATGTATAAAAATAAAAAAAATGATTTTATACCTTTTTTGGATTTACGAATTTAGAATATAATCCCATTTTACCTAAAATTTAAGGACATCCATACCAGTGATCAATCATTAAAAATAATTTAACTCATCTATGTTCATTGAAAAATTCATCAATATGGGTTAGTCAATAACTTCACTTTTAGATTGACTTCTTTGGGATCATAATAATCAATGAAAATATGTATTGATTAATTCTTATTCATTACAATGATGATAAGTGCATGATATGGTAAATATCAAGGGAATATAAATACATTATTATATCTATTCTGTAACTACTTTATCAACTCCTATTATTCCTTAGAATAAATTATATATATATATATATATATTTTCTTGGTTATTATGAATGATATTGGAATGAAATTTTTCATGAAATCAACATCATTCGCTTGGATTCCATTATTATACTCTTCAATAAATACATCATCATACATACACATAATGGGAATGTTCTCAACATTGGTATCCTTCTTAATAATAAATCATATGAACAAATTTTTTATTAAATTAATGGCCATATTAATAAATTTTCATTCATAAAATTTAAAGGATCTTCATTTAATTGACACATTATAATAGTAATTTTGGGGATATAAAATAGTATTTCCATTTATTGTTATTTATAAGGATATTTATAAATTAAAAAATATTATCCATAAACAAAATTATTCCATTATAAAACTATATGTAGAATAATATATTCTTAAACAATCTCTCCATATATCAATATTGGGGAATTTTTTTAAAATTAGTTTTATTTAGAAATTTTTTTGATATTTTTCATGAATAGATGGATATTCCAATTTTTGAGTAGTAAAACCAAATTCAGTAAAAACATGTCACATATTGAAAAATGAAATAAACTATAATTAAATAATTAAATCATCGTTATAGAGTGGATAATGAGTGTATGTTTCAAATCATCAATATCATTTTCAATCAATTTATTTATGATTCAATATTATCTCAATTTCACCCATAGTTTTCGAGGATTTTGTTTCTTTTTTCCATTAATGTTAGTCGGGTTAATGTATTTATTCACACAATTACTATATTAATGGTATTTTAATAATAGAAGTGTGGTTCAAGAATCATATGATACTTAATATTCTTTGGGGTTTTTTCTTCTTTTAAATTATTTAATACTCTTGAGGTGGATTTCAAACTATTCAGTAATTGTAACACATAATTGAATATTTAAGGATATAAAATGGGTATTTCTTCATACATATCTCAAACATGGTTAGTTATAATTAATTACACCATAGATAACAATCATTTGGTATTGTGTTATAGTTCTAATTTATTTATTATTCCTAGAAATCATGAGGTTATATTTATTTATTTCAACATTAACTAATCACTTAATAACATAATAATATCTTCCAAAATAATTTATGACTTCTGAGTTTTAAATTATAGGTTTAAAGACAACAATGAATCAGAAAATATTAATTCTTGGTCTATAGAAAAACTCCATGGTGTACCTTGTCCGTCCCATTAATTTATTCCATGATTTAAATGAAAACACATCATCATATTGTCTCAATTATAATCATTAACATTTTTTATTAGGGTGGAAATAAAGAGGGAAATAATTACTAAATAACATTATGTTTAAATCCTCTAACTTCATTGAATTAAATTTCATTATTTTTTCGTATTTATAAGAATATTTATTCATTTTCCATCCACTCCTTATATATTATATATAGCCAAATTGGTTTCTAAATTCCTTGATCATTGATGGATTAAAAATTCAATTTTTCCTAATAACCCATCACTCAAAAATCGATGTATTTATAAGGCCCACTAAAGAATAGTGATTGTTGATAAATAAAAGATTAAAATAAAATTTTCTCCCCTATTGGTTCATTTGGGATCTTCACATTATTCATGATTATTATTATATACATGAGAATGTTTGGTGGGAGTTTCCATGTGATATTTAACTATAGATCATGTTTTATTTTCAATATCTCCACAATTTCTACTACATCGATCATTATGTATGATCAATCTTTTTATAGTGATATCTATGGTAGTGGAATGGTAATCATGAGGATACATAAAATAATTAATATATAAATTAGAAAATTATGACTTCAAATGGATAATAAAAATATATTGAGATTACACTATATTAATAAATACTTCATTTTTAATCATAGACATCCATCATTTTTTACTGATAAATTTTATGTAACCACACTATGTATCATGATCACCAAATTTTTCATGATGGTTTATAATGATAATTTTAATTAACTAAAGAATATACCCTCATATTATTAATCTAAATGTACATTAAGGGCCCATTCACCAAGCATTAGAATAACATACATGATCTACATGACCAAATGTTGTAATTGTAATTATACATAGATGAATATATCAAAAAACCAAAAATACATGTAGTATAATTAAAAGGAAGTATTTCATTGAAAAGTATACTTTTTATTTACAATAACATATTATTTTATAAAAAATCGACCACCAAGAATACAACACCAGGATTCTACTAATATTCAATAGTGTTGCAAGATGTTGTAAGCCATGGAAAACTATTTCAATTAATATTTTGTGATGATATTTGGTACATTATATATTTATTCTATACATTATTATTACATGACTATAATGGTGTGGGTAAAATCATTTTTTATTGTATACATGGTGTGATAGATAAAACTCACCATTAATAGAATAACACAAAAGTTTTTTTTATAGAGGATGAGTTATTTTCTAAACTATGATCTAGTAGAGAATATTGAGGGTTAAGATCTATCAAAAGACCTAAAGTGGACATGGGTTGGTTTTTTAATGAGGATTTGAGTGTTTTCTATGAGTTCGAGGAATAATGATCTATTTTTTAGTTCTATCATAGGAAGAAGGGTTATCAAAAAATTTCCTAATCTTGAACAACAATCGTGAGACATAAAATTCATAGTATTTTGTGGGAAATTATTTTCCCATTTAAATCAGTGAAATTGAAAATTTTCCACTTTTATATTAATTGGGGGTTTACCCCTATTCAAACCTAAATCTAGATTATGTAATGCATGGATCTCATCACTTCCATCTTCTGATCTCTAAAGAATAAATACCACATTTATATCTAATAAAACATCTTTTAATGGACCTATGTAATTCTAAGATTCATATTCAACATTTTATTGGTCTCGATTTATTTCAAATATTTTTTTTCATTTATATTAATGACACCAAATTTTCATGTTTTTTGTTTTAACAATATTTTTTATTTTATATTATACTAATAGATAATAGAAAGGAAGTGGACTATACAATTTTTATAGTAGTTGATACCTCAAATTTAGTTCATTTTATAAAAAATTGTTTGGGTTCTTGTCTAGTTGGTCAATAAAAGTTTGCATAGTGATTATCCTATATAAATTAAATTGTATTTATTTGTCTCAATTGTTTAAATGTTGTGATTAATTTTACTTAGACCTTGATAAGTGTTCAATTCTAAATTAGTTATTATTATGTTGTAACCTATAATTAAATTAATATATTTAGGTTCTTGATTTCAGTAAAAATATTTTATTTTAGTTGATAGTCTAAATAATTGTTTCTGAAATTGAATTTCACATCCATTGATAGTAAAAAATGGGTTTGAGAACAGTTTCTCAAATAATTCATTATTAATTTATAAGAGAAAAGTGTATGATTATTGGAAACCATGGATTTTGTCATTAATTAATTTTCTAATATATTATATTTTTTTAACGTTAATGGTATAAATTTAATGGTTTTATATAGTACAACATTCTTTATTTAGTGAATACATTTGTCAATAATTATTTTCCAATTTTTATAAAAATTCCCAATAGAAGATAAATTTTGAATTCATGTCTTATTTAATGAATTTTTTTAAAAAAAAATACAAACCTTTTTTTTGTTTGGAAAAAATGATCCAACAACATATAATGATTATTATGGTTTGTTGTGGCTATGGACTAGGTAAAAAATTAAAGAAATACATGTATTATTAATTATGTTATTATTGTAATGCCAAGAACATTTAAATTATGAGTTGATATCCCTGGATTAAATATCACATATTATATATATAAATGTGGATAAGAGAGATAAAATTTAATATGATACATTATTAATGGTAATTCTTAGATGGTTACATAGATTACATGTGAATTATATTATAGGAAGTGTATGTGGTGTTTCTTGAACCACATAAATAGTTAAGAAGATGAATATAGTGACGAGTTTTCATAATATATTGTCATTCTAATAAGTAAACCAAAATCCAAGTGAATAATAATAGTAGGGAATGTTCAAGAGTGATCTTAGGTTCTTGTATAATTCAAGGGGGTTTATAGATACCATAAGACAATGTGGAATGCAGTGATGAAATACTAGATTTTTTGTGGATACATATTGTTGGAACCATCATTGAAATGTACTCAATAAAACCCCATAACTATCTAAAGCACAAATTTTCAATCATGGTCAACGGTAAAATTTTCAAGAAAAGTATATCTAATGTGGTGTGTCATAAAAAACCAAGGGAATCCATTTTCATCTCCTCCTTTTAATTATACTAATTAAAACTTTTAAAAAATTTACTTATGTATTTTTCTTATTAAATTCTTGCAGAATTGTCATTAGAGGTAAGTATTTGTTTGCAGATAACTGAGTTTGATGATCAACCTTATCTATATACCATGTAACTTATTAATTAGTGTATATAATATTATTTTTCATATCTATATGTTATAGGTAAGGCCCATTTCAGATGCTTGTTGATGTCCTCTTAGGTCAGAGTTGGATGTTTGGATACGGTAGGACTGTAGACTAGTTGGGGAGTTATTTTTGTCCCCAAATACAATTTTATAATTTCATTTTTATTTATTGGGAATTATATAATCATGGTTAATCCAATATACATTCACCGTTCAAATTTGTTTCATTTGATATTTTGAATATTTTTCATCACATTCATTGATTTTGTTGTTTATCTAGATTATGTATAAATTTTAAATTATTTTTGGTTATATTATTACATTAATAATTATTTCACATACTCTTTATTTTATAATCATATTTCATCACTACTAGTTGTATGACTCTTGATTTTGGGGATAAATGCTGGAGGGCTTCTAGTGAACCAGTCCTTGGAACCAACAGAGTCCCTTTCAAGAGAGGGATCAACAATGTGCTAATAAATCATTTTTTCTTTTAATATTTCAAAATATTTAGTAATTTTAGACAGGAATATAGATTTGTATTGATATTGGTAGTGATATCATGTGTGTTTACTTATGGTCCCTTGTGTGAGGGAATATTTAATATTTCATGTGTGTGAATTATTATCATTTCCATAAAACTATTACTATTGAATAATTTCAACCATTAGTGGATTATTTATATGTTATTATTATTTATTTATTGTATATATACCTCTTTTAACTCTATGGAATGTGAGGGTGTGTGTGTTCATGAATCATTCTAGGCCCATAGGATTGATATGTCATCTTTATGCTAACAGTGATTGATAGATTCATGACATTCAAATTCATTGGTAAATTATTTGTTGTCTAAATATCTTTGTTAATTTTTATTTATTACTTCATAATATTTTGAAACTATTGAGATCATTTGATCTTTAAATTTCTAACATCAATTTTTAAATTTAACATATATCTCTATGATGTACATAAACATTACCAACACCTAATGTGTGATTTTTTTTAATAAATATATATAATTGAGTTGTTAAAGAGATGGCTATACTAAAATAATGTTTCATTAGATATCTTTTATATTTTTTCCAATATAACATGGTAGTGAAATTCATTCGATAGGCAATATTAGACAGTAAAATTTAATAAATATAGAATTTTTTTTAATATAATCGATAATTAATAGTTTTACAATGTAAATCCTTTGAATTTAAAATTTTCAATGATTAAATAATATAAAAATATGAAATTTTGTGACCTATTAGTGGTATTTTTTATATTTATCGAATTTTATGGCAATTCTTTGTGTATGGGTGGGTTGGGACATCAGAGTGATAGTGTATTGAGACACGTGATATGGGTTTTGTGGCCTTGTTTGGATGGAGGAAATCTATAGTAGGGATATTCATGTATTATATACATATGGGATGATACAATGAGGTTTTGAGGGTTTAATTGTATTATGTTTTGGGGATACTATGGTTGTGTGGGATATTGAGTGAAATGTTGGCATAATTCATTTAGACTATTTTTTTCATGCACATTGTATGGATAGATGAATTTTCATATTGAATTGACTCACAATATATGATTTTACGGTTTTATGAATGGAAACAATATTTTTTGGATCTCATTATATGTGAATAAAAATTAGTTATTTTTTCATTAAGGCTTATTCAATAGATATTATTGTTCCAATTTATGAACCTATATTTCATTCATGGTTTCATAATGATAAAAATAACTCACTATTGTTATATAGGTTTATTGTTAATAAAGTATAGGTAAATAATTATATTATTTTACTTATTATCAGGTTCATGGGAGGTCATATGGTTACACTTCAGCCATGAATAATGTCTAGCTAGAGACATGATAACATTAAGGATCTTTATATTTGATACATACAATGTTGTTGGGGTTATGGTAAAATACATTAGGGGTCATGTGACCCTAGTTTCAGTATTTAATGACTCATGGTATCATGATTTGGTTTGGTAAGTAATCATAGGGAGGGTGATAACCCAATATTTTGATGAGGGTGAGTTAGAGGGCCCATACTATTGATGTTCAACACACATGGTTAAACAAGAAGTTTTCTTGGGATTAAGAATCCAAATATTGTTTATGATTATAAATTAATCATTGTTTCATAATAATTTAGATATTTAGTGTTATATATAAAAACATAAAATTTATATTATAGTTATTTTTATTAACAATATATAATATATTAAAACTTTTGCTGGTGGTAGTACAACTAGTATTGTCATAACACTATTGGTTGGTCATGATTAAAAAGATTATTGTGGGTAATTGTTGAAAAAAATGTTTTATGTTGATTTTTTCATTAATTTATTTGAATAATGTGATCAAATAAGCATGATACCTCATGATAGGTTTGATATTTCTCTGATATAAGATGTGAAAATATTGGTGAATCATAGTTCGATAAAACTAATACATGGGTTTTACCTTGATTAAATAGTAATGGGTTGTTAATTTGTTGTCTATGGATCATAATATGGGAGGAAAATGTTTTAGATTAAACATTAGTGATTATGATCATGGTTTGAGTTAATTGGAAACTTATAGTGGGGAGATAACCATTGTTGTTTTGAGAGGTAATTTTTAGTTATGGACGTGAGGATAAAAATGATGATGAGTATCATCTCAACATCTAGGAAAGGGTTATTGTTGGAGGTTGTTTTGTTTATCACGAGGGAGAAATATTACCACATACCTATAATGCATAAGGTGATAAATTGATAATGGTACATGGTAGATGTTGACTTTTTTATGTGAATTGTTGAAAATAATAGTCTTATAGTGTGGACGAAACTCTCTGTCAAAGGGGTGCAGAACTAACCCTAGAATGTTACTATTAGATAATGGATTTTGGTGTGTAAAAAATGATTTTCAAAACTAGATACATTAGGAAATATAAAATTGTCTAATTTTCTTTTTTAGTGGATCGATATTGGGTACTGGATTCCTAATCATGGGGGTCTAAAAGTGATTAGATAATTCATTCATCTGGTATGTTTCATAGTATGAAAGAAAACAATGATGATATTGGGAAATGTAGGATTTGATTATGGAACCTCATTGAGATTCATGTATGAAATCTAATGTGATTGTTTGTGTAATTGAATAATTTATAATTTTTAGGGGATTTTTATTTAATATGACGGTAATGTAGTGGAACTTAAATAATTTTGTTTTGGGATAATTTGGCCGAGTATGATCCAAGATGGGTTCATGTGTAGATGGGTTTTATAAGTTTAAAAAGTCATATAGCTTTACTTTAAGGATGTGTTAGGGTCATTCAAGATATAAACCAATAATTAAATGAAAATTGAGTTAGTTCTATGATTTTGAATATGTGGTATTTAGGAATAAATCCTTAGTTAGTTATCATTATTGAGGATAGATGAATGTGTTAACTGTTGTTCTATTTAATTTTTAATTGTGGTGTGTGGAGAAACACTTTTGGAACATAATTGTAGTCAATGTCGATATTTTAGTGATATTTTATTAATGTAGATGAAAAATATTATATTTTTTTTTGAATGGGTAATAAATTTTTTTCTACACAATATGTATTCAAGGTAAACAAATAATTTCACAATATAGGCGTTTCAATACTCACCGTGGTAATTAACTTAGGTTCTAATAGTTTTAGAACATTATTATTAATGATCTTTGTAGAAGCTAATTTAAGAATCCAAAATGGAATTGGGTTATATGGATCTTAATTTGTTACCAAAATAGTTTGAGATATGCCAGTTGATGATTAATGATATTTTAAATGGAATAGAAATGATATGGTGTGAATTTGAGAGGTGTCTTTTTCATATGGGTTCTCATAGTTTTAGAATCATTTGAATTTTCAAAATACTCGATGACACCATTTTGAAAACCTATAAAAGAATGAAATTTTGAGGATTGTAACATCAAAATGATATAACTTTTCATATTAATATGTTCTTAAGGAGTTATATGTAGTTTTCGAGTGGTTTAGGACCCCGAAATCATGTTTTATAAGTTGTATCATAGGGAACACTATAATTGAATCGTTTGGTATAATTATTCCCTTAAACTATGAGACCCAAAAATAGGTAGGTTAATATAATATGAAAATGACATCATCATAAATATATATAATACGATTACTTTTAACTTCTTATTTAAAAAAGATTTAAAACATTTTTATCCCTCATTCGGTCATCATCCACGCATGAACATCATCTATTACACCTCCATTAATTCTAGGTGGAACTCCAATGTCCAATGTTATATTTTATTTCATTTTATAAAATTGGAATTTTTGGGGTTATAATAAGATTCATACTGATATTTATTATGGTCTCTCTTACTATCAATTCATTTCATGTCATTTATGTTTTCTTTTCCATTTTTTCAGGTATTTTTTATGTTCTTATAAGTCCTAATGTTTATATCAAACCAATAGAAAATATAGGTGTTTATGATCTATTAATGATAAATAATATGGAACATATAACATAATATTATCTATATCATGCTTTCACATGTATAGGTGGTGCAGTCCATCAATATCTTCCATTCCATTATCAAATTTATAATAAAATTATTCTGTTTGAGTTGTAGTCTAGATTCAATATTATATTTTCTATAGAACCTGTAAAGTGGAACCTTGTTATTGAATAAAAGCTATGGGGAATCCATTTAAAAATTATAAATTTCAATTTCATAAATTTATATTTAAATTTACTATAATTGAACATGGATTTAATCTATTATTGTGAAATGGAATTTCCTAACCATTGATATTGTCTTGGGATTTAACATCAATAGGTTATACCACTTATTATAGAATTATGTGTGAAAAAGTTATGACTATGGAATACCATGGTAAATAATTATTAATCAAGTAATTCGAAATTTATATTGATAAAATTAATTATACTAAATTTTATGTTATAATGATTAACTAGAATACAAATTTTGTAAATTGGTACGTTAATGAGAAATTTAAACTTTTATAGACAAACCAAATGGATATTTATACATAAATACATTTCATATAGATTATTTATTTTTAAATACAAGTAAAATATAAAATTTTAATTTTTAAATGAATCCTAAATCATTCCATGATCATTTTGGAATATAAAGACCATAGTCATAGTGAAATTTAAAAAAATTAGATTTTTAGATCTATTGGTTTCTTTATAATCCAAAATTCTTAGGAATTCATGGATTAGAGCCTTCGATTCTATATTAGATGTTCAAAATGGGGATTTTGGTATGAGGGGTCAAATGTTATATTATACATCATGATTGGGAATGTAGTATTTATGATTGGATTCCATGTGTTTGATGATGTTGGAAGGAAATGTGGCATTCCTTGGTCTATACAACGACTCAGGATGTGGAACGTTGGGATAAAAACTCAGATTAATTATAATTTTAGAAAAAAATCTTTGATTATATTATTGAGTAATTATGATATATTCATAGGACACATATCTAATTATAATAGAATCTAGTGAAGAATTCCTAGATTTATTTTGAAATAAAGGATTTCCATGATTACCTCCATGAATGCATGTGGACGCATATGATTTTCATGATCATCGATTAATTATTATATAATACATGGAGCTATGTGAGTATGTATGTTCGATCAAGTCAAAAAATGAATAAATAAATAATATTTTAGCAAACCATTTGTGAAATTAAAAACTATTTACATTATTTATTATTTAATAATTTTTTAAAAACACAATTAAACTATTAAATTTTTTAATAATATAACATTCACATGAAATTCCATGAGATATAGTATATTAAAGACATCATTTGTAGTGGTCCAATAATTCTTAATCACACCAAGACGAAGAAACCAGTTATCTTGGGTATCATAGTAATCTCTCATATTTGTTATAGAGATATTTTTTTTGAGTAAGGCGCATTATAGATTCATTTTGATTGATTAACAACATGGCGTTAAATGTTTGGGACTATATGGAATTTCATGTAGTTTAGGATTGATGATTATCCATTATTTTATTTTATAATATTTTATAATATTTTATAATATTTTATTTATTATAATTTACTATATTTTATGTATCTTTAATTTCAATCTTATGATCCACAAACATGGGATTCGATAAAATTATCATGTATATTTACATATTCATTTTTTTGAACGTATATAATTTAACTATAAAATAATTTTATATTTATCTTGATGAATTATATTTTTTAAAAATTTAAATATAAAATATTTATACTGATAATGAGTTAATAATATCAATGTTTTATATTCACAACCTTCATTGGTTGTCATAGGCATTTTCCATTCTGGGAGGCTTGTTTCTTGTCTTGTAATGAAGTAGACTGGGGTACTAGTCTAGTGACTTCTAGGATGTGTCATCTAATCCTTAACATTATTTCCTTTTCATTGTTCATTATTAACTAACCACTTCAAAAGTTAAATTTAACTTCTTTATATATTTCATCAATTTCATGTTAGTGGTTATTTTAACATCTATAGGCTAATGAAACTTATTTACATGATAATTATATTAAATTTTATATATAATTTAACTCAATTATGTTTTATTATAATGTACTGAATTATATGTTATTAGTATTTTGTATATATAACTTTTTATATTATTAATGAATTTGGTCTCATAGGAATGTTTTTTATATGGAATTCAATAAGGACTACAGTATATTTTTTCAAATACATTTTCTTATGGAAATATTTTTTACTATGAAAAAGTAAATCTATGTAACTATTATTTTTCAATATAACCACATATTATTGTTAAGGGAACCAAATAAGAATACCATATCTTTTAATTATACATTTTCTAAAAATTTATTCAATTTTATTTGTACTTCTAGTTGAGAAATTAGAAATACCTATTTTTTTTCAATGCCACACAAGGTAGTGGCTTATGCATTATTGGATTTTCATAATTTGGATATAAAATTGCATGATGATCTAGTAGTTGTTGACCATAGTGAATATTTTATTGGTATAGTTAATCTTAAATTGAAAAATATTTATTCATTACCATTTAAAATAATGTGTAATTTTATTAATTTTTTCTATTTATTCATATAGATTAAATTTGTATCATAATATCTTGGATTAAATAGTGGAATTCAGGGATTATGTGACAACTTAATATCCTGAAACACATAGTGGACACATATTTTATAATTTTGTTATAAAAATACTTATAGCATATACACGTTCAGAGATCATGTTTTTTCATGTTTACCTAAATGAAAATTTTTCCTAATAGGTGTTGGATATTAATTATTATTGTGTTTTAGATTGGAAGTGGTGTCAGGGTTGGAATGAGACATTATGGAACCCAAGGATTTTTATTGTAATTATATGTATTTTTAATTATATTTTTATTTGATCAGTCATTTTTTAGGGATTATTATATTACTATAAAAATAACTACATCTTTTTAATAGATAAATATATTTAATACTTATAGAAGGAATTTTAATAAAGTGATGATATTTTATTTTCTTTTTAAATATTTAATTTCTTTGTATTTTTGAGTTCTCTTTAACATTATTTTATATTGGGTTTTTTTTCATTTAATCAGGATAATTTTTAATTTAAATAATCTCATGATTTATGGAATATACATTGAGTGTTATCCTAAAAAAACATAGAGTGTTTTTAGATTGAGAAAATTGTCAAAATATTTATACGATGATTCCAATGAACTATTTTTCCAATTTTTGGGAAAAATAATAATCATAATGTCTTATAATGTGGTGAATTAGTATCTAGTAAAAATGTATACCATGTATTATTCTATCAGAACTTATTCAATCCATTTATATATATATATTGGTCTTGTTAAAACAAAATAGATGTAATTAAATTGCGGCATGATGTTTATATTATAAGAGTGTATCATTCCAAAATTATTTTTAAATAGATTAATATTTCAAATATAAAATGATAATGGAATTATATTGAATTTAATTTTTTAATTTTTAATTTAAATTATTTTATGGTCACATAATAGTGGGTAATAGTGAATTTTTAAAAAAAATTGGTAAGTCAAATAATATATAGAATATAAATAAACAATTGGAAAAATACTATAGGAAAATCCAAATGTTCTTTGTATAAATTTGTTATGGAATATATATAAAAGAGATGTACAATTTTGACATTATTGTCATTTTTTGTGACATATATTGATTTATAATGGTTTTGTAAATTGTTTTAAATAATTTATGAACTCTATAGAACTTTGTTATATATTTTAACACATTTATTTTCATCCTAATTTGTATTGTTATTTTCTAATTTATTAAAATTTTATCATTATATATATAATAATTTTTAAATATGCTTATTCAAATATATTTGATTTCAAATATGATAGTGCCACCTTCTTCACTGTTAATCACATGAAAGGAATAATATGTAAATTTATTTACATAATCCCCTTTTGGATAAAAATATAATTATTAATTTAATTAAAAAAATTAAAAAAAATTGACGAATTATTCACTGTTTGAATCCAGAATAACTGTTACTCCACAGAAAATGTATTTATATATAACTAAAAAAATAGTTTTATCTCAACCACCCTTCATATTTTTAGGGTTAAATAAATTGACATGAGCCAGAATATTAGATTAAATATATTGAATGTGTTTTCCATTTCTATATGACTCTAAATTAAAAAAACATAATAAAAATCATGCCTAAAGGCTTACTATAGTTTGAGTGGAATTATCTTGTTCATTATAGAATTAAATATCATATGAAGTAGATGTATATAAATTTTTTCTTCACCAATTTATTATATCTAGAAAACATTTTCCTAGAATAAATTATTCAGTTTTTATGAATTCATTATAGAAATCAGTTGGACATAGAATATGAAAACTATTTTTTTCTCTCATGTAAATTATTCTCATATGGTTGTTTAAAATATTATATTTAATTTTAAGTGGTTTGAAATAGTCATTTGAACTATAATATGACCATATTCCTTACAATTGAAACTATCCACTAGTGATGAAGTAGTTTACATTGGATTTTTGGAGGAAAAAATAATAAATAAAATTTCAAGAATGGATAATGTTCATTTCAATGATAATATAAGATATAATTTATATTTTTGAATATAATAGGATATTTATTGTTGAAATAAGGTTTCATATGTTTTTCTCAATGAAACTATCATAGTCATATTTCTCATCCCCATTCCATAGTAGATATATTCTCTTCCATTATATTTGATAGGTTGGTCATATAAAACCTTCATTATTAATATACCCAAAATACTCTTCTTTTTATTTGAAGAATGAACCATCATTATAAGTCTTATAAAAGATATAACATATAAGAAATTGGTTTTTGTCATTTATAACAGGTGTTTCCTCAAGAATTATATGATACATATAAAGAAATGATGAAACAAAAAAACATTCCTTCTATTAATAAACGAACAATTATTTCTAAATAATATATATATTATGTTGTATTATAAAAACCATACATATACTATTAAATTTATTTTCACAACATATAATAACATTTACTATTATAACATGAGATATTACTTAGATTGAAAAATTTAATAATTGTGAAATTCATAATGGGAATTCAGTATACTATAATTTTCCCATTATTATCACTCACTCCACAATGTCTAGAATACAATATAAATTTATAATTGATTTTTAATAAGTATTGTTGGTAAATTAGTGAATGGGTAAGTATGATATTGGTGGTTTATAAATTTGAAGAAATGATCATTTAGCATTATGACCATTCACCTCATTTTTGTGTAATTATGATTATATTCGTTGGGACATTATGGACATTTTTTTACTAGAGAATTATGATTGTTTTTAAATATATCCAATGTCAATTATAGTAGTTGGAAGGGTACTTCTTATAAATTCACTAACTAGTTTTATTTATAAATAAAGTGATAAATACAATATCTTATACATGATTCATTATTACTTGTGATTTTTCACTTATTGGGTTATTGAGGAGATTGGTGTATCTTCTATTTTGTACTCACTAAACCATATATGAAACTATGAAACTATAACATGAGAATTGTTTTTTAGAGAAGTTAAATTTAGTTCAAGTTAAAATGAGTTGTATTTTGGAAAACACTACCCCACAATCATCTACCTTAACTATCCTCCCCTAGGATATATTAATCGAATAATGGGTTAAGCATCTAGACCATGAGAAGTGTTTAAATGAAAATTCATTAGAAATTAAATATTGGAAAGCTTAATGAATTTAAAAAATAATTTTTTTCCTGTTATTAGTTTTATATTAAGAAAAATATTCACTTGAACATCAGATATATATGATTTAGTATAATTTAAACATAATTAATCATTAATTAGTATTTTTTCAATAAATAATTATTTTAATTGAAAAATAAAAAAAATGAAAATATTTTTAGACATTTAAATTTAGTTTATATAATAACAACATTCAATTTATATTTATGTGAAGTTATAGAAATTCTCTGAAAAATTTAATTATTGGAGAATCAGTTTTCAAATTAAACTTCTTATGAAATAACCTCAAACAGAAGATATGGACATGATTTGATCAAGAGATACAATTGATTAATAATTATTCAATATAAAAAAATCATACTATGGGGGTCAGAATACAAAATGTTTTATAAATTGAATCATGTATTTTATAAATTTTAAGGATGATATTATTTTCTCTAAAAACATATTTTTAAGTGTTATGAATATATCACAGTAGAAATAATTTTTATCCCATTATAAATACAAGAAATTATATTGGATTGTAAATATTAAATTATAATTTTAAAGTTATGTAATGGATATTTTTGTGTGGAAGAAGATACATTGGTAAAAACAGTGTTACAACACTAATGAATAAATAATGAAAATTATAAAAAATTAATTTGATGTGAATATGATTATTAATAAAAATAATTAAAAAGGGTGATAATGATTTTTAGATAGTTTATAAAAATATAAAAAATATGTAACACAAAAAATAATTTAAATTAATTCCACCTCAAATGGATAGCATTACTAATGAAAATAATCATAATATTATACAATAAAACGTCTATTAACATATATAAATACCTTCAAATTATCCTTTAATTATAGAAAAAAATTGATCTCGAAGACCCTTTCATTATATAAATCAATTGTAAATATGAGGTTGTTTTGGGGTTCTAATATCTCTCTCTCTAACTCTATGAAGCGACAATTCATTATTTGGGATTATTTTCCTCTCTATTTTTCATTATGTATTATATCTAAATTTTTCATTTTTATTTTTAAACTTATTATTACTTCTTGTATTTTTTTAATTCAATTATTATAAATTTAATCTTTTTATTGAGATTCTAATTTTCCATTTCATTAATTTAATTTTTTTAAATAGTTACGAAATCAAATTATGATGTGAAAATAGTCCATATAATTTCGAGGATATACCATTATATCATGAATATGTATCCTTGGTTTCAATTGATGATATTCATATAGATATAAAAATATATTCTTATTGAGTACATTCATGTATTGATTCTATACTCATGGGTTATAATGATGAAATTATTATATATGCTAGGTTATATACATGGTACTCATAATGTTTAACAGATAAATGTGACACCCTAATAATTCTCTATTGAATTAGTTAATAAATTAGTCTTTAGAGATAACCTGATTATGTTTACTTCATTGTGTGTCATCAAAATATATTATGATTTCTATGTGAATAACTATTGTAATATTATTTATAATTCCAGGGGATTAGAATTTAGGTTAAGAATATCACATGTTTATATTATAGACACATTTTTATTCTATTCTTTATTTATAAATGACTAGCATCATATAATTTTTCTCATATAATTATTATTATGAAATTATTCTATGACTCATTTATTTATGTAATTCCTAAATTGACATGACATATGGAATTTCCGTGGCCTTGTAATCCATATTTAATTTTTTATCACTTGTTGGTATTTATAATTACCCAATCCATCAATTTTTATTCCATGAAAATATTATTTTTTGAATTGATATAAGATATGGTTTAAAATGTCTCTAAATTTAATAAAATATAATCAATTTTTATGTTTATTTTTGTAATTATAGAATTATGTTTTATGTTTCCAAGTCCCAAAGCCTCAAATTTTCTATTAAAGTTATTTATTATATATTTTTAGAAAAAATTATGTTAAAATAATGTATAAGATTTTGGGTCTCTATGTATGTTATAAATGGAATGGTTTAGGTTTCCCCTTGAATGTGGTACTAAAAAAATTATAATCAAACATAGATATATGTGTAAATATATGAAAATTTCAGTAAATTTTTATGATGTATAATGATAGTGGTTTCCATGAAATGAAATCCCTTCTGTGATACAATAATTATATGTGGATCTATAACATTTGGACTAATGTTTGAAAACTCCAAAATTGATGATTTTTTATTTACTCAATCATCAACTAGTGAAAAAAAACATTTTTTTTATTCTGACATAGTTTTAAATAGTTAATGGATATATTTTTTACAGTAGGAACTTTATAAATTAGAATGAAACAATTTAAATTTTATCTAAATATCCAGTTTAGTATAATAAATTATCCTAAAATATATTATCCAACAAATAGATATTTTAAAAAATAAGTTTTACACGTCAATTTTGTATTTATTCTTAAAAATACTTTTTTCCTGTAATTTATGTACTACATTTCAATAAAAAAGGAAATGGAATGGATAACATTAAATACAAATGCAATGGTACATGTAATGATTAACTTCTTAATATGTTGGAGTTCAATGTATAATTGTTCATAATGATATTAAAAAATCTATCATGTGAAATGAAAATTAACAACTTCCATGTTGATCAACCATATTTTCCTCGGAGGGAACAACTATACATTGAATAAAGTATAATACAA
This sequence comes from Viscum album, assembly GCA_963277665.1. Taxonomy (NCBI): domain Eukaryota; kingdom Viridiplantae; phylum Streptophyta; class Magnoliopsida; order Santalales; family Viscaceae; genus Viscum; species Viscum album. The sequence continues at coordinate 83,980,109 of OY728151.1, read as the reverse complement.
TATCCAAAAACTTTTAATGAAACATATGAATCATTGATCAGGGAGAGTGGAGAACTTTTATAGATTATATATTTTATTTACTAAATTATTCTTATAATGAAAATATCATACTATCATTTTATCACATATTAGGTTAAACATACAATACTAAATAATAAAATGTTAAATAATTAGTTTTATGTTATAAGGGTGGAATAAAATTAAAACAATATTCCATTAACCATATGAAAAAATTATTTAAATAAAAAAACAAATGATTTTTATTCTTGGGAGTTTTTATATGATCATCAAAATTCATGTGTTTTAGGTTTATTTCATTATTATTTATTTGAAGAATAATATATATCAATTTTTTAAAGAATAATATTTCAACAATGTAATTAATTCAAAATATAAGATATAGGGTGTTTTGAGGATATTATAATATGTGATCACGACAATGAAAATGAGTTAGGATATGACATGTGGTCCCAAAACCATAATAACATGAAAATAATGGTGGATTATTTTTGAAATATTATTGATAATGAATGGGAATAGAATAAGTTACAAAATCCAATTTGAATCAGTTGTTGAAAAATTACATTGTAATTTATCATTTTGGATTTATGAAGCATATATTTTTTTAATGTCTTAATACATTTTTTGAAACTGACATAGAGATGAAAAACCGTTTATTTATAATGATAATTTTATGAGAACAATAATATAAGAACCTAATCTTCTTCTAGAATATAAGGTTATAGATCATGAAAATTTTAATATATTTTATTAGTCCATGAATAGTAAATTTAAACTACATTCAACTCTAGAAGAGGTCAAGTGATGAAGGACAATATTTTTATATCATAGTGGATAAATTTGAGGCTCTATAATACGTATTATTATGCACAATTATATTTTTCCCGAACCATACTTCTATAATTTTTTATTCTTGTTAAATGTATTCATTTCTAAATTTTATATTTGAAATGAACATATAATTTAACCCTTACATAGTAAAAGTCATCAAATTAGTAAAAAAATATGGATTGTTGACTCAATCTGTAAGAGAATATAGATATTCTCTATTTTACAAAAGTGAGTACAATTTTAGAATTAATATAGTAATCCATGCAACGATATAGAATGAAAAAATACAAGGAATATATTTAATGTAAATTTATAATCGCATTCTAATTTATAGAATAATTAATATTTCAGTATAAAATGGTGAATCCAAATTGTTTTAAATATATATATATATATCCCAACCAAATATTTTATATGAACTACCACTCATATAAGTTTATAGAAAAATGATTTAGAAATATGGTATATATGTTTGAAGTAAAAATGGTAGATCTTATAACAATCCTTTAGACATAAAATAGAGGATTTCTAGGAAACTTATTTCAAACTATAAAAAAAAGATTAATTGAATTATTCAATAATCATCTATATGAATCAAAGTATGTATCATGGAAGTCATAAATAGATGAATTCATCTATGAAGAGGAATTGAATATGAAACATAATTTTATTTTGTATATGTGTTTTCTATATCGATGTGTGTTTTTTTTGGGGACTTTATAATCCTATTAGTGATTAATATAGATAGAACACAAAAACTATATATTTATTAGAGTGATTATAAAATGATCTCAGTAAAGAAAAAATTAAATATTCAAAATCATTCGAACATATATTTCTAGCTTCATGTAGAAATATATTTCTATGAATGATTAATTATTATGGTATAATATACTAATGGTGAGTAAGTATATATGACATAAGAAAAAATTAAAACAATAAATGCTGATTATGAGTTTGTTTTTATGAACATCATATTGATTAATTATCCAAAAACAATTATGGATTTGATGAATATATTGTTTGGTGATTTCGTTGATAAATATTTTATTATCTATTTTGATGATATAAAATTATATTAAAAATGTTGTGAAGTTAGTGAGGAACAAAAAGGGGATATACTAAAAAATATATGGAAAGAATGAATTGTTTTCATAATTTAGTAAATATCTATTTTGACAGTAACAAAATGAATTAATATGAAACATTGTATGCTATAATGTAATTTCAGGGGATCCAGCTAAGTCTAAGGCACTATAGTAGTGGGGTCATCTAAAAAAACACAATCATGATTCATAATTACCATAGGTTATGGGGTTATATATAACGTGTTCGAACAATATTTCATGTTTATCCAATATATTTTCTTTATTAACATGACTTGTAGTTACCATTACCAGGAAAATTTGTGGTAATATAGTTTCATAGAGTTGATGTATATGTTTTTAGTGAACATGTGCTAAAATTTCACTCTAATAGAGTTGGGATTATAATATATAGTGATGAATCCTAGAATGGGAAAGGATGATTTCTCATTTTAATTGAATAAATAGATAACTTATTCTTTTCAATAGTTCATGTTACATCAATAGAACAATAATTCCCATTATTTTCATTTAGAAACCAGTATCACCACATTATAGACATAGTTACACTCTATATATGGGTTTATTTGTGATATTTACACAAGATAACAAATTCTAAACTATAAATCTAAATAATATAAGGGAATATGATTTATAAGTTATAGTTGGGTATTCATAAGGAAATTTATTATTATATTAATTATCTCATATTAAAATTAATCATTATCAATGATTATTTTTTTTAGGATATAAAATATAGTTCTTGTGATGATATGGAATGAATAATACCTGTTTCTCAAGGACATGGTAATGACAGAAATGGATTTCACATTTTAAGGGACATAGTAATTACTATATTAAATTATATCGTAATATTTATTATTCGATATGACCATGATATAATGAAGATATGATCCTATGTAGAAAAATATTATAGAAGCTGGGAAAAATATGAAGCATTCTATGATAATTATTGATCATTATGGATTATTTTGGTTTGTAATAGGGAAATATATATGAAATGATATATATTTAATGAATTTCCTATTGGATGAAGAACACAGTTTTAAAATTTTAATAAATATCTTAGGAAACAAAAATTATTTACATTTTAATGGTAATTATTTGTTGTATATCATTAAAACAGACATAATTTACTTTATTAAATGTTATTTTATTGGTTTTTTAGTAAGTCAATAATACTGAAAACTTTTTAAATGTGTGATTAAATCCAAATCCAAAACTATATAAAAGTGGTTTTATATCATTATTGATGTTGTTATTGGACATGTTATAACCTCAAAAGGGAAAAATTCAAAATCACTAATCATTGGTTGATTAATAATCTATATTATGTTTTTTAAGTTGATCGAACATATCCCATGAGAACTTTTTTCATCTATATATTAATGAAGGATTGAGACTTCATGGGGAACCATTGTCTTGTATTTCTAACCAAGACCAAATATTAAAGTATATTTTTTGGAAGAACATTCAAAAGGCTATGAATACTAATGTAAAAAATATCACAACCTGTAAGGTAAGAAATAGTTAGTAGTTTGAGAGTAATATTAAAATTTTTTATGAATAGATATAGGAAATATAACTAGATGTTATGTTAAATAGGAAACAACATCATTTACATTGTGAAATCAAATATAACAAATATTTATAGTTTATTATTAAAATGTAATATTATGAAATATAATAATTAAAATTTATGGATCACCAATATGATTGGATGCATTAGATTATAAAATATTGGTTCCACAGAAAATTTAAAATGTTACTTCATAGAAGGTACTTGTGACCTAGTTTTATATAAAATCTTATCATTTTTTAAAAAAAAAATCTTATTCCAATGGGTATTATGGATAATAATTTTTTATTAGGGATCATATATTCCAAAATTTATGCCAATGGAATGAGGGAATCAATTTTTAAAATAATGGGAAAGTTATTTAAATTTACATTATATTATTGGATATTAATTAATATGATAGAGAAGATAAATATTAGTTAGCTCTAACTCCAAATAATAATAAAAAATCTTTATTTTTTAAATGTCCATATTTTGTGTGAATATCATAGAAAAATTTAACATGCATAAAAAATGATGTTGAATTGGAATATTAAAATTAATATAATGAACTATCAATATAAAATCCCAATTACAATGAATATGCATTGATGAATAGGATAAATCGAATTTTGAAATCTTCTAAAAGAAATCACATGATTAAGGATGAATCATGTGGTCTTGAACAAGTGATTAACTACCCATAAACCAATTTATTTTGTTTTTGTGTAGTAATTTTGATGGGGAAAATTTTGTAAGGGTGAGAATTAGAAAACATTTAATTCTCACCTATTCGAAATAGAACTATTTCTAATAACTATTTTATTATATTTTACAATATAATGACATATTAATAATACAAAATTCCTTTAGAAATAATATAATGATATTTACTCCTATAACATTGAAAAGCTTATATATATTAAAACCAAATTATATTAAAAATAGAAATGGGAACTCAAAATTCTTGATTTATTTTATGAATACAATTCAAACAATAATTATTTTACAATTAAATGAAATGGATTTATTATGATATCCATTTTTAGGGGATGTTTATGAAAAATTTTGAGTGATGTAGTAAATATGGATTAATGAGAATGGTTGTATATTTATATTGGGAATCGTTCTTTTTTGTAATTATAACCATTATGTTCATTAATAAATGAAGAATATTATAGTTGTTTGGGAATTATAACGATTATGGTCAGTGGGGCAGTTTGACTATATGAAAAAATGACCCTTGGGAATTATGATAATGATAATTATAGCACATATAATGCAACCATTAAGATGATTTTATTAATTAAAATATGAAACCATTCATGTTACTATTAAAAACATACCTTGTTCATTTTACTTATTATAAAATTGGATATATGTGTTGTCACTACGTTTTAAATAGAAAAAACCAAATAAAAAGATAATATGACAATAGTGGTATAACGTCCTGAGGACAACAGTCCCAAATCTAATCCTAAAAATATTTTATATTTTAATGTATTAAAAATGAATTAAAAATAATACATTCCCATAAACAATATGGATATATCTTTGTCTAGGTTATAGAGGAAAAGGAAATACCATTACAATATATTATAAGTAAAAAAAATTATCCTCAAACATTTAATAAATTCACATGTATAAATATTTAATGAAGAAAAAAATCTATTTGAACTTTTGATGAGCCTATGAAGTTACATAAAAAATATTGTGAACCTGAAACTGGAAAATAAGGGGTTTTAAAAAACCATTTAATATCTTTTTTATAAATATATTTTATAAAATCATTAGTTTTTTTTTATTTTTTAGCATATATAATACATTTGATAAATACCTTTCAATAATATAATTATAGAGTTTATAAAATAAATAACCATAAAATATAATTTTAAAAATCATTTGAAAATACACATACCAATAAAAACATTATTTTGAAAACATTTTTCCTTAATATCAAATAAAATTATAATAATTTTTTTTCTGAAAATATAATACCATGGAAATCAAAATGCATACCGTATTAGCAATTTTCAATAAAAATGGAAAATAAATTATTGAAATGGAAATATAATTTCAAAATATATTTAATTTTGGAAATACCTTGATTTTTCATTTCTATTTTAAAAACCATTCTTTATATGTTATATTTTTTTGGAAGGAAATGATAAATTGAAATCCATTATGAAATTCATGTGGCCACATGAAGTATCACTATTTGAAAAATGTCAATTAGATTATTTGGGTTCAAAACCCACATCTCATTATCAGGTTTTATACCCAAGTGCCGAGTTTTAAAAAAAATTATAGGATTTTAAATTCTTATATAAACCACATTAATGAATTTTTAAAAAAATAACCAAAATATTTTATAATATGAAAATAATTCTATATCTCATAACATGTGTGAATCATGGTTTTTAATATAAAACCAAAATGACAATGTAAAATATATTATTTATATTCAATAACTATGAAAAAAATCAAATAAGGTAATAATTTAATTTATACACATCTCTATACAATCATTCACAAATATTCATGAATATCTATAGTGTGTAATTATAAATAAGGTAATGAAAGAAAATCAAATGTTTTAATAAATTGTTCTTGTATATAATGATTACATTAAAATCCTTTTATCAAAAAGTAATCCTCTAAATAATATTTTATATAATGATATTTTTAAAATATAATAGTACATGATAAAAAAAATTTTAAAAATAATAATTGACTATGGAAAAAATATTTCATTTACAAATTTAGAAACAATGATAAATAAACTAATATTGAATAATTTTAATATTTTAAACCTATAACATTGAATATAATAAAATTACCATTAATAAGGTATTCTTAATAATACATTATTCATTAAATATTTATCTACAAACTAATCCCTCTACATATGGGTTTTTTATAACATTAATCATAATATAAATAATAGTTAAAAAATCATTTAAAATATACTTTTAAAATTATAGATCCCTTTCATAAAAAATACTTGTATAGAATAGATATTATATTTGAATAATTAATTATCATGAAATGAATTTCCTTATATAATTGAAATTTTTTGAGAAAATAATATTATAGACATTTTAAAAGAAATATAACCCTCATAAAAAATATATAATATACCTTTATTTTAATATGAAATAATAATTTGAAATTTACTTTCAAAACATTGTAAAATTTCATTCATAAAATAGTATATATTTTCGAAAATATAATACATAAAATATTAGTTTAATGTATATATATATCCCTTATCAAGAACAAAAAAAATAAGGAGGCTTCGGAATTCCTCCATGTTTAGGGCTAACAACAATAATGATGGAGGGGAAATGAAAAATTATAATTGGTTCAAGATTGTCAATTGGTGACGTTTTTATTTATTTATTGTTAGAATAGGAATTTAAATGTGTCTCTAATGTTTTATCAAGGAGCTATCTAGTGGGTATATTTCTGTTGAAATATACGAAATATTTAATAGTATAAATATTAATTTCTAAGATTCTAAACTCCATGCTTTGTGGTGTTTCTCAATAAATAAAATAAAAATGTAAATCCATTGTTTTAGTTTATTTGTTTTTACAAATATATATATATATATATATATATATATTAAAACGCATTTTTAACCAATATTTCAATTTATTATGATAATTATCCTTACCAAGATTCCTCGGGATGAAATGATTATCATTGGAGTTCATTTCTTATTGTGGGACGATAGCCTACACAAGTTTGAAGGACGATTATGGATATTTTTCTTGGTAAAAAAAAATATCGTTATATATGGATTAATTGAGTAGAAGTATTTTAATAACATTGATATTGTGGATGACATGTGCTAGATAAAGGAGAGGATGTCATAAAGGTTATATTTAGATAGGAAAATTGATAATATGATAATTTAGTGGATCATATGAAAATCGTTCTTAGAAAGATGATATACTATGATTATTGGTCAGCCATAATTTCATTGATCGAATGTGCTGGTCAGAGTGGATACACAAGAGGGGGTGAATTGAGTTCTAATTAAAATTTCTATTTCAAAATACTTTACCAAATTCTCCCTATTTAAAATAAAAATTTAATTGTAGTGAATTTGAACTAAAGAAAATATTCAGTTAGGTTCTCAAGGGATTGATTAATTCCCAGTTAATCTAATCAGAGGATTATATTAGCTTTTAAAACTAACTTACTGATTTACAAATCATGAAAACACTTTCTAATTCAATTATTAGAGTAAAAGGTGATAGATAAAACTAAATAAAGCACAACAGATATGACCAAGAGGTTCAGTCTCAAGCCGAGACTTATTCCTCTAAACCATTTATATAAATTGGATCCACACCCTGGATCGGGGTTCACGATTGTTTACAACTATCCAGGTCAAGGACCTCTACCACAGTTCTATGTGGGATACCAAACAACAGCAAATACAGTTTTCCAGGCCACACACGACCTCTACCACTATCCATAGTGGGAAAATAAAAAATGTAAGGAGTTTGAATGAGGATTTACAGATCCTTTATTTAAGGTTCTGGAGACAACATGTGTAAAAATTAATATAGATGATACACACTTCTCATAATGTAAATAATAAATCACTGATCAAGATATAGAGTTTAGAATGGCTCTAGTCATTGTAGTGTAGCTCTAGACTCCTTCAAATTTGATCAGAAATGGTTCTGAGTCCTCTTCTGGTTTCTTTCTAGAAAACAGAGTGTCGTCTGCTTGACATCTAGGTTCAGAGACAGTGAAAATGTAGTCGATTATGTTCTTTAAAATCTTCGTGAAAGTAAGGAACTCTTCTTGAGTAGGTTTGAGTGTGTATGAGCTTATGTGCCTTGTTGATCGTGCATGAATATCTGTATGAGCTCTGTATATTCCTTATGTCTTTCACATGTGTGTCTCTATTCGTTGAATTTGCAGCATCAGGGACTTCTTGTATTTATGGCACGAGCTCTGGCAAAAGAAGTAATTCTTTTTTGCAGGTATGAGGTACGGTTTCCTGAAATACACTAACCTTTATTAAATAAATGATAGAGCATTAAAATATACCTGATATGACCATTGGTTAGATTAAATAAAGATAAATAAATTAAGGCAGCGTCGGATTCTCTGGAAAGGTAGCTTTGGATATCGGTAGCCTTTTGTGTAACGGTAGACTTTCTATCTGTATATTTCATGTCTGTCGGTAGGCTTAATGTACCGGTGACCTTTCGTGTGACGGTAGCCTTCATGTACCGTTATCTTCCTTGGTGTATCAGTAGACTTGCATACCAGTGACTTGTCTGTATCGGTAGGCTTGATGTATCGGTGACCTTCACATATCGGTAGCCTTTGTTGTACTGGTGACCTTCACGTATCGGTAGACATGATGTAACAGTGGACTTGATCGGTAATTTTTCTCTATCAGTAGGCTTTTCTGTAATGGTAACTTTCACATATCGGTAGGATTCACATATCAGTGACCTTTACTTATCGATAGCCTTTATGTAACGGTGGACTTGATGTAACAGTGACCATCACGTATCAGTAGCCTTGTTTTGTAACCGTGACCACTTGTCTGTTTAAGCATTCTATTGGCATAATGGGTCAAGTTAAAAAATATATCCATTTAGTAACTGAATTCTCTGAAGATAATATAAATATTATAATATATGAAAATGTGCATGGTGTACACAAATACTGAAAAAAATAATTAACCATTAATCAATATAGGAACTATCAAACTATACTTGAACATAATTGAGATTATCACAATATAATTGAGCATAATTAAAATATATGATTGATCAGAGTTGGGATTATCAAAATATAAGTTCAGCTTATTTTCCCAAAGGGCTAAAAAATCTCCCCCTTTTTGATAATCACGTCCTAGCACAACTTATGACAAAGTATTAAGAAAATTTAATTAATATCAGAGGAAATATTTCCTAAGAAAAACTGTTAAACAATGTTCTAATTTTCCTCCCCCTTTCAATTGCATTCCCTGTTCTCATTTGGTGCATTTTCTCCCCCTTTTGGATTAACAAAAATAAGGGTAGAATCAGAGAAATGTAGAGACAAAAAGAGAACATATTGAAAGAAAACATAAACACAGGAAAGTGGAGAATGTAAGAGTAAATTTCCATTAGGGTACAAAAGGTACAAACTGAGAAAGTCGGGATTATAAAAATACAAGTGAATCCTATCAAAAATTTCCAGAAACACTCAATCATCCTATTGAACATGAGTCTTTCCCATAGGATTAGAAGAGGGTGTAGGTTTATATTGAGTAGATGGGTTGGGAATAGATGATAGAACAACTGGTGGGTCAGCCAATGAAACTGTACCGGATCTGAAATATGTGCGCTGCTGTGAGATCATAGGAGTTAAGCTTCAAATAGCCTGAACTGGAGTTAACTGAGGTGTACTCCCAGAGGCAGAAGTAGGAAGGGTAGGAGGTATAATCCCAGGTCTAGAATCCACATGCAATAATGGTAGCAACAGGTTCCTAAAATCCATAATAATACTACCTCCTCTCTCCATTACTGACACAAAATCATCTCGATTTTCAATGAATTTATCCAATGTAGGAGTGAGCTCCCTGAGTATACTAACATGTTCTCTGAAATCATGAATCACTAGAGGTAACTTCATATTTTCCATCAAGAGCTTGAAATGGTTGGTTATTTGATGCATGGTATAGAACTTCTCAAAATAAGCATCCACCTTATTTTCGATTGCCTCTTGAGAAGAAGTAGCTGCCCGTTGGTGATCACGAACAAAACTACTAACTTCTCTAGTGGTATAAAGGATCTGAGTATCCGAGGTTCCACTGGTACTGGCCATAGACAACTCTTCCTGGATAACAGATTTGATCTGGTCAAGGTTCACAGTGGAGCTGGATGAGGGAAGGGGTTCAACTGAGAAATCTACTGTCTCCTTGAAAGATTGTGTCAGATTGCTAACCACCTTATGAACAAGTTCATCTTGACAGTTCAAATGTTCTTTGACTGATTTCTTAAAAGCCTCAAAAACATCCACAAACTATTTTACTACCTCTTTGATATATCTGATATCAGTATGCACTTGAGTTTGAGATTTGTTCATGGCAGTCAATGAAGAAATCGATTGTCTGAGAGAAACTATAGCTCTTGTCCAACTCTCAATTTGAGTATGGAACACCTTTACATCATCCATCATTTCCATTACTGGGCTAGAAACAGAACATCCCAGAGATAGATCCAGGGATTTCTCCACACATATCATTTCATCAACCAGGCTTTTCTTCAAATCTACCACTGATTCTCTCAGTGTTTCTTTCATTTCAGCCTTTATGGAAACAAGGTCCTCCTTGGTTGCCAAATTTTCAGCTACAGCAGGTAGGATAACTAATTCTCTTTGGGGCTAGTCGTCCTCATCAGAATATTCGTAATTAAGTCCAAGAACCATATATACTGGATATGATGTCCATCCTTCAATGCCATACAACACTTATACTAAACCAAGAGGCTCCCCCTCACTTAGAGCATTCACTTGAGTAATCTCCTCCAACTGTTCTGGTCGAGGTAATTCTATAACTTCTTCTACAACTACAGTAGATTCAATAGACATTTGCTCTGATGGCTCATAGTCTTTCTCATCAACAGATGGAGCTTCTGCTTCCTGATCAGGCACTATCTTGACTGTTATGTCTATCAGAGGGCTCAAACTGCGCTCTTCTTCATCATTTTCCTCATCATTTTCTTCATCCTAAGCGTCCTTCTCTTCATGATCACTCTGATCTGACTCGGTTTCCTCATCCTCTTCAGAGGTGTCTTTGACAACAATCTGATATGCTTCTTCTTCTTCTTCTGTATCCTCAGTTTCATTTTCCTTTAGAATAATTTCTCTCCTTGGTAATTCTTTTGAAGGGCTATCTTCTCCATAGGAAATATTTTGAGGCATAAGGCTAGAAGGTAAATCTGGGTCTCCTCCTTCCTCAACTGATGTCTCTTCCTCCTCGGCTTCAGCTTCATTATCACAGTAGACCGGTTCTGGTTCATCTGGTCTAAGACCAGGATCCCTCACATCCTTTGGTCTAGAAGGATGATCCACATGAGTGTACTTGTCATAGATTTTTCCATCATCATTAACCCATGATTTCATCCAAGGGTTCCAGCTTAATTTCATAAACATACAAACAGTCTTGGTGAGGAAAATGTTATCCTTAACTACAACAGTTTCATCTTGCGGTCTAGCTACCTTCTTTGCCTTTAACATAATAGATATCAACTTAGAAAAGAAAAGTGCATTGGAATTAGACTTTGGTCTAGTCATCTCCTCAATCTGAATCATTAACAGTCTGCATAAATTCACCTTTACTCCATGATTTAACAGATAGAACAAATAAATATCCTGAAATCTGAGGGTAGAAGAATCTCATCTCCTTGGACTAATCACATGCTGAATGAACTTGAAAAGTAGTTTTCCTCCCCTGCCATCTCTGCAGTAATGACCTTTCTAGGAATTCCATTTCCTGTTAATTCCAACAAGGCAGCCTCATATTAGAAAAAGTAACTAATAGTAGGTATGTATTTTGAATAAAAGCTATAATCACCACTATGAGGAACATTAAGTATTTCATCCCATTCAACTGATGAAAACGAAAACGTTTGACCATTCACAAAGATAATTATCCTATTCTCCTCTTATGATGTCTCAAAACAGAAAAACTCATAAAACACTTTTACCAGAGCTGGATAGTATGGTCCATTATTGTTTATGAAGCATTCGATCCATCCTTGTTCATGTAGAACTTAAAGAATCAAGGAATTTATTTCCAGTAGCCATTCCACACATAATTCTTTTTCCACTACAATTTCTCGCTTCGATAAATGTGGATTCACGGGATTCCTTCGAACAACATCTCTACTGCTTCTACTTCCACCAGCATTCGTTACTTTCTGCTTCTTAGCTTGCGGCGCATCACTCCCTTCATCCACTGAGGGTCGCTTCACACGGGCCATTTTAGATTCTAAGGCTTAGGGTTTTGCGAGCTTGAATGGTATAGGTAGGAGGGATTCGAACAGACGGGTTCGTAGTGATTGAGTGATTTTTAGATTCGTGTTTAATATCATTCAGGATTCACATATAAAATAAATCTTATATTATAAAGAAATGCAATGTCTCGGGCTTAATACGAAAATTTAAAACAATGTGAGAGATGTACGGGTGAGGTATCCTAATGGTGAGGTCTAACGGTGAGTTTTATCTAACGGTGAGGTTCATCCTAGCGGTGAGGTTCATCTAACGGTGAGGTTCATCTAATGGGGAGGTTCATCTAACGGTGAGGTTCATCTAACAGTGAGGTTCATCTAACTCTGAGGTTCATCTAAAGGTGAGTTTCATCTAACGGTGAGGTTCATCTAACAGTTTTTAATAGTAAGTTATCATTCTTAGTTTGTGTCTAATGAAACTTAACCTTTCTGAATTTAATGGCTTGGTGAAAATATCAGCTAATTGGAGTTTAGTGCCTATAAATTCAAGAGTTATATCACCTCTCTGATAATGATCTCTTAGAAAGTGGTGTCTAACATCAATGTGTTTTGTTTTAGAGTGATAGACGGGGTTCTTTGAGATGTTGATCGCACTAGTGTTGTCGTAGTTAATTGAAACATGTTCAAACTCAAATCCATAGTCCAATAAAGTGTGTTTCATCCACAGAATCTGTGCAGAGCAACTACCAGTAGCTATATACTCCTCTTCAGCAGTAGATAATGCAATTGAGTTATGTTTCTTACTACAACATAATACTAGGGACTTTCCAAGAAAATGACATGTTTCAGATGTTCTCTTTCTATCTAACGTGCATCCAGCAATGTTAGAATCTGAATAACTTATTAAATCAAATGATTATTCTTTTGGGTAAAACAGTCCCAAATTGGCAGTATATTTAAGATATTTGAAAATCCTTTTGACAGAAAGTAAGTGTGACTCTTTAGGGTTAGCTTGAAATCTAGCACACATACATACACTAAACATAATATCAGGTCTACTGATAATAAGATAAAGTAATCTCCCAATCATACCTCTATAATTAGTTTGATCTACTGGTTTACCAGTTTCATCAATATCCAATTTACAGGTGGTACTCATAGGTGTATCACTTCCCTTAATACTATCCAAACCAAAACGTTTTAATAAATCTTTATTATATTTACTTTGATTCAAAACAATTCCTTCATTAGTTTGAAAGATTTGAAATCCAAGAAAGTACTTAAGCTCTCCCATTAAGCTCATTTAAAATTCATTTTGCATAACCTTGGAAAAATCAGTACATAAATAATTTTTAGATGATCCAGAAATAATATCATCAACATAGATTTGTACTATTAAAACATCTATGGAAATTCTTTTTATAAAAAGATTGGGATCATCAATTCCTTTTGTACATCCTTTTGAAAGAAGAAAATTTGTATGTCATTCATACAAAGCTCTTGGAGCTTGTTTTAAACCATATACATCTTTAGAAACTTTAAAAACATGATTATGAAAGTGAGGATTTGAAAAACCAGGTGGTTGTTCTACAAAAAAATCTTCAACAATATAACCATTTAGAAAATAACTTGTCACATCCATTTGATATAACTTGAAATTCAGATGTGATGCAAAGGCAAGTAAGATCCTAATTTCCTCTAATCTAGATACATGAGTAAAGGATTCCTCATAGTCAATTCCTTCTTCTTGATTGTAACCTTGTGCAACTAGTATATCTTTGTTTCTAATGATATTTCCAGATTCATCAACTTTGTTTCCAAACACACACTTTGTTCCTATGGTTAAAGTATGCTTAGGACTTTCTACTAATTTCCATAATTTATTTCTTTAAAATTGATTTAGTTCTTCTTGCATAGCTATTACCCAAAATTCATCATTTATAGCATCATTGATATTTTTAGGTTCTAACTGTGAAAGAAAACCTTGATGTTCAACATGATTTCTTAGAGAAGCTCTAGTTTGTGTTCCTCTATCTAGATTACCTACAATAGTATCTAAGGGGTGATTCTTCATAATCCTAGTTGGTCTTGAAAAGGTAGGGCTAGAGACTTCAGGTTCATCAATAGGTTGGGGGTCAACAGAAGAAGGTTCTGGAAAATTTCTAGAACTGGATATTTTAACTATAGGTCCACTGTCTTTATCATTAAGGTTCAAAAAAGTGAGATCATATTCAATATTTTCAAGAGAGGTCATAGGTTCATGTGGATCAGTTTCATCAAATTTGATGTGAACATATTTTTCCACACATTTGGTTCTCTTTTTGAAAACTCTATAGGCTTTACTAGAAATAGAGTAACATAGGAAAATTATTTCATCACTCTTGGATGCAAACTTGTCAATATTATCATTGGTATTAAGAATAAAGACTTTTCAACCAAAAACTCTGATGTAGTTAACCTAAGTTTTCCTAAGGTTCCACAACTCATAAGGGGTCTTCTTAAGAACAGTTCTGATCAAGACTCTATTGATAATATAACAAGCTGTATTGACAGCTTCAGCCCAAAAATAAATAGGTAGGTCATACTCCTTGAGCATGGTTCTGGAAATTTCCGGAAGGGTTCTATTCCTCCTTTCTGCTACACCATTTTGTTGAGGTGTCTTAGGGGTAGAGAAAATGTGACTATAGCCATTGTGTGAGCAGTAGGATTCAAACTCATTATTTTCAAACTCACGACCATGATTACTTCTCATTGTTTTAATCATAATTCCACTAAGGTTATCTAAAGACTTGGAATATTTAACAAAGTAAGAACAATCTTCACTTTTGTGAGCTATAAAATATACCCAAGTATACCTAGAATAGTCATCTACTAGAACATAGACATAGTGCATTCCATTTATACGAGAAACTCTAGAAGGTACAAACAAATCCATGTGAACCAACTTGATTGGTTGAGAATTTGACACTTCTTTCTTTGATTTGAAAGAAACGTTATGTTGCTTTCCCTTTTGACAGGGATTGAAAACTTTATCAGCTGGGAACTCAAGTTTTGGTAAGTCTCTAACTAAGTTCTTATTAATAAGTTTTCTATGTGAATGTACAATGTAGTGTCCTAATCTTCTATGCCAAAGACAAGACTCTTTATGAAAATCATTTAAACAAGTAATATTTTTCATAGCTAAAGAATCTAAATCAACAGCATAGACATTTTCATTTCGCATGGCAGAAAATACTAAAGCATTTTTAGAATTTAAAACATTGCAAGAATCATTTTCAAATTTAACATTGAAACCATCACCACATAACTGATAAATACTTAGTAAATTTTATTTAAGTCCATCAACAAATAGATCTTTAGAAATTAATACTGATTCAGTGTTACCAATCTGGCCTAAGCCGATGATTTTCCCTTTAGAATTATCACCAAAAGTGACAAAACCTCCATCAACTCTGACTATACTTTTAAAGCATGAGAAGTCTCCTGACATATGTCTTGAACATCCATTGTCTAAGTACCAAGTCTTCTTACATGAGCTCTTAAAGCAGGTTCCCTACAAAACAGATTTATATAAGAGATCTATCTAAATGCACCAATCATAACATTTACATTAATAAGTGTTCCACATAAATAAATAAAATTTAATTAATAAATATAAGGTATTCCCATGGAATGAAATGGGTTTCATAATAATTTTATAAGACATTAATAAACGGAATATTCTAATGGTATCTCTGATATAATGAGATAAATATATTCGATAAAATAATAATGTAAAAATTTATAAATATCAAGAAGAATTATTTCTTATTCATGTGATCAAATAAAATGATTTTTTTATGTTCCCTTAAAAAGGTGCCATGTTAGTGTGGTTTTTGGGAAGAGTATATATTATTTTATGAGAAAATATGCATAGTTATTTCCCTAAAACCATAAATGAAATAAAATAAAATTTTAGGATAAAATGAATGTGTTTATAATAATTATTTTGTCATGTAATATTTTATGGAGTGTGCATAAAAATGGTAAGAAATAGAAATGATCTCTTAAATCATATTTTATTTTCAAGTTTAATTGATAAGAGAACGTTTTTAAAGCATATATTTCCATTAATAATAGATTAATAGTTATAAATATAACTCTATTGGAAATATTTACATAATGATTTTAAAAAATATGAATAATACAAAAATAAAATTTGGCAATTGGTAATATATTGTTAGAAAAAATAAATATGGAGGTTCATAGAGATCCCTTTATTTAGGTCTAAATGAGTTATGCACACAAATATAATGTATTGGATAAGAAATTTGGAATAAAATATTAATTAATTCATACTCTATTACAAATATATTTTATTTATTATTTATTATTATGTTCATTTATGTCCATTTTGAGGAATTATATAGTTAAATTTTATTTTTCTGAGAGCATTTAGTTCATGGATTCATTTTTATTTTACTTGTATACAGTTTTGATTTTTATATTCAAATGAATAAACTACCTCATATTTATAAATAATGGGTATTAATTTTCATCCATAAGTATTAATTATCTCATATATAATTTTTTCTATCATTGGGATTGGTTCTTTTTTTAAAATTATTGTCATTAATTAATTTTTATTATTTTAAGTCATATTACCAAAAATAACAAACTTGTTCATTTTATTTAATATTGTGACTATATATTAGTATTATAATTTTATATAATTTATAAAACACTAATTATGATATGATTTACTGATATTAATATTTCTATTATATTCATTTATGTTTGTAATGAAAAATGAAAACTCATCGTCCATAGATATTGTTTTCCTCAACAAATTGGATAATGGTTTCAATTCACAGAATAAGAAGAAATTCTAAATTATCTATATAGAATATATTAAATTAAAAATGTAATATTATAGTATATATCTAATATTGTTTTTATTATTATTCAATGGTTGAACGAGGAGTGGAGATGATAGAAAATACATAAAATAAATGAACTAGATTGAGAATATTAACTCTTGAATATCATGTCCTTCATAGACCGCTTAATGATCATGGAATTGGTATTTCATTGAGACTGGTAGGACATGGATGTGGGGAGAGTGAGAAGAATAAGTTTTTGAATTTATTTGTAAACCTTAAAGAATTTTATTCTATAAGGAGACGGGGTAATGAGGTGTGGTATTTTTAACGTGATGAGAGGTTTGTTTCTATTAATATATTTATTTGATATTTATTTTGGCTCTAAAACCTTAATAGAATTCATCATTATGAAAATATAAAATAAAAGCTGAATTTATGTTTCAACTAGTTGGTTCTGACATCATTCATGAAATAAAAATTCATCAACTTGTGTTATAATGTCAAATACCATTAATTACTACATTTAGTTATTCACTAAATATTAACTATATCAGAAAAAATTAAAAACAACACAATGTCCAACTATTGATCTTAATATTTAATGAATGAATTTATTTAAATGGAAATTACATTCACATGTGGTAAATTTAATTTTTTATAACATACATATTTATTTGATATAAATAATATTTTAATATTTTTATTGATTTTGTAACCCATAGAAAAATTAGTTATTGTTTTTTTAAATAATTATATCATTATAATAAAATATAATATTAAATTATAAATTAATTGTTTGTAAATAATATTTATCTTCAATAAATATTTATTTATAAATTTATCAATAAAATATTTACATTTTTTACAAATTAGAAGCACTTATTTATCATTTTTAAAACATTTATTTACATTTTCCATGATATAATTATATCAAATTTTCATTTTTTGTGATAATTAAATACTAGTTTACAGTTTCATTGGTGATTTTACTATTCAAACAATCTAGATACTATTCCCAAAAATCATATAACTATTATAATTTCCATGTTAAAATCCCAACGGTTAAATTCATATTCCAAATATCAAATTTACATGTCCTATATAGGTTTCATAAATCTAATAAATACCAATTTTCATTTAATTTATCATTAATTTATACATTATCTCATGGTTATATATACTTTCATCTTCATATCAAATTTATTTCATTATTAAAATTATGTTTTATTTACACTTCATTATTTGTTAGTGTAGTCATTTAGGTGGATCCAGTAAACACAAAATACCATGATTTTATTCAATAATTTTATATTTATTTTCCCAATATAATATTTGGATGTATTATTGATTTGTTATATTACCTATGTAATATTAATAATTTATTATAATATTTTCTTTATATTTTTTCATTCTCTATGTGACGTTTTTATATTATAATACATGATAAAATAGAAAATGGGAAACTCCATTGATAAAAATATAGGTCATTAATTGGATCCCCCATATAAAATATTACACATGAAATTTATTTTGAAATATTTATTATAAAAAAGAGGGGTTACTTCTCCTTCATTTCTTTTTCAAGCACTCATGTACCCTCCTCATACATATTCTTTCACATTATTACATTTACTATGTGTGTTGCCTTATTGTAAAGAATGATATATCAAAAGTAAAAAATATTCACAAGAAGCTTCATATAAGGGACCTCATTTTCCATAAATACTATCAAGGAATTCAATACATGTGATAGATCTTATATTTATAGTCTCGAGATATATACTAGGAATACATTATATACATGATACATTATCGTATGAAGTGCAAGTGAATATTATATAACTCCGATATGATCAAGAATCTCAAAGTTTCATATGAACATGAAACATAGTATTTAATTAATCTCTATTGATAGTAATCTAATTCACATTGATATATTGTTGAATACCATATCTCTAAACTAAAATTCTAGGTACCATCAAATATTGTATTTATAGCTGCTGTTTAATTTTCAGGATGCTATGATGTATTATTGAATTGTCGCGACCATTTCTATAACTTTTAAAACCAATTTATCTATCTACAAGATTAATTCACCACCATCATCAAATCATAATGGTGTTTTGAATTATATCATATATAGGGATCTATATATATCCATTTATATACATTAGTAAAAATTAATTTTTAGATAATTATAAAAGAGGATGATATTTGTTGAATCCTACTTTCAAGTACATCAAAAAAAATTGTGAACCTATCATCCAATGTATGAATAGTATAGTAAAAATGAACAATAGATTTGGTATGGTAAGAAAAACTGATTTTCAACTCAGTACAGAGGGTATGTTGCAATATATTAAATAAAATATAGATAAATCTTGGGTCTCGATTAGAATAAATGATTAATGTAACTCTTTGTTGCCTCACCACATCTATAATGAATATTTGTGTAGTTTTATCTAGTGATAAGTCATATCTAATTAATATAAAGTTATAATTAGTTATATGTTGATACAAAAACCCCATATTTCATTATTTACACAATATTTCTTGATAATTCCTGTGACAATAACCATAGTGATGTTTTCCCATTTCTATGTAGGTGTGGATAATAGTTTCATCATCCCATTGTTGTTTTTTTACTTTTAACCATCAATTCACGACATACTTGGATCTTAGATGTAAATTCAATGATATTTTTCATCATATTGTCCAACCAATTTTCCTCAAAGAGATCTTGATATATCATTATGCTCCCCGACTGGATGGAGAAGGGTGACATTGTTGAATAATTCAAAATATCCCACTTTATATCATGATTTTATGGTACATATTGATGTTAACCGAATCATATGACTCATTACTCATCAATTTTGAAATCCTTGGAATTCGCATTTATGATATATTTTACCATCTTCAAAATTTCCCCATCATATATTAGATAATCATTTTCATGTCTAAAAATGGGTGGTTGATAATTCACTATAGTATTTAATTATTAAATTCCTTCAATTATGATTTCTATATATATCTTTTAGAAGTCTAAGAATATTAGATCATTTTAAATTATTTTCATTGATATTGGTGAAAGATCATTACTGCATAGACCATCTTCCCCATTATTTTCATTACAAGGATGACAATGGAAGGACCATTAATAATCCATGATGATATGTAACAATTATTATTGGATCATATTATTCTATTTATATGTTAATATATATTTTAGGTTCTTATAAACAGTATTTATCTCACACATATCTCAAAAAATATAATGAAACAAAATTTCCCACATGAATATAACATCCACAAACCCAAAATCATTTCAAATATAATTTTTCTCTTGATCATTTAGTACCATTGATGAATATTCCATAAATTTAGAATTTTTTATAAGTAAACAACCTAATCATTTAATTGATGCATCATAGTATTCCATGGTGTGTTAGAAAATTTTGGGATGTTTATGTAAAAGTGCAGTGAAAAAAAACAATTTCAACCATGATATTCAATCTTCAGATCCACATTTTGAGAAAATAAATATTCACTTTTGTGATCGAACGCATTGTAGGTTTCCTTAATTTGATAATTTACTAAGAATTTATTGGTAATAATCATACTAAACAATGAAACTATATATATAAATTATAGATACATGTTTGGGAAACTACTTAATTAAAATTCAATTAAAAGGGTCCACATATACACCATTGATATTGATAACATTCTCTAATAATGATACATCATCTATAAAAAACTCACATTTATTATAAATTTCAAATAGTATCTCACCTCATATTTTATTTATCATGGTATTCAAATTATATTCTTGTTCCCCATTATTTGTGGAGTATATCAGAATGTCATCAATAATGCCTTACATAAATTCTTCAAGGAAATATCTAATAGATATCTTCATTAAGAAAATGAATGTTTTGTGCAGTAATAATGTGTTATTATCGAATAACTATGAAATAACATTTTCCATACATATCTTGATAAGAATACTTCAGAATATCATCTTTATTCACCATTAATCGGTGATATCCCAGTCAACGGTATACCTTGGTGAAATATATTAACCCATGTAGTTGATAAATCAATTCATTTTCTATGTTTAGGGATACATTATACTTATCATTATTATCATATGTCCTTGATAATAAATTAATAGGCACATTGATCCATCCTTCATATTGATGAAGAGGACCTCTTCACCCAATAGAGAAGCACTTGTGTAATATAAACCCATGTTCAAATTCTACTGTAACTGCATATTCTATTTTTATGAATCAATAATTTCTATAATATAAGAGTTTATTTGATATGGATAGAGATCATGATATATGTACAATTTTTAAATAAACCAATTAATTAGGATGAATACAATGGAATTATTCCAGGAACACCATTGTGTACTCATTCAGAATGGGCATGTCATCACTCATGATCCTCTTCTTTTATGTAATTAGTTGACCTAGATATGATTTCTCATAGACAATAGTATTCATGAATGAGATTAGTATTCCAAAGGATATTGATCATAATCCCAAATTTTTATAGAATGGTTGGATGCCTCATGATATGAAGAGTGATATTGCATTGTTGATTGTTAATGTTTTCTTTATAAAAAATATAGTCACTCATTTCTCAATATTCTATCAAAATACAATAATGGAAGTAAGAAGATGTTTTCTAGGATGTTTAATCCACAAAAATTTACCATGTAGGATTAATATAAATTTGATTCATTAATTTCCCTTAATACCATTCTCATTGATAACTCAAACTCCATATTTATAAGTTCTGTTTGAATAATTCCTCCCACAAAACATAATATGAAAGGATGTGTAAAGTCGTAATACAAATTTCTATTTTCTACACTCGAATTAATAACCATTATTCCTATATATAAATAATTTTAAGGATCAAACATATAAATATTTAAAGCACAAACCATTTTGTGCGTCCTTGAAGGGTGTTTAAATAGATTTAATCTAACTTCCCTTGGATTCTAGAATGTAGCTAGCATAATATACATGTTACTTGTAGATTAAACACAATATTGAATTCTATGTTTTTATCATAAAATCCCATTATTATTTTTCATTAGTGGGATAATTCATATTCATTTAGAAATTCTTATATTCATTCTCATGACATCAACATTTGATAAATCGCATAGTTCCCTTTATAAAGTTCCCATGATGAATCTTCACATGAATTTGAATCACGGGATGCTATTTTTGTTGAGTCAATAAGGTTTTCCTTATGAATTTTCCATTCCTTCTTGTTTTGAAAATCACAAACACCTTATCTTTACGTAAAATTTCTTTTATAAGGAAAATTGCTTTTATAAGAAAAATTGCTTTTATAAGGAAAATTGATTTTATAAGGAAAACTGGTTTTATAAGGAAAATCACTTTTATAAGGAAAATCACTTTTATAAGGAAAATTATCCTTATCATATTTTCATTATCTATATCCATATATTTCTCAAGTATAAGAATCGGATTCATTTCTGTATTCTCAGAATCATTTGAAACATTGATATAAATCATTCTGTTTTTAGGCTCTGAAGTCTGGATACGAACTCTGATAAAGTTCTACTCCAAATTCTGGATACGAACTCTGATAAAGTTCTACTCCGAATTCTAGATACAAATTTTCATGAAGTTCTACATCGAAATCTAATGACGAATCCTGATTACAAATTCTCATTATGAATTCTGATGATGAATTCTCATTCCGAATTCTCATTCCGAATTCACTTACTAAACAGAATCCGATCATCTTTTCTTTATTCACTCCGAATTTATTTAGACTCCGAATATTATTTTTTGTTAGACTCCGAACATTCATTTTTTTTACACTTTTATAATTTTTCTACTTCTTGACATTTTGTTTACACTCCGAACTTTTGAGTTTGACTTAAAACGATGTCGTACATTCTGTTACACTTGTTTTGTTATAAAATGATGTTGTCTATTCTAATATACACTAACCGTTGGTAAAGTTACACCTGTACAGGTCCCTCTGATTTTTAATGAAGATATGACCATTGGAAAGGAGGCCGACCGAACCTATAAATATAAGCTCATTTGAAAGAGCTCGAGACTGATCTTAAACTGATCTTCAACTCATGTGATTACATGATTGAAGTGATTTCTAGAGAGATAGGATCTTATTAACTCTCAAAGATTTGTGAGACTCCGAATGTTGGTGATTACATTTGAGTACTTCTGGGGATAGGAAGACAGAGGTGCCGACTACCTTGATGTTTGAGGGCTTCCTTGCTGAGGAAGACAGAAGTTCCCAATTACCTTGAAGTTGAGGGCTTACAGGGATATCAAGATAGAGATTCCGATCTTTGTATCGAGGGCTTACCCTGGTGTGGGTAAGACAGACTTTCTTAAAAGTATAAATCAAGGGACCTTTATCCAAGTTTGTTGGATACCCTTCTCTTTGGGTTAAAAGACTTATAACTTGTTACTTGTAGTTTTACTACTTGTTTGTTTCCGCTGCATATTGTATTCTAAGGAAAGTATAAATTTCTTATACTTCCTTACTTGTACTATGTTCTATTTATATTCTATATGCTTTAAGGTTGAATCTCATATTGTAATCATTAGTTAAGTTTCAATTTCCGGATCCATATTTCTGGAACATACTTTCGGAATCTCTTTCCAATTTTAAGAAAGTACAAAGGACATGAAATTTATAACTTCATTCCTTATTCGAATCTTTCATTTGGTGTTAGAGGTGATGTGAATTTTCTTAGTTTAACTTTGTTAAACATAGAACTTTCCTTTGTTTACGGAAATTTTTAAAGTATACAATTCACCCCCCCCCCCTCTTGTATATTGAGCATCTACATCATTATTTCGATCCTACAATTGGTATCAGTGGAGGTATCTGAAATACTTGTACTCACATATAAGTTTTTCTTTCTCACTTTATCAATCTGAACATTGTCATTACGAACTTTTTCATTCTGAACTTTGTGATTACGAACTTTTTCTACTAACAAGTTTTTGTGCCGATGGTTATTTTATGTATGTCAGGAATTAATGCTGGTTCCATTGATAATCTAAATCCTAAAAGACCACAAATATTTGATGGTAATGACTATGAGTATTGGAGAGATCGAATGAAGACTTTTGTTATCAATACTGGAGTGTACAACTTTTTCATGCTTACTGGTGATTATAAAATTCATGATAAGGAAGTTAGAACATTCACTAACCACGAAAAGCAAGAGTATCAACTCAATTATAAGGTACGCAATACCTTACTTTGTTCAATGACTAGAAATATATATAGCCAAATTTCTTCTTGTGAAGCAGATAATTGTATCTGGATGAAGTTAGAGGTTACACACTTTGGAACTTCTAAAGTGATTGAGACTAGGAGAGCTATGCTTAGAGCTGAATACCATGGATTCAATTTTCCTTTTGGGGAACCAATTTGTAAAGTTCAACAGAGGTTCATGACTATTGTCAACAGCTTACAGTCTATGGGAGAAAAAGGGTTAAATGATGAAGACCTTGTAGATAAGATAATTGATATTATGCCCAATGAGTGGGAATCCAAAATAACCGCTATAGATGAGAACATGAAGGTCACTCAAATTTCTCTTGATGAGTTATTCAGAACTCTTCTCCAACATGAAACCAGAATAAAGAGAGATTCTGACAATATCAAAAAGAAGAATGGGAATGGTACTGTTGCTTTTACAACAACATCAAATCATATGAAAGCTAAGACTCTTGAGAGAGTAACCAGATCCAAGTCTAAGAAGATGGTTGTCCAATCAGATTCTAGTGAAAGTGAAGTATCATAAAATGAGTTAGCAAATCTTGCTCGAAGGATGAACAAGATAGCTAGCCAAAGAAATTTCAAATATAGGTATAATAAAATGGAAAAGAAAGATATGAACGATGGAGAATTTACTTGTTACGAATGAAAGAAAGCTGGACATATTAGACCAGATTTCCCTTTGCTCAAAAATAAAGAAAGGAAAAAAAGGCATTCAGATAGGAACAGTAAGAATTATTATAAAGCCAAATCTAAGAAAGTTCTGAAATCTAGTGATACCTTGAGTTCTAGTGGTGGTGACTCTTCAGATGAATCTTCTGATTATGAATCTTCAAGACAGAAGAATCTTGTTCTTATATCCAAAATACCTATTGAAAATCATTGCTTTATGGATAAGGTACGAAATGTTGAATCATTGACCAATGTTTCTTTAAATTCTAAAGATATTATGTATTATAACTCTTCCGATGAAGAATCCTCTTCAGATAAAGAAAATACTTCACCAATCTATGAAGAAGTCTCTAGGTTTGCTGAAATTCTTGATATTGAGAACTCTAAACTCAATAAGAAACTAGATAAGGAAAAATTTAGGAATTCTCTTATTACGAAAGAAATATCAGATCTTTCTAAAGATCTTGATAAGAAAAATTATGATTTTGAAAGTATTTCAAAAAAATCTTGAGGAAGTATGTTCTAAGAAGAACAAAATTTCTAAAGAGTTAGAAAAATTAATTTCTATGAAAAGTGTTTTCGAGCCTAGCTCTAGTTCTAAATCTAATGATTTTGAAGATAAAATCTTGGTTATCAAACTCAAGTCCAAAATTTTTTCCTTAATGAAGTGTTTATCCAACTTTACTCATGGTAAAGAAAATTTTGATAAAATGTATTCCCAAATACGACCTTTATGAAATAAATCTGGATTTGGTTATACCCATGAAAAACCAATTTTCAGTAACAATTATTGTGTTCCTCAAAGTGCCCCATTTTGTACTAAGTGTCAATGTGGTGGTCACTGGGAAAATAATTGTTCCTTAAACAATACCGAATCTCTAGGATTTCACAATGCTTATTTCTCTAAGATGTGGGTTCCTAAAATTTTATTGTCTAGAAATCTCGGATCCAAACAAGTTTGGATTCCGAAAGTCTAATTCTTTTCTTAATTTCAGGAAAATAAAAAGAGTACCAACAGAAACACATGGTACATGGATAGTGGATATTCCTGGAACATGACTGGTAACAAAAGATATTTTAAAAAGATTATCAAAATGAAATGAGGAAAGGTAACTTTCGGAGACAATGCTAAGGGAGAAATTGTTGGTATTTCTAATATTGTTCTTCTAGGTAAAACCATAATTTCAAATGTTATTTTTGTTAAGGGTATTAAGCACAACCTCATTAGAATAAGTCAGTTATGTGATGAAGGATATCTTGTGAATTTGAGGAATGATAAGGCTTAGTTCACAATTCCAAAGAAGAATTTATTCTCTCATCCAATAGGCATGAGAATGTTTACACCTTAAATTTAGAAGACCTTAGGAGCCAAGATTTACCTTGCCTAAGTGAAATGAAAGATCATTCCTGGTTATGTCATAGAAGACTAGGTCACTGTAACCAGAGGAACTTATGAAAACTCTCTAAGAAGAAACAAGTTAAGGATCTACTAGAGCGTAGAATTGATTCTTCTAAAGTTTTTGATCCTTGTCAATATGGAAAGAAACATAAATATATTTTTAAATCAATTGGTGAAGTCTCAAAAACTGATGCATTACAGTTAGTTCACATGGATCTTTTTGGTCCAACACAAACTGGAAGTATTGGAGGAAAATACTATGTGTTTTATCTAGTTGATGATTACACTATATTTACATGGGTCTATTTTCTAGCAAAGAAGTCTGAAGATTTTTCTTATTACAAAAATTTTAGAGCTCAAGTTAAAAATGAGAAAAACCTTCCATTCAAAACTATTCATAGTGATCATGGAGGAGAATTTCAAAATTCTGATTTTGAAACTTTTTGTAGTATAAAAGGTATTACTCACAATTTTTCAGCACCTAGAACTCCTCAACAGAATGGTGTAGTTGAAATAAGAAATAGAATTCTTCAAGAGATAACTAGAACCATGTTGAGTGAATATTCTATAGCTAGACATTTCTGGGCTGAAGTTGTAAGTACTGCTTGTTATACTATAAATCGAGTTTTGATTAGACCTTTTCTTAATAAAACACCTTATGAGTTATGTAATGGTAGAAAACCAAGACTATCCTACTTCAAAGTATTAGTTTTGAATACTAAAGATAACATACATAAATTCGCACCAAAATCTGATGAATGAATTTTCATAGGTTATTCCACATCTTCTAAGGCTTATAGAGTTTTTAATAAAAAAACTTGTACTGTTGAAGAAATAGTGCATGTAAAATTTGATGAATCTGATCCTTTTGTTTTAAAACCATCCCAATCCTCATCCTTGGATGTGTTTTCAAAAACTAATTGTAAACTTTTGATAGAAGAAGCTTATGATAAGGATAATTTTCAAGAAGATACTTCTAAAACATTTACCCTAGAATACTTTCTACCCTATGTTGATGAACAGGCTTTTCATAACCCAAATCAGGTGTTTCTTAAGAATCATCCCATTGATAGTGTCATTGGTGATGTAAATCAACCTGTAAGAACTAGAAGTTCCATAAGAAATGAATTAGAACATCTATCATTTCATTCCCAGTTAGAACCAAAAAGCATTGATGAAGCTTTCGGTGATGATGATTGGATCAAAGCTATGCAAGATGAACTAAATGAATTTGAAAGAAATAAAGTCTAGGTCTTGGTTGAAAGACCTTAGGAAACTTCTGTTATTGTAGTAAAGTGGGTTTTTAGGAACAAATGTGATGAAAATGGAGTCATAGTAAGAAATAAATCTAGACTTGTTGCTAAAGGCTATAATCAGCAAGAGGGAATAGACTATGAAGAAACCTATGCTCCGGTAGCTAGACTTGAATCTATTCATATTCTACTTGCCTTTGCAATATTCTTTAATTTTAAACTTTTTCAAATGGATGTAAAATGTTCTTTTCTTAACGGTTATGTCCAAGAGGAAGTTTTTGTTGAACAACCTATTGTCTTTGAAGATAAAATACATCCTGATCATGTTTTTAGACATACCAAAGCCTTGTATGGTCTTCAACAAGCCCCACGAGCATGGTATGATAGACTCACTGGATTTTTGCTTCAAAATAACTATGATAAGGGAAATTCAGATCCAACCCTTTTTACAAAAGATGATAATAAAAATGTTTTGATTGTTCAAATTTATGTTGATGACATCATATTTGGTTCAACTCAGCAATCTTTAATCGACTCTTTTGCAAGTCTAATGAAATATGAGTTTGAAATTAGTATGATGGGTGAGTTAACTTTTTTCCTTGGTTTTCAAATTTCTCAAAAACCAGAAGGAACCTACATATCTCAACATAATTACATTATCGATCTTCTCAAAAAGTATGGTTATGAAAACACTAAGAGTATAAGTACTCCTATTAGTACCTCAAACTCTTTAGATCTTGATGAAGCTGGGAAACTAGTAGATCAAACATCTTTTATAGGTATGATAGGAAGTTTGCTTTACTTAACAGCTAGTCGACCAGACGTAATGTTCTCAGTATGCTTATGTGAAAGATATCAATCCAATCCTATGGAATCTCACTTAAAGGTAGTAAAAAGAATTTTTCGCTACCTTAAGGGAACCATGGATCTAGGATAATTTTATACTTCTGGAAATGATTTTCTTCTATAAATATTTTCTGATACTGGATTTGGTTGATATATAATGGATAGAAAAAGTACATTCGGAACTTGTCATTTCTTAGGATATTCACTAGTTTCTTGGTCCTGAATGAAGCAAAATTCTGTAGCACTTTCCACTACTGAAGCTGAATATGTAGCAGCTGGAAGTTGTTGTGCTCAAGTGTTGTGGATGCAACACACAATCACAGACTATGGCATGAGTTTTACTAAAACTCAAATTTTGTGTGATAACACAAGTGCCATTGCCCTAAGTAAGAACCATTCACATCACCCTCTTGAAAAACACATAGATATTAGACATCACTTTCTTAGGGATCACACACTAAAAGGAGATATTATTCTTCAGTTTATCGGAATGCAAGATCAACTTGTTGATATTTTCACAAAATCTATTCCTTCTGATAGATTTGAATATATTAAACAAAATTTAATAATGATAACTGTTAGGTAATCATTCTTCATTAACTTCTTGTTGAACAATTCTCCAAACATTAATAAACACCTTTTCATAGGGAGAGTACATTTGATTGTTAGAGTAACTAAATTTATTCAAAGTTAGTTTTTCAAACTTTTCGGAACTAAATTTCCGGATTAGGAATTTCCGGAACTGAAATTTTATAGAATGGATATGTTTGTATAGAAGACTTATGGAATGGAAATTTTCATATTGAAAAATTCCAGAATGGAAAATTTCATAATGGTATTTTCATTAGAGATTTTCGTACCGAGTCTTTCATAATGATCATTTCGTTTTCAAACATTTGTAATGAAGTTTTCATGCTAAAAAACATGTAATGAATTTTTGTTTTCTTTGTTAATTATTTTGTAAAGAATTTTTCGAACTATGTCTTTTCGTAATAAAGATTTTTCTTAGTCAATTTTTTTTAGAATGTTACCCATTATGAATAATTCCTCTAACCCAATCTGAAAGTAATGATTTCATTACTCATGTTTTCATAATCATATTTTACTAGCTGGTATTTTCTTATATTTTGTTTTCGGATTATAATTTTCTTAAATCCTTGTTTTAATAAAAACCTCAAAAGGTTAGATTCAAGTTTTCTTGCGGGATTGTTCTCAACCGTCAGATCAGATCAAAGCTTTTTCAACTGTTAGATGGCTTTTGGATGACCAACGGTCAAATTCTTTGCCTATATAAAGGGGACCCCAACACTCGTCCCACATCAGGTTTTCAAGCTCTAGCATCCCGAAGCTTTGCCTCTCTGTTTTAAGGTCGTTCTGATCTTCATCAATCTCCATTCTGAACTTCCCAGAAGTCATCAGATCCGAATGTCTGTGGAAGCAGCTTCTCAAGACATGTCAACCACTAATCTGATTTCCATGTGGTTAGTATATAGAGAAAGGTTGGTTCATCCTGATTTTTTCAATAAATATGATTCTATTATATCCATGAACATAAAGCTTAATGGATGGGAAGATGTTGCTGTGTCTAATCCTGGGAATCAAGATGATGTATTTTCGAAATTTCTTTTTGAGTTCTATGAGATAGTTTCCTTCTTTAAGGAAAATGATAAGGAGAAATTTTCGTTTAAGTCTTATGGAAAGACTTATAAGCTTTCTTATGTCAAGGAAGCTAGCTTGGTAGGGCTGACCTATGAAGGAGAAGCTGATTTTATTACTCATGTGTTTTCGGATTCAAAAGGAAGTTTCAACAAGGAAAAGGATTTGGAGACTCTCGGACTGTCAGATAACAAGGCTCTGAAGATTGCTACTCTGTCTACTAATTTTCGCATTCTAGAATTATGGGAACAAGGATTTATCGTACCGAGAAAGGGTGACAAAGACTGTTTGAAGAAAAGTGAGATCTATATTCTATATTTTATGATAAATCTAAGGAAGTTTAATCTAATGAAACACATTCTTCTTACCATTGATAATGTTAAGAAAGGGAATCTGAGAGCTCATATCATAATGTATCCAGCAATCTTCTCGAAGTTAATAGTTTGGTTCCTTGAGTCTTTCAAGGAGGCTTGCAAGTCTAAGCCAAGAGTTTGAAAAATTATGTTGGTGAGTGATGGTACCCTCAAATGTATGGATGTTTCCTTCGACAAAAAGACTGGTCAGTTCCTTGATTTACAAGCTCAAGAAGAAGCGGTTATGAAAGTTGGTGAACCTGAATCTTTTAAGCCAGTGAAGAAGAGAAAGTTGAAAGAAGTTGAAGTTGAAGTAGAGAATCCTAAATCTAAGGAAGTTCATTCCGCACCTCCAAAAACGAAGTAAAAGAAAGATTACCCTGATTAGGTAGTTGATAAGTGGAGGGAAATAAAAGAGAAGAGAGTGCAAGGGGGGCCTCAGTTTGGCTTGGACCCTGCGGAGGCTAAGGCCTTGAAGGAAAAAATAGCGGATGAGCTAGAAAAACCAGTGAAAGAAAATAAGTTTAAAAAGAAGATGTCTGAATCTGAGGCGGTTCAAACATTTTTAATGTTTAATGAGATGGCCTCTGGAAACATTCCAGTTCCGAGATCATTTTCTGTGGAATCTCTACCTAAAACTCTAGGAAGAAACTATGTCACTCCGGAAGAGGTAGTAGCTATGTATGTTGAGGAAGAAGCAGTTGTTGAAGGAAGGGGTGAGACTGGAAATATATTGAATCAAGTAGACGATTATAAGGGGACACCTTCGGTACATTTGTCGCTCCAAAGTTCAGAAGCTGAGTCCTCTAAGTTAGTCACTCCAGGGAGGGATGAGGAGAAAGGAGAACAAGAAGTAGCTTATCATACAGAGAAAGAACAACTTCTACATGATATTTCCCAAATAGAGAATGTAGAGGATGGTTCTCAAAATGTTTTTGATGATGAAGACAATATTGTTCAAGTGTCTGATAGTGAACAGAAAACCCCGGAGCAGGAATCCATTCCAAAAAAGGACAAGGAAAAGCAACTTGTTGTCGATACCCTGAGCTCAATGGTTGTAAAGAGAAGGGAAGTTGGTGATTCTTCTAAGAAAAAGGATGAGAAATTTGAAGAAGAAAATTCTCCAAGAAATGTCTCGGATTCGGAGTCATCTTCATTGGGGCATGACTTTGTTTTTCAGTCATTAAAGAAGTTTGTGGGTACTATTCCTACTTTCTCAAGTATTGATTCCAGATGCCAAATGCTCCAACATAATTTGAATCAGAAAATAGACTTTTTATACATGGTTATGGACAAATGTGTTGAGATAGAGGCTCAGTTCAGAACTTTTTTTTGTCGGCTATGAAGCCCACAAAAGGTCTTTCAAGAGAATGAATAGTTGGTCGAGGAAAACTGTATAAGAGATGAGGGTCTTTGATGAATTCCAATATAATGTTAAGGATGCTTTTGAGACAGAAGAGAGGAAGATAAATGAACTTACTTCTTCCTTTGAAGAAAAGTTGACAGCTGAGAAGATTTCCCAGATGAAAGAAGACAGAGATCTGTATGGGAGGCTGAATTTTGTTGCTCAAAACTAGAGGAATGAAAGGGATTTTCGGACTGAGATTTAAGAGAAGTTGTTATGACAACAACAAGTTTTAAAAGCTCAAGAAGAAAAGCTTCAAGCCTAGGAAGAAAAGATTGAAGCTCAACGTGCAAGAATAGTTGTGTTAGAGAAGCAAGCCGAAGAAGATCATAAACAATTAAAGAAGATAAAGACTATTCTCAAGGGTCTCATGGCGAAGGAATAAGATCCAAAATAGACAAATCCGGTCTTTTTTTGTATCTTAGCTTCTTTGTTTTTGAACTTTCAAAAATAATGAAGATTTTTCTTGCTCGTCTCTTTTGTTGTTGTTACTAATTTGTTTTAGGTAATTTGTTATATTTTCCATTCCCTAAAATTCTTTTTGAAAATCACAAATGGGGAGAAGGAAAAAAGAATCCTAATAAAGAAAGGAAAAAGAACCCAAACAAAGGGGAAAAGGAAAAAGAACCTTAACAAAGGGGGTGTTTTCCATTAAAGAAGACATTATTATTCTTAATGGAATACCATTCTAGAAATCTAGAATAAGATCCTTAGAGTTTCAAAGCCTAAGGGGGAGTTAGTCGTATTCATCAACATCTATAAGAAAAGGGATATAAGCTTTAATGTTTTCATTTTTTCCTTCTTTCTACTTAGTCTTTCTTTTTCGAAAGGATGTTTGTGCTTTACAAAAAGGGGGAGATTGTTGAGTCAATAACGTTTTCCTTATGACTTTTACATTCCTTCTTATTTTGAAAATCATAAACACCTTATATTTATGGGAAATTGCTTTTATAAGGAAAATTGCTTTTATATGGAAAATTGCTTTTATAAGGAAAATTGATTTTATAAGGAAAATTTCTTTTATAAGTAAAATCGCTTTTATAAGGAAAATCGCTTTTATAAAGAAAATTATCCTTATCATATTTTCATTATCTATATCCATATATTTCCCATGTATAAGAATCAAATTCATTTCTACATTATCATAATTGTTTGATACTTTGATATTAGGCATTCTGTTTTTAGGCTCCGATGTCTAGATACGAACTCTGATAATGTTCTACTCTGAATTCTGGATACGAACATTGATAAAGTTCTACTCCGAATTCTGGATACGAATTCTCATAAAGTTCTACATCGAAATCTAATGAGGAATCTTGATTAAAATCTCTCATTATGAATTCTGATGATGAATTCTCATTCCGAATTCTCATTCCGAATTCACTTACTAAACAGAATTTGATCATATTTTCTTTATTCACTCCAAATTTATTTATACTCCGAATATTATTTTCGGTTAGACTCCAAACGTTCATTTCTCTTAAACTTTTATAATTTTTCTACTCTTATACATTTTGTTTACACTCCAAACCTTCACCCCAAACATTTGAGTTAGACATAAAACGATGTCGTACATTCTGTTACACTTGTTTGTTATAAAACGATGTCGTCTATTCTGTTATAAACATACCATTGGTAAAGTGAAACGTATACAGGTCCCTCCGATTTTTAAGAAATATATGACTGTTGGAAAGGAGTCCGACCAAACCTATAAATAGGAGCTCATTTGAAAGAGATCGAGACTGATCTGAAACTGATATTCAACTCATGTGATTACATTCTTGAAGTGATTTCTAGAGAGAGAGTCTCTTATTAACTCTCAAAGCTTCGTGCGACTCCGAATTTTGGTGATTACATTCGATGAATTCTGGGGATAGGAAGACATAGGTGTCGACTACCATGAAGTTCGAGGGATTCCTTGCTGAGAAAGACAGAGGTTGCCAACTAACTTGATGTTGAGGGCTTGCGGGGATAGAAAGACAGATATTCCGCTCTTTGTATCGAGGTCTTAACCTGGTGTGGGTAAGACAGACTTGTTTGAAAGTATAAATCAAGGGACCTTTATCCAATGTTATTGGATACCCTTGTCTTTGGGTTAAAAGACTTATATCTTGTTTCTTGTAGTTTTACTACTTGTTTGTTTCCACTGCATATTGTATTGTAAGGAAAGTATAACTTTCTTATACTTCCTTACTTGTACTCGGTTCCATTTAGATTCTATATGCTTTAAAGTAGAATCTCATATTGTAATCTTTAGTTATGTTTCAATTTCCGGATCCATATTTCTGGAACCTACTTTCGGAATCTCTTTCTAGTTTTAAGAAAGTTCAAAGGACTTGAAGTTTATAACTTCATTCCTTATTCCAGTCTTTCATTTGGTGTTAGAGATGTTGTGAATTTGCATTGTTTAACATTGTTAAACATAGATCTTTCCTTTGTTTAAGGAAATTTTTAAAGTATACAATTCACCCCCCCCCCCTCTTGTATATTGAGCATCTACATCATTTTTTCGATCCTACAATGTTTACACTCTTTTATGGGATTAATATATTTGTCCAATGATATTGAACTATATTTTGACTTTTTATCTATAATCCCTTGATAACAATAGGTGTCATAAATCTTAATATTTACCTCAAAAATACAACAATCAATATCCTCGTATATTTAAAACACTCTAATTATTGACTATTTCTCTAGAATCCACATTTATTATAACACCCAATGTTTATGGGGAATATTTTTTTGAAAATAATTTATTCTTGTTCATATTTCTCATTTGACGAAACAATGAATATAGATTGTGTTATATTAAAGAGACATGTTATTATTTATTTGTAAGTTATTCCCTATTAATAGTTAATTATAAATTAGCCCAAGATATGTTTTCACAACATGAAGAAATGATGCCGAATCTGTTATACAAACATTGAATTGTCTTGTGTTACACCCAACACTGTGTCTCTACAAATATACACTATTGTTATAATTATTAATGAAATGAGATACTTATAACATAGAAATTTAAATTAATAATATTAATATAAATAACCATTTATTAAATATTATTTATATTGAATTTATTAAAATAAAACATAAGTATGATAAATAGTATCATATTTATAAAGTCTTTATATGTCTGGAAATACTATTTTCCCAATAGAATTTTCTTTATTTACATATGTGAATAATAATAAAATTAATTTTATAATTATATGGAAAGTGAATTTTATAAAATAGGAATCATTTTTACAATTTTAATGTCTAATTTAATATATATATATATATATCATTTGTGATTTTATCCAAGAAACATTATTTTTGGGTGAATAATGAAAAATACTAAATTTCAATTTGAAACGGTTTTTTGTATAAATTATTAAAAGATTTAAATTATATTTAAAATTGGTTTTAATGTCATAATTGAAAAATTATGAATCTATTAATCCAATCTAGTTCATTGGAATAATTTTTATAATGAATTTAGATATAAAATCTTAATAAATGTTTGAAAATTCTCATTTTAAAAATCTAATTTCTCGCAACATCTTCTAGATTAATAATAAAATTAATTTTTTTATGTATATTTATTTCAATTAAAAATAAAGTATAATAATTTTTATTTAAGAATTATAAAAATTATTTTCTAATAATATAATCCTAAATTTTTATAAAAAATATTAATGAATTTGATTAAGATTATTTACAACAATTAAGATAAAATTAAACATAATTAGGGGATAAAATTTAATCATAATGTCCCAAATGACATATAGGAATGTCAAAAACCCCATTGTATGGAAATCATTCTTCCAAAAACCATAAATTATTGAGTTCACTTATTTTTTATGAATATTTTTAGGTTAAAAATGGTATGCCTATCATGTATTCTAAAATTCCAGCTGTGTCCTTTCCCTCCCATATAAAATGACACCATCGATGCCACTTTTAAAAACCATTCAAACCACATAATTTCGTACATTTTCATTTTAATTCACTTACCAAAATCCCTCCCTTACTCCTTGAATCCTACCTTTTTGCATAAATCCATCCATGGAATCCCTTTGGTGCAATCCAAATGGATTTAATCAATGAAGACAAAATATCCTTCCTCAGGATCCAATACTTTATTTTTTTATAAACTACGAAAATTATTCACATTAAATGAATAAATAATAACCATAGAATCCTTACTATAATGATATTTTTTAAGGAAAACAATTACACAAAAATTTAAACACACTTACATCAAATGAGTAATAATCTTACAGTTCTTCTATACAGTTAACTACCACCTCACAAAACAATATTGTATTGTTTTTCCTTCACCGCTACTCATGGTTTATAATTATGATATAAAATTTATTCTTATTTGATAAATATATATGATAATAATTTTTTAGTTATGATTCATAAATTATTACATAACATATATTTTCAAAAATCTATTTTGTGTAAATATGATAATTTCATTCGGGGAAGTGCAGTCTACCACCTCCTCAATGAAAAGTTATTCAATCACACAATACATGAAATGTATTAAGGATGGATTTATTGAATATATATTATTTATATTATGTAATAATTATATATAAATTATATTATATATAAAAATATATATCTTTTACTTTCTTTCCTTAAATATTCCAGTGAAAAATAGAAAAATAATTCATCCATACATACCACCTACCATCACCATGAATAGTCATTAAATTTCACATTTTATATTACATATATTTTTTTAAATAATTATAAAACTAACATAAAATAAATTTATATCTTGTTTTACATTTTCTAATGTATTATATATGTTTGAGGAACTAAAAGATATACAATTAAGTCACATGTAAAAAACGCATATTTTACCTGAAGCAAAACATTAACAAGGAACTATTATTAAGAAGGTAATATAAAGACATAATAAAAACTTATATTATATTTAATATAAATTATGGTTATTTAAATGATTAAAAGTGAAAATATATATATTATAAAGACTTTTTGTATGAGTACAATGACAGTCAAGACATAAGGTTAGTGAAGTTCATATCACTATAATATTTCCATGAGATACAAGCCTTATTCACCACTGATGAATTTTTTTGGTGTGTATACTTCCCATGTGTTTATTCTATAATATTTATATTTAAATTTATGGGTACTTACATATCCATTTTATGATCTTTATTTTATGGGGTTTATGTTTCCTAATTTACTAAATTGTTAATGTAATTTTGTCTCAATATTCATTCTATGAGAAATTTTCTATGTTATGAACCTATATATTTACATGTTGTTTATATACTACATTAGAAAAGTTATATAACAAATATTAATAATTAACAAATATTATAGGCTTCAAGAAAATTTATTTTTTTCATTTTAATATGATTAACTATTTCAAATTAGTAACAATTTACTGCTACAATATCACCATTTATTGACATTATTTATGATTTTGGTCTCATTGATGAAATATTATGATCCATATATCATTAAATTTCATTAATTTTATTACAAAATTATTCTTCATGTTATATCCATCTATTGATGATATTTTTCAACTATACTTACATAATATTATCTCTAAATTGTTTCCAAGAAACACCGACATTACCTCTCTCTTTGGCAGGAAATCTATGTTCCCTGAAACCCATGATTTGTAAAAATTAATCCAAAATTATTAAAAACACACAAATGTTTTTGGAAATTATTTTTTATTAATTTATTACCTTTTGAACTAAATTATTTTTAAACAGTAGTCTTCTTATCATTTATTCAATAGAGGCACATTTGTAGACATTGTACTATTCAAAAAAATTATTGGGACATCTAATTTGCAAACATTAATTATCATTATTCAATCGAAGAGTATTTTTCATGACTAAAGAGTTAATTTTTTAGTGATTCTTTTACCCTAATAATATGTAAAATCTAAATTATTAATTGGTTTATAATTATAGAGGGTTTAATTGTTTTCATAAATGTGTTTTAAATAAATTTCAAAATAACTATTCTATGATTTGAAGAGGTTATTTT
Source organism: Viscum album (assembly GCA_963277665.1). NCBI lineage: Eukaryota > Viridiplantae > Streptophyta > Magnoliopsida > Santalales > Viscaceae > Viscum > Viscum album. The sequence goes on along the minus strand of OY728151.1, from coordinate 83,941,810 downwards.
AACAGAAAATGATTTAATTCATTTTGAAGATTATTTTATAATATTTCAATTTATTTTCAATGAAAACTGTTTTTAAAATATTTTCAATCTTATTTTATGATTTTTAAAAGGAAAAGGTTTTCAAAATTATTTAAAGGATTATTTCTATATATTCAATTTTATTTCAAAAAAATAGGCTTTAAGAATTATATAAAGGTTATTTTATAAGCATTATAGGAAAATAGTTTTGAAAAATTAATTTAGTTCTTTTTTTGTTCAATGTGGTTGTAAAAAAAATTACTTTTAAAATCATCTTTTTTAATCAATAAATGGAAATTATACTAAATAATTATTTTTAAATTAATGTTTCCAAATTATTTTCCATTGAAGATGACATCCATTTAGGTTACTAATGCCTTCTTGGGAAATTATCCAATGGTTCCATTAATATTCAGTCACTGAATTGATTTTGTCTTTCTGTATTGATAATTATGAATCATTTATCTCTTTCAAAGGTTATATGATTAGGAAAACCAGTTCATCATACAAATGTTTCCCATAATAATAACCATATATTTTCGTGGGTTATAATGTGATGAAATTATTTTGGAACCCATTTTCTTTCACAAGTTTCATTATGATTACATTTTTATGACACATGTTTTTTTCATGGGTAATTATTCGATGTTTTTGAAACCCTTTTATTTTTACGTGTCATCATATGACGAATTTTTTATATTAATGATGAACATGTTTGAATTAATTTATTTTGAGATGGGTGGGACTTGTTTCTCCCACTAATGCATTGGGTAAAGATTTATATCTAATGATATAATTATTGAAATCATGTAGGTGATCTTGATTTACTATGGGAAGATATAGAATATTTACCCCTTAAAAATAATGGACTATGATTGGGGATGGGGTGTGTCCCACCTAGTTGGTGTAGTCAATATTAAGATGTAATATGGGGAATCCCAATCAACTATGAGAATATGAGGAAACATGATCAACAGTTGAAATATATAGAAACCTAGGCCATTACATCGAATAGACTCTAAATAGGGATTGTGGTGTGTCCCACCATGTATGTGTATTTCCAATGTGGTGCCCTAATACATTCTAGTTACATGTCTTGAGTTATAGGGAACAATATTACATGTTTTTGTGTATTCCACAATTCTATGTCTAATTACAATGTTATTAATTCATGGAACAAGCTATTATTTTATTTTATTATTCATGTCTTATGAATATCCAATATTTAATCAATTATTTATTATTATGCTATTTTATAAACAATTTATGATCTTAGAGTGTAATGATCACATTATCACCCCTTATATACATGTTATGCTAATGTATTTATTTTATTTACCATTACAAACCATTTCAGATAACCCCTTTATTCTGTATACTTTCCTTATGTTATGAATATATGTGTTTTAGATGTATTACTATGTGGGAGATCTTTATTAGAAATATTTAAGTTCATTTAATGAGTTAGATGATTTCGATTCCACATTCCCAAAGGTTACAAATTATCATTGTCTTTGGGGACCTTTTTTTGTAACTAGTAATGTATTTTTAAATTTAAATATATATAGTATATCTATGGAAGGACACGATTTTTATATTTTTATCATAAAAAAGTTTATGTAAACATTTGGATACTATGGTGATAATATATTAGTGACATTTATATTAATATTTATAATTATTTATCTACTGGTATCTCAAAGGATATGTTTATGGATAATGAAATGTATAATAAAATGTAAATGAATTGTAGTAACTAAGAGAGAAAGTATTTTTCTAAAAATAAAAAATGTATGGATAATACATGTGGGTTTGGTTATAGCATTTTTGTACCTAGGATTTATAATTATAAGACGGTGTGTCAGGATTGACTCAAGAATAACCTGTTTCATTATAATTATCTTTATATCCCACCAATTTTGACACTCCCAATCGATATTAGTTGGTAATACAAAAACTCTTCAGGAACCATCATGAAGGATCTTAAATATTATGTCTATGAAACAAATAGGATAAATCTAAGTGGTAATAGGTTAAATATGTTTTAACAATTTAGACATCCTATAATATATTTTTCATTATTATGTTTTTCCTCACTATAATAATAATGTTTTACGAAATTCATTCTAGTTTTAGATAATGGTTTTTACTAGGAGAATCTGAGTTAATGTTGATATGTGACATAGAGTTTTCTTATGAGCAGTCAAATGGGATGGTCGTGAGAGTGATGGATTATTTGATCATTCCAATTCAATTTTCATGGAACATGATTAATAATTTGTACCTTAACTAACTCATAGAATCACCAAGGATGAGAAGGAATGACTTCGATAAGATTTTGTGTAAGAGATAGCATTGATAAAATAAGATTCAATTCCATTTTGGTCAATAATGTGAGTTGAATAACACAATTGAATTTCTTAGAGGAAAAAAGATGTTTTTATTATATAAAATAAAGTCACAAAGAAACTAAATATAAAATAAATATGAATGATTTATTTAAAAAACTGGATGGGAATATTGGCCTTCCTATGTCATTATCAATTATCAAATTATTTATGTGGTGAATGAATTTTAATTATCAAAATAAATTTCATGAGTGGATTAAACCCAATGAGAATCAATCAAATAGTATGGGTAATGATTATATTAATGATGTTGATGATTCTATAGAAATAATGTTAGAGGAAATAGGTATTATGTAATAAGGTATGATATCATTCTTGTGCTATATGGATGAAGTTGAATAATTGAAGAATTTATGTACTTATATTTATGAATTATGTTCTATGAATGTTTAAATATATAAGGTCTTCCCATTTTATGTTTTTTTCTAATGATTTAATAAATTATATTGAACAATTTAAATGGACTAGAAAAGTGATTTAATGAAAATGTATTATTTTTAGTAATGGATGATAACCCTTAATATGTTCATTACATTATCACTAGGTTGATTAGATAATTCTATTTTGGATATGAATAATATATTGAACAATTATATTTACCATGGAACTATTTATAGACAACTTAATACGTGATTTATGCTATCCTTTATTGAATTCACAACATTTTTTTGATTTATGTAATATATATAGAAGTCTTTGGAATAAAAAAGAATAAATGTTTTTATGACAGTTTATGGCAATTGAGGATACTACCATGTTTCAAGAGAATATACTATATGTATATTAACATGTTTGAAGTGTGAAAACTAAGAGATACATTAAAATTTATTTTGTATCATTATTATGATGATTTTGTGTCATTCTTCCTAATGATTTGGGGTTCCATCATTCCGAGGGGTTATCTTATTAATAATTTTTTCAATGATAAAATTAATATCATTATTATGTTTGTAATATTAATGTATTATCACAACACATGAGGATTTATACATATTGGATAACCTTCTCTGAAAACATTGTTTTTATTGTAAATAATGGGAGATGTGATGAATTATCATATATCTAAGGATCCAAAATTTCATTAGGATTGAAAAATTAACCTTCGTTTTGGAGAAATATATGTATTGGAAATTATTCATGACAAGATCAAAGGATGGTTTTTAAATTGTAAATTATAAATAAATAAAGTATACCCTATCATGAAAATTCATCAACACCAGGGAAATGATGTTGAAATTGAAATGGTTATCCAAGAATATTTTTTTATGATGAATCAAATGGTCACACAGATCATTTAATATTTGTGGATATGTGATTGGTAACACTATACAGACCATCTTCTCAATCACTTTATACCATAACATGATAGTTATATTAATCAATCATGATTAAATTTTCAACTGACACAAATTTCCTCATACGTGCCGATCCTGCTATGAATTACTTTTGGTAGTTGTTATGGTTTCGACTTTACCATTTTAACAGAGGTTTTAGTGTTCATTTTTACAAGGTGGGGTTCTATCAAAGGAAAAAATAATTATTAATCCATTTAAAACATAGATTTATTTCAAAAGATAAATTTATTTTATGGGTTTAAAATATTACTTTTTGAGTTTTTTGAAAAATAATCGCATTAATTTCATGAATTTATAATTTTTCATTTCATGAAAAAATAAATATATATCATGTTATATGAAATCAGCTAGTTACTAGTTCTTTTAATTTTTCACCATGTTAATAATTATTAATATAATACCTCAAGATATTTTTCAGTATACAAAACCTCAAATTGGTTTTCTTTATAAGATACAGAAACTAGGATTATGTTACACAAAACATTTATTTTTTACAAAGAAAATTTGTTTTATTGTAATTAATTATAAGAGATTGTTATAAAATAACCCTTAAACACAATAATATTAATAGAATAAAATGTAAATATTATTTATACTTGTTTTATATAGATAAAACACATGATAATAAAACTTATATTTTTTGTTAAAGACTTTATATGTTTTAAAATACTATTTTCTCAAAAAAATTATTCCTTAATATGTACCATAATAAATTTATTTTAGTTAATTTAAAAATTATAATTTTATAAATAAACATAATTTTATAATTCATAATATTTAAATTATCATACAGTGAATATTTTGTTTTTTTCAGAGAAGAAACATGTTTGGTTGAATAGTGAAAATAATGAATTTTAATTCCATTCAACTTTTATGTATAATTAACTAATATAGTTAAATTATATTATAAAATTATTTTAAAGTCAAAGTAGATCAATTATATATATATTAAAAGAATATTGTTCATTTGATTCATTTTTATATTGAAAATATATAGAGTACATTAATTAATGTTTGAACATTCTCACATTTAAAACCCACCTTATCAGTGTGCTTGCGAGGATAACATTAATCATAATTATTCCACATATTTTTATTTAATTTCAAAAAAATTAAATACTATTTCATACTTGTTATAATTTATATATTCTATTATGATCATGTTACTTTATTTCAAAAAAAATTATGAAAGTGATTATGATTAATTACATTGGTTAATATAAAATTAATCATAACAAGGGAATACATATTAATTTTAATAGATCAAAAGAACTTTAAATTTTATCACTACAAATTTTAATATATATTTCTTCCCTTTACCTTAAAATAATGAGTTTGTATTGGTTTTTATTTGTTTTTATGATAAATCATGTGTACACCAAAATTGTTTTAAAAAATGTAAAGTGCATACTATCCCTCCCATGTAAAAGGACACATTCTACTCCTTTTCACAAACATCAAAATCTACTTTAGATAGTCCAATATATAAATAGTTAACTTGCAAAAATACCTACAGTTTTCCTTGAATCCACTATTAGTGAAAAGGGTCTTCGGGTCGAGGAACATTTCAGAAGCCTTCTTGCAGGACCTCTCAACACAGGCGACGACTTGCCCCTTAACACTGACGGTGTGGAAAACTTCTTATGTTGCATCCCCAACATGATCACAGACTTGAAAAACATATAGTTGGATGCCATCCTAGATGGGAGGGAGATCAAATAGGCTATCCTAGCTCTGAAAATAGAAAGTCCTCCATGCCTCGAAGGGTTCCCTGGTACATTCTATGTATTTTTATGGGATGTTATCAAAGTTAATATTATTGAGGTGGTGTAGGATTATTTTAGAAGAGGCCATCTCCCATGATCATTTTGTGCTTCAATGTTGTTGCAGGTTCCAAAGGTTAAAGTGTCTAATTCTCTGGGGTAGTGTAGACTTATTTGTCTGGGCAACATCTCGTATAATATTTTAGCAGGTATAATAAATAAAAGACTCATCCACCTGCTTCCCCATATAATTTCCAAAGAACAACATGGCTTCATGCAGGGAAAAAATATCTAAAGGGCTATTGGGATTTCAATGGAGATGGTTGATGGCCACAATAGAAAGTTCATCAGTTCTAATATCATGATTAAACTCGATATGGATAAGGCTTATGATAGGATGGGTGGTTGATTCTTCATGGAAGTTATGAAACTATTTGGTTTCATTATTTGGCCGAATGATTTGAACATTAGATGCTTTTCTTGTCCCTGGCTCACTGTGGGGCACATGGGAAAATACTTTGGCTTCTTCAAATCAGTTTTCACACTACGGCAGGGGGACCCTATCTCTCCCAGCTTGTTCATTCTTTCCCAAGACATGCTCTCAAAGAATATCAATAGTGCAATTGCCATCGGACTTATCCTCCCATACATGGACAAATAAGGATCATGTATTATGTCTCATCAGATGTATGCAGACAATATCCTCATCTTCATCAACAGCAGGTCGTGATCGATCAACGGATTCAAACAGATCATGGAATCCAATAGAAGTTGGAGCAGGGAATGTGTGAATCACACTAAAAGCAGTGTTTATTTTCCATGATCCTTCTCCAATTGGCGCAATCATAACATTCAAGAGAGGTTTGGTTGTTCTAGAAAAAACCTCCTGAAGTACTATCTTGGTGTTCCCATTTCTAACGGGAGAATCAAGAAGGTTGAGTTCAAAAACTTAATAAGTAGAATCACGTCCCGTGTCTACAACTGTAAGAACAAGTTTCATTCTTTTGGGGCCAGATCCACACTGACGAATAGCATTTTTACGTCCATTCCTATGCACACCATTTCCGCTATTATCCCTCCGAAAGGGACAATATTACAGATTGGTAAAATCTTGAACTCCTTCATATGGGATAATAGACAAGAGGGAAAATTTCATTGGGCCTCATGGCCTCAGATGGCTAAACCACTTGATGAAGGTGGCATGAACCTTCAGAACGTGATGGAGAACATGCAGGGCATGCACGCCAAAATCGACTAGTACATCATTCATGGGAAGTCATTGGGGGGAATATTACTTCGTGACTGGTATGGGGACAATTGGAACAACTGGGGGAACTATCTCGGAAGTCTCTCGGCTCTTGCCAAATTAATGAGAGAGGCTCTTACGGTGCTCAAGAACAAAGACATATGGGTGATTGGTAGAGGTGACATCTGATACTGGAAAGACAACTGGGTGGGCTGAAAACACAAGTATCTAGGGTGCCCTATGCCAGAGATCACTTTTAACTATGCCATGATTTTTCTGAACATCACATATACAACTTTGGATGCAGAACAAAGGGACCTTTTCAATAAAATTACCCCATCTGATGAGCCGGGCAAGTTTATTTTTACTGACTCTGCATCTGGAAACTTATGCACCTGATCCTTCATTGAATCCATCCACACCAGACATGGAGATGATATATGGTAAAGACTCCTCTGGTGTAAAAATATGCCAACAAAGATAATCAGTTTGGTCTAGCGGGTCCGTAATAGAGTCATCCCGACGTATGCAAACATCCAAAATAAAGGCATTCAGGTTGCCTCCCACTGCTTGTTTTGCACCAACCCAACCTCTAAGTCATCATGTCACCTATTTTTTGTTAGCAAGTGGGATAATTTTTCATGGGACATGGATGGATGACAGATGGGAGTGCAAGGGTATCACAATAGTGAATCTAACTTCTTCTCCTCGTGGTTTTAGTGATCTGAGAACCAACCCCGGACATGAAATATTCATGGCATGGTGTGCGCTTCAATTTTCTGGGTCATTTGGGATATGAGGAACACGGAACATGGAGGTAGTGGTAGGTCTTATATGTTTCACAAATTTCGCTTTCTCACCTTGCCGGAAGAGCTTAGATCTCTTATTTATAGAGGGACGTTGACGATAACTTTTCCCCCAGATGGACCTAGCATAGGACAAGGAAGGTGGGTTAAGTGGAACCCTCTCAGTTTTGGCTTCAAACTCAACGTGGATAGAGCATGTGCTCAAGGGACTATTAGTGGAGTGGGGCTAGTCTGAGACAACAGAGGATCTATGGTAATCATCTTTAGTGCCTATTATGGTTTCAGAACCCCCATTGAAGTTGAATTCAAAGCCCTGCTCAGCGGTCTATCCATCTACCACGATCACCACATCCCATCTTGGTAGTCAAATCCGAATCCCATCTCCCGGTAAACATTCTACACAACACAGTTAGGCCCTAGTGGTACTTATCATACATTATCATGCAATTAAAACTATTTCTGTGCCATGACACGATGATTACTCATTCATAGCAGGAGGGGAACTTTCCTGCCGATTATCTTGCTAGAAAGGGAATCCCAGACAATAATTATATTATCTATGATAGCCTCAGGTATCTTTCTAGTGAATGTAACTTCATTGTAAGCAACGATGCACTAGGATTGCATACCATTAGGCCCTCTTGAATTGGATGGTTCCTCAATAAAAATTCATTTCCAGTCAGTCACTATTAGGTAAAAAATCTTACAATGGTATCCCGTTTGTGAAAACTGAAAGGATTTATAAAAAGAAGATGTAACATATTTTCTCACGCTCCATTCATTTTTTTATCTCACTACTACGTATATTATTAAAATTAAATGGATAAATAATATATTCAATATCCCCAATATTCTGATAATTTTTATGACATGGGTTATACATACAGATGAACACAAATCCATGAAATGAGTTATGATCTTTCTGTTCTAGTATATGGTGAACTACTGCCTCAGGAAATGATGTTGTTTGTTTTTTTATTTTACCACCTATCATGGTTGGAGATTATTTTGGGAACTAAACTTGATGTGTTATAAATGTTTTATATTATTTATTTATGATTCTGTAATTATTATATAACACATACATTCATACATTCCATTTTTTTGAAATAAGATAAATCTATTTAAGGATGTGTGGACTACCAGCTCCTCAAAGCAATGCGATTCATTCACAAACTACATGGAATATATTAAATAAGGTTTTAGAGAAAAAATATAATTTTAATGATTTAATAATAATAATTTAATGGTAATATATATAAACATATGTGTTATTTATTTATTTTATTTCAATAAGACAAAGAAAAATGTAAACAACATTCATTCGTTGATACAGCCTTCCATATCCATGAATGGTGTATTCTATTTCATATTTCAATTTTGTATAAATTATTATAAATAGTTATATAATAAATATGATTTATATTTATATCATGGTTTAAATTATGGAAATCATGACATATCTATGAAGGAAAAATATATAACATGTTAAGAAATGTGAGAAAAAGAATGTAAATATTTCCGAAACTGACACCTTAACATGGAATTTTCAAGATAAGGCTAATATAAACTGATAATAAAATATTATATAGTATTTGATATATAAATATGGCAATGTAAAATATGTATATTAAACTTATATTTATTATATAGTATTTTTTTATGAGTATGAACAGAGTGAAGTCATAATGTAAGATAATTTCATCTCATTTCTTGTTTTTGTGAGATACATGGTTCAATTACCTCTCAATTTTTTTGTGGTGTATATAGATCCCATTGATGAATTATATGGTTCTTATACTATATTTATGTGTATTTACATAACTATTTGTAAATATTTATTTCATTGGGAAATGGTTTCAAATGTTAATGAATCAGAAATGTAATTTTCTCTAATTATTTTTATTTGAGATACTTTCCGTGAAATGAACCTATATTTTCCATCATATTTATATAAATAATTTTAGAATACATATAATGAATCTAATTATTTCCATTTTATGTTATGAATCATGAAATTTTATTATTTCTATTTTTTATGATTCAATGATACCTAATTGGTAATGATTTTAGCAACACTCTCAATATTTATCGATATTATTTATGATTATCCTCCCATTAGTGGAATATAATGATCCATACCTTAATAACTGTAAATAGAGGTCATAAACTCTCTTTATTCATGTTATATCTATTTATTGGTACCATTATTCTACTCTATGTTATATAATATGATCGAACATCTGTTTTTTTTTGAAATTACTAATTTACATCAATCCTTAGTCATAAATCTGTGTTCTTTCAAAACAATTTTTTCTAATAATGTTTACAAATATATTCTAATTTTTTTGTGTGATAATTAATTTAATTTCTTATCCATGTCTTATATTTTTAACTTTTTTTTTGAAAATTAATCTTCTCATCATTTTCCATTCAAGGAACATTTCTAATATATTTTTAGGAAACAAAATAATGGTTAAAATGTATAGATTTACTATCCATCATTATATTTATACCATTGAAGCATATTTTACATTATTATAAAGGCATTTTTATGGAAAATTGTTTCCATATATTTTGGAAATTCACAATTATAAATTTATTTTATCTGAATTTTTTTAAAAAAATATTTACTCGTTAAAAAGGGTTATTAATGACTTAAAAAATATCAATCATTATTTTTTATTTTTTAAAATATACATTTTGAAATGATATTGAAGCTCGTATAATATATTTTGAAACTACTTTCAAGAAAATGAATTAAGAATGATTTAATTATAATTTTATATGTTTTCAAGGGAAAATAATTTCAAATGGATCTAAAGTCTTTATTTGAAAATTTAATATTATTTTATATAAAAAAGTTTTTCCAAATACACTAAAGCTTCATTAAAACGTTTTCATTGGAAGAGGTTTTAAAAATTTATTTTATGACTTTTTTGTATGCTTTAAATGAAATTTTCAATGAAAATGGTATTCATGATTTTTTAAAAAAATATATTTTTATATAATAAGAACAAATATTATCCTCATAAAATGATTCTAAAATGTCATTTCCAAATTATTTCCTCTCGTAGATTAAATTCATTGGTTTTAATCCTAAAATTCTATAAAATGATCAAATTGTTTCAACCATATTAATTCTCTAAATTGGTTATGTTTTGCCAGACTGATGTTTATAAAACCCATTTCTCTATCATGGGATAAATATTTAGGGAAACAGTTCTTATTCAATTAAATTTAGCGTTATTAAACCCACTTAATTTCAAATGTTATTCAATAATAAAATTATTTGAATCCCACCATTGTCTGTAGCATAATATATCATTACATGTTAGTGAAACCAACTTAAATCTCGAGGTTGTGATAAAATTTTTATAATCCCCAACACATTTTATATGTCATGATATAATGAAAATATTATTATCTTATAGAAAATTAATGAATTATTTTATAATGATATTGGACGGAACTATTTCTCCCCATAATTAATTGGTTATATATTTTTACTTCATGTGATAATGATGATTAAAAATATGAACAACATGATTAACTATTTTAAGATGCGTAAACCCAATCCTTACTATGAAAGTACTCCATTTGGGGATGTTGCTGTTTTCCATCCTATAGGTTTATTCACTATCCTGATGAGTTATGGGGAATCATGTCCACTATAAGAAGATAAGTAAACCCTATACAATATGATAAGATGGGTTGAACCGACCCCTTAAATGGAAATGACTCTGAATGGAGAAGGTGGTGTTTCCCACACATTTAGTGTAGTTCACATAATCTACAACAATATATTCCAGTTATTTGTCTTGAATTATAAAAAAATATTACATGTTTATGTTTATGACACAATTCGATGTCTACATAATGTATTTTTATTTGATGGTTTAAGATCATATATCCTTTATGATTCATGTCTTATGGAAAACTGATCTTTATTCCATGATTCATGTTTATTATCCTTTAAATGTGGGGTATGATCTTTGAATGTCATGCACCTAGAATCTTGCCCATATTTTCATGTTTAACATATGACATTTATTTATTTAATGATATTTATCTTTAAATATCCAACCATTCTAATATTTAATGTCCCATGGTTATGATTATATGTTTTGAAGTATATTTACTAATGGGGAAACTATTTTGGGATAAATTAAAGATGTTTCCCTGAGTTGACTATTTTTGTTCCATGTTTCCCAAGGAACTGAACTCAAAAATCCTATAGGTGTCTGTTTTTTTTAATGTTTTATATATTTAGAAATAATTATGTAATAATTATTTATGTTTATAATAGGTTGTCAAATTACATCCTTAAATATGTGGTCCAATATTCTTTCAGTGTTCATTGAAAATATAGAGACATATCATGCATGCATTTTGATGTTTTCCTCATACACACTGATAGACTCATCTGCTATTTTTTAGTATGAGGAACTCCAAAACTATCCTAAGATGACGATTTCAGGGAATATACATACTAAAATAACATTTATTGAATCCATCCCATTCCTTGGTATCAATATCCTCATTATCCATTCTGTTATTTATCTGTTTTCACAAATTACAATATTCCCCATCAAAATGTTAGTTTGAAAGAACACTTTTATTCATATATGACCACTAGAGGATAGAGAATATCTTCTCAATAGTGTTTATCCATTTTTCCATGAGGATGGGATTATAAGATCCACTAGAGTTGAAGGGGTTTGTTCTATAACGTATTCAACCACAACATTATATGTTTTAGTTGATGGAGGTTGTTCCACACAAGTCAAGATATTATTTATAACAATATTAAATTGATTTAGTACATTCAAGAAATTATAAACTCATGTTCCAATCAGTATTGGAATTTTATTAAAGAAATTATCATATTTTCTATAACATTAATTCATCACATGGTTTTTCCTACTTCCTGATATTATATAAGAAAGGAAAAATAATTTTCTGGGAGGGGCGTTGAATATATACTTGATGAGAAAATGAAATGGAAATTGTTAATATATATGGATAAACATATAAATGAAATGTATATCCTAACATATTATTCCATATTTTTCAATATTGGTTTTCAATGGAAATAAAATTGTCCTTATGATCCATACAAAAAATTTCATGTCTTTATACCCTAAATAATACCTAGACTATACTATAATACAAACTATATAGACCTAATAAATTTACACCTAATATTACTAAATTTAAATCACTATTATTAATTAAATAATATCCAAGTATAAAAAATTTGTTACTTTTGGGATACTAGGTTCATTATTAAAAACCATTAAACTATAAAAAAGATATTTATCAAAACTATTAATGAGATCCTAACACCCTATTGTACTTTATAATATCCAAGTATTACATGTGGAATAAAAAACCAAAAGGGATGAGCTAAAAATATCAATAAGGGAGTTATCCATAAAATAAATCATATAAATACTATTATAAGTAGAAACATTATTATATGGAAGGAATATACCTTGACTAAACATATATAGGTACAAACATTATGTTATGTAATCATGGAATTAATGAAAATAAATTAAATTTTCATGAATATATATCATGAAATTTACACATGTTAATCATAACTAACAACAAAATATTACATGATGGAAAGAGCCCCATAATAAAGTAGTCCTACTTCTTAATATGACAAATAACATTCCACGAGGCTATAACATTACCCAATGAATTATTTCACTATCTCTGAACTCCCTTAAAAACATGTTCACGCATATGTCTATTACATGAGGAATTACAATATAATGAATAACCATAAGGGTTAACAATGAAAATAATTGTGTTACATAATCATGTTTTGAGCCATAACCATAGAGTGTATCATAATGGTATCCATTATTCAATGGGTTAAATAAATATTGTAAAATAAAAAATAAAAAATAATAATATATCATTAATAATTATGTACAAATAATATAAAAATATATGAAGTTATTTTTAGGTTTCATATGAAATGTTCTTTGTTAGTTTGGTTATAGGGAAATGAAGGGAGTTTTTAATCAGTAAATAGGAATAGACATGTCTTTAAAACCATAAATGATCTGATATTTTATTTTGAAATAAAATAATACTTTTTAGAAATATTTGGGTGGCCTTAAATATTTTATAGACTGTACATATAAATTTATATGAAACAATTATTTTTCAATTAGTTAGTTATTATTATCATGCAAAATTGAGAAGGGGTCATTTTATAAATATTATTTCAATCATAATAATTGAGTTAATATATATATATAACGTATATACATAATAATGTAAAAATATATCGATAAAACAAATAAATATAATGTGGAAATGGGAAAATAGTGTTACCACAGCAAAATAATGAGGTTTTGAGAGATCCTTTACCTTACATACAAATTTTTTTTGAACCTGATCATAATGAATTGGATTATAAAATTAGATTCAAAAATTAATTAATTAGGAATTCCTTAGAAATATAAATTTTTATAATAATGTATCACCACAACCCTAGTTACTCATAGTTGGTGCATTATTACATAACATTAGAATGATCACAAATGTTCAGGTCTCTAAAGACCGATTAGTTTAGTATCCTTGGAAACACTGGATACATTCATAAAGTTTACATTACATCATAAAGTGAAAACTACAACAATATCTTGTCTCCACACTCATATCCCCTTATATTATCCCTGCAGGTCATTAATAGAATACTTCGTCACATAATGGGAAAAAAACATAGAAAGGGGTGTACTCAAATGCCCAGTAAGGATAACAATATAGTGGAAACATTCATAAATAAGCCTAAACATTTAAGGCAATGTATAACTTAAACAAAACCCTTTTAAACTTGACCTTCAGAATAATATGGAATTGATTAAATTAAATAATGCTATTTTATTATTCACATGGATATTCTACTAGTCGAATAATCACATGAAATATCAATAACCACTTTCATAATGATGGAATGCATAATGCCAGAATATCATAACCACATATTCAAGGCCTTGTGCCAAGACTACAAATAAGATTTTGTCAAGGCCTTGTGCCAAGACACTAGTTTGTCTAATGAGACCAACAGATGCATCGAGGAGCTATAGAGGCCTCCACCTATCACTTATTAAGTCCAATGCATTCCTCATATGAATATGTTTAACATAACATAAACATTCGTATTAAAACTAGCATACGAAATGTCAACACTTTATCTGTAAACCATGAATGGTATAAAAATAAAACATCCACAGTCAAACATATCAAAAAACCTTCAATACAATATAGATGTTTTGTATCATAATAAATAAACTTCAAACAAGCTTAAAATCCATCAAAGGATGTTGAAAAAGATGAAATAAAAACTATTTGAGGGAAATATCTCTTTTTTTAAAATCATATAAAAGTAACATATTTATGAAATATAACATTTACATTGAAAATATTCTTATAAGATTATAAGTAAGGCTTCGAAAATTTTATAATGGCGGAAACTAGCCGCACCCATCGTATAAGTTAAAAAAATACATTTTTACCTTCATTCTGTCGAAAAAGGATAAAAAGGACCTTGTTTTAAAAAAGACAGAAAGATTCCATTATAAACTTCTTATAAAAAGTAAACATGTATATAAATGACTTTAACACATAGTCTGTAAAATAGTAAGAATTATCTGAAATATATTTTTAATAAACATGGATGTGGATGATAAAAAGGTCCCAGTAGATAATTACGTATTATCAACCTCAGATAATGAAGAAATTGTGAAATATACCCTTACCTTGTACTTTTCCTTTGTTGAGGGTAGTTTAACCTCATGTATAATGGTGAAATAATTGGTATTAAATTATACAAGAATCATATACATTAATATGATATCAAATATGATCTTTTAACATTGCATTGTTATTAATATCTTAGTATTATGGTCATTTCGGGTGTTAACTTACTAGTTTCCATTATATGTTTTGCAACATAAGCTATGGTTGATATGTATCGGTTATATATTATTCATATCCAGAATGATATCATGTCCTTAAAAATTATTTTTAATCATTAAATTACAATTAGTCTTGAATGGATATGATGGGGAATGAATCTCATCGCGTTCGTGGAGACGATGGTCTGTACGAACGCACGAGCGACAATATCATTCTTTTGATATAAAAAATAATATATAATTGGATGATATATGATATATAAAGAATCATTATCATGTTATATTTATTATTTACATGAATTACACATCATTATTATACCCATCCAAATAATAATTTATTGAATAATAATTACACCACGACGTGGAGACGGTAAGTCGTGCGTACGCACGTATGGTGACATGTCATTGAAAGGATGGATAGAATAATGAATATGGTTGTACAATATTTATAATAACGTCATAGTATATTTAATATACTGCAGTTATTATTTTATAATGGGAATAGAAAAAAATAAGATGTTTAAGAAGAAAGGAACATGAAAGAGGGTGGTGAAAACATTACCTCTTAATTGGGTTCTTCCATTTTATTTGATCAAAATAGCTCGTTAGGTTGGATTTCTAATCAAACTAATGCCTCTAGGTCAAAGTGAGGGAAGTGGGGAGAATTTTTGGGCAGGGTTTGGCCCAGAAAAAAGTCTTTTAAGTTGTAAATTAGAGAGAATGGGGAGTGCCCTTTTATAAGAGGGGTTAGGGGAACCTTTGGAAAATCTAGAAATATTATTTTACAATAAATTCATATTCTCTTTATAATTACTCCAAAGAAGATTATTTAAAGATTAATGTGGGTATGGGTTGAAATTATTTCAACCAATAGATTTTAGATAGGTTTGGGGCACTATATTAACCTTATAATTTATATTTAACTCTTAGTTAAATAGTTTGACATTTACCATGTCTCTTTGTATTTTTATATTATATAGTTAATAAACATACTATGTAAATCCAAACGACCACCAAGTGGTCCATTAATAATACACATATCATTATATAAGTCCTTTGGATGAACCATAGATTTTTATGAATAGAATATCAATTAATAATATAATATTTGTTTTAAAAACTCTTTTATGTCAATTTTGACACTATTGGGTATTTTGTTTTTGATAATTTCATAAATGCATTATTACTTAGAAAAAATTTTATATAACCAATAATAATATGTCTAATTAACCTAGATATTAGTGTAATTCATATAATGTCTCAAATTTCATTTATTTTGATATTTATAATATCAATTATTATAAAATTTCATTAATTAAGTAATTACTACATCACCATTTTTTCATAAATAATTTAAATTATTTAATGTAAAAAAAATTATAAATAAAATACCATTATGTAAGAAATCTTTTTATCCTTCTAATTAATATTTATAATTGAATTTATCTTATGAATAACCCAGTATTAAAAATTATTTAGTAATTAAACATTGATTTTAACTCTTTTAACTCTTCTTTGAATTAAATAATAATAAATGTCATAATCTAATCCAAGTGGACCTAAATGATAACATTTTATGCCTAAGGTTGTTTTTGGTCGAGATACAAATTTCCAATAGAATTAAGACATGTGATAGGGTAATATTAATATCATTTTTACCCTTAATTACCCTATTTACTTTTAACCGTGGTAAATAAATGTAAAAAAGTTACTATTCACCAAAAAATATTTTTATCTTATTGAACCAAATTTTACTCCTTGATATTAACCATGTCAATCGTATTTTCAAAATTCCACTCACAGAAGCGGTAAAATTATGTTTTATGTGAATTTCCAAAGTCTCCTCGGAGGTGGGTAAAAGACGGTGAAAAGTTCCATAAAATTTTTATATATCTAAAATTATTCTAACCTAACTCCAATGAATTAAATTGAACATATATAAGTAAATGTATCCATTTTTACCTTAATTAAATTTAAATAAAATAATAAATTATTTTAATAAAAATTCTGTTTTAATCTATAACTCCGTGTTTTTTCACTATTCATCAAAAATTGAATGTTCTCATAAAAATACCAAAAATTCACCTTAGGAGAATTTCGATATTCCGAATCCAAAAATGAATTCCATTTTGAAAGATAAAATTTATAAAATTTAAAAAACTGGGTATTATAATTCATAACGGCTACATTGATTAGTTGTGTGTGTGTTAGAACTCGAAGTTGTATACAACACACACTACTGTATTATTCAAAGAGAAGCATACCGTAGAAGATTGGGGTGTTACATTCTCCCCTACATCAAATAATTTCATTCTTGAAATTTGTAGACTACTGCCGCATAAAATGTCTTGGGTGGTTCTTCATCATAATATCCTCATGTTCCCACGTTGCCTCTTCTATCTATAGGTTTCTCCATAGGACTTTTACTAGATGAGCCGTCTGGTTTCATAGAACTTGTTCTGTTTTATCAAGAATCATGAGGGTATCTTCGCAATAAGACATATTAGGTTCAAGTTTTAATTCCTCATAGGTGAGTACATATGTTGGTTCAGGCATGTATTTTCTCACAGTGATACGTGTAACACATCGTAAACATTGGATAGATTTTGCGGCATTGCCAATCGATAAGCTACAGCACCAATTCATTCTAGAATTTCAAAAGGTCCGATGTACCTGGGACTCAATTTACCATTCTTACAGAAACATATAACTCTCTTCCATAGAGATACCTTCAAGAAAACATGATCTCCTACCTGAAATTCCAAATCATTCCTTCGATTATCGGCATAGCTCTTCTACATACTTTGAGCTGTTTTGATGTGGATTTGAATTACCTTCACCTTTTTCACCATTTCCTCCACCAATTCTGGGCCTATGAGTTTTCTTTCACCAATTTTATCCCTATAGGTTGGTTTGTGACATCTCTTTCCATACAATGCTTCACATAGTGCCATCTGAATACTTGAATGGAATCTAATGTTATAGGAAAATTCCACCAGAGGTAAATATTGATCACACATACCCAGAATGTCAAGTGAGAATGATCTCAACATGTCTTATAAGATTTCAATAGTTCGTTCTGATAGTCCATATGTTTGAGGGTGGTAGGTAGTGCTCAAACAAAGTTCGGTATCGAAGGCCTTCTAAAGACTCTTCCAGAATCTTGAAGTAAAACGGGGATCAAAATCAGAAACAATCAATTGGGGTACTCCATGAAGTCTCACAACTTCATTAATATATAGTCTTTCTAGAAGTTTTAGTGGTTGATCTTCTCTAATAGCAAGAAAATGTGTTGACATGGTAAGACGATCAACAATAACCCATATTGCACTGTTCCTTCTAGGAGTCTTTGTTAATCCCTTGACAAAGTCCATCGTGATATTATCCCATTTCCACTCCGGTATGGGAAGAGGTTGCATGACTCCTCCAGGATGTTTCCCTCTAGCATTCACTTGTTGACAAACCATACATCTTGACACAAAATCAGAAATCTCCCTCTTCATGTTTTCCCACCAAAAATGTTCCGTCAAATCTCTATACATTTTGGTGCTCCTAGGGTGTATAGAGAAATTAGAACTATGAGAATCATCTAATAATTCCCTTTTCAGATCAGGTATATCGAGAACACAAAGCCTCTTCCCAAATTTCAAAATTCCTTCTTCAGACACAATGTCTCTCAATCTCCCATCATTCACAGCTTTAATCTTCTTTTAAAATTCATCATCATCGGTCTGAGAACTCCTAATCCTTTCAATTATAGATTTTTTGGAAACGTTTTGAAAAATCATTTATGTTTCACCTTCCATGGTGATTACCATATCCATCTTTACTAAATCCATGCAAATAGGATCCCAATCAACTCTCATCATGTTCAAAACATTATGATCCTTTCTTCTCAAAGCATATGCCACCTTATATGCCTTCCCCAGGTGGTAGTGTATCGTGCAATCATAATCCTTGAGTATTTCAAGCCATCACCTTTGCCTAATGTTGAGTTATTTTTTCGCGAAAATTTACTTTAACCTCTCTTGATTGGTATATTTCTCATATTTTTCACCATAGAGATAATATCTCCATATCTTCGAAGCAATTAATACAGTAGCTAACTCAAGATAATGAGTAGGATAGTGTTTCTGATGAATTTTCAGTTGTCTTGATTCATGGGAAATAACTCTACCATTCTGCATAAGGACACAACTAAGTCCTTTCTTTGATGCATTACTATAAATAATGAACCCATTATTCCCTGATGGTAGAGTCTATATAGAAGAATTTACTAATTGTATCTTAAGTTCTTCAAAACATTCATCAAACTATTTTGTCCAAACCAATTTAACCCTTTACATGTGAGCTTCATTAATGGGTTATCAAATTAGGAAAAGTTCTGGACAAAACATCGATAATAACCTGCTAAACCAATAAAACTGCATACCTTAGTTATACACATCGATGCTGGAAATTCAGGGATTGCCTTGGTCTTAGAAGGAAAAATAGAGAATCTATCTTTATAGATAATAATTCCAATAAAAGAAATCTCATCAAGCCAAAATTCACACTCTTTAAACTTACCATATAAGTCATGTTTTCTTAGAGTCTTCAGGATAATGCACAATTGATTTTCATGATCTTTTTATATTTTGGAATATACCACAATATCATTAATAAATACCACCACAAAATCATTGAGATATTCCTTCAAAACTCTATTCATTAGATCCATGAATACAAAGGGTGCATTAGTCAATCCAAAAGGAATTACTGTAAACTCGTAATGCCCATACCTGGTTCGAAATTTTGTCTTCGGCATGTCTTCCTTCTTCGCACACAACTGATGGTATCAAGATCGAAGGAAAATCATTGAAAAGTAATGATCACCGTGTAGTTAGTCAAATAAATCATCAATGTGAGGTAGGGGATACTTTTTCTTTATTGTTATAGCATTGATTTCTCAGTAGTCGATACATAACCTCATAGATACACCTTTCTTCTTAAAAAAAGGATAGGGGATCCCCATGGAGAAAGACTAGGGAGAATAAATCACTTATTACTCAATTCCTCTTGTTGTATCTTTAGATAAACTAATTCTACAGTAGCCATTATATAATGGCTCTTTGATACAGGCCTTGAACCAGTAATTAAATCAATAGAAAACTCAATTTATCGTTCTGGCGGATTTCTGGGTAAATCTTCTAGAAACACATCAACATATTCTCACACAATTGGTACATCCTCTATTTGAACATTCCTTTCCTCACCAATAGTCATTTCATTCAATTCCTCCCCAATAATTGAATTTAGTTGGTCTATTGGGGGTGGATCCAGGTAAGAATTATGTGGTGGTGATTCCGCTCTAAAGATACAGTGTTTCTTATCATCATCTTCAATAATTGTAACCTCCTTCTTCTTACAATAAATTTTAGCATCATGGACCGAATGCCAATACATACTGAGGATTATATAAAATTCAATCATAGTCATGACGATGAAATCTGCAGATAAAGAACATTTATGTGCTCTAAAGGGGACTAATTCACAAAAATTTGTTGCAATGATACTTCCAAAAGGAGTTTTTATTGAAAACTCCCTTGTTAAATAAAATTGGAAATATCTAATTTTATTAGAAAAATGAGATGATATGAAACAATGCAATGATCCAGAATCAAATAATGCATTTGCTAAACTTGAGAAAACCATTAAACTACATTCCACCGTGTCTTTCGGATCTTCAACCTCAGCAGTAGTGATAGCATAAGGTTTGCATTGATCCCTTGGTATTTTATGAAGTAATTTTCCCTGACGCTTAGGACATTCATTTCATAATGTCCCATCTCCCTGTAGTTGTAGCATTGAACATCGGTAGCATCTTTCATCCCCATGCAATCTCGAGCTTGATGGAATTTTTCACCACACTTGTAACAGACTCTCATTCATTTTAAGCAAGTATCGGGGTGTTTCTTCCCACATTTATTGTAGGTTGGATATTCAACTTTTCCCTTATTCCCCGTATTTCCATTTCCATAGTGATCGGCAGATCTCTTATTCTCTTTCTTTGCTCTAAAGTCGTATGACTTAGAGAATTCATTTTCTGTCTTGATAGCACATGAGTTAATATCTTCGTACGATGAGAAGGATTTTGAGACTAATGCTCAATGGAGAAATGGTATTAACCCATCAAATAAAGGATCAATCTTACTCCTTGGGTTACGTATATAATATGCTGCAAGCCTCTCTAAACTTGTAAAGTTAGCCTCATACTTTGCGACATTCTCATCCTCCTTTTGTCTCAGACTCAGAAATTGACTTTCCATATCTGATCAATGGTCACAAGGAAAGTTTTTTTCTATGAAAATATCTTTTAACTCCCTCCATTCCATTTTTGATACTTCATCATCTTCATTTGTGTTTTGAATCAATGACCACCATTGATCAACATCTCCAGTGAGGTGGTAAACTACCATGATAAATTTTTCCATTTCATTACTCCCCAAAGCCAAAAATATTTTCACTAGGGTACTTATCCATTTCTCAACTACCAATGGATTACACTACTATAAATATTTCCATTAGCGACCGCCATTGGCGGTCGCTATTCTAAAGAAAACATTTTAAAATTTTTTTTATTGAATTGAATATAAATATATATATATATATATGTGTGTAAAAATATTCATATATATGCTATTAAATACAATATTTTAAATATATATATATATATATATATAATATATTTAAATGTTTTATTTTATATATTTAATATATATTTAATATATATATAATATCAAATCATTGTGCTATAATAATTTAAAAACTTCGATTCAAGAAATAATCTCATTTCAGGTCGTTCGGAGCACGTTTGCTCCGAATGGGACCGCCGCACGCCGTTTGGGTGTTTAACGGCGCCGGAAACGCGTTTCCGGACGCCGCGGTCACACGGCACCTTCCGAATGAGGTGCCGTCTGGTCCGACCATTTTCACAATTCACGCCTCAGATGTTGTCGTACGGTTTCGTGGCATTCGGAGGTCGTTCGGGTGGTTTTGACCCCCCAACGCGCCATTTCAGCGCGCACACGCGATGCTGAAAACGACACAATCGGACGTGCCCGCGCGCACCGCACGTCCGATGGACGTGAGGCCTCCTTCTGCATCTCAGGAATAATATTTCTGTCCTTCCCGTGCGGTTTCAGGTCGTTCGGAGCACGTTTGCTCCGAATCCGACCGCCGCACGCCGTTTTGGTGTTTAACGACGCCGGAAACGCGTTTCCGGCCCGCCGCGGTCACACGGCACCTCCGAATGAGGTGCCGTCTGGCCGACCATTTCACAATTCACGGCCAGGATGTTGTCGTACGGTTTCGTGGCATTCGGAGGTCGTTCGGGTGGTTTTGACCCCCCCCAACGCGCCATTTCAGCGCGCGACGCGCTGCTGAAAACGACACAATCGGACGTGCCGCGCGCACCGCACGTCCGATGGACGTGCGGCTCTCCTCTTTCATCTCAGGAATAATATTTCCATCGTTCCCCGTGCGGTTTCAGGTCGTTCGGACCACGTTTGCTCCGAATCGGACCGCCGCACGCCGTTTTGGTGTTTAACGGCGCCGGAAACGCGTTTCCGGCCGCCGCGGTCACACGGCACCTCCGAATGAGGTGCCGTCTGGCCGACCATTTCACAATTCACGCCCCGGATGTTTTCGTACGGTTTCGTGGCATTCAGAGGTCGTTCGGGTGGTTTTGACCCCCCAACGCGCCATTTCAGCGCGCGCCGCGCTACTGAAAACGACACAATCGGACGTGCCGCGCGCACCGCACGTCCGATTGACGTGCGACCTCCTTCTGCATCTCAGGAATAATATTTCTATCGTTCCCGTGCGGTTTCAGGTCGTTCGGAGCACGTTTGCTCCGAATCGGACCGCCGCACGCCGTTTTGGTGTTTAACGGCGCCAGAAACGCGTTTCCGGACGCCGCGGTCACATGGCACCTTCCGAATGAGGTTCCGTCTAGCCGACCATTTCACAATTCACGCCCCGGATGTTGTCGTACGGTTTCGTGGCATTCGGAGGTCGTTCGGGTGGTTTTTGACCCCCCAACGCGCCATTTAAGCGCGCGCCGCGCTGCTGAAAACGACACAATCGGACGTGCCGCGCGCGCCGCACGTCCGATGGACGTGCGGCCTCCTCCTACATCTCAGGAATAATATTCTATCGTTCCCGTGCGGGTTCAGGTCGTTCGGAGCACGTTTGCTCCGAATCGGACCGCCGCACGCCGTTTTGGTGTTTAACGGCGCCAGAAACGCGTTTCCGGCCGCCACGGTCACACGGCACCTCCGATTGAGGTGCCGTCTGGCCGACCATTTCACAATTCACGCCCCGAATGTTGTCGTACGGTTTCGTGGCATTCGGAGGTCGTTCGGGTGGTTTTGACCCCCCAACGCGCCATTTCAGCGCGCGCCGCGCTGCTGAAAATGACACAATCAGACGTGCCGCGCGCACCGCACGTCCGATGGACGTTCGGCCCTCCTCCTGCATCTCAGGAATAATATTTCTATCGTTCCTGTGCGGTTTCAGGTCGTTTCGGAGCACGTTTGCTCCGAATCGGACCGCCGAACGCCGTTTTGGTGTTTAACGGCGCCGGAAACGCGTTTCCGGCCGCCGCGGTCACACGGCACATCCGAATGAGGTGCCGTCTGGCCGACCCTTTTCACAATTCACGCCCCGGATGTTTTCGTACGGTTTCGTGGCATTCGGAGGTCGTTCGGGTGGTTTTAACCCCCCAACGCGCCATTTCAGCGCGCGCCGCGCTGCTGCAAACGACACAATCGGACGTGCCACGCGCACCGCACGTCCGATGGACGTGCGGCCTCCTTTTGCATCTCAGGAATAATATTTCTATCGTTCCCGTGCGGTTTCAGGTCGTTCGGAGCACTTTTGCTCCGAATCGGACCGCCGCACGCCGTTTTGGTGTTTAACGGCGCCGGAAACGCGTTTCCGGCCGCCACGGTCACACGGAACCTCCGAATGAGGTGCCGTCTGGCCGACCCATTTCACAATTCACGCCCCGGATGGTGTCGTACGGTTTCGTGGCATTCGGAGGTCGTTCGGGTGGTTTTGACCCCCCAACGCGCCATTTCAGCGCAGCGCACGCGCTGCTGAAAACGACACAATCGGACGTGTCGCGCGCACCGCACGTCCGATGGACATGCGGCCCTCCTCCTGCATCTCAGGAATAATATTTCTATCGTTCCGTGCGGTTTCAGGTCGTTCGGAGCACGTTTGCTCCGAATCGGACCGCCGCACGCCGTTTTGGTGTTTAACGGCGCCGGAAAACGCGTTTCCGGCCACCGCGGTCACATGGCACCTCCGAATGAGGTGCCGTTCTGGCCGACCATTTCACAATTCACCGCCCCGGATGTTGTCGTACGGTTTCGTGGAATTCAGAGGTCGTTCGGGTGGTTTTGACCCCCCAACGCGCCATTTCAGTGCGCGCCGCGCTGCTGAAAACGACACAATCGGACGTGTCGCGCGCACCGCACGTCCGATGGACGTACGGCCTCCTCCTGCATCTCAGGAATAATATTTATATCGTTCCCGTGCGGTTTCAGGTCGTTCGGAGCACGTTTTCTCAGAATCGGACCGCCGCACGCCGTTTTGGTGTTTAACGGCGCCGGAAACGCGTTTCCGGCCGCCGCAGTCACACGACACCTTCCGAATGAGGTGTCGTCTGGCCGAACATTTCACAATTCACGCCCCGGATGTTGTCGTACGGTTTTGTGGCATTCGGAGGTCGTTCGGGTGGTTTTGACCCCCCAACGCGCCATTTCAGCGCGCGCCGCGCTGCTGAAAACGACACAATCGGACGTGCCGCGCGCAACCGCACGTCCCGATGGACGTGCGGCCTCCTTCTGCATCTCAGGAATAATATTTCTATCGTTCTCGTGCAGTTTCAGGTCGTTCGGAGCACGTTTGCTCCGAATCGGACCGCCGCACGCCGTTTTGGTGTTTAACGGCGCCGGAAACGCGTTTCCGGCCGCCGCGGTCACACGGCACCTCCGAATGAGGTTCCGTCTGGCCGACCATTTCACAATTCACGCCCCAGATGTTGTCGTACGGTTTCGTGGCATTCGGAGGTCGTTCGGGTGGTTTTGACCCCCCAACGCGCCATTTCAGCGCGCGCCGCGCTGCTTAAAACGACACAATCGGACGTGCCGCGCGCACCGCACGTCCGATGGACGTATGGCCTCCTCCTGCATCTCAGGAATAATATTTCTATTGTTCCCGTGCGGTTTCAGGTCGTTCGGAGCACGTTTGCTCCGAATCGGACCGTCGCACACCGTTTTGGTGTTTAACGGCGCCGGAAACGCGTTTCCGGACGCCGCGGTCACACGACACCTCCGAATGAGGTTCCTTCTGGCCGACCATTTCACAATTCACGCCCCGGATGTTGTCGTATGGTTTCGTGGCATTCGGAGGTCGTTCGGGTGGTTTTGACCCCCCCAACGCGCCATTTCATCGCGCGCCCGCGCTGCTGAAAACGACACAATCGGACGTGTCGCACGCACCGCACGTCCGATGGACGTGCGGCCTCCTCCTGCATCTCAGGAATAATATTTCTATCGTTCTCGTGCGGTTTCAGGTCGTTCGGAGCACGTTTGCTCCGAATCGGACCGCCGCACGCCGTTTTGGTGTTTAACGGCGCCTAAAACGCGTTTCCCGGCCGCCGCGGTCACACGACACCTCTGAATGAGGTGCCGTCTGGCCGACCATTTCACAATTCATGCCCCGGATGTTTTCGTACGGTTTCGTGGCATTCGGAGGTCGTTCGGGTGGTTTTGACCCCCCAACGCGCCATTTCAGCGCGCGCCGCGCTGCTGAAAACGACACAATCGGACGTGCCGCGCGCACCGCACGTCCGATGGACGTGCGGCCCTCCTCCTGCATCTCAGGAATAATATTTCTATCGTTCCCATGCGGTTTCAGGTCGTTCGGAGCACGTTTGCTCCGAATCGGACCGCCGCACGCCGTTTTGGTGTTTAACGGCGCCGGAAACGCGTTTTCGGCACGGCACCTCATAATGAGGTGCCGTCTAGCCGACCATTTCACAATTTACGCCCCGGATGTTGTCGTACGGTTTCGTGGCATTCTGAGGTCGTTCGGGTGTTTTGACCCCCCAACGCGCCATTTCAGCGCGCGCCGCGCTGCTGAAAACGACACAATCGGACGTGCCGCGCGCACCGCACGTCCGATGGACGTTCAGGCCTCCTCCTGCATCTCAGGAATAATATTTCTATCGTTCCCGTGCGGTTTCAGGTCGTTCGGAGCACGTTTTCCTCCGAATCGGACCGCCGCACGCCGTTTTGGTGTTTAACGGCGCCGGAAACGTTTTTCCGGCCACCACGGTCACACGACACCTACGAATGAGGTTCCGTCTAGCCGACCATTTCACAATTCACGCCCCGGATGTTGTCGTACGGTTTCGTGGCATTCGGAGGTCGTTCGGGTGGTTTTGACCCCCCAACGCGCCATTTCAGCGCGCGCCGCGCTGCTGAAAACGACACAATCGGACGTGCCACGCGCACCGCACGTCCGATTGACGTGCGGCCTCCTCCTGCATCTCAGGAATAATATTTCTATCGTTCCGTGCGGTTTCAGGTCGTTCGGAGCAACGTTTGCTCCGAATCGGACCGCTGCACGCAGTTTTGGTGTTTAACGGCGCCGGAAACGCGTTCCGGCCGTCGCGGTCACACGGCACCTCCGAATGAGGTGCCGTCTGGCCGACCATTTCACAATTCACGCCCCAATGTTGTCGTACGGTTTCGTGGCATTCGGAGGTCGTTCGGGTGGTTTTGACCCCCCAACGCGCCATTTCAGCGCGCGCCGCGCTGCTGAAAACGACACAATCGGGGGGCTGTACGGGGGTGCGGGGAGCTGTACGGGGGTGGCGGGGGGCTGTACGGGGGTGCGGGGGGCTGTACGGGGTTGCGGGGGGGGGGGGGGGGTGGGGGGGGGGGCTGTACGGGGGTGCGGGGGGCTGTACGGGGGTGCGGGGGGGGGGGGGCTGTACGGGGGTGCGGGGGGGCTGTACGGGGGTGCGGGGGGCTGTACGGGGGTGGCGGGGGCCTGTACGGGGGTGGCGGGGGGCTGTACGGGGGTGCGGGGGGCTGTACGGGGGTGCGGGGGGGTGTACGGGGGTGCGGGGGGCTCTCTGGGGGGTGGCGGGGGGCAGTACGGGGGTGGCGGGGGACTGTACGTGGGTGGCGGGGGGTTGTACGGGGGTGCGGGGGGGGCTGTACGGGGGTGCGGGGGGCTGTACGGGGGTGGCGGGGGCCTGTACGGGGGTGGCGGGGGGCAGTACGGGGGTGCGGGGGGGGGGGGGGGGGCTGTACGGGGGTGTGGGGGGGGGCTGTACGGGGGTGCGGGCGGCTGTACGGGGGTGGGGGGGGGGGGGGGGGGGGGTTGTACGGGGGTGCGGGGGGCTGTACGGGGGTGGCGGGGGGGGCTGTACGGGGGTGGCGGGGGGCAGTACGGGGGTGCGGGGGGGTTGTACGGGGGTGCGGGGGGGCTGTACGGGGGTGCGGGGGGGCTGTACGGGGGTGCGGGGGGCTGTACGGGGGTGCGGGGGGGGGGGCTGTACGGGGGTGCGGGGGGCTGTACGGGGGTGCGGGGGGGCTCTCCGGGGGTGCAAAGGCCATCCCATTGATTACAAAAGTGAAAAATAAAAGTGATAATATCTAATTAATTACATATTTCTTTTATCGATACCATACTGAAATTTATAAAAAATATATTGGATAATACATAATCTATAATATCAGATTTATTGATCTGTTGGAATTAGTTCGACTTTTTCAAATGTAGAATCATTCAAAATTATCTGATCAAAAACTCAATATGTGTATAAAATATTTAAAAGACCACCATGGATGGTAATAATGCATTACTTAAATGAATAAATACAGTACATCAATGTCAACCCTACCAGTACAAACAAAATACATATCTCGTGAATATATGGTGCGTCACGCGTTGCCATCACTGCTACCGTCCTTCTGGTGGGCCAGGTGCCTACAACAAATAAACATTATAAATATTTTAATAACAAAAATAATTTAAATTAAATAAATAAATACAGTATATACCTACTTCGTATGATCCCCTGTACCATCAGCTCGACGCACATATTCCCGCAGTGCTCTAACCTCAGCTGTCAATTGCGCATTTGTCTCCTCGGAAGCGCGCAGCCGTGCCTCAAAATCTGACATCTGCTGTGTCATATGAGCAACAGCAGGACCGACAACCGCAGCGCGTGACACTACAGAACGAGGAATCCCTGCTCCATAGGTCAAACTATAGCCATGCCCGTCCCGACCAATAATGCGATGAAAGATCTCATCCCGTCGCATGGGAAGCTGTCGCTGGTCCTCTGGCAGATGTTCTAACTCATCTTCAAATTGATCCTGTGAAATATTTAAAGATATATAAATATATATATGTTAATATATAGATTTATGTAATTATTGGTAAGTACAGACACTTACTATCAATGCTGCAACCTCTGGATCATTGCGATCACGAGTCCTTATCCACACCGACATTTTATCATTTGCTGCACCTTGCCCTCGCAACTGTATATTAAAAGAATATAAACACAAAACCATATTAATTAATAAATTAAAAAATGAATAATATATACCTCATGTCGGATCTGAGACACGTGACGAGTCCTGAGCCTGTGAGCTGGTCCCTGCAACGCTCGATTCTCCAAATGGCGTGTTGACACCTCCTACATTCAATTCATTCAAATTTCAAACAAATCACATATTCTTGAAAATATATATACAGCAAAATAATTAATATACAAACCGCAACACCCTCAGTAGACCAATATGCAACCAAGTCACGCCACTGATCCGGGAGGACACCTCTCGGGACTTTTTCCAAAATGTCAAGGGCACCCACATTTGGTACGTAGTGGTCCCTCTTCACTTTGCCTTTATAATATTTCCATAGCTTACGGCATTTGCTCATACACACGGGCCGAAACTCTTCAGGGCATACTTTCAAATTTTGCTATAATGAAAATAATCAAACATATTAGTATTATTTATAAATAGAAAATAAAGTAAAATTATTTTCTTACCTGAACCTCCCTCCATAGACGATCTAATGTGTCCTGGGGGATAGAAGCCCAATCACGCGTGGTCAATGGAAATCGATGTGGGTCACGTATGATATGACCCAGCTGATGAATAAATGTCGGGGCATTCGGTCCCACGGGATGAAATACCTCATCAAATGAAACATCTGTAGTCGTGTCGGAATTCCATGATAATATGCCACGACCAGGGCCTCTCCTGCGAGAGGAAGAAGCAGCCGAGTCTGATCATGTTGAAAACAATTTTATATATAAATTGACAAATGTTATATATATATATATATGTCAATTATATAAAAATTATAGACAATGACATTCAAACATACCTCGACCCTGAGACGTAGATGCCTCAGATGGATGATGTGGATTTTCTGCCTCTTCCCCTGACATGTCTGCAGTCATACAAAATATCAGTAATGATTCCAAAGTGTTTAAAAGATAAATTGGATTGTTCTTAATAAATCAAACTTGTACAACTGTTAATCAAACAAAAAATGGATTGAATAATTATTTGTGAATGAATTTTAAAAAATCAGAAAGTTAATCAACCTAAATATTTATGACTGAATTAACTTACAAAAGTGAGGATTAAAACTTATAAGGATTTATAAAATGATTAGATAATTTATGATATCCTAGGACATTCTACTGAATAGCGGGAAAACAATTATACCTTTCATTAAGCATGCAAATCGACCGTTTCTCCTTCAACAGCCGCTCTGACCCAATAAATATCTTCTTCACGTTGAACTACGGTATGTTGATCAAGTTGTTGGTAAACAAACGGAACAGTCTCGGGTTCATCTTCTTCAAATAAAAACACTCCTCGTCGATACATTTTGACAACAACATGCCAACTTGGATCCGAAGGCAAAGTAACGAAGAATACTTGTTCCGCTTGTGATGTCAAAATGAAAGGTTCATTCTCAACTCGTTCATTATTTCTGTATAACATATAGTTAAAATTCACCAATGAAAACTGATATTGATCGACTTTACATCCACGCACTGGATCAACCCAATTACACTTTAACAATATGTACTTCAAACCGTGTGTGTATACAACTTCAATGATGTCTATCAATTGACCATAGTAATAACCAGAATCGACAAAGGGACAACCGATGCCACTGTTTTGTGTTGCTCGTTTGTCGTCAACATCTTTAATGCGAAATCGAAAACCATTAGCATCAATAGCTTTATAACGACGAGACATTTTAGATGGACCCTCAGCCAGTTGGATAAATACTTCAGGTAGCGTGGGGTCCCCTAACTCCTTCAGCTTACGAACCTACATAATTTATAAAAATCAATACTGATATATGCATAAAGAATTAGTTTAATACTTCACTCATAATGAAAATCAATTTATACATACATAATCCTTGAACCAATCATGAAATGCCGCATAATGAGATTGTTGAATTTGCAACTCAGTCGCACGATGCATCTCTTCTTTTATCTCATTAATGTGTTTCCTGCAAATGATTACGCGATGTTTAAAAGATCAACTTATGCAAAGAAAACATGTAAAAGTTATACAAGCACATTGATAAGATACTTACTGCATTAATGGTGCAACTGATGGAGTATTGAACAAGATATATCGATGTGCTTGTATCCACTCGATGTTGTCCATATCAAATGTGGTTCCTTCTCCAACTGGACCATCATGAATCCGAGAGGGCTTATCTAATTTTGTTTCAACATCCGTAAGATATTCTGTACAAAAGGTAGTACACTCATCCATCAAATAACCATTGGCTATTGATTCCTCTGGACGAGCTCTGTTGCGTACAAATCTTTTCAATGTACTCAAATACCGTTCAATAGGATACATCCACCTGAATTGCACTGGACCAGCAGCCATTACTTCATCAGTTAGGTGCACTGTCAAGTGGACCATAACATCGAAAAATGAGGGGGGGGGGGGAAAGTTTCTCAAAGTGACAAAGCGTAAGTACAATTCGGTCCTGCAAACTTTTTAAATCACTCATTCGTTGATTTCTTAAACAAAGCTGTCTAAAAAAATTACTCATCTCAATCAAGGGGCTGAACAACATTGGGGGATAAACAATCACAAATTGCGATTGGAATCAACTGCTGAAGTAATATGTGATTGTCATGACTTTTCAACCCTTGCAATGTCTTGCTCGTCAGATTCACACACTTTAAAATATTAGAAGAGTAACCATCAGGCACCTTGACCATCTTCAAAATGGAAAGAAATGTCTCTTTCTCCTATATAGTCATCGAATACTGTGCAGCAGCATATATTCCTTGTTTCCCTCAGCTAACTGTAAATGAAAATGTTTCCTTAAACCCATTTCTTCCAAATCACGGCGTGCATTAACATGGTCCTTTGACTTTCCACTGACACCTAAAATGGTCCACAATATGTTATCACAAACATTTTTTTCAATGTGCATGACATCCAAATTATGCCTCAACATGTTATTTTTCCAATACGGAAGACTATAAAAAATACTTTTCTTTTTCCAATTGTGACTGCGCTGCCTACCCGCAGCACGAATATTACGTACTGGAGGAGCCACCAAATCCTGAATTTCATATACCGTGCGGATGTTTTCTTCCTCAATCTGCGATAACATTTCGACTCCTGTCATGATCTTTGGTGCTGGGGCTGAACTCTCTAGAACCATCAAATGCCACTCTGTCCTTTCTGAACCTGTGCTGGGGAGGAGAAAACGCCTGTGACCCATGTATGCCCATTTTTTGGAATGTTTAAGCCATACAGATTTTTTACTTTTATTGCAACAAGGGAAAGCAAATTCCCCTTTTGTACTCCAGCCTGATAAATTTGCATAACCTGGGAAGTCATTGATTGTCCACAATTAAGCAGCATGCAGTTTGAACATTTCATTCGTTTCGCAGTCATAAGTCATCACACCATCGCCCCAAAATTCATTCAACTCATCAATCAATGGCTGAAGGTAAACATCAATCTTATCCCCCGGACTTTTAGGTCCATCAATAAGAGTGGAAAGTAATATAAATTGTTGCTTCATACAAAGCCACGGAGGAATATTATATGGAACCAACACCACGGGCCATGTGCTATGAGTTGCACCAACCATAGACTTGAATGGATTGAAACCATCTGCTGCCAATCCCAATCGGACATTACGAACATCTTTAGCAAAGTCGGGATGTCTCTTATCAAAATCCTTCCATGCATGAGAGTCTGCCAGGTGGGTTAACATGTCACTTTCATGAACTCTTTCTGCATTCCATCTCATTAAATTAGAAATTTTAGATGACATAAAAAATCTTTTCAACCTCAGTTTAAGGGGAAAGTAACGCATTTGCTTTACGACAATCGGTTTCCCCTGTATCGCAATCTGACTTTGATGAGTCTTATTTCCCCTGTTCTCTTTCCACCTGGAAGCGCCACAAACCGTACAAATATCCAAATGAGCAGTTTCATTTCTAAACAACATACAGTTGTTTGTACATGCATCTATAGTCTCATATGTAAAACCTAAGTTCTCTGTCAACTTACGAGCATAGTAATACGACTCAGGAATCTTAGCGTCGACAGGAAGAACTTTTTTCAATAAAACCAAAAGCATGTCGAATGATGTGTCTGACCAATTATTCAAAGTCTTCAAATGCAACAACTCCACGATAAACGACAGTTTATTGTAAGAAGTACATCCAGGATATAATTCTGTTTTCGCATCATCAAGTACTTCATAAAACCTCCTCGAATCACGATCTGCACCAGAGCAAAGATTTATCTCATCGGTCTCAAGATTCTGGATGTCAATGCCTTCAGGATTAAACCCGCGTACCATTTCAGTAATCATTTCATGCATTGGATCAGTCATCCTTGCATCAACATCCATCCGAGCTGCATCTGTATTTTGACAACGAACATATTCTTCTCCATGACGAGTCCAACTCTTATAATTTTTCAGAAATCCATTAAAGAAAAGGTGCTCCCTCACAGTATCTCGTGTGAATTGATATCTGTTAGCACATTTTCTACATGGACAACTAATATAGTCACTTTCAAATCCTCTCGTGAAGTCAATAAACTTCATAATGCCATTGAAATATTCTCTAGACGTTCTATTTGGAAGATCAATCCAACTCTTATCCATAATAATATCTGTATAACAAACATTTACACCATACTTATTACATTTACATTTTTCAAATCAACTATATTCAAAATAAATATTAACCATTTGTTTATGAACCATTGATAAAATAATAATGTAACTGAAAGCTCATGTTACCTGATTGAGCTACAAACCTGAAAGGGAGGGGAGCCGAAGGCGGTGCTGCGAGGGAGAGGAGGCAGCGAAGGGGAGCTGGAGCCAAAGGCGGTGCGGCAAGGGAGGGGACGGGCAGCGGCGGCGGCGGGGAGCTGGAGGAGAGGAGGCGGTGAGGGGACGGGGGACGGGCAGCGAGGGGGGGGGGGGTGTCCGGGGTCGGGGGGGGGGGGGGGGGGGGGGGTTGTCCGAGGTGCGGGGAGGGGTGTCCGGGGTGTCGGGGGCCTGTCAGGGGTGCGGGCAGGGGTGTTCGGGGTGCAGGGGTGTCCGGGGTGCGGGGGAGGGGGGGCTGTCTGGGGTGCAGGGGGGCTGTCGGGGGTGCTGGGTGGGGTGTCCGGGGTGCGGGGGGGCCTGTCCGGGGTGCGGGCGGGCTGTCCGGGTTCGGAGGGGGGGTGTCCGAGTGCGGGAGGGGGGCTGTCCAGGGTGCGGGGAGGCTATCCGGGTTCGGAGGGGGGTGTCCGAGTTCAGGGGGGGCTGTCCGGGGTGCGGGGAGGCGTCCGGGGTGCGGGGGGCGGTCCGGAGTGCGCGGGGGGTGCTGTCCGGGGTGCGGGGAGGCGTCCGGGGTGCGGGGGGGCGGTCCGGAGTGCGCGCCGGGGGCTGTTCGGGGTGCGGGTGCCGTCCGGGGTGGGGGGGGGAGGGCCGAGAGGCCGGAGGGCGGCGGCAGGAGGCCGGATGGCAGGCGGCGGGGGAGGGCTGGCGGCGGGGGAGGGCGGGCGGTGGGGGAGGCCGGGCGGCGGGGGAGGCCGGGCGGCGGGGGAGGCCGGGCGGCGGGGGAGGCCGTGCGGCGGGGGAGGGGAGGGCGGCGCGAGGGAGGGCGGCGAGGGAGGGAGGGGGTAGCTAGGGCGGATGGAGATCGAGGGCGCGGGGGGGGGGGGGGGCAGAAACCCCCCGAATTTTTTTATCCAGGTTAGCGACCGCCATTGGCGGTCGCTAATGGTGAGCTATAGCGACCGCCAATGGCGGTCGCCCGAGTCTGGGGGGCTCCAATGCCCCCTTTTCTAGTAGTGTTAGTAATCCCATTGAATGTTGGTTGATTTTGCCTCATGAAGCTTCTAACATTGATCCTCCACGCTGTGGATCTGTGTGTTATATACGGGTAAGGATATTATTCATAACCGGAGTGAGTTGTCTCAGTTTTGTGATTAGTTGATTAGCACCAGTAGTATTACCAACTTCGCTATAATTATCTTGAGCAGGAGGGAAATCCCTATATGGAGTGTGTTCATTGGTATAGTTTCCATTTATTCCACTAGGCACCATTTATAAACAATGGAATAAAATAGATCATTTTATGAATCGAAATACATAATTCCATACTTGTAAAACAGTTAACATAAATTGAACTATTTATGGATATAATCCATAATCATAAAAATGTTTTCATTGAGTAAGTATATACTCATAAACCCTTCATAATGGTTTGTAAAGAAAATGATAATTATCCTAAGCATATCCCCCAGGAGTGTCGTAACCAAGAGTGCAGCAAGGCCTATTGTCGTGCACCAGTTCTCATTCGATTCTAGCTCAAAGAGGTGTTTTCAGGTTTTACCCCTTGGTACATTTGTGCCAGAGCCACCTCTACCTGCTCATATCCAGAAAGGGATATATTGTTCGGAAAACTCACAAAATCTCTAAAATACCAGAATTCTTAGATGTTCTTCTATACTAATCCTCAAAGTCCATCTTAGGTCTATGTGATCTAACCATAGTTTATCTAAATCTAGTTTCCAAGGATTGTACTAAACATCCTCTAATACCAACTGTAATGCCCCGAACCCAATTACCCAGAGTCGGTGCATTATTACATAACATTGGAATGATCACAAAAGATCAAGTCTTGAAAGACCGATTAGTTTAGTATCCTTGGAAACACATCATACAGTCATAAAGTTTACATTACATCATAAAGTGAAAACTACAACAACATCGTGTCTCCACACTCATATCCCCTTATACTATCCCTACAGGTCATTCATAAAATACTTCTTCACATCCTGGGAAAAATAAAACATAGAAATTGGGGAGTTCAATTTCCCTGTAAGGATAACAATATAGAGGAAACTTTCATAAATAAGCATAAACATTTAAGGCAATGTATAACTAAAAGAAAGCCATTTAAATTTGAACTTCAGCATAATACTGCAAAGATAAAATGAAATAATTCCATTTAATTATTCACATGGATATTCTACTAGTCGAATAATCACATGCAATATCAATAACCACTTTCATAATGCTGGAATGCATAATGCAAGACTATCATAACCACATAGTCAAGGCCTTGTCCGAAGACTAAAAATAAGATTTTGTCAAGGCCTTGTGCCAAGACACGAGTTTGTCTCATGGGACCTACCGATGCATCTAGGAGCTATAGAAGGCTCCATCCGTCACTTATTAAGCCTAATGCATTCCTCATATGAACATGCTTAACATAACATAAACATTCATATTAAAAATAGCATACGAAATTCCAATACATTCTCCATAAACCATGAATGGTATAAAAATAAAACATCCACAGACAAATATATCACAAAACCTTCAATATAATATAGGAGTTTTGTATCATAATAATTAAACTTCAAATAATCTTAAAATCCATCAATGGATGTTGACATATATGAAATCAAAACTATTTGAGAGAAATGTCTCCTTTTTTTGAAATCATTTAAAAGTCACATAATTATAAAGAAAACATTTAATTTGAAAATATTCTTATAAGATTGTATGAGAGGCTTCAATGATTTTATGATGGCGGAAACAAGCCGCACCCGCCGTATAAGTTAAAAAAAATACTTACATTAATTCTGTCAAAAAAGGTTAAAATGTACCTTGTTTAGAAAATGACAATAAGATTACTTTATAAACTTCTTATAAAAAAAGTCAACAAGGGTAAAATGACATTAAACCATAGTCTGTAAAATATTAGCAATGATTTGAAATACATTTTTATGAAGCATGGATGTGGATGATAATGAGGTCCCGGTAGATAATTACATATAAACAATCTCAGATAATGAAGAGATTGTGATGTAAACCCCTACCTTGTACTTTTCCATGGTTGAGGGTAGTTTAACCTCCTATATAATGGTGAAATAATTGTTATTAAATTATAAAAAAATCATATACATTAATATGATATCAGATATGATCTTTTAACATTTCTTTGTTAATAATATCTTATAATTATCATCGTTATGGGTGTTAACATACTCATTTTGTTTTGTATGTTTTGTTACATAAGATGTGTTTTTTATGGATAGATTGTATATTCGTCATATCCAAAATTATATAAAGTCATTAAATATTATTTTAATAATTAAATGAGAATTAATCCTGAATGGATACGATGGGTAATGAATCTCATCGCGTTCGTAGAGACGGTAGTCTGTACGTACGCACGGGCGACAATATCAATTTTTTAAAATAATATATAATTGGATGGTATATCATATATATAGAATCATTATCATGTTATATTTATTATTTACATTAATTACACATCATTATTATACTCATCCAAATAATAATTTATTGAATAAAAATTACCCCACGACGTGGAGACGGTAAGCCGTACGTACGCACCTATGGTGACATGTCATTCAAAGGATGGATAGAATAATGAATATGGTTGTACCATATTTATAATAACATCACAGTATATAGAAGATATTGTAGTTATTATTTTAGAATGGGAATAACAAAGAAAGAAGAAGTTGATGGAGAAAGGAACTACAAAGAGGGTGGTGAAAACATTACCTCTTAATCGGGTTCTT
Organism: Viscum album; assembly: GCA_963277665.1. Taxonomy (NCBI): domain Eukaryota; kingdom Viridiplantae; phylum Streptophyta; class Magnoliopsida; order Santalales; family Viscaceae; genus Viscum; species Viscum album. Next base: position 83,904,051 of record OY728151.1, on the reverse strand, counting down.
CATTTTAATTTGATCAAAATGGCTCCATAAGTTGGATTTCTGATCAAACTAAATACTTTAGGACAATGTGAGGGAAGTTGAGAGAATATTTGGTTAGGGGTTGGCTGATCCAAAAGGCTTTGAAGGTGTAAATATGATAGAAGGGGGAGTTCCCTTTTATAAGAGGGGTGAGGGTCACCTTTGAAAAGATAGAAATACTATTTTATAATAAATTAATATTCGATTTATAATGGATAAAAAGTGAATTATTTAATGTTTATGGTGGGGATGGGTCGAAATAATTTCATCCAATATATTTGAGATATTTTTGGGTCACTATATTAACCTTATCATTTATATTTAACTCTTAGTTAAATAGTTTGACATTTACCATGTCTCCGTGTATTTTTATATTATATAGTTAATAAACATAATATATACATTGAAGAATCCTAAAAGTGGTCCAATAATTATACACCTATCATTATATATTTTCTTTGGCCGAACATTAGATTATTAGTAATAGAATACAAATTAATAATATAATATTTGTTTTAAAAACTCTTTTATGTCAATTTTGACACTATTGGGTATTTTTTTATAATTTTATATCATCAGTATTACTTCAAAAAAACTTTATATAACATATACTAATATGTCATATTAAACTTTAAAAATTATCTGATTCATATAAAGTCTCAAATTTAATTTATTTTGATATTTATAATATCAATTATTTTAATATTTCATTAATTAGGTAATTACTGCATCACCATTGTGTCAAAAGTTAATTAAATTATTTAATGTCTAAAAATTAAAAATAAAATACAATTATGTTGTAAATCTTAGTAGCTTCTTAATGAACATTCATAATCGAATTTATCTTTTTTATAACCCTATATTAAAAATGTTTTAGTAATTAAAGTTTTATTTTAACTCTATTAACTCTTCTTTGAATTAAAAAATAATAAATGTCCTAATCTAATCCAAGTGGACCTAAATGATAATATTTTATTCCTAGGGTTGTTTTTGGTCGAGATAAACTTGTCCAATAGAATTAGGACATGTGATACGGTAATATTAATATCATTTTTACCCTTAATTACCCTATTTATTTTTAACCAAGGTAAATAAAAGTAAAAAGATACTATTCACCAAAAAAAAAATTATCTTATTGAAACCAAATTTTACTCCTTGATATTAACCGTGTCCCTCGAATTTTCTAAATTCCACTCACAGAAGCGGTAAAATTAAGTTTTATTTGAATTTCCAAATTCTCCTTGGAGGTGGGTAAAAGACGGTGAAAAGTTCCATAAAATTTTTATAAATCTAAAATTATTCTAAAATAACTGTAATTAATTACATTTATCTTATATAAGTATTGTGTATCAATTTTGACCTTAATTAAATTTAATTAAAATAAATAGTTTTTTAAATAATAATTTGGTTTTAATCAATAACTTAGTGTTTTTCATTATTCATAAAATTTTGAATATTCTTAGAAAAATACCAAAAATTCACCCTAGGCTAATTTAGATATTACGAATACAATAACGAAGTCCATTTTGAATGATAAATTATATATAATTTCAAAAGGTGGGTATTACTATTCATAATGGCTAGTTTGATTGGTTGTGGTGTGTGTTAGAACTAGAAGTTGCGTACAACACACGCTACTGTATGATTCAAAGAGAAGCGTACCGTGGAAGCTTGGGGTGTTACAATAATTTTCTCAGGATCATTTATTTCCAATTTCAAGAGAAGAAGTATTCAAATTCATTGTTTCAAGAGAGTTTGTTTCATTATTTAAGGGTCATTTTTTATTAATAGTTATTGATGTTATTGTAATATAGTAATACTACCATAAATGTGAAATTAAATTGTATTAATGATCTTGCATGATTATAAATGGTACCATATATCATTTTTTTTCTAAAATTACGGTGGTTCTTTGGGTAAAAATATTATCATTGTGTGACTGTTTCATTTGGTAGTTTTACCATTAACAATAAAAAAATTTGATATTAATTCATAATAATTATATGTATTACTTCTATAACATGAAATATGTTATAATATACTCATTGTAATCTGATTTACGTATAATAATAGTTTTATGAACTTCCTTAAATATAGTAATGAAAAATGAGAAGTTGTTATCCACAGATAAGCATAACCACCAAAAGATGGATAATGGTTTCATTTCATTAAATAATAGGGGAATCTAAAATGCATGGATAGATTATACTACATTAGAAAAATAAAATTATAGTATATACATGATATTTATGTTATTATGAATTGGTGGATGAATGAGGTGAGAAGATTTTAGAAGAATAAATGACACAGAAAGAGGTAGTTTGAGAATGATACCTCTTGAATATCACATCCTTGGTGGAATCCTAAATTAATGTGAAATTGGTAATTTAGTTAGACTAGAACCCATTGGATGTTGGGAGAGTATAGATTAGAGTGTTTGGTATAGATTTTAAAACTATCAATTCTTAGAATTTGTGAGGATAAGTGCTTGTGAGGGGTGGTATTTATATGGTGACAATAGATATTTGATTTATTATTTTATTCATTTGTATAATATTTGGCACTATAATATCAATAGATTTAGTTTTATTACTATATATAATTATATATATTTATATTAAATAGATAATTTGAGTTTGAAATAATGGGTTCTTAGATCATTCATTACACCAAATTTCATTTATTTGTTCTACAACACTAACTACCTTAAATGACTATATATCACCATTCACCTAAAATGTTATTATTATAGTCAAATCCAAAAAACTCACCAAAACAATTTATTCAATTATTTGATTTCAAAAAATAATACATTTTATGAAGTATATATATATATTATATATTTAATATTAAAATAAAATCATCGTTTTTTTGAAATAATACATATTTTTATATTATAATATTTTTTATAACCCTCTAAAAAATTATTTATATTCACATTAAAATATAATACCATTTTAAAAAAAACATAATATTAATTTATAAATAAATTATACGTTAATTATAACCTATTAAAAAAATATACTCATTATAAAAGTTTGGAGAAAATATTTACATTTTATAAAAAACATCTGTAAATTATAATTTTTAAATCTTTTGATTACATGTAACTTGATATTAGTATATTGAAATTTTATTTTATAAAATAATAAAATATTGTTATACATATTCATTGTTGAAGTTACTATTATAATAGTCAAAACACTATTCCAAAGAGTTGTTTTACTTTTTCAATGACCATGTTAATATTTCAATGATCATATTACTATTCAACTGGTCATATTATAGTGGTCATATGGGTTTCCAACCTCCTATAAATATATCATCTTCAATTCATTCTATAATAAAATAAAAAATAACTCATTTTTAAATAAAATATAATCATTTAAACAACCATTTTATTATTTTAATTTATTATTATTTCATGTATTTATTTGTGAGTGCATTTATTTTGGTGAATTGAGCATATCCAAACTAACATATTCTAATTCAATAATATTATATTTGTTATCCAAAAATAATATTTTTAAGTATAATTATCTTATTTGATGACTATTGTATCATTTTTAATTTACGATATATATTTTTTTGTTTCTCAATGTAATTTTTTGTGATTTATATTACATGGAAACATTTAAAAAGGGAAACACCATTGATAAAAGTATGGGTATTTACGTTTTACACCCATATAAAATTTCACTATAAAAATATTGTTTGACATAATATTGAGAAAACCAATTTAGGTTACTTCTCATCCATTGAATCCTTGAGTTCCCATTCATTCTCCTCATACATATTGGGTTGAATATATTACATTAACATGATGAGTTGTATGGATTTATAGAACTTAATATCCATAGTCAATGATATTCAAAAGATTCTCCTCATAAGAGATATCATTTCCCAACTATAATACCTATGAATTCTTTACATTTTATATATCTTGTTTGTACATCCTATAGAGGGATACATAGAATACATCACGTATATAAGATATGGTTGGTGGAAGCTTGTGTGGATAGGCTAAAACTCCAACATGATAAAAAATATCAAAGGGGATGATGTACCATGGAAATAACATTCCATTAATTCCAAAATGGTTGACTCGATATAATAGAGATATATATAGGAATACCTTATTCCCATCCAAAAACTACAAGTTCTATCAATTTATTTTTAGAAATATCATATATTAAAATGAGGCATCTCCAATGAGAATTTTAATAGTAATCACTTTTTTATGATTTAATCAGCCATTTCATATCCATGTAACTTTCATTCACCTAATTCCTCCAATAATGTGGGTGTTCAACATAATTTCCAATAGTGGACTTCATATGGATCCATTGTAAAGATTTAATGGAAATGATTTTTAGTAGATATTTCAAGTAGAGGAAGATGTTTCTCAGATTCTCCATTTAATTTCATCTAGAACACTCTCAATAATTATTCCAATTCCTAAATTGTCTAGTCATACTAGATATTCGGTTTAGAGTGATATGGAAGCATGGAGTTAATCTGTATGCTTAGTGAATTTTTCATACTTTTCTTTAACATTCAGTAATATCTTGGTTCTAGATAAGATAAAATCATTATTGGCACCCCATTCAGCATCACCACATCTAAAATATATATCCATACAAGATGATATAGTGATATGTACACTCAAATTTTAATAATTTTACCATAGATTTTAAAATCATCATTAATAACCCATATTTCATTATTTCCAATATAATGAAATGGAATTGCATTGAAAAAAATACTATATTGATATATTCACAACTCAATGTAGTTATGGGTAATAGTTATATAACTCCCTTATAATTTTTCCATTCACCCTTTAATTAAGGACATACTACCCACATTAATGTAAATTCAATAATTTGTTTATTTATATTGTCCAACCCATAGTGATCTGAAAGATCATGACACACATTTGTGCCACATGGTTGGAAGGGAAAGGTTGATATATGCGAATCAATCAAAATATATCTCTTTATAGAAGGTTTTATTTATATATATACTCATGAACACAATCTTATGTGACTTTCCCCATCAATTTTGAACATTAATGATTCCCAATATTTTATTTCATTAAATTTCTTCTGAATTTCCAAATCATCTCTTATTATGTCTTAGTGTTATATAAAATGTATTGTTGAGAAATAATTTAAGAATTAAATGATTATGTTAATACCTTTATGATTACGATGTCATCATTTTCATATCTATAAATATCGGATCCATTAAAATTATTATAATTGATAATGTTACAAGGCCCATTCTAACAAGAGAATATGCCTCATTATTTTCACTATAGGTATGACTGTGGAATTATCATTCATAAACATAGATTATGCATACATACATTCAAAGTAAACTATTTAGTTCATTTTTTTGAATATATAAATTTGGAAGGTATGATCAATATATATATCAAACATGTACCTATAGAGATAATGATTCCATATTTTCAATGTTAAAATCACATCCTCCAACTATAGATCATTCATGGTATTCTTTTTGTCTTGAACATTTAGTATCGTAAACATGTATCTCCCCAATATATTATTTTTCATTAGTACAAAACATAATATCTTCTTCAACACATCATTTCACTACAAAAAGTGTTCCATAAATAAGTATTGTTTTAGTACTAGTGAAGTGATAAACCACTTTCCAAAACATTGATGTAGTATTCACATTCAATTTTACAGAAAAATGTTAATCCCTTTCAAGTTATCCTAGTTTTTTTGTTTCACAACAGCGATAAGTTACTTACAAGTCATCGATAAGACCATTATAGACCAAACAAATTGATGTTATCTATTAGAAATACATTTTTGGGATTCTCATCAATTTTCATTATCATAGAGGTGTCACATATATCAATTTTATATTGGTAATGTGTCACAATAATGATACATAATCCATGTATTACTCTTATTTATAGTAAATTTCTTATATTTTCTTCCACATAATTTCCTTAGTATAGTATTGAAATAAAATTCAAGATCCTCCTTGATTGTGTAGTATAGAATAACTAAATTTATAAACTCTACCAAATATTTTATCAGGTAATATATAATGATTACATTCAATATATCCCTAACAAAATTTATATATTTATTGCGTTTTATGGGATAATTGTGTACTCCATGTGTCAATACCTCACACGATAGACAATATTTATGATATCTTATGTCTTCAACATTAATCGGTGATATCCCATACAAGGTTTCACCGTAATTAAATATGTGGCCCCACATATTTGATCAAAGAATTCATCAATATGAGGCTAGTGATACCTTTTCCTTATTCTTATTTTATAATTCTCTTGAAAATGAATGAAGAGTTACACTATTTTTTCATTATTCTTATTGAATAGGTCTGAAATTACCCTTGAAATTAAAATAGTGTAAAATAAAAACCCTATCAAGATTCTTTTTCAATAACATATTCTACTCATACAACAAAATAAAGGTTATTTTAAAAGGGTTTTTTCATATGGATAGAGATCTAGGTATAAGTTCAATGGAAAATCAACCTCTTAGTCAGAAGGATGTCCATTCATTTCATTAGTGAACACATTAGTGTTCTCAATCACAATTGGAAATTCTTCTGTCATGATTACCTCCTTTTCCATTATCATTTTTGTAAGATATTATTTATCATAATGGAATAACATATATGCATAAGAGTCATTTTCCAAATGAAATTCACCTTCCAACTTATGTTTTTAAATAATTAGTGGATGTCCTGTGATGTGAAGTGTGATCACCCTTTCGTGATGATAAATGTGTACATTATATAATGATAGCCAATCCATTCCCAATATATCATCAAACATCAGTAATAAATGTATGATGAAAATTTATTGTAGTATTTTCAATAAAAAATGATCTAGTTGGAGTTATATACATTTGATTAAGTAATGTTCTCATACTTTGTTATCATTGATAAATTTACCACCATATTTTAGGTGTTTTTTTGAATATTTTTACTAAACCTGTATGATTTAAAGCATATAAAGAACCAATAACTAGAATGTAATTTTAAATAAATGAATAAATAACTAGATTTTCAATCATTAGATCATTTTTAGGATCCACCTCAGTAATAGTGATATAATTTCCCTTTCCATTCATCCTTGGTGGTTGTAATCGTTGATTGTATCTACCATCACATGGATTAAATAATTACATCCCATAAAGTATATGTTCCATGGAGATGAAACACTTTTATATAGTATATGCATTGATCATAAACATAAATTGTACTTTAGAATTTTTGGGATTATTCATAACAATTAAAAAAAATTACCATGATGCACATCTTTTCCACATTTTAAGACTCTCTTAGCTCCCTTTAGAATGATCTCAGGATTCTTCTTCGTACAGTTTTGACAAATGTGTTATTGGGTCTTCCTTAGTTAATTGTATTTATCTATTGATAGTACTATATTAGATTCTATTTCTCTATTTTAATCAATGATCCCATGATACCATTGAGTTAATTTAATCTCCATCTCTACCTTAGGGGAACAATGTAACATCACCTCATAATAGTCGATGCCTCAAATAACCATTTATTTCAATAGAGTCTAATTTAATCCACTAAATAATGATCTATATTCCATTCAGTGTTATTTTAAATCATGAGGAATACCTTGAAGCCCTTTTGGTTTTTTCCTCATACACCCCGATAGACTCATCTACCTTTATCAACAGTGCTAGGAACTCACACTTCATCATTACAATGAGTGTTCAGGTACAATATTTTTTGAAATATAATTTATTGAATCCTTACCTTTCAATGGAATCAATATCAACTTCATTCTTTTTTTCTCTCAGTGGTTATCCAAAATTAATCCGCATTCCCATCAAAATGGTAAACGAAAAGCATAGTTTTATCTTCTTATGAGAACTAGAGGAAAAATAATATCTTATCAATGCGAATAATATATTTTTTCATGATGAGAATATCATAATATTAAATAAATATAAAATTCATTTTTACATAAATTTCCTAACCAAATAATTCTATTTTGTAGTAGATAGATGGCCTTTGATATAAGTAAGGTAATTTTTCATAACATGAGCTAGTTGAGCCAAAACATTCACGAAGTTCTAAACTCCAATTCCTATCATGTTTAGAATCTCCATCAGGAAATCATATAATTCTTATAAAATTGATTTATTTCACTTTTTCTCCAATATAGTTTCATTATGTTAAATGAAAAATATGTGGTATTTAAAACATATCTATTGATATCATTAAATGGAAACTAAAGAGAATAAAGGATAAACATGTAAATAAAAATGAATTTATATCTTATTATTCTATATGTTTCAATCCTTGATATACTTGGTGATTCCATTATATATTGGATCATTCCTATTGTTATATATTCCTCTCCCAAAAAATTAAAAATTCCATCTAATGATACAAAATATACTGTTTCACACCTTTACACATATTACTACATGATTCTCATATTAATAATCCATTAAATACAAAAAAAAAATTTAAAACACCCTATTGTTTTTGTAATACATGGTACATAATTAATTAAAAATAAATAATTATTTTTTATTGATCTTATTATTGATCTCATAACTCCCATTGAGCTCATACATTCTAATAAGATAAAATAAGAAATACATACAAAAGTGAACGGAAAAACTAACATGTAAGTAAATTAATAATTAAATGAATCATAATATAAGATTTAGAGGGAATAAAATGAAAACCGAAAAGGAATGTACCATGTATAAATATATAATGTTATATCATATAGATCATGGAATCATGTGACCATTGAAAAAAATAAGAATGGAAGAAAAATATATCAAGACAAATACATTAGTCAATGGTAACTAATGTGATTATAGAACTTGTTGGAATGAGTCCCATAATGGATTTGGTTTACTCATGAATACCATACAAAATTTCTCATGAGACTAAAAAATTACCTAATTAATTATATAAATATCACATACATGAAAATTTACATGCACATTTTCTCACATAATGAAATCAAATGTAATCAATAATCATAAGGATTATACATGTAAATAAATTGTTTTTCATAATCTTGTAATAAGACATAGTTGATGATCTTATCAAAACATCATCCATAAAGAATATTTATATATGATTCTTGAACAATCATAATTTAAACATAATAATATAACATGAACATCTATGTCCATATAATGTAATATCATAAATAATGTTTACATAACATTATAAATATTCTGCTTTAGATTAGTTCTGGGGAAAATAATATAATGTATTTAAAGAGAAATTAGGAATACATATTTCTATAACACAATAATTGAACTGAATAATATTTCTATGCTATAATTATTATATTTAGAAAAAAAATTGTATTAAAATATATAGTGTAATGTACATTAAAATAGTTATGAAATAGATATATTCCGATTAATTTTATTTTCTTATAGGGAGGAATTTAGAAAGGAACCATTTCAAAACATATTTATCGGATAAAAGAAAGATTGATGAAGATAGATATATATTTGTACGACATATCAAAAAGAATATGGGAGAATTATATAAGATGTTTAGTGATTTAGAAGGATGAAAATGGGTAGTGTTACCAAGGGGAAATATCAAGGTTTTGAGATATCCCTTTGAATAGTTCTAAATATGTTCAATACTAGAACTTATTTTGTAATATAATAAAATCAGAATCATTAATTACTAAATTAAAAACATAATATACATGTATTTTAATTATTATAATTTTATGAAGTAAATCAAATTCAATGACTAAAAATGATAAATTTTTGGCTCTAGGAGTGTATATTTCATGGTTTCGTATTTGTATTACTCGTTTATTATTGTGTAAGATCATTTCTAATTGGGATAATACCCCATATATAAAACAAAATTTTATTAATTAAAATCTATAAGTTTAAATGGTCCAATATAACATTTTTTTCTTTTTATGGGGGGGGGTGGTTATGCAATAAAAAAAGTATCATTATTTGATTAGTTCATTTTGTTTGTTTTATAGGCCATAATAAACTACTATCATGTTTTTAATGTTATGTATTTTTATTCAATAAAAAACAAGAAATACATTATAATGTACTTATTAAACTTATATTTAACAATAATAATGGTTTTTTGACCTACCACGAAATCAGAAATTGAAAATGAAAACTCACTATCCATGTAAATGGTAATCCTACATAAGTTTGATAATGATTTTGTTTCATTGAATAATAGGAAATGAAAAAAAGGTTTCATATAAGATATTAAATTAAAAATATAAAATTATTGTATATACATGATAATATATTTGTTATGGTTTGATGGATGTTGAAGGGGATAAAAAGGTAAAAGATGAAAATCAATTAAATAATGTAGTTGGAGTATGTTACCTCATGAATATCAGCATCATGAAGGACACCTTCTGTTACATGGAATTGGTTTTTTGTGGTTCGAATAACATTAGGAAATTGAAAGAGATGGTAGGAACAGGTTTTACATAGATTTGAAAATATTAATGTCTTATATAGTGTGAGGATAATGATTTGTTATGGGTGTTATTTATATGGATAAGATATGGGTATTTTCAATCATTATATTCATTTGATTATTATTTTAGTTTAGGAAAAAATTGTATTTACTATTATTACTATATATAGTATATGGTTCAATTAATTTAAATATGATTGTTTCTTATATAATATATTATTCAACAATTCATTTATTTTTTATATAATGTTGAATGTCATAAATCACCACATTTCACAATTTACACAAAATTTGAACTATTTTATGAAAATCCCCAAAACTTGCCACAGCCATTTATAATTATGTATATTTTGAAAATGAATTAAACTTATTATTAAAATTATATATATATATATATGTGAAATATAATTTTTAATAATTTCATCATTTATTTGTAAAATAATGATTTTAATATTATAATCAATTTTAGGACCCTTTGAAAAATAATTTCCCATAAAACTATATTATAAATTAAATACAACCTACTATTTATTTATAAATCAATTTTTCCTAAAATAAAATTATTTTAAATAATAATATTTAATAAATAATTGAGAATTATATATTTACATTATATAAAAAAATAACCATAATTTTTAAACTATTTATATTTTTTTATTAATATATAAATATATCATATTTTTATATTATTAGAAAAATATAAATTATTTAATATTTAAATTGGCGAGGGTAATATTTTAGGGGCCAGAATACTATTCTTATGGATCATATTATTATTCCAATTGTCATTCATCTATTCCAACGAACATATATTTATTATAATGGTCATATTTATAATTGTCATATTGGATACCTAAATCCAATAAATACATATTAATCCATTCATTCGTCATTAAATTATTTTTTCTATTTTTATTATATATACTTTCATATCCATGATAAATTTTTTATTTTTATCCATGTGTATTTGTTATACAGATGTGATCATTAGTGTGACCATTGTTTTGTATGAAGTTATTTTAAAATATCACATTCATAAACTATTATTTTCTATTTATATCACTCTTTAATACATGGAATTAATATTAATTCATTTTATGACTAATGTATCATTATTTACTTTTTAGAATATTTTTTTGGGTATCTCTATGCGATGCTTGTGAATTTTTTTACATTTCATAATTATAATAATGTAAATTACATTAATAAAATATTCGTTCATTGCATACAACCCTCGAATATTTGAAGACCGTATTTAATGTAGTTTTGGAAATTTTCATTAACCTTTTAATATTATAGTTTATTCATTATAATTGTTTATCATTTTTTCAGAATGATACGTTGGGGTGTGTCTTCGTGTAAAAAAGAATTTTTTACAGGTTTTGTAACATTGTGAAAAATTTTTATTTATATATTATTAATATTTTTACATCCATCATGCCATATCCATTACAAAAAGAATTCTCATTTATCTTTTATTATATATATTAATGGATTAATTATTAGGTGTGGTTTGTTAATGTCTATGTTTTAATTTTTTTTAGGTATCATTTTTCTCAAATTAATTACATTTAATGCTAGATGAATTTTTTTTTGAATTATTGTTCATATTATTTCAATAAAAAACTATTTTAAATTTCGTTATAGTACCTATAGATAACCCTTTTTTGTTGGTCATCGGTCAAAAATATTCCCAATAAATATAACATTATTTAGATGAATTATATTTACACCCATGGGGACTGGGAAATCCAATAAATAATTCTCTCTAGTGTAATTAGGTATTATTAAATGGACTACAAGAGATGGTACAAAACAGTTCATGTAATCGATCAACAAAAAAATTATCATTGAATCTACCAATACATATATCATAAAAATTCATAATATTAAACTCTCCTACATTATTATGAGGATCTCTTTTGAAGCCTTATATAAAAAAGGATCCCTCATTCCAAATAGAAAATAATTATGGGAAGAAGGTGATTCATCATCTCAATATAAATTGAAATATAATAAGTCTTCAAAATATATATTTATTAATTTATATTTTAAAATATATATGACACTCATTTCAATTCCCATCACTACTCATCATCATTACATAAATTTCCCGAATTTCTCCAATTAAATCTATATGTTATTTACTTTTAATTAAGATAATAAAAAATGTATAAATTTTGATTTGGAAAAAGTTATTATATATGGATATTGAAAATTAATAGTTAAACTTTACCATAATAAACATTATATATATATATATATTTGGGTATCCCAATTATATCATTTCATTTGGCTCAAATTATTGCAACAAAAAGATAAATAATATTTATTATATCTATTATAATCAAAATATGATTTCAATATCATCATTTAATAGGCCTAATACATTTATGGATGGATATCTTAACCAGTTTCCACATAAGCACATTCTATAATTAATCAATAGGTGAAAAGTAAATATATTAATTATTTTTTTCATTTATAGCCTTGTACCTAAGAGAATTCACAATTCCATCCACCAAAAGTAATAAAATATATGTTCCTCATCAAATATTAATTTCACAATAGAAATTTTCAAAATAAAATTAATACTGAAGACATTATTGTAAATATATTTATATTAAAATTTCAAATATGGTAATCAATATTTTGTATGTCTATAAAGATAAATCTTCATTTTATTAGGGAATAGATGAAATCATCCCCTATAAATATATCCTCAAAATATATAAGGATTTCAAAATGGGAGGATTGGGATAAAAGATCCTTTTATGTAAATATATTTTAGATGCCATTCACATATTAATTTCATGTACATAAATGTACGTTTTCCATTTTATATAAAGGGGTTAACTTTATTATAACATAAATTACTAAATATAATTGTATGAATTAGAGTCAACGATTACTTTTAATTAAAAATTGATTATTATATTAGAAATATAATTAATCCTTATTAGAAATTTTTTATAATATTTAAAATTTATAAATGAGACAATATTTCTATTTTGTAGTATATAACACTGAGCGAGGTGAATATGATATCATCTATATCTACAGAATGAAACTGTTTAGGATATATAGGCCTCAAATTCATCATGTTTTATGGTAAAAATTTGATTATTTTTAGAAGAAAATAATTTTTCACAATGAAATGAAATTAAGCAGTGTACTTTTTATAATTATCATAAAAAATATATCTGATTTTGAATATATATATCTATAATAATTTTTGAGGAGAGATGATTAATTAATCACTAATTATATCTTTTTGGATATAGACTACACCCATCTCAATCAAGGAGCACATGTTTCGTTAAATAATTGATCAATGGTAAAATAACTCAGTAATTAGCGAATTATGGGAGTGTTTTTTATTTTTTTTGAAAAAATATTAATAAATTATGTAATTAATATTAAATTAGATTAGGATCCATTCTAATCAAACTGACTCACTTCATATGTTCATAAGACTTAGGAATTTTATATTCCAATAATATATTGAGTTATTGCTAATTTTTATTATTGATTAAATCATTGTTATTTATAATAATTTTATATAATATGAGAACAAAATAATTATTCACTTACGGATACTATATAGAACATTGATTTTTAAAAAATGATATTAAAAATTTTTTAAATATTAATTAATGTACTAAATCTAAGACCTAATGTCCATGGTATTTTATTCTCATTATAATCATGTAATTATAAACATGTGGTCCATGGGTGAACTATACCATCTCCCACTATGATCCACAAAACTAGAACTGTACTTATAACTAAAATATGTAATTCATCTCTTCAAATCACGGAGAAAGTAAACAAAATAATGGGTGATCTAAGATGCATTTTATTGTTAAATAAGGGAGATAAGTATTTATAACATGAACATATTGATAGGGGAACATGAGAATAACATTTTTTAAATTGATACTATTCTTATAAATGATCGTAATTTAGAGCCACTAAGACAATATTAGAAGTTCGGTAGACATGACTCATATGTTCTCAATGATTGGGGGACACTGGACCAAAAAACTGGCATAAGACATAGATATTCTCCATAAATATTAGTATTGAAAATCTTTTCCATTTTAGTAAAGGATCACTGCCATGGATATCATAGTGGAATGGGTTCTCTACCCCAACTGTCACTGTATTTAAGGTTCACTCTCATGATCATCAATATTGAATAATTCTCTTATTGAACTGATTTATAACCCCTTTCCAATCATGTTTATCTCTGGATATAATAGTTGTAACCCAATTCATTATAGGGAGAAATAGTTCCCACCCATATCATAATCACAACCATATTTATGTGTGCCACAATAACATAATTGATTCATCATATCATAACATAAAAATATAAATGGGATTCATAAAAACATCCGCATTTCATAAACTATAGAAAGGTGAAATGTTTCACAATAATTTTATTATTTCATCATCTCATATCATATATAAATGATTGGGGTTTCCTTGGAATTTTATATTGCTTTATCTCGTGTAAGAGGGATGGGTTTAATAATCATCAGTCAATCATTAACATAAACCATTCAAATAAGTAATATGTATTTTATCTTGATATCATATCACTAGTATGCCATATGAAACATCAAATAATTCCTTCTTATATACAAAATGATTTTCAAGATCATGTAAAACATTTTTTGAGTAAAATATGCAATTTTTTTTTGAATAAATGAATTTAATATAATCTAAATTTTGAAAAATATTTTTATATGATAATAAAATTTATAAAATTTAAAGGAATCCTTATAGAAAATAATGGTTATGATGGTGTGATATTTTTTCTTGTAGTTATTTTTAATATAAAAATTCCATTAACTTTTTTAGTAGAATATAGAAATGTATTATTTAGAAAATTACATAAACACATTTCAATTATTTTCAAAAAAATTATCCCTGGATAAAAATTAAATTTAAAAATCTTGTAATAATATTTTAAAAAATTAATATAGTTTTAGGAACAATTTTTTTATTAAAATGATTATCTGTCCAATGAGAGAAATAGTGTTTGGATTTAATAAATACAATTTCTCAATTTATTTATTTCTTAATGCTTAGAAAAAATGGTACAATTACATTAAAATTTAAATTATATGTAGAAGAGTATAAATTTCATTAATCTCATGAGAGATGGGTAATATATTTTTTTCATCAGGAACATTATCATTAATAATCCTGATAAATGTTGATATTGTGACATATAATCATTGCCTCTTTGGTAGCATTAAATCATAACCTCCATGAAGGAATAATATTAAATGAAACATAAAATATCATGAGGATATATATCTATATTATATTACATTTCTAATAGAATTTATTCTCATATCGTTAATGTATATAGGCTCACAACCTAACTTACATCTCAAAGAAGAAAATTTGGGAAAACTATATATTTCTAAATTGATAACATTGAAACTATAATACCTATGAAAGAGAGATGATAAGTTGGATGAATAAATCACCAAACATTTTTGTATCATAATAATAATACAAATAATTAATTGAATATATATATATAATATAATAGAACCACTTGGACAATACAATATTTGACTCAAATAATATAAAACTGATATAAATAACCCTTGATATATGTATTAACTACCGTTATACAGAGTCAAAAATCCATTATAGTATATACATGTCTATTTTAAGGACCCAACTATATAATTTAAAAATATTAGTTATTTTTAAAACAAGAAATACCTTTCTTTTACAAAATATTATTTCAGTATAGGGTTATAGATAATTTGAAAATTTTATTACATTGTAAACATATACATTGTTATTATAAGATCTATAATAATTATTTTAAAAAATTGTATGAGTATAAAAAAATATTAAGTGCTATTAAGAATGAAATTGTATTACAGTGATAAAATAAAGACCATTAAAATGAATTTCATAAAAACTCATTAACATGCATAGAAAATAGAATTCACGGGAAATGGAACATCACTAATTTGCCAATATTACATTCAACCATAAAAATAGAATAGCCTTATAGTTTACTTCCTTCTTTTGAGTTCCAAATTCATTATAGAGGTATAATGGGGCCCACCCTTTATATAAGTTATATCGGTATCACCTATTTCTCATAAGCTATAATAGGGGTTTTACCATTTTTATAATCTATATTATGATCATAAAAGATATATAATTGGGATCAACACTTCATGTATAACATGAAAGTAAAAAAACTACAACAAAATCACTGAAAAGACATTTAAACACATGATTATAAAAATTACCCATATCAAAATATAATTTTCATGTAAAAAATAACTACAATGATATAAATTATGCACACACGGTAATAAAATCATATTTTTCAAAAATACCTATGAAATCATATAAATAAATGATTAATGTAATAATGTGTTATGAAAGTGGGAGAAGCCACTCATGCAGTGTAAGTTAAAAACCATCCATTTGTCTTTGGTAAGTTGAGCTGAAAAGGGAAAATTAAAAGAGGGATTTTAAAATTCAGTCCCTTTAGAAGATTAAATGAAGATAAAATTATAAATTACAATTTTAAAACATTAATTTCCATATAAATTTATTCATAAATAAAATTATTAAAACATGGATAAGAAATAGAATAATGTAGAAGGATAAATATTTAAAACATTAAATGAATTGTTTTTAGTAAAAAAGACCCTTCCACTGAGTCATACTTATCAATTAAAATTGTATTCATATATAATTACAATCACATGATAAATATTTTATTTATAGGGAACATTTTCTTTTTATTATTCTATTTTTATCACTTAATATCATTTTATAACAACTAAATTATTATTTATGTTAATGTTGAACTTTTTATCGATATTCAGTACTTAATTTCTAAATGTAATTGGAATGATTTAAATATTCAATGTGGTCATTAGATCATCATATATAGAATAATATTAATGAAATAATATTATCTTTAATATATCAATTATACTATTAAATGAATCCACATTTTTAAGGTTATAAAAAATAAACAATGTTATAATCATGGAGACGGTATGTTGTACATACACATGAGTAATGTATCTATTTTGAATGGTCACTTTTTAAAGAAGCTAATTATTATTTTATCTTATAATAATTGTCATAAAATAATTATTACCATATTAATAATTTAAATATACTTAGATATAACATCTATGTGATGTGGTCCTAAAAACATTAATCACATTGCTTAATAGAGGTGATAGTTCACACTTATGCATGAATGATGTTATATTTTTATTGTGCATGTAGAGAAGAGAACCATAATTATATATTAAAAATTCATAATGATAAATATTTCATGAATATCATATAACAAAAATTAATTCTATCATTATAACCATTTTTGAGAGACAACGATGGAATATGATTTATATCGGTCTGTGAGGTGGTAATACATTGTAGACATAAACACAAATTATTTTCACATTTGGAGATAGTGTATATGTAATTAAGTAATGATATTAACTAAATAAAATATAATTATACAAAGGATACTATAGTCATTATTTAAAAATGGAAGAATAATATTTGATGTATGAGGATGAATAAATAAATAAGATACACATAATTAAAAATGAATCCTTTCATACAGACATCCTCCATTGATTAACATCTAAACACCTCTAAGGAGGGAGATATGCCAAAAATATAGCCTATAGAATGTGTGGAGTGATTATAAAGAGATATTTTGTTAGATGTTATCAAAACAAAACATGTATTGTGGTGATAAGAAATTAGAAAACTAGGTTCCCATTTATTGAAGATGAGATTGGAACTTTAGTAAATAGTCAAAATATTAAATTAATATAATTTAATTTTATAATAGAAATAGATATGATGATCGTACATTATAATATATTTTGATTTTTTATTGATATAAATTTATCCAATAATAATTATACATGTTTTATCTATTTCATTAATCCATATCATTTTGTTTTAACCCGTATTTTAAAATTTAAATAATACTGTGATATCATATAATTTTAAATTTTAGGTTTAATTAAAATTACTATAAATAGAAAAAAGTAAAATAAAAGTTTAATTTATGAAATTTTAAGATTTATGGCAATCATTTTTCTAAATTTTATTTTTTATGAATATAATATCATTTAATAAAGTATTATTTATTTTAAAATAACATTATTGTCAATTATTACATTATTCAATAATTATATATTTTATAGTATAATAAAATCATAATATATTTGAAAATAATTTAACAACACAACACAAACATGTAAAATTCATCCATAAAATTATTTTAGAACATTATTTATTTCATTTTATATTTATTTCAATATTTATAATATAATTTATTTTAATCATCTATTGAATTAAAATACTACATCATCACTGTGTCGCCATTTTTTTTATTTATTTTTCAATAAATATTATAAAAAAATTATGATGATTTATAGGAATCATGTATATTTAAAATTAATATTTATATATTAACATATCTATTATGTAATACTGTATTAAAATCATTTTATATGCAAAAAACTGGATATTGAAAAAATAGAATTTTCATTGAATATGAAGATATTAATATAATAATAACATTCATGTGGCTTAAAAAAGTTATAATTTTGGAAAAAGGTTAATTTTTATTGAAAAAGTATCATAAAATAAAATTTTAATTATTTTTGGTAATTTAATGTCAGTTAGAATTTTATTTATACCTATAAATACCTGATTTAACTTTATAAGTGGTTTTAATAAAACTACTAAACGTACAATTCATAATGTCAAAAATTATAAGGGGCCTATTTTTTAAATTTGGACATTATTGTTTTAACTATGTAATTCATTTTTTAATATTTAATTCATATAAATTTTATAAATTAATTTAACATTAATCCTATCGACGGATTTAGAAAATATGTTTTTAAAATAAGAATGTTCAAAAGATTGCAAATATTTATTTCCATATTGAATGTAAAATTAGTTAAAATAATTTAAATTGAATTAATTGATAAAAAATTATGTAATTATATTTTTATTCTATTAAAATATATAATTTAACAATATAATGAAATTTTTTGTAAAATTAGTTTTCAATTAAAATTTTGTACTTTTTCACTATTTATCAAAACATGATTCTTTATAGAAAAAACATAAAAAATGTAAGAAAAGTAACTATTTTTATTACTAAACGAAATAAGAATATTCATTTTCATATATAATTTATAAAATTTTCAAAATCTATATTTGATATAGGTGGACCATAAAAATCATGAAAAACATCTTATTTAGAAAAAAAAAATTGTTTTCGAGAATATTATATTTTTTTATTATATAATGTCTAGAAAATACGTAATATATTTTTTAAAAATTATATTGAATAATATATATATATATACATATATATATATTATACTTATAAAATCCAAAAATATGGTATTATTTATTTATTTTTATAAAACATTCTTCTGCAAATTTAAATATTTTTTCAAGAAAACAAATTTTTAATTATTTTCATTATTTTCATTAATTGGTAAAATAACTATATACGTTTGAAACCCATATTTTTATAATAAATTTATTATTTTTCATGGACATAAATATAATGTCTTGGTTATAATGATAACTTTTAAATAAAAATATTTTGTTTTTTTATTAAGCATGATATGTGGTATCATGTACCTCACAAAGCATAATGTTTCCTTTAATAAAATTGGATATAGAATTATCCCCCATTACCAATCTGTATACTCTCAAATTAAACATGGGATTTAAAACTAGGTGTTTATTTTTAAAAATACATTTTTGATATCCCACATCAGAAAAACGATAATTGAATCATCCTGTTTAAAATAAATAATGGAATGTACGAAGGTCACCAAAGAAAAAAAAATATGATGATTCCCTGTAAGAAAACAATGTCATGTAAGAGAAAACTAACTCTTATAGACTAATGGTTATTTATATATAACATGATAATGGGTAATATAACTATCAAAAAACCCAAAATTTGTAATTGCTTAAATGGTTACTCAATTATAAGAATAAAAATTAAATGGATAACATTTATGTTTTAAGACATTTATAATAAGGTTGATTAATGATTTTACATCCTATACATATAATATAAGGATATATACATACATGAAAATTATATTTTCATCCATTAAATGAATTCCACCACAAAAACATATTTTTTTCTCAAAATCATGAGTATTTAATTTGATTTTATTTTCACACGCTAAACACTAGAATTAACTTATAAAGTACCAAATAATAAAAAAATAATAAATATATTAATCCTATTAATAGAATTTAAACTAACCCATTATGTCTATTACATGATTTGACAGTTCCAAAAAAATAATAAACCTTTAAAAGATGAAATCATACTTCTAATTTCTAAAATCCAATAATAATACCAAATGTTCAATATAGAATAATCAAAAAAAGTTTCAATAAAATTATTCAAAATAATATAAAGTAATATTTAAAGAAAAAAATGAAGTATTTGATTATATATTCTTCCAAGAAAAATTATATAAATTTATCTCCAAATAACATCAATTGCTCTTAATGTATTATACCAAAATAATAATTTCCAAAATCAAATAATCTCAATGATATGAAAATTATTTAAATAAAAACTAAAATCACCATCAGTATAAAATTAAATAATATATTCTTCAAAAATATGTATAATAGATTACATTTTAAATAAAATCATATAGTATTCTAATATCCAATATCATAAGTGGTTTCTAAAATAGTGAATGTCTTCCAAAATAACATTAATCAATTAATTATTAAATCATTTTCTAATCCCATGGTTATCTATTAAATAAAAATATGTTCACAGAATAATTTTATTCTTCATCTGTTAAATTATTTAACTATAATGAATAATTAAAACTCTCTGTTACCTTATGTATGACATTGTTAGGTGATTCACCCTTTTCACCCTCAAGTTGCGTGTTCGATTCATGTGGATTTACCGGACATGAGGGGATGTGACCCCTCCTAAGAGTTGTATTTTTTCTAAAACAATATTTATATAATCCTTATAATATTATATTAAGCTATAAATCATCTTCAAAATATCCTTTACATTTTTTTCATCATTGGTTTTCATATAGCATTCAGTTTTCTTCCAAAAAAGAAATAACTTAGAATTAGCTCAAAAATAAATTTCTCCAAAATAATATTAATGACCATAAAATTTCATAACATAAATCCTAAAATTTATTTTAAAATACATTAATATTATGATAAAAATTAAAATTATAAACTAATGATGATATCCATAACTCATAAGAAAAAATCATAATCTATAAAATTGTCTAAACCCTAATCTGATATCAAATATACATTCTCGACCATATACATTACATATACTAGAAATTTTTTGAACAAAAAAAATAATAGATTTTATATCAAATTAATTTTTTACGCTATAGTTTTCAATAATTTTCAAAACTCTTATATAGTAAACCCATACCTGGGAAATGGACACTTATACTAAGTTTCCATTATTTCCACCAAATGAAACCCTTATAAAATAAAACATCATTTCTCTTCAAGACATTCTTTCCATAAATTAATCATTAAATATTATTATTCCTTAAAATAGTAATAGATTTGAAAATAATTTCCAAACTATGAATGAGAACACAACTATTTGTATGGGATACAAGAAAAGAAATTTATAGTCAAATGAAAACTTGAAAACCATTAAAACCTATTCATAAAAAAAGTAGCAAGCATAGAAAAATCATGGAATTTCCTTAGAATGTCATCAATATTACACTATTACATTCACCCTTACAAATAGAATAATCTCACAGTTGACTTCAATATTCAGAGTACCCAATGAATCCGAGAGCTATAATGGGGATCAACCCTTGGAATAAGCTACATTTGTTTCACCTGTTTCTCATGAGAAATGATACTGATCCTCACTTTATATAAGTTATATCCAGATCCCTTGAGATATATAACGTTGAAAAACCATTATTATATATATTCCACGTAAAAAATAATTAAATTAACCATTGAACACTCTTTTAAACTCGTCTTTATAACACATTAATATATTAAAATACTTATTTCTTTAAAAAATTTCATTTAAAATATAAAGGTTTTTCACATAGTAATGAAAACATATTATTCAAAAAGAAAAATTAATAAATATAAATATAACATTATAGTACCAATGAATCATGAATGTGGGGGAAGATCTAATTTCGTATATGTTAACACAATATTTGCTATATCATTTGGAAAGATAGTAGAAAAAGGAACATTAAATGATGGGATTTAAAATAATGTCCATTAAAATGAATCATTTTGGAAAAAATTAAATTTTGTAATACTAAAACATTTATATAAATAATTTTATATTCATAGAAACCATTTTTAAAAAATTAACATGAAATATAATTATTTTAAAGGATAAATATTAAAAACATTTTTTAAAAATGTTTTTAGTTAAAAAGTAACTTCCCTAGAGTCTGTGATAAATATGAAATAAATAACATTTACCAAAATTTATTATATCATTATAACTAATATTGATAAATGGTGATAAAAAAAGTTATATCGGTCTGTGATAGGGTGGTTCTCCATACACATGGATGACAGTTCTATACACATTTTATGTAAGTAGATATTGATTTAGGTGATGACTTTAAAATAATATCAACTCATCATATTTAGTATACTAGAGTTATAATTTCATTATGGTGTATTAATATTTTATGTATTAGGAATTATAACTGATATAGAAACACTTAATTAAAAACAAAACTTCTTATTCGTACGACCTGCTTAGATTAACAACATAACACCTCTAAGGTGGGGTTTATATTAAAATAAAGTCTATATTATTTGTCATTAAATTTAAGATGGTAATTGGGTACTTCTTGTCAAATCAAAAAATATATGTGTGAATAAATTATATGAATTTGTTCCCTCTTATAAGAGAGAGGAGGGAACACATAGAAATTTTGAAAATATTAAATTAATATAAATTAATTTTATTATCTATATGGATTATAATATATTAATTAATAATTTAGTATGAAATTAGGACAAAATAACTTCACTAATTTAAAATTATATATTATTTTACTATTTTTTAATCCTTATTTTTTTAACCCTTAAATATCCTATTTAATTTTTACTCTGATGCAATATAATTTATGCATTTAGGGTCATTATAATAACAATAAAAAAATAGTACAAGTAATGTGTCATATATTAAATTTAAAATCATATTATACAAATTCAGTTATGTTTTGTTTTTTTATAAATTATAGATAATTTTATAAATTATTATTTATTTTATAATATAATTTCATCCAATTTTGACCATATTCATTTCATGAGTTTTTAAAAATATTGTCAACAAAATTATATATTATAAAAAACACTATTAAATTATCATTATTATGTCAAATTCATCTAGAAAAATCGTGTATGACATTAATTATAATTTTTTTTAATTAGTTTAGTATTTTTAATAACTTTTATTTGATTCATCAATTAATTGATCAATTATTGTATCATCTTTGGGTCAATATTAATGGTAATTATATGATCACTAACAACATTTAAAAAATTACCCTGATGTATGTAATTATTAAAATTTTAATATAACTATTTTGAATCAACTATATCCCTTATATCACATGTAATATAAATATTTTACTTTATAAAAACATGAGTTTGACATAATTGACTTTTTTAATATAAACTTATAAATTTCATAATCTCCTCCAAGTGGAGAAAAACATATAATTTTATAATAAGGATTCTTTTTTCAACAAACACACATCCAATAAAATTTGAATAAATTTTAGGGTAAATTTTTATATTTTATCATATTATTTTTTCCTTTAATTACATGATTTTCCCTTAATAATGGTAATAAAAAATATTACTAAATTTACTATACATAATTTCCAAAAATAAAAGAGTTATTTTTTAAAAATATTTACCTTATAATTTTAATTATGGAATTATTTTTTCACAATTAAATTTATATAATTTTAAATTATTAATTAAAAATTAATCTTGCTAATAGAAAAAAAAAATGGGTTTTTAAAGGAATAATGTCGCAATAATTGAAAATTTATTATATCCAGATTCAATGTGTAATTGATTTAAATTACCTAAAATTAATTAGAAAATAAATTATCTAACTTTACTCTAAAAAAATCAATTATACAACAAAAGTATATAAAAAATTAAATGAATAAACGGTTTTCATTTAGAGTGAAGTATTTTTTTCATTACTCCTAGAAATATTAATCTTAACATAAATATATAAATAATTCAACCAACATAAATTTTGATATTATGAATAATATTTGAAAGTTTATTATTTCAAATATAATTTATAAATGTGTCAAAACTAGATTAAAAATCAGTTCACCATCAAAAGGAATGAAAACTGTATATTTACAAAAATACTTCTTTTATCATAAAAATTGAATTAGTTATTATATATTGTCTATAAAACACATAAGATTAATTTTACACAATATATTTAGTTTTATAAATATATATATATATCATTAAAAAAATCCAAAAAATTTCTTTGTTAATTTTTTTGTATAAAACAGTTCGAACACATTTAAATAGTTTTTCAGAAAAAAAATTTATTATATTTTGAAAAAGGTTTTTACATTAATTGATAACTAATTGGAGAATGAATTATATACATGTGTAAAAATATTTTCATAATTATTTAAATATTTTTCATATCCTCCACTTCAATGTCTAGGTTATAACTATAACATTTAATTATCTAAATGTAGTTGTTTATGTTTGCTTGTTCCTCCATATCATGTATGCAATTGAAAATTTTGATTCCTCTTATAAACAATGTATAATTAATTAATTAAAAATATAATATAGAAAAATATTTATATATTTCGTAAAATATATTATTTTCTAACGGTTATTATTAAAAATTACTTGAAAAAATTATGCTCTATGTAATATCTTTTTTTTCATATATGTATTATTTTTCATTTTTAGTCATATTACATTGATCATGGTATAATAAATTTGAA
This sequence comes from Viscum album, assembly GCA_963277665.1. Classification (NCBI taxonomy): domain Eukaryota; kingdom Viridiplantae; phylum Streptophyta; class Magnoliopsida; order Santalales; family Viscaceae; genus Viscum; species Viscum album. Next base: position 83,878,423 of record OY728151.1, on the reverse strand, counting down.
CATTTTATCAATGATATAAATATAATATATATTTCATATATATATATATTTATATATTTATACTAATCAAACAAATTTAATGGTAAAAGTGATATGCACAGTTACTAGAGACGGTAGGCCATATATACGCATGATTGTTATATATATTTTAATGTTAGAGATAATGAAATAAATTTAAATAATATATTATCATTATACAATCTTTTAAAAATATTAATGTATCCCAAATTTTCATTTAAAACATTCATATTTCAATCCATTTAATGTGTGAATGTATAACAAGTCTTCCCAAGGTGGTAGTCCCATATACACAAACTATAGATGTTAATATATTAACATAATATATGGATTATAATTAAATTCTTCATAAAATAAAGAGATAAGTAAAATAATATCTTTAATATTTTATATAAATAATAAATTCATCTTCATTTTCAACTTTGATAAATTTTAATAGAAAAATTACTGATATTGGTTCCAGAGGTAGTAGTCTCCCATACACATGATTAGTGATTTTGAAAACCATTTTATAGAATTGGATATAAATATTGGACAAATCATTAACATAAAAACATCATACTTTATAGAATATACCAATGATATTATATTCGAATGGTATAAAAATTATTGTTGGTGGTTGGTGATGAAATTAAATAAAACCACTTTCTTATGAATTTTTCCTTGTCTCCTAGTATACTTATAATGTGTTCACTAAAATGAATCCCCGGATGGATTTATCTTCAAAATATATATTCCTATATTATAAAGAAGAATTCTAGAAAGAATTTTTTTACTTATAGTTGAAAAAAACGTTATAATGGTTTTAATATTATAAGTGATGTGGTGTCCTTTTATAAGTGAGGCGAGTATCACTCTTTAATTTTTTGAATGAAGAAAAAAAACCCATGTTTATCATGTAAAAATTATATAATAATGGTCTATTATCATCACATTATGATATAAGGTCTAAATATTTCCATTAAATGAGTTCTAGAAAATATTTGGTTTATTTTTGACACTTAAAATATGAGTGTAAACACTAGTATACCCTTTTTCCTTGACCATGTTAATTAAATTTTAATGAATTTACTCGTCACTTTGGTCAAAATTCCGATGATCCAATTATAAAATTTAAAATAATATGATTTAAAATATGGAAGATTATTTTTCCAAATTTCATTCAAATAATTGTAAAATTTTAATTTAATATTTATCTAGCAGATGTGATGAAAAGGCAGGGTTTTAATGTGAAAAGATAAATAATCTACAAAGCATTTATATGATAAAAATCATTAAGAAATTGAATATAATGTTATAAATTAGACTAATAGATGTATAATTGACAAATTTTATATATTGGGAAAATTTTTATAAATAATTCAACTTTTATATAAATTTTCTATAAACTTATTTTCCTATTAAAACACTATATTGTTAATTATTTATAAAAAATGTTAAAGTGTAGAGAAATAAAAAAAACTGACCCTGTAAAAAAAATTATTTGATGATTTCATAAATAATTTATTTTTTATCAAATAAAATGTATAAATGTGTAATAAAATTTTTTATTAATTTTAAAAAATTAATTTTTTGACAAATTAAATTTTTTGAAATATATAGTATCTATCCAATAATTATATACCATTTTATAAAAATATAATTTATATAAACTGATTATGTTTTATATATGCTAATTATTTAATTTTATACATATCAATATGTTTAATGGTTAGTTTATAATGGTTATGTTTAAATTACTATATTAATAATAACTCTATGTTTTGTTAAAACTTTGTGTCGTGTGTAATATAAGATAAAAAAAGATGTGCAATGAGAGTGATTAACAAGGTCTTTTGTTTAATGGAAAATTAACATGTTATTTTGTGTATTAAAATGAACATTCTGTTTCATTTAACACACAATATCAATGAAATTTAATACATACAAAAAACCATCAAAAAACATTTTCTGTACATTCTACCCCCTTGAAATGAATTTTGATATCAAAACTCATCAATAAAAAACTATCAAATAAGGATACTTATCTGTTAACATTTTATCTATTTCCCATATATTTTCTTCAAACAAATGGTTTATCCGTAATACATTAATCATGTGAGAGGTCATGATTCATCTAACAATAGCGATACAATCATGAATCTCCATAGGATGTTCATCAGATGAATTATGTTACTGTTGTTGTTTATCCTTTTTATTCAGTATATGTGGAGAGTTGTATATGTTTATCCTCAATAGAGAAACAACTAGAAAAATCATAAAATTGACTATTTTTTGTTGGAGGTAGTAAGAGATATGTTATAGTCTTGATATGATGAAGAATGTCCAAATTACCCTTATACTAAAGGATTTGTTTCTATTTATTCCTAAATCATATCAAAATATGACAATGAGAAAATCATAGAAATACATTTTCAACTACTATATATTATAGATTATGCTTGTGATTATCAAGAAAATATTAAGTTCATCTATGATATGCATTGATGTGTTGCAAAATTGACTTATCCTTTTATATCATTTCATTAGCTACCTTAGGTCCAAAAATATTTATTTATCTGTCATCATTCATGAACATTGGATATCTACACTTATTTAAATATATGAATTTGCAAGTATCCATATTAATTCACAACTGAGTGCTATAGATTTATGAAAACAGAATGGTAGGATGATTTATATCCCAACCACCATTAAATTCCAATGAAAAAATCACAAGATATCCTCTAGGGTATGAATTTTTTCTTATACTGAACATCTAACCGTGGATTACCCTGAGTGGTAAATCTCAACATAATAACAAGATCATTATACAGACATCAATATAATATTATGTTAAAACATTGATTTAGATTATTCATAATTTAATGTAGTAAATAAAGGAACCTTAACACTAATTTAATTTGTATCCAAGATATTTGATCAAGATATAATTCTTCTCTTATTTCGATATATACTATTTAATTACAAAGGTAATCATCTCCAATTGATATAGTATTATGTTCTATAGATTTTTTGGTGAGTTAAATGAAAAAATACATTGTGATTTTTCCCAATTATATAATGGTACAGATAATAGTTATAATATATTAGTAATCTTTTTTTATTTGAGACATTATTTACTAAAAAAACATGCATTGAGATTTAGACATTGAAACATCTCTCCTTATTCCATTCCATATAAATACTCATGCAATTCATTATAAATTTTTAAACATCCACTATTAAAAAAAATTAATAACTATTAGGATCCTATAATAACACATTCATCAAAAATAGAATCAATGTAGTGCATACACAACTCATGAGCCATATCATTACGCTGGGATAATGGTTTAAAATAAGAACATTTTCAACAATATTTTTCAGTTATACATCTTCTTTATATTCCTATATAATAAATAATAAAATAGTTATTTCGATATTAGATTTTAAAATATTAAAATTTTCACATTCAATCATGATTTATAGATTAATCCACTAAAAATCCAGAAATATTGAATCCATTTTTATCCTCATCACACATAATCATGAATGATCAATTTTAATCAAAGGTCCAGATACTTTTTACTATTCTAGGGTGAAATGTATTGTGTAGTAATTACAATTAATCATATCTAACATTCATTTTTATATCATATTCATATAATAATACAGAAATATATCCTTTTAACTCTTATGATCAGTATATTTATCAATATTCTCACTATAAAGATAATTCATCAATATAATTAATGATAAATTGACCAAATCTGATTCCAAATCATGATTTAGGTAATTTTTCTTATGAATCATCAATTATCACGTGGAAAAAGGTATAAATATGCCATTATAAATAAGAAAAAATCATTATCCATTCATGGATTCATTATTATAGCTTACATAATCGTATCCATTACTAGGTAATGTAAGATCAGGTTCATGTACTAATATTCCTTGGAGTTTCATGATACATTCCTTACATTAATCTATGCATACGTACATGGATCACTTTATAGATAATATTGTTATATGATTTAATAGTTCTGAAAATTCCTAAAACAAATATCGATAATATCAATCTAAAAAATTAAAACACTATATATAAATCACTATGGTTTTTCTGGACAAATGTTAAATTGAATCTATATTTGTAAAATGTACTAATATACCACCTATTATGAATATATATCCTAGCAATGAATCCATTATCAGAGAAAAATCACACTATGTAAATTGTGAATATATATTTTCCATCCATAGGGAATGTAGTACATGTATAAATTGGTCTTCATTATCATTCCTTTTCTTAAGTATATAAAAATATTATATTTAATTATTAACCCAAACGGGTCAAAAAAATCACTAAAGACTCTGTTCATTGAAATCACTTAAGATATTGAGGTTATTAGTGTTACATCATGGAATAAATATATATTTATCATGTCTATAACATGGACTGAATTATTCCTTTTGTATATCCACTTTCCTCTCCCTCACAAGATGATATTTAAAAATATGTTAATCATGGAAAAGTATTGAGATCTGTGTAGTTGATCAAAAATATCATCAATACAGGGAATATGATACATCTTCTTAATTATTGTATTTTTATCTCTTGATATTCAATATAGATTCACAATGATACTTTTTTAATTTAAAATAATTAACATGTCCCCTCCAACGTGACAAACATTCCAAATGGGGTCCATTTTTTTGGTCCTCCTAGTGTTTCTTCTTCAATTCATGAAACTCAATTGGGGCCATTATATTGGGTTCCATTTAAATTTATATGGAACATGGTATGAGTTCTATCGAGAACAAAACTTTATTTTTTTCATGGCTAAGAAACTCTTCCAGAAATACATGAAAAAACTCTCAACATGTATCCATATCATATAAGTCATGTTTCATCCAAACTATTTTAGATAACCCCTCTTCTAAATTAAAATTATGATTCATACAATGAATATGATCTCTATTATACTTTTATACTGATCGTTAAAATGAATGATCATTATAGGATTGTTTTTAATATTTATTTTAACCTACATCCATCAAAAATTAGTATAGAATTTTTCTAGAGTAATAAAATATGTTCCCAACATAACATCAAATTCAACAAGACAATGATTAAAATGGATTACAATAAGCACAATCCCACCAAATTCATCCCAAGAGGAATCATATATTTGAGAATATGTCATAGTACCATTATGGGGTTACACTACTAATTATACATCTAATTATTTTGGATAAATATTCATAACCAAAAATTGTTTCAGAGATGAAATAATGGGTAGTTTCATAGACATATAAGACATTAAAAATGCTATACTGTATGGTATTCATACCATTCACAAAGTAGTTAATACACCACCTTTCGGAAAAACTGATCATATGAGGTTTCAAACTGTCATTCTAATAAGATGTTTATAAAAATAATCATTATTATAATCCTTCATATTTGGGTAATTCCATGAATAGTTCCCATAATCCAATAATTTTAATCACTGCTTTTAAAATTTTGTGTTCTGTACATCATACTTAATATTTACTTTTTTTGAAATCTTCTATCATTGATGTCATTAATGAATTTCCCGACTCCCTTCCCTTTTAGATATAAATAATTTAATATCACACATTAGAATATTTCATCCATGATTATTCCCATACATTGAGAATGAAGGAACTATCATCTTCTTAGCTCTATGGTTCATAGATTTTCTATTAAACTTAATTTATCACCTCTTATAATAACCATTTATTAATATGTAATGTCATCCTCAAATTCCATTGTGACTTAATCTATAAAAATATGTTCTATTGTTCTATTTTTTTTGGCTAATGCCTTTCGATAAAATTTCTTTATTCTTGAAAGATTCAATCATCATTACATTAATGGTTGGATAATAATACACGAAATTTATGTCAAAATTCATGTAAAACATTTTTTTCAAGTATCAATATATTCAATATATTTTTTCTTTAGATATGGGAACACATTCTCGATCTTTATAGGAATAATACAAGGACAATGTATAATGAAAATTATCATCATGAACTTGTATCAATCCATGGGGTAAATTTTATCATATTTCAATAAATTAATAATATGTTACCATAATTTAACCTCCTAACCTTCCTAATATTTGACATCTAAAATGAATTTTTATTGTTAGGAACATTTGAGAACAAAAAATACATTCTTAGTTGTGTTATTATGTTATTAGAATACTAATGGATCAAAATACACCATGAATGTAGTATGGTGTTGCCTTATAATATAATGAACATAATATTTTTTCTTCCATTGGTCAATATATGTTCTATATGACTCTTTCAATGTGATGTTTTTTGAGAATTATACTAATTATTTTGTTTCCCACTCCCATAATGTTTGGATTATCATGATGAAAAATCATTTAAATATATATCACACTCAGAAATAACATGGTTCTATCATGTTCCATTACTTGACTAAAACCAATTATAAATGGGTAAGAAACAATAATCATATTGGGATCCACATAATAATTAAAAATAACATACTAAATATATAAATTATGATGTAAGATCCTAGATCCTTATTATGGTAAGTTTTTACAACATTTCAGTTTCATTACATAGGTTTGGTTGAATAAGTGTTTTACCATGTCCTAATTAAGGGTCAAGAGTGTTCTAGGGGTTTAGGACATTAAAAAAGTGGGAAAATGATTTTATTGGGAAAGCTGATTGGTTTGTACATGGTTAGTCCTGACAGTGTAGACAACCCAGGTAAACTGTGCTGACAAAGGATATTATGAAAATATACCCCACATGCTTTCTGCATTGTTTGGAAAACGGTACAGGTAAACCATGTGTGGTGGATATTTCTGGATAGTAGCATCTGCATGGTTTTCACATGGTTTGGGAAACTTTGTGGGTAAATAGTGTGGCCCAGAAACATTAATAAAATAAAAAAATCCATTATGGGATTTTTATACCCAACTTGGGATTTCCACTTTTACTACTACTATGGACCCTAGAAAATAACCAAATACTTCAAGATAATCCATTGAATAATCTCCCTCATCTTAGGCGTATTAGGAGCACCATTAGTTGTGGATTGTTGATTCGGGTATGGCTAAACCCCTTCATTCTTCTTTTCTTGATTTGGGTGAGTATGTCTCTTTTATCATCTTTGGAAGCTCTCAATCCCTTATTTTTCATTGAGGTTAAGGTTGTGGATTCATGGGTTGATTGGATCAAGAACTATAGATTTTTTTTGGGAGTGTGTTCACTAAAGGATTCAAGGTAAGTGGTCTACATGTTATATCCACAGGTTCTTATGTAGATTTTTTCATTTACGGTTTCATTATTACCTCTATTATTGATTTATTCATGATATAGTAGCAATATGTGGTTTATTGGATGTCTAAATGAGTAATTAAGCCCTTCTAGAACCCCGTGGGATTCAAGGAGTATCACATGACCGAATTAGGGCCACCCATTGGGTGTTCTGTATAGATGGGGACAATTGAAATATTAGGTTCTACATTGACACATGATGATGTAGAAACCTATAAAAGTGGTTAATTGGTTTATCTAATTAGATAGAATGAATTTCGGTCAGTTTTTTCTAATTTGGATAAATTATATGGGATTTTTGGATGGCATTTAAATGGGTTAGATGGGTATATATTATGGAATTTTTTTTACACTTGAATATGCATAGTGTGATAGTAATGGTAAATTGGAAATGGGGATAAATGGTTAAGTATTATTAATGATCATTGAGTTAATGGATTGATAAAAAATGTTTATTTCCCATTTATTTATATTTGTGTGATGTTGTAAATGATATTGGAAATGATTTTTGTGATGTGGTTAATTCTGGTGAATGATAAATAAGCATTTTCACATGGCTTGGTAGAGTGTGTTATAGACACGATGTTTTAAGACTATGGGTTGAGTTGGACCATGGTTCTAGCTCCACCCACAAATGTAGGGGATATGGAATGGGATAAAGATCTATTCCCATAACAGTTTCATTCCCCCCGGACTGAGGTTTGGAGTTGAGGATAATGAGATTGTTAAAATGTGATGCCCGGTGAGATAGAATTTATTTTATTCACTTATGCATGAGAAAATTTAATATTCCTAATCCATTTAACACATAATAAAGATATATTAAGCCATGCAATGTCTTTTTAGTGTACCTAGATTTAATGATAGTATAATTTAAATGAGCATAGTCAAGAAGGGCATATTAAACGTTTTACCTTTATTTTCCAATATTTATCACTTTCATGCACTCTATTCATTCCTAGATACTTCATGTAGACAATTGGTGATTTACTAATATGTTATACTCACACCTTGTATGGGCCACCATTGTGTACCTAAGACAATATCATGGTTTCAGGTCAGGACAATGACAAGGGACATGTACTAGGGATTTGAGTTGGACATGGGACATGTATTGGTGATATTCCAAAATTGGAGTTCTGATCATTTTTTAGTTATATCATTTTTTTTCTTTTAAGGGTTTTGTTCACATGTAATTTCAGCACGACATGACATTTTTACTTTATTTATATGTGTGTACCAATTTTCGATAATTGGATATTTATGCATGTTATTGGTTGTTTCATATTTATTTAATTATTTACATTATTATCTATTGTGGAATAACATGGTAATGAGGGTACAGTCTCCCCATGTGACCAGTTAGACCCTCACTACTAGTCTACAACCTCTATCTTATGGGGGGGCACACTTGAAGTAACATGGAGACCCAGCTTAGTGCACCCGATTAGTGGCTCCTGGGTTTGGATGTTATAAGCATATACTATAGGGAGTCTCTTTAAACTTTCTTTCTATTTCGGTATGGTAAACATAAGGTTAGGAATGTGTCGGGCTTTGGTAATGAGCTTGTTCATGGGAGTAGCTGACCGATATATGGGGGGAAACCCTAGTCACCCTGGGAGTAGATTTTTTTACTTGTTATGTGTTGTTATATTTGATGCTATTTTACCATTGGGTGGTTCACATGTTGTGTGATTTTATGGTTTTGTGATATTTATGTTGTCTATGGAAGGGTATGAGGTTTTGCATTCATGCAACAATAGAGGCACCTATGCAATTAAGTGACATACATCAGTATAAGCACACACACTGGATGGGTGTGCGGGATATGAATGATATGATGTGTTTTTTATCTTAAATTTAATGAAAATTGTCCCAAATAAGATATTTTGAATGTGTAAAAAAGGGAAGTGGAAAAGAGAATTAGTAATTAGAAGATGGATCGTATTAATTAAAAAATGTATATTAACCATTCATAAGGATAAATGGGGAAATAGAAATTTATTTGAATTAGTGAAAAATATATGGCTTGTAGCCATGTAATTTAGATACCCTTGTTTTCCATAGAATTATGAGTGATGGGCCAAGTTAGTGATCTAGATGTGAGTGGGATCACATGGATAGTGTATGCAAACTGGTTTGGTTATGGAATATTATGGGTCTACCTATCTGTCTTTTTACCTTCGTAAAAGTGATATAGTTGTGTTTTAACACTCATGTTTCGGTTGTGAGACATGAGAACATTGTAGAGAACTATAAAGACCCACACTTATTACATACATAATCTTGAATTTATTCAAGAAAACACTTCCTTATTCATTGAGTATCTTTTCAAGTTTATAGCTTTAGAGAATTAAGACAAAACATTCATAACATTACACATTGTTACATAGTGGATACCATAAAATCAGTTTCCATTTTTTTTAGAATATAAAACATTAAAACTAAAAACAAGACTCCTTGACAATTCTTCAACATTTAACATGTCTTCCTTCCTTGTATTACTCATCCATTAACCTGTGAAAAACCATTTCAAAACATGGTATGAGCACAAAAGCTCAGTAAGGTATGAAAAAGAAGGAAAACTCACATTAGTCCATGAATACTCATAACGTATGAAAACATTTTCAAAAGACATGATTTCCACCCATAAATACTTACTTCTTGTAACATGATATTTAAAAAAGATCCAAAAAAACATAAATATAATCATAGAGGTATCTTTGGGCATTACTTACATAATCTTGTAACCATCTTGGCTGCCTTAAAATTTGTAACCCTCACGGCTACCTTACTTTGTGTAACCATCGCAGTTACACTTGGAGTAACCATACGACCAACCTCCAACTTACTCATACCCAATTAATTGGAGGGAAATATACGTCCCAACCATCATCATAAACAATTCCCAATACCCAAAACATAATCATACAACATAAATAATAGCATAAAAACATTGCTTCTGAATCTTGTAAAACAGAATTTTAAAAGAGGATTTTAGAAGAAAAGATCCTTATAAACATCATATACATGAAGTGAGACTTAATAGAGTGGATGGAATATGTATATACTCTATAAATACACATAATTAAACATAATATAAACAGAACCCATCACACAAACAATTTAAATAGCACATAAATAATAATGTAGACGGTTAACCCAAAGAATGGAAATCGGGTCAAGAATTCCCTAAACTTAGGCTTTTCTTACTTAAAAATTATTTAAAAGTCCTATATAATGGTTAAACGAGTGTTATTAGTATTTTAAAGAAATATTTTCATGTTTATAACATCTTATATGGTCATTTCATAACCTCATTTCACCCCTTAATTGTTAGTATTTTGTTCCTTGCATTATTTTGGGTGAGTTCTTTTGTGATTTTCACGATCGGTTCATGATGAATCATTCTTGATGATTGGAAATGAAACTCTAGAATTGGAATGGAGTAGAATTTACATATTTCCAGTACCATAATTTATACCATTTATCACTTTTATTCTTTATATGAGAATGAAATAGAAGCTAAAACATTAATGATGTTCGTTTAGATCATTTTAGTGGCTCTTTGATAATAACAACGTCATTTTGTCTTTTAAATTAGAACCATGAGTACAAAAGAATTCCAGAACCATATATGGGTCATAATAAATATATTATAACTTGGTTCATCCATATAAATGGTTTCACGACCAGACTTGAAATAATTAATGGAAATTGAAAATACATCATCCACGATGTCAGTAATTTGACACAAATGGAAAATGTTTTTTGATTCTTTAAATAAGTGGAAGAGGAGAAGAATACTGATGAGGAATTTTCAATAATCATGGGAACATACTTAATATACATTATTCTGGAGATTTCATGCTTGTTGGATAATAGGGAGTGAGGAATGTCGAAAAACGAATCATGAAATAAAAGAAAATCATGAGAAATTTCTCACGAAAATTCGGCAGCCTAACGACGTCTCGTAAAATTCCATAAAAACATGATTGATGAGAGTAATGGAATATATCATCATTAATACAAGATATGGACAGTAAGGGGGGAATATTTAATTAAATATCCCAACACAAGACAAAGGGAATGGAAGAGAATAACAAAAAATGAAAGAAAAGAAAGAAAATAAAAGAGGTTGTTTACCTCTTGATCTCTTCTCCTTGAGATCCTTTTTAAGGGATTTGATTTTGGTATTTTGGTGAGACCAGAAGCTCTAGGACGTGAGGAAGAAGATTAAGGATGGAATTGGGCAGAAATTACACAATGTTGAACGCTTGAGAGGTGTGGGAGGTAGATGGGAGTGAGGGTGATATTTATAGTGGAGGAGGGGAGGTATTTTAGATTATTCTAATCATTATTATAATATTTTTATCAAGACTATAAATAATCTCAAATCAAGTGGACTTAAATAGTGATAATATCATGTGATTTCGAAGAAAGTGGCCTTGCATCACTTATTATGTCATTAATAATGCATTTTTACTGATAATTTGATTATACGGTATTTTATCGTATTTCACTATTCACCGAAAATTCAAGAGTTTCAGAAAAATACCAAAAATTTACCCCAACCATTTTTCGATGTGTAGAATTCAAAAATGAACTCCATTTTTCAAAAATAATTTTCTAAACATTATTAATTTAATTTTTAAATAAGGTCACAGTTAATTCGAAAAATAACAATATTGAAGTGCAATTAGTTTTATGTGACATTGGAAAATTAATTAAGATCCCATTATCCTATTTCCTTGGGAAAATAAAATAATATTATTATTTACTATTCATGTGGTCATATTACTATTCATAAGGGCATGTTACTATTCACCAAAAAAACATGTTTGTTTAATCAGACTCTAAATAACATACTGAACACAATTGTAGATGACAGTTTCTTGAAATTCAAAACATTGAAGAAATAAAATTATGTTTAAAGGATACTTATAAATACATACCTTAAACAAAATTTCAAGCATTTTCAATTTATTTTTAGAAAAACGTGGGATGATACATTATCCCCACCTTCTTGAAATTGCGTCCTCACAATTTTATTTACTTATTAAACAATTGAGGGTATTTTTACCTCCTAGCATTTTCAGACTCCCATGTTATTTCTTTAACAATGTGGTTTCTCGACAAAACTTTTCCATGGTGGATTACCTTATTCCGAAATACCTGTTCTCTTTGGTCAAGAATCTAACACTGTTTTTATTCATAAGAAAGGTTCTCTGCCAGTTGAACTGCTTCCATCCTCAAGATATGTGATGAATCTGGAACATACTTTCTCAATATCGAAACATGAAAAAAATTGTGTACCTGAAACAATCTCAGAGGCAAAGCTACGCGGTATGAAACTGTTCCACCTTTATCCAAGATTTCAAAAGGACCAATGAACAGTGGACTTAGTTTCCCTTTCTTACCGAAACACATCACACTTTTCCAAGGAGATATTTTAAGGAAAACATGGTCACCTACCTCAAAAGAGAAGTCTTTCCTTCTGTTATCTGTATAACTTTTCTGCCTGCTCTGAGATGTCACCATGTGTTGCTGGATCATCCTCACTTTCTCAGCCACTTCTTCTAATAATTATGGTCCTATCAAATTTCTTTCACCGACTTCATCCCAAAACGCAGGAGTCCGACACCGCTTTCCATACAAGGCCTCAAAAGGTGCCATCTGAATACTTGAATCGAAACTGTTATTATAAGAAAACTCAACTAATAAAAGATGTTGATCCCAACTTCCCTGATAGTCCATTGAACAAGATCAAAGAATATCCTCCAAAGTTTGAATCGTTTGTTCTGACTGCCCATCTGATTGAGGATGAAAAGTTGTACTGAAATTCAACTCTGTGCCCAAAGACTTCTGAAGTCCTTTCCAAAATTTAGACGTGAACCTAGGAGCTCGGTCAGACACAATGGAAAAGGAACTCCATGTAACCTGACAATCGCCTTGAGGTACAATCGAGAAAGTTGATCTAATGTCATTGTATCTCGAATTGAAATAAAATGAGCAGACTTTGTTAGCCGATCAACAATAACCCAAATCGCATTGTTACCTCGAGAAGTCTTTGGTAGTCCCACCAAAAAATCCATGGATATATTCTCCCATTTCCACTCTGGCACTAGAAAAGGATGAAGCATCCCCTTCAGTAACTGTCGCTCTGCTTTAACCTTTTGACATGTCAAGCATTTCATTGTAAAATCAGCAATATCTCTTTTCATCCCATTCCACCAATAATACTCTCGAAGGTCTCTGTACAGCTTAGTACTTGCAGGATGAACAGAATGGAGAACTATGAGCTTCACACAACAATTATTTCTTCAAATGTGAATAACAAGGCACACACAACCTTTTTCCAAATCTTAAAACACAATCTTTATCAAGATTAAATTTTTTTAACTTACCCATTTTAACCAATTCTACCTTTTTCTGTAGCTAACGGTCTTCCCTCTACGCTTTCATAATTCTGTCTGAAAACAAAGACTGCACTGAAACCTGAAACAAAAGAGAGGTATTCCCTGCACCAACAACTTCCAATCCAAAATTCATAAAATCATTAATCAAGGGATCATGTTCCAAACGTAGCATGGTTAATGATGTGTGATGTTTCTGACTTAAGGCATCCGCTACATTGTTTGATTTTCCAGGATGGTAATTGATCGTGCAGTCATAATCCTTTATCAGTTCAAGCCATCTTCTCTTCCTCATGGTTAATTCCTTCTGAGTGAATATATACTTTATACTTTTATGGTCAGTATATATTTGGAATTTGGTTCGGTATAGATGATGCCTCCATATTTTCAAAGCAAAAAAACACAGCTTCCAATTACAAATCATGTGTGGGATAATTTATCTCATGACCCTTAAGTTTCCTCAAAGTATAGGCAATTACCTGATCATTCTGCATCAAAACACAACCTATTCCCTTCAAAGAAGCATCATTGTAGATGACAAACTCACCATTCCAAGAAGGTAAGGCCAAAACTGGAGCATTCAGAGATCTCTTCTTTAGTTCCTAAAAATAAACATCACATTCCCCTGTCCAAACAAATTTAACCCCTTCCCTTGTTAACATAGTTATCGGGATAGATAACAATGAAATGTTCTTAACAAACCATCGGTAATAACTTTCTAAGCCCAGAAAACTACGAATCTCCGTAACATTTTTTGGTCTTGGCCATTCATCAACTACTTTTGTTTTTGTAGGATCAACTGTTATTCCATCCTTATTTACAATGTACCCAAGAAAAGAAATTTTTTTCAACCAAAAATCACACTTGATGAATTTTCCATATAGTTTCTTTTCTTTTAAAGTTTTTAAAACAACCCTTAGATGTTTTTCATGCTCCTCTTTGTTTTTAGAAAAAACCAGAATGTCATCAATAAATACAACCAAAAACATATCCAAGAACTCATGAAATAATATATTCATAAGATTCATGAGTACAGCAGGTGTATTAGTTAACCCAAATGGCATAATAAAAAATTAATAATGCACATATCTAGTACAAAAGGTTGTTTTCAGTATGTCATCCTCTTTCACCATCAGCTGATGGTATCCAGATCTCAAGTCAATCTTGGAAAAGTACTGATCTCCTTGGAGCTGATCAAACAAGTCATCAATATGAGGCAAAGGATACTTGTTTTTAACAGTGATGTTATTCAAAGCTCTATAATCAATACAAAGTCTCATGGAACCATCTTTCTTTTTAACAAACAAAACAGGGGCTCCCCATGGTGAAGTACTGGGATGAATAAAGCCTTTGACAAGAAAATCCTGCAACTAATTTTTCAATTCAAGAAGTTCTATTTGAGCCATACGATATGGTGGTTTTGAAATTTGATTTACATCAGGAACTAAATCAATTGTGAATTCGACTTCCCGTTCAGGTATGACACTGGGTAACTCCTCAGGAAAAACATCAAGGTATTCATTTACCACTGGCACATCATTAATTTGAATAGTTCCCTGGTTTTCAACAATATGAGCAAGAGAAATTTCACTTCCATATTTCATTAGTTTCTCAGCTTCCTGATATGTTCTCAATTGTATGGGTTCATTCTTGTATACAAACTGAAACTCTTTCTGGAAAATAACTTCTTTCGCTCTACAGTCAATCTTAGCATGATAATCAGAAAGCCAGTCCATCCCCAGAATAACATCAAACTCGAATAAGGGTAAAACAACAAGGTTTTCAGGTAATTTATTTCCACATACCATAATATAAATATTCATATAATTCCACTTTGCTATAATAGTTCCCCCTAGTGTTTTAACAACAAGTTCAAGTCTCATTTGTTGAGGTGATATTTCCAATTTACTAGAAAATTTGTCAGAGATGAAGGAATGTGTAGACCTCTTATCAAACAAAACTTTAGCAAGAACTGAGTGAACAAAAATAGTACTCGATACAACTTCATTGGATGGCCCAAAACCTACTGACGTAGTCACAAAGTATCTCACTACACCTTTCTACTTGTAGTCTGGCTTCTTTGCATCATTTGGATCCCTCTTTGGATAGGCATTTTCATAGTGACCCATCTCACAACATGTAAAACACTTTATAGTTTGCTTATCAGGATTAGTCTTTGGATCATTTTCTTTGCAATCTCGGGCCATATGTCCAAACATACCACATTTAGAACACTTCCCGGTTTTGATAAGACATTCCCCACGGTGCTTATTGCCACACTTTTCACAAACTAGAAACTGGATTTTCTTACCATCAGATTTCTTTGGTTGATTCTTACCCATTGCTTGCCAACTGGACCTCTTTTTCTCTTTGTTTCCAAAATGCATGCGATCATCAGCAAACTTCATCTCTACCCTCTCAGCACATCGGACAAGTTTCTCATAACTTTTGAATTCATGGGAGGCCAATGCCCTTCGATACCTTGGCTTCAATCCTAAGTAAAAGCGGTTGATTTTGCTATCGACATCCAGAATATGATTTGAAGCATACTTTTCCAGTCGGGTGAAGTTCTCTTCATACCCAGCCACTGAATCTTCCTCCTTTTGTTTCAATTCAAGGAATTTCTTCTCCATTCTAAGTCGCACCACCTTAGGAAAATATTTTTCAAGAAAAAGACTTTTAAATTCATCCCACACTAAGGCATCAAAATCCTCACTACCCCTGATATTCCTTACCATTGACCACCACTAATCAGGTTCCCCTTCAAAATGATAAATGGAAAGACTTACCTTTTGATTGTCTGAACATCCCGTAACATCAAATATCTTTTCAAGGGATTTAATCAATCCTCCTGCTGCCACTGGGTCAAAAGATCCATTGAATGTAGGAGGTTGTTGTCTCATAAAATGTTCCACCACTTTCATGTTCCGTTGGGGTACCTCTATTTGTTCTCTTGCATGGATGCCACCACCATTTATTGCCTGCGTTAGCTGATCCATTACTGTCACAAACTGCTCGGTTCCAATCCCTACCATTCCAGGATGTAGATCAGGAAGGATGTCATTCTGTCGATGCCTCTCCTCTTCAGCATCCCTGGTCCTTCGGCGGAAAACCATTCTGAACAAACATTTCTTAAATGAAGAAACATGGTAATCTTTAAATGCTATAACAAATTAAACATAGAGTGAAAATTATTTTTGGTATTCTATTACCATCACCTTAACCCCTAATGTTATCTAAACCATACTCTAATACCAACTATAAAGACCCTCACTTATTACATACATAATCATGAATTTATTCAATAAAACACTTCATTTTACATTGAGGATCTTTTCAAGTTTAGAGCTTTAGAGAATTAAGACAAAAAATTCATAACATTACACATTGTTACATAGTGGATACCATAAAATCAGTTTCCATTTTTCTCAGAATATAAAACATTAAAACATAAAACAAGACTCCTTGAAAATTCTTCAACATTTAACATGTATTCATTCCTTGTATTACTCATCCATTAACCTGTGAAAAATCATTTAAAAACTTGGTAAGAGCACAAAAGCTCAGTTAGGTATGAAAAAGAAAGAAAACTCACATTAGTCCATGAATACTCATAACGTATGAAAACATTTTCAAAAGACATGGTTTCCTCCCATTAATACTTACTTCATGTAACACGAGATTTACACAAGATCCACACAAACATAAAAATAATCATAGAGGTATCTTGGGGCATTACATACATAATCCTGTAACCATCTTGGATACCTTAAAATGTTTAACCCTCATGGCTACCTTACTTTGTGTAACCATCGCAATTACACTTGGAGTAACCATATGGACAACCTCCAACTTACTCATACCCAATGAATTAGAGGAAAATATAGGCCCCACCCTTCATCATAAACAATGACCAATAACCAAAACATAATCATACAACATAAATAATAGCATAAAAACATTGCTTCTGAATCTTGTAAAACAGAATTTTAAAAGAAGATTTTAGAAGAAAAGTCCCTTATAAACATCATATACTTGAAATGAGATTTAATAGAGTGGATGGAATATGTATATACTCTATAAATATACACAATGAAACATAACATAAACAGAACCCATCACACAAACAATTTAAATAGCACATAAATAATAATTTAGACGGTTAACCTAAAGAATGGAAATCGGGTTAAGAATTCCCTTACCTTAGGCTTGTCTTACTTCAAACTTGTTTAAAAGTCCTGTATAATGGTTAAACGAGTGTTATTAGTATTTTACAGAAACATGGTCATGTTTATAAAATTTTATATGGTCATTTCATAACCTCATTTCACCCCTTAATTGTTAGTATTTCGTTCCTTGCTTTATTTTGTGTGAGTTCTTTTGTGATTTTCACGATCGGTTCATGATGAATCGTTCTTGTTGATTGGAAGTGAAACTACAGAATTGGAATGGAGTAGTATTTAAAAATTTCCAATACCATAATTTATACCATTTATCACTTTTATGCTTTATATGATAATGACTTATAAGTTAAAACATTAATGATTTTCGTTTTGATCATTTTAGTGGCTCTTTGATAATAACAACATCATTTTGTCTTTTAAATTAGAACCATGAGTAAAAAAAATTCCAGAACCATATATGGGTCATAAAACATATATTATAACTAGTTTCATCCATATAAATGGTTTCATGACCAGACTTTAAAGAATTAATGGAAATTGAAAATACATCGTCCACGATGTCGGTAATTCGACACAAATGGAAAATGTTTTTTGATTCTTTAAATAAGTGGAATAGGAGAAGAATACTGATGAGGAATTTTCCATAATCATGAGAATATAATGAATATACATGATTCTAGAGATTTCATTCCTCTTGGATAAGAGGGTGTGAGGAAACAAGAAAAACGAATCATGAAATAAAAGAAAATATTGAGAAATTTCTCACGAAAATTCGGCAGCCTAATGGCGTCTCTTAAAATTTCATAAAAACAAGATTGATGAAAGTAATGGAATATATCATAATTAATACAAGATATGGACAGAAAGGGGGGAATATTTAATGAAATATCCCAACACAAGACAAAGGGAATGGAAGAGAATAACAAAAAATGAAAGAAAATAAAGAAAATAAAAGAGGTTGTTTACCTCTTGATCTCTTCTCCTTGAGATCCTTCTTAAGGGATTTGATTTTGGTCTTTTGGTGAGTCCAGCAGCTCTAGGACGTGGGTAAGAATATTGGGGAGATAATTTGGTAGAAATTAGACAATGCTCAAGGGTTTAGGGTGTGGGAGGAAAATGAGAGTGAGGGTGATATTTATAGTGGAGGAGGGGAGGTATTTTAGATTATTTTATTCATTATTATAATATTTTTATCAAGACTATGAATAATATCAAATAAAGTGGCCTTAAGTAGTGATAATATCATGTGAGTTAGATGTAAGTTGGATATGCATCACTTATGATGTCATCAATAGTGCATTTTTACTGATAAATTGATTATACGGTATTTTATCGTATTTCACTATTCACCGAAAATTCCAGAGTTTCAGAAAAATACCAAAAAATTACCTCAACCAATTTTCGACATGTAGAATTCAAAAATTAAACTCATTTTTCAAAAATAATTTTCTAAATATTATTAATTTAACTTTTAAATAAGGTCACAGTTAATTCAAAAAATAACAATATTGAAGTGCAATTAGTTTTATGTGACATTAGAAAATTAATTAAGATCCCATTATCCTATTGCCTTGGGAAAATAAAATAATTTTATTATTTACTATTCATGGGGTCATATTACTATTCATATTACTATTCGTATTACTATTCATAAGGGCATGTTACTGTTCACCAAAAAAACAAGTTTGTTTCATCAGACTCTAAATAACATACTAAACACAATTGTAGATGACAGTTTCTTGAAATTCAAAACATAGAATAAATAAAATTATTTTTAAAGGATACTTATAAATATATTACTTAAACAAAATTTCAAGCATTTTCAATTTATTTTTTGAAAACCTTGAGATGTTACAAGAACACTCTTCCACTAGTGGAGCTTGAGAACATGGTGATCCAAGAGAATAAGGAAGAGGAGTTCCTTGAGAACGTCAATCAATTTATGAAGATTATGGAATGAGACCCATAGAGGGTTTCACTAAGAATATTTGAACTGACCAGGGAGTTCCAACCGTAGCACCATCCGTCCATTACAAGAGATTGTGGGCCTGAGCAAGCAGAGTTTTGGATTTAGTAAATCCAAACTATTCTTCACCATCGAGATAGTCCTCTCAAGAAGCGAGTCAAGTTAGTGTCCCATATGCTGAGAGGTCAAGCAAATAGTTATTGGGACAAAATGGATAAAATAGTTGAGTAATAATGAATGATGTCGAGGTATTTTTAGGATAAGTTCTATAATAACTTATTCTCAGAAACCCTAAGGTTGGAGAAGGCTGCAGATTTTATGAGTTTAACTCAAGGGGGGATGTTTATAATGGACTATGCCGGTCATTTCACCGATATAAGAGGCTTCATTCCATCATTGATAAGATACTAGGAAGATGTAGTGGAATTCTTCTAGGATGGGTTGAGACATGAGATCTGGTCTCAGGTGACTATCATTAATCAGAACTGTTTGTTGAAGTGGCTGATGAAGGCTTTTTCTTGTAGGGGAAACTAATGGGGGGTTCAGGTATGGAACTAGTGGAACCAGATAGATGGGCATGTTGTGTGGATTTAGATAGTATGAAACGCCACTTTGGAATACTTCAGCAATGTGGATGTGCACAAAGAAGTCATAAGAGGGGGTCAGCTTCTCAAGGAAGCGATCATGTCTACGGTTATTAGTGTGGTGGACCAGGGAACAAGCGTAATCAGTGCCCCCACCCACCAGTCCAGTGTCAAGAATATGACATGTTAGGCCACGTGCATGGGTTCTTAAAGAAGCAAAAATAGTCAGGTAATGATAGAAAGTCAGAGTTAGATGTTGAGTATTGGTAGGGGTTGGTTACCCCATATCAAGAAGGCAGTTGGAGCCCCATAGGTCATACTGGTTGGGGCAGTGGACATGAAACTCTGGGGTTAGAACATCCATTCCAAAATGGTAGTGTAATGTAGGGTAATTAGGTAGGATCTCAGGGTAATGTAGAAGGACATCTCTAAAGAGTTCAGGATACACCTAAAGGCGGTGAGGCATGACTGTCTTCTGTTTGATGTACTATTCTTGTAGCTTCCACATAGTATACTGCTTTATTAGACACAAGTTCTCATTAATCCTTTATTACTGCTTTGTTGGTATTTTTTTGGGATAATTTTGGATACTTCATGTAGGGGTAATGTCTCTTGATACTTGTTGATGGGGTACAATTTGAGGACATTGGGTAGTGTAAGGGTTGTGCTCTAGTGGATGGTGGGTATATTTTTCTATGGGATCTGATTTTCATAGAGATTCCAATTTAAGACCTAATCTTGGGGATGGATTGGTTGGCATTATATGAATCCCATATATAATGTTATCGATGTCGGGTAATGTTTTCATCTCTTCATGGAATCAATTTCATCCTTTTCATGAGTGGGATACTCATGTGGGCCAAATAGGGCCGCTGCACCAATAATTGATAGAACTCACTACCCAAGTGGCACGCCATATGTAAGTTGATTTGGAGACATGACAACCATTATTCCCTTTTTTAGTGGACCAATTTCAGGATTGGTTACCTGAGGACCTCACGGGGTTACAACCCAAGGGAGATGTTGAACAAATAAACATATTGTTTCCAGGAGTGGAACAACTTTTCATTCATCCCTATCAAATCACACTAACTGAGATCAACAAAATGAAGGTTCATTTAGGGGAATTGGATCGTAATTGGTTTATACATCCAAATACATCACCTTAGGGATCTCTTGTACATTTTGATAAGAAGGTTGACATATCACTAATGATATATATCTATTATTGGAGGTCAAACCCATGGAAATTAAAAACGAATACCATCATCCTATAATCCATGACTTGTTTGATCATATCAGAAGTTCCTCACTGTTTTCTACGATTGATTTGAGATTAATACACCATTTTTAGAGGGTAATAACTTTTGACATACCCCAGATTGCTTTCTAAAGTAGGTACATGTTGTATAAATTTCGGGGGATGTCGTTTTGATTGACCAATGCACTTGTGGTGTTCATGAACTTGATGAACCGAGATTTTTAACTCGTATCGGGATTAGTTCATATTTATCTTATTTGATGACATCTTAGTGTACTCTTGAACTGATTATGATCATCCTAAACACATTAACATCTTATTGGGTACACAAAGAGTGAATAGTAATTACGCTAAGATATCAAAATGCTAGTTTTGGATTGCTGAGGGGAACCTCCTATGACACATAATTTCTGAGACATGTGTGTTGGTGGATCCAGAAAAGGCACATGATGTGGTGTATTGGGAGAAGCCCAAGATCGTCTCTGATATTCAGAGTGTTCTGTGTTTGGATGGTTAATATCAATGGTTTATTTGATATTTATATAATTTGGCACTGCTCCTCACGGTCTTAACCATGATGGAGATTAGGTTTTATTGGTCATAAGCTTGGGGGATTTATTTTTCAGTGCTAAGGAATAGGTAGACAAACACATCGATTTTGATCTTACCCAAACCAGGTAAGAGGTACATCTTGTTCTTTGATGCGTCAAGTGTTTTTCTTGGGGTAGTGTTGATGCAGAATGATTTGGTTGATGTCACGAACCAACCCGGGTCGACCCTGAACCTGTCTTTTGAGCTGGTCCACGACATGGCCCGAGAGGCGTTCCCGATTATCTCGGGCTGGCAACAAGTGCTAGGGCATCAACAGAGGTTGTGGGAACAATTTCTCCCAATATAAAAAAAATAAATCCGCAAAAATAATACAGAGTAGTGCAGATTAAATAAACCAAATAAAATGACTAAATAGGATCAAAATAAAATAATTCTAACCAAACTCGACGTCTGAACTAAGACCATGTGTCCCCCAGGTCACTCTCCGACTCAACGATCAAGCGTCGCCAAAGGTGAGAACATTGAAACTATATCCTGCATAGACACTAAAAACATAAAAGAACTATAGGCATGAGTATTAAAACTCAGTAGGCTAGCCTGATATCTATTCCAAATTCACTAAATTTAAATTAAAAGAAACCACATTTCAAGTTTTAACTAAAATTTATAAAAGTTGGGTTTTCTACATACTAATCAAAATCAAACTATCAGTCATTTCCCTTATTCATTTCTCAAAACCCAAGTTATTATTTTATTGAGACATTAGCATTTTTAAAGGGAAAAATGATGTTTACATTTTCAAATTTTTACAAAGTGGATTTAAACACTTTCATTTGAAAACCATTTCTAGAAACCAAGTCAAAACCAATTAATCACATTCCATGGAAAACAATACACAAAAATGAAAAAGACTATGTACACAAAAATGGAATTGTAGGAATACATACAAGTACCAAATAATCATTGCATGTAACTGAAAATTCAACAGAAAAGGATGAATTTAGGAGATCAAGAATAAACCAGAAGAAAAAAATACATGAGAAATCATCCTCGTTGAGATATCACACACAATGATATCAAAACGCCCAATATGCACGACCATCCTTTCTCAGGTAGGCCGAGGGAAAATTCTATAGTAATAAACCCAATATATCTACCAACTATGGTCCACTGGTCAGTACCATAACCTAACAGTGCAGCAATCATTCTTAGAATATTCTCTCAATATTCCAGATTCCCAAGTCTCAAGTGCTTGAAAAGGGGGTGACCCAACCAATACCAACTGAGCATCCAATCATATGTATATATATAAAGCACAACATACATCACCCCGAGCCACTCCATGGGACAACCTCTTGCCTATATCTACTCAAGTACCTAGGAGCCTCTAAGTGAGACCTCCCAAACCATCAATTACATCTGAGGAAGGAGAGTTATCCTAGGAGGGTTTTCATCAAAACAATCACATCATCTTCCATAAAGTGCCAAATAGACATTAAACACCTTTCACAATCACCACTAAGAAATGTACAACTTCTTTATAAGACCAAAAATATTTTAAAACTCTTTAAGGAACCCCCAAAACACTACTTTATAGGCTACCAATATTTTGATAAAACCAATCCAAAACATTTTATTTTTCCAAATAAACTTTTAGATCTAACCGGGAAAATTCTAAAAAGAACCAAAGTACTTGTTCAAGTTTCAAAAGAAATAATTTATCATTAAACCAGAACTCTATATGATATTACGTGAATAATGCTTAAAATCCAAACAAACATTCATTCACTATTGGTTGTCCGATCATCAAGAAAATATGTCAAGTTTCGTGTATAAAATAAAAAGCACTTTTTTACACTGAGTAATTATTTAAAAAACAATTCTCTAATACTATTTCACATTTACTAAAACTAATAGAATATTTAATATATAAGTTATCGTGCGCAAACATAATAAAATTACACCATTTTCACACCACCAGAATTGAATTATAAGTTTTTATAATAAATGAATTAATCTCAAGATGCATAGTAATATTAAAAATATATATAGAGGGAAAAAATCACAGGATATAAAGTAACTTAAATTTTAAAAGTAGTGAAATGGGGACTTACCTCGGATACATGACGCGATGACAACTATAGCTCTGAATTGGGACGCGTCGATATGGAAACATCGAAAAAAAAGCGCCACGATGACGCTCGCTCGAAAACTCCATGCGCGGGTCCTAAAAATCCTAAACCAGCCAATAAAAACCCAACATCAACTAAAACCCATAATCAAACAAGGCTAAGGTGATAATAATAATAATGATAATAAGAATAAGAATAAAAATAAAAATAATGTTAATAAAAATAATAATAATAATATTAATATTAATATTAATTATATGAATAATAATAATAATAATATGAATAATAACAATAATAATAATATGAATAATAATAATAATAATAACAATATGAATAATAATAATAATAATATGAATAATAATAATGATGATGATAATAATAATAATATGAATAATAATAATATGAATAATAATAATAATAATAATATGAATAATAATAATAATAATATTAATAATAATAATATTATTAATAATAATAAGAAAAATTATAATAATAATAATAAAATAAAAAATAAAAAAAAGAAAGGTTTCATGGAGGAGGGGTCTCACAGCATGAGGGAAGCCTTACCGGAGGCTGGGTGAAGGGGGTGTGGACTCCACCGGAGAGGGGAGGAGGTGTGAGGTGAGGCTAGGCTAGGGAGGAGCATTGGTGGGTGTTGCTGCGCGGGGTGTTGAGGGTGCTGAAATGAGGTGATGGAGGGGGAAATAGGTAGTGGATCCACTCGATCCGGCTCAAGAAGGCAGTGCGGGGAGGCAGGTTGCGCTGTAGGAGAAGGTTGGCTACAGGTCGAGAGGTGAGGGGGGTGGGGACTCATAGTGGGAGTGTAGGCGAAGGTGCGGCCGGCAGAGTGGATGAGCATGAGGGAGCAAGGCTGACTGTCTTGGTGTAGCGGCAGGCAGAGGTTGCACGAGCTGCAGGAGGAGAGAAGGGAGGTTAGGTGTAGCGAGTGGCCGAGGAAAGGAGGATATGTGGCTGGGCACTGCAGGCTTGAGCAAGGAGCAGAGGAGGCCAGAGCACTGACAGTTGCAGAAGGAGGTCCCGGGAGACGAGCCGGGGCGACGTGGAGGTAGGGAGTCGCTGTAGTGTAAAGAAGGACATGGGATACCCACGCCTCCAGGGGAGAAGAGGTAGTGCGAGGCAGTGAAATGAAAGTTATCTGAAACCCTTAAAAAGCAATAAAATAAAAATAAAAAATAATAATAAGAAAGATAAAATAAAAATAAAAATATTTTTGATAAAATAGTAATAATAATAATTGTAATTCAATATAATTCTAATTATAAAATCATGACGATAATAAAAACATAAGATAATAAAAATATTTATTTCATTTTAATAATCATAAAAAATATTAGCAATAATAATTTCAAATGATGCAATTACTGTTTTCATTAATTGCAAAATAATTTATTTTCATTTTTTGAGAATGGGTGGTCGCGCTGTTACCCGGGCAAAGCCGCACGGGTTTTCTGAAACACGCTTTTTTTGTGTCCCCAACAACATCGAATATAAAAATCACGATTTTTTTAACAAAAACTCAAAGAATTATCCGAGACTCACCCGGACTACAGATAAATATATAAAGGCCATAAAATAATTAAAATAAAATAGCATCATATGTCTTGGTGTGACAATTCTCCCCACCATAACTGTTTCTGCCCCCGGAAATCCATAACAAATACATAGTTGATCGATGAACACCTAAGGGTTCCACATAAACACGATCCAACCTCTTAACCTAATGAAATTCCATCGAAGTCCAATGGGACTCAACCTCATTTTCCAAAATAAATCTCCAATAGAGGGAGGCCTGAACGGTCTCCCCACCATAAGCACTCAACTATCATCTGATAACGACATAAGAGAAAACCTAGAGAGACGGTGGGTCTCCCACCCATAATGAACCAACCTACTAATGACCAAATAGAAAACTATCATAGATATGCATGAGTCATTGCTCAATCTAAATGAAACAAAGTAAGAACATTCACACCTCTCACTCTCATCCGAAATGGATGAAATATGGACCGAAAACATTGTGCGAACCAAAAACCCCAACCCCAAGAGTGGGGAGAGAGGGCCCGAGGATTGGAGAAATGAAACTACGATGGACAACTAATCACGACTCCTCACTTATGGATGGACACAAACCAAATTCGTAACCTATTTACATCGGTGGTCCATGCATGGCTACTAATCAGTGACTGAAATCCCAATAATGCACCATTACTAACAATATGTGATGGATATGTCTATCACACCACTTTGCGACAAGAAGAATTTTGCAACGACAGAGAAACCAGGGCAGTAAAACCAGAAACGTCTCACCACACAGTAGAGGCACAACCATAACTAGACTCCTTAAAATCCCCCAGGGGTTCCTAACTACGCGTCAGCTTCACTCCAAGGCCTTTTGGATGGAGCTTTGATGGATGAAGCATCTCATTCCTCGCAGTCAGGTTTTGATAATCCCAATAAAGTACATACATCTTTTCGTTTGAAAAAATAAAAGAGAGAGTTTTCAATTGAAAACTACACTAACAATGAAATCTGAAGTTCAACAAAATCCCATGAAATTAAAATACATTTCAAACCCAAAACAAACCTGTACAACAACAATAATAAAAGATCCCTTAAACTAGAGGGAAACATATATAAGAAACATTAAAAAAACCCAACCACAAATCACTGCGGAGAACTTCCTTTGCGACGCTTTCTTGCAACACCCCTATAGAATCATCGCAAGTGACCCAAGCGTCCACATGCCTGGCAGGGCTTTGGAGCACTTGTGCACAATGGCTTCTTATGACCCTAAATGCCACACTGATAACACATGAGGATATCTCACTCCATAGAGATTTATGAAAGATATTGAGGCCATTTGATTCCACGACCAGCTCCATCGCCTTTTGATCTCTTACTCATCTTCTTGTTGGAAGTCTCCCTGCTAGCCCTATGAATTGATTGAGGGAGGACCACTTCGAGCACCCTCGCCATTATGGCTTCGACATAAAATGCTTATCTCTTTCCATCAGAAAAAGAATTTATGTTGGTTACTGACACCATAAACTATAGATCGATACGTAGACCCCGCGTCGAAGTGTCGAGCCTTCATGGGGTCATTTGTGGCATACCCTGAATCATAGGGGACTAGCTCCACAAAGTGCTGGAAATATTCCATCACGGGTCTGTCACTCTGCTGCAGACAACACATCTCCATCCCCTTCCTCACTCATTCTTCTTTAGAGAAATACTGGCAAATGAACAAAGCCTTGCAAAACTCCCAGGTAATCTCTTGACGAGGCTTTTCCCAAGACACAAACTTCCACCACATCTACTATGAACCTTCAATCATGAAAGTTATAAACTTGAACTTCAACTACTCGGGAAACTCAATGAGGTTAAAGTCCCTTTCAATCATCTGCATCAACTCCTCCTCTACGGAATGTTATTCATGACCATAAAATAGAGGTGGATCTAGTTTCTGAATCAAAATCATAAAATCCTCAGGTTGATCAACCGCACTACGATCACCCATTGGAGCATTAAAGGGATAACCACTGGACAAGGAAAAGTCAAAAACCCAATCAAGCCCAACTCAATGAGTGAAAAAAAACCTCAAAATCTTACACTACGTAAGTGGAAATCTCAAAATGAGATAAAAAAAGTTATCATAACATCAAATCTTTACTATTTGAAAACATCATTAATTTAAAAAAAATTGGTGGGTTAAACCCTCACCATTGGTTTTCATTAGAGTCTCACTCACATGCATTATCTGTGCCACCCCGGGCATCCATCCACCATACCAGAAATCTGCCCACATTTCCAACATACAACTATGCATGTGAGAACCCATAGGAACACCAAGTCCACGTCAAAGTAACATAATATTCCAAAAACAAATCATTCATAACACTTCTTTTAAAATAATCCACAAATTAAACATGTCATTTGAAATAGTCTTTTTTTTCAAAACAATTTCTTTTATATTAGAACAACTCTTAGAAGTCACAGGAGACCCAAAAAATATAAAACAAGGAGCTAGTGTTGGTGGGAGACTTGACAATATGGTTAGAGGCCATATGTTAATCACATCACCGACATAGAGAGTCTTTTTGGAACATGCCCCTAGTTCCAGATGGTTTTCCAGATCGTGTGGATTAGGAGGACTATTAGCCCAACTCCCTTTGTCGTACCCCAATAGAAATGCATTTCTATAAAAACCCAAATAAAAAATTAAAATGGACTTCCCATGGAAAACTAAGGATCAGAACGAGTAAGAGTTTGTGATGCTCTTCCCGCTCCTACCCATCATGTCCTGAAAATCCTACTCGATCTACCTTGACATCCCAAAAAAAGGGTGCTTTGAAAAGAGAGGTCCACTAAGATCTGACCTCCTCTGATACCATTTTCTCACGAACCAACCCAAGTCAACCCTGAACCGGTCACCCGAGCTGGTCCGCGACATGGCCCGTGTGGCGTTCCAAATCCTCCCGGCCAGGCGACAAGCACTAGGACATCAATAGAGGTTGTGGGAACGATTTCACCCAATATAAATAAAAAAATAGTAGAAATAATACAGGGAAATGCAGAATAAATAACCCAAATAAAATGACTAAACAAGAACAAAATAAAATAATTCTAACCAAAATCGACGTCCGAACTAACTCTGTGTGACCCCGTATGTCAATCTCCGACTCAACGATCAACCATCTCCCACGGCGAGCACACTCAAGATGTAGTCTGCACAAACAATAAAAACGGAAAATAACTATAGGTGTGAGTATTAAAACTCAGTAGGCTGGCCCAATATCTATTCTGAATGCACTACCTTCAAAATAAAAGAAACAACATTTCTAGTTTGAACTACAATTAATAAAAGTACGATTTTCTACATGCTACTCAAAAACAAAGTATGAGAAATTCCCCTCATTCATTTCTCAAAACCCAAGTTATTCTTATAGTGAGACATTAGCATTTTCAAAGAGAAAAAAAATGATGTTTACATTTTCAAATTTTTACAAAGAGGATTTAAACACATTCATTTGAAAACCATTTCTAGAAACCAATTCAAAAAAAATTATCACTTTCCAAGGAAAAAAATACACAAAAAAAGAAGAAGAGTATGTACACAACAGGGGAAATGTAGGAATACTTACAAGTACTAAATCATCATTTCAAGTAACTGAAAAGTCAACAAACATGTGTGAACCTAGGAGATCAAGAATAAACCAGAAGACACCATTACATGATAAATAATCCTCATTGAAATGTCACACAAAATGAAATCAAAAATCCCAATACACTCGACCATCATTTCTCAGGCAGACCGATGGAAAATCCCAAAATAATAAACCAAATATATCCACAACTATGGGCCACTAGTCAGTACCATAACCTACCAGTGCAGCAATCATTATTATAATGTTCTCTCAATATGCCAGATTCTCATGTCTCAAGTGTTTGAAAAGGGGATGAGCCAACCGATGCCAACCGAGCATCCGATCATATATATATATATATAAAGCACAATAGGCATCACCCTAAGCCACTCCATGGGATAACTTCTTACATTTAACAACTCAAGTACCCAAGATCTCCAAAGCATGGCCTCCAAACCAATAAATTAAAACCAAGGCAGGAGATTTATCCTAGGAGGGTTTTCAAAAAAACAATCACATCATTTTCTATAAAGTACTAAACTGGTATTAAACACCTTTCACAATCACCACTAAAAAAAGTACAACTTCTTTATAAGACCAAAACTAGTTCAAAACCATTTAAAAAAACCCCCAAAACACTACTTCACATGCTACCAATATTTTTATAAAACCAAACAAAAACATTTTATTTTTCCAAATAATCTTTTAGAGCCAACTAGGCAATTTCCCAAAAGAACCAAAGTACATGTTCATGCTTCAAAAGAAATAATTTATCATTAAAGCATAACTCTATTTGATATTCTGTGAATTTTGTTTAAAATAAAAATGGGCATTCTTTCACTATTGGGTGTCCACTCGTCAATAAAATATTTCAAGTGTCATGTATAAAATAAACAACACTTTTTGACACTGATTAATTATTAAAAAAATTCTTCAAATACTATTTCACATTTACTAAAATTAATAGAATATTTAATTTAAAAGTTATCATTTGAAAACATAACAAAACGAAACCATTTGGACACCACAAGAATTGAATTATATATTTTCATAGTAAATGAATTAATCTCAAGTTTCGTAGTAATATTCAGCATATATATAGAGAGAACAAACCGCAAGAAATAAAGTAACATAAATTTTATAAGTAGTGCAACGGGTACCTACATCAGAAACTCGATGCGATGATAATACATGCTTTTAATCGGGACACGACGACAAGGAAACTTCGGAAACAAGGCACAACGACGACCCTCGCTAAAAAACGCCCTGTGTGGGTCCTAAAAATCCTAAACCAACCAATAAATCCCATCATTAACTAAAAACCATAATCCAACATGGGTAGGGTGATAATAACAATAATGATAATAAGAGTAAGAATAAAAATAAGAATAATGTTAATTACAATAATAATAATAATAATAATAACAATAATAATGTGAATAATAATAATAATATGAATAATAATTATTATTATAATAATATGAATAATAATAATAATAATAATAATAATGATATGAATAATAATAATTATAATATGAATAATAATAATAATAATAATATGAATAATAATTATAATTATAATAATGATAATGATAAAAATATGAATAATAATAATAATAATAATAATAACAATAATAATAATAATAAAAGTAAAAATATAAATAAAAGAAAGGTTTAAAGGTGGTTGGTCTCATGGCTTGAGGGAAGCCTTGCTGGAGGCTGGGTGAAGGGGGTGTGGACACCACTGGAGAGGAGAATAGGTGCGAGGCAAGGATGGGCTGGGCAGGAGCGTTGGTGGGGGTTGCAGCATGGGGTGTTGAGGGTGCTGAAATGAGGTGCCGGAGGTGGAAATAGGTGGTGGGTCTACTGGATCTGACACAAGGAGGCAGTATGGGGTGGCGGATTGCGCTACAGGCGAAGGATGGTTGCAGGTTGAGAGGTGAGGCATTGGGGACTCACGGTGGGAGTGTAAGTGGAGACGAGGCCGAAAGAGTGGATGAGCATGAGGGAGCAAGGTGGAATGGCTGGGTGCAGCGGCAGGTAGTGGTTACGCGAGCTACAGGAGGAGGGAAGGGTGGCGAGGTGTAGTTAGAGGCCGAGGAATGGAGGAGATGAGGTTAGGCACTACAGGCTTGAGCAAGGAGCATAGGAGGCCAGGGCGTCGACTGCTGCAGAAGGAGGGCTATGGAGATGAGCTGGGGGTGACAGGGATGTAGGGAGTCGCTTCTGCGTAAAGAGGGACAGAGGATACACGTGCCACCAGGGGAGAGGAGGTAGCGGAAGGCAGTGAAATAAAAGGTATCAAAAACCCTAAAAAGAAACAAGATAATAAAAATAAAAAAACAATAATAAGGAAGATAAAAAAAT
This sequence comes from Viscum album, assembly GCA_963277665.1. Lineage (NCBI taxonomy): Eukaryota > Viridiplantae > Streptophyta > Magnoliopsida > Santalales > Viscaceae > Viscum > Viscum album. The sequence continues at coordinate 83,846,449 of OY728151.1, read as the reverse complement.
AGTGATAAAATTGTAAAAATAATAATAGTAATAAAAATAATTCTAATAATAAAATCATTATGATAATTAAAAAATAAGATAATAAAAATATTTTTTTCATTTGAATAATCATAAAAAATATTAGCAATAATAATTTCAAATGATAAAATTAATGTTATCTTTACTTAAAAAATAATTTATTTTCATTTTCTAAGAACGGGCAGTCGTGATGTTTCTCGGGCGGAGCCGCATGGTGATTCTGAAACGCACTCTGTTCGTGCTCCCAACAACGTCGAATATAAAAATGCGCGATTTTCATAACACAAACTCAAAAATTCATCTGAGACTCACCTAGACCACAATAAAATATATAATGGCCAGAAAATAATTAAAATAAAATAACATCGCCGGTCAGGGTGTGATAGTTGAAGCTTATCGGGCATGATAGTTGAGACCCCATGAAAGTAATTATCGTACTCATGATCTTGAGCTAGGTGTTTTTGTTCATTCCCTAATTTGAAGGATATTATACTTGTTGGAGGAACCATTCACAGTGTTCTCCAACCATAGTGTCTTAGGTACATATTCTCTCTTTGGGATTTGAATCTTTGACAACAATGATGGGTTGAGTACCTTCATTATTCTAATTTTGAATTGGTTTATACAATCTATAGTTGGATTAATTTCACTAATGCTCTGAGCCAAAGACAAGAAATCCCGTTGTTCAAGAATCCAGTTCAGAGTGGGTGTTGATGGCCTTGTTTTTTGAGATACATTTTGATGTATAGTATGAGAATGAGAAGATGACCCATGAATCTTTAGCAATTGAATCTATACTTATGAGTCTAGTTAAATAAATTCAGTTGTTGGATCTAGAGTGATTTTCTACAAAGGAATGTCTTAATAGTGGGGAATCACCTTCTAGTTAGAAATTCGATGCTGATAGAGTTTCTTATGTTAATGGTCTTGTTTTTGTTCCAGAATATTTTTGGAAAGAGTTGAAACATGGGTTTTACTCATCATAGTGGGTACTGAATCTAGGCTTGACTATTATGTGTTGTGATCTTCGTAAGAAATTTTGGTGGTCGGGAATAAAGAAAGAAGTATCTTGTTTTGGGGCACGGCGTCGTACCTGTCAGTAGTTGAAGGATAAACATCACTGTCCTAGTGGGTTGTTGTATTCATTTTATATTATAGAGTAGAATAGTAATAATGTAAAGATTTACATTGTAGTTCACAATCCGATGATTCCTTTAAAGAATGATTCAATTTGGGTTGTGGTAGATCAGGTGAAAATGTGGCCCATTTCATGTCGATTCAGTAGACCTATACAGTCGACCATTTGGGAGAATTGTATGTTCAAGAAATAGTATAGTTGTATGGTGTGTCGAGAACCATATTTTTGTATCATGATCCACATTTCAATTTGTGCTTCAGGAAGGGACTACTGAAGGCACATGGTAGCTTTGTGTTTTTTAGTATTGATTTCTACCCATAGACTGAGGGGTTGTCAGAGCATACAATTTAGTTATTAGAATACCTTTTTTGAGAATGTGTTCTGTATTTTAGTGGATTGTTGGAAAAGAACATATATTTTATTGGGTATGCTTACAACAATAGCTTTCAAGAATTAGTTCAGATTAATCTTTTTGAGGCATTGTATGGGAGATGGTGTAGATATTTGTTATGTTCGTTAGAGGACATGGATTCTAAACTATTTGAACTAAATATTATGCAGTAGACATTAAAAAAGGTTTGTTTGATTCAAACACATGTGGAAATAGCTTACAGTAAGTAGACGTCATATGAAGATTAGCGTCACAGACCTCCTGAGTTCATGGTTGGTGATAGTTTGTTTTTTGGGTGTCTCCATGGTTCGGTTACCATCATATTCAGAGGCATAGAAAGTTGGCAGAATGATATGTGGGTCCATTAGAGATTGTGGAAAGAATCAGGCATGGGGATTATTGATTGGCTCTTCCAAGACGGTATAATGGGATTCATGTTGGTTTCCATGTTTCATAACTGTAATAGTATCATCTAGATCCATCTCATGGGATAAACGCCCATGATGATGAGCTTGAGGAAGATACGTCCATTGAGGAGCACCTGATTGGTATTTTGGGTTATAGTAAGAATTTTTTTGGGGGGAAAGTTTGTTCCACTAGTTTCTATTCTAGGGAAACATGCTAATGATTAGGATGAATATTGGGAGAGAAAATCTGATATTTGGGCCTAGAGGCCTAGTCTCTTCTCAAAAAGAACTCAATGATGCTCAGAAAGAATAGATCGGGAAAGAGACATTATATGATGGGGAGGTTTTATTAGAATGGGTCTCTGTTGACGTATTTTTTCCCTTTTTTAGTTTAATTCCTTCCATTTGGCCGAATTTTTGTTTTCCCAAGTACATAAGATGGCTCGGGTGTGTTTTGGGGGTTCGAGACACGATGTAAACAGTGCAGAAGAAGGATTTTTGGAGAGTATCCTCCACACGGTTTATGCATGGTTTGATAAACTGTGTTGTCAAACTGTGCATCCAAGAAATATTAAAAAAATTAAAACAATACTATTATGTGAATTTTATACCCAACTCACGATTTCTTCTTTTATTATTATTTTCGATCATAAGAATGACCCAAAATCTCCAAGAGCTTCCACAGATCAATATCCCTCATCTTGTGGTCAATTTGAGTGTTGTTAGTTGCGGATTGATGATTCGGGTAATGCTAAACACCCTATTACTTCTTTTTCTTGGTTTTTGTTCATATATCTCTTTTATCTTATTCTTGATTCTCTCAAAATCTTCTTTATTTGTTACTTTTAGGTTAAGGGTTTAATGGTTGATTGATGCGGGATCTATGTCTATGGTTGAGAGTTCATTCACCAACAGATTCATGATAGGTGGTCTATAAGTTATATCACATGGTTCTTATGTATATTTGTGCATGTAAGGTTTCAATATTGTCTCCCTTATTGATGTTATCGTGATTCCATTTGAATTTTGTGGTTTATTTGGTTTCCAAATGGCTAATTATACACTTCTTGATACCCATTGGATGTTTGGAGGATTATTGGACCAAATTAGTGCCAGCCATGTGGTGGGTTGGCCTTCCCAATGGGGGTATTGAAAATATAAGGTGTGAAATGAACACATAAATATGTAGAATCATATAAAAGTGGTTAATTGGTTTATCTAATAATTTATAATGGATCGTGGTTTGTTGTGTATATTGTGGTTAAAGGATAAGGGACTGTTCAGTTGGAATTTAAAAGTGTTAAATAAGAATAATGGGAATATTATAAGGAATTATGTTTACACTTGAATCTAATTAGTAATATTGGAATTGGAAATGTGAATTGGGGCTATAAGTTTAAGTAATATAAATGAATAATGAGTTAAAGGATTTATGAAAAATTTTAATTTCCCGTTTATTTATATTGTTGGAATGTTCCAAAATATATTTTCTATTCTTGTTGTGATGTAGTTAATTGTGGTGAATGATAAATAAGCATGTTCACATGGCTAAGTAGATTAAGGTATTGACATGAGGTTTTAAGCATTTCCACCCCCAATGCACGGTTTTTAGAAGTGGACAATGTTCACTTCCCCTAATGGTAGCATTCCACTTAGACTAAGGCTTCAAGGGTAGGATTATGAGGTTTTTAAAATGAGATTCCTAGTGAGATAATACTTGATTTTATACCCATATTATTGAGAACATTTAATATTCTTAATCCATTAGACACATTCTAGCGAACCTAGATTAAATGGTAGTATAATTTAAAAGAGAATAGTCTAGAATGACCTATTGAACTTCATACCTTTATTTTCAATTATATATCACTAGAATGAACTATCTTCTTTGTAGGATATTTTTTAGACAGCATTGGTGGTGGCCTTGTGATTTATACTCACACCCTACTCGGGCTGCAAATGGGTACCATAGAAGATTTCATGCTTGTAGGATAGGACAAGGGAAGGGGTCGTATGCTAGGGAGTGGAGTATGACGTGGGACATGTATGGGTGAGGTTCTAGACATGGAGTCCTATCCATTTTGGAGATTCTTCAATTTTTTATCCTTTCAGGTGTTTTTTCAGATGACAGTAGACTATGGAATGGAATATTTACTGTTGTATATAGTTGTACCCAGTTATGGGAATTGGTTATTTATGAATTTTATTGATTATTTCGTATTATTTCTTTTATTTAAATTATTATCTTTTTTGTCTTAATCTGGTAATGAGGGTTTAGTATCCCCATGTGACCAACAAAACCATCACTACTATTCAGCAACCTCTGGTGAATGGGGAGGTGCGTTAGGGGTCATGTGGTATCCCAGCTCGACGCAATAGATTAGTGGCTCCAGTGTCAGGGACATTACAAAGGGGTGTCAGATGGAGGTTCTTTTCCATTTCATACAATTTTGGAATGGTAGATAGTTGGTTATGAAATTTTTGAGCCTTAAAAATGAGCTCATTCATGGGAGAAGCGATCCCAAGTATGAGATAAAACCCAATTAACCATGGTAGGGGATTTTTGTTCTTGTTATGCGTTGTTATATTAGATGTTATTTAACAATCGGGTGATGCACATGTCATGTTATTTGAAGGTATTGTGATATTTATTTCATCGTTGAAAGGGTACACACCAAGGAACCTATGCAGCTAAGTTAAATTAATCATGATAAGCACATACATGGGATGGGTGTACGAGATATGAAGTATATGATGTGTTTGTTATCTTTAAAGTAATGATAATTGCGTCAAAAAGGATCATATGAACTGGTTAATAAAGGGAATTGAAATTGTAATATATTAATTATAAAATTGTTATTAGTAATGAAATAAATGTAGAGTAACCCATCGTTATATTAAATGGTGATATGGAAATAGTTTTTAATTTTTCTGAAAGATAAGGATTCTAACCGTGTAAATTAGATACCTGTGTTATACACGACCTTAGTGGATATGGCCCAAGTTAGTGATCTAGTTTTGAGTTGGATTTTTTGGGTACTATATGAGAATTGGTTTTTTTATGGAAATTGATGAGTCTACATATATGTATTTTTTTTTCTTTGTAAAAGTGTTATAGTTGTGTTCTAAAGATCGTGTTTGGCATTATAGAAATATTCCACCTTGAACATGTGTGTTTGTTGGGGAACATGAAGGTGTTTCCTAGAATGCTCCTCATGTAGTGGAGTAGGAGAACATGGTGATCCACTATAATATGGAAGAGTAGTTCGGTGAGAACAATGATCCTCTTATGTAGATGATATAATGAGTTCTAGGGTGGGTTTTAATGAGTATGTTTGAACTATCGAGGGAGTTCAAACTACAACACCCTCTTACCTTTACCAGATATATTGTGATAGATGTAGAGGAGTTTTGTATAAAATCCATCCAAACTATTCTCGACCAGCTAGAGACTCCTGTAGAGATGTGAGTAATGTTAGCATCCTATATGCTGAGTGGTCTAGAAAAGTTTTAGTGGGACATCATGGTTCAGAAGAAGTTGTCTGAAGGAATTATGTGGATGGATATTCAAGAGAGGTTCCTTGAAAAATTCTACCCAGAATCATTGAGGTAAGAGATGGCTGTAAATTTTATGAGGTCATCTTTTGGGACAATGTTAGTAATGGACAACTCTAGTCATTTCACCGATCTGAGACGGTTCGTTCCGACATTGATAGGTGATAAAAAAGTCGTAGAAGAATTCTTCCTTGATAGGATGAGACATGATATCAGGTCTTAGGTGAATAATTATCATTTTAAATGGGTTGATGATGTGGAGGACAAAGACCTGATCTAGATGTGAAACTGATGGGAGAATTAGGGAGTGATCTTGTTGCATTAGTTGGGAGAGAAAGTGGTGAAGATTTCGATTGATGGAAGCAGTATATAAGAATATTTCTACAATGTGGAAGTGAAAAAAGTAGTCACAAGAGGGTGTCGGCTTATCAGGGTAGTGACAATGACTTATGTTATTAGTGCGGCAGACCATGGCACAAGTTAGACCAGTTTCCCTACCCACGAATCGAGTACCAAGCATGTTGCATCTTAGCCCATGTGCAGAGGTCCTCTAGGAACCTGTGATAGTGTAAGAAAAAAGGAGGTGAGAGGATGAAGTCGAGTGTAGCTAGGGGGTTGGTTACTCCATATCAAGAAGTTTGTTGGAGATCTACACGTCTTATTGGTAGTGGCAGTGGACATGGAACTCTGGGACGAGATTATCCATACCATCAAAGTATTGAAATGTAGTGTACTCAAGATGGATCCCAAGTTAATGGGGTCGGTCATCACCTTGTAGTTTAGGATACACCTAAAGTTGGTGGGGTGGGATCATCAAATGTTCAATGTACAATTCCTATCCACACTTTATAGTGGTTTATTTGATACATGTGCTGCACATTCCATTATTTATGCTCAGTTGGTAGTTGGGTTAGGATTAACTATGGAGACTAAAAGTAGGATAATTTTGTTGATTCTCTACAAGGGGTTCTAGTTGAGGAAACAAGACAGTGTAATGGTAGTTCTATCGAGGATGGTGGGTATTGTTTTTGTAGGATCCATGTACCTGAAGATGTCAGGTTTTGACCTATTCTTGGTGATGGATTGGTAGGAATTATATCAATCCTATACACACTATTATTGATATTGGGTAATGATCCCATCTCTTGATGAAGGTACTTATGCACTTTGTGTTGAGTGGGATACACAATCAGGCCACACAGGGTCGCTGCCCCATCACATTGGACATCTTACATCCCTTGTGGAATGCCTTATATTATATGATGTGGTGAAAGTAATCACATTATTACCTTTTCTTGTGGACCAATTTTAGGTTGTGTTCCCTAAAGAATTATCAGGGTTACCACCCAAGAGATATTTTTAGTTTTCCATCGAATGTTTTCCAGGAGAGGACCCACTTTTCATTCCACAATATCGAATGTCTCTCCCAGTTCTCCAAGAACTGAAGGTTAGATTTGTGGAATTGGAGTGTAAGAGTTTTATATGTCCTAGTGAATCACCTTGGGGATCTCATATGTCGTTTTCTAAGAATTTGAATGTATCACTGATGCTCTATATCGATTATAGGAAGCTGAACCAGATGAAAGATAAGAACTGATACCCACTTCCTAAAATCGATGACCTGAATGATTAGAGCGTAGGGTCCCAAGTGTTTTATAAGATTTATATGAGATTGGGATACCACTGGTTGAGGGTGAGATCTTATGATGTACCCTATAGAGAATTTTGAAGTAGGTACAAGTTGTAAAGAATTTCTGGTGAAGCCATTTGGATTGACCAACACACTAGCATTGTTCATGGACTTTATGAACAAGATTTTTCACTACTATCTGGATCAGTTTGTAGTTATATTCATTGATGAGGTCATAGTGTACTTCTAAACTCAAGACGATCATTCCAAACACCTTGGCATCAGCTTGGGTATACTAAGAGAGAATAATATTTACACCAATATATCACAATGTTATTTTTGGATTGATGTGGTGAACTTTCTAGGAAACAAAATTTTTCTGTCAGGTGTGTTGGTGGATCCGGAAAAGGTGCAGGCTATAGTGTCTTGGGAGAAGCCCGTGAATGTCTTAGATATTCAAGGTTTTCTGGGATTTCATACTTATTACTGAAGGTTTATTGTAGATTTCTCTCATTTGGCTCTTCTTCCCACAAACCTAATCAATAAGGGGATTAATTTTGATTGGTTAGAGGTCTGTGAGAATGAATTTTTAGAGATGATGTTGTTGTTGACCACCGAACTAATTTTGATCCTACCTGAACCATGTAAGAGGTACCCCTTATTATGTGATGCATCTGGTGTTGGGCATCAGGTAGTGTTGATGCATGATGATTGGGTTTTAGCTTATGGGTCGAGAAAGTCAATGCCACATGAAATAAATTATCCTAATCGTGACCTAGATCAAGCTGTTGTTGTTCATGCCTTAATGTTTTTTATTTATTACATATTGGTAGAACCATTCTGTGTGTTCACCAACCATAAAAGTCTTATGTACATATTCTCTAAGAGGGATTTGAATCTTCGACAATGATGATGGGTTGAGTAACTAGACTCTTTTGATTTTGTGTTTCTTTACACACCAAGGAATGTGAATAATGTAATTGATGCTATAAGTTAGGAGACACAGAATAAAGTAGTTTAGGAATCCAGTTTAGAGTGGGGGTTGATTTCCTTGTTGGATAAGATGAATTTGGATGCAATGGATGGGCATAAGAAGATGACAGTTGCATATATAGCAATTGAATCCGCACTTTTGAGCTGATATAATGAAAGTTAGTTGGGTGATTTTATGTCATTAGATATGATGGATAGTCTTAAAGGTGGGGAGTCAACTTTTGGTTAGAAATCTGGTGCTAATAGAGTTTCAAATGTTCATGGTCAGGTTGTGGTGTTGAAAGTTTATGTGAGGAGTTAATGTGTGGGTTTTACATGTCAAAGTGGTAAGTGAATCCAGGATTGACTAATAGGTATTGTGATCCTCATATATAGAAATGTTTTCCAAGAATGTAGAAATAATTTGTGAGTTTTTTGTTATTATGACTTACCTATCTACATTAAATGGATAAACATCGGCATCCATGTGGGGTTTTTATGTCATTGCCTATTCTTGAGTGGATGTGGAATGACGACATGATGGACATTGTTGTGGGTCTTTTGAGGATTCCATAGAAGAATGAGGCAATCTAGGGGTGGTTAATAGGATGACCAATGTGGGCCATTTTTTCTTAATTCAAGAGGCCAATATAGTCAAACAGTTTGTGGAATTATACGTTGGAGTAATAGTATATATTCATCGTGTGATGAGAAACATAGTTTCGGATCATTATCCACATTTTTCCTTTCACTTATAGAAGGGAATGCAGAAGGAAAACGTTACCCATGTGCTTTTGAGTATGTCTTAACACCCAGAAACAGACAATTAGTCAGAGTGTACAATCCAAGTATTAGAAGACATGTTAAGAGCCTATTTTCTAGATTTCGGTAGTTCGTGGGAAAATAAAGTTTCATTTTTTAGTTTTCGTACAACAACAAATTTCATTCTAAACATTAGATAGAACCTTTTACGACACTATATGGGAGACCTTGAATATCGTCATTGTTTTCGTTAGAGGCTAGAGATTTTTAGCTGTTAGGATCGAGTCTTGAGAAATCGACATCAGAGAAGGTCCATATGATTCAAAAGCATATAGAAACTTCTCAATGTAAGCATAAGTAATATATAAATCAGAATCATAGACCTCTTGAGTTCATGGTTGGTTATAATGTGTTTATTTGGGTGTCTCTAAGGTTTGGTCACAGTTGAATTCAGTTTCTAGGAATGTTGGCACATAGATATGTGGGTCTATTTGAGATTGTCGAATAGATCAGACCAATGGCATTACAATTAGCTCTTCCATAGAGGTATAACGTGATACATGATGATTTCCATGTTTTACAACTCAAATAGTATTTTCCGGATCCGTCTCTGGTGATACACGTCCATGATGTTGAGCATGAGGAGGATGCTTCCTTTTACGAGAATCTGATTCATATTTTGGGCCATAGTGAGAATTTTTATTAAGGAAAGGTTTTTCCCTTAATTTTTATTCTATGTAGACATGGAATCGTTTATGAAGAAACATGGGAGATATAATTTGATATTCAGGCCTAGTTCCCTAATCTATTTTCTTTGGGAAATATATATTGCTTAGGAATAGTGGTTTGGGGATGAGCCGTTATAAGTTCGGCAGGTTCTAAGATCCCAGATCACTATTAATGTATCTTTTGGCCAATGTTTCATTTTAATTCCTTCTCATTGATGGAATAAGTGTTTTACCAAGTCCATAATAAGACTAAGGGGGTGTTACGGTGTTTTAGGAAGAAAAATTGAAGAAAATGAGTTTTCTTTCAAAGCTGCACGATTTGCACACGGTTAGTACGAACTGTGCGACCAAGGTAAACTGTGCAAAAGAATGATTTTCTAAAAGTAGCATCTTCAATGATTTTGCATAGTTTATCAAGTCGTTCGGGTAAAATATGAGAGGGTCTATTTTTGGACTATATAATCTGCACAGTTCACTTACGGTTTGGAAAACAGTGTGGGTAAACCATGTGGCCCAAAAACATTAAAAAATTTACAATAATTCAATTTGGGGATTTTTATACCCCACCTAGGATTTCCTTCTTTCTTCCTCCATTTAACTCAAGTAAAGAACAAATATCTCCAAGAACTTCCACAGCTCAATATCCCTTGTCTTAGAGAGGTTTGGAGAACCATTAGTTAAAAATTGATGATCAGGGTAAGGCTAGACCTCTCCTTATTTATTTTTCTCAATTTGGGTTAGTATCTCTATTTTATCCTAATCTGATTCTCCCTAAACAATTTTTTCAGAAATTTTTAGGTTGAGGATTCAAGGGATGATTGAATTGGGATCTGAGGCTTCAATTGAGAGTGTTTTCTCTAATGGAATCAAGGTCTATGGTCTACACATTATATCCCTTCGTTCTTGAGTAGAGTTTTGCATATATGGTTTCATTATTATATCCATTCTTGACGTGTTCTTGATTTCGTTAGCATAGTGTGGTGTATTGGGTATCTAAATGAATAATTAAACCCATATTGACCCCCATGGTATGCATAGAGGATTAATTGACCAAAATAGGGCCACCCATTGAGTGTGTGGACTCTCTCGATGTGGGCAATGGATATATAAGTTTCGAAATTGACACATGATGATGTTGCGACTTAAAAACGTGGTAAATTGGTTTTTGTAAAGAGTTATAATAGAGTGTGGTTAGTTGTTTCTAATGTGGATAAAGGCTAAGGAATTGTTGGGTTTGAAATTAAATGTTTTAAATGACAATAATGGGAATACGATAAGGATTTTTGTTTACACTTGAATATGCGTAGTTTGATTGTTATGGGAAATAGAAAATGGGGATAAATGGTTTATATATAAATGATGAAGGTGTTAATGGATTGAGTAAAATGGTTGATTTACCATTTAATCCTATTTTTGCGATGTTGTAAATGATATATTCTATGATTGTTATGATGTGGTTAACTGTGGTGTATGATAAATAGGTACGTGAAAATGGATTTTTAGTGTGGGGTATATACTTTTGGTTCTATGACCACATTTTGTGTTGGGCCGAGGTTGTAGCTCCACCCTATAATGTATGGGTTATGGAAGGTGATAAAGTTATATTCCCCTCATGGTTGCATTCTACCAGGACTAAGGCTTCGAGGTGAGGATTATGAGGATGTTAAAATTTGAGTCCTAGTGAGATAAAACTTGATTTTATTCCATTATGCATTAGAACATTGTATATTCCTAATCCACTGAACAAATGAAAAAGGTATATTAATACATGGAATGTATAGGTTGTGATCCTAGATTCAATGGTAGTATAATTTAATGGAGCATAGTCTAGAATGGACCATTAAACTTTTGAAATTTATTTTCTATTATTTATCACATTCATGCACTATATAATATTATAGATATTTTATAAACACTGTCAGTGGTGGCCTACTGAGTTATACTCACACCCTTCTTGGGACACCATGGGTACCCGAGAATATTTCATGCTTTCATGTCAGGGAAAGGTCAAGGGCCTTAGCTAAAAAGTTTAGTTGGACGTGAGAAATGTATGTGTGAGGTTCTAGAATTAGATTCTGGGCAATTTTGGGGATTCTATATCTTTTCATATTTTCGTAAATTTATTAACTTATATCTGGAGCATAGAATGTAATATTTACTATTATATGTTGTTATAAAATTTTTTGAGAATATGATATTTATGAATGTTATTGATTATTTCCTGTTGATATCATTATTTAAATTATTATGTACTATGGCTTACTCTGGTATTGACGGTATAGTCTTTCAAGGTGACCCATTAGACCCTCACTGCAAGTCAACACCCTCTAACATATGGGGAGGCACGGTTGAGCTCATGTGGTGACATGACTTGGGGAAACTGATTAGTGGCTCTTGAGTTGAGGACGTTACAAACATCACCATGTTGTTAACATATGAAAAATTAGGTTTTCACCCTATTATTCATAGTCTTCCTCAACATAAATACATATCTTTTTTCATATGTCTTTTGTTAGGAATTTATAATTCCTATTCTCTTGTATTATCAAACTAGGTTTTAATAAAGGATCATTTTCATGCACTCGATGATGATAGAGTTCATATCAATGAACCATTATCAGATTTATTACCCATATCCACCTCTAGGAAAGATCTGCATGCTGTTGTAGTATCTATTGATGGATATAATATCATGGAAACTACACCCTCTTTCCATTTACATAATTTTAGCACATTTCCATGTACATTTAATCAACCTTAGGAATATACATAGAAATTAACATATGGATATCAATATGTTATTCTAATCCACATTTCCAATTCTCTCTGTTTTGAGAATAATAATAGATTATTATAGAAGTTGTTTAAAATACAAACAAATCTACATTAAATGTTAATATATATAATTATCATTAATGTGAAGATCATAAATTGTATTTTTCAACTCTAGGAAATGGATCTTGAAAAAAATATCATATTAAAAACAATTCCATTGAATTGATGGTCATTTCACAAATCAGTGATTAATGGTTTTTTGGTTGTTATGTTTCTCAAGAGAAATAAAATTCTTTTGATGAATTTCCCAGATAACTCTTGATATTTCTATATAAATTATAATCTTATCCCATGTCTATATTTCACATACCACTAATTTTAACTAATATGTAAACCATCATATGTTTTATACAAGATAAACATCACAATTCTATTTCCCTACTTTCAAATGGAATTTTTATTAACCCTTTTATAGATTTGGATTTTGAAAAAAGAATTTTAAAATATCAAAAAAATTGATTACCAAATAAAATTTGAAATTTTTGGGAAAGAAATTATTAATGGTGTTAAATTTTACAGCAAATAATTTTAAAACAATACAATATTTGAGAGTATATAGGATAATAAAACCCATGATTATATGAACCAGTAAATATTATCAATATAATATAGTTGTTGAAATTGTTGGTGTGAATAGGATTCAATACATTATGACATATAAATATATACTACAGATTAAAAATATTTTTACTCGTTAATTCATAGAAAATGAGAATAGAATTTCAATAAAAAAAATTAACCCATCAAAAATACCTATTTCAACACAAATTGTTTTTATTACCTTATGTGTGAATATATGTAAAATAATTAAAGTATTATTTGATATATCATTTCATATATTGGAATAATTTTTGAATTTATTATATAAAAACTATGTCATGAGTATTTTTGAATTTTTTTTGATTGATTTGTTTTTCAATAAATTGTGAAAAATATAGGATTTATTGAATATTTATTCTCATACATATTGACAAAAGGTAAAATATTTTTAATTAGATATTAAATATAATTAATTAAATATTATAAAAAATATATTATTTTGGTTTTAAGAATGTATAATATATTTTAATTTGATATCAGAATGATTTTTATATTTAAAATGCTGTTTTTTTGAAAACCCATTTTTATTCAAATTTATTTTTTAATATTTATTTAATTTCATCCACATCTAGGAACTGAATCATAAATAAATGGATTCTATATTCTAGTTGAGGAGTTCCAATTTAGTTATATATTCATATTTTACTTTATATTATAATGTATAGTAGCCATAGTAATTGTTTATTATCATGGTCAAAGTAAAATTCTTAAATTAATGTTACAACTAATATAATAGGCTCTCAAAATCAACCCAAAACGTGAATTTGTCCTATTGTATGACTTAATTGTAACCAATACCATTCAATTATCACAAATAAGTAATATTGGTGTTGTTCTACCTTGTAATTTAATTTATAATATTAAGGTAAAATATAATTTAAAAAGATAAATTCTTCGAAAATTAATATATCTTATATTAATACATAAATGAAATTATTTTGTGTTTTGTTATAAATTTGTATATTAATTATTATTTCTTCTATCGTTTCTTATATTTAGTTTTTTGATGAAGAAAAATTACCTTAAATACCAAAGAAATGATAACACAATATTTATTCAGTTAATATAAACATATATTAAATTATTCTAAAAATATTACCAGAATGTGAATTTGGACTAATTATCTTGTCAGATAATTTTTTTCTATAGTTATTACTTATAATGAGTGTTTTGACAAGTTATATTTTTTATTTCAGCATTTTTATGTAAAATTAAAACAAAAATTTGATGAATAGTTTCAAAATGAAATTAATGACATTTAATAGACATAATATGTTTTTAAATGAAAAATATTGAAAAATTATGAATAACATAACAAATGCTTTTATATGTCATTATATGACCACATATGAATCAATTTCAACCATATAATTAAAATTATAACTATTTATCTGTGAAAATGATGTTACATTGGTTCTTGTTAAATGTGGTTAATGATTGAAAAAAATTAAAATGTAAGGATTAAATCACCACATAAGCAATTCCAAAATAATTTTATTGATTCTAAAAAACATCATGCTACATTATGTTTGAATAACTCAAACACTAGAAGACTTTTTCTTATTAATGTCTCCATTCTAATATATTATATTTTAAAATTATAAAAGTTACATCACATAAATTATAAATGTAATCCACCTCCCATACTTTATCAACATATTTTAAGGCACCTATCTTAACTAAAAACTACAAAAAATTAATACCCATCATCCATATAATCACTATATAGGTTGTTCTCATCCTAAAATAAAATATTTTTGATCATTAATTGGAGATATGAATGTGTTATTTTAATGGCTATTATATATCAATGATCAATTAGTTTTTTTACTTATTATTTACCTCCTCTAAACCTATAATATGTTCCCTAATGTAATATATTATATAAAAAATATAATTCATGTTATTGTTATTATTATTAAATTACAACTATCCATCTTATTTCTTTTCAAAATGAAATTGAATTAATTCCCTATAAATAAGTATTGTTTATTATATCCACACAAGGATAATATTTACCATCCATCACAACCTATATTGTATTGGTATTATGAAGGGTTTATTTTTCATATATGACATTTATGAAATAATTACCCATCTGGAAGTATAATATAACATCATTGCTATTACCTTATAATATATAGATAATAATATCGTCGCTTTGTGTGTACATGTTTACTACCCCATCAACAGAGCGATGTGAATTATTATTAATTTTTATTTTAATTTGTAGGAATTAGAATTTTTAAAAAAAATATATATGATATATATTATGTAATGATTATTCTGCAAATTTTAATTCTAATTTACCATACTTAAGTTCAATATAAAAAAATTATAACAACAATCACACATACATATGTCGAAAAGTATCCATTGTAACACCTTGATATTTTATGAGAAATAATTTTTTTATGTCTTATGTTATACGAAACGCCAACGAAATCTTTTACTATACACAACCCTGGCTTGGTTTGCGTTACACGCAATCCCGACCTTCCTCGATAGCGTGTGTAGTATTCAATACTAAGTTTCACGAAACATCGATATATTGTTATAATATTTTTATAGACTAGACTTTATGAATAGTATTAACTAAATTTTGAATTATATAACATTATTATTCATCTTACATGTTTTCTATAACATGGTATGATAACAAAATAAAATTTTCAGGTAAAATAAGTATTTTTCAAAAAATATATTTTTGCCACCTTTTGGTGAAGGACCCACATTAAATCTAGTTTTTGAAATTTTTATAAGTTCAATTTGAAAAAATAAAAAATTTATTTGAAATCAGGTTATAAAAATTTACTTTGGAAAAATGT
Source organism: Viscum album (assembly GCA_963277665.1). Lineage (NCBI taxonomy): Eukaryota > Viridiplantae > Streptophyta > Magnoliopsida > Santalales > Viscaceae > Viscum > Viscum album. Next base: position 83,830,585 of record OY728151.1, on the reverse strand, counting down.
TTCATATTATTCGGATAACATTCATATTTTTATGAATAGTAAAATCACGCTATATTTTAATAAAAAACAACTTTTTCCATCGCAATAATGTATATGGTTAAATTATAATAATGATTGGTTTTAAATTATAAATAGAATATATTTTCACCATTTAATTTAATTTATATCATTACAATTAATTTTACAATGAATTCGTAGGTAAAAACATTTCAATCTTTGGCAATATTTTTACTTTTAAAACCTGTTTTTGTAAAAACGGGATAAATTTTAATTTAATTACTAAAACATCTGTGTTCTGAATTTTGAAAATTGGATTCCATATTTGGATTTATTGGGTCCAAATTATGTGGATAGGTTAATTTTTATTTATTTGATATTATGAATAGTTACTACAGTTATTTTTATTTACTTCAGTTAAAGATAAATCGGGTAATTAAGGGTAAACCTAAGATTATAGAATCACCCTAAAACATGAAAAAATAATATATGAATACTAAAAGTAGACCCATATCACATAAAGGTCGGTTTAGATTCATTTTATGTACTTTTTACAATGAAAATATTTTAATTATTATTAAAAACAAAGAAAGTGACAACATGTCACTTTCTAAAATATTATAAGTATAATAATTTTAATTTACTGATAAACATCATGAAACTTAAGAAATGAATAATATCATGAAATCTAATAATATTATATACATCATGTGAATTTATGTATAATTTTTAGGGATTAAATAATTATCATTAAATCTGACACAATATTGATGTTGAAATTATTTTATTGATTAAAATATCAAATAAATGGTTTTAAAAATATTAAAATAAATAATATATTAACTATTTAATGTGATCCACGAATTTTCTATATAAATATGACATGTTATGAATCTATTAAATATTTTGGTTTGAACATATCTTATGTTTGGATTTTATTTAAATTCAAATAAATTAATTGTGTCATAATTGACACTATTGATATTTTATACTATTAAATTGTTTAAAAATGAAAAAAATATATTAAAAAATAAAAATTAGAACTTATATGATATCAAATGTCATTAAATATCAAAATATTTATAATTAATAACATATAAGTAAGTATTTATTACCATATTAAATTTATAACATAATTACCACAAATAAAATTAAATATATTAAATAAGGATTAATCAAACTGATATGGTTTAAAATAAAATCAAAACATTTTTAAATTTAATTGGTTTATGTGAAAACAACCCTATACTATCTAATATCAAACTTTGATTAACTTTTTAAGTTTTTATGTGGGGTTTATATTTATTATAAATTAAAATTTTAGAGGTTTCCAGAAGTGCCCCTCTCCTCCCTTATAAAAGGGCACCTCCTCCGTCTTCTCTTTACAATGTTTTGAGCCTTCAAGCTCAGAAAAACCCTAAAAATTTTACTTATCAACTTCCCTAGAATAATTATATAGGTTATGGTCTCCTCAGAAGACCAATTCTAGTGCCATAAGAGGAATCTTGAAAGAGGATCGTCGAAGAAGAGGTAATCTCTTATACCGATTCTTTCGAGTTTCTTTATTCTTCAACTTCTTCATCTTTAGTTTTTTCATTGGAAAGTAATAAAATAAATATAAATAATATACTGATATTTTATTATAAATATCAAACAACCCCATTTCATCTTCTATTAATCCTACAGAAAACAAAATCACCGCGCGTGCATACGTACAGAATACCGTCTCCACGCCATGGTGTAATCTGTTTTCCACCACCACCTTACTAGGATGGGTATAATGGTGTAAATAATAAATATGTATAGTTATTATAACATAAAACTGATTCTGAGATATTATATCATCTACTCCAATTCAATTCAATAATTATGGGAACGATATCATCGCTCGTGCGTACGTACTGATTACCCTCTCCATGTCGCGATTAGATTCAATCTCCATGTTAACCATTCAAGAATGATTATAAAGTATATATAATGAAAAATAATGAAATATATGACATTATAAATCTACTGTATTTATGTATTTATATATATATTATATCTACTTACTTCCATTCATGTCAATAAGGAAAGGAAAACAGCGTTCATGCGTACGTACGGCGTACCGTCTCCATAAACGATGTATTTAATTTCATTAATCTATCTATTATATATATATAAAAATAATGAATATATATCATATATAAATCATGATTTAAATTCCTGAAGTAAGTAAATCATGATATAAGTAATAATAATATCAAGAACAACAAGTCCAAACACGTACGTTAAATAAAATGATTTTATCCAAAACGCTTCTTTAACATGGAATTTACAAAATAACGGGTAATATAAAGTCATAATTGAACCATATATGATATAATAACAATGAATATGATTCTATAATAATTCAATGAAATTATTTAAATAATTATACAGGAGGTTCGGATACATACGAAGCATATCGGACCTAAGGTAAGGGATAATTTTTCAATCTCATTTTTATCTGAGATTGCTTATACGTAAGTATTTACTGGGGTTATATTTATCATAAACGTGGATATTCTCTAAAAATGGATTCATGTATGTTTAAAGCCCTTATTACCCATTTTTTAATTTTACTAAATAGTATGTACGGAATCTTTTTTTAACATATGAGGTACTTTTTTTCATTTCCGACAAAAGTACGAGAGAAATGTTTTTTAACTTATACGGCATGAACGGATTTTTACGGTTTCATAAAGCGTAATTTTCATGAAGATTCAACTACAATATTTAATTTTTATTTTTAATAAAATCCTTTTCATTTAAAATTTAGTTGAATTTTTCGAAAAGGAAATGATTATAGAGAATAGATAATATTTTCCTCAAGAATTCATTTCAAGTGTTTTATCAAAACTATTTTCCATCTAAGATGACATTATTTATCATGTTTATGTTTCAAGTATAATGTCTCTATTATTTACATGGTGTGATTTTTATTTTGATGACATGGTATCCATTTCTCTTATATGGATTATGCTATGATGGGACGATATTTATGAAACCCATTTTATTCCTTGGGTTATTATGAATGATGTATGATTATTTTCTGGAACAAGTAAGAATGATTTAATTATGAGATTGGAGGGACATATATTTACCTCTAATTAATTGGGTAAATATTTATATCTCATGAGATAGTCATGGATGGAACGGTAATTTAATCTGGTTCAGCGATACAAGACTGGAACGAGGAGTGAACTCGATTCAGAAAGGGACTTTGTCCACTAAGATGATCTTGGCAGCAATTCCTTGGCTACTATAGAAATCATATCATGTGCTTAATTGTTTACCACAATTAAATGTTTTATTCCCATGCTATTATATCATGATGGATTTTCCATTATGATATATGCCTTACATTCTTCCAATATTTATGTCTTTGCTCAGGCTTTTGATGTTTATATTTTATGTTCAACTTATTGCATTAAAATGTTTATAGTTTATTATATGTTCTCTATGTTTACCCTTACTCGGAATTTGATCTCACCCTTTTTATGTTTTATTTTCCCCAGGATTTAAAGAATTTTTTTAGGTAAGAAAACAATAAGGGTAAGATCTTTATGGAAGACGTTTAAGATCATTCACCACGATTAGTAGATTGTATTCCGAGTTTCCAAAGACACTAAACTACTACCGTCCTTGTGTGTTTGTTTTTTTATGTATTAAGTATTCCCCAAAAGTAATGTAATGTCCATGAATGTCCAGATTGGGGTCTCTACAGTTGGTATCAGAGGAAAGGTTTAGTCAACCTTTGGAAACTAGCATGCGAGAACTTTAGTGAGATACCTATATATATTTCTAAGGTATGTATAGGGATGTCCCTACAGTTAAGTATAAGTATAGGTTATAGTCTTAGAATTATTTTAACTGTATTAGAATTAAACCAAATATTTTATATTTTGAAGTTACTCCCCCTTTATTATGTTGTTTCCCTAGCATGATTTTTGCCTCTCACACTATTCTTTTTTGGGTTTTAGATGATGGACGGAACCGAAAGGACCATGATGATAAAGGTAATGGACAATGCAATGATTTTCCTCTCGAACAACTAAATGTGATGGGAGATGGATTGAAAATTATTGTTGCCATACATACACAAGCTATGAATCATTCTGTATTTCCAAATGATCAGGGAAAGGAATAATATTCTATTGAGTCCTTCATGAGGCAACATCCACCTTCATTCAATGGGTCTTCTGATCCACTTGTTGCTGAACAATGGATCAATACCATTGAAAAGATATTTTCCATACTTTGCTATTCAGAACATGAAAAAGTCATTTTAGATGATTACCGTTTAGAAGGTGAAGTAGACCAGTGGTGGACTCGAATTAAGAATACAAGGCCCCAATATGAAATTGAATCCATGGAATGGGACGAGTTCAAGAACTCATTTTACAGTAAGTACATCCCTCGTATTCTTCGAACAAAGATGGAATAGTAGTTCCGTGATCTTAAGAAAAAGGATGATGGATCTGTTGGTATATACGAAGCGAATTTTATGAGGTTTGTAGGGTATGCATATGGATTTATCATCCAACCTGAAAGAAAAGTTGATTGATTATTCAGTGGATTAAAACCAATAATTCGAAGGGCATTAGCGATAAGAGACATCAGTAGCTATGATGAAATTGTGTGTTGTGCTATCAAGGTAGAACTAGAAGTTGGTGTTACATATCCATCTCATGGTTTTGGCATGAAACGGAAGATAGAGTTCAAGGAAAAACCTCAGAACAATTGTGAAAAGAAGGTGAATGTTTATTTATGCTCAAAGTGTGGAAAAAGGCATAGTGGAGATTGTCTAAACGGAACTATAAAATGTTTCATGTGAGGAAAAGAATGTCATAAAGCAGCTGAGTGCTGAAGTAATTGGAAAACGGTTTCTAATGAAGTGAATAGAGAAATGACTACAGAAAAGGCGACACTAACACTTCAATGCTTCAAGTGAAAGGAAATGCGGCATTATGCTAATCAATTACCTAATCCAAGGGTTAATGATGATCGACGTGAGAAACCTCTTAAGGAAATGGAAAAAGGGAAGTCACATGAGATCACTAATGGCGATGTTGAGTATGAAAACAATGTAGTGGAATGATAATGTGTTTATGTAACGAGATTCCAAAATAATGTTGAGAAATCTAATTTATAGTACTGTGGAATATTGGAATATCTATGTATTGGTTTATTATGGTTTTCAACAATTATATGGTACTGGTATCCATGAAAAGTAATTCAAATATTTTGGAAAGTATATGATATTCACATTATGAAGGGATAAGAAGAAAATAATATGTTTGATATTATTAATGATCTCATGACTGATAGAAGGACAAAGTGATATCATGGTTTGAGTATATATAAAATTTGGGATTTTGGTATGAGGAAATAGTTTCCTTTTGACATCATTCATGTTTTCACTATGGTTCTATGATAATTGATGTTGCAAAAGAATACAACATTAAGGTATTTACGTGTTTGTAATGAGATCAAAATGATATATCTTATGATATATGGGGGTAAATGATGGTATTCACATGATTGGTTGATGACATTTCTAGTAATCATTTTCTTTATACTATGAGCTTGGATAGAAGTATTTTAGATAAGCCTAAAGATTGGAATCGATTATGTTGGACATAGCTTAGTATTGTTTAAGGACAGAAGTTTTTCGATATTATTGATGTGATGTTATAAAAACGTAGTTTTAGAAAAAATATACATCCTGCAGGACGGGAGACAACCTGTCACGTCGAACAACGTTGCGGGAATTGAACCCACAACCGAATTGCGACAAGCCTTTAGTGCCTACCACTGGCCTATAAGAAGTCCCTGGTTCGTAGAAACTAGTTTATTTTTATTAAGCAGTATGATAGATGAATTATAAGTCCATTTTTGGAATCATATAAGATTAAGCTCACCATAGACGGACTTCTATATATTTGATAATTCTTGCTAAAATTTTGTTTGAGACCAATGGATTGACCCATAATTCTATCACATGGTCTGCTAACACTTCACAAAAGACAAATTCAACTTCATTTCTTTAAGAGATAAAGAGGAAATTGTTCAAGGCACAAAAAACGATGAGATTGTACCGAAATAAAGTAAGTATTTCTACTAATTCAAAATTTTCAACATTACGGAAATAATCTTGAAAACCAAAATTGTTTTCCTAGTTCCCTTATATCAGATGAATCAGATGGTACCTTAGATCATCACATATTTATGGCTTTGTGATTGTTGGGTTTTTCAGAGCCATGTTCTCTACCACTCTCCATCATAATTTGATGGTTAGGATTATCTTCAATATCCATATTTTCACCTTTGTTATCATCTATGGAAACCCAGTGATGAGATAATTTCGGTAACTGATATGTTTTATACTTCACTTTTTAAATTTTTTTTAGTATTCCTTTGTACAATGTGGGTTTCTCTGAAAGAAACTTTCATGTAGTAATCCATTTATAACCCCGACGAATTATGAGGGAGAAATTCATTTTAAGGGGGGTAGAATGTAACACCCTGAGATTTTATGAGAAATTTTTTTTTATGTCTTATGTTATATGCAACCCCAAAAGAATCTATCACTACACAAAACACTGGCTTGTCTTGCGTTATACGCAATCGCGACCTTCCACGATAGCATGTGTAGTACACAATACCGAGATTCACGAAACATTGATATATTGTTATAATATTATTATGGACTAGCTGTTATTAATAGTATTAACTACATTTTGAATTTTATAACATTATTATTCATATTACACATTTTCTAGAACATGGAATGAGAACAAAATAAATTTATCGTGTAAAATAAGTATTTTTTAAAAAATATAGTTTTACCACCTTTTGATGGAACTCCCACTTTAAATCTAGTTTTTGGCATGTATATAAGTTCAATATGACAAAATAAAATTCTTCTTATAAATCAAAATATAATAATTTATATTGGATAAATTTTTCATATTATTTTGGTAACTTTGATATTTTAATAAATGGTAAAAACACGCTATATTTTAATTAAAAACAACTTTTTTCATCGAAATAATTTATATAGTTAAATTATAATATTGAATGGTTTTAAAGTAAAAATATAATATATTTTTACCGTTTAATTTAATTTATGTCATTACCATTAATTTTAAATTGAATTAATAGGTAAAAACATTTCAATCTTTGGAAATATTTTAACTTTTAAAAACTATTTTCTCAACAATGAGATAAATTTTAATTTAATTACAGTGACTTCTGTGTTTTTAATTTTGAAAAATGGATTCCATATTTGGGTTCAGTGGGTTCTTGTTATGTTAATAGGTTACTTTTAGTTTTTTGATATTATGAATAATAACTACAGTAATTTTTATTTACTTCAGTTATAGATAAATCGAGTAATTAAGAGTAATCCTAAGATTATAAAATTACCCTAACAGATTCCAAAATTCTATTTTATGACTAAAAGTCGACCCATATCACATAAGGGTCATATTGAATTCATTTTATGGACTTTTTACCATGAAAATAATTTAATTATTATTAAAACCCGAGAAAGTGACAACATGTCTCTCTTAAAAATTATAAGTATAATAATTTTAATTTCGTGATAAACTTCATGAAACATTAAAAATGAATAGTACACAAAAATATAATATAATTATATAAATAATGTGAATTTATTTTGAATTTTCAGGGATTAAATAATTATCATTGAAGGTGACACAATAGTGATGTTGAAATTATATTGTTGATTGAAATATTAAATAAATGGTTTTAAAAATATTTAAATAAAAATTATATAAACTATTTAATGTGGTACAAGAATTTTATAGATAAATATGACATGTTATAAATCTATTAATTATTTTGTTTCGAACATATATTATGTGTGGGTTTTATTTAAATTCAAATAAATTATTTTTGTCAAAATTGACTCTATTGATATTTTATATTATTAAACTGTTTAAAAATCACAAAAATATTTTAAAAATTACAAATTAAAATTTATATGATCTAACATGGCATAAAATATCAAATTATGTATAATTAACTACACATAAGTAAGTATTTATAACCATATAAAATTTATAACATTATTACCAAAAATAAAATTAAATATATTAAATAAGGATAAATCAAATTGATAAGGTTTAAAATAAAATCAAAACATGTCTAAATTTAATTTTTTGATGAGATTACAACCATATCTTATGTAATATTTTAATTTCAGTCACTTTGGAAGTTTTTATGTGGGGTTTAGGTTTATTATAAATTATGATTTTAGAGGATTTCAAAAGCCCCCCTCTCCTCCCTTATAAAAGAGCACCTCATCCTTCTTCTCTTTACGCAATTTTGAGCCTTCATGATGGGCCAAAAACTTCCCATTTCTGTACTCAACTTCCCTAGAATCATTATAGTGTTTCTGGTCCCCTCAAAAGACCAACTATAGTTCCATAAGAGGAATTTTAAAAGAGGTGCATCGAAGAAGAGGTAATCTCTTCTATCGATTCATTCAAGTTTATTTCTTTTTCAACTTCTTCTTCTTTAGTTGTTTCTTTATACAGTAATAACATAATTATCAATAATATACTTATATGTAATTATAAATATGAAACAACACCATTTCACCTTTTATCCATCCTACGAAAAATGAAATCACCGCGTCTGCGTACGTACGGAATATCGTCTCCACGCCGTGGTGCAATATGTTCTTCCACCACCACCATACTTGGATGGGTATAATGGTGTAAAGAATAACTATATATAGTTATTATAACATCATACTGATTCTGAGATATTATATCATCTACTAAAATTAAATTCAATAATTATGGGAACAATATCATCGCTCGTGCGTACGTACGGATTACCATCTCCACGGCATGATGAGATTCATTCTACATGTTAACCATTAAATAATGATTATAAAGAATTTATAATGAATAATAATGAAATATATGACATGATAAATCTACTTTATTTATGTGTGTATATATATATTTCATCTACTTACTTCCATTCAAGTCAACAATGAAAGGAAAACAGCGTTCACGCGTACGTACGTCCTAGAGTCTCCACGAATGGTGTATTTCATTTCATTCATCTATCTATTATATTTATATACAGACTAAATATATATGATATATAAATCATGATTTAAATTCCGGAAGTTATTGAATCATGATATAATTACTAATAATATAATGAACAATATGTCCAAACACATATGATAAATAAAACAATTTTAGCCAAAACGCTGCTTTAATAAGGAATTTACAAAACAACGGTTAATATAAAGTCCTATGTGAACCATATATGATATCATAAAAGTGAATATGATTCTATAATAATTCAATTAAATTATTCAAATCATTATACAAAGGTTTAGGATACGTATGAAGCATATCCAACCTTAGGTAAGGGATAATTTTTCAATCTCAATTTCATCTAAGATTGGCTATACGTAAGTATTTACAGGGGTTATATTTATCATCCATGTCCCTATTTTCTAAAAATGGTTTCATGTATGTTTAAATTCCTTCCAACCCATTTTGACTTTTTACTACATGGTATGTAAGTAATCTTTGTTTTTTACCATATGAGGCACTTTTTGACTTTTTTGACAGAAGTATGAGGAGAATGGTTTTTTAACATATAAAACATGAACAGATTTTTATGGTTTCATAATGCCTAATTTTCATGAAACATACTCTACAAGATTTCATGGTTATTTTCAAAAATTTATTTTCATTTAAAATTTTGTGTCATTTTGTGAAAAGAAAATGATTTTGAAGAAGAAAGGATATTTTCTTCAATAATTCATTTCAAGTGTTTTATCAAAACTATTTTCCATCTAAGATGATATTATTTAGAATGCTTATGTTTCAAGTATAATGTATCTATTATTTACATGGTATGATTTTTATTATGATGAAATGGTATCCATTTCTTTTATATGGATTATGTTATGATGGGACTATGTTTATGAAACTCATTTTATTAGTTGGTTTATTATGAACTATGTATGTTTATTTTGTGGCACAAGTAAGACTGATTTCATTATGAGATGGATGGGACCCATATCTCCCTCCAATTCATTGGGTAAATATTTATATCTCATGAGATAGTCATGGCTAGATAGGTAAGTTAATCTGGTTCAGTGATACAGGACTAGAACGATGAGTGAACTCGACTCATAAATGGACTTTGTCCACTAAGATGGTCTTGGAAGAAATGCCTTGGCTTCTATGGAAATCATATCATGATCTTAATTTTTTTCCACAATTACATGTTTTATTCCTATGCTATTCTATAATGATTTATTTTCCGTTATGATATATTCCTTACGTACATCTACGATTTATGTCTTTGCTCAAGATTTTGATGTTTAGATTTTATGTTCAAGTTTTTGCATTCAAATGTTTATGGATTGTTTTATGTTTTCTATGTTTACCCTTACTAAGCATTTGAGATCACCCTTTTTATGTTTTCTTTTACCAGGATTTAAAGAAATGTTTTAGGTAATAAAAAAAGGGGGAAGATCTTTATGGGAGATGTTGAAGATCTTTCACCAAGATTAGAAGATTATATTTTGAGTTTCCAAAGACACTAATCTATTAATGTCCATGTGTGTTTTTTTTGTTATGTATTAATTATTCCAAAAATGTAATGTAATGTCCATGTACGTCAAGATTGGGTTCTCTACATCCATTAATAGTGTAATTCATTTTTCAATCTCAAAAATTTATGCAATACTAGAAATATATATATAATTAATATCTATTTAACATATTTAAATCATTAGTAACATTATACATATCTTGTAACCAATATCAAATTTCAAGGACATTATCTTTAGAATGCAATCTCTTAGGTTAATCGAAATAGTGAAAACATAAAACCGAATAATCTAGTAAATAATTATTATAAATATGTGTTTAAAAATTATAAATAGTTAAGTACGATATTATAATTATGTAAATTATTATTATATATATGTTTAATATTCTGTTTATTTATTATATAAGAGGATAGAGTGATGTTGAATCATATGGAGATCAAGGTAAATGTTTTTCGAATCAAATTATATCTTTTGGGAAAGAGGTTATATAATTTAGATATATTATCTTATGATTTATATATACATATCATTGAAATTTTATTTTATTATAATATTTATGATCAGGATATGTAATGTGTCATTTGATGTTACACTTATGTGGTGCTTATGATTCAAATGTTACCAACGTAATAATGATTTTATGTATCAAACATATTTTAACAGAGATTGTTTATAGTTTAATTCCAATTTTTTATATTATAATATTTTTATATAAGAAATCATATAAGTTATCTTCTCCATTTATTTTTTTAAAATATATATTTTTTTCTTTCACTTCCAATTTTGTTTATTTGTTATATTGAAAGAGTTTTTTATGGAAAATAAAAAATTATATTCTATTCGATCAAAAATAAAATCTATTCCATTCACATGTATTTTAAAAATTTTATCATAGATAATTTTCAAACAATAAAAATAATATTTTATTTAATTTATATGCATGATTATCTTTTTTGATGAATGTTCAAAATATAAATTTATTTTCATTTTTCAATCAAGGTAATTTGAGAATTTTTTTAAAACAATATGAGAGGAATGTTTTCATTTAATACATAAACAATTATAGAATTCTCCACCACCATGATTTATCAATAATTTAATGATCAATTTATTTACAATCGAGTATATATTTAAATAAAAAAATTCACAATATTTTGTTGATTTTTATATTTATAAATGCGATTTTAATAGTAGAATGGTCATCTTCCTCAAAAAAAATGTAATGGTATTTTAATGATATTTATATTAGTAAAATACAATATAAATTGATTTTATGATGATATATTAGCTATATTATTCATGAGTGTTATAATTATTTATTCTATAAATGGTTTATTTTTATGATGTATTTATTCTTAGGAAACCTCTTTCCATTCCACTACATTTTCAATGATGAAATGATTATTTTACCCAGTTCTTTTCATGGATTTGGTTATGATGAATGTTTTTGGTTATTTTTGTAATCATATGTATGATATTTATAACATTGATAGGTTGTAATGAAATTATACAGCCCTACAATGGACATGGTGTATATAAGTATATCATTTAGAAAAAAAGGATTGGGTTGTGGAGGGTATCATGTTAAGTAATAGACACTATCTATTACAGAAAAACAAAAAATTATCCTCGACTACTAATATATTTTGAAGAGACAACCCAAACCACTATTATATTCTTGTAATAGAACCATTACTACTTTAGATATGATATTATATATATTTGTTTTTAAATCATTCCTTTGGCCAATGTTACCCTCTCATGACTCAATTTATTTGTTTCCTAGAAGATTCATTTATCATGAACTCAAATGTATAATTACATGAATTAAGAACATAAATATGAAATATAGGTTGTAATTTTAAAATTTTATTCTCATGTTTTCATATCCTTATAATTAATTTATACTCATGGGATCATAAAAATATATCTTACTTAACATTATAGAGCATTTGATCTCTTCATTACTTATATTTCATTTTCCCTTGGCTGTGAGAAATGTTGTTAAGTATGATATGCCTATTAATAATTTTGTTATAATAAAAATTTAGGTTTATTATGTTTATATAATATGAGATTATTTCTTTTCTATCAATATATACATAGATACAAGGTATATGCAATTATGAATTAGATTGTTGTGATATGAATTCATAATTCATGTAATAGGATGTAGATCTTATTCATTAAATATATGGTTGGATATAGATATTTTTCACCTAATTGTTTTTAAATATACAAATACCCTAATTTTAATCTATTTCTTAAGGGTGATTTAACATGATATCCTATTCATATTTTGGGTCCACCATGATTATATTGTGTTTATGGTAACCATCATTGTGGGAAAGGATAAGAAAAAATACTATCATTAATCACTATCTCTTTAATTAGGATTTGAAATTAAAACATTGGGAGGTACTTGTAAATATCATTATAGTTTATCCATTATAAACATTATAAAATCTAATTTATAAAATGGAAAATATTGGAAAAAAATATGGTCTATTAGAATTCCATATAGAGTTGTCGTTATGGGGATTTTTAACTTTGTTTAGTCAAATTGAACCATGGGAGGGATTTGTGTCCCTCATTTCTGGTATGAATCCATGAAGGACAATTGGATGTACTCGACAATAGATGAAAATATCGATATCATTCACGAGTATCTTAAAATATCACATAGAGTATACATTATAGTTATAGTTCATGATTTATATATATTTCTACCACACTAAAAAACATGAAAACACTAATAAGGGGTGGCCTCATGTCATCCGTTATGAAGAGATACACCATTTTATATTAATCAAATGTTTTGGAGACTTATTATTCAATATAAGAAAAGTATTCACCCACATCATCTTCTTAAATAGACGAATGAGTTCAAGATAGAGTTGATACACCAACATGCATAGGGGAATGCGGGGTGAGACTGCCATTCCCCACAACATGGGAAGAATATTATATGTAATATTCATTTACTTCTACCTCCATGGACATCATGATATCATAATACACATGTAAAATACTATGTGTATTATGAAAACATATAGTAAAAATTATGTTGACACAATGATTATTATTAATAAATAAAGAGGGAAGACCATAATTTAGAAAATTATTATGATTTCAGTGATCAATGGGCATGTCCTGGATATTTTATTATGCAATGAGAGGGAGTACATTAGGATTCAATGGTTATTTTAAAACATAGTAATATAATTTTTTTTGAGATAATAAATTTTTTCTTCGGAATAATTATATTTTTTCATTATGTAGGATCATATATTCCATATTATTTATTAATTGAGTGAAACTATCTTTTATAACCTTATAGTAATCTTCCATAAAGTATATTACGATTTTGGGCGACAATAAATGATCAAATTTAATAGAACTTGGGTATTTTTCTTATGTATTATAATAAATATCTCATCGAGAGCCGACTTTATAAAATTAAAATGGAGAAACACCATTATAGGGTACCAATATTCAATCATCATTGGAGTATATGACACCTCGATTATACATACATTATATTATAATATTTAATTGAATTGATGTACATCCCAGGAAATCCTTATAAGTATTTCTATGTTATACAACCATGTCGTTTGATTTTTCTACCCAGTCTCCATACAGGGTCAACATATAAATATTATATAATAGATCCACCTTATACATATCATATATATGGATAATTAGATTATATTGGGTAAAATTATCCTTGTTTTCTTTGTCGATCATGTAGTGTTTCTATATGTGGATGAAATTTATACTGGAAACATTTTAAAGAAGAAATACATCTGAACAATATATCATTAAACTAACCTAATATGTAGATAAATTTAATGTTATGATTTGTGTTGACACCCACTTCCTCTTGGTAAAAGATGGTGATGAAGTGTCACTCTTCAATTTATGTTTCATCAACATTGTCGGATTTATTAGTGGACACCTTTGTATCATAATATATAAGACATACTAAGGATTTAATAAGGGAATCATGTAGCCCCATTATTTTTAATAGTCATCAAGGATCTTGATCCCTGAAAATATTAATATGATATTATTATGTAAAACAATTTCTGAAAGGTGAATCATTTGGGTCACTCGACTTTTCTCTCTAATAGTGAGTTTGGATGGTATAACCATATGGGGGTATAGAACCTGTTTGAAACATATTCCAAATAATTATTAATTCGATGAATCATGTTGGGCCTTTAGCTTCCACCATTTAACCATCATAAAATGTGATTTAGCGTGATAATTAGATGGTTATATTGTATCCCAATGTTCGAACAGTATATAAATAAATATAATTACTCTTAAACATAAGATACCTTATATATTTATAGGATCATGATATTTTTTTATAATTTAGAAACCCTAATGATTATAATTTTATGGACCGATTTTATCATTTAAAAAGAGTTACATCTAACCTTGAACTACATTAATTAGTATTTTGGAAAATTAACATTCTATAAAGATGATTAGGCCAAGGAAGAGTAAGAGGTGTCCAAAATGTTTGATGGATGGTTGTGTGGGGAGTGAATAATAGTATGGGCATAAAAATCACCTAATCATGAATACATTTTTCTTTCATCTAAGGTCCTTTATGAGAGACCCATTTTTATTTATAAGAATACTCATCACCTTCAGTGTATATGGATACATACATGAGGTATAATGGACGGTAAAAAATCATAATTATTTCACAATCTAACTATACCTAGAGACAACATATAAACACAAAACAATTATTATTTCTGTATCTAAGGGATAAACATTTAGAAAAATAGTTGACATGGTTTGTCAACATAGCCTCTTATGGATTTTTTATCTATAGAAGCATAACAAGGATCTTATCCATAATACTGAGTAAAAAACCTCAAACATAGTAATCTCTGAAGGAATGGGCCATATTCATCCGTCGTATAATGGAACCTTAGGTGGATGGAATTGATGTGAGGGAATAGAAAAATTATTTTGATGGGTCAATTCATATGAACTCATATTCAATCATGGTTCTAGATGGTGAATTGGATAAAGGACTAGATTAAAAAAATAAACAATTCATCTCTAATTTGATTTGATTTAATATGTTAGTGGATGGAGTTAGTTAGGAAAATTATTTCTCAGTATGCTATATATATTCCTCTATAAATTGAGAACTATTATTAAATACAAAAAATCAAACGACATCTTTACGAAAATGATGGTGATGACCATCCAATCCTCACCAATATCTATGGACATCCATGAATTCTATTTTTAATAATTATTCACATTGAGGGAATATATTATTTCATTCTATTAGTTAGTTAGTCCAATAATGTGATCATTTTGAAATTATATTCTCTTTTATCAGTCCTTGATGAGTTTTTTTTATAGTGTATAGTATGAATGGTATGGTAATTTTCCCTAGATATCCTCTGATATATTGAATTTCCATGGGAAAAACCGAGTCTAAAAAAATGGTAGGTGCTTATATGTATTTCAAAAATATGTATATCAATTTATCTCCATAATTATTATGATTTCCCATAATATAGATGCAACGAGTTATAATATGGGCCAATGATTCACCATAAAAAATGCAAAATTAGATAGTGTGATGCTTGGATCATTGAAATGGGCTGTTGGGGGAGTAAAAATGCAATTACCCGCTTATTCTAATTGGCTTGAGAGCACAACAAGTCATTACATGGACATAAGTGACATACCCTATATCCCAATGCACGTTAATAAATTCGGATGGGATTCAATGAGAAGTGGGGGATGATTGACCCTTTAATAAATAAACTAAAAAATTAAAAAATCATAGCCAAACCATTTACTAAATGATGCATGAAAAAAAGGAAAGACAATTAAGAAACATCTTGTATCATAAAACCATATCAAAGTGTACCACAATAGAAGACCATAGAAATATCAATCTAAGTGGAAGATAAAAAACTCAAGACCTTCAAGATAACACAAAGCATCAGGCTCCACAAGCTCCAAGATTCAAAATTGATGAATAGACCAAAAATCACTAAGTAGAGATAAAAACATGGGAAAATTACCTTTTCCCATGTTCTAGAAAATCACATCTACAAACCCAACAATGTGCCAAAGAGGGGGTGACTATAGAACACAGTGGGTTTCTAGAAATGACTTCCATTCTAACTCTACTAGGATAGAATGGTTGGACACATTTATATAAAATAATTTATATAAAATAATTTATCAAAATAGTTTATAACCACATATAAAAAATTTTAAAAAACATTAAAATGAAAATGAAAACAATGATCAATGAATCCAATTTCTAGTAAGTTATTTTTCTACAAAAATAACTAATCAAAACATAAAAAAATTCTTGTTATAATTTGGAATACCCATTCCATAGTTTAATACACACCCACACATGCATGGTTTTGTTTTGACAGGTTGATACACATGAGTGGTATTTCAAACAATTACTATGTGTCCCAATGAGACATTCCCCCAATATAGGGTCACATCGCTTTTACCCTAATGGTAATCATCCCATATTAGGGGTCTGTTAAACATGAACTCACACTAACACAATTTATGCCAAATATTTCCATTACCAAAAAAAACCCACTTTAATTAAACGGATCTTTTATTGAAGACCTAATAAAAACCAATTTCAAGAAACATTTCATTTCAAACAAACCTTCCCTTTTATTGAAAAAATAAAATCCAATTTATGTTCCATCAAAACATAAAAATACCCTTTTCTAAAATCCATATTTTAAAACTATGAACCAAATCACTCATTCAGAATCCCCAATTTTCAAAATTTCACAACCATCACTCAAGAAGGTTTCCAAAAAGTTTTCAACAAAAAAATCCAAATAAAATCAACACAACACATTAAATTTGAATGAATCATAATATGTTATTATAAGTGGAGTTGAGAAATAAGCCTCCGACCATATTGGTTTTGATTTAAACCACCACGAACGAGAACAGAAAAGAAATCCAGGTCAATTCTCAAATAATTTGACTTAGATATCTTATTATATTAAGATAAATCCCAAATATCATCATACATGAAATACAACCACATAGATCTACCCATAATGGGTGTAGATCTAAGAAACCAAGATAAGAGAAGAATTAGATCTATGTAGATCTATGAAAGAGATCAATAACGATGAAGAACAGTCACATACCCCAAGAATCTGGCTTTGATTCAGAAATGGAAGCCATTGGATCACCTTTGGATTGATGTGAGAACCTTATCTGGACATAGGTGAAACAAAATCCTAGGTAATGGCCATGTAAGAGATAAATTGAGTCACTAAGAGGAAAAAAGTGTGATGTCCTCTTTTTTACGAAATCGCTTAAACTATCCACACCGTTAGTTCACACGGTTAGAAAGCTTGTGCATTAACCATGCATTAGATACATCCTAGGGATTCCCTCACATAAATTCCTCACATGGTCTCCCTAAACATGATCCTACAATGATGTAGTGACTACCTCATGAAGAAAAATTACACATGGTTTGGTCTCATGGTTAGACACATCGTGTACCTCCCATACGACTTCCATTTTTCTTCAAAACCACATCCAATGTTATCCTGAATCTCCCATTAATCACCCTTAAACATTATAAACATGAAATGAATAATTTAAGGGTTACATAACAGAAACCATGGGTACTAAATTCTCCCCACATTTTTTTTCGTCCCCAGATGTAGAAAACATTTGTTGTCCTAATATAGTTTTGGACACTTCTCTTTCATTTCATTCTCGTGGTCCCCTGCCGGATCCTAAATTTTACCATACCGCCATAAAATCTACACTATACTGATAATTTTCCACAAAATTCATTCTCTTTCTTATCCACTATCAATATTGGAATTTTTATCAATGAAGCATTCGGCTCTAGGTCAATGTGATCACATGTGATCACATGGTCAGGATAAGGTTGATTCTTTTTCAACTAAGATACATGGAATACATTTTCCACTGAACTAAACCATGTTTGTAATGAAAAAGAACATTCTACCTCTGCTACATGTTTCAATATCTTGAATGGGACAATGTATATAAGAGATATCTTTCTTGGCCTCCAAAAATGTCAATTTCCAAGCCATGGAGATATCTTCAAGAAGACCTGATCACCCATAGAGATCGAAAACATACTTTTATGATTATCTGCATAATATTTAAATTGACACTGGTCTATCTCTATCATTCATATAATCAATGGGATATTCTCAAATTTTTCTTGGAGAAGGATCAACCCAACTAGCGATGTTTCGCCACGTTCCACCAAGCCTAGTGGAGAATAAAAAGGACACCCATACAATGCTTTAAACAGATCCATTTGTATCGAGTTTTGGTTTTTTTATTGTATGAGAACTCCGCCAAGGTTATATGATCATCCCATGATCCACCAAAGTTCATTATACAAGACTAAAACATTTCTTACAATGTCTTTCTTTTCCTCTTAGACTGGTCGTCTGTCTGAGGATGATACGTCATACTCATAGTAAAATGAGTCCCAAGGGATTTCTGAAATAATTTCTAGAAACAAGATGTGACCATAGGATTTCTATCTATGGTGATTGAAAATGGTATTCCATATCTATTTACCAATTCATGGATATATATTTTAGATTGTACCTCCACCGTATGAGTTTCCCAAATTGGTTTGAAATAGACAGACTTGGATAGATGATTCACTATACCCTTATAGAATCGTGTTTCTAGACCATTCATGAAATACCTATAACAAAATCAATTGCTATATTCTCCCATTCCCACACTGGGATAGATAAAGACCCTAAAATTCATGTCAGTCTCTGATTATCTTCTTTAACATTTTGACAAGTTACGCACTACATGAAGAACTTGGTGTCCTTTATTTTTATGTCTTTCCACCAAAACTGATCCTTCAACACATTATACATTTTATGTGTGCCTAAATGTACATTACATCTCGACTAGTGGTAAACATGATGGAGATGTTCTTGACCATCCATAGGAATAACCATTTGATCACTAAAGCAGAAAACTAAACTCGCATACTGCATTCATTCATAAATGGTATCCCCAGCATTTAATTTTGAACTCATAACCAGACATTCTACATCAAATGATTATGTCTCTTTGACCATTTTTACCAATTTTGGAATATGTGTATCTGATAAAAAATGAAACATCACCTCGGTCTTTACTGTCCACACGCATATTGGCATGTACTAACATCAACTTCAATTCCTATGAAACTTCTTTCACCAGCAAAGCATATGACATTCTACTCAAAGCATCTACCACTGAATTTCCTTTCCTTGGTGTACAAATCATGTCAATATAAGGTATTTGGAGGAACTCCATCCATCTCCAATGCATCAAATTCAAATATCACTGTGAGAAAATGTATTTCAAGCTTTTTTGACCTGTGATTACAGTAAATTTATCACAAATGAGATAGTGTCTCAGTGTTTTCAATGACTGAATGGATACAAGTAACTACAAATTGTGTGTTGCGTAGTTCTTATAATGAAACCTCCAATTCCATGAACCATAGGCAAAAACATGGTCTCTTTGAATGAGAAAACAACCCTAATCTAATCACAAATCATTAAAATTACTTACCATGCACATGTCTGGATTCGCGAAAAATTATGATAGGTGCCGATGTATGATAAACTTTCAGCTCATAGATAGACTTTTGGAATTCTTATCCCCATTTGAATGGATCATTCATCTTTGTCAGAGATATCATTGCTGAAGCTATTCATGATAATTCATGCACAAATCATTGGGAGTAACCAGCTATACCATAAAAACTTCATTATCTCAAAGACATTCATTAGTGGTTACCACGAGATGACAACTTCTATCTTTTCAGGATTACCAAAAACACATTTTTAAGATATGACATGGACCTGAAAATAGACTTCCTATGTCCAAAAATCACACTTTGATAATTTGGCATACAAATAGAGATCTATTAGGATTTTTGACACTATTTCTTGGTGTTTCTCATGTTCAAACTTCTTCTTTTAATGCACCAAGATTTCTTCTACAAACACCAAAAAAATACTATCTAGATAATGTTAAAATATTTAATTCATAGAATCCAAGAAGACTTTTGATTCATTCATTAGACCAAAAAGAATGAATACATATTCTTTTTGGATATATCTAATCCTGAAATATGCCATTGGAATATCATCTTTCTGAGCTAACAATTTATGATATCCAGATCGTATGTCAATTGTTGAGAACCATTGAGCTCCCCTTAATTGATCGAACAGATCATCAAAGTGTAGAAGTGGATATCTATTCTTTATCATAACATGGATAAGATTACGATAATAAACACACATCCGAAGAGTTCGATATTCTTTCTTCACGAAGAAAAATGGTGCTTCCCAAGGGGATGTACTTGGACTAATGAGACCCTATTTTCAAGTTCCTCCAATTGCATATTCAATTGCCTTTACATTGTTGGTTCCATATTATAAAATTTATGGTAAATAGGATATCTTTCTTAAAAGAGATCAATCATAAACTCGACATCATTTATAGGTGGCAACCCTTATTAGATCTCAATAAATATATCTAAAAATTGATCCATGATTGCTGGAAAACTATTTCCCTTGATATCTTCCATGTGTGCCAAAGTCAACATTGTCAACTAGTAAGAGATCTTTCCAACAATCAGTGACAACATACAATTTTAAACTATTTATATCATCCACTCTCCTTTGAAGAGATTCATGATGTCGTCCTCAGTCATGAAACTAAATTTTCTCTTATAATAGTTTATGTGAGACTTAAACACTGATAACTAATCTATACCCAATATTACATCATAGATCCATGTCCAACATCAAGAATTACCATTTTATCTCAGCTCCATCAGTAGTTATAGCACATTCTCGACACACAAGGAATTGACATTCTCTTTCACAGAGAGGAGTTTTCATATTTAAAACAAAAGGCATCAGTTCCAACTTTAAACCTAGAAAATCAATATTACAAGATTAAATGAGATAATCTGAAACATCAATGTCGAAGGAAAATTACATAAGGGTATAATTCAAATGTGTCTTACCTCTTACTATAGTTGGTCCAATTTGATCATAAAAAAATATTCTCACCTCTATATAATTGTTCTGTTGTTTCATTGTTATCCTTGTTTCCTTACTATGATTTCCCTAGATGAGGAGTCATGGTATTCTTAGAAACACCTTGGCCATCACTTCTATGCTAACAAGACTGGTTCTGATGTCCTCTCTCTATCAAATCATATGATTCTTTTGATGATTGAGAAGTGTCTCAAGCACTAGACCTTGGAGATCTAAAAAATGGCACTGAATATGACCCATATTGTTGTAATTATGACATGCTATAGGTTGTGTCATATACTCTCTCTTTATTTGGTCAAGCGAACAACATTTAAAGAAATGTTCTTTTTTCTATAGTCATTGAGGATGGTTCACTAATCAATCTGTCTGATTCTTATTTCCACTTCCACCATGGAAATAGGTGTTCCTTTTCTACTTTTTTCCAATGATTGAGTTCCCACTATTCCTTGTGGGTATCATCAAACCTCCTCCCATGGATCCTGAAATATCATGTTTAACCACAATCTCTCTATTCAGTATCCCTGTATAATCAATAATTAAGAGCACTGCAATCTTTGATATAATATCTTTCCGTGGCCCTAATTTAATGATGTGTTCCTTTTAAGACACACTTCCCTAAAACTTTGGTGGAAAATGAAATAAATTCATGAATTTATCTTCCTATGTTGTGATAGAGAGGCTCTCTTTATTAAAAAACTCAATATGTTTCCCCAATGACTTCCCTACTCATGCCACTAGGATATAAATATTATCCACATTTATATAAAACATTTTATATAAAACAATTTAACAGAATAGTTTATAACCAAATATAAACAAGTTCCAAAAACCAAAAAAAACCTAGTGGCAACAAAGCTCAATGAAACTAATTTCCAGAAATTTATTTTTCTAGAAAAATAGACAATACATACGTAAAACCAATTCTTATTATCATTTTTCATACCCATTCGAGATTTCACAACACACCCACACATGCATGTTTCGTTTGACATTTGTATACCCATTAGCATTATTTTTTCCAATTACCATGTGTCCCAATGACACAATCCCCTAATGCAGAGTCACATCCCTAGTACACCAATGGTACTCAACCTTATTAAGGGTCTATTAAGCATAAACTCGCATCAACACCATTTATGAAAAATATTTCTATTACCATAATAACCCACTTTAATAACATAGATCTTTTATTGAAAACCATAGAAAACCCAATTTCAAGAAAACATTAACTTCAATAAAACCATAGATTTTATTAAAAACAAAAAATCCCATTTAAATTCCAAAAATCCAAAAAAAACCACTTTTTTAAAAAATAATATTTAAAACCAAGAACCAAAGCACTCATTTAAAATCCTCAATTTTCTAGATTTCACAACAATTACTCATCAAGGTTTCCAATAATTTTACATCAACCAAATAAAAATAAATTAAACACCACACATTCAAGTTGAAATAAATAAAATTTGTTACACTATGTGGAGTTTGAAAATTTCCATCCTACTTCAATGGTTTTGATGATAACCACAAATAACGAATAAGACATAAGAAAACCGGGTCGATTATCCATGAATCCACCATTGATCTATTCTAATGGAAAGATCAAGACCAAATATCATCATACATTGCATCCGGACACCTAGATCTACCCATAATGAGCATGGATCTATGAAACCATGAGAAATGAATAAGTAGATATATGTAGATCTAATAAACCGTTCATGAATGATGAAGAACAATCACAAACCTCAAAAATCTGACTTCGACTTCCCAAGGGAAGCCATCGAATCACATCCGGATCGAGGAGATAACCTTAATTGTACTTTTGAGATATAAAATCCCAATTCATGACAACTTAGAAGAAAATATAAGCCACTTAGTGGAAAAAAATGTGAGATCCACTTTTTTAGGATCTCAAATAAACAATCAACATAATTAGTTCACACATTTTTATAAACTATCTTCCAACTGCATGTTAGCTACTACCTAGGAAGAGCTTCGGACAACTTCCTTTCATGTTTACCATAACTATGATCCATACTTGGTAGAACCACTAATTAAATAGGACCAATTACACATAGTTTGGTCGCAGGGTTAGAAAAATAGTGCGCCTACTATGCGACATCCATTTGGCATTATAATTACATCCAAAGTAATCCCAAATATCCCAATAATCACTCATCAAAATTATATCAATTAAAAGCATCATGTGAGGGATACATTCTAAAAACATGATGTACTACAACAATCCACCAATACCAAATAATTATTCAACTTATATTCGATAAAATATTGAAATTTTTTGATGAATTGAGATGATTAATGAGAGTTCTCATTACATCATCCGTGAAAGGGTTGGAATGTGACTTATCATACATTTGTATTCTGGATTGTGAAGATGAAATCGCATTTCCTAGATGTGGTAAGACACAAGGATTTACTTGAGACGTACCCACATGCATGTATGAATTGTGTCCCTAGTGGATGGATCCACCAGTATCCATCGTGTCAAAGTTGTTAGATCCATATATCTCATCCCCGGATGGTCAACCATGTAGGGACAATTTTTGGGCATCAACACGGGGAAATAAAATATATTACCGAAATTATTTCAACATTAGGAACTGTAATTATAGAATTTTGTTATTAAGAAACATAAATTTATTAATTTCTTGGAGTATATCATACTTTTGGTTATTTCATTTTTTTCATGAATGTTAGGGGATTGAATGATTCTATTTATAAAATCCTTTAATACATTAAATCTATTAGTGAGAAACTAGAAGAACCTCAGTTGGACTCTGAACTCCCATATAATTTCTATGATTATGAGTATGATATCCCATTATAATGTCATCATAATATTTCAAGACACCTCAATGTGGGTCAACTTCTTCATGTTCCCAATAATAAATTTCATTTTTATTGTTATATTAGGATTTAATATGATCACATTCATTGTGGAATTTTTTTTGTGGATAACATCAACTGTTGATCCGTAGATTATCTTATGGATATTCTTATCATTGCTTGAGTGGGATAAATTAGAGGGTATAATACATCTCATATAACTTGATTGTAATATGATTATATCCTCTCTCATGACTCATCTTAAGCATAGTAAGAATCTTGTTATAGGTCCCAATAGAAAATTAATGGATCCTATATGAATCTGGATGTTGAGTTAATTTGAGTTCTATAATTCCAAACCTTTGGAACTACTGATTAAGGTCATTAATGTGATCATAGAATCCTTAATATGATAATATATGGTCTTGATTTGGTTATGAATAACCATAATTTTCTCCCACATGCACATTATATGATCCCAGTAATATTATTTTGGGATGATAACTTTTAGTGTTAATGGTAGGTAGATCACCAATAGTAACCTTTATTTTGAGAACATGTCCAATAAATATTCCTCCACCAATTTTTTCCTGGGGGTGGTGTTTTCCTACTCTTAGGTACCCTAGGATTCACCCTGAGACAACCCCGATGTCTATTAGAATATTGGTGATGATCTAAATTATTATTTTCCTTCTTTAATTGGAGGCATCATCTAAGAAAAAATTCATTGTAATTAGAATATTTATTTCAGAGTTGGTGTGAACTTTTTTATTATCTTCATGTAGGATTTATAACTAAATTTTTTTCCCTATAAGTGATTCCATCAAACATCTAGGCCCTAATTGTGTATTCTTTATTAATGATGGCTACAAATTTAGATTTTATTGATTAAACTATTTTAATAGTACTATTATAGATGAGGTAGAATGATTGGAGAATGGAAAGAGTCATAGATATTATTAAAAGGATACCTATTTATCATCCACATGTATGTAATTATGGAATGATATTGAAACTATATTAACATCATCATTATCAATGGTTATAAAAAACTAGCAGTGTAACACCCCAGGTAAATAATGAATATGAAATTTTTATATTTATCCCTATTTTTGAATAAAATATTAAAATTACTTTAAAGGGGACGCTATGCTCGATGCCGTACCCAATACACAACAATGATTTTCTTGGGAATCTAACATTGCACTCTAATAATAAAATTATATTATTTTAAATGGTAGTTAACGCCTAGCCATTGTAATGGCGGGAATGAAAAGAACTAACTTAAAAATGATTATATATGTTTGTCAAATATTTTGAATCCTTACAATAAATTTTAGAGGATTAAAAATGCGAATGAATCCAATTTTTAAGCATAAACATTCTAATATTTTTTTAAAGGTTGATTAACCGCCTTTTGATGGAGAACCTGTTTTAAATCCACTTCTTAAAAATTTTATTTGTTATATTTGACAAAATAAAATTCTTCTTTATAATCGGGACATCAAATTTTACTTTGTGTAATTTTTTTGGCATTTTTCCGGTTAGGTTCATTTTTTTGAATAGTGAAAAATGTTGTATTTTAATTCAAGACCACCTTTTAATCTAATTTATTTATATGATTAGATTATATTTTGAATTTTCTTTAAAGTTAAATTAGAATATATTTTTACCATTTAATCCAATTGTGGTCATTGGAATTAATTTCACTTTGAAATCGGACTTAAACTAGTGTCAATATTTTGATACTTATTGTTTTATAAAAACACGCTATTTGCTCTGACAGCGGGAATTAATTATTAAATTAATTAATGAAACTTATATGTTTTGAATTTTGTAAAATAGAATTCATTTTTGAATTTGGAATATCAAATATATCTTAGGGTGAGGTTTTGGTATTTTTTGAAGAACTTCAATTTTTGATGAATAGTGAAACCACTAAGTGGTACTTATAAAAACTGATTTTCCCTTTAAATAAAATTTTACCACCTCTGTATTTTGAATTTCAAAAATCTGACATACATGGTTGTAATTAAGAAGTAAAATGTTGTTCAATGGAATTAAAATAATTTTTTGGTAAATACTAACTTTGAAGTTTTTAATCGCGATTAGAGGTAATTAGAGTAGTTTAAGGTAAAAATAATGTTTTAATAATATGAGATGAGCTTTACACATGTCCTACCCTTATTGTATGTGTCATGGCCGACCAAGAAAATCCATGGGTAAACTTGGGGACCCCATGGAGCCACTTTGGAAGGAAAATGACATTATTATCTTTTTATTTAATGTAAAAGTAAAAATGACACAAACATGAGTTGTTTTACTAAAACAATTTTTAAATGGGGTTATACAAGTCATATATTTGACTATAAATAGTCATTGGAAATATAAAAAAAATTCCTACATCATAGTATTTTTTTATAATTTTTGGACATTAAATAAATTAAATTATTTATGACATCATGATGATGCAGCGATTACCTCATTATTTAACGATTTAAATAAAATAAAAAGATAACATAAAATCTAAGACCTACACTTGTCAAAAACCTATTGGTTGGGTATATTTAGAAACCTTATCACCTTATCCTCGAATTATATCAATGTGGGACCTTTTAAATTTGATACTCATTTTCAAATAAAGTAACATTTCTTTACTTTCCAAGAGTGCCCCTCCTCTCCTCTTATAAAAGGCCCACACCTTTACATTTTTACCCACACTTCCAAAGAATTTGGATCGGACAACCCTTGCCCATTTTGTCTCTCCACAACCTTCTATTACTCCTTAAAGCCTCACTTTGGGCAGAAGTCTTCCCAAGTAAGCCTTTTAGCTCAAACCAAATGGATTTACCCGATTTTAAGGACGTTAAAGAACGACCGAGTCAAGTCGGACCCGAGGTAAGGGATCCTACTCCTCTCTTTCTTTTTAAGTAAACTCTTTTATGTAATTCCATTTAAGCCCATATTTCTTGTGATTGGGATGTTCTTTTATATTACTCTTACTGTACTTTTTATGTTCATATGATGGGAGACCCTATTCTCTCTCATCAATCCATTTTTGGAAGATTTGAGTGGCGTCGTTAGGCTGCCAAATTTTCATAAGAGATCTAACCTCTCTCTTTCTCTTTAATTTATCTCCTTTATGTCACTTCTTCTAAGCTCTTCTTTGTTATGATGGGGGATGTTCTTTTATATTCCTCTTGATGTAAATTTTATTGTAATATGATGAGAGACCCTATTTGATCTCATCAATCCATTTTTGGAAGTTTTTAGTAGTGCTGTTAGGCTGCTGAGTTTTCATGAGGGATTTTTCATCTCACTTTTATTCCCATGAGATTTATGCTACATTTTCCATAATTTTCTTTTAGTGGTGTATGTACTGACCATTATTTTACTCATTGTGTAATATAATTTCATTTATGAGTATTTACATCAATGTTTTATTGTCCTTCTTTCACGGGGTGTATGTTTCGAAAGATACCCATATCGGTAAGGGAACCTTTCACCCTCCTCTTTTTAAAAGAAATATTTTGTTATGTCTTTTAATTCACATAACATTATGTTGGGATATGATATTCTATATCCTTAGTGATTTAAATTTTATTTCCAAGTGATGAGATACCCATTTTATCTCTCATCAACTCATTTTCTGAATTTTGTAGTGACGTCGTTAGGCTGTAAAATTTTTGCAAGGGAACTTCATAACCCAATTTTTATTCTTTTGAATAAGCTTGTACTCCTTGAATATGGCATTCTATGAATATGTGTGAATAACCTCTGATTTTTTTACACTTAATATCCACTTATATTTCGTGTATTCGTTTTTCATACATAATTATGAAACTGATTTATCCTTAATCCAAGGATACCGTCTCTGTATGGGACTTCGTCTCAATCTCCTTTCATTGAGGCATATTTTGTTTAATACAAAACCTTATTTTATACGGTGTATAAACCCCTTTTACTTTTACATTTATTCAAAAGGAATCTTTTTTATACGAAGCATTTACTAAACGACAAAAGGGAATGTTTTTTATGTCGTAAGTATGCGGCAACAACGACGTCTCCACCGTCATGACCATTATTTGACTTTCGGTTTCCTCTACAAGCCATACCTTTTTTTTAAAAGAAAAATAAATACCATGTTTTACTTTTATTTTATTTTGGTATTGAAAATGGTTTTCATAATGTTTTTATATCAATTGGTTTTATTGATATCTTGTGATTGAAAAGTGGAAATGTTATGTTTCCTTTATACATGTTTTATGTGATACGATTATGTTATGGTTCTTGGGCATTGTTATGAAGACGGGTGGTTCCGTGATAAACTAAGGGAGGGTGAGCCCGATATAGCTCTCTAATGCATTGGGTAACGCGAAGTAGTGAAACGTTAAGGTTTCTCCGAAGAGATATAGGGGATATACTGTGATGGGTATTCCAAACGTAACCAAGAGGGTTACTCCCTACTTAAGAATGTTATGAATGCCTCAAGATACCATTATGTCTTATGATTTCTATGTTTTATTCATGATTTGAAGAGGTATGTTAAAGTGCATATGTTTTATGAGTAAAGTATGATTTAATTGATTCTTATGTATACATGTACTCATGTTTCCTTTCCATATTTTTATATCCCTTACTGAGCTTTTTATGCTCATCTCATGTTTTTGAAATGTTTTTCACAGGTCAAGGGAAGGGTACATGATATGATGATAGTGTCAAGGAAGTGTAAAAAAGAATCCATGTTTTATTTTCAATATGTTTCCGTTGATGGGAAGAATGAATACTATCTTTTATGTAACCAATTTGTTTAAATGTGGAATGTAATGAATGTTTTATGATCTAATTCTCTAAAACTCTAAACCTGAAAAGATCCTCAATGTGTAATCTTGTAATAATTCAAGATTAACTAAGGTTTAAGGCTGGGGCCTTATAGTAGGTATCAGAGGTCAGTTTAGATATCTTTTGAGGTTAGGGTATTCTTTAAGCATAATTGACATTACCATAATGGATAGGATTTCAGAAAGAGTCATAGTTTTTAGATAAAGTGAATGAGTAAGTATATCTTAGTGTTTATCTTCCTCATTAGTACTTAATGATTTTGTTGATATACGCATACTAACATTTCTGTTTTTAGTAAATGGATGGATCAAGCAGGCACCAAAGTGACAACGGGTTTGATGGAAACTGTGGTGGTTCTCTGATTAAGAGACTGGAGGAAATGTGGGATTCAGTGAGGAATCTTGTGGTTGTGCTAAACCAACTATCAAGGATTCATGATCATCCACTTGAACATTGGTGATTTCTCTAATGCATCATGTACGAGATGACCAAATCGATGTGGAAGTTCAGGTTATAATTATAAAGGTAACCATTAGGGTTTATATGATCCTTACTTTTTAGGTAATTATGGGTTACTCTATGATATGATGGAAAATGACAGGTATGAGATAAACCTGAGGTTAAAATATGTTATGATCATTTTTGAAGATTTTATCTCATTTTGGGGAATGTTTTAAGAATTATGTAGTTTTGGAAAAAGGGACAACACGTAGACCATGTGACAACTCGTCGCATCGGACAAAGCTGTGGGAATCAAACATACAACCAAAGTGTAACTGGTATTTATTGCCTACCACTGGACTACGTGAAGTCCCTGGTTAGTTTGTCTAATTCTTTTTAGTTAGATGATTTTAGGAATCAATAGTATGTTTATTTTGGGTTATCTATGGAAATGATTAACCTATCATGCAGGATATGTGATTAGGTTAATTACTTTTCAGTGTGAGAATTTAAGAGCATATGATGTTATTTGGAGATAAAAGTTAATTTTTACCTTGGATGACTATGTGATTAAATCCATCAAATATTTGGGTTTCAATATTAGTTTGGTTTACTTTGAATAATTTTATGGACAATTGTTTATTGAATGGACTCTGTTGAACTTTGGGTTTTGTTGAAAAAATTTTGGAGATTAGGAATAGATTTTCTTTTTATAAAGGATTATCCATTTTTGGATTATCTAATCTTGTACTAACATTTTTGGTTTTGGTTTTGGTTAAAGTCTAAAGACTTGGGAAATATATAGTTTTCTTTTGTGGATTAGGTGATTCTATAGAAGTTGATTATAGATCTCTTAATATTAGCAATTCATCCTAAATACTCGTCTTTTGGAGAAAATATGAGTTTGTGTAAGAAATCTAGTAGGAGATGAGAGTCTACACGACAAGTAAGTATGTTTCCTTAAGATAAAAAATAAATTCTTCAATTAAAAGTAACTTAATAAAAAAATGTATCCTATTAACTTTTCCTATTGTGGAATCGAATACCGTTTAACCCACCACAAGTTTGTGATTTTCTTATGGTTAACTTTCTCCTAGACATGTTTACTGTCTCTCTCCCTCAGAACAGGACCCTTTGTTTTTTCTTCCATGTCCATGTTTTCCTGTATGGAGTCCTAGTATGGGTTAACTCGGGTGACCCTTGAAATTCTCTTTCTTTCTTTTAAAGTGTTTGTTTTACCGACTCTTTTTCCGATGTGGGACTTTCAATGGAGTTTCCAAGACCAATTTTGAAATTGCGAGGACGCAATTCCCAAAAGGGGGGAAGGATGTAACACCCCGGGTAAATAAAGAATATGACATTTTTATATTTATCCCTATTTGTGAATAAAATATTAATATTACTTTACAGGGGACACTATGCTCGATGGCATACCCAATACACAACAACGATTTTATTGGGAATCTTACGTTGCACTCTAATAATAAAATAATATTATTTTAAATGGTAGTTAACGCCTAGCCGTTGTAATGGAGGGAATGAATAGAACTAACTAAAAAATGATTATATATGTTTTTCAGAAATTTTTACTCTTTACAATAAATGTTATAGGATTAAAAATGCGAATGAATCCAATTTTTAAGCATAAACATTCTAATATTCTTTAAAAGGTCGATTAACCGCCTTTTGATGGCGAACCTATTTTAAATCTACTTTTTAACAATTTTATGTGTTATATTTGACAAAATAAAATTCTTCTTTAGAATCGGGACATCAAAATTTACTTTGTGTAAATTTTTGGCATTTTCCCGATAAAGTACATTTTTTTAATAGTGAAAAATGTTGTATTTTAATTCAAGACCACCTTTTAATCTAATTTATTTATATGATTATATTATATTTTGAATTGGTTTTAAATTTAAATTAGAATATATTTTTACCATTTAATCCAATTGTGGTCATTGGAATTAATTTCACTTTGAAATCAGACTTAAACTAGTGTCACTCTTTTGATACTTATTGTTTCATAAAAACACGTTATTTTCTCTGATAGCAGGAATTAATTATAAAATTAATTAATGCAACTTATATGTTTTGAATTTTGTAAAATAGACTTCATTTTTGAATTTGGAATATCAAATATAGCTTAGTGTGAGGTTTTGGTATTTTTCTAAAGAACTTCAATTTTTGATGAATAGTGAAACCACTATGTGGTACTTATAAAAACTGATTTTCCGTTTAAATGAAATTTTACCACCTCTGTGTTTTGAATTTCAAAAATCCTACATACATGGTTGTCATTAATAAGTAAAATGTGGTTAAATGGAATTAAAATAATTTTTTGGTGAATAGTAACTTTTAAGTTTTTAATCGCGATTAGAGGTAATTAGTGTAGTTTAAGGTAAAAATAATGTTTTAATAATATGAGATGAGCTTCACACATGTCATACCCTTATTGGATGTGTCATTGCCGACCAAGAAAATTCATGTGTAAACATTGGGACCCCATGGAGCCACTTTGGATGGAAAATGACATTATTATCTTTTTATTTAATGTAAAAGTAAAAATGACACAAAAATGAGTTGTTTTACTAAAACAATTTTTAAATGGGGTTATACAAGTCATATATTCGACTATAAATAGTTATTGGAAATCTAAAAAGATTTCATACATCATAGTAATTTTTTTATAATTTTTAGACATTAAATAAATTAAATTATTTATGACATCATGATGATGCAGCGATTACCTCATTATTTAACGATTTAAATAAAAAAAGATAATGTAAAATCTAAGACCTACACTTTTAAAAAACCAATTGGTTGGGTATATTTAGAAACCTTATCACCTTATCCTAGAATTATATCAATGTGGGGCCTTTTAAATTCGAAACTCATTTTCAAATAAAGTAACATTTCTTTACTTTCCAAGAGTGCCCCTCCTCTCCTCTTATAAAAGGCCCCCACCTCTACCTCTTTACCCACACCTCTAAAGCCTTTGGCTCGGCCAACCCCTGCCCATTTTGTCACTCCACATCCCTCTATTACTCCTTGAAGCCTCACTTTGGGCAGAAGTCTTCGGAAGGAAGCCTTTGAGCTCAAACCAAAGGGAGCTACCCGATTTTAAGGACGTTAAAGAACGATCGAGTCAAGTTGGACCCGAGGTAAGGGATCATACTCCTCTCTTTCTTTTTAAGTACACTCTTTTATTTCATTCCTTTTAATCTCATATTTCTTGTGATTGGGATGTTCTTTTATATTACTCTTACTGTAATTTTTATGTTCATATGATGAGAGACCCTATTCTCTCTCATCAATCCATTTTGGATGTTTTGAGTGGCGCCGTTTGGCTGCCAAATTTTCGTAAGAGATCTAACCTCTCTCATTATCTTTAAGTACTCTCCATTATGTAACTTCTTCTAAGATCCTATTTGTTATGATGGGGGATGTTCTCTTATATTCCTCTTTCTGTACATTTTATTTTAATATAATGAGATGCCCTATTTGATCTCATTAATCCATTTTTGGATGTTTTAAGTGGCGTCGTTAGGCTGCCGGGTTTTCGTAAGGGATTTTTCATCTCACTTTTATTCCCGTGATATTTATGCTACATTTTCCATAATTTCTTTGAGTGTTGTATGTACTGACCATTATTTTACTCATTGTGTAATATACTATCATTTATGAGTATTTACATCAATGTTGTATTGTCCCTCTTTCACGGGGTGTATGTTTCGAAAGATACCCATGTCGGTAAGGGAACCTTTCACCCTCCTCTTTTTAAAATACATCTTTTGTTATGTCTTTTAATTCACATAAAATTATGTTGGGATATCTTATTCTATATCCTTAGTGATTTAAATTTTATTCACAAGTGATGAGATACCCATTTTATCTCTCATCAACTCATTTTCTGAATTTTGTAGTGACGCTCTTAGGCTATAAAATTTTTGCAAGGGAACTTCTTAACCCAATTTTGATTCTTTGGGATAAGATTGTACTCCTTGAATATGTCGTTCTATGAATATGTGTGGATAACCTATGATTGTTTTACACTTAATATCCACTTATATTTCATGTATTCGTTTTTCACACATAATTATGTAACTGATTTATCCTTAATCCAAGGATACCGTGTTTGTATGGGACTTCGTATCAATCTCCTTTCATTGAGGCATATTTTTTTATACACAACCTTCTTTTATACGGTGTATAATCCCCTTTTACTTTTACGTTTATTCAAAAGGAATTTTTTTTATACGAAGCGTTTACTAAATGACAAAAGGGAATGTTTTTTATGTCGTAAGTATGCGGCGACAACGACTTCTCCGCCGCCGTGACCATTATTTGAGTTTCGGTTTCCTCTACAAGGAATACCATTTTTTTAAAAGAAAAATAAATACCATGTTTTACTTTTATTTTATTTTGGTATTGAAAATGGTTTTCATAATGTTTTTATATCAATGGGTTTTATTGATATCATGTGATTGAAAAGTGGAAATGTTATGTTTCCTTTATACATGTTTATGTGATACGATTACATTATGGTTCTTGGGCATTGTTATGAAGACGGGTGGTTCCATGATAAACTAAGGGCTGGTGAGCCCGATATAGCTCTCCAATGCATTGGGTAACGTGAAGCAGTGAAATCTTAAGGTTTCTCTGAAGAGATTTAGGGGATATACTATGATGGGTATTTCAAACGTAACCAAGAGGGTTACTCCCTACGTAAGAATGTTATGAATGCCTCAAGTTACCATTATGTCTTATTATTTCTATGTTTTATTCATGATTTGAAGAGGTATGTTAAAGTTCTTATGTTTTATGAGTAAAGTATGATTTCACTGATTCTTATGTATACATGTACTCATGTTTCCTTTCCATATTTTTATATCCCTTACTGATCTTTTTATGCTCATCCCATGTTTTTGAAATGTTTTTCAGAGGTCAAGGGAAGGGTACATGATATGATGATAGTGTCAAGGAAGTGTCAAGAACGAATCCATGTTTTATTTTAAATATGTTTCCGTTGATGGGAAGAATGAATACTATATTTTTTGTAACCAATTTGTTTAAATGTGGAATTTAATGCAAGTTTTATGATATAATTATCTAAAACTCTAAACCTGAAAATATCCACAATGTGTAATCTTGTAATAACTCAAGATTAAGTAAGGTTTAAGGCTAGGGCCTTATAAGCAGGCCCCTAACCTATGATCTAGTAGAGGACTTAGATGAATTTACTTTGAATCATTAATTTCCAAGAACACTAAGGGTTTCGGGGTAACCAATTATTAAATCAGTTGTCACTACTACTACTGATGAAATAAGATATCCCTAAGGGAAATATTCTATTGTTTATTTTCCTTTTTTATATAATTTTTCGAGTTAAAATATTGATTAGGGCCTTCATAATGGATAAATTTCCCTAATACATTGGATGGTATGTTAGGTAATAAATGTTAATCATTAGGTAGAGGGAACTCATTTCATTTGATGGAATTATGGGGATAACCTCTTTAGTGGTATCTATTTTCATGTGGATGATCCTCCATGGTGTTTGTTTTGTGGTTTAGATGTCTAAGATAGTAAACCAGTCCTCTTAGATTATATGAAGGATATATTCTTGATCACATCTTGGGATGTATTGTATTCATTCATTAGTAAGGAAAATTAGAAATGTGTTAGTGGTTCTATATTCTATAGTATTATCGATGTTGAATGTCCTTATGAAGGGTTAGTGGGTAACACCAAGTATAATTGTGATGAAATATTATTCTAGGATGGAATATCGAGGGTGAAATCACAGTTCCAATATCATAAAGATATTCCTTGTGTATTTATAAATTATCAATAGTAGGATAACTCTTATAAACCTCTTATGAGATTTCTAAAGTTTATAAAATCCATGAATCCACTAATTATTAAACTTGTGGGAGGTATCTTCTATTCATTTTTAGAGATATTCTTGAATTTTTTTCTAATGAAATGAGTTAATTTTTCAATATTTTTCCTTACTTATTGAATTTTTGTATTTTACGATTCATTAATTATTAATTATATATAAACAATATGTGTATGGATACTTGTTTATCATACTAGTATATAAGGTCAGTAATAAGATATTTTATAAGTGATTTTATGGGGTGAGGGGGTGTAGATTTTCAAAATCCATCTAAGAGGTTGCTATCACATTACAAGTGTAATTGTTGGATATTTGTATATGATAGAAACTTATACCACTATTACTATTGTATGTAATTGGACAAGTGTTGATGGATTTTCTGTCCATTGTGGGAAATGAAGCTAATTATTACTACTTCTACATTGAGGGAAAATAACAATGTACCCAATGTTACTCATCCTCAAATGAGAGAATGAGGATAAATTCATGATGATGATATCTAAATCCTCTAACGTCAAATTATCATAATCTCCTCACATGCGAAGAAAAATATATTCATTTTGGGTATAATATTGTAATTTTTGAGTCTTCCATCGGCAAGATTATTTATTATCAAATCTACATCGTTTTATAGATATTGACCATTTTCCCATACAATTATCACAATCTACATGATGTCAATCATAATAAATGTGGTTCATGATTAAAACTCTGTTATTAGAATTGTATGGTGGGATGTTGGATGTACATTTTATGGATTCATTAAATGTTATTTCATGTTGTGTATTTATCCCTTTTTGATATATGACATTGGTTTGAATATAATTCTATTTTCTATATTATATGGGATTCTAGGTAATTACAATCCATTAATCCATAATTGTATTTATACCAATGGATAGATCTACTAATGATATTGTGAATATAAGGAATTTTTAAATTTATTCCTCGATGTACATTATAATTATATCTTATGTAATTGAAATAAGGTGTATTGGATAAAAATCATGAGGCCAAATGTGATTATCTAGATTCAATTTATGCGCAATATGTTATGAATCCAAAACCCATCATATTCGGAATCTTATTCCCATAACATATTGAAATATATATATATATATATATTTTTCGGAATAATTTATTATTATTTATTCCAGGAAACATATTCGCAACACATAAGTATTCCAAGGCTCATATTATGGGGAATCTAATACTCACAACACATTCTATGGGAATAACACCATCACATAAGGAAAGGGAAAATATAACATATTTCCATGAATGTGTATTTTCATTCTCACCATATAAGGTGTCTCATTCTCACAACAGGATGCATCATTTTTTTCTTGTAACATGAGTATAAATAGAATATGCCATATTATATAAAAATATAGTTCATATGTTCTTCACCCAAAGAACCCTAGACTCATCACTATATTATATATTTTAGATTAATCATGTGGGATCATAAGATTATTGTTCATTAGTCCTACAAATATATTTATTCTTCAGTTGGGATATTTTCTCTATAAAAAATAATCAAAAACTAGGAAAAAGCATGATTTTTTGAAAATCATTGAACTGATATATTTTAATTCCATATGGGACACCCATATATTCAATGAGTAGTTAAGGTACACATCCCATATATAAATGTATATACTAGGCCAAGAATAGGTTCAATGATAATTCAGGGTCCTTAATTATATAATTTCAAGTTAGTATGCTCAAATATTTAATGTATACTACAAGAAATTTTCACATTTAGTCTCTCAATGAACTATTCTAACCATATTATAGAATATTATTTTGATTCTAATGCCTCAGGGTCTCCACGGATTTGTGTGGTGATAGGATTAGAATAATTATTTAATATTATCAATAATCAAATGTATTATATCTTATGGGGGATAAATTGTAAAGGTATTTTTTTATATATTTTACTATAAAAATAAAATTCACACCAAAAGAATTTTATTGTATGGGATATATTTTTTGATAGATGTTATTAAAACACCAAGAGGTTTCTTACATACCTTGCGAGAAGGTAGTTTTCAATTGTCCATATAGTATGGGTGTAATGTATATTTTCATGTCTTAGACAATTTTTGGTACATTAATGTCATGATATGAAGAATTTTATGTCTTAGAAATGATATATCTTATGCTACCATGATTTTTTCAAATTGCTTCACCCCAGAATGTGAGGAAATAACATTGTGACTATCATATAAGGTATCCAATTCTCTCCAAATGGTATATACTTATATTATCATTGATTCCATCCAATCATCACTACATATGAAAAAGATATATTATGAAGACTTTGGTATGGGATTTTTAAGGCATTTAGCATCATGGGGCATGGATTTTGTTTTATGTTTGTTCAATTTATTATATATGAGACATTTTTATCATTTTGGGAACTATAATATATGACTACTTTTGTTTTTTTAACTATACAATTATATTTTAAATTTTAATAGGATATGTGTGGAGAATATACAAGTAATAAATCCAATATTGTAGAGATCATATAATGATAATATATTATATAATATTGGGAATCTATCATTGGGAATGATATGTTTGTCTATCAAAAGAATCCCAAGATCTTCAAAAGAGGTAATGTTGTTGTTTATTTTCATTCCCTGAGGACATTTTCTTATGGATAAAGATTATTTTATAAAGAAATTTCATGGTCATATAACATCATCTGACTGATATTTTCATGTAGAATAATGTTACTCAGCACATAAAAGTTTTTATGTACATTAAAGTACCACAACTTAAACATTGATGTGGATTATATATTATTTAGATATTTATTAGTTATGATGTGCTAAAAATGGATCATGAAATCTAGTATGCACCAAATTTGGAAACATTTAATGAAATACAAATCACATAAATAAATAATTCTTCTCATGAGATGAACATTTAAAAAATGTCACAATGACCCCCATGATGACTTTAATGGATTCTGGTATTTAAAGAGTATGTAAAAACAATTTTTATTTCTTGAAACATCTTCAAAAAATTTCATAAATATCATCACAAATATAATTATTCTTATACATTCCATAAATAAATCCATTATTAATAACATGGGAAAAGGAGAATTAAAAATTTAATAGCTCAGATTCTCAGTAATAGTTAAATACATGATATATCAAAGATTACGTAATCATGAACTCTTGATATGTTTATTAGATCACAATATTTATATAATAAAAATATATCCATCATAACATATATCATAAACATGAGACATTTTAAAAATAATGGTTGTTTATAGTATGGTAATCATAAAGGAATTAGATAACATGGGCCATGATATCACAAAATTGGCATAATAATTGGAATTGTGACATAAACATAAGCAAAGAAAACATTATGCATTGGATACCCACCAATACATTCCAACCATGTTAATATTGGGATAACCACCCATGTAAATACATCGTTATTTTTAAATCTTCTCATATACCCTGTTATCAATTGTTGGATATCCTCCCACATTCAATATGAGATTATGTAAAATTAACCATTACCCAATGCAGTTTTGGAAGACACAGTTTCGACACATAATATTATAAAAATCATATATATGTGTTCCCTATGATGATAAATAATTCATCATACCATAATATAATAATGGAAAAATATTTCATAAAAATTAAATCATATTTTCATAATATAACATATTAAAAAATCAAAGGGATTCATAAAATTTATTTCATCTTAAAAAGAATTGATATAGTCAAATAATAATACTTTTATACTTGGATCATATCCCTTATAAATCATATATTAAAAAAATGGATGACACATTAAATGTAAAACGATTCTAAAAATACACATGAAAAAATCCATGAGGAAAATTTCAACTCATTGAAATTATCATTTTAAAATAAAAAAATTTTAAATTCACTTTATTTGATATAATTTTTGAAACATAAAAAGAACCATTAAAAATAATTTTAAACTTTTCTATAGTAAAATATTATTTCTAATTTGGAAGGATGTTTTGCCCTTGAATCTTTTTAAAAATAATCTTACATATATATATGATTGAAATATTATAATTTATTATAAAAATAATGATGAAAATTTCATGATGAAATTATTATCTGTAATTGAAATTTACTTTTTTGAAAAATAAAAAATTTAACAAAACCTTTTATAAATTATATCCTTGAATACATAAAATATTATTTAAAATTAAATGAAAAAAATTATTATAAAAAAAATATAATATATATTTTTAATATATTTTTATTATAACATAAAACTATTTAAATATCCATTTATTTTATTATAAATATCTTAAAAATAATGTATATAAAACATTGAGTGTCAATATTAGTGGTAAATGTATTACATGTTAAAATAATCATTAATTTTAATTTACTAGAAATTAAATAAATATGCCTTATTATTAATATTAAATGATGATAAATTTTGAAATTCTTTTTAAATATTTTAAAAAGAATATAAATTACATAATAAAATTTATTTGGTACATTAATGAAATTAAAAACATGTTTTTTAATAAATGTTTTTCAGGAAAAAATATTCAATATAAGAGAAAAATAAATTTACTTTCCCAAAAAAATTCTGAATCGTAAGTTCATAATGATAGAATAGAGAAGTAAAAAAATATATTATAATTAAATAACTTCAGGAAAATAAATTCATGATTTTTTATGTTATATTACTTGTAATTTTTCATTATCTAAAGAAAAATCCTAATTAATCCTGATGAGGATTAGATTATAACCTAAAACCCTTTCAACTTTGTTAAAATTTCAATCCTAAAACCATTTAAAGTATAAAATAAAAAAGAAAAATATATATCAGGATTATAAGTAGACTCATTGAATAAATGTCAAATTAGATGTATATTCACCAAATTAAATAATATTTGTCCATAATATAATGTATGTCACAATGAAGAAAATTTGAGAGAAAAACCACATATTTTTAGTACATATTATACCATAAAAGACATGAGTAAATATCCTATATTGAATATGTAATTTCCAATAAAATTCAATTTATGAATCATAATATGAATTTTTGTTTAGTACATACAACATATAAATGAAACATGTGGGGAATATGGCATGTGTCTCACAAAACAAATGTGATAAAAAATATCTTATTTTATGTATCAAATCGCATCATATATGATTTAAAAAAATGTATAATATATACGTATTTTTTATAATTATATTATAGATACATAATTATATATATAAATCATACCATGAATTTTTTACTCCTGACATTTTATCTCATGTTTCTACAAAATTAAATGTTCAAATCATGTTTCAATCAATAATTTCAAAATTTTTTATGAATGTTTTCATTTGTTATTTTAAATCCTAAAAAATGATCATGGTTTCATAATTTTAATAATTTATTACATGGTACAAATATAATATATATTCATTGTATTTTTTTCTCACAATATATAAATTTTAGAGAATCAAAATAAAGTACACAACATATAAATATTGTAGGACATACATATGCATGAACAATGATTTCATTCCCCAATAAATGAAATAAAATAATTTAAAGCAATAAAATAAATTTACATAATAATTAATCTTTAAAATATTTAATATACATTAATTATATATAAAAAATTTACCCTGTCTTAAAATAATTATTGAAAAACAATTCATATCACTTCATGAGGTAGTAGTCTACCACCCCTCAGAATGGTGATATAATTTCCCCCATAGAATATAAATTAAAAAATTTAAATATAATTATTTATTCCAAATTTATAACTATTTTCAAATATTTATATATATTCATCTAATTTTTTCTCATTAACATAAATGTGATGCAAAAATGAAAAACACATCGCATCAATTCATTATGTGGTAGGCTTCCATACTCACGAGTGATGTTATTGTTTTTCAATGAGTTTGGAGGTAAGATATTTTATATGGAATAAAAATTGAATAATTATAACAAAATACTAAATAATATATATAAACATTACATATATTATTAAATTAATATGTTATCGGTTCTGATAAAAAACAAATATCCTAAGTTCGTGAGGAGCTATTCTATCGTACACACAAAAGATTATACAATATATAATTTAATGGTAGTGGGGATTTATTTAGGATATAAAATTTAAATAATAAAATATAATTATATTTAATATATATTATCAATTATATCACAAAAATTATATATTTATTTATGGAGTTATATAAGAAGTAATAGAAAAAAATGTTTAAAACATTAGATCTTCATTAGATTACCTCTTTATGTTTAATGTAATTCCCCCTAATATTGGATTTATAAACACACAAAGGATTATTGAATGTATGGAGGGAATTTAATATAGATCATTTGGTAGGAAATTGATGATAAAAATTGGTTTTCATGTTTGAAGTGGGGATGATAGGCAGTGGCCTTATATAAGTGGGGGAGATGACAAACATTGAATTTTTGAAAACTAATATGGGTACCAGCATATTTTTACACATAAAAAGGATTAAAAATAGATCATTATATATTTATAGAAGGTAAAATGTTTAAATAAGTCTATAAATGGTTAATTCACAATGATATAGTTCATTTTAAGCCTTATAATTTCACATTAACCATTGATAAATCTGTTATTACTATAATTACTGTAATTAATTTATAGTATTATTACTATTAATTATGGTCAATAAATAAATTAAATATATAGACAATATTAATAATTATAATTAAATGCATAAAAAAATATTTCCAAATACAACTTTTATTGGAGGTATATTTTATTTTAAAATTAAATATACATAAGTGATAAGAATGTATTTCTCTAATGAGAATGTGATCAAATAATTTATTATTTTTTATATAAAAAATTAATAGATAATTAATATTTATAACATGAATTGGATTAAATGGTATTTAATG
The DNA here is from genome assembly GCA_963277665.1 of Viscum album. NCBI lineage: Eukaryota > Viridiplantae > Streptophyta > Magnoliopsida > Santalales > Viscaceae > Viscum > Viscum album. The sequence continues at coordinate 83,787,834 of OY728151.1, read as the reverse complement.
GAAATACTTATTATTTAATGAAATTATTAAAATAAATATTATGTTGTAAACTCATTATGTGAAAAGTTGTTTTTTATAAAAATAAAATTTACTCACTATTCACAAAAAATATTAAATTTTTATAAAATTAACAAAAATTGAATACATGATAATTTAAATATAATTAACTTTAAATGTAGGTTATTTTTTCAAATTCATATTCACATTTTATAGAAAATTTATCTTAAAAATATGTGCAATGAAGTAGTAAATATTTCTTTCCAAAATATACAATGTTTAAGGTTGAAATTGGATTTATAATTATTTAATAAAAATAAAAAAATAGTATTGTTTAAAATATTATTTATTATATATTATATAAAATTCATTACAATTATTCCCCACTATTTATTTATATTATTTATTGAGATAAAACATTTTTTTCACATAAGATGTTTTTAAAAAAATTATTCCCATTAATTTTAAATAGTGTTTATTTTAATTATTTCATAATTTGATTCCTAATAAATCAATATATATATATATATTTAAAAAATATATTTTCATTAATAAGTTAATAATATTCATACTCGGTATTTAATGGCAAGGCGATAACTATCACTCTATATAATAATGTTATAACAGTTTTTTCAATTTTAATAATACTCAGAATTGTGTGTAGCAAGAAAAATCAGTGAAATATTTTTTTTTATTAAATTATAATTATATAAAATCTCATGCTTAAGTATTCTACCATATTTTATAATTATTTTCTCAAAATTTGAAAATGTTATCAATAATCTAGAGTTTAAAATTTTTCAAACACCTTGTGGAGAACCAACATCGTAAATGTTATTAATAAATATTCCACTTGAAATGATAAGAAGGGATATGAGAATGTCAACTATAATAAAAAATAACTATGTTTCCATGTAGGAATCAATTAATGATAAGTAAATACATGGATATATAGAATAATAATGTTTCCAAAATAATTATAGAGAGTAATAGACAACATAATATATATATATATATATATTATTAATTTATAAACTTCCATAATCCATAATATTTGAATTTACCATTCATTAATCACAAATCAAGGTAATTGTATCACATTTTATTTGTAAAAAATTTCTTAAGGGTGTTGAATTTTCATGAGAACATACAATTTTTTCTTTCATCAAATTTCATAAACACAACATCGTCCTTTGGTTGTTCTTAGATCAATATAAATCTCATTTATTTATGCTATGTGATGATTTCATCATTCATGAATCACTGACATATATAATGTCTATAGGATAATTATAAGACATTCCTTCTACAACTAGTTACTATAAAAAAAATTCATAGGTTATCCAATATGAATAAATCATTATATTGTTAAATGGTACATTAATATATAAAACCTCATCCAATTATGAATATAATACATGACATTAATAGTTAACCTTATGACCAGTTCAGATTTGAAAATTTTTAAATAAGTTCCCAAAATTGAAAAAACTCTATTTAAAAAGAACCCTCCAAGTATCATTAATTAGTTCATGACGGTCACATTCTAAATATGTCTATAATATTCTCATATATATTTCTATAAGCATGGTAATTAAAATAAATAAAAATAATCTTTAATGAAATCATGAATTTTTCCTCATTCTTTAATGAAAACAATATATTATTGTATATAATAATTAAATATTTTTTTCGTAATATCTAATAATGATAGTATAACAACATTTTCCCAAAAAAAATCAAGTAAGAAGATAAAAGTAGTAAACAATTTAATTTATCCATATCAACCATGTCATTATCAATAATAATATGGTTCATTCAATATCATAAACATATTAATATTCTGTATTATGTAATCATGTGTTTTTTTTAAAATAACCTTTACAATTAATTAATATTTTTATTTTCAATAGAAATCAACAAATTATTCAAATCCTAAATGAAATCCATCTATATTAAATTACTTATATATTTTATACTTCTATAATTTTTATACATAAATACATCAATAATTAAATAACATTTATGAAATATTTATCATGATTCAACATATTATACATGTATTAAATAGTTTCTCTGACATGAAATATGAATCATGTCATAATATTTGAGAAATAAAATGTGATCATTATTATTTAGTCTAAAATACAATATAATGATAGAATAGCCCATAGCTTTCAAATTTCAGACATGGTGTATTAATTTTTCAGTAGTATAACCCTCACACATTCCACAATGATGAATCTCTTCATGATATTTTCTTATTGAAAATACAATCTCATAATTTAAATGCTTTCCACATTTAATAAATTTATATATTGGTAATACCTAATGGTGAAATGAATTCCCATCTGTTTCATTAACTGAATATTTCATTTTCCTTAGAATATTCATAGTCAATTCCATGATTCTCCACACATTTAACATTATCTCGTTCTTTTGAGACATTTTGTTGAGTTTATCTCCACAAATTCAAGACTTATAGAAAACTGAATCATCCTCCATCCATGGTATCTACCTCACAATATCCTAAAGAAATGTACCCTTATTTTCATGTCACAGATAGAGAGTTGGATAATGTGCATGTTACTAATTGTATATAATCATATCTAATTATATAATATTCTAATATCCTTCATACGAGTCAAAAACTTATTTGGTTTCTCATTAACACATTATAAATCAATTTCAATTGTATTATAGTTTCTTCATGATCCTTATTAGGACTAAAACAAAAAAACATGAGAGAAAAAAATAATAGTGGAATACCCCATAATATTGAAATAAAATCATAGGGTGAATAAATAATTAAACCATATTTTCAATCTTCAATGCATTAATTTTAAAATAGGTAATCTATGATTATAATTAAATCAAAAACATAATGATTGTTTGTAATGCGTCTGTATTAAAAAATATTGTTCACATAGAGTGACAAAGAATTAGTATATTAATGCATGTTACCATATATTACTTAACAAGTTAGTTAAGATCAATATCCAATTTTCAATGTTATTACCCCTGGATACTTCTATGCTAGTACAATGACTTCTTTTAGTATATAGACAGGGATGCAATTTTTTGGAAACCACGTTCTATTTCATTCACCTATATTCTTGGAAAATATCATAATCATATAATAATCCTTATACATGTATATAGACGTAGACATAGTCATATAAATAGACATATACCTTGGAATATCATTACAGTATACTCACAAGAGTTTCAAAAGTTTAGTTAAAAAATTCATTTTATAAGAAAATTGACAACAAGAAAATATCATACATAAATATTAAATCTTTTTTATGAATATTGATTACATATCACAGAATTATACTAGAAAACCAAAATTGTTTAATATATTTGTATAATTGGTAGTCAATAATTCGTTTTCATGAATAACCATAAAATTTTCTCACAAATTTTATCCCACAAACTATTCTTATTTGATATACCTATATAAAATGTTTCATAATAACCTAGGGATGTAAAATATGATAATGAGTGATCTTAGATTCTCATTGAGGCGAAAAATGAGATACATATAAGATAAAAAAATAATAACATGAGAATATTGAAAACACTACCAGTTTAAGGAATCATAATATCATGCTACATGAGAGATCCTATGATTAGGAGAAGAAGGTAAGTATTATAACATTGCAATTTTTAGTTCCAATTAGATTGAAATTGGTGCCCTTGATACTATTTATTATTATATATTAATAACATTTGAACCTAGTTTGAATAGATTCATGTCCCAGAAGTAATCACTAAGTGTGAAAATATGTTTTATAGGATAATTTATTGAATGGGAACCCCCATTAATGTATCCAAATTCATATAAATGGTGTGAAACATAATATATTGGAAATATTTTACTATAGAGATTAGTCAAGGAATATAATGACATTGTTTTTCATAACATATTTTTATAGAATTGATTGTTTTTTGATTGTTTAGAATATTGTGTTAAATTAGTTTCTCATCAATAGATATTTCATGATGTGTTCTCTAACAAATATAAGGATTCTTTATGTCCCATATGATAAATTAAATGTATTAATATCTCCAATATATTTCTATTGGACACTCTAGATTTTAGAATTTTTTAAATATTGAATTTTAATGATAAGAGCTGAAATATTTGAGTCCCAATGCATCATCCTAAAAATAAAGTAATATCATTAATTATAGGTATTTTTCTCTTATAATGAACAATATATAATAAAACCTATAGGCTCAAAAATCATTGACTATCTCTCAAAATATTAGATATCTATTATTTTTTTAAATTATGTTTCATGAGACATTATTTTCAAAACATTAATTCCATTGCATTCATATGAAAATAGGAAAATTCATGGTGATTTTGGAATATGAAATAACGTTTCAAAATAATTTACTTACCAACCCTTTTTAATATTATATATAAACCACCATTTTTCTTCAAATGGTCCAATAGGATGTGGTTCCACTTATTCTTAGTTCATTATTTTAAATGAATAATCATGATGCATTTTTTTATGAAAAAATGATGTATAACAACGGGATGATACTAGACATGGGATTTTAGATCCCCCTCCATAAAATATTTTTTTATACAATGTTTACCAAATGAAAATGTGAAATATTATGAAAGATTGAGTATAGTGTAATAGAAGTTACATATACAATTTTAATTCATAAAATATTTTTAATTATGGATGAATTGGTAGAATTATTAATATATACTTGAATAGAAATAATTAAATTAATTATATGGTACCATGATTATATGTTTTCATCCATTTTTTGAATATGAAGGGTAGAAATATTCTGTATATGGTTTAGTTGAATAAATTTCATTCGAATGACCTGGTAAACTATGACAATTTGATATCCTAAAATTGGGATGAGATATGACAGATGAATATTTGTGAGTTCATATATAAAGAGATTCCTATATATGAGTAATTTATTATTGATATATTTATATTGGGATTACTATTAAATCATGGTTTTCCTTTAGATAAATTTTATATCATTATATCAAGTTCCTCTACTACTTATTATCACATGTGGAGAATTTATGTGATTAGGATTAATATATCTCTGATAGAAAATAGAAGTAGATGTTTCATGGGATGATTTTATTTTAATGTTCCCATAAGATTATATTATATAATATGAGGGAAAGGATATGGAGTAAGTTAATCTCCAATTGGTATGGGAGAATGTGTATGCATAAGATTTTAATAAAGAAAAAAATAATTAATTCACATAATCGATGATAATTTCCATGATGATGTATCTAATACCTACTATTTTGAGGAGGTTACAAACCTATTGATACAATATATAATTTCCCCATTACTAATTCTGATTTATATTAATGTTATGATGAATAAGAATTTGATTGAGATGATTATTGATCAATTAGTTTCATCATGTGTGGATATCTATATAGGATCCTTGGGGTGAAGGGTTGTTATTTTTAGATCTCATTTGTCTTGATGATAATTGTTTTAATTTATTGATCTTGGGCCTCATCTATTTTAACATCATTTCCTTGGGTCCATTTGTTCTCATGAGCCTGCTTGTGGAATAAGATAATTGTTCAATGATCATTGAAAGTATGGGAGTTGATTATTTTTTATCCAAACATCACTAGGGATAAATGTTTTTTATGTGGAAATTGTTAGATTCCTCCCCCTATCTAGTAGTTATCATTGATGTTTTATCTTATTAAACGACATAAAATTCCAATCCTACACTATGGAGACAAATCAAGAAGACAAAAACACTATGATGTCTTCCAGTCATGGTGATAATTGTCTCAGCATATTATTAGAGGTGGTGTAAAATAATTAGGTATGTTATTGATTTTTTTGTAGACTCATTATAGGGATAAAAATTGTTATGTGGAAAATATATTGTTTGAGGTGCCATTTTTTTTGACATTAAATAATTTATTATAAAGAATCACAATCATTTTTTAACTATCATTGTCCAATAATTAATTTTAATTGTCTTTAGGGTTCTAAATAACTTTTTATTAACTATTGTAGTCCAAGGGAAAAAAATTTCTCGATGTGTTTTATAGTCGTAATATGATGAAGAGATATCATCATTAAAATAACAATGTTTTTCTACATAAAATCCAACCATAAAATATCATTTAAAGATGATTAATTTTAATCTATAATCATTTGTTTCAAATTAATATATAAGATATTATTGTTTTTTATTAATATGGATAGTGTTTCATTTCTAATAGAATGCGGGAACATCAGATGAGTTATAGATTCTCATATCCCATTGTTGTATTAGTTGGGATCCATGTAATTACTTTTATTGTGAATATATGTAGTATATTTTCATTGATTTATGGTGTATTTCCCATATAATATTACGAAATGTGTTGTATATTTACTCTATATTTATTATGTTCATTTTATGATCAAATTATTTCCCAAAAAAAATTCTTATTAGTGACTACTTATAAGAATAGTATCACACTGAGATTTTTTAATATATTTTACCCAAAATTAATACTTTGTCCAATAGACTTCTTAACCTTAAAAACGTAAAAAAATTATCCATTGAATATTAGATGAATATAATTTATAAAATTTTATTTATAATATATACTCTAGTAATTATATTATTCATAGTATACACAAATTTCATATATTTAGAGGATGAATATTTATTATAGGTTAATTTTAAAAAGGACCAGTCATTTTAAATGACAACATTTTTAATACTGTATATTCATTAATAGATATTAAATTGAACACATTTAATATATTACTATATATATAAAAATATACTGAAATTTTATATATTTGATATTCAAATGGAATAATATTTTAAACAAATAAGGCCTAAAACTATATTTTTTCTTCAAACTATTTTTGTCTTTATATTATTTGATCATTTAAATGATTAATATATAATTAAATTAAATGATTTTTATAAAACTGGAATAATTATTTATTATTAAGTTCTAATATTTCTTAGGTTAATTATAGATATGTTTTGTAAATTAATGAAATTTAATTATATAATAAAGAATACACTTTTTACCAAAGCTATAAATATAATGAAACGTTCATTATATAAAAGAATCATCAATTTTATAAATATTAATAATAATTAAATAATTTATTTAATTGGTAAAAATAATCAATTAAAATTTTTAATTTATAATATAGAAAAAAATTGTTATGATTTTAAGGAAGTATTTATTTAATTGTGAAAAAAAATTATTTTTTCCAATTTTTTATAATGAGTAATATTGTTTATATTTATCTAAATTGTTCATTAGATATAATATTCATATATATATTTTAATAAACATAATTATTTAATTAATACTTAAATATTTATATTATTTTATCACACTATAATCATATGGATTAATATAATCCTTTTTGTTAATTAGTTTCTATGAAGTGTGTGCATTATTTGAAAAAATCATTTTGAAAAAAAAACCCATTTTATAAAAAATGATTCCCATATTTGATAACATCATATTCAAATAATATAATATGGTTATATATAATATTGGTTATTAAAATAATTAGTGGATGAAAAATTGATTTAATGTTGTAAACGTTAAATTAGGTTAAATGTGTATTTATAAAATAATTGCCTAAAATCACTGAATAGTATTCTATGAGAGTAATATTTGAGTTGAAAATAGAAAAAAACTATAACTATGATAATTTATTTCCATTAAATATAATATTACCTTAAATAGTTTCCTAATATTTGTGTGTGGTAATGCATATTTAATAAAATTCTCTTTTCCTTGTAATAAATGGATGTATCAAGACACCCACATCATTCTAACACAATGCACTTAATATTGGACCACGATATGACAAAATAACACCTCAACACTTATATAAAGATCATATAGTATATTATGATATCAAATTTTTTCCTCTAAATTACTTTATAAAATTTGAAGATTATCATTTCCATGAATTATGGTAAATTTTTATATTATATGTTTTCTATTTTTCATTTTGATGTTATACCACATCATTTGATTCGAATATAAGGAATTTTAAATTAATATATATTTATTCTAAATTTTTATTATGTCAATGTGATAACCATGTCATCATTCCACAAAGATATTCAAAAAATAAAAATGATTATTGTGATACATACAAACTGGGAAATTCATAAAAAAAACAGTGTATCGTAACTATGTTCCATTTATAGATTATATGGCTTTTTGATTGAAAAATATTATATTTATAACCTTAAAAACATTTTAAAATTATAAACCATTATATATACTCCTCATATTATTTTAAAATGAATGTATCTCTTCTATATACATTAGGACTATCAACTCAATGAATGTGACTTATATAATTTTCCAACTAGTTATTTATTATTTATCATACTCTCGGAATTAAATTAATCATCACCCTAAAAAAATAATTAATAACATTATTTTTCAATAATAATGAAATTATTACAATATAATCACTTGAAAAATAATTATATCTCATAGAATTTTTTGATCGTGTTTGGGTCTGTTTTACCCACCTATATGTCCAATGCTATAAATTTTTATCATGCATGAATATTAAAAAATTTCAAGTGCTCTTATTATATATTATGGGTTAAAAATATATATTTTTGTGATGTAATGTTTGGAATAATATTTTATTTATAATTATAGTACAGTAATATTAATCATTAATATTTTGGAAAAAAAATTCCTCACCAACTTCATTAATGTTATAAAAAACTAACATTTAGATTAAATGAAAATTAAAAGTTAGAAATATTCTAATTTTTTTATTTAAAAATTATTATATAATAATGAGGAAATGTTAATAGATAATCAAGAATTTTCATAACAATTATAAATGTAGTAATAAATATACTATCGAAGCTAATGATATGTAATGATTTTAAAATTAATATAATATATTTCAAATTTTTTTGAATGATGATTATAAAATGATATTTTTATGAAAAAGGCAATAAGGTTTTTCATTATTATTTTTATTTAAATAGGTGTTCAAAATAGTTTCAAATATACAGGATTATTGAAATGGGTGTTTCTTAACTCAATAAAATTGCATTGATTTATAATATATTATCATGAACAAAATTTTTCCATAATCACTAATCGTACACCAATATGTTACTTGTTTGTATTGAAACTTTTTTTGGATTTAAATTTATGTCACATAAATACCCTAACAAATATTTCATACAATTTCAATAGTGATGTCTACAAATGTGTTTCATCTTAATTATATTCTTGTTAGAAATGTTTTTTTTATGAACACAATTCCATTGAAATTATTTTTATGTATAATAGTTTATATATAAGATAATTAAGAAACATTTCGTTAGGGTATTGGAAAAAATCAATTTCTATTTAAGGGATTTTCTATTAAAAGTTTTTATCATTTTTAAGGTGTGATTATAGACTCAACTAAATTTCTTGAATCATAAGGACTCCTCTTTTACATTAGTTATAGAATATTGTTCTCCTATATTATATGATGAAAATATGATTCCTATTCTTACGAGGGAATTAATGTGTATAATTTTTACTTGATCAATTTCTTTCTCAAATAGACATTCTTTGTTTAAAATAATTCCCATTTCCATTGACAATGGTTTCACATCAATTTATGTATATTCACTTCCCAAAAATTTAATAATTTTTGAAATCCAAATGATTAATTTTTTATGATTCCTAGATATTTCTATTTTTATATTTTCATTATTTTGTTTATTTATTATTTTTTATGATTACATATTTCAATAATGGTATTTTAAAAGTATATATTTTTTATTCTTCTATCATTTATTTTAAATCAAACTCTATTTTTTCTTGACATAATATTTATACACTTTTCAAGAAACCAATAATAAATGAAAATTATTCATATTACATGTTTTCAAAATATTAAATATCATAATTTTGAAAATTTCATTTTAAGGTGACATATAACTATTTCCTTTTGTTATAAAAATATTTTTTTAAAATATATCTTCCATGTGGAAACATTCATTTACCCTTTTGTTCATTCATCTTATTAATTCAACCATTCCATGTATTAAATTTTTTTTAAAATTTAAATATTTTTTAAATGATTTTAAAAATTAAAATAAGTTATTAAATATTTTTTTGATAACAAAATCATGCTTTTAGAATGTAATTTCTAATTTTTAAAATTGTATTTCAATGTATTTTATTTTACGGAACAATGTATCTTATTTTTTCCCTTATAAAATAAATAACATAATAGAATTATTCATTCATAAAATTTAATTATATATACCCATTCCAATTTTATTTGGAAACATTTACATATTTCATCCTGATATATATACATAATTTTAATGGATGTTTTTTGAATGGAAATTAAAATAATTTTAAGAAGTGATATTTTTTTAAATGTTATTTATCATAGTATATTAAATGTAATATTTTAAATTTATTTTATCATAATATGTAATTTATTATGCTACAATATGATATTTTCTTATGAATTAGTCAACATTATTTGTTTTCATGAATTTGAAACTATTTTATGAATATTATAATAAAACCCCTAATTAATATATATTTTATTAATTATATTTACAACTACAAAATATTTAGTAGGATAAGAATACAAATTATGAATGATTGATATAGGGATATTATATTATCCTATAAAATAATGGTTTAAATTTATGATTGAATAACATAAAAATGATACACTAGTTATATACCAAGAACAATAGGGTATACTTGTTTTTAGACTATACCCAAGAGGGTATGTTGATTATTTAACCCATTCCTAAAGGTTTTTTTGTTCATAATTATTCATATGAGAGTATATGGTCAGTTATCATATTCCATGTAAGGTATAAATGTTTTTATCTGGTTTATAGGAGTCTATAGGGTTGTTATTCAAAAGAAATGTGCACACAGTAGTAGTTATCCAAATCGCATGTGGTTTCATGGTTTGTTAGCCATATCCTAATAATATAAAAGTGTAGTATAATAATATGAATTGGTTCATTGAGTTGTTTAACCCAGACCAATAGGTTTAATGTGTTGTTAGAACCTGACCACATTGATGAGAAAATCATTTTCTAAATCATTATATAGAATTTCATCCTTTAATTTTCATTCACATACGCCACATTTCTATTTTATATGATTATATGAGTCTACTAAAGTAATTTTTTTATTTTATTCCCATATACTCTTATTAAATGGTATATCTTTGAACATTTCAGATTTCCGGTCATTCTATTACATCTTTAGTGAAAATATTTATATTCTATTTTCTTATTAATGTTATATTTCTCCCATAGGCACAACATAATTATGTTTCCATTTCACAGGTTGTTAGGATTATAGAAACCTGAAAGGTACCTGTATAGGTTAGTAGTGTAGATCAATTATGGATAACAATTCTTGATTATCATAAATTATTCTTAATTTTTATATAATACAAAAAAACACTAATTCATTGATATTTGGAATGTGTGATAATTGGTGAAATATAATGCTTATATTATATAAATGAAATTAAATAATGATATTTCTATAATGGGCCTCTAATGATTGTTTAAAAGACAGTGTTAATGATCTTTTTTAACAGAAAAAACTATTTTTGGGATTTAGGGCACTAAATATGGTATAAAAACATGTATAATAATTTTTTTAGAATTAGTAATGTACATTTTTTGGATTAGAATAATAAAATTTTAGACGAAACATTATGATTAGAATATTTATATGGTAAAATAATGAATTATTTGTAACATATTGTGAATATAGTTTTCAAATAAATTATAAACTATTCAAGATCCTAATTAGTTGGTATCCTTGTGGGACAAATTCACCATTGGTTAATCACTATGATAATATATGGTTGAGTATATATTTGATTATTACTCAATGTATTATGAGTTATCATAAGATTTAAATTATGGGTAGACCATTTTTAAGGATTATATATAGTTTATCACGTTCAATATATGAATAGTTTCAATGGATTTAAATGGAATATGATGATATATTTATTTAGTCTACAATACATAATAAGAAAATTACTATATACATCCAAGGTTAAACTAAAGGAGTTGTATTTGGATCTAGTTATATCCATGTTAATTGGAATGTATCATATGATTAAATTATGTTATAATTAGTAAAGACGTTATATGTTTTCGATTTCATATTCCCATGAACAATTGAACGAATATTATTATATGTTACCATAATAAGTTTTTAAATATTTGGTTGGATATATGATCGTCAAAGTGGTGTTGTGCATTGAATGTCTCTAAATTTTTTTAAAGAATTATATTATTGACAAAAAAATAACTATATTACATAATATAGAATGGTTTATTTCTCAATAAGAATCATATTCTATGGAATTTTTATCAAATGTATAGCCTTAACTATTTCATTAGTGATTAATAACTAAAATTAACTAGGATCAATTAATTTAAGAAGGTAGAATGTGACACCCCTTGATTTTGTAATATACATTTTTAAAAATTAGTATTGATAAAATTTCCCAAGTAATATAAGAATAAAAAATTATCAAATATGATTAATATTAATATTATTTTTAAAATTATAAGAACAGTAACTCATTTGGTATGAAATATTATATTATTAAACTAAAATATCGTACATTTTTAGGATTGATAAAAAATTCGATTTTATATTAACAATTATTTGTCATTCCCAATAAACTATTTTTTCAATTATATAATATTCATTAATAAAGTAAATATAATAATTTTAATATATTAAAATATAATAAAAAATATAATAATATTTTTACATTATAAAGTTTCGTGATATAATATTTATAAAGCATAATGTTCAATAAATGATAAATATTCTATAAAAAAGGTATCTAGTATATATTTTCTATTCTTTTAATAGGTAAAATTGTAAATACTAAAAAAATTATTTTATAAAATTCAATTTATTATAACTTTTTTAATTTCACCTGTAGTTTATTATATTTTTTTATTTTTTAAAATATAATTGACTATTTAATGATTACATAAAAAATTGTATTATAAAAAACAATACATCTCTATAATTTATCATTATATATGGAAGAATGAGAAATGTGAAAACCATTTCAAATATCAAATATGTATTTATCATTTTAAAATAAACACTTTAGGAATAATATCACGAAATTAAAAAAACTATAGTTAGCATTTTAATAAAAAAATAAATACTTTCCAATGATTATTATTTTTCATGTTAAATGTTAATAAAATATTGTTTTCCGTATAATTATCTTATGGAATAATTTATTTGTAATAAAACTATTATTATTTTTATTATAATCCACTTTATTGAATGAAAATTAAATGCAACATAATTTTATAACATATATAAATTGCTTATAAAAAAATATAATATTTCTAAAAAAGACTAAATTATATGTACAATAATTTGAATTATGAATTTTCTAATCATTGGATAATAAATTTGTTAAGTTATTTTTATTACATAAAATAATGACATGAATATTTGGGAATTTTGTCAATTTAAATATTTTACGAGAAAATTAAATTATGTGGATAAAATTTTGTTAATATAGTTAAATTTAATTAATGAAAAAAATTAAATGGAAAGTGGATAACATAAATCTCGTAAAAATATTTTCCAAAATAGAGGGTTAATATATTATTAATATTATAATGTCATGCACTACCGAATTTTACAATCTTTTCCTTTTAATAAATTTTTTCTAATGATGTCATTGTAATGTAATGATTATTTACAAAATAATCCATTTTTTAAATATAAATGAATCTATCCCAACTAAACCTCTTCACATAAACCATTCATTAGAGATTCAATCAGACCTGGTATAAATGAAAATTTATTATTTATCAAAAAATTATTGTTTTTTTTGTTATTTTATTTCAACTATCTATTTCATTTTCTAGATTTGATAAGTATGTTTTTTGTGGAGTAATGAAAAAATTCCAATCACGTATTTTATGTTTCCATGTCATTCATTATTATTCCATCTACTTAGAATAGAAAATATCAATGTTTTCATAATTATAATATAATTATATTTATACTAAAATGTAATTATTTATTGAATAAATAACATCTAACATCCTCCTACCAATTTATAAAAGAAAAATGACATTTTAGGTCTGAGTAGACTTCTGCATCCATATGTCAAGTGATAATTTTTTAAAAACATTTTTGTTCGGGTGTTTGGAGAGTTTTATTTAATTGATTAAATTTATTTAAACCACATTAACACAATTATAAAATAATAACACATTCCTTAAATTCCATCCAATCTATGAAAAAAAATATTACATACATGTGTACACGAGTAATACCTTTCCCAAAGATACATATTGTGTTTTTCATATATTCTTTAATTATTTGTAATCATACCATTATGTAATATTCATCACCAAAAAAATATAATCAATATAAGTATGTATCAATAATTATTATAGGAGTCTAAAAAACATTCACTACAGTACACACCATGGGTTATAGAATATTCTTGATTAGATCAGTTGAAAAAATCATTTTAAAAATGTTGAAAAGTTTCTAGACTGGGTGATAACAAAAACAAAAACAAAAACAATAATGTTATATTACATTAAATTTTTATTACATCTTCAGTAATAATACTAGAATGCTCAAATTATTATTTTAAATAATAAAACATATTAACCCTTGTGTTTGATAATAATTAATGAATTTTTTTTCACTGCCATTATCATCCTGAACCATAAATAAAATAACATGAAATGAATTTTATTTTTATAAGTGATTATAAATCATCTTTTAATAGACATATAATTATATTAGATGATAAATTTTCAATAATATAAAATTATAAACATCTCTATTATGAAACCACTTCATACTAATAATCAATGCTAATATAAATTTATAATGAATATAGTTACTAACTAATCACTTTTTTACTAGTGAAAATAATTTATGTTTATAAAATAATAATAGTATGATTAAGGATATTAAATTTTTGGTAAATATATTTATTATTTTATTTGATTAAGTTGTTTAATGGTAGACTATCTTGGATTAATATTAAACAAATTTCATTAATCAATAACTATTAATGGAATTAATTTTATTTTTCAGAAAAAATATCTTTATATTTTTGGTAAATTATACGATAATATAATAGTATGTATTATTATTAATTTTTGGATTTAAATTAATATAACGTAAACCCTCTTTGAAATTTTTCATTCATCATGAACTTGTTGTCCCTATGGGTGTTTCTTCTCGATTTTCTTATATTGAGATATGATATGTTTTAAACCCCTAATTTCAACTAAATTTAATTTACAAAAAATATTGGATAATAAATAAGCCAAAATATAATGTATTCATGTTATTTTATCTCCAATTTTATGATCTATCAAGGCTTAAATTAAAATGTATCATAACAAATAAAGTGATTTCTTGACTCAAAAACTTTTCAGGAGTAAAAATGATTCAATTTTTACTATGTTTTTATGAGAACACTCTCATATATTAAATAGTTAAACTCTAAATCCTTCTCTTACTAGGGAATGATACATTTTAAATTTAAATATTTTGGAATGATGTTTTTTATAAAAAATTATATTTTGGTGAGGAAATTGTGACAACCTCTTTAAGGGGTGTTTTCCTTCAATGTATATATTTTAGCTTCTAAAAATGTATTTCTTTTTTTGAAAATAATTTATGTTTGATCTCATGTAGACATCATATTTTTAATATAATATCTTCAAAATTATCCTATATTACTCTTATTATTTTGTGGGAGTATAGAAAATTCTTTTTAATATAAAAAACATGTTTTTCTAACATGATAAATTGTCTTTTATTACACTCCACATTTAATTTTTATATAATTCTTGAATTTTTGAACCCGCCATAGTTGAATGATAATTTAAATATCTCGATGAGAGATGAAAGGATTTACAATACTAACAGGGTATATGGGTTGTTATTACAATTCAATGTGGGAACACAAGTAATTATTCCAATCCCAGGATGATATAAGATTTTTTATCACTATTATAATAGTGTAATTGGGTAGTAGACTAATCAAAATAGGGTAAATGTATTTTCTAAACATGGAAAAGTGGTTAATGTATTGTTATAATCTTCCCACTATGACATGAGAATAATTTTCTAAATCCTTCTCCATAATGTAATCATTTTTTAGGAATTCACTGGTGTGACATTTTTAATTTATAGTATTATATTATTCTACCACATTTCATATTTATTATATTCTTCCTATAAACTTTTATTAAATTTTATATGTTTGACATTTTGAAACATTATTCCATACTTTTATATATTCTATGAAACTAGTATTATTCTATTTTCTTATTAATATGATATTTCTCCCACATACAACACGTTCTTATGTTTTCATTTCATGGTTGTGAGTACAAGAGTATCATGAAAGATGCCTAAAAGGGATACTAGTGTCGGTTGATTATGGAGACAATTCATGAGTATCACAAATTAATTTTATATATTACATAATAACAAAAAGGATAAGTCATTTAATTTTGGAATGTGTGATAATATGTAAAATCTAATGATAATTTTATATAAAATATGTAAAATAAGGATTTTATTATAATTTTTTTGTAATGATTGTTTAAAATACATTGTTAAATAATTTTTTAGCACAGAATACTAGAATTTGGATTTGTGGTACCTCTTATAGTATGAAATATATATATATATATATATATATATATAATTAATTTTTATTATTTTTATTGTTCTTTTGTGGATTAGAATTACAAAATTATAGTAAAAAAATATTTTATGGATATTTGTATGGTGAAATAATGAATGTTTTAAACATTTCCTGTATCATCTTTCTAATAAATTATGAAATATTCTAGGTACCATATAATGGATATGTTTATGGCATGATTTCACCATTGGGTAATCACTATAAAAATAGGATGGTTGGGTATATATTTATTCTTTACTCAATGTATAATGAGTGGGCCTATGATCGAATTTATGGGTATACCATTCTGAAAAAAAAATTATAGCTTCTCATATACGTTCTATGAACTATTCAAAAGGTTTTAAATTGAATATGATTATATAATCATTTACTCTAGAACACCAAATTAAATATTTACCACGGACAATACAGGTTAAACATAAGGAGTTGTTGCTTGATCTAGTTATATCATAGTTTAATGGAAAGTATCATTGGAATTAATGATGTTGTAATTAAGAAAGATATCTCATGATTTACAGTTCATACTATTATGATCATTTAATATAATATTCATTAATATTATGCTAATAATATTTTAAATTTTTTGTTGGATATATGATCATCATAATGATGTTGTGAAATGTAAGTCTCCGGAAAATCCAAAAAATATATATTTTAGAAAAAAAACTTTAAAGTACTACATAATATAGAATGTTATGTATCACAATATGAATCATATTATAGGGATTTTTTTCATATGTAAACAAATATCTATTTCATTGTTTATTAATATTTAAAATTAATAAAAAAAATTATTCATTAAGGGAGAATGCAACATCCCTTGATTATGTAATATAATTTTTATCAAAATTATCATTAATAACATTCTATAAAGGGTAAAATAATCTATAGTGATCCAAGATAATGATGATTAATATAATTATGAAAATTACATGAATAATAACACATATAGTCAGAAATATGATATCTTTCAACTAAACATTCCAATATTTTTTTGATTGAAAATAAATATGAATTTAAATTAAAAAATATTTTTCATTCCCATGTTACTATTTTTTTCTATTGTATAATTTTTATTAATCAACTAAAATTTATAACTTTAAAATATTATAATACAATGACGAAAATATTAATATTATCTTCATTGTAAATAGGCATGATATAATATTAAGAAGACCTAATGTTAAAAATGATAATTTTTCTATAAAGAAGTCATCATTTATATATTTTATAGTTATTTAAAAGATAAAATTGTAAATAGCAAAAAAAATTATTTTTTATAATGAAATTATGTATATTTTCTATAACATCAAATGTCGTATATTTAAATTTGTGATAATTTATCGAACATAATTGACTATTTAATGATTACAAAAAAATATAGTATTTTCAAGAACTATAAATTTTTGAACTTATCATTATATATGGATGAACGAGATATAAAAATACCAATTGATTTTTTAAATATTTATTTAAAATATAAAATTAACATTTCATGAAAAATATCATGAAATCAAAAAAACCTAAAATTAATGTCTTAACATCTTGATAAATAAATTCCTATAATTATTTTTTTATCGTAAAGATTAATATTTTTTTAAAATTAGGTACTACATTTATTTTAATTGAAAAAATATATTATTATTTTAATTATAATACAATTTATGATATGAAAAATAAAACCAAGATAAATTTATAAGGTATAGAATTATTCTGCATAAAAATTTAATAATTCTAATGATTGTTTTCTACACAATATGTTCAATGATTTGGAATATGAATTTTCTCCCCATTAGATTAAAAATTTTGTTAAATAATTTAAATATTTAAAATCTTCACATGAAAATTATGGAATTTTTTAAATTTTAACATTTTATATAAAAAATAATTTATATATATATAATTCAATTAACGTGGTTAAAGTTAGTGAAAAAATTTAATGTAATGTGAAAAATATGAAGTCAATTTTTTTTTCAAAATAAATGTTTGTAATATTATTGACATTATAATTCCCCCCATTCCATTATTTTTTTAAAAAAATTACATTTTAATAAAATTTATCTCATGATATTGTTACAATATAATGACTATTTACAAAATTTTATTTTCCCAAATATAAATTAATCCATCAAAACCGACATAATATTCATACACTACACATCATATATTAAAAATACCTTGAATAAATTAAAAAATGTTAATTATATAAAAATATAGTTTTCTTTATTATCAAATTTCAAACATCCATATCCTTAGATGAATGCGTAAAAGATATTTTCTCTCAAGTAATAGAAACATTCCAATTACACATTTTTTGATTTCTTTCCATTCCTTCTTCTCCCCTCAAGCCGTAATAGAATGTACCCATGTTTACATAATTAATATATAATTATATTTGAGTATAAATGTAATATTTTATTGTATGAAAAACATCTACCAACCTCCTATCAAATTGGAAAAAGAAAATGTCATGTCAGGTCTAGGTCGACTACGACCTCCATATGTGATGTCATAATTTTTAAAACCCAACATTTTATGGGTGTTTGATGTGTTTTTTTTCAAGGATTAATTGGATATCAACATTATTAATATGATTCTAAATAATTATCCCTTTCTTTATATTCCTTCAATTCAATTGGGAAAAATATTTCATATATGTGTGCATGAATTATATTATCTCCAAAAAATATACAAATTGTGTTTTTCAAGTATTACGTTATTATTTATAAACATATAATTAGATTTTATTAACCACCTAAAAAAATAAAAACAATATCCTTATTCATCAATAATTATTATATTAGTCTAAAAATATACTTCAACTACAATACTCACCAAATGTTATAGAATATTCTTGATTGGATCATTTCACTAACATATTTGAACGATGATGAAAATTTCTTGAAATAGTGAAATTGAAAGAAAATATAATGGAGTTATAATACATTAATTTTTTCAAACATATTGAATCAAAATACTTGAATGGTAATATTATTATTTAACATAATATTACAATATAACCCATTTATTTTTTAGTAATTTTAGAAACAAGTTTTGCACTATCTTTATCATCAAGAATCAAAAATAAAATATCAAGAACTTAATTTTATTTGTATATGTGTTTATAAATCATTAATTCATGAAAATATAATTATATTATAATGATAAATTATAAATTATAATAAATAATTAACATCTCTATTATGAAACTAATATAAAAAATCAAAGACAATGAAAATTGATGATAAAAAATTAACTAAGTAATATATTTTTTATAATTGAAAATAATTTTTGTTTATAAAATATTAACATGATGATTATGGAAATGAAATTGGTGGTAAATATAATTGTTTTTTCCAATAAAAATTTATGGAATGGTCGATATTCTAAGATTATTGTTAAACATGTTTCCTTACTCAATAAATATTCATTATATTATAATTATTCTTCAAAACTAATATTTTTATATGTTGAGTAATTATTTTCATAATATAATTCTACGTAATATTATAATTATTTCTTTGGATTTAAATTAAAACCACATAAACCATATTTAAATTTATTATTTTATAAATAACTATGAAGTATCTAAGAGTGTTTCCCCTAAATTTTCATACATTGAGCCATGATTTTATTGAAACACCAAATTTTGACAAAATTTTAATAATAATAATGATTATATAAAAAATATCATCAAAATATATTGTATTCATTGTGTTTAATTTTAATTTCACTATCTATCATTCAATGGGTTTCAATAAAAATATTTCATTAGAAATAACATGATTATCTTGACTCGTCCTTTTTTAGGAGTAAAAATGATTAACTTTTTACTAAGTTTTTATGAGGTCATTATCATATATTCAAAAATTATACTCTTATTACCTCACTATCTAGGGAATTATATGTTTTAAATTCAAATATTTTTGGATAATGTAATTTTTTTTGAAGATGTATATTTTGGTAAATAAATATTGACCCCATCTATAAGAGAATTTTTTTCCATGTATATATTTTATCTTATAAAAACGTTATTTTTTATTGATTCCTATTTTAAATTAATATTTTTTCCATCATATTTTTAATTTCAAATTTTCAAAAATATCATATATTACTCTTCTAGTGATGTGGGATTTAGGAAAATATATTTTAATATAAAAATATTTTTTCATTCCATGATCATTTGTCTTATATTACACTCTACATTTCATTCCAAATTATTTTTCAATTTTTAAAGCCAACATGGTTAATATATAATTTCTGAATGTGAATAATTTGAACTTTTTTCTTTAATATTATGAAAATAAATTTTCAATTTGACCTGAATCATCTTTTTATTAAGATAAATTTTAAAAAAAAAGTACATCTCTTTTCAATATGAAAAAATACTTTTACAATTATTATCATTTCTCCTAAAGATGATCCATTAAATTTTTATAATAATGTTTTTCAAAATAGTTTTATTGTTGATGATTTCTAAATGATATTTAAATATAATATATTTTTTAATGAAAATATTTTATTTCAAAATGAAATTCCCCATTTTAGATAAGGGTTTTCAATATATTGTGTGATAATAGAATAAGTATCCATTATTTTTATTCCTTCATACTAAAATATTTTATTTCATATTTAATTTATTAAATTATTATATGAATTACCCTTTTTAAATATTAAATTGTGTAAAATTATGATGATATATTTATTTCATTTTAATGATCTCATTATTATGGAGTGTAACTAAATTCCAGAAAAGGATATATCATTTGTATTTGAGAGTGATTTATAAAATAATTTTAAAAAGTGTATCTTATGTTAATGTCCACATTGTTTGATTTTTATTATATTTCAACAAAGAAATTTTCTTATTAAACCATCCACTGGAATATTATGAATGACTTATGGAATGATCAATTAATGTATTTATTTAATATATATCTTTTCTAATGATAAATTTTATATTTTATGAAATATGAATTATTTATTTCATGAAGTAAAAAATATTTTCAAATAATTTATGTTTTGTGTGATATATCACTCATTTATGAGTAGGTTAATGTTTTATATCCCAATTACTCATTTTAGATGCACCAGTAGTAAGTCAATCGTAAAATGTTCTTCGGTTTATTATACCAATCTAATGTTGATGTATGGTATGTTTTAACAATATTTGTATGGTATATTTATTTTTACCCCAAGATTTTTGGGTATATGGGTTTTTTACCAATCAAATTCAGGTGGAATTGTATTAATCCTAATCAAAAGAGACATGGGTAAAGAACACTACCCCATGTTGGTAAACATGGTTTATTCCCATGCCCATGACTTATTATTATTATTTATAAAAAAAATTAGATGGTATATGAGTACTTTCCTAAGCCAATGATGTTATATTTTTAGTTTCATAAACCCAATAACATATACTAGTTCTCATTCAATGTCAAAGTGGTTTTAAGATATATATGACAAATACACATATGTTATGATAAGTATGAAGAAATTCATGCTCTAACATGTTTTAATTTCTTATTCATTTTAATATTGAAAAATTTATTTTCATAGTATTATATTATGATAATATTAATTAGGTTTAATTATTCATGTTTGTATATACATAGGACAAGGTAGTAGTTAAATCATCAGAGTATAGTGGTCATTCAATTATGTAATTTGAGAAACTGAAAAATTTCCATAATTCAATTAATAAGATGTTTAACTCATTATAGACATTTCTCATATGACTATGTGATTTAGTTTTTAACATATCTAAATGTTTTAAAATAATGATACATATATCCTTATAAGATTTCTTTTCCAAAATAGTGTTAAATATTTTTTTTGGCGTAATATCCATGAGTTCTAATCTAGATATCTTAGGGATACAATATTGAATCTATGTGATTTGATTATTTAGATCGATGATGTGATATATATGAAATTTATATGGCCTAATGTGGAATTATGGAGTGTATAAATTCATTTTTTCATTTAGTATCATTATGATAAGTGGTTGTATATAGAATATCATTGATTTAATTATTGGATAATCCAGAATAATTAGATACTCTAGTTTATTGATGACATATTCAATTTTTTAATATATTCCATATAATTCTTAATGATTGGAAAATATTTTGGTATTAATATGATTGTAATGAGAAAGATGTATAGCCAATATATTAATATCATTTATTGGTAAGTACACTTCTTGTGTACAATCATTTTATATTTATTATAAGAACCCCAATAATTTTCATGGGAGTAATGGACACCATTTTCAGTGGGTTCGTGTATTTTTTGTTGTATAATTATAAAAAAAACCATCTATATATTAGGATTTAGGAACATAATTAAAAATACATTGGTTTATTAGTCCATTATTTCCAACAACATTATATTGTGATAATGTATTTGCTGTAGATGAATATTATGCATGTAAATAGACTTGATATGTCTTAATAGTAATTGTAAATGGATACATCTCCATCTAAGAAGGTGTTTAAAGGGATGAACATAATAACATTGAGGATATCAATATATTATTCAGTATTGTTGGTTAACATCGAAGGTTCATTCTCTAATCATAATATCCCAAAAATCCATTATTATACTTTACCATGGATTTACCTTAACATATATTAACTAAATAGTAGAGTGAATATTTTGACTAACTATAGGATAGGATGATCAATCCTACCATCATTTATATTCAAGAGTACGAATTGATATTTTATGTGATTTGTAATATTTCTTATAATAATTGATGTTTATTCCAAATAAAAAACTAATATGTTGTATATAAAAATCTAATGGATTCCCAAATAAACATGAGTTATTAGTGGATGTTTTTCATTATTTTTAGGGTGATATTAAATGATTGTAGAGTATTATGTGGGTTTCATAGAAAATATAATATTAAATTATTCTATTTAATAGTGGAATCCAAATCTATGTCATGGATCCATGATATAAATGCATCATTATTATGATTTTGTTATTTTTCAAAACCTTGAGAATGTGGAATGCAGTTATATATGTTCGTATAATTTTTTCGTTTGTATAATTTTTTTGGTATCTAATGATTATTATAATAGGGTTGAAAGATATGAAAATTAATAATATTGATATTGAGGAGGTTGGGGATATAGTATTACAGTTTTAGATAATAATATAAACATCATAGATATTGTGGTTGGACGAGTTTTAGAGGAGATATTTTGAGGTAGATATAACATGAGAAAATAATTTTCATACTAATTGGTCATAGACATCTTCGATGAAAATTTTATGTTAAATGACGTTTCATTGGTTTTTTTATGCTAATTTTTTCATCAATGTTCTCCATGATTTATATAACGAGGTAGGGGAACTGCATCATGGTTTCTATAATATATAATACAAATTTAGAGTACAACATTGATAACATACTTTGTAGTGGTCCATTTTGAATATTATCCCAAATTGACTCATCTTTTATTATGTGATGGAAGCGTATTATTTGCATGGTGGGAGTGGTAGCTATTGGATGGTTTATAATGGTTATGGGAGGGTATCATTATATTGTATTTCACTATTATATTAGGATATATAATTTTGTGAAATGATATATTAGTTTGGATATTTTTATACATTATAGTATTCTATATAACAACATTATAACATCATAAAAATGGGTTCAAAAACATGACTATCTAGAACATATAGTATTTTTCGTGCATGCATTTTTTATTTTTGTAATCCATTGGTATTTCATTTTAACATTGATTATATTATTATAAAAAATTTATTAATTCCTTTTAAGCGTATATATTTTATTATGGTTTAATATAGGAGTCATTTGTAATATAAAATTCCATGCACTCAGGATATGAATTGTATTAATTCATTTCAAATGAGTTGTATAATGTGTTAAATAATATTTGGACAATCAGTGATTAGATTATTATGTTGAGGGATAGTTATATGATTTATAAGAATATTGGTATTTTTATATTCTATTATAATGTGTTTTGTGGGTTTCTTTTCATTATGGCTAATAAAGGTTTGGTTGTGGACACATGCTTTCTCCTTTGATCATTAGTAAATTCAAAGTGTTATTATAAGGCCCCAGCCTTAAACCTTACTTAATTATTGAATTAAATGAATAATTCACATTGAGGATCTTTTCAGGATAAGATTTTTAGAGAATTTGGTCAAAACTATTACATCTCAAAAGATTACATAGTAGACACTTCTACTATGTTTCCATATCATAAAAAAAACGTAAAAATAAACATGTCTTGTTCCGTGTTTTAGATAGCATGTCATTACTTGATCCCATCCTTCACCCTATTCATCTTTAAGTCCTGTAGAAAACATTTCAAAAACATGGGATGAGCATAAAAAGCCCAGTAAAGGATACACAAAGAAGGAAAACTGTTAGTTTTTCCAAAACAACAAGTAAACCATGCGTACTTTACAAAAGTAATACTTTTCACCTTTATGAAGTACTAAAAACTATTCACTGAATAAAAGACCATTAATTACCCTTTTGTAACCAAAAGATTACCATAAAACCCATATAAAGAACATAGAACGTAAAAAGGTAACATGGGACATAAACATACTTAAATGGAATAACCATACGGTCGACTTCCACTCGTACATAATGGAATAGCCATACGGCCAACTTCCATACCAAATGCATTGGAGGTTATAACTTAACCACCCATCCTGGTATTCACGGCACCACCCGTCATGTGGTTCATCACGTAACCACCCATCAAATGTCCAAGTACCATTATAAAATCATAAGACATAAAGCAAACATAAAGGAAAGAAAACATTTCAATACATTGATCACAATATATCACTCCAATATATTGACATAAAAAATCCATTATAAAAACGATTTTCAATACCAAAATACATAAAAGAGTATATGGTATTTATTTCATTTTAAAAAAAACATTACAGCTTGTTGAGGAATCCAAAGACCAAATAATACTCGTGGGGGAGGAAAAGGTCATTGTCACCACGTACGTTAAAAGAAAAATTCTTTTTTGTCGTTTTATAAAACGCTTCGTAGAAAAAGATTCCTTTTGTATAAAATTAATAGTCAAAGGGGTTTATACACCGTATAAAAGAATGTTGTGTATAAAACGAAATCTGCCTCAATGAAAGGAGATTGAGACGAAGTCCCTTACAAAGTCGGTATCCTTAGATTAAGGATAAATCAATTATATGATTATGTGTGACAAATACGAATACACAAAATATAAGTGGATATTAACTGTAAAAAAATCAGAGGTCATTCACACATAATCATGGAAAAACAAAACCAATGACATAGATATCTAACTCAATGAAATGAGATTCAGTTATGATTTCTGATACAAGTCTGTCTAAATGACATAAGAATTTATCAATGAGATGATTATGTGTAGAAATAGTATATCCACACCAAAGGTTTGTGGAAACTACAACATAGATATTCCATACATAATCTTGGCATAATAAAATCAAGAATTAGAGGTTTAACCCAAAGAATT
Source organism: Viscum album (assembly GCA_963277665.1). Classification (NCBI taxonomy): domain Eukaryota; kingdom Viridiplantae; phylum Streptophyta; class Magnoliopsida; order Santalales; family Viscaceae; genus Viscum; species Viscum album. The sequence goes on along the minus strand of OY728151.1, from coordinate 83,761,517 downwards.
TAAAGTGGATTAAGAAGTTCCCTAACAGAAATTCGACAGCCAAACAACGTCACTTCAAAACATATAAAATGAGTTGATGAGAGATAAAAAGGGTATCTCATCACTTGGACATAAACTTTACATTAATAAGGATATAGAAGAACATATCCCAACATAATAGTATGTGAATTAAAAGACATAACAATATAAGTCCTTTAAAAAGAGGAGGGTGGAAGGTTCCCTTACCGACCTGGGTAACTTTCGAAACGTACACCCCATTGAAGAAGGGTCATACAATGAATATGTAAGTACCCATAAATGAAATTATATTACACAAAGAGTATAATAATGGTCAGTATATACACCACTCAAAGGAAATTGTGGAAAATGTAGCATAAATCTCACGGGAATAAAAGTGAGATGAAAAAATCCCTTACTAAAACTCGGCAGCCTAACGGCGCCACTTAAAACATCCAAAAATGGATTGATGAGATCAAATAGGGTATCTAATAACATTACAATAAAATGTAAAGTTAGAGGAATATAAACGAACATCCCCCGTCATAACAAAGAGAAGCTTAAAAGAAGTGACATAAAGGAGAGTACTTAAAGAGAAAGAGAGAGGTTAGATCTCTTACGAAAATTCGGCAGCCTAACGGCGCCACTCAAAACATCCAAAATCGATTGATGAGAGAGAATAGGGTCTCTCATAATATGAACATAAAAATTAAAGTAATATTAATATAAAATAACATCCCAATAACAAGAAATATGAGCTTATAAGGAATGATATAAAAGAGTGTACTTAAAAAGAAAGAGAGGAGTAGGATCCCTTACCTCGGGTCCGACTTGACTCGATTGTTCTTTAACGTCCTGAATAATAAACTTGAGTTAATTTATAATTGAATAATAACCTTTTTCAAGTTCATTATTTCTTTTATATCACTTATTTACATTTTATAAACATTATGTAATCATTTAAGTTAATAATGTTTGTTTTGTCGATATTTGGTTTTTAAGTCGAAAGTGAACTTCTTACAATTACATGTTGTTCGTGTGGTCAATGGTTCATTATATCTAGAATGATATTTATGATTTGGATATCATATATATCATATATATCCATAATATTAATGTATTTATAATATTACATAATCATTTAGAGGTAAGAAATGAAATGCACCGTTCATGGAGACGGTAATCCGTACGTGAGCATGAACGCTACTTTCATTTCTTTGTCATATTAATGGAATTAAAAATAAATGAGAGGTATGTATATTTTAATTAGAGAATTATATTCATCATTTAGATGTATCATTCATCATATATATCCATTATATACATGTACTTATAATAGTACATTACATTTGGGGATAAGAAATGAAATGCACCGTTCATGGAGACGGTAAGCCGTACGTACGCATGAACGCTAATTTCATTTATATATCATACTGTAATGGAAATAAATAATAATGATATATAGGTATATTATAATTCCATTATAACATAATATATAATAACTTTAAATCCATCCTTTATACATCCCACATATGGCATTAACGAATCAAATAACTTTGAGGGGGCGGTAGTCTGCACTTCCTAAAATGAAATTATCATGTTTACCCATAATGGAAGCCATAATGTTATGCTCAAAATGAATAATACAGAAGCTTAAGGAAAAAATAAATATATTATATATCATATATAAATATAGTGACATATTAATGGCCACCTTTTAAGGTTTTATATGATTGTTGAACAATCATCGTTTCGTGAGGGAGAAATTCACCATCAACGGAAACAGTATGTTCTTTAACCATTAGATGTAGGTGTGTGTAAGTGTATCTATAATCCTTCTTATAACAACATACTAGTATATTGAAGATACTGTATTTGTTACAAAATAAATGAATAAAAAGATTTTAGGGGGTTGGAGAGGCAAAATAAAGCAAAAGGACTCAAGTGAAGACATTACCTTAAAATCGGGTAACTCCCTTTGGTTTGAGCTAAACGTCTTCCTTGGGAAGACATCTACCCCAAGTGAGGCCTCAAGGAGTTATAGAGGTATGTGGAGAGACAAAATGGTCATGGGTTGGCCGATCCAAATGCTTTTGGAGTGTGGGTAGGGAGGTAGAGGTGGGGGCATTTTATAAGAGGAGAGGAGGGAGACTCTTGTAAAGTTACAAAATGTTACTTTATTTTCAAAAGAGTTTCGGATTTTAAAGGTCCCATATTGATGTATTTCGAGGATAAGGTGATAAGGGTTCTAAATACACTGATATAATAGGTTTTAGACATGTGTAGGGCTTAGATATTACATTATCTTTACATTTTATTTAAATCGTTAAATAATGAGGTCATCACTACATCATCATGATGTAATAAATAATTTAATTTATTTAATTTCTAAAAATTATAAAAATATACTATAGTGTAGGAAATATTTTTTTCTTTCCAATGACTATTTATAGTGAAAACGATGACTTTTATAACCCCATGTAAATTTTTTTTTACTAAAACATCTCATGTGCGTGTCATTTTTACTTTAACATTAAATAAAAAGGTATTTATGTCATTTTCCAACCAAAGTGGCTCCATGGGGTCCCCAAGTTGACCCATGGATTTTCTTGGTCTTCCATGACACGTCCAATGAGGTTAGGACATGTGTCTAAGTCATTTCATTTTATTAAAACACTATTCTTACCTTAAACTACACTAATTACCTCTAATCGCGATTAAAAACTTAATAAGTTACTATTCACCAAAAAATTATTTTAATCCCATTGAACCACATTTTACTTCTTAATGACAACCATGTATGTCATATTTTTTAAATTCAACACACAATGATGGAAAAATTTCAATTAAAAGGAAAATCAGTTTTTATAAGTACCACTTAGTGGTTTCACTATTCATCAAAAATTGAAGTTTTTCAGAAAAATACAAAAACTTCACCCTAAGATATATTTGATATTCCGAATTCAAAAATGATGTCTATTTTAACAAATTAAAAAAATATAAGTTGCATTAATTAATTTAATAATTAATTCCCGCTGTCAAAACAAATAGCGTGTTTTTATGAAACAAAATGTATCAAAAGATTGACGCTAGTTTAAGTCTGATTTCAATGTGAAATTAATTCCAATGAATACTATTGGATTAAATGGTAAAAATATATTCTAATTTCACTTTAAAACCAATTAAAAATATAATCTAATCATATAAATAAATTATATTAAATAGAGGTTTTGAATTAAAATACAACATTTTTCACTATTCATTAAAAATTGAACTTCATCGGAAAAATACCAAAAATTTACACAAAGTATATTTTGATTTCCCAAATCTAAAGAAGAATTTTATTTTGTCAAATATGACACATAAAATTGTCAAAAAGTGGATTTAAAAGAGGTTCGCCATCAAAAGGCGGTTAATCGACCTTTTAAAGAATATTAGAATGTTTACGCTTAAAATTGGATTCATTCGCATTTTTAATCCTCTAACATTTATTGTAAAAATTAAAAATATTTGACAAACATATATAATCATTTTTTAGTTAGTTCTGTTCATTCTCTCCATTAAAACAGCTAGGCATTAACTATCTTTTAAAATAATATTATATTATTATTAGAGTGCAACGTAAGATTTCTAAGGAACTCGTTGTTGTGTATTGGGTACTCCATCGAGCATAGCATTACCTTTATAGTAATATTAATATTTCATTCACAAATATGGATAAATATAAAAATTTCATATTCATTATTTACCTGGGGTGTTACATCCTTCCCCCCTTTTGGGAATTGCGTCCTCGCAATTTTAAAATTGGGCTCGGAAACATCCTTGAAAGTCCCGCATCGGAACAAGAGTTGGTAAAACAATCACTTTAAAAGAATAGGAGAGAAGTACAAATGTCACCCGAGTTAACCCAAACTAAGATTCCAAGTATGAAAATATGGATATGGAGGAGAAAAGAAAGGTTCATGTTCTGATAGAGAGTGATAGTAAACATGTCTAGGTGAATGTTAACCACAAGAAAATCACAAACTTGTGATGGGTTAAACGGTATTCGATTCCCCAGTAGGAAAAGTTAACAGACAACATTTTTGTTTTAAGTTACTCTTAATTGAGGAATTTATTTTTTGAGCTTAACTAAATCATAATGAAACATACTTAATTGTCACGTAGAATTTCAACTTTTACTAGATTCCTTAATCAATCTCATATTTTCTCCAAAATACGAGTTTTTAGGAAGACTTGTTCGCATTAAGAGTACTATAATCAACTTCCTGAGAATCACCTAATACAAAAAAGAGAACTATATACTTTCCATGTCTTTAGACCTTATCCAAAACCAAAACCAAAACCAAAAATGTTAGTACAAGATCAGATAATCCAGAAAAGGATAACCTTTTATAAAAAGAAAATCTTTTCTTAATCTCCAAAATTTGTCCAACAAAACCCAAAGTTCAACGAGGACCGTTCAATAAAAAATTTGTCCATAAAATTATTCAAAGTAAACTAAACTAATATTGAAACACAAATATTTGAAGGATTTATTCACATAGTCTTCCAAGTTAAATTGTAACATTTATCTCAAAACAACATCAGTTGCTCTTAAAGTCTCGTATTTAAAAGTAATTAACCTAATCACATATCCTCCATGATAGGTTAATAAATTTCCATAGATAACCCAAAATAAACATACTCTTGATTCCTAAAATCATTTAACTAAAAAGAATCAGTCAAACTAACCAGGGACTTCACGTTGTCCAGTGGTAGGTGATAAATACCAGTCACACATTGGTTGTGGGTTCGATTCCCACAGCTTTGTCTGACACGATAGGTTGTCACATGGTCTGCATGTTGTCCTTTTTCCAAAACTACATAATTCTTAAAACATTCCCCAAAACGAGATTAAATCTTCAAAAATAATCATAACATATTTTAACCTCAAGTTTATCTCATTCCTTTCATTTTCCATCACAACATATAATAACCCATAATTACCTCAAAAGTAAGGATCATATAAACTCTAATGGTTACCTTTATAATTATTACCTGAACTTCCACATTGATTGGTCATCTTGTACATGATGCATTACAGATCATACCAAGGTTCAAGTGGTTGATCATGACTCCTTGATAGTTGGTTTAGAACAACCACGAGTTTCCTCATTGAATACCCCATTTTATCTAGTACCTTAATCAGAGAACCACCACCGTTTCCTTCAAACCTATTGTCTCTTTGGTGCCTTCTAGATCCATCCATTCACTAAAAACAAAAAAGTCAGTGTGATTATATCAACAAAACCATCATGTATTAATGAGGAAGGTAAACACTAAGATATACTTACTCATTCAATTTATCTAAAACTAGGACTCTTTCTGAAATCCTAACCATTATGGTAATGTCACTTATGCTTAGAGGATACCCTAACCTCTAAAGTTATCTAAACCGACCTGTGATACCAACTATAAGGCCCCATCCTTAAACCATACTTAATTATTGAATTAAATGAATAATTCACATTAAGGATCTTTTTAGGTTTAGAGTTTTAGAGAATTAGGTCAAAACTATTACATCTCAAGAGATTACATAGTAGACACTTCTACTAAATTTCCATACCATAAAAAAACATAAAAAGTAACATGTCTACTTCCATGTTTTAGATAGCATGTCTTTCCTTGATCCCATCCTTGACCCTATTCATCTTTAAGTCCTTTAGAAAAAATTTCAAAAACATGGTATGAGCATAAAAATCCCAGTAAAGGATAAACAAAGAACGAAAACTGTTAGTTTTTTCAAAACAACTAGTAAACCATGAGTACTTTACCAAAGTAATACTTTTCACCTTTATGAAGTAGTAAAAACTCTTCACTGAATAAAAGATCATTACTTACCCTTTTTGTAACCAAAAGATTACCATAAAACCCATATAAAGAACACATGACGTAAAAAGGTAACTTGGGACATTAACATACTTAAATGGAATAACCATACGGTCGACTTCCACTCATACTTAATGGAATAGCCATACGGCCGACTTCCATACCCAATGCATTGGAGGTTATAACGTAACCACCCGTCCTGGTCTTCACGGAACCATCCGTCATATGGTTCATCACGTAACCACCCATCAAATGTCCAAGTACCATTATAAAATCATAAGACATAAAGCAAACATAAAGGAAAGAAAACATTTCCACACTTTGATCACAATATATCACTCAAATATATTGCCATAACAAATCCATTATAAAAACCATTTTCAATACCAGAATACATAAAAGAGTATATGGTATTTATTTCATTTTAAAAAAAACATTACGGCTTGTTGAGGAAGCCAAAGACCAAATAATACTTGTGGCGGCGGGAAAGGTCGTTGTCACCGCGTATGTTAAAAGAAACATTATTTTTTTTCGTTTTGTAAAACGCTTCATAGAAAAATATTCCTTTTGTATAAAAGTAAAAGTCAAAGGGGTTTATACACCGTATAAAAGAACGTTGTGTATAAAATGAAATATGCCTCAATGAAAGGAGATTGAGACGAAGTCCCTTACAAAGTCGGTATCCTTAGATTAAGGATAAATAAATTATATGATTATGTGTGAAAAATAAGAATACACAAAATATAAGTGGATATTCAGTGTAAAACAATCAGAGTTCATTCACACATAATCATGGAAAAACAAAACCAATGACATAGATATTTAACTCAATGAAATGATATTGAGTTATGATTTATGATACAAGTCCATCTAAATGACATAAGAATTTATCAATGAGATGATTATGTGTAGAAATAGTATATCCACATCAAAGGTTTGTGGAAACTACAACATAGGGATTCCACACATAATATTGGCATAATAAAATCAAGAATTAGAGGTTTAACCCAAATAATTGAAAGTGGGTTAAGAAGTTCCCTTACAGAAATTCGACAGCCCAACGGCGTCACTTAAAAACTTATAAAATGAGTTGATGAGAGATTAAAAGGGTATCTCATCACTTGGACTTAAACATTACATTAATAAGGATATATAAGAACATATCCCAAAATAATAGTATGTCAATTAAAAGACATAACACAATAAGTCCTTTAAAAAGAGGAGGGTGAAGGGTTCCCTTACCGACTTGGGTAACTTTCGAAACATACACCCCATTGAAGAGGGGTCATACAATGAATATGTAAGTACCCATAAATGAAATTATATTACACAAAGAGTATAATAATGGGCAGTACATACACCACTCAAATGAAATTGTGGAAAATGTAGCATAAATCTCACGGGAATAAAAGTGGGATGAAAAAATCCCTTACGAAAACTCGGCAGCCTACCGGCGCCACTTAAAACTTCCAAAAATGGATTAATGAGATAAAATAGGGTATCTCATCACATTACAATAAAATTTACATAAAGAGGAATATAAACGAGCATACCCCATCATAACAAAGAGGAGCTTAAAAGAAGTGACATAAAGGAGAGTACGTAAAGAAAAAGAGTGAGGTTAGATCTCTTACGAAAATTCGGTAGCCTAACGGCGCCACTCAAAACTTCCAAAATGGATAGATGAGAGAGAATAGGGTATCTCATCATATGAACATAAAAATTACAGTAATATTAATATAAAATAACATCCCAATAATAAGAAATATGAGCTTAGAAGGAATGATATAATAGAGTGTACTTAAAAAGAAAGAGAGGAGTAGGATCCCTTACCTCGGGTCCGACTTGACTCGGTCGTTCTTTAACATCCTGAATAATAAACTTGAGTTAATTTCTATTTGCATAAGAACCATCTTCAAGTTAATTATTCCTGTTATATCACTTATTTACATTTTATAAACATTATGTAATAATTTAAGTTAATAATGTTTGTTTTGTCGATATTTGGTTCTTAAGTCGAAAGTGAACTTCTTACAATTACATGTTGTTCGTGTGGTCAATGGTTCATTATATACAGAATGATATTCATGATTTGGATATCATATATATCATATATATCCAGCATATACATGTATTTATAATATTACATAATCATTTAGAGGTAAGAAATGAAATGCACCGTTCATGGAGATGGTAAGTCGTACGTACGCATGAACGCTACTTTCATTTCTTTGTCATATTAATGGAATTAAAACTAAATGAGAGGTATGTATATTTTAATTCCAGAATTATACTCATAATTTAGATGTATCATTCATCATATATATCTATTATATACATGTACTTATAATAGTACATTACATTTGGGGATAAGAAATGAAATGCGCCGTTCATGGAGACGGTAAGCCATACGTACGCATGAATGCTAATTTAATTTCTATAACATACTTTAATGGAAAGAAATAATAATGATATATAGGTATATTATAATTCCAGTATAACATCATATAAAATAACTTTAAATCCGTCCTTTATACGTCCCACATATGGCATTAACGAATCAAATCACTTTGAGGGGGCGGTAGTCCGCACTTCCTAAAATGAAATTCTCGTGTTTACCCATAATGGAAGCCATTAAGTTATTCTCAAAATGAATAATACATAAGCTTAAGTAAAACATAAACATATTATATATAATATATAAATATATTTACATCTTATTGTCCACCTTTGAAGGTGTTATATGAGTGTGGAACAATCATCGTTTCGTGAGGCAGAAATTCGCCATCCACGAAAACAGTATGTTCTTTATCCATTAGATGTAGGTGTGTGTAAGTGTAGCTCTAATACTTCTTATAACAATATCCTATTATATTTAAGATACTTTATTTTTTGCAAAATAAATGAATAAAAAGATTTTAGGGGGTTGTAGAGGCAAAATAAAACAAAAGGACTCAAGTGAAGACATTACCTTAAAATCGGGTAACTCCCTTTGGTTTGAGCTAAAAGGATTCCGTGGGAAGACTTCTGCCCAAAGTGAGGCCTCAAAAAGTTAGACAGGGATGTTGAGAGACAAAATGGGCAGAATTTGGCCGATCCAAAGGCTTTGGTAGTGTGGGTAAGGAGGTAGAGTTGGGGGCCTTTATAAGAGGAGAGGAAGGGCACTCTTGTAAAGTTACAAATGATACTTTATTTTCATAAGATTTTCGTATTTTAAAGGTCCCACATTGATTTATTTAGAGTATAAGGTGATAAGGGTTCTAAATCCACTCATCCAATAGGTTTTGGACATGTTCAGGGCTTATATATTACATTATCTTTTCATTTTATTTAAATCGATAAATAATGAGGTCATCGCTGCATCATCATGATGTCATAACTAATATAATTTATTTAATGTCAAAAAATTATAAAAAAATACTATGGTGTAGGAAATAGTTTTAGCTTTCCAATGACTATTTATAGTGAAAAATATGACTTTTATATCCCAATGTAAAAATTGTTTTATTAAAATATCTCATGTGTGTGTCATTTTTACTTTAACATTAAATAAAAAGGTATTTATGTCATTTTCCAACCAATGTGGCTCCATGGGGTCCCCAAGTTGACCCATGGATTGTCTTGGTCGGCCATGACACATCCCATGAGGGTAGGACATGTGTCTAGGTCATTTCATTTTATTAAAACATTATTCTTACCTTAAACTACACTAATTACCTCTAACCGCGATTAAAAACTTAATAAGTTACTATTCACCAAAAAATTATTTTAATCCTATTGAACCAAATTTTACATCTTAATGACAGCCATGTATGTCGGATTTTTTAAATTCAACACACAATGATGGAAAGATTTCATTTAAACGGAAAATCAGTTTTTATAAGTACCACTTAGTGGTTTCACTATTCATCAAAAATTGATGTTTTTCAGAAAAATATGAAAACATAACCCTAAGATATATTTGATATTCAGAATTCAAAAATGATTTCTATTTTACAAAATTCAAACCATATAAGTTGCATTAATTAATTTAATAATTAATTCCCGCTGTCAAAACAAATAGCGTGTTTTTATGAAACAAAATGTATCAAAAGATTGACGCTAGATTAAGTCCGATTTCAAAGTGAAATTAATTCCAATGAAAACTATTGGATTAAATGGTAAAAATATATTCTAATTTAACTTTAAAACCAAATAAAAACATAATCTAATAATATAAATAAATTATATTAAAAAGTGGTTTTGAATTAAAATACAACATTTTTCACTATTCATTAAAAATTGAACTTCATCAGAAAAATACCAAAAATTTACACAAAGTAAATTTTGATGACCCGATTCTAAAGAAAAATTTTATTTTGTCAAATATAACACATAAAATTGTCAAAAAGTGGATTTAATATAGGTTCCCCGTCAAAAGGTGGTTAATCGACCTTTTAAAGAATATTAGAATGTTTACGCTTAAAATTGGATTCATTTGCATTTTTAATCCTCTAACATTTATTGTAAAAAGTAAGAATATTTGACAAACATATATAATCATTTTTTAGTTAGTTCTGTTCATTCTCTTAATTTCAACGGCTAGGCGTTAACTTCCATTTAAAATAATATTATTTAATTATTAGAGTGCAACGTAAGATTTCAAAGGAACTTGTTGTTGTGTATTGGGTAAGCCATCGAGCATAGCGTTCCCTTTAAAGAAATATTAATATTTTTTCACAAATATGGATAAATATAAAAATTTCATATTCTTTATTTACCTGGGGTGTTACATCCTTCCCCCCTTTTGGGAATTGTGTCCTCGCAATTTTAAAATTGGGCTTGCAAACATCCTTGAAAGTCCCACATCGGAACAAGAGTCAGTAAAACAATCACTTTAAAAGAATGGGAGAGAAGTACAAATGTCACCCGAGTTAACCCATACTAGGATTCCACGTATGAAAATATGGATATGGATGAGAAAACAAAGGGTCTTGTTCTAATGGAGAGTGATAGTAAACATGTCTAGGAGAAAGTTAACCACAAGAAAATCACAAACATGTGATGGGTTAAACGGTATTCGATTCCCCAATAGGAAAAGTTAACAGAAAAAATTTTTGTTTTAAGTTACTCTTCATTGAGGAATTTATTTTTTGAGCTTAACTAAATCATAATGAAACATAATTACTTGTCACGTAGACTTTCAACTTTTACTAGATTCCTTAATCAAACTCATATTTTCTCCAAAAGATGCATTTTTAGGAAGACTTGTTCGCATTAAGAGTACTATAATCAACTTCCTGAGAATCACCTAATCCACAAAAGAGAACTATATACTTTCCATGTATTTAGACCTTAACCAAAACCAAAACCAAAACCAAAAATGTTAGTACAAGATCAGATAATCCAAAAAAGTATAACCCTTTATAAAAAGAAAATCTATTCTTAATCTCCAAAATTTGTCCAACAAAACCCAAAGTTCAATGAGGACCATTCGATAAACAATTGGTCCATAAAATTACTCAAAGTAAACCAAACTAAGATTGAAACCCAAATATTTGAAGGATTTAGTCACATAGCCTTCCAAGTTAAATCGTAACATTTATCTCCAAACAACATCAATTGCTCTTAAAGTCTCCTAATTAAAAGTAGTTAACCTAATCACATATCCTCCATGACAGGTTAATAAATTTCCATAGATAACCCAAAATAAACATACTCTTGATTCCTAAAATCATCTAACTAAAAAGAATCAGTCAAACTAACCGGGGACTTCAAGTAGTCCAGTGGTAGGCGATTAATACCAGTCGCACTTTGGTTGTGGGTTTGATTACCACAGCTTTGTCCGACGCGACGGGTTGTCACACGGTCTGCGTGTTGTCCTTTTTCCAAAACTACATAATTCTTAAAACATTCCCCAAAACGAGATAAAATCTTCAAAAATAATAATAACATATTTTAACCTCAAGTTTATCTCATGCCTTTCATTTTCCATAATAACATATAATTACCCATAATTACCTCAAAAGTAAGGATCATATAAACTCTAATGGTTACCTTTATAATTATTACTTGAACTTACACATCGATTTTTCATCTTGTACATGATGCATTACAGATCATACCAAGGTTCAAGTAGTTGATCATGACTCCTTGATAGTTGGTTTAGAACAACCATGAGTTTTCTCATTGAATCCCCCATTTTATCTAGTATCTTAATCAGAGAACCACCACAGTTTCCTTCAAACCTCTTGTCTCTTTGGTGCCTGCTAGATCCATCCATTCACTAAAAATAGAAAAGTCAGTGTGATTATATCAACAAAACCATCATGTACTAATGAGGAAGGTAAAAACTAAGATATACTTACTCATTCACTTTATCTAAAACCAGGACTCTTTCTGAAATCCTAACAATTATGGTAATGTCACTTATGCTTAGAGGATACCCTAACCTCTATAGTTATCTAAATCGACCTCTGATACCAACTATAAGGCCCCAGCCTTAAACCTTACTTAATTATTTAATTAAATGAATATTTCTCGTTGAGGATCTTTTCAGGTTTATAGTTTTAGAGAATTAGGTCAAAACTATTACATCTCAAAAGATTATATAGTAGTCACTTCTACTAAGTTTCCATAACATAAAAAATATAAAAAGAAACATGTCTAGTTCCATGTTTTAGATAGCATGTCTTTCCTTGATCCCATCCTTGACCAAATTCATCTTTAAGTCCTGTAGAAAACATTTCAAAAACATGGGATGAGCATAAAAAGCCCAGTAAAGGATACACAAAGAAGGAAAACTGTTAGTTTTTCCAAAACAACAAGTAAACCATGAGTACTTTACCAAAGTAATACTTTTCACCTTTATGAAGTAGTAAAAACTCTTCACTGAATAAAATATCATTACTTACCCTTTTGTAACCAAAATATTACCGTAAAACCCATATAAAGAACACATAACGTAAAAAGGTAACTTGGGACATAAACATACTTAAATGGAATAACCATACGGTCGACTTCCACTCATACTTAATGGAATATCCATACGGCCGACTTCAATACCCAATTCATTGGAGGTTATAATGTAACCACCCATGCTGGTATTCACGGCACCACCCGTCATATGGTTCATCACGTAACCACCCGTCAAATGTCCAAGTACCATTATAAAATCATAAGACATAAATCAAACATAATGGAAAGAAAACATTTCCACACTTTGATCACAATATATCACTCAAATATATTGACATAACAAATCCATTATATAAACCATTTTCAATACTAAAATACATAAAAGAGTATATGGTATTTATTTCATTTAAAAAAACATTACGGCTTGTTGAGGAAGCCAAAGACCAAATAATTCTCGCGGCGGCGGAAAAGGTCGTTGTCACCGCGTACGTTAAAAGAAACATTATTTTTTGTCTTTTTGTAAAACGTTTTATAGTAAAATATTCCTTTTGTATAAAAGTAAAAGTCAAAGGGGTTTATACACCGTATAAAAGAAAGTTTTGTATAAAACGAAATATGCCTCAATGAAAGGAGATTGAGACGAAATCCCTTGCAAAGTCGGTATCCTTAGATTAAGGATAAATCAATTATATGATTATGTGTGACAAATAAGAATACACAAAATATAAGTGGATATTAAGTGTAAAACAATCAGAGGTCATTCACACATAATAATGGAAAAACAAAACCAATTACATAGATATTTAACTCAATGAAATGAGATTGAGTTATGATTTCCGATACAAGTCCGTTTAAATGACATAAGAATTTATCAATGAGATGATTATGTGTAGAAATAGTATATCCACACCAAAGGATTTTGGAAACTATAACATAGATATTCCAAACATAATCTTGGAATAATAAAATCAAGAATTATATGTTTAACCCAAAGAATTTAAAGTGGGTTAAGAAGTTCCCTTACATAAATTTGACAGCCTAACGGCGTCACTTCAAAACTTATAAAATGAGTTGATGAGAGATAAAAAGGGTGTCTCATCACTTGGACATAAACTTTACATTAATAAAGATATAGAAGAACATATCCCAACATAATAGTATGCGAATTAAAAGACATAACAAAATAAGTCCTCTAAAAAGAGGAGGGTGAAAGGTTCCCTTACCGACTTTGGTAACTTTCGAAACGTACACCCCATTGAAGATGGGTCATACAATGAATATGTAAGTACCCATAAATGAAATTATATTACACAAAGAGTATAATAATGAGCAGTACATACACCAATCAAAGGAAATTGTGGCAAATGTACCATAAATCTCACGGGAATAAAAGTGAGATGAAAAAATCCCTTACGAAAACTCGATAGCCTAACAGCACCACTTAAAACGTCCAAAAATGGATTGATGAGATCAAATAGGGTATCTCATCAAATTACAATAAAATTTACAGCAAGAGGAATATAAACGAACATCCCCCATCATAACAAAGAGGAGCTTAAAAGAAGTGACATAAAGGAGAGTACTTAAAGAGAAAGAGAGAGGTTAGATCTCTTACGAAAATTTGGCAGCCTAACGGCGCCACTCAAAACTTCCAAAATGGATTGATGAGAGAGAATAGGGTCTCTCATCATATGAACATAAAAATTACAGTAAGATTAATACAAAATAACATCCCAATCACAAGAAAGATGATCTTATAATAAATGACATAAAAGAGTGTACTTAAAAAGAAAGAGAGGAGTAGGATCCCTTACCTCGGGTCAGACTTGACTCGATCGTTCTTTAACATCCTGAATAATAAACTTGAGTTAATTTCTATTTTCTGAAGAACTGTTTTAAAATTCATTATTCCTTTTATATCACTTAATTACATTTTATAAACATTATGTAATCATTTATGTTAATAATGTTTGTTTTGTCGATATTTGGTTCTTAAGTCGAAAGTGAACTTCTTACAATTACATGTTGTTCTTGTGGTCAATGGTTCATTATATCCAGAATAATATTCATGATTTGGATATAATATATATCCAGCATATACATGTATTTATAATATTATATAATCATTTAGAGGTAAGAAAATGAAATTCACCGTTCATGGAGACGGTAAGCCATACGTACGCATGAACGCTACTTTCATTTCGTGTCATATTAATGGAATTAAAACTAAATGAGAGGTATGTATATTTTAATTCCAGAATTATATTCATCATTTAGATGTATCATTCATCATATATATATCCATTATATATATGTATTTATAATAGTACATTACATTTGGGGATAAGAAATGAAATGCACCGTTCATGGAGACGGTAAGTCGTACGTATGCATGAACGCTACTTTCATTTCTATATAATACTTTAATGGAAAGAAATAATAATGATATATAGCTATATTATAATTCCAGTATAACATCATATATAATATCTTTAAATCCATCCTTTATACGTCCCACATATGACATTAACGAATCAAATCACTTTGAGGGGGTGGTAGTCCGCACTTCCTAAAATGAAATTATCGTGTTTACCCATAATGGAAGCCGTAAAGGTATGCTCAAAATTAATAATACAGAAGATTAAGGAAAACATAAACATATTATATATCATATATAAATATAGTGACATCTTAATGGCCACTTTTTAAGGTGTTATATGAGTGTTGAACAATCATCATTTTGTGAGGCAGAAATTCGCCATCCACGGAAACAGTATGTTCTTTAACCATTAGATTTAGGTGTGTGTAATTGTAGCTCGAATAATTCTTATAACAACATCATAGTATATCTAAGATACTTTATTTGTTACAAAATAAATGAATAAAAAGAGTTTAGGTGGTTGGAGAGGAAAAATAATACAAAAGGACTCAAGTGAATACATTACCTTAAAATAGGGCAACTCCCTTTGGTTTGAGCTAAAAGGCTTCCTTGGGAAGACTTCTGCCCAAAGTGAGGCCTCAAGGAGTTATAGAAGAATGTGGAGAGATAAAATGGGCAGGGGTTGGCCGAGCCAAAGGCTTTGGGAGTGTGGGTAAGGAGGTAGAGGTGGGGGCCTTTTATAAGAGGAGAGGAGGGGCACTCTTGTAAAGTTACAAAATGTTACTTTATTTTCAAAAGAGATTCGTATTTTAAAGGTCCCACGTTGATTTATTTCGAGGATAAGGTGATAAGGGTTAGAAATACACTCATCCAATAGGTTTTGGACATGTTTAGGTCTTATATATTATATTATCTTGCCATTTTATTTAAATCGTTAAATAATGAGGTCATCGCTGCATCATCATGATGTCAGGAATAATTTAATTTTTTTAATGTGTAAAAATTGAAAAAAAAATATGGTGTTGGAAATACTTTTAGCTTTCCAATTACTATTGATAGTGAAAAATATGACTTTTATAACCCCATTTAAAAATTGTTTTAGTAAAACATTTCATGTGTGTGTCATTTTTAATTTAACATTAAATAAAAAGGTATTTATGTCATTTTCCAACCAAAGTGGCTCCATGGGGTCCCCATGTTTACCCAGGGATTTTCTTGGTCGTCCATGACACATAAAATGAGGGTAGGACATGTGTCTAAGTCATTTCATTTTAATAAAACATTATTCTTACCTTAAACTACACTAATTACCTCTAATCGTGATTAAAAACTTAATAAGTTACTATTCACCAAAAAATTATTTTAATCCCATTGAACCACATTTTACTTCTTAATGACAACCATGTATGTCGTATTTTTGAAATTCAACACACAATGATGGCAAAATTTCATTTAAACGGAAAATCAGTTTTTATAAGTACCACTTAGTGGTTTCACTATTCATCAAAAATTGAAGTTTTTCAGAAAAATACCAAAACATCACCCTATGCTATATTTGATATTCCGAATTCAAAAATGATGTCTATTTTAAAAAATTCAAAACATATAATTTGCATTAATTAATTAAATGACTAATTCCCGCTGTCAAAACAAATAGCGTGTTTTTATGAAACAAAATGTATCAAAAGATTGACGCTAGTTTAAGTCTGATTTCAAAGTGAAATTAATTCCAACGAATACTATTGGATTAAACAGTAAAAATATATTCTAATTTCACTTTAAAACCAATTAAAAAGATAATATAATAATATAAATAAATTATTTTAAAAAGAGGTTTTGAATTAAAATACAACATTTTTCACTATTCATTAAAAATTGAACTTCATCGGAAAAATACAAAAAAATTACACAAAGTAAATTTTGATGTCCCGAATCTAAAGAAGAATTTTATTTTGTCAAATATAACACATAAAATGGTCAAAAGTGGATTTAAAATAGGTTCTCCATTAAAAGGCGGTTAATCGACCTTTTAAAGAATATTAGAATGTTTACGCTTATAATTGGATTCATTCGCATTTTTAATCCTCTAAAATTTATTGTAAAAATTAAAAATATTTGAAAAACATATATAATCATTTATTAGTTAGGTCTGTTCATTCTCGCTATTACAACGGCTAGGCGTTAACTACCATTTGAAATAATATTATTTTATTATTTGAGTGCAACGTAAGATTTCAAAGGAACTCGTTGTTGTGTATTGGGTACGCCATCGAGCATAGCGTTCCCTTTAAAGTTATATTAATATTTTTTTCACAAATATGGATAAATATAAAAATTTCATATTCTTTATTTACCTAGGGTGTTACAGTTATAGTGAACTAGAGACGTGTTGTATCATTACAAAATAAAACATAGTATTAATTGGATCTTTGAATTTTCCATTTTCATAACATAAATGAAATATTATTGGTGATTTCTAGGTGACAAGTCTATGACAGTTGGATACCAATGATGATTCTACATTTTTATATTTTTTTATTAAGTTACATGATCCTTTACATAAGGGGAAATATGAGTGATACATTCCCATGTTTCAACATATGTGAATAGATTATGGTTGGTATGATAGTATGTTGGAAAATTAGTGACAGATCTATGTTGTTCGTAGGGAACTATTTTCATTTCAGTATTAATCTAATTTAATAAGTTTGTTTACCAGATATTAGAATATGATTAATTTTCCATTAGTTTTTTATTGATATGTACATCCCTCAAAGATAATCATTCAATTCTTGATGAATTGTTATGCTTTAGAAGTATCTCTCTTTGGAATTTTTATTGTTACCATGATAGTGGTATTTATTTTGGTTGGATTTAATTTTTCAAATGATAATCATTTTATATGTATCCATTATACTATTAAGGAAATTCAATACCCATTATATTAAATATTATAGTATTTAGTGCTTCTAAAACTATGTTTTTGGAAAATTTAGTTGATCATATATATAATTTTAAAAGGATAAATTTTTTTAGCATGATGCATTAAGGTGAAGAATAGTGTTGGCCATTTCTTCTCATCATAGTCTTAGAATGTTATAGATTTTGATTTGGGTTTTGTGTCTCAACTAATTTTCACAAATTTCATTAATGGGATTTATTTATGACACAAAATGAATAATGGGTGTATTTTTTTTGTTTCTATCAACATTCAAGGTGGATACATCATAGAGTATTGTATATGGCATGATGTGGTTTATTATTTTTTTTATCATGTCAATAAACAATATAGAATATAGGATAATGATGAATATTTTAATTTAACTTCCCCATAATATGTATCTATAGTTTTTTATGCTATAGTATTATTATATTAATTTTTTAATCTTAATTAGATAATGGAAAATATTAAGGTGTTCAGTTCTCTTGGTTTCTTTTATAATTATCTCCATATATTTCACTAAATATTGTATTAAAAATTTGGCAGGCTATAGTGGAGTCACTATACATTATCTGATAGGTAACACGTGCGACCTATGTGATATTTGAGAGGTATTTTTATCCCATTTTTATTGGATATGATCCAAGGATTCATTGACTAATTTTTTCATATGTAAGGTGATTATTGTGTATAAAGTAATTTTTTTCCCCTTATTCCATCATGTACAAATGTTTTGGGTGATGTGATATTTATAGATCGTGATAATAGAGTGATTTTATGATGATGTTAATTGTGATTTATGATTCTAATGAATCCCATGGTGTATTGTTGATCATTGAATAGTCATCTATTTCGGTTCTCTTAGTCTCCAGATTTTGAATCTATAGTTTTGGTAAATATATAATAAATCAACCTTCTATATAATTAAATTATAATACATAAACTATTTTTTCAAATTGGGAACGAAATACCTGTTTTTAAGATAAAATCAATTATCTTGGACAATGACGATTAAAATAAGTAATTATTATTCTTATGGTTATCTATCTATGTTTTTTCAATGGTGAAGGTTGTTCAATAATTTTGTGCAAATTAATATGTTTTCTTTATCCTTTTGTATTTCATATCTCATTAACATTTAATTCTCATATAATAAATTTCATAGATAGGTAAATTCAATATTAAACGTGTTATGAGGGAAATTTATTTAAAATAGAATCATGTTGAGTATACAAAATGTATAGTCATTGATTTTTATTTTTTTAGTGAATTTCTTTCTTATTATTTTTTTAAATATTATGGGGTAATCCTTATGCTTGGTTAAAAATTACATAGTTGGATAAATTATTGGGTATCATTTAGTACAACATACTCCATAAGTGGACTAGATGGTATAGATTTAGATGGTGGTTTTCTAGTGGGTACACAAGAAGACGCCATCAGTGGAGAAAATATTTTTTAAATGGGTGGATCATAAAATGTGTCCCATAATGCCCTTCCATATAAGAAAAATGTGAAGAAATATATATTTTCAGTGGTTTTTTAGTAATTGATATGGGGTTCATCCTATAGTGATCCTATAAAAAAAGATAATTTTTAATAATGGAGGAATAGATTAATATATGATTGAATTTCTTATGGGGATGAAAATTAAATGATAAAATGTCAATGAATGTTAGAATTAGTAGGAAATGGAATATAATTAATTATTTAACTACATGAATTAATTATTTTATTTTTCTTTAAAATGATAAATTTATATATTTTATAATATATTATGAAAATGAGAAGGTATAATTGTTTTTTTATATTCCTATTGTGTTTGAAAATTGGGTCTGGCATAGAGACATGTTTAAAACAAATTGTGAAACTTAGGGGTGATTGTTTTATGATTCCATGTGTTTCAATATATCTTTTCATTTTTAATAATTAGTACGGCCTCTATTGTGTCTTATATAAGTTATGAACAATTATTCTGATTTCTATAAGTAATCTACTAACATAATATAACCCAACTGGAAATAAATATATTTTTAGGGTTATTTTTTTTCCAATTACATAATGGTTTTTTGGGGGATGGGGGTCAAAATTTATAGAGAATCATGACTTTAATAAATATGTATTAAATCATCATAGGTGAATACCAAAGATATGTTAAAAATAAATTCTTGATGACCTAAAATATTTAGTTCCATGGGATTATAAAGAAAATATATCCTATTTTTTAAATGATCATTTCTATCTCTAAAAATGATCTTCAAATATATTAACATTCATATAAAAAACAACATTAAAACATTATTAATAAAATGGGTAAAGGAAAAATATAAATGGATGAGCTCATATTCTGATTAAGGGTTAACATAATATATATCAATCGATGGTTCCATGATAATGTTTGTCATTCTCATTAAATGAGTGAAAATTATAGTGAATATGAAGTGATGTAATATAAGATGAATTTTTAAAGTGATATTATCTTCCAAGTCATTTCCATTACTGAAAATTAACTTATTAAACAATAAAGATGACTAATTACATAAAATATCATTTATTGCATGAGGATGCTGAATTAATGGTGGATATTCAACAATAGAATACCATGAATTAATATTTTAATGATTAATGCATTACGGTATAAATATTGAGTAAGGATTTTAATTAAATATTATTCATAGATTATTTCATATAATTTTAGTTTCCATTTATATAAAATTTTTGTCCAATCATATGAGCCACATGATCCAATTCAACCCCACACATGCTATACAAAGACATAGAATACATGGGGGTGTCAACCCACACATCCCAGATGCGAAAACACATGTGGGATTATGTATATTCCCATATGAATTCTTACCAATATAAGGAAAATGGGATTTTTGGTGGTGTCACCATGTTGGAATGGAACGTAGGAGAAAAGAGTTATAAGGGTTGGTGAAAACGGTGGGTTGAGAGTGGAAATAAGTACTCCTCTCTGTAGAGATGATGGAGAACCAAGATTAATAACAAAGTGAAAGAATGAAGGTTGATTCAATGTGTGATATGTAGAGTAATTTAAATATTCCTCCACCATTAAATTGATAAAAAAATTATGGGATAGATGATGTGACTAATATTATTTTTCTAATCATCCTCTGTAATCGTCATTATCATCTTGAAATTGAGGGTGTTTTCAATGTCATACATCCTACATGATCAATACATGATTATCATGGAGTCAATACATTTCAATATTTAATCTTGTGATCAACGAATATTCAATGAACCTTGATCTAGGTGAAATCCTTGCATGAATGACATTCCATATTCATTATCATTTTATCTTGAATAGAATGATATTAGGAATAGTGATAAAGTAAAACCTTTGGATGATGTAATTAATAGCTATTCAATAATTGGTAGGAAAAAATTATCATTCATGTAGTTCTTCATACTATTTAGGAAAATAAAGTGAACATTGTGATAGGGGAAACCAAGTGTATAAAAAAATTACTATGTAAAGGAATTATTCCAGATTCATATAGTGTTTGAGTCACATCAATTAAGAAAGATCATGAAGAATGTGTTTGAAAAAATTTAGTGTGATTACCTAGAACTAAAATTATTTTTAATGTGACACATGCATGTAAGGTGTTCCATGAAGGCAGTTTCCATGTGATGGAGAAGGAAGGCCAAACACTATTGGGTATTATTTTTATGTGCACGAACACCAATGCATATTAACTAGGTGATCCATGGGTGTTTTCATACCCAATTGATAAAGAGGTGAATACCCATATCCTTAGGGTATTCAGAAATATTAAGCCTCACTACCTTTTAGGATTCAGTAAATGTATATTTGAAATTTCAAATTATACCCCACCCATTCTAGTGTTTAAAATTTCGTAAATATTATACCCCCAAAATATAGGGTATTAAAAATGAGAAATATAATTCATTAAAGACATATCTTAATCATATTTTAAATGTGGAAAATTATAATTTTGATTCTTAAAATATTTAGATTAGTATTTCAATGATTTTCTTTAAATCAGGTAACTATTGAGATGAAATTCCAAATTTTTTTATAGATATGTGTTTTAATTTGAGGATAAATAACATAGTATTCCATTATAATTTGAAGATAATAATACATTCGTTCATCAATGATATAAAGATATTTATGTTGGGATTAATTTGATGTAGAATCCTATGGTGTGCATGATAATTCAATGATTGTGGAGAATTCATATTGCACCCAATATTGGAGGTGTATTGAGACCATAATTGTTGATCTATTTGTGGGATTAGATGAGCATATATGATCCTAAATATTAATGTTGGAATAATAATAGATAGAAGAATTATATTCAAAACTATTTCACTAAATAAAACAGTTAATTAATGTTGATCAAACCAATTTGAGAAATATCATCAACCTATAATGGTTCATCATGTGTATATAGGCTAGTCTGATCAACTAATCTTGTTGAATAATATCAATAGATTATTGTGTAGTTGATCTATACCAACTAGAATGATCCTATGAATGGGTGTATGACCAATTATTGGAGATGATTGATGTGAATAATATAGTTTGGGGGTTTTACCAACTAAATAAGAAGAGTGGGATATCATAAGGGGATTACTAAAAAACTAGAGGATAATTTACTAGGACATATAAATGGGAGTTTTCTATACCATTTGGATCATTAATATAAGATTATAGTGGAGAATCCATGTTTGGGGTGTATAAAAAACATGGTAAATGATATGATGAGATCAGATGAAAGTGAGAAATTATCCCTCAACGTGATGTGTTTTGAGATAGAGTGAGACTGATGAAACTGGAATCACCCAAATCTATAACATCCCATGTTTCTAAATGAAAATATTGATTCAATCATTTTTACATTAATGATCATAATTCCATAATATGTAAAATATCATTCAATTATATAATATAAAATTCCTATAACATTAGGGTATCCCCTATCCCCAAAAAAATTATTTGTACAAATATTATTCCATGTACTAGTACATTTTTACATCCTACCCTAGGAATGTATGGATGGTAAAAAATGATTCTCACAAAACATCAATGGTGCATGAGAAAATATTCATGAATAATTTTTCCTTAATAGATGTCCAAATTAGTTTATGTTGTTCCCAGTAGAGTCATAGTTCCCAATCAATGAAACCTAGATAGACTACACCATAATAGTAGTTAATAAGGATCAATGACTATTATTATAATTTTTAATCATTTGGGAAAAATTCAATTGAATAGATTCATAACATGTTGAATAATGAAAATAAAATAAGATATATATGTATATTCCTCAAAGATGATTAAATTTTATTCCCTTCAGTAGATAAATAAAATACATAAAAAATGAATGCTTATACAGTGAAATGATTTAAATAAGTAGATATTTTTTGTGATAATATTTCACCATAAGTGGTCATTATTATAATTATTTCCATTATTTTACAATAATTCACAAATTATCTAATTATTTGAATAGAATGAAATGAAAGTGATGAATATATTAAAATAAAGATACAAATAATTATTAAAATATAATCAAAAGAATAATATAGTTAAATAATTATCCAAAAAGATTTATATTGTGACCATAATTTCATCCAAAATTCCAAAAATAGATATAAAGGGTTGAATGTGGTTTTTAGTCGATCTAATAACAACAATAAAACATCAGAGAAATTCATGATAATGATTTATGGTAATATTCCCAATACAATGAAATACATTAGGATTCAACATAAAAACGGTAATTGTACTTATAAATACTATATAAAATTTATTATCATCAAAACAAGAGAATTTCCATGGTTGAGAGGCAATTGTCTTCTAGAATGTTTCAGATTATGATAAAATATGATCCATACTTATTCTCCATTATTTGATGTATTATAATAAATATATATTAAAGAATAGGATAGGTATTTTCACCATGATGTTCATCAATTTCCATGATGATTAATTTGTGTACATCCCTTGAGGGGGAGATTTTATAGTAATTAAGGGTTTTGAAAAAAAATGATAATAATTATTATTTAAAATCCTTTTAATGAGAATAGATAATTTATGACAATGATTTCACTTTCATGTTAATTTATGAAAAAAAAAATTACAACCTTGGTTCTATCTCCCATGTTTTATACATCGGGGTTTCCTATGTATATATAGAGTTGATTAAGTAATGACATATTTCTAAAATAACCATCTGAGATCATCACCTTTTAAATGTGATCAATAAATTTTCATATACGATATAGGACAACATTTTTAAAAAAATATTAAATGAGAACACCCAAAATATAATTTTTATTTCATCATCAATTAGGGGGAGAATAAATAACGTTTTAACATATTTAGTTTTATAATGTGAGATAATTTTTACATAAAAAATAGATAAAAGGGAGTTTATGAAAAATAAAATTCACATGTAGTCAATGAGTCAATATGTGGGTAATGATAATGTGATTTTAAATTTATGATTGATTATGGGATTAAATTTTCGAAAAAAAAGTGTTAGTTTTAACATGTTTTATACAAAAAATTGTATTAGAATTATTACATTAAAATATCATTTACTTCCTGAGGATGTTAAATTGATGATGACCATGAAAAATTTGAATTCCAGCATGATTATATTTATATTATATTAATGAGGTAATTATTATTATG
Organism: Viscum album; assembly: GCA_963277665.1. Classification (NCBI taxonomy): domain Eukaryota; kingdom Viridiplantae; phylum Streptophyta; class Magnoliopsida; order Santalales; family Viscaceae; genus Viscum; species Viscum album. The sequence continues at coordinate 83,736,734 of OY728151.1, read as the reverse complement.
GAATTAATAGAATTCCATATTAGTCATAGATTATTTATAATAATTTTAGTATTCCTCGAATAAAAAATACGATGCCTAACATATGAGACATTTTGAATAACTCAACCCCACACATGTGGGATGAGGTCATCAACCATGTAGGGTAAACGTCATATGCATCATATATAGGAGAGTAGGGGTGGATACATATATGTGTACTGAATGACATCATACCCACAGGAAGAGAATTAATGTAGTGGAAATTACTCTTTGTTAGGGAGGCCAGGTGGAGAAGAGAGTTTGATGGTTCAGTGCTAGTGGCGGTTCGAGAGACGACTGTAGTAATCTTCTCTATAGGGACGATGTAACATAAAAATTAATAAGGAGGTGTAATTCCACATGGATCGATGATGTAGGATGTATATAGTCTATTAATAATTCATCTATCATTAAAAAAATATATATAACATGGGCCACATGATTTGGTTGATCTATGTGGTCTGATCAACCTGACCTATCACTTTCATGCTCCCATGTTTGACAGTGTTTGAAATGCATTTAATCATCTATTTTCAAGAAAATGGGATCATCAAATAAATAAATTTCAAAATTTAATTCTATTTCAATGGATTACTTCATTTTCTTTTAATCCATGTTATATTCTAAAATGTGTTACAATCAGTCTTTATCCCCTCATACTCTTTAATATAATAATCTCAACCAGCCTTATGGAGCAGATCCTTCATAAAATTTAGATTATCGATATTAAAGTACATATATGATATAAAATGTTAATTCAAGAATCATTAATTTGTATTAATAAAAATCAAGTGAATCATGTGATTATCTAATCAATAGAAATTATTTTGTGAATATACATCCTAGAGGATTTATGCCTGATTCTTTGAGAGTTTCTATTTCGTGACTGGATATTGTGTGTAATAGAAAAGTTTAAGGGGTTTTAATATGCATGCCTAAAAATGGGGGAAGACTAGGGTGTTTTCCTATCTTAATGAATAATAAATGAGTACCAATATATTTCAGGTATTCATAATCTAGAAACTTCATAGTTTCCTTGAATCATAGAAATTAATATTTGAAATGATCTCTAATAACCAGCATATAAGGTAATTCAATTATAATAAATATAATACTAACAAAATATGGAATAATAGAAATTAGTAATATATTACCTGAGAGATTTTGGGTATTCATATTTCAAATGAAGAAAATTAAACGTGTTATTTATAACACGTTTAAATGTTTATCTAAATAGGGTATTATAAATATGGAAATTATTTAGGCACTATGAAAAATATTTATATACAAATTTGTGTATATAGTTTATGAGAAATAGCACAATATTAAAAAATACATTGTAAATATTGATACATTTAACGTGATAAGGTTACTATAGAAAAAATTATTTCCATGAAAAAGAGTCATGTCATCCTAAGAAACAAATGAATGTTGAAATTATAGATTGAAAAACCTCTATGAAGATTCTTGATACTATTGTTGCTTTATTTTTTGAGGGAGTAAATGATTATGTGGTATACTGTAAATTGAGGAAAAGATATAATCAAAAATAAAAATCCAATCAATAACTATTTCACTAATTTAACTAATAACCAATAGGTGACAATACCTATTTGTTAAAGATCATGAAATAGAAAAATACCTTTAATGTAATGATTATCAATAAATATTACAGCATAACAGAAATTTATAATCCAATAGTGGATCTAGACATTAGAGAAAGAGCTAGTGACTGGAGGTATAATTAATAGTTGAAGAAGAATGAGGAGAAGATGGAGTATTTGGGTAATAATAAAAAAGTAGTAAGATTTTAATTAATGTGGGTTATAACCAAAATTAACTGGAACAACAATTACTAGTGGGTGGAACCTAGTTTCTTCCCAAACCATTATAATAACTGAAATAATATTATAGTGGATAATCAGTGTAGTAGTTATAACAACATGTAAATCAGTAGGCCATTCATATAATCCTTGAAAATATTTTGAAAAAATACCTTTCTTATAGTTATTATAATTAAATTTAGATTCAGATATATTATAGTGTGTATCGAGAACCATTACATGTTCAATAGATTTAATTGTTATTAATAAATAATTTTTAAAAACATGTTTACCAATAATTCATGCACCTTTTATTGGCACAATTTTTTTAATGGGGCACTAAAAATGATCATATGAATACATAATTTAGGAAAAATGGAATTATATCATTAATATAACATAAAATTTTTACATATAATCTATCATAGAACCTAATAATTTTACATTTCATAAACAAAATATTTCAAACAAAATATATCATAAGAGTAGGAAATCATAATAAATAAATCATGAAACATACATTCATGTTTTAAATGTTTGCACCAAAATTTTTAATTAATGAACTTGATATGAAATATATAATTATATAGACTATAAAATCAATGTTGATCAATAATCATCACATGTATCCCATTGTGGATCAACAACATCCACTTGTTTAGAATAATTATCCGATGATATATTAAACTAAACCCAATTATTCATAAGGATATATAATATTGTCCACACCCATCACATAATTAAAACCATTCATATGTCTTCCAAAATTTCATTAAACATTATTTGTATCATTGTATCACATCAAATTTATAGAAAAAGAGTTTCATAGATACTTCATAGTATCCTCATAGCATAAACAATGTTTAATAAATTCGATTTGAACGAATTACCATTTCACAGTACTAAACATTCCATAGGAAGAATAGGGATAGTATAATTTTCATATATCCCATAAAAATATAATTACCATTAATGGTTATTTTTATAGATTAAAAATACATTAAAATAATCCCTATAAAATTTCCCAATGGAAATACAATTTTCAAGTTGAAACCACTATTTTTTATATAAATAATTAATAAATAATAAAGAAATAATTATCATCGAACATAAATTTTCAAACATATAATGTATGATTAAATGTATTGAGTAGTCATAATAGTGAAAACTATGTTCATGATGTATATGATTAATGTAAACATAAATTTCACATGTTTCAAAAAATTTAAAATGCACCTCATTTGGAATGGGTGAAGAAGACTACTTTTAATCCATTTTTTAAAAATTAAACAATATGTAATGAATTATTTTAAGTGTTCATAGGTAAATATTTATACATCTTGAAAACATTTTATAAATCATATATACGGACAAAGATGTGTTTCTAGCCAAAAAGGGAAATATATATGGTTTAACATAAAAATATATTTTCAAAGTTATATGTTAATAGAAATAAGAGAAAACATAAATTTCTCTCATGAAATAACTATACGAGAATAAAATTAATGTGCTTAATATTTATGGGTCATATACCTTCCTGAATATAAATTCATGTATAAAAATACTGATTAATGTATAATCTAAAAACCAATAAATACTCTAGTAACATTTCAATCATGATACCCATGAAATAACAATAACATATGATACCTAAAATATCATGATCATAAGGGTCAAAATCATATAAAATGTAATATGGGAAGTATATATGACTAGAAATATAATATATGTGAATAAAATAACATTTATCAATGAAGAATATTTTTAATGATGAACTCTAACCACATTGGTATTATCAAATTAAAGACCCCAAGAAAGAGTTAAATATATAGGAATTTGTAGATCCCCATAATTTTCATAATGGAACCATTATAGACATTATTGATCATTATATACATTGAAAAAACGATACCATTGGTTAATATGTCATAAGTCTAATAAGAAAAAAGTTACATTGGAAATCCCTATAAAATGATTATAATGTTAATCAATGATGGGAATATATGTGAAAATATTAACTCTATAGAAGGTTTGGTCATTTAGGGAAATTGGAGATGCTCTAGAGGTGGTTAAGTATACCACATTAAAAAATTTAATAAAATAAATATAAAAATATAATTTATTATTAATTTTAATTATTGTAGTTAATTATTATTGGAAATTATAAAATGAACATATTTTTATTATTCTAGTTTTGTCTAAATTATACATAGTCATATATTATACCACCCTAATTGTTGAAAAATACATGTTCACAATACTGAATTTTGAGTGGGTTTAGCATACCAACGCAGGTCAACCAGAGTAGTAACCCAATCTAGCCCATTATGTGATGAGGTATAAAATGATAAAAAACATATTCAAAATAAGAAAAAATATACATACATCAAGATTAAAAAGTTCACAAAAATGGATATACAACTAGGAAATGGTTTTAACTGGGAATAATTACATGACTGGACTTACAAAATTCCATTTGATCAATTATTACCTCCAAACTATCCCAACTAGAAATAATGACATAAAAACATATTCATTCTATATAATGACCTTCCCATTAACGTTATCTATAAAATACGATTTATAAATCATATGAAAGTTTTATGTTTGGTATGATAAATATAAATCCCAATGAATGTTCCAAGAAATATATAAAATTTCAAATTTCCAGAATATACCTAATCTATCATTAAAATATATAGGTTCTACTATTATTTATTATAAATAAAATAAATGGATATGATTCCTCAAATAGTAATTTTATTTTTCTCAAATATCATGTTACTTTTCCTAAATCTAAAACATTTTACTCAGAAAACAAAGTAGATAATCAATCTGATATAGAAATATACACCTCATGAAATATCTATAAAATTATTTATCATGAAATAAATAACGGGAATAAAAAATGCACCAATCTAGTCAACCTATATTCTATGGGATAATTTTTACAAGACACTCACGATCCTATATAGGAATTAGGATTGTCCCAATAATAATGAATCCTTCTATAATCCATTGATATACAATTCGTTATCTTCAATTGGTGTTACACACACTATGGCTACAAGTGTCTCTTTCACTATGCACCCATGGTTCTCAAAATGACTTTATTTAAATTATTATATAAAAACATGATCATATTTTTATAAAACTAATTCAGTTCCAATAAAATCAATTTTTTGGGATAAAAATAATGTTTTCTACAAATTAATGATATCCATTTTCATTAGACAAAACCTACTAAAACATGATCCCATGAAATATTTAAACTAAACACATAAAATTTAACTTTAAATACCAAGGAAATAGTAATAATAACATGAAATTCGATAATTTATAATTCAAGGATAGATCTACATACCTCAATGATATAAAAACCTGACCACCATTGACATCAAGGATTAAAAACCACAAGATCATCCTTTGGTTGAAAAGGCATGAAAAAAATAATGAAAGGGGGTTCATATAAAACATGAAAAGATCACAAATATATAGTGAATTAAATGCCACAACCATAAATGAGGAATTAATAGAAAAAAACACTTTTATATAGAAACCATAGCCTTATCCATATTGATCAACCACAAAACAAATAAAATACACTAAGAAATGATTCACCTAAAATCAAAAAGGCTAATAGCTATGGAATATGGTAGGATGCTGATAAAGGGAATAAATCCTCAAATACCTATAATGAACCATAAATATCTAAAATTGAGGATTTACTAAAACTATAATACAACACATTATGTGAAACATGTTAAATTAATGGTACACCTAAATAATTCCACCCATGAATACAAACCATATATTTCACATTACATGATTTATAACACTTACATGATGTGAGAATTCTCATCCAATGTATTCATCCATGGGTTCTGTCTAGTGGCTGTTACATGTCATGAAATCCAATTACACCTTATAAAAATTATCACAAATCCTACAAGTCGCCATTATTAGAATCCTACCAATTTCATGTGTGGAAATACTAGAAAAATGAAAAAGAACACCAAAATCAAATATTATAACATAACTGAAAGAAAAGAAATTAGTAGTCACAATCTAATGACCATTAAATTTTATGTATGTAAAATGTGCTCAAGTTCCTTGATCTAAAAAAAATTGATGGCTATTAATGCCTCATAAATGACACTCACTCACACATCTCAAGGTGATCCTATCTAAACTACCATATTTCCTGAACCATGGGTAATTTTACCAGACTGTACCTTATCATAGAGATCCATTATTTGATCTGGCTTCAAACCCATACTTTTATCATGTTAATGATGTACATCATCCACATAGTCACATGGTAAGGATATTTAAATTTCCTTATCATCAATGAAAGAAGAACCAAATCTTGAATTTAATTCATATTAGTTGATAAGTGGAACTATTAGGCCACCCTCCCAAGTATCTTAATGATGTAAATGGTTAGAAAAATCATCAGTGCCAACTTACCTTGCATACCTAAATAAAAATGGCCCATATGACTTTATGCTTTTTTAAAATTCTATTAAACTACTAAAAACTACATCTTTGAATGAAAATATTTTTTATAATATTTCTGATAACTATGTGTCGTGATCGAACACCTCTAGAATAACTACTCCATCATCTTCATCTCATGATCATGAATCAAACCTACAATATACATATCTCCAAACATGACCATCCTAAGAAAGATCAAAATTACATCGTATTCAATGACGGAAATGGAACCATCCTGATGGAATCTTAATATCTATTTTTATTGTATAACTCAACCAAAGGAGAATTATTTCTCAAGATCCACATAATTTAAGAACATAATCCTAGATCATATCTTCATGAACCATGAAATATCTCTATGTTTATCTATCCATGTAAGTATGACTACACATGATCAAATTCCGTTAAGAGATCATATACTCCTATAAAACATTCATCAATAAAAATGTGAACCTCTAGTCCATGTAAAAAACAATCGAAGATTGAAAAAATTGAAATATCACTATCTCTCAGAAATATAAATCCCTAAAAACATCCACATCCTTTATTTCCTTTATTGGAAGTAAATGCACTGATTTTATAATTATTTATTTAAAAAACCAATTAAAATTCATCTTACTATGTATCCATGGTAAAACAACTACACAATCCTTGTAGATTTAATCTGACTTCCATACCATAATGGTTAATGTCTTCAAAAATTGTGAAGGCATATGGTGTTATACCATATATAAGTGATAAGGGAGAAACCATTATATAATAACCTCACATAAAAAACTAAAACATGTCCTCAAATATAATTGTCTCAAAATACAGTAGAATTGTGTTTCCCAATGGTGTACAGACGAACATAAAAACATTCCACTATCTAACAAGTACTTTGAATGGTAAAAAGGAAAAAAAACCAACACAATACGAATGAAAAAGGATCCACATGGAGTCTGATACTACTCTCCCAATGTTTACCCCATATTGAGGATTTCACCTAAACATCAGTTCATTTTTCTGTTATCTTCTCAAGTTGAACACACCCATAAAATGACTATTAATCCTTTATCTAAAATGCAAAAACTATCAACCATAGTTTTTCACTGCCAATTCCATCTAAGAAAACAACCTCATTAGACACTACTCTTAAATTGATTGCTTCACTACATGGATTATTACACTTTTCCATAGTGATTCAGAAGCCACATTTCATTTCCTAGGGGTATATATGATATCAAAATTGAATTTATAAAGGCATTCACACTAGAAAAAAAAATATATGATTATATCCATCAGTGTAAATAAATTTTTATGATTTTTTATCATAATACATAATAAATATATCACAATAATTACTATGACACCATGTCTTGAGTGTGTTCATAACCACTGGAACCTCTAGATCATGGTTTGTGTAGTTATTCTCATTGGGTTGTAGTTATAACGAGCCCTAGATTTTCAACAATTTCCCTTTCATTAATATACATACATGAGGCGTCATAGAAAACATCATAACCCTAACCTGGTTATGGGAGAATCAATGATTGTTTTTAATAAAATCATACATTCAACTCATCTAAATAACTATGAATATTTTCATCCCACTAAATCATTATACACATATGGGTGAAATATTTCATCTGATATGAATACATGTAAAAATCCCAAACAATCCATCTTTGAAATCATGAAAATCCAAAATTTCATCAGATTTCATTCAAATATATTGTCTTTTCCTAAGACATAACAACCAATACATTTTTATGTTTCACTTATACTCTGATATAAAATATCACATTCACTAGAAGCTTCACCTATCACTACTGGAAATTAGATCTTTCCCAACGCTTCTATACCAACAGTTTGAAAAAACCGTTGGTGTAGGTCCCCTTTCCCAACGGTTTGACCAAACCGTTGGGAAAGGCCCCCAAATTGGCCACTTATCCCAACGGTTTGGCCAAACCATTGGGAAAGGTAGACCTATCCCAACGGTTTGGCCAAACCGTTGGGAAAGGCCCCCCAAATTGGCCACTTTTCCCAATGGTTTGGCCAAACCGTTGAGATATGTCCCTAAATATGCCACTTTTCCCAACGGTTTGGCCAAACCATTGGAAAGGTAGACCTATCCCAACGGTTTGGCCAAACCGTTGGGAAAAGTTGGCCAAGAATTCAACATCCTCGCAGAATGAAAATCACAACCAAATACCTATACCAACAGTTTTAACAACCATTGGTATAGGTACTTCCATTTTTTATCAGACCTTCGTGCCGAGAACATTATATAAATCAAAATTTAAAATATTTATGAGAATACATATATATATTTATGTAATTATGATCACAAAAGTCATGTTAGGTTAGTGGTTGAGTCGTTCAATGATAAACGAGGGGTCCTGGGATCAAATCCCAGCGGATGTTTTATTTTTGGAATTTATATACCAACGGTTCCATTACCGTTGGTATAGATTTCATATTACCTATACCAACGATTTCCAAAACCATTGGTATAGGTCTATACCAACGGTTTTTTGAAAACCGTTGGTATAGACCTATCTCAACGGCTTACATGGCTACGGTTCTCCAAACCGTTGGTATAGGCTATACCAACGGTTCCAAACCGTTGGTAAAGTTTAGTTTTCTAGTAGTGTATTGTTTTCAAAAGACAAGAATAGAATCATTACCCTATAAAAGATATTCTTTCTTGGTTTGTATAGTGGAACCATAATGGTCAACTTGATCCTAAAAGGACATGTTTTACATAATCCCTGTCCTTGTGATCTAGAGTCCCAATCTATCTAGAAAACATGGGTGACCCCTTCGATGGATAAGAACTATACCCAAAAATGTTAAAATCCTATTTGCGTATTCATACTAATCATCCAATAAATTTTATTATTCTAGTCTATGATTTCAATATAAATCACTAAGACTTCTGAAACCACCCCAAATTCAGCTATCACTACCAAACATGTGAAGCATAAAATCTAGTTCAGATCACTTTCCTAATGGTGTGGAATGACCCAAAAAAAATGGAATAGTATATTAATGCAAACTGAACACATCATCCACCATTGACAATATAGGAAATTAGTGGAACCTATATCAAAATTATATAGAACCACATAATATGAATTAAACATTATACCTCTAACAGTAGATATTCTTGGGTTAAATTCATATACAACACACTCTACATAACTAATTATTCTAGAAATAGACACTTGGAAAGCCCCCTTGAACTTATATTAATAGCCAACACCCTTGAAATGATCAATGTTATCCTACGATCCCCTGGTGAAAATATATCCAACATTATTTTAGTGGGACATCCTGCAATAGAAACTGTTTAGATAGCCAGGTCACTCACAAAGATGGACTATTCTCAGAGAATCTATAAAATAAGTACTAGTATGAACACTCCTCCAACACTAGTATCAGAAAACATATTCCCACCATAATGACACCCCTAAAAGTTTTCATATTGAAAACCTACAACTCTTTGTCTTTCTCTTCTAACATAATGAATCACATTAGCTGACCGCTGCACCCACTAAAGATCCACATAAACCCATTCTTTCAACTATATATGCCTCAACCCAGGAAAATTTATACAATTCATCCACATTGGTTATAAGATACAAAAGTACAATATTCAACCTAATATTTTCCATAATTCCCATTTTAAAACTCAAATACATCAGGTGATCATTATTGATAATATCTGGTGCCATATTCACCAACTATTTAAGGTTTTTGTAGTAATCCAGAAGGGTATGATTCCCTCTCATCATGATCTGAATCATCTAGGTCATTAACACGTTTAACGACTTAGGATGAAAATAATTATCAAATATTTTATTGAAATGAACCTAGTTAATACCCATGTATAACCTAGATTAAACTATAGAGTCCCGCCATATTCATCATGCCCCCTCAACCATATATGTGAAAACACACCTTAAAATATTCAATAGTATTAAAGTAATTGACGATCCACTCAATACATTCAATACACTCTTCTTAATCATGGGATTTTTTGTCACCATATAATATATGTTCATTATTTTTTGTAAATTCTAATCCATGATCAACTAAAAATACTAGATTAATGGATCCTAATATACATAAAGTCTTAATGGTGTAAATAACAACTTCAAATAATGAAGGGTCCACTAGAGAATCCTCTTGTTTAACCTACCTTGCAGCTTCATAATCATATTTAGAAGAGATATTCTACAGGGAAATGCCTACACAATAGAAAAAAATAACCAACAAGTCACAAGAAAATCCATAAACCAATGAATAATCATATAGAATCAAATATGATCTTACCTAATTATAATAATTTAATTATAATTTAAATTACACCACAATGAGGAAACACTATTTGACTTGATCAGGTCCATCAAAATAAACTACACATTAATTTATTTTAAGTGACCTTACACACAAAGATTCCACTGACTTTGTATATTGTTAAATTTAACTATATATTCAATAAAATTCATTAAAATAAACCTAAATACCAAATATAATACTTATTAAAGATTTAATGACCACCGATTTAAATTTGGAATCTATCATGGGAGTTATCTCAATAAGACCCTTTTCTACACCTACTATCGAAAATTGTAAAGATCCAACTTTTGTCTACCAAAGAATTATGTCTATCATTATAAGTGATCAATTCATTCTAAGGATTCTTATAATACTAAAATGTAATAAAATGACCCATTTATACTTTATATTAACCTATGTAAGCCAAATATGGGGTGAGGAAAAACCATGATAACAAATGAAGTCTTTTATTTAATAAAAAAATCATTTAAACCATGTTACAAAGTATAAAAAATGGGAGACACAACTATTCGGAAGTGATTAACCAGTAAAAAAAATCTATATCGACACATTTCCATGTTTCTAACTTCCACCTTCAACCGATCAAAAAACCGAAATAGTGATATAAATAAAAGCCTGTATATTACATAATTTCCTCTCCATTAAATACATCATTCTGAAAATGTCGTACACCACCTAGAGATATAATTATGGTGACAAAATCAATTCTATTTAGGAAACCACTAAGTAATAAATATAGTATCTTATAAAAAGAATAGGCATGTTCTAGATTTAAAATAAATTTGAGTTAGCTAAATTTTTTAATAAATATAAAAATTTGTCTTTTTCAAATCATTCTTTGTGTTTCAACTGATTTCACGTAAAAACCGGTCCCACTGACAGAATAGGAAAATATATTTCACATAAAATTTATTCATAATTTCTTAAATAAAAAGTGTGAAGATTAAGAAGTTTTTGCTTACCACCATTGGAAAACAGGATTCATTCCTGGGAGTGATCTATATATGACAATTTTATACACCTACACCTAAAATTCTGAAAATCCTACTCTAGTCTACCCAAGACTTGAGAAAAATTTTGGTCATGCTGATAGACATTTGGATGTGTAACCCCTAGGATACCAAAAGTTTGTTGACCAACACAGATCTAAAAGACCAGCCACCAATGGTAGCCTATTATAGGGTGTGGTATAAAACAAATATAAAAAAATCCTGAATATTTGAAAAATAAAACACATGACCATAGTAAAAAAGTATATAAAATAGTATATACAACTAATAGAAATGGATAAAAATTGAATAAGTACAATAATGTACTAACTAGTCTCCATATTAGCAATCACCACATCAAAACCATCCCAAATTGAAAAGTTTTTGTAATGGTAAGTCTACATTCTATAGAAATCCAATATCTTTTCCAATATATTTAAAATTAATTTCAATAGTCAACCAATGTAAGATATATGATTTGAGAAACATAGAGAAGAAATAATCCACAAACGAATCAATACATGATCTTTTATAAAGAGTTAAGAATATGTAGATTTATAAAAATGTTTTAGAATAATTTTTTTATAAATTAGACAGTATGGTAACATTTAAAAATAATTATATAAAATATACACACATTATAAGTATTAATTTTTCCATGTTGACAGAACATGCACCCCTCATGAAAATATTCCTCTGTGTAACACCCCAAGATTTCATAGTGTGTTATTTCTTCAAAATAATTCAATAACTTGCACTACACGCAACACTGAGTTAAAGCGCACCATGAATTACCAAACTAGCTGTTATGAATAGTAATACCTACTTTTTGAAATTTTATAAATTATATCTCTCAAAATGGACTTCATTTTTGGATTCCGAATATCAAAATTAGTCAAGGGTGAAATTTTGGTACTTTTCGGATAACTTTAATATTTTGATGAATAGTGAAAATTACTAAATTTTAATTAAAATCAACTTTTTAAATCAAAATAATTAATAGTGATAAATTATGAATTTGAGTGGTTTTAAATTATAATTAGAATATATTTATACCATTTTATCCAATGGTGTTCATTAGAATTAATTTCACTTTGAAATTGGACCTAAACAATTGTCAATCTTTTGATATTTATTGTTTCTTAAAAACACGCTATTTGTTGTGACAACGGGAATTAATTATAAAATTAATTAATTAAACATATATGTTTGGAATTTTGTAAAATAGACAACATTTTTTAATTTGTAATATCAATTATAGCTTAGGGTGAAATTTTGGCATTGTTTTGAAGAAACATCAATTTTTGATGAATAGTGAAACTACTATGTGGTAGTTAAAAAAACTGAATTTTTTATAAGACATAATTTTACCACTTATGTGAATGGAATTTAGAAAATCCAAGAGACATGGTTAATATCAAGAAGTAAAATTTGGTTCATTGAGATGAAAATAATTTTTGGTGAGTAGTAACTTTTTACTTTTATTTACCACGGTTAAAAGTAAATAGAGTAATTAAGGGTAGAAATGATATTAATATTACCCTAACACATGTCATAATTCTATTGGACAAGTATATCTAGACAAAAAACAACCTTATGAATAAAATATTATCATTTAGGTCCACTTGTATTAGATTAGGATATTTATTATTATTTAATTCAAAGAAGAGTTAAAAGAGTTAAAATCAATGTTTATTTACTAAAACATTTTTAATATAGGATTATACTTAAAATAAATTCTATTGTAAATATTCATTAGAAATCTAATAAGATTTCCTACATAATGATATTTTAGTTATAATTTTTAGACATTAAATAAGTTAATTTATGTATGACACAATGATGATGCAGTAATTACCATAATAGTGAAAAATTAAAATAATTAATATTATAAATACCCAAATAAATATAATTTGAGACTTTTAATGAATTAAACTAATTTTATAGGATAATATGACATATTAGGATTGATTTAATTGACTTTTTTCGAAGTAATAATTCTGTTATGAGTTTCAAAAAAATCAACTATTGAATAGTGTCAAAATTGACATAAAAGAGTTTTTAAAACAAATATTATATTATTAATTGATATTAAATTCCTAAAAATCTATGGTTCGGCCAAGAGACTTATATAATGATAGGTGTATCATTAATGGACCACTTTTGTGTCTCTTGAATGTATATATAAAGTTTATTAACTATATAATATAAAAATACAAAGTGACATGGTAAATGTCAAACTAATTAACTAAGAGTTAAAACTAAAAGATAAGGTTAATATAGTAACCCAAACCTGTATAAATTCTATTGTTTGAATGGTTTTTGACCTATCCCAACCTTAACCTTTAAATAATCAACTTTTAATCCCTTAGAAACCGAATATTAATTTATTATAAATAAATATTTCTAGCTTTTCCAAAGGTGCCCCTCACCCCTCTTATAAAAGGGAACTCCTCCTTCTCATTATTTCACACCTTCAAAGCCTTTTGGTTCGGCCAAACTCTGCCCAAATACTCTCAAAACATCCCTCACTACAACCTAGAAGTCTTATTTTGATCAGAAATCCATCCTAAGGAGCCCTTTTGATCAAATCAAAAGGAAGAACCCGAAGAAGAGGTAATGATTTCACCACCCTTTTTCAAGTTCTTTTCTTCTTCCACTTCTTCATTCTTTGTTGTTACCATTCTAAAATAATAACTCCAGTATCTTATATATACTTTGATGTTATTATAATTATGGTACAACCATATTCATTATTAACCTTTTCGACAAATTTAAGGTAAGAATGTCTTTTTTTAACTTATACGGCGGGTGCGGCTATTTACCGCCGTTATAAAATTGTCAAAGCTTCCCATAGAAGCTTATAAGAATATTTTCAAAGTAAATGTTCTATTTTATAATTGTGTGACTTTTAAATGATTTCAAAATGAATATTTTATGAATTTGTGAAAGGTACTCTTTATCAAGATCATAATTTTAAATGTTTTAAAGATTTATCTTTCTAAATATTTTTAATTAATGTCCATGTTTTCAAAATGATTTTAAGGATTTATTTATATGGACATGAATGTTTTGAAATGATATTTCATTTCAAAAGTTTCAAAGTGGTATGGGACACTTTGATTAAAAAACCTCTTTAAAATTACTTCCTTTATAAATGTGTGACTTTTCAATGATTTCAAGAAAAGAGATATTTCTCTCAAATAGTTTTGATTTTAATCTACGTCAACATCCTTTGATGGATTTTAAGCTTATTTGAAGTTGATTTATTATGATACAAACTTTTGTATTGTATTGAAGGTTTTGTGATATGTTTTACTGTGGATGTGTTATTTTTATACCATTCATGGTTTATGGAGAAAGTATTAACATTTCGTATGCTAGTTTTAATACGAATGTTTATGTTATGTTTAAACCTTTTCATATGGGAATGCATTGGACTTAGTAAGTGACAGGTGGAGCCCGCTATAGCTCCTCGATGCATCCGTAAGTCTCATGAGGCAATTTAGTGTCTTGGCACAAGGCCTTGGAAAAATCTAATTTGTAGTCTTGGCATGAGGCCTTGGCTATGTAGTTATGATAGTCTGGAATTATGCATTCCATCATTATGAAAGTGGTTATTGATATTCCATGTGATTATTAGATTAGTAGAATATCCATGTGAATAAGTAAATGGATTTATTTAATTTTATTTTTTCCCTACTATGTGGAAGTTAAATTTTAAAAGGCTTTTGTTTTAGTTATGCATTTCCTTAAATCTTTATTCTTATTTATGAAAGTTTCTGCTATATTGTTATCCTTACTAGGCATTTGAGCTCACCCCTTTTCTATGTTTTATTTTTCCCAGGATGTGAAGAAGTAAATTATAAATGACCTGCAGGGATATTATTAGGGGATAATAGTGTGGAATATGGAGACAATATGTTTTTGTAGTAGTTTTTCACCTTATGATGTAATGTAAAACTTTATGAATATATATAGTGTTTCCAAGGCTACTAAACCAATCGGTCTTTCGAGATTTGATCTTTCTTGTGATCATTCCAATGTTACGAAGTAATGCACCAACTCTGGGTAACTGGGGTCGGGACGTTACAGTTGGTATCAGAGGGAGGTTTAGAACAAACCTTGGAATCTATATTTAGATAAACTCTGATTAGAGAACATATATTTAAGATGGACTATGAGGATTAGTATAGACGAACTTCTTAGAATTTTGGTATTGTAGATATTTTGTGAGTTTTCCGAGCAATACATCCCTGTATGGATACGAGAAGGTAGAGGTGGCTCTGGCACAGATGTACCTAAGGGTAAAACCCAAAAACACCGCTTTGAGCTGGACTCGAACGAGAACTGGTGCACGACAACGGGCCTTGCTGCACTCTTGGTTACGACACTCCCGGGGGATATGCTTAGGATAATTCTCATTTTCTTTACAAACCATTATGTAGGGTTTATGAGTATATACTTCTCAAAGGAGACATTTTTATGATTATGGATTATATACATAAACTATTTAATTTATGTTATGTGTTTTACAAGTTTGGGATTAGGTATTGTTATTCATAAACTAATCTAGTGTATTCCATTGTTTAGAAATGGCGCCCGGTAGAAGGAATGAGTACTCCAGGAATGCACATGATCCAAAGAGAAATAAGGATCATATATTTCATGTTCTTAAGCCATAATTTATAAGAGAAATAGTCTCCCATGTATTATCATCATATGAATAAATAATATTATGTGTTGATAAGATAAGTAAAGAGTTTACTGAGTCCTATGGCTTCGAAGGGAAGCAAGAGAAGAAAAGGATGGATGAGAGAAAGATGGATAAAGGGAAGAGGGAAAAGAAGAATTTTCCCATATAAGATAATTGTGGGAAGAAACACCATTGAACTTGCCTGAAAGGAATGGGAGTTTGTTATAAGTGTGAGGGAAAATGGCACAAAGTACGTGACTGCAAGGGTAAGAAAATGGTTTCAAATGTACAATGCTTCATTTGCAAAGAGTTTGGACACTACGCGAACCTATGCCACAGTCATCAGACTATGCCGCAAATGATGTTGTTGGATAATAATCAAGTTATGATACTACCACAGATGAAGAGGAATTATTAGATTTCTTATATTGATTATGTCAATTGAGTGTTGTATCAACAATGTACTTGTTATAATAATTATGGAGTATATAAGGATTGTACTGCAGCAATATTTCATTAAGGACTTGATATTGTGTGGAACAAAGACAAGTGACTCAACAGTAGGATAAATTTTTTGAAAATATATGGTTGAGAGAATGATAAACCATAATATAGTTCTGATACCGAGGTAGTGATTTTGGAATAATACATGATTGATTTGGATAAATTATATTGGATATTCTTGACGACCTTGAAACTGATTAATGATTTGTATATTACATCATTGTTGGGGTTTAAAACATTTTTGGATTGAAGGAGTATATCTATTATTCTTTAAGAAATAAGGGATTATGAATGTAATCAATAAGGTTTTATGGTAATTTAGGATGTTGCAGTGCTTTAAAAGAATACATGATGAAGGTTTTCACATGTTATTACGCGGAAAAAAGTATCTTTATTGTGTTTACCTTCCTTATAAATTTTGGACTGATGTATTTTGGATATTTCTAGTTTGTATTATTTTGGATTTCCATAAAAGGACAACCTGGAGGTCGGGCGGCAACTCGTCGTGTCCGGCAAGGCTGCGAGACTTGAACCCACAGCCGAAGGGCGGCAAGGGTGTATCACCTACCACTAACCCACATGTTGTCCTAGATTGAATAATGTCGTTTTTTAATGGTTCTTCTATATGAATTATAAATTCATTTTTTTACCCTATACGAATAGGATAAATAGAATATTATTTTTAAGTTCTATTATCTTTTAGAGTGAAAGATGAGTCTCTGGTAGAAATTAGTTAAAGGATGGAACTCTACTTGTCAAGAATATATTTTTTTCTTCTTCTCTTATTCTATGAAGAAATTAATTCTTATACTTTATTTAAGGAATCCTATAACCAAAAATTTGTTATCCTAATACCCTATGTTTTATTGAACCGATGGTATTTCAAATCATCATAGATTGATGAATTTAAGGACCTCAATTTTAAACTTCTTTGTGATTGATGACCTCAATCACTACCTATAAATATTTATTTTTTTCCTCTAATTATATGTCTCTAATTTCCACCAATGTTCTCCTAATATATATCATAATGTGGTGGTGACCCTTTCATTTCTCTTTTCCTCATATTAAGACTAAATTTTAGTAACCCAATTTCCGATGTGGGTTTTCCCACAAAGATATTTTTTATTTTCAACCTTTTATTTTCGAAGAACAATTTCAAATTGTGAGGACTCAATTTATTGAAGGAGGGGAGAATGTAACACCCCAAGATTTCATAGTGTGTTATTTCTTCAAAATAGTTCAATAAGTTGCACTACACGCAACACCGAGTTAAAGCGCACCATGACTTACCAAACTAGCTGTTATGAATAGTAATACCTTCTTTTTGAAATTTTATAAATTATATCTCTCAAAATGGACTTCATTTTTGGATTGGGAATATCAAATTATACTACGGTGAAATTTTGGTACTTTTCGGATAACTTTAATATTTTGATGAATAGTGAAAATTACTAAATTTTAATTAAAAACAACTTTTTTAATCAAAATAATTAATAGTGATAAATTATGAATTTCAGTGGTGTTAAAGTATAATTAGAATATATTTTTACCATTTTATCCAATGTTGTTCATTAGAATTAATTTCACTTTGAAATTGGACCTAAACAATTGTCAATCTTTTGATATATATTGTTTCTTAAAAACATGCTATTTGTTGTGACACCAGGAATTAATTATAAAATTAATTAATGCAACTTATATGTTTGTAATTTTGTAAAATAGACATCATTTTTGAATTCGGAATATCAATTATAGCTTAGGGTCAAATTTTGGCATTGTTCTGGAAAACATTAATTTTTGATGAATAGTGAAACTACTAAGTGGTAGTTAAAAAAACAGAATTTTTCATAAAACTAAACTTTACCGCTTCTATGAATTTAATTTCAAAAATCTGAGAGACACAGTTAATATCAAGAAGTAAAATGTGGTTCAATGAGATGAAAATAATTTTTGATGAATAGTAACTTTTTACTTTTATTTTCCATGGTTAAAAGTAAATAGGGTAATTAATGGTAGAAATGATATTAATATTACCGTAACACATGTCCTAATTCTATTGTAAAAGTGTATCTAGTCCAAAAACAACCTTAGGAATAAAATATTATCATTTAGGTCCACTTGGATTAGATTAGGAAATTTATTATTATTTAATTCAAAAAAGAGTTAAAAGAGTTAAAATCAAAGTTTATTTACTAAAACATTTTTAATATAGGGTTATATATAAGATAAATTCGATTGTAAATATTCATCAGAAATAAAATAATATTTCCTACATAATGATATTTTATTTATAATTTTTAGACATTAAATAAGTTAATTTATTTATGACACAATGATGATGCAGTAATTACCATAATAGTGAAAATTTAAAATAATTGATATTATAAATACCTGAATAAAGATAATTTCAGACTTTTAATTAATTACACTAATTTTCTAGGATAATATGATATATTAGGATTGATTTAATTGACTTTGTTCAAAGTAATCATTCTGTTATGAGTTTCACAAAAATCAAGTATTGAATAGTGTCAAAATTGACATAAAAGAGTTTTTAAAACAAATATTATATTATTAATTGATATTAAATTCATAGAAATCTAAGGATCGGCCAAGAGACTTATATCATGATAGGTGTATAATTAATGGACCAATTGGGAGTCTCTTGGATGTATATAGTAGTTTTATTAACTATATAATATAAAAATACAAAGTTACATGGTAAATGTCAAACTAATTAACTAAGAGATAAAACTAAAAGATAAGTCTAATATAGTAACCCAAACCTGTCTAAATTATAATGATTTAAGGGTTTTAGACCTATCCCCACATTAATATTTAAATAATAATCTTCGGATCCATTATAAACCGAATATGAATTTATTATAAATTAATATTTCTAGCTTTTCAAAAGGCGCCCCTCACCCCTCTTATAAAAGGGAACTCCTCCTTCTCATTACTTCACACCTTCAAAGCCTTTTTGTTCGGCCAAACTCTACCCAAATACTCTCCCAACTTCTCTCACTACAACCTAGAGGTATTATTTTGATCATAAAGCCAACATAAGGATCCATTTTGATCAAATCAAAAGGAAGAACCCGAAGAAGAGGTAATGATTTCACCACCCTTTTTCAAGTTCTTTTCCTCTTCCACTTCTTCATTCATTGTTGTTATCATTATAAAATAATAACTCCAGAATATTATATATATTGTGATGTTATTATAATTATGGTACAACCATATTCAGTATTCTATCCACCCTTTTAATAACATGTCACCATACGTGTGTACGTACGGCTTACCGTCTCCACGTCGTGGTGTAATTGTTATTCAATATATTATTATTTGAATGGGTATAATAATGATTTTTAATTCATGTAAATAATAAATATAACATGATAATGATTCTTTATATATGATATACCATCCAATTATATATTATTTTAATATCAAAAGAATGATATTTTCACTCGTGCGTACGTACGGACTACCGTCTCCACGAACGCGATGAGATTCATTCTTTATCATATCCATTCAAGTATAATTATCATTTGATGATTTAAAAATAATGTTTAAGGACTTGATATCATTCTGGATATGAAAAATATACAACCTAACCATTACCAATATGGCTTATGTAACAAAACATATAAAAGAAAAGGAGTAAGTTAACACTCGAAACGACGATAATACTAAGATATTATTAACAAATGAATGTTAAAAGATCATATATGATATCATATTAATATATATGATTCTTGTATAATTTAATAAAAATTATTTCACCATTATACTGGAGGTTAACCTACCCTCAACCAAGGAAAAGTACAAGGTAAGGGTTTATTTCACAATCTCTTCATTATCCGAGGTTGTTTATACGCAATTATCTACTGGGGTCTCTTTATCATCCACATCCATGTTCCTTAAAAATGTATTTAAAAACATCTTTACTATTTACTAGACATTGGGTTAAAGTCTTATGTGTTTTGAAAGGAATCTTTCTGTCATTTTCCAAACAAGGAACTTTTATCTTTTTCAACAAATTTATGGTAAGAATGTCTTTTTTAACTTATACGGCGGGTGCGTCTATTTACCACCGTTATAAAATCGTCAAAGCTTACCTTAGAAGCTTATAAGAATATTTTCAAAGTAAATGTTTTATTTTATAATTATGTGACTTTTAAATGATTTAAAAATGAATATTTTAAGAATTTGTGAAAGGTACTCTTTATCAAGATCACAATTTTAAATGTTTTATTGATTTATCTTTCTAAATATTTTTAATTAATGTCCATGTTTTTAAAATGATTTTAATGATTTATTTATATGGACATGAATGTTTTGAAATGATATTTCATTTCAAAAGTTTCAAAGTATTATGGGACACTTTGATTCAAAAACCACTTTTAAATTACTTCCTTTATGAATGTGTGACTTTTCAATGATTTCGAGAAAAGAGATATTTCTCTCAAATAGTTTTGATTTTCATCTATGTCAACATCCTTTGATGTATTTTAAGCATATTTGAAGTTGATTTATTATGATACAAACTTTTGTATTGTATTGAAGGTTTTGTGATACGTTTTACTGTGGTTGTGTTATTTTTATACCATTCATGGTTTATGGAGAAAGTAATAACATTTCGTATGCTAGTATTAATACGAATGTTTATGTTACGTTTAAACCTTTTCATATGGGAATTCATTGGACTTAGTAAGTGACGGGTGGAGCCCAATATAGCTCTTCGATGCATTGGTAGGTCTCATGAGACAAATTAGTGTCTTGGCACAAGGCCTTGGAAAAATCTTATTTGTAGTCTTGGCATGAGGCCTTGGCTATGTGGTTATGATAGTCTGGCATTATGCATTCCATCATTATGAAAGTGGTTATTGATATTGCATGTGATTATTCGATTAGTATAATATCCATGTGAATAAGTAAATGGCATTATTACATTTTATTTTTTCCATACTATGTGGAAGTTCAATTTTAAAAGGCTTTTGTTTTAGTTATACATTGCCTTAAATGTTTATTCTTATTTATGAAAGTTTCTGCTATATTTTTATCCTTACTGGGCATTTGAGCTCACCCCTTTTCTATTTTTTATTTTTCCCAGGATGTGAAGAAGTAAATTATAAATGACCTGTAGGGATATTATGAGGGGATAATAGTGTGGACTATGGAGACAATATGTTGTTGTAGTAGTTTTTCACCTTATGATGTAATGTAAAACTTTATGAATATATCTAGTGTTTCCAAGGCTACTAAACCAATCGGTCTTTCGAGATTTGATCTTTCTTGTGATCATGCCAATGTTACGAAGTAATTCACCAACTCTGGGTAACTGGGGTCGGGGCGTTACAGTTGGTATCAGAGGGAGGTTTAGTACAAACCTTGGAAGCTATATTTAAATATACTCTGATTAGAGCACATAGATTTAAGATGGACTTTGAAGATTAGTATAGAAGAATTTCCTAGAATTTTGGTATTGTAGTGATTTTGTGAGTTTTCCGAGCAATACATCCATCTCTAGATACGAGCAGGTAGAGGCAGCTCTGGCATAGATGTACTTATGGGTAAAACCCAAAAACACCACTTTGAGTTGGACTCGAATGGGAACTGGTGCACGACAACGGGCCTTGCTGCACTCTTGGTTACGACACTCCCGGGGGATATGCTTAGGATAATTCTCATTTTCTTTACAAACCATTATGAATGGTTTATGAGTATATACTTCCTCAAAGGAGACATTTTTATGATTATGGATTATATAAATAAATTATTTAATTTATGTTATGTGTCTTACAAGTTTTGGATTAGGTATTGTTATTCATAAACTAATCTAGTGTATGCCATTGTTTAGAAATGGCGCCCAGTAGAAGGAATGAGAACTCCAGGAATGCACATGATCCAAAGACAAAGAAGGATCATATCTTTCATGTTCTTAAGCCATAATTTATAAGAGAAATAGTCTCCCATGTATTATCATCATATGAAGAAATAATATCATGTGTTGATAAGATAAGTAATTAGTTTACTGAGTCTTATGGCTTTGAAGGGAAGCAAGAGAAGAAAGGGATGGATGAGAGAAATATGGATAAAGGGAAGAGGGAAAAGAAGAATTTTCCCATATGTGATAAATGTGGGAAGAAACACCATGGAACTTGCCTGAAAGGAATGGGAGTTTGTTATAAGTATGGAGTAAAATGGCACAAAGTACGTGACTGTAAGGGTAAGAAAATGGTTTCAAATGTACAATGCTTCATTTGCAAGGATTTTGGACACTATGCGAACCTATGTCCCAGTCATCAGACTATGCCGCAAATGATGTTGTTGGATAATAATCCAGTTATGATACTACCACAGGTGAAGAGGAATTATTATAGTTCTTATGTTGATTATGTCAATTGAGTGTTGTATCAACAATGTACTTGTTATAATAATTATGGAGTATATAAGGATTGTAATGCAGTACTATTTCATTAAGGACTTACGATTGTGTGGAACAAAGAAAAGTGACTCAACATCAGGATAAATTTTTGGAAAATATATGGTTGAGAGAATGATAAACCATAATATAGTTCTGATACTGAGGTAGTGATTTTGGAATAATACATGATTGATTTGGATAAATTATATTGGATATTCTTGAGTACCTTGAAACTGATTAATGATTTGTATATTCCATCATTGTTGGGGTTTAAAACATTTTTGGATTGAAAGAGTATATCTATTATTCTTTAAGGAATAAGGGATCATGAATGTAATCAATAAGGTTTTATTGTAATTCAGGATGTTGCAATGTTTTAAAAGAATACATGATGAAGGTTTTCACATGTTATTACACGGAAAAAAGGATCCTTATTGTGTTTAGCTTCCTTATAAATTTTGGTCTGAAGTATTTTGGATAGTTCTAGTTTGGATTATTTTGGATTTCCACAAAAGGACAACCCGGAGGTTGGGCGGCAACCCGTCGCATCCGGTAAGGCCGCGAGACTTGAACCCACAACCGAAGGGCGGCAAGGGTGTATCACCTACCACTGACCCACATGATGTCCTGGATTGAATAATGTAGTTTTTTAATGGTTCTTCTAGATGAATTATAAATTCATTTTTTAACCCTATATTAATAGGATAAATAGAATATTATTTTTAAGTTCTATTATCTTTTAGAGTGAATGATGAGTCTGTGGTAGAAATTAGTTAAAGGATGGAACTCTACATGTCAAGTATATATTTTTTTCTTCGTCTCTTATTCTATGAAGAAATTAATTCTTATACTTTATTTAAGGAATCCTAAAACCAAAAATTTGTTGTCCTAATACCCTATGTTTTGTTGAACTGATGGTATTTCAAATCATCATAGATTGATGAATTTAAGGACCTCAATTTTAAACTTGTTTGTGATTGATGACCTCAATCACTACCTATAAATATTTACATTTTTCCTCTAATTATATGTCTCTAATTTCCACCAATGTTCTCTTAATCGAGATCATAATTTGGTGGTGACCCTTTCATTTCTCTTTTCCTCATAGTAAGACTAAATTTTAGTAACCCAATTTCCGATGTGGGTTTTCCCACAAAGATATTTTTTATTTTCAACCTTTTATTTTAGAAGAACAATTTCAAATTGTGAGGACACAATTTATTGAAGGAGGGGAGAATGTAACACCCCAATATTTCATAGTGTGTTATTTCTTCAAAATAATTCAATAAGGTGCACTACACGCAACACTGAGTTAAATCGCACCATGACTTACCAAACTTGCTGTTATGAATAGTAATACCTACTTTTTAAAATTTTATAAATTATATCTCTCAAAATGGACTTCATTTTTGGATTGGGAATATCAAAATTATCCTAGGGTGAAATTTTGGTACTTTTCGTATAACTTTAATATTTTGATGAATAGTGAAAATTACTAAATTTTAATTAAAAACAAATTTTTTAACAAAAATAATTAATAGTGATAAATTATGAATTTGAGTGGTTTTAAAGTATAATTAGAATATATTTTTACCATTTTATCCAATGGTGTTCATTAGAATTAATTTCACTTTGAAATTGGACCTAAACAATTCTCAATCTTTTGATATATATTGTTTCTTAAAAACACGCTATTTGTTGTGACGTCGGGAATTAATTATAAAATTAATTAATGAAACTTATATGTTTGGAATTTTGTAAAATATAAATCATTTTTTAATTTGTAATACAAATTATAACTTAGGGTGAAATTTTGGCATTGTTCTGAAAAACTTCAATTTTTGATGAATAGTGAAACTACTAAGTGGTAGTTAAAAAAACTGAATTTTTCATAAAACTAAATTTTACCGCTTCTGTGAATGTAATTTTGAAAATCCGAGAGACACGGTTAATATCAAGAAGTAAAATGTGGTTCAATGAGATGAAAATAATTTTTGGTGAATAGTAACTTTTTACTTTTATTTACCACGGTTAAAAGTAAATAGGGTAATTAATGGTAGAAATGATATTAATATTACCCTAACACATGTCCTAATTCTATTGGACAAGTTTATCTCGACCAAAAACAACCTTAGGAATAAAATATTATCATTTAGGTCCACTTGGATTAGATTAGGACATTTATTATTATTTAATTCAAAGAAGAGTTAAAAGAGATAAAATCAAAGTTTATTTACTAAAACATTTTTAATATAGGGTTATATATAAGATAAATTCGATTCTAAATATTAATTATAAATCTAATAAGATTTCATACATAATTATATTTCATTTATAATTTTTAGACATTAAATAAGTTAATTTATTTATGACACAATGATGATGCAGTAATTACCATAATAGTGAAAAATTAAAATAATTGATATTATAAATACCCGAATAAATAAAATTTCAGACTTTTAATGAATTAAACTAATTTTCTAGGATAATATGACATATTAGGATTTATTTAATTGACTTTTTTAGAAATAATCATTATGTTATGAGTTTCACAAAAATCAACTATTGAATAGTGTCAAAATTGACATAAAAGAGTTTTTAAAACAAATATTATATTATTAATTGATATTAAATTCTTGAAAACCTAAGGTTCGGCCAAGAGACTTATATCATGATAGGTGTATCATTAATGGACCAATTTGGTGTCTCTTGGATGTATATAGTAGGTTTATTAACTATATAATATAAAAATACAAAATGACATGGTAAATGTCAAACTAATTAACTAAGAGTTAAAACTAAAAGATAAGGTTAATATAGTAACCCAAACCTGTCTAAATTATATTGGTTGAATTTTTTTCGACCTATCCCCACCATAACCTTTAAATAATAAACTTTTGAGCCATTATAAACCAAATATGAATTTATTATAAATTAATATTTCTAGCTTTTCCAAAGGTGCCCCTCACCCCTCTTATAAAAGGGCACTCCTCCTTCTCATTACTTCACACCTTCAAAGCCCTTTTGTTCAGCCAAACTCTGCCCAAATACTCTCCCAACTTCTCTCAATACAACCTAGAGGTCTTATTTTGATCAGAAATCCATATTATGGAGCCCTTTTGATCAAATCAAAAGGAAGAACCCGAAGAAGAGGTAATGATTTCACCACCCTTTTTCAAGTTCTTTTCCTCTTCCACTTCTTCATTCTTTGTTTTTATCATTCTAAAATAATAAATCCAGTATCTTATATATACTATGATGTTATTATAATTATGGTAGAACCATATTCAGTATTCTATCCACCCTTTGAATAACATGTCACCATACGTGCGTACGTACGGCTTACCGTCTCCACGTCGTGGTGTAATTGTTATTCAATATATTATTATTTGAATGGGTATAATAATGATTTCTAATTAATGTAAATAATAAATATAACATGATAATGATTCTGTATATATGATATACCATCCAATTATATATTATTTTTATATCAAAAGAATGATATTTTCGCTCGTGCGTACGTACGGACTACCGTCTCCACAAACGCGATGAGATTCATTCTCCATCATATCCATTCAATTATAATTATCATTTTATGATTTAAAAATAATGTTTAAGGACTTGATATCATTCTGGATATGAAAAATATACAACCTAACCATTACAAACATGGCTTACGTAACAAAACATATAAAAGAAAATGAGTATGTTAACACCCGAAACGACGATAATACTAAGATATTATTAACAAAGAAATGTTAAAAGATCATATATGATATCATATTAATATATATTATTATTGTATAATTTAATAAAAATTATTTCACCATTATATAGGAGTTTAACCTACCCTCAACCAAGGAAAAGTACAAGGTAAGGGTTTATTTCACAATCTCTTCATTATCCGAGGTTGTTTATACGCAATTATCTACTGGGATCTCTTTATCATCCACATCCATGTTCCTTAAAAATGTATTTAAAAACATCTTAAATATTTACTAGACATTGGCTTAAAGTCTTATGTGTTTTGAAAGGAATATTTTCGTCGTTTTCCAAACAAGGAACCTTTATCCTTTTCGACAAATTTAAGGTAAGAATGTCTTTTTTTAACTTATATGGTGGGTGCGGCTATTTACCACCGATATAAAATCATAAAAGCTTACCTTAGAATCTTATAAGAATATTTTCAAAGTAAATGTTTTATTTTATAATTATGTGACTTTTAAATTATTTCAAAATGAATATTATAAGAATTTGTGAAAGGTACTCTTTATCAAGATCATAATTTTAAATGTTTTAAATATTTATCTTTCTGAATATTTTTAATTAATGTCCATGTTTTCAAAATGATTTTAAGGATTTATTTATATGGACATGAATGTTTTGAAATGATATTTCATTTCAAAAGTTTCAATGTGGTATGGGACACTTTGATTCAAAAACCTCTTTTAAATTACTTCCTTTATAAATGTGTGACTTTTCAATGATTTTGAGAAAAGAGATATTTCTCTCAAATAGTTTTGATTTTCATCTATGTCAACATCCTTTGAGGGATTTTATGATTATTTGAAGTTGATTTATTATGATACAAACTTTTGTATTGTATTGAATGTTTTGTGATATGTTTTACTGTGGATGTGTTATTTTTATACCATTCATGTTTTATGGAGAAAGTATTGACATTTCGTTTGCTAGTTTTAATGTGAATGTTAATGTTACGTTTAAACCTTTTCATATGGGAATGCATTGGACTTAGTAAGTGATGGGTGGAGCCCGCTATAGCTCCTCGATACATCGGTAGGTCTCATGAGACAAATTAGTGTCTTGGCACAAGGCCTTGGCAAAATCTTATTTGTAGTCTTGGTACGAGGCCTTGGCTATGTGGTTATGATATTCTGGCATTATGCATTCCATCATTATGAAAGTGGTTATTGATATTGCATGTGATTATTCGATTAGTAGAATATCCATGTGAATAAGTAAATGGCATTATTTAATTTTATTTTTTTCCATACTATGTTGATGTTCAATTTTAAAAGGCTTTTGTTTTAGTTATACATTGCCTTAAATGTTTATTCTTATTTATGAAAGTTTCTGATATATTTTTATCCTTACTAGGCATTTGAGCTCACCCCTTTTCTATGTTTTATTTTTCCCAGGATGTGAAGATGTAAATTATAAATGACCTGCAGGGATATTATGAGGGGATAATAGTGTGGACTATGGAGACAATATGTTTTTGTAGTATTTTTTCACCTTATGATGTAATGTAAAACATTATGAATATATCTACTGTTTCCAAGGCTACTAAACCAACTGGTCTTTTGAGATTTGTTCTTTCTTGTGATCATGCCAATGTTACGAAGTAGTGCACCAACTCTGGGTAACTCAGGTCGGGGCGTTACACTCTAGACATGTGCCTCTAGGTACCACCAATTTTCCTATAGATACATAGTCCCCTTAATGGTACCATCCTATATGCTCAAACTGGTCATATGTCTAATGACTATCCCCATTGAAAAACACATTTCCATTATAGTGTTCTTTTTTATTTTCTCATTCACAGTAGGGGAAACATCCTAGAAGGACACCCATCTTGAGAACTAATAATTGTTAATAATCCTAACCATAGAGTCATAATTTTGTTGGATCCTAAAAATAATAGCGAAACATATAGACACGGGAATGTCATTTATTCATTTAATCTATTAAAGTTTGTGTGTGTTACATCCCCCCCCAGAGAACAACATCCTAAATGTGGACACTAGATCTAAATATAGGTAGTACCACCACACATAATTATGAGTTCATAATCTGAAACCAATTTTACAACTTGGGCACCACGGACAGAACAGACACCACATCTTAAGGAATCAGTTGGGACATGTCCCTCAAGATACCATCAATTTTCAAAAAGACATGGTATCCGCACTATAGGTCCCACCCTATATACTAAATGGGCATTAGACTAATGACTATCCCCAAATGCCAAAACATGTTCATTATAGTGTGCTTTATCCTCAATTTCACACACCACAGGGAACATCCCAGAAGGTCACCCATCTGTAAAATTACTCAATGAAATTCTTGTTTACGTGTTCTAATATATTAGGCTATATAAAAGAAGTGTTACCATTGATGACATGATTCATATCATTTATACATTTAACAACTTTTCTTTTTTAGGGTCTTATATAGAATCTTATATATTCCATATCAAAAAAATTCATATCAAAAAACATTGTCGGTAAACATAATGAGATATAAATGTACACATGATTTGACATCCATGAAATAATTTATCCTGAAAAAATTAATAAGATACAATAATGAAAAAAATCATGTTTCTATCCTATTGGATAATATGAATTGAAAATCAAGAGGATAAACATTCATGTGGTTAAATACAACTAATATTAAGTCATACCGTAGTCCATAAATGTAAAATAAGTTGACTCATGGTGGTGGCACATAAACTATGGATTCTTTGATCTATTTATGAACACATTAAGGGCACAAGCTAATAAATGCTTTTCAATTTCGCTTCTACAAACCTTGGTAAAACTTTTATAAAACCATTTCAATGAAAGTAGAATATGACTTAGTGTTTGAGAATCCATTTTTTTAAATCAAATTATTTAAATTTTAAAATCATAACCACTTTAAAAACCAAACCATGAATTTATTACTTTAATCACATGAAATTCCATTTCAAATATCATTGAATCAATATAAACAATATGAAGATAAATAAATTTTAATTATTTTATAGTTTCATATACCTTGAAGATATTGAAATGCTAATAACCCTTTTCAATGGTGACTGGAATCCAAATAAACTACAATCAGAATAAAACGCATGATAAGAGAATAAAATGGTTTTATAAAAAAAATATAATGAGAATACCTAACAAATATGTTTGATAATCATAAATGAAGAATAAAACAAAATAAATGATTTCAAAAATATATATAATTCCTATATTTTATATTCAACTACCAAATGAATCTACACATAGGGAAATGATTCACCAAAATTCTCCTACTGTAAGAGATTTTTCTAAGGGAAGGAGCCTTAAAAGATAATGAATCCTCAATGTACCATATTACATCGTAAGATCAGAATCTCGAATAATTAAAATGAATGATGTACATTACACATCATAAAAATATTCCATTTTAAATTACATTAAAAACTATTCACACATGATTAATAACCTGCTTTTTCATATTACCTTATATGTAACCTTTAAAAATGATTAACCATTACGCCACATAAAAAATTATCTTATTTTGTATTCAATTAATGAGATATCCATAGCTATGATTATATATTATGAAATCCCATTACACGTCAT
Organism: Viscum album; assembly: GCA_963277665.1. NCBI lineage: Eukaryota > Viridiplantae > Streptophyta > Magnoliopsida > Santalales > Viscaceae > Viscum > Viscum album. Next base: position 83,706,063 of record OY728151.1, on the reverse strand, counting down.
AAAAATATCAAAAATCTAATTACATCACTATTACAATTGTCCTCCAAATTTCATGGTCAAAAATAATCACTAATTATTAATGGAATCCAAATGTAATGATTATAACATAATTTATTGAATTTTTAAAAACCAAACTGGGTCAATAAGACCAATCAGCCAAACTATCCCATTACAGGATAAGGTATAAAAATTGTAACAAAATAATCTCAGAATAAAAAAAACCAAATAGAAAACCCATGTACAATGTAGAATAAAGATATATAAAAAAATTTAAAATTGTATAAAATAGAAATAACCACACTGCTATACTAAAATTTATCCATGTTACTTACTGTTACATAAAAACCATCAAATAATGAAACAGTCAAATAATGATATGTATGCATTCTATAGAATTATATTCCTATTAAATGAATCATAAAAAACAGGGTTTATTGCTTCTCCAACTATGAACTAGGATTTGAGAAACTAATATATGTTGGAAACCAGAAATTAATCTATATATTTTATATGTTCAACAATGAACAAGTTATAGATTTAAAAAATTAATTTACATGATTTGATTTAAGAAAAATCTGAAAATAAAATTACCATACAGTCTTTATAGTTTCCACACATTTTCTGTTATATTTTCTATACCAAAAAAAATATAGTGATGAAAGAAATACTGTAAAAATATAAATATAAAACATGTAATATAACTTTAATGAAATAATAAATCAGGAAATAATCAATTGAAAAAATAATGGACCTTTCTTGTTGGGCTATATCCTGTTTTAAAATGCATTATAAAAACTAAAAATCCTAAATAGGGTTATGGGTGGATCCAATATATATTGAATCCTACCATAGTAAATTGATATAAAATAGGATTACAATTATTTTATTCCTGAAAAATAATTCTACACATTTATTTTTAATAAATCACCCAATTTTCCCGCATTACGATGTTTTTAAATTTCAATTTTTTATAAACCATGATAACATTATCTAAAAATATTATAAATCCAAATGATACTTCTTTAAGGGGTGAAAATAAAATATTTCCCAGGTCGTAGAAATTAAATTTTCATTATAAATCCCCCTAAATCATGAACCTAGAACCTTTTTATTTCAAAAACATGAAATTCCATTTGAAATCTCAGTAAAACTATAAAAAATAGAGAATTGAATGAACAAGAATTAATTGATAGATCCACCTAAATAAAAGAAATATAACAACAAAAACCCAATTTAAATAAATTGTTATCCAAATGATATTCCCCAGAAAGATAGGGCATGATAGTTTACTAAAATGTATTAGTATAAAACACGATATTACATGAAATCCACACTAAAAGCGTCACTACAACTAAAAATGAGAAAGGAAATGAAATGAAATCTATCCTGAAGAGATAAAATGCCTATATCTATTGATATACACCCAAATCGGTTGATCTGAATGCAAATGAGTCTCGTACAATCACCTAGGTATGATCCCCAGAAAAGGGTTAGAGGTTGTGAAATAGAATTAATACTCAAAAACCCATATGACCCCTTAAAAATAGGGGATTTAAAAGACCTATAATACATTTCACATTATGAAGCCCTTAAATTTTACACTACATTGGAAAATACATCTATAGTATTAGAAAGATTATTATTAATATTACCTAATGTAGAAACTGATCACAATGCTTAAAATTCAATGTTTTCAATTCAGTTCAAGGGGTATTTATGGCATCCATTTCACGTCGGATAGTCCAATTTCACATCATAAAAATTTAAAAAAATGACTTCACCATTACTAATATCCTCTAATTATTGGGGTCATAAATAATGAAACAGTGAAAAAGGAATCAAAAAAATATTAAAACATACATTAGAGAAAGATATAGTCATTACATGTTGATTCATAACAAAATTAGAAAATATTTTACTTAGTGAGGTATAACCATGAATCTGAATTTAAAAACTGGGATTCACAAGACAATGTAGAGAAGAAAAAATTATTTTTTATGTAAAAGGATAAACAGAACAAAGTGTGTGCATTAAAGGTAGTAAGTTTTATTATAGTCTTAAGAAACTAATAAAAATACATTGTACAAGAAAAAACATAGGAATTGGTTATTAAGAAAGGGTTTACATCATCTCATGACATAATTAAATGTTAAAATATATGTAATTTAGAAATTGAGATATCATCCAAATTATAAAACAATATTACACACATGAATTAAAAAATTATATAATTTTTTATGGTCACATGTTTTTATTTATTGATGAAAATAGTGTTTGAAATATGAAAATATTTAGAATTTTCATTAATGTTTCATGTATCCTTTAATATGGAGATACAAAATAGAACATTCAACACCAATCTTTGGGTAAATAAAATAAAATTAAAAAATAATTAAATTATTTAGCAGAGAAAAAACTATCCACCAGAATAATATTTACAAAAAAAGAATGATTTCATAAAATAAAAAAATAGAAAATTATTTATATAACATGTTAAATGGTAAAATAAATTCATGGAAATCCCATAATACTCATAGGACTGATTGAATAAAGTATTAAATACATTTTAATTTTACGTAGTGCGTAATTAAAAAAATTAATTATACTACATTAAATTCCATCAAATAATATTGAATATGTTCATTTCCAATATATTTTAATTTTGATAAGATGATGATAAAAAACTAATCTCAAGATATAAATATTATAAATAAGGTAAATTTTATTTTGGGGTTATGTAACATTAAATAAAATTGACATCATATTAAAATTAAATAAAATATTATAATAACCCCTCACAAGGATCATAAATATTATAAATTAATTTTTTTAATAAATAAAAAACCTAGAACAATTAATATAATAATGAATTTCATCAAAAAATAAAATGGTGAAAAGTAGAGTATGAGTCACTCTTAGTAAAAAAAATGCCTCGTCACTAGTTTAAAGAAATAATCCCCATCAGAAAAAAAAATCACTATTTGTTCAAGGAATAAGTCCTCATTAATAATTAAATGGGTCACCATTATTAATAATGCTATTTTCCATTAGTAATAAAAAAATATCAATTTATTGAATATGAGTCACTATTAGAGTAAATATTAGTCACCATTGATTGAATAATATGCACTGCTAGAAATATAAAAATGATCCCATACTAGTCCAATATAAATGAGACACCACTAAAATTACAAAAAATATATAACCTTTACAATATAAAATGACTCAATATTGAGTGAAAATATGATTCAATATTGATATATTGAGTCACCATTATAAAATTTAGTCACCGTTGCAAGTATACAAATAAGTCCCAATTAGAGGAAGATTCACCATTGGAATAAAGGAAATGACTTAATATTGGAATGTGAAATTGTCTCACTATTTTAATATTGATGTATCTCATAGTTACAAATATTCATTGAGTCACCGTTATAAAATGGATTGAGTCGTAATTGCAAAGAGGGAAAAGGCTAAATGATGAAAAGGAAAAAAGAGACTCACAATTAAAATGATCCAAATGTGGAAATATTCTAAAATTTATCCTTTCATGGATGGAGATGATGTAACATGAAGATATTTTTGTAACAATTTTCTCCGTAAATAATTTTAATTCTTTTATGTTTTGTGATTCATTTAACCATGATTTAAAAAAACCATAAACCCAATTATTAAATACTGGATGTTAAATTGGTGGAAATAAATATGAGTATCTAATTAATTATATAAATACAAATGTCAAACACAATGTCATTATATTTTTACGTTCTTATAAAATAATGACACAATTTTTATAAAGTCTCTTTATTTTTCAAAATTATCCATTCATTAAAAATGAGTTTTCATATTTTTATAAATAAAAAATATATATTGAAAATGGAATTTTAAAAATGAATTTCATTTTTTCAATTCATAATATCAATATTTTATTACGATTATTTTTTTATAACACATTTTTATGGAATATTGAATATACTATTTTAAGTGAATACTAAATTTTCATTTATTTTATTTACAAGGAAAACATATATTTTAGATTATTTAGAAATATTAATAGCTTATTTTTTTAAAATAATAAAATTTAGTATTTTTAATATTTTTGTAATCATGAATTTATAAAAAAAATATATGTTTTAAAGGCGATTTTTTTAGTAAATTTGTTTTTCATAAGTGTTAAAAATTATAATTTTATATTAAATTTTGGAACATCTTTGATTTGAATTTTATAAACTGGACACCAAATTTAGATTCATTGTGTCCAAATTTTATGAATTTGTCCATTTTATTTTTGCTTATATGAATAGTATCTTGAGTAAATTTTAAAAAATTCATAGTGTATAATGGTTAATTTAGGATAGAACTAATATGATAAACATTATAAAATGACTATAAAATATGAAAAAATTTATTAAATGAATAAAATTAAATACTTATCAATATATATCAAAATTAAATTTTTTATTTCACACATGTCCAATAAATTTACTAATATAATATTTAAATAAAGAAAGTCTCAAAATGTAACTTTCATTGTCATAAATAAACCTTATGTGTCCACTTGTGGAAATGATATGTTATGAAATAATATTAAATTAAAATTTTAACCTATAAATCTCATTTTATATGCAAACATATATTTTTTACTATTTGGGAAACTCACATTAGAATATGTTAGTATAATATTTTATTTTATAAAAAAATAAATATGTCACATCCAATTTAGAAATACGAAATCATTTTTAATATATTTTTTCATAAAATATATATTCAACTATAAATAGTAGTCATAAATCCATAGTATTTTTATTTATCTTATTGTTTTTTTTATAATATTCTAAATAAGTAAATTTAATAATTTCACAAAACTGATTTTTTAATTATTTTTTTGATGGAAATATTATATAAAGGTAAATTAGAATATAAAAAAATTATTTTCTAAAATTTATTTGGAAAAATAATTTTCAGGATGACTATGGCATGTTATTGATATAATAAAATAATTATGTTTATGTTAACATGTCATATTGTAATTTTTAAATTTCCATGTAATGAATAATGTCAAAATGGACATTATTGACGTTTTACAAAAAAAATGCTTGAATAAATTATTGAGAAATCGTAGAAAATATTTTAAAATACTAATTATAATATATTCTAAAATGTTATAAATTTTTATTTTATAGTCTAATTTATATAACATATGTAAAAAATATAACCATATAAATTTAAAATTTTTTGACTATAATTAAAATTATAATTTGATAACAAAGGATTAATCCAAATGATAAGGTCTAAAAAAATAAACATTTATAAAAATATTTACTTGATGATATTATAACATTATTTCATATTATCTTCTATTCCAAATCATTTTTCAGTTAATAAAATTGATATTGAATTTAATATAAATTAATATTTTTGGAAATTCAATATGTTCCCCTCACCTAATTTAATGGTACTATCCCCCCATGAATTTTCTACATAAAATTGACACTTAATGATATAATATCCCATGAAACATTCTCTTATTCACTTACCTAGACACATTGAAGTGGTTCAATTATTCTAAAAATACAAAACATAGTGTCCCTAAGAGGATGTCAAATGGGAGTTCATAGAAGAATAGGTAGTCATCTATAACGAATCTTTCAAGATTACATGTTCTCTTAAATTATCCTCATGTGTTTAATCTATTAACAACTGATAAATCATATATAACCTATATTATGATATGTTATTATGATCATGAAAAAAAAAATCAAACTTTTATCAATCCTATGAAAAAGAATCGTTGTGCGTACAAACATACGACTTACCGTCTTCACATTGTAGTGACATCCTTTTCCTCACCACATTATTTGGATGTTTATATGATTGAGATAATATTTCCATCATTTTTTCATATCAAATTTATGTATTTAAACCTCACCACTATAAATTTTGAGGTCAATTACACTGTTTTTAAGAATTGGATGTTTTTTTGAGATGGGAATATAAAATTACAAAATTATAAAAATTTTACTATTTTTTATTGTCTAGAGTATTTTGAAATTATAGGTAATGGACAATTCATTCCATGAGGGAAAAAAGAAGCATGACTCTAGATTTTTTAGAAAATAATTGTATATGGTAACTAAAATATAATGATTATGAAAAGTGTAATTACCTCACAAATCATGCCCATTGCAAATGGAATTTTTCACGCAATTCATGTCGTGAAGGCAGTACCTATTGTTAAATCAAGTTACATTTCGTGAGTCTCAATTAAAAGACATGATGTGAGTCAAAGGTCAAGAATGATTCACATGATATATTTATAGAGATACAAATGATGTATAAGGGTTTCACAACCTGTAACTCAATTACACGTTGTGACCTAGTTGACGTGTTGAAAAAAATAAACATGAAAATGATAGAGGGAGTGATGATTTTTCCTATAAATGGCAACCTTTGGCCACTACATTGACTCATTTGGAGACTAGAAGCAGCATCACATCACCACAACAAGATCTAATGAAATTATCTTCACCAAGGTGGAGATTGAGATCTATATGAGGATCTCATCCATTGATTCCATGAAGGAGAAGTCAGAGCCTGACCGAGGGATGTGTGGATAAGCAGTGAGTGGTTGTGGATGACAACACCCAATAAACACTCTCTTATAAATTTTGATCATAATGTGAAATCTCCTTTTTAATTCCTCTTCAACATATATTTTTGAATTAAACTCATTGATTTCATTTTCAATTATAAATTGAAGACATTTTTTTCTATGGTAGTTCGATATAGAAGTAAATTAATTGATTTCCCTATTTAAATTTCTTCAATGAGATCATGCATTTGCGAAAATTATTTTGGATTATGTCTGATTTCATGGATGTATTAAAGTAAATAAATCAATTATATATATTTTAAAATAATATTATTATGGTTTTGATATATTTTCTTTTCAAATATGAGTGTTCAATAAGGGGTTCTTGGGGGTTCATTTAGAAGTCAAATTGATGAATATTTTTATACAATGAAGAGGGGAGGGTTTGAGAGGTAATGTAAAGACCTAGAATTTCGATGTAATTTTTTCACATATATGGGAATTTTAAAAGTCCGAAAAAATTGACGGTGCATGATTATGAGGCCCAAGGTTCCCGGAATTAATTTCTCAATTTTTTTCATGTACGTCCAGTAAACATGCGAGAGGTTTTTTGTAACTTTTGAACCATTGCTCAAAATTAAAATCTAAGGGCACCGTTGAACTCTCAATGCCGGTATTCTCTTAAGGAGACCTTCACCTCGATTGCAGTGTGTCGAGAGTGAATGATAATTTTTCTGCTTTTTGTGGAAGAATAACATAAAATAAAAATGTATGGCATTTTAATTTCTGAAACCCCTCAACATTGGTTATGTTGGTGGGGACCAACCAAGCCTAAATCTCCCATGTCGATGATAAGAGGTGGGGTCCACTTGAACTAACCACCATTTTGAATTGAGAGGCGGGGACCACCTAAACCCCTTTAATGAGACAAAGCCTCTCAACTCCCCCAACATTAATTATGCCAACACCAAACCATTTAATTGGTCCAATTAAATGAGCTAATTAATGGTTCCAATGTAGTACATTAATTATGCCAACATTGTTGTACCAACTTAATTTATTTTGATAAACATAAATTAACAAGTTGGTTATTTCACATATTGGTGAAATTGGGAGAGGAGTACTTTTAGATGATTATTCTCTCCAATGAATAATGAATTCTCCAATGAATAACACGCTCCCCAACAAATAATTCTCTCACCATCGAGGAATGTCTTCAGCGACAACGAACTGAAGATCGAAGAAATGTCGACGTCAACGACGTCTGTCTATCCCCAATGACATCGTCTCTTAACTCGGGACTTCCATCCTCAAATCTTCGAGGTAGGGTTTTTATAATGTGTTATTATGGATTCCCATATTTTTCCCTTCTAAATAAAGAATGCGTCTAAGTATCTAACTAGTTGATCCGTATATGTTTTCTTTTTCTGCGGGTTTGGTAATAATCTTTTCCAGGGGTTGTAAAGTTTTACTTCCTTCATTCATGGTTTATGTTGATCCTCTTTCTACCTCTCTAACACGGAGGGTGTGGGCCAAAAAAAAGGCACAACCCCTATGTCGTTCTTCATTTTTGGTGTGTTCTTCGCAATGTAAGAATATGGCTTTATGCCACGGCGACGAATGAAGAGGGTTCGGCCGAACCGGACGCCGGTGAAGGTGCGGCGCACGACCGCACCATGCGGAGAGGAAGGTTGGACATTCGGCCTGCCGTGACAACCCCGCCGCACCGCAACCCCCTTCGCGGCCTCTTGTGTCCTCCACTGATTCGCGGCCTCTACGGCCCCTATGCGGCCTCCACCGCTCTGCATCCTCCCCTTCCTCGTGTCCTCGGTGGCCACCACCGCTCTACGAAATCTGCGGCCCAGCAGCATCAGCGGCCTCCGCCGCCCCGCATCCTCAGCTGCCTCATGGCCCCCATAGGCCCCGCAGCATCTGTGGCCTTCGCGGACCCCGTGGCCTCTGCGCCGCCTAGGCCGGGCCGGACCGCCCAGCGCAGGCTAGACCAAACCCAATGGTTCTGGCAGTGTTGACCCAAACTGTGTCTTATAAGGCCATGTTGGGTCGTGTTGAACCGGACCCAAACCCACTTCGACCCATTTTTTCTCTTCTGGACATAACTTTGGCACCGAACGTTCGTTTGACGAACCATCTGTGGTGCCGGAAACCCTGGAGTGAGGCTGTCCATTTGGTATACCTCACTAGAAATTTGGATAAATATGGGATACGGTTGGGTTGGATCAAGCACGAACCCAACTGGGCCCTTGGGACTAAAAGGATAATAACTTACATACTGAGTGTTCGATTGATGCACAGTCTATTGTGTTGAGACCCCTAAGACATAGTGGTCCTTTGGGTAACTTCATCATAGGACTTCCTTGAAGTTAGAGTATCGACCAGTGGCATGAGGAGAAGACCCTCCCAGAGACTAGCTTTCTTAGTGAAGGAACCTAGTAGCTAGCTTTGAAGTGAAGAATGAATTGAGATCCAGTGTGGTTCAACACCGAGCGATCTTTTGTGGGTCATCACCGAGCGATCCTGTGTGGGTCAGCATCGAGAATTTCTGTGTGGGTCATCACTAATCGATTCTTTGTGGGTCAGCACCGAGCGATCCTCTGTGGGTCAGCACCTTGATATCTTTTGTGGGTTTGACGACGTATTGGAAATGTACTAGGATCAGTTGTGGGTCTGACCATGTACTAACGACGTAGTAGGATCCCATGTAGCTCTGAAGATGTACTACAATCCATCATGGGTCTGATGATGATTAGATATCCTTCGTGGTTATCCCTCTTAATAGATTAATATGATTTAGTAAATAGATCTAATCATCTCTACTATTGTACCTAAGAAATACCCGTTGTGAGCTGAGTTAATACATGTGTTTTACTTCTCATTGTGGTAATACCTTGGTGTTATTATTTTGTGTGACATAAATGTGTGGTACATACCTTCATTCTATTCATTCCTTTCTGAAATAGTTGATATTTGGACTTTTGGGTTGGTCCCTGTGATTCCTCATGATTGAGATGGGTATACAAGGTAACATTGGTATATGTATGGGAATATACCTAAGTAGGGTTGTTAGCTGACTTCATAGATTATGGTTTATCCTTTTTAGTTTTTTTGAGACCTTGAGGGTATAGGGGTCCCTACAAAGTATCATTATGCTCACCCCTGCACGGGCTATGCCCACAACTTGTTTTGTTTGGTGAAGATGACGGACAGCGCGGATCACGGATGCGGGTACCAGGGCTAGACGGGGCCTAGAGGTTGACCATACATCGTGATGGTACGCAAAGGAGGCAGGTGGAAGTGGACTGATGATGTGGTGATTTTTAGCAATCCTTTAGGTATAAACCTCGGTGGATGACCCAATAGCTGCCTTTCTTTTTCTTCAGTTGTATTTTAGTTCAGTTGTACTTGTACCATTACTATTGGGCTTGTATTCTGACCCCTTTTTACTTTAATCACACTTTTTTCTATACAGTTGACTTGAGTTTGTATCTCTCTATGTGCTTGGTTGCGTGTGTTTATAGCTTATTAAGGCAATACCTTCCCAGTTTTAGGGAATACACCTTTCAGTTCTAGTCACCAGCCTGTGGCCTATGGAAGGTGGGCTTCGGGTAGTCAAGGAACCGACCCTAGGGGACGGGTCATGAGAAATTGATATCAGAGGAGATGGTTCTACTATATAAAATAGGACTCTGATCTTTTGAGTGAAAATACTGTTAAGTGTAGTGAGTGTTGTTATCAGTTTAGGGAGTCTAGTGTTGGTGCGGCGGACAACGTATCCATACACCAGGACCCTGACTTCTGATTTCTGACTAAGTGCATGAAAACCCTAATTGCGTGTGTGTTTTGAATAGTTTTCTTTGTGATCTCTTCGAGTCAGCTCACTAGGTAAAACATATTGACTGTGGTGCACCAGATTCTTTTCATGATGCCTCCACTCAGACAACCAGCTAGGGTTCCAGATATTGTACACACTGACAGTCCACCGAGTGATGAGGCCTCAGTGCAGGGCCCTCATCTAGCAGAGGCACTAGTGGTTCCATTACCCATTGGACCACCAATTCCACCATCCCTAACAGTAGAGGGTGTAATCCACGTGAGCATGTTTCATGAGTTCCAGCACTATATACCAACCAGGTTCTGTGGAGAGACAGACCCACAGGCGGTTGAGGATTGGCTGGAGGTTGTGGTGAGAGTATTCCAACTGGTAGAGACACCATCTGATCTCATGGTGATCCTTTCCACTAGTCTTCCACAGGAAGTAGTAGATCGATGGTGGAGATTGATACTCTAGATTCATGATGGGGAAACGCTTCTCTGGGCAAACTTCGAGAGCCAGTTTCAGGCAGAGTTTGTTCCAACAACTCTTCACGCAGTGCACATACAAGTGCTTCTTCTATGAAGCAGGGCATCATGAATGTGGCTCAGTACCCAGTGAGGTTCAATGACCTCTCACGCTACTCCACAAATATGGTGCAGGACCCATTCTTTATATCCCAGATCTTTGAGCAGGGATTCAGGTGGGAGATCGCGGCTTTGATGATTTCTCTTAGCATCCTGATGTAGGAAGGGTTATTAGAGAGATCCCTCTTGGTGGATAGTTTCCTTGATGAGAAGTCACAATAAGGGAGACCCACCATCGGACATCACGTAGCGGAGTCTTTAGCAGCTGGCAGTAGATAGATGTCACAGAGGTCCAAGAAGACCATAACTACCGGTGGATGAACAAAGAATTCAGGGTCGGTTTTGTGAGGCACCCGAGGCAGAGCCAATCATGCCCTGAGCGGGTAGTGTTACGAATGCGGCGAGCAAGGTCACATGGCTCGGGACTGTCTGACCCATCGTATGGATGACTAGCAGATGGTCGAAGGACCGCCTAGTCAAAGACAGCGGTTCGACCGAGGAAGTCCACCGGAAGCAGGCAAGCATGGAATAGGAGCTGGACGTGTAACCGGTGGTGGGAGAAAATTCAAGATGATACCGCTAACACCATCAAGTGGTCCACCCCGACCACATGGAGTAGGAGGAAAGGGGTGATCTCAACTCCATATAGCTGAGGCATATGATCATGGAGCTCTAGAGATGATTCGTGGTACGATCTGTGTTCACTCCACCTTAGCTGTAGAACTTATAGACACAGGTTCCAATCATTCTTTTATTGCCACTACCATCGTTCAGAGGTCAGAGATTCCAATGGAGTTGTTGGCTATATCCTTATGGATAAAGACTCCTATTGGAGCAGATTTGATGACTACGCACTGGTGCTAGTAGTGTGAGCTTACTCTAGGAGGTGAGAGCTTCAAGTGGGATCTACTAGTAGCAGCGTCGAGGCCTTACAATGTCATCTTTTGTATGGACTATTTATCTATAGTCCATGTTCAGATTTATTATATTCAGCGCAATGTGCGGTTTGTCTGTACGGATGGGACTAGGTTTACCATCACCAGTGGGAAGGGAGCCTTTGCAGCCCAGGATAGACATACCTGGAAGTGAGTGCATCTGATCACTCATTAGTTGGCTATCCTTACCCTCGGATCAGTTGATGTAGGGAGTCCGAGTTATCTTGTAGCGGTGGAACAGAATGAGGATGTCTTTCTTGATGATGTTCCAGGTCTACCTCCTCATAGAGAGGTGGACTTTTACATTGACATATACCATGGGATGACACAGATATCTACACCAACGTATCAGATGGCTCTCGCGGAGCTTCGTGAGCTGCGGGTACAGATGGAGGACTTATAGGGGAAAGTGTTTATTCAGCCAACTGTTTCTCCTTGGGCAGTCCCGATATTGTTTTCCATAAAGGAGGATGGGATCTTCAGATGTTGTGTCGACTATCAGCTCCTGAACCAGCTGAGCGTGAATTACATGTACACACCCCCATATATTGATGACCTATTTGATCAGCTGAAGGGATCACAATGATTCTTGATGATATACTTCAAATCAAGCTATCACTATCTCATTGTAAGAGATGAGGATGTGTAGAAGATTGTTTTTAGATTTCGGTACGACCATTATGAGTTCTTGGTTATTCCATTCGGTATGGCCAATGCTCTAGAATTTTTCATGGGACTCATGAACAGATTCATTCAGCCATACCTTGAACGCTTTGTAGTGGTCTTCATCGATGACATTCTGATCTACTCAACTACTGAGGAGGAGCATGCCTATCATTTACAAGTAGTACTAGAAACACTCTGAGAGAACCAGATTTATGATAACCTCTCGATGTGCCAATTCTGGATTTTATAGGTTCAATTTTTGGGACATGTCATATCGGATGCTGGAGTTGTAGTAGATCCAGTGAATATTGAGGCAGTCTTGCTTGGGAGCCAACCAGGAGTTTGACGGAGGTACGAAGTTTCTTGGGTTTGTTCGGATACTACTAGATATTTTTTCTAGATTTCTCTATAGTTTCTACACCACTATCAGTGTTGATGAAGAAGGTGAAACTCTTTGTGTGGTCAGAGAGATGACATCATAGTTCTCAGAAGCTAAGACAGACGCTAACTAGTGCCCCCATCTTGAGGATACCGGTGGAGGGAGAAGTGTAATTAGTTTACTATGATGCATCAAGTGCCAGGATTGGATGTGTCCTGGTGCCGGAGCGAGCAGCGATCACATATGGTTCTCGGTAGTTAACACAACATGAGCAGAACTATGCTACCCATGGCATGGAGTTATCTGCAGTGGTTTTTTCCTTAACGATGTGGTGACATTACTTTATGGGAGAGCGTTATACAGTCTACTCGAATCACAAGAGTCTCATGGATATCTTCTATTAGAAGGAACTAAACATGAGATATCGATTTTGGATTGAGTTCCTCCAGGAATATGACTTCGAAATAGTTTATACTTTTGGGAAGGGGAACGTTGTAGCATATTCACTTTCCATGAGGTCTGGTATAAAACTACTAGGTGAGGAGACAAAGAAACTTGCATATTTACAGAAATCCTTTTTGTATCCGGATGAAGATGCTTTCCTTTAGTCTCTTATAGTCACTCCCCCACTTCTTCAGCGAGTCAGGGATGAGCAGCCCAGGGACACTGACTGTGAGACTTGATGTGCTCAGATATCAATGGGACAGACACCTGATGGATTATCTAAAGGTGGGGAGCATGTAATCCTCTTCAGAAAACATACCATGGTACCAGTGTCACTTCGAGAGGAGGTTTTGAGGGAGTTCCACAGATCCCCTCTTGCAGTATATCTAGAAGTGGTGAAGATGTACCAGGATCTACAACAACAAAACTGGCGGCTGGAAATGAGGAAAGCAGTAGTAGATTTTGTCTCTCAGTGCCTCACTTGTCAGCATGTGAAGGCAGAGCATCAGGTACCAGTAGTTTTGGTTCAGTATTTAGAGGTTCCAGAGTGGAAGTGGGATGAGATATACATGGACTTCATGATAAGACTTCCATGTACCTCTAGAGGTCATGATTCTATCTGGGTGATCGTCGACTGACTCACCAAGTCGGCCCACTTCCTACCAATCATAGAGAAGGGTTAAATACAGAGATTGGGATGCATATATTTTCATGAGATTGTGTGGCTACATAAAGTACCCTCGATGATTGTCTCTTTTCTTGATGCATGTTTTACTTCCTAGCTATAGAAGGGGATCAGGAGGCTTTCGGGAAATAGCATCGTTTGAGCACCGCCTTCCATCCTCAGATGAATGGTCAGACAGAGCAGACCATTTAGACACTCAAGGACATTCTACAAGATTCCATCCTCGACTCTGGTCGTAGCTAGGAGGATCACTTGCCATTGATGGAGTTTTTTATACAAAAAATCTATCACTCCAACATTGGAATGACACCTTTTGAGGTGTTGTACGTGTGACCTTTCATATCACCTTTGTGCGGAACTGACCCAGGGGAGTTAGCACAAGTGGGACCATAGATGGTACGGGCTACCACAAGAATGTGTAGATCATCCAGGAGTGGATGAAGATTGCACAGTGTAGGTAGAAGTCTTTTGTTGATAGGAGACAGAGACCTCTGGAGTTCGAGGATGGCGACCACGTCTTTCTTCGGGTCTCAACCCAATGAGGTTTACAGAGATTTGGCCAAGGCGTCAAGTTATCTCTGAGGATCATCGGACCTTTGTAGGTCCTTAGTAGAGTTGGAGATGTGAATTACCGCTTAGCTCTTCCCCCTCAGTTGCACCGAGTACATGACATCTTCCATGTATCCCACCTGAGGAGATACGTTCATGACCTATACCACATCATCGACCACTACAAGCTGGACATCGATGATGGAGTGGCATTTTCAGAGGTTCTAGTTGAGATTGAGGATTGACATGACCAGATCCTTTGTGGGCAGTCGATACCTCTGGTACACATTCGCTGGCAGCACGAGAACCTCCAAGAGAGCACAAGGGAGTGGGAGGCTCAGATTTGTGCTCAGTACCCCCCAGTTGTTTTCCTAGTTTTGTGATGTGTCTTTAGAGGATGAAAAACACAAATTTGAGGAGAATTTAATATCCCAGAATTTCTAAGTTAATTTTTTTTAAATATATTGGAATTTTACGAATCCACAAAAATTGACAGCGCGTGATTCCGAGACCCGGTTTTCTCGGAATGAATTTCTGAACTTTTTTTCAGGTACATTCAGTAAATGTGTGGGCAAGTTTTTGTAAATTTTGAACCGGTGCTTAGAATTGAAATATGTGGGAACAGTTGAACTCGTAGTGTCGGTATATTCTTAAGGAGACCATCACCTAGATCGCAGTGGGTTTAGATAGATGGATAATTTTTTTTCTTTTCAAGGAAGAATAAAATAAAATAAAAATGTCTAATATTTTTTTCTAAAACACCTCACCATGGGTTATGGTGGTGGGAACCACTCGAGCCTAAACCTACAAAAACAATTCCATTTATTTGGGCCAATTAAATGATCTAATTAATGGTTCCCATGTAGTACATCAATTATGCCACCTTTGTTGTGCCGACTTAATTTATTTTGATAAACTTAAATTAACAAGTTTGTTATTTCGCATTTTGGTGGAATTGGGAGAGGAGAACTATTGGTGGATTACTATCTCCAGTGAATAATGAATTATTCAATGAAAAATGTTCTCCCCAACGAAGAACACTCTCTCCAATGAGGAACATCTTCAATGACAATGAACAGGTGATCAAGGAAACACCAACGTTGTCGACGTCCGTCTATCCCCAATGACATCATCTCGTTCCTCGTGACCTTAGAAAACAAATCTTCGAGGTAGGGTTTTTATTATGTGTGATTATGGATTCGTATGTTCTTCCCTTCAAAACAAATAATGTGGATAAAGTCATTATCTAATAGATCCGCGGATGTTTTATTTTTTGTGGGCTTGGAAATAATCATTGTCGGGGTTTGTAGAGTTTGATGTTAATCAATCAAGGTTTATGTTGAGCCACTTCCTACCGCTCTACCGCAGAGGGTGTGGGCCAAACCAACAAGGCCCGACCCCTCAGTCGTTCTTCATTTTTTGTGTGTTCTTCAGGGTGGAAGAAAACATCTTTGTTCCATAACCACGAACAATGAGTGGCTGGAGGAACCGTACGTTGGCGAAGGGCACGGTGCATGGCTACATCGCGTGGAGAGGACGGATGGCCATCCATCCAGCTGCGGCGCCCCGCCGCACCGCGGCCCCCACCATTCAGTGAGCCCTCCGCGGCCACGGCCGCCTCGGCTACTCCACAGCCTCTGCCGCCACGAATCCTCTATGACCTCCACCACCCCGCAGCCTCTGTCGCCCTGCGGCATCAGCCGCCCCGCAACCACCGCAGCCCCCATGACCTCTGCACCGCCCAGGCCAGCCCATCAGGCTTGACAACCCAGTGTGGGTTGGGCCGCCCAGTGCGGGCCAGGCTTCCCAACTCGGACCGGGCCAAACCCTGTGTGCCTGACCTCCTAGTGGGGTGAGCTGCACCGCGTGTGTCAGGACGGGTCGGTCTGACCAGGTCTGACCAGACCAGGACTCAATTTGAGCCATTTTCTCTCTTTTGGCCATCACATTGTCACCGGACATCTGTTTGACAAACCCTATGTAGCACCGGAAACCCTGGAGTGAGGCAGTCCAATTGGTATACCCCACTTGACACTTTTATAAAGTTCGGATACAGTCGGTTTGGATAGAGCATGAATCTATCCGGGCCCTCGGGACTAAAAGGATAACAACATACAGATGGGGCGTTCGATTGGCGCACTGTCTATTGCATTGAGACCCCTAAGACGTGGTGGTATATTGGCTTACTTCATCATGGGACTTCATATAAGTTAGAGTATCGACCAGTGGCTTGAAGAGGAGACCCTCATAGCGAGGATAAAGCTTAGTGTGGAACCTATTAGCTAGCTGTGACGTGAAGAATGAATAGTGATCCTGTATGGGTCAACACCGAGTGATTCTGTGTGGTTCAACACCTAGCAATTTTGTGTTGGTCAGCACTGAGCGATCTGGTGTTGGTTGGCACCAAGACCTCCTATGTGGGTCAGCATCGAGTGATCCTGTGTGGGTCAGCACCAAGAGATCATGTGTGGGTTTGATGACATACTTGTGACGTACAAGGATCTTGTGTGGGTATGATGACGTACTGATGATGCACTAGGATCTTGTGTGGGTCTGATGATGCACTATGATCCTCCATGGTTATGATTATGATTTGGTATCTTTTGTGGGTTTGCATCTTAACATAGTATGATGATTCAGTTGTTATATCAAATCATCTCTACTACTATACCTAAGAAATACCTGGTGTGAGCTGAGTTTGTACCTATGTGGTACTTCACTTCATGGTAATACCTTGGTGGTATTCATCTGTGTGATGTACATGTGTGGTACTAACATTCTTGGTATTCCTTCTATTGTGGAACATTTGAGATTTGGACTTTTGGGCTGGACCCTATGATACCTCAAGATTAAGATGGCTATACTTGGTAACCTAGGTATGTGTATGTGAATATATCTAAGTAGGTTTGTCCGTTGACTTCATAATTTATGTTTTATTCTTTTTGGATTTTGTGAGACCTTGAGGGTCTCTGGGACCCTACTATGTATCGTTATACTCAACCTTATATGGGCTATGCCCCCCCCCCCCTTGTTCTATTTAGTGCAGACGATGGACATCGCTAATTGAGGCTGGGGGTACCGGGGCTAGACGGGGCTCGAAGGTGGACTATTCGGAGAAATGGTATGCAGAGAAGACGGGTGGACGTGGAGTGCTGAGGAGGCGATCTATACCTACCCTTTAGGTAGGATCCTGAAAGGACGACCCAGTAGTTGCCTTTATTTTTTCTTTAGTTTTATTGTATTTTAGTTGTACCTGTACCATTATTGTTGGGTTTTTATTCCATCCCCTTTTAACTTTCAGTGCACTTTTTGCTATACCGTTTACAGGTGTTCGTATTTTTCGTGTTCTTGGTTATGTGTTTCTACAGGTTATAATGGAAATTCCTTCCCAGTTTTGGGGAATATACCTTTCGGTGCTAGACGCTAGCCCCTGGCCTGTGGAAGGCATTCTTGGTGTAGTCACAACACCGGCCCCAGGGGATGGGCCTTAATAGGTAATTCATGTCTAAAAAACTATTTTTATCTATTCTTATAGCTATTCTATATTATATCAATTTATTTTCACATTCCAATCAATTTTATTTCATTTTAGTTCACTCTCATATTCTGTTTCTAATCATGAAATCAAATCCCCATATTTCCCTTATTGAAAAAAAACAAAAGGACTGTTTTTGAACTAAAAAAAATCCTCCTTGAGAGACAACCATTGGGTCAACGCTATACTACATCCTAATAAGAAAAATAATGATTGAGGTTTTTTCAGAAAAACCCTAGACATCATTAGGCGCCGTTGTCGGGGAGGCTTCTTCAGTTGAATATTTAAAAACTTTTTTATTACATGACCCATTATTTTGACCCAAAATTTATTCATTTGTATTCGGGAATTGATAGAACATTTTACCCTGGAGATAGAGCCAAAAGAAATAACCTTGCCTGAGGTTTTTATTCATCCACAAACACACCCATAAAGAACCTCATGGAAAATGAAATTCATATGGATGAAAAAAAACTATGAATGAATTGGATTCAATCTATGATGAAAAGTAATTAAATACAATTTAATAACCCAATGAACCTGTTGTTTTTGAAATTAAATCTGGTTTCATCCACCATATTCTAAAATTCAATGGTTTCCAATGTGAAAATCCACACATACACCATCAAGAATTCAGGTATAATTATTTCAACATGGTACCTCATAGCGTTGAGAAAAATCAAATGAAGTTGAGGTCATTTCTATTTAGTCTAGATGGAGTATAAATGGAATAATTTATCCATTCACATTCAAACTTTAATAGTAATTGGAATGAATTGACGATAATATTCCCCAAAAATCGTTTCCCTGACACAAGATCTACCTTTTTAGAAATGAGTTTTTCAGAATTATGAAGACTGATGGAGAAACAACTCATGAATGCTGGGAGTGATTTTAAAGACTCTATTATAGAAGACTTCACAATCAAATCAGTGAACATATTTTAATTAATTTATATGAGGGATTATGTCTTACTCATAGAGTCATGATTGATGTAATATCATGAGGAGATTTTGTTGACAAAACACCATTTACTATTAGGACATTAATTTCAAACATCTCCCAAAATGCTAAAAAAAATTAATAGGAGGAATTCTACATGTCAATGCTGCATATGAATTTCCCACTACATGTCCTAAAAACCCCACGATCACAAGTCAGTTGTCAGATCTTACCATCATGGTAAGCCTACTAATGCATTCAAATAACCCTCTAATAAAATGAAACCATGGAGAAACTTTTCAGATGCAAGTCCATTTTAGAATTTTCACTACCATGGAACATTTTAGTGACCAATTCCCACAATGTGAAGAGCCTTGTAAGAATTATAGTTTATTTTTTCCTTCAAAACGTGTTCAATAAAACAAAAAAGCCATTTAAAAGCAACCAAAATTTTAATTGGGGTTAGAATGACCATCCTAATGAATGATTTGGACATCCCAACCAAACTAGAGGCTTTTTCCAAGTAAAATCAAGTAATTTTGCATGACTCATCCCCCAGGGCCCTTGATGAGACTACCCCATGCCCGCCTTCCATAGGTCAGGGGCTGGAAGCTAGCACCTAAAGGCGTATTCCCCTAAAAAAATGGGAAGGCATTGCCTTTATATCCCGTAAAAACACACGACCAAGCACACAACAAGATACAAACACAAGTTAAATTAATTGTAAAAGGAGTTTTTATTGTATGTAAAACGGGATAAAATACAAGCCCAACTAGAATGTACAAGAAAACTGGAAACGACAAGTAAAATAAAACATCTCCTGTGAACACCAGCCACATATCCTACTTCAATGGTAGGTATAGCTCTAGAACGGTCGTCTCTATGGTATACCTCATATAAGGTCCACCTCCGAGTTACCTCCAGCCCTGGTACTCTTGTCCTTAGTCAGCATTTTCCATCGTCTGCACCAAACACAACAAGGTGAGGGTGTAGCCCGTGCAGGGGTGAGTATGATGGTACTCAGTAGGGTCCCCAAGACCCTCAAAGGTCTCACAGAATACAAAAAGGATAAACCAAAAAGCATGAAAACAACGGTCAACCCTACATAGGTGTATTCCCATACATATACCTATGTTATCAAGTATACCCATCTCATTCATGATGAAACACAAGGCCCAACTCATTAGTTCAAAGCTAAACTATTCAACGAAGGAAATAATACCATGAAGGTAACACTACAAAGGTAAGTACAAAAAAGGTAATGCCACACAGAAGAATAAAATAGAGGTATCATCACAAAGAAAAGGAACACATAGGTTCACCACATAGAATATTACCAACATAGAATCAGCACGAAGGAAAGTACCACACATGTATGCTACATAGAGGAATACCACAAAGGTATCACTGCGATGGAAGGTACCACACAGGTACGCCACATAGAATAATACCGCCAAGGTATCACCACAAAGGAAAGTAACACACAGGTATGCAACACAAAAGAATACCACCAAGGTTTCACCATGACGGAAAGTAACACACATGTATGCCACACAGAATAATACCACAAAGGTATCACCATGAATGTAAAGATTCAGCGCACACCATGAATAAATTAGGTACAGTAGTAAAGATTATTATACGTAATCTAAATCACATTATTCTGTTAATTAGAACTGATTCTGACCCACACATGATTGATAGGTAATAACCCCCGCTGACCCACACTGGATCTGACCCACACAAGATCGGTATGCACTGACCAACAGTAAATCATTGAGCGCTAACCCTTATAGGATTCGATAGGTGCTGACCCACACCAGATCAATAGATATTGGACCACATAATATTGATAGTTTCTTATCCTCATAGGATCAATCGTTGCTGAACCACTTTTGATCAATGTTTTTTCTTCACATTACAACCAACTACTCGATTCCTCTCACCAGGTGTGCTCGTGTTCTGGGAGAATTTGCTTCTCACACCACAGGTCGATACTCCAACTGCAAAGAACTCCAACTAAAAAGTATACCAAAGGTCCACCATGTAAAATTGGTCCCAACTCAATATATGGGGCATCAATCGGATGCACGGTCTGTATGTTATTAGTCTTTGAGTTACGATGGACCTGTTGAATTCATGTTCGATCCAACCCGGCAGTACCCCAACATTATCCAAAACTCATGTGGGGTATACCAAATGGAATGTCTCTATCCCATGTTTCTAATGTCGTAGATAGTTCATAAAATGGACACTAGTTCCTCATGATATAGTTGAATGATTGGAAAGGTTTGAAGTTGGTCCGACTTCAGTCTGACCCAGTTTGACCGACTAGGCCAAGGCAGACCCAACCCGGTTCGGGTCATCCAGCCCGACCCAGGTCTGTATCTGTGTCTATCCCAGCCTGCTGGGTCTGGCTCGTCTCACTGGACAGCCCGCGTTAGGCTTCCCATGGCTGGCCGAATGGCCAGCCCTCCTTCGTGACATGGTTGTGTATCATGCCACCACCGGCAGTCGGCTCGGTCGGCCGCCCCTCCATCACAGTTGCGACCCCTGCATGTCGTGTGGTGCAGATGGGCACCACCACCACCATCATGTGGTCGGTCGCCACCCTCACTTTTCCATGGCCGACATGCCATGACCTTATAATCATCCAGTGGTGAGGACACGAACCACTCTTCATTCCTCATGGTAGTCCGGGTGTCGGCCACCACCTCATTCCATGAGTTATTACGGATTTGTTCGAAACCCTAAAAAATAAATGTTCTCATAATTGATATCCTTAGGTTGAGGGATTCACGTCGATATATTATGCTCAGAAAAACTCTATTTTTCTATCGCTAATAAATATTGGGCATTGAGAACGGATAAAGAATACACCAAAAACCACAAAGGTTGCATAGAATTTGGTCCGTGTTCGTTCGGACCACTCCGTCAACGTTAGAATGGTAGAAAGAGACTTATTTTTTCATAAATAAATTAGAATATATAAATTCTTAAATCAAGATGAATTTCAAGAATTGGGAAAGGAATAATCAATTAACAATCCTAAAAATATACCCCGCAACATCCTCCCGCAAAGATGAAGGAATCGCGGGTCAACCCGTTAGACAGTTGACCGCGTTCTTCGTATAAATTCAAGAATGGGGAAGAGAAGTCAAAAATCCCAAACAAAAATAATATACTACCTCTAGTTAATTGGAGACCATCTACGTTGGAGGATGTTTCAGCATTCTTCATCCCTGGCAACTAGTATCCAATGATTCCACTCATTCGTCGATCTCTGGTTCGTGGTTTTAGTGTCGCTCATCACCACCCACTGGTACCGGCACCATCCTCCATGGTGTTGGCATCACTGCACTTTGTCATCACTTTGTTGATTGGAAAATCAGTGCCAAAACTTCTCCCCAAACTCCATATAAATAAAATAGGGAAAGGGTGTGCAACGTTCGTGGGATTAATGGAATCCCATTAATTGGGAACCTCTTTAATTATCCAATTGTGCGATTACATAGAAATGAAAGGTCAATCCATTTATTGGATTGACACTTTGTTGGTCCCACATTACCATTCTTCTATTAGAGGAATACAATAAAAATTAAATAATAATGTTATTTATTTTATACTACTAAAATGTACCAAAATCCAACATTTTCTCTAGACCTACTGCTGTCAAATTTAAGGTCTTATTAAGAGAATATTGGCACTATGAGTTCTATGGTGCCCTCAAATTTCAATTCTGTGCTCCGGTTGAAAATTAATATAATGTCGCTCTCATGTTTATAGAATGTACCCGAAAAAAAAAGTTTGCAAAAAATTTAACAGGCCCCCTTGATCTGTGCTGGTTGAGGTTAGGCTCTGCCTAAGTGAAGCACGCCCCAACGAACCTAATGGTACTCTCGGATTTTCAATATGAGTTACCATATAGAAGTTATAAATTTTAAAATAAAATAATTGTTACAGAATTATTATATTTACATCCATATACTAACTTTTACTAGTGGCCCGCACCGACCAATGTTAGTATCTTCATAAAGAGAGAATACCCTCACGAGTTTAGTGGTTGTCTCAGATTTTCTGTCTGAGTTACCATTTGTGAGTTATAAGCATTTGAAAATAAAATAATATATATAATTATTTTATTCACAATTATTCCATTTTTTTGGTTTTCTCATAGGATGTCCACGCCAACTAATCTTAAGTCACGCCTTGGATAAACCTACCATCCTGAACAAAACAGTCCCCATGGATTTTTGACCTGAGTTACTGTTTAAGTTTATTCCACTATTTCAGGAAAACTTCTTAGGCGCACTTATTAAAACATAACCAAACTTTAACGGATCATTCCTGTCACTATGGGTATCGGAATCATGCACTGTTAGATTTCACGGTCTTGAAATAATTCCATATAATCTAAAAAAATATGGAATTTCTAGGACATTACATTCTCCCCAACATAGGGAATTACATCCCTGAATGCCACGACAAAGAAAAAACAACAATAAGAGGGTACTGAGCATGAATCGGAGCCTCATGCTCCCACGTGATCTCATGGAGGTTCCCTGGCTGCCAGCAAAAGAGCACCAGAGGTATCAAAAGTCCACGAAAGACCTACTACTGTTGATCATCAATCTCTACTAAAACCTATGTAAATGTCACCCCATCACTGAAGTCCATCACATCATGGTCTATGATGTGGGTGGGTCATTAAATTATCTCCTCAGCTGGGATATGTGGAAGACGTCACGCACTCTCTACAACTGCGGTTGAAGAGCCGAATTGTATGCTACCTTTCCTATCCTCCAAAGTATCAGAAAAGGATTGATAAACCTCGGTGATAACATGTCGCCTCAACTAGATAATCGTAGTCCCCTTCGAGGAGATACTCACAAGAACATGTTGTCCCCATCTTGTAACTCCAAGGGTTTCTTGTATCTTGTCGGCATAAGACTTCTGCATACTCTGTGAAATCGTCAATTGATGACAAATGAGACATTGTGATACAAACTCTACCACTATATCCTTCATCCCAGGCCATCAGTACTGATGTCAGATATCCTAATACATCATCACCACTCCAGGATGTGCCGTTAGAGGATACATATGGGTCTCCCTCAACACCTCATCCGGTAGCGCTCTGGGTACCATGGTACATCCTCTAAAGAGGATGACATGCTCCCCACCTTCAGAAAATATATGAGGTGGATTCCCTAAGAATATCTGAACAAGTAGAGCCTCGCATTCAGTGTTCCCATGTTGTGCCTCCATGACTCACTGATGAACTGGAGGAGTAACTATCAGATACAGAAGATATAATTCTCCACCGTGATCTATGTAGGATATCCGCAAATTGGCTAGCTTCGTTGTCACCTTACCAAGAAGATGTAGCCCAGACCTCATGCTGAGTGCATCTGCTACCACATTACCTTTCCCAGGAGTATAGATTATCTCAAATTCATAGTCTTGGAGGAAATCTAGCCACTCCATTATGATCTGAAAAACTGAAAACTCTTACTTCCACAAGGGTAAGGATGGACGACTAAAGAGTGATCAGCTGCACCCTCCTATGCATGAGTTTTTCTTATGCTACCTGGGATTAATTTTTCACTGACTAAGGAAAACCTCATACCAAAGTTGTAGATAACCCACAACCTTTTTTTCTAAAACAGTCAATCTGGATATGAATTTTTGATGTCTAGTCATACCCAAACTAACATCGTAAGGCCTCGACACTTCCACAAAGAGGTCGTAACTAAAACTCTCTCTTCAAGGGTCAGATCACACCATCGGTGTAAGTGTGATTATCGATTCTTCTCCTAATGATATCTCTAGATGTGAGGGTCAAGACAACGGTTTTACCAGAAACTCTAGGTCTTGGAGAAGATTCATGGAATGAAGTAATGATTGGTACCAATTTCTATTGATACGGAAGCTAGTATTATACATAGATCATACCTCAAATCATTCCTAGAGCCCTTGTGTCGCACTCCTTGACTGCATGCAGCTACTCTCTTCCCCTGTCCTCTGGCTCCCTAAGGGTGGCGGGGAACACAAAGGGGGGTGGTTGTAACATGTCAAAATGTATACCACCTCGTGCCGGTATCCTGGACCCACATCAAACTCTTCTACCCTGTAGATTCATCTATCCCTCACACACCCCGCTCAGTGGTCCAAGTCCTGAAGAACTGATCAAACTGTTTTCATCGAGTAAATAGGATGGTCGGTAAGACACAATGAATACTCAGCTACCGACATGTCGTCCTGCCAAATCTGTAGAAGCTCTAGGAAACTCTCATCTCATAGCACTTTATGGAAGACAACCCCTCTATTGACAAATTTTATCAATCTTATCCTCATAAAAAAAGTCACCTCTTCAGATGATCAAGGTAATCTCAACCCTGTCATTGTTCGGCTCGGCCACATAGATGGATCTCTACTTGGACCACCATTTTATCAAATGGTGACCTTACTTGATGGAATCTCAACCACCTCCTCAATCCAATACTTATATACATATGGTTCATTCTCGACTCGGAACCTTAGGGGTATCTGATGCTGAAACAAGTGTAAGGCAATAAGCCTACATGGGTCTTCTACTAGTACCGCCAGTTGTAACTACTAGCCAAGGTTAGTTTTATAGCTGACACTCTACCTGAAGATACTATCTTGAGAAATGGTCCATGTACTGAAGCCTCATCACTAAGAAGACCATCCTCATGGTCACTCACTAAAAATGACTAGAAGTTAAGATCACGATATTCTCTACTGGTGTCTCAACTAGGTGTAAAACACTCTCCACTACCTCCATCCAATCCTTAGTTTCCTGGGAATCTGACTCGCCTCAAAACCTCAGAGGCATCTGTCGTTGGAACTCATGGAACATGCTCAGTTGGCATACATTATCCACTAGTGTGGCTATCGGAAAATGTTATCCAATGTGTGGTGGTGCTGCAGGTACACCACCTAAATGTGCGAACACGGTAAGAGGGCCCTACACTGGAGCCTCATTGCTTGGTGGACCATCATCGTGTACTCTCTCGGGAATCATAGTTGGTTGTCTACGTAGCAACATCCTAATAAGGAAGAGATGTGTGATAAACATTATGTTATACCTGGTGATAAGTCTCTATGAAAACACAAGAAAACATTTCAAAACACACAGGCAATCCATGTTTTTGTGAATTGAGTCAAACATCTGAAGTCAAGGTCATGGTGTGTGGATACGTTGGCCGCTGCCACAACACTGGACTCCCTATATTGATAACTACACTCACTACACTTAATACTATTTCAATTAAAAATAATAGAGTCCAATTTTCTATGGTAGAACCGACTCCTCTGATACCAATTTTTCATGACCCGTCCTATGGGGCCCGTGCCGTGACTACCCCAAGCTTTCCTTCCATAGGATAGTGGCAGGGGACTAGCACTGAAAGGTGTATTCCAAAAAAAATTGGGAAGGCATTGAATTTATATCATGTAAAAACTCATGAACATGCACACAACAGGATACAAACCCGAGTAAACTGAATAGTAAAAAGAGTGTGTATAGTATGTTAATGGGTCCAGAATACAATCCCAGTTGGAAAGTACATGAAAACTGGAACGTACAAGTAAAATAAAATAGCTCTTATGAACACCCACCATGGATCCTACCTGAAGGGTAGGTACAGCTCTCGAATGGTCTTCTCTACTATACACATCGTATATGGTTTAGCTCCGAGATACGTTTAGTCCTTGTACTCTTGTCCTCAGTCAGCATTGTCTTCCATTTCCACCAAACACAACATGGTGCAGGTGTTGACCATTCAAGGGTGAGTATACCGATACTCAGTAGGGACACTGAGAGCCTCAACGGCTTACAAAATCTACCAAGGAAAAACCACAAATCTTGAAAACAACTATCAACCCAACTTAGGTATATGCCCATACATATACCTATGTTATAATGTATACCCATCTCATTCATGTAGAAACACAAGGCCCACCTCATTAGCTAAAATCTAATCTATTCCACGAAGGAAATAATACCATTAAGGTTATACAACAAAGTTTAGTACCACAAAGGTAATGCCACATAGAAGAATACCATGGAGGTATCACCACAATGGAAAGTACCACACATGTTCGCTACATAGATAAATACCACCAATGTATCACCACAAAGGAATGTACCACACAGGTACACCACATAGAAGAATACCACAATGGTATCACCACAAAGGAAAGTACGACACAGGTATGCCACATAGAAGAATAGCACTAAGTTATCACCACTAATGAAAGTAACACATAGGAATGCCACATAGAATAATATCACCCAGGCTTCACCACGAAGGAATGTACCACAGAGGTATGCCACAAAGAAAAATACCACAATGGTATCACCATGAAGGTAAGGACTCAGATAACACTAGGTATAAATTAAGTATGGTAGTAAAGATGATTAGAAATAAGATAAATTGTCTTACTATATTAATTATCACTACTACTTACCCACACATGATCAATATGTAATAACCCCCGTTGACTCACACATGATCGGTATGCGCTGACCCACACATGATCACATAGCACTGACCCACACATGATCTGATAGGTTTTGACGCACAGAGGATCGATAGATTCTGAACCATATAGGACTGATATTTCCTAACCCAATTAGTATAAATAGTTGTTGACCCACTTAAGATCAATGTTATTTCATCACATTACATCAAACTACTAGATTCCTTACACCTGCTGCACTCGAGTTCCGGGAGAGTCTGCTTCTCATGCCATAGGTCGATACTACAACTACCACGAAGACCCACAAAGAAGTATCCCAATGGACTACAACCTAAAATGGGTCTCAATGCGATAGACAGTGAGTCAGTCAGACACTTGGTCTGTAAGTTATTAGCATTCCAGCCTCGAGGGCCTGGTTGGATTCATGTTTGATCCACCCCGAACGTAGCCCAACATTATCAAACACTCATGTGAGGTATACCAAATGGACTGTATCGATCACAGGTTTTTGATGACATAGAGAGTTCATCAAACAGATGCACGTAACTCAACATATGGCCGAAAGAGTGGAAATGGACGAAGTTGGTCTGGGTCCGGTCTGACCCGGAATGGGCCGACCCAACCTTGTTCAGGTCAACCCAGACTAACCTGAGTCTGACCCCACCCTGGGTCCTACTCGGCCAGTTGGGTCCACCCCGACCAGCAGGGTCGGGCCCTGCCTGCCGGCCCAGCCTGGCCCGTCGTGTAGCCAGCAGCTGGCCATTTGGCCATCCATCCTTCATGGCACGGTCGCGCGCCGCACCCCACAAGTGGGTGTCTCAGTTGGCCACCCCTCCATTGCCTTTTTGGCCTTGCGTCGCACCCCATAAATGCCTGTCGGCATGGACGAGCACCGCCACCGCTGCCACGCGGCCGGTCACTGCACCGGCTGCCACCCTCACTCCACCGCGGTCGACAGGCCATAACCCTATCATCATCCAGCGGCGCGGATGCATGTCTCCCTTCCTCGAGGTCGGCCAGGTGCCAGCGGCCGCCTCCTTCCCTGAGTCATTACAGATTCGTTCCAAACCCAAAAAATTAAACTATCACTTATCTGTGATCCTTGTATCTAGGGATTCGTGTCCATATACCACGCTCTGCAATACTCCATATTTCCACCACAAATAAATATATGGTGTTGATAACAGATGAAGAACACATCAAAAACCACAATGGTTGTGGAGAGTTCGGGTCGTGTTCATTCGGCCCGCACCCTCCACGTTAGAATGGTAGAAAGAAGATTATTTGTTCATGAATCAATAAGAATATAACTATTCTTTAATCGAGATGAATGTCAAGAACGTGGAAAGGAATAATCAAATAACAATCCCTACAAGTTACCCTGCAACATCCTCCCACAAAGATGAAGCAATCATGGGTCAACTTGTTATTCGGTTGACCACGTTCTTCATATAAATTCATGAACGAAGAAGAGGAAGTCAAAAATTCCTAAACGATAATAATCCCCTTCCCCAAGTTCTTTGGAGTGTGTCCGCGTTTGACAAAGTGCATCATTCATCATCCTCCACAACTAGCCTCCAATGACGTCACCCATTATTCGATCTCTGGTTCAGGGTTTTAGTGTCGCTCATCACCTACCGCTGGTACCGACTCTATCCTCCAAGGTTTTGGCATCACTGCACTTTGTCAGTACTTTGTTGCTTGGAAAAGTAGTGCCAAAACCTCTCCCCAAACTCCATATGAATTGTAGAGGGGAAGGCTGTGCAAAATTCGTGGGATTAATGGAGGCCCATTAATTAGGAACCTTCATAATTCCCCAATGGTGAGGTTACATAGAATTGAATGGTCAAGCCACTTATTGTCTTGATACATCGCCGGTCCCACCTTACTGCTCTTCCGTTGGAGGAATATAATAAAAATAAAATAATAAAGTTATTTTATTTGTTTATTAAAAACTTCCAAAAACTAATTTTTCTCCAGACCTACTATGGTCGATGTGAAGTTCTTTTTAAGCCAATTTCAGAGCATCCAGTTCAATGGTGCCCTCTAATTTTAATTTCGAGCACCGGTTCAAATGTTATATAACTCCTCTCATGAGTTTACAGAACGTACCCAAAAAAAGTTTGGAAACGTTATAATAGTCAGCATTGACCCGCATCGGTGGATGTTAGGATCTTCCTAAGTGAAACATACCCCAAAGAACCCAACTGTACTCTCAGTTTTTAATTCTGACTTATCATTTAGAAGTTATGAATTTTTCAATAAATTAATTGTCACATAATTATTTTATTTATAGAGAAAAGATAACTTTTACTGGTGTGCCGCGCTGTAATGGCCCAGAACTCTCTGGTACATTAAGTTGTGAAAATGTGGTGTTAGAGGTGTTTTAGGAGGTCAAAGAGACTTATCCCCAACACTTTTCCAAACATCCATTTCATAGAATAGTTCCAATAGTAGACAGTATTGAATAGTGCATCGGTAACCTTAGGTGAACAGTTCCAACAGTAAACCGTTGTGAACAGTGCAACGGTAACCTTATGTTAATAGTGACATCCTTCACCTTATTTGAATAGTAGTATCAGTGACCATAGCTGAACAGTTCCAATGGTAGACCTTCCAACAGTGACCTTTTCATTCCTTTTCCAAATTTTGAGGTATGTTAACAGTGTTTCCTGAACAGTGAGGTTCTAATGGTGACCTTTCATCCTTTTCCAAATTTTGAGTTTTGTGAATTGTGTTTCCAGAATGATGGGGTTTATGTATAGTGTTTCTAGAATGGTTAGGTTTATGTACTATGTTTCTAGAATGGTGAGGTTTATGTATAGTGTTTCCATAACAATGAGGTTTATGTACAGTGTTTCGAGAATGGTGAGGTTTATGTACTGTGTTTCCCGAACAGTGAGGTTTATGTACAGTGTTTCCAGAATGGTGAGGTTTATGTACAGTGTTTCCAGAATGCTGAGGTTTATGTACAATGTTTTCGAGAATGGTGATGTTTATGTACAATGTTTCCAAAATGGTGAGGTTTATGTATAGTGTTTCTAGAATGATGAGGTTTATGAACAGTGTTTCTAGCTTCCTACATTTTCACCCCTTCGATGTTTCCTTTAACATAAAATGCAATTAATGTCTTGTTTTATAGACTGTATGTCTGATTCAAAGGCCATAACTCTTATATTAATTTACCTAAGGCTCGGGATTCTTTTAACATGTTCAAACTATGTGGGTTTATGCGATCTGCTTTTAATGGAGAATTAGGCGTATCTTAAATCACCACCCCTTTAAATCTTCAAAAGGAAAAAGATATCTTCCTTCCTTGTTCTTCCTCTGTGTTCTCAACTATGAGACACTAGAACCTTTCCATCCTTCCTATAAAAGTGGAATAATCAAACATTACTCCTCGTATTGGTTCCACTCTATTTTGATGCAACCAAGATGCATCGATCAATCTTCGATATAAGGTATTTTTTATCATGGTTCTTTTGGGGTTCACCTCTCCTGTTTCTCCTTCCCATATTATATCATGTGATCTCCATGTTACTAATAGATTTTTCTTGGGTTTTGGTTAGTGCGGTCATACTGTGTAATCCTCGGGTGGATCCATTTGTCACGATAGGAGGTGATCGTGATCCGTTTTCTGGACTATTCTCATATAATGAACGTCCAGTACAATCTGAGGTAGGTGATTCGTTTCTTCTCTTCCCTTTTACGTGTAGTTGTATTGTTAGCATGTTTAAACCCACTAGACCTCAATGTTAATGACATAATAAATATTTGAACCGGATAAATAAATTGATATCAGTCTATCTTATAACCCCTTGTTTTTCTAGAAATTGTGATATCTATGCTTTCTTTGATTAGATATTTGTTCATGAGGAAAATTGGAAAAGAACGTAAATTGGGATTGATTGATAAATTTTGGCTATGGATAAAGAAGCATGTAAATGAATCTAGTTCTTGTTGTAATTGGATATTAATAAAATTGGTGTAGTAAGCATGTTTACTTATTTGGGATAGCTTACGGATTTGGTCTCCCTAATTTTTGGAACATATGAATAATAATAAATCTATTAATTCATGATGGATTAAAGAACTAATTGTTTGATAATTCCTAAAAGGGTTCTGAGTTACCCCCTTGATTGTTAAAGGTCCAAGAGCCCAATTGATGTGATTTTTGTTTTCCTGCTCTTGTGTTGTGATGTGATCCTAGTTGGCCATTGTGATATGTGAGGTTATGGAGTATTTTGGTTGTGGTATAAGATGACATGTAGAGTGGCGATATGCACCGGTTAAAGCATGTGGGTGTCCGAGAGGACACTAGGGATGATGGAATGGGATGGATGTGATTGTTGGATGCTTGTTGATTTTTGATTGGTTGTTTATCTACTTTACATTTTCCCTGTGATCAAGGTAGCTGGTCTTACTTACCCTTCTTCCAAAAGATGCAAAGACATGCGGGGTATGCCACGTGCTTTCCTTGTTTAGCTACTCAAGGATGGATGGGTATATTCTCCTGCTATAAGCGGCAAAGACACGACGGTTAGTACCTCTACTAACCATGTTGATCCCCCTTGTGTTGAGTAGCATAGAATGTTTTTCTAGAATTTCTGGCTATGTGGGAAAGTAATTCTATAGTGAATAATTGAATAAATGGTGTTAACCCATGGGGATGGAGTTTATGGAACATAATGATGAGGTTGTAATTTTACATTTGACTTTGGGTGTGACGTTAATGAAATTTAATGTAGAATTGTTCATGGTTAATTAATTTTTAAATAATTAATTAATGTAAAGTGGAAAAGGTAAAAAGGGAACGAATTAATGTAATAAAGCTTTTTAAATGTTTTTATGCTTATAGGATACCTAGTCTTAGAAGAAGAAGCCTAGAGTCTAAGAGACATTAGCTGCAGTTGTGTCTAAGACAAGGTTATGCACATAGTGTGGTTGTGAGATATAATATATCATGTACTTTTTGTGTTTCTATATGCTACTTCACCCAGTTAGTAAGGGAAACTGACACCCAGAGGATTCCGAGCCATGGGTGGGTGTTTTCCCCAACATTCTGGTGGGAGGATGGATGGCTGACTACCAACTTTGGCCCTACTCTCTTCTCTTGGTAGTTACATGTGATGGAAGGCACATTGGTTAGTTTTCCCCATATATGTGTGTAGAGGGCTATAATGGCTTGTGGTTATTCAAAAACATATATTCTAGATATAGTTTTCTATGGACTACTATAGGTGTAACGTGTATATGATATGATGGCTTGTGGATCCTTACTCCGTGTATGGGCTGTAATGGCTTGAGGTACATTACCAAACGTATGATACATGTTATGTGAGCTGTGGTGGCTCCTTGAAACTACCTAGTTACTTTGGTATATGGATGTGGTGGTTTTGTTGCACGAGGTGCATACTGTGGTGCTTCGCCCAGGTGTCTGCGGGAAATCCTTTTTGGAGAGAGATGATCAGGACATGCGACGTTAGAGAAAAGCTGAAAACCAGTGGGGTAGTAGTAGAGGGTTACCCTTGATATTCATTATTATATTATATATTATTGCATGCGTTACATGGTGAGAGTATCCATGATGAGGCTGGGAACTTAGTATACATGTTAGGTGACGATTTAGTTTCACTTGTTGTTCATTGTGCTTTAGCATGATTTGATTACATTTTCATGTGAGGATTTGGGGAGGATCCTTCTGAGTATACTGTTATACTCACCCTTTGTATATATAAAATGTTTTTTAGGTCACTTGGAGCAGTTTGGAGATCAAGCTGGTTTCTATTAGCTTTTGGTTGTAGGAGATGTTCGGGCTTGTGGTTGCTGCTTTTTTTACTTTCTATTGGGTACATTCATTTTTTCACCTTTCAATTTTAGTATTTTTTTATGACATTTCATATGTGTACTTGGGATTTCATTTATCTTAATGGTTGATTTGGAGTTGATTGGTGTCTATCTTATCTCACTCTTATGCATGTGTTCTCTTATAGGGTAATGCCTCCCAGTTGTGTGTTTATTATACCCTCGGTGCTAGTTGCCAACCCGGGGCCTACTGGAGGCGGGACTCGGGGGGTCATTATCTCCCTTCTCAAATTTTCGGTACAAGAGGGGTACACTTTTTGGGGAGGGGGTCATGACATAGTGGTATCAAAGGTTTGGCTGAGGGATAGGATGGAGTTTAGAGTTAGGCACATGTGAGGTCGCATGGGTTCTTTGGGAAACGTTGTTATTCATGTTTATAAAGTGATGTAAACACTAAAGACGAGCTATGACATGGTAGTTTAGGGCCCCCAATAATCTGATGTGTGGAACTTTATGTTTAAAATATCTAATAAACAAGGTGGTACTAGTTTCAGGGTAGAGACCTAGGAAAGGATCATGCATGGTTCTTCTTTGTTCCTGTTTTTGAATTGGTATACCTTGGGATAGGTTAACCTAAAATGAATAAAAGAAAATAATCAATTAATTAATGTCGAGTATTCCACATTCCAGGTTTGGGAACTCTAATGGATTGTTATTTTATAGTTATCGCTCTAGGTCAACATCCTTGTCAGGTTTGCGAGGAAAATGTCCAGCATGAAATTCTAGCAAATCGTCGTAGGGTATAGGTTGACGATGACAAAACTTGGAGGAAGACACTCCGAGAGTTTCACCACCAGAGTCTGCAGAAGATCGAGGACATTGTTTTAGATGCAGTCATGAAAAACTGGTTAATGGCATTCAAGATCAGCTTCATTTCGATTCATGCTCGGAAGGAGCATTGGGTTCCAGTGGTTGTGACGATGCTTTGTGGATCAGCGAGGCAATGGTGGTAATTATTCCTCGTGGATTATGAGGAGTCAGAAATCTCGTGGGTGGAGTTCTGAGACAAGTATAGAGTCGATTTTCTTCCTTCGACTACGAAGGCGTCTAGACACTAGGAAATTCTTACCCTTCGACAGGGGAGCTCTAGTGTTCAAGAGTTTGGAATCCATTTCAGGAACCTTTTAGTATATGCTTCGAACCTGTTTCTAGATGAGGATGTCGGGGTGAGAAATTTTGAGGAGGCTTTGCATCCAGAGATCCAGTGCCAGTTCACCCCATTTATGCTGAAGACATATCTTGAGGTGCTGGTGACGACAGAGGTTGTCGAGGGGACATTTTCCAGGACCGGATCATCATGAGAAGGGAATCCTCATGATTTCTCAAGAAGCAGAGATGTGTTCCGTGGTTCTCAGTTTTCAAGGCAGAAGAGTTTCCGTCCAGTCGGGGGTAGGTCCCAACCCTTCACATCTCATTTCTCTAGAGGCAGCAACTATGAGGCCTATTCCAAGGGATCACGCACTTGTTTTTCTTATGGTGGTTGTGTTCTTCAGTAGTGGGAGTGACTGACATTTCAGAGAAGTCATCGTGCACTAGGTGCTATTCTCCAGGTTCCCCCATTGTGGCACTTCAAGCTGAGGCCGCAGCAGCCAGTCACAGCTGCTTTAGATCACCAGAGGGTAGATGGGGCAGGTAGAGGACAACCCCGTGATGCTCCCCATCCTCAGAGAGCGGAGCACGACCATGGTGGTGGTCATCATCAAGGTTAGAGAGGTCTTGGAGGAGGTCGTGGTTAGCTTCATGCTCTAGAGTTTCCACCTCCAGGCGAGCCAAATGTAGTTCGAGGTGCCCTTTTCTAGTTTTCTACATTCATGTATGCATTGTTTAATTCAGTAGTGACACACTCCTTCATATCACCTTCCCTTTTCCATGCTTTGGGACTTGAGGTAGAGAGGCTTCCAGTGCCCTTGGTGTTGACTATGCCAGATAGAGGTCAAGTAGACTTGTTTGATGTATGTAAAGACTGTGATCTAGTGTTGGGGAAACACCGCTTTGGTGAGATTTTTTATGTTTACAAATACAACCATAAGATGTCATCCTCGGCATGGATTGGTTGTATTCGGTGTAAGATATCGTGGATTTCATTAGGAAGAAAGATGTTTTCATTGGTGCATATGGAGAGCCAGTGGTGTTTGTTGGCGAGTGTTATCCTCATATGTGTCATAGGAGCTTTCTTTCATTATCATCCATGATGGCTGAGATGATGTGGTGTTCTTTAGAGGTTCAGCAGTTGGAGTTTCCTAAGGTCATATAGGAATACCCTGATGTCTTTTCGGAATAAGTTTTAGCATTACACCCTCAACGTGAGATCAAGTTTGGGATCGAGCTATAGCCAAGAGTGTCTCCAATTTCTATGTATTCATATAGGATTGCCCCTTCTGAGTTACGAGAGCTACGTATACAACTTTATGGTCTGTCAAAGTGTGGTTTTGTTCGGCCAAGTGTGTCACAGTTGGGTGAATGTGTTTTGTTCGTGAAGAAGGCCGACACGTGATTATGGTTTTATGTCAATTATCGTCGCTTAAACAAGGTGAAAAAAATAAATCGCTATACTCTTCTGCGGATTGATGATTTATTCGATCAAATAAAGGGTGAAATTTGGTTCTCGATGATAGATTTGTGGTCAAGATATCATCAGATGCGTGTGAAGGATTATGATATCTCGAAGACTGCTTTCTGTTGTCATCACGGGCATTATGAGTTCGTGGTAATGCTGTTTGGCATGAAGAATTCTCGAGATGTATTCATGGGATTGATGAATGCTATGTTTCGTGAGTTCCTGGACAAGTTTTTGGTATTTTTCATCGATGACATCCATGTGTAGTCCACATCTGAAGAGAAGCATGAAGATAATCTACAAGCCGTTTTGGGAGTTCTTCTCTAGCATCATCTGTTTGGGAAGTAGTCGAACTTTGAGTTTTGGGCTCGATAAGTCCATTTATTGGGGGATGTTGTGTCCTGATAGGGAGTAGCTATGGATCCATCAATGATATAAGAAGTTGTTCCTTGGGAATCCCCCAAGACAGTGTCAGAGGTGAAAAGTTTTCTTGGTCTCACAGGCTACTATAGGAGGTTCGTATCTGATTTCTCACGAGTTGCGACTCCACCGACATCTTTGACCAAGAAGGACCAGGCACTAATATGGACTGATCAATGTCAAGCATATTTTGAGTATGTAAAAGAAAAGTTGGTATGTCATCCAGTCCTTTGTCTTCCAGCTGAGGGAGTTCAGTTTGATGTTTTTAGTGATTCTTCACATCTGGGGTTTGGTTGTGTTCTCATGCAGCATAGGTTAGTTGTTTCTTATGGGTCTCAGCAGTTACGTCCCCATGAATGAAACTATGCCACCCATGATCTTGAGTTGGAATCTGTGGTGTTTTCTCTGAAGTTGTTGATACATTACCTCATTGGTGAGGGATTTGTGGTTTTCACCGATCATAAGTGTTTGAGTTATGTTTTCTCCCAGCATGACCGGATCTTATGATAGCATCGTTGGATGGAGTTCTTACAGGGATACATCTTAAAAATATCTTATACTCCTGAAAATGGGAATGTTGTAGCTGATGCGCTGAGTCGAAAGTCACGTAGTGATGCTGTGCGTGAATCTGGTGATTCTTGGAGAGTAATGGAAGAACTATCGACATTACATCTTTATGTGGGATATTTTGGGGGCAGATGTTATCTTTATCATAAAATGGTGTAGTGGTCCCTCATGAATCATGTTGTAGATTCCTAGTTCTGAGATCTTGAGGTGGAGGTGTGGAGAGACCTAGTTGTTTTTGGTGAGGCCCATGGTGGTTAGGCGGATGATGAACAACACCGAGTGTTGTATCACGGAAAAATTTTTGTTCCTTTGATGATGCACGAGATGATTCTCATGTAATTCCATAGTTTTCTTTTAGCGGTACATCTAGGAGTGACAACGATTTACCGAGACTTGAGAAGTCAGTTTTGGTGTCCTAGGCAGATACATGCGGTTGTAGAGTTTGTGTCTCGATGTTTGGTCTTCCAATAGGTGAAGGCTGAAGACAGTGTTCCTGGTTGTCTACTCCATTCATTGAATATTCCTCAGTGGAAGTGGGAGGACATCACAATGAACTTTCTTACTGGTTTACCTCAAGTTCAGGGAGGACCTGATGCTATTTGGGTGGTAGTGGATCATTTAACAAAATAGGTCCACTTTATAGTAATCTAGGCATCAAACTCAGTGGATGTTTTGTCAAGGAAGTATCTGGAGGAGGTGGTGAGACTTCATGGATTCCATAGGATGATCATTTCTGATCGAGATCCACATTTTACCTCTAGGGTGTGGATAGGTCTCCAACATGCTTTCGGTTCTCAACTATGCCTTTGCACTGCTTTTCATCCTCAAACGGATGGTCAGACAGTGCGAACCATCTAGACTCATGAAGACATGGTACGCTCTTGTGTTCTTGATTTTATAGGTTCATGGATGAGGCCCTTAACCTTGGTGGAGTTATCTTACAATAATAGTTTCCATTCCACTGTTGGTATGACTCCGTTTGAAGCCTTGTTTGGTCGGCCATTCCGTTCTTTGTTGTATTGGACTGGGGTCAGAGAGTCAGCAATTCTAGAACCAAAACTAGTGTATAATACAATAGAGATGGTCTAGGTGATTCGTGAGAGGATGTAGAAAATGAAAGATCGTAAGAAATAATATGTTGATCAAAGAAGGAGATCCTTAGAGTTTAATGTTGGGGATCATATGTTTCTGAAGGTGACTCTCTGTTGTGGCAGCGAAGGTTTGGTCATGTAAGTAAGCTTTCTCCCCAGTTTTTTGGCCCTTTCGAGGTGTTAACTCATGTTGGAGATGTGGCATATCGAGTAGCACTCCCCCCACATATGAGTCAGATACATGATATTTTCCATGTACCACAGCTCCATCGGCATCTTCATGATCAATCTCACATCATCAATTGGGGAGAGATCGATATTAATAATGATGCAACCTTTGAGGAGAGACCTGTGGAGATCCAAGATCACCAGGAGAAGGTGTTGAGCAGGTGTTCTATTCCTTTGGTTTGAGTTTTATGGCGACACGGTGGCATCGAGGAGATTACCTGGGAACGTGAGTCAAAGATACGTGCTCAATACCGAGAGATGTTTGACGTTCAACTATCTTTCATGTAACTATGTTCCCTTTTGGTTAGACCTTTCATGTTTTATTTATGATTTTTTTTCCTTTTGTTGCTTTTGTGGCTTGCTCTCTTTTGGGAGATATCTCTATGGGTGGTTATTCAGACCCCATTTCTTTTTTTTTCTCTTTAGGTGGGTTCTGAATTCTCGAGAACAAGAA
Organism: Viscum album; assembly: GCA_963277665.1. Taxonomy (NCBI): domain Eukaryota; kingdom Viridiplantae; phylum Streptophyta; class Magnoliopsida; order Santalales; family Viscaceae; genus Viscum; species Viscum album. The sequence goes on along the minus strand of OY728151.1, from coordinate 83,667,230 downwards.
TGTTTTGAGAGGTATCTAATGTAATGGATCATACCTCTATGGTCTATTACATTGTGAAAATGTGGTGTTAGAGGTGTTTCGGGAAGTCAAGTTGACTTATTCCAAACACTTTGCAAAATTTCCATTTTGGTGAACAGTTCCGACGGTAGACAGTTGTGAACATTGCATCGGTAACCTTAGTTGAACAGTTCCAATGGTAAACCATTGTTAACAATGCAATGGTAACATTATGGGAATAGTGACATCCTTTACCTTATGTGTACAGTGTCATCGATGACCTTAGGTGAATAGTTCCAACAGTAGACCTTCCAACAGTGACCTTTTCTTTCCTTTGCCGAATTTTGAGTTCTCTAAATATTGTTTCCAGAATAGTGAGGTTTATCATTAGTGTTTCTAGAATGGTGAGGTTTATATACAGTGTCTCTAGAATGGTGAAGTTTATGTATAGTGTTTTTAGAACATTGAGGTTTATGTACAGTGTTTCCAGAACGGTGATGTTTATGTACAGTGTTTCAAGAACGGTGTGGTTTATGTACATTGTTTCCAGAACGTTGAGGTTTATGTACAGAGATTCCAGAATGGTGAGAATTATGTATAGTGTTTCTATAATGGTGAGGTTTATGTACTGTTTTCTAGAATGGTTAGGTTTATGTATAGTGTTTCCAAAATTGGGAGTTTTATGAACAGTGTTTCAGGATTCTTACATTTTCACCCCATTGACATTTCGTTTAACATAAAATGCAATTAAATACTTGTTTTAAGGACACTATATCTGATTCAAAGACCATAACTCTTATATTAATTTCCCTAAGGCCTGGGATGATTTTTAAATTGGCCAAACCGTGTGTGTTAATGCTAACCACTTTTAATGGGGAATTAAGCATATCTTAAACTTTCGTCCCTTTAAATCTTCAAAAGAGACAATATATCTTCCTCCCTTGTTCTTCCAGTTTGTTCTCGGTTATGAGACACTAGAACCTTTCAATCCTTCTCGTATGAGTTTCACAATAAAAATTTACTCCTTGGATTGGTTCTGCTCTATTTTCATGCAACCAAGATATATCAATAAATATTATATATAATGTATGTATTATCATGGTTTTTTGGGGTTGACCTATCATATTTTTCCTCCCCATAATATATCATGTGATATCCATGTTACTAATGGAGATTTCATGGGTTTTAGTTGTTGTGGAATTACCGTGGAATCCTCGTGTGGATCCAGTTGTCGCGAGAGGAGGAGATCGTGATCTGTTGTTTGGACTATTCTCATATAACGAACGTCCAAAACCGTTTGAGGTAGGGGGTTCATTTCTTTTCTTTATGTGCAACTGTATTGTTAGCATATTTCATCCCACTGGACCACAAAGGAATTGAATTAATAAATATTTGAACTAGATAAATAAATTGATATTGGTCATATGTTATTGCCCATTGTTTTGTTAGATAGTGTGATATCTATGCTTTCTTTGATTAGCTATTTGTTCTTGAAGAAAATTGGTAATGAACGTAAACTGGGACTGAATGATAACTTTTTTTTATTGATAAAGAGGCATGGAAATGAATCTGGTTCTTGTTGTAATTGGATGTTAAAACAATTGGTGTAGTAAGTTTGTTTATTTATTTTTGATAGCTTAATTATTAGGTTTCCTGAATTTTTGGAACCAATGTATAATAATAAATCTATAAATTCAAGATGGATTAAAGAACCGATTGTTTGATATTTCTTAAAAGGGTTCTGAGTTACCCTCTTAGTTGTTAAAGGGCCAACAACCCTATTGATGTGATGTTTGTTTTCCTGCTGCTTGTGTTGTGATGTGATCCTAGATGGTCATTGTGATATGTGGGTGCATGGAGGCTTTTGATTGTGGCAGCAGATGATGCCTAGAGTGGTGAGATGCACTAGTTTGTACATGTGGGTTTTAGAGAGGACATCAGGGATGATGGAATCAGATGGATGTGATTGTTGGATTCTTGATGATTTTTGATTGGTTGTTTTGCTGCTTTAACTTTTCCCACTGCTCAATGTAGCTGGTCTTACTTAGACTTCTTCTTAAAGAGGCAAAGACACGTGGGGTATTCCACTTTCTTTCCATTTTTAGCTTCTCAAGGATGGATGGGTATATACTATTTCAATAAGCGGCAAAGACTCAATGGGTAGTACATCTACTCACGATGTTGAGCCCCCTTGTGTTTAGTAGCATAGAATTTTTTTCTATAATTTTTGGGAATTTGGGAAAGTAATTCTATAGTGATTAATTGAATAAATGGTGTTAACCCATGGGGATGGAGTTGCTGGAACATAATGATGAGGTTGTAATTTTACAGTTGACTTTGGGTGTGATGATAATGAAATATAATGTAGAATTGGTCATGGTTAATTATTATTTAATGAATTAATTAACGTAAAGTGGAACTGATAAAAAGGGAACGAAGTAATCTAATAAAGCTTTTTAAATGTTTTTATGCTTATATGATACCTAGTCTTAGAAGTAGCAGCTCAGAGCCTGAGAGACGTTAGTTGCAGTTGTGTCTAAGACTAGGTTATGCCCATAGTGTGGTTGTGAGATATAATATATCCTATAATTTTTGTGCTTATATATGTTACTCCACCTAGTCATTAAGGGAAACTAACACCCCAGGGATTCTGAGCCCTGGGGGGTGTTTCCCCAATATTCCGGTGAGAGGATGAATTGATGACTCCCCCCTTTGGCCCTGCTCTCTTCTCTTGGTAGTTACTTGTGCTGAAAGGCACGTTCGATATTTTTCTCCATATATGTCTGTACAAGGTTATAATGGCTTGTGGTTATTCACACACATATATTCTAGATATATTTTTCTATGGACTACTATAGGTGTAACCTGTATAGGCTGTGATGGCTTGAGGATCCTTACTCGGTGTATGGGTTGTAATGGCTTGTGGTACAATACCCGACGTATGATACACATTATGCGAGCTGTGGTGGCTCCTGAAAAATACCCAGTCACTTTGGTATGTGGACATGGTGGTTTTGTTGCATGAGGAGCATATTGTGGTGCTTCACCCAGGTGTCTACGGGCAAGCCTTTTTGGAGAGAGATTCTCAGGACGTGCGACATTGGGGAAATGCGGCAAACCAGAGGGGAAGTAGTAGGGGTACCCTTGATATTCTATATTATATAATATATTTTTTTATGCATTACTTGGTGAGAGTAGCCATGGTGAGGCTGGGAACATAGTATATCTGTTAGGTGACGAGTTAGTTTCACTTGTTGTTTACTAGGATTTAGCATGCTTTCTTTACTCTTACATGAGAAGCTTCTTGGAGGATCCTACTGAGTGTACTATTATACTCACCCTACGTATATATAAGCGTTTTCAGATCACTTGGAGCACGTTAGAGATCCAGTTGGTTTCTATTATCTTGGGGTTTGAGGAGCTGTTCGGGCTTGTGATTGCTTCTATTTTACTTTCTTTTGGGTACTTGTAGTCTTTCCCCTTTCAGTTGTAGTATTTTTGCATGAAATGTCATATGTGTGCGTGGGATTTATTTTATCTTACTGTTTGAGTTGGAGTTGATTGGTGTACATCTTATCTCTCTCTTCTGCATGTGTTCTCTTAGAGGGTAATGTCTCCCATTTGTGTGTTAACTATACCCTCGGTGCTAGTCACCAACCCGGGGCCTACTGGAGGCGGGACTCAGGGGTCATTATCTCCATGCTTACATTTTCGTCCCAGGAGGGGTACACATTGTGGGAAGGGGGTCATGACATGTTCTGACAAATACTAGTATCTTCCTAATGAGAGAATACCCTCAAGAGTGCAGCAGTGGTCTCAGATTTTCAATCCAAGTTACCATTTTTGAGTTATAAGAATTTGAAAAATAAAATAATTTATTTAATTATTTTGTTCACGATTATTCCTTTTTGGGGTTTTCTCATAGGAGGCCCACGCTAACTAAACATAAGTCGCACCTAGGGTAAACCTGTCATCCTAAACGCAACAATGCCCTCAAATTTCTGATCTATTCTACCATTTAATATTTATTCCACCTTTCCAGGAAAACAGCTTACACGTGCTAATAAAAACATAACCAAACTTTGAAGGATCATTACAGGAACTCCGGGACTTAGAATCGTGTGATGTCAGATTTTATAGTCTCGAAACAATTCCATATAATTAAAAAAATTATACAGAATTTCCTAGACATTAAATAATTCCCCTCCAAGATATATCAATGGGAAAGCCAATGATCATTCTAGATGGATAGTTCATCCTACTCCTCCAACTCAAAATTCAATGAAAAACATCGTATAAGATGTGATTAAATAAAAGTAATACTAAAATCAACAACATATCTTCTTGAATACCATGATGACTCCAATGGGCCAACATTCCTCTTATTTTAGTTTCTTGAAAAATCAACAGATTTGGGGTTTTCTATTAGAGTCCTAAGATAATTTTAGAGATAATGGGAAGGAAAATGTCATTGAAAATGATCTTATGAGTTGGAAAACATTGAAAAAACGATCAACTCATAAAATAAATCATGTTACTAACACATTAAATTAGAATCCCACCAATGAAGAAAGTACTTGAAATTTTGAATATTATTTGATGGAATAAAAATGACATGAAAATTTATATTGATGGAAAGAACAATATTGGATTGGAATAGGTTGTCTAGTAATTTTTTACTCAATGATATGCTCAAAATATCCCATAAACATTCAAATTGTCACCGCCTTATCCATGAAGTGAACCCCTAGTGATGACAGGTGTAGAAAAAGAGTTGGATAATGTGGTTTTTGGAAATTTTGACAATGGTCATGTCAACATACCCAATTTAGAATATATGAAACATAATAAAAGGTAAGATATGTTTCTGAATGACATGTGTACCCACAAGATGAAATTAAAATGATGGGAAAATTCATCTTTTGGAGAAATTTCACATACATGATTCAACATGCTTTTACTATCATGTATAATGACCCATGAACCTTTACTATTCCCTACAGCATTGGGATTTGTGAATTCAAGGATGTAATTATTTTTTAGGATCACTCATCAATGTTATCCCACATTCTATTTACTTATCTCTTCATGTTGGATAATTTAAACCCTCTAAAATTATCATTGAACATTGCATCCTGGCTACTAAAAATACTTTGGGAGTGATAGAGGATGCTCATGTTCAAGTAAGAGGTATGATTTTTACTATATATTTTTATGTCTTGGATATGGAAGATGATCAATTTTGTAACCATGTACCTCTCATTCAGGGGATGTAATTTTTGGAAAATGTGAAATCAATCATCAATTTTCACAAAGGAACACTTTCACTACAATTTGGATAAGATTTCTTTGTTCAAATATTGTTCATTCAACGAAACAAAAAATTGAGAAAATTTCATCCCCCCAAGTAAACATGGTTGATTTGTATTCCGTATAATGTTCCTAGATTTTTCATAATATGGAATACCAAATGCTGATTCAAATGATTGAAATTTGGTTGTTTTTGAATCTCATATAGAAAATGTTGAAAATAAAGAGTATGATGAATCTTAATATGATGATATGGTTGATCTGAGTAATTATGAAAATGATTTTTTGGAGGCCATTGAACCTACTAGTGTCCTCTCTAGAGATGATTCCAATTTTTATCCTGAATCAAATATTGATAACATGGAAATGGATCATCATGAAGAGTAGTTTTCATTTATTAAGGAAAAAACCCACCTGAGTTAGAGTTGAAACAACATCTACATGAACCTCAAAAATTATTTCATAGGTGAGGTTGAGTAATTCATATTCGTATTTTTAAAAGGATTTATGAAGTGACCAGTATTTCCAACTGTAAAAGTACTCAATACCCACAAGAATGAAATATTATGGAATTTCTCTACTATAACATGAATTTAACCCTCAGTGTGTATGAATATATTTTTGATGGAGGAAAATGTTGGACAAGTTGGATAAATATAATTTAATTTGAACCGTACAATTTTTGAGTTTCAAATAAAAAAGATACAACCAGGTTAGCTGCTGGAATTATTTTTCATATATCTGATAGTCAATGGGTATGCAAAGTTCATGATGATCCCAAAAAAGTGGGCATCACAATTTTAAGGAATGAATTCGGTGATCTTATCCCTATCAGGATCCAAAATAAATTGAGAATGTGCATTGTTACAGGAATCTGAATTTAGTTACCTAGAAATATCACTTCTCATTTACATTTTTTTATCATGTCCTTGAAATAATAGATGGGCATGCCCACAACTATTTTCATGAAGGATTCCATGGATATTTCCAAATTCACATTTCTCCAGTGGATCAAGAGAAAACCTGATTTATGTGTCCCTTTGGAACTTCTTCATATATGAGGATTTCTTTTGGTTTGTGTAATGTACCTGAAACTTTTCAATGTTATATGATGGTAATTTTCTCAAAATTTCTATAATCATGAATGAATGATATTATAGATGACTTCCCTACATATGGATCATAATTTAAATGTTGTTTGTAATGATTGGCACAAGTTTTTATAACATTTATTGATATGATCCTTGTTCTAAATTATGAAAAAATCAATTTAATGGTTCATAAGGTAATTAGAATCGAACATGTTATGCCCATTAATATAATTTATATGATGATCAATGAAAGGATAAATTAAATTATTCACTTACATACCATAAAACTATGATAGATGGGAGATTGTTCCTTGTCCATGATGGATTTTATAAGATATTTAAGAAGGAATTCAGTATGGTTACAATTATATTGTCCAGATTTCTCTAAAAATACACCCCATTTATCTTTGATGAGAAATTAAAATGCGGCTTTCATGAGAAAAAACTAAAACTAATACTCCACTAATTGTTCAACCACCCAAAAAGAACATTCCCTTTGAAATTATTACAAAATGCATCTAAATTTTTTCATGGGGCAGTGTTATGTGAATATTTTTAGAAAAAAACTCATGTGATTTCCTATGGCCCCAAATCATTAGATCAAGATGATCAAAATTTCACAACAACTAAGAAAGAAATAATGGATTCTTATTTTTCTTCAGGAAAAATTAGATGTCATCTTCTGGGATAAATGGTTATTGTTTTCATAGATCATTATGAAATCTGATTAGTAATGAATAAACTTGATGAAAACCCAAAAATTTTGAGATTTATCTTTCTATTTGATGATTTTTTTTTGAAATAAATGATAAAAAAGAATGTTAGAGTGGTTTTGTAATCATTTTAGAAGGTTACTTTTTTTGAATGGACAACATTATATATATCCACCGATTGAAGAACCCTTTCCAGATGAGGAGTTGTTTTCTTATCAGGGTGAAAGACCATGGGTTTCTAATATTCTGAACTATTTGACTTTTGTGAACTTAAACTCTATTTTTCCATAAAAAAATTCATAAACATATGTGTTTTTCAAAGATATTTATTTTGGATCGTCCGTAATGATGGAATGATGGAAGTGATCAAATGACTCATAGATGCATTCAGAATTCATAATTTCAATATATCCTACATTATTTCCACACATTGAACCGTGGAGGATGCTTTGGGACACAAATAACTACAAGATTTGGTATATATTTTGGTTTTTATTGGCTCATAAATTTTATAGATTATTTTTATTTTTGTAGAACTTGTAAAAATTTTAAATTCCAAAGAAACATTTCCAAAAGGAATGAGATACCAAAAAAACTAATTTTGTTTTGTATTACCTTTAATGTCTCGGAAAAATATTTAATGGGAAAATTTCCAAATTTTTGGATATCTTTATATCTTTATGCTTATTGGTTTTGTCTTCATGTTGGTTGAGGTTATTCCTATAAGAACTGATGATTCCAAAATTATGAAAAAGGATCAATGTACCCATTTTCTAATAGGAAATGGGAATCTATTTTGGTGAAATATGGATTTTATCATATGTTATTTATACCCAATAATCCTCAATCAAATGGAATGGACATGTTGTCAAATAGAGAAATGAAACAAATTCTAGAAAAAATAATGGACCCATATAGAAAGGATTGGAGTTTGAGACATGATTATGCACTCTAGGAATATCATACTACATTCAAAACTCCAATGCACATATATCCCTTTATATTGGTCTATAGAAAAGTTTTTACTCTACCAGTTGATTTAAAACGCAAATAATTTTTGTGCTGTCAAAACATGTAACCTGAATATATTTTCTTCTTGAAAAGAAATAATTTTTTTTGTAGGAGATGGTGGAAATATGAAATAATGAATATAAAAACTCCATGTTGTAAATAGAATAAAACAAATCTTATCATTATAGGATAGTTCTCAATAATAAACTCATGGAGGGAGACATTGTTCTGATTTTTTATGCTAGATTGAAGATTTTCCATGGTAAATTCCATTCCAAATGGTATGGAAATTTCATTGTTACTCATGTTTTTCCATTTGGTTCTATACAAATAAAATAACCAGTTAAAGGAACAATCTTCATATGCAATGTGAATAGATTGATAATTTTTAGTGGTAATTTTTTAGATCCTCTAGTGTAGGAGATTGAACTTCAAGACATAGAATACAATTGATATCAGTTTGTGTCTTTCATTCTCACGTATTTTTTCATGTCGTTATTTTCATGAATTTTATTATCATATAAATCTATTTTACAATGATTTCATTGCATAGAATATGTTTTGGGGGTGGAACGTGATGTTTAGATTATTATTTTGTGCCATTTACATTGAATTTTTTTATTTTATATTATTTTCAATTTTCCATTACATTTTGTGTGTGTTCTTTTTCTTCTTTTTCTAATGATATTTAGTTAATTTTAAATTTCTATATATTTTCCTTAAATATACATTTGATTTTTAATGAATATAATTTTAAATTAATGATAATGAGAGAACCAATGACCCATTGAAACTAAACATAAATTAATTATGAAATGAAATTGTTTCATGTTAAAATTTTTGGAAATTTCTTGAAAACAAATCTTGTTTTTGAATCTCATACTACATATCACTGTCTCTATCATTGAAAATCCCATTCGTGTGAGCCTATTGAACACAATTTTACATATTCGTTACATTTACCATGATTCTTGAGATATCCATTCCTTATATGAGTGAACTCGAACATGATTTATTTCTCTCAAAACATGAGGTATAGGGTAATTATTAATGAAATGATTAAGGCATATTTTGTTTTTTGAAGAACCTTTCTCATGATTATCCTTTTTATTTGGACATTCCATTCACATTTTGTCATTATTGATCCCTTAGTATCCATATATAACCTATTAGTTTAGCCACATTAAAATACAATTTTCCTTTTGCATCCTACACTCGAAGTATAAATCTATGATCAAGATGATCTTATGTGTAGGGGAGATAACATGTGTTGTGCTACCTCACATAGTGTTGATTTAGGTGTAGATGCAACATTGATTAGAAATATATATAGTTGTAATATATTTTAATGATATATATTCCCATAAAGTTCTCTCAAATGAAACCAGAGTTATTCTTATCTGGAGCTCTTGATGGAAGAAAGTAGTTCCCTATCTAGAGCAATCAAAAAAAGAGAGAAGAAAATTTTCATATTTTCTGCTAAAATATTGATGGAATGGGATGGAAATGAGATCATTAAAGATGTTTTTATTCATATTATATTAACTATAAGACAATTTATTTGTGAAAATTTAAATTAGTCATTTTTTCAATATGTTCATATACCTCTTAATTTTGCCTCAAAATTACACATTTAAAACACACAGACTATTATCCATAGAAACACACTAGAAATTCTTCATGATAATCACATGATCTCTGATAACATTGAGTAGACATGTAAAAACTTATCATTCCAATGTTCATTAATGAATGAGTTGTGTTTATAAAAGACTTATTGAAAATCAATATTTTTTTCTTGACAAAAAACTAAAATGAGTTTAGTGTGTTGTGTGCATAGGATGAGAAAATATTGGGAGATGGATTGAATGATCAAAATTAAAAATTTGAATACATTTTTGTAATGAGGCCTGCCATCATTTTTTATTGGGGAGAAATTGGATAACCATATTGTTATGTATATTGAATATTCCTTGATTTGATGCTCATTTCTTCCAGGATTCCAAATGATAAGTGTGGGGGAATTGATAGCGATAATATTTCAACTATTTTTATATATAATTTATGGATTTAAACGCCACCACGTTAACATTTTAAGGTGAATTACATTGTTTTTGGAATTCATGGTTGTTTTTAGATAGAAATTGCACAATTTTGGACTTTTAATTGTTTTTAATTATTTGTGTATTTAAGGATTGCGGGTTAAGGAAACATCATGCCATGAGAAAATTAAAGAGACATGATACCACATTTTAGAGAAATAAAGCAGAGCTAGAAACTGAAGAACAATGCTTACATGACATGTAATGACCTTACATGTCGTGACCTTTTCAAATTGTATTTTATATGTATGAAACTTTTTGAAGGCAATACACATAATGAATTTAAGTTACACGTCGTGATTATCAATTACAAATCGGGAAGTGATTCAAAGATCAAGAGAGATTATTGTGTAAGATATCTACATATTTATAAGAATCAAAGGGGTTACATATTGTGTTACCCAATTACTAGTTGTGACACTGTCAGAATATAAAGAAATAAACATGATGTGGGATGAGGGATTCGTGGGTTTTCTTATAAATATAACACCATGGCCATTACTTTTATTTGTTTAGAGACTAACAGGAGTCATCATAAGACTATATGACACCATATTATTCTTTGTGGTGGAGATTGTGTTCTATATAATGTTTCCATCAATTTATTACATGACTAAAAAGACAAAAGATACCCAAGAAATCCATGACTAATCATCATGTGGTGGCAGAAGGCAACACCTGACAAACACTCTCCTCCCAGTTTCACTCTTATTGTGTAATCTATTTTTTAATTCTTGTTGAGCATATTTTTTTGAATCAATCTAGTAACTTTCTTTATTGAACATAAATTCAAAAAATTTGTTTTTATGAATGTAATATTTATGATTTAAATTAATTTTTTGGGATATATAAATTTCTTTTGGGTAGTCCTACTGTAACGTCCTAATTCCGGAATCCGTTCAGAGGTTCTGAGTACCCAGTTGGTTACACGGCCTCAAGTGAATTTCCCAAAAAAAATAGTGGTTTTCCATAAGTAGTGAGGTCCTTGGATGTGATATTGGTGAAACCGTTCCCTCATTGGTAGAGTAATGAAGCATAATTAAATATATAACAGTAGAAGAAGCATTTATAATACCATATAAACAATAAATAGTGGAATACTGAAGAAATAAACAACTAGAGCACATATATAAATGATTCATGGAACACATTTCTAGGAAAACATCCAAACATGTCACAGTGATGGAATATAGTATTAAACAAAAGTAGAAATGAAACAATTAAACTACAACAGTAGTACAATACCAAACATAGTCCCATGCTCTCCATCTCCACATCAATAATTTACCTGAAGTAAAAGGGGGATTTCCCTTATCTTGACCATTGTCAATATAATATTTTTGGTCAAAAATCATGACCAAAATAGGGTGTGAGACGAATCCCATTAGGCAACCTCTAAAAGATATGTGCCTAATAGTCAGTGAATATATATGGTAGGAAATATTCAAAATGACCCAGTAAAAAAATATGTACTCAAAAATAAAAATTACTATAGATTCAAATACATCCATTTTCATTATTTCGTTAAGAAACCAACAGTCATAAGTAAACCTCTGGGAAGTACTCACAGCCTGACCCGTCTCGTTCAACTATAACAAAGACACTCTGAAGAAACACTCACCATCAATTCCCTATGTGTTCTCATATCGGTAAATATAGACATGATGAGGAAGAACTCAATGTCCAATTTACCCCGTGGTCTCGTAATGTGCAACTACTGACACACTTAGGGAGCAGAAATTCTATCCCCTCTATGGTCCTGCCACTTAAATGCAAATGAACCCCCTAGAGAATCCCTCAAAATCCACTCTCTATATAGTCTACTACACCAGGTTTCAATAGTATTATGTAAATAAATAGTGCACAAATGATATATGGAAGCCAAAGTAAACCACAAGTACTACATGGATAAATAGTATAAAACAACTCATAGGCTATTAGATAAAAACCACTCCATCCTAACAATAATAGGAATATGAAACAAATCCGCCAAATAGGAAAAGTTACACCAAATTGAAAACATTAAGCTAGCATGGGAAACACATCCATATCAATGTAAATTACCCGATTTACAATAATAAATTCTCTACTAAATCACACAAGTCCTAGAAAGCAATTACATGGCTAAAACCATAAACATGCAATACCCTGAACAATGGTATTGGGAACTTTTTCACTTATAACTCAATGAATAACTATAGATAGGCACAAACCACCTACCTCGGTGTTGTATGATTGATATAGTTTACTCCCATCCATTGATTTTCCCTAGAACATTGCAGATATATAATAACATCTAAAACATTCAACCATGGATATCTCACAAAAGTGACGAAATCAAGAGAGGAGGCTCTAGAGGAAGAAAGAGCTTACCATGGAAATACCAATGCAGTCGACTTCAGTTGATTTGGAGAATGAATGGAGAGTCAGGGGATTGGAGAAGAATCACATCGTACGGTCGCTCCTAGATGAGATGTATGGAGAATAAGTGTTTTATATCGATTACACGCGACCCCAGTCCGTTTAGTGAAAAAAAGTATATTGTGTGTTCTTCAAGGGTACACAGTGTGTACTTTATTTAACCGGCCTCTACTTTAGGCAGTTTCCAGGTCACCCCACATGGCCAGGTGTTCGGCCGTTACACTTCCAGTACATAGCTACCCACGACAACTGAGTAAATGGCGTGTACATTTAAGTAAACGGCGTGTACTCTAGAAATTTTCAGAAACACTTCTTTTTATAAAAATAAACTATTAATGAATGAAATAGATAAAAAAATATTCAGTTTCTTAGAAACATCCTACCAATATGAATGTCATCCCTGAATTTTCTTAGCAAGGTGGTGTAGAAGAAGATACCGCGAACAACTCCAGCCACTGCAATTGTACATCAGTATTCCTCTCCCAATTCTTTTCATGTACTCATCTGTGCTTCCATAGCACTCACACCTAAGGAACAGACCGGCCACATAGACCATTTGACTACGATCAACGATCCAGATGGTATTCTCTTCAAATGATGCATTCTTCTCCAACTCAACCTCGTCGAGTTGAAAACCATGAGATGGGTCTGAGAAGTAACGAAGTAACTGAGAAACATGGAAAATTTTGTGCATATCCTGGTACCTTTGAGGTAACTGTAGACAATATGAAACTGGACCAACTCTCTCCAAAACCTCAAACGGTTCAACATATCTCAGAAAAATCTTTCATTTTCTATGAATCCTCCTTTTTTCCAACCTCAGTGTGACATGCAAGAAAACCAAATCTCCGGCCTCGAACTCTGGAGGTTGTCTCTGTCGATCTGCATAATAATTCTGTCATGATTGTGTAGTATCTATCCTATTCTGAATCAACTATAACTTCTCTGTGGTCCACAAAACAAGACAAGGTCCCTGTATATCTTTATCACCTGCCTCCATTAAACATATGGGTGATCAGCATGGCCTAACATAAAAATACTCATAAGGTGACATCAGAATAATTTCATGAATACTATTATTAATGGTTAACTCTGTAAGAGGCATGTTTTCCTCCCAAGAAATTATATAATCTCGGACACATGCTCGAAGCTTTTCCTCCAGCAACTGAATCGTATGCTCGGATTGGACATCTGTTTGGGGATGGTAAGTCATAATGAGAAGTAATTGTGTACCCAAAGCCTTCTGTAGTCCCTTCAAGTCCTAAGAAAAAAAATGTTCAACCATGTCTGAATCAATGAAGTGTGGAACCCCATGTAGATGTACAATCTATCGGATGTCCAACCTTCCCATCTCATCAACACTGATGGTATATTTGATCAGCAAGAAGTGATCAACCATTTTGAGTATTTAAATGATAACCCAAACTGTATCATTCCCTCGTTGTGACTTTGGTATACATGTCACAAAGTCCATCGTCATATCGTTCTACTTCCGCCCGAGAATGGGTATCTAGAACAATTGCCCTGCCGTTTGCTGATGCTTCGCCTTCACCTGCTAACAGGTGGAACACCTCATAAAAATCAGGAAAATATCTCTTCATGTTTGGCCACTAATATTGATGGTGTATATCATGATACATCTTGTTGACACTAGGATGATATTTTCAAAAGGAGGAATGAATATCCTGCATCTACTCCCCATGTACGTCTGCTGACACCCATACCCGCTGCTAGAAATTCAAGATCTCTTCCTTGCCATGGTCCGTCCAGGAATAGGGTTATCTCCTAACATACATTCACATAGGACTAGTTTTTCTAAATATGATAGCTTATTTATCCAAAGTTGATCATGTAGAGGAGAGGTGACAACTATAGAATAAAGGAATGTCCGCCCCTATCTATCGTGCAACTCCAAATTCATCTTTGAGAACATAGCCATTATCATCCACTCACTGTTGGAATCCTTAACTACCTATATCTCAGTCCTCCTAATGAGCGCATCAGCTACATCTTTACCTTTCACATGCATGTAGGCATGCTCAAATTCAAAGGATTGAAGGGACTCAACCCTCTTTCACTGTCTCAGATTTAGATCATGCTAAGTGAAAATATACTAGAGACTTTTATGTTCGGTGAAAACCACATAATGCTTTCCCATAATATAATGTATCCAATAGCATAAAGCATGAACAACTGCAGCCAACATGATATCATATGTTGGGTAACTCGTCTCATGTGGCCTCAACTTCTATGATCTTTATGTAACGACTCTTTTACACTACATAAGCACTGTTCCTAGCCCGATACCTAAGGCATCAGAGTAAACAATATTGCTCTTTCACGAATTAGGAAAAAAAGAATCAGCACTATAGTTAACCACTTTTCTACTCTGAGAAGGCTGAATCAAAAGAATCTATCCACAAAAACTTCCCACCCATATAAATCAGGCTCATCTGTGGTGATACTAAGTGTGAAATTTCATGTATGAAATGTTAGGAGTAACCAACATTAACTAAAAAACTCTCTACCTCAAAGACGTTCTTCAGATTCTCCCAAGAAACTACTTCTCATACATTCTCTGAGTCTACAAACACTCTTGTCTCTAAAATAACAGTACCCAAGAATTGAATTTGGTACATCCAAAAGTGACATTTTCGAAGATTAACATATAACTAATTCTCTCTCAGTGTACTCAAAATGATCTCAAGATCAGATTCATGGTCGTGTTGGGGTGAGATTACACCAAGATATTATCCACAAAGACTACCAAAAAATAATCCAAGTATGGATAGAAAACATGGTTAATCACTTCTATGAAAATAGAAGGCGCATTTGTGAGAACGAAAAGAATAACCACATACTTTTTTAGAACATACATGCTCTGAAAGGTTGTAAGATGTATATCATATGGTCTAACGTGCAATTGATGATAACCGGATCTCAACTCAATCTTTGATAACACCCAAACCACTCTAAGATGATCAAAGGGATCATCAATCCTTGGAAAGGGATATCGGTTCTTGACTATCAACTGGTTTAATTTCCGATAATCCACACAATGTCTGATGGTACTGTCTACCTTTTTCGCAAACAGGACAGTCAAACCCAAAGGAGATGTACTGGGTCAGATGAAAACCTTAGCTTGTAACTCCCCCATATACTTCTTGAGATCATATAACTCTGGTGTATCCATCCTATAGGGAGGAATGATCACCGCTGCCACTCATGGAATGAGTTCAAATGAATAGCCTACCTCTCGCTTCAGAGGAAAACCTAATAAATTCCCCTTAAAAGGAATCCCTCAAATAATTGACTACTAGAGGAAAGTCCAAGGGTGATGTCCCATGGTCATCTTGATATATACTAGAAATATGGGTTGTAACTCCTCCCAACCCCTGATGCTTGGGTTCTACTCTCCTCGCCTGGAAATCCCATCTATCATTGTGTAAAACAAACCACCCCTTGGGGATGTGAAACTCACCCTACGATGATAATAGTCAAAAGCTGCCTAAAAGGGAACTAAATAGTCAATCCAATGGATGAAATATTAGCCTGTCATTTCTAGGACATAGTGGTCTCATAAGAAGTGACACCCACCGTCCCCAAGATGGCCCTTCTTGCACTAACGTATAGTAGATTTCCTTGTCCCCAAAAGACAATACATCATCGAGACATCAGCCGAAGAAGAGATATAGAGCCCACGTCTCTCCAAAATAGAAACAGATATTAATCTATGAGAATCCCTTGTATTGAAAATTGAAGAAGCTAAAATAGAAGCAACTAGAATCGTACCTCAACATGTAGAGGGTTTGGGATCTTGCTCTTACTTTGTCTGCTCCACTGAAAAAGTTTAGCCTATACCACGACCCAGTGACCCCTCCTGACTACTATGATCTGATCCACTCATTTGTCACTGAATTTTAGCCATCTGGCTACCATGACCATGGCCTCCACCTTGGCCTTAATGGCCATAATAACTCCATTTGCTAGACTGATGAGAAACTGGTGGTACTACTCCTAAACATAGAGACATAGAATAACTCATATCACTAGTAACTGGTGAGAATAACTGACAAAAACACTGAAGATGACCCATCTTACCACAAGATTGAAATTTCACTAGGTCTATTGAGAATGGTGGCCTCATATTCCCTCTCTTACCACACTGATAGCACGCCACCTGGTCACCAAAAAAAGTATTCTGCTTCCCCGAATACCCATGCATAGTCTCCCTACGGAGCTTACTGCTATCATTAAAAGGGTTACCAACTCTGGATGTCAAGCCTACCTAAATTACAGCTCTATAATCCTTCATATTGGTCTCTTTTATTATTTCCAGGTTGACTATAGAGGTGATGGAAGTCAGCCTGAAGATGTTCACCTTAGATCAGATGTCATACCTGAGGCCATCCTCAATCATCCTTACTAAGAATAACTCATCTCCCCCTAGAATGGATTAGTAGTGCTACAACTCTTTGAAGCATGAAGAGTACTCCATGATGGAAAGATTACCCAGTTTCGGACTCATACACTATCAGGCCTGATTGGCCCTCAAAGTATCTGGGTAAAAATAATCTTATAAGGCACACTGGAACTCATCTCAAGCCAAACCCTATTCCATCCCGCCTTTGAGATCAAATCACACCATCTATTGGAAGATTATTGAATCATATACATATAGAGCTTATCCCTCCTCTTTGGAGGCATCTCCAGATGCATAAAGATAGATAACATGGCTTTCAACAAAGAATATATAGCCTGAGTTCCTCAATCCCCTTTAAAGGTGGTAGGATGCTGTTGTTGGAAATCCTAGGTCAACTCTTCCATAGAAGGGGCAGGTTGCGGTACATCTCGAAAGGTATGAGTTAACCTCATGAAGCCCTCTTTGAACTGTGCATAATCACCTACATCAGGAATAACTATGGGTGCAAAGATTGGAACTGCATGAGAATCTACTAGTAGTCCCTGATCAACCATGTCTGGTGTCGAATCACTGCCCTGTAATATGAATGAAACTGGAGGAAGTCTTGGTGTCCTAACTATACAAGGTCAATCACACACATAGTTCAAGACAATCAAGGAATGAAACATATAAGTGTAAGAATATAACAAGAGAAAGAAATCATTGGGGGAATCAAAAAGGTGGATACATGGTGAGTAAAAATCCTACATAACGGTTTTCCCTTATGCATTCACATGGGCGTGTAATCTTACCAACCCTGGTCGTGTAACACCCCCTAAACACAATGTTTCCCACTAATATACAAAGTTTACTTGAATCGTGTTCCCCTACCCAAGTTATTGTACACGACTATCCCACATGATTCCCCAAGTATAAGTCTATGATTAATGTTTGTTCCTGGAATGGGTGGTACTAGATGAAATTCACCGAAACATGTTGTATGTCACACGGCTGGTTACATGGCTTGCTCTACATGGCATGTTTGTGCCAGACATAGCGGGTACTAACAACCGATTATCCACCTGTGTCATTGGTCACACATCTAGACACATAGTCAACACACATGGTATGTATGTCTGATACACAGTGTGTTCCACCATGGATTTCTCATCCTCGTGTCTCCTCCCACACATCCATTGACACAGTTTGAGACTACACAGAGTGTACATATATTACATGGAGTGTACTTAAGAAAAGCATTTCCTTCCCAAACATCAGGATACATGGTATGTATTTATCATTACACGCCATGTATTCTGGGTTTTTAGGATAGTAAGCCTCTGAAACTTTTCGGGAACCAAGAAAAACACTAAAAAAACATTAAAGTTCCAAATTCAAATCTGTGAGGGCCCATACTCCCCACAAATCATTTCTTGTCATCATATGCATGTCATATACCATCATAAAAGAGCAATAATCCACCAAATTTCAGTCAATGTGGGCTTATAACACCTCAACAACCAATGATTGGATTTATTTTAAATGAAACCATACATATTAGCAATACCCTATCAAATAGTATGTATTATATCAAAGAATCCATTGAAACAACATGCATATCTAGCACATCATCTATCAAAACAACATGAAAACAGTAATGTATTCTAAATGGAATAAAAATAATGCATGACATGTGATCTCTAGAGAGTGACTATATGGTGTATGAAATGTCATACCATCATCTCATCAGGTTTCAATAGAAATAGAACATCAATATTATCAACGGTAGTAGTAAAAATCATTTAAATCACCCAACAGTGAAATAAAATCAACTGTAATTATTTAAAAACTATAAAAGTTGAAATAATCAATGTAAATTGGATTATTCCTATACATAAGTCAGCTACTCTCATAAACAGCTTATTACCAAGTACACATTCTTTCATATCCCTAACTATAGGCTAAAAAAGTATGACAAGAAGAAAATAATCTCTTCGATACCCCATTATAATGTCCCACTTACAGAAGCCACCAAGAGGTTCCCCGTACCCAGTTGGTCTCATGGCCTCAAGCGAATTTCCCCAAATTCCAGAGGCTATTGACTAGCAGCAAGGGCTTTGCATGTGATAGTAGGGAAACTATTTCGTCATTGGAAGAGTAATGCAGCCGAATGAAATAAATAGTAGTAGTGACAACATTAATAATAACAGAAAACATTAAACAATGAAAGACTGAACAAATAAACAATTGGAGCACGTATATAAGTGATGCGTGATACATATGTTTATGAAAAATACCTAAACATGTCACAATGCTAGAATAAAATACTAAAACAATGTAGAAAGGAAACAAATAAACACCAACATCATCGCAAGCCACATCTTGGCCACATGCTCTTCAGCTCCACAGTAATCAAATACCTGAAGTAGAAGGAAAATTGAACTTATCTAGACCTAAAACAATATAATCTATTTGGGCCCAAAGAATGACCCAAAATGAGTGTGAGACGAATCCCAATAGGCAACCACCTAAATATATATACCTTAAAGTTAGTGAATATATATGGATGTAAATATGAAAAATGAATCAATAATCAAGGATGTACTCAAATGTAAACAATCCAACAGTTTCAATTTCATCAATTTTAAATTATTTTTAAATAAAACAACAATCATAAGTAACACTCTAGGAAGTACTCACAGCCTAACCCCTCTGGTTCAGCTTTAGAAAAGACACTTTGAGGAAGCACTCACTGTAAATTCCCCATGAGGTCTCAAATCGGTAACTATAGACACTATGAGGAAGCACTCAATGTCCAATCTACCATATGGTCTTGCAATGAGGAACTACATACACTATAAGGGTAAAAAAAGTCCATCACCCCTATAGTCTCGCAACATAAATGTAAATAGACACTCTAGAGAATTCGTCCATGTCCATTCTCCCTATAGTATACTACACTAGGTTCCCACGGACCTATGTAAATAAATCATGCACAAACAATATATGGAAACCAAAGTACACCTTAAAAAATACATGGCTAAATATTCTACAGTATCTCATAGAATGTCATATAAACCCCCCCCCCCCCATCCTAACAATACTAGGCATGGAAAACAAAGTATCCTAATAAGAAAAGCAATACCAAATGGTAAATAACATGAAAACATAGTCAATACATCCATATCAAGGTAAATAACCATATTCAAAATCATAAATCTTCTACTCAAGCACAGAAGGAATAGCAAGAAATAACAGGGAAAAAACCATAAACACGCAATACCCTAAACAAGGTTATTGGGAACTTTTTCACATGTAACTCACAGACGATCTATGGAAAGGCACAAAACACCTACCTAGGTGTTTTATGATCGATATAGTTGAATCAAAACAAATTATTTGACCTAGAATGTTGTAGATATAAAAAATGTCTAGAATTTTCAACAAAGAATATCTCAAAAAAGAGAAGAAATCATGATTTGAGGATCTAGAAGAAGGAAGAGCTTACCATGGAGATTCCAACACAATCGACAATGGTCGATTCAGAGAAAGTATAGTGAGTCAAGGTTTAGATAAGTATCACACTGTAGAATCACTCTTAGAAACGTCGAATTGAGAATAAGGTTGTTCTATCAATTAGATGTGAACTCGGTCCATTTAATGAAGAAAATAATGTTCATAGTGTGTTCATCAAGGGTACAAGACATGTACCTTCCTTAAGCATACACTACATTAGGCGGTCTCCAGGTCACCCCACATGACCATGTGTTCTTCCGTTACACAACCATCACATGGATACGTGTGGAAACAGGGTACATAGCTTATACATATATGTTCATTGGGTGTACTCCTGAAATTTCTAGGAACACTACTTTTTCTAATAAAAACCGATAACAAAATAAAAACTTTAAAAGAAGATCTGGGTTCTTACAACTACTGTAGAGCATAGTTTTCTCTATTAGGATTGATTTCATGTAGGTGTTCATTTAACTAAATCATATCTATAGATGGAAAAAATATCATATTGAGGTTTCGATATGATGTCTACTAAAATTTGAGTGTTCGCATGGGGGTCTGTGGGGGTGAATTTTTTAATTCAATTGAGGAATATTTTTAAAAAAGGAAGTTGGAAATGTCTGATAGTTAATTCTTGTCTTGTGACCACTGTTTTAAATCTGAATTTTTAAACCCATAATAGATTCAATCCATTTAATTTTTTTTCTAATTAATTTTCCTGAACTTTATTTTAATCTCATATTCTATTTTTTATTTTTAAATCAAATCCCCATTTATCTCTTCTTAGTAAAATAAATAAAGAAATTTTAATTTTTTCAGCTCAAACTGTAACCTCATCGAGAAAAAACCATGTGGTCACCACTCTACTACACTTTATAGAGAAAATATTAATAGAGGTTTTCACCACAAAAACCCACAAATAAGTATATTTATGTAAATTGTTTATTTTTATACCTATTATATTTTTATATTTAATATAGATATATATACACCATCCATACACTTAACCATTCACTATATAGAGAATGATTCCATCCTTCGGGTGTTTGTACTGTCTACCATCACCATAGTGCCATGGAAATCATTTTCCATGTTCACCATTAAATATTATATATATAAATCTAAAAACATATTATATAGGATATATATTACATTAATATAATTCTATATATGATAGATATATATCCTATACATAAGAAATTCGACTTAAACGGAAAAACATTGTGGGATGATGTATTTAACGCCCATAAGAGAGGGTAATAAAGACATATTATTAACAAATTGGACAGAATATGATATAATTGGGGAATATATGATGTAGAAAATAGGAATATGGATTTTTATAAATTATTAACATTCAGTAAACCATTATAAATTAATTTCAAATATGCAAAAAGGAAATCAGACATAATGTTATGGTTAACTTCCCAATTTCATTATTATTCAGGATTTTATAAATTTAAGTATCTTCTTCAGAATATTTTTCTTCATGGTCCATGGATTATGAAAATATTTTCCAAAAATATTTTTTCAATTATTATAAAATTGATTGATGTCATTTCTACAGCAGTGCATATTTTTTCTAAATGGTTTTAATGGAATCATTCTGTCATCTTCAAAAAAACGTTCGTTGGGTATTTTCAAGAAAAAGTACAAATGAAATTATTTTTAAAATATATGATATGAAATTATTTTTACACTACAAGGATTCATCAATTCATTAATTATTCATGAAGATAATTCAAGTTATCTTTTGAAGAAAATATTTTTCTTTTACGATATTCTAGAATTTTATGAAAAAAACGTTCTCAAAATAGAAAGTATATCTTACTTAATAATGATTTCAAGTGATATCTTAATATTATTTTCCATATAATATACCATTATTTTATGTCACATAGGTTTTATTTGGGATATTTTTCAAGAATAATCTCAATATTTTATTCTTGTATTGGTTTATTTCTGTAATAGAATGATATTTATGAAACCCATTTCATTTTAATGGTTTAAGTAATAATGGTATGATGTTTATGAATCGAATTTCTATTTATAGGGTATTGATATGATTAATTAATTATGTTGTTTTGGAAAAACAAAATATGGTTTTTATTTTTTGATGGGTGGTTCTTATATCTACCTCCAATGAATTGGGTAATGGTTTATAAATCATGAAAAAAGTAGTTCTTGAATGTGATGTAATATCAGTTCACAAATATAAGACTGTAATGTGGAGTGAACTCAGTTCAATAATGTATGTTTAAATTTATGATAGCTATGGTTTTGAGCCCTGAATAATGTGAAATTATTTTATTTGATTATTTATAATCCATAATTTCATATCCTATTTTATTCTCTCATTGAATATTTTATTTTATTATTCATGAACACCAATGATGTATTTCATGAAATGATATAATGATATTTTATATGTAGGATTCAATTTTCAAATGTTTTGTCTATGTTTTTATGTCTTGTTAATATGATATTATTGAAATCTCCCTTATTTATAATTACTGGGAATTCGAAATATCCCATTTTATCATTATTTTCTACATGATATGATGAATATTTTTTGGATATTCAGAAAGGGTTCTATTATTGATGGATTTATGGGGAGATGATTTATATAGTTTGTGAATAATTTTTTTATGATTCATGTTTCAAAAAAAACCATATATAGTTATAGAATTGTTTTTATTATGTAATTTAATTAATTTTCTTATATTTAGATGCAATATCTATTAATTAAAATAATGTAATGTTATATTTGGTATCTGAGAAAGGAATAGTTAAATATTAGAATTATGAATGTGAAAACAGTAGTCAAAACCACATTGATTAGTCTATGAATATTATACAATACTACATTATTGGTAATGGACATAAACAATCTAGGAAAAAATTAAAGGAGGCCAAAAATTAATTTTTTTATGTAATTTCCCCAAATTATATTTTTCCCTTTATTATTTGTGTAGATAGAACAATTTTCTTGTGATTTAGTAAATACATGGAACCAAATGGAAATAAGTTAACACTAAATAATAGGACATGAAATTATTTTCTCCCTAAGGAACTGAATGTTATCAAATGTAGAATGAAAAATATTTTTACTATTCTAACATTAAATTCATAAACTATAAATCTTTTTGGACTTCCAATCTAGAAAATGAGAGAATGCAATTCTATTTAGTCCATCATGAGTAATCATCAAAATTTATTCATAGGGTATTCTAATCAAATAGTTGATTAATAATGTATTAATACAACATAAAAGAAAATTTCAATTTTTTAATGTTCCAAACATGATAATGCCAATTTTGCAGTCAATCATTTTGAAGGTGAAGATGATAAAAGGGAGAATATCATCAAGAATATAATGAAAAGAGGTAAAATTCACTCAATGTAATGGGTAAATATTAAGTACATATTTTACAATAATTAATTTCTTCATATTATTTGAAATAATCTAGAGAAGAGGTAACTTGAGAATAAGAAAAGGGATGATGATTCTTTTGGTACCTAAGAATAAAATTTTACTAGACTTGAAAGGAACACTTATAGAATTATCATCCAAACATGAAGTATGGTTAATCGATACATTAGTGGTTTAATCCCATGACTATAATGTTAATTATTCGTGAGGTTATACATTAGCTATGATGAAACTGTTCGATGTGCCATAAAGGTTTATATGGAGGTTCTTGTTACCAATCAATCATAATGGGGACATTTGAAGGGAAATAGAATTAATGTAAAAAAATAAAAACCAAAGTCTAATTTAGATGAGTTTTTTTATGATGAAAATAATAGTATAATAGGACATTCATCATCTATCATTATTGAAAATTAATATCATTTAGGGATATAAAATTATTTGGAATCATCTAATATATAATGATTATAAAGTATTCCTCAATGAGATATTTTTTCCACAAAAAAATAAAGACCTACCAAAAAATCATCAATATCATGGGTCACATAGTTAAATTCATTATGGAATAATGTTCGAGAAAATTAACATATAACTATCCTCTTTTTCATTAATTAATATTATTAAAAATTACTATAGTTGTCTTATTAAACAATTAATTCATTGTTTTGATCTTGAAAATGAGGTACTATATAACGGATCCTATTCTCCTTCAAATACTCTAATATAGAATAGAAATTTGTGGTCCAAATAAATTTTTAATAATTCCATGTCATCAATGTCATATAAACCATAATCTAGGATATGTGGGATAGGAAAATAAAATAATCTCATGGTTATTGATGGAAAATATTCATCTCCACAATATTATTTTAGGATAACATATAATCAAGTATATCAATCATAAATGGATCAATGAATACTCCACATTGATACAAAACACTCCCCATTAACCAAATATAAAATTAAAAAAAACATCAACTACACGCTAAATATATGATAAAATTTATATACTCCCAAAAATGGAATTTAGATGATCTATATACTCTGGTATGATCTTTAAAAAATAATTATGCCTGTGAAAAAGTGAATCATGAATCGGTTTATCAACTCATAAAACACAAAATTTTCAAATACAATTTACACATATCGATGGTTTGCTTCACCAAATGATGTAATAATGAAATCATAATTCATTTAATAACATGTAATAGTAGTAAATTATATATCATCACCATTTATAAGAATTTGATTATATTCCAACTATAAGATCAATATTTGTGTACTAGATGGATACCATCAATTGATTTTATAAATCATAAATACATGAGTGAGGATATGGGTTATTTGTAATTACATATTTCAATTGATAGTAATAAAAAAACCACATACTCCCACGTGAATTATTTTTATATATTCTCCAACCATCTTAATTGGAAACACTATGTAAAGTTAATCATCCTTAAAATCAATCATAGACATTTTTCATAACTGTGTCCACTCATAAGGTTCCATCATTTATTCAAAAATTTATATAAGATATACTCTTGGATATATATATATATATATATCCAAAACATAACCTCTAATTGATGGGGTTACACAACAACATCTTATAGAAATTATTGATGGTAATCTTCTATAATCAATACAAATGTTGATGATTGGACCTGTAATAATGTAATCACCATCTCAAACATCGGGTATGATAGAGAATGTATACATAATAAATCCATTCAAGGGTCTATCAAAAAAATATGTAATACCTAGTCTCAATCAGTATCATAAAAGAATATGTCCCACCATATAAAATCAATTAGAAACTAAAAAATATATATTCAATCCACACTGAGGATTATTTCGTATGCCATTATCTATAAAAAAATTATCTCCCTATGATTTTTTATGAAATGTCTCATACCTTCACTATCTATATGAAAAAAATAATATGGAATGAACTCCCAATAATGTAGTCAACTCAAAGGGAATATTAAGACTCTCCACCTTATATCTCAAATAATAGACAATTGTATGAGAGTATAGAGAGTTGATAGGTATAGAATAAAATGTGGTATAAAATATGTACCAAATATGAATACTTTACCTCATACGACATCAGGATCACAGACTATTAGAAGTGTAAAATAATAAATATTATAATTACTACATATAGACCTCTTTTTTATGGATATACATTACATTCTGTGCGGTGAAATTCCTATTTTTCAAGAGCATGAGTGATACCATGAGGAAATCATCATCATACCAAATCCATTCTGTTCAAACAATATGATATAACTCCTTGATGCTACGTCTTCTTTGGCTGATATTGTTGTATATTCTAGCCCTTGAATGGTCTACTAGCCACACAATGACTATTGAGTAAGGTAAGACACTCTAACTTCTTATGACCCTACCAAAAAAATTAAATTAATAAAATTTTTAATCATTAAGTGGGAATCTAATAAGGACCAGACTAGTTGAAATGATTGAAGAATTCTGAAACTATATCCTTATAAAATTTAAATTCTACTTATATCCAAATTATTGTGAACCCAATGTCTAGATCCTCAACCATGAAAGGCCTTGGAGACTTATATATCAGGATGATCTTGTCGTCACTAATGTCCCATAATGGTTGTACACCTTTTATTTTACCCTAGTATATGACATCAATATATACTAGGTTACATGAAGTGGATATATGGATGTAAATCAACCTCAAAATTCATATGTCAAGAATCCTCATCTTTTATATTTCCTGATGAATTGAAGAGGATGTTCTTATAGAAAATATCTAACTCACGATAATTATAACTCCCTTATCTACAGGAAATGATTTCATAATATGATAGTACCCTATCATTTAAATAGAAAAACTCATCATGTAACTGTTTTATGAATTTCTATCACTCATTAGTTTACTTCATAGTTTCTTTAAGGAACAAAATCATCAATTAATAAGATAAGGATATAAATATCATAATAGTTAATGAATCCATGTTCACCTTTAGTGCATAAAAAAATCAACAAATATATTCATTTATGCTTACAAGTCCCAGATCATCTGATCTAATACATAACCTTTATACTTCTACAAAACCTAGTGCTAGAACGATTGAAGTGTCCCCCTTCATATGTTATCATCATCGAACTCTATTATACATAGATTTTCTGAAATATCTATCTTTGAAAACTATATGTCAATCATATAAGGACATCGATATCCATTCATATTTATAAAAAAATAATGATTAGAATATCTTTATATAAATGATCATTTTAGGGATAATTAATTATTTAATTATATTATTTTAAAATAGTTCTCATTTTATTACAAAAAAATAATGAAATAGAAAATAATTATTCATGATACATAGATTTAACTTCACCCCATTAAAATATCCACTACTCTTGGAATTTACATTAGACATGATGTTCTATTCATAAAATTGTAGATTGATATTAAATACCATTTTCAATAATTTACCCTACATATAGAATGTAATAATCCCAAATGATATGATTTCCAAACTTACACATGAAACCTCACATATTCCAAACACTAAACCCAATCCAATCATTCAACAATTTTCCTTTTATACAACTCTCTTTGATCAATGACCCAATTAATTAACTTATAATTTCTCTATAATGGATTAGGAGAGTTATTGACCACTAAATCCTATCACCAGTATGAAACAAGATTGAAACTATTTTAAGGACTCTATCTATCAGAAACTTTAGTGTAGATACCCATTAATATATTTATGGAGTAAGAGAAAATATATCAAGAATCACTTATGAACATTGTGAATAATTTTTAGATGAAATATCAATTCATGAAATATTATATATAAACTGATATAATTAAAATGATAACTATTCAAGAAAAAAATATAATAATTTAATGTAAAAAAAACAAAAAATCCTAAAACCTACTCAATGAATAATAGATTATAGTAATTTCTATAATGTGTAACAACATGTTCCTAATGGAATGAATTTTTTAAACATATATAGTGTTACCATATAACAGATACATATAAGGATCTTCTATAAATTGTTATGTTTATAAAGTGAAATAAAAATGCTAAGGACGACTAATTGGATAATTGAAAAAAACTCATCTTATAAAAAAGTAAAATACTAGTTTTCCATCATAACAACGTATCAATATCTATATATATCATTTAATGAACTATTTATATATGAAAATAATATATATAATGATGCTACCCGACTTCTAATACTGCACTATATTTTTGACTCTCATGCTCTAATAAAACACATCATGTGATCATCCACTATATATAATTCATAAAAAATGTGATACAATCGTCATACCAAAATAAAACAGTCCAATTAAGTGGAGAACATTTGATACTAAAATAATACAATATATTGTTCTCATCATTATCACCATACAATATATAAACATGTTTATAACTAGATCCCACAACATATTTTGAAAATGAATTATACATCAAGAGATCACAACCTAGAAATATGAAAAATGTGAATTTATTACCACACTGACTATATATATTTATGTTTTATTCCTAAAGTTATTCTATCCCATACATAAATATATGAAAATTAATGAATCATATCTACCATTTATGGAACACAAATGATACTATAACTAATTATATCCTAGGATACACATACTAATATATGTTAAGAGGGAGATCAGGGAGGTTTGACTGGTTAGACATCTGTTTCACCGTTATCATGGATGTTAGAGAAAACTCCACCCAAACATTTTGGTGTGTGATTACCAATTGATGTGAGTGATAATCTCTATGCAGTCAAAAAATACCATAAAAACTATACTAGGGGAAACAAATTATCATTAGAATTTTTTGAATATATGGTCATATAGGACCCTTGTTTTCCACTATTAAGGTATGTGTATCCGAACAGTCTAAAATCAATGAGTTTCATATTAAATAATTTATATATTTTATCAATATTAATCCATATTAAATTACCATTATTTTTAGTTTATTATTATTGGTCATTCTTGGAAAACATATAAAATTCATTAATTATATTCCCAAGTATGATATAACTTATAGAAACATCGTGAACAATGACCCTTGATATACTAGTTCATTTATCATTTTTTATTCATTTGGGTACTCTATGACACAGTATAATCTTCAATTTGAAGCATTTTCTCAGAATTTATAGATTCAAAACAGTATCTCAAATTTATAATTTATTACAAAAAATAATTTTTCCAATATATCATAAAATATTTACTCCTAAATAAATTAAACATAAATAAGAAAGGATCTTAAAAACATATCTTGATCTCTAATGTGTCTCACACCATTGTGTGTATTAAAAAACATTATAAAAAACATCAACATTTACCATCAATATACCCTAGGAACTAACAATATTTCTCACATATAAAATAAATCATCAGATAGAATAACCTCATGCCTCATTCCAATTGCACATCTTAAAGATTTAACCACAAATTGTTTGAACTCATTCAAAAAAATCAGAATCATAAGAGTGAATATGATTTTTTAATATACTAATATAACATATGTGAAGGACCAATGGTTATCTCAATAATTAATTTTTTCTTACCATTAAAATCTAATGTTTTTATTAAACACCATTTTATTTATTCTGAACAAAAATCATTTTTAATTTCATTGTGAATTAACATGATTATTCTGAATAGACTATTTAATATTAGTAAACCATTTGAAATACCTGAGAAAATATTAAATAATTATATTTAATCATAGAATAATAATATTTAGTCTATACCAAAATAGTATTCTATAATATTCATGTGTCTCTTATAATTATTTTTATCATCATTATTATTTTCATTGGTTATCACATTAAGCAAATTCTCCAAGAAAATCCAGGAACAATATAATACTTCTAATCATAAATTTTATAGTCAAATAACATTGATATTAAATATAAATAAAATATCTAATAATTTATAAGAAATCAAAATTCAACATTTTATCTATATGTCAACAATTATTTTCAATTATAATGAACATGCGATAATCATCATTAAAATTAAAAATATTCATGAAATAACTAAATAATGATTATAACAAAACATTAAAATAAATATTTCAAAAACAATTAATTTTACATTAAAATATCTAAGATAATTCAAGTGTAATAGTATTTTGATTAATTAAGATATGTATAGAAATTTAAACATTTTAATTTATAATAATATTTCACTATAGTTATTATTCTTATGGTTGAATAATATTTATGGAATTAAATTATTTTAGGAATAATAAAATATAAAAATTATGAAAATTATTTAATGGTACATGATAAATTATTTTCTTGATCAAATAAGTTTTCCCTTAAAATGATAAATAAATTATTTTTCAAAACAATAATTGAATACCATATTAATATATTCTCTGTATGAATTTTAAATTTAACTCTTTTTGAATTTTAATTTCTAGATTACTTAATAGTATTCATCATCATATTCCTTTACATAATTATAGTTACCTTTATAATATTACAAAAATAAATATAATCATGGTGATTTAAAATATTTCACATGGAATAAGATTGTGATTAAAAATATCCCTTCACTCTAAAAATAAGAATCAATAATGCAGAACTATGAACATTAGAGTGTTTAAAGATTAATATTTTTCTAGAAATTGTGTGGAGATACATTTTTATTTCCAGAAAAAATTGAAAAACATGAATGATAAGGATTTAAATAACTGTGACGTAATAGAAATCATTGATAATGAAAAGCAGAGATAAGTCAATTTTTTTATAAAAAATATATTTCCTTGTCGAATCCTAGGAAACTCATATTGTTTAATAAATAATAAATTCAAGTTTCTATTTTAATTCTATGAAGTAATAATTAGAATCTATTCAAATTTATGGGATAATCTTCTTCAAAACTCTATTTAAAATCACATCTATTTCTACATTAATTAAATTATATTATATTGAAAAGTAATTACACTATGTAGGGGAAGTGAAATATATGTTTTAATACTCCAAATTATAATATCACACAATAATCATCTAGTGGAGAAGGGTAATTATTTTTAAACTAATGTATTTTGTTAACATAATGTGATATTTACAAAAATATAATGGAACCTTAACAAATCAAAAAAAAATTTGAATGAAGCCTTAAGAAACTCAACAATAAGAAAAAAATACATTTATATTAGAGATAAGAAACTAACAATATTCCATTGGAATAACTATAAACACACAAACATAACCTTAAAATTGTTTAATTAAATACAAAATACCTTTAAAAAAATATCGCGGACTATTTTTCAAACATGGATAGCAGAATATACATTAACACATTTATGATCCCACCTATAGAGAATCTTTAGAAAGTTTCCTATGAAAATAAATAATATAACAAAAAAAAGAGATACCCTTATGTGAGTAATAAAGAATAGATCTTACTCATACATATATAATTATTAAATTAGGCTACCTATCTTCAAGAATAATTTTTTAGGTTATGATTCATAAATGATTATAAATATTTATTTTCTTGAAAATAGAACCTATTAATTATTAATATTGATGAGAGTTCTCACCCTTTAGATACATTTAGGTTCTAGAAACAAAATTTTAGTGAAATAAAAATCTCATCCCCTACAAATTACAACTTATTAAGTCATAACATTTAATTTATCTATTATAATTTTATAATGTTTTCGGATGACTATTTATGTCATAAATATTAAAAAAACACATTTTATGATTTGATAGATGAGATGAATAAAAAAACTAATCAAAAAATAATTATCTAAGAGGTGCTTTGTTGAATATATGTTATCAAATTATGATGTTTATTATCCCATGGAACTCCAAACACTCATTTAATGAGGATCCATAATAAGTATACATCTCCCTATAAATTTATGACCATATGGAAATCCATGTTGTATATATTAGAGGGTTAGTCCAAATTTTATGTATTAACTTATTATCTCCCTTATCTATCCTTTATATATCATACATGATAGATTTTATAGATCACGTGATAATGATCATATTAATATTAGTATATAACTTCAATCATGAAGACAATATAATCAGATGTGATTAAGGAAAACTCAATGTTAGAAAAGGTTGAGACAATTATCATTCCACATCTAAAAATATATATATCCATTGTGAATGAATGATAAATTATAGATTTATATATTTTAAATGATATAAAATATATTACTTGACTCATTTATAAAAATACATAATAAACCATACTGAAGATCCTTTCATACAGATAATATATTGTTGACTAATAAATCATCCTTAAAACTGAATTACATTATATAGTTTTCCCTAATAGATTTCATTCATATATATATCTTCGAACATCAATATATAAAAAGATAAAAATTTTCAAACTCATATTTTTAGTCAGAACCATGTTCTACTATTTCTAAATATGATTATAGTAATTGTTTGGAGTTAAATACCAATAATCAACTCCATGAACATATTAAAATTATTTACAATCATATTGAAAAAGGTTATAATGTTGATAAATATACCATATAAATTGAACACATTTAGGTACAATATAATTATTTCAAGAACACATTTAATAATGTTTTATAAATAAAAAGTAATATATCTATAAAACATTTATCATAATAAAACATCCAAAAACTAATATGACATATTGATATTAAATTAATATTATGACTTGGATAATTCATTATGTTTTATCAGTGAACGTATTAAGGTTCCAAAATAACTTGAATAGATTCTTAGACATAGTTTTAATTTAAAAATATAATGAAATACTATAAAAACATGTTTTTAATTTGGTGATAATATATATTTTTCATCATATGTTATCTCTAAATAATAATCAATTTATAATAACATGTAGCTTGTATAATTTTTTTTCAATAATTAATTTTATTTTAATATATTTATTTAAAATATTTCAATAAGTGTTCTGTAATATTAATTTTCCAAATTTTAGAATATATATTGTTAAAAACATCACTATTAAACAATTTCCCTTTTTAACTTCATCACAGAATAGATATTCATTTAATAGAATCATAGACTATAATTATTAAATCATTTATGTCCTATTGTTCTAAATAAAAAAAATTAAATAACAATTTTTTTCAAACAAGAAAAAATGAGATGATGACACTGATCCTTTAAAAAGATCCATATATTAATTATGTATTATATTAGGTTAAATTAATTGATATATTTACTCTATATATCATCTAATTAATTCAATATAAAATCAAAATGGTTTTTTATTTTTGATTATTTTTCTCTATGTGTTGAAATATTCTTCAATTTAGTCATGTCATGTCACACTAACATCATAATTGATGAAATTAGTTAAAAACACCAAACTCTTCTATATATATTCCTTTATATTTTTAAAAATCCCTACAGTATTCTATAAATTTTCATTCATTGTAATAATTTACCATTATTCATAATATCACAACTATGTTTCAATAGTGATGGCTACATAAAAGGATTTCAATAGTTAAAAAAACTTACTATCAATAAAGATTTCATAATTTGAAATTATATTAATAGATGATTTTTTTAAAAAAAAAATATTTATAATATAATGTAAATATATTTTCCCATGTGCTCATTTTCAGAGAATTACCATTGACTAAAAAAATGAAAGTGATAATTAAAATACGACTTATGGGATACATGTAATACAACCCAGTTATTATCATAATCAGTCATATTGATTATATGTGTGGATAAGA
The DNA here is from genome assembly GCA_963277665.1 of Viscum album. Lineage (NCBI taxonomy): Eukaryota > Viridiplantae > Streptophyta > Magnoliopsida > Santalales > Viscaceae > Viscum > Viscum album. The sequence goes on along the minus strand of OY728151.1, from coordinate 83,633,464 downwards.
AAATTACTTATTCATATTGAATAATTTTAATTATATATGTTCATAGAATAATTCAATTATTCTCTTCGGAAACATGATTGAGGTATAGAATAATTAAAAAAATTGGTGTCCTTAAGAAAGTTACCATATTAATATCATTAATTAACTTTTATTTTATATAAAAAATCATTGGATATTATGGATGTATGATTCTATTATTAATAATTAATAATAATGTTATGTTCTATGATGAAGTTGTTAAATAAACCAATAAAAATATTTTATCAATTAAGTATCTTGATTTATAAACATTTCATTTTTGATTTTATTAATTGTGATATTATTATAAATAATAACCATTTTTAAATGACCATGGATCTTAATGATATATAATTCATATAATTCTATATAACAAGTCCTCGTATCCATTAACTTCACCAAATAGCTATTTAAATAGTGAATCTTCCAACTCCTGTCTTGTAAGACACAGTGATAGTTACAGACAGAAATCATTACTCAATAAATTATATTAATATAAAAAATGTATTTATATGTTATCATAAATCATATGGAATATCATATATCAATTACTGAAATATGTATAGGGGATTTGTTTTATAACACATAAAATTATCAATTTATAAAATTATGTACACATGATAATAATTGGGAACCATTTATTTGCATTACCCACCATTTTGATGTTGGATTTGGTGACATAGGACTAACTAATTTGACATTTATTATATTTATAGTCAATGTATTGAATATTATATAATTTGTTTTTCATATTGATGATTTTTATTCATGACAATAATGTTAAAACATCTTATAGTATTTGTGGAATCTATAAATGTATAACAATTCCCATCTATATTGAGAATCAAGAGGTTCTATTAAGATATTCTTTATATATTCATATGGATAGATAAAATATTGTGATGGTACACATAGTATATATTATATCACGTGTGAGTACTCATAAGTGGATGCTTCATCTACTTAGGAAGTTCACACTATGTATTCTATATGCTGTGAGATAATAAGAAGAGACCCACCCATAATAATTCTTCTTATTTTGGTGTCATTAGATATTTTTATATGAGAATTTTTGTAATGTTCCACATAATATAATATTGGTAATAAATAAATTTATGATTCACATAAATTGTTTTTTATAAGAAATGTCTATAATATTTCATAGAGATATTGGATATGTTTGTTGTGTAATGAGTGAAATGAAATTAATGGATAACGTGAGAAATTATGTTCCTCATCCATCATTATGAATGTTGATATATAATTCATTATATTTTAATGGATCCATAACATTAAATTACACTTCCGTTTTTGTAACGACACATTTATTTTATATAGACAATGAGACAAATATTGAGGATATATGTTAGTGACATGGATGTTCAACCTAATTGATGAGATACTATGACAAAATAAATACTTTATAGAATGAGTGTTCATATTTTGTTTTTTTTCATTAAGATGATATTTTATTTATCTTTGGTACTTTAACCCATTGGTAGGATAAAATCTTTGACTTTATGTAAGCCTCCCTATTCATAATGAGAATGAATACTAAATTTTCACACAATAAGTATTCCGGATGATCAAGTTTATATTGTATTTGAATTTCATTAATTGAGGTAATAATATTCTCATGATCCATATACAATTTTATCCATAATTTATTGATCAGAAGTATTTATTAATAAATTAAATATTTAAATTAAATAAATATTTTTAATTTCAAGAAATGTTAAATGAGTTCTAACATACTAATACTATGTTTGGTGAAAATAATAACTAAAAAATTAGTAAAATGATATCATTTATTTTCCATGTATATGTGAACCAGAAATCAATAATAATTACAATAAAAGTATTATTAATATTACAGGGTTGATTAAATGTTTTAATATTATTTAATGGATAACACTTAACTAAATAGTTATGTTAACCTAAACCCTAGATATATAAATATCATTTTATGTTTATTTATCGATTTTTAAATGGATAATAGTGAATTGATTTTCACAAATAATTCTATCTCCACTCCTCTCCTCCTTTATCCATCTCTAGAATGATAAATTCAATAGAAATTTATTTAAGACCTAAAGAAATGTAATATAAAAAATCAAAATAATCGATTCTCCATGTTAAAATATGGGGATTTATTGGAATAACGTAGAGAAAAATGGATATTTTTTTAATAACCACTACACATATTCTATCCTTGGATCCTCATAGTAAAATGAGGAAAATAAAAATGGGTAATTGTCATCTATTCAACCTCGTCAATGAATAATGTTTCGTTAGAAAATTAAATTGTTTCTTCTAAGAATTAATAATTAAATTATAAATTTGGTATGAAATATCCTCACTAATTTTTTAGAGCATGAAATTGTTAATATAATTTTTAATATATCACTCATAATTGTATTCTTATGTTGCGCCTATAATAATAAACTAGTATTAGAGGGGTAACTTTTAAATTCATATTTATTTATTTTATTTTTTGATCTATGAAAATTATTGGTTATAATTTAATCTCATGTTTTTTGTTCATTAATCTTACTTAATATACAAGATTTGATATATGAATCATGTGTATTTTGAGATTAAATTTCTTAATTGAAAAATAAAATATGATGAACAAATGGAGACATCATTGGGAACTGCAAATTTTTTGTCCTATAACAGAGGGTTTCTTAATGTGTTCTCACAAGAACACATCGTGTACCGTAGCGCACTGCATATGGATGTGTATAGGTGTATATTTAACAACACCAAATTACTACATCCTATCAATTTATTTCACAATACATGTAGAATAGGCTAGGCTAGCACACAGGTTCTAGGATTACAGGGTGTGCATCAATGTACAAACCAAGTAGTCTACCTGGGTTAACAAAATAAATCATAAAATACATGAAATCCTTATAAATGGTAAATCCACATGATACTTCTAATTTTGATAATTTATGATATACATGAAATTTTTGTTATGTAAAATGCGTGTAGTTAGTCAATTCATGTGTCTAAAACACACACTAGATAACCAAGAATGAATCTAGAAGAAATGTTCAATAAAAGAATCGCATTCTCCCATCAATGGATTATTTTAAAAATTACATTAAAATTTAAAATATACATTTAATCATTATTTTATTGTTTGGAGAAAATTAATTTGTATGAAAATTTAATAATGGTTTTAAAATTTTGTTAATGATGAATTAATTTAGTTTAATTAATATTTCAATTATGGTTATAATGATTATAATCTAAGAATTTCATAAAGGATTGGTGTCACTGATTATGATCAGGTTACTGTTCAGATGGTATATAATTATATAATTAATTAATTTAATAGATTTTATCTTAATAATAATGAAGTGATATGGAAATGAATTCTACCAAGTTACACTTGTGCATTATTTTCATGTATATCTGATCATGATCATGACAAATACATCGGTATGGGTTGGAATTAATTTAATATAATTTAGTGAATGTATTTTATATTATTTAATATATAATTAAAATAATTGCCTAAGAGTCATCCCACCCACCTTCATTATACAAAACCTAAATGTGAATGGTTATTTATGTAATACCCCATAACCAATCTTGTGTTTCCACTCACATGTTGGTGAGTTATAAAAAATAATAATTAATAGTGTATCCCATGGCTGGTAGTGGTTATTTAAGATAGATCCATTATAATGAAAACTCAGGTGTACATACAGAACTATGTAACTCATGATATGAAATGAAAATGTAGTCATTTTTCTAGGTTATAGTTTTATTTAGTTTCATCACATTAAATAAAACATAATATACGAACATGTTTGTGTCATCTAATTTATTTATTTATTTAAATCTTTGTATTATTTGTTTTATTTATACAACAAATTTAAAAATTAATAAATGATGTATAGAAAATGAAATGAATATATACTAATGAATTATGGGAAATTTTTTTGTAAAACATGGATACATAAATATTAAAAATATAATGAAATATTAACAAAATATATATGACTAAAAATTAATTAAATTATACTTTATAAATTAAAATATGACAATTATATATTATTTTATAGTATTCCTTCCATTGCTTAATTGGGAAATAAACCATATCAATAATTGTAGTACATGACCATTATATAGAAAATAACTTTTACTATGGAGTTGTCCCGATGTTTTCATGTTAACATAATTGGACATGTATAGAGTATGGAATCCAATGTCTATTTAGTAAATATTTCGTGGAATGTGAGGTGGATATCTATGATTGTATTTCAGGATATGGGAATTTATAAAATAGTTACCAGTGCTGAAATCCATCTATTAAAAATAATGACTACTTAATTACCTTCAAATGGATTTCATGGTCGTAATATGGATTGTTAACAATTAAAATGGGGATCTAGGCCACTAGAATGTCATTGTTACTATAAATTACTTGTTCATTTTTTAGGTATATTTTGACTTTATAAAATAATGGGTAAGGTAATAAAATAAATTAATTTAATATTTCAATAAAAAATAAACTCATGAAAAAAATTAATACACTAATGTTATAATAATATGTAAATATAATCATCTACATTTTCTCTATCACAAATTATGGATAAATACAACCAACTAACTAGATGTACGATTCAATAATGGTATAGATTGATAAGGGATGTTTTCTTCCATGAATGAGAATCTTATATGATAGAATCTTCACTTCCTCATGTGAATAATAAGAAGTAGAGTGATGAATATTTTCTAATCTATGGAAAACATTTTTGTAAAATGATTTAAATTCAATGTTTTATTATTTATTCCATGTAAAATGGCCACATAATGTCTCAACCAAATATTGATGCATAATGAATTCTCAAGGATAACAAGGGAATATATATAGAAAGAGACATATGGGAACAAAATGGAAACTCCAAGGCTCTAATTCAGATTATACAATATAGGGTTCCCTTGAATGTCTTCATGAAGTCATGCTCTTTCGATACATTGAGCACCTAGCTGGTCAATGGTTTATTCCCTCTAATGGGCAAGGCACCGATTCCATTTTGGAATCACTTCCTCAAAGCTTCTCCGTTTTTTTGTAAATTTTAATATTATATACATTGGGATGTATCTTCTTGATATTCTCACTACTCCTATCTATGTGTATATGATATGAAGCATTAAAATAATTTTATTAAAATTTTGAATAAGTGGAAAGGATTAAATAATATCCCCAAAAGTTAATACTTTTTTCAACGCCTCCAATTAATAAGAATATAAAGGGGATAACAAGTGATTATGATGTTTTTTGTTTACCATGGGCCAAGATAATATAATGGAAGAAATATTATACATAGAATAATTAGGGTAAGGATTTCCTTACATTTTAAATTGAGTAAAATTCATATATTTCTACCAATTGGGTATTGTATATAACTATTTATCATCACATATATACCTAAATATAAGAACCTAGTAGATCTATAAAAAAATTCATTAGGAGGTAGATCTATGAGAATAAAATCTAGATAAATTTGTTTTTGTATATATTAAGGACTACCACATAATTTTATCATCTAGAATGATCTTGGATTTAAACAGATGTAATTATATTCATTCGTTTACTGAACAAATTATTTTATATATAGAGAGTTGGAGTGAGATAGACTTCACTTATGTATTGGATTAATATATATAATATTTTTTAAAGGAAAAAATCCACCTTGGCCCTATCGAATAAATAGTTTCTCCAATGACACAATTCTTATTTAGGATAATTTGAGAGGATAAAGAACCATAATTGTTTATTATTCTAGTAATTTTGGATGGTGAGTCATTTTTAATATACAATAGTGTACCAATAACAAAAAACAAAAATAATGTAAAAAACATGGTTTTATGTGAATAGAATAAATGAATTCTAAAATTTTATCCCTATAAAAAAACAAATTCATGATTTTGTTTGATTATCCACTATATGTGAATCATATTGTTTATAAGATAATACTCAATATCAAACTATAAATGTAATGAAAATTCATTACATATAAGGAATAAATTGTTTTTGTAAGGTTTAAAAAATAACAACATTAACTATGATAAAACCATTTCACCATTTCTAACGTTGAAATCCACAAGAGATATATGTTCGATTAAGTCATACCATGACTACAATATTTCACAAATGGATAAAAAAAATATCCTTAACAATAACAATTAATGAAATATTCAAATGAAAAAACCCAATGTTTTTGTGACTCTAATGGATTCCTCCAAGACTCTAGAATTAAAAAATTTAATATATAGATTAATTAAATAATCTAGGTCATGGATGATTTTTATGATGAATCCATAATAAAATTTCGTATAATAATGAATTAGTGTGATCCATGGGTCAAAAAATTGATTAGATGGAATTTAGTAATTTTCCTAACGGTATTTGTTGCAGAAGTACTCCTCATAATAAAATAAATACAGGTCCTATATTATGTTAAGGAGTAGTTGAAAACAATTCTCTAAGATGGAATTTAATAAGGTATAATGTATAGTCAGGAACCAAATTCATCATGAAATATCCAAGATGATTCCTAGAAAATTTCAATTTATATTCATTGACCAGATACTAAACTGATTTAATATGGAAAAATCCAATTTGGGATTGTTTCTAGTGTCATGAGGAATTCATAATTCTAGTAAAATTTTACATCATAAACATGAAGAAAAGAATTTGATAATAAGGATTCAATATTAATATGTCATATAAGTTCCACACTTTGATAGGAACCATGATGTTCAATGAAAATATTATAAATAAAGTTATATATTACAATTTAAATCTATTGTGGGACACACAGTATATAGATCGATAGGTACGAGTACTTGTTTGATATTGACACTTCTTCTCAAAGAGTTCGCATGTGGTAATCTCTATGATGGGTGATTATGAGAAGAAATATGATTGTATTAATTCTTTATATATTTTTTTCATCAAATATTTTTATATTTTACATTTTGTAACAGTCCAAAGACTATATTATTATTATTAATTCATGATACGACTGATTTACATATATGCATTTGCTAAACCATGATGAAAACATTTCATGGAGAATATGGAAACATTGGGTGCGTACTAAGTGACATGTCATTAAAGGATAATTCTATATTGGATTCTAACTTCCATAATTTATATTGTTTATATCATCCTTTAGATTGGAATAGATCTATTTCCTTAAATATTATTTTTATTCTATAATGGAATATCAATTTTAGATGGTAAAATATTGATATATAGATCATATAGTTTTATGAAAGGGATGTTCTCCATTCTTGATGAGATATATTGACAAAGAAATTATAATAAAAACTGAGTGTTTGTATCTGGATGTCATCATCTTGAAAATAACTTCATCCTATTTGTTTCCTTTATCTATAGATAGAATGTATTATGGATTTGTCAATGCATATATAATTACAATGAGAAAGAATCCCCCATGGATTCACAAAATGTTTTTTTTAATATTATCATTAAATTATATATGAATGTACACAATTTTAAAATATTATTTTCAGAAATGATTGATAATTTTATTTGTGGTATATCTGTTCAAAATATTTATTTGTGAATTAAATATTAAAATGAAATATTTAATTAGTTTTTTAGTAAATACATATGAATTTAAAATTGATCAATACATTGTATAATTTAAAATACTAATTAACAAGATGGTCAAATTATATTTCTTATTGTCATGTTGGTGTGCAAGAAAAACTATTATTATTATTATTATTATTATTATTATGAAACTTGTGATTCTTTAATGATTATAATATTATTTAATTACTAACATGAAATTAAATAATTATTTTAAAGTAAGCCATGAATCTATAAAAAGGTCATTTCTATTGTGTAGAGTGTGAAATTAATAATAAATAACTGTTTTTGGGAATGAACTATCACTGGACATCTCCCCTTCTTCAAAAATACTATCATGAATGAGAAATTAGTGAGATATTGTTTCATGACAAATGTATGAGTGATGAACACAAAAAACACAATATAATATATTATATACCATAATACCTACATATCAATTGAATTTACTAAGATATCAATGGAGGAAATGGGTGTCACTGCTAGAGGGATTTTGTACCAAGATCCTTATAGTAAAATAATGTTAACCTAAAAGGTCCATATTTGGAATATTAGCATCATTAAAAAACATGGTTCCTACGAAAAATTAATAATTCCATCCTATATTTAAGGATATATTTATAAATTGGATATGTAATATCCTCATTATTTGTTTCATCCCTAAAAATATTAAGTGAAATTTTATTATATTTCCCCCATCACATGTTTCCACGATTCTTATAACCATCAGTTGAGTGATTGAGTTGATGAATCATTTTTATTTTATTAATGTATATAACATTTAATATATTTTAAATAATATTTAATCTTACTAGAATATCTAATGTCATATATTAGAAATGTATGACTTATTTTATTGAAATATATTTAATTATTAATTCATTAACCAAACAATTATTATTAATCTATATTGTTATAAAAAACTATAGAAAAATTCACATCTTTAGTTACAAAACTAATTGTTTATATCTATTAAAATTCATAAAATTTATAAGTAATGATAGAGTATATCATGTAATTTTTAATAATTATATATAATAATTAATCCCTACATGAGTACGCTTAGAGCCTCATATAGTCAACCATCACATTTGTATACAATTCCCAATCTCCATGGGCACTGTGTAAACTATAATAATGTCCCTATATATAAAGACACATTACAAAATTTTGATATTATTTCAATCAAATTTCTAACAATTAATATGTATTTATTATAGTAAACTAATATATTCTATCTTATAACACAATACTAGAGAATTTTATAGAAGAAAAAAATGAGATCTATTATCAAACATATCATGTAACTTGTTTAATGAATATACGAGACTATAAAACATGCATAACACATTAATAATAAATATTAAAAGTAATAATAAAATTTCAACTTCATATTTATTAATAATATATATTATAGATATAAAATAAAATAAAAATATTAAATATATATGTATATTTCATAAGCATTATGAATAAATCCTTAATTAAATATAATCTTAATCACTTTCAATTTTTAGTGAATTTTATTTTATTTCTACAAATAAATAAATATAATATTTTTAAATTTATTCATAAAATTAAGAAATTTATATTATTTATTATATAATATTTAGTGTAACTGAATATTACATGATATAAATGATTTATATTCCAATTCAACAATGTAAAAAAATTTACCCCATAAAAATATCATGTTTATAATATTATATAATTTATGATGAAATCATCTATAAGAGATCATTTTTTGGGGGTTTTAAATTTATTTTTTAATAATTCTTTAAAATTTGTTCATTTTTATTTAATTATTTGAAATAATTTAGTTGGTTCAACAAGATAATATTCATATTTTAGAGTTATTATTTTTTTTATAAATGATTACATTAGTATATTTATCATTTCCATATAGAAAAATTATATCTAATTATACATTATAGAAAATATATAATATGTGGAATTAAATATTTTTGAACCATTGGTGATATTGGATATTGGTGAATTATGATGTTATATTTATTAATAATCAATTTTTGTGTATATTTAAAGAGTTATTATACCAGGGAAGATAGTTTATATAGAATGGAATCATGATGTCAGGTTTGGATGAGTTTTTAATGTGGAGTATGAGGCCGTTTTTAATAGAATGTGTGACCCTAATTGATGTTTTTGTGACCCTTATAAAAAAGTACATGTTCAAATAGAGTTTAATGAATCCCAGAATATTATTCATGTTTCCCAAGATGGAAAATTTATATTTGGTTGTCTGAAATCATTAAGACACCATATGATATTTTTGTGTAAAACAGTACATGGTACAAATATGGACATATGATCATGATATATACTCTATTAAGGGTATATATAGTGTATACATGATCTATAAATTCATGATAGGACTTTACAGTCTCAAAAAAATATGGTTGACTACAATCGGAGTACACAATTTTATATAGAGGTCTAAAAATTATGTTTTTTTTATGAGGTCTATGGTTTGTGTACTAAAATTTATGTAGATGAAGAATATTTTTTAAAGGAGAGAAATTTATTTATTATTCTTAGTATGTTTATTAGACGCCTTTGACTTTAAATACCCAATAAATCCATTATATACAAGTCAATTATAAATTAATAGTTATGGAGTGATTGATAAGGTAATATCCCAAGGAAATATCCATTTTTGAATTCACATTCATTTAGTTAGTATAGAAAGACTAGTTAATAATTTAATTTTGCAGATAGAATACATTAAAATTGGCTCATGAAGATTTTTTAATGATGTTAGTTCATTGGAATCATTGATATATGTTTTCTCATGATCTAATGCATTATGTTTAGTGCATAAAGAATAATGGTATCACAAAAGGGATTTACATGAGGTGTAGTGCATGGTATCTGAATGGTAGTGTTAGAATCATGGTTATTCAAATCTAGTAATGGGTTGTATTATTATTTTTTTCAATCCACACTTGGTTGATTATGGTTTTTTTCAATCTGTTTGATCACACAGTTCATGAGGCTTCAATGTTGAATGTGGTGTAACATCCTAGTGGTTGGAAAATTTTTAGGGACCATAATCCGATTGAATAGAAATATTTTGAGAATGATATATTTCTAGAATTTCCATATGATAATAAGAAATAGGAATGTAATTTTGGAAATAATAGCATTCTTATAGATATTAGATTAATGATAGAGTGTTTCCATAATGGATATTGAGTTATGAATTAGAAATGTATTAAGTTATTTCATTAAGATAAGATTTTCAAATTGAAAATTTCTATGATGTTTTCAAAATTATGGGTGCTTCAAGAAATAGAGGCTTATGTTAATTAATTAAAGTGAAATGTTTTATGGGTGTCATAGTGTTTCAAACAAAATTCACAATTTTGTGCAATGTTTTCCAACACAATTAAATATGTGCCTTATAATAATTTGATCATCAAAAATATTTTGGAGAATGGATGATCTATATGTTCTCAGTAAGGTTTCATTGGAATTTAATTTTAAACAATTCAATAACATTACTAAAACATTAATCATGAAAATAATTATTTGTAACAATGTGATTTCATGAAAATTCATTGGATAAGTTTTGTTGGTGTCGGGAGTTTCAATAATGTTGGGTGTTTCACCAATTTGTGTAGTTTTATGAAATATGATAGTATATTCATTCACAAAGTGGTTTTGTGATTTTTTTTTGAAATATACATATAAGAGAGTATATAGAAATAGTAATTTATTTGTAATTAATTTATTACATCTAAGAAAAACTACTTGATGAAAATATCATTTTCATGTGCTTTCATATGTAACAATCCTTAGAGTCGATAAACAATGAAAGTATTCACCCAATGTATTTACCTAGGGCAGGTTGCTAGAAGTGATCTGAGGGACACATTTTGACACACTTAAAATCTGTACAAGGGAAGTGATCCTGTAATTGAGTAAACTTTTTTAATTTATTTTTATACACTATATATTTTCGATCATATTGGGTTCTAGTTTTACAGGTAGCCTATCAGTGTATTATTCTCTGATTATACCCTAATGATGATCCAATTAAAACTTATGTGTGTTTTTTTCAATTATGCATATGGGTGTTTGGTAATTTCACTATTATAAAAAAATTTAACATTTCCCTAATAATGAGGGTAAAAGTTCTGTCTTATATAAATAAAAATTTACCACCCATATTTACACCACCCACATTATCATATTTCAGGGTAATATAATCAATACATGTTATGTGAGTGCAATAAAATATCCATCATGTGTTATACATGAACAATAATGTTCTCTTAGGTAACATCATGTAAGGTACTTTTACGAAGGAATTTTTACATTAAAAACATAATGTTATCGAGGAAAGAGTATATTATATTTTATCATTGACCATGCGAATCAAGAACAAAAAGTTTTAAATTAATCCTTAAAGGGAATTAGCTATATTTTAAATAAAGTGAGGTTGAATTCATCCAAATTGGCAAAACAAATAATTATATATAGAACTGATTCAATTAATACAATTAACTATTTTCATATTTTTAATTAATTATTTATTACATGTATTGAGTGACCATGGATGGTCCACTAAAATCCACTAAAACATTTTAATAATTGTGTATTTTTGTATGATTAAAACACTTTTGGAATTTCCCTTTATTACAACCCTTAATTGTAAAGTCTAAAAATATATGTGTTCTAATTACATTATTCATTCTTGTGTTTAATTAATGTGAATTATAGTTATAATTATTTTAAAATTTCTACAAAATAGGATAAAATTCCTATTAATTTAATATTAAAAGTTTTACATATGGATTAACCATTTCTATAAAGATATTTTCAAGGGTTAAACATGTTTTTTAAGAACATATGTTTTATAATTTAAATATATAATCTGAAATTTTTTGAGATACATATTCCAATTAATTCTAAAGGAGTTAAAATAGTTTTTGGAATAAACTACCACCCATTGAAGAATATAATGATATAAAATCTACATTAAATCATGGAAGTGGTTCCTTATACTAAATTATATGGGATTAATGTCATTAATACTAAAAAATCAGTACTTACATACTATAAAATCGTTTCATGATAATGTGTATGATCACAAATTTTTATTTTGATATATGTAAAATCATACCTATATTAATCTAATGAATTATAATATTTTTAATGACATTTGGGAATAATTCTTCACTATATATTAATGTTACTGTATGGTATTGGTGTCTGATAAACATGTACCCTATAACTCATTTGATTAATTATAATTGATTATTAATGATTATAATAATAACTTGTTTAACCAAATAACTAATTTTTAGGAGATATTTGAGGAAATGGGACATGTAAAAGGTTATCTATAATGTTAATATTAATTTTTAAAGGTTTCTATACCTATAGAATTATGCCTTTCGATATTCATAAGATGAGGATTGTTAAAAAATTATTATAAATGATATGTTGTGTAGTTATGAGTCTTAACAAATGGGGGTATTTTATAATGGGGAATTATGTCAATAAATAAATCATATATAATTCCATGACATTAATAATCATGATATATGAAGAGATGTAATGTTTTTGAGGTTTTTCTGCATGCACTTATATTTCATGTGGATAAATAATTGAAGGGATGAAATGATAAAACTAATGTCATGTTATCTTTGGATTGTTCCCCATGTGGTAATCTATTGTAAATTACATCATGGTTTTAGAGATGATTTGAATATGGATATCATTAAAAATGATATATATAATTTTTGAAAAAATTTCCCACATAAAAGTTTCCATGAAACGCGGATTTCTTCTTTAATTAACATTCTAAGGATTATATTTGAGTGTAATAATATAAATGAAGAAGAAGAATATATTTTGAAAATTTAATCACAATTGAAATATGATTTGTAAAATTTTATGATGGATAATATTATGAAAGAACAAAATAATGAATAAAAGGTTATTATAGTTAATTAATATTTTAGGTAAATATAGAACATGAGGTAGATACTGATCATATTAATTTTCAAGGAATAAAAAATCAAAATATTTGATAACATAAAATTGATTCCTTTTAATATTTCAATCATATAGATGTAGATATTGATAGTATATATGAATTAATAGAAAAATATTTTATTATTCAGGTATAATTAGATGACATTTTTATTTTTATGATATTTATTAATGAACATTTTTTGGGGAAAAATGCGATTAAATTATTTATAATGGGGAGGGTTATAAAAGATGTGTGTAATAAAAAAATTATTATGAAATTATGAGATAAATTTATGGAACTTGTAAAATCATCTGATTGAATGAAGAAGTTAGATTTTATCATATTCTTAATATAACATTAATAGATAAATTCATGAAGGGATCTACAATTTTTATCCATATTTTGAATGAATATAATCAAGGATTTTTTGTTAAATTCGGGATAAAATATGATTTCAATAAATCAAATATTGATTTAGTGAAACCTATGATATAAGGAAAATAAATTATTGGGGATTATATTATTATATTGTTGTAATGAAAAAAAAAATTCTCCAAAAAAATTAAATTAGTGTTCCCAAAAAATCCATGATACTTGGTTTCATTAAAATAATTAATGAAAAATATTAAGAAAGGGGAGATTCAGGTGAGTTATGGGTATGTTATTTTTAATATTTTGGGTTATCAATGTTGTGTGTACTATAGAATATTTAATTAATAATATGAAGATAAATGATATTTTTGAAATATGTATTCTCCAAACTAATATGATGGGATAATTGGTTTATATAAATCATTATACAAAAAACAAATTTCAATAAGATTTTGATTTATAGTTCTAGAATTTGATATAAAATAACTAACAATGGGTAAATTGGTACATGAAACAGAAACATTATTGTCTAGAGACAATTTAATTTTGGTCAACCATGATAAATAAATGTAAAAATAGTTACACATTGTTGGAAGATAAAGATGAGTATTATTTAACAATGAATACTAATGAGAAGTTCGACAGGCGAGTATTTTCTTATATTTTAATAGATATTTATTCTAATGTAATTAAGAATAATTAAAAGGATCTTTTTAGAAAAATTAAAACTAATTAAATGATGACAAAAATACATGGAATATTTATTATAGTTGTTAATCTCACATTACTATACATTTTTAACATTTAATAAATGTAAAATTTATAGTTCATGGAAATTTTAGTTTTGTTAATGATGGAGTAATGAATATATAAAATATTGAAACTAAATTCATGTTATATGGGAAACTAAAGAAGTATGATTTTATAATGTGGATGGATTATTCTCTATACATATATATATCAGTTATGCTTCATTATAATAGGAATTGTATATTATTTAAATTGCTACCTACAATAGAATCATGAAAAACATGTCACCACACATTGGAATAAGATAAAATATTATGGCATTAGTGGTTATGTCACATTCGAAAAAAAAATCATGGAAAAGGATATATATATATATATATATATATAGTTATTTAATAGATATTTAATAGATATTTTAGTACGAAATAGAAACTAAAAAAGGCATGTGATTCTTGAGTGTTGGGAAACATTATATGAAATTCATTAGAAATTATATATTATGAGGGAATCTATTAGAAAAGATCATTTCCAATATAACATATGTGTAATGATGAATATATCATAAAATGTATATTTTGAGTACATTTTTAAAACAAATAAATTAAAAATGGAATGTGTGATATTTATTTCTATTAAACAAGATGTGGTAAGATATATTATGAGGTACCTCTATAAATTTGATAAATATAATCATCGAGACATAATAAAATTATAGTGTAGATATGGGAAAAATATAAAATTCAATTATTTTTAAAATTATCTTCAAAACATGAAATTAATCCATGATTTATTTTTGTTAAGAAATTAACAAATATTAGGTCTATTTAATGAATAAATTGATTAGTATCCATTATAGTCAAAAAAAATTAAATTATTATTTTGTTTTTTATCATGAATGGAATGTATTATTTATGTTTATATGTATATTGAAATAATGAAGTGTTTTTGATTGAAGAGTTATAGAGAAAATATGAAATGTGTCCCTTGTAAAATTTTTATAAAATCAATTTTTGTAATTGAATGAAAATTTTAGACTTGAAACAAATATGTTAATGAATAAATGTGCAAATATAAAATCAATATAGGAATATTTATCCAAGCCTAAAGGATATTTAAGGAACATAATATCTATGAGAACATGAAATGTAAAATCATATATCCTAGTTATGTCAAAATAAATTAGGATAAATACATAAATAACACTGAAATTCATATGTTGATGTGTCTAGAGAAGGAAAAATAGAATACAAAATTGTAATTGGTTAAAATAATAATTTAATACAATATTATCTTAATTTATGTGTTCCCCAATTGAAGATGTATTTGAGGATTAATATAAGGAAGAAAATATTATTTATGATATTGAAGATACAATTCAATGGAGGAAGGGGGTGTAGAAGTTGACCCACCAAACATTATTGCTGCAAGATATAACCAACAAAAAACATATGATGAAAATTGAATAGAATTTTGTATTTCATAGTGAAACCTTAACCATATTTAGAGGTACAGAAGATGAATCATATGTTATTGTGAATAATGCTTAGTTTTATCAAATTGAGAAATAATATAATTTGTAAGATGTGTTGGATTTTTAACATCACAATGTTATTATAACAATGTTGTTCTGGAAAAATAAATATGGTGAACATTTAAGGGTTTTATAAAAAATACATTGTTATTGTTTTTTTTCAACACTAAAATTTTTAGTGTGAAACATAATAAAATTTTCTTCGAATAAAACATCTAGAATAAATTATGCTATTTTAGCTATGTAATTTTGATGATGATCCAGGATCAATTAGATTGATGATCTAAAAATTCCAAATTTCTGAGATTTGGGAGGTAGATTAAATTAATTGTATTGGGTGATTTATTATTTTCAATTATTAAACCATGTTATATAAATTATATATGGTCATGTACATAATAATAATGTTACCATGAATTGGGAATGTCAGTCCTTACTCATACATGATAATTTTGGTATATTAAATTTATGGTGTTCATTACAATCTATATATTGACAAATCCATAAAAGAAGAATTATGTTTTCATTTCTAGAAATATTATATAACCATTAGTGGATTGAGAATTATATTTTTGGAAGATTTTAATAGTCTCATGATATAGGAATAATAAATTTCAATGAATGGTGGGCCTAATTATTTATCATTATTGTAAACGATTTTTAGGAAGAGATATAAATTTATCTTATATAATATTTTTTTAGAATGGATTGTGAATAAATTCATTATAAATTATTTCATGTCAATTTCATCTATTCTTTTGCTTATAATCAACCTTGGGGGAGCAAGCATATGGAGAATATATGAATTATACCATGTACATGATGATAATCATTTACTTTTTAATATTTCATAGTGAATTAATCATATATAATGATTTTCACATGGTAGGTTGAATTTTTATAAAGTAATCTAGTAGTGTAACATATAACACAGGATAAAAATAACATGATAAAAATATAAGGTACAGTCCACATTTTTGTGATCATTCGTGCAATAAAAATCATGAATTTAGTGATTTTTTGTCTTTTTTTTCATAAAAATGTGGTGGATTTAAAATTAATAGTTATTGGTATATACATCATCTATAATAATTACATTGAAAGGATAAATAAAAAAATTGAATAATGAAAAAGTATAATATATTATGATTAATAAATAATGAACTCATATTTTATGGAATAAATAATAGATTGAAGATATTGGTGAATATTTTAAGTAACCAATTGTGATCTATAATGAAAAAATAATTATTATTCAGCTTATAAAGAATCATAATCAGAATGCTTATACCAATAATGTCAAAATTTGGTATTAATTTACTATAGAAAATATTGAATATGTATTGTTCAAACTACATATTTTTATAAGTAATGATAATATAAAATATATTAGGAATAAAACACTGACCAACCACATATATATAATTAATAGATAGGAAAATGTGGTTGAATCACATCCCTCAGCATGAGTTATATTAGAATTGAACCTCTCAATAGGAATTTCAAAATTTTAAAGCTATTTGTGAAGTGATATTATATCATTATGGTGATATGATGTAAGGGGTCTATTATGCATGATTTGGATCATATGTATAATTATAATTATATTTATAAACCCATTAGGATATATATTGGTGAAATTATATGGATGAATTTTAATTAGAGAGATTTATTTTATTTTTTATCATGGTTTTTAGTTTTCATACACTATAATTAAGGTGGAGTGCTTCATTTGAGTATGGTGAAATTATTGATATGATGAATTTTAAAAATATTTAATACTCTTTTAACCTTTTGTATATATTTAAAATCAATCAAATAGACCTAGAGTGAGATATAATCTATTCCAATATTTTTAATTGTTTTTTATTATTAAATTTAACTATTTCTATACATAAAATTAAAGGAGAGAAATTAAAGAAAAAAGGTGGTATGGGATGGTATATTATGTTGACTTTCTAATTAGAGAAAATCATATTTTATTGATAGAAGGGGTTTCGGGATATTGTATGTTGGTTTATAGAAAATGTAGGACTAGTGGAGGAAATGAAGATGTTTCGTAACTGTTATTGATTTCATAAAGGGAGTACATAACCCATGATGATAAAAAAGTTGCCCACATCAGAGAGTTCATGGATGATTTATAAGATCATGATCTCTCATGGCTGTATACTCTACCAACTATAGGATATATTTATCACATAATATAGTATGTAGGGTATGGATTAAATGATTTCATACTTGTTATATAGTTTTATAGAGGAATAAAAAATAGGGAAATAAAATGAATAGAAGATGAAAGTCAATAGAATATGAAGGTATTTTATTATTAAAATGTCAATTCACCACTCATGAAGGGAGTTTTCATTTTTGAAATAGAGATATTTAGGAAAGTATATATGTATGTATATTTTTTTCTTGAGGACATGAATCGATGCTTCAAATAGGAGCTTCACAATGGCTATCCCATGAATATAGATTGGGATGTTTATTTATATGAGGGAAGAATAATATTTATAGTCATTAATGACTTTCATTGTGGGAAATTTAAATAAATATTTCATTTATCCATTCATGATAAATTTATATGATGTTGAGGAACATCTATATATTTATAATAAGATAGGTAAAATAAAGAATCAGTTGTGATGTAGGATCTATATTTGTAGTATATTTGGACTGGTTTTTATAGATATTGTTCAAAAATTATATTACAATTTTGTTTATATGGTTTCTTTCGAAACATTCAGTTGATGGAAATTTTTTTGAAATTGTTATATCAGGATGTAATATATGAGGTTACTTCATGATCAAGGTAGGAATCTCACTGCTGGTCTCTTAAAATTTATTGTGTATTCAATATAGTGTATAACATATTATATCATGGTGTGTATGTCAAACACAAGGGTACTATGTGGGTAATATTGTCCCACATTTTTACATTGTCTATGGAATCTTAGGGTATACAGTTTCACATGAAAACACAAACATGGTATTTTTAGATACTATAGTTTATCAGGGAATCAAACTTAAACATTCCTGAAATAAATAATTGAATAAAATGTTAAAAATATTTTAATGAACTTATATTTTAAAAACTATAGTAAAATTCCTCAAATGAAATGTGTGTCGTATAATCAATGAATGTTTTCAGAGTGATTTTATTCAATATCAATTAATTACTTTTAAAATTATTTACCTTATTATAGAGTACATAATGGTGATTAATTTAAATCCAATAAATAACTTGAATTTTATTGGATGCTAATATAAAAGATAAGGTATCATATTATATTATATAGACTATCCATCATTGTTAACCCAATTTTATATTATTTTGTTCAATTATATTTCAACAGTTTCATTCAAGGAGAATGTATAGAATAGGAAAACTAAAAAAATAAAATTAATGTTTAAATAAGAATAAATAAGGGAAAAATATATTAGATGAAACCTTATTGGTACCTCTTATCTCAGGAATTCATATGGTTTAAAAAAATAAACAATTTACGACTTCTTATCATGAAATGTTTATAGTCTAATATTTTAATCCTAAATTCATTGTTTATAGTCTATATGATATTTTTATTATACTTTTTGAATCATATTTTTGAAATATTATAGAAAATATTAACATGAGATTATTCAATAAACGTAAAATAATTAATATACATATTATTTATCCTACAAATAGTTGATTTAAATATAAAATTCCATATTACAATTTGATATGAAAAATATACTATATTTAATTAAAAAAATATCATTTGTAACTAACTTATAGATTATATGTTACTAATAAAAATTATGAATTTTCAATTTTTTTGTTACATAATAATTCATAACATAAAAATTTGTTATCAATTTTAATCTGTGATAATGATCGTCACCTACTATCCCATTGGTGATTGTTTACTATATGTACAACATAGATAGTATTATTTTCTTGACATTTGGAATCAAATTTATATAATATATTTTTCGTACCACTTGATTCATGAGGTTTATATGGTATATATTTACCATGAATCCTCAAATATTTACCACACGTTACACCAAACCATGATAGACCTTTATAATTGAATATATATTATATGAAAAAATAATAAATCACTAACTCAATAATGGAATAATTTGTTAGTGATACTTCAATATGATGTATTTAATAACTATATAGGATGTCTACTCTGTAATGATTCATAAAAAATAAGTATCCACTCAGGATTATGAAAGGTTAGATGTGATAGTAGAATGATTAGTAATTTCATGACCTCCATAATTGGAAGGGTTTCCCTTCCTCAATGTATGAGTCCACATTAATCATCATGATCATGATTATTGGTTATCCTAGATTTTGGGATTCTCAAACCGTAATTGCATTCTAATTTTTCTTTATTCTTTTTACATCCACTTTCCTAATGATGAACATACAAAACCATCATGGAGAAATTTTTATTTTCTCCTAAATTAGGATTTTTAGGTATTTTATAATATATTTTCAGTTTTAACCCCTTTGAAAACAGAAACACATTTGCTAAATTCTAGACTGATATCATTTTTTTTAATTGCATTATGTCGAATACCGACGTCCTTTAAGTTATTTCACCATTAATTGCAGTCCTTATTATGAAAGAAAAGATAGACAAAACCAGAATGATTTGGGAACCTTTATAATGTGTTATATGAGGTTTATCTAAACTATGTTATAATAAAAAAAATTAATTTTTTTATATTTAATGATGAGATAAATATTAAACTTGTCTATGGAAATATTCCTAACTTCTTTTCATATTGAAAGGTTATAGAACAAAACAAAAAATTATATAAAGGAAATAAAATTAAATTTTTATTCCTTAACTAATCATGATGAGGAACATTTGAGGAACATGAGGTCCTTTAATAAAAATAGTAAGGAAACTATTAGTTGGGGTCATGCTGTTGAAATTTAAAATATCATATATAGTAATGACATAATGATGAGATTCATATACCACCTATAAATTCTTAGGATATAAAATTATTAGTAATCATAGATGGTCCTAAATAATAGAGTAACACTACTTGTAAGGAGGGAAATATGCCAATGTTGGAACTATATATCTGTCATGTTAGGGATTCATCTAGGACTGAGAAGCGTGTTAAAACATTGTGATTAGAAAGGAGCAATTGACAAGGAACAATTTAGGGTCTATTGAGAGTAAAGATAAAAATAGTGTTTGAGGTGAACAAGATCAATTCCCACATAAGGATTATTAGAGAGAATCCTTGATTCAACAGACACATACATAGGTGAGTATCAATACTCAACATGTAATGATTGATTCTGAACATATAACAAACAATGACAAAAATCCTTAAAGAGTTGGATAATAAATTGATTCTTTATAATATTAAATGCAATTTTGAAATCGACTATGATTATGATCCATGTCCAAATTCATTTTACTATAATGATTATGAAAATCGAAAGATGAATGATGATTTTTTTTTTATTCCTATAATCAGGTCAAGGTAAATAAGATATTACTCTCATCTCAATATCACTATGGAAACTAGTTTGACACTAATTGCTGGTAAGAGGATGACACACAAAAGCTAAATTATCTATTTGGAAGATGATATAGACTTGTATCAGGTCTATGGGGAATATAACGGTCCAGATTATGATTTATGATGTATTTATCTTCTTGAATGAGGAAATTTTGTGTTATGTTTAACCCCGTCCCATTCCTTGTATTTTTTGAAATTCAAATTACAAATAAAAGGTTCTTGACCACAATGTTTTATATAAAATCATAATATCAGTCATTACTATATGTTCCCAAATAGTTTACATTAATTTTTTTATAATTATTTTGAAGATCAAAATTATTCAATGATGATCATAGTGATATTATGACTATTTTCATAATGAATATCCTTATGATGATTAGACATGTAACCCAACCTTGTCTACCACTTTGATCAATGGATTTTGTTATTCTCCATTTGCTAGTATGGAGTTCTTGTATATTCAAAATCATTTCCATGATAATTATTCCACCATTAGAATCTAAATAATCACATATTTTATCCCACCTTTGAATATTACATTATAATGGTCCAATAGAAATATATTTATATTATTTATTGATAACATTTTTTTAATAATTTAAAATTTTTAAGAGTCTCACATAATAAAGTCAAAAATCATTAGTGTGTTAGAGACTAGATATAAATAATTGATATTTAAAAAATATATAAACTTTTTACCATAATGTATTACACTAAACCACATTAATAGTTCTCATAAGTTATAGTGATCTTCGTTATCATTATTTTGGGAACAGAATAAATGGTTGATCATAGATACGTAGCAAGGGTAATAATAAGTGATAAAAAAATCAATGATAATAAGTGATAATAATATGATAATTTTACTATAATCAACAAACATAAGAATATTATACTCAACAAATAATACAAGATAAACGGTGAGTCATGGAATATTGATTTTGAAAATGTTATATAGAAACTAAGAGTGGATCGAATCATTATTAAACATATGTGAACCACGATGACAGTGACATGTGAATATTCATAAAAGTGTGCAAGAACATAGACATAGATACTATATGACAATGATACCACCAACTCAAGAATCACATAAAAATATTAGACTAACTACATTTTTTCATTATATGGCTTATTATAAATCTATTGTATACCATAGGGCATGGGTTAAAACCTCCCATGTTCCCATTTTCTATTGGATATATTTTCTATTTCTCTCTTTTGATTGGGATAAATCCAATTATTTTCCCTTAACCATGACATAAATCCTCCCAAGCACCCATTTGATATAATAAGATATAATATTACCATTACATTTGATGGTTATAGAAGAAACCTCCCATAAATCACCTTTACAAATGGTGTCCCTTGAAAAATATCAATAGACACATTATAAAGAGATAATGTATTGAAAATTTGTTTTATAATAAATTTCATATAGTGTGACCAAAATTATCTCGAAGAATATAAATGGTATATACGAAAAATTAAATTTCACAAAAAAGAGTATTTCATAAGATCTCACTATAAGTGGTTCGTGATAAGTTACATCAAAGTAAATAATATAATTATAGAAAAGGTTGAAAATGGAATAAAAAGAATGGATATGTGTGTTTTTTTATTTTCTTATTGAAAAATATTATTAATCACATTCTAAATCCATTTTATATTTTGTTCGAATAATTTTTAAAATGAATTACATTGAAAATCATCTACAATGTTTTGATTAAAAGGAAATTTGTATTAAAAGGGTAAATCTAAAACATCTTGAAAATATTTAATATCTAAAATTATATAAACAAATTTAGCTTGTAAATAGATATGGTTATATAAGAGGAACGTGTAGTGGATGATAAAACCGTTCATTTTAATGGGATGGACAAACCCATCTCTGAATTTTGATATAACCTTCTCAAAAACCTTATCAAAAAATGAATAAAAAAATTATCCTTATAAAACGTTTAGAAGGTAAAAATATTGTACACATTCGATATAAAAAATTATAATTCCAATTATAAAGGGGAACATTAGAGTGACGAGAAAAACATGAACATAGAGGAAAAATCCAAGGAATGGTATTTAAATTACTCTTATGAAAATAATTTTTCATAAAAAAGAATAATAAAAGAAGAATACAATGGTGTAAAAAATTATTTACCAAGAAAATGGTGGAAATATATTATAACATCATCATATGATAGAATTTTTTATACATGGAATATTATAGACAATTATGATATATTACGACCCAAGAAAATGATTTGGGTCAATAAAACACCATAAAACATAAGGATAATTTTAAAAAACAAATTTCAAGGGAGGGGGATATTTAGATTGGTCATAAATTAAAATGAATAAACATTATTTCTTGATAAAATATCTCAAATATAAATTATATATAGAACCCAAATAAAAATAGATATATAATAAAAATTTTGTATATATCATTAGAATTTATTTATGAAATGTCATATCATAACATATTTGAATGAATTACAGGCTCTAGTGGAGGAATATAAATATAATAATTTACAATTTTATAATGTTGTTAATATAAAATAATAATTCTAATTTAAATTTAAAATCATTATCTAAATGTATATTAATTAATTTTTTGTGAATTTACAAAATCAATCTTTTTTTTTGCCATATTTACAACATTCAATGGTGTAGATTTAATATTCATTATTAATATAATATGATCATTATAGGTAAATTAAAGATAATATAATTAAATTATTCTAAATAATTATGATGTTTATATTTCCCATGATGTGTGTTTCACTCCATATACATGAAGTTGAAATTGAAAAAATCCTACTCCCATGATTTTCTAAACCAAAAAAATAGGATAAAATTATTATATTATTTATCATTTAAGAATATAAAATATATAATCAATATTATTCTAATTTATTAAATCAAAAATTATGATCATCTATCTTAGTGGGTCATGTAAAAGCAAACATGATGTTCTATGGATGTGATACTCTTGGCGTATGCACACTTGTAATTTTTTATTTTCTTCTACGAAGATGGGAAGGACATGTTTTAATTATTAAATAATTGAAAAAAAAATTATAATATTATAATTACTAAAGTAATTATATATTATTGAGAACAATAAAATTTCAATAGAATAATGAAAGGAAATTTTAATAGTGAAATAAATATAATTATGACGAGAACATAATACTTGTAATTGGATATTTCAATGAAATTAAGGTTATAGGATAATATTGTGTTACAAAAATAATATAAGAATAAAAACTATTCTTTTTTAAAGAAATAGGGTATATATTGAAGTTAAAATTTCAGTTATACAATGGTATTTAATGGGTGGTGAGACGCCCCATTTGTAATGGATGAGATTGATTTTTTTGTATATATTTCCAAATAACATAAAGGGATAACACGAGATACATGTCATGTGGACGTAAAAATATAAATATTATAGTGGAGAATATAATAAGGCCGATCATCTATCAAAAAATTAATTATAAACACATTTTAAATATTTTATAATCTCTTTACCCCTTGAATTATTACATTATCCATTTAAGAGAATACACTAGTAATTTTTTATTAAATAATGTAACATAATATTTCTACTATAAACATTTTATATATTTTACTTTTTTAAACCCAATAAATATATACAATTAAAATAAACATCAACTGATTAAATTTGACCAAAATTTAATAATTAATTTTTTATATATTAAATTTATAACAGTTGAAAACAATATTTGGGAAAATTATTAAATGAGTTATTAAATATTAAATATTTTCATATGAAATAAAATTATTTTAATATAACTAACTAAATAAATTATTAAATATAATTTTTTTTAATTAATATCAATTCATAAATTTTATAGAATATTTATTTACTAATAATTTTATAAAATTCATAATATTTTTTAAAATGATATGTCTCACTATTAAACTATTTTTTTATAATAATGAAAAAATATATTATAATGATAATTATGATAGTTTAAATACTAAATTGATGGTAAATTTATCTTATTAAGATTTAAAAATATACAAATTGTGTTATTAAATTAAAATAAAAAATATAATGAAAACATATTTTATATAAGTATTGTGTTGTTCAACAATATTGGTTCTTAGTGTTTTCTCCTACCAATTCCTATTTTTATTTTCATCATAAGTTGGTAAATATATTAAACTACTATACATAATCAAAATAATGTTGAAAATGTGATTGATTTTTATTTATCAATACATTATTTATTTATTTGAAAATATAATATATTAATATATAATGAATCATATTAATTATAAAACCATTAATTGTGACCAATTTTTAATGGGTTCTATATCTTTAATTTATAGATATTTCATTATTCATAAAATTTCTCAAAAATAAAAATGTGTAGGATTATTTTGTTTTCATTTTATTTATTGAATATGAAATTAAATATATTTTTTATGTATGAAAATTTATACTAGAATATAATAGAACTAAACGCTACAACTATTAGAAATTTTATCCATAAAACATTATATATTCCTAATTAATGAAACTAATGATTCTATAAAAATATCATGACATATTAATTAAACTATTATAATCAATCATATAAAATATTTCGTTTTCAATACAAATATCCCAATCAAAATTTGTATTTTTTTCACTAATCATTTAAGCTAAACATGTATATTTATTAGGTATTATAACTCCTATAATATATTCATTTTCCAATATATCTCTTAGTCATCATTATTGTGATATATAATCAGAGGTTTTTATGAAATATAAAATTTCATTTCCCTATATTGATGATTATAATTTATATCGTGTGGTGATTAAAAAAATACATGTAAATTGTAATCAAATTAATCTAAATGATGAATTATAATACTTCAATGACACATTTTCCATAATCCTCAACATGAGATATAATAATAAGAGATTTTATTAATTGATATTATCAAATTATTGAAATTTTTATTTTATTATATAAGAAAACATCCAATACACAATAGATTTACTATAAATGTGATCTTAAAATAAATATAATACTCTATATTAAATGATACATTTACGATAAATATAATTATTGGTATTGAGAGTGGTTGTTTCAAAGGTATTCAATTCACCTTTTGGTCATAGAGGATTATGTTTCTCGTCATCATGGATAGTCATTGTAATTGGAAAATTAGATAAAAAATTAGCATGTTCCCTAAACAAGAGATATATAATTTTAATTGGTACCTTTCTATGAACATCATTTCATTTAGTGTTTTTCATATTTTTTTAAACTATTGTTATGTAAATATTAATATGTGTCTGGTGAGTTTAGATTCTGTGAAAATTCATTAAGAATTGAAATGGATTCATAGGACTCAATGTCCCAATTGAGAAAAGCTATATGTTGTAAAATAAATGGTTCAGTCGTGATGAACCATAATGTTGAAGATATTATTATAAATGATCCCACTTTTTACCAAGTTTATTGAATAATTAAAAATATATATGATGGTTTTTGTTGATATTTTCAAGTATTACCTTAAAATTCATTGTTACATAGATGCTATAAAAGTGAATAATTTTGGGTTATAAAAAATAAAACATTACCACTCATACTATCCACCTACAAATATCCCTCACATATACTTGGAGGACGAAAGGGTTCACCCCCCATATAAGGACTCATAAGAGAAGGGGGCATGGGAGTAAGGGACTAGTTTAAGACCCAATGGGTTGGCCCATGTATAAGGCCCTCTGAGTGTTCATGCCTATTAGTGCACATATTATAGACCAAAATCTCTTAGACCTGTAGCAAATATGATGATATGTGAAGGAGTTATTTTTTAAATACATCATTTATTGGCATGAATATGTGGTAGCCATGGAATTTCTTATAAATCAATGATTTATTACTTTTCATTATTGACGTGTGATAGAGTGATACTGGTTATTATACACCTATATAAGAAAGGGAATATGTAAAATAAACCATTATATCTATGTTATATAGGTTATCATATATACTACACCTTTTCGGTTTAATTATAATCCATGAATTGGACTTTTATCCTAAAATTTTAATCTATCCATAGTCATTTACTTCTCTAAGAGGTTCATTTGATAGTACAAAATGAAAACAAACTACCTGGTAAAATAGTCCATCCAATTCATTGAGAAAAAAATGATTGATAATACAATATGCATGAAATAAATTTGTCTCATTTATTCAAGATTCAGTGACACCATCACATAAATATCCTATGTGAATCGAGAAAAATTTTCCATAATGAACTTTAAATTAAGAGTCCCATACTAACAGTTAATGAGCCATTTTATGAGTGAGTTTTGACAACTAATAACACTCACCATGACAAAATGTTACAATAGAGACAACCTTTATGTTGTATCATGAAAAAAAATTAATACATGAATATATCTTCTTTTTCAAAATTATAATTAAGATTTTTACACTCTGATGTTAGATGAAGTCATTGTATGAAGCTTACCAATGCGTTGCAAGATCATGAAAAGAGATAATATGATCATGTGATTTCCAAAGTGGTTCTTAGAGAAACCTAAGATCTCATAATTTGTAATATCTTGGGTTATTATGTGCATTTTAATAATACCATACTTTAAATACAAATATGATATGGGTTCTATATACATTTCATTAACATATATAGAAAATTTGAGTTTTGGGTTACTAAAATATTTAGTGTATGAGGGAGAGAGGCATCATCAAAGAAGAGTATATATAAGATTCATTCTTGTAAAAAATGAGTACCACATGATCTTCTCATGTGAAGGGAATATGTGAAGTATTCTAATCTCTTGAATAGTTTAAGAAACCCACATACACACTTGTTTTCTTCCGTAAGAGAAAAACCTAAGAAATATATATCATGAGAAGTGGTGGAGACCACTTTTGAAGATACATCCTATCTCATGAAGATTGTTATGTAGAACCCAAAAATAACATCAGTACTCTCATTAAGGTGTTGAGAAGCATGTTAAGGAAACTCATTGTCATGATATGGTAGAAGCATCTTGAAAGATAGTTGGTATTTCCAAGAGATTGGTGAGAAGTCATGGGAATACAATGTGTCACCTAAATCATAAATTAATATATATATGATCATGAAAAGTGATTGTTCAACGACAAAAAACATAAACTCTTGTCATGAATTTAGTTTTGGACAACACCTCCTGCAATGTGATGTTGTTTGAGAAGGTAGTCATTGACATGACTAGTGTCATGCAAATGGACTCCCACATATCCTTTAGTGTTATAGAAATAAAAGGTGTTTGATTCTATGAATAACACCCTACTAATGTAAAATAATTTGTTATTCAAGAATAATATTTTGTGTGAAACTCACTTGGTCATGTAAATAATTCTTGGATATCGATTGATGTCTTCCTATAAAGGAAATATAAAAATTAATGAGTCATATCAGGGCCTTGAGATGGAAATAAAAATATAAAATATAAATTTATAGATCATGTGATTCACATTATATAATGAATATGTTATATAATAAAAATTTTCATGTAACTATTCATGCATAATTTAGATACCCAAAATTATAGCAATTATACACAACAAGTGCTTGAAATATACATAATTAAAATCCATTTCTAGTCCAGTAAGAACATGTTTGAAATTTTGAATATTATTTCATAAAATATTGAAGAATATACTTTTCAACTCCCACACACATTTATTGAGTCTGAGATTTTATTGTGAAGGAATAAGAAATTGATTATTGCTGAAATGAGGCAACTTGTCTATACAATTGATTATAATTAATCGAGAAATGCTGATTGAAATAATCAGTTACTAGAAAATATACATGAATAGTACACAACCATGTTACATATGAGAAGATGAAGGAGTTTTATTCAATAATTTCATTTATTGGATCTATATTTCATCATAGGTTTTTTATCCGAGTTGGTGTCATTAGTAGTTGATGTCTTATTGTTAGAGTTGGGAAGAGAATGAGTCTCTTGGTTGCATCCAGCGAAGACGTATTTCAGTTGGTGTTATAAGAAAATAGTGTAACAAATAGAATTGATTTATAAATAAGTATTGATTAATATTAGGAAAAAACAAAACTTGAGTCGATGCCAAAAAACAATTATAATTATTCAAGGAACATATCATGTCTCACATGAAAGAAATGAATAATCTTGAGAATGAAAAAATAAACTATTTAACTACAAGGGATATTATTGATGGAAAAATTCTTATTGATATTGAAAATAAAGATATATTCATTATATAATTAAATTTGTTAATTCATATCATGATTTAGAAATTTAAATGTAATGAACACGATAAAATGATATGTGATCTTGAAGAAAAGGCAACTTCCCTATAAAAATTATTTTCCAAGACACAATATATATGTGTGAAATCTAAATATGAGTTGAATACTTTCATTGATTAATTTAATAAATATATTTAGATAAAGGAAGAAGCATATCCATCTCGAGGTAATAAAGGTAAAATTGAACATAATCATTTTAAGTCTATTATTCTTCAAATACTAATGGTGTTAAGGACAATGATTATAATGATATGTTCTTTCTAAATATATGGAATAGAAAGTTTTATCAAATAATCCATCTCCCAAACCCTCAATAAAAAATATAATAATGACTAGGATTGATCTAGAATACTCAAGGGAGACTAATGTTTCAGGTATTTTAATTGTGTTGTGGTAAGCATGGTAACAAATCCTACACTTTCTAGTTTGATATGAAATTACCTAAAATGATGAAAAATTCATGGTGGACCTCTAATAAGAATCAGTAGAAAAAATATGAAATAAAATACATATGAACATATCACATATATATATATATATATCATAACCTTATATATTTTTATGCTAGATACAATTTTGATGGTCATAAGGATGAGGTATTCATGAAAATATTGGACGAATAATTTCACTATGTTGTGGAAGGGGATATGATCCAATATAATATCAATAGAATTTCATGAATGGTTGTTTATAAAACTATGAATCTTAATAAATTCTACTTAGTTTTAAGCCACATTTGTAGAAATATGTTATATAATTGGAGGAAGCAAAGAAACTTGTTTTTGTAAAGGAAGTATTTAGTCACATAAAATTTGGTGGATGTCTAGGAAAAGTTATCCATAATTTAAAACATGATAAACCATAAAATCGAGGCTTAAATTATAATTCCAAAAAATTTATGTTTATGGGGGTGAATATACTTTTCCAATATTTTGAGACTAAAAAGGGATTCCAAATAAAATTCCCCCATGATGATATTGGTATACAATTATAGACCTTTTTAAGAGGAAGCATCCAGTCTGAATGATATCTTTGGTAAAAAAATATTTCAATCATAATTCTTTATAATTTATTTATCATAAACCAAAAATGTAATAAATTGAGGGAAATGATCGTGGCTGTCATTTTTTGACAGCATGATGAGATATTTATTTTTGGAGTCTATAGACTTCCAGGAAATTTTTGGAAAGTGGGTCTCCTTTGAAAGGGATATTTATATTTTTCATATTAATTATATGATGTGTTTGTTTAATTATGTACCAGATTTATTATTTCATTGATGATTTTTAATATTTACTACACCATGAATTTGAATTGTGATATTCTGATCATGATTTGACATTAACAGTTCTTATGTATTTATTTGACATCCTTGTTTGAATCTATATTGTTTTCTACACTCTGTTATCCCATATAAACTTATAGATGATAAACTAAATAGTATGTACTTTGAGAACCAGGTGAGATCATTCATCTCCATGCAGTTATCATAATTTTTTTATATAATTGAGTTGATCATATTTTCATAAGAAAAACAAGATGGGATAAATTACCCACATATCCTTTACATTTTTTTTATTAGAAGGTAGGGTTTTTTGAGAACACATATTGTTATTTGAAAAACATGTCGACATCAAAATATAGTGGGCCAATTCATTGGGCCCAATGTTTCTTTTTTTTTCGTGAATATGTCAATATTTGTTTTTTGAGTTTTGATAATGTGATTATAGAATATTAGAAATAACACACGTTGAAATTACATCAATTTAGATTAATATTATGAAAATTATAAAATTACATACCCTAGAAAATAATTGTTTGTTGTATATGGATTAATTTAGAAAATAATCTATCTTGGTGAATGATATTCAATTTTTACCACAATGATCATCCCATATATATCTCCTTATTAAAACAAATTTATTATAAACATGACTATAGAAACATAAGAAATAGTGAGATCAGATTCCCGGTAATGGTTAATAAAAGAGATATTTAATAATAACATGAATATAATTGTATGGGACAATTATCATAAATTTTGGAGAATATACCTTGCATATCAATGATAATAATCTTAAGTCATCTCATAAGGATTAGAAGTCAATATGACGCGAATCATAATGAAATCAAACATAATAATCCATGAGTACATAACATAGACACATGACATTCAATTCATGTCATACACATTAGTATATAAAAGTTGTTATCAATTATTACTACCCTGAAATTCTCAACATGTTAATATTGTGATAATCATCCTTCTATGTTCTTCATTCTTAGGATCACAACTTGATTTCCTCTTATTTTTCGTCATGGGATGCAACCTGCATAAATACTTTTCGGGTCTTGGGAAATAATAATTTTACCAACTTGTATTTTTCTTGTTTGACAACTCATTACCATCTTATTTTTATGCTTATATTATAACATTTTTACCCATGTATTTATTTTGTAGGTTACAACCTGTATACCAACATGATTATATGGTTGGACATCAACCCTTGTACCCTCTTGTTTTATGGATTGGGATACATGTAGTATAACATCTTGTTTTTTTTGAATGTAAATAATCATTATACCATCTTGTTTTTGGGATTGGGCTACAACCCATGTACCATATAATCTAATATATAATTTATTTTTTCCCAATCCATTTGATGGATATATTGGACCCACCATTCTCATAATTAAATCATGCATATGTTTTTCATAGGATCATAAAAAATATCTTATAATAACACATAAAAAGATATGTGTTTCATAAATATGATATCATAACCAATGACTTTAAAATTAGTATTATACATAATTCCTCATATGAATACCTATGTAGAATAGACATCTTCTAAAATCATTTTATTAAAGAATACACTTGAAAAGAAGTGTGTTTCAGATGAAAATTATCATATCAATTATAACCCACTAAAATAAATAATAATAATAGTGTATTTGTATAATATCCACATTAAATCACAAACTTTATCAATATATGGAGTAATACATGGAATTGTTTTTTGAAATATCAAAATAATCATGTATTAAGGAATATATCCATTGAAATTTGAAAAATGAATTTTATAAATATTAAAAAATGAATAATTATTCATTGTAAAAACATTAAAAATAAGAAATATCTATAATATCAAGAAATGGATTTTTATTAAAATTAATCATTTATTATTTATATGTGAGCATCAAAAAATGTCTATCATGACAGTGGATAAACCCATAGATGTTGAACATTACTTTTTCACTGTAAAATGTTTAGAAAAATATATTTATTGGAAAATGAAAAGAATATTACTCTTAATTTTTTTTTAAAAATTTATGAATTATATTAAAATGTATTTTAAATATTTTTTTATAATTTTATAAAACATTTTTAAATAGTTTTAGAAAACATGGTTTTGAATGAAAATAAATTTCTTATTGAAAAGAGAAATAATGTAAGATTTTCGTAAAAATAATTTCTTAATAATCTCAACAATAAAGGAGTTCAAAAGTGGTACCATTAAATAATGAATTAATGAATAAACATAGGATAATAAATTTCATTATATGACATGAGATATGAATTATAATATTTTTTAAATTTAAGCACAATTATAAACAATATTTATAATAACATTGTAGAAATAAACTCTTATCTCTTCGGTAACATTGAGTAATAATCTCCATAACATAATAATATCATATATATCATAAAATATTTATAAAATAATGACATAAAATAAATATAGTGTCAATGGAAAGTATATTCACTATTAAAATAGTGTGTTTTCAGAATATAACATGTGTCTCAATGAAGGAAAAATGAGGCAATATTCCCTCACATAATTGGTAAATTTAGAACTATAAACCCCATGAATTATTCATCCTAAATTTGGTAAAAATTTTACAATAATTTTAATTATAATCATCATCAAATATATTCAATGTCAATACATACTCCAAAAAAAATATATTGGTGGTGAATATGATATGTGTCTCACTGAAAGAAAAAATTTGGACATAAATACCTTACAACATGAGTAACTTTTGTATCCTGAGAAAAATTAAAGAATATAACCAAATGAACCCATTGATATCAAGAAAAAAATAAATTCATGATATAATCTCATAGATCATTATATACACCACTCAAATTCAAATTATAGATGAATATGGAAGAATTCTCACTTAAATAAAAAGTGAGGCACAAAAACAACTAATGTCTTGAGTAACTTTTGTGTCATGAGATCCATAAAAGAATTAAATCAATTAGAACATTTAATCTGATGCAATAAAGTTAATTGATGATATAAAATTTCATAGGACCTTATATAAAAAAATAGTAATTATTAGTGAATATGTCATATATTACATATAAATAATAATGAGATGAGAAAATCCATACATAAGTCTTGAATTTCATCACACGAATCCAATCCTTAGGTATTATAAATATAATTTTATTACGTATATAAAAAAGAAGCATAATTTATACATAATTCCATATATTATTTAATTATTACGTAATATTTCATATTAATTAAAAATTCTATGTTAATGTGATATTTTGGATAAATGAACTCTTTGTTTTTCATAAAACTCTTGACATGTTGTTTTTTTGTCCCCATCCTTTTATCATTATTTCCTCATTTTAAAAATTTTAAAACATGATATAAATTTCATAAAATATATTTATATATTTAGTTATAATAACATATAATTAATAGGTATTTTAAATTAAATACACCATCCAATGACAAATTAGTCCATACATATAAATGACATATCTTTTTATTTTCTTGTAATATTTTGAATGAATAAAAAGTAAAAGATATATGTGAATATAATTATTATTGTTGAATTTATATTACATATGTATCTTATATTATTATTAAATCCATATTTAATAGATTCAATTTAATTAGTGAATGGAACCCATCACATTGAGAAAGTTGTAGCCCAGATGTCCACCAACAAATTTATTATATTCCCACATATTAGAAAACAAGATGTTATGTGTAATATAATCATTACAGATGAATAAAGTAATCATAAATATGATATATATCATATTTATATAATATGTACATCATTTCTCTCAATTAGGATTGTTGGTAATGGATGAATGAATAACACTTCATTGTGAGGCGATAGTCAATCGTAGAGATGAATTGTGATTTAAAATATTATTAGAAGGAAGTTTGTGAATGTGTAGGTTGTATCCTTAATAGAATAAAATATTATAATATTTGTGACACTTATTATATTATAATATTTTTATATAAATTTTTTTGATGGGGTGGAGAATGAAATAATTTGACTGTTCTCGTTGAAGAATGTTAACTCTTCTTATGGTAACTCTATTTTTTTGAACTAAAGGACATCCTAGGATTTCTTTAATCAGAATGTGAAGCTTCAAATATTGTAGGATGGATGATAGGAGGTTAAATTGGAAGAATTTTTTATATTAAAAAATACAGAAAGAATTGATTAAGAGAGTTATTGAGATCCTTTTATATCATGGAGGATGAGTTGAAATCATGTAAATACTAATAGTTAAGATTTATTTAATGGTCTCTGTTACATTATGTGTAACAAAACAAACTTCCATAAATAAAATTACCCTTATGAGTAAAATTTATGATCTCATTGTCTTTTTTTATAAAAAAAAATTCACTTATTTGTTTTTATTATATCCTATTAGATTAAAAAAACCATTCATAGTCATTACAATTGATAATATAATGATTGAACAATAATCACATGTTTAATATAAATATGGGGTTTATTCAAATATAATTGACATAAAAAAGGAAATGATGGAATCAAATAGTAAGATCATATCATATGAAGACCATTTATCTAATATTTTGAGGGATATAATATAACTAGTCTATTCCCATGACCATTTCTATATTGATAACCAACAATGTAATCAGGAGTGAAATCCTTTAGAGGTGAAGTTCAATCTCATTGAAATAATGAACCAAATCATTTATGTCGAACCTCCCCCAGAAATTCTCACCATCACACACATTATTTTGGTGATTTTGTTACTATATAAAAGGGATATGTATTTTGATCTTAATATTATGAATATTTAATGTTAAGTATTAAACAGAACAATGTTCACATTTTCTTCTTATCATTACATTATCAATTTTTTTTATTTTTATATAATAAAAGTCAAAATTATATTTTAATTAGTATAAACTTTCAATTAATACTTTTTTATGATTAAATAAAGAAATCCTGAAAATAAAGAATATTTAAAAATATTTTATTATTAAATAATATTTATTAAATACAAATTATTATATAATTATTATGACGTAAAAATGAAATTTTTAAATGGTTAGAAAAAAATTATTATCCAAATACAATTAATTTTATAACCACATTTTCTTCTTTCTAAAAAATTGAAAATTGAAACATCATGTTACCATTTTATGGTATTCTTTAACCATATTTTTTAATTGATCATTGTTTGGTTTCATTTAGGGGTATTTTATGTTGGAAAAATTATGATTCTTGAATTTATGGGCTATAATATGGTTTGAATGTGGCTAGAAAATGGTTCTCCAAATCATGCACCCTACTACATAAAAATGGAATTATTTGAATAGAGAGATCCACAAAATTTGTGTGAAATTAGTCATGTTATGTATCTTCTTAGGATATAATGTGAAGATCATTTAAAATGGGAGCAAAAATTTAACACGGTTTAACATAACTATGAACATAATGCTAAGAAACAGTGAAGAAAAGTTCATATTAGATCTGAATTATTGCTAAAAAGTTATAATCCCTATTTTTATATCCTGGATAGACATCATTCGACCAAAACACTATTGTCCCTTTCATAGATTACTCAAGGAGTATTTATACACCTTAAATCCATCCCATATGTGATTGGATTCTAGGGGAATGTTAGTCCATCTATTTCTGGTTAGTTTTATCATCTCATTCAATATCTCTTGAAATCTATCTATTTCTTCCTAGGAGTGTATTGATATCTATTTTTTTGTAGGATATAATACCCACTGTTATGGATTTAAAAATATTTTTTATTCTCATTCCTTTTTGATCTAGTCTTTTTGTTCATCACTGACAAATCATGACTAGGGTTTTGTGATCCGAGATCTATTGATCTGGATGAAGGTGGTTCCATTATGATTCTCAACATTTATTAATAATAATTTATTAGTTTTATTTCAATATATTGAATAAAATTTAAATGTTTATTTTTGTATTAAAATGGATTTCAATCGATATTTAAAGACCATATTCTAGTGAATAGGGGGTTTTAATGACAAATGGTGTTTTGGAATGAAATTAGGAAAAACAATAATTACATTTAATTGGGGTATGTTTATAGAATGGTTGTAATATTAATTTATAGATTAAAATTTTGGATTGGATTGAAATTGATTTAATTTAATTGTGGAATTTAATAGAAGAAAATATTTTTATGGAAGATATGTGAAAATCATTAATTCTATTGAATTGGGGGTTTTCTAAAAATTAATGGAATTGCATAAAAATTAAAAATTTAACTTAATTATGAAACTAGATTTTTAATTTAATTGATGAATTAATTTCATAACACTATTTGTTAAAATGGATTTAATATGTTTTCAATGGAACCACATGGTTTCATATTAGTGAAATGGAATGGTTTTGATTAAAAACCAATTAGGGTTACTAAAGTGGAAATTGGAATATTTTAATTTAGAGAGGGGATTTAATATTTATTTTAAAAAAACATGAAATAAATTCTATATTAATGTTTGTAATTGAGAACATGCAAGCCTTAGGTAGTTAGTGTATTATTTTGGGTTGTACATTAGAACATACAACATTCTAAAAAATTATAAGCACCCAACACATTTTATAGGCTATGGTGATTAGACACTTTTCCCTTGGACAATAGAGGCATATGTATACACTTTCTGTTTCACATTATTGGATCCCTATATCCCAAAACTGGAGTACCTATTTGGCATATGAACTTTTTTCTCTCTTGTGGTATTTCAAGTTTATATGCCATTATGATAAACTATTTTACATTCCATGAGAATTTATATATTCTATTTTATATATAAGTTTATATTTGAGACATTTTGTGAAATGTTCTATTTAGGTAATGTATCCTTTGATTAAAGGCCAGTTCTATATATTTAATTTTATTTATAGAATTTGATATTAGAAGAAAGATTTTATAAAGTATTTCCATATCATAAATTGTAAATCATGACTTTTTTGGGTATGATTTTGTAAATTCAAAACCGGTTAGTTTTAATAATTAAAATCACCTTATCGGTTAAATTGAAATAGTTATCATATCATGGAATAATTAGTGAAATCCTTCTTTCCTTTGACTTGCACCCTACCTGTTCCTTTGGGTGTTTTTTGATTATCTCTATCTATGTTAGAGTAATGGGAAAGTATCTCTTCGTGGTCGATCCACCTATTAAACAATGGAATTTGTGAGTTATTTCCTTAGGGACTTTTTTATTGTTTCACCATTTGTCATAATTTGGGATTCATTTCCCGATTTAATTATGGTACATTACACTTTAGGAAGTTTCTTTTTTTATTCATACTATCTTTTATCTTTTATATATAAAATTAATTGGAGACAAATCATCCCCCATTCCAATTTTTATGATTTCATGTGATGGTCATCGAACCCTAGTGATTAAGAAAACCATTAGGGATATTTAAGGACTTGTTCATTTATTGTTTTTCTTGGGTACCCAGGATAGTTAATGAAAAATTGGTATTTCATGTGAGGTTGATCATTTTCCATGATGCCAGTATGCATTGTTTTAAAATCATTCATGGACTAAGAAGTTAGTTGTGATTGAGAGCTTATCTATCTCTCATCTAAATGAACCATAATTCAACATGTGTGTTTAGGGTAAGATGAGCCATGTATTAGTTCTAGTGTTTTACCAATTTTGATTTAGATTGGTTGAAATCCATATCTGGATGTCCTGTCTATTGGAATTTATTTTTTCACATTAATATATTTGAATGTCTACCTAATGTCTTACATGTAGTATTTTGATGATACCTAAAATCATTCCTCCAAGAAGAAGTTGGAATGAGATAAAGTAGGAAGATTCTATTGAACCTCAGTGAGAAATCCTATTATTGAGAAAAACATGATTGAGGTGATTGTTCCCACTACTGATGCTCTAGGACAGGCACCACCCCCAGTTCTTGTTCAATATCCATATATGTAACCATAGATGGACATTCTCAAAGATTGTTCTCAAGAGTTACTTTTTTATAATGCAACACCATGTTAAGTCTCAAGTGATCCATAAGAGTCTATAGAGTTGTTTATATGTATAGAGTGTTTGTTTGAGGTCTTGGACACACACGGTGAAATCAATGTAAAGTATACAACCTTCTAGCAAGAAGTAATAAAAAAATATGTTTGGACACAATGGAAACATCAAAAAATCACGATGGATTATTGTTGAAGGGCTTCAAAGTTCTTTTCACCAACCAGTTCTATCCAAATTTGATGCAATTGGATATGAATGTAGATTTTTCCACACACAAGTAGTCCGAATGGACCGTGAAAGAGTATGAAAACTATTTTTGGAGCTCGTGGACTTTGCACCAGAGGTAGTCTCGAATGCGAGGATGATGTCTCAAAAGATTGAATTCGGACATAATCTGAATATTCATTATCATATTTTTTGGCTAAATCATCCCTCTTTTATTGATGTAAATTTAACATCCTATGTAAATAAAGAATAATACATTTTCATATTTATAAATATTTTTGAATTAAATATTAATTTTACATTAAATGTGATGCTATGTTTGATGGCGTACCTGATACGCTAAAACGAGTTTCTT
The DNA here is from genome assembly GCA_963277665.1 of Viscum album. NCBI lineage: Eukaryota > Viridiplantae > Streptophyta > Magnoliopsida > Santalales > Viscaceae > Viscum > Viscum album. Next base: position 83,593,375 of record OY728151.1, on the reverse strand, counting down.
TGAAATCTTACATTGCACACAATTTTGGGTCATACTGAATAATTATAATATAATATTATTTTAAATGGTAGTTAATGCCTACCTATTGTATTGGTAGTAATGAACAGAACATACCATATTATGATTATACATGTTATTTAAATGATTTAACATTAATCCAGTAAATGTTAGAGGATTCAAATGTAAATGAATCTAATATTAAGAATAAATACTGTACTATTCATTAAGAGGCTAATGTACCACCATTTGATGGAGAAACCTCTTTAAATATTGTTTTGGACACTTTTATATGTTCTATTTTTCAAAATAAAATTCTTTTATAGAATCGGGACTTCAAATTTTACTTTTGGTAAACTTTTTGTATTTTTCTGATAAAATTTATTTTTAATGAATAATTAAAAATACTCTATTTTAATAAAAACTTCCATTTAATATAATTTATTTATATTGTTAAATTATCTTTATAAATGGTTTTATATTTTAATTATATTATATTTTTACTATTTAATCCAATTTTGGTCACTTGATGTAATATCACTTTGAAATTGGACATAAGAAAGTGTCAATCTTTTGATAGTTAGTATTTCATATAAAACAGCTTTTTTACAACATCAATTAATATTAAATTAATTTTTAAAAATTCTAGGTTTTTAATTTGATAAAATATAAATCAATTTTGAATTTAGAATATCAAATATAGAGAAGGATTAATTTTTGGTATTTTTTTTAAAAACATCAATTTTTGATGAGTAGTGAAAATAGTTAGTAGATATTAAAATACCGACATTTTCATTTAAATGAAATTTTACCACTTTTATGAATAGAATTTCAAAAATCTGATATATATGGTTGTTATTATTATGTAAAATGTGGTTCAATGAAATGAAAATATTTTATGGTGAATAGTATCTTTTGACTTCTATTTACCATGGTTAAAGGTAACTACGATAATTAAAAGTAAAAAACTAATATTAAAATAATATTAAATTACACTAACATGTGTCCTAATAATATTGGTTGATACATTTCTGACAATGTCCATACTTGGATCGATTTTGGGGCCCCATGGAGCCACTTAAATATGATAGTGACACTTTATATTAATTATTTTTATGTAATTACTAAAATGACATAAGCATAAATCTTTTAGTAAATCATTTATTATATAAGTAAATATAGTTATAAATTAGCCTATAAATATTTATTTCAATGTTAAAAATATTTCCTACATCATGGTATTTGGTTTATAATTTCTGGACATTAAGTAAATAAAAATATTTATGACACAATAATGATGTAGTGATTACCTCATTAATGAATGATTTAAATAAATCAGATTATAATGATTAAAACAATATCCAAAACATTTAAAATTTTTATTTGATGATTATATTATGTATATGTGCCATTTTGTCTTTGAATTTAATAAATTTTTGTCCTTTAGAAACCGAAAATCATAATACAATAATATAATTTTTTCAAACATTTTTAAATAGCCCCCACCCACAAAAGAACTCACCACTATCCCATTACATAAATCAATAAATCCTTCTAGATAATACAAAATCTTCCCAAATAAGCTCTCATGATCCCTCTTATCCTCTTATAATTCGTGCCTTAGGAATAAGAAAATTTAAAAAATAATTTTTGTTCAAACCAATGGGACTTACCTGATTTAAAGGTAACGTCTTCTTTTATGTTCTTTTCAATTATTTTACTTATCCAACCCCCTTAAATATTTTAATTATTTTATTTTATAAAAAACCCATTATTTTAAATATATTTGGTTGTTTATATTATAAGTATTTTAACTACACTTACACACACCTCTATTTAATTGGTAAAGAATATATGGTTTCTGTGGACGGCGAACTACTTCTCCTGAAATGATGATTGTTCAATCTTCCTCTACCACCTCTTATAGTAGCATTAATATGTAAATTTATTTACATGTAATACATATTTTATTTATATAGTCTCTATGATTATTTATTTTTCATTTATTTCATACCTTTATGGTTTCCATAATGGGTAAATACGGTAATTACACTTGAGGAAGTGCAGACTACTACCTCCCCAAAGTGATATGACTCGTTAATTTCATACAAAGAACGTATAATGGAAGAATTTAATTAACTAAATAACATAGATATTATAATATAATTATAATATACCTATGTATTATTATTTTTTAATTCCTTTAAATATAAAATATAAATGAATGTAATGCTCGTGCATATGTACAGCTTACTGTCTCCATGAATGGTGCATTTCATTTCTAAACTTTAAATGATATGGAATGTTATAAATACATATACAATGGATATATATTATATATATTATATTAAAATCATTAATATAATTCTTTATATAAATAAATTTTGAACACATAAATAGTTTTTAATTATAACCAGTTCAATTTTGACTATAGTTCCGGATATCGACAAAATTTCCGATATGAACTCAAATAAATAACCAATTTTTCTAGAAAGGTAGTAACTGATATAAAATGAATAATAAAAACTAAAAATGTTCTTAAGGAATTATAAATTAATTTAATTTAATTATTCAGGAAGGACATGGAACATATGAGTCAAGTCGTACACGAGGTAAGGGGTTTCTTATCTCACTTTTAATTTCGTGTGATTTCCATTATTCACCACGTATTTATTGCATGTGTTGTATTATTTACTACCATTTCATATATATTATCATGAATCTATATATATTTATGGTATTATGTGATTCATTTGGGGGTTATTAACTTTTGGTTATACGACTCGATTGATTACAACGTGGTAAGGGGTTTTATCACATTTTATTCCTATGAGATTCATGCAATTTCTGCCACTATTTCCTTTTGTGTGGTATATGTACAGACCATTATTTTATTATTTGTGTAATATAAATTAATTTATGGGTATTTACATCCTTAATTTATTATCCTTATTTCATGTTTTGTATCTTTTAAAAGTTACAATATTAGTAACGGAACCTTTCACTCTCCTATTTTAGTCAAAGAGATCATTTAGGTTAGGTATTTTAATTTCCATTATCTTATGTTGGAATATGTTCCTATATATCCTTATTGCTGAAATTTATGTCTGCAGGATGAGATACACATTTCTCTTATGTCAAATCATTATTTTAAAATTTAAGTGACGTCGTTAGACTATTTAATTTTCGTAAAAGAACTCCTTAGCCCAGTTTCAACTCTTTTGGTTAAACTTATACTTCTTGATCATGTCATTATATTAATATGTTTGAATGTACTGTTTTGGTTTTAAACTTAATAACAACTTATATCAGGTGTAAACTAATTTTTCACACACATTAATGTCATTTATTTGTCTTTAATCTAAAGATATGATATTTGCAAAAGTCTTTATCGAAATATACATTCCATTGAGAATTATTTTTTGGTATACACCAATTCACTTTTATATGGTGTATATAATACCCTTTTAAATATTATATCATGAATATCATTATTCTCACAATATTATAAGCTTTGATTAATTTTATTCTACAATATGTTGTATTCATGAATCTCTCATTAGGTGAGGAACTCTTTAACTAAATTATCATATTTAATGTTTTAGTGATTTATTCTTCTAAATATTTCACATTAATGACCATGTTTTCAAAATTTATTAAATGATTTATTAATATAGACATGAATGTTTTGAAATTTAAATTTCCTTCACAATATTCAAAGTGGTATGGGACAATTTGATTCAAAAATCTCTTTATTGAATGTTTTAAATGGTTTTTAAAATGGTTTGATAAAGCATTCATTATGTCAATATCTTGAAATGATATATTGTGATTGAAATGTCGAAATGATATCTTTACTTTTATGATTATTTCATATGTTGGGAATATGGTATGGTTATTGGGCATTGTTTACGTATACGGGTGGTTCTGTGATAAACCTAGGGTGGGTGAGCACCATATAGTTCTTCAATGCATTGGGTGATGTGATAGAGGTAAATGTTAATTTCTCACCTAGTATTTTTAGGGAATATATTGTGATGGGTATTCCTAGTGTAACTTCGTATGTATCTGTGAAATATACAATGTATGTTTTATATGGATGCAACAAGTTACCTTTATTATTTATGATTTATATGTGTTATTCATAAATATTATGATTTCATGAGGTATGTTAATGATATGATTTTTTGAATTTATTAATGAACTAATGTTTTCATTCTTTATTTTATAACCCTTACTGATAATTTATCTCCCATACTAATTGTTTGAATGGTTTTTCCATAGGGTATAAGGCATGTTAATAGAAAGTAATAACTCAAAATTATTTATATCAAGAAAATAATTATTTTATTATTTTGATAATTTATATTTTATGAAAAAAAAATTGACATTGAGTAGAAGTGTCTACATTGTAATTTTTGAGATGTAATGTATTAGTTATGGACTAATTCTAAAAAATATAAACTTGAAATGATCATTAATGTAAAATATTAACATAATTATAGATTATGTAATGTTTCAGGCTGGGTTCGTATAGTTGGTATCAGATGTTGGTTTGGACAACTTTAGGGATTGTGAGTTTTTATTAGACACATGGTTAGTCTCTATGTCTACTCATTAAGTTAAATCATTGTTCTATTACATTTTCAGATCAAGGAATGCCAGCTACAAATGGAAGGATGAGGATCGCAAACAACATTCATATCTCTTCCTGATGACATGCTTGCAATAATTATTAAAAAGTCATGTTAAAATGATTGTAAATCTTTTTATAGCACAGAACTCACTTCCATGAAGTTGATTGAGATATAAAACACCTCCACTATACCTAGATATCATTGTAGACCATGGGTTGTATTTAATATATTCATATTTTCACAATATTCTAATATTTTCAAGAAAGGTAAATATTATCATGGAATTCTAAAATATTTTACCTTATCACATGATTTTGAAGCATATTATGATTTTAAAATACGTGCTGAATAAGGAGACCCTTGCGCAACCTATTTATATATGCTTTAAAATTATAGTCTTTCAACACAAACTTATGTTATTTTAAATGGAAAATTGATTGAAATTTTAAACTCAAACTCAGTCTGACTGTTAAAAAATAATCAATTTTTATCAGATGTTTTGAAATTATATGTTATACATGATTTTATTCCAAAATAACTTTTCTATGAAAACCCATAAGACCCATGTTATAAGAGGTGTATTTTCATGAAGGAAGAAAATTATTTTGAAGGATATCTAAATAATTATGGAAATTCATAGACCTTCTACCTAGATGAACAATATGAAAATGAAACCATGTGGACACCATGATCAAGGTATGATGTGATTTCTTTTGGGAATTGTTATATTTTATCATATAGAGGTGAAATAAAAAAATGGTCATATGTATAAGTCCTAATTAAGATGTTGAGGTCTTAATGAGTTAGGATAAAAATGATAGGTATATGATAACCCTTAAGGTTAAAATAAGTTCAGGTTATTTATTGAGTTTTATAAAAAGGAAAACCCATAAGATGGGTGACCAACCATCGCGTCTGGAAATACCATGGAAATCAAACATACAACCATAGGGAGACATAGGTGCATTACCTACAATCGGTCTATGTGATTTCCCTAGTTAGTATGAGTTGTTACATTAGTTAAATTATTTTAGGGATCAAGAATATGTTGATTTTGGGAACATATGTTTTATTAAATTGATATCCTTAGTATAAGAATATGAAATGGTGATTATGTGATAAAGGTTATTTTGGAAGAAATTTTCTATTTTGAAGAAACACTATATGTATTTGGAAAATAGTATACTATGGGATTTAATTGTTAGAATAATGGTTGAAATTTTATTTGGGTAAAATATATTTTTTTTGGATATTTGGGTAATTTATGGAAATGATTAAACTGTTATATAGAATGTGTTATTAGGTTAATTAATCTTCAGTATGTGACATTAAGAGTAGTAGATTTATTAGGAGATAAATGTTAATATTTAATGTAGAAGACTATGAAGTTAAATCCTTCTGAGTTTTGGGTTTCAATATTAGTTTGGTTTACATTAAATATTTCTATGGACAGTTTTTTATTGAATGTTCTTTGTTAAACTTTGGGTATTGTTTATCGAATTTCGGATATTAGGAATAATATTTCTTTTTTAATGGAGTATATTTTATTGGATTTATAGACATTGTACTAACCATTTTGGTTTTCATTAATGTTTACATGTAGGGAAAATATATAGTTCATATTTTATGGAATATGTGATTCCCTAGATGTTGATTCTATCACTTTATATGTGAACAAGTAATCTTGAATACTCATGATTTGGAGAATGTATGAATTTTTGGTATAATATTTTTAAAGTATGAAACTCTACGTGAAAAGTAATTATATTTCCTTATGTTTTTAGTCAATTTTTTATAAAAATATCCAAATTTTGGGAAGGGAACTTAAAAATAACGTTGTCTGTCTACTTTTACTACTGAAAAATAAACTAATGTTTAACCTACAACAAGTTTGTGATTTTCTAGTGGGTATCTTTCTCCTAATCATGTTTTCTATCACTCTCTATCAGAACATGACACTTTTTTCTCTTCAATATCCATGTTTTCATTGAATCCTAGTATTGGTTATCTCGAGTGACAATTTTAATTCACTTTCATTCTTCTAATGTGATAGTTTTAGAGACTCTTTTTCTAATGTGGGACATTTAATGAAGTTTCCCAGCCAAATTTTAAAATTGTGGGGATAAAATTTCTAAAAGGGGAAAGGATGTAACACTACAAGTAAATAATGAATAATACATTTTAATATTTATTAATATTTGGTAAATAAATATTAATTTTACTTTAATTGGTATTTTATGTTCGATGGCGTACCTGATACACAATAATGGGTTTCTTTTAAATCTCATGTTGCACAAAACGTTGGGTCACAAAAAATAAAAATATAATATTATTTCAAATGGTAGTGAATGCCTAGGAATTTTATTGGAAGGAATGAATATAACTGACTATAATATTATTAAAGATGTTTCTTAAATGTTTTAACATTTATCCAATAAAATTTAGCGGGTTAAAATGTAAAAAAAATCAAATTTTAAGCATAAATACTCAAATAATATTTAAAAGGTTGATTTACTATCTTTTGATAGTGATCCCTCATTAAATCTTGTTTTGTCACTTTTATATGTTCTATTTGAAAAAAAATAAAATTTTCTTTAGAATCGGGACATCAAAATTAATTTTGTGTAAATTTTTGTTAATTTCCGGACAATATATGTTTTTTAATGAATAGTATAAAAATACTATATTTTAATTCAAAACTGCCTTTTAATATAATTTATTTATATAGTAAGATAATATTTTTAATTGGTTTTAAATTTTAAATATATTATATTTTCACCATTTAATCCAATTTTGATAATTATAAGTAATTTCACTTTGATATTGGAGATAAACAATTGTCGACCTTCTGATAGTATTTATTTCATAAAAAACACTCTTTTTGTTTTGACAATGGGAATTAATTTTAAATTAATTAACACAACATCTATATTTTTAATTTGGTAAAATTGAGATTAATTTTTAATTTGGAATATCAAATATAGATTAGGATGAATTTTTTGTATTTTTTTTTTGAAAAACATCAATTTTTGATGAATTGTGAAAACAATGAGTATTAGTTAAAAAACCGACCATTTCATATAAATGAAATTTTTTGAATCGGTGAATTAAATTTCAAAAATCCAACATACATGGTTTTTTTTATTATGTAAAATGTTGTTCAATAAGGTGAAAATAATTTTTGGTGAATAGAATCATTTTACTTTTATTGACCACAGTTAAAGGTAAATAGAGTAATTCAAGGTAGAAATATTATTATAATAATTTTAAATTACTCTAAAATGTTTCTTAATCCTTTTAGATGATACTTTTCCGACCATTTTCATCCATGTGGTGATTTTGGGACCCCATGTACCCACTTAAGAGTTATAATTACACCATTTATTAATTATTTTTAAGTGATGAAAAAAATGACATAAACATATATCTTTTAGTAAATAAATTCTTACATGGGGTTATATAAGATATCTCTTTAAATATAAATATTAATTTTTAAGATAAAAATATTTCTTATATAATCTTTTTTTTTATAATTTTTAGACATTAGGAAAATATAAATATTTATGACACAATAATGATGCAGTGTTTACCTCATTAATGATTCATTTAAATAAATAATATTAAAAAGATAAAAATAATATCCAAAACTCGTCCAATTTTAATTGGATGATTTTGTTTCGCATAAGAGTCATCTATTCTTAGAATTTAATATGTTTTAAACTTTCAGAAACCAAAAATCATTTTATAATAATATAATATTTTTAAACTTTCCTTAATTGAACCCACTCTCCCTAATAAAAAGCTCACACCTATATCCAATTAATCACACCTCTCAATCCCCTGGGCTCAACCATCCTCTACCCAAATATACTATCAGGATATGTATCTTCCACCTATAAGCCTTACCTTAGGTAGAAGTCACATCAATAAATCGTTTTGGTTCAAACCAATGGGAGTTACCCTATTTAAACGTAACATCTTCTCTTAAGTTCTTTTGTTTTATTTTACATATCTAGCCCCCAAAAAACTTTTTATTCCTTTCTTTTTTAATAAAATTAGTATCATAAATATACAATGTTTTTGATATTACACGTACTCAAACTAAACTTACACACACCTCCGTCTAGTGGGTAAAAAACATACATTTTCAGTGGATGGCGAACTACTACCTCCGAAAATGATGTTTGTTCAATATTCTCCTACTAAATCATATGGTGGAAATTAATATAGAATTTATTTACATGTGATATATATTTTATTTAATTTTCTTTATTATTATTTATTTTTCATTTATATCACACCTGTATGGATTCCATAATGGGTAAATACAATAATTTCATTTAAGAAAGTGCGGACTACCGCCCCCTCAAAGTGATATGACTTGTTCACGACATAAGAGGAATGTATAAAGGATGGATTTAATTAAATTAAATAACATAGATATTATACTGTAATTATAATATACCTATGTATTATTAATTTTTCATTCCTTTTAATATAAAATAGAAATGAATGTAGCGTTCATGTATACGTACGACTTACGGTCTCCAGGAACGGTGTGTTTCATTTCATAACTCCAAATGATATGGCATATTATAAATACATATACAATGGATATATATTATATATATTATATCTAAATCATGAATATCATTTTTTAGATAATGTAATTTTTACAACATGTTCAATTTGAAATTATATGAATTCCATTTTTGACTAATGTTCTGAATATCGAAAAAATGTTTGATATGAACTCAAATAATTAACTAATTATTATATCAAGGAAACAAGTTATATAAAAGGAATAACAAACATGAAAATTTTCTTAAATAATTAGAAATTAACATGAATTTATTATTCATGAAGAACACATAACATATGAGTCATGTTAGACGCGAGGTAAGGGGTTTCTTATCTCGCTTTTAATTTCGTGATATTTCTATTGTTCACCACTTATTTATTGAATGAGGTGTATTATGTACTGACATATCATACATATTTTCATTATTATATTTTTATTCAATGTATTCTGTCATCTTTTATTTTGTTATTATCTTTTGGTCATATGACTCTATTGATTACAACGTGGTAAGGGGTTTTCATCTCACTTTTTATTATTGTGAGATTCATGCTATATTTTCCACTATTTACTATAGTGTGGTGTATTTACTGCCCATTATTGTATTATATGTGTAATAAAATTTAATTTATTGGTACTTAGATCTTCATTGTATGAACCTTTATTCATGTGGTGTATGTTTTGTAAGTTACCATATCGGTAAGGGAAACATTCGCCCTCCTCTTTAAGTCAAAGACCACTCTTATGATATGTATTGTAATTTACATTATCTTATGTTGGGATATATTCTTATATATCCTTATTACTATAAATTATATTTCCAATTGATTAGATACCCTTTTTCTCTCATAACCTCTTTTTCGGAAAATTTTAGTGACGTCGTTAGGCTGCCGAATTTTCATAAGGGGACTCCCTTACCGAATTTTAATTATTTGGATTAAACATATACGTCATGATTATGTCGTTCTATGAATATGTGTGAATTAAATTAGATTGTTTAAATATATATATCCCCTTATATTGGCTGTATTATTATTTTTCACACATAAATATGTCATTGATTTGTCCTTAATCTAAGGATATTAAATTTGCAAAGGACTTTGTCTCTATTTTCATTCCATTGAGACTTATTTGTTGAAATATGACAATTAACTTTTATATGGTGTACATAGTACCCTTTGACATATTATAACATCAATCTCATTATTTTCATGATATTATAATATTTGAATAATTTTATTCCTCAATTAGTTGTATTCAAGCATCTCTCATATAGTTGGGAACAGTTTCAATAAAATATTGTTTCAAATATTTTGATGATTTATTGTTCTAAATCATTCACATTAATTTACATGTTATGAAAATGGTTTTAAGGATTTATTAGTATGGAAATTAATGTTTTGAAATTAAAATTTCCTTCAAAATATTCATAGTTATATGGGACACATTGATTCAAAGATCTCTTTATTGAATGTTTTAAATGGTTTTGAAAATGGGTTGATAAATCATTGATTATGTCAATATCATGAAATGATATATTTTGATTGCAATGTAGAAATGTTATCTTTTCTTTATGATTATTTTATGTGTTGTGAATATGTTGTGGTTATTGGTCATTGATTACGTATACGTGTGGTTCTGTGATAAACCTAGGTCGACTAAGCCTGAGATGGAACTCTAATGCATTGGGTATCATGACAGAGGTAAATTTTAATGTTTCTATTAAGAGATTTAGGGAATAAATTTTTATGGGTATTCTACTTTTTAACTCCCTATGTAGCTATGAAATCTACAATATATGTCTAATTTGGATGAAACAAGTTACCTTTAAGATTTATGATTTATATGTGTTATTCGTAAATATTATGATTTCATGAGGTATGTTAAAGAGATTACGTTTTGTATTTATTGATGAACTAATGTTTTATTTATTAATTTTATAACCCTTACTAAGATTTTTATGCTTATCCCATGTTTTTAAAATATTTTTCACAAGGTATAATGAAGGTTAAAATAATGGAATAACTCAAGAGGATTTATTTCCAGAAAAACATTATTGATTACTTTTAAAAAAATTATTTTATAAAAAATGTATAAAAATAGAAGTGTCTAATTTGTAATTTTGGAGATGTAATGTAATAGTTATAGAAAAATTATCTAAAACCTGAAACCTGAAAATATCCTCAATGTGAATTATTAACTTAATTCAATATTATGTAATGTTGAACAATTGGATTTATAATACTAGTTAAATAACTTGTGGTTGAAAGGGACCTAGTTAGAAAGTTTGGCTTATCTGGGATTTCATTTCATTCAATTGGATGTTTGAGTTACTTTAATGGAAAGAGGTTGTTTCATGATTCTAATAGAAGATTGTGGTATAAAGGTCATTATAGAACTCATATAGTTCATGGATGAGGTCTTTGAATTTTTACCAATGTTGACAAAAGGGACATTTGAAGATGTTTTCAACTGATGAACCAAATAACTGTGGCAAATGTGGATATTTATTTAACTTTAAATGAATCTTCCAAATTTATTACACTCAATATAGTGTAATTTAATCATCATATCTTCCAAAAACAGATATGCAATCAGACGATTCAAATGAAAAATGGTTCCAACAACATGTATCTAGACTGACGCTCAATACATAGTGGAAGAGCCTCCAAAGTAAGTGGATATATGTCCATACACTATTAGTGGCGCCATTATTATATATTTGTCTTTATTTACTTTTCTATTTGATACCATTGCATCACATTCATCCATTTCAACCCCCATTGTCTATATGTTTAGTCTTCTAATGGAGATGTCACCCTGTGTAGTGGATATTTCTATACCCTTTAGTATGAAGAGAGAGAAGGGTCTCTATAGTACCTCCTATGTTTTATCTCTATCAAATATTGATTTAAAAAGTAAATTTATATTTCTCGACATTAATACTCTCGACGTCATTTTCAAAATGAATTGGATTATCACCCTTAAATACAAGATTTGTTGTTATCTGTGACAGGTATCCTTAATCATACCATATTGTGTGTACCGTGTTTTTAAGGGAGAATATGACCAAAGTTTAAATAGAGATATACCATCTTATATGATGTTGGGGAATGTAATATCAGTTCTTTCTTCTGATATGGGGTAGGAATCTATGAGTGGTGATCTCCCTAACGTTTTTTGTTGTGTTTTCCATCATGTTTCCGTAGGATTGCTATACTTTTCCACCAGTAAAAGATGATAAATTTTATATTTTCTTAATTAATAGTACCCAAATTGTTTCAATCCCCTCTTAACACATGAAACTACATGAATTTAAAGAGATAGAGCCCCACTTGGATGATCTTCTTGACAATGTTTTCATACACCCATGTGTGTCTCCTTGGGCAGCGCCCATTCTCTTTGCTAAGATGTCTGGTGGTTCACTCCTCCTATTTTTTATCTATAGAAAACTCAATAGAGAAACCATAAATAAAAAGTATATACCTCAATGTATTGATGATATTTTTGATGATTTGAAATAGGTAATGTGGTCATCAATGATTCTTCTTTTCTATTTTTTCCATCACCTTAAAATAAAAGAATATGACATTTAGAAAGTTTCTTTTTGAACTAGGTATAGTCATTATGAGTACCATGTATTTCCCTTTTTTCTAAAAAATTATACTTTTTTGGATATAATGAACATAATTTCACTAGAGTTTGTAGAAACAGTCATGGTTGTATAATTTCAGAAAATCCTTATATACAATAATTCATAAGAAGATCATGTGCATCATTTTAGAACTGTTATGTGTTTACTATGAAATCACTAAATTTATTCCATGTTCTCAAAATATGATTTCTATATTTCAAAATTAAAATTATTAGGAAATGTGGTGTTAGTATATTGAATATCATATCATCCCACAAAGGTTAAGATTGTAATGACTTGGGAACAAACCTGAAATGTGTATTAGATTCAGAGTTACTTGGTATTAGAAAGAATTTATCACCGGTTTGTGAAGGACTTCTCAAATTTCTCTTCTCTGGGGAATGCACTGACTGAGAATTGGGTAATGTTCTATTGGGATGAGAAATTTTATAATTCTATTGATGAGTTATAATTCATTTTAACTACTATTTTGGGGATGACTCTTATAGAGGCCAGTAAGTTCTAATTATTATTTTGGGATGCATTGGGTTCAGGCTTTGGATGTGTTCATTTGTATGGTGATAATGTTGATTCATATGGTTATCATCATAATATGCCAAAAATAAACAATTTTCTATCCCGTGACCATGAACATAGAACTGTGATGCATGCACCTAAGATTTGGTGGAATTACCTTTGTGAAGAAACGATTATTATTTTTTAAAACCACATCTTTGCGAGCTATATCATTCCCAAAAATGTTTTAAATCCTCTGGAGTAATTGGGTAGAATAACTACAGTAATTTTATTATGATATCACATATACCCTAGGTAAATTGAATGGATTTTATTATTCATTAAGAAAGAGTCTTTTGACCCATGTTTCAAAAGAATCATCAGAAGAGTGGAACATGATTTCACTATTTACAAATTTTCATATTGGAGTTCTGAAGAAAGGGTCAACGTTTGTTTGGATTTCACTAATTGATTGTTCGTGAACATCATGATGATGATGAGTATTGTATCACTTGAGAATCACTCTGTGGATGGGTGGCATTTTCCCAAAGGTCATTGTCTAAAGAGGATATTTTATAATAAAAAAACATTTTGTGGTACTGTCTTTGTGAAGGAATTATGTGATGTGGGATTTCAATATTTTCCTATGGTAAGTGAATTCACTAACCACAATAATGTTATATGATGTGTGGCGTAATTTCTGGTGGACATTAATGAGGTTACGCATTACTGAGTTTACATCACATTGTTGTACAAGATAACAGGTTAAGGATAAGCAATATATTCCTTTAGGTTTTTTTATTCCACTTTTAGTCTCAAATTGGACATGGTATTATATTTGTGGACTTTTTGGTTGGTTTAATAGATACCCATAAGAATAATAATGTGATATGGGTTTCCATAGTTAAGTTGAAGACATCAGATCAATTTTTTTCATTAATGATATAGAGAGATATGGGGAGTTGAGAAAAATCTTTGTGAAAGAGATTATTCATTTATGTAGATTCACATTATCTACAGTTGCTAAAAGGGATCCATTGTTTACTTTTCTACTTTGGAGAGTCCTTCAAGAGGTATTGGGATCTCATGTCCATTTGATTGTGGCATACCATCCACAGTAGGAAGACCAGACCAAACAATTGTTACTGCTTCTCGATGACATCCTCTTCGCTTGTGTTCTCGACATTGGTAGGGAATTAGATGATCATTTAGTACTGATTCGGTTCCCTTATAAAATTAATTACCAGTCTATAGTCAGTATATATTTCTTTGATCCCTTCAAAATATCATTTTTGTGGGTGGGGTATTATTGACAGTTCATTGATTATACAAAACATTTTCCAAGAGATAAAAACAAAGATACAATTGATTTATCATAGAATTTTATCATCAATGATACAATACAAGTCTTCTATTGATCGTCACTATAGACCCTTGGAGTTTAAATTTGGTGGAAAGGTGTTCTTAATGGTTTCTCTTTGGTTAATTCATCAACTTCTTGGGGGGGGAGGGAAGCTTCCTCCCCATTTTTTTAGACCTTTTGAGGTTATGGGGAGGTGTGGAATGTTTTTTTATCATTTCATACAAACACCGCAGATGAAGTGGATGCATAATTTTGTTCATGTATCTTATCTTCAAATTATTTACCTAACTTATATAATTTTCAATGTTGGAATGATCATGTAGTGGAACATGATTTATCAGTGACTCATTGACTATGTATGATTATTGATTATGAGACCAAGGTACTTCAAAAGAGGATGATTAATTTTTTCAATGTACTATAAAATAATGGTTATAATTCTCATTGTATTTGAGAGAGGGAGACCCTGATTATAGAGCAGTGGCGTCATCTTTTTGACATGGAATCTTTTTCATATGTTTTATAGGGAAAGAAAGTTCATATTGTGGGATGGTTGAAAAATTAAATTACCATTTTGATGTATTAATAAAACATCCTTTTTAATTTATATTTGGTTGGGATTAATTTTGGGGTGTTTCAGGTTTAATTTTTTTTATCTTATATTTCATGGTTGGAAGAAATTTACACATAGTTGACACCCAATTTATAAAATCGTGCACCCTGATATCGTAAAATGGAATGTTTTTTAACAGATATTTCCACACATGTTGTGCGTAATTATTCAAGATATGTGTCCTCCTGGTAGAAATTTTGTGGCTCATTATTTATGGGAATATAGCCTAAGAATGGATTAAACAAACCATGAACTGATCCCTAAGAAACAATGTAGGTTTTGTTTTTATTAGTTCGGAATTATTTTTAATAATTCTCAATCAGTTTTTTGGTACTGGACACAAAAAATTCTATCCAAACCTAGTTATCCTTTTTTTAAATATCTCAAGGAGTATTTTTGACCCCTAAATTCCCTCCTAGAAGTATTCTTATTCTATGTGAACATTGGTTGATATCCTTCTGGTTAGTTTCCTCCTTTTGTTCTCAATCACTTGTGGTCTCTCTCTTTCTTCCTAGTGTTTTATTGATCTCTATTGTATTTGGATGATGTAATACACATTTTTATGGATCTAAACCTAGGTTTTATTATCATTTATTCTTGATCCAGTAGTTTTCATTCTTCATTCATAAATTCCTGCTAGGGATTGGAGATCCAAGATCCGTTGATCCCGAGGTATGTGGTTCTGTTACAGTCACATTTATCATTAAACGTATGTTCTATTTTTATTATCAGTTGACTGAATAAAAAAAATAATTTCATTTTGGATAAATATTAATATCAACTATTTTTTTTGAAAAGTTCCAATTGTGATGAATTGGATTTTTATATAAATATGGGTTTTTGCATTAAATTAGAGAAACACATAATTCTATTGAATTGGAACGTTTTTATGAAATGGTGGGAATATAAATTGATAAAATTATGTTTTTTATAGAATATGAATTAATTTAATTTTGAATGTTATTTTATGATTTTTTTTTGTGGTGATTTGTGAAAAGCCTTATTTCTAGTGAATTGGGGGTTTGTGAAAAAATTAATGTAACTCAATGAAAATAAAATTGATTAATTGAATAGTGAAATTGGATTTTGAAAATGAAAATTGAATTAGTTTCAATTTCTTATATTTGAAATTGGATTAAATTTTATTATGGGAACCTTAGGGTTCTATATTGGTGAAAATGCATCTTTTTTATTAAAAGGTCATTATGGTTTTATAAAAAGAAATTAGTATATTTGAAATCTAAGATGGGATCTAGTTGTATTTTAATAGTTCATCATGTAAATTTTCCATCATTTTTGTACTTGAGAACATCAAAGCATTTTGTAGTAACTGTGATATTTTTTGTGGTACTTTACAACTTAAAAAATTCTAAAACATCAAATCAACACATCACATTTTTTAAGTGATAGTGATGAGTCCACATTACCTTAGGCCAAAAGGGGCATATGTAAACACTTTTCATTTCATATTATTAGATCGCTATAGCCTAGAACTATCATACCTATTTGGTATTTGAGCAAGTTGCTCCCCTATTTTATTTCAAATATATATTCCATCATGATAAACTATTTGAAATGCCTTGATAATTTATCTAACTATTTTATATAAAAGTATTTATTTAATATATTTTTTAAAAATTGACATTTATGTAATATATCTTTTTATTATAGGTAATTTTATTCTTTTGAAAAGTATTTCCACCAATTAAAATGTGAATCATTATTTTTTAAAGAATCTATAACTCTTAAAATTAACATAATGGCTTGATTATGTATGATTTTTTCAATTATAAACATGTTTTTTAAATATAAAAACATTATTTATTAAAATGATATTGGATTTTTTTATTTATGTTTTAGTGAAATCCTTTTGGGATTTGGCTTAGACCCTACTAGTCCCTTTATGTGATTCTAGATTACCTCATTCCAGGTTCGAGTTACGTAAAATGATCTGATTGAGTTGGATATAGCTATTAATCCTTGGTCTTGGTGATTTTTCTTCCTAGGGACTTGGGATGTATTTCCCTATTTTTATACATTTGTTGTTGTAATTCGTGATTTATTACACATTAAAATTTTGGTACACTACTCCCAACAAAATATCATTTAATATTTATTCTATCTTGTTTATTTTATTTCTGAAATCAATTGTGGAAAAATGATTCAAAATTATTGTTCTTTGGTTGTCGTGTTCTAGTCACCAACCAATGTGGATCAGGAAGTCCCTTTAAGACACATCAAAATCAGGATGGGTATTTGCTTACTAGGGTAACCAGGATGGTTTGTGAAAAAATAATTGATTAAGAAAATTATTTAGATAATTTGAATAGTATTTTTTTAAATTAAAAAATCATATTTATCTAACTATGAATTTTCTATAATTTTATATTATTGTAATTAATTTTATAAAAAATTAAATACCATAAAATTTATGAGCTTTATTATGTAATATTATTGACCAAAAAGGTAATTAAAAATGTTCTATAATGGTTATCCACTTCCAAATCTATTTTTTCCATTTTCAAAAAAGGTGGTTTAATGTTTAATATATTTTCCTTACAAAACATATATTAATCCTCCAAAACCATTAATATATTTTAATTTTATAAAATCAATTATTTAATAGTATGACTGAAATAGACACTAGCATGGGTATTATTTCATTCATATAATTACAACCAATCCCATTTTTTAGAACCCATTTGATAACTCTTGGGATGTTTTTTGTTTTTTTTAATATAATCTCCAAAACCATTGTTTGGGAAATTATAATGAATTTTACACTAATTACCTATATAATACCTCTCAAACTCCCATTTATATTTACTTAAAAATCATGTATTATGTCCTTAATTTTCTCTTCCCTCTCTAGAATATTCCCATGGTTTTCCCAAGATCTCTTGAATATCTTACCAATAATATGGGGTCGCACACTCAATAAAGGGTTATTTTCCTTATTCTATGAATTCAATGGTCTTCAATATATTATTCTTCAATTTCATATTCATATGGTTGGGATAATTTGTTATGTGTCCCTAATACTATCAATTTATTTAAAAATGATTATATACCATTTTTTCCTTTTATCAACCCACTTTATGAATCACTAAGTTATTCCATTATTCTGTTAAAATTTCAATGTGATTTTCCATGAAAAAAATATTTTCTAGTGAATACCATTACCATATCCTATTAGTGTGTTTCAGATTTATACATTCGTAATTATGTGATTTGATACATACCTTTATTTATATAAAACTCTTTTTTCGTGGAATAATAATTCATGAAAACTGATTATGCATTTTACAATCTATGTGGAACACTTATGCATGATAATTAAATGAATGGGATGAGTGAACCGTGAATAATTTAATACTCCAACTTATTGTTTAACTCATTAGTCTCATGTGACATAATGAATCAGATTACGGACTGAAGCTAATCCATTATGGAAATGGTTCCATTATGATTTTTATATATTTGGCCTTCACCTATGTCTATGTTATATTCTTTTATGTTGTTGAAACATTTCCCATGTTGGTTTTATGATTATCATGAAATATAATTCTTAGTTATTCCCATTGTTGATTCGCAATCCTTTTATCCCTCATTGATATGAATATTTTCTTACTAGAATTAATTCAATTATTTTATAGAATTTTTATTCTCGTACTGGGATTTATTGTTCCCTCATTACTTTGGTGTTTCTTAATTTTATCCCATCTAGTTGTAAGTACAAGCCTGTTAATGATGTTATCAATTAAGAATATGTGTTTCCAAATTTATGTTTCCATTCAGTGTAAATTATTCTCAAAGACTCACCCATTATTGATTATCCATGGTGAATTATGTGTAATTCATCAAAATAAATACAGAGTAAATGTGTTATAAAGAGAAGCATTCTCATAGTTGGTATTAAAGGAAAAGTTTATTTATTTTTTGGAATTATGTTTAGAAAACACTAATGAAAGAATAAGGTATAGAAATAAGTATATGAAAACATCCCTTAATTTTTTATAGCGTAGTTTAGGTGGTTTATCATGAAAAGACATCTCATTCTAGATAATATAGGTTGATATGGATCTGGTATAGATGTGCATAGTGGTAAACCCCAAAAAAACCACATTTTTCTAGACTTGAATGTGAACTCTTTCATGGAAATAGGTCTTTCTGCACACATGGCCTAAAAATTCAAGGTTATATGATTTGGAAAATTTACTATATCATTATAAAAAATTATTAAGGGAAAAAATACCACATGAAAATAATTGAAATAATAAATCATGGATAACATTTATTGAATCCTATAAATTCTTATTTTAAGGAAATAATTTTAATTTATACATTACCTCTTAAATTTAATTCGACTATGATTTATGTGTTTTGAAGTCAAAAATTTATAATCCCTAATTTTCATTTTAATGTATAAAATAGAAAAAATAGTAAAAATTAGTTAAACTAACAATATTATAGAAATGTGATGACTGACCCAGTGAGACAACCAAACCCATGAAAGTGGGAATAGTGAAGGTTATGATGATAATCTCTCATCTATATTAGGTTATGAATATAATATTTTATTTGTGGGAGTGCACAAACCCCTTATGAATGAGTACGATAGAATGTAGACCCTTATGCAACAATGTCCTTTGACTCTCAATGGATCATCTGATCTATTAGTCAAAGAAAAAATATCCATCTTCATTTAGGATATCTAATTCAAACATCAATGTTATGAAAAATAAAAGTTTCAATTTGGTGATTATTACATGGAGGATAAATATGATCAATGGTGTACAATGATCAATAATTTGATTTTGGAGGATGAGGTCAATGTGATGGGGTGGAAAGAATTAATGAATGCATCTTTCGATAAATATTTTAACCATAGTCTCCAACTAATAATTGAACGATATTTCATTTCCCTTAAGAAAAAAGATCATTGATCTATTAGGTTGTATGAGAGAATATAACAAGAAATGTGTGAGACACCTCCATCTTTTTTGTTATCACTGAATGAATGGTTGAGCGCTTCATTGGTTGGATAAAGAATAATCAATGAAAATATATCATGATTCAAGAATTTGATAGCAATATAGAAATTGTATGATGTTTCCCCTTTTTCAAAATAATTATTATAGAATCTCAATGGTATTATGGGGATATGAAGTAGAATGTGTTATTCAATTTTGATGATCCAACAGAAAAATATAAAGGTTACAAGATTTTTCATTGACCCAATATTCAAAATTGTTGATAAAAGGAAATCAAAAATTGCATATGGTTGTCAATGCAATTCTATAGGTATGTGAATAAGAAACACCTAGCTAGTGAGTGATGATGGGAGAAACCCAATATTGTAATTGATGAAAGAAATTATACAGTCAACCCTTAGTGAAATCTTCATTGCCTAAACTACATGGAACAAATATAATTTTCAAACTAATTCACTAAGCAAAGGGTTTTCTGAGAATGGTGATGAACTCCTAGGGAAAAACGATGAGCATTTTCCATCAGAATGACTGAGGTGGATCTCTAAAATGAAGGGGTTAAAGGTACAATTGTTATTCATTCATAAATACAGAAGAGATCTTTTATTCTAGTTTTACACATTCCTTGATATATGAAAAGATTAGTAGAAATATTCAACCACCACCACAATTCATTGATGTAGAACTATCCGTGAAAATGGAAAATTTGGAAATTATTATATCCCATTTATATATCTCCAACCATATCCAAATTTGTGGGATGATATTTTAATACTCTATTTAATGGGATTTTATTAAATTAGGGGTTTAAAATGGATTTCCATATATAGTTTCAACATAGATTTCTCTGATTATAAAATTACTCTCTGTAATTTCAATCAACCACCAATTCTGTAAAAATTAATGGATATGTAGGAATATTAATTAGAAATAACATATCAAGTGTGTAAATTACTTCTCAATGAGTAAGAATATCTAGATAAAATGATTAAGACTGTGTAATAGATCACTTGAAGACATGCCAATTGTGAGGGAATATGCTGAAGTGTTTCCCAAATAATTTAATAGTCTTCCTACCATTTTGGAGTTAAATTATAAATCGAGATTATAAATGTGGAATTTTAATGATATAAGAATCCATATAGAATTGAAGTAGGGAAATAGGAAGAACTTATCAAACAATTATAGTAGAATAAAGATAAAGTGTTAATATTTCCTAGTTCTTCTATGTGGGGTGAATCGATCCTCATGGTCAACAATAAAGATGGTTAAATGCATCATTGTAATGATTATTGTGATACCAAATAAATAATGAAATTGAAAAGGTATCCACTTCCTTATATTTATAACTTATACTATCATATATGTGGAGAACAATACATATCTATTGTGGATCTATGGTTGGGATATTACCAATGATTTTTACAAAATGAGGATAACCCCAAGATTTCATTTTGTAAATAGTACATAAACTATGATTTTATTGTAATTACTTTTAGACACACTAATACAATATAAATTATCATGAAACTGATTAATAGTGTCTCTAGAGATTACATTGAAAAATATTTTTTATCCCTTATATATGATATTCTTATATAAAAAAGAAGAATGGTTGAGCATCAGGAGAAACTAAGTACGGTTCTAAAGTCCTTACGATATAATAATCTTTATTCAAAGTTCATCATATGTGTTTTTTTGTTAGATTATGTCTCTTTATTGGGGAAGATATTAACATTTTATGGGATATCTATATACTCTTCAATTATATAAGCTATTATAGGTTGGTCGAGGAAAATATATGTGATAAATATTTATATTTCCCATGGACATGATGGGTACTATAACTACAAGAAAACATTGTTTTAGTGGTGGATTTTAAAACCACTCTGAAAAAACTACGAATATTTGTTTTTAAAAAAATTTTAAAATTTTAAAATATCTTCTAAACAAATAAATTTCAATTTTCTATCAATGGTATTTTTAAAATCGTAGAAAATTTTATGAAAAATTTTAAAAAAATTATTATTTATTAATTATTATTATTTATTTACAATAAAATATTGTTTATAATTTATAATTTTAAATATTTATAACATGTTAATTAGTTAATATTTAAAATTATTAGTTAATAATATTTTTTAACTCAGAACAAATACTCAATAAGTAGATGAATATAATTTGGCATAAAATGACCATAAATTCTGATCAGAGAGTCCATTTCAACTCAACAACTAGTCAAATGGCAAAAAATCAAGTTTGATTTAAATCATGTGATAATCAAAAGAAAAAATATATTCAAATTTCAAATCTCAAAAATCGAACTCGAACATCAAACAACCATAACTTTAAATTCAGGTATCTATTTGGTGTCTACAACAAATTAAATCGATGCTTGCGAGGAGCTCTATGATGCTTAAGTCTGGTACCAAAATTTTGAGTATTGCACCCATTTTTATTCAATCAGAATGGCCAAGAAGGCCTATGAAACAAAGGTTTTAGTTGCAGACACCGATTTCTAAATATTCAAAACGTTCTAACATTCGATCCAGGTGTCTATTCGGCATGTACCACATATCATATCGAAGAACATTTCAAGATATCCTATTTTACATTTTATGGCACTGAAAAAAGAGTCTCGGATTAAATTTTTTGGTAATTTTATTGTTTTTTGGGTTTTTAGAGGTTCTTAATGTTTTATGATTTATTAATTTATTTTAATTTTTAATTTAATAGTTGTTTAATTAGTAATTATTTATTAAAAAATTATTAAAAAATTATTATTATTATTCTGAATTATTTATTATATATTATATATGGTTTATTTGTTTATTTATTAAATATTAAATTTTTATTTTTTTATTTTTTTATTTTTTAGTTATTATGTATAAATTAATTATTAAATTATTATTAACTAATTAAACAATTAATTTTTTTATTAGTTTGTTATTCATTAATTATTTCTTTATTTAATCTTTATTTATTTATTCTTTATTTTTTATTAATTAATTAATTATTATTTATTAATTAATTATATTTTCTATTTTCTATTTTAATTTATTAAATATTAAATATTGAATGTTAAGTATTAGATTTTATATTTTAATTATTAACTAAGAATTTTTTATGATTAATTATCAATTATACTTTATTAGTGAATAGGTTTTATTATTTATTAATTAATTATTATTTTTAATAAATTTATAAATTTATGTATTTAATTATTTATTACTTATTCGTTATTCTTTATTCTTAATTAATTTATTTTTAATTTATTAAATATTAATTTATTTTTAGTTTATTATTCATTTATGATTTATTATTTATTATATATTTATAAATAATTTATTATTTATTTATTATTAATTAATTACTTTTTAGTTAATTATTAAATTTTGAATTTTGAATTTTTAATGTAAAATATTTATTATTAATTAATAATTATTAATATAGAATTATTACTTTTATTATTATCCATTTTTAATTATTAGTTATTATCAATTATTGATTATTTATTAATTATAATTTATTTATTTATTTATCTTTTTTTAATTTATTTATTTTTTAATTTATTTCATTATTTATATATTTATTCTTTATTATTTACTCATTTTAATTTATTATATATTATTTATTATTTATTATTTATTAATTTGTTTTTAGTTTATTAAATAATAAAGAAATAATAAATAATAAATTATTAATTATTAATCATTAATTTATAATGAACAATTATACATTATAAATAATAAATAAATAATTTTTAATTTTTAATTATTATTAATTATTTATATATTATTATTATTAATTAATAATTTATTATTTATTACTTTATTATTACTTTATTATTTCTGTATTTATCTATTATTTATTATCAATTTTTTTTTATTTATCACATATTAAATTATTTTTTAATTAATTCATTATTTATACATTACATATATGTTATATGTTATATATTATGTGTTATATGTATTATATATTATCTATTATCTATTATCTATTATCTATTATCTATTATCTATTATCTATTATCTATTATCTATTATCTATTATATAATATATATTATCTATTATCTGTTATCTATTATCTATTATTTATTATCTATTATCTTTTATATGTTATATATTATGTTTTATATATTATATATTATATATTATGGAATATACAATATACAATATATATTATATATTATGTATTATGTATTATATATTATGTATTCTATATTATTTCATATATATTATATGTTATATATTATATGATATATTTTATTTTTTATTTTTTATATTTTATTAATTAATAATTAATGATTAATGATTAATCATTATTAATTAATCATTATTGAATTATAATTATTTAGTGCATATCTATTTTTTATGTGTAAATTGTTTTTTTCAATTAATATATATGTGTTTTGAAGTATATTAAATTCAATTTATTGACCTCATGAAGAGCCTACAAGAGTGGTAATGTCATTGGAGAACAAATAATAGGTAAGGGGTCCAAATCTCCCCCAACATTGACTTTTCTATATATAAAATGTTCATGTGCATGGAAATGAACTTATGCACATAGATGGGCATGAGCATGGTAATAATAAATAAATAAATAAATAAATAAATTATTAAAGTATTAAATTAATAATAAATTGGTAAATAAATAAATAATATTTGAAAATATAAAAAATAAATAAATACATAATGAAAATATAAAATAATAAAAAATTTACTAATAAAAATAATATTTTTTTAATGAAATTAAACAAATAAAAAATGATTTCGAGACAGTTTAAACCACCTCTAAATACACGTCGCTAAATCATTACTAGGATGTTTTAAAAAAACCACCACTAATTATTTCCCGACACACGATTTAGCGGTGGTATTCCAAAACTACCACAGAATGATTTAGAGACAGTTTAAACTGCATCTAAACAGAAAGAAACCACCGCTAAATGAAAATTTTAGCATAGTTTATCGATGACCTATAAGAAATTTATTATGACTTCCAAACCCTCAATCAAAGATAAATCAGAATGCATTCCTCT
The DNA here is from genome assembly GCA_963277665.1 of Viscum album. Lineage (NCBI taxonomy): Eukaryota > Viridiplantae > Streptophyta > Magnoliopsida > Santalales > Viscaceae > Viscum > Viscum album. The sequence goes on along the minus strand of OY728151.1, from coordinate 83,567,997 downwards.
TTGTTTGGAATGATGAATGGGGAGAGATATTTCTGTAGTGGGAAAGGATTCTTATTACTTCACCCATACTCACACTACCCAAATGTGGAGAACATTTTAGGGTGTTAGGGATGTTTCTAACAATGGATTGTTGTGCTTGTTAATGAAGAATGACAATTTGATAGACAGTGATTCAATGTATTTGAATGATCATGAATAGAACTATACATTGAATGATCTAAAGATAGATGAAATGATCTTTGGATTGAATATCTATATACATTATCTCTTTAGGGTAAAGTGTGAGATATATATAGATCAAAAAATAATAAAATATTTATTCACACAGTAAGAGTTGAAATTATTCTCAGGCTGATGGTTAGAGCTAATCATGTACTATGACTATATAATACACTAACAACTTAAGAGAGAGAATAATGTGTCATATTCTCTATGTATAAATGATCACGTAATTTTATCACTAATTATAATTGAGAATTTCCTTATCTTCATATATTAAAAAATGTTGGACATGTGAATCATCAAGGAAAGAACAACCAAAATCTTTTCAAAAATTATATCCTGGTAATTCCATATAGTTTAGATAATGGATTATCACAGATATAATTTGAGAATTCAAAAAAAATGAATCTAAAAGAAATGATAAATTCTAAATGGTAAATGTTAATGAATTATTTGTGGGATTTGGGTTAGTACTATTTATAACATAAAATCCTGAGTTAAGGAATGCGTTTTTTGGTTGATGAAGATAGATAAACCTCTTTTATCCAACTATGAAGAAACATAATCTATTGAGATCTCCAAGAGCACTATTTTTGTGATAATGTGGAGAAGGATATTACATATTATACATGAAGATGTATTTTATGACCGTAAGTGAAGTTGGAAAGGAAAGAATCCATGAAGGTGTTGCAACCATTACCCATTCCTTTAGAGAAATTTGTAAGCATCACGACTGAATTAGTCCCTGGGATTCAAAAGAAAATATCATGTATTAATTCTATATGATTTTTTTTGGGTTTAATTACCAAAATAACACACTAATTATCAATCAGGGAGTACTTATCTATGATCAATATTCAAGGATATACATTAGAGTACTGGTTAGGTTTCATGGAACTACAATGTCGATTATATCCGATCAAGTCGCAATATGTATGTCTACATTATTGGAGAGTCTCTAATATATTCTAAATTTAGATTTAAACCTCACAAAAACATATAACCATCAATATGATGGCCAAACTGAGTGGGCTATCAAGAAACCTAAGGACCTGTTTTGAAGATGCTCAATTGACAACAATGGAGAATGGCACTAACATCTTACTATGGATGAGTTATCATATAATAAATGCTTCAAACCAAGCCTTAAAATTACTCCTTATATATCTTATTGTGGTAATTGCTGTAAAACACAAGTATATTGGGATGATTTTGGGGGAAAGAAATAACTATTTTCTAAAATTGTTGAAAAAATGGTGGAAAATGTCAAGAGAATTCAATGTCATGTCTTGCAAATTCCGAGTTTGAAAAAGTTGTATATTGATAGTATTCTATAAAACCTGCAGTTTCTAGTTTGAAAAATATTTCTCATTAAAAACATTGATGGATTCAAGTTACAATATTTGGTAATAATGTAAACCATAGTCCAATGTACATCATTCCCTTTGAAATCCTTCAACTTATAGGAGATGTTTCTTTTTAGATAGCAATCTCAACTACCATATATAGAGTACATAATGTATTCCATGTGTCTCATTTGAGGATGTACATACTAGATCCTACACATGTACATAATTTGGAGGTGGTTTTATTGGGTACTGATCTCTTATATGAGTACTAGCGTATGAAGATATTATATAATAGATAAAATGATCTATGGAATAAGAGACTACACCTGGTAAGAGTAATATGGATATAACTAATGTTGGAATTAGAAATGTGGGAACTAGAAAATGAAGTGAAACAAAATTATCAGCAAACATATTAATGTTTGAAATATAATTTTTTATAGAAACATATTGGGGGAAGATTATAATTTCCCAAACATTTAAAAATAAAATCAACCATATGTTTTATATTAAATGTTTTATTATTTGTTGTTGTTATAGAAAACACATAAACATCATTGGTTTTAGTATGTATTGTTTGTTTTAAAAGAATGATAAGCCTAATTTATATTGATAATATATTAATTGAAAAATTATCATATGAATTTTATAAAAAAAATGTTTTAATAGATCGAATTTGAAAATACAAAGGGAGTAAAAGCCTCAAATAGTAGAATCATCCCCTATGATTTCTATTTATCTGACCTAATGTACGAGATATCACCATCTGAAATTTCTCTTCACCAATCCCATACTGAGATCCATAAACATAATAATGATCAGAATAATTTATGGGAGTCAATAAAGAACATTAAGATAATGGTATATGTATCAAAACCATAAAAATATGAATATTTTGTTTTTATTTTCAATGGAATAATGTTTATAATATTTTCTTATCATTACAATATAAATTTATTTTTCTATACAATAACAAATAAAATTATTTTAATTGGTGTTCAATTTCAACAATGATGTTTATTTTGATGAATTAATATATTTTTTAAGGAAATAATATTTTACTGAATATTACTATTAAATATTTTTTTAAAATATAAATCATCATAAAAATTATATGAATTCAATTTTCATTTTTAAAAGGGTTTGAAAACTATTACTATTTAAATGAATATCATTTCTTAATAAATATATAATATTATTTAATTAGTAAATATTAAAATATTTGGAAAATTTGCTAGATAAAATTAATATTATTTGTTAAATAATATTTTCAAAATAAGAAAATATTTTTTTTCATAATTTTCTCCTATAATAGATTTTTTTTTAAAAAAAATTAAATATTGATAAAATATCATGTGTGTATTATGGAATAATAATTATGAAAAAGTGATATAATAAATTCTATTCGGGGAATCCATGAAAAAAAATAATTTTTCCCTTTAATTTACTATTATTTTATTTAAATTTAATTAATTTTATATTTCCTTTTTGAATCCTCCAAAATCAATATTATATTTTAGGATTAAAAAAAAATTTAAGAGTATGAATCGCTTAAACCTCATCATGGGTATTGTTTTATTACTTTTGTCACATTGACATTCAAAATAATGAATGATACACTCATTTGTAATATTTTATGGAGAAAACCCATTGGATGGTTTATGGTTATTACTTTTTATTATATAGAGTCTCAAACCTCTGTTTGAGAAATGATAAAGAATATCTAATAGTAATAACATGTAAACTCATCCAATATCCTTTTAATATTTAATAAAGATTATTGGATATCATATTTTCTATTTACTTACCTCTTTTGTGTCCTCCCAATGTGCTCCAAGCTCTAAAGAAACTCCTCCCAATCATTTGGGTTTATACACTAATGTTAGTGTTCTTGTCCTTCTTCTCTTTATTTCTTTTTCTTTGTTATCTTTTTCATTCTATTTCTAAATTCTATTAATGAGATATTTTTTTCAATGACTATAAAGATTTATATTTTTATACACATATTGAGATTCCTCTTTCACTCTCATCAACCCATTATATGAATCCTTATGTGGCGTTGTTATGCTACCAAAACATCACATTGATTTTCCTTAACAATATAATTATATAGTGAATACCAAACCCATTTCCTATAAATGGTGGGAACCATCATACAAATATACTTAGTTGATTTTGGGAACAAATTGATGTGCTTCATACTCTTTGATCATGGAAAAAAATGTGTTGAAAATTCATTCCATATTTTATGATCTAGGTAGAATCCTTAAGCATGAGAATTAAATTAATGTGATTGGTGTTCCTAAAATTATAAAATTTCCTATTGCATTGGATAGTTTTTTGTTATTATGATACATAATTCTTGTGAATAAAGAGATAACTTAATATATACCATGACTTTTCCTATCATTATTTCATTGTGGCTAACCTTATCCTACTTTTGTGATGCAGCGTTTTTAGTTATTTCCATTTTTATATGTTTCTTTTATGATAATCATGATATATCATGACTTATTATTCATTTTTATGAATCACATTCATTTTATTATTTATTTATGTGGATATTTATTGAAATTTATTCTCCTATTTATGGTATTCTATGTGTTATCCTTATATATCTTTACATATCACCCCTTTTTTATGTGTTTACCTTGGTCATCCCATGTTGTTTTATGCACGATCATGTAATAAATGATTTCAATAAAAATGATTTTACACCATTATGATGTTATGTAATGTTCTTATTACAAAAAATACACTAGTTTAATTGACATTTTTGGTTGTATTATGTACAATATTATATAACAAATCAAAAAAATATGAGTAACATAGAGAAGGCATTTCATATCGTTTTCATCAAATAATGATCTTTTTATGATAAAATGGAGTATATGGTTAAAAGATGGCATCCTGGTATAATTTTTAGACACTTCAAGGTCATTTATCCCCTTAATAATAACGTTTAACCACTATGTGTACTCATTTTTAACTTATGAGATGTAATTAATTGTTATTCATTTCAATAATATTTTTAGTCGAAAACTATATTAATCATACTAGAAATTATAAAATATTTTCATTCAAAATGTGAATTTAATTTTTAAAATTTATGAAAATAGTGTTTTTAGAATTAAATTTCATAATTTACTTGAATACCCCAAGAAAAAATATTGTCTTATTGTAAAAATGTTAAATAGATTCATTTTTTATATCAAATATAAATATATAAATTATTTTTAATCAAATAAATTGTATCAATAAATTTATAATTAATATAAATACAATTCCAATCCAATTTAAAGGATAATTTAACTATTACAACTAATTAGATGAAAATTCATTATTCAATTAAAATTCTACTTTATCACTATTCATTGAAAATGATGCATATTAGAAAAAAATCACTATTTTTTTACATTCAAATTTTAATAATGAAATTTATTTTTTAGATAAAAATTTATAAATTTAAAAATATAAAATAAAATTAATTCTTATATTAATAGGTTTTAATACGTCCATTTTGAATAATATCTATTTCTAGGACTAAAATAGAATTTGTTCTTATTTTATCACTATAAATCTAATTAGAAGAATTTATAAATTTTTGGATCAATAAAAATATATATAAATTTCATTATGATATCTCACTAATAGTTATAAATTTAATTTTTTGTATTATAACTCTATTGTGGCCCTAAAAATTTCTTTCCCATAAAACACTTCCTTTATATTCATCTATTGTTTCTATTCAAAACTAATTTAATCATTAATAACGAACTCATTTTATAAACACGTGAATACCATTAATTATTAATATATTTCATATTATTCATATATTCTATTCTAACTGCTATGTGATAACTATAACAACATATTAATAATAATAATTCTATTTCTTGAAACTCAACCTTTCATGTAATGAATGTTATCAAAAGAATTTAGCATTGTATATAATATAAGAGAAAAATAGTGGTTTATCTACAACATTATAATCTACTCATTCCATGTAGTTAAATATTAAAATGGGATTCCATTAAAAAAATAACATGGTGTAGCGTGCAATGAAATCCATCAAATAAATTTAATTCAATTAAAAAATATTAATTCACAAATACATGATGTGTTAAATTCTACCCCCGTTAAAAATATTTTCTCCATCTAAATTCATCTATGGAATAAAATGATTAACACATGAAAGATCCATTCATAGAAACCCATAATATAAAAATGAATACTAAAACATCCATTAATATGTAAATGTTGGATAAAAAATGGTTACCCAATGTAATTAAAAACATGCCTTCCATATAATAAAAACATGTAGATATTTGGACAATGATGAAAAGGATAACTAATTATAGACAGTGATGGAGACCACTAATCATATGAATGTGAGTATTCTATAGAAACATAACTATCAATAACCTTAATTTTTTAATGATTAATGGGATGATTTGAGATATCTAAGAAGAAGGTACTACGATAACACATTGTTTGGATTGAATATATTTACCTATTGTTTTTTAGTTTTTTCAAAGAATATATAACTAATTTATTTCATTCCTTCCCATATGCACAATCTCAATCATTATTTGTTCGTTGATCCAATTCTACTCCATATTTTACCCTAGAGAATGTAGGTAAATTTTCTCTTTCCTGGGGAAGTAACCAATCATTAGATCCAAAAATTAAATGACAAGTCATCCCATTTATCATTAGTTACCATAAAAAATGGATCTTATAGGTTATTCAATATTTAGAAATTTTTATATATGGAGATAACAATTTAATCTCTTAAAACATATCTAATGTTTTACTTAAAACATTTCATAAAGGGTTGACCATGTAACCCATTGCACAAATGAAAATCCAAAACATTAGAGCATGGGTCACTAAATTTCTAAAAAAATATTAACCTTGATCACCCATATATCATAATTTTTTTCTTGTTTATGACATACCAAACATGTGAATACCATCATCATTTATTCTCTTGAAACATTGTACTAACCTGATCTAAAAAATCATTATTGAAAATATGAATAAATTATTATATAGAGTTTATTAGATATATTCAATAAATACAAAATATCTAGAAACATCATCGATGGTATAATGAAACATGTTTCAAATGAATACATTAATAGTTCATGGTTATCATTATAATCTAATTAAAAATATTAATGTCACTAATTTTTTATCCAAAGTAAACTATAAATACATGGAAATTTGGTAGAATTTTTTTTAGTAAATGGAATTTTTTATGAGTCTAAATTTTCTGACGGCGCTTGATTCTGAGGCCCGGTGTTCCTGAAATCAATTTCTGAAGTTTTGTTCGGTACATTCAGTAAACATAAATGTGGGATTTAATATAAATTTAAGCGGTGCTCGGAATTGAAATCTGAGGGCACCGTTGAACTCATAGCCCCAGTATTCGCATAAGGAGACCATTACCGCAGTTGTGTTTTATCGATATTCGGAGTTAATTATTGGGGTTTCTAAATAAAAATTAAATAAAAATAAGTGTGACATATTTTTATTTGAAAGGTAGTTAAAACCTTCAAAGGGAAGTTGGATATGGGACCCACCACACCCTAACCACCCTTGGAAGGATGTTTTAGGGTGGGGCCCACCTGAACCCTTTAACTCCTCTTAACCCCCTTTAAACCACTTGACATCCCCATCAATAGGGGAAACTCTTGGTCTTCCCCTTAATGGTGCCAACACAAATTAATTAATAATTTCATTAATTAATTTGAGTGATTTGAATTCTTTTAAATTCATTATGTCAATAATAAAATTAGAGAGGACAATATTTTATTTTGGGTTCGTATAATCCTTTTGAGAGCTTTGTAGAACTCTTGGAAGAAAATTATCCTCTCAACTAATAACACTTATCATCTCCGATGAATGACGGTACTTTCTTCTATCTTTGTCCAAGCCACAAGATAAGGAGCTATTATGAGGAACATCGATGATGCTTTATCCTTGGACGGTTCACGACGTCAACGAATCGATGTACTCCATCATTCCGTGACTTCGACGACGTACTTCGAATTGAGGTAGGGGAAATTGGATTATTTTTATGTATGAGTTATACTCTCCATTCCTCATCGTGTGTTGTGCTCTTAATGCCGAATGTTAACAGTGTAACATGGAGGGATCGGACCACACAAACATGGTCTAACCCTCCCCCAACCCCTTGTTGTTGTTCTCACTATGTTGACGACAGAGGAGGATCACGGAATTGGCTGATGGCGCAAGGGCCGCCGTCGCACCACGCAATGAAAAGCTGTACCCAAGCAGGCCACGGCGGAGCCGAAAGGTCGTGGTGCCATCACACTACACTGGAGAAGGTTCACGGCAAGGGTGGGCCGCAAAGGAGGAAGAATGGTGCCATTACACCATGTCGGCGATGCGGAACATCAGGTGGGTTGGGCCGCGGCGCTGGGCGCAGCGCCGTCGCGCTGCACTGGTGACGGGGAGCGGCTGGCTCGATCGTCCATCCGATAGGTGCGGGACCCTATCGGGTCCCGCGTGGGCTAATTCGTTCGGGTTCTAGGGGGTCATGCGCCTACCCCCATGGCGTGGCCAGGCCGAGATGCCTTCTGGAGGGTCTCCCTCGGCCGGGATGCCCCCGAGCCTTGCCACCCTTGAGCCGGGCCGCCGTTAGCCGGGCCGCCGTCGGCTGGGCCTCCCTCAGTCGGGCCGCCAACGGTCGGGCCGTTCCTTGGTTGGGCCACCCTCTAGCTCGTTCGCCCTCGGGTCGGGCCACCCATTAGGCCGGGTAGTCTCTTTGGGTCAGGTCGTCCCCTCGGCTCAAGAAGCTTCCTCATACTGGGTCGGACCCGCATTCCGGGTCAGACCTTGGTTCAGACTAGGTCGGGTTGGGTCAGTCCAACTGGGTCGGACCAGACCCGGACCCGCTTTGGCCGTTTACACCTTTTAGCCCGCATCTAGGGCTACGGTTGTCCGATTGACATACTTCTTGAGGTGATGGAATTTTTGGAGTAATACGATACTTTTTGCATACCCTGCTTGAGGTTTGGATGCAGTTGGGGTACGGTCGGGTTGGTTTGAGCCTAAAATCCAACCGGGCCCCAGGAACAGAAATGTCAATAACTCACAGACCGGGCGTCCGATTTAGACGCTATCCGTCGCGTTGGGCTCCTTATGGTGAGACAGAACTAAGGGATACATCAACTCAGGACTTAATGATATTTGATGTATCGACACTTGTCTTGAGGATTGGACCCTCCCAGAATCGAGCGTGTTGTGTGTGGGAAACCTAGGGCTAGCTGCGACTGAGAAGACATGATCCTATGTGGGTTCAACACTGATGATACTGTACCAGGATCCTTCATGGGTTTGAAAGCGATGAATAATGTACCAGAATCCTCGGTGGGTTCGACAGTGATGACTACTGTACCGGGATCCTCCGTGGGTCCGACAGTTCTGACTTCTGTTCTTGTATCCTGTGTGGGTCTGACAGAATAGCTGGTCATGTATCCTGTGTGGGTCCGACAGCTTTGCTGGTCCTATATCCTGTGTGGGTCCAACAGCTTAGATAAATCAATGACTACATATGATCATCTCTATTACTCTATGAAAGATGTATACCTATGTGAGCTGATTCGTGTATTTCAACCATTATCATCATGGTGATTGACTTTACTTCCTTTTGTAGAATGGTTTGTGCTTGGGCTCGATAGGTGGAGCCGGACTGTGATTGATAACGTAGGTATTGGTATGGGAATATACCAAAGTAGGGTTGGTTGATACATCGTGATTGTATCTTTGTACTGTGATTTATCCTTTTTGGATTCTAGGAGACCTTCAGGGGTCTCAGGGTCCCCTAATGAGTATTGTTATACTCACCCCTACACGGGCTTCGCCCGCACCTTGTTGTGTTCTGTGTTGATGACAGACAGCAGTGATCAAGGATGAGGGTGATGGACGGGAGGCTACTTGGAGCTGGATTAGATGAGAAATACTGCTGGTACGAGTTGTTTAAGTTATGTACCTACCCTTCAGGTAGTATTCCCCAGTGGATGATCCAGGAGTGGTTTTCCCTATTTACTTGTACATGTTGTTCAGTTGGGTTTGTATACTGACCCACATACTTTCATCAAACTTTTCTTTTCTATTTTAGTACGTTTTTCTTCTACATCTTGTGTTCAGACAATGTGTGTTACAAGTTTAAAGGCAATGCCTTCCCTTTTTATCGGGATTACGCCTTTGGTGCTAGTCGCTAGCCCCTAGACTATGGAAGGCGGGCTTGGGGTAGTCACGGCATGGGCCCTGTGGACGGGTCGTGATAAATTGGTATCAGAGGAGTTGGTTCTACTATAGAAAGTAGACTCTGATTCTTTTAGTAGAAATAGTGTTAAGTGTTCTGGGTGTGGTTATCAGTGTAGGGAACCGGTGTTGGTACGGCGACAGATGTATCCATACACTAGGACTCTGACTTCTGACTTCCGACTCAGTGCACGAAAACCCTGATTGTGTGTGTGTGTTTGCTTTGAAAAATTTGTATTCGTGATTACATTGTGTCAGCTCAGCAGTTATACTGTTTTAACCATGGTGCACTTGTTTCTTTTCAGGATGGCCCCACGAAGGCAACCAGCTAGGGTACCAAGTTTCTTACACCGACCGATGAGTCCTCAGTGTAGGGCCCCATCACAGTGGAGGTTACAGCGGTACCACTACCCGTTGGGCCACTAATACCACTAGCTCCTGCAGTAGATAGTGCACACCATCTGAGTGTGTTTCACGAGTTCCAGTGCCAGAGGCCGCCCAGGTTTTGGGCAAAGTCGGACTCACAGACAGATGAGGATTGGCTGGAATGTCGTGAGAGTTTTCATATGGGTAGGGACACTGACCGACCTCATGGTGATCCTTGTCTTGATTCTACGACTTGCATCAACATGCAGATGGTGGAGCCTAATGCTCTAGGTGCATGGAGAGACATCATTACTCTGGACAGACTTTGACAGTCTCTTTCACTCAGAGTTTGTTCCAACCACCCTTCGTGCGGTGCAGATTCAGGAGTTACTTCATCTACAGTAGGGCAGCATGACAGTAGCTCAATACTCAGCGAGGTTCACCGACATCGTGTGCTACTCCACGGATATGGTACAGGACCCATTATTCAGGGCTCGAACCTTCTAGTAGGGACCTAGGCATGAGACCAGAGATTCGATGATCCCCCTCAGCATCCCAACGCAGGCAGGGTGCTGGAGTGAGCCCTTCTAGTGGATAGTTTTCTCACTGAGCGGTCACCAGTAGCGAGACCCACCACAGGGCGACACGTATCAGAGTCTTCTATAGCCAGCTGAAGACATATGTCGTAGAGGTCCAAGAAGACCATTCCATTTGGTGTGTGATCTCAGGATACATGTTTGGTTGTGCGGGTAACATGAGACAGATCCAGTTATATGAGGAGTATGAAGTGATATGCATGCAGTGGGTAGGGTCACATGGCTCGTGACTACCTGACCTACCATGAAGATAAGAAGAAGATAGTAGAGAGACCTCCCATGCAGAGGCAGAGGTTCGATCGTGGTGGTCCGTCAGGAGTAGGCGGACGTGGCAGAGGAGCTAGCTGAGCAGCGGGTGGTGGACGAATTTTTGAGGCTCTACCACCACCACCACCAGGAAGTCCACCCCGACCACAGGGAGCTGGAAGACAGAGGCGGGCTCAACTCCAGGTAGTCTAGGCTTATGACCACGGCACACCTGAGATGATTTGAGGTACAATCTATGTCAACTCCACCCTTGGTGCAGTACTTATAGTCACAGGTGTGAGTAATTATTTTATTTCCCTTACCCTCGTTCGGAGCTCAGATATTCTGACAAAGTCGTTGGCTCATTCCTTATGGCTAGAGACTCCTATGGGAGTAGACTCGATGATTAGGCACTAGTGCCAGCAGTGTGAGCTTACTCTAGGAGGTGAGAGTTTCGGCTGGGATATTTTGGTAGAGGCTTCGAGGACTTACGACGTCATCTTGGGTATAGACTGGTTATCCAAAGTTCATGCCAAGATTAACTTTATTAGGAGCAATTTTCAGTGTATTCATATGGATGGAACCAGGTTAACCTTCACCAGCGAGAAGGGAGCCTTTGCATTTTAGGCTGGACTTACACAAAGGAGGGGATAATCGATTACACATCAGTTGTCTAGTCTCATCCTCAGAGTGGTTGATGTGCGGAGTCTGAGTGATCCTATTGAGGTGGATCAATACATGAATGTTTTCCTTGATGACGTTCCAGGACTACCTACTCATAAGGAGGTAGACATCTACATCGACATGTACCCCGTGATGGCACTGATATGTACTCCAGCATATCGGATGGCTCCAGACGTGGTTCGTGAGCTGTGGGTACAGCTAGAGGATTTTTAGGAGAAGGGATTCATCTGACCCAGTCTTTCACCCTGGGAATCCTTCATTTTGTTCGCCATGAAGGCGGATGGGAGCTTATGACTGTGTGTTGACTACCATCACCTGAACTAGGTGACCGTGAGGAACAAGTACCCAATCTCAAGGAATGACGACCTCATTGATCATCTCAAAGGAGCATGATGGTTCTCAAAGATATACCTTCGGTCAGGCAATCACAAGCTCTGATTTCAGGACGAGGATGTGCAGAAGACAACCTTCAGATGTCGGTATGTCCACTAAGAGTTCTTGGTTATTCCCATTGGTGTAACCAACACTCCAGCATTGTTCATGAGTCTCATGAACAGGATCTTCTAGCCATACCTCGATCGCTTTGTAGTTGTCTTCATCGACAACATACTGATCTACTCGACTACTTAGGAGGAGCATGCCTACTATTTGAGGGTAGTATTGGACAAATTCCGAGAGCACCAGCTTTATGGTAAGCTCTCGAAGTGACGGTTTTGGATTACAAAGGTTCACTTCTTAGGACACGTCATCTCAGAGGCTGGAGTTGCAGTAGATCTAGTAAAGATTGAGGAAGTACTAGCTTGGGAGCCACCCAAGAGTGTGACAGAGGTACAGAGTTTTCTAGGACTGGATGGGTACAATCGGATATTTTCTCCAGATTTCTCCAGAGTTTTAGTGCCACTTTCATCATTGACGAAGAAGGGGAAACCCTTCGTGTGGTCAGAAAGATGCCAGCAGAGCTTTCAAGAGCAGAGACAGAGGTTGACTATTGTTCCCATCATGAGGCTACCAAAGGAGGGAATTGGGTACGTAGTTTACCATGACACATCAGGGACCGGACTCGAGTGTGTCCTAATGTAGGAGAGAGTAGTGATAACTTATGGTTCTCGTCAGCTGAGACAACACGAGCAGAACTATGCTACCCATGACCTCATGTTAGAAACAATGGTCTTCGCCTTGAATATGTGGTGGCACTATCTAATGGGTGAGCTTTTTACAGTCCACTCTGACAACCAGAGTCTCAGGTACATATTCTCGCAGAAGGACCTAAACCTAAGACAGCAGCAACGACTCGAGTTCCTCCAGGACTATGACTTTGAGATAGTCTATACTCCTGAGAAGGGGAACGTTGTATCATATTCTCTCAGCAAGAGATCAGGCATTCAGCTGCTAGGATTTTCTGAAGGTGGGGTGCACGTCATTTCCCTTCAGAGGATAGACCATGGTACCGATTTCACTTCAAGAGGAAGTGTTGAGGGAGTTCCACACTTCCCCTCTGGTGATACGAATAGGAGTAGTGAAGATGTATTAGGACCTCCTACGACAGCACTGGTGGCCAGGTATGAAGAAGTCAGTAGAAGATTTGGTCTCACGATGCCTCATTTGTCAGCAAGTTAAGGCGGTGCACCAAGTTCCAGCAGCCTTGGTTCAGCCCTTAGAGGTTCCAAAGTGGAAGTGGGACGAGATATCCATGGATTTCGTGATGGGACTTCCACATACATCCAGAGGACATGACCCTATATGGGTGATTGTCGACCAACTCAAAAATTCGGCCCACTTTCTACTAATCAGAGAGCAGGGTTCATTGAAGAGCTTGGGACTCCTCTACATACGTGAGATCATACGACTTCATGGTGTGCCATGGACGAGCAACTCCTATTGAGATGCTCGATTCACTTCCCGGATATGGAAGGGGTTGCAAGAGGATTCCAGAATGCAGCTTCTCTTGAGCACCACCTTCCATCCTCAGACGGATGGTCAGACTAAGAGGACTATTCATACTCTTGAGTATATGCTCCGTGCATGAGTCCTTGACTTCAGTCATAGCAGGGAGGATCACTTACCCTTGGTAGAGTTTGCGTATAACAACAGCTACCACTCCACCATCGAGATGGCACCTTTTGAGGAATTTTATGGTCGAACTTGTTGATCGCCTATGTGATAGACTGACCCAGGGGAGTCGGCACTTGTAGGACCAAATATGGTTCATGCTACGACGGAGAAGGTGCAGATCATCCAGGAGTGGATGATGACTGCACAGAGCAGGCAGAAGACCTATGCTGATAAGAGACAGAGACCAATGGAGTTCGAGGATGGTGACCATGTTTTTCTACGGGTCTCACCTCGACGAGGTCTACGGATATTTGGAAAAGGCATCAAGTTATCTCCACGATTAATTAGACCGTTTTAGGTCCTCAGATGAGTAGGCGAGGTGGCTTACCACCTGGCTCTTCCACCTCAATTGCACTGGGTGCACTACATCTTCCACGTATCTCAGCTGTGGAGATACGTGCATGACTCATCCCACAGCATTGACCATGTGGAGATGGAAATCAATGATTGGGTGACATTAATGGAGATTACAGTGGAGATTGAGTATCGACAGAAGTGTGTCCTATGTGGATGGTCGATTCTTCTAGTGCGCGTTCGTTGGCAGCATGGGAACCTCTAGGAGAGAACATGGGAGTGGGAGGCTCAGATGCATGCTCAGTACCCCCATTTGTTCCCGTAGTGTGTGTTGTAGCTTACGGGGATGCAAAATCCTGAGCTGGGGAGAATGTAAATACCTAGAAATTTAGTGGAATTTTTTTAATACATGGGATTTTTTACGAGTCTGCAGTTTCTAACGGTACTTGAATCCGAGGACTGATGTTCTCGGAATCAATTTCTGATGTTTTGTTTTGTACGTTTAGTAAACGTATGTGTGTGATTTTATATATTTTGAAGAAGTTCTCAGAATTGAAATCTGAGGGAACTGTTGAACTCGCAACAGCGGTATTCACATAAGGAGACCTTTACCGCAGTTACATTTTATTGAGATTGGGCGTTAATTATTGGGGTTTCAAAATTAAAAATAAATAAAAATATGTGTGACATTTTAATTTGAAAGGTATTTAAAACCTACAAAGGGAGGTTGGAGGTGGGACTGACCACTCCCTAACCACCATTGGGATGATGTTTTAGGGTGGGGCCCACTCGATCCCTTTAACTCATCTATACCCCCCCCCCCTTTAAACCCCTTGAGCTCCCCATCAATAGGGGAAACTCTTGGTCTTCCCCTTAATTGTTCCAACAAAAATTAATTAGTTATTTATTAAAATAATATTAGTGATTTCAATTCTTTTGAATTCATTATGTCAACATTAAAATAAGTGATGATAATCTTTTATTTTGGATTGGAATAATCTTTTTAGAGATTTGTAGAACTCTTGGAAGAACATTATCCTCTTGACGAAGAATGCTCATCATCTCCAAAGAACTATGGTACTGTCTTCGATCTTTGTCCAATCCATAAGAGAAAGAGCAGCCATGAGAAACATCGACAATGCTTTATCCTCAGATGTTTCCCGATGTCAACGAATCGACGTCCTCCCTCTATGCGTGACTTTGAAAATGTACTTCGAATCGAGGTAAGGGGAAATTGGATTATATTTATGTATGAGTTATACTCTCTTTTCATCATTGTGTATTGTGCTCTTGATGACAAATGTTAACAATGTAACGAGGAGGTCTCAGAAATAACGAACATGGTACGACCCCCCCCCCCCACCCCTTGTTGTTGTTCACATTATGTTGACCATAGAGGCAGATCATGGAAGAGGACGGCGGTGCAAGGGCCGCCATCACACCACGCAAAGAAAAGTCGCGGCCAAGAAGGTGTGGCAGAGCCAAAAGGGTGTGGTGCCATCGCATCGCACTGGAGAAGGGCCGCGACCAGGGAGGGCCACAGCGGAGGAAGCATGATTTTGTCACGCCGTGCAGGTGATGCGGAACCGCGACTGGGTCGGGCCGCAGTGGTGGGCGCGGTGTCGTCGCACCGCGCCGGTGATAGGGAGCAGCTGTGCCGAGTGGCCATTTAGGAGGTGCGGGAACCATTCGGGTCCCTCGTGTGCTGGACTAGCACCACTAGGCTCTATTTCCATGGTTCGGGTGCTAGGGGAGTGTGCCTTCCCCCTGGAATGGCCAGGCCGAGTCGCCTTTGGCCATGCCACCCACGGCCTTGCTACCCTCGGCCGGGAAGCCCTCAGGCGGGTCATCCCCATGGCTCGGGGCACTTCCATAAACCGGGTCGAACACGTCGTTCGAGTCAGACCCCAGTTCAGACCGGGTCATTCCAGGTTAGTCCGAATGGGTCAGACCAGACCTAGACCCGCTTTGGCTATTTACACCTTTTAGCCTTTGTCTAAGGCTACGGGTGTCCGATTGACGTACCTCCTGTGAAGATGGAATTCTTGGAGCGAGAAAATACTTTTTCCATAACCCGATTAAGGTTTGGATGTAGTTGGTGTATGGTCGGGATGGTTTGAGACTAAAAACCAACCAGGCCCCTGGAACATAAATGCTAATAACTCATATACCAGACGTCTGATTAACGCACCGTATATCACGTTGGGTTCCTTATGATGAGACAGAGTAATAGAATACATCAACTGAAGAATTCGTGATAGTTTATGTATCGACACTTGGCTCGAGGAGCGGACCCTCCAAGAATCGAGTGTGCTATGTGTGGGAACCCTAAGGATGGATTCAACTGATATGATAGGATCATTTGTGGGTTCAACAGCGACGATACTATACCAGGATCCTCCGTGGATTCGACAATGATGCCTAATGTATCGGAATATTCTGTGGGTTCGATAGTGATGACTATTGTACCAATATTTTCTCGAGGTCTGACAGTTCTGATTTCGGTTCCTGTATCCTATGTGGGTCTGACAGAATAGCTGTTTTAGTATCATGTCTGGGTCCGACAGCTTAGTTGGTCCTATATCTTATGTGGGTCCAACAGCTTAGATGAATCAGTGACTACATCTGATCATCTCTATAACTCTACGAAAGAGATATACCTGTGTGAGCTGATCCATCTCTTTCAAACATTTTCATTGTAGTGATTGAGTTTACTTACTTTATGGAATGGGTTGTGCTTGGGCTCGAGTGTTGGAGTCGGACTGTGATTGATAACTTAGATATATGTATGGGAATATACCTAAGTATGGTTGGTTGATACTTCTTGATTGTATCTTTCTACTGTGGTTTATCCTTTGAGGATTCTAGAAGACCTTCGGGGGTCTCGAGGTCCCCTGCTGAGTATTGTTATATTCACCCCTGCATGGGCTTCCCCCGCACCTTGTTGTGTTCTGTGCAGATGACGGACAACTGTGATCGAGGCTGAGGGTGATGGATGGGAGGCTGCTCGGAGCTGGACTAGATGAGATGTACCACAAGGATGAGTTGTTCAAGTTATATACCTACCCATTAGGTAGGATTCCCTAATGGACGATCCAGGAGCTGTTTTCCCTTTTTACTTGTACTTGTTGTTCAGTTGGGTTTGTATACTGGCACACTTACTTTCAGCACACATTTTTTTTCTATTTTAGTACTTGTTGCTTCTACAAATTGTCTTCATAAATTGTTTATTACATGTTTAAAGGAAATTCCTTCCATTTTTATAGGTATTACATCTTTGGTGCAAGTCACCAGCCCTGGCCTATGAAAGGCGGGCTTGGGGTAGTCACGGCACGGGCCCCGAGGACGGGACATGACGTAAACCCTATTTTCTCATCATTAGGAACACATTATGATTACTCTATCCTTAATAAAAATATGACATTTTAATTAAATCACGTTTCATGGTCATCAGCACCATTAAATATATTATTTCAAATACTTAATGGAAAGCATATACTTTACGGTTTGTATAACATAATTATTTAATTTCATATATAAACACATCAACCACCTAACATTATTCTTAAACCACTATATAGAATTTAATTACTTATTAAATAATACATCTGTTCTAGAATTTTTAATTGGAATTTTTTATTTAGAATCAACTATATAAATATAATCTATCTACTTTTGTTTAAAGTTAAAAATAATTTTATAATATCCCATACGATTCATATGTTAGTCACAATTTATTTTTATTTAGTAGTATAACCAACACTCATACCACCTTCCCAATTCTATTCAAAATATATCTACTTTTGAAATAAATTTTTATTATGCCAAAATAGTCCAAATATGGAAAATTCAATGTTATATCAGTTCATTATAGTTCCCACAATTTATTGAAAACCAAAATTCATAGTGTGAGACACACATATTATATATTACAACCACGTAATATTAGAAATCACTTATGGGAAGTCGTAATCATGAGACCTAATTCATTAATTTACGACACAATATGATTTTCCATGGTATTTAATAGTCCACATATATTTATATCTATTATTATTATTCATAAATAGTATATGAATTCCAATATAATAACTCTAATTATTTTCTTACTATGTGTACATAAAGGATCATTTTTTTTAGGAGTTCTCTATCTAGTATATATTAATGAGGGTTTTAGGATTATTAACCCAATTTTTATATGTTCAAGAGCCACATCCACATATAGTCTCTAGACAGGTATATATTTATAGGAAACCACTCAATATATCATTTCCAAAAATTCTAGGACATTTTCCTATTCATTGACTCGTCTATAGACATGTTTTTACGTACATTCCTAGATATAACATTTGAAGTAAAATAATGATCTCATTAAAGTTTTTCATCCTTATTTCTAAAGGATTACTAATATTTTTCTTTTATAATAGATATAATGTACAAGAATTAACATACATGTATATTATATCTTTTTAGATTAATAGAAATGACGAAACAAAAGTATATGCTTATGGACCATAATAGTTAATTGAATTTTTAAACAATAATTCCCAATCTTATATCTCAATAAATTATCTTCAATGTTTCAAAATATTAAATTCAAATTTAGTAATCTTATATAAAACATTTCACTATAATATATGGGAATAAAACATAATAAAATGTGATATCAGATTCTTAGTAAGGGTAAATTATAGGGAGACATAAAAATAACACGATTATAACTGTATGATAATATACACATGACATTTAAAGATCTTAATGCCCAAATAAAATATCTTAAACTTATGCTAGGGAATAAGGATTTTACATTCATAAGAGCTGAAAAATATATAAAATACTATTGAAATCGTATGAGCGTAAAATATTGGAATAAGACATTGAATTTGTGGCATATACATAAGCATATAAAATATTATTTAAAGGATACCTAACAAGACCATACCAACATGCTAGTATTGAGATAATCACCCATGAACCATCTTTTCACATGGGATAACAACTGCCAAACCCTCATTTTTCTCTCTTGGGCTACAACACATATACCCACTTATTTCATTACATAGGATACAAACAATGTACTCTCTTATATTCAGTCATGGTAAACAACCCATTTAACATTTTGTTTTTAGTCATGGGATAAAACCCATGAACCCTCTTGTTTTAGGATATTGGATAAAACTCATTCATCCTTTAATATTAGGTCTTGAATTACAACCCATGTGCCTACTTATTTTTGGGATTGAGATATAACCTATATACCATATTGTTTTTGTCAATTGGATACAACATGTATACCCTCTTGTTTTCCGGTTTGGTCTATTACTCATATACCCTAGGAGATAATATACCATTCATCATCACTCAGTGCATTGAAGTGAGATATATGTATACATTTTCTTATACTAAATTCATACATATGTGTGCCATAAGATCAAAATTATTTTCCATTGATGAAGTCGTATTTTTATGAGTCATATAAAAAATATAAAGTATTTACACATCAAAAACCAATATACATGTGTAACATAAATGTGTTTCAAAGAACCAAAATTCAAATACATGGTTCATACAGATTTTGTACCTTTTGTCTGTAAAATCATTGAAATAGATATCCTGAAATGTATTCATATGGAAAAATAATGGTAACTATAATAATAAAAAAATAAATTTTCATTATATACACAACATTATATAAATTGGTTGTGAATATGATAGGTGTCTTATAGATGTAAAAAGTGAGTTGAAAATTTCTCACTACTTGAGAGACATTTGATTTATGAGATCGATGAAATAATAGAATTAATTGAAACTTGTAATAAAATTAAATATGTTAAATTAATTATATAATATTTCATTGTGTAGTACATCCACTACACAAAATAATGTAGTTCTTAATATGGAATATGTCTCTAAGAAATAAATGTGAGATTAGAAAACCCCTTACTACAAGTTTAACATATAGATCATGATATCTATGAATTTTTAACATCAATTAAAAATATTAATACCATTAAAAATTCAAACTCATAATGTAATATTTCATTTTTTATTATATACACCACAAGAACTAGAATAATTGGTGAATATACCATATATCTCTTAGAAATACATGTGAAATGGGAAAACTCATACCTTATGTCTTTTAATTATTCATACACCTTAAAATTACTTTTATATTAATTATATACATATTGTACATCTACCATTTAAGCATATAATTATATATCACAACATATAATAATTTATTAGGTCATTATATTTATAATTTATGAACATTTACATGTCAAATTTCGGTATTAGGAAATAATTTCATTGAATCTTATATAAGTTATGACATTATATTCTTTTGTCTCCTTCCATTTTACATGACATAGTCATTTAAATAACAAGAAAATGTTATATTTAACAAATTTATTCATTATATAATTATTTATAATAATTTAAAAAATATATAAATATTATACTAAATACATAGCTCTTGGATATTGGAGGTTATACGTATGCATTAACATTATTTACATTTTTGTCATATTTTGAAATAAATACAAGTGAACGATATAAATATATATATAATATATTTTAGAATTATTATTTCTTAATCATCACATATTTTTATTAAACCCATTATTAATAAACTCCTTGTAAGGTGTGAATGAATAACTTTTCTTTAAGGAGGAATTAGTTCACACATCCAAATACAATGTTATCGTATTCCCAAGAAATGAAATGAATGAAGGTATGTGTTATATAATTATTAAATATGAATAAATAAATCATGAAAATAATATAATATAAATAATTATACTATGTCCATTATTTATCTAAACCTTGATATGTGATAATGGAATGAAAAATGACATCTGTTTGAGGGGCAGTAGTTTTCTATACACTGAAATGAGTACAATATATCCCATTTGATTAAAGTTTATGAATTTTTCAGTCATACAAAAAAAAATCATACTATTGTGTATATTGTCGTTATTATTTAATATAATTATTATAATTTTAGTGTATGATATAGAAATAAAATAATTGTTCTAATTGAAGAATGTTACATCTTCATCGGGTATTTCATTTTGTATTACACAAAAAGGTTTCCTTGGTTTTCATTATGACCTAATTTAGGTATCTAAAATTAAACTATTGGTGATGGTAGAATATTTTTTATTATTTTTCATAATAAATCTGTTTTTATTGGTGTGAATATATGAGGGGTTATGTTCCTTTATATACTATAGTAGGAGTTGGAATTTTGTCAATAAAAAAAGGTAAGAACACATGGGAGGTCTCTATTCCATCACGTGCCTCCAATAATGATCCATTTTAGATAACATGAAAAATATGGTTGAAATTTAACCATAAAATTTATGTTTTACTAGTTCTATTAAATTTTTATCCTTTATAAATAATTTTAACCATTAAGTGAACTTATTTTTTCCGTATGTGTTGTAATTATTTTTATTTGATATTACAGATCAATTTTTCCAAAAATAATTTTTAACATACTAGAAATTAGAAATTATTTTTATTCAAAATTTAGAATCAAATTATCAAATTTTAAAACACGTAAGAAGATAAAAATAAATTAAAATTTATCCTATAGAAGGGATGAGACAAGGGGATATTAAAGTGAAAATGTTACAAAGATTGAAATGTTTTATACATCCAATTTTTATTTTAAATTGATTCAAATTGCATAAATTTTATTAATATATGAACAATTTATTATATTATTTTTTATACCCATTTAAGAATATAATATATCTATATAAATAAATCATAAAAAAGTATAGTTTTCAATTAAAATTCATTATTTTTTAATATTCATAAAAAATGAAAATTTATAGAAAATAATATATATTTACCCAAAGTAGAATTTTATATTCGTATTTAATAAAAAAAGTTTATTTTTTAAAATAAATTCTTTAAAATAATTAATTTTTTTAATATGCTTTCTTTTTTGAGAAGCAATAAACCTGCCTATTAAAATAATAATATATTCTTTTCAAAAAATAGAATTTGTTATAATTTTATTCCTATAACTGTTATTAGATTATTTTTTTAAAATATTGAATATATTATATATATATTTCATTATGATCTCTCACTAATATTTGTTGATTTAATTTTTCATCTTAAAATGCATTTTTGGACATACAAATAGTTTTTTCTGAAAAAACTTCCTTTATATTCATTTTCATTTTATATTCATTTATAATAAATTTATAATGAATAATTTATTTTAGAAACATCTCATATCCTTAGTTTCATTACATTGATAAACTTATTCATATATTTTAATCCGACATAGGGGTAATAACAATACAATTATTTGAAAAATAATATATTAGTTCGTTAAAAATCTTGGATGTGTGTGAAAAAAGCTATTGAAACGACATAGCATTGTGTATAACAGAAGAAAAAAATAGTTTTTTGTTTACCCTAAGAAATTATATTTGTTGTGTTTAGTGAATGATTAACTTCTTTTTGTGAAAAAAATGAATAACATGGTGCTGCGTGAAATGCACGCCATGATTGAAAATTAATACTAATGAAAAAATAATAATTCTTAAAAACTCAGGATGTTATAGTGATGATTCATGGATAATTGTTACATATTAATATCATTGGATATCATTCTTGAGAAGTTCTTCATGTTTTCATATATAAAAGTTTATTTTTGTAATCTTAAATGTCAATTCTACATGTTAAAATGGAAATCATTATTTACCACAATGGTTGAATAATTAAGATATACAATGATGTTTTAATTGAAGGCCATGTAATAATATAAATTTGTATTTTCTAAGCTGAATAAGAGAATAATATAAAATGGTTTGTGATGGTCATGATAAAATTATAATCTAAATTATTTATTAGGAATATTTGTTGAATAAATGAGGGTTTGTGTTGGAATTTTCATGGAAGGATTTGAATTTCATTATTATGTGTAATATGTCTAATATTTTTTTTGGTATTAAAAATAATATTTGGACAATAACTACACCCCTCTACAGACTTATCCTAAAATAACATGTGTTCCGGGATGGTTAACCCCTTTGTAAAGGGAAGTCCAATGATATAGGAAGGGTGTCAGAGACCATCTGTAAGCCCAAAATGTGTCTTGTGACTATGTGAAAACGATAGTACATGAATAGAGACAAACATACTATGGGACAAAATCATATATGGACCTACCATTTTCGGTGTTGTTTAAATATGATATGGTTTTCAACCCCCATTATTTGACCTAGAAGGAATCGGTCCTGGTACTATTTAAAAATTTGAGAGGATCCACATCACACTTTTGATGTAGGACATGGTGATATGATTCATGTTCACCCATTTTAAAAATTCTATTTATAACATATTATGCTTGATATTATAAATCTTGGACATATATTATCAAATACCTTGACATTTTCAAACTGCGATGTTTATAGATTCCCACATCATGATATTTTTAGTTTCCTATAGTCTTCTACCACAGAAAAAGGTTGATTTTTACTGAAAAAATGAATACAACTAACTAGGTAAAATAATATATCCCAATCCTCAAGATGAGCTCGATTTAACTAAACACATTCATGGAATTGAAGAATTTACTAAAAATTACTGATGCATGAAGATCTTGTATGAGGTAATAAACATATCGCATAATGACCAAAAAATCATGCTACACATGGAGACCATCAATGAGCCTCTATGAGTGTCTATTTTATGAAAAAAATGTATCATCAAAAATACATTGCGATAGTAGGTAGAGAACCCTAAGGTTGTTATATGAAGAGTAAATAATGCATAAAGTTACTATTTTTACTGAATAATAATTTTTATTATTTTTTACTAATTCACATGATGTAATCTCAAGTATCTTAATGAGGTATCCAATGATAAATTGATGTGATCATGTGATCAGATGAACTCCTCGATGGTGATGGGATAAGTAATGTATTATAGAATTCATGATGTCCCAATATTATTGGATAGTATAAATATGTTCAATCATGACATGTCAAAAACCATAAATAATAGGGTATTGAGCAAGAACAACACCATGCCTCCTTCCATATTCTAGGGGCATGAGAAAAGTACTAAAAGGGATAACCTAAATGGTAGGCCTTTACATAATGTACCTATATTCACACACTTTAGTTTCTCATTATATAATCACCTTGGAATAAAAAAATCAATTAAGCATATTCAAATTAAAATATGCATGAAAAATCTACATGGTATACAAGTGTAAGATAGTGAAAACTTGAATGTAAATATGAATAAAATTTACCAACCAAAAATACAACCCAACAAAAATTGGAATGTGAAACCTTGGGAGATCCCAACCACTAATCTCCAATATATGACATCCATACATGATACTTAACACCTAATAACTCTACACTCCTCTGATGTCATCTCCAACCTATCTATCATCAATTGAATAAAAAAACATGAATGAAAACACAATATAGATATTATTATATAAATTATAATTAGGAAACCCTAAAACATAACAGGGGTGCAGTAAGTGATACAACATGTATAGAAATATAGTATATATTAAATAGAATTTAGAACAGCCAAATTTAAGACAAAGGGTAAGTCAGTACAAGAACAAGGGGATCAATATATTTTATGTATGAACTATACATCATGTCCTTTCCACCCACAAAAGGAGAGTCACCACATCAAATTATGAGAAGCTAAATACTGATTGAACATGGAATACATCACGCATCTTTATGACACATTAAAGAAGAGTAACCAAATCCAATGGTATTGACAAAGATTCTGATATATATATTTATATAATTAGAAATGATTCAAAAATGAGAGAGTAAAAGGATATCCACTTCAGATCCCTTAATAGGAAAGTAGTCACCAATAAATCTAAATGTCCAACAATGATTCCCATCATCTTGTATGTATTCTTAATAAAACATATCAAATTGATGCATTTACTAGATCATTAGAAGGGTTTTACTATAAATTGTGACAGGGGACCCATGACCTACCTAAAATGAGGATTCTATACAAATGGAAAATAGAGGACCCATGCCCTACATTGTAGGAGGGTTTCTCTCTGATTGTCTATAGAGGACCCATTCCCTTCCCAGTAGAAGGGTTACTGTATGATGGTAGAGGAACCAAACATAAAAAATCTGGTAGGATCCACTATTGGATTGTGTAGAATACCCATTCCATACATGGTTGGAGGGTTTCACTATAGACATTGAGGATCCATACCCATATATGATTAAGGATCCCACCACGAATGCCTTTGGTGATCTTATGTGATCACTTCCATCATCAACTGTCACCTTAATTAAGAACATTTCTCATAATATATCATGTCATATCCCAAAATATACAACATAGGGAACCATCACACTATGTGGAAAAATAGAAATGATAGGCTACTCGCGGAATAAGATAAGGGACCAAATATAAGAGATAATTTTTTTTCGTAAAAATGAATCAAGGGGAACATGGTGAATGAAGGGAACCACATTTTGTGATATTATATTCAATCAAATGTCTATGTCCATAGGGTTACATGAATCACCTGATGTGATTGTATAGACAACATGTAGCACAACTACATGGAATTCCCATACCACTCAGGGTCCTACTAATGTGTGTAGACATGTTCATGTATCCATGCCACGCCTTGTTACATTAGTACATATACATGTTCTTATATTTGTATTCCCACTAGAGGATATTCTCTATTATCAACCCCATAGATTGTCCAGTGCGGGAAGAAATACATTTTTTGTAAGAGTAATACATACCCAACCATCATTAAAAATTCCCAAAAACCTACCTACTGATGAATAAGTGGATACATGCCATCTATTAGTCACTATACATGGTGTGTAGCATAAGCATCCACATTAATCCATATTTTAAACCCGCGCAATGAAATAACCCATTTCAACATGTGTCTCTCCTCCACACAATATACAATCGGTAGATCTTATTTGGATTTATCATTAATGTCCATAAAGTGATGGGAAATCGGGCTCTATTATTATTGGGTGGTTCATCGCAAGTATTTCGTACCTCTGATCCATCTATAATCGATTATTAGGCATACAATTTTTGAGATGTTCTCCCATTACCCAAATAAATCCTAAATCATTCATAGTTTTTTATCTGTCTATTACATGCAAATTTGGTGTGATTTTGAGGGTTTTATTAGGATCGATACCCCTCAAGAAATTTAAAACCATGATTGTGGGGTCAAACCGATGAAAAATGAGAAGAAATTGAAATATTAAATCCAAAAATAAAAACTTTATTGATATTTTCTAAGTGATCATTGACAAATAACAATAATATAGATATCTATTATAGAAAACAAATGCTTACTCAATTAAACTGATATAATGGGAAAGAATATGGCACAATTGGCATAGATCAACGAGAGAGATTTATCTATTCAATATCTTTAATCAATATAGGCATAATAAAAATGATAAAAATTATTATAAGGATATTGGATTATTATTCATTGAAAAATTCATTCAATATTATTTGAAGAGAGTTATTGTGTTTGTTGCACTCCAAACTGATTTGATTTAGAGATTCATCGTCCTATACTACTATGTTCTACCGAAAGGATATAAGATTATTGTTGGAATCCTCCAAGAGTTTATGGTGATTACCATAGATGATTCTATATAGTTTTGGTATTAAAGATATTAATAATGTAAAAATTAAGATATTTTTACTTCAATTATACATTTAATACTAGTTATGATAGGTGATTATGAGAAATGGTGTGCATTTTGATCATAGTGCCAGTAGGCCATATATACACATTAGTAACAATTATATTTTTCAATGATCATTACGGGAATGTCGTAAATAATATTTCATCACTAAAAATGATCATAATATAATATATAACATTAAATTTAATTAAATATTCTTATATATGCCATCAATTAGTTGAGGTGATTAAAATAGTGTAACATTTCTTCCTCTTGGATATAGTCCACATATACACGAACAATGTTATACTCTTTCTTGAATAAAAAATATAAATGATATATTATATTCAATAATAATAGAAATTATATGAATATAATGATTATTTAATATATATTAAATATATTCATTTAAAATATCTTTTTTATATTCCAATTAATGGGTTAGTGAATGACGATTCACATCACTTTTTGAGGCGATTTTCAACCTTACACAAAAGAAACATTGGATTATACTCTATAATATATAATTTAAAAAAATTATATATTGTATATTTCCTAAATAGGTATAATTATGTTTTAGATATCATATATTTAATTTATAAATGTCATTATACCATACCATGAGATGTGGTAATGAAAAAATAAATGATATCAGTTCTAAAGGTGGTAGTTCACAATACGCACACGTGATGATTTTTAACCCATTTGATTTGTGTGGAAGTAATTTTTTGAAATCCTATTATTGTTAAAAAATACTAGCATATGAAAAATACTGAGCTTATTATTTCATCATTTTTTATAAGAAATATAGGAAGTAGAGAAATAAATAAAATAAAAACACAATTATAAGAACATGTATCAATTTTTTCGGATGTCCTCCTTAGGCTTGCACCAAATGAATTCGTATTCTATTTTTCTTCCCAAAATATAGATTCTACGATGATAGGGTAGGAGAATTTGGGATGTAATTTGGGAATTTATTTTCCAAAAAATGAGGTTTGAATTTGTGAATAAGTGAAGAAAGGGGTGGCCTTTTATTAGTGAGGTGAGTGAAACACTATTAAATCTTTTGAAAAAGGAACTCAACCCTTTTATTTCATATAAAATGGATAAAATAATAGACCAATCACTTTTATAATAGGTACATGTTCTCAATATTCCAATAAAAATTATTTTACACAAGTTTTGACTAAATCTTTACACTTTCATTTTTAGTGTAACCCATGGTAAACCCAATTTTTCAAACTTATGGTAATTATTTTTAACATTTTCCGTAATTAATTAAGTTAAAAAATTAGTTTTCCCTTATAATGAATTATAAAATTTTCTAATTCCAAATATGGAATCCATTTTTTATATTCAATTTTCTTTTGTGGGATAATTTATTTTAAATAAATATTATAGACATGATGAGAAAGCTAGTTTTCAAATTGAAAATTTGAAAATGCGTAAAAAATATATACATCAAAATTACACATGAAAATTATTCCTATGTGAAAAAATATTAATTAATTCATATAAAATTGTATTGAAATTACTATTATAAATATTTAAAATATATTTTAACATTTTATATAACTCAAATGAAAAGGCAATATTCAAATAAAATTATTTCTAATATTCATAAAAAATTAAGAGTTTTTCAAATATTCAAAAATATTAACCTCATTACAAATTTAAATTGATGATTTTAAAAAATATTCTCATTTATTAAAAAAAATTAAAAAATAGAGAAAATTAAATTAAAAATTTCCTAGATTCTATGAGAAATCTATATTTCGAGATATGTAGTTTCAACATACAAGATTAATTTGTATTAACTCTCTGTCTAGTAATAATCATAGAATGAATATGAATTACAATTTAATGATATATATCCTATAAATTTCATTTTGAAAATACCTCATTATTTATTATTTTAATTTATCAAATTGGAGAAACACTATTCACTTTAAAATACTTTTCTAGAAAACCCCTTTTTAAAACAAAAATTTTAACATATACTAAAATTGAATTAATGTACATTCAAAAGATACAAAAAATTTTAAATTTAAATAAATGATTATTAAGTCACATTAAAACATAATTTGGAATTTTTATTTCGATATTTAATGAAAACAAATGATATCTTTCAAAAATTATTATTTTTTCTATTTACTGAATAATAAATATTGGCTGAAATACAACCAAATTTCATTCAAAGTAAATTTTTATATAATGATTTTAAAAATGTTGTTAATTTTATAAATAAATTTTTAGAGTGGTTACGAAAATATATTTTAATATTATTTTTATAAAAATAAATAAATTATCTATTTAAAAAAACCATATTTTAACGAATAAAATCACTAGACTAGTAATTAATTAATTATTTACTAACCATTTGTAAATAATTAATATTGTGTTTGAACAATATATAGTTATCACAAATTTTTTATCATTGTTCATAATCACCCATTTAAAATCATTTTTATAATAGTTATATATATCGCGACTCTTTCAATCATCGATTTTCTTATTAAATAAGATATTGAATATAAAAAATTTCATTGTTGCATGTATAACAAGGCATTGAAGAGGTTAAATTTACTAATAATTAATTATATTTCAAATACATGGGTATTTTAATTATCTAATAAATAAAATGGAGTTTCATTTATACTGTTCAACTAAAATATATTATACTAAAATAATGGTTTGTTAGATCATGGGTTTATTCAATTGTACATTTGTTTATGTGTTATGTGTGTTTTAATAGTTATTAATTTCATTCAAATTATTAATTAATTAGAGTTAGTGTGAGAATGGGTGAGTTTAAATGTATTATATCCCCTCGACACAATAGTAGGTCTCATGAGTCACACTATCTCAGGCTTATAGTAGAAGCCTTACATTTTTATGATTCATGCCTGGCTATAAGGACTTGATGGTCATATTGTGATGCCCAATGTTTTCAATTGTTATCATTGAATAAAATTATTATAAATATGTGATTATTTATTATAATAGGATATCCAATTGAATAATAAAAATTCATTATATTATTTTATCTTAATATTTTACTATTAATTTTCTCGAAAATGTTATTTTTGTTTTCTTTATTATTTTATATATTTTACACCACTAATTACATTAATGGTAATCCTAGAACACTATATAGTATGTTTTCTCATTCTTATGGTATGAGTGCTTAAATTTTAAAGTATATCATATATATTTGAGATGAAATGATAATTTTCTAAAGGTAATTGAATGGTTGAATACCAATTTTATAATGTTTCGTGAAAATAATATTTACATATACTCTCTTAGGATTAAAAAAATGAAATTTTCATACTTGAAGTTATTTATTGTGTTTTTGTACAGGATTAGTAAGGTGTCCACCAATGCTATGTTAACAGAATGAAGTTGTTATATTTTGTATCATAATATGTTTATTAGGAGCCTTGGGAACTATATATTGAAAATCATATTGAGCATAATGTGTTCAATATGATTAGTCCCAAATATATTTAAAAAACTGTCCAAGAATATTTCACTTTCATAATAGTTGTAATTTAGGATTCAAAATTTTTTATATTATTATAAAATCTATGTAATGATCCATGTACTTATATAATAATATTTTTCATTTGGAATTAATTATTAATATTCATTATAAATATATAATAAAATAAGTGGAATTTATATAAATTATTGAATTCATACTAATCGAATAGTAACATGACATTAGATTTATTAACATGACCATTAGTAAGAGTAATCTAGATAATTTCATAGTAATCTATCCAATTATATAATAATTTGTATTTATCTATCTTATATGTGTAAATAATATATATTTATATAATTTAACAAGTAAATACGTTATTTAAAATAATAAATTACGTGTGGGTATTTTTGTGAGTCATAATCATATAATTAAATTATATAATTTGTATAATGATTTAAAATAAAAAAAAAATCATAATATATATCCATAAATTCTTATTTTGTTTTCTTATTATAATATAATTATAAAATAAATAATTTTTTATAGTGATATAAAAGTAGTTATTTTTTAAAATTAGTTATTTTTTATATAAATTGTGATTTTAATAAAAATTAATTCTCTCATATTTTGATCATTATCTTCAAAAAAGGTGTCCATTTTTTAATTCTAAACATTGAAAATTGGTTTGGTTTAAGTTTTGTAATTTTTTGAAATATGTGAATTTTTTTATTATTGAAGTACTGTAATTTATGATATAAGCTAAATACTTGATTTATTGAGTTATATATGATATGTGGGAAATTTAATCCCAAATCTATAACTATCCATTATAATTTTAATATATTTAATCATAATTCTCAATCTATTCATAGTCCTGATCAATATTAATAAACTAATTAATATAATAATGAGAAAACACCCCTCTTCTCTTCTTTAAATAACTCTTCTCACTATATCTTCCCCTCACATATCAAAGCCTTTTATATTTCTTTAATTATACCAGAATCCATTCCAAATAATCTTCCCCACATCCAACACCTAATGTTATCATATAAAGTCAAAAACTAAGCACTTTAAGAAGGTTCTCAAGGAATAGAATTGAAGAGGTAAAAATCCTCTTTCATTTTCTTTTATTTTATTTTTAATATTTTTTCCCTTCTAGTACTTCTTAACAATCACTTATCCACATGGAATAAATAATCCAATATCTTATATATAATAGTATGTTATAATTTTAATTAAAAAATACATCATCACATTTCTCATCCTCTAACCATTATAAAAATAAATACATATCTTACGATGTGTCGATTGAATGAAATCATGGATGGCGTGTTTTCTATTTCAATTACTTCACTAAAATCTTGTCATAAAACAATTAATATGGTAAAATAATATTTTATTAAATATATTATATTTTATAATATGTTTTGGATCTATTTTTCATGCAAAATATTAAATAATAAATTAAAATTTGTTTATAATGAACAAAATTATCATAAATAAACTAACTTTCATCACTACTATTTTATATAAGCCTTTATACTAAAACATTTTATCCAAAATAGTATATATGTAAATTTAATATAATTTATTTTCATTAATATCATGTAATTTGAATTCTATATTTTTTTCTGTAATCCGATAAGAAAATCCATAATTAACCAACCATAAAAATTATGACATGAATAAAGCTAAAACAATTAAAAAAATATTTTTATAATGGGTTTAAATATTTTAAGATAAATTATATAAATAATTATAAATATTATTATTGTTATTTAATATATTAATAAAACTCATTAAAACATTATATAAGAGTTCTTAACATGTTATATGTAGACAACCCAACAGAAAGGTAATTATTAACTCAATTTCAATTATTTGGGTTTACCTTAAATGTTATTGATTATGTGGTACTATGTTTATCAGTCAAATGAATTTTTATTAAATTATTTTTCATTATTTAGGATTATATTATATAGTCATATTCCATTATTTTTATCTATATTCACATAAAATATTTTCTATTTTGTACTTTTCTTTAAAAGTAATCTTTTAATTTTATTTCATTGTTTAAAGTGAATGAATTAGATAAAATAAGTATTATTGTTTTATATTCAGTTCTGGAATTTGGGAATTTTTTATGATAAAATAGGGGACATATATCTCCCTCCAATTCATTGGGTGACTTTATGTTGGAGGTCAACCATATTGTTACTCCATGTGTAACTGTGATGTTTCCACTATATGGTTTCTGTGAGGGATATTTTTAAGGTAGTTGTGAGGGTTACATTGTAATGTATCCATGAGGGTTACAAATCATATGGTATTTGTGATGTATAAAATGTTTCGCAAGTAAATCCACATGTTTTCTTTATTGTAATATTAATGTTTTCTATATTTTATGAAAATCGTGTATATTCACAATTTTAGAATAATAAAAATTACGAATATGAAGTATATCTTGTGAAAAAATGTTATTATGTGTATATTTGTTCATATACTAATGATTTATTTACTTATTTTAATATCCATTATTGATCATTTTGTGCTCATACGACATTTTAAAATTTTGTTCATAAGAATTAATGATGGGTAAAAGATAAGGAGAACCCAGGTTGAATGTTTAAAATCATTTCCAAGAAATGATTACATGTATTTTTATTAAAAAAATTGAATTATGTTAAATGTGTATACTGTTTTATATGTACTCACATTGTATGATTGTTGGTTGATATTTATGATGTATTTTCAAAAAAAATAATCTATAATCTAAAAATATCTTTTGAAATATAACAATTATTTTCAAAAGGAATTTTTTTTTATGTAATGTTTATGGATGTGTCCTTATAGTTGGTATGAGAGGATGGTTTATATAACATTTTTGGGTTATGATGATTTTAATAGAATACCATAAATTTATTTTTTCTTTTGTTTATGTTGAATTATATAGAGTTTATATGTTACCATGATGCTTCATATGAGATATGTCCGTTCAGAGTTTTTTTCCAAAGAATAAACAAGAATATGATGTGGAAAGGCAATGATATGAATCTATCTATCTAAATATTTCACCATTAATTGTTTAAATTTGAACCAATTTGTTTGTTATAGTAATATATTTGTTGATGCGTGATATAAAAGGATGTCGAATCCATGAAAGAGAACAACCAGAGACATCACAATGTAAAATGATGATAGTGGTAGACATAATGAGGTGATACCTCATATATTATGTAGATCTTCTGACATAGTGGTAATTGAGGGATTAAATAAAGTAATAAAAAAGTTATCTGATGTAATGGGGTATTTAGATAATCAAAAAATTATTATTTCCATTTATTGTTTTTAATGTACAGAAGACCAGTGGTGTTCAATGGTAAATAGTATTAGGAATAGTGATGAGATGAATGCTTGGAATAGGATGAATTTAAGAATCTGTTCCATGAAAAATATTTTCCGAATGTTTTTCGACATAGTCTGGGAATGAAAATAATTTAATTGATAAAATGTATAAGGATATAGTGGTCTTGTGTGAAGAAAACATCACTCAATTAATAGATTATATTCCAATGCTTATCTGGTATCTTGATAGAAAATATATAATTTTTATCAGTATTGATGCCAATATATTGAAGGTCATTGGGCTCCTATGAATTCAAATGTTTTGAGAAACATATCTGATGTGCTAAGAGGTTAGAAATGGAGTTTTTATATAACCATGTTTACATTTACAATAAGAAGAAGAATTGGACTATATGGGAAGTGATGGATATCAATCAATCAAGGAAATATAATGGTATGGAATTATAGTTTTCAGTATTTGAAATGATTTTTAAAATGAATCCTATGGAATACCTTAACAAAACTCGGATTTTTTTTGACTTGGTATGTTTAGTCATATGGCATAATATTGTAGTAAAAAATATCTTATGATTAATTTTAATAATAAAACTGTAATGTTTTTTAAATTTGGTGACATGGTTCATTATGAAAATACATACCCAAAGAATGATTTGAATAATGTAAACATGCTAGATTTTAAGAAGAATGGTTATATGAGATCATTTGAATCTATATCATCAAATTTCGATCAATTAAATGAAGTTGTATTTGGTATGGTTTTTGTTCACTCATATTTTTCTAATGTCGTGTGTGAAACGGGGCCAACCAATTACTTTATTCCTGTGATATTTTCTTATAATTTTTAAATTTCACCTCATAAAATGATACCATAAGATATGGTTAAAACATCAGGGGATATATGAAATAAAAAATATAATAATCATCAAATTGTTGTTTATGGAAAAAAATTACATGTAAACCTTGTTGTTTTACCCTTTGTAGAGTTTGATGTCATTCGGGGTACGGGTTGTCTTTTTTTTTCATGGTAAGATTGATTGTAGAGATATGTTATTTTTTTCAAAAGGAGTTTCTATGATTATACATAAATGGATCCATTTAATTGATAACATATCAGGAAGCTATGAAAATGTTAAAATATGGAAATTAAGTTTACCTTGCTCTTTTTTTTGAAAAAATGGATCTATTTAGACTAATGATGTGCCACTAGTAAATAAATACCTATATTTTTTCCTGATGAGTTTCTAGGTTTTATAGTTAATCAGTATGTTGAAATTACTATTGAATTAGTTTTTAATAGTAAACTGATTTCAAAAACCACATTATCTAATTGGTGATGTTGAACTTATTGAATTAAAAAATAAGTTGTAGGAGCTTCTTGACAAAGGATTCATTCAACCCACTGCTTCACCAAGGGGTGGTCTTGTTTTTTCATTAAAAAATAATGATGGTCATTTGGTACATTACATTGATTATATATATTTTAATAAAGTTAATGTTATGTAATTTATCATTGGACATATATCTATTACTTATTTTATCATCTCTAGGGAACTATGTATTTCCCCTTGATTGAATTTTGGTCTTGGTTCCATCAGTTGAAGGTGATGGGGGAAAACATCTGAAAATAGGTTTTCATACTTGATGTGAGAATTATGAGGTTTTTTATTTCATTTTTTTATAAAAGACCCAGATGTATTCATGTATATTATGAATATAATATTCCATGAAAATTTTATATTTTTTTTCACTAAGGATATTATGGTATTATTAAAAAATATATTATCATAACGCAAACAAGTATTTGTATTATCTTGTAAAAACTCAAATAAAATAATTCAAATGGAAAATTTAGAAAAAGTGATTATTTATTACAATAGATTTCATTTCATGGGAACATTGTAAATACATATGTAATAAAAGATGATCCTCCAAAAAAAGTGGGTGAAGATTGTTCCAGACCTACAAATGGTATAGATATATGTAGTTTACATGTATCATTAGGTTATTACAGATAATTTATTATAACATTTGTACCATTATCTATCTGTTTAACTAAATTAACATGAAAATGGGTTAAATTTATTTGTAAAATGGGAATGTATTTTTATTCAATAAATGGATATGAGAATGGAGAATGCTCCATTTTTTGGAACCGCCTTTAGAAATGGATAATTTTTCATCAACATTGTTGTTTCATTAAATGTAATTTGTTTTGTTCTACTATAGAATGATTCATTAATTTCTTTTGCGTCACAAAAACTAAAACTTCATGAGCTAAATTAGCCCACACATGATTTGTAATTTTTAGATATGGTTTTCACTTTCAAAAATTGGAGGCATCAATTACATTTATCCAAATGTGAAATATATATTGAACATATATGTCTAAAGTATATATTAACAAAGAATGAATTATACATTAGGTAGAGAGGATTGATTGAACTGATAATGGATTATGATTGTACAATCAATTACCATCCTATAAAATGAAAAGTAAAGTTACAGATGCATTCAGTTGAAAGAATCATTATTCATTAATCCTGTTATGTTTGGAACTTGATCCCTTGACTAATGATTTGATCAATTTTTTAATGGAAGTTTCTCTTTTAGAAAACTCCTCTGTTACATTTTAGGTTTTAGTGAAATCATCAATATTAGATTGAATTAATCAAGAGAAAAATGAAGAAACTGAGTTACAAAAAAGGTTTAATTGATGAAAAAGGGTAAATTAGTATAATTTAATGTTGATAAATATTTTATGTTTATATTTGGGAAGAGATTATGTGTGTTTTGTGATTATAAATTAAAGAAATATTTGTTATGTAGAGTTCATAATTCCCTATTTTCAGTTCATTCTTGTGGCACAAAGATCGACAAAGACCATCAGTAGTATTACTAGTGAGATTGAATGAAAATAGATATTTAATATTTTAGCATGAAATTTTTGACATGTCATATAGTCAAAGTTGAGTGAAATTTACCAAAGGGTAAGATGTAGCCTTTTTCATTGCTATAGAGGAAATGGTAAAATATATCCATGGCCTTTGTGGTGGAACTACCGAACACTTATCATGGTGACAATGTGAATTGGGTTATTTTTTATTGTTTAAATAAATCAGAAAATTTTATTTCTATTCAAGATAATACGTATTTATATCATCTTTCTTGACTATAACTTAATTTTATTGTCAAGTGACATAGATTTACTCTATTAATTGTATCTGATTTTGATCCATGGTTCAGTTATAACATTTGGAAATTCTTTTAAATGTTGTTGGTCATATAATTAAATTGAATCGCTACATTTCATCCAAACTCGGATGCATATACCATTAGAACAATTTATAAATTGGATGATATGATATGAGAATGTTCAATAGACTATAAGGGAAGGTGAGATCCACATATTTCTTCTATTGATTTTTATTATGATATAATTTTTCAATCTAGTATACATATTGAACCTTTTGAGGGAATATATGAAAATTTGTGTCAAAATCTAGTATTTTTGGATGATTTTAGGGAAAGGAAGTTTTTGGTACTAGAATTAGTATATGATGTGTCCTAAAAAGTGGTGATGATCAAGAAACACACAAGGAATGTTCAGAGCATGAAAAAAAGTTATATAAATAATATTAAGAAATACTTTTCATTCAAGGTGGTTGATCATGTTTTTCTTAATGACGAACCATTGAAAAGTGTTGTGTGTTTTAGTATTAATGGAAATATAAGTCTATTTTTTATTAGAAATTATGAAATATTAGAGAATGTTGGACCATTATCCAACTGATTTTATTTTCCTTCATATTTATCTTAAGAACACAATTTTTTTCAGGTTACGATGTTGAGAAAGTATGTGCCAAATAATTCTCATGATACGAGCCCAAAGGTAGTTCAGTTTTTAGATAACCATTCATATGATGAAAAAAATTTCCAGATTCTCAATAGTAGAGGGTAGGTATTTCAGAATAATATCACTCAATGGGTTACGGTTTTGTGGAAAACCCACATAGATGCAGGTAAAATCTGGGAATTTGAAAATTCTATGAGGTAAGGGTACCTTAAATTGTGTAATAAGTAATAAAAATTATGAGGAAACAATTTTTAGGGTAGTCAAAATCTTATGACCCATTTACTAATATAATAATTACAATTCATTATTATTTAAATAGACAAATTCATTTAAAATTTATAATGATATATATATAATTAATATAAATTAAGAAATTTATAATGATTGAATAGCTAATTAACATTATTAATAGTTACATGGATATTAGGAATATTAATCGAGATAATGGAATTGTATCCTCATCTAATTGAGTTTAAATATAATTTTTCCAACATATTTGTGAAAACATGATATATTTATATCACTGAACAAGTCAGCAATTATTTTTAAAAATTATACATTATGTTTTGGAATTTTTTCTAGTCCTAAGAATTTAAATACAATTATATAATTAAAATAGTTATATAAAATAAAATATAATTATTATAAATATATTAAGAAATGTTTTTTTTCTTATGATAATTTTTTGAGACTTCAAATAATTTTTCAAAGTGCTGATTTTTTATAGTTTTAAAAATAATATTTTAAGAATAAATAGTTATTTTAATAAAAAATTAAATTTCTAACATTTAAGGAATTAATTTTAAAAAAATTAGTAAACTTTTTACATCGACAAGTTAAAAATGGTATAGTTGAAAATAATAATGAGAAAACACCCCTCTCATATAATATTAATACCTCTTCTCACCACATCTTCCCCTCACACATCTTAGCATTGTATCTTTTTTAATATCTAAATACCTTCCCAAGACACTTCCCCACATTCTAGAACTTTTGTTATCACCAAAAGTCCAAAACCATGTTCCTTAAAGAGGTTCTCAAGGAACATAATTGAAGAGGTAAAGATCATCTTTCATTCCCTTTTATTTTGTTTTCAATTATTTTTCTTTTATTTTACTCTCTTATCCTACCCTTATCTGAGAGGAATGAAAAATAAATAATCTTATATATAATAGAATTTTATCATGTTTATGGAAAATTTAATCATCATACTTCATCCCCTATACCTTTTATTCTAATAATAAAAACATTGTCCACGATGTGTCGATTTATCATCATCTATGACGATGTGTTATCAATTTCCATTGGTTCATAAAAATCTGGACATAAAACCATTAATATGGTTAAATAATATTTTATAATATATATTATATGTTATATTATGTTATGAAACTGGTGTTTGTACATTATATTAAACAATATAATAGAAGTGGTTTGTAATGATCAAACATCACCATATTAATCTAACGTTCATCCCTAAGGTTTTATATAATGATTCATACTCATACCATATAACCAAAATTTATATAAGACGATTAAATATTAATTATTTTTATTAATTGAATGTATTTTAAATTCTAGTGTTTTTCTACATTCGGACAAGAAAATCAATAATAAACCAACCATAGAAACCATAAAATAAATGAACCAAAGACAATAATAATAGAAAAACATTATTTCTAATTTGGTGTAATGATAATATAAGAATATAATATAATAAATTATAAATATGAATATGTTTATTTAAAATATTAATAAAACATTTTAAACCATTATACAAGATGTTTGAACTCATTTTATGAAAGACAAACCTGAACTAAAGGAATTCTTAACCCAACATCAATTTATTGGGTTATCCTTAGACATTAGTGATTATGTTATTCAAAGTAAATTTTTGAAATTATTGTTTATTATATTATATTGAATTATATGGATTTAATTTATATACAAATATTCCATTTTTTATTAATACTGACTTTAAATATATGATGCTTTATAATTTTTTTTAAAACACTATTTTATTTTCTTTTATTTGTTTAAAGGGGTGATTTATATGATGTATGTATTATTGTTATTGATTATTTTATGGTTCTATGGAATTATTTATAATGAAGGCTCGAACATATATATCCCACCAATTCATTTGGTATGGTTATACTGGATGTCAAATATATGCTTACTCCAAGTGTAACAGTGATGGTTACATAATAAGGTAGTTATGAATAATACATTATATGGTATTTGTGAGTATTACATTGTCAGGTATCCATGAGGGTCAAAAATCATATGGTTTCCACTATGGTTAAAATAATATTTATGTAATTCCCCAAGTTACCTTTATAGTATTATTTATTTTTTCTATGTTTTGTGGAAATAAAATATATTCACTATGTAAGTATAATATACATCGTGCATGATAAATATATTCTTTGAAAATGATTTCATATGTGTATAAGTGTTCATGGAATAATGATTTATTTCTTTATTTTTATGTCCCTCAACGAGTTTTTGTGTTCATACCTTGTTTTAAATTATTTTTTCATAGGGTTAAAGGATGGGTAAGAGAAAAGGGGAACCACATATGAATGTTTTTAATATCTTTCATGAAAGTATTTCATTGTTAAAATTTATTAGAAACATTTAAATTATGTATGAAATGGATCATATTTTAGTAGTAACCACTTGGTATTAATGTGGGTTGATATGAATGATTTATGTCCGAACATTATAAATATCTACACTAAAAAGATATTTGGGAATGTAATAAGTATTTTCTAATGGGATTTTGTAGATTATATATTTTTTAGACTAGGTGTTTATAATATATGTATTATACTATAAAAATTATTTCATAGTAGAAATAACTAAAAAAATAAAAATATCTATAAAATAAGTAGTGTTTTTCCAATGATATATTATATAATAGAAATTGGTTTAGCTTTAGGGATTAGTGTATTATAGATATTTTTGGTAAGTTTAAATTGGTTATACCCAACAATCCATTCTATATAAAGAGACATAATGATCCAAAATATGGTGAAATAATAAATGACCTCTTAATGTGACATAAAGCACATCAATTTAATTAGAATGTGACTCCCTTAGTAGTTGAGCTATGTATCATGTATCTTAATAATATTTTTAATTTATTTAGATGTAGTGGAGGAGTTAATGTTATCATCCTATATTATGATCAATATGGAGATATTAATCAATTGAATTAACTGATTAAAAAACCAAAGTGGATGTTGAGAATGATATAATGTAATAAAATATTTTACTATGTTTTTCACCATAAATTGCATTCCTCATATGAAAGGATATATTTTGAAATTGAATTTCGTCATTATTTTTCATGTTGATAAGGGATATGTTACAAAAATCAAAACATAACAAAATTGGATAATCAAATTATGCTATAAAATATGTATATTATATTTTAAGCATAATTTATCCTTTTAATGATTAGATTAAAACTATCCATTTATCTATATTAAACAACTAATCTTTTTAATTATACGATGATATATCATCATTTTTCATCAATGTCGAGAATGAATTATCTATTATTTGTGTTTTTATAAACTCTATAATAGAATAAAGATGTTAAAGACTATTTACAGATATATATATATACATTATTAATGATGAACATGTATAATTTAAATCGTTTAATAGTTTTTTAAGGATCCATGGCTGTAAAATTAATGGAGGGGAAGGGGTTTTACTTTTTAGGTGGAGAGAAATATAAATATTATTCTAAATTCTTAGAAGAGGATGAATATTTTATAATTCCTAAATTATAATGAAATGAGAAACTATTAAATTAAATTCCCCAATAATGGATTTATATTCCATAACATTTAAACATTGGGATATCCTATCTTATTTTATATAATGAATGTTGTTTCCATGATGTTATTCATTTATTATAGGGATATTAATGAAATTAATCTAACTAATAAGTTTAATTTCACATGCATTGGTGAAATGTTTTATCAGCATCGATTGAATAAATATTTTTCATAGATTAATCTTCCCTGTTGTTTTATCCAACTAAGTGTGATGATATATGATATACAAAAGATGAAATTTTATATTATGATTAGACAGTACAAGTTTAATGTTATACCATTTTGATGGAAAAGATTATATTTTTATAGATTTGATGTAAATAGTAATCAATGGTTATTATAATACCTTCAAAATTTTATTCCTTGATAATATCATGATATAAATTTAATATTATGATCTTTATTTTAATTATTTTTGACTAATTATTGTGAAATAAGAGAAATTTATTTTATCATAAATCATGTTTTTTTATATTTCTATCATGTATATTTATATTATTGCGTTAATGTTCAATAGTGGATGAATATATAGTAATCCATT
This sequence comes from Viscum album, assembly GCA_963277665.1. NCBI lineage: Eukaryota > Viridiplantae > Streptophyta > Magnoliopsida > Santalales > Viscaceae > Viscum > Viscum album. The sequence goes on along the minus strand of OY728151.1, from coordinate 83,526,001 downwards.
TAAGAATATGGTATTCAATTAATGTCTATTATTTGAGAATATAATTGATATATGATGTTTCCATTGTAATGTTTGTTAAATTTTGTGTCATTCAAATAATACAACCTAATTTCACATCATGTTTCCCATGTTCACACATAAAGGAGTAGATTTCAAATAGTTAACATAATTTTAAGAATTTTTTAATTATTTAATGAATGTATTATTTAATTCTCATGTATTAAACATGGCAATTGGAAGGATAAGGTTTATAATAAATATAAATACCTAGATTATGGGATGGTTAATTTTTATAAATATAATATTTGAGTTGTTGATTAAGAATTATGTTAGTTTAATATCGTAGAAAAGAACTATCAAACTCATGATCTTAATATGGCAATTGTAATATAATCCTTTATGATATATAAGCGCTCTCACAATTGAGAAATATGTTATATATATATGGAACAAAAATTATTGAGGAATATATTCACTTATAATGACTAAAAAATATATAATTAACATTGTTATAACTTAAAAATATTTATGATTCATTGATATAATATCGTATTGTTATGAAAATTATAATTGTTACTACACTAATTACAAGGGACTAAAAAGTTCTATCTAAAATAAGATTTAACAATGATTATATATTATAGGATTTAATAATGGTTGATTTAATAATTTATTGGAAAGGGGGAAAATTATTTCATTCCAATGAAATTCCAAAACCATCATTAATTGATAGGATTTTGAAGACCCAATATGATGAGAATTATTTTTATGTGAAGTATAATGTTTTGAATGTGAGTATTTTTTGGATAATTATCTATAATGAAATAGTGTTGATTACTATAACTTATTATCTGTTCCTAATATATCTGATCTAAAATTAGAGATGATATACAGTTAACACAAAAATAATTTCTCTATACACCTAGGTTACTAAAATCCGATTTGGGAGTTTTGGTGTCCATTATTGTGGGAAGATATTATGATGTAAATTGTAAAATATGTGTTCATATGATTGTTAATGTAGAAAGTAAAGTCTAAATTAAACCATTCTACTTGTGTCAAGAAACCATTCATATAGTATTATGAAAATGTTAAAATTATACAACATAAATTATCTATGGGAATCCAAATATCCCTAAATAAATTATAAAATCTTTTTTATTGAAGAAATCTATATAATGTCTATACATTTAATAGTAGTGAGGGATTAAAGAAAAATGTTGTGTCATTCTTCTAAATAATTTAATGGTGTTGTGTTATTTTATAGTGTGTATCTATCTATTGTATCTTATCATAACCATTGATTCACGTTTAAAATTACGTGAGTTATTCATATACCTTTCATTAGTGAGATACATTTGAATATGTAGAATTATCCTCAAATAAATGGTATGTATGAATGTACTATTCATATACTAGAAGACATGTATAGATCCATACCATATAAATTCATTGTATGTTTGATCAATAACTACATATAGTATAATTTTCATACCATATGTCCATTTACTCATCAATAAAAAAGGAACCATATTAAAAAATATACAAGAATAAAATTCAAACTCAAACATGTTAGGATAAAATCTGATAAAGGAATATAGTTGTCCTATATATTTTCTATGAGACAAAAATTAGATAATATGTTATTAAATATCATATCATGGAATCTTAAATATTAAAAATGGTTAGTGATGATTACCAAAGAAAGAATAAGGAATTTAATGTATGATATCATAGCTTCATAATGGTGTCCCCATGGGTGTGATTTATATTATTTATGAAAAAGGGAAATTTATGCTCTAGGTTAATTGGTCCTTATACATGTTTAGTGATAATTTTATTTCTATCTTATTAATTAGTTGTATGACCCAAACTCACTAACGTGAATGATTTTTACATGTTTCCTTATAGAGGATAAAAATAATGGAATCAAGTAATGTAATCATATTTGACGTAATAGAGTTGGAAGTAAATATATTTTATAATGAAGATCATTCTTAAATTCCTAGTACTCAAGAGAATGTGTTGTAGTATCAGACTACATGGTCGGAAACTGTCCATTGGTGTAATCAAAAACAATAATGACCAATCCCAGAAGTTGATTCAAATAAGTTGCATCCATTAGAAGATCTTAATGGATTACAAGAATTTGAGTGTATGGAAACTACCATCAGTATCATTCACCATGTTTCTAATTTTGGGGAAATTATAGTCGATCAACTAGGTGAGGTGGGGAGCTAGGCACAATAATTAAGCAGATTATGGTGAAGGGTTAGTTTCAATGTGTTAGGTCATTCACACTATGGGGGATGTATTAGACACAGTTACACTAGTCTAACATTACATGTAAGGGATCCCACATAACCCAGTCAAAAAAGGTTTTCTCTATAAATAAATAAAATTATAACGCCTTTCATACCATTTGGAGATAACATTGTTTGTATTTATATGTATTATTTTATTTAAGTATGAGTTTTTCTATTTTTCTAAAATTGTTTTTTAAATGATAAAAATTCCACTTATTTTGGGAAAACTATATTCTACTGTTATTAAATTATTTAATTTAAAATCATCATTAAATTATATTATTTTAATTCAATTCATTATAAGATAAAGTTTATTAAAAATAGTCTAATTAATTTTAATTTAAACAACTTTCTATATATTTCGATGTAAATTTAATTATATTATTTAAAATACATATTTTATAATTAATATTTGTCATTGCTTTTGGGCTCAAATAATAAAATTATATTATAAAACATTTTTTATGTTGAATAATTTAAAATTGTTTATATTTTTGTAATCGTACTATAAAAATTTCGTAATCAGGATTGATTTTATTTTTCAAATTTTGAATATATACCCTATTATATCTTTTTAACTACAAAAAAGGGGTGAAACATGTTAATTAATATTAAAATTTGGTAATCAGATTATAAATTAATGAATAATTCTTATAGGAAAATGGGTTTTTAGCGTATTTAAAGTTATGTTAGAAATTTATTTTTTTTAGTTCTACATGATGATTAGTCATCAAATAATAATATATAAATGTTATTAATAATTATATGTGTTCAACTACTCTCACAAAAAAATAGGAACCTCATCACTTCATCTCTGAACTACACATGGGAATGATTTTTGAACAAAATTCTTCTAAAATCCTTCCATAACTATCTTTTCCCATCCAAGAGGTTATAGTCTCCAGAAATGTCTGAACATATGTGGCTGATGGTGTTACTAAAAAGAGGTTTAACAAGAAAATGTTAAATGTTCATAAAAAAAATTTATATCCCTTAGTAAGAATTATCTAAATATTATACAACAATATTAACATAATTATATCATTATTATCACAATAATGTGATGTTTTCAATTTTATGATACAACCATTTTCAAACTCCTTTTAGTTTTCTATAAAATGAAAACCCTTCTCAAGTGTGTGTCTATACTATTGTCATCATGTGGTGATGTAATTTTCTTTACTCACCTCCTAAAATTAGTTGTTATAATTATAAAAACAATTACCACATTTTATGTTTATGAGGTAATTATAACATCACAGAAAAAAAATTTCATTAACCATCTGACACATCCATTTATTGGTAGACAATAGCATATCTCATCCATAAGTGTGACAACCACTTCCACCATGTGACATGGGGTTTTCTATTTTAATCAAAAATATAGGGTTGTAAGGATATATTAAATTGATATATATATATTATTTAAATAATAATAATAATTATATAATAATAATTATTTGTCTTCATTTTTTAAATACAGTATAAAATTTATAATTTTTGTTATTCATACTAACAGAAAACCATCTAAATTAAATGATGTATTTAGATTTTAGTTTTAGTTTTCAATGGATTCTTATAAAATGGAAGTTTATGTATAATAATTATATTAATAAATATATAATAATATTATATATGAACAATCCATGACCAAGGTATAAGTTTTGAAATCTTCAAAATAAAACATATATAGAAAATATAATAGTTAACACTCAAAAATTGAATATGACATCACATTATTAAAAAATGGGTATGATATAGTTATTATTGATTAGTATCTAGTTTGGTAAATTATAATATAGATATTGAATACAAATAAAAAAATTATTATTTTTTGGGATATTAAACATTGTTACCAAGAGAATGCCTAATGTAAGAATATATATTACAATCTTCTTATAATTTTGGTTTTAAAAAATATCTTCTTTCCATATGGATAATTATAAAAATTTATCTTATAAATAATATACACTTTTATAATCCCATTATCTTTATGGGTTTTCATGTATTGTCACCATTTTAAATTTTTTTTATTACAAAAAACCGTAGTATGAATGTTTATATGAATATAAAACCTTATATATCCTATTTATCAAGAATCATTTTCTTCCATATCAATATTAAAATTTTTTGTTAAATAATATTCTTTTTGATATATCAATGACATCATAAGTTATATTATCCTTAAAATCTATATACAATTCAGTTTTTTAAAATGAACTATTTTTAATGTTTAATAAAGTTGATTTTTTACTTTTTATGATGTTGTGAAAATAATGGATTTTAACCTTTATAACTTTGACAAGATTTCCTTTCTCCATAGCTGATATTTTTTATCATGGTCACTCAACATGATTAATTTAGTTTTAATAGTAAATATAACATTTATTATTATAATAATTATAATAATTAAAATATTTTAATGTGATATGCTATATTTTTTAAAGCCTTTATTATTGTTATTTATAATATGTCAATGCCCTTTAAAAATCTACTAGCATCACTCGGAACATTACCTAATGATACAATCATCATTTTTTCTCTGGATAGTTTATTTCCATGTAGTTATCTATATTATCAAGGAAAAATAAGGATATTCCATATTATATTATTTCCAATATGATTGTTTTTGTAGATTATGTGATGTATTATTATTGAAAATTTAAAAATGATGAATAATTTGGAAAAAATGAGTGAATATATGGTTTCAAAAATTAGATAACCCTTAAGATGCATTACAAGGATTCATATGTTAATCTTTCTTTGGTATGTGACAAATGTATTTGATTTTTATGTATAATCATTCTATATAAGGCCTCGACTATATGATTATAATGAATCACCTTATGAATATTAGAATTATGAAACTCGTTATAATTTTCAATGTGATTATTTTGTTACTATAAAATCAACAAATATGTTTCATTTTTAAGATTTTGTTTATATGTAATATTTTTCTAAAAATATTTTCGAATTATATTATTAATGATTTATTTATCATATTATAAAAACCATTTTATTCATTACAGATATATAGAATCTATTATTACCCAATATTTTTTATTTGGTAACACCTTATATTTTTTGGAGGAATAATATTTTAATAAAAAATTGTAATTATAAGATATATTTTCTATATTTGATTAAATATTTTGAAATTAATTAAAAAATACATTTTATAAGTTATTAATTAGAAATAAAAATGCATTATAAATTCAGGTGGGAGATATTTTGAAAAAATATTATGATATAAATCATTCTAAAATTTATATTTTTACTCATTATCAATAAAATAAATCCATTGTAATTTTCACAAAAAAAATTGCGGAATAAAGATAGAAAATATTAAAATATTCATGAATAGTGAGTATTGTAGATCTTCATCATTTGTTATGATATATATAACACAATTATATTATAATAATTTCATTGAAATAAATTTTATGAATTTTATTTCCTTCATTACACACATCATCGATTTTAAAAAAAACATGATATAATAATCCCTTGAAGCCCAACTATTAAATTAGTAGGTAAGAATTGCAATATAAAATTTATGAAAAATAATTATAATTATTTTTAATATATAAAATATAATTATTTAGTTGTGGTAATTAATTGATTAGTTTTTTTTTGCATCATTTTATGAATAAAAAATATTTTCTACATTAATAGTTTTACTATAATTCATGAAAAAATATTATGATTAATTTTTTTAAGTTTTTTTAATTTTATTTAATTTACTTTTCTATATATTCAAATAAATATTATCATTGATTTGTTTTTTTGGTATTCCTCTAAAAAATTACTTTACAACCAATAGTGAAAAAATTATTTTTTGGTAAAATGTTAAATTCAATTCAATAAACATTTTATTTATAATGGAATATTCTGATATAAATTTAAAAAAATATATCTTTTTACCAAATATTATATAGATATTTACATAATAATCATGATTATACTTGATTTTATTATAAGTTCATTTTTGGCTAAAAATTACATTTTCCTAAAAACTAATTTTAAAAACAAACTAAGGATTATTAATTATAAATTTAATTAATCTTCATTTATCAGTATTTTTTATGAAATTTAAAGATTATATTTTCAATAAAATATTTTATCATTCATAATAGGGTTTTTGCAATGCAGAAAGTGAATGAAAATTCAGTCTTATACTACATGTTCAAATTTCAAAAAATAGTCTTTCAATGGTTCTTTCATGATTATTAGAAATTAAATTTCATAAAATTACTATAATTAATATAATATAATTTTTTAAATATTTTATGTCATAATTATTAATATAATTTAATATTTTTCTCTTAATTTACTTTCATAATTAATAATAAAGACATTAGAATTATTTTATGGTTATATTATGTTTACCTGGGGGTTTATCCATGAAATGTTGATATAAATATAAAAAAATATATACTAAAAAATATATGTTGAATATATTTATAATATAAATTTTCCCTCTTTATAATATTTTTTCTCTTTCTATATCATTTCAAAATAATTTTTCCTTATATTATTGAAATCTTTTTAATATATTTTTCAATGTTAATCCTCATTATTAAAAAATGAAAAATATTTTTCACCAGTATTCACAAAATTTTATCGTTATATATCATCAATTATTTACTCAAAAACAATGCATTAATCTTCATAAATCCTACATGTTTCACTTAACTTCTCTTATAGCATACCTCTAATGTAACATGGCGTAATAAGAAGATGTTCTCTGAAAAAGTTGTATAAATAATAACTAGAACAATTAAATTATATTTATTTTCCAACCATAACTAAAAATTTTTTATAAATAAAAACATTATTTATAAATAATAATGAATATAAATATAAGTTTCAATGAAAATGAATTGATGTTTTCTCATTCCTTTAAAATCAAATGAGTAGAAAATGGATCCCCCATGCATATGTGTTGACTATCTCTTCTATGTTGTGATAATATTAATTTTTAACCACCATATTTTATGTGTGGTAATTATTGTGGACATAATTTTTATATATGAAATTTATGAATTAATAAAATTTATAAGAAAATTATTTATTTTTTTATTAATTTTTTCCATGAATAAATATTTATAAAACATCCCTCATTAGTGCATTCTCACTTTTTTATACACGAGGTGATGTTAATAATTTTTTATCATAGGTATTTATTAATTTTAATATACTTTTTTTAATTAATAAATATTATCATTATTAAATTATTGGGATTATATAACCACTATCAATGTTCATGGAACATAATTTCCGAGCATAATCAAACACGGATAACAAAATAGTTAACTGTTAAAACGAATTATTTTAATTAAGAATAATTTATAAATGGTTATTGAAATTATATAAGTCAATAAAATGTCTTAATATTTACATTAAGTTGGTTCTCGTTTATAATTATAATATATTAATATTTATTATAGATTATGTTATAGAGAATATGAATAAATGCAAACATATGTTAAGGATTATTCCATTAAATATTGTTTAATTGAGACATGATTGATACTATAAATATATTTATATTTTTTAGGAGAATCAACTACTCATTTGTTATGTTGTATCATAAATATAATTATGTTCATAGAATTTAATGGTTCATTTTATTTTCCCTATTAATGTGAATTACAAATCAAAAGATATGAAATTAGTAAAGGGTTTTATTTTATAATCTCATTTTTATCACAACATTACTTGACTTACTTTTATGATGACGAAAAATATATACTTTTTATCATAAAATAATATCTGATTTCATATAATATGTATATTTTTTGATAAAATTTGTTTTCCTTTTATTTTAATCCATTTATATGATAAATATACTCAAATAATGTTTTTAGGAAAACTGGATTTATTTCACTCTTCTGTCAAGAATAATTTTCATTAAAATATATTTTATATATTATATTAATTTTAAAATATTCTTAAATTTATCAAATTATTTTAAAATTTTATTTTCAAAATATTAATTACTATCAATAAGATATATTTGGAATGAATCATCTTGTAGTTTTCTATAGAATATTTTTTTAATTTTATGGAAAATAGAAAAAATAACTTATCTTTCAACGTACACCCCATAAATTAATTTTTAATATATATTGAATTATACATGATTTGAATAATTTATTACATGTTTCAATTGTTAATTTAAACTAAACATTTTCCTTAATTTTTTTAATTTTTTTATACTTTTAAATTGTAATTTCGAAATTAATTTTTTCCCAAAAATAAATATTATATGGGTCAATAAACGTCATTTTCACCTATAAGAACCTACTTTGATAATTATTTTTCATTACTAGTGATATTATTCAATATTACAATATGTATTCTAACATTTTACTGTTTATAATTATGAAGATGGAATATTTATTAAAAGTATTATTAATTTCTTAGGTTATGTTATGATTAAATTATATATTTTTTGAAATGTTGTGAAATAAATATTAATTGAATATGATTGTATGACTCAGGGATATTTTATATTCCCCTAATTCATTGGGTAAAGTTGATTTTATTTATATCAATGTTTAAATGAGAGGTTTTCCCAATCCAATGAAGGGTATATAACAAGTTATCCAATGACAAAAATATTTGATACAAACAGTTATCCCAATCCTAATTAAGTTTGTATGGTGGATAACCAACTAACAATATAGGTACATGGTTGTTTCACCCATTACCAACATGTGGTGAATATTTTGTTTGGTATGATTGAAATAATATTTCATGATTATGATTATTCCACAGTTTATCCCATTATCTTATTATATATTTTTATTCCAAAAATATATTCTCATGGTTCATGATATTTGTTTATCGTATGAATAACTTTTAAAAAATTGATAATGATTTATTCTGTGATTCATGATTTTAATATTTGAACTGATGAGTCTGAATTACAATTTTTACATTAATTTTCTCATAAAAATATATTTTTATTATGCAAAAAATTTATAATTATGTGATATCGGAAATGATTCCTTAACATATTATCTGATCTCACTCTATCATATGTTTATTTTTCTTATGTTATGAATAATGGTTTTGTGTAGGTTATAACTAAAAAGAGTATTCTGAGGGAATGAATTTGGTGAAATATTGGAGATCGTTTGGGAAATAAGCTGATTGTGTATCTAACCAATAAATAAAATAATAATATATAGTCCATGGGTCATTACCCTTATGAATTTTATTAAATATTTTTCAAAAAGTAATGTAATATTCCATAAAGACCCGGAATTTCTATGTGATTTTTTTTAATTAAATGGGAATTTTATGAGAATTTGAAAATTGACTACGCGTTATTCTGAGGCCCAAAGTGCCCGGAATCAATTTCTGAACTTTTTATCAGGTACATTTAGTAAAAGTGCAAGCGTGTTTTGTATCTTTTAAACTGGTGCTCAGAATTGAAATTTGATGACACCGTTGAACTCGCAGCACTGGTATTCGCTTAAGGAGAGTTTCACCTTGACAACAGTTGGTCGAGGGTGAAAGTTAGTTTTTGTGTTTTTCTTGAAATAATAAATTAAAATAAAAATGTTTAACATTTTTATTTGTTGAAACCTCCCATTTGGATGTTATAATGTTTGGAACCACCTAAAATAAAACCTCCCACATGGGTTATGGTGGTGGGGCCACACGAGCCTACCCCCCCCCCCAATTTGAATTCCTAAAGGTGTGGACCACCTAAACCCTTTAATGGGAGAAACCATTAAACTCCCTCTTAAATGTGGGGTAGCCTCTTGAACATCCCCCAGTTTAATTGTTCCACAACCTTTGATTAATTTTACCAACTCATCAATTAATTAATTAATCCAATTTGAAATTATGCCAAAAAACTAAATAGATAACATATTTTATTATATTGGATAATTAATTTTTGTTGTGGATTGGGTGAAAGTATTTGGAAATGGATAAGGGGAGAGATTTTGGAAGGATTACATTTCTCCAATGAAGAAATTCATCCACGAAGAACACTTCTCCAAATGAAGAATGTCAACGTTCTCCAACATCATCGAATCATTCCTCGTGACATCCTCCAATGGTTGACATCATCCACAATAAAGAACCACCTCCATCGAAGAGCATTTATCCGTAAAATGAGATATGGATCAGAGGCTTGTGGCGGGCGCGAAGAATGACGATATCTTCAACATCTCTCTCAATACAAAACAACAAACCTTTGAGGTAGGGTATTATTATGTGTGATTATATATTCCCATGTTCATCCCTTCTAAACAAAGAAAGTGGATCACCTCACTACCAAGTTGATCCATGAATGATTTCTTTTTTGCGACTTTGGGAATAATTATTTTATGTGGTTGTAGGAATTGTTGTTTTAATTTCCTCCTTACCAGTTTTTAGAAATTATTCGTGATTCATGAAATAATTGTGAACCGCTTGCTACCACTCTAACACCAAGGGTGCGATCCAAACAAACATGGCCCGACCTCTCCGCAAACTTTTGTGTTTTTTATGAAATCATTGGGATAGAGAAATATGACAACCAGTTTTCGGCCGCACGACGAGGGTGGTGGCATGCATCCACACCAATCGGTGAACAAGGAGATACGACTTGTGTCGTGGTGACGAATAGAGGATGGTCAGCCGAGCCGACCACTAGAGAAGGTGTGGCGCGTGACCGCGTTGCACAGAGAAGAGGGTTGTCCATTCAGACAGCCGTGATGACACCCCACTGCACTGAGGCCCTCACGCCAAAAGGGGGACTTACCACGGGATAACTGCATTAAATACCCCAAGAAAACCCTTCGATTTGCCTCCAAAACAAGATATGGAGCTCTCCCAACCTCTAAAAACTGTTACTCCCACATGATCTATGAGTGGGAGGAAGAATGAGGGAAAATGGGAAATCCCAAGTGGCTAGGGAGTTCAAAACCTAGACATTAAGTTGTCGCACGGTTACCCCACATGGTTTATAAAACCATGTGCCAACCATGCAGTTTCCACTATCTCACCTAGGGGCATCCCATGACTTGCCTGCACAGTCTAACAGACTATGTGCCGCCCGCAGGGAGACAACTTTTAAAGCTAATAAAATACAGACCGAGCGTCCGATTGATGCACATTATGTTGCATTGATACCCTTATGACGTGACAGACCATTGGGATACTTATTCATGGGAGTTCGTGGCAGTTGGAGTATCAACCATTGCCATGAAGAGAGGACCCTCCCTGAGACAAGTGATCATAGTGATGGAACCCTGTAGTTGGCTATGACAATGTACTAGGATTTTTTGTGGGTCTGACGATGTACTGGAGATGTACTAGGATTGTGTGTGGGTCTTACGACGTACTGGAGATGTACTAGGATCTTGTGTGGGTCTAACAACGTACTAGATATGTACTAGAATCTTGTGTGGGCCTGACGACATACTGGCGATGTACTAGGATCATGTGAGGTTCTGAAGATGTACTAGAGATGTACTAGGATCTTGTTTGGGTCTGACGATGTAATGAAGATGTATTAGGATCCTGTGTGGGTTTGACGACATACTGACTATGTACTAGGATCCTATTTGGGTCTTAATATGTACTACAATCCTTCTAGGGTCTTCCATTTAATAGAGTAAAATGAATTAGTAGTTACATCTAATCATCTCTACTACTGTTCTTATGTTAAACCAGGTGTGAGCTGAGTTCATACATGTGTGGTACTTTCCTTCATGGTAATACATTGGTGGTATTTTTCTATGTGACATACCTATGTGGTACATTCCTTTGTGGTATTCCATCTTTTGTGGGACAGTTGAGGTTTGGGATTTTGGGTTGGACCCTGTGATTCCTCTTGATTGAGATAGGTATACTCGATAACATAGGTATATGTATGGGAATATACCTAAGCAGGTTTTTCAGTTGTCTTCATGCTTTGTGGGTTATCCTTTGTGTATTTTGTGAGACATTGTAGTTCTTGGGGTCCCTACTGAATATCATTATACTCACCCTGTATGGGCTATGCCTAGACATTGTTTTGTGTGGTGCAGACGACGAACAACGATGATCAAGGCTGAGGGTACCAGGACTAGACGGGGCCTGGAGGTGGACCATACGACATGTCGGTACACATAAGACATGGGAAGACGTAGATTTCTGAAGATGTGATCTGTACCTACCCTTTAGGTAGGAACCTCGAAGGACAACCTAGTATCCGATTTCCTTTTTCTTCAGTTTTATTGTTTTCCAGTTGTACTTGTACCTTTAATGTTGGGCTTTTATTCCGACCCGTTTTTACATTCATCACTATTTTTTCTATACAGTTGACTTGTGTTCGTATCTTGTTGTGTTCTTCGTTTTGTGTGTTTATAATTTATAAAGGCTATGCCTTCCCAGTTTTATGGAATATGCTTTTCGGTGTTGGTCTCCAACCCCTAGCCTATAGATGGCGGGCTTGGGGTAGTCTCGACATGGGCCTCGGGGGGTGGGTCATGACAAATTGTTATTAGAGGATTCCATTATACCTTATAACATAATACTCTGATCATTATGTTAATGGAAATATTGTTAAGTGTATTGAGTGTGGTTATCTTTTTAGGGGACCCAGTGTTGGTTCGGTGGCCAACATATCCATACACCAGGACACTGACTTTTGATTTCCGACTCAGTGCAGGAAAACACTGATTGTGTGTGTGTTTTTTCTCGAGTTTTCATTGTGTTCACTTTGAGTCAGTTGACCAGTTATAACTTATTGACAGTGGCGCAGTTGTTTCCTTTCATGATGCCTCCACGTAGATAGCTAACTAATGTTCTAGATATATTACACACTGATAGCCCACCGAGTGACGAGGCTCCGTTGCAGGACCCTCTTATTGTGTTGGCACCTTCAGTTTCTGTACCAGCAGTAACACCACCCATTCGTTAGCCGTTACCACTAGCCACACTGGAAGATGGTACATGTTTACTGAGCACTTATTACATGGTCCACCAAGATTGGCCTCCAATTTGTCGAGGTATATAAGATTCCCAGACAGCTAAGGGCTTGCTAGAGGTTATGGCCAGTGTTTTTCTCCTAGTTGAGACACCAGTAGAGAAGATGGTGATTTTAGATTCTAGTGTTTTCCAGTGAGTGACCATGAGGATGGTCCGTATAGTGACGAGGCTTCGGTACGTGGACTATTGCCCAAGGTAGTACCTTATAGTAGTGATTCTGCTATATCACTTCCCATTGGGCAGTAGTTAGAACCGGCGGTACAGGTATAGAACACTTTTAGGCTTAATGCCTTACACGAGTTTCAGCGTCAGATACCCCTCATGTTTCTGGGAGAGCCTAACTCACAGGAAGTTGAGGACTAGCTTGAGGAAATTGTTGAGTGTTTTCTAGAGACTCTGTAGTTTCAGCAAGATGACATGTCGGTAGCTGAGTATTCGTTGAGGTGTACCGACCATTCCGGTTACTCAATTAATATGAAATAATCAGTGATTTAGATCTCAGAAATATGAGCAAGGTGTGTTTAAGGACATCCAAGCCATCACTATTCCTCTATGCATTCCTACTTATGTTATGGTGCTAGAGAGAACCTTTGTGGTTGAATGTTCTTTGGCTGAACAGAGTGAATGTTTGAAGTGGAAAAGTAGGAAACTGGCGCTAGTCTCAGAGACTTGGGCATGTAAGATTTTTTTGGAAGAGGATGTTAAAGGGATAGATGAATATGCAGAGTAGCAGACGGGGAAGCAAAGCTAGGAGAGTAGAAAGAGGTGGTGTACATTTCGACATGTCACAACCGCCCCCATTTTTGTGGACCCCACAAGGCTCAGGGAGCTGGAGGATAGGGGAAGGAAGTAGCTGCATACGGTCGAGGAGTGTGACCCAAGGCCTCTAGGAATGATTCTATTTATGGTGTGTATCTACTACTATCTGTAATATATATAGACATAAGCACCAATCATTCCTTCATTTTAAGAATCTTGTTCAATACCTAGAGTTTCTAGTCAAGTTGTTGACTTGAACCTCGTGTTTAGAGATACCTTTGCATGGAGACTCGATAATCACGCATACCCTGATGGTGTGATATAACCCTTGAGTCAAGAGTTTTAGTTGGAACCACTTGGTGGCAGTGTCGAGGCCTTATGAATTTAGTTTGGGTATGGACTGGACATCCAAAATTCATTCTCAGATTGATTGTATTAGGAAAAAAGGATGTGGTTTAAATAAAACATTATAATGGGGTTTTTGCTTGGTCGGAGAAAAAGGAATCCCATGCAGAACAAGATAAACTCATCCATAGGACGGTGAATCCAATCACTCTTGAGTTGGCCGGACTTACCCTCATGGTAGGATGAGTTTTGAGTTTTCTGTTCTAAACAAGATTGACAGTTCATGGGGAAATATTTTCAAATGATGTTTCCTTGAATACCTCCCCAAAAAGAGTGGGATGTCTACTTTTTCTAGGTACTACCGGAGATTTGTACCCACATTCTACAGGGTAGTGACACCTTTTTCAGTTATGAAGAAAAAGGGGGAGTCTTTCCTGTGGATAGAGAAGTGTCAACAATGCTTTTAGGAGCATAGACAGAGACTGACATGTTTTTCTATGCTACCCATGATCTAAAGTTACCAGTAGTAGTCTTTGTGCTAAATATGTGGCGACACTATTGGATGGGAAGACATTTTATAGTATGCTCTGATCACAAGAGTCTCAGATATATCTTCTCTCGGGTGGATCATAATTGTAGACAACTACGTCAGCCTGAGTTCCTCCAGGACTATGACTACGAGAGAGTCTATACTCTTGGGAAAGGAAAAGTAATAGCAAATTCACTCAACAGGAGGTATGCTCAGAAGTTGCTGAGTGATGCAGCATAGCATCTATCTGTATTGCAGATATCATTCATGGATAGAGATGGGGTAGCATACCTCCAGTCCATGACAGTCACACCCCCACTCCTTCAGCATGACTGGGAGGCGCAACTTGGGCACACTGACTGCAAGGCTCAATGTGCTCAGATATCCTCTGGGCAGCCACTTGATGGAGTTTATGAAGGTGGGGAGAACATCATACTCTTCAGAGGATGTACCATGGTACTAATAGCACTACAAGAGGATGTGTTGATGTATTTATATACATATCCTCTGGAAGAACGTCCTGGTGTAGTGAAGATGTACCAGAACCTTCAGCGTCAGTACTGGTGGCTCGGGATAAAGAATGCAGTGGAAGATTTTGTATCACGATGCCTCACCTATTAGCAAGTGAAAACTTCTTATATCCAATAGAGGTCTTTTGCGAAAAGGAGGAGGGAGACCATGTCCTCCTATAGGTCTTTCCTAAACATGGTTTGTAGAGTTTTGGCTGAGGTAACAAGTTATCTCTGAGGTTCATCGGACCATTCTAGATTCTATGCAGAGTGGGAAAGGTGGAATACCATATATCTCATTCCCCACAGATGTTTTCTTGATCAATCGCGCATTATCAACCATGGCGAGATGGACTTAGACGATTGGGTGATGTTTACATATGTTCAAGTAGAGATTGAGGATCGATAGGAGAGGGTCCTTCGTGGGCGGTTGATACCTCTGGTGTGCATTTTCTGGAAGCATGGGAACCTCCAAAAGAGCACATGGGAGTGGGAGGCTGATGAAAATTATCATTACCCCCACTTTTTATTCCTAGTTTTGCAATTTGGATTTCGGGGACGTAAATCCCTGAGGTGGGGAGAATTTAAAGAACTGGAATTTCAATGTAATTTTTTTAATTAAATGGGTATTTTACAAGTCCTAAAAAATTTGTGTCGTGTGATTCTGAGGCCCAGAGTGCCTGAAATGAACTTATGAGCTTTTTTTAGGTACGTTATGTAAATGTGCGAGTGGGTTTTTGTAAATTTTCAACCGGTAATGGGGATTGAAATCCGACGACAAAGTTGAACTCGCAGTACCGGTATTCTCTTAAGGATACATTCATCTCGAAGACAATTATTCGAAGTTGAATGTTAGTTTTTTTGTTTTTCGTGAAATAAGAAACATAAAATAAAAGTGTTTAATATTTTTATTTGTTGAAACCTCCCATTTAGATGTTATAAAGGTTGGGAGCACCTGAACTAAAACCTTCCACATGGGTTATAGTGGTGGGGAGCACACGATCCTAAAACCACCAATTTGATTTCATAATGGTAGGGACCACCTGAACCCTCGTAATGGGAGAAACCCCTAAACTCCCTAGTAAATGTGGAGAAGCCTCTTGAACATCCTTGACATTAATTGTGCCGCCTGATTTGATTAATTATACAAACTCATAAAATAATTAATTAATCCAATTTTAAATTATGCCAACAAACTAAATTGATAACATATTCTATAATGATGGATAATTCATTTTTGGTGGGGATTGGGGGAATTTAATAGGAAAAAAGAAGGGGGGAGCTTTAGGGAGGATTACACTTCTCCAACGAATAACTTATTCCATGAAGAGCACTTCTCCAAATGATGAACGCCGACGTTCTCGAACATCTTTGAATCATTCCTCATGACATCATCCATCGGTGGAAATCTTCAACAACAAAGAACCACCTCCATCAAATAGTGTTTTAATGATGAATGTTCTCATGATCGGAGGCATGTGGCAGGCCTAAGGAATATCGACATCTTCAAATTCTCTCTCCCAAATAAACAAAAAACCATCAAGGTAGGGGTTTAATTATGTGTGATCATCGACTACCATGTTCATCCCTTGTAAAAAAGAATGCGGAACAACTCAATAACTAGTTGATCCGTGGATGATTTATTTTTGTGGGATTGGGAATAATTTTTTAGGTGGTTGTAGGATTTTTATTGAATTTCCCCCTTACACATTTTTGGAAATTCATCGTGATTCATGAAAAAATGGTGAACCAATTTCTTTCTCTCTAACGCGTAGGGTGAGGGAAAGACAAACATGGACTGACCTCTCTGAAAACCCTTTTGTTTTTGATAAAATATTTGTGAAGAGGTAGATGCAACCGTAGGCTGGCCACACGACGAAGGTGGCGGTGTGTGTTCGCATAGCTCTGCGAACATGAAGTTGCGTCTTGTGCCACGGAGAAGAATATAGGATGGTCGGCTGAGCCAGTCACTGGAGAAGGCGTGGCGTGCGACCGCACCGCACAGAGAAGACGACTGGCCATTCGGCCAGCTGCGGTGGCACCCCACTACACCGCTGCCCTTGTTCCAAAATAGGGACCTACCCAAGGAGAACCGACTTCGATACAACAAAAAACCCCTTCTATTTTCCTCCAAAACGACCTAAGGAGCTCCCCCAATCACTGAAAACTGGAACTCCCACGTGATCTACAATTGGGAGGAAGAATGAGGGGAAAATGGGGAATCCGGAGTGGCCAAGGACATAAAAACAAAAACATTAAGTATTCACATGGTTAACTCTCACGGTTTGGAAACTTGTGCACCAACCATGTGGTTTCCACTATATCACCCAGGGACTTCGCACGGCTTTCCCGCATGGTCTGACAAACCGTACACCACCCGTGTAGATCTGATTGTCAAAGCTAATAACTTATAGACCGAGTGTCCGATTTACGTAATTTTAGTTGTCTTGAGACCATTAGGACATGAAGGACCATTGGGATACTTCTTTGTGGGACATCGTGGTAGTTAGAGTATAAACCAGTGGCTTGAAGAGCAGAACCTCCCAGATACAAGCGAGGTCACTACGAGAACCCTGTAGCTGGTTGTGATGATGTGCTGGGATCTTGTGTGGGTCTAATGATGTACTAGAGATGTACTAGGATCCTGTGTGGGTTTAACGACATACTAGAGACGTACAAGGGTCCTGTGTGGGTCTGACGACATATTGGAGATGTACTAGGATCCTTTTTTGGGTCTAACAACGTATCATAGATGTACTAGGATCTTGTGTGGGTCTGAAGACATAATAAAGATGTACTAAGATATTTTTTGGTTCTTGGGACGTACTAAAGATGTACCAGAATAATGTGTGGGTCTGACAACATACTAACTCTGTATTGGGATCCAATGTGGGTCTGACTATGTACTACGATCCTTTGGGGATCATCCTCTAAACAGAGTAAAATTAATTATTAGTTACATCTAATCACTGTACTACTGCACCTACGTTTTAATTGGTGTGAGATGAGCTCGTACCTATGTGGTACTTTCCTTCGTGGTAATACCTTTGTGGTATTCTTCTATTTGGCATACATGTGTGTTACATACCTTTGTGGTATTCCATCCTTTGTGGAGCAGTTGAGCTTTTGGATTTTGTGTTGGACCATGTGTTTCCTCTTCATTGAGATGGGTATACTTGATAACTTAGGTATATGTATGTGCATATACTTAAGTAGGTGTTTCAGTTGGCTTCATGCATTTTGGTTTATACATTGTGAATTTTGAGATACCTTGATGGTCTTGGGATCTATATTGAGTATCATTACACTCACACCTTCACGGGCTATGCCTGTACCTTGTTGTGTTTAGTGCAGACGACGGGAAACACTGATCGAGGCAGAGGGGACCTGGACTAGAGGAGGCTTGGAGGTGGACCATATAGCATGTCAGGATGCAGAGGAGATGGTAATATGTGGAGTTTTGAGGAGGCAAACCTTACCTACCCTTCAGGTAGGAACCTCGAAGGATGTCCCAGTATCTACTTTCCTTTTTCTTCAGTTGTATTCTTCTTTAGATGTACTTGTACCTTTACTGTTGGGCTTGTATTCCGGCCCCTTTTTACTTTTAGCACCCTTTTTTCTATACTGTTGACTTGTGTTCATATCATATTGTCTGCCTGGGTGTGTGTGTTTACAGGTTATAAAGGCAATGTCTTCCCAGTTTTAGGGATTATGCCTTTCGGTGCTAGTCGCCAACCCCTGGCCTATGGAAGGCAGGCTTGGGGTAGTCATAGCACGGGCCCCAAGTGACGGGTCATGACAGATTCCATTTTTTGTTATTAGAGTCACTAAATTAGTTATAATAAAACAAATTAGTTATTTTTTAAATCATAGATTAGGATAAATCATGACATCCCTTGGGATAATATGTAGTATAAGATGACATCATGTTATTTGTTTTTTAATACCATCTACATTCCCTGCTAAATGCATCTTAATATGGATACTAGAAAGTGTATGTCTCTTTTGGAATAGATGAATGAATGGGTGAAAATATTGAATTAGTAATATTATGTATTACCTTGAACATCACAAATATACGATGAGTAATCCTAAAACTACACATATTTCTATACTGTTTTAGGGGATATGCTTATGTAAATTAAAATTTAATTTTTCATATATTACGAATGGTTTGAATAGATTGTGACTATAGATCTCCAAGGACAAACAAAATAAATCCTTTTTAAATTTCGATTCCATTATTTGGTAATATGATAAATGAATATCATGATTGATATCTCTTGTTAATGATGAATGATTTTGAATCTATCCATTTTGGATTTATAGTTGTATTGAAGGATAAATGGTAGTATTGATGTTGTTATAAGTATTAAATAATTTTGAAGTAATAAATTTTAGTGCTATTATTTTAATTAAACTCTATGATGATATGTACAATTTAATATTAATTCATATCCTCTATGTATAAATAAATATTTAGTTGTAAAAACTTATAATGGTTGAATGGTAACATCTTCAACCGATGATTATTTTGTTAATTATGTTTATGGGATTTTATTTCCTATATATCTTGTCATACATCCACAATTTTCATTTGATTTAATTTTTTGTATTAATATCAATTATTCTTAAACATATATTATTTAATAATGAGGAAGGGTGTTCATGATTCATATTTTGATCCAACCTATGATTATTTATCAATGTGATTATAAAAATGAACATATAATGGAAAATACTTCCCTTATTGGTGTCCTTATTTCTATTCAATAGAAGTATTTTTCTACGATGGTTGGGGAAATACTCAACATAATTTATACGCCTAATGTATGGGTGGTTATTGAGTCATATCTTAATGAATTTAATAGTCTTACATTGTAATGTTATTATGTGTTTATAGTAGAACACAATACAATATCCCTTATTAGCTATAAATAATTGGAGAATAACTTATAAATAAATTTTAATCTTGAATTAATTCTGCAACATGTTTCACAATGGGGGTAAAAATTTATTTTTTTGAAGGCGGTAGATGGATTAATGGTATATATATTTATTATTGGGGATATGAAAAATATAATTTTTAGGCCCACTTATTAAAAAAAGTAACCATAATTTGTAGAGGGAGATAATGACCCATGTCCCTCCCCTAGTAGGTACAGAGATGGAAATTGGTACCTTTAGTGATAATGTCATTAAATGGTACACATTACCCAATTTAATAAAATAAAACTATAAGATAACATAGATAGTCTCCAAGAAAATAAATGGTGTACTATAAAAAGAATAAAACTCACTCCCAACCTTAATGTATAAATATTATGGGTATATATATAAATGTCCAAAAGAAATTACCTAAAAGAAAAGCTGAAGTAGTGACACATCAATTATAAAAAATGGTATAAACAACTTCAATCCAACACATTCCATGTAAACCTCCAAGAATCCTAAATATTATATTATATATTTATATATATATATATGGTGTGTATACATGTATAATCATTAAAAACACAATATATCTCAATCACATATAAAATAATCATATTAATTCCCCCATGAACATACAATAGAACCAAAAACACCTAAACATGTGAAATTTCCATCCCAACATCACCAAGGCATGATCACCATATAATCAATTCCAAATATAATAAAATAATATGAAGAATATCAATAAAGGGTACCACACACTACTTTACCACTAGTTTTTATCTATCACACCCAACAAAGTACATCCTAGTTCCCCCATCTCATCCAAATATCACATACTATGTTCTCATAACAATGTCACATCACATCATTCCCACTGTTTACTAGTCCATCACATTACAAAATTATCTAGGGAATTAGGGTATCAATAACATGAAGTAAATAACCCTTTTGACTACCTCTTACTATTTTTGTCCACACTATAAGCCTCTCCATAGCACGAACATGTCAAATCTCACATAAAATCACCTAGGACAGCACTACATAAGACAATAATATCATATATCACTAAAACACACATAGACTACCACTCCAAAAAAATTATATTAAATAAATCCCATAACACCTAGGTTATCACCTATTTTACTAATAGTCCTCCAGCCAACACAACATGTGCATATCCAGACTCCTAGTAGATAGATTGGGAAAGTTATTATATTCAAAAATCCATCATCATCCATGAGATGTTGGGAATAACACAATTCATATAGATTTAAATGAAAAAAAACAATTTTCTTGATATGGGTGGGGTGCATATTCAAATGACATGGAATAATGAACTTATTTTAATATATCCACAAAAAATCACAACCAATGGCCTCACAATAAATCACTAACCAAATCACAATAAGATCACCTTCTTACATATAAATACATAACACCACACAAGACTGAAGCGAAATCTCACAAAACTAACCAATTCATTTATCTTGGAGATTTATTTTACCTTCTTCCAAAAACCAAATTTAAAAAAACAATGCATTTTTTCAGTAATCATTTACACCCATTTATCCATACCAAAAAAACCATTTTAATCATTAATAAAAAATTATTCCATCAATACCAATATATATAAAGTTACTAAACAGTTATCACAATAAACTCATCCTCCCAAAAAAAAATCGCCTCGAGGCCCCAAAACAACATCCAAAAAAACCACAACCTCGCCTTCCCAAAAACATGGCTCAAAAAATCATCACATTGAATCCCAATAAGAACATGAAATGTAACAATAAATTCTATACCTTAAAAAAGCATTGAAAAAAAATCCATCACCTCACCTCCCTAAAATAATGGAAAAAAACCCATCTAATAGTCACACCAAATAATTGACATAAAAAGTATCTCCCTGACACCCCAAATTCATCACCCAAAAAACTATCTCCTAACCTACCTAAAATAACAGAATAACAAACCATCATCTATCCATACCAAATTCATTCCCAATCAAACCATCACCTTTAGATCCTAATAGAATATCTAGACAAACCATAAAACACTCCCACATTGCATCACCACAAAATATTTTGGCCCCACAATAAATTTCACACATAAAAATATTTCAAAACCATTGTATAGATTTATTAAGGGACATTTAATTTAATTTTACATTATTTTAATGGTGTTATAAAAAAATCTTGAATACATGGGAATCCATTTTATTATCAAAATATATGTTTTTATCTAATTTTCAATTTTATATGATATCACAAAAACGAAAAACAAGGTTTACATATCACACCAACTTCATGTCAATAAAATGCTCTCAAAAACCATGATTTTCAGTGATCCATTCACCACAATAAGATACAATATTAAAATAATATCAATGTTGTACAACCATGTGAAGAAATCCACCTAGTCGTTTGATTTAAATCATATATTTATTATATATTTATTAGGCATGAAAAAACCATCAACCATAGAAAAACTAGAGAAAACCCTTCATATATTAAAAAATTAAGTTAGAAATGAGGGATTTCCTTCATCAAAGAATAATTTATAACTCAATATACACCACATTGAGAATAATAAATTCCTAAAAAACACAATAACATTAAAAATCCTAATAATAAACCCATTTGAAAATAATAATTATAAAAAATTTATCCTATATCACAATCCAAACCAAAACCACGTCACCATAGAGGTTCATTAGTGAAGAATATAATGGAACTGAAAAGAATAAGAGAATAACATAATTTATAGTGCCAACAGGCATAAAAAATAACAACCGAATCGATGTAGGAGAAAGGGGGTATATGATATCCTCAACGATCCTAGGGTTATTCTAGAGTGAGGGAGAGAATCTGTAGACAAATGAATAAAAATCAGCCAACTAATAGGTTTTAACACCAACAACACTAACACATTCATCCCATGTAATCCAATCATGATGTGAAATTCTTGATTATTCTAAAAATTCCAATATTCATTGACATTCACATAACCAACTCATTAATTTAGTTACATGTCATTAATTACTTTCATTATTTTACTTCATTTCATGCATTCCCACAACTTTATATACATTAAATTAAACTGAAAAGTACACATTTCGTTACCTGACAATACACGTCGTGTATCAATTTATCTATATGAGATTCATATTGTAGCATTATTGATCCCCAAATCACCACATAGCCTCTTTAATAATCCTATGAAAGAAATCTAAAGCAAAAAATCAACAATTAAATGGGCAGTGAATGTAGGGTTTGTTTCATCATATACCTATCAAATTATTCTCTCCCTTTACAAACCAAATCAAATCCTAGAAGGAAATGTTTATGAAAACCACTCCATGAGAAACATATAAAGGATATCATTAATTTTAAATGCATTAATTGGCCAAATAAACCAATTGAAACACTCATGAAATATATTTATAATCCAAAAACTGACTCCTTTATCACAAACACACTACCATACAACTATATGATCCTCCATGTTTCCCAAAACAATAAATTCTATAGACAATAATCTAAAAAACCTGAACAAAAAAATTAGGTAATTCCATCATCCATTTCAATTTATTATCTGTAATATGTTTCAATAACTCATCTACTCGGGTTTCATGGGATCATAGTGTAATTAATCTCTATTAGGAACCATGTCTAACCATTTTCATATCATTAATCATTATCCCACATTATAAATCATGAAAAAAAAATTCATAACACAATAAGATCCATAAATATATTCTTAATATGTACTTATTGTCAGGAAACAGAAAAAAATAGGTCATTGTTTTAGGAATGAATCTGTGTCTCTCTCGCTCAAGTACATTCGTCTATGAATCAATGCATACAATACATATGAACCAAGAGAATGGTCTATCAATGAAGACCCATCAATTAGAAATATTGTATCTTAATATACACTCCAGAAACAATAATTTAACAAAAATAACTATCTCCACTTTTGTAGATTACATATGATACATTTTAAAGATACAGAAAACACAAGTAATGTGAAAGATTTCATGTATAAACTCCATCTATAGTGGAACCTCTATCTGATTCTCCACCTCAATAAATTACCCCATCACCTAAAAGGGTATGAAAACCCAAGGATAATGATTACACCATTTCACTTAACTATAGTACCCATGCTGGGGGGAATCATTCAAGAACATGTGTCCCTAAAAAAGTAACTCCAAGAGATTCTTCCTATGATTGGTATAGGTCTTATGTAATTTATGTATTTCATTAATCCTATAATGAACAATATAAATCACATATGTTGTGCAGGAAACAACATAGAGAAAATGAGTAGCCACATCCACAACCTCTATCCTAAATTCACTAAGAATAACATGACCTACCATATAAATCCTTAAATGGGGCCATGTTGATGGATGAGTGATTTATACTATTATTAAAAACTCATACAAGGGATAGTGACTTTACCCTTATCAACTAATGTCTATGATGCATGAACACAATATATAACCCAATATATAGATATTCCATTTCATATTCCCAATCATTTTAGGGTGGAAATATATTTTATTAGGTAACTTAGTTAAAAAATCATCATATAATCATAAGTAATCTTCTTTAAGCATTACATAATCAATTTATTTCATTTATAATTCAGTTTCATAAATTCTAAATTTTAATTTTTGTTTACAATTTTATATAATTATGAAATAATTCATAAAAATCATCCTAGAACCATTAAATGTTGTTAATATTATACAACATCCATTTCATCCCAAATTTAAGAGTTTTTAATAAAACTGGAATTCATTTCATGAAAAATCTTCACAAAATTCATCTTCAATTTTTCTTTTTCTTACCATTACATAAAGCAAAAAAAATTAAAACAATGGATAAGAAAAAAATCATATTAATTGGAATAAAAATAATAAAGGAAATATTTTTTCCCTGATTTATTAAAAACATATGGAATCATAATCAAAATTTTCTTCTTATCTCTCTTGATTTATCATATACATACTTTGTGAAAACATAGAATTTTAATTAAACAGAGAAAAAATAAAAAAAATAGATAACTTTGGGAATTACTTACCTAACATGTAAATGCTCATAGATATCATAAGATTTTTAACCCTTGTATCTAGATTATAGTGTAAACCTCATAACTCCATTAATATGTAACTATAACAGTTATACATTGAATGACCATTACAGTCAACATTCATTACAAACATACTCATTTAATTGTAGAAAGGTATAGGTCCCACACTTAATCACAAAAAATACCATAGTAATAGAACATAATCATAAATTCATATCACTTTAAACTTAAAAAATCCTATTTTAATTTTTTACAAATATAAATTTTAGTGATGGTTTTTAAAATAATAATCCTTAACTGGAGATCATATAACTTCAAACATGTCCAATCATCCTGTATAATTTTATAAACAATGTTATTAATATAATAATGAACCATATTCATATTTAAAATTCCTTATATGGTCTTTTTATAACATTCTTACACCCATTTATTGATAATAGTTTATATTTTCATTGATTATGGTGCATTTATTTTATGGTTTCCATTGTTCGTTCATTATGGATATTTGTGTCATATGAAAAAAAACATAATTTAAATGAAATGGTATTAATATGATTCAAAAAATTAAATTATACACTATATAATATTTTGTTATAAGAGTGTGATTCATTAGATAAAACATTAAGGAAAATGATTTATTTTATTTCGGTGGATTTTAAGACCGTAATGAACTTATATCATTTTATTTAATATCAAATTTATATATATAACAAAAAACATTCTATAACTTTTAATATGTATACTAATATCTAATTTAACTATAATAATGGTTTTTTGACCAAACATGATGGTTTTAATGGAAAATTAAAGTGTATTGTCCATAATTGTGACAAATCAACACATCACAGACGATGTTCTAATTTTTAGAATAAAATGGTGGGATGGAGTGGATTGATGATGAATTTTTAAAGAAAAATAATATAATTCTCTTATATAAAATGTAATCATGTTTTCATGGAACATGGTCAAGGTGAGGTTAATATAGAATAATAAAAAAATTATTAAGTAGAATATAAAATAAAATATAAGAGGCATTTACCTGTTTAATTATTCTCCTTGTAAACCTCCATACGACTCTTGGTTTTAAATTTTTGGGGATATAAGTAGGTATTAGAGATTTTATGGTTATAGGGATGGGAATTAGGAATTTAAAACCCATAAATTTCATGGAAATTTTTTTCATAAATTCATGGGATTTTTACGAGGCTGTGAAATATGAAGGAACGCGATTCTGGGGCCCGGAGTGCCCAGAATGATCTGTTGAAGTTTTTTTAAACTTAAATTTATGTTCCTAAGAAATTCTCCTAAAAAAATTTAATAACTCTTAAAAGGTTACCTGGATCAGAAATATGAGTCTACCGTTGCACTCCGGATGGCGGGTTTACCCTAGGAGTGACTTAAGTTTAGTCGGCGCGGGCCTCCTGTTAGAAAACCCGAAAATGTCATAACCGTAAATCAAATAATTAATTCAAGTTATTTTACTTTTCCAATGATTATAACTCAAAAATGGTAACTCGGATTAAAAAATCCGAGACCACCGCTGAAATTGTGAGGGTAGGCTTTCTTTAAGCAGATACTAACTTGGGTCAGTGAGGGCCACCAGAGAAAGTTACTTTTTGGTCGTAAATAAAATAATTAAGTGAAAAATTATTTTATTGTAAAATTCATAACTTTTAAATGGTAACTCAGATTGGAAATATGGGGGTACTATTGGGTTAGTTGGGGTGGGATTCAACTAGGCAGAGCCTAACCTCTACTGGCGCGGGTCGAGGGTGACTGATTATAATTTTCTGAACTTTTTTTCGGGTACATTCAGTAAACATGCGAGTAGTGTTTTATAACTTTTGAACTGGTGCTCGGAATTGAAATATAAGGCGCCATTGAGCTCGCTGCATTGGTGATTTCTTAGTGAGACCTTCACCGTAGTTGCATTCTAACGAGAATGGGAGTTAGTTTTTGGGGTTTTTAATTAAATTGAATAAAAATAAAGTATTAACTATATTTTTATTTGAGGTGGTTAAAACCTACATGTGGAAGTTAGAGGTGGGGCCCACCTACACATAACCTCCCTTGAGAGGATATTATTTGGTCGGGCCCACCCGAAGATTAAACATCTCAAGCAATCAAAGTGGTCGGGGCCACACGAGCTTTAACCCCACTTAAACCCCCAATTCAAGTTTGAATGGTGGGGACCACCTGAGGGTGAAACTCTTGAACTCCCCTTTTATGGATCCACCACCCTTTAAACCTTTTGAACTCCACTTAATTAATTTGTGCCTACACATAAGAATTAATTAAGTGGGACCACCCTTAATTAGTTTTCTCCATTTGAATTATTTATTCCTACATTATAATAAGATGTGATATTTTATTATTGTGGGGTTTCCATAATTTGTGTTGGAATAATTAAAGAGTGGAAATAACTTGGTGGAGCCATTTATCTCCAACGAAGAACGACAGACATCTTCCACCTTATTCCTTCATCAACCGGGAAAAAGGAGGAAGGGTCGTCCTTGAAGAACTCCGATGACGTTTTCCTCAACTTTTTCCTTATTTCTGACATCAATGTAATGACATTCGCTTTCCTTCCTTCTTCAACGATCATCGACATACGAGGTAGGGGTTTGAGTTAATATTATTCCCATTCTTCGACTTTCAAATTATGGTTTGAGAATTTTCGATTGTTATCACCATAACGAGGAGGGCTCGGATCACACGAACATGGTCTGACCCTCCCCCTTTTATTTTATCACGTTTGTTGGTGATGGTGGTGATGCAACAGTGTCGTCGAAAGGTAGATCTACGACGGAGCAACATGACTGGAAACATGCCAGCTGTGGAAGAAGCAGTCAGTGCATGGGCCACCGGAGAGGCGTTGCACCGTCGCGCCGCACAAGAAAACATGCCGCGGCCAGGTGGGTCGCGGTGGTGCCGAAGGGGTGTCGTGCCATCGCACAGAGCCAGAGAGGAATCGCGACCAAGAGGGCCACGATGGATGGAAGAAGAGCGGCGTCGTCG
This sequence comes from Viscum album, assembly GCA_963277665.1. Lineage (NCBI taxonomy): Eukaryota > Viridiplantae > Streptophyta > Magnoliopsida > Santalales > Viscaceae > Viscum > Viscum album. The sequence goes on along the minus strand of OY728151.1, from coordinate 83,497,514 downwards.
CACCGCGCAGAAGAGTTGAGGGTCGCGGTAAGGTCGGGCAGTGGCGGGGGTGGCGTAGAGCCATCGCGCCACGCGGAGGGTAGCAGAACTGTGCCGCCTTCAGGCTATAGTGGAGGTGTAATGGTCGTCGGCCGAGAAGTCCACCGTGGAGCCCAAGCGGCTGGCCGCTCGGTCGTCCGGGGGGTGAGGGACCCCGTTAGGTCCCGCATGTGATGGACCGGTGCCACCTGGCGCCAGTTGGAGCACCACCTGAATGACAGAGCCATTCAGAAGCCAGGGACGCACGCTAACCCCTGGTTGCGGCTTAGGTGAACCCCATCTGGGATGCTGGGTCGCAAGGCCGACTGGACCACCAGGCCGAATGGGTCTCCAGGCCAACGGGGTCGTCATGCCGCCTACGCATTGGGTCGGGCCACCCCCTCGGGCCAGGCTGGGCCGCCTTCTGGTCGGGCTGCCCACTCAGGCCCAGCCAACCACTCGGGTAGGGCTGCCCTATCGAACTGGGTCAGACCTATGGATCATGTCGGGCCTAGTCGGTTCTATATGGTCAGATTGGACCATGAACCACTTGGTCAAGTTTACACCTTTTGGCCCCTATCTTGTGCTATGGGTGTCCAATTGATAAACTGTTTGCGGCGATGGAAGGCTTGGAGCATTTTGGTTCTTTTGGAATTCCCCACTTGAGGTTTGGACATAGTTGGAGTATTTTCAGGTTGGTCTGAACCTAAAAACCAACTGGGCCCCTGGAAAGGAAATGGCAATAACTCACAGACCGGGCGTCCGATTGACGCACCGTTTGTAACGTCTGAACCCTTGCGCCTTGGTAGTCCTTTGGGTTACTACTTTGTGGAGTTTAGTGGCGGTCGAGGTACGACTGATATCTTAAGGGAAGATTCTATGGAACTCGAGCGCACCGGGTGTGATGAATCCAGTGGTTGATAGTGAGGGGGAGGTTTGAGACAGATCATACGGAGGTCTGTGCTCAGCGATCCTATGTGGGTCAGCACATAGTGGTCCTTTGTGGGTCAAATATTTTTTGGGTCATTGCGGGGTTTAGTTCCTATCGATCCTGTGTGGGTCAGACTCCGTATGGTAAGAATCAGTGTCTCTTGATAGAATAAGATGATCTAGCTTCGCGACTAATCATCTGTACATCTATACTTCACGGAAATCATGGTTTGAGCTGAGTCATTGAATTTTGTGTTTTCCTCATGATTGAGATGGGTTAATAAATAAGTTAGGTATATGTAAGGGCATATACCTAAGTAAGTATTATATGTTGACTTCGTACATAGTGGTTATCCTTGTTGGATTTTGTGAGACCTTGAGGGTCTCGGGGTCCCTAATGAGTATCGTTATACTCACCCATGCACGGGCTATGCCTGCACCTCATTGTGTTGGTTGCAGACGACGGACAGTGCTGGTCGGGGTAGAGTGTAGCCGGCTTGGATAGTACCCAGAGGTGGACCACTCAGCGAGACATACACGGAGCAGACAGATGGACTTGGGGAGATGAGGATGACATCTGTACACACCCTTCATGTGGGAATGCTGGAGGATGACCTAGTAGCTACTTCACTTCTTTTCTTCAGTTCTACTAGCTTTTCAGTTGTATTTTACTTCACTTCTGGGCTTGTATTTCTCACCACATTACTTTCAGAACCCTTTTTTGTATACATTTTAACCTGGTGTTTCACTTCCCGTTGCATAATCTGTTTTGTTTGATTACTGTTGTAAAGGAAATACCTTCCTGGTTTAGGTATTTCCACCTTTGGTGCTAGACACCAGCCCCTATCCTATGGAAGGTGGGCTTGGGGCAGTCACGATACGGTCCCCGGGGGATGGGTCATAAAAAATTGGTATCAAAGGAGTCGGTTCTACCACCGAACATAGAACTCTGATCTTTATTTTCTGTGAGGCAATAATGTTAAGGGTACTGAGTGTGGTTTCCGGTTCAGGAAGTCCAGTGATGGTGCGGTAGCCGACATATCCATACACACGGAACCTGACTTCTGATTTCCGACTCGGTGCATGAAAACCCTGATTGTGTATGTGTTTTCAAGAGATTTCTTTAAATCATCTCAATCAGGTCATCTCACCAGGTATAAACTTTTGACCGTGGCGCACCTATTCTTTATCAGGATGCCTCCATGCATACATCCAGTTAGGGTTCCTGACATAGTATACGATGAAGGACCACTGAGTGATGAGGCTCCGGTGCAGGGCCCTCTTACTATGTTGGCACCTTTGTGTGGTGTACTAGTAGCACCACCACCCGTTGGGAAGAAGATTCAACCATCCGCATTAGAGGACGATGCATGCCGACTGAGCGCGTTGCACGATATCCAGCGGTAGAGGCCTTTGAGGTTTTGAGTCGAGATAGATTCCTAGGCATTAGAGGACTTGATGGAGGTGATTACAGGAGTGTTCCACCTAGTTGAAACACTATTAGAGTAGATGCTGATCTTAGCTACTAGTATTTTTCTGTGAGTGACCATGAGGATGGTCCGCATAGTGATGAGGATTCGGTACTTGGACTGTTTTCCGAAATGGTACCTTCGGGTGGTGTGCCAAATATATCACTACCCTTTGGTCAGCATACACTACCGGTGGTACTGGTAGAGGACCCTTGTAGGCCTCGTGCCTTATATGTGTTTTAGCATCAGATACCCTTTATGTTATGAGGCAAGCCTGACTCCCAGGTGGATGAGGACTGGCTTGAGGATGTGGTCGAGATTTCCATTCATCTTCTACAGTTTTGGTAGGACGACATGTCGATAGTTGAGTATTCATCAAGGTGTACCGACCAATCTTGTTACTCGATGAATACGATGTGAACAGTTCTTCAGGGCTCAAACTTTTGAGAGGGGTGTGTTTAAGAACAAATGAGATATAACATTTCCTCTATGAATTCCTACTCATGTTAGGTTTCTAAATAGAACCTTTTTGGTTGAATGTTCATTGGCTGATTGGATACACCCAGTTAATTTTAGCAGTGGAAAAAAAAGAAACTGGTGCCAGTCTCAGAGACTTGGTCATGCAAGATGTTTCAAGAAGAGGATGTGACATGGACAGATAAATATGTAGGGCATAAGATGTGGAAGCAGAGCTAGGAGAGCATAATGAGGTGGTGTACATTTTGATATTTTACAACCACCCGCCATTGTAGTCCCCTCCAGGATCAGGGAGCTGGAGGGCAGGGGAAGAGAGTAGCTGCACGCAGTCAAGGAGTGCGACCCAAATGCTCTAAGAATGATGTGAGGTACAGTCTATGTCTACTACTAGTTGTCCAATCAATAGACATAGGTACTAATCATTCCTTACTTCCACGAATCTTGTCCCAAAACTAAAGTTTCTAGTTAAACCGTTGAATTGAACCTCATGTCTATAGATACCTGTGGGAGGAGACTTGATAATAAAACTTATGCCGATGGTGTGATCTGAACCTAAAGGTGAGAGTTTCAGTTGGAACCTCATGGTGGCAGCGTCAAGGCCTTACGACGTTAGTTTGGGTATGGACTGGGAAACCACAGTTCATAGATAAATTGATTGTATTAGGAAAAAAGGTTGTGGTTTATCTACAATGTTGGAATAGTGTTTTCCTTGGTTGGAGAAAAAGAAAATGAAACCCAGGCAGCACAAGATAAATTCATGCATAAAAGGGTGTAGCTGATCACTCGTGAGTCGGCCAGCCTCACCCTCGTGGCAGCAGAATATTTGAGTTTTCAGTTCCTTACAAGAGTGGCTAGAGTTCCTCCAGGACTATGAACATGGGATAGTATATAATCCTATGAAGGGGTAACATGGTAGCATACACACTCAGGAGGAGGTCTAGCCTGCATCTACTGATTGAGGTGGCAGGGTAGCTAGCTACTTTAAAGATATCCTTTGTAGATAGAGACGGAGCAGTCTTTCTTCAATCTCTTACAGTCACTCCCCCATTTCATCAGTGAGTCGGAGAGGTGCAGCATGGGGATGCTGACTACGAGGCACTATGTGCTCAGATATCCACAGGATGGGCACTTGGTGGATTTCTTGAAGGTGGGGATCACATAATTCTCTTCATAAGACATACTATGGTACCTGTAGCACTTCAAGAGGAAGTGTTGAGGTATTTATACACTTCCCCTATTGCGGTACATCAAGGAGTGGAGAAGATGTACCAGGACCTTCGACGAAAGCACTACTGGCCAGGTATGAAGAAGGAAATAGCGGACGTTGTCTCTTGATGCCTCACTTGTTAGCAAGTGAAGGCGGATCACCAGGTACCAACTGGCTTGGTTCATCCCATAGAGGTCCTAGAGTGGAAGTGGGATGAGATATCCATGGTATTCGTGAAAGGTATTCCACGTACATCTGGGATTCATGATTTGATATGGGTGATAGTTGACCGACACACCAAGACATCCCACTTCCTATCGATCAGAGAGCATGGCTTAGTAGAGAACATGGAACGCCTCGATGTGCATGAGATTGTGCGTTTTCATGGAATACATTCTTCTATTGTCTCCGAATGTGATGCACAGTTTACTTCTAGGCTATGGAAGGGGATTAAGGAGGCTTTCGGGACATAGCTTTGCTTGAACACTGCCTTCCATCCTCAGACAGATGGACAGACTGAGAGGACCATTCAGACCCTTGAGTACATAATCCATGCATGTTTCCTCGACTACGGTCGCATATAGGAGAATCACTTACCTATGGTGGAGTTATCCTACAAAAACATCTATCACTCCACCATCGGTATGGAACCTTTTGAGGCCTTGTATGGTCAACCTTGAAGATCGCCACTGTACTAGACATGCCTAGGTGAGTCAGCACTAGTGGGACCAAAGATGGTACATGCTACCACAAAGAAGGTTCAGATCATCCAGGAGCGGATGAAGTCTGCAGAGAGTAGGCATAAGTCGTATGATGGTAAGAGACAGAGACCTATGGAGTTTGAGGATGGTGACCACGTCTTCCTATGGGTCTCACCTGGACGAGGCTTACAGAGATTTTTCCGAGGAGTCAGGTTATCTCTATGATTCATCAGACCTTTCCAGGTCATCAGTAGAGTAGGCGACGTGTCTTACCACCTGGCTCTTCCACCTCAGTTGCAATGGTTTCACGACTTCTTCCACGTATCTCAGTTGAGTAGATATGTGCCTGAACTTTCTCATATCATCGACCATGGGGAGCTGGACATCGATGGCGGGACGACTTTCATGGAGGTTCCGATAGAGATTGAGGATCAATAAGAGTGGATCCTCTGAGGATGGTCAATGCCTATAGTGCGCGTTCGCTAGAAGCACGGGAACATCCATGAGAGAACATGGGAGCGGGAGGCTTAGATGTGTTCTCAGTACCCCCATTTTTTTCTTTAGTGTGAGTTGTAGTTTACGGGAACGTAAATCCCCAAGGTGTGAGGAATGTAAACCCCCGTAAATTCCGTGGAAATTTTTGTCTTAAATTCATGGGATTTTTAAAAGTCCACTAATTTTGATGGCGCATGATTCCAGGTCTTAGAGTTCCCAGATTGATCCGTCGAAGTTTTGTAAAGCTTAAATTAACGCGCGTAAGCAGTTTTCCTAAAAAAGTGAAATAACTCTTAAACAGTTACTCAGATCAAAAATTTGTGGCTACTGTTGCACTCAGGATGACGTTTTTACCCTAGGAATGACTGAAGTTTAGTCGGTATGGGTCTCCTATTAGAAATCCTGAAAATGACATAATGGTAAATAAAATTATTAAATAAAGTTATTTTATTTTTCAAATGCTTATAACTCACAAACGGTAACTCAGACTAAAAAATCTGAGACCATCATTGAAAATGTGATGGTAGGATTTCATTAAGAAGATACTAACTTGGGTCGTTGAGGGCCACCAGAAAAAGTTAATTTTTGGCCGAAAATAAATTAATTAAGTGAAAATTATTTTATTATAAAATAAATAACTTTTAAAGGGTAATTCGGATTTGAAATCTGAGGGTACTATTGGGTTCTTTGGGGCATGATTCACCTAGGTAGAGACAAACTTCAACAGGTTCGGGTTGAGGGTGACTGATAATAATTTTCTGAACTTTTTTTTTGTACGTTCTGTAAACGTGCGAGTGGTGTTTTATAACATTTGAACCAATGCTCGGAATTGAAATCTGAGGGCACCGTTGAGCTCGTAGAGTCGTGATTACTTAGTGAGAAGTTCACCGCAGTTGAGTTCTGATGAGAATGGGGTTTTGTTATTGTGTTTTTTAATTAAATTGATCAAAAATAAATTGTTTACTTTATTTTTATTTGAGGTGGTTAAAACCTCCAAGTGGAGGTTAGATGTGGGGCCCACCCACGCATAACCTCCCTTGAAAGGATATTATTTGGTTGGACCCACATAATGTTTAAAAATCTCATGAAATCAAAGTGGTGGGGCCCACACGAGCTTTAACCCCGCTTAAACACCCAATTCATGTTTGAATGGTGGGGACCACCCAGGGATGAAACACTTGAACTCCACATTTTTGGATCCACCACCCTTGAAACCTTTTGAACTCCACTTAATTAATTTATGCCTACACACAAGAATTAATTAAGTGGGACTAACCTTAATTAATTTTCCCCATTTGAATTCTTAATGACATCAATATAATAAGATGTGATATTTTATTATTGTGGAGTTTGCCTAATTTATGTTGTGATAATTAAAGAGAGGAAAGAACATAGTGGATCCATTTCTCTCCAACGAAGAATGACGTATATCTTCCCCCTTCTTCCTTCTTCAACCGGGACAAAGGAGGGAGCACCATCCTTGAAGAAAGCCGATGATGCCATCCTTGAGTTCATCCTTATTTTCGATATCAATAAAATGAAGTTTTCTTTCCTTCCTTCATCAATGATCATCGTCATATGAGGTAGGGGTTTGAGTTGAAATTATTCCCATTCTTCGACGTTCCAATTATGGTTTGAGAATTGCCAATTTTTATCACCATAACGAGGAGGGTTCGGACCGCACAAACATGGTCTGAACCTTCCCCTATGTTTGATCACATTTGTTAGTAACGGCGGCAGTAGAACGGAGATGTCGGAAAGAAAAACTCCACCAGAGCAACACGACTGGTAACGTGCCAGTTGTGGAAAATGTCAGCGGCACAAAGGCCTCTGTAGAGGTGCTACGATGTATTGCCACACAAGAAACCAAGCAGTGGCCAGGTGGGTGGTGGCGGTGCCGGAGGGGTGTCATGTCGTGGCACCATGCCGGAGTGTAACCGCGGCTAAGAGGGCCCCAGCAGATGGAAGAAGTGTGGCGCCATCGCGCCGTGCGGAGGAGCTGAAGGTCGCGGCCAGGTCGGGCCACAGTGGTATGGGCGCGGCGCCGTTGTGCTGCGTGGACGGCAGCAGAACCGCAGAGTCATCGCATCGTGAAAGAGTTGTTGTAGCGGTCGGTCGGGCTGACCGTCGTGGAGCCGGAGCGGCTGGTCGCTCGGCTATCTGGGAGGAACGGGACCCCGTCGGGTACCACATGTGTTGGACCAGCGCCACCTTCCAATGGATGGAGAACCACCCGAACGACAGAGCCGTTCAGTAGACAGGGGGTGCGCACTACCCCCCCCCCCCCTCGGTCGCAGCTTAGACGGACCCCCGCTAGGCTTCCGTGTCGCCAGGCCGAACGGGCCGCCGGGCCAACCGGGCCACTGGGCCGTCCCCTCGAGTCGGGCCGCCTTCAGGCCGGGCCGCCCACTCGGGTCGGGCCGACCACTCGGGTCGGTCCGACGGGGTCGGACTGGACCTGGACCTGTTTGGTCATGTTTACACATTTTTTCCCCTTTCTTAGGCTATGTGTGTCTGATGGATGAACCTCTTACGACGATGGAAGTCTTGGAGTGAGTCGGTTCTTTTGGCATACCCCACTTAAGGTTTGGACACAGTTGGAGTACGGTCGGGTTGGCTTGATTCTGAAAACCAACTGGGCCCCTGGAACGAAAATGCCAATAACTCACAGACCGGGCGTCCGATTGACTCACCTTCTATCGCTTTGAAACCCTTACGATATGGTGGTCCTTTTGGTTACTCTTTTGTGGAGTTTAGTGTCGGTCGAGGTACAGCCAATATCTCAAGGGTAGATTCAACAGAACTTGAGCGCACCGAGTGCGAGGAATCCAGTGGCTGATAGAGTGGTGGGGGTTGGAGATAGATCATATGGAGGTCAGCGCTCAGCGAGCCTGTGTGGGTCAGTGCATAGCGATCATGTGTGGGTTAGATGCTTTTTGGGTCAATGCTCAACGATCATATGTGGGTCAGCACATACCAATTCTGTGTGGGTCTTATCTTGTGTGGGTCATTATAGGAGTTAGTTCGTATCGATCATGTGTGGGTCTGACTCCGTATGGTCAGAAGCAGTGCCTCTTGATAGATTATGATGATCTAGCTTCGCGAATAATCATCTTTACTTCTATACTTCACTGAAATCTTGGTTTGAGTTGAGTCTTTGACTTTCGTGTTTTCCTCATGATTGAGATGGCTTACTAATTAAATTAGGTATATGTATGGACATATACCTAAGGAAGGATTATCCGTTGACTCTGTATATTGTGGTCATATTTGTTGGATTTTGTGATACCATGAGGGTCTCAGGGGTCCCTACATGGTATCGTTATACTCACCCCTACAAGAGCTATTCCCGCACCTCATTGTGTTGGTTGCAGACAATAGACAGCACTGATCAAGGCTGATAGTAGCAGAACTGGATGGTACCTGGAGTTGGACCACTCAGCGAGACATACACAGAGCGGACAGATGGAATTGGGGTGCTGAGGATGCCATATGTACCCACCCTTCATGTGGGAATGCTGGAGGATGACCCAGTAGCTGCTTTAATTCTTTTTTTCAGGTGTACTATCTTTTCAGTTGTATTGTACTTCACTGTTGGGTTTGTATTTCCGGACCCTTTACATTCAGCACCCTCTTTTGTATATAGTTTTACTTAGTGTTTTACTTCTATTTGTGTACTCTGTTGTGATTGATTAATGTTGTTAAGGCAATGCCTTCACAGTTTAGGGATTTGCGCCTCTAGTGGTAGTCACCAATCCCTAGCTTATTGAAGGTAGGCTTGGGGCAGTCACAATATGGGCCCCGAGGGAAGGGTCATGACAAGGAATAAATTAAACAATCTATATGGATTTTTTGTTTGATGAATAGATGTGGTGACATGATGTATTTATAGTTTAGGAGATCAATGATTTTAGATTATTTTATTCATTAGTTTATAATTTAGATAAATACTCTATATCGTTTTAGAATAATCACTAAATAAATAAAATAATTGTGGATATATCTAGATTATAGGCATACATTACCCTTGCATCATCGATTACTTAATAATTAATGTACTTATTAGAAAAATACCAAATTTAAAATTTTAACATATTTTATAACACTTTTAATAATTAATTAAGGTCTCATAAATATTCTTTATAAAAAAAGAACAAAAATTACATTATGATTATAATTTATTAATATAAACATTCATTTATATCATAATATTAATTAAAAAATTTAAATAAAAATTTAGGTTTTTCAAAAATTACAACATTTAATTTATCATTTTCAAAAAAATTAATTCCATATTTCATAATATAATTATATTATATTTGAACATATATGACTAATAAATTTTATTTATACTTCAATAGCTATGGTTAGTATTATATTTATATATATTCTTTATTTTCATATTTCATTTTACATTTATAATGATTTTGATTATTTAAATCCAGAATTAAAACAATTTATTTTAAAATTTCTTGGTTGTAACATCCCTCCATCCTTCTAGAAATTGTATCCATTAAATTTTAATTACCTTATAAAACATGTAAGATACATATCCCTCATATCATTTTTATATTCCCATTCTTTTTTATTCAATGATTTGGTATCTCATCAAAACATTAACTTATGGAATTAACTTATTCTTGAATACTTTCTATCTATGATCAAGAATTTGAATAGGCTTTAACTCATAAGTAATTCCATATTTTAGATGAACTACTTATATTGTAAAAACATGGGATAAATATGTAATATATATTCATAACATCAAAACATGAAAAAACTTTGTGTACCTGATACAATCTCAGAGGTAAAACTTCTTGATAAGAAATTGTCTAAACATCTCTATCATTTCATAAGGTCAAATTAACCACAGAAATTGTTTTAATTTCTTAAAAAAAAGATGAAAAATATTAAATGGATTTATTTTAAGGAAATCATGATCACCTACCATGGAATAGAATTCTTTACTTTTTTGTCTGTATAAATTTTCGTCCTACTCTTAGTTGTACTAATATTTCTCTAGAACGTCATCAATTTCTTAGCAACATTTTCTACTCATTCTTGTCCCATCAACTTCATATCCATATCTTCATTCCAAATTGTTAGATTTCGACACTGATTTCCCTATAATTCCTCAATAGTTTCCAATTGTATACATGAAAAATAGTATTATAATAAAACTCAACTAATGAAATATATTGATCCCAACCTCCCATGTGATACAATGAACAAGAACATAACTTGTCATAAAATTTTTTAATTGTTCGCTCAGTATATCTGAATGATTGAGGATAAATTATTTTGATGAATTTTAATTCAGATCCCAATGACATCTGAAAGCCTTTCCAAATGAAAGAGGTAATCTTGGGATCACGATTAGATAGAAAAGAGAGATGAAATCCATGTTACCATACAATATATTTAAGTAACAGTCAAGAAACATGATCTAGATAAATTGTGTCTGGAATTTGATGTAAATGGGTATATTTAGTTAGTCTTTCAATAATAACCAAAGTCACATTGTTACCTCGAGATGTTTTTAGTAGTCCAACTATGGTGTCTGTGGATATATTTTCCTATTTCTAGTATGAAAATGGAAAAGGCTGAAACAACCCCTTTATTAGTTTCTCCTCTACATTATCCTATTGAAATGTCAAAAATTTCATAGTAAAATAATAAATATCTATTTTTATTTAATCCCACCATTAATACAACCGAGGGTCACTATTCATCATAGAGTTTCCATGAGGAGATAAAAATAGGGGACTGCGAACTGCAGATAATAACACTTTATTCAAAATTGAATCAAAATACAAAAATAATCTCTTCCAAATATCAATACACAATAATTATCAATGTTAAATTCATTAATAAAACCTTTTCATAAAGAATGTTATCTTTTTCAGTAACTCACAATATTCCTTCTATGTTTTCATAATTTTGTTTGACATAGACGACTACACTATCACATGAAAAATATAGGAATCTTCTACACCAATAAATTCAAATAAAAAATTCATCAAATTATTAATCAAAATGTATTTTTCCTAACATAACATTGTTATTATAGCCTTATGTTTTTGACATATAAAATCCACCACATTGATTTCATTTCAATGATGACAATTTGATTGTGAAATAATATTCCATTTAAAAATTTCATTTATCTTCTCTACCTCATATTCAATTCATTATATGTAAATATATAAATAAAAATATTGTGTTGATTATATATCTAACATTCCACTCTATGTAAATGAAGCCTAATATTTCTATGGAGAAAACCATAACATCTAATTCAAAATCTTGTGTGGGATAATATAACTCATGTTGACTCTATTTTATTCAGGAATATAAAATTTCATGATCATTCAATATCATAACACAACCTTGTCAAATTAATAAAGCTTTACTATAGATAAAAAACGCCATTTTTTAAGGAATGTCAAAAAGCTGAGTATTAACCAATATTCTTTTCGTATTCTGAAAAAAACCGCAAGAATATATCCAAATAATTTGGAGCCATTTTCATGTAAGCATTATAATAAGTTTGAAAAAGTATGTAATGTTATTAACAAACCATTAGTAATTGACCGTTATACCAATTAAACATTGAATCTATGTTACATATATAGGGTTTTTAAATTACTAATCCTCTTTTTTTTGAGAAATAAATGATTTTTCAATCTTTTATGTAACATTTATAGCCCTTTTAAATTCATCATACTCTTTATATTGATATGTCCACAATTATTCCCTCTTTATTTAAAATGATACCATTAAATGAAATTCAATTTAACCAAAAATATCAGTTTCTAAATTTTTCATATATCTATATTTCATTATGAGTTTTTATAACAATAATTTAATTATTTTCATGATTTTTATAATATTTTTTAAACACCTAAATTTTTTCAATTTAAATTACAAAAAAATATCAAAATATTCATTATATCCATATATACAGTGGGGTTATTTTTCACTCCAAAGGGAAAAATAGAAAACTGATTATGTGTATATCTATTGAATAAATTTATTTTCATAACGTCATCCTCTTTCAGAGTCAGTTATTGGGACTGGGATCTCAAGTCAATCTAGGGAAAATACTATGATCCTTGGATCGGATCAAACAAGTCATTGATATGAGGTAATGAATGCTTATTCATTACCCTAATAATATTCAGTACTCTATAATCAATTAAAATTATCATAAAACCAACATTAATTTTAAAAAACAATATAAGAGAACCCCATGGTGATGTTATATGATGAATGAATCCTTTTTCAATAAACTTCATTATATTTTTTTCAATTCTAGTAGCTCTACTTGAGAAATTTGATAAGGGGGTTTTGATATTTACATATCATCTGTAAATAAATAAAAAGTAAAATAAATCTCTTTATTTGGTATTACACCTAGAAACTCATCAAGAAAAATATATATCTATCAATTTAACTCTATTACATCATTAAAAATTAATAGTTCCCATATTTTCCACAATATATGTAATATAATTATAATTTCCATCATTTTATAGTTTCTCATATTCTTGATTCATTATCACTGGTATGGGTTCATTCGTGTATACAATGAGAAACTCTTTCTGAAAAGAAAAACAATTAGCTCAAAAATCAATATTAGAATGAATAAAATAATATAATTCTGTACACATAATTTCTTCAAACACCACAATGGGAAAACATCATGATTTTCAAGTAAAAGTATTCCATAAAAACAATATGATGTTTTTTATTATACCTTTTTACATTAACATTTCCCAATGGTGTTTTAATCATGTGTTTAGATTTTATTTCATTAGGTTCAATTTCCTAATTAATTGAAAATTTCATAGAAATAAAGTAATTCTAGGACACTTTATGAAAAAACAATTAAAAAATATAAATAGACAAACATAGTACATGATTCCCCTTCTCTAGATATCCCAAAATAAATTGAAGAAGTCATAAAGAATTTCAATACACCTTGCTTCTTATAATTTGGGTTATTTCCATCATATTTTTCATTTCTATATCAAGACATATTTATAATGATACCATACAAAAACACTTCAAATATATATAAATTCAGTCCCCGGTGTTCTTTTTACCACACATCCTAGAAACTGGAAACCAGACATTCATACCTTCAGATTGGTTTGATTGATTCATACACATTTATTTCAATCTTTAAATTTTCATCATATCATTATAAATGTACATTTGAAAATCAATAAACATAATTTCTACCTTTTTGGCACATATAAAATGTTTCTTATAAAATTTACATTCATGAGACTCTAATGCCCTTCGATATTATGGCTTTAATATTGAGTAAAAATGATTTATTTAACTATAATGATCCTGAGTATGATTTGAAGTGTATAATTACAATCCTCTAATGTTTGGTTAATACATGTCCGTTAAATATTATTCATTTTGTTTCAGTCCAAGGAATTTCATTTCAATCTTATGTGGAACCACCATAGGTAAATATTTTTCAATGAGAATATTCTACAATTCATACAATTTATATGCATAGATCTTCTAGATATCATTGATATTCTTGTCTATTTACCACCACTGGTCAGCTTCACATTTAAATTGATAAATTTAAATACAAGCCTGTTGATTATGTGAACACCCCATGAAATAAAACACCTTTTTAATGTCTTTAATCCACCACTCAATCAGAAGATCAATTGAAATCAGGGGGGTGTTTCCTGAAAAAATGTTCTCATATAATCATATAACATTGTGATATATTTGGATGTTATCTTCACTAAATTAAACCACTATTTATAGCCCATATAAACAAATCCATTACATAAACAAAATACTATGTTCCAATACCTACCATTTTATGTTGTGGATGTAGAATGATGGCATCCTCTCAGTTCCTTCCTACATCATCTTCACTATTTATTTTGTGGAAAAAAATTTTGAATAAAGATATTATTGATGAAGCAAGGTGGTAATATTTAAATTTAGAATCATTTCAAAATATCGAAAAGGTAAAAATTAGTCATGGTATTCTATTTATATCATCATAACCCTTATGTTATATATACCATTCTCTGATACCAACTATAAGGACCCTAACATGATCATTACAAAATCTATCAAATTCAATTAGAAATCACTTTCAGACATACCAAAACAAATTTTCAGTTTATTGTTTTATTGAATAGTTAATAATTAATAAATATAAACCAAAAATAATTAAAATTTGGTTTTACAAAAGAATTATCTATTTATTCCACAATAAAATTTTTTTTAATAAATCATGAATTCATATCATAAAAACTATTTACAATATTCAGCATGGCCTATTATATTCACATATGCATCCGTAGACCCTAAATAACATTCTAAAACATAGAATGACAACAAGAATCTCATTAAGGGTAATAGAAATAACGAATGAAAAAGTTATTCCATTAATACTTATAAACATATGAAATCATTTGCGCCAACATAAACCTGTCACCCATAATGTATAATATACATAATTTTTCAAGCAAAATATTTTTATAAAACCTAAAAAACATTAATAAATAATCTATATTATTAGGGGGAGTATTTAATTAATATTTAAAACTCACGAATATAATATTATTTGTAACCCTAAAAATATTGTTATACTGTAACCCTTACAAATACCTTATGATGTAACAATCGTAATTACACTATGAATTACAATTACTGTCAACATCCAAAAGAAAAAAACCCAATACATTTGAGAGAGATATACTTCCCACCATTCACTTTAATAAATTACAAAGAACTAGAAAATAATCATCAATCAATAATAATTTCAAAATAAATACATTCCATTTATATTTTGTAAAAATATAAATTTAAAAATGTTTTTTAAATAATATCCCCTTAACTCCAGTTTTTCTTACCTGAAACATGTTCAAAACTCATGTATAAAAGATTAAAAGATTAATTAATATATTATAAAACCTTATTAATATTTATAATTTCTAATATGGACTTATTATAACATATTTCCACTCATTTATTGATAATATTTTTTTTATTTTTATTATTTAGGGTGAATTTATTCCATGGTTTATATTCCATGTTCATTTTGTATTTTCTGGGAAAAAGGAATAAAAATGTCATATGTTTAATAAGTTTATTAATATTTTTAAATAATTTTTAATTATACCATATATCATTTCATTATTTAATTTTTGGATAATTCCTTTATTAAAACATTACTAAAAATGATTTTGTTGATTTTCGCAGGTTTAATGACCATTATGAACATATATAATTTTATTTAATGTCATATTTATATATTAAATTCAAAATACTATATAATTTTAATAGGTTTATTACAATCTAATTTATTCATAATAATGGTTTTATGACTATCCTTGAAGGTAGTTATGGGAACTGAAATTGTATCATCCATTATAGCTATAAAATGACAAATCACATATGATGCACTGATTTTTGGAACAAAATTGAGAGACTATGGAGTTAGATAACATATTTTTTCATAAATAGGAAAAAATAATAGAATATATAATATAATGGATTTTCATTCAACTTGGATTATGGTAGGTGAATATATAATAATAAAATAAAATGAAATAGTGTTTTACCTCTGGAATTCATATCCATCAGAACCACCATAAGGTACCTGGTTTTGATATTTTGGTGAGACTAAAAGTACTAGTACAAGGGGAAGATACTAGGAAAGTGAATTTGGATGAAATTAATGAAACTAAGAGGCTTTGGTGTGAAAGGGTAAGAGGTGGTGAGGGGTGGTATTTTTAGTGGATAAGAGACATGTTTTTGGATTATTTTATATACCAGTTTATTATTTTGGATAACGACATATAAATAGTTATAGATGTATCAAAAAATATATTAAAATAGTGATGTAGTGTAAGAGATTGTGGAAATACATCAGAAAAACGTCACCAATGACTCAAATATTCTGGTGTCTATCTTATATAATAAATTATCATTTTTCAGTTATCACCAAAAAATATCTTTTTCAAAAAAATACTAAAAATTTACAATAACCCTTTTTTAATGTTCAAAATGAAAAAATGAACTCCATTTTATTAAATTATCATTCTAAATATGATATATTTAATTTTAATTAAAATAATAATTTATTCTAATAATACCAATTTAAAAATTTTAACTTATTTTGTAACATATTTAATTATTAATTAAGATCTCATAAATTTAAATTTGTAAAATATGACAACAAACATTTAATATATGAATCTAATTTATGAAGATAAATTTTCTTTTTTATCATTATTTTAATTAAAAATGATAATTAAAATTTTTTTTCACAAAAATACAAATAGTTAAGGTTTCATTTTCAGAAAAAAAAATATTTCCTTATTCCATGATATATTAATATAATATTTAAAAATATGAGATATATAAATATAATTTATAATTTCATAGGTTTGGTTAATATTCTATCTCTATATATTATTTTATTTCTATAAATACCACTTATTTTATTATACATTTATAATGAATTTGACTTTTTAATTCCAAAATAAAAAAAAATTTATAAATACCTCGGACTTCGCTATAATTGCCTCCAAAATCATGCCATAACTTTTTCACCTGAATAAGAGATAATGGACTTCATATCTCTAGGTAACTGCACCACATCATCCACATTCTTATTTCCCAAGGCATCCATTATGAAAAATCATTTATCAATAAGATTTGTACAAATTTCATCAATTGATCCACATTCACAATTGTAGAACCGCAATATACATAGGCCAGGGGAATCATGGTAAATAAATCAACAATGATTTAATCCCATTTCCACTCAAAATCATCCAATGGATATTGCAAACCATCAAGAACAATATGTTGAGCCTTTATCGGGTGGAAGAAACACCTCACTAGAACTTCTCTACTGTCTATTTTATCACATGCCACAAAAAAGAATCCTCAATCCACGTTATATCAGGGATCATGAGTGTACCATCAATTTTGTGTCATGAAACAAGCTATAGACTACCTCACACATATGAAATGGAAAAAACAATCTCCATTGAAACCTCATATATTTCTGACTATACTCCTAACATCCGTCCATAATATCAACATTGCTAAAATGATCGAGTATCACCACTACCTAAGAGAATACACGCATAGAAACTTCTAAATTCAACATTAATTAAAGATCAATCTCATCCTAAAAACAACCTCTATCATAAATCACCATTTTATCAAAGTGAATGGTTTCTCATTCCTCTATTCTATTCCATAGTACCTAGAAACCTAAACAACATCCTTCTTTGACTTTATGCTCAAATTATATTACAAAACATTCTATTTTATTGAGACGTAGGATATATTAATAATATAAAACTAATAAAAATCCATCCATCTCCACTGGTGAAAATTCTAATCATGTTGGGAAGTTATTTCACTCAAACTCTTTGGATCTTTATTGACCACATGAAACTTCATAATGATTTAATTCCACCACAACTTCAATGAAAATGCAATCCCAACTAGGTGATAATAATGGGTGTCAATGTTATGATCATGGGAATTAAATATCATAGACCATAATAAATATTCACCCTATAATACATCTTCGCACATCCCATTACTAGCCAGAGAACATTTTAAAACACCTCGAACAATAAAACCTTTTCATAAAAGTGAAGCAGTAGTACACTGACTAAATCACTATTTAGGTAACCGGAAACTTCATAACAATAGTTAGTCTAGCCAAAAACATGTTCCATCATTTTCATTGTTTTAATCATGGATGAAATTCAAGTTAAATGATGAATAATCCTATCATAATTTCATAAATGTATAAAAAAATTACATATTAACTCATTATTATGTATTTCCCAAGAAGGAATATCCTCAACCATTAATGGATCTATATCGATATAGCAAGGACACCTTTTTCCCACGTAAATACACATCTCATTTTCAAAACATGCAGATGAACAACATTAAATAGTGTTATTGGTATCATAGATCATGCAAGATAGCTCTAAGATAATAAAAAATATTGTTTACTAACTTATTGAAATTCCATATGTCATCTCTTAACCAGACTACAAAAGGGTCCTAAAAATTGAGAATATAGCACTCATGATTACATGGTAATTATTATTGTGTTTATGACTCTAAATGACTTGAATACAAAGTCAGTGCACACATACCTTCATAATATGGAGTTCATTGAGATATCACTCTACATCATAATCAATTGGTGATATCCGGAATAAATATCAATCATTTGAAAACAAATTTCCATACATTTCTTGTCAAAAAGACCATATATCCTTATAAGAAGATAAATCATCTTTAATTTAAAATGATTCAACCTCTATCAGTCCAACAAATCCCCATGCAACCA
Source organism: Viscum album (assembly GCA_963277665.1). Taxonomy (NCBI): domain Eukaryota; kingdom Viridiplantae; phylum Streptophyta; class Magnoliopsida; order Santalales; family Viscaceae; genus Viscum; species Viscum album. The sequence goes on along the minus strand of OY728151.1, from coordinate 83,478,830 downwards.
TACTTCATCATGGAGAAAAACATTGGAGCACCCAATAATAACACACTAGTCTGGATAAAAGTCTTTTGCATAAAATCATCTATATAAATCCTCTACTACCATAACATAGAGGAATCATCTAATATGAATCCATAAAAATTAGGGAATCACTGAGAAGAAAGTCAATCGCAACCTCAATATCACGTCGAGGTGTTAGAATCACCACAACCCTAAAAAACATGCATAATATCCAAAATAACACTAGGGAGCCTCATTATCTTAGTGCCCCGTTATACCAACAAAACCTCGTACTAAAAAAATAATAAAGTGAATACAAATGATGAATTCCAACCTGACACCCTACATTCCAATAAAAACAATGTAAAGTCCACCCACACCTAAGAACACAAATCTCCAAGTTACATAATTCATAATAACACATGTGGAATACAAATAATCAATTACTATGATTATATCATATGGGCTCCTTGATATTATGAGAGGATACCAATGTGACGGATGATTCCCCATCATTAATCTAAACCCCTATACCACATCAAACAAACTATTGTATCATCTAATAAGAATTTAAAGATACAAGAAAATGAGAAGCCTCTCTATGTACAAACCTAAAGGATATACTATAGAGGTTGATATAATGGTGTCACGAACTGAATCTACTCGCCGTCAAAACTGGCACCTGACATAGCCTGTGGAAAGTCCCGAAAGGTGTTCCTAATACCCACAAGCTGTCACAATTTCTCGGGTATCATAACATGAACTTCTGGAACAATTTAACCAAGTTTATAAACACACAGAAACAAAAAATCCAATAAACCATATTTGGATATTTCAAACCAAACCATATTTAAAAAAATCAGTACTTAATTACAAAATTTAAATCATTTTTCAAAGGCCAATACCACGGTACAAAACCAAAAAGGACAGCACAAGAACATCTTCATGTAATGAGGCATCATACTCCAACCATATCAACAACACGACATCACGAAGGACCGCTAGAAACCCGAACCATTGGCACAAAAAAATGTACCCAAAACTGTGAAAAAGATATACAATCATACATACACTAAAAGGTGTTAGTATGGTGTGATCCAAATCCTAGAAGGATACCACCACTATGATAATATATGTGATAAAAAATTAAAGACTAAAATCATGCACTTTTTTAGAACATGAAATGCCAGTAGAAATTTCTAAAAGATACAAAATTAAATAAAAACTGTTTCCAAGTGGGCTATTTTAATGAATCATCACTTTTCGTTAGTGTTTCCCCCATCAAAAATTTTATGGGAAACTGAGGCCGAACCCCACAAGATCACTTGCATACTACTACATGCACACCAACCTGATACCCAAGTTTCCCTCTTGTTCTCAATCAAGTTCAACAAGCCATGAAATATAATTTTCCTATGAAAATCAACGTTCCTCGTCACAAATTCACCATACAGCCCACGTGTATATCACACAAGTAACATAATCAAATTATTCATTCAAATGTAATTTGAAATCATACTCACACCAAAACGGCCAACAAAACTCTTCTAATCTCTTTAACATGTCAAAATATTCTTTAAACATTTTTCTAAAAGCATTGAAATAAATTCAAAATCACATAACAGGCCACACATATTTCACATAATACCCTTTTAACCTTCAAATTTATGTTATCATCAAACTCACAGAAAACAGCCCATAAATATTTTTCGCACCCACATCCCAATTTAATATAAACACTACCTCAATTTACAAAACATTATAAAAATGTTTGACATCATAAATCACCTCTTTACCATTAAAAACCATCTTATGTGAATAAATTCAAAAAAATAGTACATGTATTTCATTTTCCCAAATTTTTAACTCACTAAATCGTTTGAAATTTTCATAAAATAATCCAAATGGATATAACAACGTTTTGGACACAAAAAACATTTCAAAATCCTCTTTCAAGGCCAAAATCACACCAATACCAATCCAAAATCGAAAGGGCCACCCTATGAGCATTTATTAAACCACTCTCAAATGTTATGCAATTACCTCAAATTATTCCATAAAAGATACACAAGAAAAAAACATATTCATAAAACAACTTCAGGAACAATATCAAGGATTTACACCTAAAACCTCTTAAAAACCTCATTTTTAGGTCTACATGACACCAAAGTATTACCCAAATATAATTGGAATCCTATTTCAACAACCAAAAAATCACTTTTACATTTTATAAAACTACCACAAAATATATCACATGTGTTAAATTTCAAAAATACACAACATCATGAAAACATGTAACATAAATACTAAATGATTTACTAATGATAAAAAATGGGGTTTTCACAACATGAAACATATGATGAATATGAAAAATTATGAAATATATAAATCTTACTCATAATTAAATGCTTATACATGGAAACACTGACATTTGGTGTCGAAACCCTCAAATCATTGTGCGAGACATCCACATCACCTCTGCCAGAACGCAATGAAGTTAAATAAAACAAAAAACTATATATTAAACCATTATACCCAAAGGAAACCCCTAGTAATGAATCCCTAGTAACTAGAAAAGAGTAAATTCATGAATGGGTGGAAGAAACCCTAAGTAGAAGGATGAAATCAAGGAGATAAAGACTTAATTTCATGATTTTGATTTTTCCCCAATCAAATCTCCCATCAAAATTTAGTTCCAAGGGAGGTTGACAGAGCTTGGAGGTTATCCATGGAAGTATGGCAGGAAATGGATATGAGAGGGGAAGAATTGGATTATTTCTCGGAGGAAAAAATATGTAATTTTAAAACATGTTTTTATGAGTTAGACACCCTTGCACAGATTGGCTACACAGTTTAGTAAATTGTGTTTCCACACCTTGCGACATGTTCTGGTCACCCAAAAATCCTCCATTCTCTTCTATTTTTAGTGGGTCCATGGGGGAACCATGGGGGAAATATAGGAAAATGACAATGGAGAAACATTCTCTAAAAAAGAGTACCTTTCAACCCAAAACTCATCCAACTCTTCTATACAAACATCCTCAATATCTTAAAACCAAAGTTGTGCCACAAAGAGTGTAACTAACACAACTTCAAATCACCACATAATTACACCATTACCTTTACAAAATAAGAGTCCACCAACCCTCCAAGACCACCAATACTAAGGTAATAGATCAATAACACAAGATCCAGAAAAATTTCAAAACCATAACACCAAAAATCCATGAGAAATATTAGAACCAAATGATGATTTTAAACAAACCATAGAATTGAAAATCCAGTTGTGACAAAAATGTGAGAAAACATTTCAAAAAAAATGCTTGAAAATGAGGTTAGAAAGTAAAAATAGTATATCTTGAACAATATTTTATAACTCTAGAACTAGTTACTCTATTGGGTGAAATTAAACCTCCTCACCTCCTCTATCCATTTGATAACTACCACATCAATGACCATTACTATGATAGGGTCCCTAAACCCGTGGAAAATACCATTAGGGGTCTATACATGGTCCATCTCCCCTTAGTATAGTATAAAACTACTACCATAATTTCGAAAACTATCTTTGTTGAATTCTCTGTTGATTTCAACACTATACCTATTCACCTCCACAAAACAATCATCAAAGAACAACTCAACAGTAATTCTAGAGTTGGCCACATTCCCCATAGGAAAAAATCATTGTTCAAAAATCCACATAAAATTAATGGAAATAGTATGCCCTAGAAATCTCGAAGGTGAGAATATGAAAAGGACTCCTTGTATCGAATCCTCATTGATCCTGGTCCCTGAGACCTTCCAATAACAACCATGATCTTTGAAAAACTTGGGGTGATTCCAATATCACTGAAAAGATTACTGTAAGTGCATCCTCTCGATCACACCTTCATTGTACGAAGATTCCATATAAGTATGAAACATAAATGGAGTAAATGAAAACTATATTGAAATATGAAGATCCTCCTCAAGATGTCTCAAATTAGACTCCTTCTGTAGATAATGATATGTGGAAATAATAACTTTATTGAACAGTAATCATGAATCTAGCATTGAAATACTCCCATAAAAATGATAATGACTGTCATATCTCCTCACAACCTTCATTTTTATTGAATATGAATTTTTACAGATCATAGTCTGAATTTCTTCCCATTAAACATCATTCTCCTTGGTCAAACATGGATACAATATGAACCATTGACATGAATATCCATACATATAAATTGATGCCAATATGTCCCAATATCCCACCAAGTCCTAGATCATACTAAAAGATATTTTAATTTTGTTCGTCCATATATTTGTCTCCAAATATAAAGCAATACCATCTTACATCCCCACATCCTATGTTTTAAAATCATTCAATTACCTATGTGAAGCATCATTATCCACTTTTGAATAACATATTGGTCAAAAATCTATAAGAAAATCACTGAGGAACACTCACTAAATTAAGGAAGAAGAGTTTAAAAATAGAATAACATGCCTATGGACAAATTGTATCCCACATAATTTTCCAACTATTCTTATACTCTCAGACCATAAAAAAAACATATTAGATCTCTAATTTCTAAATAATAACATTTACTACCACCCCATAGCATTTTCACATGATATCCGTGCTCCAGACACCTGATAGATCACATCCAAGCTATAACAACAATGTCATGTTTTCATGAACATAAAGTACAACAATCTCATTACCTCTTCCATCCATGAATTGACTACACCAAAAGATACCCCATAACATGAAAATATCATTAATTATTTTAAAACACATGGTGAACTCTCCAAAAAAATGGTCATATCACATCTCAATACAAAATTACTATGAAATCACTTAGACCACTAAAATTCATCCAGTCATAATAACATGCACATATATACTCTTCTAGAAGAGGAAACATGAATTATTGGGAAGCCTTCCATCTATACTCATGAATAGGATAATGAAAAAACACAATATTTATGGAAATGTAGGTTTTCAATCCTTTTTCATGATGTAGGTTAGTTTTGAAAAGAAATTTCATGGAAAATAACAATATATACATATTTCCATACACAATCTGAACCTACCAGTTAACTATAAATTACTAAGAATTTCACATCTTTCCAATATTCGTCACCCCCAATAAAAACATAGCAACACATTAGCCAAAATCCAATTATAGGACTACCATCCTATTTCATTATCCATCACATTTGTTTCTTGATTTAAAATCAAAATTTTACCAAACAACCCACCCTTTATTTCTTAAATGATAATTTCAATTCCATTAACCATACCAAACCATATAAATAGTAATAATTATTAACTTATTATTCAATCACTAACTAGTATTTTGGTCTAACAAAAACATTTTCACATGCATATAATTCTCCCCACAAATCATCTCCACACCTTCCTGAAAGCATGTAAAAAATAACCCAATCTTTCTAAAATAATTTACAATCAAACCATCACCTCGCCGCAATAAAAAAACAAAAACCCATCACCTCTCCACCTCAAAAGAATAGAAAGATAAAAAATCACATCAACACCCCAAAATCCTAGCCTATAATAAAATCACATCCCCACCCCAAAACCACATCCATAAAAACCATAACCTCACAAACTAATAATAACAACTAAATAGATTGTTAGTTTAAATACCTAAAGAAAGAACACACAAATCATAACATCTTTGACCCAAAAGTATATCAAGAAAATCCATCACCTAGCCATCAAAAAAGAATGGCCCAAAAACCATACATGACACTACAACACATCAAAACCACACATTTCAGACACATAAGCATGATCAGACCTAATAAATAATTAAAGACCATTTTATAAAATTGGCATATGTGATTTTATCACATTTCACATTATTTGAGGGGATTTCTAAAAAACAATAAATCATTGGTCAACCATTTAATTACACAAGTATATGTTTTTATCTAATTTTATTTAGTGTTGATATAATGAAGATAAAAATAATGATTCCATATAAAAATAGATACATTAATAGATATGGCTCCGAACGACCATGATTTTTTGTTGGGTGATCATCCCTTAAAACAATTTCACCAAATATCATATTTATAAAATATATGAGCCCTTACATATTCTCCATAATTGTAATTTAACTAACTAATTTATATTTATTAGGTCATAAAAGAAAATAAACATAGATAAAAAAGTGTAATGACCCATACAAGATACGAAAAAGTGAGAAATAATATATTCTCTCCCTCAAAGAATATGTTATAACTTTTTTTGAATTATTGGGTGAAGAAGAAAATGCTAAAAACTAGATCCTCGTGAAATACCAACAAATACACCCACACCATATTATGAGTTATAAAAAATGTATCCAAACTCATAATTGAAACTCAAATCAAATCATCACAAGAGATCATTAAATATGAACAGAGGAAAACCTATAGAAAATAGAGCAGAGATCATCTAGAATTTCCAATGTGTAGCCACTGGAACTAATGGTTCATGTAAGGATGAAGTGGGATAAAATATCTCCTCAAGGTTCCTAGGTTTTATATAGAATGATATAGAGAAGTCACATCTGAATGAATAATAATTGGATGAGAAAACGGATATAAATCATGGAATCATGAATCCTTCGCATCCTATAAGCCATTCATGTTGTGAAATCCATGAGTTTCAATAAAATTATAACTTCCACATAAATTCATATTTCCAATTTCATCATTTTAATTTCACTTCAGAAATTACATTAAAAATATGAATCCATTTCATGGGCTCCCGCTCAGTTTTATAAAATCTATGAAATTGGATTACTATACAAGCTGGGAACCACCAATTCACATCTTGTACCCCTTTACTATAATTAATTTCACACTGTATATCTAATAAATCTCCAAAAACCAAAAACATCCATGATACTGATGAAAAACAACACCAACACGTGATATCGACAATGTAATGTGTAAGAAAGGTATTGTTTGTTATAATCACAATCATTAAAATTTATTTTTATACCCATACTCATGATTTAATTAATCAATTTCATGGATATAAATATCATTAACATTTTTTTTAAAATATTTATACTACCCATTGAAGGTTAAATGTGAATATATAATAAGTAAAACATGTTGAAAAATATATGGAAACAATGAATATCGAGTGATTCATTTTGTTCATACTAATGATGAGATATCTTTATGTATTTAATGAATATTGTATTTATATATTTAATCAATCTATTAGTTATAGTTTTTAATAATTATATTATTATAATTACAAATATAATGGATGATTGAGATTGTAACCATTGGATTGAGCTAAGGATCTCAAGGAATAATAGTATATCTTAAAATTTTACCTTGTCTGGTTTTTTTTCTAATAATCATCCATTTTTATTTATTATATATATATATATGGTTATTGGGGATGACACTACATTTAAATCCTACATGGACCATTGACCCAACCCTCAGACTAATGAATCCAAAAATTAGCTCTCTTATAGAGCCCTGCTCCTACGCCCATTGCATAACATCCCTGTATGGTCCCAATAAAAACATCTTGAAGTATTAATCATAACAAACTCTCAACACATTTCTCATTCTCGTGAAACTCCACTCCAATGACCAACTCCCAACCACCCTACATGTCATCCTAAGAATCACCACTACCCCCGCCTGGTGATCTTGTCATTTTCATCTCCGGGTGCCTAATGACCCCACTTAACATCCCACAAACTCCTATCCCATGAATTCCATCTTTTGCATACATAATCACAGATGTTGTCCCTCATCTTCACCTCTTGCATCTATGAATCACACCACTTGAGTGACCCCATCAACAAATCTAAAACAATTTTCCACTTCACATGTATAAATCAAACTACCATAAATAATTGTGTTTTATCCTATAATTAATCTCAATAATATTTATTTCAGTTCATCCATCAAATACAAATGTTGACAATCATTTTCCCATGAACAACCATGTAGATTGTGATTCATAGTTTTTATTGACTAGTATAATATTATAAATGGTTTATGAATAGTTTATCATAACTATATATACCAATAACAATATTAATTTGATGCGGAGTCATGTTCTTTTAAACTATTTAATGTGGAAGAAAAAGCATATAATTGAATATAAGTTTGGTTAGATAATCTATTATCATAGTTGTGTTTTTTGATTATCAATGATTCTTAAATAGAAGGGTGTAGATGTTCTATTTTGTAGAACAATGTGGTCATAGGTTAATCCTATTTCATATTGACTTCTCATGATAAAAAATACATGAATTATGTTTTAGATTTTGTAGTGTTTGTCATTTCATAAATTATATGGTGGAATTATCGTTAGAAATAATGTTATGTAATATTTACCAGTAATATATGTTAACTATATATATTCAGCAAGAATGATTTTAATATTTAATATATAATATATTTGGAATTATTTATGATTATGATTCGTTAGTAAAATACTGCCAAAATAATGATAATAAGGTGGGTGATGTTTTTATTAGACTGGATGATGAAATATTATTTATTATTAGATTTATATATGATACAATATTTATGACATTAAATGGATATACAATATAATTTATAATGAAGGTGAGAAATCATATCACCCTTAAATGACAATTCCACAGTCATTCTATGTAAATATTAAATAATAATATAAGGATTATGTATAACTATAAATAGAGTGGTTAAATGTTTATGATTTTATACATCACAATAAATCATAGATATTGTATATGAAATGAGAAGATATCCCTTAAAAAGTATACTTCAAGAAATGTGATATTGAATGAATCTCACACATCATAGTTCATTATTCCTTTGGGATGTATGCAAATGTATAGATATGTAAAAGATCCATTATATTAGACTAAAATGATGATATATATCAAATTGTATGTATTTATTCTATTGGAATGTTAGTTTTTTATGTCAAATAGATATAATTTTAAAGGACTGTTACCACTATTACCTATACTCGAATTGAAATGGGATAAATCAATATGGATTTCGTCATTAGACTTCAAAAAATATCTAATTACCATAATATTATTTGGGATGTTTTCGATAACCATATGGATTCCTCATAATACATTATTATAATAGAAGTATTATATTATGATTATATTTCCATGTTATAATATATTTTGTCACAATTAAAGAATTAAAAATTTTTATTTTATCTAATCAAGATCTATGGTTCTCCTAGATGTTCTAGAGAAGAATTTTGCAAGCTCTAGATATAGATTTTTGTGTCATTATATACTATAATCATTAGATGTATGTTCTATCTTTGAGGACCATTAAAACAAAATTGGATATTTATATATAGTTTTCTATATATCTAAAAGGATCTTGGGAGAACTGCTTTCATGAAGCTGAGTTTTCATATAACAACTACTTTCTTCGAAGCATTCAGATGGAACTATATGAAGTCCTCTATGGAACGAAGTGTAAAACTTTTACATGCTAGGTTCAAATTGGATAATGATAGCTATGGTATGTATGATATACGAGAAAATTGTAGTGATGGATGAAGATATTCAATATCACATCATGGTATATCCTAGTCGACAAATGTTTTATATTGAAAACCTTCAACAAGATACGAAATTCAGTAATGGTAATTAGGTTTTCCAAACAAATTATCTTTGAAAAAAAGATTGGATATTGTGGAGAATTATAAATTTTAAACCAATATATGTTTAAATTTTCATTATTGTAGATCAAATTTAGATTTTATTAAATATCTTCAAGATTCCACTGAGATTCTCTTAAGTATTAGGTGTGTTCAATATATATATTTTGAAGATTGAAATACTATATCATTAACATATTTTGAACAAAAATATAATACCACTATTTAATGGTCATTTATATGATTTAAAATCAATACATTAATTGTATCATATATTAAATGTTATATATAACAAGACTACTCAGATGGTTAATGTTCATTAAAGGTATTTTGAAACTGATGAAACAATATGGGAACTATATGATTTGTTGAAGCAAAGATACACATATTTTTTGTTATATCATAGGGATTTATGTTTATTTCCTAAAATCATAATAAGGTATTACAATGTTTCACCATAATATTTTAAATACATATTCATTGAAATAAACATGGGTTGTCCTATAGATTTCTATAGACGCAACCCTATGACTAAATGATATAATGATTCCTTAAAAACCAGAAATTAATTAAGAAGGTATAAATTGTAGTAAAAAATTTAAAAAATTACTAAAATAGGTATAAATAAATTTAAATTTACTTAGAAACAAATTTTATATAATTAATCAATTTTCGGTAGTCATTTATTGTTTAAAAATATGTTTTCATTAAAAATTGGTGTTACGACATTCCTCTCATGACAATTAAAATAAATATTTTCCATTATGAGAAATTATATTTTAGTGAAGGGGTTAATTTTGGGTTATCAATATTTAATTAGTATCTTATGGTAAATTTCATAATATTTTTCAAAATATTATTTTTAATGAATAGTTAACAATACCAAATTTTGTAAAATAATCACTTATATTTTTTATGTAATGTCAATTAAAGTTAAAATTATATATATAATTTTAAATAAATGTTAAATATATATCCATTAATTATATATAATCTATTTAGTTATATAAAAAATCAATATTGCACTTGATTTTGGTAGAATTTATCTTCTGTCTTATAAAATATTTTTCAAAAAATATATTCTTCAAACGATGTGTTTTTATAAAGCATAATGAAATTAACATATAGTTATGAAATTTTTTAAAAAAAATTATAGTTTTTTTATAGTAAATTTATTTTTTTTAAATTGATTTTTTTTAAAAGAATATAATGGATGTAAAATCAGCATCAATTTATTTAATTATATAGTTTCTTGTTGTAATTATCATTATTATTTATAATTGAAATAAAAAACATATAAAAATTTAATATATTAAAATGGATTGGGTATTTTAAATTAGAATTATTGTTATAGTTTAATATGGGTGACATTATTTTTTTTAAAACTCATAGTAAAATTAATAAAACATGGTTACCACCGTTATTGATAAAATGAGATTACCCGGTTGTTTAAATGTATTTAAGTGTAGGAATGAAACATAAAATTACATAAATAAATATTTTTGAATACATTTACATATTATAATTTTATAAAATCAATAAATATTCCATTTATATCCACATTCACATAAACATGGATTTATATTATTGAAATCTTTATGGTAAGTCCTTGTGTTCCGCTCTATAAACTTTTATTAAGGAACATATTATCCCACCAAATGGATATAATTTAAGTATTATAGAATTTCAAATATCTAATAAAAAATAATTAAATTCCTTCACATAATATTTTTGAAGCATGTTACATCATATGTCTATAAATTCAATGTTTTTGGTCTATTCCAAAATCAGTCTCCTGATGAAGAGTTATAAATTAAAACAATGAACAATCAATTTTATTTCATCTTCCATCATCAATAATAATATTTTATAAATCAAAAAATTATTAATATAGACACATGAATATAAATTTATGTTATTATTATTATTCTTGAACCATTTCCCATATCATACCCGTAAAAGGAGAAGTGAAACTATTTCTCATGTGTACGTGGGGATTACTACCACATGTAACGATTTCATTAAAATAACATCACCATAATTAATGTTTTGATACGTTTATTGATATACAATTTATATATATATATATATATATATATGATATTTATCATACAATAATTATTTTAAAATTTTTAATTATTATTTATCATTATTTTGTATCATCCATCGAAAAGTTGGAAACATCACATGTTCATATGTACAATGTATTATCTCAATGAAATGTTGTAATTCATTATTCAACAAAACTTTCTATAAAATCATATAACATCTTTCAATGATTATATATTTTAATAATGTTATGATTAATATTATGGATATTATGTAACCAATATCAAAATTCATAGGCAATAACATTCAAATTGAAACAAAGATAAAAAATGAAATAATTATCTCCTAAAAATGGGTATTTTAATAATGAATTATTAAAAATTGGGTGTGCAAATATTATAATTGAACTATATATGGTATTATTGTTTTTAATTTTTTCTTTGAAATATTAATAAAAATTAAAAAAACATTAGACAAGGGGTTAGTATTCTTATAAATAAAGAAATAAATGAAGAAGTGTTTTTTATCCCAATAATTTTCATTAAATCATCTACGATGTAAAAGACATGTTAATGTTAATTAATGGTAACTCGTACAGAATTTATAGTTTATATCCTTAATATCCTTATATTAATTGTATTTAATGTTTCTTTATATGTAATTACTCTCATGATAATTGCGACACAATTGATAATAAATAAGTAAGGGTTTTTTGTTACAATCTTGTTTTTATCAATATTTTTTAATATCTAATTTTAGATGATGAAATTATATGATATAATAATAAAAAACATAATTTATTTTTTTATACATCTCTAATTTCTTGAGAATATATTTTATCAAATTATTTTCCTTGGTTAAGGTGATCAATAACATGAAATTTTATTTTTATGTACTCCCATCTTTATTTCTCTATTTACTCTAGAGTATTGTAATTCTATTTCAATATTTTATTTATAAAATTAATTTTTTCAATATCTATAATGATTTTATAAATTCATTACCTCCAATGTTTTAATTTATATTGTCTTTTAATTTAAATTGTTTTTTTCATTTTCCAAATGATGTACAATTGAATTTATACTGGGATTATGAATGTGAATAGTTTCAATATACACTACATTAACTACAATTATTCCCATCATAATAAAATTTTCATTAATCATAAAATTAACATATTTGATTATTCTTTTCAATGAAAAGGTTTTAAATATCTATTTTATAGAATTTAGATATTTTAAATAACTGATTTCAAAATGAAATTGTTATTTTCCTCAAAAAATGATACATTGTAATTTTAATGTTTTCCTAAACTATAACAACATCCTTTTTTGTATATTTACATTTAGTGGGGATTGGATAAATTTATATAATATTAACTCATTATATGGATGGTATGATATTATAACTACATGATGTTGATTAAAGGAAATTTATTTCCATGGTACATTTTATGATAAAATGATAAATGTTTTCATTATCATTTTTCCATACCTATCAATGAATTATGAAATTGTGATAAATGGTACACTAGAACTAAATATGTAATTTTTTAATGATTTATGTTTTATAATATCATATCTCTCAATATATTTTATCCCATGACTCAAATATATTACAAGAGATGTTATTCCATGCGTAATAGAGGGTATAAAATCTGTTTTTCCAACCAAAGATGAGAGGACATATGAGAAACTTTTATGTCTGATGTAGTAATGAGGGGGTGTAGGTGAATCCAAATAGAGAATTAATTAATTTTAGTGTTTCAAAAACCTAATATATATTTTAATATTATTATAGTTAAATTTAGGCAACTCTCTTGTGATGTGCTTTTATAACAAATTTAAATTCGTATGCCTTAGGTTTACTTATTCTATAATTACTCTCATGTCTTGAGAATTTCAAATTCATTTTTCTATATTTTCTATTTATGATCAGTGAATTTTTAGGTTTGATTTTATAATGTTTTTAACATTCTCCCATACCATAATACTTCGCATATTACTACTTTTATTCATTCATTATCATATCCCAATTTTACACCGACTAAGAATATGTGGTCAACCATTCTTATGTTTCTATTTCCCAGTTTATGATAGAATTTCTTTAGTAGGATATTACTATGAGTTTTACTTTCTGATAAGAAATTATGATGGATTTTGAAGATATGTATGAAAGATAATATGATTATATATCAGGTTTACTAAGACTTAAAACATTACAATCATCAGGTGTGTATTAATATGAATTGTATTTAATATTCATTAGAAAAGCTTTAATATGTACATATATAATTTTTGGGCCATGATAGAATTATACACTTCCTTGAAAAAAAAAATAATGAATAAGATCACCTTAAAATGGAAAATCATTATTCAAAAACTAAAATATAAAATAAGAATTATTCATTGAAATGTGACAGTGAAAGGAATGATTTATTTAGAAAGTATATTTTGTTTATGGTGATATACTACATGAAAATAAATCTCTTGAAAATATTTTCATCAAAAATATATCGATTAGGTTTACTATGGTGATGTATTGTTATAGAGTTAATTTAAAATAATATCTATCATTGATAATGATATTAAAATATTAGTAATATAAATACATACATAATTATAAGTTACATATAATGATTATCAATGTACCAAAATTTTTATTTCATGTAAATATAAATTCCAAATAAAAATTTAATATCAATAGAAGAATAATTTTTAATATTATAATATAAATAATAAATTTTAATGGTTTTTAAAGTATATTTCATTTAAATGTATTAAATGTTTTATAGAATTATATTTTTAATTAATATACAATTTATCATAATATATAAAGTTGAATATTTTAAAATTTTAAATATATATGAAATATTATATTTAAATCAATATTTCACAAATTAAATGAAATATAAGTAACAAAAAATAATGTTTAATTAAATAATTATCTAATAAAAATTGAATTTTTTATATTTTTTAATTTCAATTAAAAAATATATTTACTTATATTATATATTGGAATAGAAAAATGAGAATTAATATTTTTTATTTGGACATTAAAATATTTTTCATATGAATGTTTTTTGTCAAACAATAAAATTTTGTCAATATTATAATTTGATTCATATTATAATTATGTAAGTGTATTAAAGATAAATAAAAATCTATATTGGTAAATAATTATGTATTTAAAATATAATATATAAAATTTTAATTTATTCATTGAACATATAAATACGATTTCCAATATTTTTAAAAATAATAAAAATGTTTATTTAAAAAATGGTTTCTGGTATTTAAATTTTACTGCCTATTTTAATGGTAAAATAATATTTTGACATTCCTTGAAAGAGGTAATGTTATTATTGTTTTCAAAAAAAATTACTTCAAATAATCATTTAAAATCATATTATTATCTTATACTAATTTTTTGAACGTAATAATGTACTATTTAGTAATGCTATTTTTTACATAGTATGTGAGATTAAATGAAAATTAATATTTCAAACACATTGAAATCTTATTTATTAAAATTAATTACAAATATTAAATTGGAAATTCATATTTTTTTAATGGGTATAATGATTTTTTTTCAAATACATTTATTACAATAACAGCATATTAATTAATAAGATAAATGTAAATTATTAGTAATGTTATAATGTTTAATAATAAATAGTAAAAACTCTCTAGGATTTCTCATAAATTAGTTGATGAGAGGAATACATATGCTACACACATACTCTCTACATTTTTTCATATTCCCCCTAATAATTGAATTATAACATTGAATTGTTGAAAATGTAATGGATACCTTAAAAACAGCCCTCCCTTTACTTATTATTGGGTTACACTTCCACTAATCTAATTTGGACCATTCATCCAATTTTCAAATTTAAACAGTAGCATATTACACTATATGAAAAACTCTCTAGCATTAAAAACTTTTGGAAAACATTATTTCTCATGTGGACTTCAATTTTTTATATAATTTCATATAAAATTCATTTCCCCAACATTAGTACTATCAGATACATAGAAATTATTCCTAATGAACATCATAAAAATATATTAAAGGTAGATAATGATAATTAAATGATAAGAATTTTCATATTTTAGTTTTTCCATTATGTTAATTATCATTATCTATCCCTATATCCCATCCATTGTGGAAAATGATATCATCTATCATTCATAGGTGTGGACTAATGGATCCTTGAGAATACGAACATATTTTTTAGCAATTCTCATCTTTTATGGTAAATAAAAAGTATTTAATGTGTATATGTGAATTTTGTTATTTCTTTATTATGCTAATATGAAAAAATATAGAACCTAAAAGTGATATGATCTACACACATTTATCATTGTTTCAATAGTTTTTAATTAGAGTTATAAAATGAAATATTAAATTTAATTATGTAATATATTTAAATACATTACTTCATATCCTGAATACATTTTATTTTATATATTTCAAACTTACCCAATAGTCGAGCATCTAGAAAAATTTAGTCCTAATAAAATTTTTGAAAAATGAAAATATACAGTCACACATTACATTGGTTTCTTACAAAGACATGCATGAGTTTCACCACCCATATTTTCATCCACTATTGGAACACTGTAATTAGGCTTCCTAAAAGACCACATAATATTCTATCCCTAAATTTCTATTTTGATAGATTATTATCCAGTAGATTTACTTATATCTATACATGTGATATAACTAGGTTGATATGAGTGACATTTTTTAGGAATTCAATCACGTGTTGTATAAATTTATAAGGAAAATTTCTTATTGTATTTTGATGGCTTTGAAATCAATTTCTACATTAGACTCAATCCATTAGGGGTTCTATAAATATTGTAGAACATGTTGTACTTCATTGAAAACAACCCAAAATTTTTCTTCATTGTCCACTCTAGTTCTAGTATATTGACAATAGAATCCTTTTATCAAACCACGTTTCATTAAATAGACACAAATAGATACTGAGGCTACTAGTATGTTGGAAGAAGCACCAACAATATTGACATTGATCCATTGTTGGTTTGGTGGTATTCATCATATGTACATGAGAATCACTGGTTTCTTCGGCCTGCCTATCACACCTAATAACCTCAGAGTGGTTAGATCATTTATGATATTATTTTTACTACATGTTTTCATCATTGAAAAATTATAAGCATCATTATGTATCACAAGAATGCCCAGTTATATAGAGGGTATATGTTCACCAAATAATATAATATTTTTCCATTCCATAATTCTGAAAAAAAAAATATAGTAGCTTATAATAATTGGATATTCTAGACATATTTACAGCAACCAATTTTGGTTATTACTTCCATGAAAGTACCAATTTATACACAAGGATTAACCTTCAGCCTGAACAAATATTTTGAATAACCCTATTGACTCAGGGATAAATTACATTCCAATCACAGATGCTTCATTTTTTTTCTAATATAAATCATATATAGAAAGATTAGCTATTATATTTTCCTTCCATTTTCAGTTTTTTATATATGGGGAGCCTATTTTTATATATTATCTATTTAATTAAAAATAAAGAAGGTTGAATAAAAGGTGGTTTATATTCATCAGCTATACTTGTGGTC
Source organism: Viscum album (assembly GCA_963277665.1). Lineage (NCBI taxonomy): Eukaryota > Viridiplantae > Streptophyta > Magnoliopsida > Santalales > Viscaceae > Viscum > Viscum album. Next base: position 83,461,505 of record OY728151.1, on the reverse strand, counting down.
TGTTGAATCCTTTATTTTCAAATTTTAGGAATTCCTTGATGTTAAACAGAACATTATTTATGTTCCTCTATAAAAGAGTATCAAAATCTATAAATGTGTAGTTCTGAATAGACAAGAATAGTTGAGTAGTAATTAGTCTATCGTAATTGTTCTTCTACATCACTAAGTCAATAATGTGAATATGAATAATTATGGTGTAATGTCATGATGTTTTTTAATGGGGTACGCTACCAAACAGTGTTCCATGTGTTAAGAGTTGAGTTTTTACTTACCATAGACATTGTATAATAAATGACGTTATCAAATGAATTATGTATAACCGTATAAAAAGAGTATTTATTATTGTTGTTGTAACCATTCATCGATCTATCATTAAACTTGTTATATAAAATTCACATGTGGCCTTATTAGAGATCAAATTTCAAGTGAATTTCCTAATGACACAATCATTAAAAATACTATTGTCTATGACTCCCTGGCCTTCCATGTTAATGATTTTAATCTACTCCTTACAAGAAATAATTGTTAACTTTTTTTATTAGACTGAGTATGCCCATTAATAAATTATGACATTACCACAAAGGTTCTAACTGATCCCTTAGGGCCACCTACAATGTGGGAATGAATATACAAACATTGAGGTAATCATAGGGTTTATCAAACACACCCTTCTAAAAATAGCCCTTTCATTTCCCTTCCAAAAATCCAATTTATTGATAATGCCAAATAATATTCTCCCTAAATATTGTCTCTTTATCCATTCCCAAAATAGGTGATCACCATTGTAGTTGAATGGAATATATACCTTTTTCAATCCATGGATTTTAGTTACACAATTTTAATTTCCATCAAAAATAGAATAATAATAAATAATACAGGATTTTCCCAAAATTATGGCTTTTCCGGCCACCTATTCATATTTTGAAAACTAATATTTAATGGTGGAGATAGTCCTACTTCATGATTTCCCATGTATAAAATATTATCATTGTAAAAAAAAATTATGAAGTATATTCATTTATTCTAGCTTTGATTTTATTATAAACCACAATTTGAGAATGGTCACTGATACAACTTATGATGTAGTATTCTTCAATAGCCAATTGAAGTCCTAAAAGTTTACCTCCATCTCTTAGACCCCTTTTCTCTTTAATAAATCCTCTGGGGAGACCCATTATTGAAAATTTATAGTTTTTAATACTTGATAATGATGTGAATTATTTTTATAAATTCTTCTAAGATTAAAAATATCCTAATTACATAAAAAATAAATCTATATTTCTATGCATCAAAGGATTTTGGGATGTCAATTTTGATATAGAAATTTCCTTCCATTATTTCCCTCATCATTATATTTACCAATTTAGATGTTGTGAGCATAAAATTAGGAATTTTCCCACAATAATAAATCCAAATTGGTTTTATGTATTAAATTAATAAAATATTATCCAGTTATATTCATGATAATCCAGATAATGATATTGGGAATTGTTTTCCCATGAAAAACTGGCATGCTGTATTTTTTATCATGTCCATTATCCTTCTTATATTTTGCTGAAGTTAAAATTGAGAGTATCTCAAAAAAAATTAGTGATATAAAAATTCCCAAATTTCATGAGTTCTATCATCCTAAATAATTTCTTAATAATTATTAAGAAAATATTAAATCTACTAGGACAAAGATCACTTTCCATTTTGAGAGATACGAGTGTTGCTTTAATTTCCTCCATGGGTGTGACAATAACAACTGTTCGGTTTTGATTCTCAGTACCACTATGAGCTATGTTATCAACCATGTTCACTGTGTCTTTTATCCCATTATCATAAAAAATATACTTTAAGTGATCCATGACAACCTAATACATATCTTATTCTATTGTTATAAAGGAACTCATTTATGGAGACTCTTTTATTTCCAGCTCTTGTTTTCTTTTCTTTGTGTAGTATTTGAATGAACTTAGAATTCCCATCACCAAACTTTAAAAGTTTTACATTCAACTAATTTACTTAATGATATAATATTTCTACTAAAGTAATGTTAATGCTACTAAATAAAAATTTAATCATATATAATAAATATATTTTCATATTTAGCTTCTATTGACCACATACATAAGAAATGCTCGAAAATTAAATAATGAATTATAATGAATAATAAATTAGTGGTATAATATTATATACATATATAAATAATGGTCTAATATTTTGGTATTTTTATAAAAAAAATTAACTCATTAATTAATAAAACCACACCCATTGATTGTAAATCAACAGAATATGTTTATTATCGATTTCATATTCATTGATAGAGAATGAAACACTGATGATTGGAAATGGAAACTACATATATAATTATAAATAAATCTTTAAAATATAATTTATGATATTTCAATTGTTATTATTTGATGAATAATACATATCTAAACCACTCAAATGTATGTATTATAGGCAAATACTATTAAAAACACATGATGAGAGAAAATAGGTAGATATAAAATAATATATATATATGTGTTTAATGATTATAAATTAATGGAATAAATGGTTAATGTAATTGATAAGGGGAATGAGTATGTAACTAATAATTTAATATAGTTATCAAGTATAATTTTTGAATGTTTAGTATGAATTATGACCATTGTAAGGGTTTCTACTAACTCAATTTTCTTCAATAGATTTATATACATTCTCATTGAACAATATTTTTCATGTTATGTTTATACTAGATAATAAATACTATTATTTTTATGTCCTCATTAATTTTGGACATGTATTATTTTTATTTATGATCTTATTATTAATTGAATCTTACCTTAAATATTATGATTCATATACGGATTTTAGTGTCAATATTACTTTCATTATGACTTTTATTTTTTAGTAAACCAATTTAATTATGTTCTATATTTGAACATAATTTAAGATATGAAATCATCAAAAACAATTTCTTCTTGTAAATTGATAACTCTGTTAAATCTATCACTTTCAATTGATTTTATATAAGTTCACATAATGTAGTAACTTGGTTTTCTTTACAATGAAATTTTTATTTGGGAATAATCAATAATCCTTAAATATATTCATTGATGATTAATCTATAATATTATATAATACTTTTTCCATTTCAACATCATTTTTTAGGAAAATAAATTTCTCACCAATGGGTACTTCCTGATTGAATATGTCTGAACTGAGTTGAAATTGAGATGAAATACCCCACAATGATTTTAGATACCAAGGTAAAATTAGAAAATGATTTTATTATATTTAACAAATATAAATAAATATAATTTTTTATAAACATTATAATATCATCATAGGTCATTATATACATAATCATTTCAAAACATTGTCACTGAATTAACTATATAACCCAAATATTAATAATTGTGTAAAGAAATCCCTTACCTTATGTGCAACGGTAATTGTAAGTAATTTTAACCATCTCTAGTAAATGTATATTTAATATAAATATATTATTGAACTATATAAAATTATATTATACCATATATAATCCACTTATAATATTTCAATACATTTTTATTAATATCTTTTTATTAGAATCATCATTTGTGAGTGTAAATTATTTCATCTTTTATTCATGTATCAGTTTTGACATTTCAGTCCCTACATTATAGTCATGGTTTAATCATTTATTAGATATTATTTATGATATAAATATCAAATTAATTCACTATATAATAAATTTGGATTCCTCTATAAAATATAGAGAAAAAATTCATTTTTTCATTCATGGAGAGGGTAAGTTGTTTGAACGCATTAACATTGTTTTCACTATTTGAAATATTGAATTAATAGAAGGTAAATAATATTAAACATTTATATAATTATTTTTTAAAATAATTATAAAATAAATTATTTAAATCAATCTTAATTTCCATCCATGAAAGGGGAAATTGATATCATGTCACATCGTTTTTTGGAGGGGATTGACTATGCACAGGAACAAGCAATGTAACCATTTTTCAATGCATTTGGAGGTAAGAATTTATATATGATATAATAATTATAGAAGAATTGTGATGTTAAAAATATCACATAATGTAATTAATTTAATAATATTAACCAGCCATGTATCTTGAGGATGGGTAAAGAATTGTAACGCTACATGACTGATGTACTGCACACATATACATGAGTTATAATATAACCTGCAATTTGACAAAAGTAATGGTGTGTTATTATTGATACAATATCATAATAAATTAAAATAATATTTGAGAGATATAATTTATTATTTTATTATGAATTTCCTAAATTTATAAGTGTTTGAATAAAACATTAATTGAATGAATTCTGGAAAGATAATTACCTATATCTAGGTATTCCTTCTATTGATCTATTATTAAGGACCATTTTAATGGAAATTATTAATAATATAAACTCAATTGCATGTATACAGTATCCATTGATAGAAATGGGATGTTTTAGTTCCACACAGATGACATGAATGGTGTGATTTATAGATGTGAAGAGGTGTCGTATATAATTGATGATAGGGGAATTCAAGGATTTTATTATAGTATTCCATTAATATTATTTAATTTTCAGTTTCATTAGATACAAATTGATAGATTTAAATTATATGATGTGGGTGAGTCTTTATAACTTCATGAAACAAAAATTTTACTTTGCAATGTTATTTTTCACCCTTAACATTTTGTTTTGAACAACTATTACCCTTATGAAAATTTCTACAATATCAAATTCTTTACACATTTAGTGTCATGAATGTAATAATAATAAGGTAATTTACACATAATTATACCGTGGTTGGTATTCTATACCATATAACAACAAAATTTAAAATATTAGGATTTTTACATATTTTTAATAATTAATATATTATTGTGTATAATAAAATATTATTAAAGAACTTTTTCGAACAACTAATTTACTTTGAATTTTACATCACTAATATAGTTATTTAATATTAATAAAAACCACTAAAACATACATGATATGTAATAGTTATCGTCAATATTAGTGAGAAAATCTAGCATAACAAAAAAAAAAATACATTTGTTAATTATAAATCATTTTAATAATATTTTAATTCATTCGCATTCGATGTGTCAACATTGATTAAGAATATAATGTAATTATATCATATCCAAAAATTTAATATAAATTATTATGATAATAATTATTGAATAATTAAAATAATATTTTATAAGGAAAAAAATTTCCACTCAACTAAAAAAATATTATTGATATTAAAATAAATAGTGGGAAATTTTCACTTTATGTTTACATAAACTAATAAAAATGTTATATTAAAAGTAATATCAAAATAAATGGAAATAATTTTTATGTATAGAATATTATGTATGAAATATAATAATACAATGAATTATATGATGTTATATTGGCCAGTCGATACTTTTTCCTAATTTTTATTACCATATTTAACCTATTATAAATTTACCATGATAACAATAATCTATTAGGTTAATAATTGAAAATTAAAAAATATATAGGGTTTTATTAAAAAATTAATCCTAATAATTCAAAATATATAATACATTTATAAAAATCCTTTTTCGATATGTAATAAATAAATTTCTTTTAAAAACTTTAAATGATTTGAAAACCAATTTAATTTTTTTAATCCAAAAAATAGACTTATACAAAATAAGTTATATATAGAATTCAAATTATATTGACTATATTAGATCAAATAATTATGTACTGTGATAAATTAATATAAAATTAAATTAACAATTTTTTTCTTATAAGAATAAATCACTTTTTTATAAAAATTTATATCTCTAATTATTGTCTAAAAAAATTCAAATTTTGAGGAATGTCAAACAAATTCACCATTTGATATTTGTGATTTACTAATTAATAAAATAATATAAAATATATATTTTAATAGTGGTATAAATTTATTATATTATCTATACACACAAACTATTGAAAATCATTTTGGAAGAATATAATTTTTTGATACATAAAATTACTTCATTTAAAATTGTGTAATCATTTATTTTTCATTAATAAATTTTTACTATATTATATTAAACCTTTATAAATTTATTTCATAAATTTATATCCATATCCATATCACATATTTTAATATCTATACAATAAATATTATTATTTAAAACATAATATTACATGGTTTGTTAAATCTCATCATTGTATGTCATATTCAATGTATATGATTATGTTCATATAAAATATTAGGATATTAAATCCACCCAACATTAATAAATGAAATCCTATGAATTTTAACATTATATTGTATTTAAATTGTTTTATATTTGAATATACCATTTTTAAAACCCATATCATAAAAAGGGTTAATAAAACATATTGTTGCAAATTTGGAAAGGAAAATATTAAGGATATCATGATGATGAAAAATAGTTATAAAAAAGGAGATCTTTTTTTAGAAGTAAAAATTTAATCATTATGGAAAAAATAATAATTTAAAAATAATAATGGAGAGTAAAACACATCATTCATTATAATAATTTGAATGATCATGAGAATTTTAATGACTGAAATAACAAAAAATGATTCAGGTATAAAAAAACATCAATTTATTATATATGATTATATTATGAAAAAAAATATTCTATGATCCATTCCTTAGAGTTATGTAATTAATTAACATTATAGACATATAAAAAAGGATTTATATATACATGAAAATAATAATTTATTTGTTTATCTAATTTCTTCCATATTCCCATATTTTTTCCCAAAATATAAATATGCAAGAAAAATTATTCATACTAGATTAAATAAATGGAATTTAAATTAAATCACATAAAAATATAGGGGAAACAACATATTACTATTTTCAATAAATTTAAAAAAATACTAAAATTGATAGAATAAAGGAAGTTAATATCCAAAATGTGTAAATTAAATATTTTTTAAAAATGCCTAAATAATTACATAAAATGTAAATTTGTAAATATTCTATGAAACCCTTTAAAAATAATACATTTTAAAAAACAAAAAATTTATTGATACCTTATAACATATATACCAATGATTAATTTAAAATTTATCTCAACAAAACAATAATTACTCGTAAAATCATATACAAAAAAAAAAATTCTCTAATGATATAATATTTCAAATATTATATTGATTTATAAATATAAACTAAATCACTATGAAGGCACATTAATCTATAGATGGTTTCATAAGATAATCCATACATTATTCATTAATAAAAATTACATATTATTTTTTTTACCATAATAATATAATATTCTCCCAAAATAGTGATACATTTCTAAAATAACATTAATTAATTTATCACCAAATAAATTTTCAATCCCAGAATTATCTGTACAATAAAACGTATGATCCAAAATTATGTTAAGACCTAATTACATTTTCATCCATGATAATAAAAACCACAAAGTTTATTAATAAAAATTAAATTAATTATAAAAATTATAAAATCATTATTCATTAAATAATATTTTCATTTAAAAATATACTAAATGAATGGGTTGTTTTCATGAAAATATATCCAAAAAATTAATTAATCATATTATAAAAAAATAACATGAACCCTTGGAAGGTGTATCAAGGACATTAAAATCATGATCTTCTGTGGACTTATTAACTATAATGTCCCTCCCCTTCTCATTAGCTTTAGAGGATGGAAGAAGATTAAATGTCCTTATATGACGTCCTCAAGGTGCCAATGGGTGGAAATAAATTCTAATGGATTTAATAAAATTGGGGGGTTGATTTTCAAATTTTAAAATAACCAACATAACCAAACAAAAAATAAAAAGTTAATCACAAAATTATGCAAGAAAAAAATTTAAAACTGAATGTGAAACCCAGATATATTCAGAGCACTACATCATAAGACTACTAGCATCAAAGTATAATGACCATGAAAAACCCAAGAAAACAAAAAAGACTTGAAGACATAACTCCACATATCCCAACATGCTATATTCTCAAACTCTACTATACCATAGAATAATCATGAACCACCACTAGATAAATGTGTTACATTTATTTTACTTGTATCATGATAGAAAATTTCCAAAAATCACAAAAATTCCAAAGCATCAGACGAGTAATGAAACTTTTTTGGGTTTCCATGAATGAAATCCATACTCATTCCATGATGATAGAAAATGTGAGCTTATTCTTATAAAATAATTTCTAAAAAAATATTAAACACATTTCTAATTTATATCATTCCAAGAAGATTAAAAAAATAACAATTTCTTGACCATAATAGTTTCTAGGGAAAATAATATTCAATGCACTAAACCATTTCAAATTATTTTTTGGCATACCCATTCCATGACTCACACACACCCACACTTGCAAGATTTACTAACAGTTCCATAATCATGATTATTTTATAATCCATCCCCCATGTCATCTATTTTTGTCCAGTCTCCATGTTCTAAATGACTCCTGAAACATATCTAAGGTCACATACCATATACCTGAATGGTCTGTTAACCTTGTTCATATTCATGATGAAAAACTAAACTCAAACAAAAAAATATATTCCAAAACCATTTCAATCGAATCATATCATATCATTTTTTTAAACATCGTTTTTAAAAAAAATTGAAAAATAGTTTCAATAAATTAAAAAAAAATAATCATTTTAAAATCACCATTTTAAAAACAATAAATTAAAAATATTTCACATGTACACATTTCCACAGTTCCATAAATCTAGAAATCATCACTAAAGAGGGTTTATCCCATTGTTTTCCCATCAATATCACTATCAATTTCATGAAATTTAAGCAATATTAAACTAATACATCATGTTATATGAATAGGAGTTCAGAGTGAATAAATATACCCCAAAAATTATTGTGAAAACAAAGAACAAAAAATATATTCAGCTAAACGAGTATGAATCTTCAAAAACCCACAATATATCTCACATAGAATCATAAACATAGTGATATATCATTATGATTATAATCAACCATCATATATATATCCCCAATATTCAATATCTAGGATTTTTATAGCGGGAAAGAATATATATCTAATAAAAACTACCACAAATAATGACATTCCATGGGATTCAGAATTCTACACTGTATGAATTACCAACTTATTTCATCCATTTTGAAGTTGATACATTCCAATTCCTTTGGGACGAATAAAAACTGACTTAATGTCAAAAATATTTAAAACAGAGTCTTAGTTGTGAAAATTTTTGATATTCACATTTTTATGATCTCACATTTAAACCATGCATGATTAGTCACATGTTTAAGAAAATAATGCACTAAATGTGCATCGACCATGACCTCAAGGAAAACCTCACATTGTTTGATCACATGGATATACAAAATTTGTGTCATCCATGCATAATATCTCTACCCCAATTCAAATTGTTTCTCCGGCATGGCCTTATGGCCTGTATAAATCATGCATCTAACTATGTTCTTTCATAAAAGTCAATGCATCACCTTTCATATTTTCCTTTTTTTGTCTCATTTTTTTCACCCAATATTCCCAAACCATTATCCATAATAAAATCCCAAGAATGATTCCAAATGTCTTCCAAACCCGCCCACATGTCTCCCAAAAAAAATTTATATAGAACTCTTAGAGATGGGGTTATATAAATTAATGTTGGGGGTTCTACATTCACCACAACATTTTCTACGTTCTCCTCACCATTTTCCTCCACATACACAAAAACTAAAAAACCACTACTATACTGATATTGTTTAGGCCATTGGTCGAACATTTCTTTCTCATGTTCCCATGTATCGTCTTGAATATGACATTATTTTCATAAAACAAGCACTATATAATTGTTTTTTCAAAAAATAATTTCTCTTTCCTATCTAAAATAAATTTTTGGGATATAAACCAGTGAAATTTCATGTTCTAGGTAAATTTGATCCCATTTAATCACATGGCCCTAAAAAAGCTAATACATTTTCAACTGAGATACATGAAACCTATTATGAACTACATAGAACAATGGAGGAAAATCCAACTGATATGTCACCACTCTATCTTGATCATACAACTTGAATGTGTTATTTTATCAAGGAGATATCATTCCTTGTTACCAATAATTATAATTCTCATGCCTTGAATATATTATCAAGAATATAAGATCACCGTGATTGAATGAAAAGAGTTTTTGAAGATGATCTACATACATCTAAAGATGACTCAAAACCATCTTTAATTGTTTTATGGTCAACTAAATATTCTCTATTGTCTCCTAGACAGGGATCTTCTCAAACAGTGAAGCCTAACCTATTCTTAAAAGAAGTAGAGAATCAATAGGATTCCCATGAAATGCTTCAATTGAAGCTATATGTATTGGGTCTTGGTAAAGAATATTATATGATAACTCCACAAGAGAGACTTTATTTTCCAATGAGCCACCAAAATCCATTACACAAGCAATCATTGGGCCTGAAAACTTTAATATAATCCTTTTTTATTTTCCATCCATCTAATTCTAATATCCCATGCTCATTGTCAACTAAGACCCAATGGATTATTTCATGTATAACCAGATATGTAATGTAATCCATGAATCTCTTTATGATACTCTTGATAATGCTATGCCATTCTTTAATATAGTTATTTTACTAGTCCCCGACTATATGAGATTCATGACTATTGATGAAATTATATGATTTCTGAGATTATTAAACATCATCCATATGGAGTCTTGTTTTTTGATCCATTTTTTAGATACATGTTATAAAATCCAAGGATTAATATTCCAATTTAGAAATAAGAATATGTAAATACTGGAACACTTAAAATCATCAGTGATGCTTTTCTGTAACCTACTGACAAGTGAGGTTTCTGGTAATAAACTCATATACCGTCTTTTTCATTCTAACCCACAAAAACATTTCTTTTAATACCAAGTTAACCTTTATAGCGCATGACATACATACACAGAGGAGGGTGTTGTCGATCACTCATCTGTTGTCCTACCTTACCCATGGAGCAGTTGATGTGGATAGTCCGAGCTATCCTATAGTGGTGGAACAATACGCAGAGGTTTTCCCTAAAGATGTTCCAGGACAACCTCCTTGAATAGAATTGTACTTCTACATTGACATGTACCTCGGGACGACACTGATATCTACATCAGCATGTCGGATGGCTCCCGCAGAGCTTCGTGAGATGTGGGTACAGTTAGAGTACTTGATGGGAAAGGTATTCATCCGGACTAGTGTTTGTACTTGGGAAACCCCGATTCTGTTTTCCAAGAAGGCAGATGGAATCTTGAGGCTTTGTGTCGACTACCGTCGCCTAAACTAGGTGACCGTGAAGAAAAAGTACTCACTCTCGAGGATAGATAACCTATTTGATTAGCTAAAGGGAGCTAATTGGTTCTCGAAGATAGACCTCAGATCAGGATATCCCCAGCTCATAGTTCGAGACGAGGATGTACAGAAGACGTCCTTCCGATGTTGGTATGGCCACTACGAGTTCTTGGTTATGCCCTTGGGCGTAACCAACACTCTAGAAGTGTTCATGGGACTCATGAATAATATTTTCCAGACTTACCTTTATTAATTTCTCTTAGTCTTCATAGATGACATTCTGATCTACTCGACTACTGAGGAGGAGCATGCCTACCATTTACAGGTAGTACTGGACACACTCCGAGAGCACCGACTTTATGGTAATCTCTCAAAGTGCCAGTTATGGATTCGAGAGGTTTACATCTTGGGACACGTCTAATAGGAGGCTGGAGTTGCAGTAGATCCATCAAATATTGAAGTGGTACTTTCTTGGGTGTTACCCAGGAGTGTGACAGATGCATGATGTTTCCTGGGTTTGGTTGGGTAATACTGGAGGTTCGTTCCAAACTTCTCCACAGTTGCAGCACCACTATCATCCTTGAAAAATAAGGGTAAACCCTTTGTGTGGTTGGAATTATTCTAGCTAGGCATTCAAGAGCTGAGGAAGTTGCTGACTAGCGCCCCAATTTTGAGGCTTCCAGAGGAGGGCGTAGGGTACGTAGTTTACTATGACGCATCAGGGCCAGGACATGGGTGTGTATTGATGCAAGAGCGAGCAATGATCGCATATGGTTCTCGGAAGCTGAGACATCATGAGCAGAACTATGCTACCCATGACTTGGAGTTAGCATCAGTGGTCTTCACCTTGAAGATGTGGTGGCACTATCTGATTGGAGAATGTTATATCTTATACTTTAATCACAAGAGTCTGAGGTATATCTTCTCTAAGAAGGACCTAAACCTAAGCTAGCAACGTTGTCTTGAGTTCCTCCAATACTATGACTTAGATATATTCTATACTCTTTGTAAGGGGAACGTTTTTGTTGGTGCGCTCAGCAGGAGATCTGGTATACAACTGATAGGAGAGGCGATAGAGCAGCTGGCTGCTTTATAGTTATCCTTTGTGGATGGATATGGAGCAGCATTCTTGCAGTCTCTTATGGTCACTCCCCCTCTCCTTTAGTGAGTCGGAGAAGCACTGCCTGGGGATGCTGACTGTGAGACACGACGTGCTCAGATATCCACAGGGCAGGCACCTGATGGATTTTCTGAAGGTGGGGAGCATTTCATTTTCTTCAGAGGACATACATTAGTACCAGTAGCAATTCAGAAGGTTGTGTTGAGGGAGTTCCACACATCCACTCTAGTGGTACATCCATGAGTGGAAAAGATTTACTAGGACCATCAACGACATCACTGGTGGCCTGGAATGAAGAAGGCGGTAGCGGAGTTTGTTTCTCGATTCCTCACTTATCAGCAAGTGAAGGCAGAGCCCCATATACTAGCAGGCTTGGTCCAGCCTTTAAGGGTCCCATAATAGAAGTGGAATGGGATATCCATGGACTTACTGACGGGTCTTCCACATAAATCCATGGGTCATGACTCGATTTGGGTGATCGTCGACTGACTCACCATGTCGGCCCACTTCTTACCGATTATAGAGAAAGGTTCAATAGAGAGCTCGGGATGCCTTTATGTGTATGAAATTGTGCGTTTACATGGTATACCTTCGATGATTGTCTCTGTTCGTGATGTGCGGTTAACTTACAAGTTATGGAAGGGGTTGTAGGAGGCTTTCAGGATATAGCTTCGTCTGAGCACTACCTTTCATCCTCAGACAGATGGTTAGATTGAGTGGACGATTCAGACTCTCAAGGACATGCTCTTTGCATGTGTCCTCGACTTCAGTCGCAGTTTGGAGGATCACTTACCTTTGGTGGAGTCTACCAACAACAATATATATAACTCCACCATCGGTATGGATCCTTTTGAGGGGTTGTATGGTCGACCTTGCAGATCACCACTGTGCTGGAGAGACCCAGGATAGTCAGCACTAGTGAGACTAGAGATGGTACGGGCTACTACAGAGAAGGTGCAGATCATCCAAGAGCAAATGAAGACTTCACAGAGCAGGCAGAAGTCGTATGCTGACAGGAGACGGATACCTCTAGAGTTCAAGGATGGCGACCACGTCTTTCTACGGGTCTCACCTCGATGAGGTCTACTGAGATTTATACGATTTGGAAAGTTTTCTCCACGATTCATTAGACATTTCTATGTCCTCATCATAGTAGGAGAGGTGGCTAACCGCTTAGCTATTCCACCTCAATTTCACCGGATGCACGATGCCTTCCATGTATCTCAACTGAGAAGATAGGTGCATGACCCATATCACATCATCGACCATGGGGAGCTGGATATCAACGATGGGAAGACTTTAACAGAGGGTCCAGTGGAGATTGAGGATCAACAGGAGTGGGTCCTTCGTGGATGGTCGATACCCTTGGTGCACGTTCGCTGGCAGCATGGGAACCTTCAAGAGAGCACATGGGAGAGGGAGGCTCAGATGCATGCTTAGTACCCCCATTTGGTCACTTATTTCTAGTTGTATCTTATAGGGACATAAATCCCTGATTTGGGGATAATGTAAATACCTAGAAGTTATGTGGAAATTTTTTTCTTAAATATAATGGATTTTTACGAGTCTGAAAAAATTTACGGCGCTTGATTTCGAGGTCTGGTGTGCTCGGAATCAATTTCTGAAGTTTTTGTTCTGGTATGTTCAATAAACGTATGAGCGTGTTTTTGTAACATTTTAACTGATGCTTGGAATTGAAATATGAAGTCACCGTTGAACTCGCAGCGCCGGTATTCTCTTAAGAATACTTTCACCTTGACAAGAGATGGTCGAGAATAAAAGTTAGTTTTTTTCTTTTTATAAAAATAATAATAAAATAAAGTATACAAAAATTTATTTTATTTTAATCTTCCAAGTGTGTGGTTGTTGTTTAAACCCTCTACTATGGAGTTGAAGGTGGGACAGCCACACCCTAACCTCCCATGAGAGGTAATCATGGTGGTCACCACATGAATATAACCTCCCGTGAGAGGTTACGACGTGGGGACAACCCGAGACCATAACATATCTATTAAATAATATGGGTGGGGACCACCTGGCCCCTATTAATGGGAAGAGAGTATAACCTCTCAAATCTTTAACATTAATAACAGAAAGCCTCTCCACCTCCCCATTTTTTTTAATTTATGCCAACTCCCAAATTAATGTGCCAACCTGATGAATTAAATTGGAGGATCCTTTTCAATTAATTCACCTTTTTGAATTTTGTTATAACAATTAAAATAATAGACAAACTATTATTTTTGTCACTTTCATTTTGGTGGAAACATGGGAGAGCAAGATAACTTGGAAACTTATCCTTTCCAATGAAGAACGCTCCTCCCAATGAAGAATGCGAAGAACGCTGACGAAGATTATTCTTTGACTTTCTTCCCTGTACACCTACTGACATAGAGCATCTTCCCTCCTCATCATCGTCAACGTACCGACACACAATCTTTGATTGGATGTGTGTGGAAGACACGACGAATGATGGTCTCCTCTGTCTTCCTTCCAAAACTCTGTCGATGAACGACGAATGACGAAATAGTGGTAGGGGTTTAGTTTCTTTTAAGTTCCATGTTCTTCATTTATTTTAAAATTCAAGAATGATGATGATTATCTTTTGTGGGTGGAATTTTGTGCTTCGTTCTTGAGAACCAATTGTTACCACCATAAACGTGGAGGCTACGGACCAAACCAACATGGCTCGACCCCTCATAAGATCTTGTTTTTTATTGAACTTAGGCTTGGTGATGAAGCAAGAGGCAATAGAGGCGGAACCCTGCACCAGCCCGCACCCTGTCAAACCTGTGACCCTCTTGGCCGTGTATCACCCCAAACCAGCCGCTGCCCAGCCGCACGCCTGGACACCCGCCTTGCCACCACCTGGCCTCTCGTCTGGCCGCCCGCCTGGCTGCCTGCCAGGCCGCACCCAGCTGCCCACCGCCCGCCTGGCCGAGCCACTGCCCGGCCACCCCCGGGTCAGCCTCCGCGTGACCCACGTGCACCCAAACTACTGGGCTGCCTGGCCCCCTTACGGCCGTCCAGCCAGGCCATTGTCCCGGCTCCCTCACAGCCTACCAGCCTACATGTGCCCGTCGGGCCAAACTGCCCCCGAGCTCGGGCCGAACTACTCTCGCAGTACGTTGTCCCGGGCCCAGCGGACCGGGACAAACATAACGGGCTCACTCACCCAACAGGCTAGGTCAGACCCAGTGAGTTTGATCGGGTTAGCCCTTACTGGGTTGGGCTAAGTCGGTCCACCCGGGTCGGACCGGACTCAGGCCATCTACTGACCCATTACTTACTTGGGACATAACTTTGGCACCAGACGACCGTTTGACGAACCACCAGTGGTGCTAGAATTCTTGGAGAATGAAGGTCTATTTTAGTATACCCCACAAGTGTTCGGGGTATTTTTGAGATACAGTCAGGTTCGATCATACACGAATCAAATTGGGCCCCCAGGACTAAAAGGCTAATAACTCACAGACCGGAATCTAATCGACGTGCCGCCTGTCGTGTTGAGACCCCTATGACGAGGTGGATGTTTGAGATACTTCTACGTGAGACATCGTGACAGTTGGAGTATTGACCAGTATCTTCTGGGGCAGATCTTCCAGAGATGAGCAAGCATTCGTGCGGGAACCTAGTAGCTAGCTGAGACTTGACGACTGCTGACCGATTCTACTCGGGGTGATTCAACTAGCCCAGTGGGGAGCACCTTAGTGTCATGGAAGACCCACGGTGGGGATCACCTCAGTGTGAGTGCAGAAGACCCACGGTACTCGACACGTGGAGTACCTCAGCAGGATAAGAGGGTGAGCGCCTCTGTGTGAGTCCAGCAGACCCACGGTGGGGAGTGCCTCTGTATGAGCATGGAAGATCCACAATATATAACAGGAAGAGTACCTCAGCAGTATTAGTTAGTGGGAAGTGCCTCTGTGTGATGCGGAAGTCCCACTGTAATCGATAGAGAAGGCGTTCTCCAGCAGCCGAGGTTCAGATTAATACTCTCCCTAGAATAAAATCCTTGTTTAGCTGAGTCAATGACTTTTGTGTTTACCTTATGATTGAGATGGATTACTTGATAACTTAGATATATGTATGGGAATATACTTATGTGGGGTTATCTACTAATTTCACACTTTTTGGTTTATCCTTGTTGGATTTTTTTGAGACCTTGAGGGTCTCAGGGTCCCTACTGAGTATCGTTATACTCACCCCTGCACAGGCTTTTCCCGCACCTCATTGGGTTGGTTGAAGACGATCGACATCGCTGACCGAGGATCAGAGTAGCAGGACTGAACAGTACCCGGAGGTGGACCTTACGATGAGTCTGTACACGGAGGAGATTAACAGTCGTAGAGTGCTGAGGAGGATATCTGTACCTTCCCATCAAGTAGGAAACCATGGAGGATAACCCAGTAGCAGCTTTACTTTTCTTCAGTTGTACTTTCTTTTTAGTTGTACTTGTACATTCCTGTTGGGCATCTATTTCAGACCCTATTTCTTTTCAGCACTCCTTTTTGTATACAGTTTTTTCTTACTATTTTCTTCCATTTTTACTTCGATTGTGTGTGTTTATAATTTATAAAGGCATTGCCTTCCCATCTTAGAGATTTACACCTTTGGTGCTAGTCGCCAGCCCCTGGCCTTTGGAAGGCGGGCTTGGGGTAGTCATGGCACGGGTCCCGAGGACGGGTTGTGAAAAAAAATTCAATATCAATTTATAGATATTATTAAAGGAAAACTAGATAAAAAGAAACTATTCTATTATATAAATTATGTTGGTTGGTTGCATCTAATAGGTTCAAGGTGGATTAAAATTATTCTGTAAAATTCTATAGTGTTTGATGTTTCTTGTTTGAACATATAAGTTTCACACATTATCAATAAAATTGATATAAATAAAAAATTTACCTAATGTGGATATAGTTATTTTTTTATAATTTTTAATTAAATAAAATAATAAAAATATTATAATCATATGGATGTTCAAAACATTTCACTATTATAGAAATCTTGATATGTTAGGATGAAATATATACATCTAATGTAATATAAAACTATTTTTGGTTTATTTTTTGTTCTTTTCATATTATTTTTAATATTAATATAAATTTTTCCTTTTTAGTGGTAATAAAAATAATTTATTGTTACTATTCTCAAAGAACAAAATTGAAATGGAAGTATTTACAACATTTTGGAATTCATGGTTCAAAATTTGAAATTTAATTTTTAAAATAAAAATTTTTATAATAGGTAAAAAAATAATTAAACATAGGAACACAAACCCCAAATAAATTTCATTTTTGGACAATTGTGTTTTAAATCACAAAAATGGACACACAACAAAATCAAGAATAAATATGATAAAAATTAAATTAATTAGACCATATGTTATCAAAAAGTAACTATTTTACATTATTATAAAATATAAATCATAATAGGTTGTTTGATTAAAAATAAATCATATTTTTACAAAAATCAACAACTTTACCTATTCATATAAAATTTAATATTTGGATAAAAAATCAAAAAAATATAATTTTTATATACTTATTTAAAAATGAAATAATTTTTATGCAATAATTACTATCATTAATGCAGATGTTATCTATATTTGCAGTTTTAAAAATTAATTATTATTATTTTTTGCGGAAATATGTTTTGTAAGAATAAATGTATTATATAAAAATAGTGTAATTATTTATTATTCATTTAGATTGATAACAATTGGATGTGATGTCAATTTTTTGTTAAAAATTTTAAATTCCCTTACTCTTATGTTTGATCCAATGTTCACTGGTATTCATTTTATCAAGGGTATGTTCCATTTCCATGCCAAATTCATATTAATATTCCACTTTAGTTCATATTAGTTTCCATATTCTTCCTCACTCATAAACAATGGTATATGTATTTTAATATTTTTTCATATTTTAATGTAATGAATTATAGAATCATCTTATTATTTTTTGTTATTCAAGTTATTTCACCCATTGTCATTTCATCTCAGGTTCTTATTACTCATCCCATGATAACATGATGTTGATTCTTCCCTTGATGACAATTTTATATCACACTATAACAAAATAAAGATATCTTAATGGAATTTACTTAAGGATGTGTCATATTTTGTAAAGAACATATTCCACAAGACGAGACCAACACTGTTTCATTTTAATATTATGATCATTAAATTGTGAAAATATAAAATTCTATATTAATTGAAATTTTTTATAATGGGAAGTGTAATTGAAAATAATATTATGAAAATATGATAATATGAATCTTCCCGATTGGTCGAATTAACCACACTCAGATACTACTCAATAAAAATTTAACCTAAAATAAATAATGAAATATTAATATCGAAAAGGAATATATATATATATATATGAAATATTAATAATATAGTACTGAATGAATAATGAATGAAATTATTCCTATTTATGAAAATTATGTAATCATTTTTCATTTATGAACATGACTTTTGGAATTTTAATCTGACCATTAGAATTGTAATGTAATCATTGGAAAAGTATTAAAAATATTATGAATAGAAATATGATCATTAAAATAGTAAAAAAACTACGCATAAAATAATATTTTGGTATCAAATAAAATGAAAATATCATATATTTAATACATGGTACATGTGATTATATCTTTCAAAATGATAAATTAATTGTCTACCTTTTTTATTAAACTTAACTACATGAATTACACTTTTTAATCAATAATGTGATTTAAAATAATTTTTTTTACATAAATGGATTTATAAATTAATATTATAATTTTATGTAATTATAATATATTTTTATGATTCCATTTGTACTTTGTTAATTTTTCATAAAATATATAATAATATTAATATTATTGCATCTATAATAAGTGATGATTTTTTCCAAAAAATCAAATTTCCCATATTTAGAAAATTATTTTCCTAAAATTTATTTAATTTTTATAATCTAAATGTTGAAAAGTTAGGATGGTTTATTTAGAGTAATTTAAAAAATTGTTATTTTTTTGAATTGTGAAATTTAGTAAAATCCAAAATTTAATATTCTAATCAAAATACAAGTAATTTTTAGTCATAGAATATATTGAACCTATTAGTTTTAACTCACACACCATTTTTATTTTATATAGTCAAAATAATTAATACTAATAGTCGCCATGAAAAAATAATATTAAAATAATGAATATAATATTCAAAAACGCTGCCCTCCACCATGTATAAATATTATCCCTCAATGCCCATTATTCTCAAAACCACTATGGCTTGATTATTTCAAAATTTAATCCAAAAAATCATATCAAAACTCTCCCCTACAACATTTTTCTTCTTCTATAATCCAAATTCCATTTCTAGGAGACTTAATATTTATCATAATGGGAGGTAACTAATATATGTTGTACTATTATTGATTAATATTGTTTAATATTATTCTATTTATACCACAAAATATAATATCTACCAAAATAATAATAGTATAATTCATGTCATAAATATAATTTTATATTATTTTTCTAGTGTAATATTTTTCTTTCACCCTAACTTCATTCATTTCTAAAAAACATGTTGTTTACAATATGATTGGTTGATTCATATAAGAAAAACAAAATTCTTTTTACTCAACCACATTCATTTTTGGTAAATAATTTATTATTATGGTAAAATATGATTATAATTATTATTTTATAACTTATTTCATATTTTTTAATTATTAAATTTCATTAATATTAATTAATACAAATCTAGTTTGTTTTGGTCGATAAAAATGCCTAAATTTACTATAAAAATCACATTATTGTTTTCAAAAATGATTTGTTAATATGATAGAAATAATATGGATAAATGGTACCATTTATCAATCTATGTGGTAAGGAATACCATTTATTCTCACTTATAGTGTTTTTTCCCATTTAAAATGAACTTCATTGATTATAAAAGATTGATCTGACCTTTGAACCGTGAAACAAAATTTCCTAGAGAAATAAAATTAATCATTATTTCTCAATAAAATAGGTCTAAGTGAATATAATAAAATTATAATAAATAAAATACATATGTAAAATTATTCAAACAATACAGTTATGTTATATGATTTGATTGTTTAGGCCATTCAGTTCTTGGGAAGAATGAATCCACATATAAGGTATGAAATCCCTCTAAACCACAATGTTCTCTTTAGGATATGAATTACCTCACATTAAATCCTATAATAAATATATTTTTTATATATACTAATTATATATTCTTTATATGTGTCCCAAAAATAAATACCATGTATAATTAATCTTTCATTATTGTTGATATAATTTTTTTAAATGTTCCCTTTTCAATTTATCCCAATATATTATCCAAAATAAAATAAACATCTCCATTCATACCCCCAATTCATGTACAACACCATTAAAGTTTTAAATGATTTATTCTTTCCAAAATCTCTCATAATATCAGGGAATCTTATTTTATTATATTAATGGTTTGATGGAAATTATTAACCTCCTGCCCTCTTTAAACACATGATACCCATTATCCAAATGTCTTGTTTAAGAGGTATTTTTCATAAGTGATTGCACTGCTATTTATTTAACATACAAAAAAATTTCATTAGATATTATTATGATTCTAAAAGAATTCATTAAACTATTTTATCATGGATATAAGAATTATATTACAATTAGTTACTCTATGTGATAATATTATGTAGCTGATTTCTTTGAATGTGTAATACCTTTTTTTATTAAATAATATAGATTCTAATTTGTTTAATATATAATTATATAAATATTTTCATGGTTTTACCTAGATAGAAGACCAATGAATTGTGTAATTCTTTCCTCTCTCGATGTGTTATCGATGTGATTATGGAGTTAACATAATCTACGGTCAGATTTTGTCTAATATATGATGTTGAAATGGAGGATAGAGTTGACTTATGTAATTTTCATGTTATAAGTTGATTTGACTTTCCTATGTTACCATGATAACAATGTACCATGTTTACCTATAAGTCCTTCAATGTGATAATTTTCTTCTTCACTTTAATGATATAATTTTATATAATTTTACTCACATGTTATGTTCTATTTTCTTATTTAATTCCATACATGGATTTTTAACTCAACCATTGGATTACGAATTTTGTGATTATATCATAAGAAAATTAAGAGATAAAATGTATTTAGGAATTGAATATGAGTTTAAATATGACAAATTTTTTAGTTTTAAATTGATGTATTATTAACCTATTCTTACAATTACATCACATTTTTCAATAATTTTATTTTATATAAAGATATTTATATTAAAAATAATGTAATAATGTGTTTAAATGTATTGAGTTACAAAAAATACCTTTATTTTGATTTTTAGCGAGTTATTAATATATGTGTAAACTAGGAGATGACTTATTGTGCATCTAGTGAAGTTAAAATATGTATAATGTTCACATATATTATAAAATGTGTTTATTATGTAGATAATACATCAAGACCATAAACCTTTATGTAATTGGGTTCTATGACTATTTTCAAGAAGTATTATACAAAAAATAAAAGTAATAAGTTTTTAATATAATATTATATTGGATTAATAGATATTTTATCAAATAGGGTTCACTTTTTTATAGAATTAAATTATAAATTTTTATGTCTTAGTTTACTTACCTAGAATAGTAAGAATATAGAAAATTATTTGAATCCCTAGAGATGATTATATGTATCCGATGAATATAATGAAATATTTGTATTTTGTGGAATAAGTTGTTTTCTCTAAAACAATTCCCTATTTAGGTATCAACCAGTGTAAGTGATTTTGGAAAATATAAACCTAGCAGTAGTCAAAAAAATAATTTTAATTTCAGTATGAACACGATCATCACCCTGGTGTATGATGAGAAGGAATAAATATGAACACATACATGGAAACTCATGGGGGTATGATTTTTATTATAATGTTCACTTTATGAACCACATTGAATGATTGATTTAATAGTTAATTTTAGGTATTGCATTGTGGTGTCTATAATAACATAACATAATAGGAATTGGGTCATAATAATATTAATAGATGTTTAACTGAAGGAATTATAGAATATCCTGATAATGTAAGAGAAATGATTGTTTTATACATTAATTCCTTTTATTATAATTATAATAACAATTATTTTTTGATTTTTCATTCTTAATATAACCCATTTTGGTTTTAGTAATGGATAAAAGTATAATTAAAAATTGGTGCGTAGAAAAATATAGAATTTATCTGAACGATAAAAATATTAGAATCGGTGTTCGTGTGGGAATCCATAAATTATAAAAAACTAGAAATCGTGAAATATGGATTTAATTTTGAACATAATATATGTTCAATACACACCAATGAGTTGAAGGATATTATTTCCAAAAAGATCAATTAACAAAGATGGATAATGAAAGAATGTCTAATTTCATTTATGTAAAAAGAGTGGAATGAAGCACTAAGAGAGAAGTATTAATTAATCTGGAATATAATTTACTAATGTAAGAGTGTTTTATCATGCAGAAAAATGATAAGGAATAAGGAAGGTTCAGGATAACATGAATTAATTAAATTGAGTTAATCCTAAGATAAAATTAATAAGTATATTTTTTATTTGTATTGAACATTTTCATTATCAAAGTCAATTCCATAATAAAATTTATAGACATGAATATGAGAATAAATAAACTCTAGGACCAAGAAAAAAATTTAATACCTACGATGTACTTATATGATGTCGATCCTAATATTAATGTTATGCATACTAATTAATCCCTCACTATAAAAGCATTGTTCATATTAGACTATATGATTTCTAGTATATCTAAGAAAATTTATATGATGATTATATAGTCGCATAAATTGTTTTCTTTTTTGTGAAATTTTCTAGTTACATGATTATAGTATTCAATGATGATTTTTCTAGGAGTGTTGCATGTGGAAATATAATTATCCTTCCATAAGATAATTTACTGTGATTTTAATTATGTATTACATACATCTATATAATGTAATAATTATCTGTAATAATGATAATATCCCATGATAATATATCAATAATGGATAAAAATAAATAAAATCCAAAAAAAATTAAATAATTTTGGTAATTATAAATAATAACAACAAACTCACAGTTTATTACGTTCAATAAAATCAAATTATTATGGAGGATCATATTATGATGAGAGTGACTTGTTTCCCAATATTGAATGGTTGATATCATTAAAATATTATATTATATATACTTTGAGTAATGTATATTAAATTTTCAATTTCTATTAGTGTCTAATAATTAAAACTGCGAGGATACAAATTCTTTATGTGGGATTATAATGCCACATATTTTTAGGATGTACCTACTTTTTATAAAACAGATTTTTTTAATTCCAACATATATTATTCTACTATTTTAATAATGTAGTTGAAATTTATTTAGAATGAATTAATAGACTATAAATTAAAAAAATCAAAACAATATTCATATATATGTTTAACAGTAAAAAATATCACATTAAACTATGTATTTCACAACATAGATTATTACTCAAAATAAATAAAATAAAACCATTAAATTTCCATAAATTATTATGGAAAAATATATAGAATTGAATAATATTATCACTATTATGAAATACATTCAATCATATTGAAACTTAAAGATCACCAATATCTAAATATAAGATATAATGAGTACGATCACTGTGATAGTATAATGCCTTATTGAAAATACATAATATGATATAATAACTATTTGATATAATGTAAGAGGTTAATGAGATTAAAATTAAGTATATATATATGTGATTCAAAATTATCCATTACAAATAGGTTAATTGAAAATATTGTTATTGAAATTAATGTAATTTGACAGATTTCAAACATATAAACTAATATATTTCTTTAAAAAAATTAATTTTAAATTACACAACCCAAAATATCATATCGATAAATATATGTGTGTGTGAGTTTGTTTGGGTGTCTATTATGTATATAAATTAAAATTATTAATAAAAAAGATATGGATTTAAAAATAAAATTCAAATAATTATTTTAATATAATTTCATTATTAAAATATAATTTTAAAATATACAAATATTTTTTGTGGTACTTGATAATGAACATTTAGAATGAATGTAATAATCCATTTTTTTAAGAGTGACTTCTATTAGTTATTTTATATATTATATAAATAATTTAATTGTAACGATATTAAAATATTATTATATATGAAATAATATACTAACATATTTTAAATTTGAAATTATTATTAAATATTATAAAGAACACATAAGGATTAAAATTGACATTTTTTAAAAAAAATAATTTTTTCATTATATTTTTAATATAATTTTTTTAAACAAATTATATATTTAATATAGTTAAATATAAAAAATATCCTCTCTTTTGGATTATGTAAATAAACATATTATCACTATTATTTTAGTTTTTTGATAAGACGATTATTATGTGAAAAATTGATATTTTTTCCATAGATTATAATTTTTTATGATTTTATATTTTTTTCAACATATTATCATATTATAATAAAATAAATTTAATAAAAATTAAAATTAATAATATTATTATTCATTTAAAACTATTTGTTGATCTTATAAATTCAATGTCAATCATTTTTAAAATAAATTAAATTTTACATGACAAAAAACTATTTTTACTATTTTATCCAAGTTAATTTTTCTGATAATAAAATTTAGTGTTTGTTGTATTTTGAAGATAAGTACCATTTATTTTATTAATAAAAAAATTAATACCAAAAAAATAAGTATAAATTTTAATATTGTCATATAAAAAAAATTATAAACTTAACAATAGCCCTTTCTTACATTAACATTTTTTACCTAATAAGACAGTTTTTTACAAAATTAAAATTTCAATCATATGTTTTATAATGAAATAATTTATAAATTTTAAATTTGAAATATAATATTTAGGTTAATGGAATAGTAATAATTTTTTCCATTAATATTAATTATCATGAAAAATAATTATTCATTAAAGAAAATGTAAATTAGGATATGTTTTAAAGAGTCAAAAAAATGTCCAAAATATAATATGTTGTCTCCAAAATGATTGGATTATAAGACTATCATAACATAAAACCCACCATCAGCATATTTACAGTTTTTTTTCAAATTAAAAATTAATAGTGACATTACATTACTTAATATGTAACGGTTACTTCAAGAAATAAAATTCTATTAACATAAAAAACATAAAAATCACATAAATCAATAATCACATATGGTTCTCATTTTATTTTTAAAATATTCAACATTAATCCCAATGTAATCATCCAGAAATGTTAATTTTTTTCACCATCGGTTATCATATGGAATTTATTGCCATGGATAATACCAATGATAATTCTACACCCTCACATGGGTATTATCAATAACATTGATTTTCCCAAATTTATCATAATTAAAATTTATTCTATATACACTAAAAATGATATTAGTATTATTTATTTACATTGATTTTATTGTATTAAGTTATTTATCATTATTTTTACATCAATCACATATATAAAAAAACACCAATTAGTGTTTGTATATATGTGTCGATTACGCCATCCATAAGAAATGAAATTCTATTTTCATTTATTATTATCATTGATAGTTCATGAATGATTCTATGAGGTATTGTTATGTTCATGATATCATTAATTATGTTATTCTTATTTATTATACAACATTTTATTTATATTATCAATAAATATTTATCATTAATTAAATTATTTTAAACAATCGTACGAATAGGATTATTAATTATTAAAATTATGTATTGGTTTCATATCCATTACATATTCTATTAATTCATTTATAATTATTATAAATCATTATAATAAATAGTAAATGATATAATTATTATGAATCTATAAATATACTTCATATAAGTTGTCTCGTTGTCTTCAGTAATCATGTTATGTACATATTTGTGTTGGTATGACCACCAATGTGAAGAATGATATAAAATTATATCATGGATGATTAAAAAAATTAATTAATCGTATAATATGACATAATTTTTTACAGAATGTTTTTATTTTAGTTTTTATGTTTTCAAAAGACAACGTAACTTATTAATTAAAAAACACAATTTTTTCATCGTGAATCACTGAAATAAACATTTTACCAATTTCAACCTCTAGGATGCCGAATGAAACACTCATGAAAGTGTTATAAAAAATATAGGATCATTATGATATATTTTAATGTATCTTCACTTATATATTAATTATGAAATATTTTATACGAATAAATATTGACACCCCTCTTTTAAATCTAGTATAAACCATTAATGTTATAAACAACTAATGTGTTAATATAGTTAAAAATACTAAATATTTAAATATACTTATATTGAATGATTATCAATATGGAGAATTAATATTTTTAATGAATATTTTTTATTATTTTGTAATTTAAAAAAATATTCAACCATATTAGGGATTTAGTTAACATGTAAAATGTATCTGGACAAGGGTAAGGATTCATAGAAACTCAATTATATTCAATTGAGTTATAAACATTGTTATTACAAACTAAGAAAAATATGTTTTATTTATTATATATAGTGAATAAGTTTATTTTTATTTCATAAATATTATCCAGTTTTTTACAATTATTCATTATGAAAACATTGTCAAATGAATCGCACGTTAAAGATAATGATTCTTGTATGTATTTTCACTTAAATGTTCATATATTTTAGGAAAATTTATTATTTGGTCTTAAATTCATGTATGTGGTTTATATACTACCTATTTAAGAGAAAATTAAATTTAGTATGTTTTAGTCATTATAATTAAATTCCAATTTATAGGTCCTTATTTTAAATGCATTTTTTTAAATGCTCATGACTTTGTAATGGGTTTTTTCATGAATTAAATGTTTTCCTTTCATCATAATCCCTCCAATTTGACTATAATAATTAAATATTTATATATTTGAACCATTTAATAATTTATGTTTTATTTCAAATTTATTATCTATGTAATTCGGGATTCGAGAAAAAATTATTACTTATTTTTTAAATTAGTTTTTTGTGGGAATGAAATTTTGACCAGAATTATTCACATTTCATTCAAATTATTTTTCATCCATATTATTGTCATTACATCATAAAAACATAATGTTTACCATTTTATAAACTATAATATATATTTTTCTATAATGTCCTTTATAAAAAAATATTCATTTTAAATAAATTATTTTTTTTTATATTTTTTATTTACATTATTTAGAAAGTTATTTTAAAAGGATCATAGAATTTTCTATAATTTAAAAAAAATATTCATCTAGGACACATTCATTTTGAGGACCATTATGTCATAGAAAATATCTATAATATATTATTCATTTTTAAAAACAAGTTAATTCAAAAAAAAAATACATTACATATTCCCAACATACATTATATGGTGACTAAAAATTATTATTTAAAACCAAAAGAAAAAGTTCTTTTAAAAAACACTATCAATTCATCTTTATTTTCATATTTATCATTAATGTATTAAATTTTATGGATGAAATTTTTTGTTAATCACCCTCTAAATGTTCATATGATATCGATTCTTCATTTGATTTATTTTTCTGTATCAATCCATTATAATATGATGCTCAGTTTTGGTGATACCACAATGAGGTATTTTGAGACACAATGTTCTTTTCATGTCATAGTTATGATGCGATAAATTAAAAACATTTTATTTTAGATATGTTTTAATGATATGGAAAATTATATATTTGTTATATAACTAATATATATGTATGATGTTGGGTGGGGTCCTATATGTCACATCAATATATTGATAATAGATCTATGTCTCACAAGACAAAGACATTGAAGGAAAAAAAAATTTCACCCTACAAAGTGTTAAAATTTTATTTTTTCATAAAATATATATATGGGTTTTTTATGTTCCCAACTTGATGAATGAGAATTATTTATTTTCATAACAAAAATATTAGGTATTTATATCACGCAATATATATCATGATATTTATATTAGTTCACAACTAAAATCCAAGAAATTTAGAATGTTCATGACCTGAAGCATAGATCATTTAGTAGTTCAAAATATTATAAATTTCTAATGGATTATTTTGTAAAATTTATATTTTAATTATATGTTTCAAAGGGAAGTTACACATTAATTCCATAAGAATATTACATAGTTCAATGTTTCATATAAACAATCTAATTTTTCTATAATCATAACTCAAGGTATATGTTTTCTCTTTTGAGATTTTATGTTTTTCTATCATGGATAATAGAAAAAACTTATTTATAGCTGTTTTTATTAAAATAATTTTTTCATTATCTTGTTTTTTTATATTAATATGATCTAAAATTTGACTGCACTTCTGTAATTTTTCTTGTTCAGTGTGTTTCACCCCACTCATTTCTAAGGTTTTATTTGATCGATATATATATATATATATAAAGATATGTTGTTTTATAGAAGATTATCGAGTGTTATTTGAATTTTTGGAAAATGTTAAATATTACTTTTAAATTAATATTATATTTAAATGATGCTTACATTTTTTAAATCATTTATCCCCATGGTAGTGAAAATATTTGGATGATATATTATCTTGAACATGCAATCATGGAATTCTTTTATTTATGTTTAGATTATGTTACCAAATTTTTGATTCCCTAGGCTATCAATATGTAAATATATAATGATCTCTAAAACAAATTAGAATAAATAATAAACTAAAAAATGGAAATAAATTTTTATTTCTGGTTATTGAATACAATGAATGAATCATTTGTGTACCTAGCCACTCAAGACTAAAAAAAATCGATCATGTTGTATTTTATCTCTTTGTAGTATGGTAACCAATTAATATAGGTCACCAGAGACAGGGTGTAATACAATATGATTTTAGAAATGTGTTGTGATTTCTCTATTTTAGATATTTATATACCATATATACACATACAGATTTAATCCATGTATAAAATAGTACCCAATTTTCTCGAATGGGGGAATAATAATATTTAAAAAAAGGCCCGGTAGTATAAAATTCAAAAGAGTTTAAATAAATGGATATAATCATCAATATATTGGGAATAATAAAAAATATATAAAATACACCAGTTATGTATGTGAGTTTATTCTATTATAAAACATTTTTTATATAATGGAGTTGGTAGAAATAGAATGAAATAATAATGTATACATTATTTAGTTGAGGATTATTTGTAGGACCCTCATGTTTTTATAAATAATATGTATTTGAATAAATTATATTTATTTGATAAAACCTGTTTCATGATAAAAAATATTTTGACTATGATACATGAAAAATTCAGATTTACTTATGGTGAACATAATACATTTTCCATTTAAAATCTTGTATTAAATGAAAGACATTTTTTTATAAAACTTCAAAATACTCGTTATAATATTAATAAATTATTATTATTTTAATAACCTATCATATATAATTGAGGGTTTGAATATTATTACATAAATTTTGAATATATTTTTTAAGTATTTTTTATCTAGTGTTATATTTTGAATCGAATTACCTTGAATGGAATGTCTGTAATTTTTTAAAAAATCAAAATCCATTTCCGAAAAAAATATTTTTTTACATAAACAATTTGTATATCAATAAAATAAACAAACCAAATATGATTAATTTCTAAAAATAAAAATATATTTTATATATTCTATCAGCTATTTAACATTCATATTTTATGTTCTCTAGACAAAAGATACAAATAAATCTTATTTTCTACATAAAATATATATTTATCTAAAAGGAAATTTAAACCACTTTTAATAGTGTCATTATTTTAAAAATTATAGTGTCATTATATTAAAAATTATATTTTTGACATTAATAAGTTTTATTTCTTAAATGAAAATTCAATTTTCAAAAATGAAAAGTCAAAATTATTTTGTAGAGAAATAATTTTTTTAAGTACATTATTTTTCTCATGAATATAGAAAATACTATATTTTAATTGAAAATTATATTAATGTATAATTTATCTATATTTTTATATAATACATTAAATTTGTTTCAATGTATAATTATTTCAATTATACATAAAAATTCATATAATTGAAAATTAATTTTTGATGACAAGTATCAATGAAGGTTTGTGAAATTAACCACTATGATTTAGAAAAAACTATGTTTACAAAGAAACTAAACATTAAATTTAAGGGTGTAATGGCATATAAAATTGTACAACACCCATATTTTTGTTCATAATTAAATATTAAGCCAAAATGGGTCTACGTTAGTGTTTTAGGGAAGCATATTGTAATATAAGAAACCTATGTTCTCCTTATTTCTTGTAATGGCCCGAACCTATAAGATACATTACATTGCTAAAATCTAGTGTTGGATTTGTTTATGGAATTCAATTTAAATTATCCCCAACACTTTTCCAAACTTTCTATTCTATGAATAGTGTTTCCATAATATTGTATTTTCTTTTTTCCAAATTATCGAAATGCAGGCACAGAAACTATGGGATGGAGATGGTGACACTAAAACTATGGCACCTAAACTGTGGCACTGAAAATGTGTTATTAAAATAGTGGCATCGAAATAATTTCATGGATAATGTTTCCAGACATGTGTTATTTCTTTTGTAAAATTTTAATATTTTCTCAGAGTTAATACAGTTTTTTTTATTTGAAATTTCCATTGACATAAAATTAATTCAACGCCTTGTTTTAAGGGATTTACGGCCGATTTAAAGCCTATAACTCATATATTAATTTTTCATATTATTTGAGAAGAATTTACTCAGTCAAAATGTGTGATCATTGGTAGATCTTATCTTTATGGAAAATCGAGTGTATCATAAACAGATTCATTGTTAAATATTCAAAAGGGATCATATATCTTCCTCCCGTATTATAACTTATTTTTATATGTTGAGAGATTTTTAATCATTACCTTCCTCCCTTTATGATTCATCCATAATGTTGTAGACTTGGATCATGTCTTACCTTGTGTTTCTTCCTACGGCATGCGCACCCCTTGTTTTGGTTTAACCAGGAAGTATTGATATATATTTGATATAAGGTATGCTTGACCATCGTTCATCTGGGTTAGTATCCTTTGGTTAATCTTTTCCATATTGTGGAATGTGATCTCTACGTTTCTAATGGGTTATTCTTAGCTGATGGTGGTTGTGGTGGTTTCTCTTCATCCTCAGGGTGGATGTAGTCTTCCAGAAGAGGTGATCGTGATCTGTTGTGTTGGTTGTTCTCATGAAAAGAACATCTAAAAACCTTTTGATTTATAAGACTTGTGTAATACCTATTATTTAATGTGAAACTATATAGTAATCATGTTTTATCTCTTTATATCATAATGGAATTGACATAATAAATATTTTTGCTGAATAAATAAATTGACATCGATCGTATGATATTGACTTTTTCCCCTAGATAATATCATATCTATCATTTCCTTTTTAGCATGTCTTTATTGATGTAAATTGATAAATAATGTAAAGTTATAATTTATTTTAAATTAATTTTATAAAGATAAATTGGCATGTTTATGAATTTCTTTATTTCTATGGTAAACTGTTAAAAATAGAATCAATGACGTTCTTCATGTTTAAAGAACCAAATAATTCAAGATGGATTAAATAACCAGTTGTTTGATAAAATATAATTATTGGAGTTTTTTTGAGTTACCCTCTTTCATTTAAACTCCACGATCCTTATTATGGGGTCCATGAGTGCTTGTTGTGTGTGAAGGCTAGATGCCTTTCTTGGGGTCGAGAGCCTAGTTGCATGTTTATTGTTTTATTTCTGCTTGTGTTATGGTGAGAGCATTGGAAGTGAAAGACTAGAATACTATTGGGGTTTGTGGGGTAGGGAGGCCCAATGGATGGGGAAGAAGTTGATGCCTAGAGTGGGTAGATGTATTGGTTTACACATGTGGGTGTCCGAGAGGACACCTGAGATGATGAAACTGGTCGGTTATGAATGTTAGATTATTGTTGAATCTTGTTGGTTGTTTTTCATCATTAACTTCCCTACTACATAAGGCATCATGTGTTGAAAACTCTTTTTTAGAAAAGTCTATGAAAAATTATGTATTCTAGATGCCTTTCCTGTTTATCTTCTCAAGGACAAATGGGTCTCTACTTCTTCTATAGGTGGAAAAGGCTCTACGGGTTTTCCATCTACTCACTGTATAAATACTGGGCCAAAAAACATTAATTAATCATTAATTTTACACAAGACCATACATTATTACATGTTTATGATATTTTTGGGTTTAGAGTTTTAAATGATTATTATATCTTACATACATGACACACTACATTCATATAAGAGGATACTACTAAAACAATATCCATTTTTTCAAAAAGTAAAACATTTAAAACATAAAACACGATTCTTTAACAAAAATCTATATCAAACATCATGACTACATTCATTATCTAACACAACCTTATATATTGTGAAAAACATTTATAAAACAAGGTTTGAGTATAAACCTCTATAAGGGGTATAATGAAAGAAAGTGTTACTCAAGTGATAACATAAAACCAATAAAGCCCATAATCATAAAAACTAATATGCATAGAAACGTCATGTATTTTTATGGGGATGTATTTACCATATCATTCTTAAATTAACCCTTAAAAATGTAATAACCTTTTTGTCAACTTCCATCTCCAGGGTACCCAATGCATTGGAAAGCTATAATGGGGCTCACCCATCATATATTGAGCTATAATGGGCTCAACCCAACATACCTTGATCTATAATGGGATGAAACCAACATATATTGAGTTATAATGGGCTCAAAAAAACATAAATAATTTCCTTGGATCATATCATGGTAAAAAATTATCTTTAAATTAGGGGAAACGCTCATTCTATATACATATAAAAAATAATCATTTTGAAATTTATTTAAGAGAGTTTTAAAATGATTTTGAAAATAATGTCCCATAAAGTATAATTGGGGTGAGAATTAATATAATGGACTGGATATGTGTACAAAATATAAATACACATAGTTAATATTAATACAAACAAAAATTAATCACACCAATAATCTTAAAATTACATAATTAATAAAGAAGAAGGCAACCCCAATGAATGGAAATTGGGTTATAAATTCCCCTACATTAGCTTATTTTTATTTCAATTATGTTGGAACCTCATACATAATGGTTAAAGGTTTTTTATTAATATCTCAAAGAAAAATATTTTTGTTTATAACACTTTATATGATCATTTTAAACATCATTGGACACATTTATTAGTAATATTTTGTTATTTACATTGTGTTTGGTGTGTTATTTACATTGTTTCCACGAACAATTCATGATGGTTATTCTTTTCAATTATAGTGAAACAAAATAATTGAAATGGGTTGGTATTTACATGTTTCCAAAACCATAAATTATATCATTTATAATTTTTAATTCTTACTTTAACGTGATTCATATGTTAAATCCTTATCGATATTTGTTTAAAGTCATTTTTTCAATTCTTCAATCATAAAGAACTCATTTTGTTTTATAAATTAATTGCATGTGAACAAAATAATTCTATAACCATGGTAAATAAATATAAAATATATTTTATCCTTGATCATGCATAAAAATATTTTCATGGACCAACAAAAAAACTAATGGAAATTGAATCCAGATCATCCACGATGTCGATAATTCGACACATCACAAACAATGTTTTTATTCTGTGAATAAGTGGGAGAGAAGAAGAATAACGATGATGAATATTCCATGAAAATGATAACATCCATAATATACATGTTTTTTAGATCTTTCATTTCTCTTGGATAAGAGGTTATGAATAAATAATATGTAAATAAAGGAACTCAAAATAAAATAATAGTTGAGAAATCCTTTACAAAAAATTTGGCAACCTAACGGATGTGCTAGATGGTTTTAAAAATCAATAAAAATAGAGGGGACAAGGTTCAAACATCTAAAAATTATTCATAATACAGTATAGAGCAATAATAAAAAGAAAATAATAACATTTTATGGAAACATTAATGTTATACCACAGAAAATAGAACTTAAATGGAAAAAATATAAAAGTTGAGAATTCTCTTACCTTGTAGAGTAACTCGTAGAACATTAAGGTTGTGACCTTTGGGCCTTGATCACACCATGGGAAAACTACTAGGGAATTAAAAAGGAAATATTATTGGTAATGAGTAATTGGGAATTAATGTAATGAATGAATGGGTTGGAATTTATAGCAAAAACAAGGGAATGTTTTAATAATTTTCAAGGGTCAACTGATTAGTAGAATTTTCAAAACCATGGGCATGGACATGGTATTTTCCCATGGTATTGGACAATTGGGACACCTCATAAGATATTTTATTGTACACAAGTTGACCATATTTATTTCATCTTTATTACATCATTAATGATGTCATTAAAAACACCAAAACTCAAAATAGTATTTTTACTATTCATCAAAAAATCAATTGTGTCAAAAAAAACCCAAAAAATTACACTTACAATTTTTCAATGCGTAGAATTAAAAAATGAACTCCATTTTTTATATAATTTTTTCTACATTATTAATTTAATTTTTAAATAAAAACATACATAATTTAAAAATTAAATTTTTATTCTATAACTACTTTTATATCACATTGAAAAATGTTAAACTAGTTGTTATTATCTTAATGCCTTAAGAAAATAGAATAAAATTATAATTTACTATTATATGGGGTCATATTTCTATTCATATTAAAATTCATAAGGGTATTTTACTATTCACTAAAAACCAGTTTGTTTTATCAGACCCTAAATAACTTACTAAACATAAATATATATAACCATTTTCTAAATTTCAAAACATATGAGAAACATAATTATGTTTAAATTGTAGTAAAATATATATACTTAAAACAATGTTTCATGCATTTCATTTTATTTTAAACCTTGTGGGGTTACATTATCCCCACCTTCTGGAAATTTCCTCCTCATAATTTTATTTACTCATTAAACATATGAGGGTATCATTCCCTCATACCAGTTTTATATTCCCATTTTTCTTCTCCAACCATGTGGTTTTTCCACAAAAACACTACCATATGGATTAAATTTTTCTACAAGTCATGTTCTCTACGATCAAGAATATGATCTGGTTTCTCAACACGAGAAATGTTCTCTTCCAGTTGAATTACTTTTAGACTCAAGACATGTGATGAATCTATCATATACTTTCTCAACATCAAAACCTAAAATAACATTATGTACCTGGGATAAACTTGGATGAAAATCTACTCAGTAAGAAACTACTCCAACTTTATCATGTTTATATAAAGGACTAATGAATTGCGGACTTATCATTCTTTTCATAACTAAAAGCATCACACTTTTTCAAGTAGATATTTTAAAGAAAACATGGGAACTTACTTTGAAAGAGAAGCTTTTCTTCTTTTATCTACATAACTTCTATGCCTACTCTAAGTTATCTTCATGTACTACTAGATCATCTACAATTTTTCAATAGTTCCTCTTATAATTCATGTCCAAACGATTTTCATTCCTTAAATTCATCCCAAAAGGATGGAGTTCGGCACTACTTTTCATACTATGCCTCAAAAGGTTCGATCTGTGTACTAGAATGAAAACTATTACTATAAGAAGACTCAACTAAAGAAAAATATAGTTTCCAACTTCCTTGGTAGTCCATTACAAAAGCTCGAAGAATATCAACTAAATTATGAATCTTTCATTATGACTAACCAACTAATTCATGATGAAAATATGTATTTAAATTTAATTATTTTCCCAATATCTTATGAAGCCCCATAAAAAAGATATAATTGGACAAGGGATCCCAATAAAATATAATGGAATGAGTAACTTCATGTAACCTAACTATCTCATTGGCATACAATTGAGAAAGTTGATCCATCAACATTTTATCTTAAATAGAAACGAAATGTGAATATTTTGTGAGCTGATCAAACTTAACACAAATCACATTGTTACCTCGAAAAGTCTTAGGTATTTCCACCACGAAGTCCATCGATATATTCTCTCATTTCTACACTGGCATTGTAAATGCTTATAGCATCGCCTTCGACAAATGTCTCTCTACTTTAACCAATTGGCATGTAAAAAATTTTGAAATAAATTCTAAAATTTTCCTTTTCACTCCTTCCCATCAGTAATACACTCGAAGGTCTCTCTACATTATAGTAATTCCAAGATGAACTAAAAATAGAGAACTATAAGCTTTACAAAATGATATTTCTTTAACTGGTAATCAGAACAAAAATACAACATTTTTCCAAATCATAAAACCCATTCTTTATCAGGGTTAAATTCTAGATACTTACCCAATTTAAAAAATTATACCTTTTTAGGTAGCTCATCGTCTCTCTTTTGAGATTTTATAATACTATCTGATAATAATGACTGCACTAAAACCCAAAACAAAACATATGTATTCCCTACAAAGATAGCATCTAAGAAAAAATTGATAAAATCATTAATCAATGCATCATGTTCCAAATGTAACATGGTTAATGATGGATGATGTTTTCAACTCAAGTCATCTACCACATTTTTTTCTTTTCTTGGATAGTAATTCATCAGGAAATCGAAACATTTTTATCAATTCAATCCATCTTTCTTTCCTCAGGATTAATTACTTCTTAGATAATATATACTTCATACTTTTATGTTCATTATATATTGAATATTTTTCTCCGTATAAATGGTGCATCTATGTTTTCAAAGATAAAACCATAGATTCCAATTCCAAATAAGGTGTGGGATAATTTAACACATGAAGTTTTAGTTTTCGTGAAGCATAAGTAGTTACCTAATCATTTGGCATCAGAACACAACCAAGTACATTCAATGAAGCATCATTGTAGATGAAAAACTCCCAATTTCGAGAACACATGGCCAAAACTGGAGCATTCACCAATCTCTTCTTCAGTTCCTAAAAACAACCATCAAATTCAATTTTCAAAATAAATTTAACCCCTTTTCATGTTAACATAGATAGGAGGCTAGATAACCCTACAATGTTTTTACAAACCATTGGTAATGAATTGCTAATATAAGAAAACTATGAATCTCTATAACATTTTTAGGTCTTGGACATTCATAAACAACTTTTGTTTTATAAGGATCAACTTTTATTCCATCTTTATTTTAAATGTGCCATTGAAAATAAATCTAAATCAACCAAAAATGAAACATTCCAGATTTTCCATAATGTTAATTTTCTTTTAATGTTTTCAAAACAACCCTTTGATGTTTTTATGATCCTTATTACTTCTAAAATTTACCATTATGTCATCAATAAATACAACCCCAAGATTATCCATGAACTGATAAAATATTATATTCATATGATTCATGAATACAATAGGTGCATTAGTTAACCCAACATTCATAACTACAAATTCAGTATGACCATATCGAGTACGGAACACAGTTTTCGAGATGTCTTCATCCTTTAATTTCAATTGATGGTACATCGACCTCTGGCCAACCATCAAAAAAATAGTATCCATAGAGACAATCAAATAAATCATATATATGAAGAAAAGGATACTTGTTTTTAATAGTAATGTTATTCAAGGCTCTATAATCGATTAAATGTATCATTGAGCCAAATGTTTTTAACAAACAATACCGCAGTGCCTCATGGTGAAGTGCTAGGTCAGATGGAGCCTTTATATAATAATTCATGCAACTTGTTTTTTAATTCCATAAGTCCCATTTGACCCATTCGATAAGGGGTTAGAAATTCGCATAGCATCAGGAACTAAATTAATAGTAAACTCAACCACTTGATTTGGAATATCATTGGAAAAAATATCCAGCTGTTCATTTACCAGGGGTACACCATTAACCTGGATAGTTCCCAAATCGTCAAAAAATTTATCAAAATAACAAAAAATTCCATGCTTTACCAGTTTCATAGATTCATTATATGTTATTAATTTTGTGGGTTCATTCTTGTACCCAATATGAAATTATTTTTGATATAAAAAATTTCTGGAATCTATCATATCATGATAAAAAAGAAATACAGTCCATACATATAATAACATCAAATAATACGAGAGTTAAAACAACAGGTTTTGAAGTTATACTCTTTCCACAGACAAGGATAGGTGGATTCACATAATATCTTTTTGCCACAATATTTTCCATGAGTGTTTTTACCATCATATCTGGTTTTATTTCATGAGGATTAATTTGATATATTTCCAAAATTTTCACAGAAATAAATGAATATTTAGACCCTAAATCAAACAACACATTTCAAAAATATGTAAAAACCAAAAATGTACCTAATAACACTTCATTTGATGGCTAAAAATCCACTGAAGTGGCTGAAAAGTATTTTACCAAACCCTTATTATTCTAATCATGCTGATTCACGGCTTGAGTAACTAGATTAGTAAAAATATTAGCAAAATGAACCAATTTCTTATAGTTAAAGAATATCATCATCTGCTTCTCATTGATTTTTAGATCATTTTCCGTGCTCTCATGAGACCTTTGTCCAAATATTCCACATAAGTAGCATTTCCCAAAATTTATAAGACATTCACTAGTATGCCTTTTACCAAACTTTTTACAAGAATGGAAATTCATTTTCATTCCTCTATACTTCTTTCCTGAGTTCTCCCCCATTTCCTTCCAAAATGAAAACGTCAAATTCTTGTCATCACAAGGCACATATTTCTCAGTAAACTCCATATCAACTTTTTCAACACAACTAACAAGCTTCTCAAATATGATAAACTCTCATGAAGCTAAATATCTTCACAAAAACTATTTCAAACCATGGTAAAATATATTAATTTTACTTTTAAAATCCCAAGTAAAATCTGGTATATACCTGGCCAGTCATGTATAATTGCATTCATATTAAAACATCCTAGGTAAATGAAGAATAAGACATATTTTATATTTATTAATATTTTAAAATTAAATATTAATTTTACTTTAAAGGGGTTGCTATGTTCGATAGCGTACCCGATATGCAACAGCGGGTTTCTTTGAAATCTTACATTGCACACTAATAATATAATATTATTATTTTAAATAGTAGTTAACTCCTAGACGTTGTGTTGGCAGGAATGAAAACAACTAACAACAATATTATTATACATGTTTTTTAAATGTATTCACATTATCCAATAAAAATTTAGAGGCTTAAAATGTGAATGAATCTAATTTTAAGCGTAATTTATATTAAAAGGCCGATTTATCGCCTTTTAATAGCGAACCCTCTTCAAATCTAGTTTGTTTACATTAATACATTATAATTGACCATATATAATCCTTATTTAAAATGGGGACATAAGATTTTGCTTTGGTTAATTATTTTGGTATTTTTCTGATAAAGTTCATTTTTTTAATGAATAGTGAAAAATACAATATTTTAATTTAATAGTGCCTTTTAATCTAATTTATTTATATGGATAGATTAACTTTTTAATTTGTTTTAAAGTTTAATTAGAATATATTTTTACCATTTAATCCAATTTTGGTCATTGGAATTAATTTCACTTTGAAATTGGACATAAACAAGTACCAATCTTTTGATAGATATAGTTTCTTAAAAACACGCTATTTGTTTTGATAACGGGAATTATTTTTAAAAATATTTAATGCCACTTATATGTTTTTAATTTTGAAAAATATACATCATTTTTGAATTCGGAATATCAAATATAGCTTAGGCTGAAGTTTTGGTATTTTTCTGAAAAATTCAATTTTTGATGAATAGTGACACCACTTAGTGGTAGTTAAAAAAACTGACGTTTTCATTTAAGTGAAATTTTACCAATTCGGTGAATTTAATTTAAAAAATCTGAAAAACATGGTTTTTATCAATAAGTTCAATTTGGTTCATTAAGATGAAAATAATTTTTGGTGAATAGTAACTTTTGACTTTTATTTACTACGGTTAAAGGTAAATAGGGTAATTCAAGGTAAAAAACTATTATAATAATTCAAAATTACCTTGACACTTGTTAAAACCTTATTGGATGAGTCATTAACGACCATTTCCATCTTTTGGTCTATTGTTGGACCCCTTTTATCCACTTGGGAGTGATAATGACAATTTAGATTGACTAACTTAAAGTAAAGGAAAAAATGAAAAAAGTAAATATCCTTTAGTAAATTAATTTTTAGAAGGGAATATATAAATTACATTTTCGACTATAAATATTAATTAGAAATCTAAAAATATTTTCTATATCATGGTAATTTTTTTATAATTTTTAGACATCATATAAATTAAATTATTTATGACACAATAATGATGCAGTATTTATCTCATTAATAAATGATTTAAATAAATAAAATTATAATGACGAAAATAATCCAAAACATGTCCAATTATGATTGGATGATTTTATTTCGACCATTAATCACCTTATCTTTATCTTTAAAAAATTTTGGACAATTAGAAACCGAATATGATTATATAATAAAATAATAGTTTCACACTTTCCTAAAGAGCCCCTCCTACCCCTTATAAAATGATACCACTTCTAACCAATTCCTCACACCTCTCAAGCCATTTCGCTCATCCAACCTCTACCAAATTAAGCTCCCAGCATCCCTCTCATACCCTTAGAAGCCTTACCTTTAGAAAAAGGCACATCAAGAGATCATTTTGGATCAAACCAAAGGAAGTTGCCTAAATTAAAGGTAATGATTTCTCTTAAATTGTTTTCTTTTATTTTACTTCTCCAACCCCTAAACTCTTTTTATTCCATTCTTTTGTAAAAAAAACAATATCTTAAATATACTAGGATGTTTTTATGAGAAGGATTCTAACTACACATACACACACCTCCATCTAATGGGTGAATAACATAAGGTTTCTGTGGGTGGAAAACTAACGCCTCATGAAACAATGATTGTTCGATTATCTCCTAACGCCTCTCATGGTAGACATTATGATGGAACTGTATTTATATATGGTATATATTATTTTTATTTTTTCTTTATTCTTTGGTATTTTCCATTTATAGAATGCCTTTATGGTTCCCATAGTGGGAAAATACAATAATCTCATTTGAGGAAGTGCGGGCTACCGCCCCCTCAAAGTGATGTGACTCATTATTGCCTTATGTATGA
The DNA here is from genome assembly GCA_963277665.1 of Viscum album. Taxonomy (NCBI): domain Eukaryota; kingdom Viridiplantae; phylum Streptophyta; class Magnoliopsida; order Santalales; family Viscaceae; genus Viscum; species Viscum album. Next base: position 83,419,899 of record OY728151.1, on the reverse strand, counting down.
TGTATAAAGGATGGATTTAATGATATTATATATTATATTATAATGGACTTATAATATAACTTTGTATCATTATGTTTTGTTTCCATTAAAATAAGAAATAGAAATGAATGTAGCATTCATGAGTACGTACAACTTATCGTCTCCATGAACGGTGCATTTCATTTCTTACCTCCAAATGTTATGTAACTATTTTAAATACATGTATATACTGGATATATATGATATATATGATATCTAAATCATGAATATCATTCTGGATATAATGGACTATTGACCACATTGACAACTTTTAAATATAAGGTGTTCATTTTGACTCAAGTGAAAAATATCGACAAAATGAAAGTTATTAACTTAAATGATTAAATAATGTTTATAACATGGTAATAAGTGATATAAAAGTAATGATAAACTTGAAAACGGTTCTAAGAAAGTATAAATTAACTTTAGTTTATTATTCAAGACATTAAAGAATGATCGAGTCAAGTCGGACATGAGGTAAGGGACTTTATCTCAATCTCCTTTCATTGAGGAATATTTTGTTTTAATATATGACTTTCTTTTATATGTTGTATAAACACCCTTGACTTTTCAAAGGGAATCTTTTTCTATGAAGTGTTTTACTAAATGAGAAAAAATAATGTTTCTTTTAACATACACGGTGACAATGACCTTTTCTGCTATCGTGAGTATTGTTTTATCTTTGGCTACCTCAACAAGCCGTAATATTTTTAAAAGAAAATACATACCATATACTCTTTTATGTATTTTTGGTATTGAAAATGGTTTTGAAAATGGATTTGTTATGTCAATATATTTAATTGATATATTGTGATCGAAATGTTGAAATGTTTTCTTTCCTTTATATTTGTTGTGTGTGTTATGGTTTTATATTGGTACTTGGACATTTGACGAGTGGTTACATGATAAACCAAATGACGAGTGGTGTCGTGAATAACAGGATAGGTGGTTATGTTATAACCTCCAATGCATTGGGTATGGAAGTCGGCCGTATGGCTATTCCATTTATTGATATGTGTGGAAGTTGACCGTATGGTTATTCCATTTATGTATGTTTATGTCCCAAGTTACCTTTATATGTTATGTGTTCTTTATATGGGTTTTATGGTAATCTTTTGGTTACAAAAGGGTAAGTAATGATCCTTTATTCAGTAAAGAGTATTTACTACTTTATAAAGGTGAAAAGTATTAGTTATGTTAAAGTATTCATGGTTTACTTGTTGTTTTGAAAAACTAACAGTTTTACTTCTTTGTGTATCCCTTACTGAGATTTTTATGCTCATCCCATGTTTTTGAAATGTTTTTCACAGGACATAATGTGGAATACGGTAAAGGATGGGATCAAGGAGAAGTCATGCTATCTTAAACATAGAACTACACATGAATCTTTTTTTTCAAGAGTTCATATTTTGTAAAAAAATGGAAACTATGTAGAAGTGTCTACCTTGTAATCATTTGAGATGTAATTATTATGGCCTAACTCTCTAAAACTCTAAACCTAAAAAACATCCTCAATGTGAATTATTCATTTAATTCAAGATTATGTATGGTTTTAAGGTCGGGTCCTTATAGATGGTATCAGAGGTTGGTTTAGATAACTTTATGTGTTAGGGTATTGTTAAAGTAATATCCATAAAGTAATTTATGTTAATATTGAAATCATATAGCATTTCATGATTACCATTTTGCTTTGGCTATGATATTTCTATGTTCAGAATGGTTTTCCACAGATGAAACATGGCGACTATGTTGGGAAGACATCAGGAGGAAGATAACCTTCAAAATCAGCAACCATGGATGGTCAGAATTGGAACTGAACAGTTTGTTGCAATGATGGAACAATTGACTCAATCTATAAATGGTGGTGGTATTCATGCATGAGATCAGCCAAATCAACCGTAGAGTAACATGTCAGTAGTGGAGCATTTCATGAGGCAACATCCCCCATCATTTAGAGGATCAGCTGACCCTGTTCTATCTGAAGGGTGGATTAAAGCACTAGAGAAGATTTTTGATGTTATGGGTTGTTCAGAACATCAAAAGGTTCGTCTTGATGTTTACCATTTTGAAGGTGAAGCTAATAAGTGGTGGTCGATGGTGAAAAATATCAGGGATAGTGAGGAGATTGATGATCTCAATTGAGATGAATTCAAAGGTATGTTTCTTAAGAAATATTTTCCTAAGGTGGTTCGTCTTAGTATGGAAAAAAATTCCTGGAATTGAGGCGAGAGGATGACTCAGTGGATTCTTATGAAGAAAAGTTCACTCGACTGGAAAGGTATGAACCAAATTTCATCTGAGATCTTGATAGTAAGATAAATCGATTTTACTCAGGACTGAAGCCATGATATCGAAGATCGTTAGCCTCTCGTGATTTCAAAAGTTATGAGAAACTTGTTCGATGTGCAGAGAAGGTGGAAATGGAGTTTTCCGATGATCAGGTGTTCTTTGACAAACAACAGAATAAGTGGACCAGTTGGCAGGAAAAGGGGTAGAATTCATCAAAGAAGCATTGACGTAAGAAAACTAAATATCCAACTTGTGAAAAGTTTGGTAAAAAGAATCTTGGAGATTGTTTATCAAAGTCTGCAAAGTTCGTCTGGTGTGGTGAGTCTGGTCATATTACTCGTAATTGTAAGGAAGATGATCAAGCAGGGAATGAAAATCCATCGGTAAGATGTTTTATGTTTAATGAAATGGGTAATTATTCCAACGAGTGTCCAGATAAAAACTCAACTGAGGGGAAGTAGCTAGACTACAAGCAGAAAGGGGTGGTGAAATCTTTTGCAACTACTTCAGCAGATGTTGGTCCATCAAACGAAGTATATCAGTTACACTGTTTGTTGGTTCAGATTATGCCAATGTGTTGTTTGATTCAGGTCCTACACACTCTTTCATTTCTAAGAAGGTTTCTAGTATATTGGTAATTCCATCTCAAGATATGAATATGGAACTTATGGTAAAAACATCTGGAGGAAATTTTGAGACAAAAAGAAAAAATAATAACATTCCTATCCTTGTGTGCGGAGTGAATCTACTAGAAAAACTTATTGTTTTACCTCTAGTAGAGTTTGATGTTATTTTGGGTATGGAATGGATTTCTATTTATAATTCTAAGATTGACTGTAGAGAAAAAAAAATTCATTTCAAAAAGATTTACAGTTTGTGTGCAAGAATGAACTCCTGATTTTGATAACATATCAGGAAGCTGAGAAACTAGTAAAAGAATGAAATGAATGTTACCTTGCTCATATTGTTGAAAATAAATAAAGTGTTGAGATTACTGATGTGCCAATGCTAAATGAGTACCTTGATGTTTTTTCTAATGAGTTGCCTGGTATTATACTTGATCGGGAAGTTGAATTTACCATTGACTTAGTTCCTGATGTTAAGCCAATTTCAAAACCCCCTTATCAAATGGATCAAATTGAACTTTTAGAGTTAAATAAGAAATTGTAGGATTTATTAGATAAAGGTCTCATTCGACTTAGCACATCACCATGGGGTGCTTCTGTCCTATTTTTTAAAAAGAAAGATGGTTCAATGAGACATTGCATTGATTATAGAGCATTGAATAACATAATTGTTACGAATAAGTATCCATTGCCTCATATCAATGATTTGTTTGATCAGCTCTCGGGATCTTAGTATTTTTCGAAGATTGACATGAGGTCAGGGTACCATCAGTTGAAACTAAAGGAAGTAGACATTCTGAAGAACGCGTTTCATACTAGATATGGCCATTATGAATTTGTAGTTATGCCTTTCAGTTTAACCAATGCACCTGTTGTATTCATGGATATTATGAATAGAAGTTTCCATGAGTTATTGGATAATATTGTGGTTGTGTTCATTGATGATATTTTGGTTTATTCCAAAAGTAAAGAGGAACATGAAAGTCATTTAAGGGTTGTCTTGTAAACCTTAAAAGAAAAGAAACAATTTGGGAAATTCAAAAAGTGTGTGTTTTGGTTACAAAAAATTTCTTTCCTTAGTCACATTGTTTCAAAAAATGGCATAACTGTTGATCCTGCTAAAACAAAAGTTGTTGAATAATGTCCAAGACCCACAAATATAACCGAGATTAATAGTTTTCTTGGTTTTGAAGGTTATTTTTTTGAGGTTTGTTGAAATGTTAGCATGGTTATCTAGTCCAATGACTAAGTTAACTCGAAAAGGTGTTAAGTTCATCTAGAAAAAATAATGTGATGATTGTTTTCAGGAATTGAAAAAAAGATTGGTTAATGCTCCAGTTTTGGCACTGCCTTCCAGAAATGCTGAGTTTGTTATCTATAGTGATTCTTTGATGAAAGGACAGGGATGTGTCCTAATGTAGAATGATCAGGTAATTTATTATGCTTCAAGTCAATTGAAACCTCATGAGTTAGATTACCCTACACATGATTTGGAATTAGTTGTAGTTGTTTTTGCTTTAAACATTTGGAGGCCTCATTTATATGGAGTGAATTGTGAAATATATACTGATCAAAGTATATATTCACTCAAAAAGAATTGAACATGAGACAGAGGAGATGGTTGGAATTAATCAAGGATTATGATTACACTATCCATTACCATCTGGGAAAAGAAAATAAAGTGGTTTATGCTTTGAGTCGAAAAATTAATTCTTCATTAACCATGCTAAATTTGGAATGATATCCTTTGGTTTTTGATTTGATGACCTTTGGCATAGAATTTGTTGGTGCGGGAAATTCTTCTGTTTTGTTTCAGGTGCCAGTGAAGTCATCTCTATCAGAAATAATAAATCAATCACATAAAGAAGACAGTGAGTTTCAGAAAAAGGTAGAGTTGGTTCAGAAGGGTAAGTTACCTGAATTTAACATTGATAATGATCATATTTTGAGATTTAAAAAGAGATTATGTGTGCCTTGTGATTCAAAGTTGAAGAATGAGTTGTTATGTGAAGCTCATAGTTCCATGTTTTCAGTTCATCCTGGAAGTACTAAGATATAAAGAGATCTTCATGATTATTATTGGTTGGAAGGAATGAAAAGAGATATTGATGATTTTACAGTGAAGAGTTTGAGTTGAAAGTAGGATAAAGAAGAGCGGTAGTTACCAAAAGGGATGATTCAGCCTTTACCGGTGCCATAGTGGAAATGGGAAAATATATCCATGGAATTTGTTGTGGGATTACCAAAGACATCTCGAGGTAATAATGCAATATGGGTTATTGTTGATCGATTGAATAAATCTTCTCATTTCCTTCCTATTCGAGATACATTGTCTCTAGATCAACTTGCTCACTTGTATGTTAAAGAGATAGTCATGTTGCATGGTGTTCCCCTCTCTATTGTATCTGATCATGATCACATGTTCACTTCTAACTTTTGGAAAGGCCTTCAAAAGTCATTGGGTACTGAATTAAATTTTAGTACAGTTTTTCATCTTCAATCAGATGGCCAGTCAGAATGAACAATTCAAACATTGGAAAATATGTTACGAGCTTTCCCAATGGATTGTCAGGGAAGTTGGGACCAACATCTTTCTTTCGTTAAATTTTCATATAATAACAGTTTTCATTCCAGTATACAGATGGCTCCATTTGAGGCATTATATGTAAAGTGTTGTCGAACTCTTGCTTTTTTGGATGAAGTAGGTGAAAGGAACCTGATAGGGCCAGAATTTGTAGAAGAGATGGCATAGAAATTTCAGTTGATTCAGAAGCACATGAGAACAGCTCAGAGCAGATAGAAAATTTATGCAGATAACCAAAGGAAGGATCTTTCTTTCGAGGTAGGTGGTCATGTTTTTCTCAAAGTTTCTCCATGGAAAAGTGTGATGCATTTTGGTAAGAAAGGAAAGTTGAGTCCGAGGTTCATTGGACCTTATGAAATTCTATAGAAAGTGGGATAAGTTGTGTATAGAGTGTATTTACCTCCATGTTTATCCTAGGTACACAATGTTTTTCATGTTTTGATGTTGAGAAAATATATGTCAGATCCATCTCATGTTTTGAGCCCAGAGGTAGTTCAGTTGGAAAAGAATCTCTTTTATGAAGAACAACCAGTTCAGATTCATGACCGTAGAGAGAAGGTGTTGCGGAATAAGGTTATTTACCAGGTAAAGGTTTTATGGAAAAACCATATGGTTTAAGAGGCAACGTGGGAACCTAAAAATGTTATGAGGGATAAATACCCCCCAATTATTTTGATAAGTGAATTAAAATTGCGAGGATGCAATTTCCAAAAGGGGGGAAGGATGTAACATCCTAGTTAAATGAAGAATAATACTTATTTCATATTTATTAATATTTGAAAATTAAATATTAATTTTACTTTAAAGGGGTTTCTATGTTTGATAGCGTACTTAATACGCAACAATAGGTTTCTTTGAAATCTTACGTTGCACACTAATAATATAATATTTTTATTTTAAATAGTAGTTAACTCCTAGCCATTGTATTTGCTGTAATGAATGAAAATAACTACAATATGATTATACATGTTTGTTAAATATATTTACATTATCCAATATAAAGTTAGAGGCTTAAAATGTGAATGAATCTAATTTTAAGCGTAATTTACATTAAAAGGTCGATTTATCACCTATTAATGGAGAACCCTATTTAAATATAGTTTTGGTTACTTTAATACATTATAATTGACCATATATAATCCTTATTTAAAATGGGGACAAAAAATTTTGCTTTGGGTAATTTTTTTTGGTATTTTTCTCATAAAGTTCATTTTTTAATGAATAGTTAAAAATACTGTATTTTAATTCAAAAGTGCCTTGTAATCTAATTTATTTATATGGTTATATTATCTTTTTAATTAGTTTTAAAGTTTAATTAGAATATATTTATACTATTTAATCCAATTTTGGTCATTGGAATTAATTTCACTTTGAAATTGGACATAAACATGTATCAAACTTTTGATTGTTATTGTTTCTTAAAAACACGCTATTTGTTTTGATAACAGGAAATAATTTAAAAATTAATAAATTCAACTTCTATATTTTAAATTTGGAAAAATAGACATAATTTTTGAATTGGGAATATCAAATATAGCTTTGGCTGAATTTTTGGTATTTTTCTGAAAAAACTTCAATTTTTGATGAATAGTGACACCACTTAGCGGTAGTTAAAAAACTGACGTTTTCATTTAAATGAAATTTTATCACTTCTGTGATTTTAATTTCAAAAATCCGACATACATGGTTGTTATAAATATGTAAAATGTGGTTCATTAAGATTAAAATCATTTTTGGTGAATAGTAACTTCTGACTTTTATTTACCGCGGTTAAAGGTAAATATGGTAATTCAAGGTAAAAAGAATATTATAATAATTCAAAATTACCCTAACACTTGTCCAGACCTTATTTTATGGGTCATTAACGACTATGGGCATCGTTGGGTCGATTTTTGGACCCCTTTGATCCACATGGGAGTGATAATGACAATTTAGATTAATTAACTTAAAGTAAAGGAAAATATGACAAAAGTAAATATCCTTTAGTAAATTAAATTTTAGAAGGGGTTATATAAATTATCATTTCGACTATAAATATTCATTAGAAATCTAAAAAGATGTCCTATATCATGGTATTTTTTTATAATTTTTAGACATCAAATAAATTAAATTATTAATGACACGATAATGATGCAGTATTTATCTCATTAATAAATGATTTAAATAAATAAGCTTATAATGACTAAAATATTATCCAAAACATGTCCGATTATGATTTTATGATTTTATTTAGACCATGATTCACCTTATATTCATCTATAATAATTTTTGGGCCATTAGAAACCAAATTTCATTATATAATAAAATAACAGTTTTACACTTTCCTAAAGAGCCCCTCCTCCCCCTTATAAAAGGAGACAACTTCTAACCAATTCCTCACACCTCTAAAGCCATATGGCTCGTCCAAACTCTACCAAATTAATCTCCCAACATCCCTCTCATCCCCTTAAAATCCTTACCTTAGGTAGAAGGCACTTAAAGAAATAATTTTGGTTCAAACCAAAAGAAGTTTCTTAAATTAAAGGTAACGATTTCTCTTAAATTGTTTTCTTTTATTTTACTTCTCCAACCCCTATACTCTTTTTATTCCTTTATTTTTTAACAACACCAGTATCCTAAATATACTAGTATGTATTTATGAAAAGGATTCAAACTACACATACACACACCTCCATCTAATGGGTGAAGAACATACTGTTTCTGTGGATGGCAAACTAACGCCTCACAAAATGATGATTGTTCGATTATCTCCTACCGCCTCTCATGATGGAAATTATGATGGAACTGTATTTATATATGATATATATTATGTTTATGTTTTATTTATTATTCTGTATTTTCCATTTATAGCATGCCTTTATGGTTTCCATAGTGGGTAAATACGATAATCTCATTTGAGGACGTGCGGACTGCCGCCCCCTCAAAGTGATGTGATTCATTAATGCCTTACGTGGGATATATAAAGGATGGAGTTAATGATATTATATATGATATTATACTGGACTTATAATATACATGTGAATCATTCTGTTTTATTTCCATTAAAATGAGAAATATAAATGAAAGTAGCGTTCATGCGTACGTACGGCTTACCGTCTCCATGAATGGTGCATTTCGTTTATTACCTCCAAATGTTATGTAACTATTATAAATATATGTATATACTGGATATATATGATATATATTATATCTAAATCATGAATATCATTCTGGATATAATGGACTATTGAGCACATGGAAAACTTGTAAATATAAGGTGTTCATTTTTGACTCAAGTGCCAAATATCGGAAAAATGAAATTTATTAACATAAATGATTAAATAATGTTTATAACATGGTAATAAGTGATATAAAAGGAATAATAAACTTGAAAAAGGTTCTTAAGCAAGTATAAAATGACTTTATTTTATTATTCAGGATATTAAAGAACGATCGTGTCAAGTTGGACATGAGGTAATAGACTTCATCTCAATCTCCTTTCATTGAGGCATATTTTGTTTTAATAGATGACTTTCTTTTATACGTTATATAAACAACCTTTACTTTTCAAAGGTAATCTTTTTCTACGAAGTGTTTTACTAAATGACAACAAATAATGTTTCTTTTAACGTACATGGTGACAATGGCCTTTTCCGCCACCACGAGTATTATTTGATCTTTAGCTTCCTCAACAAGCCGTAATGTTTTTAAAAGAAAATAAATTCCATATAATCTTTTATGTATTTTTGGTATTGAAAATGTTTTGAAAATGGATTTGTTATGTCATTTTATTTAAGTGATATATTGTGATTGAAATGTTGAAATTTTTTCTTTCCTTAATATTTGTTGTATGTGTTATGGTTTTATATTGGTACTTGTACATTTGACGGGTGGTTACATGATAAACCAAATGAAAGGTGGTGACTTGAATACCAGGATGGGTGGTTACATTATAACCTCCAATTCATTGGGTATGGAAGTCGGCCGTATGGCTATTCCATTTAGTGATAAGTGTGGAAGTCGACCGTATGGTTATTCCATTTATGTATGTTTATGTCCTATGTTACCTTTATATGTTATGTGTTCTTTATATGGGTTTTATGGTAATATTTTGGTTACAAAAGAGAAATTAATGATCCTTTATTCAGTGAATAGTATTTACTACTTCATAAAGGTGAAAATTATTACATATGTTAAATTATTCATGGGTTACTTGTTGTTTTGAAAAAATAACAGTTTTACTTATTTGTGTATCCCTTACTGAGATTTTTATGTTCATCCCACGTTTTTGAAATGTTTTTCACATGACATAATGTGGAATAGTGTAAATGATGGGATCAAGGAGAATTCATGATATCTTAATCATGGAACTAGACATGACTCTTTTTCTTTCAAGAGTTCATGTATTGTAAAAAAATGGAAACTGTGTAGAAGTGTCTACCTTGTAATCTTTTGAGATGTAATAGTTATGGCATAACTCTCTAAGACTCTAAACCTGAAAAGATCTTCAATGTGAATTATTCATTTAATTCATGATTATGGATGGTTTTTAGGCTGGGTCCTTACACATATTCTACCACATAATCATCATATTTATGATTCTGATCCATGAATTTCTTCTCCATTCTAAGTCGAACAATTTTAGGAAAATAATTTTCCATAAAAAACACTCTTAAAATCATTCTATTTGATACTTCCAAGATCATATCTTTATATAGTATTCTTAAATAAAGAACACCATTTATTGGATTAACCTTCCTAAAAATAAATGGATTTTATAACCTTTTGATTTTTCGAACGTCCCATGAAATCAAATATCTTTTCTAGAGCATTGATCCATCCTTTGGCTATCACTGGATCTGTAGTTCCACTGAATGCTGGAGGATTTTTCCTCATAAAATGATCTATAGAAGAAATGTTTCTTCATGTTAGATCATGTTCCTCTCTAGAATGGATACCACCCCGGGTATTGTATGAGTCAACTTATCCATTACTGTCAGAAACTTCTCGATTACGATTCACACCATTTTGAGGTATATATTCGAAAAGACATCTGACTCTTGGTTCGTTCATACTTAAGCTTCAATGTTTCTCTAGTTGGAAAGCATTCTGAACCAACATAACATAGATTAAGAAAAATTATAATCCATTAATTCAATATCATTTCAAATTACCACATATTTAATATAATTTACAGTGTTATTTTAATATCATCCCAAACCCAATGATATCTAAAGCATCCTCTGATACCAACTATAATGACTCAACGTTTAAAAGTTGCATAATCTTGAATTTTTCACAAGGTCGTACGTTATTACACAATGAAAATATTTTAAGGTTTTTATTTTTATTGAATTTGAATATCATACATACATGACACACCACATTCATATAAGAGGATACTACTAAAATTGTACCCATTGTTTTCAAAATGTAAAACATTTAAAACCTAAAACATGATTTCTTTAACAACACTCTATATGAGACATCACGACAACATTATTTCACATTACCATCCTTATATCCCTTAAAATCATTTTAAAAATATGCGATCAATGTAAAACTTAGTAAGGGATATAATTAAAGAAAGTGTTATTCAAGTGATTACATTAAACAAATAAAACCCATAATAAAAAAACTCATTAGCATGGAAACATCATATAGTTGCCTTGGGTCATATTTACCATATCCCTCTTAAAATGACTTTACACATGGAATAACCTTTTGTTCAACTTCAATATATGGAGTACCCGATGCATTGGAGAGCCATAATGGGGCTCACCTGTCATATCTTGAGTTATAATGGGCTCCACATAACATATATTGAGCTATAATGGGTTCAAACCAATATATAATGAGCTATAACAGGATCAAACCAACATAAATAATGTCTCAGGAACGTATCATGGTAATAACATGTCTAAAAATCATGAAAAAAACTCATGACATATACAAATAAAAAATAATCTTTTAGTCATTTATTAATTAGAGTTTTAAAAGTATTTTAAAAAAAACCCATAAAATATAATTGGAGTGAGAATAAATATTATGAAATGGATATCTATGTACACTATATATACACATAGTGAAACAAAATAGAAACAAAAATTAATCACAACAATAATCCTAAAACCACGTAATGAATAAAGAAGTAGGTTAACCCAAATAAGGGAGATTTGTTTAAGAATTCCCTTACCTTGGGTCTTTATAATTCAATTGTGTTTAAACCACCTGGATAATGTTTAAAAGAGTGTTATTAATAACATAATGAAACTTATTCATGTTTATAACACCTTATATGATAATTTTAAAACTTAATTCTATACATGTTTAGTTTTATTTTGTTATTTACGTTGTGTCGGGTGCGTTTTAACATTGTTTCCATGATCAGTTCATGATTGATATTATTTTTGATTCGTAGAGAAACTCTTGAATTGTAATAGAGTGGTATTTACATTTTTTAAAAACCATAAATCATATCATTTATCATTTTGAATTATATCATGAAGAATATTCATATGTTAAATCCTTATCAAAATAATTTTAACTCATTTTTTTCTATTCTTCAATTGTACAAAACTTATTTTGTTTTCTAAATTAATCACACATGTAAAAAATAATTTGAGAACCATGTATGAGACATAATAAATATACTATAACCTAATTAAACCATAAAAATACATTCATGATCATACATGAAATATTTAAATCAAATTGAAACCATATTGTCCACGATGTGTGTAATTCGACACATTAGAGACAGTGTTTTTATTCATTGAATAATTGGGACATAAGAAAAAGAATGATGTCGAACATTCCATGAATATAAAAGTAAGAATATAAAATATTATTGGACTGTTAAATACTATTTTATAATAGGAGATGAAGAAATAATAAGAAAATAATGGAACTCAAAATAAAAAATAATAGTTGAAAAATTATGGCAACCCATTCCTTTTTATTACACAACTTTTCATTACATTTTACAAAAAGATGATCATTAATGACGAGTGTCATTGAAATCAGGAACACAATACCTGGAAACATCATTAAAAATTATTCTAATAAACTTGTAAAAATTCATCATAGGTTCATATTATATACAATTACTGCATCTCATAACCTAGAGATATTCATCAATGGAAAGGATGAGCAAAATTCCCAGTAAAGGCAACCAAGGGAATCCGTTTACTTTTGATATAAAAAAGAACTTGATTAAGAACATAAAGACATGAACAATGGGAGAAGAGGCATATCATAATAAAAATAAAATGAATAATAAAGTTAATATCTGGGAAAAATATTTAATTTAGACATTCATGAACATATCATCATGATTCATTTCCAATGTGTCATAAAAATTACAAAGGTTATTCATCTAGGTATCGTGAAATTTTTCATCTATAGAGATTAAATTCTTTACCCAATCCATTAAAGAGCTGTCAAAGTGAACCATTAATATATATTCATTTTCATGTGATCCACATAGATCAAATTCATACTTTTCATAAATAACCTAAAGTGTTTAAAAGAAATGGGTTTCATTCCAAATTTTTACATTTTAAAAGTGCTTAAAAATAAGATCATTATGGCATTTATAACCCATGGAATGGGAGTGAAGGTTATTTGAATGTAAATTACAGAATAAAATAGATAAATTTTATATCTCTAAGAATACCCCTAGAAATGAAAATATATTTGGGTATTCATTTAAATAAAATAGGATAATTTCTTGAGAGAAAGAGATATATTTTGAGATGAAAATTCTACAGCAAAACAGCTACATTATATGTTTTTAGAAAACATTAAAAAGGGACGGGGAAAGTGTCACCCACTCTTAAATGAATCATAAAATAGTATGGTTAAATAATAAAGATGAAATAAGATAATATTATTGATTTTAAATTGATATACCACATGAAAAATAATGATGAAAAAAAAGAGAAAATGTGATTTCTTTTAAGAAAATTTGGCTGCCTAACGACGACACTTAAAAATATAGAAAATATATTAATGAGGGATAAAAGGGTATCTCATAAATTTTACATGTAATGAACCATGATAAGGATATATAATAACATACCCATACATAAGAAGTAGGATACTAGAAGACATAACATAAAAATAGTCATGACTTAAAAGAGGAGGGTGAAAGGTTCCTTTACATTGTAAAGTTGCTTCTAAAACATGACGGTAGGCAACATGGGAGGCTTTAGAACACCTTGGTTTGAGTACTAAAAATGTAACCACTAGATATTTGAGGATTATGTATTTAGATTAATAGAAAAGTAAGGGAAGAGTTTGTATTTAGAATAAAAGAGAGATAATATTTTATTAATTTCCAAGGGACATCTCATCAGTGGTACTTGCAAAAACATGGGAATTCCCATGGTATTTTCACATGGTATTGGCCACTTAGGACCACTAATAAAATATCTTACTATTCAAAAGTCTACAAGAATTGGTACACCATTATTATATCAATAATTATGTCATTAAACACGCCAAAACTCAAAACTGTATTTTTATTATTCAACAAAAAACAAATCATTTTATAAAAATCTCATATATTCACCCTAACCTAATATCAAATATCTAACTTCAAAAATAAAATCCATTTTATGAAAATATTTTTCTAAATATTTTTAATTTAATTTTTAAATAAAATTATTATTTATTACAAAAAACAACTTTAAATTTATAACTCGTTTTGTATCACCTTGATAAATAATTAAGGTCCCACAAAATTATCGTATAACCATAATTAAATAAAGTTACAATTTACTATTATATCTAATGAATATAAATTTCCATTTTAAATTATTAAATTAATCATAAAAGTTTAATCAATATATTTATGACATAAAAAAATGCCAAAACATATACACTGATGATTTTTTTCCCTTTTAATATTTCTAAAATTAATTTATACATTAATGGGTGAAGTTTTTATTTTTTGGTTGATTTACTATTTATTATTATTCCTTACTATTCATAACAGTGTGTTTTTATTCACAAAAAAATATATTGATCTAATTTAACCACATTTTTCACCTTGATTACAACCGTGTATGACGGATTTTGTAAAATCATCTCACAGAAAATGATATTTAATAATAAAATATATCTTTATTGTTCATCAAAATAACACTATTCATCAAATAAAATACAGTTTATTGAGAAATTCATAATTCTTTGAAAACATCTAAAAATTAATTGAATATTAATTTTGAAATATTAAATTCAAAAATGATGCTTATTTAACCCTTACAATTCTCTATGCATGAAAATTTTAACATTTAAAATAAAAAATCCTTAGTTATTAAAAATAATAGCGGATAGAAAATGAATAGTGAAATTGCATAGTGAAATTCATGACACAAATAAATAATATTATTTTATCAATAAAATTTAAAAAATGAGTGTTTTAATCAACCTATTTTATTAAAATAGTGATTATTCCATATACATTAATTTTCAATAATAATTATACCATTTCAGAAAACAAAATTTTTCCCCAAAATAATTCGATGTAGTTCTATTGTAAAACATAATAAAAAATTTATTGGGAAGATAGAGATCCATAAATAAAAGATATTCATTTTTTGGGTCGTTACATTCTTCCCCCCTTAAATAAATTGCGTCTTTTCAATTTTCTATTATTAGTAATTTATCACTATTATAAAACATATCATTATAAATAAATTTTATGTTTAAAAAAATATTTTTAACAAAAATAACATTTACTATAAATATTTCATAATGATTCCTAAAAAGAATGTAATTAACCAAACATATCCCCCGGGGGTTCCAAACTAGGAGTGCATCAAGGCCCATTATCATGTTCTATGATACCTCAGGTAAATCCCAAAACTCCTTGTTGGAGTTTTCACTCCTAGGTTCATCTGTGTGAGATCCACATCCACTTCATCGTATCCAGATAGTGATTTATTTTATTAGAAACCACATACATAGTATTTAACCAAAATAACATGATGTTTCCTTATATTTAAACTTTTCTATTGGGGTTTTCCTAATTTTTTCATGGCCTAATTTCCACAAATAAATAAACTATATTTTGATACAAACTATGGAATTTTTCTTTTTTATTACATAACTTTTCATTACATTTTACAAACAGAGTATCTTTAATGTCTTGTGTCTTGGAAATCAGGAACATAATACATGAAAACAATAGAAAAATATTCTAATACACATATAAGGAATCATCATATAATCATCCTAATTAAAATTACTGAATATCATAACCTAGAGACATAAATCAAAGGAGAGGGTGAGCAGAAGGCCGAGTAAGGGTAAATAAGGGAATCAGTTTACTTGTGATATCAATAATAACGTGATAAAGAACATAATGAAATGAGAAATAGAAGAAGATGAATATCATAATAAAAATAACATGAATCATAACATGATTATTTAGATAAAAAATATAATTTATGCATTCATGAACATATCACCATGGTTCATCCCCAAGTTTTCATAACAATTACTGGAGTTATTCACCAAGGTATTGTGAAACATGTCATCTCTAGAGATTAAATTATTTACCCAATGAATTGGAATACTTTTAGGGCTCACATATAATATTTTATTATTTTCAGGTGAGCCACATTGATTAAAATCATATATATTATATATAACCCAAATAGAGTAAAAGAAATTGATTTTCTTTAAAATTCGTGACATTTTAAAAGTGCTTAAAAATAAGATTTATATGACATTTATAACCCATTGAAAGGGAGTTAATGTTATATGTATGTAAATTCAAGAATTAAATAGACCAACTTTATATCTCTATGAATACTCATGGAAATGAAAATATATTTGGGTATTCACATAAATAAAACATGATAATTTCATGAGAAAAATAGAGAGATTTTGAGATGAAACTTCTACTGCTTAACGAATACATAACTTGTTTTTAGAAAACATTAAAAATGGAAGGGGAAATAGTCACCCACTCATAAATGAAACATAACACACTATGGGTACATAATAAAGAACCAATATGATAATATTTCAAATATTTGAATGACATACCACATGAAAAAGGAAAATGAAATAATATGGAAAATGTGATTTCTTTTACAAAAATTCGGCAGCCTAACGACGTCAAATAAAAATTCAGAAAATCAATTGATGAGGGAAAAAAATAACTCACATAAATTGGAAATGAAATTAATAGTAATAAAGATATATAAAAATATACCCCAATATAAGAATATAGAAACTAGAAGACATAGTGTAATGGAAGTAATGACTTAAAAGAGGAGGGTGAAAGGTTCCCTTACCTTATGGAGTAGCTCCTAAAACATGACGTTTGAGGCCTCAGGGGCTTGAGGACACCTTGGTAGGGATACTAGGGAGGAAAAACTCCAAGTATTTAAGGATTATGGATTATGAATGAAATAAAATTAAGGGAAGGGTGGATATTTATAGTAAAAGAGTGAGAATATTTTATTAATTTCTTAGGGACACCTCATTAGTGGTATTTGAAAAACCATGTTCTTGCCCATATTATTTTCCCATGGTATTGGCCACTTGGGACACATCATAAAATATATTACTATTAAAATTCCTACAACAATTATTTCATCATGATTACATCATTAATTATGTCATTAAACACACTGAATCTCAAAACTGTATTTTTACTATTCTCGGAAAAATAAAAAAATTTATAAAAATCACATAAATTCAACCTAACCTAATATAAATTTTATGAATGAAAAAAATAAATCCATTTTTTGAAAATATTTTTCAATATAAATTTTATTTAATTTTTAAGTATATCATTATTTATCCCCTAAAAACAACTTTTAATCTATAACTTGTGTTGTAACACCTTGAGAAAGTAATCATGGTCCCATAAAATTAAAGTATAACCTTAATACAATAAAGTAACAATTTATGATTACATATTAATAAAATACATTTTCATTTTTTAAATTATTAAAATAATCATAAAATTGTAATGAAAATATTAATTACATATATAAATACCAAAACATATAATATGATTTTTTTAACTTTTATGATATCTAAATTATATTCACACATTCGTGGGTAAATTTTCTATTATTTTGGCCAATTTACTATTCGCCACTATTAATTACTATTCATAAGGGTGTGTTACTATTCACCCAAAAAATTATTTTGATCTTATTTAGAAACATTTTTCACCTTGATTGCAACCATTTATAATGGATTTTCGAAAATCATTTCACAGAAAAGGATATTTAGTAATAAAATATTTCTTTTATATTCATCAAAATAACACTATTCATTAAATAAAATACCATTTATCAAAAAATTATACTTCTTAGAAATCTTCTAAATATTTATATTAGATTAATTTGGATATTTGAAATTCAAAAATTATGTTTATTTAACCCTAAAAATTCTCTAAGTATGAGAAATTTAACATTTAAAATATAAAAAATTTTATTTTTAAAAACAATAGTGGATAGAAAATGAAGGTTGAAATTGCATAGTGAAATTTCTGACACAAATAAATAAAAAAATTATCATTTAAATTTTAAAAGGGGTGTTTTAATCATACTATTTAATTAAAATAGTGATTATTCCATATAATTTAATTTGATATAATAATTATATAATTTATGAAAACTACAATTTGGGTCCGAAATAATTTGATGTTGTTCTATTGTAAAACATAATAAAAAGTTATTTGGACTAAAGATATCCCTAAATAAGAGATTTTTATTTTCTGGGTCTTTATAGAAATCTATTACAAAACTTCGACAGCCTAATGACTATGAAATATTGTTTTAAAAAACATTAAGAAGAGAGGATAAAAGGGTCACCCATACATATATTAATCATAATACCATATAGATGAAGAATAAAAATTAAATAATAACATGTTATGGAAACCTGAATGTTATACCACATAAAATAGAGCATGAATGGATAAAAAAGAAGTTAACAATTCTATTACCTTGTAGGGTAACACCTAGAAGATGATGGATGGGATACTGAGGCATTAATGACACATTGTGAGGACTGCTAGGGAGGTAAGAAGGCTAAAGCATTGTTGAGGAGGAATTTGGAATGAAAGGAATGAAGTAATGGGCTTTGTATTTACAGCAAAAATGAGGGAATATTTTAATAATTTTTACGGGACACCTTATTAGTGTTATTTGAAAAACCATGGTCTTACCAATGTTATTTACCCATGTTATTGGCCACATGGGACAACTCATAACATATTTTACTACACATAATTCAACCAGATTTATTACATCATTAATGAGGTCATTAAACACACCGAAACTCAAAACTGTATTTTTACTATTCACCGAAAAATCATCTATTTTAGAAAAAAAACCCAAAAAATTACCCTTGACATTTTTAAACGTTTAGAATTCAAAAATGAAATGAATTTTTTAAAAAAAAAATTCTATATTTTTGTAATACAAATTTTTAAAAAAAAATCACACTTAATTCAAATATTATCAATTTTAAATCTATAACTACTTTTATATCGCATTGAAAAAAATTCACCAAGATTAAATTACCTTAAATCCTTAAGAAAATAAAATAATAATAAAATTTACTATTCATTAGGGTCATATTACTATTTATATTACAATTCATAAGGGCATTTTACTATTCACCAATAAACTAGTTAGTTCCATTAGACTCCAAATAACTTAATAAACACAAATGTATATTACCATTTATCGAAATTCAAAACATATATGAAACAAAATTATGTTAAAAGGATAGTTATAAATATATACATAAATGAATGTTTCATGCATTTCATTTATTTTTTAAAACCTTAGGGTGTTACACACTATGTTAATCCCCTTGTGTTTGGTAGATTAGTTTTTCGTTTCTAGAATTCCTAAAATTATGGGAATGTAATAATGCTGTTAATAATTGATTGGAGAGTCAGTGTTAACCAATGGGGTTGGAGATTACAGTGATGCAATGCTGAGGTAATATTTATAATAAGCTGTGGACATAGTTCGGTTATTCCTGGAGGGCAGGTAACTTGGTGTGATTCTAATGAAATGTAATATGGAATTAATAACAGTTAATGAATTGTTAAATAATTAATTACATAAATTGAAACTGATTAAAAGTGATAAATAACATAATATCACTTTTAGATGGTTATATTCTTATAAGATATCAAGTCATAGTAGTGGCATCTGGGAGTCTGAGAGATGGTAGTTGTAGTTGAGTCTAAGACTAGGTTATTCCCCTATTGTGGTTGTGATATATATTATATTATGTACTTTTTATGTTTCTATATGCTACTTCACCATATCAATTATGGAAACTCACACCCTAAGGATTATGAGCCCTAGGGTTGGGTTGTTTTTTCCAACATTCTGGTGGGAGGATGGAGGGATAACTACCCCCTTTGCCCCACCTCTCTTATCATGGTAGTTACTTTTTCTGGTAAGCATGATTGTTATTTTTCCCCATATTTGTCTGTATAGGTTTTTGATGGATTTTGGATATTCACACACATATATTCTGGATATAGTTCCCTATGGACTACTATAGGTGTAACGTGTATATGCTATGATGTCTTGAGGATCCTTACTTGTTAGATGTTCTATGACAATACGTGTAATTCCCAACGTATGATACACATTGTGAGAGAAATGGTGGCTCCTCAAAACTACCTAGTTACTTTGGTTATGTGGATATAGTGGTGACATTACACAAGGTGCATGTTGTGTTACTACGCTCAGGTGTCTACTTGAAAACTTTTATATAGAGTGGTTTTTTAGATGTGCGGCGTAGGGGAAAAAAAGAAAACTAGAGGGGAAGTGGTAGTGGGATGCCCTTGATATTATTTATTATATTATATACTATTTTGTGTGATAATTGGTGATTGTTGCCATGGTGTGGCTAGGAACATAGTATACATTTTTAGGTGGTGAGTTTGTATCACATGTTTCTCATTGTGCTTTAGCAGGATTTCATTAATTTTTTAGGAGAGGATCCATGGGGAATCCTAATGAGTATAATATTATACTCACCATACCTATAAAAAACTTCTCTTTAGGTCACATTGAGAAGGATGGAGATCATGCTCGATAATACTTTCTTTGGGTTGCAAGAGCTATTCGGGCTTCATGGTCGCTGCTATATTACTCCAATTTCGTACTTGTAGTTTTCCCTTTTCAGTTTTGGTAGTCTTTTCATGAAATTACATATGTGTACTTCAGTTTCTTTTTATATTATAGTATGAGTTATAATTTTTTGGTGTCTATCTTATCACTCATTTTCACATGTGATCTATTAGAGGGTATTGACTCACATTTGTGTTACTATTATACCCTTGACACTAGTCGTCAACCCGGGGCCTATTAAAGGCGGGACTCAGGTTTCACTATCTCTATTCCCGCATTTCGAGACCATTAGGGGTACACTTTATGGGAAGGATGTATTGATAGAGTTGTATCAGAGGTTTGGTTGAGGGATAAGATTGAGTTTGGAGTTAGGCATAAGTGAGATTTCATGGGTTGGTAGGGAAATGGTTTCATTCAAGTTTATGATTTTCAGTAAAAATTGGAGAGAGGATGAGACAAATTTATTTAGGGCCCCCTATGGTCTGATTCACTGATCTTTATCTCTATAATTGATTAAAAATGAGGTGATACATATTGCAGGGTAGAGACCCAAGAAATGATTATGTATCATTCTTCATTTTTCCTAGGTTTTAATGGGTATACATTGGGATTTATTAACCTAAAATGAATAAAAAACAATTAATTAATGTTGAGTCATCTATATTTCAGGTGTATGAGCTCTAACTATTATTTATATTGCAAGTATGGCTCTAGGTTGACGCCTTTTCGGGTTCACACATAAGATATCAAGCAGGATACACTAGGAGATCGATGCAATTTAATGTTTTATGATGTACCACATGGAGGAGAACACTCTAAGAGTGTTATCACCAAGGTCTACAAAAGTATGATGGATCTATTTTAAATTAATTCACTAATGACTTATTGGAATAGTTTAAGATAATTTTTTTCTAAATCTGTTCTCATAAGGAACATTGTGTATCGTTGGTTGTGAGGATGCTGTGTGGGGTAGTGACGCAGTTGTGGATCCTATTCCTTAATGATTCTGATGAGTCGGTGATCTCATGGGAGGAGTTCTGGTACAAGTTCAGAGTCAAGTTTCATTCATCAACCAAGAAGGTGTCCAGTCATGAGGAGCTTCATACCCTTCAATTGGGGATATGTAGTGTTCGGGAGTTCGGAATCCTTTGCAGGAACCTATTAATATATACGTCTAACCTTTTTCTACATGTGAAGTCCATGTCACTTCATTTCATGGAGAATTTTCATCCATAGATCTAGCACCAGGTCACTCTGTTTATGCTAAAGATATATTTTAAGTTGTAGGTGAGGGAATAGGTCATCAAGAAAACATTAACTAGAACTATATCTTTATAGAAGGTGAGTAGTTAGGATTCCTCACGAAGGTGATATGTGGTTTGGGGTTCTCGGTATTCAGGGAAGAAGAGTTTTTTTCATTCTGTGGTAGGCCCTATCCCATTGAATATTGATTATATGGGGGAGGTGGATCTTAGTCTTATTCCAAGGGATTAGTTGATCGTTTTTCTGGTGGAGGCTGATTTCATCAATAGCGAAAGTTTTCGACCTTTCAAAGAAGTCATCATGCACAAGGTGATCTGCTATAGGGTTCTCCATTGGGGTTTTCATAGAAATGATTTTATAAGTAGTTTTCACCATCTTTGGATTAGGATAGATCATATGGGGTAAGGAGAAGACATCCTAATGATTCTCTGTGTCCCAAGAGAGTAGAGCACGACCATGGTGGTGGTTGTCATCTGGGTCAGAGAGGTTGTGAATATGATCATGGCCAGCTTCGTGCTTTAACAATTGTAGTGATAGGTGATTCAGACGTCATTCGAGGTTACCTTTTCTTGTTACATACATTTGTGTATGCCATGTTTAACATAGGATCCAGAAAATCATTCATATCACCGACCCTTTTCCAAAATTTGGGACATGAGGTAGATAGTCTTCCAGTTCCGTTGGGGTTGACTACACTGGTTGGAAGTCAAGCTGGATTGTTTGATGTATGTAGAGTCAATGAGCTAGTGCTGGGGAAGCACCTCTCAAAGGGATATTTTCTATGTTTACATAAACAACCATACATTGTCATCCTCAACAATGATTAGTTTTATTCAATGCAGACTATTAGTTATTTCTCTGAGAGGAAGGTGGTGTTCTTCAATGTTATTGGAGACCCAGAAATGCTTGTTTGTGAGAAAAACCCTTGTTTGCGTCAGATTTGTGTTCCTTCTTTGTTATCATTTATGGCTGAACTGATGTTTAGTTCATCATAGGTTTAGTAGTCAATGTTTCCTAGGGTATTTGAAGAGTACCCTAATGCCTTTCTAGAAGAGGTTATATCATTACCCCCTCGACAAGAGACTGTTTTCGAGATCGAGCTACTGTGAGAAGAAATTTTATTATGTTGTCATATTTTATGGCCCCTTCTAAGTTTTGAGAGCTACACATGATGCTCGATGTTCTATTAGAGTATGTTCTTTCTGGGAAGTGTGTGTCACCATGTGGTGAAATAATTTTCCTTATAATGAAAGCTGATGACAGTTTGGGATTTTTTATTGATTATCATTGCTTGAACCAAGTTATAGTGTAAAGTCAGTATCCTCTTCCATGTATTGGTGATTTATTAGATCAACTAAAGGGTGATACTTGGTTCTCAGAGATTGATTTTTGGACCGTGTATCCAAAGATGCGGGTGAAATATAAGAACATTCCAAAGACCTCTTTCTGTTTTCATAATGGTAATTTCGAGTTATTGGTGATGTTGTACAGTGTGAAAAACTATCTATCTATGTTCATGGGGTTGATGAATAATGGGTTTCATGAGTTCTGGATAAGTTCATTGTGGTTTTCATTGATGACATCCTTGTGTACTCTACATCTTATGAGGATCATGTAGAGCATCTGCATTCCTTTTTGGGAATTCTTTATCGACATCAATTGTTTTGGATGTTATCTAAGTGTGAGATTAGGGCTCAAAGATCCCATTTATGGAGTCTTGTTGTATCCCATCTGGGATAATCTATTAATCCACCGAATATAGAAGAATTTGTGTCTTAAAAATACCCCATGTCAGTAGAATAGGTGCAAAGATTACTTGATTTGGAAGTATATTACTAGACGTTCATTGTAGATTTCTCTTGTGTTGCGACTCCTCTGGCATTGTTGACCATGTGGGATCAGGTGTTCTTGTGGACTGATCAGTGTCAGGATGATTTTGAGTATCTAAAAGATAATTTGGTAAGTGCTCTGGTTCATTTTCACCCTGTAGTGGGAGTTCAGTTTTATATTTTCTATGATGATTCAAATAATGGGATAGTCTATTATCAGATGTAGAATAGATTGGTCATTTCATATGGGTCTCGGCAGTTGCGTCCCCATGAATGTAACTTTTCCGCCCATGATCTCGAGTTGGCTTCAGTGGTATCCACTCTGAAGTTGTGGATACATTACCTCATTGGAGAACACTTGGTGGATTTCACTGATAATAAGATAACAAGGTATGTTTTCTCCCAACATGACCAAAACATGTGGTAGCATCGGTGGAAGGAGTTATTATAGGATTACAAATTCAAAATTTTGTATACACCAATAATGGAAATGTTGTTGTAGATGCGTTGATATGGAAGTAGGGTAGTGATACAGTGCGTGAATCTAGTGATTCTTAGAGAGTTGTGGAATACGTTTCAATGTTTCATCTAAATATGGAGGAAGTCGGCGGTAGAGGTTTTCTTCTTCAGATGAAACTGAAGTCTTCTATGGTATTGTAGGTAGAAGAGTCCCAATTGGGGTATCTAGAGTTATTGGTCTAGAGAAAATGAGTTGTTTATGGTGAAGCCCGTGATGGTTGGTCTGAGGATGAAAAAAACTATGTTTTTTTCTAGGGAAGGACATTTGTTCCTTTGGAGATGTGTGACATGGGGTGGTTGTGAGCTATATTATGTTCATCAGTGATTGTGTTTCTATATGCCACTCAACCAAGTCGGTAAGGGAAACTAACACATCGGGGAATCTGAGCCCAGTGGTGTGGGGGTTGTTTTCCCCATCATTCTAGTGGGAAGATGCATGGCTAACTACGCTCTTGGTCCTACTCTCTAATATTGGTAGTTACATGTGATTGTAGGCATGGAGGTTAGTATTCCCCATATATTTTTGTAGAGGTATGTGATGGTTTTTGGTTAATCACACAAATATATTCAACATATAGTTTCCTATGGACTACTATAGGTGTAACATTTATAGGATGGAATGGATTGAGGATCATTACCAAGTGCATAGTCTATAATGGATTGATGTATAATGCCTGACATGTGATACACGTTATGAGATTTACGGTGGATCCTGCAAACTACCTAGTTACATTGGTTACCTATATATAGTGGTGGTGTTTCATGTGTTCATGTTGTGGTGTTAATCCTATGTTTCTGCGACCAAGAATCTTTGGAGGGAGATTCTTTGTATGTGCGGCATTGGGGATTATCAGAAAAACAATATGGAAGTGGTAGTGGGGTACCCATGATATTATTTATTATATTACATACTCTTGTATGAGATACGTGGTCATAGTAAACATGGTATGGTTGGGAACATAGTATACCTGTTTAGGCGGTGAGTTATTTTCACATGTTGTTGGTAGTGCTTCAGCATGATTTCATTAATTTTTCATGATAGGCTCTGTAGAGGATCCTAATGAGTATACTTTTATACTCTTCTTATATATATAAAACTATTTTTAGGTCACTTGGAGTACGATGGAGATTAAGATAGTTACTAAAAGTTTGGGAAAGCATGATTTGGTTGGGCATCGTGGTCACTGTTATTTTTCTTTTTTTTACTTATAGTTTTCCCATTTCAGTTGTAGTTTTCTTTTCATGAAATTAAATATGTGTAACTGGGTTTCTTCTTATATTTCAGTATGTATTGTAGTTGGATGTTGTATGTGTTATGTCTATCTTTCACATGTGTTCTCTTAGTGGGAAATGCCTCCGATCTTTGTGGTTATTATACCCTTGGTGCTAGTTTCCAACCCAAGGCCTACTAGAGGGGGAACTCGTGTGTCATTATCCCCCTTATCACATTTCCATCCCCAGATGGGTAAACATTGAATGAATGTGTTCATGAAATTTATTGTAAAAAATGGAAGTTTTGTTCTCTCTCTCACTTATAAAAGTCCAAAACCTCCCCCCTATCTTCACATCTCTCAATCCCTTTGGATGAGAAAATATCATTCAAAATATCTGCCGAAATTACCTATTATAATAATTTTATACAGACATTGGGATGAATTCCAACAATGGAATTATTTTGGTGAAATCCAAATAAGGATACCTATAAAATAATTAACATTCACAAATAATCATTTTTATTTTATTTCTTCCTAAAATGAATTTCATTAGTTATATATCATGATTATGTAATAAAATAAATATATTCAATTTGTTGATATTTTTTAATGTTATGGGTAATGCCTAAAACATCACACACTCCGATGAAATGAGATATGGAATCATCAATCATGTTTACAAAAGGTTACTGCCTCACAAATGGATGTCGTTCGTTCTTCCATTACCACAATACATGGTTTTCCATAGTAATGTATTTATTTTTTTATATGATATATATGAAATTTATTATTATATTAATAATATTTAATTTCTATATAAAACATACCAAAATCATTTCAATTTTTTTGGAATGTGATATCGTCATTCAAGTGTATGTAGGACTAAAACCTAGTAAAGATATTTGATTCATCCATATTTATATGGAATAACATGAGGATGGGTTTAATAGAAATATGTGATATATATGAAATTATAATTATACTTTGAATTTAATATATATGTTTATGTCATTTTAATTTCATTCTTTTTACATGAAATCAAAATGATGGCATCATTCATACATATATATGACATACCGTCTCCATGAACAGTGTATTTAATTTCCTATTTAAATATTTTATATATTGTTCTACACATATTTATAATATATATATATAATTTTTATATAATTTCTCTTTCCTTTATAAAATGATTAAATTTGATCAATATGAAAAGATTAAAAATAATAGTCAGAACAAATATGTAAATAAAGAGGTTATTACACAAAACATAAATTTAAGGTGGAATTATTTATAATCATGTATTATAATGTAATAAAAATATAATATATGTAATTTTATATTTTCATAATTTTCAATTGTGGATGAAAATTTATCTTATAATTATTTGAAAAGATTTTTTATATTGTAAAAATGTAGTGATGAGTTTAGGTAAGGGGATTTCAAGCAATATCTTTATTTTTGTGAGACTTATGTTGTATTCACCACCCCTATATTTTGTGTGGTATATATACATCACTATGAAATTATCTATCATGAATTTAATTTATTTCATGATATTAACAGTTTATATTGATTAAATATTTCACAAAGGTCACAATTTTAATGCTACTCATGTAATATGGGATTCTCATCTCATTTTGTCCATGAGAGTGAATCCATATTCCACATCTATTTCATGTGTGTGGGGTGTATAATACCAAATGATGTAATTTATTATTAAAAAATATATATTGGTATTTAAATATAATTTTAGTATCTTTAATTCAAGTTGAAATTTGATTAAAAATTATTAAACTTGTAAAGGAATTTTCTCTCAGTATTCTTTTTTAGAGACACATGTTGTGTTATACACCTATATCTATTATTAGTTGTATATATTTACCCATTCACATTTTATATAATTAATATTATATTTATGATATTATATTATTAATTTATTTTTATTATTTTAAGGGGATATGGAGTCAATGTTACCAATGTGGTAAGAGATTATTCCTACAATCTCATCCTTTTTTTGTGATTAGGTACGATTATTCTTCCAGGGATGAAATATTATGATCCATATCATAATAATTTTCATTAATTTTACTCTCCTATATAAATTCATTATATATTTATTTAATTATACCATTTTCACTCTATGGTACTAATGATATACCGGAATTGTTTTATTAAATTATAACATTATTTATATATCTTGTTGAAAAAAAATTTTATTAAAAAAACATTTTCTAAACATCATTTCATAATTATTTTAAAATAATATATCTTCTTTTTTTCAATTAAAAATAATTTATATATTATTTATGTCATAAAAAGTGTTTAAAATGATTTTCATATATTCTATTATAGTTTTCAAGGTAATTTTCAATAGAATGGGTTTCCAAAAAAATTTTTTATTTAAAATAAATTATTCAAAAAGGAATGAATATTTTATTCAAGAAAAATTATAAATCAATTCTAAATCATAAATTACTTTTTTTTAATGTGGGTTTCAATGAAATGGAATTAAAAAATTTATGTTATAAAATATGAATTTTAAAGAAATATAATTTACCTTATGAAATTTTCCATGTGATATTTCAAAATAATACTCTATATAATATGAGATCCTATGATATGGTTTATACATTACTGGAGGTATAACCCCAGGAAACCATACTAATTATTTCTTTCAATGGTTTATTTTTAAGATAAAAAGTCCCTTATCAAATCATTTCTATTCCACATGATATACCTTGCTAATATGATAATGATACCTTCTTATTTTCATTGGAAATTTTGTGATGAAATGATTATAAAAAATTTCACTTCTCCAAATGATATTATATAATGAAATTTTTATGACTACCATTTCATTTTAGGAGGTATTAGATAATGATTTTTACTATATCATAGAACACATATGTATGATTTCATTAGGTAAATGATGGTACCAATATCTCTTTCCCCTGAACTAGGTAATGGTTGATGACTATTGAATATGTATGTTTTTATTGAACATGATTACATGTTATAAATGATATACATCATCATGATTATATGTTTTAAATATTATATGTGAACTTTATTACATGTTCACAATGATATGCATGAACCTGCTTTCATGTTCAAAATGTTATTCATATAGCTGGTTATATGTCCCCAGATATATTTGTGAACCTTATTAGATTTTTACATTGTTATTCTTAGACGATTCATTCATTTTTTCAATGTAATTTTGGGATCTGGTGGCATCTCCACAAGTTTAGGTGATGATCTTATTTCCTTTCATTAATTTTATCGGTAAACCTATATTTATTTATACATGTTGATAATGTTATAATATTATGTGTATGCCAAAAATCAATGTATTATTCCAATGTTAATATCTCCTAACTCAGGTTGTTATATTTAATTATGATTAAAGTCACATGAATTACCAATAATTAATCCATGTATGATGATTATGATATTATATATGCATGGTATGATCATAAAATATTATTCAAATGTTCAAAAATTCTTATGTTCTTATTATTCATATGTATCTCTATTATTTACTCTTACCAAGCACCTAATATCACAAATTTTTATGTTTCCTTTACCCAGGTTATCAAGATAAATTTCATGTAGAAGTACAAAATTGGAGTATGTTTTTTGGAATAATTGTTGGAGTTTTACAATTTTATAAAATAATATTTCATGATACCAATGACATTAAAATACTATAGTCATTAGCGATATATGTGTGTAATATATTAAATTTTCCAAAAAAAAAGTAATATTCGTGTATGTTAAGCATGGGTCACTATACCTCAATTCAATCAAAATCATTACTCATCCATTATAAAGAATGATAATAAAACCATTGGATGGTCTCTAGGTATATTTAAAAAGTTATGTCAAAATATATCTCAAAGGATAATTTGAAGGGTGTGTCAATATATTGGAAATGTATGACAATTCTAAAAAACTATATAGTGATTCATTTCCTTGAAATTAATTCCTTGATGGATACTATAAGGTAATGTGGATCTAAAATTGATGTACATAGTGGTAACAAACCTGATGACACTAAATTAATCTAGAAATGAGCATGAACTGGTTCATGATGATGGGCTTTTTTGCACACCTGGTTTGACACTCCCATTAGATATTATTTGGAAATTGAAAAACACATTATTAACCATCATAAAAGATTTAAATAGTATATTAATATGAATAAAATATATAATTTTTTTCATATATTAAATTATAATTTATCATTATTTAGATAACTTATATCTATCCATTCATTATTATATGTTTTTCTACTATGAATAATATTACTCACACTAACTGTTTTGGTTTCAGAAAAAGACTAGAACCTGAAGGAACCTTGTTAATGTTGAATTTAATAGGCCTTAGGATGATATTTATTTTGATAAACCAAATGATAGGGGATCAAAGAGGTAAATTACTATTGATAATATCAAACAAATAATTCTTTCTTGGAATTATGGTTATTTTCTAAATGATAAAAGGGGAAAATAATGTTTTGTTGAGTCCTTCAGAGGGAAACATCCACCAAATTTTTGTGTATCCCAAAATCCATGAGTTTCTAAGTAAAGTATATATACCACAATAAATATATTTTCCATTTTTTAGAATACATATCATGAAAAAGAAATTTTGGATGCTTATCATTTAGAATGAGATGTTGATCAGTGGTAGAGTGTAATTAATAACATGTGGGTATACTAATAAATTTAATATGTATAATGGGAAGAGATTGAGGAGATATTTTTTAGTAATTACATACATCAAATTATTTGAAAAAAATTAAAGAATAAATTTCTTATGAATAAGAAAAAATATGATGCATCTATTTATACCTATAGAGATAATTTTATGATTCATTCATGGTATGCATTGGGTTTGATCATCAGACCAGAAATAAAAAGAAATCAATTATTTGGGTCCCTAAAAAATGTTTTATAATGAAAATGGATATATAATAATTTAGTATCTATAAATAATTTTTTATGTTCACTTAAGGTTTAATTTTTAACTAGATATTCCAACAATTCCATTTCTTTTGATAAAAAATGGATGATTGAGTCTAATGAAAATTCATATAGTGAAATGAAATTCTAGGAATTGATGTTCCAATAATATGGAAAGAAGAATAAAGTTAGTCTATTTAATAGATATAGGAGGTGTTTTAAAAGATTTAATGTAGGTTATAATCTATGGTAATGAAAAAAATATGATTAATAATATAGTTAATGCAATGGAGGTAAGGGAAAAAAATCTAACACACCACCCAAATTATATTATTTTATGTGGAAGGACATTGTGAATTATGAGATTCCAAACCCCAATACGAGGGATAATATTGATGATAATCCACTAAAAACCCCTCGGACAATATATAAAGGAAATAATTATGTTATCACAATGGATTATGTGAATCATGTCAATAAAAGAACACATATCCTCCCTTATTTATTAGGGGAGTTTTGGATTTATTTTGTATGAATAAGCCATATAATGATCTCATTATTCATAATTTAGTGAACATTTGTGGGATTATATCTCTATTTATGGATTATGGAATAATAAAATCTTACATCATATCCTATCAGTACATGTAATAACACATGTTTCTAATGAAAATGTTTTAGGTGTTAAATAAGTGATTATTTAATGAATAAAGGGTGAATTATATTTTGGAATAGTTATAAGGTTAACCATTAATTAAATGGGTTTATATAATATTTAGATATGTACTAAATAATAAAATATTACGTCACCATATGAATAATATATTCATATAGGATAACCAATGATAAATATTGTTAATTAATAGAGGAAATGAATTATCATTTAATTTATAGAACTTATGATTCAATAGTGCTTCAGAAATAAAAAATCACCTTCACATTTGGAGTAACATATATTTTTGAAATTTGTAAAGGAACATACAATGGGTGACACGGTGCATATGAAATGGATTGAAATCACTTATGTATATATCCTTGTAAAAATAATCTTCTTTAGGAAAAATATCAGGTAATAAAATGTTGTCATATTTTCATTATATTGGTTATTTCAATGATATATTCATGATTAATTATGTTATGTTTTTATGGTTACTAACCATATTTAGATCACACACATCATTGTGATCATCGATCATTATCAATCCCTATAAATACGTCTTCTTATCTTCTATGTTCATTTCTTCACATGTGACATATGTTCTTTTATGTGGAAACCTAGGTGTGAGTTAATTTTAGAAACCATTATGTTTCCAAATTTCCATTTTTAAAGGATGTTTTATAATTTTTTTCCCAATGGGTTTCTAACAAACTAATATTTTGGTATAATATAATTTATGGCCCATACAACATTCGATGTAAAAATTCATTTGAAAGGTGTTAGAATGTAACACCTCACGTTTTTATGTATTATATTTTTCAAACAAATTATTAATCATTAATTTATTGAATATATTTATTGAATATATTTATATATCATATTGATATTGATTTACATTCAAAAATATTTTATCCATTGGTATATGAAATATAGAGTCTCTTGGATTTCTAGTGTTATACATTAGGCGTTGTTTTACCACACAACAAGATAAAATTAATTTCATTACAAAAATATTATTATCTTAATCACCATGAAGATGGGATTGTGGGTAATAAATTATTAACTAAATTTAAAAAAATTATTAATTATTATAATATAACTTCTTTGGAAAATAATTAATTTAAACTTAAATTAAATAATAATTTGGAAATAAGAAATTATATTTCTGAATAAAACTATTTTTTTCTACGCACAAACAAAGTTTTAATTCAATAAATTAAACATTATAATTTTTATGAATGATTTAAATGAAATTTATATATTATATATATATTAAATAATATATTTTATATATATATTATATATTTTCTATACAATAGATAATAATAAATAATATTTTATGCTTTACATGATGTATTTTTCTAAACATCATTTTTACCACCATTTAATAGAACACATATTAACAAAATAAATTTTAACTCATTTATAATTTATATTTGAAATATAAAAATATTTTTTGAAATAGTAATTTCTATATAATATTAAGGTAATTTGTTTTATTTTTCTAATAGTTTTTTATTTATTGATATATAGTGAAAAATAAAGATTTTTATTAGAAAACTACATTTTTTTTAATTTAATAATATAGTTATATTATAATTTACATTGTTTTTAAAGTATAATTAGACCAATAATATAACAATAAATCTAATTTAGGTCATTTTACTAAATTAAACATTGAAATTTGACATTAAAACCTTTGAAATAGTTGAATAATTTGTCCTTGAGAATGCGTTGTTTCGTTCCATATTTGGGATTAGTTTTAAATTTTTTTTTCCCACATATAAAAATTAAATTTTGAAAAATGGATTAATAATTTGAAAATAGAATATTTTATAATTTCTAATAAGTCATATATAAGTTTTTACTATCAGGATTACTCAAATCTGTTAAAATTAATCACAATAATTAACATAAATATAAGTGTACAAATGGACTAGACATTAATCATAAGGGGAGAAATAAACTCAAATCATGTCCAATAACAATTTTTTTTAAATATTTAGACCAAAACCTTTAATTAATTGAATTATATGTTTAATTTATGAAATTGTTTAGGTAAAAACGTTGGTAAACATATCTTATTTTCAAAAATTCTATGTGTTACCTCTCACACACATATCAATGGCCAACAACTCTCCCACTCTCTTCACACATACCAGGATCTTTCACTCTGCCATGTCTTATAAAATTATTTTTACAACATACCATACCCTGAGATATAATCCTTTATTTGAGATTAAGTCTAACCGAGGAAGTGATATTGTGAAAACCAAAAGTTTATACCTGAAAAAATAGGCAACATTCATCAACAAACATTTTTTAATAATTTATTTCTAAAACACATTTTATTATATAAATATCATGATTATTAAATATCCTAAATATATTAAATATTATATTATTCTATAATCTAATGTGTACCTTCTAAATATTTTCACACTTCAATCAAATAGGACACACATTCAATGTTCATGTGTGTAGAGAAATGTCTCCTCATGAAGCAAATCCATTCGTTCAACCATTAAAACCTTCCAAAACAGAAAATAATGATGAATTTATATATTATATCAGATATTTATGATATTTATGATATTATAAAATTTATTAATTTTTATATTACACATACCATCATTAGTTACGTTTTTGGGAATATGATAATGTTGTTAAGGTGTACGATAGACTACCACCTCATGAAGTGAAGTGATTCATTCATGCATGACAAGGAATAAAACAAGGATGGTTTTATTAAAAAAATGTGATATATATGAAAAAATAATTCTTATAGATTGATAATATATATATATATATATAAATTCTTATATATTATTTTCTTATGTATCATTAGATATGATAATAAAATGGAAGAAATGCTTATTCATACATATGACCTACCGTCTCAATGAATGATATATTAACTTTCCTATATAAATCATTTATAAATTATTATATATATATATATCAAATATATGTGATATTTATATCAGGGTTTACATTCTAGAAAGTATTAAATCATTACCAATGTGAAAGGACCAAAAATAACTATTATTCACATATATGAAAAAAGAGGCTATTATACAAAACGTAGCTTTAACATTGAATTTTTATTAAAAAAGGTAATGCAATGTAATAATAATATAAGATTGTGTATAATATATTTTAATTTTTTTATGAGGTATATTTATAATAAACATATATATATTATTCAAGAGATCTTAATGTGTGTGAAGGAAGTAAAGATTTATGGAAAGGGGATTTCTGGTCTCACATTTATTTCTTCGAGACTTATGTCATATTCACCACTTGTTTATTTTACATGGCCTATATACTACCAAATATAATTTTTTATAATTCAATTAATTTATTTCATGATATTAAATGTTTATATTTATGGTAATATTTCACATGGCTCATGATTTTAATGCTACTCAAGCATTAATGTATTTATATCTCACATTTATTTTCCTTTATACAGAAGACATGTTCACCAAATATTTCATACATTTGTTGTGTATACTACCGATGGATATATTTTTTGATTCAAATAATAAATTTCATTTTCACTTACTTTTCCATTTTACCATATCTCTTTCATGAGTTTAATGGTTAAAAAGTTACTAAATTGATAAGGTAATTTTTTTCTCAATATTCATTCTTTGATACACTTATTATTTTTTAACATATATTCATTTACTAGGTGTATATAATTCCACATTAAAATTTTATATTATTAATATATAAATTGTCATGGTACATTATGGTTCTCTAATTTTCCATTCAAGGGTATTTTTATTCAATGTAAACAATTTGGTATGTGTTTATGGATATAATATCAAAATTTATTATGATAATTTATGATTAAGAATCCATTGATTAAATATTGTGATTTATGACACAATAATTCAAATGACATTTATTATCATATTTTTATTAATGATTAATTTCGAATTAGTAACATTTTTCCACTCTTTAGAACATAATATATTTAAGGAAATGATTTTATGAAAATATGAATGTATTCCTCTTTTCGATCAGAATTATAATTTATTCAAAAATAATAATTTCTAAAAATATTTTTAAAATTGTTTTTAATATATCATCAAAAAACAACTTCAAGGAAAATATTTTAAAAATAAGTTGTGTTTAATAATCTGTTTGAAATGGTTTTCAATGAATCTTTTATATGTTTTAACAGTTTTTTAAATGAAAAAGGATTTCATAATTATTTATAATGTAAAAATATTTTTTAAAAGATGAAATTTTATTATCATCATTAGGTTTATTAAATTATTTATAGATCATAAATTAAAATGTTTAAATGTGGTTTTAAATATTATTTAAATTATAAATTTTTTATGTTTTCATAAGTGTGTTTTCATAGAATGATTATTTTTTAAAATAAATGAATGTTGTTAACTTTCAAAAAACTTCTCAACCAAATATGACATCCTTCTTTATATTCAATCATCTTCTATTGAGTTTCTCCATGTACATTATTCTAATTCGTTATTTGAATTGGATGGAATTAATATGACATGTTATTTACGAAACCTATTTCCCATCTAGATGAAATACCATGTTAAAATTCATCTGAAACCCAATTATTTTCATAATTTTTTAAAAAATGAAATAATTATAAAACATGTCTCTTTTTTATAGGTTATGATATATTGAATTTTGTAGGATACCCACTTCATATTATGGGTTATGATGTCATGAATTTTTATGATCTTGTGGGACACATATATATGATATCAATATGTGACAGGTGATAAATATATCTCCCTCAAATGTATTGGGTAAGTATGGATAACTTGTGAGTATATCTGTTATGATGAAACCTGGCCAATTTTTCATAATGTTATTTTGAGCATGATTACAGTTTCACAATTTTATGTGTCTACCTGATTATATTTTCACAACATTACGTGTGAACAGAATTATATGCTTGCAATGTTATGCATGAACCTGATTACAGATTTCTAATGTTTTTTGTTAACCTGAATACATGTTAAATATGTTATCCGTGTACCTATATTACATGTCCATACTGATAGTCTTGTACGTGGTTGCATGTTCACTACGGGAAAAACTAGGTTTTGTGACAGACTATTTGTGACGGGAATAAATCCTGTTTCAAATAGTCCGTCGAAGAGATTATTTTCTACTGGTAAATCAACCCGTCGTAAATAACTAATTATTTGCGATAGGACAGGTCTCCCTTTAGCAAAAAATTACGAGCGGTTCGGCGTGGTTTGCGCCCCAAACCGCATGAAATGGTATTTGCGATGGGTAGACACCGCCCGTGGCAAATACCGGGAGGCGGTAAACACTAGTTGTAATGGTGGATTCCCTGTCGCAACTACTTCAAACCCTGAAGGGTATTTGCCACGGGACCCGTCGTAAATAACCAACAGCAGTAAAAACCAATTTGTGACGGTATGTTGTCCTGTCGCAAATAGTGTGTCAGCAGGTTACTTTTTACTACAGGACCTGTCGCAAATAATCTTCTAACCACCGACTTTAATTAATGCGGATGGAGGTATTTGCAATGGGATTCCTGTGGAGAATAGTCTCATCACAACTAATCCAATTTATATATACCCCGAAACTGTTTTTTCATTCCTCCTCAATTCCTTCTTTATCTGCTTCTCTAAACTCTAATTTTAGAGTGAAAATTTTTCAGTGTTAGTTTTTTTAGGAAAAAGTTGTAAAGCCGTATACAATTATAAGAGATAAAGTTTATAGGTATTTCTGTTTCATTTTATTTACTATTTATTTCATTTCTTTATATTAATTTTAATTATTATTGATTAGTTGTAATGAAATTAGATTTAAATTGTTTTGTCATCAATATTTATTTGTAATAATAAATTTATATTAATAGTTCTAATTCTTAGTAATTAGTAATAGTTAATAATTATTAATGATAATTTATAATGTATATAAATAATTAGAGGTAATTAGTAATTTGTAGCGGTATTTTGCAGTAATTAATTGAAATTAACACTAATTAGTAATAATTAGAAAAAAATAGTAATAATTAAGTAAAAATAGTAATAAATATATACAGTTATTAATAAATAATAATAATCAGTAATAAATACTAATAATTAGAAATAAATACAAATAAATAGTAATGAATACATATAGATCATAATAAATACTAATAAATAGTAATAAATACTAATAAATAGTAAAAATAGTAATAATTAATAATAATTAGTAATAATTAGTGATAATTAGTAATAAATACTAATAATTAGTAATAAATACTAATAATTAATAAACATTAGTAATAATTAGTAATAATTAGTAATAAGTAGTAATAATTAGTCAATAATAATAAGAATTAGTGATAATTAGTAAAATTTAGTAATAATTAGGAATAATTAGTAATATTTAGTAATAATTAGTAATAAATAGTAAAAATTAGTAATAATTTGTAATAATTAGTAATAATTAGTAATAATTAGTAATAAATACTAATAAATTGTAATAAATTCGAATAAATACTAATAAATACTAACAATTACCAATAATTAGTAATAATTAGTAATAAATACAAATAATTAGTAATAAAAACTAAAAATTAGTAATAATTAGTAATAATTAGCTATAATTAGTAATAAATACTAATAATTTGAAACAATTACTAATAATTAGTAATAAATACTAATAATTAGTAATAAATACAAATAATTAGTAATAAATACTAATTAATAATAATATAAACTAATAAATAGTAATAAATACTAATCAATAATAAAAATTAATAAAAATTAGTAATATTTAGTAATAATTTGTAATATATACTAATAATTTGTAATAAATACTAATAATAAGTTATAATTACTAATAATTATTAACAATTTCTAATAATTAGTAATAATTAGTAATAATTAGTAATAATTAGTAATAATTACTAATAATTAGTAATATTTAGTAATATTTAGTAATATTTAGTAAAAAACAATAATAGATAGTAATAATTATTAATAATTTTTATTAAATACTAATTAGTAGTAATAAATAAATATAATCATTAATGATTAAAAATATATAATAACAATTAATAATATTTAGTAATAATTATTAATAATTAGTAATAATTATTAATAATTGTTAATAAATACTAATAATTATTAATAAATACTAATAATTAGTAATAAATACTAATAATTAGTAATAAATACTAATAATTAGTAGTAAATACTAATAATTAGTAATTAATTCTAAAAATTTGTAATAATTTGTATTCAATTCTACTAACAAGTAATAAATACTAATATTAGTAATAATTTGAATTAATTTGTAATAAAAAGTTATAAATACTAATAAATAATAATAAATGCTAATTAATAATAATAAATACTAATAAATAGTAATATATTGTAATATATTGTAATCTATAGTAATAAATAGTAATTAATAGTAATAAATAGTAATTAATATTAATAAATTGTAATAAATAGTAATAAATAGTAATAAATAGTAATAAATAAGAATATTAGTAATAAATGGTAATAAATAGTAATAAATAATAATAAATGGTAATAAATAGTAATTACTATTAATAATTAGTAATAATTAGTAGCAATTAAGAATGGTTAGTTATAATTAGTAATAATTATTAATAATTATTGATAAATAGTAATAATTAGTAATAATTAGTAATAATTAGTAATAATTAGTAATAATTAGTAATAATTAGTAGTAATTAGTAATACATAGTAATAAAAAGTAATACATAGTAATACATAGTAATACATAGTAATAATTAGTAATAATTAGTAATAATTAGTAATAATTAGAAATAAATGAGAATAGTTGGAAATAAATTGGAACAAATAGGAATAAATAGCAATAAACAGAAATAGATAGCAATAATTATCAATAATTAGGAATGACTAGTATTAATTATCATTAATTAGCATTAATTGTCAATAAATAGGATTAATTGGAAATAATTAAGAATAAATAGCATTGATTTTTAATAATTTGGACTAATTAGAATAAATAACATTAATTATTAGTAATTAGGATTAATTAGGAATAATTATTAATAATTAGGAATAATTAAAAATAATTAGGAATAATTATCAATAATTATGAATAATTTGTGAAACGCATGGCCGATTGTCGCCTATCGACCGATCAAAGTTCTGGTGCTCTTCTAATGTGTATAGAAGCTCTCGGGTCGAATCCTCGGTTATGATACTTTGAAATAGTTGTTTGTTTTTAGTTGAATGTATTTTGATTAGGGGGGTTTGTTTTCAGAGCTTAATTGAAATGATTGATTGACTATAATTGATTTAAAAAATTGATAAATATTGGGGTGAGTTCATTATTAGGGAGTTATGCTTGTGATGTCCTTGAGCTTTGCTTTATATTGCATTTAAATTAACACCCACTTCACAAGTTGACATCGATTAGAATTCCTAAGTGTTAAAGCTTTAATCCAAGCCTTAACTTAACTAGGATTCTAAAATCAATTCATACTTATTTATGCTAGTGTCTTTATGGTTCCAATAATCCATGGAAGCCACATGCTAAACAAAAGATGTCATTAATCCATGACATATTAAGTCCAATATATACAACGTTAAATTAACAAATACTCATCGAGCAAATACTCTCAATCACATAACATCCCTAAATTTTGACTCACCCCAATGAGATATTTACTCAGAAATTTGGGTGTTTAATATTATGATTATAATAATTATGATGATAAATTCAGAATAGAAGAAAAAGAAAGGGATTAGAAAAGAGTGGTACGTCGAACACACACACACGGACAATGATGATAATTAAAAACAGATTTTTGATTGAAAGAGGAAGAAAAATAAGTGAAGGAGATTCAACTGAATTTAAACTATTTTAAGAACATTAATATTAAACTACAGAAGTTGGATGATTATTAGAGATATTGAAGAATAAACTTGCATTAAAACATAATTACAAAAGAAAGAGACTTACAAAATTACAAAAATGAAGAACACGAAATTAAGTGAAAACAAAGAGAGGAGGAAAGGTCTCTCAAGTGAAAATATGAGTATGGAAGATCCTCCCAAGCCTTTGGAAAGGATTTGGTTGTGACAATATGTTCTCCTCTCTTCTGAAATTCCAACCCCTCTCAAGGAGATAAGGGGAGAGTATTTATAGCCCAAGGAGTGAACTTTTTGCATTTCCAATCTGTCCCTCCACTTGCATCTCCAGGTTGGATATTCATACATCCTAATCTATAGAAATATCCTTCTTCAAAGTTTTATATAATAATGTTGGCCGAATAATCACAAAATTTGGAGTCATTTTTACTTAAGGATCAAAATTTATGGCTGGTTGATTAAACAACGTTAAACTGTCCATTTCAATCCCGAACTTTTAAAGTCTAAAATGTGAAAGGGTTTTTGAATAGGAATATGCCTTAAAATTCGAATTATTTCTTCACCAAAGTCAGCCGCCTATATCTCCTCTTTCACAATGAAAAATATCAACTATATTAGATTCTTACAACATGAGATATGTCATGCATACTATACTGATTGTAATTCTCGTCCAGAATGGTGGTCTGGATTTTAAAGCTTCATTTGGGCCCCTTTTTCTTATATTTGGGACTTGAAATTTTTATAAAAGAACCCTTGAATTGTCCCCAAAACTATGGTGTAGAATAATAGAATTTGTACTTCTTCATGTAGCCCAGTAAATCAATCTTCATAAATAGTCCAGTTTCTTCGCTGACTCTTTGGTATTGTTTGTGAGGATCATATGACCCTTCAAATGGAACAATTGGCTCATGGTACCTTCTAATGAAATTTTTTATATTTAAAGAAGAATCCTAAAAAACAGTAACCACTCATTTTTTATCAGTATAGTGATATTTATTATTAAAACAGTAAAATGACTCAATTGGACTACTTCTAAAAATGCTCAAAAATTATACTTAATATTAAAAGATTAATATTTCACACAAATTATGCACATTTCATATAAAATAAGAAAAGGGAGTATATAATAAGTCCTGAAAATATTAATAACATCAACTCCCCCACACTTAGTTGTGTTCATGTCCTCATGTGCAACAGATATAAAAACATGACAAAATCATTTTCACTCACCAACAAATATTAAAATTTTGTTTTCTCCAATCGGGGGAGGTTTAGACTATTTCACTCATCCATTTTGAATTCCACCGTAAGTTGTCACATAAACAATGTTCCAAAAATAATTCATTTTTTCATGCGCAAATTTAGAAATGGATAATGTGGACACTAAAAACTCACACCTCTCAAGATGATAAAATTCATTTGTGGAGGTTCACTCTTTCACCAACCAAAAGTAAAAATATTAGAGTTTTAAAGAGATCTCAGCTTACAATCCCTATCCAAAGTGCACAAGAATCAAGAGGTCTTTTTAATGGGTTTTTATGTGGCTATGTGATGGTAGAAATATAATGTCCAATAGAGAAGAAGAGGGGTAAAACACTAACATAGAAAAAGGAGTGCACATTTTTTTTTGAAATAAAACATGGAAGGAAATGAAAACACATATTTACATGGGAATTATTGTGTGAAGAAAGACACAATAGAGGAAGACAATATGAAGGGTATGAGAAGATGAAATATTTACTAACCATAAAACTTCTCCCAATTATATAAGAATATAATGCAAATGTTATTTTTTTTCTTTTTTTTCTTTGTTTTTTCGAAAGATGTCCTTGAAACAAATCTCACACCCATATCTCAATCCATGTTTGATCTCCTCACGACACTAATTGTAATATTTATAACAAGATCAAAGGTTGAGAAAGATTTATTTTTGACCTACCCAAGACACAATCCATTTTTTTCATCATTTTGTTTTTGAACACTTGTCAATAACATTTACAAAATTACATAAATGAATGTACATTACACTCCCCAAAACACACTGAATGACAACCTCTCCCCATAA
This sequence comes from Viscum album, assembly GCA_963277665.1. Classification (NCBI taxonomy): domain Eukaryota; kingdom Viridiplantae; phylum Streptophyta; class Magnoliopsida; order Santalales; family Viscaceae; genus Viscum; species Viscum album. The sequence goes on along the minus strand of OY728151.1, from coordinate 83,377,854 downwards.
TGAAATGGATGCTATCCCTCAAGCATATGATAACTCGTTGAAAATCAATAATAGGGTACCCAAACAATGAAATCCATTCCCCCCACACTTAAATTTTAAAAAAAAATATGCAATGAAAATCCATGTTGATATTGGGTGGGAAAAGGTATTGGTCTTGTAATTTGGCTATCAAAGAATATGTTTTCATAGTCTCGAAGGGGCTTTCAAAAGGAATATTAATATAAGGGAAATGGGAGGTTATTTGGCTATTGTGATTCTCATGTGGTTCAGAAAATTCCTCTATCATATTAATGCACACTAAGGCAGGAAATTCAGCTCGAAGGTCCACAAACTCAAGACTCACAAATGGGGGTGAAAACAAACATTTTGAAAATATGTCCATAGGTGGCCTTTGCATGAAATAAAATGTTGTTCCTCATGGTTCGGGAAAATTATTTTCCAAATCAAAAATTGAGCATTCAAAATTTGTTAATTTTGACACAAAATTCTTTATTCAAAGTCATGATGAAAATACAAAATTTTTGAGATGAAAACATGTCTGTTAACTCCCCAAAATGGTTGGACAAAATTTGAAAATTGGAAGGTGAGTAATCATGACTCTTGAGTTTTTTTATTTGTTTTATGTTTTTGTTTTGTTTTTGGTTTTTTTGTTTTTTGTTTTTAAGGTTTTTTTGTTAAATACACACCCACACCAGAAAGAGAAAAAGAAATTTTTTGATAAAGAAAGTGGTATAAAAATTAAATATAGAGGAAAAATAAGAAAGAGGAAGAGAGAGGAAGAGATAGAGAAAGAGTTAAAGGGAAAGAGGTGCCCCCTGGTGTGGATTTGGTGGGTCACCATCTCCATCTAGTGGTGGGTCAAGTATAGAAGTTGGGGATCCAATGGAAGTCGATGTTGATCCAAGATTGTGGGATGTTACCTGAAAAAGAAAAATCATTATTCATATAATGTAAAACTAAAAAGAAATTGAAATTTCACAAAAGTAAAAGAAAACATGGGTTACCTCCCAAGAAGTGATACATTTATTTGTCTACAGCTATACAGTTGCAGTGGACTACCCATAGTCTAACGGTGGCCATCGTATTTTCCCAACTCTAGTGTGCTTCCAGAAAAACTTCTCCTCTGGGAGGCCTGATGATTCATTGGATAATTTATTCCCATCCGTGTTGGTGTGCTTTCAATTCAATGGGGGTGGAAAGAGAATATGATTATCCCCCCTTTGGTCTTCAATGTGAGGAATTATTTTATCCACAAAGTGATGATTTTATATTCTTGGAAATTCTGAAAGATGTCTCAATTCTGATGATTCATTTATGTAAGGTTTAGATAAAACTAAAGCAGAGTATGAGATCCCAATTGTTTTTGACTCATTTATTTCATCACATACCGATGTAGAGTAATGGGGATCAGTGGAGTCATAAGACTGAATACAATTTTCAATATCCTTTATTTCAATGTTGTTCGCCAAAGAATGTTCAATTTCAACCTCACCAATGATTAATTTATTAATTAGGGTACACATAACACAAATATCACTACCATCGGTAAAATATAAATACATTGGTTCAGGGTTCACTTCCCATATAACAGAATTTTCATAATCATGGATAGGAAAGGTTGAATGTCGGATAATCATATTTGAATCAACAAATGAGTGTTCTAGTTCATTTTCTTTATTACCATTCATGTTGGAGCATTGGAGGTCAGGGGTGAGATGAGATTCCAAAGAGTTTTCAAGATCCTTTAGGTCAATGGAGTCTTCATTTGTAATGTCAACATCAACTTATCCATTTATGACTTGGTTTATGAGGATAAAATATTCACAAACTCCTCTATTATTAGAACATGAAGAAAATGATGGATTGGGATTCAGTACCCTCTCAGAGGGAGTATCAGAAGAATGGATAGAGAATACAGATTCGTTCTCTGATTGGTATTGCATGGATTGAAAAATATTGAACTTGACCAGTTGGTCACCAAATTCCATGGATAAGATGCCAGCATGGACATCAATTTTGGTTTTATATGTCATAAGGAAAGGTCTTCCTAGAATTAAGGGAGATCGAGAAGAGTGTGTCTCACCTTCCATGTCAAGGACATAGAAATCCGCAGGAAAGATAAGATCATTCACATGAACAAGGACATCTTCAATTATTCCCTCAGGACTGGTTGTGCTTCGATTCGCTAACTGAATGACAATACCTGATGGATGTAAGAGACCAAGACCAAGGTTGGAGAATATGGATTTAGGCATGACATTAATTGAGTCTCCTAGGTATATGATTGCATCATCAAAGTTCGAACATCCAATTTGGCATGGAACCGTAAAGGTCCCTGGATCTTTGCACTTTATGGGAATAGACTGCTGGGTGGAAACATTTTTGAAGGTCCTAAGTTGCCTCTTTTGGGTACACAACTCCTTGAGAAACATGGCATACTTAGGAATTTGTTTTATGGAATATAAGAGGGGAATGTTGACTTCAACACATCTAAACATGTCGAGCATTTCAGGATCAGGTTCAAAGGACTTCCTTGGTTTAGAAATAGCTTGAGGAAAAGGAATTGGGAAGGCTCACTATGATAATGAAATCTAGGAGGAGGATTGTTCCTTTGAGGTTGAGGAAGAAAAGGAAAGGTTATTGAAAGTTACCAACACCTTGACCATATTTGAACTGGTTTGGGTTTTGAGGAGGGAATTGAGGGGGATGAGATATGGGAATACCATACATAAGGCCTTGGTTATAGAAAGAATAGAAGGGCTCGGAGTGAGGTTGGTTGAAGTTTCTAACAAACTGGCCTGATAGTTGAGGATTGGTGTTCCACTAATCATATGCTGCATTGAGCTCCATTAGTCCAGATGAATCGGATCGATACTCTTGAAGTTGTAAACATGTGTCAGTTGGATGAGATGGAGAGTTGCAGATTCCACAGTTTTTGACAGGTCCAGGAAACATTGATTGTGGAGAAGATGAGGTTGGGGATTTGGTAGCCACAGATAGTTGTCGCACAAGACCTGTAAGTTCACTCATCCACTCGGTCATTTTGTTCGGATCAATTGATTGGTTATCTTGGGCTTGTTTTACTTGAGCATGTGCTCGAGTATGGAATTGTTGTGTGTTTGCAGCCATGTTACTTATGAGATCTCTTGCTGCTGCAACAGTTTTATCAACAAGAGCACCACCACTTGTGGCATCTATGAGAGTTATCTACATAGCCAATAATCCCTCATAGAAGTATTGGATCAAGATTTGGTAAGGTATTTGGTGATGTGGACAGGTTTCCACAAGCTTTTTGAACCTCTCCCAGTACTAATGGAGTGATTCACTTGGGAATTGATGGATACCACTTATTTCCTTTCGGATGGAAGCAGTATGAGAAGCAGGAAAGAATTTCTCTAAGAAGAGTCGCTTCATGTCATTCCATGTAGTTATGGAACTGGGAGAAAGGTAGTAGAGCCATGACTTAGCAGTGTCATCTAGGGAGAAAGGGAAGGCTCGGAGTTTGATTTGTTCTTCAGAAATCCCTTGAGGCTTCATGGTAGAGCACACTACTTGGAACTCTTTAAGGTGGAGATGTGAATCCTCACCAGATAGCCCATGGAAATTTTGAAGAAGATGAATCAAACCTGATTTGTGTTCCAAGTCAGCTTCTATGTTTGGATATTGAATACCAAGAGGTTTGTAATTCATATCAGGGGCAGCGAGTTCTTTTAGGGTTTGTTCCATAGGATTGGTCATTTCAAATTCAACTGGTTGGATGAGGACTAGTTCTTGAATGAATTGATTATCTCTTATGTTCATCCTAAGTTAGCGAAGTGTTCGCTCAATTTCAGGGTCAAAAAAAATCCGAGGGAATGTTCAGAAGGCTACAGGGAATTCAGAGATATTTTTGAATAAAGAGGAAGATGGGTTTTTCTTTTTATTTTTTCCATTTATGATTTTTATGAGAAGACGGGTTTTTCTTTGTGCTTTTTTTCAATTTTTTTAAAATTTGTTTTTTTTTGTGTTTTTTTACAATAACCAGAAACTAATGACTACTTAAAGCACCATCCCCGGCAACGGTTCCATTTGAAACGCACATCTGATTGTCTCCTATTGACTTGTCAAAGTTCCGGTGCACTTCTAATGTGTATAGAAGCACTCGGGTCGAATCCTCGGCGATGATACTTTGAAATAGTCGTTTGTTTTTAGTTTATTGTATTTTGATTAGAGGGGTTTTGTTTGCAGAGCTTAATTGAAATGATTGATTGACTATAATTGATTCAAAAAATTGATAAATATTGAGTTAAGCTTGTGATATCCTTGAGCTTTGCTTTGTATTGCATTTAAATTAACACCCACTTCAAAAGTTGACGTCGATTAGAATTCCTAAGTGTTAAAGATTTAATCCAAGCCTTAACTTAACTAGGATTCTGAAATAAATCATTACTTATTTATGGTAGTGTATTTATGGTTCCAATAATCCATGGAAACCACATGTTAAACAAAATATGTCATTAATCTGTGACATATTAAGTCAAATATACACAATGTTAAATTAACGAATACTCATCGATCAAATACTCTCAATCACATAACATCCATAAATTTTTACTCACCCCAATGAGATATTTACTCATCTATTTGGGTGTTTAATATTTTGGTTATAATAATTATAATGATAAATTAAGAATAGAAGAAAAATAAAGGGATTAGAAAAGAGTGGTACGTCGAACACACACACACGAACAATGATGATAATTAAAAATGGATTTTTGATTGAATGAGGAAGAAAAATAAGGGAAGGAGATTCAACTAAATTTAAAATATTTTAAGAACATTAATATTAAACTACATAAGTTTTATGATAATAAATGATATTTAATAAGAAACTTTCATTAAAACAGAATTACAAAAGAAAGAGACTTACAAAATTACAAAAACGAAGAACATGAAATTAAGTGAAAACAAAGAGAGGATTAAAGGTCTCTAAAGTGAAAACTTGAGTATGGAATATCCTCCCAAGCCTTTTGAAAGGCTTTGTTCATGCCTATATGTTCTCCTCTCTTCTGAAATTCCAACCCCTCTCAAGGAGAGAAAGGGAGAGTATTTATAGCCCAAGGAGTGGACTGTTTTCATTTCCAATCTGTACCTCTACTTGCATCACCAAGTTGGATATTTCGATATCTGAATATCGAGAAATATCCTTCTTAAAAGTTGTATATAATAAAGTTGGCCGACTAATATCAAAATTTGGAGTCATTTGGACATAAGGATCAGAAGTTATGGGCGTTTTATTAAACAAAGTTAAACTGTCAATTTCAATCTAGCCTTTTTAAAGTCCAAAATGTGAAATGGTTTTTGAATAGGAATATGCCTTCAAATCCGAATGATTTCTTCAACAACGTCGGCCGCCTATATCTACTATTTCACAATGAAAAATATCAGCTCGATTGGATTCTTAAATCATGAGATATTTCATGCATACTATACTGATTTTAATTCTCGGCCACAATGGTGGGATAGATTTCAAAGCTTCATTTGGGCCCCTTGTTATTAGATTTGGGCCTTGAAATTTTTATACAAGACTTTTTGAAATGTCCCCCGAACTATGGTGGAGAATAATAGAATTTGGACTTCTGAATGTAGCCTAGTAAATCAATCTTCATGAATAGTCCAGTTTCTTCACAGATTCTTTGGTCTTGTTTGTGAGGACCATGTGACCCTTCAAATAGCAGAATTGGCTCATGGTACCTTCTAATTAAATGTTTTATATTTAAAGGAGAATCCTAAAAAACAAGAACCATGATATTTGGATTAGAATAGTGATAGTTATTATTAAAATAGTAAACTAACTCAATTGGGCTACTTCTAAAAATGCTCAAAAATTATACTTAATATTAAAACATTAATATTTCACACAAATTATGCACATTTAATATAAAATCAGAAAAGGGAGTATATAATAAGTCATGATAATATTAATAACATCAATTTTTATTAATTATAATTAATTAGGAATAATTATAAAAAATTAGTAATAATGAGGAATAACTATAATTAATTATGATTAATTAAGAATAGTTATGATTATTGAGGATTCATTAGGATTAATTACGATTAATTGTGATTAAATTGGATTAATTAAGAATAATTAGTAATTATTATAAATAATTAAAAATAATTAGGAATAATTATGATTAATTATGATTAATTAGTAATAATAAGTATTAATTAGGATTAATTACTAATAATTAAGATTAATTAGTAATAATTAGGATTAATTAGAAAGAATTACTAATAATTAGTAATAATTATTAACTACTATGAATAATTAGAAATGATTAAAAATAATTATAAATAATTAGGAATTATTAAGAATAATTACGAATAATAATGAATGATTAGGAATAAAATCATTTGTAATAAATTGAAATAACATTGATCAATTTCTAGTGGATTGGTGGAACTATTTTGCCTTGATGAGCCTTCTCCTTTCAACTCTCAGTAACTCAAAAAGTTGTGAAAAATATGCTTCTCTATATTCATATCCAATATTTTATGCACAAGATTTAATATGAATTCGTAGGACCATATTTTTCATAATGTTTTAAAATGGTAACAGTTGCAAGAAGATCATTAGTCGATGAAAAGGGGGGTATTTTGTTGACAACTCATTTACTTACATCTTTCTCACACTGAAATTACAATGAAGAATCTGCTCATAGGTATGCATATACATTCTTGAATTCATGAAAATGAATATGCATTCCTCCGAGCATATTCTTCATTGTGATTTTAGTGTGAGAAAGTTTCATGTAAATGAGCATTCATACAAAATAGTAGCAGGTAATCCACTTGAAATTGTTTCATCTTTAATTAATGGTAATGATAAAGAAGTGGTTGTAATTATTTATCTTCATTTTTTGGATAGTGTTTTTATAATTTAATATTATTCAAAACTAGTAATGATTTTATATTTTGTAGAAAAATATGGACCAAGGAACTCGATAATATTCATTACTATATGATCGCGCTTTGATAAATCAGCACCAAAATCCAAACATTTCTAGTTTAAATCATTAATATGTTGAGGGTGGTGAAGCTTTCTTGTCATTTGCATCATAAAAACCAGAATTTTTTTTCAGAAGGCACAATTAAGTGTCCTTATAAGAAATGTGCTCTATGAATATTTGACACATTTGACAAGGTTAGGGGATAACTCTTGCGGTTTGTTTTTCAAACAGATTTTGTTTTTTGGTATCAACACTTTGAACACAGTTATATAGAAGATAATAAGAACATGATTACAGATCCATCACTATTTCAAAATTTAGTACATGATGATGTAGATCCATCTGTTCAACATACTGAAACTCAGGATAATATTGATTTAACTTATGTGTAGTCACTATCAAATTTTTTTGACTTGTTGAGGCATATTGGGGATGAATTATAACCTGGTTGCAAGATAATAAAATTAAAAGCGATTGAAAAATTTATGGCTATTAAATCAGACAATGAAATGTCAAAAAACTATTTTGATCAGATATTTTCTTTGGTTAAAACATTTTTATCTGAAGAAATGTGTTACCTATAAATTACTATGAGAAAAAGGGGTCGGTTCGTAATCTGGGCCTTAGTTATTGGAAGACTAAAAAATCTGCAAATGATAGCATCTTATATTATAGTGAAAATCAGTTGTTAGATAGTTTCCAAACATATGGACAATTGAGTTTTAAAGAAGCTCAACCAGGGAAGTCTGGATCGATTCCTGTAAATAGTTGAGATATTTCCCCCTTACACCCAGGTTGCATCATTTGTTTATGCCTCAGAACACATCGTCAATGATGCCATTTCACAAAACCAAGATTTCAATAGATAAAATCTTGAATCCTCTATCTGATGGTGATTTATGAAAAAAAATTGTCCGACTGCATCTGTCTTTTACTTTAGAATCCTAAAACCTTCAATTTGATCTTTCTACTGAGGGTTTCTCTCTGTTTAGTTCTATTGTAGTTAGTATTCATGTTGGCCTGTCTTTATAACTCCATACAATTTACCTCCATGGATGTTGATGAAGGAGACCTATATATTATTGACCTTATTAATCACATGCCATATGAAAAACAATATTGATGTTTATTTGAAACTATTCATTGGTGAGTTAAATTCATTATGGATTAATGGTGCTAGAACATATGATGTTTCTGCGAATTAAAATTTCATATTAAAAGCATCATTGATGTGGACGATTAGTGAATTCCCGCAATATGGAATGTAATCTGACTATAGTACACATGGTCTAATATCATTTCATTACTGTATCAAAGACGACAAAGCCTTTATGCTCGTCAATGAAAAAAACCGTACTATTTTGACTTTCATCGCAGATTTCATCCAACTGATCCTCCATTTTAGATGAAAAAAATCTCATTTTAGAAAAGGCACAATTAAAAGGGATGATATTCCAAAAATTATATTACGTACAGAGTTAAAATGAATTTCCTTTTCATTAACTCCAATCACATTTGTTCCATGAATAAACCAATAGAAAATAATGGCTTTGGGAAAGAACATACTTGGATAAAACATAGCTTTTTTTGAGATCCTCTTTATTGGTCTGAATTCTTGGTCCACCACATTTTCGATGTCATTAATATTGAGAAGAAATTTTTTGATAAATTATTTCATAAAGTTTTAGATACACAAGGTATGATCAAAGAAAATATAATGGCACTAATTTTTCTTTCCCAAATTTTCAGATGACTGGAACATGAACTATTTTGAAATGGCATATCAACAATTTTAATGATTCCAAAAGCAGTTTACTCTGTCCAAAGATAGTGGCTTATTATTTTGTTAGTGGATTGTGGAATTGGGACTCAAGATGGCTATGCTTTCAATTTGGGTACATGTGTTATGAATAGTCATATTACAGCATTAAAAATCCATGATTGGTTTGTTATAAGTGAAATAATTATGCCAATTGTGTTTAATATTTTTTTTTAATTATTGGATTTGGGATTCGATAAAGTAAATATCATATTTTTTTCGAGATATATGTGCGGTAAAAATAGACTATTATACTCTAAAAAAACTGGAGGAAGATGTTGTTGTAATTATATGTAAATTGGAAAAATATTTTCGATGGGTTTCTTAGAATCAATGGAATATCTGATATTACATTTTACACATGAAGATAAAAGTTTAGGTCTGGTATAGTTTTGATGGATGTACCCATTTGAGAGATACATGTATAAATTGATGAAAAAAGTACGTAACAAAGCGTCAGTTGAAGGCTCAATTTATGAATCTTATTGCCAAGGGAAAATTTATTTTTTATGCTCTCATTATTTTGAATTTGAATATCTCTCAAAACACAACTGCATGTGACAAAACAATAGGAATGTGGACGATGAAACGGAAAATCAATTATTAGATGTTAATTAGCTAGAGCTTGGCTTTGGTGGAGTTCATGAATGATGGATTTCAGATGACGAACAACATAGAGCACATACAAATGTTCTTCTCAACTATGAAGAATTTACATTATTTGTATTGTGAGTGCTTCAAAAAATTATTCAATAATTTATGTTAGAGTAAGTAAACTTATTTTATTATTATGTTATGTGATAATCATATCAAGAAATAGCTTCCATAAATTAGAGCAGCTTCTCTTGAAGAATGTTGAAAAATAATTTTTTCTCATTAGTTTCAAAAACTAATATCATATATTATTGATGGTTTAACATATCAATTGAGTTTATTATTTATTATATTGATAATTTTTTATAAATTTTTAGGTGTCTCGGAATGCTGGTAATATTGATAAGTGACCAGGTATATTGAGTAACCCACCATCCAAAATGGTTAAATGTTATAATTCATATGTGTTGAAAGGTTTATGACTTTATACACATGCATATGGGGATTAAATAAATAGTGGATAGTGGCATTTTCTTGAAAGAATCACATCACAAAGAAATAGAAGTTCACTTTTACGGCATGATGGATGAAATTATTGAACTGTGTTATCAAGGGAAAAATTACATAACAATGTTTAAATTTCAGTGGTTGGATACTAAGAGAGGATTACATGTTCATCTAATTCATGTAATTTTCAATATAAAATATAAAATTCAACTTTCAATAAATGAACCATTTTTATGGGCTCAATAGGGACATCAAATATATTACTCAATGTATTGTTCTACTTTAAAGACATGAGTGATTAGTGGAGCATAATAAAAATGAAATCTTGTGAAAATTAGTTTACTCAAACAGAATGTGGTTCCGATGGAGTACAAGGAGATGAATTTTTTCATGATTCTACTCAAAATCCATATTTTTCACAAAGATACATGAATATCGATGACGACACCCCTCAATTAAGGGTTGATGGTCACTATGATATTAATGATGTTACAAATGATTTAAATTCAAAAGAGATGATGAAAATGAAACTCAAATAGATATTTATGATGTATATGATGAATATGATGACATTGTAATCATCAGATATGAAGATAACGATGAAGGTGAAAATTGACATAGTTAATTACTAGTTATAATCATAACTATTATATATTTATATGTAATAGTTATTTTTAACAATATCATAACAAAAATCAATTGGTTTTTCAGATGGACCCTAATCTATATCGTGAGTTGGAGGAGGCTATGCTACATTTTAATGTGTAGTATTTGGGATCATCTGACCCTCATCCTACTGGAGGATCAGGGTGTATACGGAGGGGCACAGTCTGGCGTGACTGATGATTCTCACTTTATCCTCGAGCGACATTCAAGAATTATCTTTTATCAATGCACGTGGAGGTATGGTAAACTATATATTTTAGATAGAATTCATTAATTTATTTATATACTAATTGTTTGATTATTTGTTTTCTTCATAGTTTTGCTCATGTAGTTATTGGACTTGGGAGCGCTATCTTGCACAATTATTTTTCTCATCCGTAGATCACAAGGAAATATATTCTCATTGATGTAAAACTTGGAATGTTCAACCACTGGAAGGTACGTAAATAAAAAATATTTATTTAGAAATTTATTTGATTAATAACTTGATATTATAAATTATTTTTAGGGTTTATGGTATCTCATCGATGATAGAATGTGTGACACTATCCACGAGACATTGGAGGTGTCTATACATGAGTTTTTCTGTTGATTTTTTAAAATTTGAGATGGGAAACCATTAAGAATGATGGTGTAAAAATATTTGATTATTCATTTAAAGCTCACCCACCAGAGTACATTTAATCTCACATTTGGGATGGAATATGTTCACACTATTTGAGTGGAGGATTTCAAAGGCGATCTTCATTTGGCAGATAGAACCGGGGGAGACAGGAGGTGACACCTCGAGCAGGTAGTTGTAATTCAGTACGCATAGAGATCATCTAGTAAGTATATTTTTTAAATATTTTATATAACATTCAATATTAAATTTTTATTTTATATTCATATATGTAGTTCTGCATCCTGATATTACGGATTATGATATTTATCAGAGGATGTACAATGATCCATCCACTGGATAGATTATTGGTGATCACTAGTGTCAGATTATGGTCAGTAGTATGTATTTTTAAGTTTTATAATTAAATACATATTATACTTTCACTATTTTAATTTTAAAAAGTAACTGAAGGTGTCAATTGAGGCTGCGAACTCTAAGACATGGGCTGAGAGTCCGGCTGAGATGGCTAATCAGACTAGTTCCCAGCATTTTGATGAGGCGGTATGAATGACGATGACCTAGCATGCCTTCGATAAGGGCCAAGTAGTTTGTATCGACTCTCATTTGACTCCTAGGACTTATTATGGTACTGCAGTGATGTCGGCATCCAGCTTGAGATGAGCTCGTAAAGAGGCATCATCTTCTATCTCATAGTATCATGAGCAATTGTGAGCTCAAACTGAGCTTATTGAGAGTTTGCAAAATCATCAGGAAGAGATGCGTCAGTAGCAGCAGTAGAAACAACAGTTGTATGAGGATAATATGCATCAATGGCAGTAACATCAGAAAAAGCATGACAAGAGGACATGCGTAAATGGCAGCAACAGTAGCAGCACAAGCAGATGAAGTACATGCACCGTCTGACTTGTAGTTTAGGGATGGAGTTTCCTCCACCATCTCCTCTAGATTCTCATTCTCCTCCAACAGAATATCCCTCCAGTGATATTTTTGTTCTGTTAAAAATGTTTAAATAAAAAATTTGTTGTAATATGAACTATTTACAGATTTTTTCTTTTATATTGGTGCAATTATTGAATAATTTAATTTTTCTTATATTTATTATTTTAATATTTTATTACTTATTATTAATATTATATTTTTAATGTTTGTTTATTTTACTTATAATAATTATAATATTATATTCTGATTTTTTATATATTTCTTGCAATATTGGTAATTTAAATAATTATTAATTTTTTTTAATAAAATTTATATTATTTCTCATTAATCATAATTTTATAATTATTTTTATTTAATTAAGTATTTGAGATGGGTCCTTATGGGATGGGACCTCGTAACATATAGATTATATATATATTGTAATACTTATTTGTGACAGGTTACTTTACCTTTGAAAATAATTTTTTTTGATGGGACCATTAAAAAATGTCCAGGTATATATAACATATATAAACATTGAACTATTTGTGACGGGATGAAGGGCATGTCACAACTACTTATTGTGATGTGCCCATCATAATATGTTTTGGTATATATATTGTATTTAATCAGAGATCAATATACAATGGGCCCGTTGTGAAAAATACTAGTTGTGACGTTGTTTTCTGCAATGGTATATTTGTGACTGGACACCGTTTCAAAAACAGTTTTTGCGATGGTATCCCGTCGCAAATCGCCCGTTGCACACAGTCAAAATTCCAGTAGTGGTTTATATGTTTATTCAGGTGATTAATCTCATTTTCTAGATTTAATTATTGAACTTGTTTCTATATATAAATTTCCATAATTTTATAATATTGTGTTTATGACAAAAATAAATGTCATTTAAAGATGTTATTCTCCCAAAAATCATGTTATTTGATTTCCTTATGATTCATTTTCTTATGAACTTCCAATATTATACTGTCAATAATGACAATAATATTTGATATTAAGGGTATGATTTTCAAATTTTATACTCACTCTCTTATTCCCTTATGTTCATGATAATATTACATTAATAATTTTTTTACCCTTACCCAGAATTTGATATCAACATTTCATTTGGTTACATTCCCCCAGTTATGAATAAAGGTTTTATGTAAGTGTTCTAAATGAAAATATACTTTTAGAAAACTCAAATTATATTTCACCAAGTTATATGATAGTGTTCATATTTAACAAATATATTAATTTACTATGATCCATGAGAATGTGCTTTTTTTAGAATATTGAATATTCAAGAAAATGTAATACACATGTATATTAGTATCATTTCTCTATAATAATGTTGCATTCCGAAATCATTTTCATAGAACCCATTTAAAATTATTATTACACAATGTTTCTATTAAACCATTGTTGTTGTGGTTATAATTGTATTTTTCATCACTAATCCTTTGATATGATCATATCTTCAAAAAATATACATATTCCATGTTATCAAATCATTAAATAGTGGTTGGTGCATTAGTTTGACCATTGTTTCAATCATGTTCAATTGTTATCATTTTTAATCTCATAAGAATTCAGGTGCAATATCAAATTTATATTCTACAAATGGGGCGTTTTATTATTCCCCCTGATAAATTTTATATCTTTCTTCTTCCCATATTTTTCCATGAAGTAAATAACAAATCATCCTCAACAGGTTTTAGCATTTTGGTTTCATGAATCATAATTTTTATTAATTTATCAACCAAATAAATATAATATTTTTATTATCCATTTTACATTTACACCTTAATAGATGGTTATATAATTTCAGTATATCATCAAATTTCATGTATAGAAAGTTATTTAAATTATATATTAATTATGTTACCATGGAAGATATAAATATAACATCTTTTTATAGATAATTTTAATATTTTAAAATATAATTCATGTAAAGTTTCCTTAATAGTTTCTATATATTCACCATATATTTGTTATAAATTAAAGAATTCCCACTCTATTGTAGTGTTTAGAGTTTATCAAAAAATAAAATTTAATTATTTATACGAAATTTTTTTCTTTAAATCCAAAAAATTTATCCATATTGTTTCTGGATGTTAGTTAAAGTGAACCACTATTTCACCTCATATTATTATTAAAAAATTAATAAATTATATTTTCTATTATCCATTTACTAGAGTATGAGAAATATAATTTATATTAAAGATTATTTTTAAACCAATTTTTGGAATTTATGACCCATTAAGTGATGGTTTATATTCTAATAGGAAGGACCCAATGAATTGTTTTCATTCCTCAAAAAAATTGGTAATTTTATATGACTGACGTTTTTTATTGTATATAGATGATATTGGAGGATGATACCTATGATATTTTACTATCCGACGCACCATCCAATTTTATTTCAAATTAGGTGAATAAATACAATACACATTAAAATCATTCTATACAATATTTGTATAAGGACATCCAAATATAAAAAATTGAATGTGAAAGTGTGAGAATTATGTAAAAATAATGGTTTTAAAGAAAGTTTTATGTGTCAATAAATCCAAATATATTTTAAATAATGAAAAAATCATTTCAATATATGATAATTTTTTCTTTCACACAAAAATTTGTGTTCATCATCGGTTGTTTCAATATAAATACTATTGATATTAATTGGATATTATATAAAGATAAATAACCCTTACTCACATACTTACTAATAAAACCCTACCATATCATACATACATAATACACACTAATATATACATTTATAATTATATTATACATTAAAAATATCATGTAATATGTTGATTTAGAGTGTCTGGATATAAAAAAAATAACTATCATATTTATAGATATCATAGAACATGTCTATAAATCATTATTAATTTATAATTCAGTTATATATATACTATGAATACTACTATTATTCATACATTGGGGAAGTTAAAATACCATAAAGGGTCAAATCATAAGCTTAATAGTGAGAAAACAAAGATATGTAAATACAAGATCAAAATTGATATTTAAAATATGATATCGGGATGAGAATATTTTAATGAAAAATAAACATGACATAACGATATAAAATCCAATTAAAAATGGTTATAAATATTTATTCATAACGTAATAATTTATGGTATGAATAATACATGCTTTGGGAATGTGTGGAATTAAGAGTAATTAATAATGATTATTGAAAACAATACATTTGAATGATTCATAACATATGATTGAAAAAATCATTAAAATGACAACACATTTCATTGCACACCACCTTGATATTTATATCAAAATATACCAATATTTCCAGACCCCAATATCATAATGATATTTGACGACCACATAACTTTTATAAAATTTGGGAATGGTTTTAACCTCTTACATTCAATCCTGATCCAATTGAATATATAAAATTTAAAATATCATTATAGTGATATATCATTTTCATTTATCACATTATGATAAAATATCTATATATATTCTATATAATCAATAAATAATTCATTATCATATCATATTATAATTTAAATATAATGAATAAATGGGTCCAAATCTTATTTCCATGATAAAAATCCAAATTCATATAAAGGGAAAAATTCATTTTATAATTAATGAAAATTAAAAGAGAATCAAAAGGAAAAATTAAATATATTTAAATAGAATTTTATTTGAGTTAATTTTATAGATTGTATAAAATGATGTTATCAGATGATTATCAAATTATATTTTGGATAAATAGAGGGATGAATACAAAATGATAATGAGAAATGTGATAATAATCTCAATATTTCCATGGTTGTGGAATTTTTACCTTATTCTATTTAATATACAAAGGATGTCGTAGAAGATGAAGATAATAAGTGAATTCTATAAATTATATACTAACAAAATTGCACAAGATAAATTTTTATTGTGTGATTTGAATCATATTATGATGATATTGTGTTGGACATTGAATAATTCTCTATTGAAAAATAAAAAATGTCCTGATTCAAGAAGAGATTTATAATGTACATTATGATATATTACATAATATTTGATAGATGTTTTTATGATATTCAAAACAAGATATATATAAAATTAGTAATTAATGTGTATTGATGTATTTGAGTTGAAAATAACATCATAATAAAAACGCCTCATCCATATATTTATTAAAAATTGATTTATAATATATTTTGTTGAACAAAAATAATGTGATATAGATGAGATATAAATTTTAAAAATAATATTATTTTAGATGGATAAAATACATAGAGTAGAAAAAACTATGTTCTATAAGATCTATTAGGATAAAAAGTATGAATGATTTAATGCATAGATTCAATGAAGTAGTTATAGTTTTTTTAGAATTAAATAAACACAATTATATAAAGAAACACAAATTCCATACAACTTCATTATAAATTCCTCATAAATATTTTTACATTAAGGTGTGATTTATTTATCTAGGTATGGGATGATATACTAGTAATGATGGTTTTCATGCTTAATATACTATAAAAATAATGGAATTATATCATTTTTTTGTGATATGGGAAATTATTCACTTGATTTTATAAAAAAAACAATTTTATTTTTACTTCTATTAATGTAGTTAAAGGGTTTATTATTGTCTTATGGGAGTTGCTATAATATTTTGGGGTGTATAAAAGGGTTGTGTGGATAGATATATTTAAATAAATATGAACCCACAAAATTTATAACAAATAAAGATATCATTTATATATATATTTTATTGTTCAGGATTTCAACTAAAAATAAAATGGAATAGATTTCCTATATAGCAGATGAATGTATTAAAAATATATATCAACTATTACTTATTAAATTATTAATATTTCATAAGAAAAATATATTGATGAGGATAAATAATCATGATCTAAATATCTTATCAATGTTTAATTTTTAAACAAAATATGATATTTCATAAAAACATATATGAATATGATATATATATATATGAGCCTTATTATATTTCATTCAAATTTTTATTTAGATGTATATATTTTTTATAATTCATATAACCCATTATGTGTAATAGTTTTGAATATTAGAAATCCTCCAGAAAAGGTATCATTTAATATAACATTTCATGGGATTAAACATGTGGGTGGAAAGTCATTCATATTGTGAATTCATAATCTTGTAATGAAAATAAGTCAGGACTTTTAATCACACGAGTAAATGAAATAACACCAAGAATATTCCTTATATATTTTTATATCAACTTCCATATGATTGTAGTGTTCTTGATTGGATACAAGATATTTTTTTCAAAATCCCTATTACTCAAACCCCTATATCTTTTACCTCTATTAAATAATGATATTATAAAATATAAGGGATAATGGATTGTCCCAAAAACAATATGTGGTTGAAATTTACTTATTTATTTCTCTAGAGGTGGGAGAACATTTCTTAGAGATTTATTAATATATTTTTATAAAAAAAATTATACTATGGTGATGGAATTAATGGAAATTAATTAGTATATGATATTCCATTTAAAAAATATCTTGATTTATAATTTTATCAGGGTTTTAAATTTTTTTTTGTTGGAGAATATGTTTAAATAAATTAATCCCTTTATATTTTATTTAAAATTTCCATATAATTACTGAATACCAATAGTTATATAAATTCATTCCCATGATCTATGTTATATGAAATCAAATATGGAAATTAAGAACTAAAATAACTGAGAAATTTTTTATCAGTACCATATATGATTTCATAAAACAATCAAAATGTGCATTTATTCATATATTTTTAGGTATTAAATATTTCTATGCTAAATAAACATAAAAATATGATGTGATTAAATCCATTTTATATATTCACCATTGAAAGATATTTTAAACCATTATAAAATTAGAATTAAAAAATATTTAAATGGCATACCATACAGTCATTATTCCCCTTTAATTCATTCACCATATTAATATGTGTTTAAAAAGATCACTAAATCTATTTGATAATTTCTCCCACCTCTATAGAAATACAAAAGAAAATTTGAATCACATTTTTTATTTTTTAGAGAATACATAATCCCTTATATTTTCGAATTTCATGATCTAATCGAGGTTGTAAATATAGGTTTTTTAGTAAAGGGGTGTTTGAACAATTTTCCATGTATCCATATAGGCACACTACAGTCATATGGAAGTTTATTTACAAAAATATAAAGATTCTACATAGTGTTATATCATTCACTCATGTGATTATTATTCTTGAATTATTGTTATAACCAGTTTATCAATTCAACACATGGATGAATTTCATCCCTCAAGATTCATCTCATGAAATATCCTATTAAATAATGCCATTAGTGGATAATTTCTCATGTGAAAAACTATTAATATTAATGGTGTATATAACTTATAGAAAATTTATATATCAAAATCATAATTTTAATGAAATATAATAATGATATTATTTATACATATCAAAGTTGAATAAGTATTCAAGTCATATATTACGTTGTTTAGACATAAAACATATATATGATTTCTGATTCATGATTATTTATCATCATAATAATTTTAATTTATGAAATATTTATAAATAAATAAATATGAGTTTAGATATATATTTATAGGAAGTATAGTTCTTTTTATGATCAGTAGTTATCTGATTCTATAAAATATATTTTAATGGTGGTGTTATTTTGTATAAATGGCATGGGTTTATTTTATTTCAAATTAATCTATGTAGTCATCTCTTAACTACATCCCATAAAATTATATTTACTCCCATTAGCTAGTTATAACTTTTTTGACCACTTGAAGGAACTAAAAAAATCCGCAATTTCCATAACATCACCTAAAAATTCACCACTCTTACAAACACCAGATATAATTCCATGATTTTTTATAATACAGTGAACAACCACATCAAGATCACATAATCCCATTAATTTTTCCATACATGTATAAAATAACAAGATTATGAAAAAACATTACAAAATATGAAATATTTATATTTTTTATTATAATTTATGAAAATAAAATATATTTAATGTAATAATTTCAAATAAATACTAATAAGAAATTTTATATTGAAATAAAAAATTATTATTCATAATAATTGGATTTCTATATAATGATATGTAATTTATAAAAAAATGGTATATTTAATTTATGAATTTCCCATACATGAAAATATATAATATAAATAAAAATATTAATTTATCGTTTCTAAAGGACAGTCTCTTTTTTTCGATAATAGAAATTTTTATATTATAAATATATATATGTAAAAATTTCAATGATAAATATATTAAAGGATATGACTCTATATGACATTAAATTTATAATATGGAATATATTTTAAATGTCTTATATCCTTAATTATTAATTAGTGTTCTCAACCTAAAATTTATTTTCAAATATATTTTTTATCATGAAGAAAACAATTCAACTTTATATTTGATTCTAAAGTTTTCCCATTATATATATGCTCCACATACTCGATCTCCTAGGCAAGAGATAATCTACAGAGATTCAAATAAAAACTAGGGGAATGATCACACACAGAAAATAATTCTAAAATTTAGTGCAAAAACATGCATGACTGGAAAAACATTATTGTTACACGAATCAACATAAAATGAGAAACACTATATATAATCATATTCAATTTAAATTAAATAAAAAAATAATAATATCTCGGAGAACACCCTCCATCTCCCACCATAGAAGAAACATGCACTAGAAAACCTGATCTGAATATTTATATTGTAGTCACCAATAAACATAATGAAAATGATGAAATTAAATTTATTATGATGTGATATATAAATAAAAAAAGACTAAAATCCCCCATTTGAATCTTAGAGTCATAATAAATTCCTCAAACCAAACCATCTCCATCACGAGTCATGTGTGAAATCCGAACTCATGACTGGGATATAATCATAGACATGATTATGAAACTATATACTTATCCTAATGGAATCTACAACCAGTGTGAATTAATAATATATAGGATCAATTTTCTACTCGTTTCAGATATACCGTTTGAAATTATTCTTTCCAAAAAAAACAAAAAAAAAATATAATATCATTATAGAAACATGTCAATTTATTTTATTTCAATGAAAATAAAAACATCAAAAATAATTTATAAGGATGCATATTCTTTTATAAAAAAATACAATTTAAAAATAATTATTTCTTCTTTTGAAAAATAATTTTCAATGAAATTAAAATTTTTATTCAACAAAAGGGGATATTAACTCAAGAAATTATACATGGAATATAAAAAAATGAATTATAAATAATTAAAGAGAAAAATAATTAATGAAATTAAAAATTTTAAAAAACAACATAGGAAAGAACCATAATGTCATTATGTGTGATAGATTACCTTAACATACAACACTAATTTGGGAAATCATAAATTAGTGGAATGAAACTAGTAACATGTCATTATACTATTATTGAAGAACCATATACATAGTTTACTAGGATTCTAAGTGTAATGGGAACCATTCTTGTTTAATTTCACCTTCCCAAAAACTAAATGGTATTAATAATTTTTATTAACAATATAATACGAATAGTATATTGTATATAAAATCTATATTCTATGATGAATGATTTCAGAATTCAAAACTAATTTCATTAAAAGGATCCATGGAAATTTTATATTAAAGAAAATTAATGGAGTAATAAATAATTTTATATATCATAACGAGTATTTATAAAATATTTAAAAAATCTACATTAAAAAAAATTAGAAATATGGTTTTTGTCTCCAAAATAAATTAATAGATATTCTCACTCATATTGATTTTTTATATGAACACAAAAACACAACCATACATATACATAAATGAAAAAATATACATAGTCTTAGGTGATTCTGTGTGTACATATAAATATATATTTGTTTATATAAAATATGTTTGTATAAATAATTTTAATGTAAAAATAAAATTTTGAAGCACTATTTTTATCTAAAACAAACGATTAAATGTTTCATTATGTACTTCATATTTAATTTAATATATGAAATTATATTATGAATTATTGGCCAGTTTATGATTCAAATTGATGACACAAGAAACATCAAAAATTCCAACAGACTTAGATAAATAATATTAGGGAAAACCCTTGAACATATAGTGTGTATAATAGTTTTCAGACTATTTTATGTCACATACTTTAAAAGAAATAATTCTAGTGAATTCATTGGATTCCATGTAAAGCATTGTTTCACATAAAAAATCATAAATACAAATACTATCATTTATATGAATCTATATATCATTTTTATTGAACAATTAATTGATGTCTCAAAAATATAAATCCCCAATCATTTGGAAACATACCTAAAATGGAGAGTAAAAAATTGTATGTGGTATATGGATCTAAATTAAGAAATAAATATAGACTCCAATGAACTAGATAGAATAAATTACACATTAATAACACCACATTATGCTTTAGTTCATCAATGTAACACATTTTTGAATATGTGAAATATAAAAAAATATGTAAAGGATGAAGGAATAGTTGGAAATAGATTGAATATTAATGCTATGAAATAAATTATATCTCATGGATTCTCCATGAGTGGGATTAAAACCAAAAAAGTATTCTCAAACAAAATTATTGATTGGATTGTGATGGGGGGAAGGGGGTGTGGGGTCATAGATGAATTTGATGAAAAAATATAAAATAAATTTGAAAAAATTACAATAATATTCCTTGATTGTGGTTTTGATGTATATATAGAAAAATTTATTTTCTTATATTCAATATTTGTTTATGTGGTGTAGAACACCCAACACTCAAAGGAATCATATTCATAGAAGCTTTGATGAAAAAATTAATATTATTTTTATAATAATTTATGCACATTCACATGATTGTCACGTGGTATCTACTGATCATGCACCAAACATGACCCTATGATGAAATTAAAATATTTTAATATTTTAACCTAATTAGATATAAATTTTATAATGATTAAAAAATTAATTAGGTTATAAGTATAATACTGAAAATAGTGGTAGGTTGTGATAATTATTCCTTCATAATGATTTATTCCCCTATAATTACTCTGATATATCGATCAATCTAAAGAAAAATAATGATTTTACATAATAAAAAATTAATCTACATATTATAACCATGGAACCAAAAACAATGATAGTGACATGACCTATAATAATAAAAAACTGAAAGAAAAAAAATCTCTTGAAGAACCATCGATGTTGATACTTCTCAAATAGACCAACATGGTCATATATGGGTAGATTTATGGGCAATTCAAGTAGGATTATTTAATTGAAATTAATCATTACCAGTTTTGGTGCATAATATTGGTAGTTTTTAGTTAATTGAATTGTGGAGAAGCATATGATGCATGCCTAAAAATAAAAAATTCATAGAATAATCAACTATTGTGGTCTCCCCAACATTTTGGAAATAATTAAAGGTGGAATATCAACAAAAAGATAGATATTTTATCAAAGAATCACAATAATTAACAATTCTAAAAATTATCCAAAATTATTGTAAATCATCAATACACGATCAAATATAATAATGAATTAACTACTTAAAAAGTTTGATATGTTATCCATAAAAAAATATCTCATGGTGTGAGTGATTATAAACAAACATTTCTCAAAAAACAAAATGGTTTTTTTCCATTGGTATAACACATGATAATGAGTAATAAAATACTTCTACATCTAAGAACAAAACCTTATAAAATCCAATTAGGTAGAGAAAATATCTGCCATTCTAGTTTCTCGAAGCCACACTCAATACATCGCATCCACTACCCTATGTGAACAATTTCATATTATATTTCCTATTTAACCCCAAACCTAATGGTACAATTGATCATTATAACCGATTTGTACTTCAAAAATAACTATTCATAAAAGAACAAAAATGGTTGAACTGTAAAAAAATAAAATAGTAATTTAATCATTCTTTCATATAACAAAAACTAATAAGAATATAAATATTAATCAGACCTAAACTACAAGAAAAATGACATTTTAATAAGATAATTATACATTCTAAAGGATCGGGTTTAGCAATAAATGATGGAATGGGTATACATAGTGGTATCTATAGAAAAATGTTCTCTAACTCAATACTCTAGACATATTACATGTTTAATTAATATCTAAAAATACAACTCATGTGCTTTTGGATATATATACCTAAATAAATTCTTTTTTCCAATAGATCCCAATGACAACATAGAACTATTCTGGGAGGAATGACTTAATAAATTGAGGAAGAACTAATACAACTTAATATATACAAATAACCTCATATTACAAAATTTAATGTCAAAACAATTATGAACACCCCAAAATAATTAATAAAAATATAAATATATTCATATCCCCTCTATTAAAATAATATTAAATAATGCACTATAATTTTTTATCATTAAAAAATTTCAAATCTATGATTACATTAAATGATATGTTTTTTAGATCATCCTTAAAATATAAATTTTATAATCTTATAAAAATATATTATACATCTTTTATATCAATATTAAAATGAATCATTTTTATATTAAATCACATATATAAATTAAAATAACAGTTAATCATGTTTAGATAAATTTTTTAGAATCATTTACTTAGTTTTATAACTATTCCATTTATATTAAATTAATGATTTTATTTTCATATAGTGAAACAATAAAATAAATAATTTACTCATTAGAAACACTTTTTTGAAATTTAATCACCAAATTCATTATTGAAATCATTTTATTAAGTATCTAATATATTAAAATTTATATAATTTCCCATTTGAAAACAACATTAATATTATTAAAATAATTATTCAACTAAATTGTGTGATAATGCCATAGTCAATAATGTTTGAATTGATGAATACATAAATAAATTCAATATGGGATGGGGTCTACAAATGATTGGGCCATATTTCTTTCAATATAAGTAGATATAACTATATCATTAAATAGATTGTGTCGAAAAATTGAATATTAAATTCACATGGATTTATAGGCCTTTGGATTTATATTTTTGTCACCAGAAATACTACCCCATATCCATATAATATTAGAAAATTTCTATACCACCCTCACATCATACAAAGTGTCTAACAAAAAATTTAAGTCAAATCATAGAAAAATAGTAATTGAAAAACAAATTTCAATTCTAATTGACACATCAACAAACCCACCAAATATTAAATAAATCCAAATTCAAAATAAAACTTATTAGAAATATTCCTAATTAAAAAAACTCATAATTCTTAACTCAAAACCAAGATTCCCTTAGAAACATGAGGATAAAAATGATTTAGATCTCATCAAAATTTTACCACTCATAAATGTTTGGTTCAAAAGAAATAATATCAATTAACAAACACTCCAAAATAACTAATTGAAATCTAAAATCTAGGAACTATTATAAATCAAATATTTAATACCATTTTTTGAAAAACAAAGTCAATCATTTCAACTCTTTAATGATTGATCAATTCCTTGACATATGTAATGGATGTTCCTAGTCACCTATATCTAATGACAAGCTCCTTGACATTTTAGATTACCATATTAGAAATATATCAAAAAAAAATATTTAAAATGGGAAATTTTGTAATTACCACTATTAATGGCATATATCCATGAACAAGTAATTAAAAGGCAATCGAACACTATATTAATAAAATATAATTTATCAAAATAAAAAACAATTTTTTTTCAACTCATTATCTAAATCCAATACAAATTACATATAGAAAACATACTTTATAAATCTATAATTATTACTTAAAGAACCATAAATAAATTCAAAAAATACTACTTTGTAATTTGTGATAAAGAATGGAAAATAAAAAAAAATGACTAACTTACTACTATGTGATTCTATGAGTCCTTATCCAATCTTATGTTCAAACATCCTACTAGAGAAATCAAAATTGGATCCAATACCTATAACAATAATGTAATGATAAGAGTCTGTGTGAAACATCGTATGTATTATAATGAATACTATATCCCATATAAAATCATTAAATAAACAATAAAATTTTATTCTAGTCTGAAATACATTTTTAAAATTAGAATTTTAATATAAAATAACCTAAAAGTTAATATATTCATAGAAAAAATTCATTTTTTTCAAATGTGGAAAAACTAGATTTAAAAATAATTTATAATGTTGATTACATTATTTGAATAAAATACACATAAAAACATTTTTTATCATTTAGAATATCATACCAAGAAGATAAGGAGCTAGGCGAGCCTGCTCCTAGGAAAATCTAATAAAAAATCATAAAATACATGATAGGATATCAGGGAGCCTCTCTACAAAGACAAGTGTAAACCTCACCACAATAATCAGAATGGAAAACACTAGCACATTACTCAGGTAACAAAAAGGGCCTATTAGAGGTGACCTCAATGATTTTCCTTTTCGAAAGTGCTTCCCATGCCTGATCAGTTTCACGATAAACATACATGACCTCATGTGAGAGTGAGTCAAGGAGCCGAAGGCAGTCACTCCAGGCTAGTAGCATCTTCCATGGAACATTCCTTGAATGATCTTTCAGAATTTGAACAGAAATTGATGAGTCTGACTATATCCGAAAATCATTCCAACCAAAATGGACATCAAACCTGATTTCCTTAATCATAGCCCTATGCTCCACTTCAATAGGAAATCCATTGTCAATATAATTAAGAAATCATCATTTCACAATCCCACAAAAGGTAGAGAATACACCACCAAACCCAGAGGGACCTAGACCACTAGAATAAGATCTGTCATCATTTTCCTTTATCCACCATGGGAGGGGTGGTATACATCAATTATTTTTCACCATCAATGGTTTCATCAAACTTCCATTAACACCAAGTTTCCTCAATAGAACATGGTCAAAAAAATCATTCCTCATAGAACCAATTTGAATGTTATTAGTAGTTCGGATATCATGATTCAAAAAAAGAACACCATTATGAAATGAATGTTTCATGTTAGTGACGATCAAGTTGTTTCTTGACTTACATAAGTAATCCAGGACATGAGATACCACTGCTAACAGGGGAGCATGAACCTACCCCCTACAATCATCCTTGGAAATGGAATATAATAGTCCATCAACTGATTTGGTGGGAATGATGCATTGGAAGACACCCTACAAATAAGACAATAACCTACAAGAAAAAATTAATGAGATGTGAGATATGGTTTCATCTGCTTTCAAGAAGACAATATAGACCATATCCAGATAGATTCCAAAATGTTGAATCATGACATGAAGTGGAAACCTGGGTTTTCTTTATCCTCCAGATAAGCATATATCAATATGGATGAATCAGCGGTTTATAGAAACCCAAAACATAGTTTGGAGGATTCATTGATTAACCAAAAAGTTAATTATAGCATTATTTTGTGGTTAGGATACTATTCAAGTTGTGCATCCAAACCAAAACTTCAAAATCATTAAAAAATTATCTAGTGGCTTCCATGTATTTATGGGTGGGCATAATTCCATAATGTTCCTCCTCATAAAACACTTATATAGATTTATGTTATAGAGATGGTGGACTGGTAATATTATTAAAGATGGGTTGAGAAAAACCTTTTGTTCTCCAAAAATTCAAAGAGGACTGATTACACACCACCCATTTTGAGCAGGCCATGAAATTAGAGTAGGCCTACTTTAATGTAGTTCATATAGTGGATCTATTGTAATTAACATAACCATTAGGAAATTTCACAACAAATCCTATTATCAAAAAACCCATATAGGAATTATAATTTGATTATAGTTTCTAGGTGATCATTTTAATCAAAGTGTCAATTAAAATCCAGATATCTTTAATTCCTAGCACACCTATTTGTACTAGTTTGATATAGTTCTTCAACCCAAAAATTACGAGTTTCTTCTCATGAAATGAGCTAGTCTATAATACGTTTTTTATTCTTCTACATTACTCTTTAAGAAGATTTTTGGGCCAAATGTACATAGAGAAGTAGTAAAAAACATTTATGTAATGACTAAATTGACAAAAAATATTCTCCTTTCATAAGAAAAATTTTTCCATTTCCAACATGCCAATTAATTAGTGATTTTCACTGTAATATTTTCTATGTGACACCTTTTGACTATGCCCCAGAATATTGGAAATCCAAGGTAATTAAATGGGAGAGAACCTATTTTGAGAACATGAATCATAGCTATTATTGTATTCATTGACATGACAAAAAAAAGGTGATTTGTTCTAATTAATTACATGACAAGAAACATATCCATAGTGTGAGAAAATTACATTAGTACTGGACATGGTTCCTTTTTCTCTCTTTCATAGAGAAATATGTCATCATCATAAAATAAGTGTGATGGAGAAAAAAAATCTCTCCCAATTTTCATCCTCTGATACCACACAAAATTAACTTGACCAGTGAGGCACCAACTTAAATAATATTCTGTAGTAGAAAAAAGAATACAAAAGAGAGTATCACCCTTCCTGACCACTCTTCAACAATGAAAAAAATCATCTAAGAGGTCAATTGAAAAAATGGATAGCCTCACCCTGATGAGTAAAGATCAAATTAGCATTATGAACTTCTATGTGAAACCATGCATTTTGAGAATTGTGAAAATAAACATCCATCAAATGGTGTCAAAATCATTGGAAATACTGATCTTCAGGGCCATGTTTTCACCGATAACCTTTCTCTTCATATAATCAGAGGCCCTGAAAAGGCATGTCTGTATATTTCATCCTAGGAATAAACCAAAATGATTGCCGTAAATAACCCCCTTAGCAATCTCATTCACCCGCTGAGTCATGATTTTACTATTGAACTTTGGTACAGTGTCCCCAATATCAATAGGTCTGAACTCTTTAATTTCAAGGGAAACATATATTTTAGGTATTGAGGAATAAGAGTTGGAATTCATCCTAAAAGGCATATATAATGAACTAAAATATTTATTCATATAATTTGTGACATCAATATGTACAATTTCACTATAAAACATGAAGAATTTTTTATTAAAGCCATACGGACCTGCTTTACGATCTATATTTAATAAAAAGACAATATTATGTATCTATTTTGCATTAGGGATATCAAAAAGCTTCCAATTATGATCATCATTAATAGAAGTATCGATGCACTATTTTTTTAGAATTTTCATTTCCAGTCTATGAATAGAACTTCTCAAAATAATCTGACATAGAATCAAAAATATTACTCTTGGAATCAAATATATTACCATTACTGATAATCGTATTAAGACCCATCCTGGACTTTTTTCTCTATTTATTCAATATAAAAATCTTGAATTAATGTCTCCATAATTTATCTCCCTAATGTTGAATTGGTTCTGAACCAATTATTCTTCAAGGGCCAATAATTTTTTCTTGATTTGAAGAAACCTATAATTATTTAGAATAAGGCAATTCTCGAGACAGATTAGTATCCTGACATATTGAAAATACATTTTCATCCTCTATAATGTCACTATAATGGGAGGAGAAAGATTCCTTACTCAATTTATTTAGATTTTCCTTATCTAATTTCAGTTTATAGAAAAAGATATGAGAGGGACTACCCAAATAATCACTTTTACATAAATCCAAAACTATTTCTCCACATCCATGAATAACAATACTAGAGTTATTGAACATTAATGGTAGGGGAGATGACCATACTCTGCTGAGATAGAAATAAAGATGTATTGGATTTTGATCAGAATATAGCCTGGGGAGAGTTCTCCCAGACACATCAATCGCCCCATTTCTATCATCCACCTGTACAAAGCACTAATCTAGTTCACTAGCATGTCTTTCATTAATAGTATACATACTCTACGTATAGTTAGCACCCCAGATGGGAACCTCAGGAAGCCCAAATTTATCAATGCAAATTGAGATATTAGAGGCTGAATCATGACAAAAGTTATCACCATTTTTTTCATCATGCCTCAAGACAGTATTAAAATTACCAAGGACAACCCAACAATTAGTCATAATCTCATATATATCAATTAATCTTCTCCACAGTGTTCTTCTTCTTGTATAAATTTTAAATTAATATAAAAAATTTATATATAAAGAGTAATTAACCATGAAACATGTATTGGTAACAGATTGGAAATCTGTCAGAGATGAATAAATTATAACACACTCATGTTTAAGCACCCACAAGGATTTATAATTTCTAATAAATTGATTATCTGCAATATGATAATATCCCAAAGATGCCCATTTAAATGATATCCAATTATAAAATTTCAATATTGGATCTTAAATACCCACTAATAAGAAAATTTTGGTCACAATAAGAAGCCTATGAGATCTGAACGTGGAAGGATTACCAATCCCATGCTGTTCCAGAAGAAAATTTTAATTTTTTAGACATAAGAATAGTTCTAGGACCATCATTAATATGTGTTACATCTTTATAAGAGAAAATAATTCCAATACCTGGAGAAATATTTAGCACTTGATCATCAGATACAGGAGAATTATCCTACCCAATAGAGTTTAGTTGGGAGAATTTATTGGTTTAATCAACTTGAGAAGACAATAGGATAGATGATTGTTTCCTTTTTGTAGTGTTTGAAATTTGGACCTATGAAAGGTCCCTTGCATTAGCCGGAATAGAACATGGATCTACATCATGAGTAGAATCGGCAACAAGGCATGCACCATGACCTTCAGTAGGATATGAAACATACTGATCTACACCACGAACATCCACAACCTCTATCATAGGCTGATCAAAAGCATGAACAGGTTCTGATCGATCCATAATAGGAGTTGTGTCCAGGTTCTTACCAGAGGCAAGAATTGGATCTGCATCATAAATTTTCTTCCCTTCACATTCCATCAATTCATCCCCATTAGAGAAGACCAAAATAGGAGGCCCATAGCTATTAGGTAACTGAACACCAACATGGCCCGAGGCTGGTTCCTGAGAATCAGTCCAAGAACTAATTGTATCACTATTAATAGTAACATCAACTGAGAAGATCATGTCTAAAAAGAATCCATCACCCACCATACGACTGTTAATAGAGGTTATATGAGTGTTATTAGGAGATACCATAGCATTATTAGGATTATAACTAGTAGTTAATGACTTTACCTTACTCTTCTCCTATAGTTTTGTTGATCATGGAATCGACCCTTACAAATATTTCATAACATAGATCTATTCCAATCATGGGAAATATGACAATAGAAATGGCAGTTCAAATATAAATTCATCTTTATCCCATAGATTATACCAAGTGTGAGACTATCATCTTGAGTGGTTAACCCCACTTCATCAACTAGAGTAGTGGACGTATGATCCTCGATGAGTATTCTAACATAATGTTCAAATGTGGTATTATCAGTCTATTTATCCTGCCTAATGGAATTACCAATAGAAGAGGAAATGTCCCAAAGGATTCGAGGATTCCAGTATAACCGATTCAAATTGTAGACTCATATCCATATTTATGAAAAGGTGTTTTTAACAGTGTTGGGGTTGAAATTTCAATACCATTCATGAATTATGAGGAAACCTGGATTTAGGGGACCAATCTTAGACACTAGTCATGCTTCTTAAACTTATCTAAAGTAAATAATATATGATAGAAAACATGACACATCACTATCATCTTCCATTCAACAAATCCCAATATTTCAGCAATCCTCTAAGTGAAATTGTTGAATTTCCATGGCTTCACCCAATTCAGAATCACTACCCGGGCGATAATTGAATACCTGTGGAGATTAATACTTTACTCAAGAGAACTCTAATTCATAGATACATTTTCAAATAATCCATTTCGTGTGATTAGTCATGTGGTTGCAGATTGGAAATCATGAAAAGATATGTTATTCTCACCTATAATAGCATCCACAAAACTCATATTGGATCAATTCACATTCTGAAGTGCATCATATTTTTCTTTGTGCAGAGACTAAAAAGGTCCTTATGACCCACATAATCCACAACCATATATTTATGATTATATTGACTTCATGATTCATTAATGGGATCAGATTCACCTGATTTGGGTTTCGCGCCCACTTCATCCACATTCTTTTCCATCCGCCTTTTCAAAAATATCATATTCAATACACTTAAATACTATATTTCAAAAATAGATATAAATTAATGAAATGAGATTATCAGTTCTAATTTCCTTCAGTGTTTCTTACGATTCTGGGAACTCCATGAGCACAGAGGTTAGGGTGAAATACTCTAGTATCATATTGTTCCAAAGTTTTGGTATGTATATAATTTATATTGAGTAGGCCTCTGAGGTGTTGGTATGTTCACTTTAATGGAATAATTACCCTCCATGGGAGTAGATATATATCATTAAAATCTATTAAATGGAAACCAATCATAAGAGAATCAACCACCAAACATGTATAGATGAAATATTTTCAGCGATCACACTTTCTCAAGTAGGAAGAGTAGAGTAATATCTTATCACTTACAATAGTTTAGTTTATCATCCACTTGAATGTATGATTATTCATCAAGGGGAATACCTTGGGCCTCCACCACTTTAAATACCCATATGATTATTATTTTTGTTTGATGGCTTCTTTTTCCCATCCAATAATAAAAAATAAATTTACATAAAATAATGTTTTGTAAATAATTTAAGGGAAGAGGGAGTCATAAAACTAATAATAAAACATGATAATAATATAAAAACCATAACGTTAGAGTTAACCTTGAAATACATCTTTAATTATGGAGATGTTGAATTAATGGAATTGATGTCTTAATATGTCACTTACCAGTGTAGGGGACTCAATATACATAAATAACAATCATATCTATTGGAATGAAAATATTTCCCATATATTTAAAGTTTACCCTAAAATACATACATAAATATTACATCATTTTTAATGAATAAATGATAAATTTCAAAAACAATTATGCCCAAAAACCATAAATATTTAAATGAGTTGAAAACGCATATATATGAAAGTTTTTATATAAATGATTTAAATCATATCCCATTATCTTGGGTGATGATTCTGAGGGAACTGTGACACACTCTAGGGGAGTTTAATGGATGATATCATGAAACAATTTGGTATTTAGGTGTTCATGAGCCATCATGGTTGGCATGATAATGATGGTAGCATGGGTTTGTTATGTGGTACTTCATACATTTTTTAGTATGTGATTCGGGTTGGGTTTGTGGGCCTTCAGACGAAAAAGTGTGGGGATTATTAGGTAATCTACATGCTATTTTTCTTGTTTCTTATCTTTGTGTTTAGAGGTAATTCATCAATGACATTATTGTTTCATTGTATGTTAATTTTCTTTTTTAATAATATTGGGACACCATGGGCTAAAACCCATGTTCTACACCATTTCATGTAAATCATCGCATATTACATTATTTATAAATAAAACCCTTATTAGTTATTTAAACAATTATTTTTATCATATTAAACCATGGAAAATAATAATGTGTGAGAACATATGTTTAGTAAATGTAGAAAATAATTTATCAATCATTGTCTATATGTAAACATATCACGAGTATATGATAATTAGATCCTGATAAAAATATTATTTAGTCATATATTGATATACATAGATCATATTCATGAAATGTGGCATTGTAAATACATAACATAAAGATAAATAAATAGTGACTAGTCGTGAGATATGGGATCATATCATATGAATAATAAAATTTAAAAAACAGTGGAATAATAATTATAGCCTAATAATAATAATATAAATTATATATCAATTATCCCAACATATTACATAATCACATTTTATGATTAGGTGATCCAAACATGTACATAAAATTTAATTGGATTACTATATAGGTTGTAACACCCATAACTTTTAAAACATTATCATCATATTTGATTTCATATAGACAAAAATCACAAAGACTATAAATTAATATAAAATCACGAGAAATTAAGATATATTTAATATTTAAAATATTTTAATTAAATTCTCTATATTTAAATGCTTTAAATACTTTTCTTATCTTGCATTACACACAATAATGATTTTCTCTGATGGATTGCGTTACAAGAAATATTGTGTTTTTTAGAACACTATTAATATTATCATATTGAATACAAATTACCTCATTGTTACTAAATTTGATGGTAGGGATAATATTTAATAACATATTATGATATATAGATTAATTATTTGTGTTAAAAATTAATTTAATATGACTATAAGACATAGTGTAATATTATAGAAATAAATATATAAAAATAATTTTTTTGTACCAAAATAATTTTATAATCATAAATTATATAAATTAATATTAGTTAATGACAATAATGAAATTTGAATATCATATATTCAATAATATGTTTTATCATTCATTCAATATATTTTATTTTCATAAGACAACAAAAAATACAATTTTATGCATATAAATTTGTATTTTTCTAATAGTAATTTACCATCTTTTCAATGGTGAACTGTTTTAAAAACAATATTGACAATTTTATTAATTTTACATTATATATTAACCTTATTTTTTATATATTAATTTAAAAATTATTTTAAAGTTATTTTTTAGTAATTTTCAATGTATTTTGATTTTTTCATGAATATTGAAAAATAATTATATGTAATTGAAAACATAATTTTAATCAAAATAACTTATAAGGTTATATTATAATTCTAGATGGTTTTAAAGAAAAATAATTTCATTTATACAAATATTTATCTTATTTATGACATTGGAACCATTTAATTATTTAATTTTGATACAAAATCATTGTAAAATTCTAAACATTTTTCACATAAAAATTTTTATATCTAACAATATATCCATGATTATTTTTAAATTTATTTTCCCACTTATGTGCAATGAATTATGAAAATTTTATTCCATAATTGGAATAAACTAAATATTAAATTTTCTATATGGTAAAATTTACTTTTTACCAATTTTATTGGTGAAAATATATAATTAATTACAAATATTAATGTAAAAACATGTTTACTTAGTAGTTAAACTTAGAATATAAGGTGTAATAATGAAACAAAATATATGAAAATTTCAATTTAAAATCCATATTTATACCAAATCCCTTAGTAGATAAATTTTTTAATATATTGGTGCTTGTGTAAAGTAAAAAATGTGGGCACACCTAATATATATTTAAAGATTGAATGTGTTTCATCTCTATCAATTATAAAATTTCTCCTTATTTCCTCCATACATCACACCTTTATACTATTTAAAATCCTCAAATACCAACCCCAATCACTTAGAAACACCGAAATATGATTTCTATAGGCCATATTATTATATGAAATACAACATAGTAATTAATTAGTGTAAACCTAAGGAAGATACATAAAGAAGTTATAACACTTTTCTAAAAGTGTATCTATTTTATTTCCTCTACAACCAACATCAATTATTGTTATATCATAAATATAAAATAAATTATTATCTTGAATATAATAATTTTTTATATTATGGTTATACCATAAATCATTACACACTCTCATAAAATTGGTCATGAATTCATTATTCATTTGTGCATCAGACCACCGCCTCGTGAAATGCTGTCATTATTTTTTTCCTATTTCAACCATTTGTGGCTGGGAATAATTCTGGGAATACTTTTAATATATAATTTCTTAGACTAATGTGTATTATTTAAACTTTTTTAATTATTATATATCACATAACTTCATACCAAATTCGTTTTGGGGAATACAATATTGTAGTTCATGTGTACAATGGAATATCGCCCTATGAGGTGATATGATTCTTTCAGACATTACATGGAATGTATTAATGATGAGTTTAATAAAAAATATAATATATATTAAATAAAATTATCCTATAATGATAATATATATATATATACATATATAATGAATTTAATTTTCTTTTTCTCTATACAAAAATAAAATGGAAGATGGTTCTATGTTTCCGTACACCTTAACATCTTCATGAATAGTGTATTTTTTTCCTACCAATAAATATTATGGATTTATCTAAATAAATTTATAATAATTTTATATATTTTACACATCATTATTTACATTTTGGAGATGATAAAATCGTGATCTAGATTATAGGAACGAAAAATTATGAGTGATAACATAATATATTTTTTGTATGGTATTGACTTTGTCATTCTACATAAAAATACTTCCCTATCTACATAAAACAAGTGGATGTGGGTCTTTCATATATGTACATATTTACGGTGACTCGAAAAGGTGTGCATCAAGTTTTACTTGAGTAGAACCTAGTACATGACTATGGGATTTACCTAGCACCTAGTAGACACTCATGGGAGATATTATTCGGATAAATTAAATTTTCAATACATACCATTACAAACCTTTTTAAGAAATTGATACCACCTAAAAAACTATGATTATGATACTGAGATTAACTATGGATAAATTTTTCAATTTTTGTAAAGTGTTATGGAATATTTAAAATTATACAAAAGTCTTAATTCTATAATCTATTCCATTATATTCTATTTTTACATAAGGAATCAATAAGGTTGAAAGGAACTAATAATCATAGCCAATACTGGGGATTCCTTACTGAGGAAGATAATATACATAGTATTGGAACAAATCATGTTATTGATATATTTGAGAGCATAATCATGTTATTAAAAGTATCCTTTCACTATGGAATTAACCTATTCCAGAATAAGAGTATTTGATGATGGATCACATTATGAGATAGATACCTTCATCAATTAGTGGTATTAATGAACCAATTGATGATAATACATGGATTAAGTCTTTAAAGAAAAAATTTATGCAATTTAGATTTTATAAAAATTAATTAAAAACACTTTTAATTTATTTTATTAATCTAAATGCTTGTCAATGGTGGTTGTTGAACCAATATAATAATGGGGAATAGGATATAAAACTCATTGAATGGAATTATTTTAAGGAAACATTCTTTTAATAATAATTTCCTTGTGGTAATCCAAATAAGATCAAGAAAATGTTTCATATCATATAAAAATTTAGATATATTTTTTTGAAGATTATGAATCATTATTAACATTGTTAGAATTGTATACTACATATTACATATCCAAAATGGGATTAAATATTGTTTTATTATTTGAATTGATTAAGCCATGTCTTTAACGTGCACTAGTATCTCAAACATTTTCTTCTTATGAGGATATTGTTTTATGTCCAATAAAGAAAAAAAAGAATTATACAACTCTTAAGTATTCAAAGGTAAATAATAATTGAATAAGACAAAAGATGAAATTATAGATAACAGGAAGAATGGAAATAAGGTTTTTACCAAATGTGATATCATTGAAATAATCACCATGGGAAATTCTTGAAATGATTGGGAGATTATTATATGTTCATAGAAAATAGCTTCCCAAAAAAATTGAAATGTGAAGAAAGAATTCAATATTTTTAATTGTTTATATTGTAAGAATTTGTGGAATAGGGAAAGCTAATTCCCCAATAATCAATGGAATATACCATAGTAGAAGCTAGGGGCCAGGGTCAATTTTATATTACGGATAGAACCGATGCTAAATCATTAATATTCATGGGTATTTGGATCCATGAAATTTGTGGCCAATTTATTTAATTAGGGATATTATAACCATAAGGAATATAAAATTAATATAGATTGTATCAAACTAATATTTCTTATTGGCTTTGAAATCATATAATGAATTGTTCTAAGAAAATAAATTCATTTAAATGTTGAAATTCATTGAAAACACATGATTTAGTGCTTTAATATGATACTGTTGTTGAGAAAATAACTGTTGTGTAAAGTGGTGGTTGATATTAGTAAATTGGATAGTAATAACTACATTATTACTAGTTAATGATTTATTTAATGTTTTTTATGTTATCATTAATTTAATTAACATCATTTTTCTATGTATGCAATATATCTTATAATCTATTTTTTCACTATGGAATATAGAATCTTGCATATTTTATATAAGGTTTATTGGTAACCCATGTAATTTCCATGATTCCGAATTTTATATGACGAAGATATTCAAATTTTTCGTATGTGATGTTTAAGAGATACTTCAAATTATTTGATGGATTTAGGTATATTTATTTTGAATTTTTTATACACTTTATTATAGTGTGTTTTATCGTAATCATTTGACAATTTTTTTTGGTTTAAGTTAATCATTGAATTAGGATTTATAGAGTAATGCATTTCTTAATCGTATTATGCATCATGGTATAAGACATTGTATAGAAAAATTTATAGGCCCATAAAAATTATATTATTTTGATTATGAAATATATTGAAATCATGTAAGTATATTCTCTCATTAAATTGCCTCAACATTAGGAAAAGTAATCGTGAATAAAAAAATTTATCTAATTACATTCATGTACATTTAGTAAAATCACCCATGAAATCATCAATGATTTATGGATTTTATGTCATTAACATTATGTTGATCATTAAATTTTTGTGATCAATAAACTCAAAAAATCTATGTAATTGCTTATTCTTCTACTCCAAATCAATTTATTCACATTACAATAATTTTTCCTAGCAAGAAACCTTCTCATATGATATTATATGTGGCCTATATACTTTTAATTTTATCTTATTAATAAAATATTTTGGTAAACCTTTTATAAAGTTACTTTTTCAGTAATGTAATTTTTAAGTATCAAACGTTGGATTTCTGAGATTAATAAAAAATTACGGGGACTCAATTTATTAAATTTGGTGAGATTGTAACACCCATAACTTTTTAAATATGAACATCATATTTGATGTTAGGTTTGGAACACAACACCAAGAGTAGACAATAATATAACATGATTAGTCTTCATTAAATATTTACTATGTTAATTATTTTTATTCTATTTTATTTTATTCAATAAATAGAATACTGATTTTATTTTTCATTACACTCAATAATGAATTCCTTTTATAGCTTGCATTACCCATAAGACAATGTTTAACCATTTAAATATAATAATATTATTTAAAATGAAAATTACATCCAAGACAATAAATTTCCGGTTATTAATAAGATTAAATAACATATAAAAACAGATGTTTGAATAAATATGGATACAAATTAATTAGAAATGAATATAAAAACATATTGAATATAAAGGAATTGTTTATATAAAAAAAATATGTTTATTTTACAAAGTCATCATATAATAATTAATTAAATTAATTACTATTAATGAATGATCATAATGAAATTTATATATTATATATTAAACCATATGGTTTCAAATTTATCTAATATATTTGATGATAATATGATAATGATAAGTCTAAATTAACAAATAATAAGTTATATCTTTTTAAAGAAAGTATTTTCCCCATTTAATTGTGATCATTATTTAATCAAAATTTTAAAAAAATAATAAAATTAATTTGAAAATATAAAATTCATATTTAAAATTTAAATTTAAAAATTATCTTAGGGTTATTTTTTTATTTTTTAAAGGAATAATTATTTTAATTAATAGTAAAATATACTAAATTTTCCTTAAAAACCTACTTTTCATATAAATAATTTATAATGATAAATTATATTTTGAGTATTTGTTAACATCATAATAGTAAAATTATAATTCAATTAATATAATTAAGGGTTTAGAATAATTTTATATTTCATATATATATATATAAACATACTAAACATTTGATCATTTTTTATTAAAATCTTGATTTATTTCTACAACTGTAGGATTAATATTAATTTAATATTCTCCCATTATTGTTTATTGAATTTAAAAAAATTAATTCAATATTCGGTATAATAAAAAATTATTATTCATATTAAATTGAAATTAAATTTTTACCAAAATGATTTGTGAAAATTTTTAAGATTAATTAATGTGATTAAGGAAAAATAAATTTTTATAGTGGTTAAACATAAAATATATGTTGTAATAATGACCCAAAACATGTATCAATCCAATTGGATGTGAATCTTTTTACTATAAAAATTCATTTAACTAATTTTTTATATTATTGATGCCTTTTTAAGGTAAAAATGTTGGTACATTATTATATTTTTTTCAAAAACGGCATGTGTGTCCTCTTCCTCACTTATAAATGGCCTCACCCTCTCATTACAACTACACACTTTAATGCCTTTAGGATCATCGATGACCTTGAAAAAAACACCCAACCCCCATCCCTTCATAATAGAGGCCGTGTAATGATCATAAATAATTATTATGAAGATATTAGTGCAATGAAAAGGGGGATACTTGATGAAGAGGTAATGTTTTTCTAAAAGTGATTTTATTTTATTTCACCCCCAATAACGTCAATTTTTTATAAGTATAACATATTAAGAATAGTTTTATTATTATAATTATTTTTTTTATATCATGGGTATGAACAATGACATCACACACTTTCATGATTTTTTTACAAAATCATTATTTGTGTGTACAATGGACTACCGCCTCATAAACCAATATCAATTTTTCTATTACCAATTTCCACGGTTGGGAATAATTATGAATGAGTTGTTTATATATGAAATTTATTATATATATGATTTTTTACACTTATATAATTATTATATAAAACATAATTTTATACATTGCATTTTGTGGGAATACGATAATATTATGTGTGTGTACATCAGACTACAACATCGTAAAGCGATGTGGTTCATTCACATTTTACAAGGAATATATTGATGATTAATTTTACAAATATGTGATATATATAAAATTAAAAATATGATTGAATGATAATATATATATATATAATTTACTTTTCATTCTTTAAATACAACAATAAACTTGTTACAGATTTATTGAGTACATACTGCCATACGTCTCAAAGAATGATGTATTCCATTTCCAATAACCAAGTTTTATGTATTACCATCAATAAATATATAAATAATATATATGAAATTTATATCATTATATACATTCTAAGGATGAATATCATGATTGATATAATATAAAAAATAAATATAAGGTCAAAACAAACTCGAAAATCAAACCAATTAACAACCGAAACAATGAAAATAATAAAGGATTATTAACAAATAGGTGATAAGTTAGTATAAAATTATTATATATGATATTATAAATATTAATATTATTATAGTATTGGTTAATAACATGATTAAAACCATTATAATAGAGTTTATAGAGCATTATTCCAAAATGAATCATAAGGTATATCATTTAATATCAATTTACATCTAATTTATACTTATTTTTTATTATGAACCAATTAAATTTAACATGGTATATATCTATTACCCTTAAAATAAAATATTACAGATCATATTTCATTGTAATTCATGGTCCAATTTGATTTATTTATTTCCTGATCATTTGATTAGAAAATTACGAAGTGGTAAAAGTTATTATACAATCTCACATTCTCTTTATATTGTTAAATTTCTAATAAAAATACATTATTTTAATTATTTATCATTGGTCATTACACATGACCCAAATAATGTACAATATTGACGTTTTTTAGAATATTTTTTTAATGACAGTAATTTTTAAATTTAGTGACATTTTTTATGAAACTTATCTAATTTGACAACGTTTCATTAAACATTCCCTAATATAGTGATCTATCGTGATTAAACATCAATTATTTCGTGATGTTTCATGGAAAAATATCTCAATTGGGGATGTTTCCTAAAAATCAATAATTTGTAAACATTTTATTAATCATTTCAAATTTAGATATGTTTCGTGAAAAAATGTCATTAATTTATTGTCGTTTTCAGAAAACAATACTATTTTAGTGACTTATAATAAATACATCACTAATTAAGTGATGATTCATGAAAAATAATGTTATAATAGTGAATTTTATTGATAAAATCAATAATTTATCATTTCTTCGTGAAAAAGGTTTTTATTTTACTTATATTTTTTGATAAACATTAGTAATCTAGCAATGTTTCATGAACGTTGATAATTTAGAAACATCCTGAAAAAACGGTAGTACTTCACTGATGTTTCCTGAAGAACATTAATAACATTTTGATATTCCTAACAACTATTATTTAATTAGGATCTTTTTTCATAAATTCCCATAAAATAATTTATATTTTTATATCCCATCATCATGTATTGATGTATATATATATTTATATATTAATATATATATATACATACATAAACATATATATATTTATAAATACATATATATATAGACACTTAGAAATATAGATATATATATATATATATACATGTATATATATATTTATATATATAAACACATATATATTTCATATTCAGTCATTTATTAAGAAAACATGGTTATTTTAGTAACATTCATACCAGAGCCATTAAATGTGGATAATTATATATATATAAGAAAATATTTGTTTATTTGAACACAAAAAAACATATATATACATATATATAAATAAACATATTTTTGAAATCTATAAACACACACACACAAACATATATAAATAATATAAGCAAGTGGTATATATAAAATATATATATATATATGTGATATAAGCAAATATATATATTCAGAAAATATAAAATATAAAAAATAAAACATTTAAATATATATATATTAATATATAAAATTATATAATTATATATATATATATATAATATAATGTTTTTAAATACTGTCACATATATATTTAGACGATATATAAACACAGAGACCTATATTTAATTATATATGTGTGTGTGTGTGTGTAAATATTAATATAATTAAAAAAGACACATATATATAAATATATTTATATGTATGTATATATATTTAATGTATATATATATATATATTATAAAATATAAACATGAACCAACATATATATACATAAGCATATATATAATATAATTTAAATAGGTATTAATAAATATCTTCATAATATATATAATCTAATCATATATATATACTAATATATTTATGTTAATATTGTATATATATATTATTAAATTTATAATATTTAAATCCATTTAAATATACCATAATATTATTAAATATTTTTAATATAATCACGATTTTTTAGAAAACATGACTACATTAGTGATATTTTTACAATTGCTTTAAAATATAGCTAATTATATGTATATGTATATATATATATATATGTATGTATACATTTATACCCAATCACACACACACACACACTCACTCCCACATACATAAACATATAATGATATAATATATACATATGTATATTATATATATATATATATTTTATACATTAATATATATAAAAACATGACAATAGATATATTTATATATAATCATATATATAATATATAATATATAAATATATGCAATACATAGATATATATGTGTGTGTGTGTGTGTGTAATATAAAGCTGCACATAAAATATATTAATTTTTAAATCATGATATTTATTTATATATTGATAAATTTTATAAACAAAATTTGAATATCTGACTTGGTCTACATAGGATGATTGATGTTGCCAGATAAATTTTATAACGCTTAAATATTCTTTAGGATGCATCGAGGATGAGAAGCCTTATAAGGATATGTGATATAGAGGAGTGAGGAAGGGGTATGATGGTCATGTTCAAGGGGGTATAGAACTATACGATGGTCATCACATGTAAAGACCTAGAAATTCCATGGAAAGTTTTTCATAAATTCAGGGAAATTTTACGAGTCTGCGAATACTGATGGCACATGATTATGAGGCCCGGTGATCCTAAAATCAATTTCTGATGTTTTGTTCGAGTACGTTCAATAAACGTACATGATGGTTTTTATAACTTTTGAACTGGTGCTTGGAACTAAAATGTGAGGGCACTGTTGAACTCGATGCGCTGATATTATCTTAAGGAGACTTTTACCTCGACCGTTGTTGGTCGAGAATAAAAGTTAGTTTTTGTATTTTTATAAAAAAAAATTAATAAAATAATGTGACCTAACACTTTATTTTATTTTAGCCACCATGA
Organism: Viscum album; assembly: GCA_963277665.1. Lineage (NCBI taxonomy): Eukaryota > Viridiplantae > Streptophyta > Magnoliopsida > Santalales > Viscaceae > Viscum > Viscum album. Next base: position 83,334,786 of record OY728151.1, on the reverse strand, counting down.
GTGTGAGTGTGTTGGTTAAAACATCCAAGAATAGGTTGGAGTTGGGGGGGGCACCACACCTTAACCTCCCATGCGAGGTTATGGTGGTGGGGCCCACCCAAACATAACCTCTATTGGGAGGATAATTTTTGTGGGGGACCACCCGGGCTTGTAACCCCTTGGAACCCCCCATTTAAGGTGGAGAAACTCTTTAACTCCCCTTATTTAATTTATGCCAACCCTCTTCAAATAATGGTGCCACCACCCTTGGTGCCTCTCCACCTTCCCATTTAATTAAATGGAGCCAACCCCTTTAATTAATGTGCCAAACCCTCATTGATTAATTATGGGAGGCTACGTAATTTTTTCTCCTTTTTGAATTGTTGTGTCAACGTAATATTAGACTACTCAATCTAATATTATTTTCACTTGGAATTTTGGTGGAACTTGAGAAGAGGAAAGCTTGGGAGAATAGTTCTTCCAATGAAGAATGCTCCTCCCAATGAAGAATGAAGAACATGAAGAACACCGGTGACGATTTCCTCCTTTGACTTCCTCCCTCGGATCCTACCAACATGGATTATCTTCCACAGCCGACGCAGCTCGGAACTGGATGTGTGTCGCAGATGCAACGAACGACAACTTCGTCGTCTTCCCAAAACTCCATCAACAAATGTCGAGTGGGGAATCAAAGGTAGGGGTTTAGTTTCTTTTATGATTCATGTTCTTCTTTCAATTAAAAATGAAGAACAATGATGTTTATATTTAACGGGTTGAATATTGTGCTTCGTTCTTGAGAACCAATTTTTACCACACTAAATGTGGAGGGTGAAGGCCAAACCAACATAGATCGACCCCTCTACTGATCTTGTTTTGATTGATCTTCGGCTTGGAAATGAAGCAAGAGGCAACAATGGCAACGACGATGAAGACCACGCTACCCATGGCCTCCACGGATTGCGTCGCCCCTGCAGCGCACTGGGGTTCCCAGACGAATGTTGTCAGCCAAGCGGCGCCTGACCCACCTACCCGCGACCTTCTGATGCCCTGCCCCGTGTGCACCCTGGCTGAACCCGCGGCCTGCCCTGCAGCCCGCCAGGCCTCGCCGGCACCCAGCTCGGTGCCCCCGCACGCTATCCCACATGCAGACCGGCACCCCCGGTGCCCTGCTTCGCCCTGCCAAGCCCCCCTGACGCCCTTCCTCGGCCTACCCAGCACCCCCACGCCCTACCTGGCGCCCCCGCAGCATGTTGACTCCCTTGAGGCCACCCTACCGAGCTTGTGTCCCGGCCCCCTCACAGTGCCCTAGCTGTACTGGCCAGTCGCGCCCTCCGGGCCGAGCCATGTCGGGCCGCTCCCTCGCAACGCTCCAGGCTGAACTGGCCCCATGCTCGGGTCGGACTGCCCTCATGGTTCGCTAGGACGGGCGTAGTGTACATGGCCAAAAATATGCAGGCTGGTCCACAGAACGTGCCGGGTCTGGCCCAGCGAGTCTGACCAAGTTGACCCAGATCGGGTCGTCCCAGAATCGGTTGGGCTGAGTCGGTCCGACCGGGTCGGACCGGACCTGGGCACATTACTGACCATTACCTTCTTGGGCCATATCGTTTTCACCGAACGTCTGTTTTATGAACTGTCAGTGGTGCCAGTATTCTTGGAGCATAGTCGTCCATATGATAATACCCCACTGGAGATCAGCATTTAGTTGAGATACGGTCAGGTTGGATCGTACACGAATCCAACCGGGCCCCTGGGACTAAAAGGATAATAACTAACAGATCAGGCATCTGATTGACGCGTTGTCTATTGCATTGAGACCCCTATGAGATGGAGGATCTTTGAGATACCACTTCGTGGCATTTCACGACAGTTGGAGTATTTCCCAGTAGCTCTTGGAACAGATCCTTCTAGTGAAGAGCATGCAGAGTGTGGAGACCTAGTAGCTGGTAGACCTGACAATTGCTTGACCGATTCGACTCAGAGTGATTCAACTAGTCCATTGGAGAGTGCATGGTAGTTGGCGGCAGACCCACGATGGAGGAGCGCCTGGTAGTTGGTGGAAAACCCACAGTACTCCACAAGAGGACTACCTCTGTAGGCTAATAGGGGGAGCGCCTGGTAGTTGGCGGCCGACCCACATTGGAAGAGTTCTTGGTAGTTGGCAGCAGACCCGCAATACTCGACATAAGGAGTACCTCAACTGTCCAAGGTTAGTGAGAAGCGGCTCGGTGTCGTGACAGGCCCACTGTAGTCGACATAGGAAGAGTTATCCAATATCCATGATTTTGATAATGAAAATCCCGGTTTGAGATGAGTCAATGGCCTTTGTGTTTCCACAAGATTGAGATGGGTCACTAGATAACTTAGGTATATGTATGGTCATGTATCATAATACTCACCCCTACATGGGCTATTCCCACACCTCATTGTGTTGGTTTCAGATGACAGACATCATTTACTGAGGGAGAGAGTAGTAGGACTAGACGGTACCCAGAGGTGGACCACTCGGTGTGACGGTTCATGGAGGAGACAGATGGATGTTGAGTGCTGAGGAGGTCATCTATACCTACCCTTCAGGTTACTTTTCTTCAGTTTTACTTGCTTTTAGTTGTACTTGTACTTTCTTGTTTGAATTTTATTTCTGGCCCCTTTTATTTCTATCACTTCTTTTGTATACAATTTTACATAGTTTTTTTCTTCTAGTTGTGTACTCTGTTGTGTTTTTTTATTGTTATAAAGGAAATGCCTTCCCTATTTATGGATTTACACCTTTATTGAAAGTCATTGGACCCTGGCCTATGGAAGACGGGCTTGGGGTTGTCACGATAAGGGCCCCGGGGGATGGGTCGTGACAAATTGGTATCATAGGAGTCAGTTTTATAGCAGAACTCATAACTCTGATCTTTCCTTTCTATGAAGCAATAGTGTTAAGGGTATTAAGTGTGGTTTTCGATTCAGGGAGTCCAGTTTTGGAGTGGGCGGCCGACGTATCCATACACCAGGACCATTACTTCTAATCTCCGACTCATTGCATGAAAACACTTATTACGTGCGTGTTTTCAAAAATGTTATTTATGTCAGCTCGACCAGGTCATCTTACCACATATAGTCTTTTGACCGTGTCACATCTGATTCATTCAGGACACCTCCCCGTGGATGACTAGTTAGATCCCCGAGAGTCTTACAAACTAACAGCCCACTGAGCGACGAGGCCTCGGTGCATGGCCCTTTACCAGCGGAGGCACCATCGGTACTATTACATGTTGGGCCACCGATTCCACCAGCCCTAGTAGCAGATGATGCACACCGCATGAGCGCATTGCACAAGTTCCAGCGCCAAAGGCCACCCAGGTTTAGGGGAGATTCAGACCCACATACTGATGAGGATTAGCTGGACGCTGTGGTGAGAGTCTTTAGACTGGTAGGGACACCAGCCGACTTCATGGTGATCCTTACTGCTAGCCTCCTCCAGGAAGTAGTAGGAAGATGGTGGAGCCTGATTCTTCGCGTTTGTGACGAGGTGATGCTACTCTGGGCAGACTTTGAGAGCCTGTTTCAGGCAGAATTTTTCGTAGCCACCCTTCGAGCGGTGCAGATACAGGAGCTACTGCATCTACAGGAGGGTAGCATGACAGTAGCACAGTACTCAGCGAGGTTCACTAACCTCTCATGCTACTCCACTGATATGTTACGAGATAAATTCTTCAAGTCTCGAACCTTCGATAAGGGACTCAGGTGAGAGATCAAAGCTCCGATGATCTCACTTAGCATCCCGATGCAGATGAGGGTGCTAAAGAGATCCCTCTTAGTGGAGAGTTTTGTTGCTGAACAGTCTCCTGCAGCGAGACCCACCACTAGCCGACACGCAGTGGAGTCTTCTGCAGCTGGAAATAGACAGATGTTTTAGGGTTCCAAGAAGACCAAACCTACTAGTGGTCGACCGCATGACTCAAGATTAGTTTTGCAAGGCACCCAGAGTGTAGATAGAGATAGACATTCCAGGAGTGGACAGTGTTACTCATATGGTGGGCTTGGTCACATGGATCATGAATGTCCGACCAGTCGTTCTGATGATCAGCAGACAGTTGAGGGACCTCTCAGGTAGAGGCAGAGGATCGATTGAGTTGGTCCACAGGGAGGAGGCGGACGTGGCAGAGGATCCGGACGTGCAGCTGGAGGTGGACGACGTTTCGAGGTGTTTACACCACCACCACTAGGATGTCAACCCCGGCCGTAGGGAGAGAGTGGAAATGGGAGATCTCAGCTTCAGGAAGCTGAGGATTACTATCACGGTGCTCTGGAGATGATTCGAGGTATGATCTATGTCTAATCCACCTTAGCTCCGGTTCTTATAGACATAAGTTTCATTTAATATTTCATTGCCACATCCCTTATTCAGAGCTCAGATATTCTAAAAGAGCCATTAGTTCGATTCGTATAGTTAAAGACTATTACGGGAGATAATTTGATGATTACACACTGGTTCTGGTAGTGAGAGCTTACTCCTAGAGGCGAGATCATTGGGTGGGCTCTCTTAGTAGTGGCATCGAGGCCTTGTACATCATCTTGGGAATGGACTGGTTATCTATAGTCCATGCTCAGATTGACTGTATTAGGAGAAAAGTGTGGTGTTTCCACATGGATGGGACCAGGTTTACCTTCACCGGCATTAAGGGAACCATTGCATCACAGGACAAACTTACTCGGAGGAGGGTGCAACCGAACACTCACCAGTTGGCTTGCCTTGCCCTTGGAGCAGTTCATGTGGAGAGTCTGACTTATCCTGTAGCGGTGGACCAGTACGCGGATGTTTTCCCTGACTATGTTCCAGAAATACCTCCTCGTAGAGAGGTGGAATTCTATATTGACATGTACCCCGATACAACACCGATATCTACTCCATCTTATCAGATGGCTTCCACTGATCTATGTGAGTTGAGGGTACAGCTAGGGGACTTGCAGGGGAAGGTATTTATCCGGCCTAGTGTCTCTCCCTAGGCAGCCCTGATTCTATTCACCAAGAAGGCGGATGAGAGCTTGAGGATTTTTGTTGACTACCGTCGCCTAAACTAGGTGACTGTGAAGAACAATTACCCACTTCTGAGGATTGAAGACCTCTTTTATCATATTAATGGATCACAGTGGTTCTCTAAGATAGACCTCAGATCAAGATATCACCAGCTCAGAGTTCGAAATGTGGATGTGAAAAAGAAGGCCTTCAGGTGTCGTTACGGTCACTATGAGTTCTTAGTTATGACCTTCGGTGTAACTAACACTCTTTAAGTGTTCATGAGTCTCATGAACATGATATTCCAGCCTAACCCTGATCGTTTGGTTGTAGTCTTCATCGAAGACATTCTGATCTACTCGACTACTATGTAGAAGCATGCCTACCATTTTCGGGTAGTACTAGACACACACTGAGAGAACCATCTTTATGTTAATCTCTCAAAGTTCCAGTTTTGGATTTGAGAGGTTCACTTATTGGGACACGTCTTCTCAGAGGATGGAGTTGCAGTAGATCTATCGAAGATAAAAGTGGTACTTTCTTGTGATCCACCCACGAGTGTGATAGAGGCACAGAGTTTCCTGAAATAGGCTGGATACTACTGGAGGTTCGTTTCAGACATCTCCAGAGTTGAAGAACTACTATCATCTTTGAAGAAGAAGAGGAATCCCTTCGTGTGGTCAGAGAGATGCTAGTAGAGATTTCAAGATCTGATGCAGAGGTGGACTAGTGCCCCCATCGTGAGGATTCTAGAGGAGGGAATATGGTGCATAGTTTACTGCGACGCATCAGGGACCGAACTCGTGTGTGTCCTGATGCATGAGTGAGAAGTGACCACATATGGTTCTCTGCAGCTGAGACAACATGAGAAGAACTACGCTACCCATTACCTAGAGTTAGCAGCATTAGTCTTCGCCTTGAAGATGTGGTGGCACTATATGATGGGAGAACGTTTTACCATGTACTCTGATCACAAGAGTCTCAAGTATATGTTCTCTCAGAAGGACATGAACCTGAGGCAACGACATTGTCTTGAGTTCCTCCAGGACTATGACTTCGAGGTAGTCTATAATTCTGGGAAGGGGAACATTGTTGCAGATGCGCTCAGCAGGAGGACTCATATAAAACTACTATGAGAGGTGACATAGTAGTTGGCTGATTTACAGATATCCTTTGTGGATAGAGATGGAGCAGCATATCTGCAGTATCTTATAGTCACTCCCCCACTTCTTCAACAAGTCAGGGAGGCACAGCGTGGGGACACTGACCATGAGAAATGATGTGCACAGATATCCACAGGGCAAGCACCTGATTGATTTTATGAAGGTGGGGAGCATGTCATCCTCTTCAGAGGGCGTACCTTAGTACCAGCTGCACTTCACGAGGAGGTTTTGAGGGAGTTACACACATCCCCTCTAGCGGTACATCCAAGAGTATCAAAGATGTACTAGGACCTTCGATGACAGCACAGGTGGCCATGTATGAAGAAGGCGGTAGTGGAGTTTGTCTCATGTTGCCTCAATTTTCAGCATGTGATGGAATAGAACCTGGTACCATCAGTCTTGGTTCAGCCTTTAGAGGTCCCAGAGTTAAAGTGGGATGGGATATCCATGGACTTCTTGATGGGTCATCCACGTACATCCAGGTGTCACGACTCGATTTGGGTGATCATTGACCGACTCACCATGTCAGCCCACTTCCTACCAATTAGATAGCATGGTTTCAGTAGAGAGATTGAGATACCTCTATGTGAAGGAGATTGTGCATTTAAATGGAGTACCATCTTCTATTATCTCTGACCATGACAGACGGTTTACTTCTCTGCTATGGAAGGGGTTTCAGGAAGCTTTCGGGACATAACTTCACTTGATTACTTCCTTCCATCCTCAGACAGATGGTCAAACTGAGCGGACCATTCAAACCATCGAGGACATACTACGTGCATGTCTCCTTGACTTAGGTCATATCTAGGAGGATCACTTGACTTTTGTGGTGTTTTCTTACAACAATAGCTATCACTCCACCATCGGTATTACACCTTTTGAGGCAAAGTATGGGAGACCTTACTGATCACCCTTGTGCTAGACTGGCCTAGGGGAGTCAGCACTAGTGTGACCAGAGATGGTGTGAGCTACCACAGGGAAAGTGCAGATCATCTAGGAGTAAATTAATATTGCACAGAGTAGACAGAAGTCATATGCTGAAAAGAGACGAAGGCCTCTAGAGTTTGGGGATGGCGACCACGTATTTCTACGGGTCTCGCCTCGATGAGGTCTATGACGATTTGGCCGAGGCGGAAAGTTATCTTCGAGATTCATCGAATCTTTCTAGGTCCTCAGTAGAGTAGGTGAGGTGGATTACCGCTTATATCTTCCACCTCAGTTGCACCAGGTGCAAGGCGTGTTCCACGTATCTTAGTTGAGGAGATACGTGCATGACCCTTCCCACATCATCAACCATGGAGAGCTGGATATTGATGATGGGGTGACTTTTACGGAGGTTCCAATAGAGATTGAAGATTGACAGCAGCAGGTACTACGTGGACGATCGATACCTCTGGTGCGCGTTCGCTGGCAGCACGAGAAACTCTAGGAGAGCACATGGGAGCAGGAGGCTCAGATGCATGCTCAGTACCCCCTTTTGTTCCCATAGTTCGAGTTGTATCTTATGAGGACGTAAATTTCTGAGGTGGGGAGAATTTAATGAACCGGAAGTTACGTGGAATTTTTTTTCATAAATTCATGGTAATTTTATGAGTCCGCGAAAACTCACGGCATGTGATTCCGAGGCCCAGTGTTCCTGGAATCAATTTCTAAAGTTTTATTCGGGTACGTTCAGTAAACATACAAGCAGGTTTATATAACTTTTGAACAGGTGCTCCGATCTGAAATACGAGGGCACCTTTGAACTCACAGTGCTGATATTTTCTTAAGAATACATTCATCTCGATGGTAGTTTGTCGAGAATAAAATTTAGTTTTTGTCTTTTTATAAAAAAATTATTAAAATAAAGTGAGATAACACTTTAATTTATTTTTGCCGCCATGAGTGTGAGTCTGTTGGTTAAAACCTCCAATAGGAGGTTGGAGTTGGGGGACCACCACACCTTAACCTGACATGAGAGGTTATGGTGGTGGGTCCCACCCTAACATAACCTCAGTTGGGAAGATAATTTTTATGGGGACCACCCGGGCTTGTAACCCCTTGGAACCCCCCATTTAAGATGGAGAAACACTTCAACTCCCCTTATTTAATTTATGCCAACCCTCTTCACTTAATTGTTCCACCACCCTTAGAGAATCTCCACCTTCTGATTTAATTATGTGGAGACAACCCCTTCAATTAAATAGAGCCAACCCCTTTAATTAATGTTCCAACCACTCGTTGATTAATTAGGAGAGCCTACATAATTTATTTCTTCTATTTGAATTGTTGTTCTAACGTAATATTTGAGGACACAATCTAATATTATTTCACTTGGAATTTTGGTTGAACTTGAGAAGAGGAAGGATTGGGGGAAATGTTCTTCCAACGAAGAATGCTCTTCCCAACGAACATCTAAAAATGCGAAGAACCCCGATGACGATTTCCTCCTTCGACTTCCTCCCTCGGATCCCACCAATGTGGAGTGTCTACCACAGCTGACGTAGCTCGGAAGTGGAAGTGTTTGGCTGGTGCGACACACGACGAATTCGTCTTCTTCTCACAACTCCATCAACAAACATCGATCAATTAATCAAAGGTAGGGGTTTAGTTTCTTTTAAGCGTCATGTTCTTCCTTCTTTTAAAAACGAAGAACGATGATGTATATCTTTTACGGGTGGAATATTGTACTTCGTTCATGAGAACCAATTGTTACCACCCTAAACGCGGAGGGTGCGGGCTAAACCCATATGGACCGACCCCTCCGCCGATCTTGTTTTGACTGAAATTCATCTTGGCGATGAATCAAGAGGCAACGAAGGTAGCGACGATGAAGGTCGCACTACCTGCAACCTCCGCAGATCACGTCACCCCCACGGCGCACCGGTGCTCCCGGCCAAACACTGTCGGCCGAGTGGCGCCTGACCCACCTACCCATGGCCTTCCGACTCCATGCCCAGCATGCGCCCCTTCCAAACCCCCGACCTGACCTACGGCCTGACCGGCCTCGTCGACGTCCTGCTCAACACCCTCGCGTTGCCTTCTCTCCCGCGCGCTGCCCAGCGCCCTCGGGGCCCTGCCCGATGACCCCGAGAACTTCTCGCGACCCCAAGCACTGCCTGGCACCCTGATACAACCAACCCGGTGCCACCGCGTGCTGCCCGGTGCCCCAGTGCGCTGCCTGGCACCCCCCGTGCGCTACCCCGTGCACTGTCCGCGCCCCCCGTGCACTGCCCTGTGCACTGATCGGTGCCCCCGACACCCTACCGTGGTCTGCCCGGAAACCTTGCGCTCTGCCCAGTGACCCCGCGTCCTGCCCGGCGCCCCTGCGGCATCCTGACTCCCTCACGGCCACCCGGCTGAGCCGATGACCCGGCCCCCACGCAGTGCCCTAGACGAACCGGCCAGCCACGCCCTCCGAGCTGAGCCGTGTCGGGTCGTTCCCTCGTAATGCTCCGGGTCGAACTGGTCCCAAGCCCGGGCCGGACCTCCCTCGCGGTCCGCTGGTACCAGCGGACCGTGTCAAAACATAGTGGGTTTACCCACCCAACAGACTGGGTCAGACCCAACGAGTCTGACCAGGTCAACCCAGACTGGGTCGGCCCAGAATGGGTTGGGCCGAGTTGGTTTGATAGGGTGGGACCAGACCCGGGGCCATTACTGACCCATTGCCTTCTTGGGCCATATCTTTGGCCCCAGATATCCGTTTGACGAACCATCATCAACGCTGGTGTTCTTGGAGCATAGCTGTCCCTTTGATAATGCCCCACTGTAGTTCATGTTTTAGTTGAGATACGGTCAGGATGGATCGTACACGAATCCAACCGGGCCCCCGGGTCTAAAAGGCTAATAATCAATAGACCGGGCGTCCGATTAACGTGTCGTCTATTGCATTGAGACCCCAATGACGTGGTGGAACTTTTAAATACTACTTCGTGGTAGTTCGCGACAGTTGGAGTATTTCCTAGTAGCTCATGGGGCGGATCCTTCCAGTAATGAGCATCCAGTGTGTGGAGACCTAGTAGCTGGTAGACCTGACGACTGCTAGACCAATTCGTCTCGAAGTGATTCGACTAGCTCCGTGGGGAGCGCCTGGTAGTTGGTGGCAGACCCATTGCGGAGGAGCTTCTGGTAGTTGGCGGCAGACCCGCGGTACTAGACAGGAGGAGTACCTCTGTAGGCTATTAGGGGGAGCGCCTAGTAGTTGGCGGTAGACCCACAGTGGGGGATCACCTGGTAGTTGGAAGCAGACCTGTGGTACTTGACAGGAGGAGTACCTCAGTAGTCGAAGGTTAGTGAGAAGCACCTCAGGGTCACGATAGGCCCACTATACTCGACAGGGGAGGAGTTTTCCTACAGTCATGGTTTCTATAATGAAAATCATGTTTTGAGATGAGTCAATGACTTTTGTGTTTTCCTCATGATTGAGATGGGTCACCAGATAACTTAGGTATATATATGGGCATATACCTAAGTAATGGTTATCCGTTGATTTCATAATTTTTGGTTTATCCTTATTGGATTTTGTGGGCCCTTGAGGGTCTCAGGGTCCCTACTGAGTATCGTTATACTCGCCCCTTCACGGGCTATGTCCGCACCTCGTTGTGTTGGTTGTAGACGACTGACAATGCTGAATGAGGCAGAGAGTAGCATGACTAGATGGTACCCAGAGGTGGACCACTCGGTGTGATGGTACATGAAGGAGACGGACGGATGTGGAGTGTTGAGGAGGTTATCTGTACCTACCCATCAAGTACAAACCCTGGAGGACGACATAGTAGTTGATTGACTTTTCTTCAGTTGTACATGCTTTTAGTTGTACTTGTACTTTCCTGTTGGGCTTATATTTTCGGCCCCTTTTACATTCCATCAATTCTTTTGTATAGAGTTTTACTTAGTGTTTTCCTTCAAGTTGTGTAATCTGTTGTGTTTTTTTATAGTTATAATGGCAATGCCTTCCCAGTTTAAGGATTTACACATTTGGTGGTAGTCGCCATCCCCTGGCCTATAGAAGGCTGGCTTGGTGTAGTCACTATACGGACCCCAGGGGACAGGTTGTGACATCAGGTGACTTTCAAGACATAGATAAGTAAGGCCAATTGGGGAGTTCAATATAGTTTTGTATGAGGGTCTTCAGGTAGTCTTTAGGACATGGAGGGTTGAAGTTGGACGTCGAGGTTGGGTTCAGGTAGGGGTGTAACTATTTGGGGGTATGGGTCATCCAGTGGAAGATAATGGTTTTTTTGTGTGGGGTATGTTATTTATTATAATACAGAATACATATTTTAAAAAAATCTTAAAAAACTAAAAATATCAATTAAATTATAGTTTTTAGTAATTTTGGTAATTGGGTTTTCATTTAGCGATGATTCAATATAAAGTTTATTAAATATGTATCTCTAAATAAGAAATTATACAAAAAATTGTATTTTACCGACATATAAAAATGTCTCCAATTTAGAGATGTATTTAAAAACACCAGTAACTGATAAGTATCTTAATATATTTTCTTCTAAGAAATGATAAACATTGATTAAAGTCACTATTTTAGCGATTTTTATTTACCAATGTTACTCAAAAATTTCGCTAAATTATTGGTCCTTTAATATGGGTCTTTATAAACATTGATAATTTAGAAAAACCTGAGTGAGAATTTTTTTTGAATCAACGATAAATGAATGAGAAACATTTATTAAAGTCAAAAATAAAAAAACCGTCTATAATTAAAGATTTTTTGTTGAGAAAATTATCTTTAATGTCCATAATGTTTTGTACTAGATTGTATTATTGGCTAAACCATGTTCCATTTTTATATTTGGTGTTTACTCTGAATGTTATTTAATTAATGTGGAAAATATTTATAAATCAATAACTTTTACTCTATATAGATATTTAATAATGATCTTTGTTTTTTAGTTTAATCGATTATTTAGGTATTTCAGGAATAATTTTCAATGGTATCACATGGGTTTGGGACTATTTAATTTAAGAGGCTCCATGTATTGGTAGTCTCATTAGATGAATTGGTAGCCCAATCCTATTTCATTCTACCTTGTTTGTTTTGAACAATCTTATGAAATGTCATAGAGATAAAGGATCCTTGTTCTTGGGAAACAAGGCGTCCATCGATGAATAATTTCCTTCATTATGAATTTAGTTATTATTTTTATCCAATATATTTTCTCTTTCAAATTATCTAAGGATTCACTTACTTATCAGTTTATTGACAAAATTTCACGTGTTTCAGCTATTTAAATTTACATATTAATTGTTCCTTATAGAAAAATTCATTTGGAATGTGATTTTAGTTATCTTCTATTCCATGTTGATTATTATTATTGATTCATTATATATTATGGTATAATTAACCATTACTGAGAAATTGATCTCACCATATTTTAGTTTTGTTTCACCATTTTATGAAGTGGAGTGTTTCGAATTTGTTTTCCAGGAAGCTGGAAATTTTATTATGTTATTTATTAAATTTCATATTCTATTCCCAATGTAAAGTGTATATCATGTTTGTATACTGAATTTCCAAAACTGAAAAAATTTTCATTCCTTTCAGATTTATATTTATATATTTATGCCAATTTTATAATGTATAGAATAGCCTCAATGTTACAAGGGTCTGGGTTGAGACACATCTACCCTCTTTTGGGAAAGTGATAACCACTCATGCAACCTTCTAGTTCATAAAACCATAATAATTACCTGAGGAACTTTTGTACTATAAACGATCCAAACATCACATAATCATAATCAACTATTATATATTCCATATTATAATGAAAACATTTATAATTTTAACATATCATAACACATAAAAATATTATTCCATTAATATTTCATTATCATAATAAAAAACCATACCTAAATATAAAAGCATAGTATTATTTGATAATATCCTTAATGGGGAATATGTAAAAATAATGATGTTTTTCATAGATGGAAATACCCAAAAAAAAATACGACATGAAAATTTCATGATGAGAAAACAATTTTCAGTTTGAATACCATTATTTAAAATGAAAAAATCGTGAATATTTTGAAAATTATATTCTATTATTGATACCATGTAAATGAGTAATTTATGATTCTTTTCAAATAGTATTAAGGAAACATGGAAAAATCATTCATGACATATTTGTAACAAACTGATTTTTTCAAATCTCAATTAAAATTTAACTTATTTGGAATGAACTGAGAAATTATTATTAAATGTTTTTTTAAACAAAAAATATTAAAGGTGAAATTAATCAATCATTGGTATATAGAAAAAATAATTCATGAATTTATTATAAATAATAAAAGGTCGGTGGATAAAAATACTTCATAGTGAATATAAATACAATGTTGGTTTTCTAAGAAAATATTATTTAAAACATTTGAGTACATAGAGAGAGATAATTGAACATAAAACATATAATTTTAAGATTTATATATATAGGAAGAAACTAAATTGTTTTTAGATATTTTTATTATAATTAATCATCATATATTTAAGATAATATAATATTTTTAAAATTTTGAGTTTGTAAAATTAAACATGTTTTTTACGTAATCGTTGAATAAATACCTCAAAAAATGAGAGAACTATAAATTAATATTTAAAACACAATTATTATCATGAAACAGATCATTAATGAAAAAATTTGGTTGTACATGAACAAAAAAATTTATTTAGGAGTTGAATATTGAAAATATCTCATAGAAATAAAAGTGAAATGTGAAACTCAAACCTCATGTCTCACATTCATTGTAAATGATCTAAGTTAATATATAATAAATATAAATTTAGTATAGTTCAATAATAGAACAATATAAATACATATGATAAATTATATGGTTAAATAATAAAACTATATCAACCATTCATTAAAAATAAAATTTATAATCATCAATTGATCTGTTAACTGAATCATTTTTCATGTATGTTTCAATTCATCCATTTCAGTCCTTGTAATTGAACATTATTTCATCCTTAAAATAGTAATTTCAAATAAATAACATATATATATATATATATTCATTTTTTTCATATTTATAACTATCCTTAATTTTAGATATAAAAATATTAATTAAGACATTATTGGGGATGGTGAAACATATATAGGGAGAATGATGTGTTCCTTACCAATAGAAAAGAATTATTATAAAATAAATAATATTTTTTCATACGAAAAATTTTAGTATACAAGAAATATCATATACATTAATTAAATAATATATTATTGAAACTCATGTGTGTAGTGATGTAAAATAAATCACCTCACTTTGGGGAGGTGTTCGTCTATACCGACACATGAGAGATATATTTATATTAAATTTTAAGGAAATTGGGTGAAAATTTGTTATAGAATAATAATAATAACATCCCAATATTTATTACATAGTTTTAATTATGTTAGGATTAATATAGTTGATTTAGTGGAATTATACAAAACAATTAGATTATTAAAAAGTTTGGTAAAATAGTAACTATTATTTTTGTGGTGACTTTTGGATTAAAAATTAACAGTTATTATTATAAAATAAATGTATTCATATATTCTCAAGAATAAAGGGAATGAATCAAGGATGGTATTTGGGTACGATAGGGATTATCTGGAGGGATAAAACTATAACTACTTTAAAATTCCATCTAATGGGTACTATAGGAACTATTTTTTCATAATGACTATATTATAATATTGCGAAATAGAAGTATATATAATACAATTAAAAAAATAATATTAATTGTCATATAATAATACAGATTACTATAGGTAATACTAGTGTAATGATATAAAAAATCCATGGATCGATGGATATCATTTTAATGGATAATCCTTCATGATTTGGATTTCACTGAGAACATATAACCCACATATATCAACATGTAATTAAATTGATTTACAAATCATTGAATATCAACCATTTAATGGTGTGCAATATTTTACAATGATATAAATAAAATATTTAAAAATTATGATAACTATTCAAATAATAAATATATATAATGAATATTGTAACACCCCGACCTGTTTATTAATTTTTTTTATTTTATTATTTTCTTTGGATTTCAAATTTTCTTTTGTTAAGGTTCGAGTTGAATTCCAAACAATATTTTTATTTTATTTCAAAAAATGAGCAGTTTTTTGTTGACGTCGCTGAGCGCCCGGGCGGAGCACGTTTTGGAGACCCCACACGGCTTTTCCCAGGCAACAGCATTGTCTATCGGTCTTCAGAAAAATATAAAATTTTGTATTTTATTGCGGTTACGGTTAATAATTTTAATTATTATTTTTGTTATAATTATGGTTATTATTATTATTATTATTATTATTAGTCATATTATTATTATTATTATTATTTTATTATTATTTTTTATTTTTTATTTTTTTCTCCTTCTTTTTCTTTTCTTTTATTTTTTTCTTTTCTATGGATAGTTCTTCTATGTGGCTTTCCCCAATAGCTGGATCCTTCCTACAGGGCGCCTCACCCCGTCCGATTTGCCTGTTGATCCTGAGTAGCCCATCACCGGCTCCACCCAACCCCCCTTCTCCTTGCCTGTCATGATCAAGCAGCTTGCAACGTTGCACCCACCTGCTTCGCTCGCCCATGCCTCCTCCTCCGACCACCCCTCTCTTGCAGTGAATAGTTCTTCCCCTCCACCCAGCTCTTATGTTGCAGCACTCCTCCCTCATCCCACCTTCCTTCCCCTCGCACAACAGCTGCAGTCTCCGCCTCATGTTCAGCCTCCGCCTCTTGTTGAGCCTCCACCCAGCCTGTTTGCATCACACACCGCCCATCTCCCACACGCCATCTCCTCCTCTCCTCTTCTCTCTCTCTGCTGAGTCCCGCACTCCTGCACGCTGATGATGTCCTACCTTCGGCCCACGTCTGGACGTCAACCTCCTCCTGCCTCCTCACTACATCACCCCTCCTTCCCTTGCGTAACAGCGATGCACGACCCGCGCCCATGTCTTGAAGTCAGCCTTTCGCACCAGACGCGCCCTAGCTACCATCATTGCCTCCCTTTTTCTCCATTACAGCGCACCAGATCTCCAATGTTTCACAAAACCTTGCCCCTACCTTCAGGCCTGCTCCCTTCTCAGCGCACCCGAGCCACCCACTTACGCCACACCACCAGCCGTAGTAGTGCCCATGTTTCTCCTACTCCACCATCGGCTTTATCCATGTCCACCGCCTTACCGTGCCACCTGTGCACTACCCTGTTTCGTTCGGCCATCATCTGAGCAGCTTACTTCCCACTTTTTCCGCCTCGTAGCCGCTGTCCGACGTGAGCCCCTCCAGCTGGCCGAGCTGACCCACAGTTGAGCTGACCCGCGTTCGTTTTTCCTTGGCCAGGGGTGCCCCTATGCCTCTGTTCACGTGACCAGTCATGCACCTTGTTCTCAATTGGGCACGTGACGGGTGTCTTCTGCTGAAGGCGAGCAGTTTGAGTTTGCACAGTTTCACGTACTTTGGGGTTTAGGTGAGGTATGTGTTGTCTATTGTTTTGATTATTTTAAATTAATGTTTTTGTTTGTTTGTAGTTATTTTTGTGTGATGTTTAGTTGTCTAGTTATTTCAGGTAAGTGTTTTTTTGTTTTATATTATTTTACTTTTGTTGCAGCGCATTGGAAGGGTAACCCCATGTTACCATGATCATCGGTTTGCACGTGATTTCACACCTATGAGAGGCGTGTCGCATCGTCATGTTCGAGATGCAAATTGAGGTATTTACCCCATTTCACTCACATTTAAATTTGAAATTTATTAATTTCATGTTAATTCATTACTTTTTGATAAATGATAAATATTTTTAGATAATTATTTTAGGATTAAAAACTAATGTAAATGAAACTGGTTATTTTATGCATGGCACTTGAATTACATTCTTGACGATTTGAAGAAAAATAGTTAAAGAATTCCCATTTGTCCTTTGAACATAATTCATTTACTTTCACGAATGTTTTTAGTTTGATGTCAAATGTTTTTATTTTGACACGTGAGAAAACATTCTTGTTTCTCTTGAGAAATGGTGTTTTTCTTCAAAGTTGTTTAAGGCCCATTTGGAAACTGAAAAAAGTAGACTGTGTTAGTATATTTGAAAAATGGTTTTACTTGTGATGTGAATGTGTTGGTTTATTTTAAATTATGGGTGATTTTCAAAGGATTTTTTAAACCAGTTTGACACATTAATAAATTGAATTATTTTGTAAAAACATTCTTTGATGTGACTTAGGGGTGGTCCTGTTTTGTACGGTGATTGTGTGAGGAGTTGAGCATGATTTTTGTGCATCATGACTGGTTACTTGATTGGCATTGTTTACTCGCCACTATTTTTTATTATACATGTTGACATGTGAACCTATAATAGTAAGTAAATCTTCTGGGAATGATTGCTGCATTAGTTTAGATTATGCACTATCTAGTGTCCCCATAGCAGTGGAATACTGAGTTATTGCTACTATGGGGATTGGGCCCCTCGGTTAGGCCATGAAAAAATATACCGAGCGTTAGGGAGTTATATCGTCATCGAGTTAGATCATGCCTTTCGGATGAGACACATGTATAGTACGTTCTACATTGTTCATGATCTCCTAGGTTTGACCTATGTTTTCTTTAGTGTGTATTTGTATGTGGTGGATGAGTGAGAGGTCTAGTTCAGTTACTGGCCCATTTGTGCCTCTTTTTCTATTTCCCTTGGTGTGTTGCATGTCATGTGTGGTTTTCCTTTTAGATAATAATGGATGTTTGGAATTCTAAATTGTTTGTAAAAATGTTTTTTTGGGAAAAAATCCCTCCAGGCATCATTGAATCATTTTTGAGGTGATTTTGTTTGTTGACAAAGTAGACATATGAGTGGTGTTTGTTGAAAAAGCAAAACAATGGCATACAAATTTGTTGACAAATAGGATTTCATGGTGGAATGTCGAGTTCAAGAACTGAGGTCAACAATCCATGTTTGATTCAAGAACGTCGACAAAAGTAATGGATGATCTGGAGGCGGTACAAAAGAACAGATACAAGGTGGCGTCGTTTTCCAGTGTTTGCCAAATTTTTGGTCCTGAAAATCGCAAATGAAGAAAAGTGTTTTTGGCAAAGGGACTTGTGCGCCGAGGACTTGGAGTATAGGAAACATGCGCACCATATGTTTTTCAAGATCAGAAGCTCAAAATATGGCAAAGGAAACAGGTTCACACAAGTTTGGAAGTTGGTCGCGCAAGTGTCTAGCAGGACAGAAGACTTGCGCGCCGAGACTGGATCGCGCAGGTGACTTGCGCGCCATCGCGCAGGGTGGTCAATTTGCCTATAAATACTGGACCACCCCTCTTCATTCCTCACCGGAGTTCAACACTTTGAGAAATCAGAGCTCCCATCGCGCATATGTGGTGGTCGCGCAAGTGGTGTGTGTGGTCGCGTAGGTGGGACTTGCACGCCAGGGTGATAGTTGCGCGCCAGTGTTTGAAGCTACGCGCTAGTGTGGAGTTGCGCGCCAATATTGGATTAGGCGTAAAAGGAAGTGTGTCGCGCAATTTTGGAGTTGGGGAATCTTGTGTCGCGCAAGTGTCTGAGGAGGACTTGCGCGCCCATTGTGACTTGCGCGCTGATACTTGCGCGCCGAGTTAGACTTGCGCTCCAAGTAAGGTTTATTTCCAGCAGTGATTTTCGGGCTGCGTGGAAGCTGTAAGTTTTCCTGATTCCTTCGGTGTAAAGAGATATTCATCTACAGGTGAAAATTGGGCTTCAACAGAGCATCTACACATAGAGGAATATTCATTCCTTCATGCAAATGAAGAGACCTACAAGTCTATAAACTGTGAGTGGATCCTTTCCGGAGCAGTGAGCAAAGGAAGAGGAAGAAGGTGATCCTCTACATCGGTAGTGATCCAGAGAGAGAGAAATAGGGAGTGACCCTTGGGAAAGCAATGAGCTGACCCTAAACTTTGTAAAGGCAGTGATCCTGGGCATAGAAGTGATCTAGACCGAACCATTGTATCCGCATCTAGTGAAGAATAGTGGAAATAGGTACGACCGGCAACTTGTCGGTGTATGCTCCTTGGACGTAGCCCAGTGAGGGTGAACCAAGTAAAAATCTCTGTGTCTGCCTGCTTACTTCCCTGTGTTGCATTTAAAGCATCATCATCAGATAAAGAATAAAATAAGTGATCATAATAAACACACAAGGGAAAACGAAGTGGCCCTTGTAATAAAGAGGTCAAGATCCAGTGGGGCAGGAAGAACTTTGAAAAAGAATATCCATACCCTGATTCACCCCCCTCTCAGGGTATATAGGCCCCTATTGGTCCTAACAATTGGTATCAGAGGGCTGGTTTCTTTTATCATATTTTTTTGCTTCGACTTGGTGTAGTCGATCTGTGTGGTTGAAGATACAGTTTTCTCTTATCTCAATCTTCCATGGGAAAAGGAAAAGGCTTCAAAGAAGAATCAGAAGTCAGGTAATTTCCCTCAGTGTGGAAGTGTTTTTGGAAAAAGTGGGATTCAACTAAAAGAATCAAACAGCTTACTGAAGGAAGGTCTGGATGAATCTGATAGGGAAAAGATTGATTCACTCAATCATGATGTTGGAATGAGTGAAGTATATGGGCATCAGAGTGATACTGAAACAGAAGAATAAATTGAAGGAAGAATATATATGCGAGCTGAGTTAGAGGTTTCTCTTGAGGAGATAGATGTTTGGATAGATAAAACAAAGAAATATAACAAAGTTGTTCATGATGCCAAACTATATATATAGCAACAGGAAGAATAGAAGTCTGAGTTGATGGAAGAAATTGAGAAACTCAAGTTATCAACACGAGAGAACTTAGAATCAGTTAGTGAGTATAAGCTTAAGATTGAAGAACAGAAAAGGGAGATCGATGGCTTGAATAGAAAAGTGAAAGATCAAGTCAAGTGTATCGAAGAACATGATATTTCAAGTGACGTTAGAAACACTAATGAAATTAAATCTAAATTTATTTGGATCTAAGCACTGGAAACTGAGATCAACAAGCTAAGAAGTTTGAATGAAAGGCTTATTGATGTAGCTACTGATCTGAGGGAGAAAAATGATTCTCAAGATGAATAATTGCGAAAGAGATCTGCAAAGGTAGAAAAATCAATAGATGATGTCAAGGGGAAGAATCTGAACACAGAAGAGATTCAAAACATGAAATCTAAAAATGATGATCTTGTGACATAGCTTTCTGAACTAGTTCAGAAGAATCAAAGGCTACAACAAGAGAATGCATGTTGCTCAGATTCTATTGCTCAAGAAAAATTGAAGGTAAAGGAGCAAAGTGAAGTGGTGGAAAAGCTTACACGAGAATTGGAAGTTGAGATGAGTAGAGTAAAGAATCTGAAGAGAGAACTTGATGCTCAACTTGAATCAAGTAAATTAAAGATTCAGAAGTTGAAAGAATAGATAGAATCAGTGAAGAAGGAAATAGAGAAATCCAATGCTAGAGGAAAGCCTAACATGAAGGATGCCTTTCACTTACTATTTGATTATCCTTCGGCAGGTGATGATGAAATGAAAAGCAAATTTTCTATTTTTGAAAAGAGGCAAGAACAAATTATCTCAGCTCAAAGACCATACAGTTTGGGAAAACTGGTATTGGATTTGATGAATCACCTCCCATGTATAATAGAAAGATAGCTGTGAATAGTTCCAGATGTGAAAAAAACCCTACAGGTGCTGGAGATAGGCTTAAGAGGACAGTTACAAAAAGAAGTGACAACATGTGCTATTTCTGCGGGATTCATGGCCATACATCAAGCTTTTTTTTAGAGGCTCTGGAATACATTTCAGGCTGTGAAAATAGAAACTTTGATAAATATGAGAATAAGAAGAAGCGTCATGAGAAAATAGAGAGAAGAGTCTCTCAGAGGAAAGCATTAATCAGATGCTATTACTATGGAAGAAAGGGACACACAATAAGTATATATCATGAAGCTCAGGAGCTCAATGTCAGAGGAAAAACTCAAGATGCATCAACATCTCAACTTAAAAATATTGAAATAAGGTATGCTTTTGATGTAAGATGATTCGTATGTTCCCATTATGGGCATTTGGCGATACATTGCAGTAAGAAGAAAGCAGGAATGGAAAAGGAGACCAGAAATAGAGTCTTGACTCCAGTGATGTATAAATAGAAATCCTAATTGGGAGACAAAATGGAAATTTGGAGATTAGGCTTGGAGCCTCAGGGGAATCACATGGAGCTGAATGAAAGGTGTATCAGTCACCTTCTCTGTCATACTCACAACAGCTCTCATGAAGAGAATGTGAACAAACATGGAAGATTAAGGGGATATCTACTCCAGTTGTGATAAAGAATAATAAACATTCAATGGAGGACTCACCACCAGTGAAAAAGAGTGTGGTGACTCATACATCTGATGAAAGAAAGATGAAAAAAGAATGTAATGAAAAATTTGCATGTCATGTGCCACAGAGAGAACTGGAAGAAAAAGGAAAATCCTTGCAATGGTGTAAGAAGCAAGGGAAGATGACAAGCAAGGAGACTCATGCTCAGATAAATAATCAGGGAAAATGGAATTTTGGTGGAACATCAAAGACGGAACTATGCACTAGTGGGTATAAACCACAAATGGTGAGAAAGGCCAAGCCTAAAGAATCTACATATCGGAAAAAGGCTTAGCATGTGGGTAATGAATGCTTAGTCATACGGCCAGAGCAGTTGAAGTTGGCTAGGCAGCTAGAAGAAGCAAAGAAAGAGTGTGATGCTCTGCAAGAAAGAATCAAAGGGTTGATCCATCAGGATCAACCACAATCCTCATCTTGAGGAGTCGAGGAAATTCCCTCTCCCTATGTATATAAATGCTATTAACTAATGATTCATGTGTTTCAGGTTCTAGGGAGATACGATCCAAGGAAAGTGGAATCTAAGGATGTGAAGTGGAGATGTGATATGCTATACAATTTCAATTGATTCAAATCAGGTACCAGAGTTGAAAAAGAAAGGAAGCAATAGAGCACAATAGAATGTGATTGTGTTGTTAACTTTGTCTCTTGTTTCCTACACCGAGTTCCAACTCAGTAGGCTTAGAGATTTTGTTAATGGCTCAATTCCAAGTGGAAGATGAGAATAGAAGATGTCGGAGGAGAAGAATGGTTATGAGTCTAAACAGTGGGACTAACCCCAGGAAGTGTTTCACAACATAGGGGAGCATTCAATAATAAAATAAGATGCAAGATCCATCAATGAAATAATTGGATGACTCGGCTCCGGTGTTGACTATTGGGGGAAGAAAGAAGCACAGGGAGAAGCAGTAATAACCTTGCATTTAATGATTATTTACATTGATATAACAATGTGGAATCAGCTGACTGCTTTCAGGATACCAAGAAGCTGCGGGAGAAAATCAAAGGTGCTTCAACAAAAATATGAGAGAAGATGTTCAAAGAAATGAAGTCATTGAATAGTGACATAGAGATAAGTAGCTTAAAGAAATGAAGCCACTAAAAATGTGTCAGTGAACAACTTCCTGATGAAAGTGTTGAGGAAGAAAGCAATACAGGGAGAGTAGAAGTGGCTGATACTGATTCAGAAGAAGACACTGATGATGAACAAGAAAGTGTCAAGTCTCTGTCTACAAGGAATCCAAAGAGCTGAGCTGAAATTGATAGACAGAATATCATTGGTGATCAGTCGGCTTCAGTTCAGACAAGGAAAATGAAATCACTACAACAGGCATCTTTTCTATCTCAGGTTAAGCTGAAATGCCTTGCTGATGCAGCTGAAGATGAAAACTGTGTTCAGGCCATGAATGAAGAGCTAGATCAGAATTGAGAAGAATCAGACGTGGGAGATTGTTTCGAGGCCAGAAGATAAATACGTCATCATGACTAAATGGGTCTATTAAGACAAGATGAATGAATATGGCACAGTGATTTGGAACAAAGCACGACTGATGTGCAAAAGAGACTCCCAGATATAGGGAATAGATGGTGATGAGGCATTTGCACCGATTGCAAGGCAGGAGACAATCAGATTATTCCTAGACATTGTAGTGAAAAAAAGTTCAAAGTGTTCCAGATGGATGTCAAGACTTCATTTCTAAATGGGTTTCTGGAAGAAGAGGTGTACATTGAGCAGCCAGATGGTTTTCTCATTCATTATGATGAGAACAAAGTTTTCAGGCTGAAGAAGGCGTTATATGGGCTGAAAAAAGCACCAAGAGCATGGTACTGAAGGCTATATCCGTATTTGAAGAAGCTTGGTTTTCAGTGTATGGGATTTGATTACAATATTTATTTCAACAACAACAGAAATCAAAAGATGAGGATGGCAAGGCAGTTAATATCACAAAATACAGGCAAATTATTGGAAGTTTGTTGTACTTGACCACGACAAGGCCTGATATTGTTTTCGCCACATGCCAAGCAGCGAGATATCAGAGTAATCCCAAGGAAAGTCACATGCTAGTAGTGAAAAGAATACTTCGGTATATCAAGGGCACGGTGGACTTCGGTTGACATATAATGACAAATCTCAGACAGAGTTATTGGGATATACTGATGCAGACTGGGCTGGTTCAGCGGATGACAGGAAATCAACATCTGGAGGTTCATTTTATCTTGGTAGATTGTGTATTTCTTGGCTAAGCAAGAAGCAAGATTGCATTCCGTTGAGCACCGTAGAAGCTGAGTATATTGCGGCCACTCAAGCATGCACACAGTTTTTGTGGATGAAGCAGCAGCTTGAAGATATGGGAGTTGAAGTGAAGTCTTCGATCGGAATCTAGTGTGATAACTCAAGTTCTATAAATCTCGGCAAAAAAAATCTCGTCCATCACTCAAGGACAATGCACATTGAGATAAAGTATCATTTTATCAAGGAGAAAGTTGAGAATGGAATCATGAAGTTGGAGTATGTGCCTACAGAGCTATAGGTTACAGACATTCTGATAATGGAATTACCCAAGGACGCTTTTGAGAGGCATCGACTGGATTTGGGAGTTCAGTCGACTCCCCGCACATGACATAGTATGGATGTGGAACCCCCCCCCCCCCCTCCCCGAGGTATGATGTGTTTTTCCTTAATGTGCTGATATGTGTTCTCTACTATGTTAAAGACTACAAAGAAGTTTCCTTTGGGTTCGTTGACAAAGGGGGAGAAAATAGTGATTGTTCAAGGGGGAGACAATGTGGAGATTTGATAAATCATGAATGATATGGGGAGAAGCTGACAAGTGGAGCAGCCAGATAGGGGGAGTTGAAGCTAGTTGAACATGCTTAGCCAGAGCTTAGCTTGGACAACACAGGAAATAGGGCGAAAGAGGTTTTGAAGCTGACAAGGGATGAAGCTATGAATAGAAAGGGGGAGCATATTAAATCTGACGATGCTAGAAGTGATCGATCAAAGAATAGATATCACGACAGCTGCGGATCGTGATAAAATCAGAAGAGTAGTGTTGGAATGTGGTAAAAATATTTCCAAACAAAAATTGGTCTTCCAACAAGTCCTTCAACAATTGGTATCAGTTTAGTACAAATTGGTATCCGTTTGGTGTCAATAGTGGATGTCAGAGATGAAGTGATTCATTAATGAACTTTTCATTTACTCTTGTTTCTCACGCCGAGCATTTCTCATGTGGGATTAGAGTATGTATTGAGTAAATCCTTGATCGCTATCAGAATTGAAAAAGGAAAATGGTGGCTGAAGAATTAACGATGTATCATTCCATAAAAGAGTTGTCAACAAACCCAAAGGGGGATATTGTTGGGCAAAAATCCCTCCAGGCATCATTGAAGCATTTTTGAGGTGATTGGGTTTGTTGACAAAGTCGACATCTGAGTGGTGCTTGTTGACAAAGAAAAACAATGACATACAAATTTGTTGACAAATAGGATTTCATGGTGGAATGTCGAGTTCATGAGCTAAGGTCAACAATCCATGTTTGATTCAAGAATGTCGATAAAAGGAATGGATGGTCTAGAGGCGGTACAACAGAATAGATACAAGGTGGCGCCGTTTTCCAGTGTTTGCCAAATTTTTGGGCCTGAAAATTGACAAATGAAGAAAAGTGTTTTTGGAAAAGGGACTTGTGCGCCGAGGACTTGGAGTATAGGAAACTTGCACGCCATATTTTTTTCAAGATCAGAAGCTCAAAATATGTCAAAGGAAACAGGTTCACGCAAGTTTGGAAGTTGGTCGCGCAAGTGTCTAGCAGGATAGAAGACTTGCACGCCGAGACTGGATCGCGCAGGTGACTTGCGCGCCGTCACGCAGGGTGGTCAATTTTCCTATAAATACTGGACCACCCCTCTTCATTCCTCACCGGAGTTCAACACTTTGAGAAATCAGAGCTCCCGTCGCGCAGGTGTGGTGGTCGCGCAAGTGGTGTGTGTGGTCGCGCAGGTGGGACTTGCGCGCTAGGGTGATAGTTGCGCGCCAGTGTTTGAAGCTGTGTGCTAGTGTGGAGTTGCGCGCCAATATTGGATTGGGTGTAAAAGGAAGTGTGTCGCGCAAGTTTGGAGTTGGGGAATCTTGTGTCGTGCAAGTGTTTGAGGAGGACTTGCGCGCCTGTTGTGACTTGTGCACCGATACTTGCGCGGCGAGTTAGACTTGCGCGCCAAGTAAGGTTTATTTCCAGCAGTGATTTTCGAGCTACGTGGAAGCTGAAAGTTTGCCCAATTCCTTCGATGCAATGAGATATTCATCTACGGGTGAAAATTGGGCTTCAACAGAGCATCTACACACAGAGGAAGATGCATTCCTTCATAAAAATAAAGAGACCTACAGGTCTATAAACTGTGAGTGGATCCTTTCTGAAGCAGTGAGAAAAGGAAGAGGGAGAAGGTGATCCTATCCACCGGTAGTGAGCCAGAGAGAGAGAAACAGGGAGTGACCCTTGGGAAAGTAGTGAGTTGACCCTAAACTTTGTAAAGGCAGTGAGCCTGGGCATAGAAGTGATCTAGCCCAAACCATTGTATCCACATCTAGTGAAGAATAGTGGAATTAGGTACGACCGAAAACTTGTCGGCGTATGCTCCTTGGACATAGCCCAGTGAGGGTGAACCAAGTAAAAATCTCTATTTCTTCCTGCTTACTTCCCTGCGTTGCATTTAAAGCATCATCATCAGATAAAGAAGAAAATAAGTGATCATAATAAACACATAAGTTCAAACGAAGTGGCCCTTGTAATAAAGAGGTCAAGATCCAATGGGGCAGGAAGAACTTTAAAAAAGAATATCCATACCTTGATTCACCCCCCCCCCCTCTCAGGGTATATAGGCCACTATTGGTCCTAACATGTTTTAAAATTAAATTCACATATTCCTTTTAAACATTAAACATGGTTTCAAATTAAAAAGGTTAATAGATTGTTACTTGTTATATAAATGAAAGTGTGCGTGGAATCTAATATTATATATAATTTAGTTCAAACCTGAAATTGGTAAGTTCTCCATTTAAAGGTAATGCATTGGGAATAGTTTGTTGGGCATGACTACTGAGTTTTAATACTCACACCTAAAGTTTTTTTCTATTTTTAGTGTTTGTGCAGGCTACAACTTGAGTGCGCTCGTCTTGGATGAAACATGATCATTGATTTGGTGAGTGACCCGCAGGGTCACATGGAGTTAGTTCGGACATCGATTTTGGTTAGTTTTATTTTCATTTGTTCTTGCTTAGTCACTTTACATGGTTTATTTGCCTTGCGTTATTCAACTTTTTACGCTGCTTCACTTGTCTTTCATTTATGGGACAAATCATTCCCTCTTGTTTATTTTTGATGCCCGATAATTGTTGCGAGCCCATGGGGATCAGGAACGCACCTCGGGCCATGTTGCGGGCAAGCTCGGGTGACCGGTTTAGGGTCGACCCGTGTTGGTTCGTGAAAAAATGGCATCAGAGAAGGTTGTCTCTTGAGTGGACCTTGTTTTTCAAAGTTCCCATTGTTATTTGGGGTTGTCATGGTAGAAGGAGAAGAATTGTCAAGACTCGAGGCGTACGAACGTGAAGGACGTCATGAAACCTTGATCGTTCCGAACATGGGTTTACCATGGGATGTTTTGGTTGTCGATGTATTTGGATTATTATTGTTTGTTTGGTATTGGGAAATGAAATGAGAGTCATGAAAAGACATGTGGATCCAGAGACTTTACCCTAGAATGGTCTCAGTGATGGTGGTGTGACTGGCATATGGCCGCCAACCATATGGTTGAGTCACCCATCATCACTAGTTTCCCTCTAGTGAATCGTTTGGGTTTTCCTTTTTTCTAAAATTTGTTTTGAAAAGTGTTATTTTGGTATTTGAAATGTTAATGACTATTTTTGACCCCTTTTCTTGTTTTCCTGTTCCTTAGTGCTCGCCCCCATGATGGTTCGATGGATGCCCAAGGTGCAGCTTCAGGTGGTGCATCCTTAGCAAATCCTCCAGTTGGTCATACCATGGACTATGTCCTCGAGTTTCGAATGTTGAACCCTCCCATATCTTATGGGAAAAAAGATTCTTTTTGAGGCAAAGGAGTGGTTACGGATGATTGAGAGGAACATCTGTTCTCTCACGCCGCTTGAGTCATTAAAAGTAATGTTGGCAACCATTATGCTAGAAGCTCCAACTTGGAAGTGGTGGATGTAATTGTCTCAAAGAAAGCCTCTATAAGATCTCACTTGGGATTTCTTCAAGTCTTCATTCACCCAAAAATATTTCTCTAAGTTGAAAAATCTAAGGAATAGGATGGAGTTGTGCGGTCTTCAGCAAGGTGATGGATCGGTGATGGAATTGTTCATCATTTCCTAGACCTGGCTTTGTATGGACTGGGGTATGTTGGAAATGATCCTGTGAATGCTCGGCATTTGGATCTTGGATTACGTCCTGAGTTGAAGTCGAAGGGGGAAGAGTTCAACTTAACCACCTTTCCTAACGTGGTGAGACAAGCTTTCCTCACTGAATCTGAGTTGGTAGGAAGACTTGAGGTATCGAATCCACCTCTTCCCTTTTGCAGTAGATAGTGATAAAAAGAATGGGAAGCAGCCTCATGTTGATGGAACTGGTTGAGGAGTCAATAGGCCTTCATACCTTTAGTCATCTTCCTCATAGCGCAATGCCTTGATCTGTCACCAGTGCGGTATACGGGGGCACAAGAGGCTGATATGCCCAAATGCTCTGAAACCCTGCCGCACCTGTTGATGTCGGGGTCACTTACAAAAATTATGTCAAGGTGTTTCCAAGAGGCAGGCTAAAGCCATACTTGGCTCGTCGAAGGTCACCTCAACTTTTCAGTAGGAGTAGGGGGTGTTTGTGGATCAGTTTGAAGTTTTTCTCTTTGTAGTGTTCCATGGATGTAGTGGCCATCTCATGTACCATTTTATGGTGTTTCTTTTCCTTCAATTGTAAGAAGGGTTTTGTTGAACCTCATTGAGACTTTTATTTTATTAGAATTGTGTTTGTTAAAATTTTGGTTCATGTGTAATGTTTGGGAAATTTTGAAGCATGACAGCGAGGCAGGAGATGCTTCAATCAACAGAGCTCCAACCATAGGTCTCAGAGTGAAGGTGGGGCATAGTTAGGTGAACCCCAATGGTGAAAAAGGGAATTGGTTTAATTTTTATCCTTAGCATGGTGTGGTTTGAGTTCCTCTGAGGGTGTGAAGTTGTTAGTGTAGCGGTGACAGTAGTTTTGATACTCTTTTGTTTGGAACCTTTCCTCCCTTACCCTTGTGGGGGTATTTGGATCCTGTGGGAAGCATTCAAACTCGATTAATCTCCTCTGTCCTTATTGTGGGGAGACTCATTGCGGGTCTCATTGAATTTATTTGGCTTGTTTCCTATGGTGGGGAGTCCATTCGGGCCTCCCCGTGTCAGTATAAGAGTTTGGTTTCGGGTTTCGTTTGGGGTGGTGTTTAAAGTGATTGTTTTTTTAGGATAAGTTGTGTGTCATTGGAGTTTGGTGTTCATTTGGATTGATCAACTGGAGGCTCTTAAACTTTAGGGGGTGAGTGACAATTAAGAAGTTTATTATAATGTCCAGCTCTTGTAGTGGTTTCCCAGGGATGAGAAATGTTATGGTTGGGAGAATTGTCACACCCCAACTTGTTCATTAATTTTTTTAATTTTATTATTTTCTTTGATTTTCAATTTTTTTGTCAAGGCTTTGGTTGAATCCCGAAAAATATGTTTATGTTTTGTCAAAAGAAAGACCAGTTCTGTGTTGACGTCGGTGAGCACCCGGGCGGAGCGCGTTTTCGATACCTCGCGCGGCTTCGCCCAGGTAACGACATTGTCCGCCGGTCTTCGGAAAAAGTTCAAATGATTAAATTTTGTATTTTATTTGTGTTTACAATTAATAATTTTAATTATTATATTTTTTTATAATTAAGGTTATTATTATTATTATTATTATTATTATTATTATGATTATTATTATTTTTTTAGGATTATATACTTTTTATTTTATTTTTCTCTTTCTTTTTCTTTTCTTTTATTTTTTTCTTTTCTTTGGCTGGTTCTTCCACGCTGCTTTCCCCAGCAGCCAGCACCTTCCTACACGGCGCCTCAGCCCTGCCAATTTGCATGTAAATCCAAAGCAGCCCCGCACCCGCTGCACACGACCCCCCCCTTCCTACTTGCATGTCGCGAGCGAGCAGCCCGCAGCGCTGCACCCGCTTGCTTCGCCCGCGCACACCTCCTCCTCCAGCCATCCCTCTCCTGCAGTGCACGTTTCTTCCCCTCCACCCAGCTTCCATGATGCAGCTCTCCTCCTTCATCCCACCTTCCTTCTCCTCATGCAACAGCTCCAGTCGCCGCCTCTTGTTCTTCCTCCACCCAGCCTGCTTGCATCGCACACTACTGCTGCCCTGCCTCCGGCCCTCGCCTAGACGCCGACCTCCTCCTGCCTCCTCACTGCAGCACCCCTCATTCCCTCGTGTAGCAGTGTCGCAAGACCCGTGCCCCTGCCCTGATGTCGGCCTCCCGCACCAGACGCGCCCCAGCTACTTGCAGCGCACTGAATCTCCAACGCTGCACAACAGCTTGCCCCTTCCTTTCTGTCTTCTCTCTTCTCAGCGCACCCCAGTCACCCTCTTACGCCGCACCACTAGCCGCCACATCGCCACTGTTTCTCCTGCTCCACCACCGGCCTTATCCCTATCCAGCGCCTTGCCGCGCCTCCCGCGCCCTTCCCTGTTTCATCAGGCCATCGTTCGAGCAGCCCACTGCCCTCTTTTTCCACCTCACAACCACTTTCTGGCGCGAGCCCCACCAGCTAGACGAGTTGACCCATAGCTGAGATGACCCCTGACCCTTCTTCCCGGCCAAACGACGACCAGTCGCACGCGTTGTTCTCAATTGGGCACGTGACGAGCGTCCACCGCCGAAGGGGAGCGGTTTGTGTTTGCGTTGTTTTGTCTTCATTGGGGTTTAGGTGAGTTATCTGATATCTCATGTTTTGATTATGTTAAATTAATGTTTTTGTTTGTTTGTTTGTTTTTTTTGAGATGTTTAATAGTCTGGTTATTTCGGGTCAGTGTTTCTGTGTTTTATATTATTTTACATTTGTTGCAGCGTGTTGGTAGGGTAACCCCACGTTACCGTGACCATCAGTTTGCGCATTCTTGCGCGCCTATGTGAGCCGTGTCACGTCAACCCGTTCAAGCTGAAAATTGAGCTAGGTCCCCATTGAGCTCGCATTTAAATTTAGTATTTATTAATTTCTTGTTATTTATTTAATTTTTGATTAATGATAAATATTTTTAGGTAAATAGTTTAGGAGTAAATATTTATGTGAACGAAACTAATTATTTTATGTATGTAACTTGAATTAAATTCTTGATGAGTTGATGCACAATAGTAAAAGAGTGTCCCTTTGGCCTTTGAACATAATTCATTTACTCTCACCTGTGGTTTTAGTTTGATGTAAAACATTTTTCTTTTGACACTTGAGCTAACATTATTGTTTTCTCTTGAGAAATGGTGTTTTTCTTCAAAGTTAGTAAATACACGTGTGGCACCTGATAAAAGTACAATGTGTTGTTATATTTGAAAATTGGTTTTACTTGTGATGTGAATGTATTGGTTTCTTTTTAATGATGGGTGATTTTAAAAGGACGTTTAAAGACAGTTGACACTTTAATAAAATGAATTATTTTTGGAAAATCATTCTTTGACGTGATTCAGGGGTGGTCTTGTTGTGCGTGGTGATTGTGTGAGATGTTGAGCATGATGTTTGTGTATCGTTATTGGTTACTTGATTGTCATTGTTGAATCACCCCTCTTTTTTATTATACATGTTGACATGAGAACCTGACATAGTAAGTAAATACTTTGAGAACGATTATTGCACTAGTTTAGATTACACACTGGCTAGTAGCCCCATACCAGGGTATACAAAGTTATTGCTCCTATGAGGATTGGGTCTTTCAGTTAGGCCATGAAGGTCTATACCAAGCATTAGGGTGTTATGACGTCATCGATTTAGAGCATGCCTTCGTGATGAGACGCATGTATAATATGTTTTGGATTGTTCACAAGCTCTTATCTTCGACCTTTATTTTATTTAGTGTTTATTTTCATGTGGCGGACTAGTGAGAGGTCCAGTTCGGTTACTTTCCCCTGTGTGCCACTTTTTACATTTACCTTGGTGAGTTGCGCGTTATGTGTGGTTTTCTTTTTGGCTAATAATGGAAGTATGGATGTCTAAATTTTTCATAAAAATGTTTTAAAATTAAATGCACATATTCCTTTCAAACATTAAACTTGTTATTATATTAAAAAGTGCAATGGACTGTTACTTGTTTTAGAAATGAAAGTGTGTGTGGAAACTAATATTTTATATAATTTAGTTCAATCCTAAAATTGGTAAATTCACTATTTAAATGCAGTGCATTATGAATAGTTTGTTGGGCACGTCTACTGAGTTTTAATACTCATGCCTATAATTCTTTTCTGTTTTAGTGTTTGTACTGGCTACAACATGAGTGCACTCGCCTTGGGTGACATTTGATCGTTGAGTCGGAGAGTGACTCGCGGGTTCACACGGTGTTAGTTTGGACACCGAGTTTGGTTATTTTTTATTTTCTTTTGTTCTTGCTTTCTCAATTTACTTGGTTTATTTTCCTTGCGTTATTCTACTTTTTCTGCTGCTTTACTTGTCTTTCATTTATGGGCCAAATCGTTCACTCTTGTTTTTTTTTGATGCCCAACACTAGTTTCCAGCCCATGGGGATTGGGAACGCCCCTCGAGCCATGTTGTGGGCTGGCTCGGGTGACCGGTTCAGGGTCAACTCGGGTTGGTTCGTGACAAATACAATTGATATTATCAAAGTAATTTAAAAAACATTTTGTTGTGAATTAGTAAAATTTCAGGTTTTAAGGGTATATATATAATATTCAACATAATGTGTTACCATTAATATATAACTGTTATATTAAATTTAAGTAATTTTTGATCAATATAACCGTTGGGAATTATATTAGTAGGTAATGATGGTATACATAGATATAATATTTTTAATTGGATAAAATGATATATAATTGATGATAAACAGAGAGATGGTGGCTTGAACCATTATGAACATGCATTTGGATTCCCATTTATGTAAAATTGGGAGAGAGGTAGCATCACTAGGGTTCACCCTTTAACCAAGCCCAATCAGACCATGGAAAAGTTATGCATGAGGGAAATTTTCTTTGAGTGAAGAAAATGATATTAGAGGATACCACAATAACAATGTAAGTTTTAACCCACCCATTAATCCTTGACCACCACACACATTAATGTTAGAGTGTATGATTTTGTAACAGGGATAAAATAATCCTAAAAATAATATAATAATGTAAAATTTTCGTTATAGAAGTTAAAATATAATTTAATGAACTACCATTTTCTTTTGTTTCATAAATAATATACATGTCAATATAAAAGAAATTAGATAATAATTATTTTCATTTTTTTAATAAAAAATATATACTCATCTATAATAAATTAAGGAATTTATAATAAAATTAATTTTCCTAAAATTATATAATAAAACCCCAATTATTAATTTAATTTTTTAATATAAATTTACTATATCTTGGGATGATTTTATATCTATCATAAATTCATCTTTTTTTTAAATACTGTACTTTTTCATTAGATAATTACTTTATATTAAAAAATTAAATTTTAAATAATTTTAAAATTTTCCAAAAAAGTAAGAAATTAATGAATCTAGAATATAAGGTCACATACTATTAATTCATAAGAATTGAATCTAAATTTATTAATACTCATTATATAAAAAATCAGTCATGAATCATATGGGTTTAGTGACTTTGGATATAAGGAATGACAAACAGCTGGCCCATAATACATCTACATCTTCTCCAACATATTCCTTCATATGTAAAACACTTTTTGAAAAGACACACTTATTAAAATTATTTCTATATTAATTAATATATATATATATATATATATATATATATGAAAATGATGATATTGTATTTTCATTAAGGGTAAACAAGGGAGATATCAATCATAACAAAATCACAAAGGCAGAAGAACAAGACATTAAATTTTAAAATTATACCATGCATATCAAGAATAAAATCTAGAGTAATGGAATAAATAATAAGAGATTATAAGACATTAATAATAAAAAATTAAACAAAATAATCCATATTATCATAATATTGACATGAAATAACAAATTTTTGAATTCACAAAATCATATAATATTGTGAATTTGTATTACTAAAAACATGTTCACCCATTATTTTATGGACATAAAACTAGGACCTTAAATAAAATTATAGAAATGAAAATAGGTACACACATAATCTTATAGACATGAAATCTAGTTCCATTAATGAAAATTATGAAATAAAAACTAGGTCTATGGATAACCTCATGGGAACGAAACCTATCCCACCTATAATTTTATGTATAGAAAAACAAATTCCACACATAAAATAGTGAAAATGAGATTAGGTTCATGAATAACCTAATTACTTCATTACATTGCTATCATTACCAAAACCATTTTAAGAAGATATAGGTCTCACATATCAATCTTTTAAAATCAAAGAAATGTGTTAAACAAGTACATAAATCATTCATCACATTGGAAGCCATGTAGAGACATTGGTTTCATAAACATTTTTTATAACATAACTCATGAAAAAGAAACTATAATATTAAAAATCAATGCATAATATACATAAAAAATATAATGTGGATATTATACTTGAATAATATCCCTAATAAGTACTATGTAACATCAAATAATTTTATCTTGGATAAAAATTAATATTGAAATATCACCTGAAATAATTCTTGAGGACAATATCATTGATTTCTTTTATTTTTTTAAATTATTCAAAATCATATAATAAAACATTTCATTCTAAAATATTCTTTTATATTTATAATTTAATATTCATTTCACTATATATTCTTGATTGTGATAAAAATCCACTCATGTATTATTAGATAAAAAAATTTCTTCTATATTTTTTGTTAGAAATGTCATAAATATCCTCATTTAGAAAATAACAACAAGAATCATTTAATTTTTTTTAAAATGTCAAATTTGATTAAAAAATACCTTAATGAATAATTATATAATAGTATAAAAATTTTGGAAACAATTTTTGATAAAACTGACATTGAAGTATAAGAGTGTGATAAGAGAAACATTAAAAACTTATTTTTAAATGATAATCACGTATAAATGTAAAATAATTGATTAGAACATTAATTATATTAATATATTATGATTATTTTATTTAAATAAAAAAACATATGTAAATTAAATATTTTATAATAAAAATTCATCCCACACATAATAACATGATGATAAAATGAATGAAGTTGATGGTTAATATAAAGAATGGATATTTGGTTAAGAATTCCCTAACAACATTGTAATTGGTCGAATCATATCCCCATAAACTAATAAATTTCAAAATATAATCATAATAAAAATAATATAATGATATTTATGATATTATATGTCATGTGGAAGTATATATATAACACATAATAATTAGGTAATGAAAAAGTAATATATATCATATATGAAAATGTGAGGCGAGAAATCGTTATATTTTTTTCCCCTTATTTTTCAGTACATTAACCGCATAAGTAGTGGTTTAATGAAATTACATAAAACTTTATAGAAATATATTATTATTTATAATAACTTTTTAAATTATTTTAAAACATATTATGACCCATTCATTAATAATATTTCATTAGTTTCATTATTTTGGTGTATTTGTTTCCTAGTTTCATAAATGGTTCATTAGTTATAATTATGGATGTCCTTGTATGAGAGGATAAACCATACTAATTTGAATGAAATAGTATTAATAGAAAATTTGATTAATAAATTATCCAATATATAATTTTCATGAGTTTTTTTTATCTTGATTAATTTGATAGAATGTTAATAATATTTCGTTAGTTTATTTTCAATGTTTTCCAAACACCATGAAATAGTTTCATTTTATTTAATATTGTTAGTACATAATAGTTCCATAAAAATAAATATGATATAAAATAACTATCATAATATTATTTTTCCATAATGAATCTTTTATGACCAACCATGATGGTGGGTATGGAAAATGAAAAATCATTATTCGTAGAGATGATTAACCTCCAAAATTTGGACAATGGTTTCGTTTCTATAAATAATAGGATATGAAGAAATAAATGGATTTTCGATATCCAATTATCAAAATTAAATTAAATTACATACATTATTTGGTTTTTATCATTCTTTCATGAATGAATGATATGAAGAATAAATAGAATAATAAAATAAATTACCAGAGATGGATTGAGAAAATTACCTCTTGAATATCACCTCTTTGAATGACCCTAAGAGGACCTTATATTTTGTATTTTTGTGAGACCAGAATAATTTTCACATGTTTATAGTCATTTCTATAGGGTTTTATAGATATTTAATTGGAATCAATGATTTTTCAGTGAAATGTGGTGGTGAGGGGTGGTATTTATATTTAAGGATGAGTGGTTTTAATTTATTAAGTAATTATTATTTGGTATTTAAAGACAATAACAATGATGTGGAATTAATTATAACAATGTATGCTAATAATATACATAATAACTGATTTTTATGGTAGATATGTACATAATACATCAATTTATAGTAGTATTATCTTGTAATTTTAATATATTACCTTTTAATATGAACATATTTCAATATTTTTCCTATAGTACAGTAAATATTTTTTTTCCGTTGAAAACAATTTATGTATTAAAATGAAAATTAACATGAAACCTAACATAGAACATATTAATCCCCATATATAATCCATTTTACCATATTAAATGCATAAAATTGAAAAATTATATTTATAATTAATCTAGTAGACAAGAAAAGAAAAATACTTTTGAAAGTGAAATATTCTAATGTTTTAAATGCCTTTCTATCCAAATTTTACAATAAAATTATTCAAATGAAATAAATAAAATTAATCTATTTATAATTAATATGATTTTAGTTTAAAACTATTTAATAATATAATTTATACTTGTTAGACAATTTGATGAATAGTCAGTTTTCAATTAGAATACAATATTGTTCATTTTTCTTTAAAAAATGAAACATATCTAAAAAATAAAAAAAATTAAACATGATATAATTTTTATATTATTTTATTCAATGAAATATCTTTTTGTTAATTTAAAATTTTTATCTGTTACAAAATATAGTTTTTAAACAAGTCCTCTATCATAAAGAGGAAAAATGACCTTTAAAATAATATTGATTTTTAATTGTAAAATTGGATTTATTTTTATATCATGTCTAAAAAATTAGGTTGATGTAAAAAATTATATATAAATTTAATTAATATTATTAAAAAATGGATATTTATTATTTTATTGTCATAAAACCCACATGTGTGCATTTAAATAATTTTTCAGAAAAAATATATTTCCCCTTATAATTAATTTCTATGCAATGAATTAATTATATAGACATGTATATGTCATATTTTCATATTTAATTTATTCCAATTCATACCTAGCATTATAAAAGATTTTTTATTAGGTTAACATTTAGAAAATAATATATGGTTGTTCACTGTAGCTTAATGTTTCAAAAGATGGACAATATTGTACATAATGTTTCATTCATAATATCTCATGATGTAACATTATTCACCCTCCCATAAAATGAATTTATGTTTCGAAATATTTTACATGGATATAAAAATATTAAGATAACTCTTCCTTAACACATGGTCAAGATTCCACATAACATCCTCTTATTAGTGGTCTCACAATAATACATTAACCAAATCAGTCGTCTTGTTTTGTAGAACATTATCTCTAGGGTCCAGAATATCTACTATTTATTCATCATATGGAGGATATTTCCCCAACGTTATGACCTCTAAATTTTTTACAAGTGAGGGATGAGGTATGCAATCCTTCATGATAGATATATACAACATATAATGACATTGTGAGAGATTTTGTTGAAATGGTAATCGATGTTCCACCATCCAAATAAAAACATTAATTTCAAAAAATTTACAACCTGAAAATTTGAAATTTAACTTGGATAATCATGGAACGATATTTGAAAATTATATTATGGTAAACCCACATCCTGAAAAGGAAAACAAAACATCCACTTAACGAGAAAAATAAAATAAAATTTGAAGATCACCACATAACTATGATTCCAAATTAGAGAATATTAGTTGAAATTGAATGTGTGGACATGGAAAATAATTTTAACTATCACATTATGATGGGTATTGATAGAGAACATGGTCATTAAATGTTTAATGAACAAAAAAAAAAGACTAACTAGGCCTATAAAAGTACATTAATATCATCATAAATGAATATAATAAGGTAACATTTTTTCAAAATTATTTGTCAAAATATACTTACTTGATTTCATCTTATACGTACAATCTCACTCATTGGTCATGACTTGATTTATTTCCACATAATTTCATACTCCATGGAATAATGTTAATTTTTTAATTTCAATAGAACTATTATGTCCTAATAACCATAATGGAATCATAATACATTCCTTATTTCAGTAGTTACAAAAAAAACTAATTATAATAGATTATTTAATACCCCAAAATAATAATACATTAATCTCAAAAACCTCTTCCAATGATCAACGAAATCAATTTAATAAAATTTTGACATTATGAAACAAATAATGTATTTACTATCCAAATATATTTAATGGAATTCCCTAAATTTTAAAATCAATTTTTCATTAATCCACAAAAAATCTCAATTCAAATAGAAATAGTCGCATACCATACATGTGATGATCATTGTAAATATACCATCCACAATATCCCAGAATCATTGGTTAAATTATTACATTTATACTAAGTAAATTATATCACATCATAATGTATTAAATAGTTTATTGGTATTGGATAACAATATTCACAATTGAATAATATATTACAATTACGGAAATACAACATTGTAATCCCTTTTATAACACCTTTATTCTCTTAAATCATCACAACATAGTCAATCATAAAACACATCCTTGTATCCAGGGGAAAAATAAAACAAAAGCAATGGATATCTCATAAGCTCAGTAATGGTATATATAAAATGAAATCTATCATAAATACCATTTATAGAAATCAAGTAAATTAATCACATTACATTAAATCACAATATTGAGAATAATATGGTCAGAATAAATCATGATCAAATAATTCTATATAACCAATCCCATGATCTAAAAATATTATCCATGGAAATTATTCCCACTATATAA
Source organism: Viscum album (assembly GCA_963277665.1). Taxonomy (NCBI): domain Eukaryota; kingdom Viridiplantae; phylum Streptophyta; class Magnoliopsida; order Santalales; family Viscaceae; genus Viscum; species Viscum album. Next base: position 83,295,896 of record OY728151.1, on the reverse strand, counting down.
TCACACGAAAATAATTAATTACTCTAATAATGTCACATTCCCCTCTCCATAATGTGAACCCATCATGGGACGAAAATGTGAGAAGAGAGATAGTGGCCCATGAGTCCTACCTATAGTGGGCCCCAATTTGGTGACTAGGACCAAGGGTATAGAAAACAAACAAATGGGATACATTACCCTATAAGAGAAAACATGAAAAAGATGAAGATAGAATCCAAACCAAAAAACTCTAGATAAGAAAATAATATAAAAGAAATCTCATGTACACATATGTAATTTAATGCCTAAATACTAGAACTGATGTGGGGAAATTTCAATTACCAAAAGACATTAAAACATTAATGACAATGAATCCCAAAATACTCCTACAAAACCGCCAAGCCATTGGTTACTAGCCAGATCTCCAACCTTCTTCATGTGACATTAGAAAAATTTTATATAACATTGGTTGACTATAGTAGTATACTTAGTAGGATCCTCCTTGGATCCCCTCATTCAAAATTAATGAATGAATACTAAAGCACAATGAACAACTTGTTAAATAAACTCATCACCTAAATAGGTATACTATGTTACCATTTTCACCACAAATATTCTCACCATTTATCATATATAAGAGTACATTATATAATAAATACAATCAAGAGAACTCCGCTACCAATTCCACACTGGTTTTCAGTTTTCAACAACATCACATGTCATGAGCATGTCACTCCAAATTAGAATTTCCCACATACACCAGGGTGAAGCCCCACAACGTGCATCTCATGAAAATAACCACCAAAACCACATAACCACCTGTAACCAGGTAGTTCATAGGATCCTCCACATCTCTTGTAATGTGTATCACACATCATATTTTATATCTCAAGCCACTATAGCCTATACAACGATTAATGATCTTCACGACATCACACTTTATATAAATTAAACTTTACAAAGAAACTATATATACAATATATATAAGAAATAAGAACTAGAAATTATAGACATTTATACACATTTATCGGAAAAACTATTGGCCATGCATACCAACATAAGTAACTACCAAGATAAGAGTATAAGACCAATGTGGGAAGTCATCAATCAATTATCCCAATAGAATATTGTGGAAAACACCCACATGGATCAAAATCCCTAGGGTGTTAGTTTCCATAATTAATAGGGCGGAGTAGCATATAGAAACACAAAAAGTACAAGGTATAACATAACTTAGAACCACACTATGGTAAAAACCTTGTCTTAGAATCCATTACAGCTAATGTCACTCGCACTGCCAAATGCCCACTACTAAGACTAGATATCCAATAAGAAAGAAACAATTTAAACAAATATATCAGGCTAAATTATCCATCTTTATCAGTTTCAAATTATATTAATTAATTATTTAAGCACTAATTATTCGTTATCAATTCAACATTACATTTGATTATCATTCCAACAAAAATCCATGCCCTCTAGGCATATCAAAACTAACCTCACAGTTCCTCAGAAGTATAACCTCGTCATTTCATCCTAGAAAGATCCTACCCCATGAGTTAAATATTATTTATACATTTATTTAAAATCATTACCATTTTATGTAATCCCAGGTACTCTAAGAAATCATTATACGTTAAAAAGTGAAAGGGGATCAACACAGTGAGTAGATGAACTACATGTAGAGTTTTCTCCTCATATGGAAGGAGCGCACACCCATCCATCCTAGAGAAGATAAACATGGATAGAAGATGGAATACCCCATGAATTATATAATCTTTTGGATGGAGGGTAAACAAGACCATGTTGCTAAAGAAGTGGGGAAGGTAAAACTAATAAACAATCAACAAGTTAAACAGACAAAACATTCACATTGATGGGTAAACCAAACTTCATCTCGTTCCATCATCCCTTTAGACCTCCCCTATAAACACAAGAATAAACTAACGCATCTCGACACACTAGGAGTCAACTTATGGAACAATCATTGGGCCTCCCAACCCCCATATACTACAATATACTTTTAGGCTCATCTATCCAGGGCTCACACTAAAACAAAAGTAGTAGGAAACAAAAAATATTGCAACTGATCTCTTGGCTCTAAACAAAGAATTCAATCATAACACACAAAAAGCACTCAATGTTATAAGGAATATTGTGCTTGGCCTGTATAAGTATTCATGAAACTCATATCCCTACAAGGCATTTTATTTATCTCAAAAAAAATTATTTATTCTATATTGAATTAACTAATTAATTTAAACAGGAATAACAACATCCATTTGATTATCATCAATGTAGAACAACAACTACCAGATTCATTAATCATGAAAATTAATTTACTATTAATTTAATATTTATATCCACTACCAATTTAAATCAAGAATTAAATGTTAAACAAGCAATTTATAGATATCATCCTATCTAGAAAATGAAGAATCAATCTTTTTTTCATGGTATAATGAAACAAAAAATAATCGATACTAATTATTCAATGCAGTTAAAATATTTAATATTACAATTCCATTGAGATCTTGTGAATAAATAATTCTAACTCTATTATTGCATCTAAATTAAATAGATAAGACACAAATACCCTACCTCACAAATATTCCGACATTATTTTAAAAAGAATAGGACAACACAATGGATCATGATCACCTCTCCCGAAATGACTGCATCCACCTAAGTACGCAGCATCACAACCTCATCAACCGACACCCATGAATGATCCATTAGAAACATGGAGATCAAATTCCATAATATATAAAGGAGAAATAGAGGAAACACATCTAGGATCCAAAAAAAAGAAGTTATAACACTCTTTATATCGAAGACACATTGACACTTATTGGTTGCACCAAAACAAGGGGTGTGCATGGAGTAGGAAAAAAATACAATGGCCGTATGATCAAAGAATTGAACGATCACAAAACTCCTTAGGAAAAAGGTTTGGGGAACCTCAGAAGAATATAATGGAAAAGGAATAACATTATCAGATAGTATATTTACCCTTTTAAAAATATAAATGAAGTAGTAGTTTAGATAATACATTAGAGGAATATCCATTCATGAAAATGCGGTATGACTGAGTTAAAGTACAAAGAACCTTAGGAAAATTTAAATAGTAGTTATTGTATTTGAATCACCCTTAAATCCCATATAAAAAGGACATTAAATTGTTTTATATCCAAGATCATATCAAATAAGAAAAATGATTGGAATTTGGAATCATTTTTCACACAAAGATAGAGGACCTACCGATAAATGACCAACACATAGATGACCAAACATTCTAAAAACACTTTTCATAGAATTTTAAAATTTTATAGAGTTAGAAAAAAGTTTCCTTGACCTCCCTGAACACTTCAAATCCCCAAATGTTCACAAAGGAATGGATTAGAGAGGTCAATTCCATTACATAAGATACCTCTCCATAAATTATCATTTTCAAGAATTTAAAACCCACCTAGAGAGGAAACATAAAAGGGGTCATCAGAACATCAACCCCATAAGATACCTCTCAATTCATTCATCACCCTAAGTCATGATGCACATAATATGAAAAACACAAAACAACGCAACAACCACAACCATCTCCCAATCACTCTCAAGGGGGGGAGATAGCTATCTTAAGATAGAAATCCTGTAAAACCCAGGATCTTCATTCCAAGTAAGGATCTTGATTTTCAGTGTTTTTTAATAAAAAGAGGAGTTTATGAAAATTTATGGATTACACAACATGTGATTAGGAGTACACATCGTGTACCCAGTTACCATAAGTATCCGTGTACTGGCCGTGTAACGGCCGAGTAGAAGGCCGTGTGGGGTGACCTGAAGACCGCCTAAAGCGGGGCCTAGTAAGGGCATATACATGTCGTGTAATTTTAATGGACACTCCATTTAAATTTCTTTTTAATTTATTAAATGGACCGGGGTCACATCTAATCAACAGAAATATATTCTTCTCAGATCGTCTCATCTAGGAGTGACAAATTTCATCGATTCTTCCCAGATCCCCCAATCGATCTTCCATTCTCTGAATCAACCCCCATCTATTGTGTTGGAATCACCATGGAGATTTCTTCCTTCCTTTACAGGTTCATCTAATGGTTCCTTCTCATCAATGAGATATCCTTAGATTAAAGTTTTGGACATTTTAATAGATATACAATGTTCTAGGTCGATTCAAAGGCTGAGATTCAACTATATCAGTCTTGAAACGTCGAGGTAGGTGGTTAGTTCCTTCTTTTAGGTTGAATTTTAATTATATTTTTAAAAGTAACCAATACCCTATTTTAGGGTATTGTGTGTATAGTGAATTTAACCATGTTAATTTCTTCCATGAATTTATTTCTTGAGTATGGGTTTTTGGTTGATAATAGGGTTTTTTACCTTACTATGGATGTGTATTCCCATATTTTATTTTATATTGGGCATTGGGTCTAGAATATCTTGTTAGGATACTATACTTTTCATAACTAGTATTGTAAGGATGAAGATGATATTATATGAAATGCTTGTGATATGCATTGTAGTTTCTTAGCCAAGTACTAATTGTGATTTACTTTGGATGTGAATATTTTTTGTGCATGATTACTTTACATATGGCTATGGGAACCTTGTGTAGTGATACCATATGTATAATTGACGTTGAGAGATTACTCAGAGTGTCTGTTATACTTTTCACGATACAAGACCATAGGGGGGATTGATGATGAGTGGTTTCTCAGAGTGTCTATAGTTATTGTTAAACGACCAGAGGGGGAATTAACTTTGAGTGATTCCTCATAGTGTTAGTGGTTTATCATTAAAAAACTATTGGGTGAATTGATGGTGAGTGCTTCCTTAGAGAGTCTTTGTTTTCAGGAGACCAAAGGGGTTAGACTGTGTGAGCTATCCCATTGGGTCATTATATCGTTTTTCTGCAAAATGATAAGTTGCACTAGAGGGGTTGGGCTGTGAGATCATTCCCTTAGGATTATTTGTAAATGATTGTTTTAATATTAAATAAATGTAAATGAATGTGGATGAAACTATACAATGGTTTACATTTGAGTGCTTCCTTGTTTATTACCTCATTTTCATATTTTCTAGTTATATATTTTCATGGACAATTAGGCATATATCTTTTGGTGTTTGCCTACTATGATTCATCTAACAACCTGTTTGGGTCATGCTTTTTGGCCCAAATAGATTATATAGTTAAAGGTATTGATAAGGTAATGTTCTCTTCAAATTTAGGTATTTGATTTCTATAAATACGGAGAGCATGGGACCAAGATGAATCTTGCAATGTTGCAGTATTTGTTTACTTGTTTTTTCCATTGTACTTTGGTTTAGTACTATATTCTAGAATTTTTAATTTTTAGGCTATTTTCCTTGATATTGTGACATGTATCATTATTTATATATATGTTGTAGTTGTTTATTTACTATCAATCATCCATTGTTCATTGTTGTATGGTATTATTACTTCATACACTACTGTTATCTGTTTAATTATACTCTGTTACTCTGCCAATAAAGACATAGTTTCCCCACTATCTCACCCTAGGATGTCGCTTCTAGTCGATACCCTCTGGCGTTTGGGGAAATGTTATTTAGGATTTTTAACATCCTAGTTCTGGGATCTCGGCCAATGTGGACTTGTATTCCCACCTTTCCCAAACTGGTAGCATACTACCTTGTTATGAGAAGGTATATCACGCCTACTCGGATCTCCATGCATAGACTCCCTAAAATGCTTTCTACTATCAGTTGGAGGGGGTATCCACTATGGATACTGAACCGCCATGGCCCAAATCTCTATAATCCCCCAGGTTTCATTCGGTGATCAGTTCCTAGTGAACTATAGAGGATATGGTCTTCAATATGAAGATGTTCTCCTGAGACTTGATTTCATGCCTAATGTGGAGGTCGTGATCATGGTAGCCAGTCGCTAGGCTTTCAGCAACAATAGGGTCATATGGTCGTGGTTCCGGTCAGGATTTTTCTATGGAACAGACCCAGTAGGAGTAAGATCCCAAACACTCTACAATTAGATGGACTATTCTAGTATCCTCAGTTTTAGCTTATTCTCTTTTCGATTCAAGGGCTTCCTATAGTTTTATATCTATTGTTGTTGTGGAGTTGCTTAGGCCTAGTATCATTACTTCTGCTGATGTCTTGATACTAGACACACCATTTGTGACTTTAAAGGCTTGTGTATGTTAGTGTAAGGAGTTCCCTCATGAGGTTGTCATGTGTCAATTTTTATGGGACGTCTATGTATTAGAGATCGAAGGTTGTGATTTCAATATCAGAAAGGATAGGTTAGTTAATTTCAAGGCTGTTATCGACTGATATCATCATAGGGTGAGTTTCATGCCACTAGAGGGTAGATGGTTTCTAAAATAGGAGAATGGGATGTTCAGGTGACAAGAGCGAGACCTGATCATCAAGGGTTGGGAGGAAATATAGCTTAAATTTCTAGTCTATATCTAGATGACTAGGGACCTTATCAGATAGTCTTTTCTCTCATGGTGGATCATTTTAGGGTTGTCTTTATAGAGGAAATTTCAGGTTTTCCTCTGGAGTAATACGTAGACATTTCTATTGATCTTGTGCCAAGAGTGGCACCAATGTCCATTCTTCCTTATAGGATGGCTACCCTAGAGATACAGGAACTCCAGAATGTAACACCCCAAGCTTCCACTGTACGTTTCCCTTCGAATAATGCAATAGCGTGTGTTGTACGCAACCTCGAGCTCTAACACACACCAGAACTAATTAAACCAGCCGTTGTGAATAGTAATACCTACTTTTTGAAATTTTATAAATTTTATTTATCAAAATGGACTTCATTTTTGGATTCGGAATATTGAAATTAGCCTATGTTGAATTTTTGGTATTTTTCTGAGAACTTCTAAATTTTTATGAATAGTGAAAAATACTTAAAAACAACTTTTTTAATCAAAATAATTTATAGTGATAAATTATAATATTTAGTGGTTTTAAAGTATAATTAGAATATATTTTTACCATTTTATCCAATGGTGGTCATTAGAATTAATTTAACATTAAAATTGGACATAAACAATTGCCAATCTTTTGATATAAATTGTTTCTTAAAAACACGCTATTTGTTGTAACAGCGGGAATTAATTATAAAATTAATTAATACAACTTATATGTTTGGAATTTTTTAAAATAGACATCGTTTTTGAATTCAGAATATCAATTATAGCTTAGGGTGAAATTTTGGCCTTATTCTGAAAAACTTCAATTTTTGATGAATAGTGAAACCACTAAGTGGTTGTTAAAAACTGATTTTTCGTTAAAATGAAATATTACCACTTCTGTGATTTGATTTTCAAAAATCCGACTTAAATGGTTGTCATTAAGAAGTAAAATGTGGTTCAATGAGATTAAAATAATTTTTTGGTGAATAGTAACTTTTAAGTTCTTAATCGCGATTAGAGGTAATTAGTGTAGTTTAAGGTAAAAATAATGTTTTAATAATATGAGATGAGCTTGACACTTGTCCTACTCCTATTGGATGAGTCATGGCCGACCAAGACAACCCATGGGTCAACTTGGGGACCCCATAGAGCCACTTTAGTTGGAAAATGACATTAATATATATTTATTTAATGTTAAAATTAAATTGACACAAACATGAGTTGTTTTACTAAAACAGTTTTTAAGTAGGGTTACACAGATCCAAATTTTGACTATAAATATTCATTATAAATCTAAAAAGATTTCCTACATCATAGTATTTTTTTTATAATTTTTAGACATTAAATAAATTATATTATTTATGACATCATTATGATGCAGCGATGACCTCATTATTTAACGATTTAAATAAAATGAGAAGATAGTGCAAAATCCAAGGCTTACACTTGTCCAAAGCCTATTGGATGAGGAGATTTCGAACCCTTATCACCTTATCCACGAATTATATAAGTGTGGGACCTTTAGAATCCGAAAATCATTGTATAATAATGTAACATTTCAATCTTTCCAAAAGAGCCCCTCCTCTCCTCTTATAAAAGGCCCCCACCTCTACCACCTTATTCACACTTCCAAGCCTTTTGGTTCGGCCAACCTCTGCCCAAATACTCTCCCAACTTCTCTACCTTAATCCTAGAAGCTTTACTTTAGTCATAAAGCCATCCTAAGGAGTCCTTTTGATCAAATCAAAAGGAAGAACCCGAAGAAGAGGTAACATTTTCATCAACCTCTTTCAAGTTTCTTTCTTCTTCCACTCCCTCTTTGTTTTTTATTTCAATTCTAAAATTATAACTCCAGTATCTTCTATATACTGTGATGTTATTATAAATATGGAATGACCATATTCAGTATTCTACCCATCATTTGAATGACATGTCACCATACGTGCGTACGTACGGCTTACCGTCTCCACGTCGTGGTGTAATTGTTATTCAATATATTATTATTTAGATGGGTATAATAATGATATGTAATTCATGTAAATAATAAATATAACATGATAATGATTCTTTATATATGATATACTATCCAATTATATATTATTTTAATATCAAAATAATGATATTGTCGCTCGTGCGTACGTACGGACTACCGTCTCCACGAACGCGATGAGATTCATTCTCCGTCGTATCCATTCAAGTATAATTATCATTTGATGATTTAAAAATAATGTTTAAGGACATGATATCATTATGGATATGAATAAGATACAACCTATCCATGAAAAACACGACTTACGTAACAAAACATATAAAAGAAAACGAGTAAGTTAACACCCGAAACAACGATAAATCTAAGATATTGTTAACAAAGCAATGTTAAAAGATCATATATGATATCATATGAATGTATATGATTCTTGTATAATTTAATAACAATTATTTCACCATTATACAGGAGGTTAACCTACCCCAACCAAGGAAAAGTACAAGGTAAGGGTTTACTTCACAACCTCTTCATTATCCAAGGTTGTTTATACATAATTATCTACTGGGACCTCGTTATCATCCACATACATGTTTCTTAAAAATGTCTTTCAAAACATTTTTACTATTAAATGGAAAATGGGTTAAAGTCATTTATACCCTTATAAGTTTTTGAAAGGAATCTTACCGTCGTTTTCCAAACAATGTACTTTTTGACCTTTTTGACAAATTTAAGGTAAGAATGTTTTTTTACTTATACGGCGGGTGCGGCTATTTTCCTCCATTATAACTTCGTCGGAGCTTCCCTAAAAAGCTTATAAAAATATTTTAAAAGTAAATGTATTATTTTATAATTATGGGACTTTTAAATGATTTCAAAAAGGAGATATATTTCTCTCAAATAGCTTTGATTTCATCCATGTCAACATCCTTTGATGGGTTTTAAGTTTAATTGAAATTGATTTATGATACAAAACTTCCATTGAACATTTTGTGAAATATTTGACTGTGGATGTGTTATTTTATACCATCCATAGTTTATGGAGAAATTGTTGACATTTCGTATGCTAGTTTTAATACGAATATTTATGTTATGTTTAAACCTATTCATATGAGGAATGTATTGGACTTTAGCTCCTCGATGCATCGGTAGGTCTCATGAGACAACTAGACGTGGAATTGGCCGAGGCCCTTTCCCAATTTGATTTATGGTTTTGGCCGAGGCCTTAATCATTTTAGACGTCTTGGCCGAGGCCTTGAAAAAATGTTTCAGAATGTCTGGCATTATACATTCCCTCATTATGAAAGTGGTTATTGATATTTCATGTGATTATTCGTCTAGTAGAATATCCATGTGAGTAAGTAATGGAATTATCTTATTTTACTTTTTCCATATTATGCTGAAGTTCAAGTTCAATAAGGCTTTTGTTTTAGTTATACATTGCCTTAAATGCTTATGTTTTCTTATAAAAGCTTCCGCAATATTGTTATCCTTACTGAGCATCTGAGCTCACCCCTTTCAATGTTTTAATATTTTCCAGGATGTGAAGAAGTGTATTATGACTAACTTGCAAGAATAGTCAGTGAGGATATGAGTGTGGACTATGAAGACCATGTTATTGTAGTTTGTTTACTTTTTGATGTAATGAAAGACTTATGAATGTATCTAATGTTTCCAAGGCTACTAAACTAATCGGTCTTTCGAGACATGATCTTTTGTGATCATGCCAATGTTACGAAGTAATGCACCGACTCTGGATAGCTGGGGTCGGGGCGTTACAGTTGGTATCAGAGGCAGTTTAGTACTAACCTTGGAAGCTAGATTTAGATAAACTCTGATTAGAGCACGTAGACCTAAGATGAACTTTGAGGATTAGTATATAAGAACTTCCTAAAATTATGGTATTGTAGAGATTTTGTGAGTTTTCCGAGCAATACATCCCTGTCTGGATATGAGCAGGTAGAGGCGGATCTGGCACAGATGTACCTAGGGGTAAAACCCGAAAACACCGCTTTGAGCTAGACTCGAACGGGAACTGGTGCACGACAACGGGCCTTGCTGCACTCTTGGTTACGACACTCCCGGGGGATATGCTTTGGATAATTACCATTTTCTTTACAAACCACTATGAAGGGTTACGAGTATATACTTCCTCAAAGATTTTTTTTTATAATTATGGATTATATCCATAATTAGTTCAATTTATGTTAAGTGTTTTACAAGTATGGAATTATGTATTTTGATTCATGAACTAATCTAGTTTATGCCATTATTTAGAAATGGCGCCTAGTGGAAGGAATGGAAACCGTATCAATGCACGCACTCCGTGTAGGGATTGCCCTCCTGCTCAGGATAATTATGGTGGAGCTAGTGATACAACTGTTTCTGATCAGCTTCTCACCGTACTGGGAAAACTCACGCAGGTTATGAATAACAACCTTACTCGTATGGAGCACCCTGATCCGCAACGTGGAGGATCAATGCTAGACCGTTTCATGAGGCAACAACCGCCAACCTTCAATGGGAGTACAAATCCTATAGTAGCTGAGCAATGGATAAATTCCTTAGAGAAAATAATCAATGCCTTGGGGAGTAGTGAAAGGGAGAATGTTGTCATGGCAGTTTACCGCCTCACTGGTGATGCCGATCAATGGTGGTCACTAATTCAAAACACAAAGGAAGATGATGAATTAACAAACATGGAATGGCAGGAGTTCAAAGAGCTGTTCTTAGAAAAATACTTTCCTCGAGACCATCGAGCGGATATGGAAAGGAAATTTCTGAGTCTGAGGCAGAAGGAGGATGAGAATGTCGCAAAGTATGAGGCTAACTTTACAAGGTTAGCAAGGTATGCTGCAGATTACATACGTAACCCAAGAAGTAAGACTGATCATTTCTTTGATGGGTTGAAACCATTTCTCCGTCGAGCTTTAGTATCACAAACCTTCTCTTCATACGAAGGTATTGTCTCATGCGCTATCAAGACGGAAAAGAAATTCTCTAAGTCTTATGACTTTAAATCAAAGCAAGATAAGAAGAGATCCACTGAAAACTCTGGGAAAGAAAATAAGGAAATAGGGAAGAAGGGTAGAAATGAATTTCCACCCTGTGATAATTGTGGTAGGAAGCACCCTGGTGCCTGTCTAAAAGGAAAAGGAGTATGTTACAAGTGTGGTGAAAAAGGCCACCAAGCTCATGAATGCAAGGGAAAGAAAGCGGCTGTCAACGTGGAATGTTATAATTGTAGAGAGAAGGGACATTATGCAAATGAATGTCCTAAGCATCAGGGGAACTTACCTCAGAAGAGGCCAAGGGATCAATGCCAGGCTTATGCTATCACTACTGCTGAGGTGGAAGCTCCAAAAGACATGGTGGCAGGTAATTTAATGGTTTCCTCAAGTTTAGCAAATGCATTATTTGATTCTGGATCATCGCATTGTTTCATATCTTCCCAGTTTGCTAAGAAAATTAGATATTTCCAATTTGATTTAACAAGGGAGTTGTCAGTCAAAACCCCTAAGGGAAGTATTGTTGCAACAAAGTTTTGTCGATTAGTTCCCATTAGAGCACCTAAATGTTCTTTACCTGCTGATCTCATCGTCATACCTATGATTGAATTTGATATAATCCTCGGTATGGATTGGCTTTCGGACCATGATGCAAAAATTTATTGTAAGAGGAAAGAGGTTACGATTCTTGATGATGATGATAAGGAACACCTTATCTTTAGAGCAGAATCGTCACCACATAATTCTTATCTAGATCCACCCCCAGTAGCTCAACTAAATTCAATTATTGGGGAGGAAGAGAAGGAAATAACTGAGGATGAGGAAAGGAATATTCAAATAGGGGATGTACCTATTGTGAGAGAATATGTTGATGTGTTTCCGGAAGATTTACCTGGACATCCTCCAGAACGAGAAGTTGAGTTTTCCAATGATTTAATTCCTGGATCAAGGCCCATATCGAAGACCCCTTATAGAATGGCCACTGTGGAATTAGTTGAACTAAAGAAACAACTAGAGGAATTGAGTAATAAGGGATTTATTCACCCTAGTGTTTCTCCTTGGGGAGCCCCTGTTCTTTTTGTTAAGAAGAAAGATGGATCTATGAGGTTGTGCATTGATTATAGGGAGATCAATGCTATAACAATAAAGAATAAGTATCCCCTACCTCGCATTGATGATTTGTTTGACCAACTGCATGGAGCTCAATACTTTTCAAAGATTGACCTTCGGTCTGGATACCATCAGTTGTGTGTGAAGAAGGAAGACGTTCCAAAGACAGCATTTCGAACAAGGTACGGGCATTACGAGTTTACAGTAATGCCTTTTGGATTGACTAATGCACCCTCTGTTTTCATGGATCTAATGAATAGAGTTTTCAAGGAATATCATGATGACTTTGTAGTGGTATTTATTGATGATATCTTGGTATACTCCAAATGCCACGAAGATCATTAAAATCACTTACGCATTATCCTGAAGACTCTTAGAAGACATGAATTATATGGGAAATTTAGCAAGTGTGAATTCTGGCTTCATGAGATTTCTTTTCTTGGCCATATTGTCTCTAAGGATGGAATTTCCGTTGATCCTTCTAAAACCAAGGCAATCCAAGAATGTCCAGCACCGACAAGTATAACTGAGGTACACAGTTTTATTGGTTTAGCAGGTTATTATCGATGTTTCATCTAGAATTTTGCCAGATTTGCTAACCCATTGACAAAGCTCACACGTAAAGGGATTAAATTTGTCTGGACAAAAGAGTGTGAAGAATGTTTTGAAGAACTAAAGAGAAGATTAGTCAATGCCCCTATATTGATTCTACCATCGGGGAATGATGGGTTTGTTATTTATAGTGATGCATCGAAGAAAGGACTCGGTTGTGTCCTTATGCAGAATGATAAGGTCATTGCCTATGCATCACGACAGCTAAAAATTCATGAGCAAAACTATCCTACTCATGATCTTGAGTTAGCAGCTGCGATATTTACTTTAAAGATATGGAGACATTACCTCTATGGTGAAAAATGTGAGATTTATACTGATCACAAGAGTTTGAAGTATATTTTCACACAAAAAGAACTCAACATGAGGCAAAGGCGATGGCTTGAACTACTCAAGGATTATGATTGCACGATAAATTACCACCCGGGGAAGGAACACAAGGTGGCAGATGCTTTGAGTAGAAAAGACCATGGAGTTTTGAATGTGATGAGAATTGAAAGGGATCCAATTTTCTTGGATCTAGTGAAGATGGACATGGGAATAACTAGGGAAGGTGAAACATCAATGATTTTTCAAATGATTGCCAAACCATCATTACTAGAAAGGATTAAGAGTTCTCAGACCAATGATGAATAATTTCAGAAGAAGATTAAAGGTGTGAATGATGGAAGATTGAGGGACTTTGTGTATAAGGATGGAATTTTGAAATTCGGGAAGAGAATTTGTGTTCCCGATATACCTGATCTAAAAAGGGAATTGCTGGATGATGCTCATAGTTCCAACTTCTCTATACACCATGGGAGCACCAAAATGTATAGAGATTTGAAAGAACATTTTTGGTGGGACAATATGAAGAGGGAGATTGCTGATTTTGTGTCGAGGTGTATGGTTTGTCAACAAGTGAAAGATGGAAGGCAACATCCTGGTAGAGTATTGCAACCTCTTCCCATACCTGAGTGGAAATGGGATAATATTAGGATGGAATTTGTCATGGGACTACCAAAGACTCCTAGAAGGAATGATGCAATATGGGTCATTGTCGATCGACTTACTAAGTCAGCACATTTTCTGGCTATATGGGAGGATGTACCACTTGAACGTCTAGCAAGACTATATATTAATGAAGTTGTAAGACTTCATGGAGTACCCCTATCGATTGTTTCTGATCGTGATCCTCGTTTTACTTCAAGATTCTGGAAAAGTCTTCAAAAGGCCTTGGATACTGAACTTCGTTTGAGCACTGCCTATCACCCTCAAACAGATGGACAATCAGAACGGACTATTCAAACCTTAGAAGACATGTTGAGATCATGCTCTCTTGACTTTCAGGGTATGTGGGATCAATATTTACCACTGGTAGAATTTTTCTATAACAATAGCTTCCATTCGAGTATTCAGATGGCACCATATGAAGCGTTATACGGAAAGAGATGTCGTACACCAACCTGTTGGGATGACGTTGGTGAAAGAAAACTTGTAGGCCCAGAACTGGTGGAGGAAACGGTGGAAAAGGTGAAAGTAATCCAAAATCACATCAAAGCAGCTCAAAGTAGGCAGAATAGCTATGCCGATAATCGAAGGAAGGATTTGGAATTTCAAGTTGGTGATCATGTTTTCTTGAAGGTATCTCCATGGAAGGGAGTCATACGTTTTGTTAAGAAAGGTAAATTGAGTCCCAGGTACATCGGACCTTTCGAAATTCTAGAACGAATTGGGGCTGTAGCTTACCGATTGGAAATGCCACCAAGTCTCTCCAAAGTTCATGATGTGTTCCACGTATCTCTGTTGAGGAAATACATGCCTGACCCAACGCATGTACTCACCTATGAGGAATTAGAACTGGAACCCGATCTTTCCTATTATGAAGAGCCCATCAGGATTCTTGATGTGAGGGAGCAGGTGCTGAGAAACCGGACGACTCGTCTGGTGAAGGTTTTGTGGAGAAATCATAAAATGGAAGAGGCAACGTGGGAACCTGAGGAATTTATGATGAAAAACCACCCGAGTCTTTTTATGCAGTAATACCCTAGAAATTGCGAGGACACAATTATTTGAAGGAGGGGAGAATGTAACACCCCAAGCATCCACTGTACGTTTCCCTTCGAATAATGCAATAGCGTGTGTTGTACGAAACCTCGAGCTCTAACACACACCACAACTAATTAAACTAGCCGTTGTGAATAGTAATACCTACTTTTTGAAATTTTATAAATTTTATTTATCAAAATGGACTTCATTTTTGGATTCGGAATATTGAAATTAGCCTATGTTGAATTTTTGGTATTTTTCTGAGAACTTCTAAATTTTTATGAATAGTGAAAAATACTTAAAAACAACTTTTTTAATCAAAATAATTTATAGTGATAAATTATAATATTTAGTGGTTTTAAAGTATAATTAGAATATATTTTTACCATTTTATCCAATGGTGGTCATTAGAATTAATTTAACATTAAAATTGGACATAAACAATTGCCAATCTTTTGATATAAATTGTTTCTTAAAAACACGCTATTTGTTGTAACAGCGGGAGTTAATTATAAAATTAATTAATACAACTTATATGTTTGGAATTTTCTAAAATAGACATCATTTTTGAATTCAGAATATCAATTATAGCTTAGGGTGAAATTTTGGCCTTATTATGAAAAACTTCAATTTTTGATGAATAGTGAAACCACTAAGTGGTTGTTAAAAACTGATTTTTCGTTAAAATGAAATATTACCACTTCTGTGATTTGATTTTCAAAAATCCGACATACATGGTTTTCATTAAGAAGTAAAATGTGGTTCAATGAGATTAAAATAATTTTTTGGTGAATAGTAACTTTTAAGTTCTTAATCGCGATTAGAGGTAATTAGTGTAGTTTAAGGTAAAAATAATGTTTTAATAATATGAGATGAGCTTGACACTTGTCGTACTCCTATTGGATGAGTCATGGCCAACCAAGAAAACCCATGGGTCAACTTGGGGACCCCATGGAGCCACTTTAGTTGGAAAATGACATTAATATATATTTATTTAATGTTAAAATTAAATTGACACAAACATGAGTTGTTTTACTAAAACAGTTTTTAAGTGGGGTTACACAGATCCAAATTTTGACTATAAATATTCATTTGAAAGCTAAAAAGATTTCCTACATCATAGTAGTTTTTGTATAATTTTTAGACATTAAATATATTATATTATTTATGACATCATTATGATGCAGCGATGACCTCATTATTTAACGATTTAAATAAAATGAGAAGATAATGCAAAATCCAAGGCTTACACTTGTCCAAAGCCTATTGGATGAGGATATTTAGAACCCTTATCACCTTATACACGAATTATATAAGTGTGGGACCTTTAGAGTCCGAAAAGCATTGTATAATAATGTAACATTTCAATCTTTCCAAAAGAGCCCCTCCTCTCCTCTTATAAAAGGCCCCCACCTCTACCACCTTATTCACACTTCCAAGCCTTTTGGTTCAGACAAACTCTGCCCAAATACTCTCCCAACTTCTATCCCTTCATCCTAGAAGCTTTACTTTAGTCATAAAGCCATTCTAAGGAGTCCTTTTGATCAAATCAAATGGAAGAACCCGGAGAAGAGGTAACATTTTCATCAACCTCTTTCAAGTTTCTTTCTTCTTCCACTCCCTCTTTGTTTATTATTTAAATTCTAAAATTATAACTCCAGTATATTCTATATACTATGATGTTATTATAAATATGGAACAACCATATTCATTATTCTACCCATAATTTGAATGACATGTCACCATACGTGCGTACGTACGGCTTACCGTCTCCACGTCGTGGTGTAATTGTTATTCAATATATTATTATTTAGATGGGTATAATAATGATATGTAATTCATGTAAACAATAAATATAACATGATAATGATTCTGTATATATGATATACTATCCAATTATATATTATTTTAATATCAAAATAATGATATTGTCGCTCGTGCGTACGTACGGACTACCGTCTCCACGAATGCGATGAGATTCATTCTCCATCGTATCCATTCAAGTATAATTATCATTTGATGATTTAAAAATAATTTTTAAGGACATGATATCATTCTGGATATGAATAAGATACAACCTATCCATGAAAAACACGACTTACGTAACAAAACATATAAAAGAAAACGAGTAAGTTAACACCCGAAACAACGATAAATCTAAGATATTGTTAACAAAGCAATGCTAAAAGATCATATATGATATCATATGAATGTATATGATTCTTTTATAATTTAATAACAATTATTTCACCATTATACAAGAGGTTAAACTACCCCAACCAAGGAAAAGTACAAGGTAAGGGTTTACTTCACAACCTCTTCATTATCCAAGGTTGTTTATACATAATTATCTACTGGGACCTCGTTATCATCCACATCCATGTTTCTTAAAAATGTCTTTCAAAACATTTTTACTATTAAATGGAAAATGGGTTAAAGTCATTTATACCCTTATACGTTTTTGAAAGGAATCTTACCGTCGTTTTCCAAACAATGTACTTTTTGACCTTTTTGACAAATTTAAGGTAAGAATGTTTTTTTACTTATACGGCAGGTGCGGCTATTTTCCGCCATTATAACTTCGTCGAAGCTTCCCTAACAAGCTTATAAGAATATTTTTAAAGTAAATGTATTATTTTATAATTATGGTACTTTTAAATGATTTCAAAAAGGAGAGATATTTCTCTCAAATAGCTTTGATTTCATCCATGTCAACATCCTTTGATGGGTTTTAAGTTTAATTGAAATTGATTTATGATACAAAACTTCCATTGAACATTTTGTGAAATATTTGACTGTGGATGTGTTATTTTATACCATCCATAGTTTATGGAGAAATTGTTGACATTTCGTATGCTAGTTTTAATACGAATATTTATGTTATGTTTAAACCTATTCATATGAGGAATGTATTGGACTTAATATGTGATGGGTGGAGCCCGCTATAGCTCCTCGATGCATCAGTAGGTCTCATGAGACAACTAGACGTGGAATTGGCCTAGGCCCTTTCCCAATTTGATTTATGGTTTTGGCCGAGGCCTTAATCATTTTAGACGTCTTGGCCGAGGCCTTGACAAAATGTTTCAGAATGTCTAGAATTATGCATTCCCTCATTATGAAAGTGGTTATTGATATTTCATGTGATTATTCGTCTAGTAGAATATCCATGTGAGTAAGTAATGGCATTATCTTATTTTACTTTTGCCATATTATGATGAAGTTCAAGTTCAATAATGCTTTTGTTTTAGTTATACATTGCCTTAAATGCTTATGTTTTCTTATAAAAGCTTCCGCAATATTGTTATCCTTACTGAGCATCTGAGCTCACCCCTTTCAATGTTTTAATATTTTCCCGGATTTGAAGAAGTGTATTATGACTGACTTGCAAGAATAGTCAGTGAGGATATGAGTGTGGACTATGAAGACCATGTTATTGTAGTTTGTTTACTTTTTGATGTAATGAAAGACTTATGAATGTATCTAGTGTTTCCAAGGCTACTAAACTAATCGGTCTTTTGAGACTTGATCTTTTTTGATCATGCCAATGTTACGAAGTAATGCACCGACTCTGGATAGCTGGGGTCGGGGCGTTACACAGAAACATTTAGAGGACTTAGAGGAAAAGGCTTTCATCCAACCCATTACTTCTCCTTGGGGTTCGCATGTCCTATTTTCAAAGAACGTGGTTAGTACCCTCAGATTTGTTTTGGATTATCAGATGCTTAACCAATTGACGGTCCAGAACCGATATCCCTTGTTAAGGTTTGAGGACCTCCTTGATCAACTTTGAGGATAACTAGTGTTCTAAAAGATTTTATTGAGGCTAGGTTATCATCAGTTGCATGTTATACTATCTGATATACCACATACAACCTTTCGAAATAGGTATGGTCTACACGAGTATGTGGTTATGCTGTTTGGTCTCAAGAAAAAGCATGTGGTTTTTATGGAACATATTAAATAAGTGTTCTATCCATACATGGATTCTTTTTTGGTGTTTTTGTTGATGATATCATGGTGTATATTCACACTCGACCCGACCTTGCTACCCATCATGAGATCGTATTGAGTACACTGAGAGAGAATCCAATATATGCTAATCTCTCAAAATGTGACTTTTGGATAGAAAAAATTAACTTCTTGGGTCATGTCATCTCAGAGATAGGAGAATCAGTGGACCCATAGAAAGTGAGAAAATTAGTTTAATGAAAGCATCTAGGGAACATATTTGTGGTATGAGGTTTTCTAGGACTAGATCGTTACTACAAACGGTTTATACAAGACTTTTCATCCTTATCAATGCCACAGACGAGCCTGACTATGAAGGGTGAGAAGTACATGCAGATAGATTCATGCAATTTAGCCTTTAAAGAGCTAAAATGGAGGTTGAAATCATCATTGATACTATTTTTTATAGATCCAGTAAAGTGATATACTTTTTATTTGGATGCTTCATGTATCTGGTTGGTAGCGATGATTTTTCAAGGTGAAGGAGTCATTACATATGGGTCTCGGAACTTGAGGCCACATTAGAGGAATTACCTAATGCCCGATCTTGAGTTTTTTACAGTTTTTCATGCCTTATCATGTTTGAGAAATTATCTTTTGGGTGATAATTTTGTGGTTTTCACTGACCACAAAAGTCTCAACTACATCTTCACTCAGCAGGATCTAAATTTGAGACATCAATGTTGGGATGAGTACATTAAATCCTTTTAAATTGACATTGCCTTTACACCAGGGTGAGTCATTGTAATGGATGATGCATTGAGCTGAAGAAATCAAATACATGTAGTTTAAGAGGCCAGGAATGAGTGGCATCTTATGGTTCCATTATCTAATATTCATTTAGAGATACATGACAGGAAGGGACAGACGTTTCATTCTTCTATAGTTCTTACAACAACTCTACTTGATAGAGTACGAATGGGGGATCTATCAGATTTAGAAGTCATAGTTCAATGGGAGAGTGTGTTAGGAGAAGACCCTATTACTGGATGGACTGTAGTCGCGGATGAGGTCTTGTATTTTCATGGGTGTGTATGGGTTTCAGCATATATACGTGAGGGGTTAATGCGGGATATACATTCCTCAGTTTGGATAGTTTATCATGTTGTCCTCAATATGTATCGAGATATACACCGTCAGTATTGGAGGCCTGGTATAAAGAGAGATGTTTCGGGTTTTGTGATATGATGTTACACCTATCATCTGGTGAAGGAAGAGCATCTACAACTAGTAGGACTTTTGCAGCAATTACCCATTCTTGATTGAAAGTTGAATTATGTAGCGATGGACATCGTGATAGGCTTACCGAGGTCACCTTGAGGGAATGATGTAGTTTGGGTTTTCATTGATAAAATCAATATGGTTGCCCACTTCTTACCGATCAAGGATACCTTCCATGTTTATGAGTTGGGAAGGTTGTACATCCGGTAGATTGTATGTCTACATGGGGTTCCACACTCTATCTATTCAGGCATGGATGAATGTTTTACTTCTTGGGTCTGGCATGGACTACATAGGGCTTTTGGTATAGAGGTACTTCTGAGTACATCTTACCATCCCCAAATAGATGGCCAATTTGAGCATACGATATAGGTGCTGGAGGACCTGATTTGAGCATGCTTCCTATATTTTGGAGGTTCTTGGGAGAAGTAAACACATCTCATGGAGTTTACATACAACAATAGTTTTCATGAAACAATTTAGAAGGAAACTTATGAGGCTTTGTTCGGAAGGCCATTCTGATCACCCCTATGTAGGCTGGAGATAGGAGAGGTAGCTATGCTAGGACCCTGTCTTGTTCAGAAGACCACAGACTAGATAGATTTGATTTGGAAGAAGATGGATAATACGCAGTCAAATTAGAAACATTATGCTGATAGAAGTCAATGACCTCTGTAGTTCAATGTTAGAAACCAGGTTATCTGGTGTGTCTAACCGAGGTTAGGACACATGAGGATAAGGAGGTAGGGTAAGCTTTCACAGAGATACATCAGGCCATTTGAGGTTATGGAGAGAGTCGGGATGGTTGCCTATCGGTTGGAGTTATCTAAGATTTACGAGGCTATGCACATTGTCTTCCATGTTTTTCCTCTATGACGTTACTTCTCGGACTCATTTCATGTTTTACTACCCAATGAGGTTGAGTTGTAGGTGGAATACTCATTTGTGGATAATCCTATCTGGATTTTTGATTGAATCACGAAGGTTCTCCATGGAAGGTCTATTCCTCTAGTATGGGTGATATGGAATCATGGGTGAGTACATGATGAGAAACGGGAGATGGAAACCAATGTGCGATCGCAGTGACTAGAGCTATTCAAGGATTCTCCTTCACCATATTCTTAGTGAAATTTCGGGATGAATTTCATTAGGGGGTGTTTGTAAGAACTTGAATCTTTATTGTTGTTATTGATCTTGATTTTATGTGTTTTTTAATAAAAAGAGGTGTTTTCAGAAATTTATGCAGTATAGGCCATGAACATATGAGTACACACCATTTACTAGACATGTAATGGCCGAGTACATGGCCATGTGGTGTGACATGGAGACTGCCTAAATCAGGGCCTATTAAAGGCATATACATGTCATGTACCAATAAAAGACACACAATTTACAATTAATTTAAATTTATTAAATAGACCGGGGTCGCGTATAATCGAATGAAACATCTTCTTCTCAGCTCGTCTCATTTTGGAGTGACAGATATCCCCGATTATTCATGGAGACCCCGATCAACTATCCATTCACCAAATCAACCATCATCAATTGATTTGGAATCACCCTAGTGATTTCTTTCTTCTTTTAGAGCCTCATCTCCTGATTCATCCTCTCTCATGAGATATCCTTGGTTGGACATTTTGGACAATTTTGTAGATCTATGACATTCTTGGTCACTTTAATGGATGAGGTCCAACTATATCGATCATGCAATGTTGTGGTAGGTGGTTTGTTCCTTTCTGTAAATTTTCTTTGCATTATATATGAAAAATTCACCAATACCCAAGTTTAGGGTATTAGGTGTTTAAGAAATTTACCCTTGTTAATTTCTTCCATGCCATGTTAGATTGGATAAGGGTTTTTTTATTGTAAATAGGGTTGTTTACCTTACTATGGATGTGTTTTACCATATTTTATTTGATATTGACCATCAGGTCTATATTTTCATGTAAGGTTGTTATAATTTCAATGCCTTGAATAATTAGGACATAGTTGATATTATATGACATGATTGTGATATGAATCGTAGTTGCTCAGCCTAGTAGTATTTGTGATTTACTTTGGATAAAAATATTTTTGGGCACAATTTATTTACAAAGGGATGTGGAAGCCTGGTGCAATGATTCTATAGAGGGAATTGATGTTGAGGGTTTCCCTAAAGTGTCGATTATACCTTTCACGCTACAAGACCATAGAGGGTATTTCTAATGATTCCTACCTTAGAGTGTGTATAGTTATCGTTACAAGACCACATGTGGAATTGACGTTGAGTGATTCCTCAGAGAGTCTGTAGTTTATCATTAAAAGGATATAGGGGGAATTGACAGTGACTGCTTCCCCATAGAGTCATTGTTTTCATGAGGCCAAAGGGGTTAGACAGTGTGGGCTATCCCAGGTGGTCATTATATCTTTTTTGTTAAATGATAAGTTGAACAAGAGGGGTTAGGTTATGAGTACATTCCCATATGTTTACTTGTGTACGATTGGTCTAATATTAAAAAAATGAAAATGAGTGTGGTAGAAACTATAGAACTGTTTACTTTTGAGTAATTCTTTTCTTATTACATCATTTTTTATATTTTCCTGTTATATATATTCACTAAATGTTAGGAAAAGATCATTGGGTGGTTGCCTTCTGGGATTTGTCTCACACCCTGTTGGGGTCATGATTTTGAGCCCAAATAGTAAATGTTGTTATAAGTATAGATAAGTTAAAGAGCCCTTTTACTTATGGTAATTGATTTCTATGGAGCTGAAGAGCATGGGACCAAGATAAGGTTTGTGAAGTTTTTTGAGTTGTTTAATTTTTTTCAATTGAAAATTAATTTAGTACTGTATTCCAGTAGTACAACTTGTTTGGCTGTTATCCTAGATATTGTGACATGCATCATTATTTATATACATGATGCAATTGTTTATTTACTATCAGTCATCCATTGTTCATTATCATATGGTATTATTATTTATTCATATACTGTTATTTATTAAATTCTACTATGTTACTCTACCAGTGAGGGCATTGTTTCTCTACAATCACGCCTAAGGAACTCGCTGATAGTTGGAAGCCTATGGTGTTTGTGAGAATGTTCTTGAGGCCATGTAACCAACTGGGTATGGGGCACCTGTGGGAAGCACCTGGAACTAGGACATTACAAAGCCAAAAATAGACACTCAATAAATCCATATCATAAATGGAAAGGGTTTACAACCACCAAAAGAACAATGTTTCAAGATAATAGCCAAACATCAATCATATCAAGGTACGAACCATGTATCGACGACTCATGTTCCCCAGTACTCTCACCCGTACCCCCACGCCTCCACAAGAAACGGACTAGGGAATAACACGCTAGTGTAACACATTATCCCTACTATCCTAGATCTATATAGGCCACTCCTCTAATTTTTCATTCCATTCAACATCAATATATCCCCAATCTATGATGTGGTAGTTACCATGAGGATAATGAAAGAGTTGAGACACATGGAAGACATCGTGTGTCTAGATCATCTGTGGGGGAACTGCTACCCAATACACTATAGATCACACATGATTTAACACTTAAAATGGACCAAAAATATATGGATAAATCTCACTCCCATGACCAATCATTTACTACCCAATATGGGGAGTCACAATAAAAAAACACATTATCCCCAACATTGAATTCTTGTGCCCTTATCCTATGATCTGAGTATGATTTAAGATTATCTGATGCTACATTCATCCTCTCATGACTCTTCTTATCCATATCTTATGTGTTATTTACCAGTTCCATCTAGTGAATTTCTAACTCTATTAACCCAATCCATCACAATATATAAAGGCAGGGTCGGCTAAACAAGGTTTAAAATAGCAGCATATGGATGGTGGCGTCAACACAATTATTGTAAGAAAATATTTCCAAGGGTATGTGCCTCATCCCTGAACCTCTAAAATATAGGACACAAAAGAGAAATAAGACATCAAGAGTTTGGATTCCCTGCTATGTCGGACGAAACATCTATAGATGAAATGTAGCACTAAGGCAATGTTTTGAACCAATATCACTCTAGGGACCACTCCAAACTCTGGAGGTAAAAAAGAGGATCTCGATCAGAAATGATCATCCACAGGACATCGTGGATTATCACATCCTCCTCCAGATATTTCATTGATAAAAACTCCACTGAGATTAAATCATTGGTTACTATAAATCAGGATGATTTTGTCAATCGATCCATTATTAACCATATAGAATCACAGTCTCATGATATCGAGGTAAACTGGTAAAATAATCCATCAATATGTCATCCAACTTCAACTAAGGAACATTTTATGGGTGAAGCAAACCACTAGGAACATGGTGCTCATATTCACCATTTGGAAGACCAAACATCAATACACAAACACCGCAACTGTATGCATCAACCTAGGCCAAACAATCTGACGCCTCAAAGCATGGAACATTGTTTTCACGAAAGGATTTACTACTAAGGGTGATCTATGGAACACTCTAAGAACTATCTTAGGAATCAAAAAATAAATGAAACCTCTTCCTTGAAAGAATACCCATTGTTGTTCATCCCCAATCCATCCATCAGGGGTCTCTCCACAAATAACATAAGACTATCTAGAACTCCACATAATGATCCCTAACTGGGAATCATCCACATATTGAACCAAATATGAATAGACTGTCATCTGAAAATGGAAACCTCTACAAAAAATATCTCCCATATCCATATGTAATTCTAAATGTTCTTTCATCACTCTCTAGGAATCACATGATTCACACATGACATCATTGTGAAACTTCCTACTCTACACATTTTACACAACATTCAACTTTCTAGGAATATAATAAATTTTGAAGCCATATTTCTATAAGAACTATATCCACATATGTTGTTGTAAGTTCATGTCACACTGTGAGAAAACATACCTTAGGCTCTTATGATCAGTGAAGACCACAAAATGATCACCAATGAGTCAATGGATCCCCATCACATGGGAAAACACAATCGAATAATAACTAAAGTTTATGGGTGGTATTGTTATGCTCATGGGGAAGTAACATCCTAGTACCATAAGAAACATATGATCTCTATGGAATCATAAAAAATCCTAACCCCAGACACGAAATATCCCAACATACCTAAAACTAAACTCACTCTACTGGCTGACAGAGAACTAAATAACTGATCAACTTTTTCTATAGATTCTGAATATATTTTTGACACTGATCATTACACAAGAATGCCTAATCTTATCTTATCAACACTATCAGAGTATTTGAAACTTGACAGAAACCAGCTAAGAACCACCTATAATATCCTCTAAGATAAAAGAAGCTTTTCAACTCTAACAATACCTTTGGATATTTCGTAGACAATAATTATACTATATTTGTTAGATACAAAGATAATTTTATCTAGAATAAAATATTCCCTAATAAACATACTTCTTGAGCCCAAAAATAACACATCAAAAACTACCCAAACAACTATTGTCGGTGAAGAACACCCAAAATTGAATGCAGAAGCTCGACATGTTTCTCCCGAAATAAAAAGTCCACAATGATTTGGTAAATGAAATCAACCATGGGAATATCTAGGAACTCATGGAATATAGAATTCATCTAACCTAGTAACACATATAGATCATTCACTAAACATTAAGGCATCACAACTAACTCATATTTCCCATGATGACAAGAAAAAGTAGTATTCGTGATATCCTCAACATTCGAACACATTTGATGATATAATAACTGAATGTCAATCTTCAATAACCAATATTCACAATTTATTCGAATGAATAAATCATCAATCCATGGAAGAGGATAGTGATTCTTAGGTGTCACGTTTTTTAGGTGACAAAAATCAACACACAACTGAAAACTATTGTCATCCTTCTTCACGAACAAAACTAGTGCACCCCACAGTGACACACTCACACAATCCAATCAAAACATGAAGAAGACCATCAAGCGATACATGAATATCTTGAAACTCATAAGGCTCTATCCTATAAAGAGACATCATGATAGGGGATGCTCATGGATGTATCTAGATCTTGAACTCACTTTTTCATCAAGGAGGTAATGATACAACCTCTACTATAAGGACATCATTGTACTATTCTACATCCCTGGGAAACACCAAATACATATCCTCTTATTAAATCATCATCATATTAACCATAAACAATAATAGGGACGGAATAATCCTTTGGCCCATCCTAGGGTCTTGCTCGCCAACAAACACCATTGGATCTCTATCATCATCGATGAAAACCACCTACCTTCTGATAAAATACACAAAATCCAAAACCAAATAAAAAAAAACCATTACTAGGAATAAATCACATGGTTTTACATGTAATACTATGAAATTTTCACATGACTGGTGCTTCCCCAGAACTAGATTGTGGTCTCTACATAAATCAAACAAGTCAGTGCAGCCCCAAATGGTGTAGTAGATGCCAAAGCCACCGTATTCCTTTATAACTCAATTCCCAAATGATGGGAAAGCGTAGGTGATATTAATGAATTTCTCACTCATGAATCAATAAATCCATGAATCCATGTAGAAAACATGCAAATTGTACTATGAATAATGTCCAGATGGCATGGCGCTAGAAATGCTAACACATGAAGCTAACCATGAACTGTTGCAAAACCTCTCTGACCCTGATGGAAACCCCCTCCATGGCTATGCTAAGTAATTTTAGTATGAGGATATTCCAAGGGTTTTTCTCTTCCCAACCCATCTTCACTCTACTAATACAAACCTTGTGAACCTTGATGCTACTTCCTCGACTGGAACAAACTTAAAGAAGGAACATGCAGTGGAACACCTGGTATTAGTTGAATATATAAAAAACATTACAGAGTATAATATATATCACAACAACATTATGGAAAAAATGTAGACTTTTACTCCACTATACATAATGTTTCTCAGACTATCAACCACCAATGTTATAACTAGATATCCTATAAGCACACAACCAATTAAAAATAAATATTATGATACATTATCATTATTATCAATTGATGTTTACATTTATTAATTATTTAAAAATTATTTAAATATTATCAATTCCACATTACATTTATTTATCAATCCAACCAAGATCTATGCCCTCCAGGCATAACCAAACCATGTCCATAGTTACTCAAATGTATAACATCAACATTGAAAACTATCAAGCACCAACCCCATGAGTTGAACATAATTTATTAATTTATCTAAAATAATTATAATTTTATGTATTTCTAGGTTTGATATGAAATAAATATATGATAAAAATGAATTGGGCTCAACACGGTGAGTAGATGAACAACTCGTTGAGAATTTTCCACCTATAGTTGGAGCACAGAATAATCCATCCTCAAGAATATTCACAAGAAAATCATGTGGCATACAATGTACACCATCACCTCTTTTAGAAGGAGGATAAGAAATACTATCTTCGTTATGTAGTTGGAAAGGTAAAATATATTAAAAAACAATAGGTTCAATAAAAACTACTTTCACATTGATAGGTAAGCCCAACTTCAACCAATTCCATCATCGTTGGTGTCCTCCCCCACACCAACATTAAAAAACTAATGTATCTCAACACTATAGGAATAAAATGATGACAAAAAAAATAGGACAACCTACCCCTACATACCAAAAAAAATTCTACGATCAGCCATCCCAGGCTCTCACCACAACACAAATAGTAAGAAAAAAAAACATGACAATTAGGATCATGGCCTTAAAAACTCATTTTGCCTTTATAGATAGAGCACACATAGCTCCAAAAAATAACGATCATGGCCTTTACAACCAAGTGGGTATGTCAGAACCCTACAAGGAATTATATTAATAAAAAAACAATTATTTATTCCTTAATTAATTTACAGACTCATTTAAACAAATATAACTGTATCCATTTTATTATAATCCAATCACAACATAAACTACTAGTTTCCTTAAACATTATTCTTTATATTGGGATAATTAATTTAAAATTTATTCATTATTTACTTTATTTACCAGTTTCCATAAAATATGACATTCTAAAAAAATATATTCATATATATAACACTATATAGAAAATCAAGATGAAATGTATTTTCATGGTTCAAAGGAACAACATACACTCAATACCAATTCATTAATCTAGTTAAATTATTTATTATTCCAATTTAATTTTCATACTGTGGATAAATAATTATATCTCTATGAATATACTTAAATGAAATAGATAATTCATGAATTCTTTACCTCAAAAGGTTTCTGACATTATTTTCTGATTAATGGTTCAATACAACAGATAATGATCACGTCTCTCGGTATAGATTCATCGAACAGAGGATGCCGCAACAAAACCTCATAATCAAACATCCTAGAAAGCTATATTAGAAACATGGATATCACATTCCATAACATGTAATGTATATAGAGATGAAATTGATTGAGGATACCTGAAGAAGGTAATTATAACATACATTATATCAAAGACAGATCGACACATTATAGTTTCACTAATACAGTGGGTGTGCATGATGAAAGAAAAACTCCAAGATGAAAATGATCCAAGGATAGAATAATCCCAAAAATCATTAAGAACAGTGGTTTGGGGCCCATCACACCAAGAGAAAGGAGAAGGAATAACTAGGGTGCAAGGTATCTCAACCCATTTAAAAATCTAAAATAAAGGACCAGTTTAGATACAGTTTAGATATGAAAGGTAGATATGGTCAAGACTACATGGATTGACCATGTAAAGGAAACCACTCCCTTAACAAGTTTTAAAAAGGAGCAATGGGATTTAAAATGTCCTCAAATCCATTAAAAAACGTTTTGAATGTTTTCTACATCAAAGATAACATAAAACGAGAGAAACAGTAGGAACATGGAAACACTTTTCATCTATCCATATGGAGACAATACACACCTATTTATAGGTTACATTATAATAGATTACCTACCATTAGATGACCTACCATAATGGAAACATCGTTCATAGAACTATAATTTTTTCAGTGTTAGAAATTAGTCCCCTTGACTTCCCAAACACCTCAAACACCATATTTTCACAAAGGAATGGACTGGAGAGGTCTGGCCCCTTACAAATAATGATAGAATTCATAATGTTTGACGTTTTCATACTATCACTAAGGACATCGCCCTGAAATTTGAAAATAAATGTGTATGGTCTCAGCAGAATCCCAAAATAGTTTGTATTGTAAGATCTAATGTTGCATCGAGAAGAAATAGTGGCCCCACAAATCACATACTATGATCAATGAATTACTCTTACTAATGGGGTGAAACATAAAAAACATAAAAATAATAAATTTATATATAGTTTCTTATTTAGTAAACATAATAATAACTAATTTTGAGTAATATGGTGAATGGTATTACAATATCACATCCATTATAAAATTGATCATAATCCATTTAATAAAATATTCTCACTATATTATAATAGATCAATTTCAATGAAGAATAACATTAATCAAATTATTGAGAAATATATGAATACACTCTAGAAAAATCATTAAAAAGTATTAATATAAATACCCTCATTTTTACATTGAATTAATTTATTGGAAAATAAATGAAAAGGAATTTTCTTTCTTAAAATAACCATTTAAACATTGAAAGTGTCTTTAAAAACATTAATGTCTTAGGATGTTGAAAATAAATGCTCTAGACATATGAGATAAATAAAATTTTTATCCATATTTTTTTTGAATAAGTCTTATTGTACGTAATTTGGAAAATGAAAAAAGATTCCATTTCGACCATTTTATAAAACATTGATCATTGTTAAGATCACATGAAATAGTCTTAGGAGAATATAAAAAATAATTTTTATTTTTTTAAAAAACATGGAAATGGAGGAAAAGTATTCAACAATTTTTAATTATATATAAAAAATCCTAAATAATGTTGAGATTGTGAAATAAACCCTTACATAATTTCACATTTTCTATGTACATGTCTGAAACTCATCTATTGTAACCCCCTGCCCGGTTTCCATTCATAGGTTCCCTGAGCCAGTTAGTTACATGACCTCAAGGTTGCCTCCTCGAATAGTATAGGTTGTCGACTTGTAGTGAGGGTCTGGTATGTTAGTCATATCGAGACTATACACTCATTTATCAGAGTAAAATACTAGTCAAAATAAATAAACAAATGCAAAAGAATATATAACCAGAAAAATAATAATTTTACAAGATAACCAAACAATAAATATAATACATAAATGAAATTTAAAATAGAAAATTCCAATATAATTGTAACGTGCCTTTAATGTAACTGAATGTAAAGACACTACGACTCCCCAAGTGGGTTCCGAACCATGTTTGTTTCCCTCCTCCATCCTCCAAAATTAGACACCTATCATAGCTCCTTTTCACTTATCTAGTCCTGTAACAATATAATATATTTGGGTACTGATCAGACAACCTTGATAGGGTGTTAGTAAAACTCAATAGGCCACCATCAACAGTGTCTAAAACAAATTGAGTCAAAATTTAGGGCTTTTAGTTATATAAGTAAATAGATAAAATGAAATAATAAATAGTTTATCATATTATAATTTATTCTTATATAACTACATTAAATATAGGGTTACCAGGGATACCCATACCTTAATACTAACATCATTTCATACTAGAGCCTAAAGTGTTCCCTATGTAATAAAATATCTAAATACATTATTCTAACTAAAGATTGATGTATTCTAGGAGCTATGATATCTCTATACCTAATTAAGCTCAAGCTGGAGTTTGAATATTCTCATGTGTGGCCATAATTCAGAGAGAAATTATTTCTATTATTTAATTTCACTTTTAAAATCCAAATTTCCTAAGTTACCAATCTTAGAAAAATAATTAATAAGACCATGTTACCATGATTACTCCTTAATAGAGTGACCATATTACCTTTCTCATTTATCATATGTATAATGGACATGTTTTCATGTATACTTATTAATTTATGATGACCATGTTGCCATTCCCTGCACTCATAAACATGATGAGAATGTTACCATTTGTACATATCAAATTAGAATGACCATGTTCCCATTATTTATCACATAATTAATTTACCAATTAGTTATCCACCCCAATTACACTACTAATTCAATAATTAGTTAAAAAAATCTACTCCATTAGTTAGCACAAAAATTAAAAAAGTTCTTCAAACCATTAATTAAATATTCAATTAAATATTCAATAACATATTCCATATTCCATAATTACATTTCTAGAATTAATTATATCATTATAATATCAAATTTATATAATTAATCACACAATTTATTATCTATATCAAATTATCAAAGGTACATAATTAATCCATAATTAATTATCTCAACATATCTATTTGAATATCTCATAATTAATCCCCAAATTAATTTTCAAGAGGTAAATAATTTCTTATTATAATCAACTTCACCAAATTAATTATATAATATGGAATCCCCATAGTTTCATGATTAATTCCCCAATTAATCATCTATTTCAACAAGGCATTGATAACTCAATTGGTCAATCTAATTAACCCATTTCAAGAAAATCAATTTCTAAGGGGTGAATGAAATTTATGAATTTTCATATACATATAAAATCCACGAATAAAGGAATTATATTTATTAAAACCACTTCTATTCATCGACTGATTTTTTCCCAATGAAAATTTCAAAAATCTGAGCAAAATAATGACATTAATGTGGGTTTCAGTTCTAAGTACCAAAAACAAAATCAACATTAATGAAATAAATATCTCATTTATCTGGATATATATCCACAATAATAGATCTAGGTCTCACCACATAGGCTTAGATCCAAGGAAACATGAGACATATTCCAGTAAAAGATCAAGGAATGATATAAGAAATAATAGGAAAAGAATCGGTATTAAATCCACTTACTAAGAGAAGATAAGATCTTCAATTAGGGCGTTTGATCTCAATAAACGATGTTTTTAAGGCATTGTAATCCCTCTGAGTCAATGGTAGAACCTTAATCTACTCTTAGGGAAGTAAAATCATGTGTTAGGGATGCATTGGAGGTGAAAAGGGTCATTAATAGTCGAAAACAAATGAGATCGTAAATTTTAGGATCTAATGGTTAGACCACGAAAGGTTTAGTTGCACGGGTAGAAAAATTGTGCACTAACCATGTGTTAGAAACTACTTAAATGGGGGAAATTGTATGGGAACCTTGAATGGCCTATAAAACCGTTATTTGACCATGATTAAGATAATCTCAAATATAAGTGATCACACAACTCTCTTAAGTGGCTACATAGTTTTTACAAACTGTGCACCAAACATAAATAGATTATTTTCTCTAATAATTTCTTAGAATCCCCCTAAAAAAATCCCAATCCATAACTCACATAAATGGTACATAAGTAAAAACATTTAGTACCTGAAATCACACTTGGGATAACATCATAAAAGGTTTGGATCTTATAATCTCCCCACATTATAACAACTCTTCCTCGAGATGTACCTCTAATATATTCTATGATTCTGAGACAAAAATATAAATCCATTGATGCATCATATAGTCATCTTTTTTCCATGTTTCCTATTATATATGTATATGGTTCCATAACACATGAACTATCAACATGGTATTTTCTCGCAACTCTTTCTCACTGCGATCCAACCTATGTATCTGATGCTCTACAAATGAAACTTCTATATCAATGTTAAACTCATGCACAAATATAACATGAGAATGGTCAGGGTGATACCATCGATGTTTCGATACATGGAATCCATAATTTATAGATCTTTATCTTTGTGGAAGATCCAATATGTATGGCACCAACCTGAATCTGTCTACAATCTGAAATGGTCAAACAAAGCATGGTGCCAACTTTCCCTACCTCCATATCCTGTCATAATCCAACCAAAGAAACAATTGACGGAACACATGATCACCCTCGGTAAACACTAGGTGTCATCTCCATTTATTAGCATATGACTTTTATCTACTTTGAGACATAACTATAAATTTTGGAATCAACAATACCTTCTCTGATATCTTCTATACAAGACTCGGCCCCAAAAACACTGACTCGCCAGCCTCCAACAATCATAGTGGTGATCTACAAGGCCTACCATAAAGCGACTCATATATTGCCTTCTATATATATTCCCAGTAACTTTTTTTATAGAAAAATTCTTCTAAGGCCATGATCATTTCCCATGATCCACTGATGTCACACACACATTACCGTAGCATATTCTTAAGTGCTTGTACTATATGTCTGACTTCTCATCTATCTATGGGTGAAATGTCATAACCACCAATACCTTTTTGACAAGAATATTCTACATTCCCTAGCAGAAGTGTGAAGTAAAGAGTGAATCATGACATGAAACTATAGATCATTACATTCTATGCAGACAGAAAATCGCCCGAACATACAATCCATCCAACTATTCTACGGTAAATGTTTCCCTTATAGAAAATAAATGTGCTACCTTTTTCAGTTGATCCATAATGACCTAAATAGTGTCATTATTTTGGAGTGTCACTGGTATACCCACAAAAAATTCAATGTCCACATCGTCCCACTTTTATTTGGGAATATGAAATGACTGTAGTAAACATTGAGGTCATTGATGTTATTTCTTCACCAACTAACATGTTAAGAATCTTGTCACAAACCCGGCTATGTCCCCTTTCATGCCTGGACACTAACACATTCTTAGTAGTTCACATTAAATTTTGGTCACTCCTTGTTGAACCACCAACTTTGAGGCATAAAATTTCAGTATGAGGTCCTCCCACATTCTCATAGGCCCCACGACATGATTCTTCACATACATGATCTCATCTTAATCTTTCAACTAGTCTTGAGATTTCTCCCCACCAGCAACAATTTCCTCTAAGGATAAGCACTCTATATACTCAAAAATTTTATCCCTGATCTATATAAGAAAGTATCCTACACTACAACTGAAAATAGATTCATATTCTCTAAACACTCTTGAACCACCACATGCATTTTAGCAAGCAAGGACACCATCTTCCACTATTCACTCAACTCATAAAACATATGAGTTTGGGTTTTCCTGATCAAGGCCTCAACCATAGTAGTTCCCTTCCCATGCATATATTCTAGTAAAAAATTTAATGATAGTATATACTCAAAACATATTGACTACTGACGATTCGAATCATGCTATAAATTATAATTTTCATGCTCTTGTGATATGTACAAACTACAATTTTTTATCCTAAAACTTAGTTTTACCATAAATTAAAATAATTAAGGAATTCATCCAACACAATTTTCTATGAAGGTAATGTCATTAATGAGGCATCAACTACTGAGACTCAAATGCAACAACTCACTAACCCTACATCAGTACATCTGCCCGACTGATCACATTAAAATCATAATAAACCATATACTCCTCACCAGAGTCATGTTGGATCCATATTGGTGCTAATGTCAATAAATTCTTAAACTCCTAAAAATATCTCTCATGAGATATTGACCATTAAAACATTACTCCCTTTTTCAAAAATCCCTATAGAATCCCTCCCTAATTGGAAAAGTATTGCATTAACTTGTTATTTTATCCTGCTAATCCCAAAAATCATATGTTATCAAAAACATTCTTGGGATGCTTTCATGAAACCAATGCTTGAACCTTCTCTTGGTCCACTTACACACCTTCACCTAAGATGATGTTTCTATTATGTGTAAATGATCAATCAAAAACTGACACTCAAGTAGCTTTTTGTATAGATGATGCGATCTCAATGTTCTCTAGAATATGATATGATGTTGGACATAATCGTCATGTGTATTTGAGTACAACAAGATGTTTTCCACAATCCACACCATGAAATAATGTAGATACTAATGAAATATCATGTTCTTAAAATCAATAAACACTACTGGTGCATTTTTCCACACAAACGACATTACAAAAATCTCATAAAGGTCATACCTTCTTATGAAAACATTAATTTTTATATCCTATGTCTGTAATCTCAACTGATGATACCTAGATCACAAATTTATCATTGATAACACACAAGCTCCCTTCAATTATTCAAATATATCATCGATACATACAAGATGATACCATTTTCTCACCATCATTTTTCAACTTTGGGTTATTGACACATAATCATAAACTCCCATCAGCCTAATTTGCTAAAAAATAGGATATCCACAATGTGATGATCTTGGATGGATAAATACCTTATTCTCAAACTCCCACAACTGAGTATCAAGCTCTAGAATCTATGTTGGTACCATTCAGTGTGATGGAGTACATATTTTCCCATCCCCCAATTTTAGATCAATAGTTAATTCCACATCTCTCTCATGTGGTTTCACTGAGAAGTATTCAAGAAATAAATCCTGAAATAGACCCACTACTGTTTGAAGGAAATCATTCCTAACACCCCCATCAACATTCAAAAGACTATAAATATGGGTTGTGATATCTTCTTGTCACTGTGTCATTGGACATGCTCAGGATTCATGGATATCCCACTCTCCACAATGAATATACTAGTCACCCATAAGAGACACACAGTTTACTCTCCTTCGGTAATAGTAGATGTTGGATTTGTATGTGACAAGCCATTACATACACATAATTATATCAAATCACATCATATAATGAACATAGTGATTTCATAGGAAATTATATTCCCAAATATCTAGTGAACATCACTTGCAATGAAAGATATCTCTAGACCATGCTCCAAGTGGTGTATCTATAGTCATTACACCTCTCACAAACTCCACTGTCTGGATCAAACAATTAAAATTCTTTGTAGCTATAATGGAATGAGAATAACTAGTATCAACCAAGGAACTAGCTAAAGTAGAAACTAAATGAATAGTTCCTCTCACTATCGGTGGTCCAACCTCTCTATCCACAAGTGTATGATATACTTCTAATAACTATGCTTCCCATTTTCCCTGTGATGTTGTTAACTCCCCTGAGTAGCATCACTCTGCTTATGTGAGAACTCATTCCCAGAAGCACCACATCCACTACCTATTCCACCTATGCCAGTAAAAATCCATCTACCAGCCCGATTCAGTGTAGAAGATATTCTATGCATACTATGACTCATCTTAGATACACATTCAGTAACATTTATTATCAGCGACATGCATAATTTCTATTGATGTATGACACAGCTGTAAGATAGAAACTATACTAGAGGTCCGAAACAATGCCGTAGATAGTGTCCGTGACTACAAAACTGATGACAGATCACCCTAGTATGGTTATTTCCATGTGTCACTCATTCCTACATAATATTCTTTCTCCTTTCTTTACTACTATTGTCATAACATCAATTTTTTCTATCGTGAGTCGATAGTCCATATCATCTAGAAACAACTACCTATTCTACCCCAGAAGCCTTCCTCTGGTTCCCTTTGTAACGCCCCGACCCCAGCTACCCAGAGTCGGTGCATTACTTCGTAACATTGGCATGATCACAAAAGATCAAGTCTCGAAAGACCGATTAGTTTAGTAGCCTTGGAAACACTAGATACATTCATAAACATTACATTACATCATAAAGTGAAAAACTACAATAACAAAGTCTCCATAGACCACACTCATATCCTATTCTGACAATCCCTGCAGGTCATTCATAAAATACTTCTTCACATCCTGGAAAATATTAAAACATTGAAAGGGGTGAGCTCAGATGCTCAGTAAGGATAACAATATTGCGGAAGCTTTCATAAATAAATATCAACATTTAAGGCAATGTATAACTAAAAAAAAGCCTTTTAAACATGCACTTCAACATAATATGGAAAAAGTAAAATGAAATAATTCCATTACATACTCACATGGATATTCTACTAGACGAATAATCACATGAAATATCAATAACCACTTTCATAATGAGGGAATGTATAATTCCAGACATTCTGAAACATTTTGTCAAGGCCTCGGCCAAGATGTCTAAAATGATTAAGGCCTCGGCCAAAACCATAAATCAAATTGGGAAAGGGCCTCGGCCAATTCCACGTCTAGTTGTCTCATGAGACCTACCGATGCATCGAGGATCTATAGCGGGCTCCACCCGTCACTTATTAAGTCCAATACATTCCTCATATGAATAGGTTTAAACATATCATAAACCATAACATAATCATATCACATAAAACATGCATAAAGGAAACATAAAATTTCCACATTTCAATCACAAGATATCAATACAACACATTGATATAATAAAAACGATTTCAAAACCATTTTCAATACCAAAATAAAAGAAAGTTAAAACTTTGTAGTTATTTTTCATTAAAAAAAAGATGGCTTGTAGAGGAAGCCGAAACTCAAATAATGGTCATGGCGGCGAAGAAGTCGTTGTCGCCGCATAAGTACGGAAAGAAAAACATTCCCTTTTTTCGTTTAGCAAAACGTTTCGTATAAAAAGATTCCTTTTGAATAAACGTAAAAGTCAAAGGGGTTTATACACTGTACAAAAGAAATTTGTGTATAAAACAAAATATGCCTCAATGAATGGAGATTGAGACGAATTCCCTTAAAAAGATCATTTTTTTTAAATAAAGTACATCTATAATGTGTATTCACTATAAGTACACATAAATAATGTAAAAATACAATATAGGACATAATCATATCATGACATAATTTGAAAGTAGGGGATTAACCCAAAGAATGGAAGTTGGGTTAAGAAATTCCCTTACCTTGTGTCCGACTTGATTCGACCATTCTTTAACCTCCTGAATAATAAACTAGAGTTAATATATACTTTATTAAGAACCTTTTTCAAGTTCATTATCCCTTTTATATCACTTATTACAATTTTATGAACATTATGTAATTATTTAAGTTAATAACGGTCGTTTTGTCGATCTTTGGTACTTGAGTCAAAAATAGACTTCTTATAATTACGAGTTGTTCATGTGGTAAAATATCCATTATATCCAGAATTATATTCATGATATAGATATCATATATCTCATATATATCCAGTATATACATTCATTCATAATATTACATGACATTTAGAGGTAAGAAATGAAATGCACCGTTCATGGAGACGGTAAGCCGTACGTACGCATGAACGCTACTTTCATTTCTATTTCGTATTTAATGGAATGAAATCATAATGATATAAATGTATAATATAATTCCAGTATAATATAGTGTATAATACCATTTACTCCATCCTTTATACATCCCACATATGGTATTAACGATTCAAATCACTTTGAGGGGGCGGTAGTCCGCATTTCCTAAAATGAAATTATCGCGTTTTACCCATATTGGAAATCATAAAGTATGCCATAAATGAGAAATACAGAAGCATAAGTAAAACATAAACATATTATATATCACATATAAATATAGTGACATCTTAATGGCCACCTTTTAAGGTGTTATATGAGTGTTGAACAATCATCGTTTCGTGAGGCAGAAATTCACCATCCACAGAAACCGTATGTTCTTTAACCATTAGATGTAGGTGTGTGTAAGTGTAGCTCGAATCCATCTTATAAAAACATCCTAGTATATTTAGGATACTGGTGTTGTTACAAAATAAATTAATAAAAAGATTTTAGGGGGTTGGAGAAGAAAAATAAAACAAAACAACATTAGAGAAGACATTACCTCAAAATCGGGTAACTCTTTTTGATTTGATCCAAAGGCTTCATTGGGAAGAGTTCTGCCCAAAGTGAGGCTTCTAGGAGTAAGAAAGGGATGTTGGGAGAGTATTTGGGCAGATTTTGGCCGAGCCAAATGGCTTGAAGGTGTGAATAAGGTGGGAGAGGTGGGGGCCTTTTATAAGTGGAGAGGAGGGGCTCTTTTGGAAAGATTGAAATGTTACATTATTACACAATGCTTTTCGGATTCTAAAGGTCCCAAACTTATATAATTCGAGGCTAAGGTGATAAGGGTTCGAAATATCCTCATCCAATTGGCTTTGGACAAGTGTAAGCCTTGGATTTTGCATTATCTTCCCATTTTATTTAAATCGTTAAATAATGAGGTCATCGCTGCATCATCATGATGTCATAAATAATTTAATTTATTTAATGTCTAAAAATTATAGAAAAAAATATTATGATGTAGGAAATATTTTTATATTTCTAATGAATATTTATAATCAAAATTTGGACTTGTGTAACCCCACTTAAAAACTGTTTTAGTAAAACAACTCATGTTTGTGTCAATTTAATTTTAACATTAAATAAATATATATTAATGTCATTTTCCAACCAAAGTGGCTCCAT
Source organism: Viscum album (assembly GCA_963277665.1). NCBI lineage: Eukaryota > Viridiplantae > Streptophyta > Magnoliopsida > Santalales > Viscaceae > Viscum > Viscum album. Next base: position 83,256,225 of record OY728151.1, on the reverse strand, counting down.
GGGGTCCCCAAGTTGACCCATGGGTTGTCTTGGTCGGCCCTGACTCATACAATAGGAGTAGGACAAGTGTCAAGCTCATCTTATATTATTAAAACATTATTTTTACCTTAAACTACACTAATTACCTCTAATCGCGATTAAGAACTTAAAAGTTACTATTCACCAAAAAAATTATTTTAATCTCATTGAACCACATTTTACTTCTTAATTACAACCATGTATGTCAGATTTTTGAAAATCAAATCACAGAAGTGGTAATATTTTATTTTAACGAAAAATCAGTTTTTAACAACCACTTAGTGGTTTCACTATTCATCAAAAATTGAAGTTTTTCAGAATAAGGCCAAAATTTCACCCTAAGCTATAATTGATATTCTGAATTCAAAAATGATGTCTATTTTACAAAATTACAAACATATAAGTTGTATTAATTAATTTTATAATTAATTCCCGCTGTTACAACAAATAGCGTGTTTTTAAGAAACAATTTATATCAAAAGATTGGCAATTGTTTATGTCCAATTTCAATGTTAAATTAATTCTAATGACCACCATTGGATAAAATGGTAAAAATATATTCTAATTATACTTTAAAACCACTAAATATTATAATTTATCACTATAAATTATTTTGATTAAAAAAGTTGTTTTTAAGTATTTTTCACTATTCATAAAAAATTAGAAGTTCTCAGAAAAATACCAAAATTTCAACATAGGCTAATTTAGATATTCCGAATCCAAAAATGAAGTCCATTTTGAAATATAAAATTTCTATAATTTTAAAAAGTGGTTATTACTATTCATAACGGCTACTTTGATTAGTCACGGTGTTTTAGAATTCGAAGTTGCGTACAATGCAAGCCATTGCATTATCGAATGAGAAGCGTATCGTGGAAGCTCGGGGTGTTACATTCTCCCCTCCTTCAATAAATTGCGTCCTCGCAATTTGAAATTTTTTTCTTTGAAAATAAAAGGTTGAAAAAAGAAAATACCTTTGTGGAAAACCCACATCGAAAATAAGATTAATAAAATTTAGCCTTAATAAGAGGGAAAGGGAAATGAAAATGTCACCACCCAATTATGATCTCGATTAGGAGAACATTGGTGGAAATTAGAGACATATAATTGGACGAAAAACGTAAATATTCGTAGGGAGTGATTGAGGTCATCAATCACAATCAACTGTCAAATTGAGGGCCTCAAAGTCTTCAATCTATGTTGATTTAAAATATCATCAGTTCAACAAGACATAATGTATTAGGATAACACATTTTTTTTTTAATATCCCTTTAATAAAGTTTTAGAATTAATTTATTCATTGAATAAGAGATAGGTATATATTTATGCTTGACAATTAGAGTTTCAACCTTCAACTCATCTTTCACTCAAAAAGATAATAGAACTCAAAAATATTATACTTATCCTAATTGTATAAGGTTCCAAATGTTAACACATACCATTTAGATTAGTAAAATTATTTTGTAATAACCAGGGACTTCCTGTAGGCTAGTGGTAGGAAAAAAAGGCCTGTCGCACTATGGTTGTGGGTTCGATTCCTGCAGCTTTGTCCGACGCGACGGGTTATGCCCCACCCTGCAGGTTGTCCTTTTCCTAAAACTATAGTATCATAATATTCCAAAAATAATCTTCATAAATTTTTTAACCTTAAACAATACTATCCAAAGATCAACTTAATCCACTCCAACCTTTATAGTTATCCAAAATACCTCTGTCCAGACTTTCTCTAAAAGGTCTCTTAATTCCAAAATCAATTTATCAGATTCCCCAAACAAAGTAATGTTTCTCTTATTGTAACATACTAAAAATATAATTACCTTCATCATATTAAAACCTTACTGAAATCAACAAGTACTGCAGTACAATCCTTATATATATATCACATTATTCTAATAACCAGAATATAATCCATGAGTCCAAAAGCACCATTACATTAGTTATTCTGCTTCAACTGTAGTAACATCATAAGATTGTCCTTGATCCCTTGGCCTTTTCTGAGGTAAGTTTCCCTGACGCTTAGGACATTCATTTGCATAATGCCCCATTTCTCTACAATTATAGCATTCAACATTGATAGCCTCTTTCTTTCCCTTGCAATCACGCGCCTGGTGACCTTTTTCTCCACATTTATAACAAACTCCCATTCCTTTTAGGCAAGTACCAGGGTGATTCTTCCCACAATTATCACATAATGGAAAATCCTTCTTTCCCTTTTTCCCTTTATCTGTCTCTTGTTCCACAGTTCTCTTCCTCTCTTGCTTTACTTTATTGTCATAAGATTTAGAGAATTCCTTTTCTGTCTTGATAGCACATGAGACAATGTATTCGTACGCCGAGAAGGTTTGTGAGACTAATGCTCGACGAAGAAATGGTTTTAACCCATCAAAGAAACGATAAATCTTACTTCTTGGGTTATGTATATAATCTGCATCATGCCTCGCTAACCTTGTAAAGTTGGCCTCATACTTTGCGATATTCTCATCCTCCTTTTGTCTCAGACTCAAAAATTGCCTTTCCATATCCGCTCGATGGTCTCGAGGAAAGTATTTTTCTAAGAACAGCTCTTTGAACTCCTGCCATTCCATGTTTGTTAATTCATCATCTTCCTTTCTGTTTTGAATTAGTGACCACCATTGATCGGCATCTCCAGTGAGGCGGTAAACTGCCATGACAACTTTCTCCCTTTCACTACTCCCCAAGGCATGGAATATTTTCTCTAAGGAACTTATCCATTGCTCAGCTACTATAGGATTTGTACTCCCATTGAAGGTTGGTGGTTGTTGCCTCATGAAGCGGTCTAATATTGATCCTCCACGTTGTGGATTAGGGTGCTCCATACGAGTAAGGTTATTATTCATAACCTGAGTGAGTTGTCCCAGTATGGTAATAAGTTGATCAGCACCAGTTGTATCTCCAGATCCACAATAATTATCTTAAGCAGGAGGTAAATCCCTACACGGAGTGCGTACATTGATATGGTTTCCATTCCTTCCACTAGGTGCCATTTCTAAACAATGGCATAAACTAGATTAGTTTATGAATCAAAATACACAATTCCATACTTTTAAAATACTTAACATAAATTGAACTATTTATGGATATAATCCATAATCATTAAAATGTTTTCTTTTAGGAAGTAGGTACTCATAACCATTCATAGTGGTTTGTAAAGAAAACGAGAATTATCCTAGGCATATCCCCCGGGAGTGTCGTAACCAAGAGTGCAGCAAGGCCTGTTGTCGTCCACCAATTCCCGTTCGAGTCTATCTCAAAGCAGTGTTTTCGGGTTTTACCCCTAGGTACATCTGTGCCAGAGCCGCCTCTACCTGCTCGTATCCAGACATGGATGTATTGCTCGGAAAACTCACAACATCTCTACAATACCAAAATTTTAGGAAGTTCTTCTATACTAATCCTCAAAGTTCATCTTAGGTCTACGTGCTCTACTCAGAGTTTGTACAAATCTAGCTTCCAAGGTTAGTACTAAACTGCCTCTGATACCAATTGTAACGCCCCGACCCCAGCTACCCAGAGTCGGTGCATTACTTCGTAACATTGGCATGATCACAAAAGATCAAGTCTCGAAAGACCGATTAGTTTAGTAGCCTTGGAAACACTAGATACATTCATAAACATTACATTACATCATAAAGTGAAAAACTACAATAACAAAGTCTCCATAGACCACACTCATATCCTCTTCTGACAATCCCTACAGGTCATTCATAAAATACTTCTTCACATCCTGGAAAATATTAAAACATTGAAAGGGGTGAGCTCAGATGCTCAGTAAGGATAACAATATTGCGGAAGCTTTCATAAATAAATATCAACATTTAAGGAAATGTATAACTAAAACAAAAGCCTTTTAAACATGCACTTCAACATAATATGGAAAAAGTAAAATGAAATAATGCCATTACATACTCACATGGATATTCTACTAGACGAATAATCACATGAAATATCAATAACCACTTTCATAATGAGGGAATGTACAATGCCAGACATTCTGAAACATTTTGTCAAGGCCTCGGCCAAGACGTCTAAAATGATTAAGGCCTCGGCCAAAACCATAAATCAAATTGGGAAAGGGCCTCGGCCAATTCCACATCTAGTTGTCTCATGAGACCTACCGATGCATCGAGGAGCTATAGCGGGCTCCACCCGTCACTTATTAAGTCCAATACATTCCTCATATGAATAGGTTTAAACATATCATAAACCATAACATAATCGTATCACATAAAACATGCATAAAGGAAACATAAAATTTCCACATTTCAATCACAAGATATCAATACAACACATTGATATAATAAAAACGCTTTCAAAACCATTTTCAATACCAAAATAAAAGAAAGTTAAAACTTTGTATTTATTTTTCATTAAAAAAAAGATGGCTTGTAGAGGAAGCCGAAACTCAAATAATGGTCACGGCGGCGGAGAAGTCGTTGTCGCCGCATAAGTACGGAAAGAAAAACATTCCCTTTTGTCGTTTAGCAAAACGTTTCGTATAAAAATATTCCTTTTGAATAAACGTAAAAGTCAAAGGGGTGTATACACTGTACAAAAGAAATTTGTGTATAAAAAAAAATATGCCTCAATGAATGGAGATTGAGACGAAGTCCCTTAAAAAGATCATTTTTTTAAATAAAGTACATCTATAATGTGTATTCACTATAAGTACACATAAATAATGTAAAAATACAAGATAGGACATAATCATATCATGACATAATTTGAAAGTAGGGGATTAACCCAAAGAATGGAAGTTGGGTTAAGAAATTCCCTTACCTTGTGTCCGACTTGATTCGACCGTTCTTTAACCTCCTGAATAATAAACTAGAGTTAATATCTACTTTATTAAGAACCTTTTTCAAGTTCATTATCCATTTTATATCACTTATTACAGTGTAATGAACATTATGTAATTATTTAAGTTAATAACGGTCGTTTTGTCGATCTTTGGTACTTGAGTCAAAAATAGACTTCTTATAATTACGAGTTGTTCATGTGGTGAAATATCCATTATATCCAGAATTATATTCCTGATATAGATATCATATATCTCATATATATCCAGTATATACATTCATTCATAATATTACATGACATTTAGAGGTAAGAAATGAAATGCACCGTTCATGGAGACGGTAAGCCGTACGTACGCATGAACGCTACTTTCATTTCTATTTCGTATTTAATGGAACGAAATCATAATGATATAAATTTATAATATAATTCCAGTATAATATAGTGTATAATACCATTTACTCCATCCTTTATACATCCCACATATGGTATTAACGATTCAAATCACTTTGAGGGGGCGGTAGTCCGCACTTCCTAAAATGAAATTATCGCGTTTTACCCATAATGGAAATCATAAAGTATGCCATAAATGAGAAATACAGAAGCATAAGTAAAACATAAACATATTATATATCACATATAAATATAGTGACATCTTATTGGCCACCTTTGAAGGTGTTATATGAGTGTTGAACAATCATCGTTTCGTGAGGCAGAAATTCGCCATCCACAGAAACCGTATGTTCTTTAACCATTAGATGTAGGTGTGTGTAAGTGTAGCTCGAATCCATATTATAACAACATAATAGTATATTGAGGATACTGTTGTTGTTACAAAAGAAATGAATAAAAAGAGTTTAGGGGGTTGGAGAAGAAAAATAAAACAAAACAACATTAGAGAAGACATTACCTCAAAATCGGGTAACTCTTTTTGATTTGATCCAAAGGCTTCCTTGGGAAGAGTTCTGCCCAAAGTGAGGCTTCTAGGAGTAAGAGAGGGATGTTGGGAGAGTATTTGGGCAGAGTTTGGCCGAGCCAAATGGATTTATGGTGTGAATAAGGTGGGAGAGGTGGGGGCCTTTTATAAGTGGAGAGGAGGGGCTCTTTTGGAAAGATTGAAATGTTACATTATTACACAATGCTTTTCGGATTCTAAAGGTCCCAAACTTATATAATTAGAGGCTAAGGTGATAAGGGTTCTAAATCTCCTCATCAAATTGGCTTTGGAAAAGTGTAAGCCTTGGAGTTTTCATTATCTTTCCATTTTATTTAAATCGTTAAATAATGAGGTCATCGCTGCATCATCATGACGTCATAAATAATTTAATTTATTTAATGTCTAAAAATTATAAAAAAATATTATGATGTAGGAAATCTTTTTAGATTTCTAATGAATATTTATAATCAAAATTTGGACTTGTGTAACCCCAATTAAAAATTGTTTTAGTAAAACAACTCATGTTTGTGTCAATTTAATTTTAACATTAAATAAATATATATTAATGTCATTTTCCAACCAAAGTGGCTCCATGGGGTCCCCAAGTTGACCCATGGGTTGTCTTGGTCGGACATTACTCATCCAATAGGAGTAGGACAAGTGTCAAGCTCATCTTATATTATTAAAACATTATTTTTACCTTAAACTACACTAATTACCTCTAATCGCGATTAAGAACTTAAAAGTCACTATTCACCAAAAAATTATTTTAATCTCATTGAACCACATTTTACTTATTAATGAAAACCATGTATGTCGGATTTTTGAAAATCAAATCACAGAAGTGGTAATATTTTATTTTAACGAAAAATCAGTTTTTAACAACCACTTAGTGGTTTCACTATTCATCAAAAATTGAAGTTTTTCAGAATAAGGCCAAAATTTCACCCTAAGCTATAATTGATATCCCGAATTCAAAAATGATGTCTATTTTACAAAATTACAAACATATAAGTTGTATTAATTAATTTTATTATTAATTCCCGCTGTTACAACAAATAGCGTGTTTTTAAGAAACAATTTATATCAAAAGATTGGCAATTGTTTATGTCCAATTTCAATGTTAAATTAATTCTAATGACCACCATTGGATAAAATGGTAAAAATATATTCTAATTATAATTTAAAACCACTAAATATTATAATTTATCACTATAAATTATTTTGATTAAAAAAGTTGTTTTTAAGTATTTTTCACTTCATAAAAAATTAGAAGTTCTCAGAAAAATACCAAAATTTCAACATAAGCTAATTTCGATATTCCGAATCCAAAAATGAAGTCCATTTTGAAATATAAAATTTCTATAATTTTAAAAAGTGGTTATTACTATTCATAACGGCTACTTTGATTAGTCGCGGTGTTTTAGAATTCGAAGTTGCGTACAATGCAAGCCATTGCATTATCGAATGAGAAGCGTATCGTGGAAGTTCGGGGTGTTACACCCTTCCACTACGAGAGGCAGATCTACCACATTTGTAAAATCTTCAGCATATGTATAATCACCTGGGATATAATTTCACACAAATATGCATCCTGAAAATATTTATCCATAGCTACCTCATTTATGGATAAATTTGGATCAAAGCATTGTAGATCTGTGTATCATCCAACATATTCCTTCACCAACCTGGTCCCCTATTTCGACTAAATTAATGTAGTATCTTTCTATTGTCTCGAAATATCAAGATTAAAGTGATCTAAGATCCTCTTCATGAATTCCTCCCGTAAGAGACAATCCTTTTATACAGTTTATGCATTAATGTCCCACTGGAACTTTACTGATCCCCACAACATATAAGTGTCCAACATGGAACTCATCTCTATCGAAGTCTCTAAATAGTCATGTATTTTCTATATGGACGACACCCACAATTAAGATCCATAATTTCAACCCTCTATAGTAAATGTTAGAGGGTTTTGTAACTGAAACTCCCTTGTCAATTCATACATATTTTTGAAAACTAACCCTAGGCGTCTTTCCATGAATTGCATGAAGCGAGAAAAGTTATCTCGAAACCACTCCCATTTATCTTATATTGGGAAAATCGGTACCACAAGTTTCTTAAATTGAAAAACATTCTTATACATCTCCTCATTCATACCCTCAAAATTTTTCATGGAGGCATACATTCAAAAAATCCAGACACATGTCTAAGCTCTCAAATCACAACCTTATAAAATTTATTTAAGATGAAATAGTCACGACATATCTTTTACCACACCTTACCACATAGTAAAAATTGATGTTCTAACAATTCCCTTAACTATCCCACTCATAGGTTTTGATTAATAAGGTAAACACATTATCATAATGAGTTTCTTCAATTAGACACAAAATTATTATCCTCTTTCTTCATCTTAAAATTCATACTCTATTCAGGTTGTGAAACATGATTCATTTTAGTCTAACAACAAGGAAACAATTTCATGTTTAACAATATAGCCATAATTCATTTTCCTATGCGTGCCTAAATTGATGGTATTCATAATAACCTTTAGTTCATATAATGATTCATGAATACTTTACTCTCGTTCCATTATAGTACATGAATCAATATGCAAAAAATCATATAAAACATAATCTCATCACACCACAAGTCTGTCATCTATGGTAAAGTAATACTCAACTGTTTCAGAAAACTGAAATAAAAACAATCCAAACCTATGTACATGATTTTTCCACCATACATGGGTTTGAAAATCCCATGCATGATCTCATTACCATGCCCTGAATCTTATTAGTCTCTAATATACCTATCTAAAAAAGTTAAACAAAAAAAGAAGATAGAAAATTGGAGCTCTGATGCGACTTTTAAATGTCCCGGCCTAGGTTCAACGCATCAGTTCTCCGAACTAGTCGATCACATGGCCTTAATCATGACTCCCCATATGCTATAGGCTTCGAGATTATAGAAAGGGGTTGATAAGTTAGTCATGGAGAGACAATAACCTAATTTAACCAAGTAAAAAACATATTTAAATAAATAGATAAATATGGATGCACATATTACCATAACAACACTCTTGTCACAAGATAACCAAACAAGAAATAAAATAATGAACTGAAATGAAAAATATGTTATGCCAATATAAGTGTCAATTTTAAACAATGAAACAAGAAATAAAAACACCATGACCACCCAAGCATCCTCTAATCCATATATAGTTCCCTCTTTTAAGCTTCACCACAATCATGCACCCATTTGAGTGAATTTTCACATATTTAGTCCTATAATAATATAATCTATTTAGTTACCAGTAAGAGACCAAATAAAGACTACGTACAACTCAGTAGGCCACCACCGATGAGGTCTAAAACATTTCTACTCAAAATATAGTGCATGCAGTTCAACAATGAAATTATTACAATGAAATAATAAATAGTTTATCAAATTTACATTTATTCTTATGTAACTAAAGAAACTCCAGGGTTCCCAAGCATACTCGGGCATTAATAGTAACTTAATCTCGTACCAGAGCCTGAATTGTTCCCTATGTAATATCATATCTTAATACTCTCTTCTTGAAAAATCATGAAGTATTTATGGTGCTATGATATCTCAGTACCTGATTGAACTGGTTCCAAAGTTAGAATATTCTCATACGAGGCCATAACTCAGAGTTCCATTATTACCATTTGATAATTGGACAATTAAAATCCACATTTACAAAGTTACCACTTTCTAAAATGTTACATAGATAACCATGTTACCATTCATACTCCTCAATAGAATGACCATATTTCCATTCTCTTTACTCATAAGTATAATGACTATGTTTCTATGTATACTTCTCAATATAGAATGACCCTATTCCCATTCTCATTAATCATTATTATAATTACCATGTTACCATTTTTACTTAACAAATTATGATAACCATGTTTCCATTAATGATCACATAATTAACTTTACAATTAATTATCAACCCCAATACCATTAATAATTTAACTATAATTAAAACACAAAAATTCCAAAAGTTAACTGAAAAATTAACTAATTTCTTAAAACCATTAATTAAATCATCAGTTAAATAAAATATTTCACATTTCATCTTACATAATTAATTTTCATAACTAATTATCTCATTATAATAAAAAATTTCCAAAATTAATCCCATAATTTGGTATTTATATCATAATATCCAAGGCATATAATTAATCCAAAATTAATTATCTCAACATATCCATTTCAATATATCATAATTAATCCACAAATTAATTTCCCATATCACAACACTTAACTGTTATAATCAATTTCTACAAAGTAATGATCTAATTGGTTAGCCCCTTCGTCACATGATTAATTCCACAATTAATCACCTATTTCAACAAGACCTCAATAAATCAATTTGTATATCTAATTAACCCATATCATGAAAATAAATAGCTATGGGATTCTTGAAATACTATAATTTTTAAAATAAATACTAAATCCATAAATAGGGTAATTAGATTTTTTTCTCCCACCACGATTCATTGACGTATATTTTCCCAACAGAAATCCCCAAAATCTGAGAAGTATACTGATGTTGATATGGGTTCTGGATATAAATCTGTAAGGTAACATCAAGATCAATGACATCAAGATATCATAAATATAGATCTATATCTTTAAAAATAGATCGATACATCACCACATAGGTTTTGATTCAAGTAAATAGTTGATAAATTCAATTAAAAGATCATGGAATGATATAAAAAATAACGAGAAAAGAATCGGGTTGAAATCCACTTATTGGGAGAAGAGAGGATCATTAATTCTGGATTTAAATCTTAGGAACAGTGTTTGTAATGCCTTTGAATCCCACCGGGTCGATGGGATACCCTTACAATACCCTTGTAAAAGTAAAATCCCTTTTTAGGGCTGCATTAGAGGTGAAATAGGACATTAAAATTTGAAAATGAGTGAAATCATCAATTTTAAGATCTCACTGTTGGACCACCCATGTTTTTTTCACATAGTTAGACAATATGTGTGCTAACCAAATGTTAGGAACATCATAAGGGGGGTATCACATGGACACCTCATAAATCCTATCAAATTGTGCCAAAGCTACTACATCAAAGACCAGAGATCACATGGTTTCTTCTATGATTCAACAAAATTTGTACAAACCATGCACCAACCATTCACATCTAGATTTACCTATGATTTTCATTGTATTCCCCCAAATGCACCCCTATCGATAACCACCATCAATGTTACTTATGTAAAAACAAAAATTAACTAAAATTGAGTCTGATATGACTCCAAAAAAGGTCAAGATCATACATTTATACTATGTTAAAACATATTATTAAAATATATCATAATAATACTGATATTTATTATATCATATATGATCTGATTATATTAATTTACCACTTTTTTATTAATAATATTTTATTCATTTCAATATTTTATTTAATAATTTACAAATAATCTCTTGATTGTCTTTTAATTTAAATATGCAGTTTGATTCTATATAATATAGAAAAAAATATCCAAAATAATTTTAATTTCATGGATATAATATTTAATCATTACATAAATTTTTGAAACCACTCTTGAATGTTGAATGATGATAGTGAATAACAATTCTTCAGGGAGGTGGAATGTCGTACATACAGACGAGTGATAATATCATTTCAATATTGTTGAAATCATAAGGAAGTTGATGATATTTTAATTTTATAGAATCAATATAATGTCATTATTATTATATATATCCATTATTTCCATCTTCATAACTATATTAGTAAAATATTGATTGAAAAAATTATATCCTGGAGTGGAGATGGTAGGTCATATATATGTGTGCGATGTGCTTATGTTATTAATATTATGGATAAAAGTTTTAATTTGGTTACCCCATATTTATAATAACATATGACTATATATATGATAAAATATTTATTAATTTTTTAATGTAAAACAAACATGATGATAATGTTGAAGAAAAAATAAAATTGGATGAGCTGCTAAAAATGATTACCTCATACTGAGAGGATTTCCTTTAGTTTTATTCTTGAGAGATATAGGATTGGTATTTTTGGATGAAAAGGATCTCTAAAAAAGAGATAATGATGTTTATAATAGAAATGCTATGGTTTTAATGGAAATATAATGCTCAATGTGGTGTTAATAAATGAGAGTGTTTTTTCTTTTTATTATTTTATGTGGGGACACTTTTGGAAAATAATATGGAATTAAATTAAAATAAATTAATTTTAAAATTAAAATAGATGAAATGTGATTTATTTCAAATCTAAGATGATTATGGTTGTACATACTTTCAAAAAATAAATTTTCTAAAAGTTTATGTTTCATTATTACTCTTATATTTTGGCATTAACAGTTATTTAATCCCTTTATATCTTACAGTGAAAGCAAATAATTTAACTCTTTTAGGATCAACAATGATTCTATAAAATAAAAAAATAAACATAAATTAATCATAGAAACATTTCAAATATTATCTAAATAATTTGGATGAATTTCAGATTATTATAAATTTTATATCATCTAATAAAATATTATTTATTATTATATAACATTAACCTCATTTTTGATACTTTTCATTACCTTGAATTTATATATATATATATATCAAGATATATTCAAAAAAATGATTTTAAGATGTTTTTAAAAATCAATTCATCTATAAAACATCTATATGACATTAATCATTTAAATTTATATTTTCTTCTATATTATTTGATATTTCCATTAATTATATAATTATAACATCGTCATTCTGTAATCCAATAAGGTAATAATTTATTTCTTAAATATTAAAAATAAATTACTATTATGATGAATAAAATAATATATTTCACTTGAAAATTTATTTTTAAGAATTATACTAAATAACAACATATTAAAAATGATTTTTTTAAATATGTGTACGAAATATTTTACATTTCATTTAAAAATACTATTAAAAGAATAAGTCTTCCATGGAGGTTAATGATTCCATAAAATCATAACAATGATTGTTTTCATATACAATCACTCACACAATAATATTCAAAAAGCATTTATTGTAATGTTATAATATTTATAGTTTTTTAAACATAATTACATGATTTACCCTTAAACATGTTAAATAAAATTACTACGTTTACTATTCATATTGACCCAAAATAAAATCTACATACTCACTAAATTCGTGACTTATGATTCAAAATAATGAATCAATTTTTCAATATTAAAAAAAGTTATAAAATTAATTTAAAATTGAACCCTTTCACGGGGTGAGAAAACATGTTTCTTATGTGAAATCTTGAAAAGATTGAAATATTTGTATAAACAAATTCTATATAAAAACAATACAGTTAAGATAATATAATTTATTATTATATTATTGATGTAATTTTACATGAAATAAATGTAAAATAAAATATATCATTATATATTTTAAGATTAAATTTCATTAAACAATAAAATTTCAGTATTTCTTTATTATTCATAAAAAGTGAAACATATTAGAAAATTACCAAAAAATAATCCACTGAAAATTTGGTTATTATAATTTTGAAAATGAAAATAATTTTTTTAAAAAAAATTATTAAAATGTTAATATTTATTTTTAAAATAATTATACCATTAAAAGTTGGTAAATTTTCCTTTAAAAAAATATATCCTTTTAATGCATTAAATTGGTTTAATTCTTATATTATGCCTATAAATTATTTTGGTTTAGTGAAAAAATATTATATTGAATATATAAAAATTATATTAGAAAATTTGGTGAATATTATTTTTTCCCTCACATTAAATGAATATGTTATAATTATATTTCATTGTTCATTTAGGATGGGTTTTTTGTGAAAATTAAAATGTCAAAGAGGATAAATGAAAAATACACATACCCTAAAATCATAAGTGGTTACATTTTCCCATCCTTCAACAAATATTAGAATCATAATATAAAATTTCACATAAAGAATAAATGATTGATACATTAAAAATTATTTTTAAGAAACCTACATTGAAAATTGTGTTACTATCATTTCTTATAATTATGTTGGAAAAGAATTTAAAATGTTTCCACAAAATTAGGCATTTTAATTGGATAACACTAGTGGTAAGAGAAAACATTGACATGGAAAATAAATAAAATTGTCATGTTAAGATGTATAGTGATAGATAACATTGTCATTATAAATTTAACCATCATAAAACCATTAAATTATAATTAGTTAAAATACCATTTAAATATTAAAATAAATTCTCAATAAATAATGTTTTTAAAAAAAATATTTATTTCTTGTATAATTGAGGTTATCGATCAGATAAAAAATTGAGATAATAATTTTTTTTTTATTTCTTTCAATGTCATGAGATCAATATGACCCTACGGTTGTGTGTTGATCTATTTTCACTTCATTTCATATAAATGGATATTGGTATTTAATATGAATTTTTATGCATGAAAAACATTTGACGAATCAGAAGGTGAACATTTATTTATTCCGTCCTTAAAATGGTAACTAAATCCAAAATGTTTATGAAATAGTATCTAATAAATCACAGTTAAATTTCACATAATAATATCAAGTTTCTAACATAATCTTTTACTACCATAAGATTCATCCAAAATAAATCTTTCTTAATTTACTGGTCTAATTTTCATTTGAAGGGTCACTAAATTCTCCAAATAAACATAACATTATATTTTTCCCATGAAAAATAACGTAGATAAGTTTATTGCATAGAAAATATATAAATACTCTTATCAACATTAAACCATGATGAAAACATCCAAACTTCTAATAATAAAATCGTAGGTATATTTATTAAATCCAAACATATTGTAAAACGAAACAAGATTACATAAACCATTAAATCACTATCAACATTTATATTCAAAAATACAATTCCATAAACATATAATTATCATTATTATATCAACAAAATTAATATATTAATGGTTTTCATCCCCCAATCATGTTTTTTCTTAAATATCAACTCTATCACTAAATAACTTTTCTTAGTCACAAGTACTATTCAACATATTCACTCTAATACTTAATTAAGATATATGGTATCATAATAAATATACATATTATGATTTTTATAACAACAATAACATTTATAAAATGCATTGACAACATAATTCTTGAATTAAATCAAAATCCCAGTAATAATTCCACTTCGACAGTTGTACAAACATGAGCTTGACCTTGACCTGTTTTATTCTTTTGATCTATCATTCCATGAAACATGGGAAATTATTTTACAAAGTACCCCATTTACATACATCTAAATAATTAAAAATTATCAACTTCCCACTTTTCCATTTAATCATGGTTCAAATGGCATTTTTTACCACATTTATATCAAACTACCCTACCCTTCAAAAAAGATCCATGGTGTTTCATTGTATTGTTATGACATGTGAAAATGACTTCTTTCTTATCATCCCCTTATATATATATATATATATATTCTCATCCTCATATTCTATTTTTAACCTTCAACACTACTGTAATTTAAGAATTATATTTATGACATAATAAGATAAGATTTAATATCATCATATTATGAAAATGTTTAGGAGACATGTTTCCATCGATGAACTATCATACATACATCAAATAATCAATCAATATTTATCATTAAATTATGTATGTAATCCATATATTTAATATAAAACATTGTAATGTTGACTTCACATTTATCAACAATCTCATGCTCTTTTGGCCTCAAATCCATGAGTTGTCTCTCAATATATAATTTTTGTTCATAAGGAAAATATTTCTTCAATAAATATTCCTCAAAATCATTCCATTACATTTTTTCTATTTCGTCCTCCTATTTTTTGTTTTGAATAAATGTCAACCACTGATCTGCATATCTCGAGAGATGATAAATTATATGATAACCATATCCATTTCATTACTTCCCAATGTGATAAATATCTTCACTATAGAACGTATCCATTTATTTTCTACAAATGGATTTGTAGATCCACTAATATATGGATGTTGTTGTCTCATGAAAAAGCATAATTTTTTACACAATAATAGTCATCAGGATTCCCTATATGGGAAAGTTTATTTATTATAAGTTGGTTCATTTGTACCGGTATATTTAAATGTTTTTTGCACCAGTTTCTGTTTCAACTCCAAAATAATTACCTCATATAGGAGAGAAATTACAACATATATTATGTGTGTTGATATGGTTTACATTTCTTCTTTTAGGATATATTTTTGAACAATGTAATACACTAGAATTGATCATAACATTATGAGATCGAATGTATAATATAAAAACTCGAGGATCTCCTAACCAAAATTCATTATTTTGGTATAAATAATCTATAATGAATATGATACGTTTATTTGATTATAATTCAAAATTCTATCATAGGGTTTTTTCTCTAATATATGTTTTATGAAATTTAGTTCCCTTGTATTCTACTAAACATGTTCTAATACCATTTATAAAGACCCCAAACCCAGTATAAAAGAGTTGTGTTTTATTTATTACATTGGTAATATATACTAGTTACAATATATCAACAAACATAATAGTTTGGGAGATTCTATAAACATTATAAATACATGAAACCTATTTTACAAATGAATACTTACAATATAGTAATCCCTTTGAGAATAAAAATATTATCTTAAAATAACCCTATGCAGTCAATCATAAAAAATATCCCACTATCATTGGGAATAATAAATCAGATGAAAGGGGTGGGATCAGAACCTCAGTTAGGGAATCTATATATAATTAGCTATTATAAATAAAAATTATTTAATTAAATGTAACTGAATCACATCCAATTTAATGAATAACATGACCATAATATATCTAGAATAAAATATTATCAATTAATTCAATATAAATATTCCCATGAACTAGAAAACTTATCCATTGAAATTATAAAGGTCGAACAATCAAATGTAAATCAATAACAAATATAAAAATGATGGAATTATAAATCATAGACATCAAAATCAAAACAATGAGGCCTTGACCAAGATAGCTAAAAAAGAATGGATGAGTCCTCCTCCAAATACTAATATATATTTGTCTCATATGTCCTACTAATGCATCAATGTTCCATATCATCCCTCAAATATAACATAAAAATTTCAATTTAGTCGTCATATTATTGGTGTAAAATATAACATACATATACTTATAAACTGAAAATAACATTCCCCAATTTGTAAACATGATATCAAACCATTTTGACTAATATAGAGTATGGTATCAATATATCATGTTTACTATAAAATTGATCGTAACCCCTTTTATTAAATAAGGTTCATGAATATTATAATAGATCAATCTCAATAATGTATATGATTCAAAAATGGGTGTTGAATATATAAAAATTCTATAATGAAATTATTTAATGTTCTTGAGAGAAATACTTCTTTTTCCATTGATATCATTTCTTTAATAATGTGTAGAAAATAATAACTTTTCTTTGAGAATAACCTTTTAGACTTTTCAGGTATTCATAAAAAAATTATTTCATCACAACCAAGAGATTCTTTTAAAATGGTTTTATAATTAGATGAACATGTGTAAAAAGAATTTAAACATTAGTACTATAATATTAGAAATATTTTAGAAATAATTATTAGAAACCAAGTGCATGGAATAAAAATATTACATATTGGTGGATTAAACATAAATAATGTCTAATAAAAAAGAGACTGTGAAGGAAAACATTACCATTGGTTCGATCTCCTCCATAAATTTATGGAAATAATATACAGTGTTTGTAAAGATATTATTAAATTTAGAATAATATTATTAATATATATATATATATGAAATAATATATAATCCTATTATTACATTTTACAACTATTTAATTAATAATATTTTATTCATTTAACTTTTTTGGGTGTTAATAACCATGTTTTCTATGTTTTTTTGTTTTTGTTATCGTTAATTAGATATAATGAAAAAATATATAGGATAATATTAATTTCATAATTATAATTTTTAATAATTAAATACATTTTTTTGAACCACTTGTGAATGTCTATCATATATAATTAATAGCATCGCATCATAGAGACAATAAGTCATATATATGCACACACAATGATATCAGTTCTATATTGTTGAAAGGGTATGGGGTATGATTCTTAATAAATTTTCTATAGTCAATATCATGTCATGATTATTACAGTTATATACAATATATCTATAAATATAACATTCCTATCAAAATGGTGATGGAAACAAATTAGTCTATGACCTAGAGATGGTTTCTCTTACGCACCCACATGCAGCGATTATATTTTTCATAGTTTGGATAAATTATAGAATATGGTTTTCCTATAATGTTATATCATGTTAAAATATATAAGAAACTATATTTATTATTTTATAATAGAAAAAATCCATGAATGTGATTTAGAAGAAGAAATGGACTTTGATAAGGTGGTAAAAACGATTTCATGTTATTTGGAGGATATACATTTCATACATTCTTAGGGGATATAGGGTTGGTCATTTTGGATAACCAGGATCTCCAGATCATGGTTAAGTGTAACGGGTCATACCTCTCCAATCCATAATTTTGTTGAAATATGGTGTTTGAGGTGTTCTATGATGTCAAGGTGACACATTTCAAGAGGTTTCCAAATTTTATGTTCTTCAACTCTATGTAATTGATGGTAGGTCATGTTTGTGAGTCTTGATGGTTAGATGTAATGGTGATTCATTGTGGTGCTTCAGAATGGTGACTTGTACCTATATCTTGCCAATGTGACTCACACCAGTATCTCTCCAACGGTGACTCACACTGATGTATTGCAATGGTGAATCACCAATAGTTAGTCATACAATGGTGATTTTTCCAATGATGAATCATCCTACACTGCCTCATCCAATGGTGACCCATCTAATAGCGAGTCATCCAATGATGACTCATCAAATGGTGAGTAATCCAATAGTGACTCATCCGATGGAGATCCATCCAATGGCGGATGATCCAATAATGAGTCAGCCAATGGTAACTCATCCAATGATAACTTATCCAATATCATCTCATTCAAAAAATGAGTCATAAATAGTGTTTCCAACTTCCTATCAATTTTTTGAGTTGATATATTCAATGATCTAATATGATTTTAAATCCATGTATTAATGGATTTAAGGAAAATTGAAATCCCATAACTATTACATAGATTTGTTAAAGTTCTGGTTGACTTACTTGGTCAAAACATGTATTCTTGACCAGATCCTCCAATAATGGAAAATATAAAACATAACTAAACCACTTCTCCATTTATATTATCCAATGGTCGACCCTTTTCATTCTTATTTCTTTTTCTAGTATGGTATTCCAAATGTGTTTCCTTCCATATGATTCATATGATCAAACTATTGTCCTTAGATTTGGTTCCCCTTGGAGTTTCTTCTTACAACATCTTCACCGCATATTTTTGTGCAACAAGGAAGTGTCAATCCATCTTTGATAGAAAGTATATTATACCTCATTTTTTCTAGGTTTTTCAAAATATTTCCTCCCATTTGTATTTTCCATGTGATTTCATGTGATATCAATGTTTATAATGGAGCTCTCTCAAATTTTCTTCGGTGTGGTGGAATGCAGCATCCTTGGGTGGATGCAGTCGTTGCAGGAGAGGTGATCATGATTTGTTGTGATGGCATGTTCTCATGAAAATAATTTTGAAATACTTTTGAGTTATGGGATTCATTTGTTCTCTATTTCTTTATGTGAAATCTTATTGCTATCATGATTTAGCCCATTGGATCATAATAATTTTTATATAAGAAATACTGGTAGTTGATTAATGTATTGGAATTGATCATATGTTGTAGCTTAACACCATGATAATGGTTCACCTCTGGACATTCTATATAGCATGATATCAATTCCTTCCTTGTTTAACATGTGGTTCATGATAAAATTTGTAAGGAACATAATTATGTAAGTAATTGATAATTAATTTATCAAACTATTTACAATGGAATGTTTAAATAAATATTTTTTTTATTGTTGTTGTAATTTTATGATAATAAAATTCATGTATATAGGAATGTTTACTTGAATCGATTAATTGATGATAGAATAATGATCTAGTGTTGTGTCAAATGTAATTCTTTATGTGGGTTGAGTTGCATTCTTTCATTTAAAGGCCAATTACCATATTATTTGAAGCCACTAGAGCTCATTGTGTTTGGAAAATGAAATCCATGTTTATGGAATATAGATCAGTTTCTATGTTTAATTCATTCTTCATGTAATGTGTTGTTATATTTGTATGGATAATCCTAGATTACTATTGTTGTTATGAGGCTATGTAGGACTGGATGTGATGTGATCTTGTGAAGGCTGATCTTGTAGGGTTGTTGTGGTATGTGGGGCTAGGATGCCCAGTTATTGTAGGAGATTTTGAAACCTAGAGTGGTGAGATGCAATGGTTTAGGAATGTGGGTGTTAGGGAGGACACCATAGATGTTGGAACAAGTTGATGTTGGGCTTATCTATCGATTTGAAAGTGGTTTCTTATAAATATGTTGTTTTTTATCCGCTTTACCAACCCCATTGGTTGGGAATATGGTTTTTCTTACCCTCCTCCCATGATAGGTGTGGACATAATGAGTGTTCCATGTGCTTTCCATGTTTAGATTCATGAGGATAGATGGGTCTACACTACTACTATAGGTGGAAAATACTTAGCAGGTAGTTCACCTACTCACCTTTTTGTGCCCCGTATTTTGGGTAGCATAGAATGTTTTCTTAGTGTTCCTAGAATTATGGAAAGTGGAAATATCATTAATTAATAAATGAATAAATATTTAACCCACGGGGTTGGAGCTTATTGGGATGCAATCATGAGGTTATGTTTCTAAGAATTCATGGAATTATTTTTGTTATGCATGGGGGTAATGATATTGGATGGAATGATAATAAAATGTAATGTGGAGTTGATAAGGGTTAATCAATGGTATATAATTAATTAATGTAATGTGAAACAAATAAAAAGGGATAAAGCAACTTAATTAAACTCTTTAAAATGGTTGAGTGCTTGTAGGCATATAGTCTTAAATGTGGTAGCTGAGAGTCTGAGATACGTGGTCTATTATTGATTATAATACATGGATATTCCCATTGTGTGGTTGTGAGCTATATTTAAACTCTTACATTTTTTATATATTCTTCTCCACCATGTCAGTTAGTGAAACTAACACCCTGATGATTCTGATTCTTGGGGATGTTTTCTCCAACATTCTAGTAGGGGGATGATGGATGACTACCCCATTTGGCTCTATTATCTTCTCTTGAAAGTTACATTTTATGGTTTACATAGTGGTTACTTTTCCCCATATATGTGTTTAAGGGGTTTCAATGGATTGTGGTTAATTCAGACACATATATTCTAGATATTTTTTCCTAAGGGATATTATAGTAATAATGTGTATACACTATGATACCTTAAGGATCCTTATAGGGTGTATGACAAGTAATTTATTGAGGTATAATACCCAAGGTATGATACATGCTATGTGTACTATTGTCACTCTCAGATGCTTCATGGTAACTTTTGGCTATGTGGACATGGTGGTTGTGTTGCACTAGGTGCATGTTCTGGTGCTTCTCCTAGGTGTCTTTAGCCTATCAATTTTGGAGAGAGATGCTCATACTAAGTATAGAATTATACTCACCCTATGTCATAAAAACTATCTTTTGGGTAACATAGAACATATTGAATATTAGGCTGGTTAATACATGCTTTGGGTTTTGTAGGTGCTTTTTTGGATTCTTTATTTCTATTGTTCTAATTTCTTTTGGTACATGCTGTTTATTCCTTTCTATAGTAATAGTTCATGAATTAAGTTACATATATAAACATGGATTTCATTCCCTTTTTTGTTTGAGATGGTGTAGTACCCATGATTTCTGTTACATAACCCTTTATTTGTGTTTTTATGGATATAATGTATAAGAGGTAATGATGGGAGATTTTGGTGAACTTTAAGTAATTTTTGGGGATAAATTATAGATGCAAGGGCTGCACGTGGTTTATCCAAACCATCTGGACTTCCAAGTAGAAACCATGCGAAATAACTGGTTTGAAGAAGAGAGATTTGGCATGGTGTGCGCATGGTTTGGGAGATCATGTGAGGAGGATATGCGAGGGTATATCTAGGTAGTATATAATGAATTGTTTTTCTAACTGCATGACCTAACCCTAAAAGTGGTTGATGTGAGATCCTAAAAACGAGATCTTAATCATTTTTTCCTCTATGTGGCTTATTTATGCTTCAAAGAGGCCATGACATTATATTTATCTTCCTGGAAGATAAAATAACATCTACCAATAATTTTGATGTCAATCCAAAAGCTTCCCATGGCATTTCAAACTTGGATTCCGGAGTTATGTGATTATTATTCCTAGTTATTTATTTATTTCATAGATCTACTTAGATCTACATATCTTCTCTTATTGTTTTTTCTGATCTATAACTTTTATGGGAAGATCTATGAGTTTGGAAGACAAATAATATTATATTGGTCTTGATCATTCTAGTAGAAGAGATCTAAGGAGGTTCTATGAAGAATATACATGATTTTCTTAATTGTTTGTCGTTCATGTCATGTTTCTCCAAAAAACATCGAGGTAGGTGGATTATTACTTGAATAAAAATTAGTAGAACTGATGATAATTCATTAAAATTTAATATCATGTGATTAATTGGTTATTATTTGGATTTCTTATCTAATGATGGAAACCCTTCTTTATGATGGGTTGGAAAATTTGAGAAATATTGAATAATTGAGTGTTTTGAATAATGTTTTTTAGTGTAGGTTTTAAAATATGGATTTTAAAATGGGGATTTTCTGGAATTGTGGTACATAGATTTTATTATATGGTTTCAATAAAGAGAGGAAGACTATTGAAATTCAATTATTGTTTTGAAATTAAATTATTATTTGATTTTCAATAAAATCATTGTTTTATAGAAATGGTTTTAAATGGTTATTTGGAATGGTTTTGGCATACATTGGGTTTAGTGTGAGTTTATGTTAGACATGACCCTAAATAAGGGTCATGTAACATTGGGGTAAAAGGAATGTTATGCTGGTTTGGGGGTGTGTGTCATTAAGACACAAGGTAATTGGACGAGAGACTGCTCATGAGTATGGAACTATCGAACGAAGCATGCATGTGTGGGTGTGTTGGAAAAAATGGAATGGGTTGCCAAAATGATAATATGAATTGGTTTTTAAGCTTTTATTAGTTTTTTTCTGGAAAATAACATGCTAGAAATTGGTTTCATTAAACATTGATTACAATTGGTTATGATGGGTTTTTGAACTTGACTATATTTTGTTATAAAATATATTGGTAAATTGTTTTGCATAATTTTTTTTATATAATGTCATAAGTGTTGTATCCTTTTGGTGTGAGTAGGTAATTCATTTAGGAAAACCTATTGAGTTTTATACACACCCCTACTTTGTAACTTTGGTGCTTTTATAGATACTACCTTTCTGGATATGGGAAAATGTAATGTATAACCCTTATTTAGCACCATGTCGTTATACTTTGTACAAAATGGTGATGTTGGAGCATGGATCTTGTGGAGCATGGGGTATTGTTTTCATCTTAGATTTTATTCATTGCCTTTCCGTTATTTATGATTATGTTGGTTTATCTTCTTCTTCAGCATAACCTAATTGGTTATCTTAAGGAGAATTATTTGAAATGTATTAGCATATTTCATGCATCATATAATGAGATGTTATGGATGGTTTTTTGTGCTTTTCATTCTAGACATTATATGGTAAATTAGACCCCACTTACTTTGAAACCCTTCAGAATTTATTTCTTGCCTTTGGTACCTTGAGAATGTCACTTGAGGCCTTGTAATAACTCATTGTACTATCAATCCAATGAGTATTAGCAGGTCATTAAAAATGGTATCATCTGGTTCGATCCATACCTAACAAATAGTCATCAATGTTCTTGATCTTGGAGTTGAAAATTATTTATGTCTATTCCTTCAGTTGGAATCCTAGAAATGAATAGGATTTTTGAAACTCGAAATGTATAAAATAATAGGATATAGCTAACTATTTTATAATGAAATTCATGTTACCTTGGAGTTTGGTACATAAGTGTTTAAAGACACTTCCAAGATTTGGAAATCTTATTTTCATGGGTTTATCCAATGAGACGAGCATGAAATGAATTGTAGAGGAATGAAATCCCACTAGAAGAGCATACATCATTTTGAGAAATGATTCATGTGTTGAAAAACTATTGAATTTTTAAAATTCATGAAAATGGTTTTCAAATGAAAGAGTTTTATAAGAAAATCCTCATGGTATTTTGAAAATGATTTAATTTTAAAAAAGAAATTTGATTTTTTTTAAAAAGTGGTGAATATTGAAAAGGGTTATTTTTGGAAAACAATGTTGTGATAGGTGATTTGATATAATTTGAAATTATTATCCATGAATTGATATAGTGAGAGATTGATAGATTTTGTTGTTGGTTCTGAAAATGGAACCAGGTAGGCATCATCAAAACCAACTAGAAGAAGATGCATAAAATGTGGTTTCACCTAAACCATGGGTGAGAAAATTTCTGGTTGAGAGTATTGTCCATGATTTTCATGTTGCAGATACGGGGAACTGGAAAAATGATCCAAGGCATGTGAACCAAACCATCCAGTTCATGACGTAGAATCCACCTAACATATAGGGTGATGCTGAACCCAAAAAAAGTGGAGGTGTGGATAAGTAGGATGGATAATATCTTCAATTTCAATGGCACACCATTAGAGATCAAAGACAAGAGGACTACGTATATGGTCTAGGATATTTCATGCAAGTGCTAGGATTTAGTAGTGAAGGATAAATTTGATGAAGTCATTCCATGGGAAGATTTTGATGAATTGTTTGATAAAGAAATTCAATCCTCAAACGTTCAAAATCTAGAGGACAACATAAATAATTATTATGAAGCAGGATATCTTATTGGTCACAGAATACCCAGCTAATTTCATGAATTTTGGGAGTTTTTCAATAGAATCTATGGAAAGTGCATCATTAATGGAACACATAATAGAATTGCGGATAAGGAAGGAGATTCGACAGAAGATTGTCATGCTATGTATTGAAGATTATTTAGAGATGATGAATAGAGTGAATGTGGATGAGTGTGATATCTCTGGATCTATGGGAGGATGTATAATGATACCTATCGGAAATGGGGGGAATTACAACTATGGGATCATGTGTAAAAGGGACACTTGTTTCCATGTTGAAGTGGATATTTGAATTAGACAGCTGGATCAGTGAACCTTCCTCCATGACCTGAGAGAAAACCAAGTCGTTTTAAATGCAGTTTGTTTGACCAAATAAAGAGAGAGTGTATGAAACAACCTAGATCTTATCATAACTTCAAGCATCTTGGGAATCTTCATCACTATTTTTGGAATGCACCAAGGTCAAGTTCTCGAGACACTTCACTAGTATCATAAGTATTAGAATATTCGACAGGACGAGGACATCAGAACTAGTCTCATCAATAGAGATGATCTAGCCATGGTGATTCTAGAAATACCATGACTCCCCAACCATGGAAATGTTAGCAAGTCAACAAGAAGAATAATCCAAGGATGAAGAAATTATATGGATTTGAGTAGATTATTTTTGATGATATTGGCCAGACCATCTATGGTGAGAGGTACGATTCTTTTGAATTATACCCTTGTGCATGTTTTCATCGATACCAGTGCATCGAATACATTCACTTCCTCTCATGTTGTATATTTTCTAATTTTAAAGTTAGAAATGATGCGTTCTGTTTTAAAACTATAAACTCATACTGGGGAAAGATAATTTCAAGATTTTGTGAGTAGAGAATGTAACATAACTGTTGGTGGAGAAGATCTAAAATGAGATTTCTTAGTATTGTACATGGATTTCTATGATGTAATCCTTAGTATAGACTGGTTGTCAATATTCGTGGCTCAGTTGGACTATTATAGGAGAACAATCAGCTTCATGAATGAGGATGGGATTTAGCACCTCTTCAGAGGATAGAGGCTTGTAATGAAAACTGAAAATAGATTTTTGGAATCAATGGTTGGAAAACACTCTTATCAGTTGTCAGCATTGAATTTGACATCAAGGGAATAGATAGAAGAAAATATTTTTCTAGCTATTGGGGATCAATTTCATGATCTATTTTATGAGAACTTCTTTGGGCTACCACCTATAAGGGAAGTATAACTTTCAAATGATCTCCTTACATGTTCCAATACAAGTTCAAATTCATATTATAGGATGGAACCAATCGAGTTATGAGAATTGAATGTGCAGTTGGAGGAGCTAGAAAGAAAAGGTTTCATTTAGCCAAGTATGTCTATGTGATTACAACTAGTCTTGTTCATCATGATAGCTGATGCAACTCATTGAATGTGTGTTTATTATCATAAGATTACTAAATTTAGAATAATGATCATGTACTCACTTCCATGTATTGATGATTTGTTTGATCAATTAAGGGGAGTTCAATGGTTCTCTAAAAATGACTTGCAATTAGTATATCCCCAATTGAGATTTCGGAAGGAAGATATTCCCAAGACAACCATTAGAAATAGACATGTCCACTAAAAATATGTAGCCATTCCTTTTGGAATAACAAATTCACCAACGGTATTCATGGAATTAATGTAACATATATTTCATCAATATCTATACTCTTCTATTGTGGTTCTTGTGGACAAAATCTTGGTGTATTCAATAAAATGAGATATCTATGATGAAAAATTTGAAATAGTGTTACAAATCATGAGAGATCACCATTTTTATACCAAAGTATCAATGTGTAATTTTTGGATACATGAAGTATGTTTTCTTGTCCATGTCATTTATGAGAATGGAATTTCTAAATAACTTGAAAAGATAGAAGTTGTTATCTCATGGAAACTACTAAAGAATGTCTTTAAGATATGATGTTTTCTTGTTCTACCTGGTTACTACCGATGCATTGTGTGTTATTTATTATGACTAGTTTCTAAAATGAAATCTCTAACAAAGAATAATGCTCTATTCAAATGGATAGAGGAATGAGAGAAGACAATCTAGGAACTAAATGTTCTTCTTACATCAGCACCATTCATGAGTTTTCTAGAATCAGGATTGTTGTTTGTAGTGTAATGAGATACTTCAGTATCATGTTAGGGTGGTGTTATCTTGAAAAGATACCATGTGTTTGCTTATGGGATAAGGTGGATGAGGGTTCATGATAAGTATTACACAACACAAAATTTGGATTTAGCTGTAGTTGTCCATTCAATGAGGACATGTCATCATTATCTCTTTGGTGATAAATAAACTATGTTCACAGAACACAAATTCTTGAAACACATTTTCTCACAGTGAGGTACGAATCTGTAACAAAGTATATGGATGGATTATCTTGATATGTGTGAAATTAACTTGATGTATACAGTAGGAAAAAAAATTTGATGGTGGATACATTGTGTAGATAGTCATATGCTCATTTGGAGAAAGAAGATTCATATGAATGGTAGTTGTTGTTGTTGGTCCTAGAAGACATGGATGTGTAAAGTGAAGATAAAAGTGATTTAGTGGTTCTCTTTTTAGATACTATTGATTCTAATTTGATAAATATTGTCAAAAAGGATCAATCATCTGATGAATAAAGTTTGGTTATGAGTTAGAAACTCAATGGTGAGGAGACCATTGAGGGATGGAAACTTGATGGGGGTACAATTTTGTGTATTAGATATCGGATGGATGTACATATGGATTTTCAAGAATAACTCCTTAATTCTTACCACCATTCGAGATGGGATACACATATATGAACAAAAAAATTGCATAAGGCATTGAAAGAATAATTTTTGTGGAGAGGCATGAAAAGGAAGTTGGCCGATTTTGATTCTAAGTTCTTATCTTATCAGCCAATTATTTCAGAGCTTCATGAACCATCATGTATGATGCAATCATAAATTATCCCAAATGTGTAAATGGGATCATTTAGCTATGGATTTTCTTATAGGTATCCCAAGAATTATTTGGAAACACGATTACATATGGGTGATATTGGATCATCATACCATTTCTTCCCATTTCATTCCAATTATTGAAACCCATACAATGTATGATATCTCCAGAATTTATATACAATAAATGGTAAGGAGACAAGGTGTAATAGTTTAAATCATGTCGGATATAGATTCAAGGTTTACATCTCATTTTTGTAAATCCTTATATAATGCTCACGGGACTCAGTTGTCTATGAGAATGACATACCATCCTTAGAGAGATGGCAAGTCAGATTGGATTATACAAACATTGGAAGACATGTTGCGGGAAAGTGTAGTAGATTTTTTGGCTCTTGGGGGAACAACATACCCTTAGTGGAGTTCCCATATAATAATAGCTATGTGGCCCCTATATGTATTTCTCCATTTGAAGAATTTTATGGGACTCCATGTCATTCTTTACTTTTTTGGGTGGAAATAGTTGATACATTAGTAGTTGGGACAAGCCCTGTTTAGGAAACAACGAATAAGTACAGTAAATCAGAAATATGATGAAGACGGCTCAGATTCATCATAAATCGTATGTAGATCATCATCTAAGGTCTTTTACATTTTCCATGTGTGATCATGTGTCCTTGAGGGTCTCTCTAGGACATGTACATCATCATTTTAAGAAGAAGGGAACATTATATCCTCGAAACATATGACCTTTCGAGATACTAGAATGGGTTAGAGAGGTAGAATATCCATTGCAATTACCACCACAGTTTAGTTCAGTGCAAAATGTGTTCCATGTATCTTAGTTGAAAAAGTATAATCCTGATCATGAACAAGTGATCAGATGATATCATGTTGACTAAGAGTTGGATGCTTCATTGATACATATCCTGATACAGATTGTAGATATACATGATAAATTCCTGTATGGAAAATGAATCATCCCGGTGTGGGTTTTATGGTTTAATGGTCATGTTGAGTAAGATACTTGAGAATGTGAGAAGGAAATAAAAGTGAAATGTCCAAAACACTTTCAGGGAAGCAATGGTTTTATACTTTCCGGGGACGAAAATAAACATGGTGGGGAGAATGTAGTATCCATGGTTTGTGTTACATAACACATTAATTTTTTATCATGGATATAATTTATAAGTGGTAATGATGGGAGAGTTTGGTGAACTTTCATAGAGTTTTTTGGCGATAAAGGAGAGGCACCCGAGATGCACATTGTTTATCCAAATCATGCGACCATCCTAGTAGAAATCGTTAGAAGTGATAGGTTTGAGGTAGAGAACTTAGGGATAGTTTGCGCATGGTTAGGGAGACCATGCTAGGAGAACATGATAGGGTCTTACTAGGAAGTATCTAACACATGGTTAGTGCATAGTTTGTCTAAATGTGTGAACTAACTATGTAGATAGTTTATATGAGATCATAAAAAATTGGATCTCACACATTTTTCCTCTAAGTGGATTGTTATTTCTCATATTGGAAATAACTCATGATTTCACTTACTTGAATGTAAAAACACTTATACTAAGAGTTTTGGAGTCAATATTAATGTTTCTATTTGTATTTAGAACCATTATTCTTGTGGTATGTGATCATTATTCATATTTCTCAATCATTTTCATAGATCTACATTGATCTACTTCTCCGCTATTCATGGTTTCTCAAATCAATGCCTGTTATGGGTATATCTAAATGTGTGAATTACAAATAAGTTGATATTTGTTTTTGATCATTTTATGATAAGATATCTAAGGAGGTTGTGTGAAGAACCGACTTGGTTTTTTAAGCATTCTTCATCCATGTCATGTATCACCAAAAACCATCAAGGTAGGTGGAATCCTTCTCGACTCCACATTGTAAAATTGATGGTCTAACACACAAATTGAATATATTATGTTTAATTGGTTGTAATTTGGCTATTGAGAAATCATTTGAAACCCTTCAATGTAATGGTTAATAAAATTGGAGAAATATAGAAAACATGTTGTTTTGAATAATGCCTATTTAATTTTGGTTTTAAAATATGTATTTTAAAATAGGGATTTTATATAATTATGGAAAATGTATTTGATTAGATGGTTTTAATAAATATAAGATTTTTATTTAAATGAAATGGTTGTCTTAAAATTGGTATGTTGTTTCGTTTTCTATAAAACCTCGGTTTTATTAAAATGATTTGAAATGGGTTTTTGGAATGGTTTTTCCATACATTGCGTTTTTTGTGAGATAATGTTCAATGTGACCCTAAATATGAGATGTGTACCATTGGGGTACAAGGTGTGTGTCCATGGATCAGGGGTGTGTGTCATTGGGACACAACGGTATTGGACGAGAGGCCACTCATGAGTATGTAACTATAGAACAAAGCATGCATGGTGGGTGTGTTGGAATATATTTAATGGATATGACAAAATGATAATAAGAATTGGTTTTTAAGTATTAATTATTTATTTTTTGGAAAATAACTTGTTGGAAATTAGTTACATTTTCCTTTTTTTACACTTGGTTATGATTGACTTATGAACTTGTTTATATTTGGTTATAAAATATTTTGGTAAATTGACATATATAAACTATTTTATGTAATTTCATAACTATCCAATCCTAGTGGCTTGAATAGGGGTTTCAGTGGTGAAAACCTACTGAGTTTTATTCTCACCCCTACGTTATCACTTCATTGATTTTCAAAATTCAACCTTACTGGACCTAGGAAATGGTAATGAATTACCATTATTTAGCACCATTTCATGATACTTTGGACTACTTAGTGATGTTGGAGAATAGAACTTGTAGATCATGGGATCATGTTATTTTCATGGAGTGTATTTATTTCGTTACATTTTTTACATTGACTTTGGTTTGTCTTCCACTGTAGCAAACCATGGTTTTTTGTTTTAAAGAGAGGTATTTGAAATGTCTTAGTTTATTTCTTCCATAATATAGTGAGCTGTTTGTGGATGGTGTTTTATATTTTTTTCTATAATATAGAAGGTAAATTGTCCCCAAATAACATTGAAACCCTTCATTATCTATGGCATGCCTTTGGTGCCTTGGATACGTTTCTTAAATCCATGTAATGACTTTCTTAACTATCAAGCCAATTAGATTTAGCATGTCATTACAACATGATTTTTTTGGGGCCTGTCTTCTCTATCTCTTTCACAAGTGTTATATTTGAGTGTATTTACTCCCATATATGTTTTTATTATTCAATTGGTTTTAGTCACCCACATTTTTCCTACTAGAGGTAGGAATCTGGTGTAACTATATTTGTATTCCCATTATCATTATAGGATGGTAAATATTGAGTTGAGGCGTTCATGATAGAGTGGTATGAGAGGTTTGGTAATAGGTGTATGATGGATTTTTATTATTTGCATATGTAGGGTGGCATGGATTGGTAGTTCAATGCTTTCTGCTGAGTTAGAAAGCATTGTAAATAGTTGAAACCGGCTGAGACATAAGTATTTAGGTACTTAATGATTTTATTCATGGACCTTTAACCTTAAAATGGATACTAAATGAGTTGATACAGCTTCCAGGGTAGTGAACTAGGAAAGGATAATGCAACATTATTCTTTACGACTGTTTTTGAATAGGTAGACATTGGTATAGGTTAACATAAAATGAATAAGATAAAACAATTAATTAATGTTAGGACATCCAATTCCAATTGTAGGAGCACTAAATATTTTGTTTGTTTGTTAGTATTTCTCATTGTAAACATCCTCATTAGGTTCTGGTTGAGGATGTTCTATAGTTTGTACAATCATTTCTTCATACTGTAGTGGTTGATGATGAAGACACTTGGAAGAGGACACTCTGAGAGTTTCAACACCGAAATCTTGAGATGTATGGGGTCTCCATTTCATATGCAGTAACAGAAGTCTGGTCAAAGGAGGTTGAGATAGCCTCTAGTTCTATATGTTCTTGGGAAAGGCACTAGGTTTCATTTGTTGTGAAAATACAGTGCGGTGCAATGATGAAGTGGTGGTACTTGTTCCTTGGGGATTGTGAATAGTCGACAGTCACAAGGGAGAATATGAGAGACCAGTTTAGAGAAATGTTTAATTCTTCAACCAAAAATGAGGCTAATCACATGTATCTTCTTACCCTTTGGTAAGGATTCTCTCTTGTGATATATCTCGATATCCAATTTAAAAACGTTGTATGATATCTTTTAGACCTATTTATATATGAGGATTCTGTGGTGAGGCATTTAGAAGAGGCTTTGTGTATAGAGATCCAGTTCCGAGTCACCCTATTTATGCTGATGACATATATCATGGTGCTTGAAAGATAAGAGGTTGTTGATGGAATGTTATACAAAAATATATTTTCACATGAAGAGAGTCATCAGGATTCCTCATGACAAAGGGAAGTGTTCTTGGGTTACCTATTTTTAAGTCAGAATAATTTCTGATCTGCTGGTGGTAGGTCCCAACTCTCAGTATCTTGTTTCACTAGGGATAATAGCTCTCAGGTCTATTATTATAGATCATGAAATTATTTTTCTTATGGATATTGTGGTCATCAGCTGCATGAGTGTCTGAACATATTGAGTAGTCAACATATGGTAGGTGTTCCTCTCTAAGTACTTCTTTTGAGAAAGTTCTAGGCAATGTAGACTTTTCAGTTTACACAAACAATAGATCAGAATAGATCATATGGGGTAGGAAAAATTCTACCCCGGGATGCTCCCCATCATTAGAGAGTAGATAACGACCATGTAGGTGGTCATCGGTAGGGTATGAGAGGCCATGGAGAAGGTCGTGGTCAACTTCATGCATTGGCGTTTCCTACACTAGGCAAGCGAAAAATCATTCGAGGTACCTGTTATTTATTTTCTACATGGGTTCATTCCTTGATTGATTATAGGGAAACCCAATCCTTTATATCACCTACACTTTTAAATGAATTTGGTTTTGAGGTAGAGAGGCTTCATGTTCCCTTTTCCTTGACAACACCAGTTGGTTGTTGAGTGGGAATGTCTAATGTATATAGAGATTGTGATCTAGCGCTGGGGAAGAACCATTCTTGTAAAGAATTACTCAGTTTAATAAGGAAACCATATTATGTCATCCTAATCTTGGATTTCTTATATTTAGCAATGGATTTCATGGATTTCTTCAGGAGGATAGTGGTGTTCTTTTATGTTGATAGAGATCTATGAGTGTTTGTTGACAAGTAATTAACTCAGATGCGTTAGCAGAATGTCCCATCCTTATCATCCATTATGGATAAGTTGACGTTGAGTTAATCATATGTTATATTATTTGAATTTTATATGATTATTGAATATTTAACTAATGTATTTCAAAAATAGGATGTATTGTTACTTCTTAGAAAGGTGATCAAGTTCAGTATAGAGCTATAACGAAGCACCTCCCCTATCTCAATGTCTCCATATAGGATGGAACGATATTAGTTCTGAGTGATGTGAATATTGATCTATGGTCTATTTTAGTTTGATTTTGTTTAGAAAATCGTGTCACAGTATGATGGACATGTTTTTTTGAAAAAGAAGGATGGCGACAGTTTTTGGTTGTGTGCTGATTGTGAACTCTTGAACAAAGTGACAGTAAAGAACTAAAATCCCCTTCCCCAATTTAATACTTTATTTATTCAATTTTAGTGTTTATGTTGGTTATAAAATATTGATTTATGGTTAGTATGTGATCAAATTCATGTGATGGGTGATGATATCCTGAAGAATTATTTCTATTATCATCATGGGAATTATTAGTTTGTCGTGATGTCATTGGGTGTGAAGGGTTCTCCAGATATGTTCATATGGTTAATAAAAACCCCATTTCAGGAGTTCATAGATATGTTTTTTGTGGTTTTAATTAGTAAAATCCTTGTGTACTCCACATCTGAGTAGGATTATACAGATCATCTATGTGTAATTTTGGGAGTTCTTTGTCAACAAAACATTTTTTCAGATTTCTTGAAGTGTGATTTTTGGTCTCAAGAAGTCCATTTATTAAATAATGTTTTGTCTCAAAAAGAATTAACAATGGATCCATAAAAGGAAGATGAAATTGTATCTTGGGATATCACCATTATAGTGGAAAAGGTGGGATATTTCTTTGGTCTTTCAAGCTATTAAATGATGTTTATAGCTGATTTATCTTGGGTTGTCACTCTTTTTACAGCATTGATCAAGAATGATTAGTTATTCTTGTGGATTGATCAGTGTTAAGAATAATTCATGTATATAAAGGAAAATCTGATTAGTTATTTGGTTCATTTCCTTCTAGAATAATGATTTTCATTAGAGGTTTTCAATGATGCATCATATATGGGGTTGGGATGTTTTATGATTCAGCATAGATCTGTTGTTTATTATGCGTCTCAGAAGTTACATCCCCATGAATGTAAATATACCACCAATGATCTCAAGATGGTGGTAGTGGTGTTTTCCCTGATTTTCTAGATATAATACCTCATTAGTGAGCTTTTTATGATCTTCATCGATCATAAAAGCCTGATGTACATTTTCTTGTAATGTGACATGAACTGGAAACTGCGTCAGTAGATGGGGTTCATACATGGGTATGACATTAAAATTTCGTATACACTATGAAAGGGAATTCATTTTGTGATGCAGTGCATGAATTAGGTAATTCTGGGAGACTGGTGGAAGAACATTCCTCATAAAATATGAATATTATAGATGTTGGGGGAAAAATATTTCTTTTTGTGAAGATAATGATGTCATCTTGGGTGAATTAGATAGAATATTCCAATTTGGGGGTTCTTTAGGGGGAGGTATGGAAGGACTGCGTGGTTTATGTCAAGGCCAATGATGTTTGATCTATGGATGAAAAAAACCAAGTGACATTTAAGGAAAGGCTTTTTGTACCATGGGAGATCCATGAGATGTTACCTATGAGTTTCATATTTATTTCGTAGCTGTACATCCATGAATGTAAAAGATGTACCATAATTTGAGGAGTAGGTTTTGGTGGTTTGGGATGAAACCAAATGTTGCCGAGTTTGTGTCTTGATGTTTGGAATTTAGAAGGGGAAGGCCAAGAACTGTGTTCCTGGTGGATTTCTCTATCCATTTTGTGTCCTACGTGTAAGTGGTAAGACATATTGATGGACTTTTTTAGATATTACTGAGCTTCAAAAGTCTATGATTCTATTTAGGTAGTAGTGTATCATTTGAAGAAATCATCCCACTTTATATAAATCCATGAGTTGTTATCTATGGAGGTTTTTTCGAGGAAATATCTAGAAAATGTGGTAAGGATCCACAAAGTCCCAAGGAAGATCATTTCAGATCAAGATCCTAATTTTACCATTAGGGTGTGGATAGCTCTCCAACATGCTATTGGTTCTCTACGATGAATTAACACTAATTTTCATCTACAAATGGGTGTTCATACAGAAAATACCATCCAAACTCTGGAATACATTTATAACTCCTTTTTCAATGTTTTTGGAGGATTTTGGATAAGTACCTTTCCCTCTATAGTGTTTTCATACAATAATTATTTCTACACCACCATAGATATCTCCCTGTTTGAATCCTTATTTGATAGAAATGAATTTTTTCCATTTTGATGGGATGGGGTCATAGAGTAACCAATTCTTGGGTTAGAGCTAGTACAGAGTATGATGGATATGGTTCAGGTGATTTTCAAGTGGGTGAAAGTAGAAAACGGTCATTAGAATTCATATTCTAGTAATATGAGTTGACCAATGTAGTTTAGCATTAGAGATCACTTGGTTAACTCCCCATCAGGTGAAACAAAGTTTTAGTCATGGATTAAGATTTCTCCCAATTTTTCCACATTCAAATGTTCTCTTATGTTAGAGTTGTGGCATATCAGGCATCACTTCTCCCAAAGATGATCTGGATACATGTTTTTTTTTCATGTGTCTAAAATCTATTTTTATCATCATTATGACTCTAAAATCATATCTAAGAGTGAGATATAAGTTGAAAATGATTAATCTTCTAGGATTGGCCTATAGAGATCTACGACAATGTAGAGAATGTGTTGCACGGGTGTGTAATCCCCTTGGTTCATGTCATAGTGCGACACGAGGGCATGGATGAGTGTACATGAGAATATGAGTAATAGATATAAACTCAATAACCAAAGATATTTTATGATTTTGCTTTCATTTTTAATGCTATTTTTTATCGGTTGTAGATGTTTTCTGCTGTTAGATAGATTTATATTGTTACTTGTTGCTGATTTATATCTTTTGGGAGGTATCTCTCTTAGGAGAGTGTTTAGGAGCAGGTTGTGGTTTTCAATTAGTTTCAGATAATTCATTTGATGAAGCAATTGATCTCGTGTATTGGTGAGAGCATTGAGAGGTATCTAGTGGGGTGGATGTTCAGATGAAGCCATTTATGTTTCCTCTATGGGTTTTTTGGATTTTTAAGAGAAATAATATTTTGATAGGTATTAGATGTAATGGCGTATATCTCTCTAGTCCATTACATTTTAAAAATTTTGTGTTTGAGGTGTCCTAGGAGGTCAATGTGGCTCATTTCAATAGGATTTAAATTTTTTAGTTCTCCAATAGTATCGAAGAAGGTAGGTCATGATGGTGAGTCGTGATGGTGAGTCGCAATAGTGGGTCACAATGGTGAGTCACAATGGCGACTCTCTCTAGTAGCTCGACAAAGGTGACATGAATTGGTAGCTCACAATAGTGACTCACTAATGGCGAGTCGCCTAATGGTGAGTCATGAAATAGTTATTCTTCCAATGGTGAATTTTCCAACGGTGAGTCATCTAAAGGTGAGTCATCCAATGGTGACTCCTCCAATGGTGATTCATCCAATAATTACTCATCCAATAGTTATTCTTCTAACGGAGACTCCTCCAATGGTGATTCATCTAATGGTGAATCCTCTAATGAAGACTCATAGAATGGTTAATCATTCCAATGGTGAGTCCTAAATAGTGTTTCAAGTTTCCAATAGTTTTTACTCAATGAATTTTTATTTAATTTAAAATGATTTTAAATTTTTTATGATATTTTAGTATAATTCATATCCAATAAATCTTACATACATTTTTATTATGTTCTGGGTACCTTAAATGGTCAAAACACATAATATTTACAAGATCTTCCATTAATGGCTCATCATAAACATATCTAAAATACTGGTCTACTATGATTTTCCAAATGAAAAACCTTGTTCTTATTTTTTTTCCCATGGCATGGGACATACAGAGATAATCCTTCCATTTGAGCCGTGCAATGGAACTAGAACAATTGAATTGTCTTCCCCGTGTATATTCTTCATGCTGTTTCTGCACCCTGTGTTTTGGTGCATCTTGGAAGTGTGGATATGTCATTGAAATATGTTGTGTTCTTCTTCTACTCTTCTAGGTTGATTTAAATGATTCCTCCCTTTTCTCTCTACCATGAGATGACATGTGATCACTAATTTTCTAATGGAGATTTATCCATTGTTGGTTAGTGAGGTGGTTTCGTGGAATCCTCAGGTGGATGCAATCACGTAGGAGAGGTGAACATGATCCATTTTTTTGGAAAATTATCTTGAAAAGAATGATGAAAAACTTTTAAGGTAGGTGATTCATTTATTATTTATTTATATATGTGAAATTTTATAGCTAGCTTGATTTAGCACATTTTATCGCAATAATATTTACATAATAAATATTTGAACCAGATTAACGGATTAGTATCTGTCTTATATTTTTTCTCTATATCATTAAAATGGTTTACCTATTAATTTTATAGGTAGTATGATATATATGATTTTATTGTTCATCATTATGTTCATGATGAATTTTTAAATGAATGTAAAGGGAAAATTAATTGATTTTTAATTGGATACTAGTTTAAAGATGCATTTATAAATAAATCGAGTCGTTTCTATTGTAATTTGATGATAATAAAAATTAATGTCAATATGCATGTTTAATTAAATAAGTTAATTAAATATGTAATAAAGAACTGGTTGTGTATTAAATTAAATCCCTATGGGGCCTGAGTAACCCACTTTATTGTAAAGTCAAAGTTCTTTATTCTTTGGATCTACGAGCGCTCGATTTGTGTTAAGGATGAATGCCTTGTTTAAGGAAATTATTTGGTTTTAAATTTTTGTTTCTTTCAGATTATGATGTGTTGTGAGATAGGGGTGGCAGAGCCTAGTGGGTTGTTGTTATTATGGGTGCAAAGAGACCCGAATGTGGTGTGATCTTGTGATGGATAATCCTGGAGGGCTGTTATGATATTTGGGGTAGAGGGGACATGTTTTTTAGGCAGTAGTTGACACCAGATTGGTGAGATGCATCCGTTATTCATTTGGGTGTCGAGGATGGAACCGGTGATGATGAAACGGGTTGATGCTGGGCTTACCCATTGATATAAAAATGGGTGATTGTTTCTATGTTGTTTGTAAGTCTCCTTTACTTTCCCATGTACATGTGTCAGATTTTCTTTTTAACTTCCCTCCATGACAAGAAAACACAGATGAGGTATGTCACATAATTTTTGTGTTTAGTTTCTTGAAAATGGATTGCTCTATGCTCATACTAGGTGGAAGAGACTGTACATGTAGTTCTTCAAGTCACCGGGTTAGCCCTTTGTGTTTGGTATCATAGAATTTTTTCTTAGAATACATTAAATTATAGAAAGTGTATATGTCATTAATAAATGAATGATTTTTTTATCCCATGCTGTTGGAGATTTTTGGGATGCATTGTTGAGGTTATGTTTCTAAGCAGTCATGGACTTCAATTTTTTATATACAGGTGCATGGATCATGGTTGTAATTATAATGTAATGTAATTTGGAATTGAAAATAATAAATCAATGGTTAAAGAATTAAATAATTTAGGGTGAAACTAATAAAAAGGAAAATGTAACCTATTGAATATCTTTAAAATTCTTGTGTTCTTATATGATATTTTGTCTTAATAATTGAAACCTGGTGTTGAGGAGATGTGAGTGTTAGTTGAGTCTATGACTAGGTTATTCCCACAGTGTTTTGGTGGGCTATATTTTTACTTATTTTTTGTGTTTCTATAAAATATTCCTCTCAGCCAATTAGGTAAATTGACACCCCCTAGATTCTGATCCACGCGGCTGTTTTCCCCAAAATCTTGGTGGGATGATGGATTGATCTCAACCACCTTTATCTCATCTCTCATCTTTTGGAAGTTACTTATACTGGTATGAATCATGGTTAGTTTTCCACATATATGTGTGTTCAGTGCTATAATTACTTGCAGTTATTTAACAAACATATATTTTAGATATAGTTTCCTAAGGGATATTGTAGGTATAATGTGTATTGGTTGTGGTGTCATGAGGATCCTTATTCATTGTGCGGGTTGTAATGTATTGAGGTATAATACCTGATGTTTGATACACACTATGTGATATGTGGTGGCTCTAGAAAACAAACTTGTTATTTTTGTATATGTTTATGTTGTGGTTGTGTTGTATGAGGGGTATGTGGTGGTGTTTCATCATGATGTCTTTGGGTAAGCCTTTTAGGACGTACATTGTAAGGATGTACGATGTTGGGGAAAATAGGAAAACCAGTGGGGAAGTGTTAGTAGAATACTCTAGATATTATTTATTACATTATATACAATTGTAAGCAATATTTGGTGAGAGTATCTGTGGTGAGGCTGAGAACATATTACACATGTTTAGTTGAAGAGTTAGATTAACTTGTTCTTCACTAGTATTTATCATGATTTCATTACTTTTTCATGTGAGGGTTTATGAAGGATCCTTCTATGTATAATTTTATGCTCACCATACATAATATAAACTGTCATTCAGGTCAGTTGGTGCATTTTTGAAATTATTCTGGTTACTTATTTCTTGGGGTTTTAATAGAGCTGTTTGTGATTTGTGGTCACTTACATTTTACTTTATTGGTTTACTTTCAGTTTTTGTCTCATATTTTAGTTGTTGTTGATGACATTACTTATGTTCCAGAGGATTCATTTACTTTTCTGTCCGAGAATGAGTTTGTTGGTGTCTATCTTTTCACTTTCTTTTTCATGTGTTCTATTAGATGTCAATTCCTCCCATTTGTGTGTTTTTATACCCTCACTGACAGTCTCTAACCTGATACCTAATGGAGGCAAGACTCAGGTTTCATTATCTTTATTCTCCCATTGCGATATGAGGAAGGGTGCACTTTTAGGAGAGGGGTTCTTCACACTAAGGATCTCAAGAACAATAATCGTAAGGGTTTTGGATGAGATTGAAGGATTGATGTGGTGTGAGAAAGAAGTGGAGGAGGTTTACTTTTATAATAGAGGGGTGGGGGTCTTTCAGAAACTCTAAAAATATAATGTTAATATAAATTAATTTTGAATTCCAAATTACTGTAATGTGAGTTATTTAGACTTTCTGATTAGTATGGGTCTAAATCATCTCAATCTATATATTGT
Organism: Viscum album; assembly: GCA_963277665.1. NCBI lineage: Eukaryota > Viridiplantae > Streptophyta > Magnoliopsida > Santalales > Viscaceae > Viscum > Viscum album. The sequence goes on along the minus strand of OY728151.1, from coordinate 83,215,935 downwards.
TGACATGTTTTCATCACATGATTACAATTGTTTTGGCATTACCCATAATTTAATCCCTTTAACTAATTTTAGTATCCTATATATTTTCAATCCTTGAGGGTGAACATTGTAACCATAAAATGAAAATAACCCACAAATAAATAATTTATAATATTTTACAATTTATATAAAATGGTTTTTATAATTTTAGGCTTTTATAAAATTTATATAATTTAATAAGATATTTTTTATTTTATTATAATATTATTGTCAATTTTAACATTATCATTACATTATATTTTTCAAAAAAAAACTATAAAATACAATACCTTTAAGAAAACCTTTTAAAACATCACAAAGAAATAAAATTCCACTTAATAATTTCTTAATGGCTTTAATTATCTCGAATTATATTTATTTTAATACATTTTATACCATTTATTTAGTATTTCCATTAATTAAATAATTACTACATCATCATTGTGTATCATTTAGGGAAACTATTTGTTTTTTTTAAATTTAAAATAAATAACCATTATAAATTTAATCATTTTATATTTAAAATTACTTTTTATAGTAAATTTAATATTCTTAAGGACCACATATTTAAAATTTAATACTTATTAAAAACATTAGTATGATTTATTTGACTATTCATAAAATAAAATACTATAAAATTTATAATGTAACTCAAGTAGATACAAGATCACATAATGTCATCAAAAGGAAGATTTTGGTGGAAAATAACTCTACCAATAAAATCAAGACATGTGTTATGAAAATGTTATATTATTTATATTGTTATTTTTACCATTAATTACTAGATTTACCCTTAACAGTGATAATTAAAATTATTATTTTTATTATTCTTTTTTCCATCAATAAAAGATACACATTTAATAAATATGGAAGTTATTACTTCCAATATAAATCCATTATTCCAAATTCCAAAAAAAATAATAGCTAGAAATATATTAAAATTAGTATTTTATTTGGGGTGAGAAAACTGGGTTTTAATATTAAAACCTATAAAACATTGAAATGTTTTTACATCCACATTAAATATAAAAATGATTACAATGACCTAAAATTAATTAATATATTTATATTTTATCTAATTTATTATTAAAAATAATGTAAGAAATATTTTAACATTTTAATTATTTTAGATGAAAAAGATATTTCATAATAAAAACGATGTATTATATTATTATTCATCAAAACACAAAACACATTAGATGAATTAATAAAACCCAAAAAAACTACATATTGATATTCAAAATTGAAAAAAGAAGTTCATTTTTTCAAGTAGATATATTTTTTTTACTAATTATGTTTTAAGATAATTCCTCCATTAAAATGCATTAATTCTACAATTAGAAAATTACATATTTTTAAAGTGTATAATTGGATTAATAGTTTTATTATGCCTATAAAATAATTGGATGATTATAAAATTACTTTTTTCAATATATAATATATATATTTCTTTATATGAACAATAATACTCATTGACTCAAATTTATCAAAAATCATTATAATAATACTTCCTAGTTTTTTTTGTTGGGTGTTACATGAAACATTAGTAATTTAAGAGGATAAATTTAATAAGATACATAATGTAAAATATTAGGGATTTATAATAAATATCATTTATTATCTGGATGTATTTAATTAACCAGTTTTACATGAATGTTTTTGTGGACTAATGAGTGACATTAAAAATTATTTCATTCCTCATTCAATAAATATTTTTTATATAAACTCAATCGATGGAAACATAATCATCAATATCATCATTTTAGTAATCGGTTCCAAGGTACTAAATAATAAATCTTTTATTTTATATTATTCCACCATTTATTTTCCTCATTAATATTCCATCCTCAGGAACATATTAAGGGTTATCATTCCTTTAATAATTTGTCCTAAAAAAATATCACCTTACCATCTCAGTGACATTTCATGGTTAGCAGTACCACTCAACATAATAGTAAAAATAAATATGGAAAAACAATAGTAGATCAATCCTTATATCTTTTATAAATCTATAATATCATAATAATTATTCAACTACATTATTTGTGAATCCAAATACATAAATACTTGAATCCATCAAAATTAATTAATTGCACCAAATAAGCACTTCCTGTTTCTATAACATAATTTTTGGGTTTAGCCATGGATTTTGATATATCCCATGTTATCAAAAAATAATACATTAAAATCTATAGAAAAATTTCAATATATAACTTTCTTTTCCTCACAAATAACATCTTCCCATCCATTTGAGTTATTCCCCCGGGTGCTTCCTCCCTCTATCTTGGCATGTATGAAGCCGAATAAACATTCCTCTATGTTCATAACCACATGAACTATTATAAAATTTCATCTTCCTCTTGAAATATGTTTTATAAATTTCATCAATGTTTGCCATATTAATCACATATGGGGACATTTGATTAGGTATAATCACAATATCTCTCCCTCTAATACTCATCAAAATTGGATGCTAATGGTCACCAAATTTTCCATAAAATCCAATGATTACAAGATAACTTATTGTTTCATCCATAAACTAAAACTGAAATCATAATTTGAGAAACAGTAATCAATGTAGGCATACAAAAAAATCAATGGAAACTACATTTGAAATTTTTATTTATGATATCTTAGTTTGAATCCATATTTATTCATGATCATTACCAAAATTATTGGATTGTATCCAAGAAATAGGATTATCCTAAGGGATATATCAAAGGTTCTCTCATCCATGTTTCCAAAATTATACTAAACTATTATATGATTACTACTATAATGTCCCATTAAATTTATACATATATATCACACACATATATATATACATATGAATATTCATATTACAATAATTCAATACCATAATCATATGAGTTTTGTGTCTATGGAAACATGGAAATAAAAAAATGGTTCATAAAACATCAACATATTATCCTTAATTTTCATTCACATCTATAACACTTTTTCAAATATCAAAATTAATAAAATTAATCATATCATATCTTAAATAAACATAAGAAAAGGTTGATATAATATTCTTAGTAAGGATAATCATGGGAGACAGAAATTAAAACCCAATAATAAAGTAATTATAATATGAACACAACATTTGAAAATTATACCCTTTATATAAAATAACATTATCTTCAATCATGGAATGGAATATACAATTTCAATGGATAGAAACACTAAAATAATCGAAGAACAAAATAAAAAATATAAAAATATTGGTATGAAACATGAAATTATGGAATACACAACAAATTATAACATTAATAACATGTATAAATAGAAATACATTCATTTATTAAGTAAAGAAAATATCAAATTCCATTATATATACCTATGAACACGAATCCTGGTCCAAAAATTATTTTTTTATAAAAAAAAGCACATTCAAGAAATTATGAAAAAGAAAAATAGGTCTATGCTTAAACATATTGATATGAATTGTGGTGAATGAATAATTTTATGGACAAGAAAATAGGTTCATACATAAAATATAAATCACAAAATCATGTTCGCACATAAAATATTTAACTCATAATATATCGATCACTACCTCCTGAATTTGAGTGTGATATAGGTATCACCCCTCACAAAATGAAAGTCATATATATATATATATGTGTGTGTGTGTGTGTGTTTGTTTTACAAGAACATAAATCTTACATCACATTTAAATGCATGTAAATAAATGAGTTTCAAAAACATTTTATCCTAACATAACTAATAGAAAATAAATGAGAATCATAAAAAAAATTAATTCATAATCCTAAATCAACCATGAAAATAATGAGGATAATATCCGGAATAATACACCCATTAATTCGGATGTAACATTAAAAAATGTTATCATATATGGAATATAATTGTGAAAGATCACAAAAAATAATTTTTCAGGAAAACATCCATTCTATTTTGGTTTTTTCTAAACACCTAAACATTATAAAAGAAAATATATTAATTTAAAATAACCATATTGTATTTTAAAATAATATTAAAGGATCTAGGAAGTCATGAATGTTGAAAAGTCCCCTCATTCCATATTATTTATTAAAAATATTCCTTCTATATTTATTTCCAAATGGACACAAAGAATCTTATTTATGAAAATATCAAAATAAACTCCTAAAAAAATGTGAAAATTAAAACATGAGTAAAAAATAAAATTAAAAAGTCATAATATAATCTTAAAAACATTTTAAAAATAATTTTTGAAAACATGGATACAATAGAAAAAGAGAGTGTTAATGGAATCATTTAAGGGATAAATATTTAAAAAATGTATTCCTTGTATGTATAATATTATTGATGTTATAATTAATAAAATTAAACAATTACATAAATTTTTTACAAGTAAACATAGAAAAATATGAAATTAAATATAATAAAATAAAAATTCTTCCCAAAAATACTCATAAATTGAAAAAATCAATGAGTTGGACGGTTAACCCAACGAATGTAAATTGGGCTAAGAATTATTTTACCACCATATAATTTGTCTAATAATATTTCCCATTAATGTAATAATTATAAAATAAAAAATTAAATAAAATTAACAAAGTGATATTAATTATAATATATAAAAGAGAGAACTATATACACTACACACAATAAATATGAGGTGAATATGGTATAGATCTCCCATAAGAAAAATGTGAGATGAGAAACCCTTAACATGTTTTTTACCTTTAGTGTTGAGTATATTAACAACATATATAATGGTTTAAAGAATCAAATTGACTCATTAATGGAAGATAATAATATTTAAAATACATTATTGGATGATTTTATAAGATCTTATTATCCATTCATCAATATTATTTCATTATTCTCATAGATTCGTGTGTGTTTGTTTCATGCAATCATGATCGATTAATTGGTTTGTAAACATAGATGTTCTAAAAATATTGAATTAAAAAATATTTTTTGAATGAAATAGTATTAATTTACAACCATAGGTATACTAATTTTAATATAAAAAAATTATTTCTTTTTTGAGGATGATGCATTTGAAAGAATGCTAGTGCTAAATAATTAGTTTATTTTTATAGTATTTCATTACACCATGAACATGTTTTTTAATTATATAATGGGTATATATTAGATAACAAACATGAAAAATATATACCTATTAAAATCTTATTTATCATTAATATAATTTTTTTGACCAAACATGAAGATGGTAATGGAAAATGAAAAAATCATTATTCTTGGAGATGGTTAACTACTATAATTTCGAAAATGGTTTCATTTCATTGTATAATAGATTTGTGAAATGAAACAGACATGATATATTACATTAACCACGTAAAACTATAGTATATAAATTATTATAGAGTTTTAATTTCATGATGTATGAAATAGGTGAGGAGAAAATAGTAATGGATAAGAAATTGACTGAGGTGGTTTGTGAAATTTTCCTCTTAAATATATCCTATTTAATGGATAGCTTGCGGGACCTAGTTTTGGTATTTTTGTCCTACCAAAAGCTCTAGGACGTAGGTAATGTGATAAATAGATATAATTATAAGGATTTTTGGACATTAAATTATTGTGATGAGAAATAGAGTGGGGAGTGGTTGTATATGTAGTTTATGGGGGGTGGTTTTGGGTGATTAAATAATAAATGTTTTGTTTTTAAAGACAACCTCATTGAAGTAGAATTAAATACAATGGAAAAGATAGATAATGGATTTTAAAGGATTTTTATGATCTAGAAATACATAAACCCCCATTTTATGTTATATTATTTTGGTATTTCATGCTTTTCCCTTTAAACATTAACGCGTTTGATTATAGTACATGTTATGTTGTTAATCAATTTTTAAAAAGGAAACATTTTTATGCCTAAAAATTAAATTGGAATTATAATATAAAATTGGATTTATGATTAAAAATTTTAAATCATTTTTACCAATATGATACAAATAATTTTAATATTTACATTCAAAATTAATGCCACATATGACATTAAAAAGTGTGTATATAAAAATAAAATGATCAAAACATGGAAATGTTTTTATTTCCAAATTAATCAAAAAAATGATTAAAATTTCATATAATGGATTAATATATTTATAATTTATCTAATTATATTTTAAAAATAATTAATATTATATTTAAAATTATAAATTATTTTGGAGAAATGTTAGTTTAAAATAAAAATTTAGTATTTTTTCACAATTGATAATAATAGGAAAAGTAAAAAAAATTCCAAACAATTACACAAAGATTATTTTTTATTAATATATTAAAAATGGTGTTACATTTTTCAAATAGAATTTAAATTAGGTGAATATTTTTTTAACGATTTTCTCCATAAAATTGAAGCAACATGACCGTTAAAAAGATATAGCTTTTAAACATTAATTGGATCTATTGTTATATCATATCTGAAAAAAAATCCGAATATAAAAAATTATATTTTATTTATCTTATTTATATTTTATTAATATAATCTAAAAGGATTGATTTGTTTTTTATTGGTTTTAAACAAACATTTTTAAATAAAACTAGTTTTTTAGAACAATATTTTGTTATAATTAATTGGTCACCAAATAATTGATTATATATAGATGTGCAAACCATATATTCATATTTCTATTAATATTTATCATAAATACCATTATAAAATCTACTTTATAATTTTACCTTTATATAATTACATTTATTCATTTAATTTATGCTCAATGTGGTGTATCATGTTCGCTATCAAAAAAATATTTTCCATCTTAAAATCATTGGATGTTACATAAAACACCCAAACTATACAATGTGGATGTTTTCATAATTTATATAGATTCTATTTTTTAATATATAAAAGTTATTTTATTATAATTTAAGTATTACAACAAAATAAATATTTTACAGTGATATATTAATTATTTGAAACTCCTTATCATCAAAAAATGAATATTTTTCCACATTATTTTTATAATGGATTTAAATTTATTTCCAAAACTGCAAATGAATTTCCCATTAGAAAAATTTAAAATATTGTTTTTATTAGTATATTCTTTTGAATATTTAATTTTTATGGTGAATGTAATATTAGAAAAATGGATTTTAGTTCTAATTCTATACAATAATATAATACATTGCATAAATTTTTAAAAACATTAACATAAAACATATATAATCCAACTATTTTCTATTTTCTAGTATCAATAATTCCATGTCCTATATTGAGAGATTATTAAAAAAATTATCATATTTTACTATAAATACCCACTCATCATACAATTTGTCTCCTATTAAAATACCATAATCATAAAATTATATTCATTATTCTTTTATAAACTCGACTATATGTGTCATTAAGATCTTTGGATTTCCGTATCCATTCCTTTGAAAGTTATATAAAATATTAAAGTAATTATCATTTCCTTCCATTAAATTAAATATTAGGTGTCATTTATCATTAATAATAAATTCTATTATATTAATGTAGTTTTTATTATCATAATACTTCTGAAATTTTATTTTATCAATTTCAAAACATCATCCCCCTTATTATTCCAATTAAAAAAAACACATTATATTCCAATCATGATAAAAAAATATATAAGTAATTTTTTTCTTTTTTCATGAAATCTTTAATAGATTTAATATCTAAACGACATCCATATTCATGATCATCCAACTAGATGTAAAAATAATATATTTATTGGTGATATCCTTGTGCGAAACCCATATTTGTTTATGAGATAAAAATTATTTCATGATCATGTTATTCACAATATATGAATTTAATATATTTTATTCAAAAAATGATAATTATTTAAAATGGGTAATTAATGAAATTTTTCATATTTTTTATGTAGAATATATTATTTTTGAAATATGAATGTAATTCCTTGATATGGATCCAATGAATTTGGTAATAAGTGAATATATAGGGATGAAATTGTTTTTAGGATACCATGAAGAATATCATTTGTAAATATTTTTTATGACAACATAGTTGTAAAAATTTAAATTATTATTATGAGTGTAATTATTTTATTGCAGCTAAATTTCCATGTTTTTCTCTATGGTATTTATATTTTCATATTCCACATGTTTTTATTCTAATTTACAATTTTGTATGCCTTATGATCACTAAATAATATTTACATTACTTATTCAATTACATGGTTTTATTTAATCTCTTTATTTTTGATGTATTTATCTATGATATAAGATATTGTAAATTTAGGAAGGATGATTATATAAAGTAACATTCAATGTGGATTTATGGAATGTCTATATTTAACATTAAATAAGTTCCTAGTTTCTATGAGACTAATCCTCAAAAGACCTTATGTATTACTTAATGTTGTACCATTTTATAGATATTATCCATATTAAAAATATGGGATTACATAGTTGTATCATATGAATATTTATTTATTCTGGGAATTAGCTATTGGAAATAATTAATATGAACCAAAGAGAAATTTCTTAATATAGGTAAACATCCTGAAATTTATCCAAATGATTAAGGGATTGTTTCCAATGAAATGTTATCCATTTATAAATTCAACACGTGGATGATGATTTAAAATAGATAAAACAGGTTATAAAAACGCAAATACTATGGATTTGGTATTGACTCGAGCATCATCCGGTGGATGAAAATAGGCCTTGTTTCACTCAATGTTTCACTATCATTATCAAAATTCATTCTTAATAACATGTTTTTAAATGAACCTATATGATTTATATATAGAATTGTTTTTAGTAATTATAATATTTCAATGAATATCATTAGTAGAATATGTATATATATCTGACATTAACTCCACAATGAAATATATGATTCCAAAAAAATTCCCTTAATTAAGTAAAATTATTTTGAATAAATATCCCAAATAGCAGGAAGTGTGTAAATTATGTGTGAAATAAGAAATATAGTAATGAAATTACTAACATGATGGAAATTGGAATAAGAAAAATCATGGTAATTCGGAATCAAATATTATATGTTGTGAATAATATCATAAACCTTTTTGAGATCCAATATCCACCTTTTAGAGAACAACAGGTATTTGAGTCGTTCATGCATCAATTTCCACATAAATTTCATGTATCTTTTAATATGTTTAATATATAATAATGTATTACATCTATATGAAATATATTTTCAATACCTATGATTTCATAGATCGAGAATGTGACCATATAATTATTTCACTTAAGATGTGAAGATTATCACTAGTGGAAATTTGTTAAGATCAAAAAGAAAATATATTATAATACATCTATTGAATAGGAATACTTCTATAGAAAATTTTAAAATAATTATTTTTCTTTTTATGATGTTTACAAATTAGAGGAAAAATTATTAGAGTTGAGGTAGAAGGAATAAAAAATATATGGTAAGATATTAAAGGAATATTACGATACATGATCAATACACCAACAACAATTCTATGTTTCTTATGTGAATGGTTCATATAATATTTTTAGTTCTATGACCACACATGTAGATTAATAAAGAAATTAGTGATAATAAACTATATACAGATATAGTTTTCACATCTCTCATATTATAAATAGAGTTTCGAGAGTTGAATTGGTATAATAATCCAAATTGATGTCATGAAGAAATGGATCCAATCTCAAAGAAAAATACTGATAATGGATGAAATTGAAAAAATTAGTTTCCCACATACAATAAATGTTTGATTAAAAATTCCAATAAGTCACTTCATTGAATTAGAAATTGAAAATAGATAAGAGGATAAGTAAATATAAAATTATAATAAAATGATCTCCTGATTCATGAATATATCAATACATTAGAAAACATGAAGACATTGTATGTGTGGTTTGATGCTCAATTCCCCATATTATGATATATTAGGAGCTTTGAAAACCATTGTATTAATTAAATGATAATAGAGGGTGGACTTATCATCCCAATAATAGGATAAGAGAGATATTTATTTTATTAACAATCATGGTTGATGATGTATATTCTCTAGATTCGGTGGTGGTAGGTATACTTATTATGTTCTAAAGTCTGATATGTACATTTTTCAGATACGATTCTATAATTTCTATTCTTTAATACATGTTTCTAATGAATTGATAATCCAAAACAAATCATGTATAAGTATAGTAACCATCTATGTATTCTTGCTTTATTACATAATAATTGAATGTGTATAGAAACTATTGTATCAACATTGGTGTCAAAAAATTAATCACAAATCAATTATTAATTACCATGTTGTATTTTGACACTATTCTGGTGATGAATTTTCTTTCTATGTATACTATTATGATCAATAATATGAGTAAAGAATTATCAATGGTCTTAAATTAATAATTCATTTTTAATTTTAATGGAGGGATATCCCAACCTGAGATATGTCTAAAATCACCTAATATAGCCTAATATGTGTTGATAATTATTGAACATGAAGAAGAAACTGAATGAATAAATATAGATAATTTCCCCTTTGTATGGAAATAAACAATTTTTTTCTCTAAAGTGTGGTTTGGAACACACCATTAAGAGTTGTATGGTTCTAAATAGTAATTGGTCTAGATCCATTAAAATATCAATGACCCCATATATAATGTCTTATGAGGAGTTACATGAACTACATGATAATTACAAGAACTCAAAGAAAAATGATTTATTTGATGACGCGTGTCTATTTTTAGGGGAACATGGCATGATGTGGCTATAGATATTCTATATTTAAATTAATCGGATCATTATAAAAACAAATACCCTCTCCTAAGTATTTAGAATTTTTTAAACCAACTTCGATATGCTCATATTATGTCAATGTCTCACATTCCTATTAGGTATAATCAGTTGATGGTGAATAAATTAGATATCTAAAATAATATATTTTCAAAATTATATTGGAATTATAAAATAGTTGTTAGGCCTTTTAATCTAATGATCCTACAATATTTATACAATTGATCAATAAAATAATTTATTAATACTATGATAACATTTTTTTCGTATTTATTGATAATTATATTACATATTCCATAATTTATAATGAGCTTGATTATCATCTATGTGTAAAATTACAAATATTGAGAAAGTTGATCATTTTTTTGGCAAATGATGTCTTTTTGATTTCTTGATAAAATAATTAACACTAATATGATAAATTGTTACCATTAAATGATCCCCAATGGATACATCCATGAAAAACTTCAAAGAGGATTGTTTATTATAAAAAATAGTAACTAAAATTTTAATTTTCCGTTGTCTAATAGAATTATATACAATTTTCTTGAAAAAAATTATGAAATTTTATTCCACTAGTTATGATAAATCTAAATTGGATTAAGTTTATCGGGGAAGAAAATTCTGATGAATGTTTCCATGAAATGGATAATAGAAAAGCAATCTCAGGTATTATAACATTACCTTCTCTTATAATTTTTTTAATCTGTAGTGATGCATATTTTAAAGGGATTTGATTTTTATTCATGAAAAATAAATATGTGATTAACTATAAATCATGATAGTGAATGAATCTTGAGAAGAATTATCATACATTTTAATTGGATATTTATGTAGCTATATATTATTTTAAGATATATTGATAATATATATCTAGAAACAATTGTGATATATAAACAATCCATCATAGAATGTAGTATATATTCGAAAAAAATGTCATTTATAAGATTAAAAGAAGATGATTTGAGATTCATATATTCTATATTTATTGAATTTATTTTCAAATAAGGAGATAAAAAAGTCCTATATGAATTTACAAGGGAAATATTTCTATTTTCATAAAAATATGAGGATATATTGGGTTACATCGGTCAAGGAAGTATAATTATTGGACATTAAAATAATAATAGAAGGGACATTATCAATCATATCCAAAATGATTTCACTATTTTTGTTACTATAGAATATCAATAATTATCAAATGTTTTATCCATATATTAGAAATAAGATAGTGGTTCTTGAAAAGGGATGTTTCATAATATCAATATCGATCAATAACGTGTATGTGATTTTTTTATAATGGTATATATCACATCTATTCCATATATAAATAAGGATCTCATGGATTTATCTCATAGCTCAATATTAAATATATATACCATAAGAACTAAAATTAATATGTAAATTCATTAGTATTAATGGTGAGATTATTTTAAAAGGTTTAATTTATAATTAAATTCATGGTGGATTTTGTCCAATAAGTGAAGGTGAATCAGAAACATCACAAAGGGTTATTAAAAACATATCCCATACCTTTATCGAAGTGGGGGAATATCAATGGAGAAATTTCCATGGTCCTTCCAAATATATCTCAAGGAAAATATTCTATACGGGTATTTATTGATATGTTGAAAACTGTATCCAATTCATGTCCATATGAAATGATTTTTCCCATAAAATTCTTAGCTCCACTATATATTCAAGATGTACAGAGACGCCATTTTTCTCTTTTGTTAATTATTTCTCACTGAGATCTATGATTTACTTTTTTTTGCTCAAGAATCCTTAAAAATGATATTGGTATAGAAGTAATTATATGAATAAAATTTAATTCTCAAAATAATTCATAGTATAAGGGTTCAATTAAAACATGAGAAGATATATGAAGGTAATGATAAATTAATATTCACTATAGTGGGAACCAACAACACCTCATTATTGAATCCAATGTCAAAAATAGTGTCCAGTAGTGTATTCAAATGGATCCTTTTGAATCTTTCCATAAATTGTTTTTATAACTATGACATTAAGGTTTGAATTTAAAGAATGAAAACTATTTTTACCATACATTTTGAGGGAAACTACAAAAAATATATAAGTTATTCAAAATTACATGAGTCCTACTTTGAGTTAATAAGAATCTTTATGATGAATCCTAGTGGAATGAAATATAATTTAATAGTTAGGATCATGAATTTTAAAAAATATAACCATAGAACGTTTCTATTATTTTTTTAAATAAGATTATATTTATTCCAATGTATATTGAAAATTTTGAGATTGTGGATCATGTTGGAGTAGGTTTTGATTAATTAAATCTAATAATTTTTTTCCATTTCCATGATGTCTTATATAAATATCTATAGAGTAATTATATATATACCAAAATATATATACATTAAATTTATATTGTAAAACAAGAACCATAAATGAAATAAAAAGGGAAGCTTGTCCATATTCTTTATAGAAGACAACAAATGTTCTAGAATAAGGCAAAAATGATTGTGAATGTAATGTGGAGAAATCAATAGTTTTAAGACGATAAATGGGAACATGAAGAAGGGGTGATGTAAAAATAAACCCTTTTTAATTAGAACACAAATTATTAAGATCAAATTTATTAATGGGGAGAATTCAACAACCAATAAATTAAATTAACGATAAATAAAATTACATTTTTTTAATTATTTATATATTATTATATTGAAAAATTTATATACATGGAAAGAGTATTTTCATAAAATTATTTCATATAAGGTAATAATGAAAACGTATATTGAAAAAAGTTGTAAATGGAAATAAAAAACATGTAGTGACAATGAAAATGTATAAACTATAATAATGTACTCTTTGATGAAGATCACACCCTTAATGGAAATTATTAAAAAAATATCATTATGAATATGATATATATTATTAAATGAATTTTTAATTTTTTATTTCAGATAAGTAGTACATTTTAATTTTTGGAAATATATAATATGTAATTTAAAATGGTGAAATTTGGATATGATCGTCACATTGTTTTATGTGACAGATGACCAAAATGTCTATTTGGAATTATGACCGTTGATATCAATTTTATAGTAATATTAAATTATTATAAAGGGATGTGGAAAAAGATAAAGGGTGTTTATGGGAGAAACATTAGCATCCATTATTAGTATCATACAATTGGAATTCCATTTATCTGAACATGAAAGGGAGGTAGTGTCCCAAGTAGTCCCCATGACTACTCCAATGTAGGGCTTAAAAAAGCAAGGATGTAATAGAATATTCAACAAGATTAGATCATGGTTATGGTCATCTATACACGGAAAATGCTAGTTGAGCCACCTAATGAAACTACCACCATCAACGATGTTACACATAGGGAATATATTGAGGTATTACAGGGTTTTATATATAGACTATAGTATCCTAAATGTTTAATTTCATTTTTAGAAATGATATAATTATTTCTTCAAATAGTATTTTCCCAATTAATTTGTCTTATAAGATTCAATTGAATATAAGATGAATGTGATAAATAAAGTTAAAGATACCAAAAATTATAATTTTACTTCTATAAAATTAAAATACATTTAAAATTCATTTTAGTAATCTAAATAATATTTATTTTTACAAAACTATGTTTTGAAAAAAAGTTTATATTAATATAAATAATAATATAATTTTATATTTCAAAGTAGAATTTTTAGAGGTGCAATAAAGTGGATTATGTCATGTAGAATATTTTTTTTCTACTTATATCATATTTATAAGTAAAATTTTAATTTAAATTATTTTAAAAAAACATACTAAAATTTATGAAATTGTAGATACAATAATTTTTAAACATTATAATAATTAATTATTCATAATATTCATTAATAGTAAATTTTTTGGATAAAATATAAAATACATTGTAACATACTATATGTATTAAGACATTATTAAAATATAAATTTTATGGACTAATTACTTTAAAGGTTTTTTTTAAATTATATAATAATTTTTAATATTATTTAATTCAATTGATTTAAAACAATTTCACAACATATACATTTATATTGAAATTTTTGACGCCCAAACCTAGTATCCACTAAACGGTGCCCCGGGTCGGTTAGCCACATGCCCTCATGCACGCCTTCGTGTATTATAGAGGATGGCGACTAGTATTGGGGGACATGTATGTCAGTCTTGGAGAGACCACACCCTCATTTATAAGAATAAAATTCCATTGTTTGAAAATAACAAATAAACTTGTTTGGAAGTATAAAAATCTCCATAAAATATCCATGTGATATGATAACCAATACTTGAGAATACAATAATCAACTAAAAGGTAAAACATGCTCTCACAAATAAAATATAATGTTTCTAAAATAAAACAAAAAGCAAATATACAATGACTCCAAAGAAGGTCCCAAAATACATCTTGTCAATATCTCATGCTCCTATCCCAAACTGAATCCAATCCCAATGCATTTCCCTTATCTTATCCTGCAACAATAAAGTCTTCTAAGGTAATGAGATGGAATCCAAAATAGGGATTGAGTACTACTTAGTAGGCCACCACCAACAATGTCTAAAATTACTCCAGTCAAAAGATAGTGCATGTATTTTTATAACTAAAAAAAATACAATGCATAATTAACCATTTATCACATTTCCATTTAATCTTTAATCATCAAATTTTGAAAAGTTCCATTTCATGTTTCCTATTTGAGACATTATTCATTATCATTATTCATTTATAGTATGACATCATTCATAGTACCCAGAATATAAATTGAAACATCATTCATTATCATTATTCATTCGATGTAGGTCCTCAAGCATACCTCCAAAAATCTCAGTTGAATATTCATTCATTATCATTATTCATTTAGTATAGGTTCTCATGACTAGCACTACAATATCATTGAGTGTAGGTCTTATTTTCCTTGCCATACTTTACTCGTTCAGTGTTGGTTATCATTCTTAACACCCCATAATCTGAATCTTGGATAACTATTGGGGAGAAATTACATGCCCGAGTCTCAAATTCTAATTGGTCTAGAACTCCATATCTATCACCAAAAAAATATCAGGAATTTAATCATTCATTAATTCTAAATAATTTCATCATTATTACATCACTAGTCTAACTATTAGTTTTACAATTCAAATTCCATTAGTTAACTCAAAAAATAATAAAGAACAGAACCCATTAATTAATTCATCATTTGATTAATTAATCGACAAAAATTATCATTGCATTATTAATTATTCGAAATTAATTACCCATATAAAATCTCAAAATGTAATAATTAATTATCACAATTAATTTTCTTTGACAACATTATCTCACATAGTTAATTCTCACTATTAACCATCTTTGTTAAATTTAATGGGATATAATTTATTCTCACAATTAATTATCATACATATCGTAACAACATTTCCTAATTAATTACCCCAATTAATTATCTTAAAAAAATAATTCTATATATCAATAAAAATATCTCAACGCATAAAAAATCCCCAAAATATTTATTTTAGAAAGACAATTCATTTGTTCCATGATTCAATTATCAATTAACCACTGAGGAAATCTCAATTAAATTCTAATTTTATAATTACTCCAATCTAGGAAAATATTTATCAAGGGATCCTCAGAATTTATAAAATCAGATTCACATATCGAAATCAAGACTATGGGAGTTTAATTTAGACCACCTACCTCTGTTTAATGATAGAATTTAGCCCAACAGAAATCCACAAAATCCGAGCAGTACAATATTATCTATCTAGCTTCTGATCTACATCCCTAATCAAGAATTAAGATCATAGGCAACATGATATTTCAAATCATGATCTAGAACTACAATCCTAGATCTATATCTCAACCCATAAGCATAGATCCATGAAAATGATTGAGATATTCCATGAAAATAATAATGAAAGATATGAGAAATGGTAGGAGAAACATCCAGATAAAATATACCTACAAAAAAAAAAGAATAGATCATCGATCCATGATTTAGATCTCAATTAACTACATCTAGATCAACTTTGAATCCCTATGTAAGGCTCTATGATTACCCAGAAATCATCAACCCCGTGCCTAGGTTGAATTGGAGAGGTTTTGTTGTTTGGGTGGTTTTAAAACAAATTTTCGGAATAAACTGCTCTGTGTGCATAGTTACACCTGGGAGTCCATGCGGTTTGGCCAAACTGTGTGCCAACTGTGTGGTCATCCACTGCCCGAATGGCTGGATGAAAAATGATAAGGAAAACTATGCACCAACAGTTCTGGCTTGCACTGTCTGAACAGTCAGCTTGGGAATGGTTTTTCCAAACTGTGTACAAACCGTTCATGACACATTTCATCCCTATTTTCTTAAAAACAACTTACAAAGTCACCCTATAACATAAACCAACCTAATGGAAAATAATAATATAAAAATTACATAAAGACATGCTTGATATTTCTCCATAAAAGGTCATCATCTTACAATATCCACACCTTATAATAGCTCATCCTCGAGCTACATTCCCAAAATTCTCTATGAATCTGATCCAGAAATATTCTTTCATTAAGAAATGATGTCTAATTCCAATTCCCAAGATTCCTATTGAATATTTTTTTGATTCCATTACACATTAACTAACATCACGATATTTCCATGTAGCACTTTTTAACTATGACCCAGTATAAGTATCTGATGCTCGTCAAAGGATGTATCTATCTCAAGATCAACCTATTTGATATAAATCACATGAGAAGGGTTGGGGTGATACCGTTGTAGTTGGGACACATGGATAATGTCATACATAGGGCTGAAAAAAATGAGGAATTCTAATTAGTAGGCCACCTGCCCGATTCACTCCAGAACATCAAATGGCACCACAAACCTGGGCACTATCATTCCATTCCTCTGTATCCTATGGTGACCCAATCTAGGTGACACCAAAATGAATGAACTACCCACTTTTTAAACTAAATGGGTAATATCCTCCTTTCATTATATGATTTTTTCCTACATTGAGCCACAATAATATGTTTGTGAATTAACTTCACCAACTCTGATGTCTCCTAAACTAGGCTTGGTCCCAATAGCTATGTCTCGCCAACCTCTAACAAAAAAAGAGGTGATCTACAGGGTATACCACTACTTATTATTAATTGGTTCAATATGTATAGTTTATAAATAACTATTATCCTAGGTGAACTCTACTAAATCATAACGCTTCTCTCAATATCGACAAATGCCAAGCAGACATTCTCCCAAAATTTCCTCTAACACTTGTATGATACACTCAAACTTCCCATATGTATATGGGTGAAAGACTATAATTAATAGAATGTGTATGCCTAGATCCTTCTATAAGTCCCACCATAAGCGTTATGTAATTCTATAATCATGATCGGAAACTATATTCTATGGCACCCCATGAAAAAAAAATCATTCGCTCTGACATTCAGTTCTCCCAGTTTGTAAAATTTTTAGGTTTTTGTGATAGACTAGACATGTTATATCTTCATTAGTCGATGTACAAACACCTAGAAAACACCATTCTTCCAGATATTCTTTGTATTTCCTAATACTGAACACATAGTCACATCATTCCACTACTATTCCAAAATAGGTAACATCTGCAATAGGCCTAGAGGTTGTTGATGCTCTACCTTCACCTACTGATAGTTGAAATATCATGTTGCAAAACCATCTATCTCCTTTTTCATGCCTGTCCACCAAAACATTATTTATAGGTCAGAATACATTTTTTTCACCCTAGTATGTACCACCCACCTTGTAATATGAAATTATCAAATCACTTCATCTCATATACTCTTAAGAAAAATCCCCATTTTTTCACATATATAATCTCATACTCATCTATTAACCTATATGAAGGTGTATCCCCCCTTCAAGGCTTTCCCATAAGACTAAACACTCTGGATCCACATACTTTCTATCCCTGATCTGTCTCAAGAGTGTAGACTCCAGTATCACAGAAACTAGATTCATCCTCTATTGACTCTCATGAGATAGCACATGCATTTATGCCAACAAATTCAACATCTTCAACTATGCACTAGGCTCAAGTACTAACTGAGTATGATTTTTCCTACTCAGGGCATAAGCCACACATTTTCCTTTTCCATCTGTATATGCCAGTTCAAAATAATAGGGCATCATATTCTCTACCCATCCTTTTTGTCAAAGATTTATGTCGTGCTGTGAGAAGATATACTTAACGAATTTTTTATATTTAAAAACTGTATACATTTCACCCAAAAGATAGTGTATGCAAAACATAAGAGAATAAACCACTACTGCTATCTCATGGTCATGTGTATGGTAATTCATTTCATCTAACTTCATCTAAGGAGATCATAAGGTTGAACTTGATCCCTTTACATCAACAAAGATCTAATTACAATCCCATAAGCCTTATAATACAATGTGTAATGCTCAATTGACTCTGGTAAGATCAAAATTAGAGTCGATGTCAAGTCCTTCTTCAACTCCGGGAAAGCATTCTCACATGATCATGTCATATTAAACTGTATATCATTATTTTTTCTAACCTATATGCAGTGTTTCCAATCGAGAAGAAAATCTAAAATTGGTGTGGGTAAGAAAATATATAATTTGTGTGAGTAAAGAAATATAAAATTGGTGATTCATATAATGAAAGTGAGACGTGTTTTTTCAACTAACAATAATTATTAAAAATATCCATAATAATAAAAAACAATTTTTAACAAAATCGTTCTGTTATAAATTTATCATTCAACATAATAAAATTAAATTTATTGTACTTCTGTATCAAAATAATTTTAAAAAATATAAAAAAATTCATAATTTACTTATAAAATATGTTCACATTATCATTAATAATATTTCATTAAAATCATAATTTAATGTGTTCGACAATTTTTTCATATATGGTTCACCTCTCTAGATATGTTCCACGAATATTGACGATGTTTCCATATTAAATATAATGTTAATCATTATATAAATATAATTCACAGTAATTAAATACAAAATTATTATTTTCTATCCAATATAATGAAAAAAATGATATACAACATTCATAGAGGTGGTAGTTTATACATAGTCCTATACTATATTTTCATTTTCTAAGGTAATGAAGGAATCAAATATAGTTAATATATTTATAGTAAAAAAAATTAATTATATAATATACATTTGATATATTTATTAAATCCATCACTATAAATATTGACATGAGTTGGTGATGAAAAATTGATCACATATCTTTTTCAAGGTCCCAGTCTAGAAATAAGTAAGAGAAATAATATAATTTTAAATTTTATTGAAATAAGGGTAAAAGGATTATAATAATAACTACAACAACATAATATTGTATTAATGATACTTGTTCATTATGTTTATAACGATACAAAGTATATCAGGTATGTAGAAGAATAAATAATCCGTGAAAGAGTAGGGTAGGATGAATACCACTTCTATGTGGGAGCCCCATTTTCCTACATATTATTCCACTTATGATGGTCTTAGGGTCTAAATAAATGAGAAATAAATAACTGATATAATTTTTATGGTATCTTTGTAGTAATTAACCATGAAATATGGCATGAACATTGTAAATAAATTGAGATATGATTCTCCCATTTATATGTGAAGATATGAATCATTTGGAATTTATTAAAATATTTAAATTTAACATACATATTTTTCAAATAAGATGTTTCCAAATGTATATGGGATGGATGAAATAGAAGAGAAGGTATTATTAACATTTTCTAGTTAAATTTATATAATTTTCACTATTAATTTAAAAAATTTATTTTGTTCTTAAACCATTGGTCAACCTTTTTAAAAGTGTGTGTGGTTACATTTTTTTTGCCTTTTTGTACCATAAATGAACTTTTTCTATACTAAGATGAAAAAAATTTAAAATAGATTAAATTTTAAACCGTTTCCAATTCAATATGGTCTATTGAATGATTTTTTTATTTTTTAAATCATTATTAACATTTCATTATATTTAAATTTTTCTAATTATATTTTTAGTACAATTCATTTATTTTAGATTTTAAGACATCATAAAAATAATGTATTTGGGATATAAATAAATTTAGATACAATTATATATTATTTTAAACCCCAAAATTCATATAACACCTTAATTCAACCAAAATTAATTTTATTTTTGGGTTTCATAATCATTTTAAATATTTATGTATTTATTTTAACAAGTACAAAGTTAGTGTTTAATATGAAATTAAGATAATTTTATATTTATTAAAAATTAGAAATATATTACCATAAATAACATAACATAAATATTTTCAAAATAACCTTATATATTTATTAATAACAACAATTTAATCATATTAAGTTATACAATAAAATAATAGAGTGGAAATTTCTATTTAACATTTTCATAAAATAATAAAATTTTTCTATTTAAATGAATTTGAAAATAAATTCACATATTTTCTTATATATGAAGTATTTTGTTGATAAATACATATAAAATAGAGTAAATTCAATATTTATAGGTGTAAAAATACTTTACTTTTAATGTATAACATTAACATTGATATTATAATTGAAATGAAACACCATGATTTGTTTAAAATGTCACAACATATGACTTTAGGATATATTTCATTTAAAATTAATGTGATCTCATTGATGGTTTGTAGAACATAATACCCCGAGTCAAAATAAACAGTATGATAATACACCTTTACAACCAATATGTTAAATATTAAGGTATAAATATTAATAGAAAAACTGAGAAAATTATTCTTATCTATTGATTATAAGTAAAAAACAAAACATATAATAAAAAAAGAAACATTTTATGAATAACATTTTTTTTAAAAAGTTCAAATACATTATCACAAATAATTTATAGAAAATTATCCAAATTTTAGAAAATGAATATTTAAAAATTAACTTAATTTTTAAAATTATAGAATAAAATTTATCCAAAGGTGAATTTTTTAGACATTTTTGTATATTGTAATTTTTTTATTAATAGTTACATATAATATTATTTTGATAATATCCTTTACTTATAAATAATATACAATGTTAAATTATATCTAAAATCAGTTTTAAATAATATTAGATCTATAATATATATTTTTATATAATACAGTTCATTTAAATCAATTTCATTTTTAATTATTATATTATAATCTTCTATGTGTATAAGAATTATATCATTGGAAACACTCTTTTTAATAGTTTTCTATGGGTATAATTTTAAATTTATTTCTACCACACTTGTGATTTTAATATGGAGAAAATGATTCGTTTTATTATCATCATAATTTTTATTTTTTAGTATTTTCAAATTTATTTGAAAACATAAAATATTGCAAAAACAATAAAGATTAATTACATAGTCATTGTTAAAACGGTTTTAACAGGGAGTTCAAATAAGAAAAAAATTGTAAAAAATGTCCAAATAATTTTAAAACAGATATTAATGTAATTATTTAGACCATATAAACATTATGGATTAATAGTCATCTATTTTGTGTCTTGTGGTATAATAAAAATGTGGGTTGTAAATTATTCCTTTCAAAAACCTCTTGTATACCCTATCCGACACATACAAAAGGAAACCACATCACTTATCCAATTAAATCATAAAAATACTTTTAGTTTGTCCAAGAGGAACCAAAATCACAACCATAATCACATACTATAATCATATGTCCCATTTATTTCATATTTACATCTAGGGATGGATTTGAGTGAAAACTAACATTAGTTTTCCAAAAAATAGGTTAGACTCTAAAAAACAAATTTTTATTTAGATTTCCATCAACCTGATTATAAATTTTTTAAACTATGGTTATATAATGACCTTAATATCTGAAATTAAATAAGTTTTTATTTATTATTGGGACTAACTATTTGTATCTCCTATTTCAAAAAATGGTAAGCAAAACTATCGTTCATTTGTATGGTGGAATATTTCCTCAAATTTAGATTTGATTTATTTTCATAATAACAATTCATGTCTGGATATAATAATGGATATAAAAAAATTATATGGTATTTATGATATTATTATTTTTTATATTATAATATAACATAAAACGTATTCTTTTCATGCCATTTAAAATATCACATCATTGCCTGTGTATACGTCAGACTACCACCTCACATAGCGATGTGATTATTTTTTTCACATAAAATTTACTTGAAACATTATACATATAAATTTAATGAATATATGTGATATATATGACATGAAATTTTTTCTTGGGACCTAATACATCACCCACATCCTAAACCTTTCACTCATTAATTGGTTTAAATCATTTCTCATGCATAGGTATACCATGTCATCTCCATGGAGCGATGTGATTCATTATCTTTGTAAAAAAAGAAATAATTATTAATAATTATTATATAATGAATAAATATTATATTTAGTTAATTAACATAAATCTTTAGATGATGTATATACATCATATAATTATAAATTAGAATAGTCATTCTATATCAATCGTGAAAAAAATAATTTAATTAACACCCAAAGAAATGTAGATAATGAATTATAAATAACAAATGAGTGAAGAATTTATTTAATAGGGGAAAAATATTATAAATTTTTAATATGAATATGGTGTAAATTAATAAATTTCATAAAACCATTATACGAGAGAATAATTAATTTTCAATAAAAAGAAGCATGAGTTAATGTAATTCATCTCAATTTCTCTACATTTTGTCATATTGTAATGTTGAGAATCAAATTTAATTTATATTCCTTATATACCACCAATTATTTATTAAATAGAATTTATATATCATATTTAATTATCTTTTATCTTTTCTTCTAAATTATTTCATCAAAAGGTGATTTGACATGAAAATTAACTGGTGGTAATGATTTTTGAAACTTAATTTCATTTCATTGCATTATGTTACTTCTTCAATGCCTTGGATATTATATGATTTTTCTCTAAAATTATTATATACTATTTTATGTTTTATTTAAGCTTATATATGTGGTTTTTCATTTTAAATGAAAAGTTACTTCATTGGATAATTATCACTCAATCATAATGAACTTTGCAAGGGTTTATGTCATGACTCATTTGAATCTGGATTGTTCATGACTGAATTTCAATTAAAGAAAATAATTTGGCCATTTTATAATAAACTAAAATTAATTTTTTATCCTTTGGTTATAATGAAATTTTCACGAAATATTACTATTTTCCACTCTTTGTTACTTAATATGGTTGATGAAATATTTTTAGTAAAATATGACTTTATTTTTCAATTCAATTTTAAATACTATTTCATTAAAGTCTATAAAGTCGAATATTATTTTAAAAAATGGTTTTTTCAATATCATAATGATATATTAATGAGAAATTTCACACATATTTTAATTTTTATAATATTTTTTAAAGGAATCATCATGTTTTTTCCAAACTATGTATGTTTTTATTTTACTGAAAATGTAAAAAAAACCATTATTTTAATCTGTATGAAATGTACTAATTCACTACCATTCTAAACACACATTTTTTTAACGATTCCATTTTATGTGTGAAATATTATTTTTAATGATATTTTTTATCATATTTAAAAAATTATTTTTAAAATTATTTTCAAAGTGAAATATTTTTTTAAAATTTTTAAGGAAATGTTTATCATTTATAAATTCATCAATGACCTCAACCCATATGACAAAAAAGATCCACTATAGATATATGGAATTGATACCGTCTCAATTATTTACCTAGGTAGGTCACTATTAGTTTGACTAGTGAAGGAATTGACATTCTCTTTTTTGAATAATTAGTTTCTAATCATTATATTAAAGACGAAACATTCACTTTTGGGTTACCTATGAATCGATAATATTTATCATGGACATATTTTTTATATGAAATATATATCAATTTTATATATAGTATTTTACTTTGATATTAATATTAATCACATGGGAAATTATTTTTAGTATTTATTCCATTCTTAAAATAGATATTTGTTTATAAAGATAATTTTTTAAAGGATGAGGTCAAAGCTTCGTTTTTTATTAAAGCAAAGTAAAAACCTCATTTTTTTCAAAATAGGGGGAGACCCATTAATTATCACAAATTCCCTATGGCACAAAACATCTATTTCATATTCCAAAGGGCCCTTCATCGATTAATACTTCTACAGTACCAAGGATTCTACAGTACATGCAACTATAAAACTATTGCTATAGTTCCTGCTATGGTTCCTTCACCCCGAACATTGTCCCCAATGATACGGTACAATCTCTATTATAGTACTTCTAAAGTTCCCCATACTACAATATCGCTACTGTATTCATGAATTGTTCCCCTAACAAGAATCTATCATGGGTTTTTTAGATTCCCATTATGAGACTTTTACACTTGTACACATGCCCATTTGTGTTTTATAATGATAATTATTCGATTATTAAATATATTATTTGAAATATTAGGAATTCATTAAACAAATATTTATGGGTGGGATTAGTTATAGATATCCCCTCTATACATTGGTAGTCTCATGATATGAATTAGTTTAACATCATTAGTTACACGTATTTTTTACTTATTTGTGGAATCAATTATAATTTTTCCTCATAGAGGTTCTTTATATAAGAGGTATCATGATGTATGAGATTGAGACATCTAATAATTATGAATTCTTATCATTAAGAAATAACTTATTATTATCAATGAAATTTTCAAATTTTTAATATATGTAGATGTATTTCATTACATGTTAATGATTAAGTGGAATTTATTTTGTCTATTACCATTCTATACTGATTATTTTTTGTCTAATTATGACAATTATATTATATAAATTCTATGTGTGTTTAGTTTTTTAAAATTAAAAATTGAATGTTCTTATTGATTCGTACAAATTATTGTAGATATAAACTAATAATGAAAATATTATATCACCATTATTTCTTTTCATACCATATAATATTGGAATTTTACATTGAATGATATAAATGAATATGCGATATTTAATAATTACATTCTTTTAAAATATTACGATATTATTTGTTAATTAAAATGTTATATAGGAATCATGTATGTATCTAGTTTACAAATAATAATAAAATATTCTATCTATCTAGATATGATTCCATTTATATTATAAAAAAGTAATAAAGAAGTCCTTTTATCAAATTTATAGGTTTCAGGTTTGTCACACAATGAGTTATGAGATAAAAATCTAAAGTATAAGCATTGTATTCGATAGCGTTTATGACATGAAACACCAAGTAAATAAGGGAGTATAATATCTTAATAAATTATCACATATATAAAATTTTAAGTAAATGTAATACATTTTATATATTTAAATGAACGAAACACTATGTTTTCATAGGTTACTTGAAACAACAAGTTTATTCAATATCTTGTGTTACACACAAGAATAATTTTTTCTGAATAATAATATATAATATTATTTTTTAATATAATAATATATAAACTTGAAATTATGATTAGTATTAACATAATTATTAAAATCTATGCTTTATAAAAATATAGAACTTATTCATTTTTTACAAACTGATTAGAAATGGATATAAGAACCTACAATAAATAATGAGAATATTTTTTATAAAAATATATTTATGCTCCTAAAGGTGTTTTATCCAAATAATATAAATAAATTAAAATTAATTAAAGGTATTATTGAAATATATATAATATATATTCAATCATATATTTTGGATATTAATCACATTGATTTTATATGCCTGAGATGAGAATAATCTTTATATTACATGTAAAAAACCAAGTTTTTATAAATGCATTTTTCCGCCATTCATTTGAAAACCGGTTTTCAATCCACCTTTTAGAAAATTTATAAACATTATATGCCAGAATAAACATCATATTTGAAACATAATAAAAAAATAGTTTAGGAATAATTTTTTTTGGGAAATTCATTTTTTAATGAATATTGAATGAACATAATTTTAATTGAAAATATATTTTTTGTATAATTTATTTATATGGTTAAATCATATTTTAAAAGGGTTTTTATAGTTTAGTTAGATCAATATATTTTATAATTTTTTCATATTTATGTCATTGGAGTAAATTTTATTTTGAATTTGAATATTAATCATAATAAATATTTTATTATTTTAACGTTAAAAAATTAGAATTTCTGTTATTCCTGCATGATTAATTTTAAATTAATTTCTTCTAATTATGTGATTAGAATTTATGGAAAAAGAATTAATATATTTTGAATAATAATAATTTATAACATCTAATAAGTTCAATATACGTTTTTTAGAAATTTTTTTTGAAATTAAGTAATAATATAAATAATGATTAATGATAAATTAAGTTTTACACGGGACTGGACATTAATCATTATGACAAAAATAACCTAGAAACATTATAAAATAAAATTTTATTGGAGAATCTATACCATATAAATTATTTTATATAATTTTTCCAATTATTGGATGAATATTAATTAGTTAAAATGTTGGTGGAATTCTTTTATGCAAAATGTACAACAATTTACTCCCCATCCTCCATAAATATTCCCCCACTCCTAACACATCATCAAACCACTAAAGATACTTTAGGATGATCTCAATATGGAAAAATAGATCATTTAAATTACTACCCTAAAACTATAAGAATAAAAATTGTTTAAAATCAATTCATGGAGTGGGAACTATTACCTCACAAGATGATGTCATTAATTTTAAATGAAATGTTTTTCCTACACATAAACACAATTCAATATAATGTGTAACAAACATACCAATTATGTGTATGCGAGAACTATCACCTCACAAGATGATGTCATTCGTTTTCCTTCACCACCTAAAATGAATGGAAATTATTATGGAAACAATTTTTATATATGATATATATGATATTTATATATTTATTATGCTAATTTAATTACTTTAAATACATAAATTTATGCAATCCATTTTTCGGTAATACAATGAAATCGTTTTTGGAAGTGTGGTCTACCTCCCCCTTAATGCGATGTCATTCATTCAAACTAAAAATGGAATGCTTAAATAATGATTTTAATAAAAAAATGTGACTTATATGAAATATAAATTTGATAATTAAATTAATATAGATATATATATATATTCATTATTTTAATATGAAAAATAAATGAATGTAGCGTTCATGTGTACATACGGCCTACCATCCCCATGAACAATGCATTTCGTTTCTAGTCTACAAATATTTTTAGTTATTATAAAAAAACATTTATAAAACATATATATGATATTAAAATATTGTATTAGAATCTAGATATTATTAATCAATGTTCTATTTTATTAGAACAAAAAAAAATCAAATCATACTCGAGAAACAAGGGAATTATCATGCGAAATAATTAAAATAATTAAATGTTTTTTAAAAATTGCTAATAAGATATTAAAATAAGATTACACATGATATTATATACTTGCGTATGGTTTTTTAAAAAGTTAATTTTATTCTTAAAATCCATAAACTGAATGATAAATAATATTAACTCCAAAAGAAAACATAATTAAAATAAATTCATATCAATTATAATTTAATTAACACTTATTTGTTATTATACACCAATTCAATTTTATATGGTGTGTATACTTCCCTTTGAAATGTTATATAATGATTCCCTTTATTGTAATGATGTTCATTGTGTAATTTAATGTTATTCCATCATTATTATTTTCTTTCAAATGTATCAGAATGTTATAAAATACATTGGAATGTTTATATACGATTCTCACTGAGAATGTTTATAGTGACCATGTTTGCAATCTCACATCATTTTTTGATTGTTATCCTTCCATTCAAACAATCAATTAATTTTTTTGTACATAATTGTATATATTTTGTATTCATATATCAACTCTTTCATATAATATCACTATTAATTCATTATTTATGATATTTTTAGTTTTGATTTGAATTATTCCATCTAAGGGGATTTTAGTTAAAATTTACCCAAGTGGAAATGAATTTTCATAACCCATTTTCTTTTACATTGGGTTGTATTACTTCCTCGTTGCATTTAATATTCTATTATTATGTTTATAATTAATTAGACTGTATTTTGATGTATTTATAATTCCCATATGTGGATTTACAATTGATACACAAATATATGTTCTTTGACTGATTCTCACATCAATGTTATTTTATTTTTACAGTTAAATTCATAATGTCATTTTATTTTATATCATATACACTAGAATTCAAATTCAAGGAAATTGTATTAATATTATTCAAGAAAACAAATGATTTTCTTCTCTTTCAATTAATCATTACATTTATCATGTAATAGTAAAAATTTCCCACTCATTATTACTCTAAATATTTCATAGAATATTTTTATTAATACAAAACATCATTTATATCTTTAGTGTGAGATCCTATTTTCTTCTAAAAATTATTTTTTATTATAGTTTTTTCAAAAATTACATTAACATACCCAAAATTATTTAGTAATGTAGTGTTTAAATTTTTACCAATTATTTCAATGTTATATTCTTATAAAATTCCAAGAAAAGATTTTTTAAATCCTTTTTACCATGAAGAAGGAATTTTATTTTTACCTCATATGATATATTCGGATTTTCCAACCATAATTTCATTGAAGCTTCATTTTCATGTTTAAAATGTTATTTTTTAATGAAATTGTTTCCATATGTGATATCAAATGAAATGTATTTGAAAATTATTCTCATAACTAAAGCATATTTTCTTTAAGAACGTTTTGTAAATATCTTTTTATATTATTTATATTAACCAATAAAAAACCCCTTTATTTTTAATATACTTGGGAAATGTTGTATTGATTCCATCCTTATCCATTATTTTTATGGGTTTAGATTTATTGTTACAAATATTTTTTTTTTCAATTCCCCTTATTGGATCATTTTTGAAGACCCATGGAAATATTCAATTTATAATGATCATGAGAATTGAATTTACCATAATTATCCATATCATTTATCATAGATTTCAGAATTTCTATAACCATATACAATTTTACATACGATGTCTTCTTTGACATGTTTTTTATTATTTGGGGAAATATTGATAAATATGGTTCTTTTATTCAATAAGGATATTTTATAATTCCCATTGTTCATGGATTAAAGAAATTATTTGACATATGAAGACTTCTTTGGAAATATATGACATTAGGGGGGCCTGGTAATAGATAGCCACTTGATGCATCAGTAGTTTCATTGGAAGAATATGTTTTCTATCCTATGTAATAGGTTTATCATCCAATGTGTTATTATCCATATTGGGAATAATATTGATGGAAGATATACCATGTACCTAGATAAAATAAATTTAGCCTCAATGGTACTATCTTTGACATTAAAAAGCTTATATTGTAATTGGTTTATGAATTTTTAATACAAGACTCATATATTTATCTAACTTACCAATACTACTAAATTTATCAGTCTTCTGGGATTTTATTCCATGTAATCAGGCCAATGTAATAGTAGTAGACACTCACATTGCACTGTCGGTGGTTGGGTCTATATAGTTGATATCAAAAGAAGTTTATTTGTATCCTTAAAAAACTAGATATATGAAAATATAGTTTATATAACATATAACAAAGATATAATTTGTGGTAATATATCGAATATAACCCTAAATGTTTTTTAATGAAGATATTATGTTGGTATTCTTAGAAATATATCTCTATCTGCATATTGCTAGTAGACATGGTTCTTGGACATATTTTTAAAGGTGTAATAACTCTAATAAGGTGAATCGGTATTAACTTACTATAACATGGTACATGGAAACAGACCATTTTTCATGCCAAATTTAAAACTCATGGAGGATACACATAGGATAATTCAAATTTTAATTATAAACTATATTGAATTATTTGAATAGAAAATTAAGATTAATAACCTTTTATAAACAATAGACCTTGGAAGGTCCTCTGTTAAAATAAAAGTGATGATTTATTTATTTATTGAGGTTGTTTTTAAAACCATAGTTGATAAGACATTTAGATATTAACCATATATCTAGGTTTTCCATCATATATATTTTTATAACAATAATTTTTTATTAATGGAAAAATAGTATGCATGATGACAAACCATCAAGTCCAACAGGCCATGGGACATTAAACAATGACCAAAGGATGATATGTGTTTAATTCTATCCCCTGAACAATATAGTTCCCTGGTTAAAATTTCATTTCTTTGAGTTCAACAATTTACTTACTAGAGATTAATAATGACTTATTAGTGAAATTTTATAGTTTTATATATTAATGTCATCAATATATTATCTTTATAGAATTTTTAGTGAGTAATGTAACTAATTTTAATTTTTTTATGTGACTTTTGATCAATTATATATTTATTCTAATTATTTAGGGATATGTTTTATTTTTTGGAAATATATTTTACGTTGTAAGGGAAGAACTGGAATTTGATCTAAGAAAATCCAATATATATAATTAATTATATTAAATTAAAACATATCACATAAGTCATATTATTTATATTATTATGATATAAAATAATTCCGAAACATTTGTATTGGTATCATAAAGAAATTATTCCCTAATACATAAATTTTTTATGAACTGATGGTCATCCAAATCATCACTGATCTATGAATTTGAGTCCCCCAACATTCTGTTGGTATGTCACTTGTTTTTTGATTCATAACCTCAGTCACTCACTATATATATTTATTCTTGTAATATAATTGTGTATCTATATATTCCAAAAATGTTCTCTTACTTAGAGACGTAGTTGTATGTTTTTTTGTGTGACCATTGTACTTATCATTACCTCTTTTATAGAAGATTTATTATGAACCCTACTCACAATGTGGGATTAAAATATTATATATTTACAAAAAAATATATCACCATGATCAATTTAAAATTAGGACGATGAAATTTAATTTATTTGGGTAGAATGTAAAGCCTCGAAAATCTAATGTATGAACATTTTATTCGATATTAATTATGACATGAAACACCAATAGTATAAGGTAATATAATATACTAAGAATTTAAAATACATATACTATTATAAAAAAATAAAATATATATTATATCTTACCATTCTTATTACACTAGGTTAGTGAACATTATAGACAATATAGAGATTCTTCAATGGATTTCATTACATACATGACCATGTTTTCTCAACAATAATACATTGTATTAATATTTAATATAATAAGATATTAATATCTATTATTAATATTATATACCAATATATGAAAATATATTTTTTATACAAACATGAAACTAATTCCACGGTCACAAACTAATTATAAATTGATATAATAACCAATTTTAAATAAATAGAATATTTTATAAAAAACTATTTTATGCTCACTAAGGGGTTTTACACTAATAAATTTAATTAATTTAAATTATTGATCTAAAAAAATGAAATATATATGTTATAAATTTAGTCAAATAATTTTTATATTTATCCAACATATTTGAAAAATAATGCTATAAGAACTAACCTAATATAACACATAAAATATATATTTCTTAAAAGGCACTATTCCACCATTTAATAGAAAACCTATTTTAAATTCAATTTCCTAGAAAATTTATAAATATTAGATATACAAATAAAAATTAACTTTTAAATGGAAAATTTTAATTTTGTTTGGATAATTTTTTTGTATTTATTCTATGAAATTAAAATTTTCATAAATAGTAAAAAATACTAAAGTTTAACTAAAAACATCAATTTTATAAGACTTATTTATAAGGATAAATAGTTTTTTAGAATGGTATTAAAGTCTAATTATATTTTTTTTATAAATAAATACATTTATGTCATTTTAATAAATTTCACATTGAAATTGAATATAAAGGAACCAAATTTTTTTTCTCATTTTTACATTAAAAAACCACATTCTCATTCTGTCAAGGAGATTAATTTTAAATTAGTTTATTCCAATTGTGTGATTTAAATTTGGAAAAATGGATTAAATATATAGAATATGAATAATTTATAATTTATAATATAGTAATATTATTTTTTAAAAAAGTTTTATGAATATAATTAAATTTAATTACAATGATTAATGTGAAATTATGCTTATCAAGAGATTAAACCTTATGTTTAAGGTAGAAAATGACTGAACCACTTGTAAAAATTCTATTTAATGGAAATATTTCTTCCTTTTCCTCAATTATATCTACTTTGGATAATTATTTGAGCTACATTCAATGGGATGAATCTTGTTCGAATTCTTTTTTCCAAATATTATAAGAGTGCCACTCCTCCTCCACTATAAAAGGACCTCTCCTCCACCACTTCCTCACACATATAAAGAAACATTTTTGATCAATATCTTCCCTAATAGCTCCCAAAAATCCATACTGTCAATATATAAGATGAAAATTGGTCTGAAATCCTTCCCTGAAATCTATTTCAATCTAACCAAAATTTGGTATCTGATTTATAGGTATGATATTTCCTCAATATCTATATTATTATATCCATTATCAACACAATAAAATCTTATAATTAATTTATTATATAATAAAAAGTCTTAATAAATATAATTATATTTTTATATTAGTGGATATGCATACCCTTATACACTTTTCTATATAATTGGTAGGAAACAAGTCATTAATGTGAATGATGATCTACTGCTGAATAAAATGATGTCAGTCATTTTTTCCTTTACAATCACTCATGGTTGGGAATTATGATTGAAACTATATTTATATATGATATATATGTTATTTTTAATTTCATTTTACTTATTTATTTCTTTAATACAAACACCTTTGTGACTCCATTTTGTGAGAATACAATAACATCATTTAAAGATGTGTGGACTATATCTCTGTCAATGTGATGTGATTCGTTAAAACTAAATATTGAATTTATAAATCATTATTTTAATGAACCTATGAATCATATATGAAATATATATTACTATTTAATTAAAAAATATATAAATATATATAATTTTCCTTTCATTCTTCATATATGAAAATGAAATTATTGCACCATTGATGTGTTCATATGGTCTACCATCTCTATGAACGATGCATTTAATTTTATATATCAAAATATTATATACTATTATAAATATATTTAGACTACATATATATATATTTTATTTAAATCATATATTAAATTTTTTATTTGGTGAATTTTTTTTCTAATTAATACGAACATCAAATAATCGGTGAAAACATATACACGAAAACTAGCTGATTAACACATGAAATTGTTAAAACAATGAATGTTTTTTGACAAAGTGGTAATAAGAAATTACGTGAAGATTATATATGATATTATTGATATGATTATGGTTTTGGTGGAAGTTATTAACATATCTAAACACATAATACTAGATTTTTAGGAAATTTCACTTGAAAGTAAATGAAGGGTAAGATATTTTGTATCAATTTACATTCCATTAAAATTTTTTTATATAGAAGTTACATTATATATGGTGTATATAGCTCCATTTGACATTTAATATCATGAATATCCTTATTCTAATGATATTATATATTTCATATAATTCTATTCATTCATGTGTTATATGATTTAAAATTTTCAATGTGTTATTAGGGCAATTTTAAATGTTTATCGATTATTCTCTTTGAAGATGATTTTAATGATTATATTTGAAATCACACATCCATTTTTGATAGTTAATATTATCCGTAAATTATATATCTATTGTTTTGAAATGAATTTCTTTTATATTCTACACATTCTTTTACAATGTCCTAAAATATTATTATTCAGCATTGTTTTATGAAATTTGGAGTTTCAATTAGAATTATTTCATCGAACGGTTTTGAGTAAAGATATAAAGATATAGATATGAAATTTAATTACCCAATTATTTTTCATTAGGTTATATTACCTATAATTATTATTTATATTATTATATTATATGTATAATGAACTTGACTATCATTTTTTTCTTTCCACTTCCCTTATGTGTATTTACAATTGATACCCACAAATCAGTTCATTTCATGATTATCACTTCAATGATATGGTCTGTTATTGTATTTACATCATAATATATTTTTATTTCGGATTTTCTACACCTAAAATTTCATTCAATGGAATTATATGTTCATTTTATTGTAAAAAAATCATTTTATTATCTTATTATTATTCATTAGCTTTAACAATTAAATGTACCTTTCCCCCACTCCTTGTTAAAGAAAATGATTTTGAAAATGATTTTATAAAAACCCAACATTATTTAACTATTTAGACTGAGAATCGATATTCTTCTAAAAACCATGTTTTATTAAAATGTTTTTAAAAAATGATATTAACCATTCCAAAATGATATAGCATATAAATATTTATCCTTTTTCCATTTACCAATGTTTTATGTGGAATCGTTTTGTCAATTTCTTACCATGTAATTTTTATATCATTTTTATCATAAATAATTAATATTATTTTTACATCATATAAAAAATATTGATTTACCCAGTTTCATTTTATTAAATCATCTATTCATGTTGAAAGTTTACTTTTTGATGAATTTTTCCAAAACAGATTTTCAATGAAAAGGTTTTTTAGTAAAATATAATATTTTCCAAAAAACCCATTTTGATTATATTTTTATAGTATTTAAATTCCTCTATGAAAAAAACCATTTATTTTTAATTCACATTGGATATTATATATTAATACAATCCTTATTCTTATTTTGGATAATTCTCAATGGATTTGGAAAATTATGGTATTGATATTCCACTCCTACAAGCATTTTTATATTCCCCATAAAATATACAATTTATTATGATCATTGATAATTTAATTTCCTTTTTTATCCATGTCATTTACCATGGATATTAATATTTTAAAAGATATATGAATTTTTTTATTTGGTGTCTTATTTGGAAGTTATTTGATTATTTAAGAAAATATAGATATATTTATATCTTCTACTATATACCAATATTTGATAAGGAACATTAATCATGAATTAAATCGATTATTCAATATATGATGATTTATATAGATAGGTACACCGTGGTTGGTCCATAGTCATAGATAAAACATCGATTCATTAGTAGACTCATGGGACAAATAAATTGTCTCACCTAAGTTAATGGGATTATCAACCTTCATATTATAAACTATATTTTGAAAGGTATTGACGGTAAAGGTACCATGTACCTTCAAAACATAACATATAATAATAAAGTATTTTAGTCATTTTTACTCATTTCTTATTCATCCATGATATTTTTCATTGGTATATATACATATATATTTCATTTCCTATTCATTGATTAAATGGTATGTGTTGAAGTTTCATACATTTCCAGTTATATTTTGTGTTATATATTTATTCAACTGGCATGTGTATCTGGTTAATACCTTCCAATATTGTTTATTCACCTCCTTCAAAGTTTTATTATTACATAATATATGTGTTCACTTATTTAGCATAATGTAGTTATTATTCTCATTGATTCATTATTTCATCCATTATACAGAACCATTAATGAGAGTTTGAGCTCTACCATACTTCTGTCCCTTTCCCCATGAATCCTAGAAGTGTACTATGAAAGTTATGTATGGATATATACGATGAAATAATGTTATCCATGAATTTATTATCCTAGAATAAAAAGTTGGATATTATTAGTTTATTAATTAGTAATACAAGACTCATGTATGTACATATTTTATCAAAAATGCGAAACAGATTCGTCCTTTGGGATTTTATTTCATGTAACCAAACCAATTTAATGGTAGTAGACACCATCTTTGGGCACTATAGGTTATAGTTTGAACACATTGTATTATATCCAGTTGAGTATAAACCATGATAACATGATTTAAGAAAAAATAGATTACAGAAGCTAATCATATGATTGAATTTGAGGACAAGTATAATAGAAAATCCAACTGTTTTCATAAGGTATATATTATTTTGCTTTTCAAGAAAATACATCAATGTTTTTATTGTAGAGGAGGTCTCAATTCTACAAACAAATACACATAGGTGCGGTAATAAAAAAATAGCATCGATATTATCTTGAACATTACCTATTAAAAAATAATGCACCTTAATTTGAACCTAAATTGACACTCCATGGTGACATTCTTTGTATAATTCACATTTTTTACAAACCTTTGTGATATATTGTAATAGATGATGAAAATTAATAACATATGATTAAACTAATTTTTATTAGACTAAATATAATTTTTCATAATTTGCACATCGTATTAATAATTATATAGTTATATAATTATGGTTAGATTTTCTCAAGCTATGCTAGTTGGTTTTAGTCAATGGAAGGAAGCCAAATGATTTCTGATAACATTAAATATAATGGAATTTGTATTAACTATTACCATAAAAATTGTATGATGACATTATTGATATATTTCATGATTATAAAGAATATGGATTCTTAGAATAGGATTAATAGAATGTAACATAAAAAACTAATGGACTCACCAAAGAAAGAAAAATATGGAGTTTACTAAGAGCTAGAGTTGTCTAGTCTATGTAAGAAGAATGGTTTTATTTCAATCGTGTTTGTAATTTGGAATGATACACCAATGTAAGTGTCTCGTGGGAACATGAAAATTAAATATGTATGGAAATGATGGGAATAATGAAATTAATTGATAAGAAAAAATGAAGAGTATAATAGAAGGAATTTTTTTTCAAACTATAGATTTACTTCTGGTTCATTATATTAAATGTGGGGAAGATAATTATTATTTATGTCAATGTTGTCATCTAAATTATATATCCTCGAATAAAAAAGGGCCTCTATTTAAATAAAATTGTTGATGAAAATATTTATTAGGATCCAAGAACTAATATATAGAGGTAATTGTTTTCTAATATTTTTTGGTTATAAGAATCAGTAAATGTATAAAGATTGTGTTAAATATCAAAATCATATATGAAATAATTAACATAATAGTTACTGATGAAATCCTGGTTTGTGTGTATAGTTTTGATCAAATGTTTAATTGTTTTAGACCCCTTATAGAATGTTTTTTTGGAATATAACATGATTAATGATTTATTTGGAAAAACATTATGTTGAATAAAACACATTATTTTATAATATGAAAAAATTATCTGAGGAAAAATTTTAATAATTTTTTTTCGAAATAATGAAAATGAATTGAAACCATTTAAGGGTTATATTATCATTAATGTTATAGTAATTATGGATCATTGAATTTTGTTTCTTTGGAAATTATATTGATATTGTATTAGAAAATTAAGACCATAATACAAGTTGAAAAACCATTGTTTTTATGAAGATAATTGGTTTGAAACCACAACTAGAAGACAATAAGGGTTTAATCCCAACAACTATCCAATTTGATGTTTTAGTTAATATGTCATGGTTTTTAATTTAAGGATTGAATTGATAAATATTAATGTTGATCCATTGGTAATATAGTCGAGTTTTAGATATTAACATATAATATTTGTTAAATTTTGTTAACCATCTCATTTTAGAAAAATACTTATAGATATACGGAATGAATGTTTAATATTTTAATGAATTTATGATTTGTTAAAATATAATATTGTAGTCTTGGGAATAAAAAAATCTCTTTTGGGATATTATTTTCATTAATTAATTTATTTTGTTGAAATTTATTTAATCATAATTATTGGTTGAAATTATGATTATGAAATAGAAATATACCATGTAAGAATATTAACATGTATTCATATTTTGTTGAAGTTTCTCATAACTATTACAAAATGATCATAAAATGAAAATTTATCCTATTAAATTAATAAATAATTAATGTTGGGTCTTTTAACTCATCAATGTTTTATGGTTTAATGTTGGTTGGTTTACCCTTGATCATTTACAATCATTTTATTAATGAAATCTACCATCCTCCGTCATTATATGTGGGTTATACAACATCCATTTACATAACTTCACATAAAATTTTTGTTGCATTTCAAGGATTCCTATTCATGTTTTAATCTAGATAACATTTTTTCTTTATATTTACCCCTTTAAAGAGGCTATTTTATTTACCATTTTATGATGTTGATCTTCAATATTGGTATTTCCAAATTTCAACCCCAAGATTATCGATGCCAAGATTAAACTGGTAGGATTCAATTTATTGATCATGTGGAATATGTAACACTCTAAGATTTTAAAATAACGAGTTTGGATTTGATATCCAATATGATAAGAAAAAAATGTTTATATGAGAATGTGACACCAATTAAATTTTTATATATTTTAATATGAGTATAATTGATATATTTGTTAACATGTAGAGCACAAAACCCCGAATAAAAATAAATAAAAATATAGTATACCATTTTATCCTAAATGTGAAATTTTCAATAATTAATAATAATAAGTATATTCTGAAAATTATTGTTTTCTATTTTTTAGAAATAAAATAATAATTTCATAAAATAAAAATAATTTTTTTCAGAAAATTATATTATTTCCCAAAAATAGTTTAGTCGAGATTTACTCACATAGGGTAAAATTATTTTTAAATTATTTTTAAAATTTTATTTTAACGCCATATATTAATTTTTATATCATTATTTAAATATTATATAATGTAAAAGTATATTTATTTTTATGATTAATATTACTTTTTGACGAATAATGAAAAAATACAAAAAATTATTGAAAAATGATTTTTTATTTTTCTACTTTATAATGTTAAATTATATATAAATTATTTTTGATGTAAAATTAATTATATTTTACTAAAATTTGAATTTTTTTTATATAAATAAATTTTAGATTTAATTTGGATATTAAAACCATATATACATACAAGAATTTTAACATTGGAAACATGTTTTGTTATCACCTTTTATGGTATAATTATAAATAACATTAGGAAAAATCAATGAATTGAATTTAGAAAAATGGAAACCCCCTTTTGGAATTATAATAATTTAAATAATATTATATAGCCACCATAATTTTTTACCCTAATGAAATCGATAATATATAATAATTTATTATTGTAGTTAAGGAAAAAACATGTTTACCATGTGTTTAAATAAGAATATAAATGTAAAAAATGAAGTAAAAATTAAACAAAACCAATTATATGGAAATATTTAGAATTAATCTCCTATAATCCTAAAAACTGATGAATTTCAGGGGATTTAGTGTTGATAAAATCTTGGGGGTCAGTGATTCTATTCAAAAATTACATGTCTTCAATATACCCACATTTTAAATAGGAACTAACTCCCTAATAATCTTCCCATGTACAAATCTATTTGGATTAGAAAATAATTAAAAAATTCTTCATTAATCCCTTGAAAAATCATAGACTATTTTTTGGTTTAAAAATCCATCTATTTATGGATTTATTTGCAATCATAAGAAATTTCTCTAAAGAAGGGGAAATGTTCTTAAATGATTGTTTTTTGTTTTTTCTTCTCCCTCCACCTTTAACTCGTTTTTGAAACATTTTTATATGGTATCATAGTTATATTAGAAATAATTAAATGTTATTTTTTTCATTTAAATTACATGTATCAATATCCCCTCCATCAAATGGGATATCAGACTGTCGATATTGCGTAAGAAAGGAAACCACCTCACGAATGGATATAATTTGACTTCCATTACTAAATTTAAAGGTTATATATAATGATGGATTTAAAACATTTATATTTTATTTATGATAATATTATGATTGTGTATTTAAAATATCACATATACAATATTACTTTCTATGTGGTTTAAAATAAGGTATTGTCTCTTTTGTGCACGGTGAATTACCACCTCACAAATAGATGTGATTAGTTTTTCACATACACATTAAATAGAAGGTAATAAAGATTAGTTTAATGGATATATGTGATATATATGAAATTATATTTTTATTATTAACATATCTCTCACTTAATTAACATTTCACTCATTAATGGAATGACATCATCACTCAAGAGTGCATATAGCATACCGTCTCCATGAAGCGATGAAATTCAGTATTCTTACCGAAACAACATGAACGATTATAAATATTTATTTACTGTGTAAATATTATATTTAATACAATAAAATAAATATTTAAATGGTTTATAATTACCATATACACAAGAAAAATAACAGTCAATGCAAAATACATATGAAAAAAGAATACATTTACCACACAAAGGATTTAAAACAATGGAATATTATTAATTACAAAGTGGAAAAATGATATAAGATGAACATATAATATATTAATAATAGTAATATGGATAAAAAATAAATTAATAATATTTTTAAAACCATTATACAATATATTCAATCATTTTCACCCAAAAGGAAGCATGGTGTAAGGGACATTGTCTTAATGTTACTATAATATGTCATTTATAATGTTACACACCATATTTATTTTATATTATATATATAATACCCATTTTTCATTTAATATGTTTAATAAATAATAAATATTGGTATTTTTTGTAACACACTACTATTATAAATGAATTAATTTGAATTCTACAATATAAATGATAGGCAACACCGAACATAAACAAACCATGAAATATAATTCTTAAAATTTATTCTTCTCAATATCCTATTGAAAATAAAACCATGAGTCCCTAATATTTATAATAAAATATAAATATAAAAACTATATGCTAAATTTATTGGTATTAATTTTAATATATAAATTATGAAATTTATGGTTATATTTTTATTATATGTAAAATAAGAAACATTAAAATAAAAAAATAGTTTTTTTTTTCAGAAAAATTATATTTTTTTTCTACATGAGGGTTTCATCGTGTTTTGTGAACATAAAATAGAATTAACATTTTTTAAATTTTGTTAAATTTATTTCAGAAATTATATTTTCTTTTAATAGGTTAATATCAAAATAATCTTATGGGATTTTTAGGATTTTTGTTTTATGATTTTTCATAAATATTTCATTTTTCGATGAAGAGTGAAAAATAATGAATTCGTACGTAAAACTCCATTTTGGATTAAATAATATAGAAGTATAAATTATATTTTAAATAGGTTTCAATGAAAATTATTTAAATAATATTACTATTTAAATATGTTTTTATTGAAACTAATTTGAAATTCAATTTTTATATTAAAACTGGCTATACTTATGTAAATTATATTCTTAAAAAACCGACTTTTTGGTCATGTGTGTGTTAGTAATTTTAAATAGGATTCTATCAAATCATTTAATATAATTTTGATAAAAGTATTATATATTCTTATTCAAAAAAAATTATTATTACCAATATGTTCAACATAATTTCATACCATTATGAATAGTGAACTAAGTAAAAATACATTATCATGGTTAAGGTATAAATGGATTTACTGGGGGATATACTAATATGATATGGGTAAAAATAAACTACCTCTTAAAACCCATTTATGGCCATATTTATGCCATATAAAATTTAATTATCAATAACAATCCATTTTTTCTCTTTAGGAATATGAAATCATGGGTACACTTTTCCCTTTTCAAAAATTGTAAGGGTTCTACTAACATCACCAATAAAAGGCCACAACCTATACTCTCTTTGTGAAACCTTCAAACCCATTTGGTAATTCTATGAAATTACCAAATAACATACCATGTTCATTATCCTCCTTCTAGTTACGTTCTTTTTTTATAAATCCATTCTATGTATACTTTTTGTAAAATCTTAAACAGTTTTCTAGAAAAGTGGTAAAATTATGATCTATTCATATTTTAATTATTTATTTTTCTAAATACAGCAAAATAATATATTTTTTTGATTATATAATAACATAAATATCTCCCATTTAATTATATTTTATTTTTTTAATGTAATTAACTATATCCATGTCCTCTGCTCTAAAATCGTAAATAATATTATCAGTTATTTGTATGGAAGACTACCACATTGGAAACTGATGTGACATGTTTTCCATAACCACTACTCACAGTTGGGTATAAAGATGAATATCAAATATATATATATATGATATATTTAGAAATAGTTAGTTATTATATCATATATTCCATTTTATTACATTTAATTCTAGATGGGAAATGATAATGTCACTCATGTGTATGGGAGACTACCTCATCGTGGAGCGGTGTGATTTGTTTTCCCTATTTGTTTTCATGGAATATAATAAGTATAAAGTTCATAAATAAATGTGATATAAATGAAATAATTATGATATTCCTAAAATATGCATGTTTCTGGAAATTTAATATATCATATTATTTATTGAAATTTTCACTCAACAAAAGATGATAATTTCATTCCTATTTATGTTAACCAACAACTTCATAGGGTGATGTGAATATCCTTTCATAAAAAAAACATAGGTAATATATATAAGTAATTATGAAGGAAAAATATTTTATTTATTATATTATTATTTCTATGGAAATATTTTATATTTTTTACCTTATGTATATAATGGAAACCGATAAAAGGAAAACATTACACATGTGTACGTATGAATGAACCTCGATATGATTGTAACATAAATCATTCCTAAAAACCTTATATCATAATTTTTATTAATAGTATAATTTATATCATAATATGATAATTATTTCTTGATTATAATTATTGTAAATATTGAAATATAAAATATTCAAAAGAACCCAAAATTTCATGACAGAGCACAAATGAGAAAACATTTAAATATATATCTAAAATAGTGAATATAATGAAATATTTTAAAAACAACATTAAA
This sequence comes from Viscum album, assembly GCA_963277665.1. Taxonomy (NCBI): domain Eukaryota; kingdom Viridiplantae; phylum Streptophyta; class Magnoliopsida; order Santalales; family Viscaceae; genus Viscum; species Viscum album. The sequence continues at coordinate 83,172,489 of OY728151.1, read as the reverse complement.
ATGTTTTTAAAAAAGACCATATATGTTATTATAAATATTTAAATGTCTTTTTAATAAGTTATTATCATTTTAAAAATAATTATACAGGTGGTTAAGTAATTTTTTCCCAAAAGGACACTTGTGGTGAGGGACTTGACCTCAATTTTCAATCAATGAGTCATATTACAATTTTATGAACATAATTTATTTTATGTGGTATATATAATTCCCATTTAGAATTTCATATCACGAATATATCATACTTCATTGTATTTTATAATTTAGTTTTAATTATTTCATCTAAGGGTATTTGACATGAAAATTACCAATTCTGAATGAATACCAGTGATCAAATTTTTTCATTAGGTTATATTAAATTTTCATTGGGTTTGAAATTATATTAATATATGTGCAGTTAATTTTTATTGTCATATATATTATATCCATGTGTTATAAGTGGATTTACATTTAAAACAGGTAATTGGGTCATTTAGTATTTCTCATATCCACATTATGATCATTGTAATGGTTTATTTCACTATATAATTCTGATTGAGATTATATATTATTAAACTCTAGATGATGGAAATTATATGATCATTTTATATGAACACATTCATTTTTACTCTTATTTATTTATTCATGAAATTTTTATGTAAAAATATTTTTATTTAATGTCTTTGATAATAAAATTATACAATAATTTTTTTGTGATAGATATAATTCGTTTCTCTATTTGCTCAGAAATATGTTTACTTCCAAAACCCAAATGTTTTTAAAAATTAATTTTTTATGCCTTCTACAAATGATTTTTAAATGAAATATTTACCCATTTTATATTTTCTAAAAACTTTTTGGAAAGTAATATTCATACAGACTTAAAACAAGTCCTATTTCACATATAATAAAAATGTAAATGTAATTTTTATTTCAACTTGTATGACATGAATGGAATGTCCATCCATGACGACCAGTAAATGTTTGAAAGAATAATTAATATTTTCAAAATTTTTTTAAATAATTTTTTTTAAATTAATTTTTGTACAATAAATTATAAATTCTTTTTATTCAAAGTGATAAATATATTTTCCCCAAAACTATTTCAAAGGTATTTTTATGGAATTTTTACTCATCAATGATAGAATCCATTTCTATTAGATAATGAAATTATGATAATTTAACATTGATACAATACTTATTTTTAGGGTTTTTTTTAAATTTAATACAAATTCATGTATTGCGATACACTTTCATGATTACTTTTTATACTCATCATCTTTCCAATGAAAAAACCAGTTTCATTATATCATTTGAAATAAAACATCATGTAAATAACCATAAAATTTATCATGAATATTTTTACAAAATAAATCTTATATATTTTATTCATATAGTGTTTTATAATGAAGGATAATTTTTAATCTGGGTAAATATTGACATATCATATTTATATACGAAATAAAGATATTTATGATAAGAATAATTATTCATAAATTGAATATATTATCTGACATTTAGATACTTTTTGGGAATCCAGTATTGGTATGGGACAATAATGATATAATATCTTGATGTTGAAGTAATCTCCTGAAGAGAATCAATAAACTATGAAAAATTGTATCTCAACCTATAGTTTTAAAACATATTTTTGAAAAGGGATTATGGTAGAGGTATCATGTTCCTATGAACATGACATACATTGATGAAGCATATCATTCATTAAAAATTTATTATTTATAATCCAATATAATTTTTCAATGATATTATCAATTAATGTATTTCATTCTCATTTTCTTTATTATGTTAAATGAATCTACTGCTATTTAACCTGACATATTTATTATTCATTATCATGTTATCATAGTGATTCTCAAAATATTATTATCTCTAGAGGAATTTAATTTTCATTTTTTTGGTTCAATGAAATGTTCTTATCATTAATATACCATTCTATATTAATTATTCCTAACCTTATCAAGATAATCAAGTCATTTTTTTGGTATTTATGGTCTATTATTTACATTTACATGTCAATTTCTCTTATTTATTAATGATATATTCCATTGTAAATTACTATTTCTAATCATTTGATCTCTCAATTATATTTTTCATTTCCATATAATCTATTATGTTTATTATAAATCATATTCAATAATATATTTGAAAGAATTATTAAATCCTCAAAAAATATGATACATATTAAAATGTTTAATTGGCATCATATATTTATTGATTTAATGATGACTATTATACTGTTTATTACATCTTGATGTGATTTAATTTATATTATAAAAATGTAATAAAGTAATACATTGTATTTGTGTTTCTGCATTCATTTCAATCATTTACTTTATCATCATAAGTTTCATAGAATACATGGGGTTTAGATTTAAGGAATCATTGAATAAGGATAATGACTATATAGTTGAATTTGTATAATATTTTAGAATAATATCATATAATTTTTTGTAGAAGATATTATTTGGGGAGTTCCTTGAAAAATAACCTTTTATATATACTATAACTTATGTTGTTCTCCAAAATTTTTACCTTGTGGTAATAACTATGAAAAGAGAACATTAGGTCTGAGTCAATCATCACATGGTAAGCAGAAAAAAGTTCAATTATGCACAATGTTTTATATCTTAAGGGATATTCTTATGATAATTAATGTTATATTTAAAAAAAATTATGTAGGATGTGAATAGAAATTAACAGTGAATGATCTTGGTTAAACAGATAGTGTTTTATATTGAAAATATGGTTTAATAGTTAAGATATCCTATAAATCATTATATATGACTATGTTCTTTCCTAATATGGTTATTGTTTCTGACATTGGATTTTTTTGTTTAATCCAATTGATGTAACTCGAAGGAATCTTATTAACAATGAATATGAAGGATAATGTGGTTACTATGATAAAAAATGAGATGTTGATAAGTGTGATTGATATCATGACTATTCTTAATCATTTATCTCAAAATATGATAAAGAAAATAATACATAACCATCTTTAACACTCACAAAAAAAATAGAGGTATGGGGTGTTTTATAATATATATAGGTTGAGTCACTAGGGAAAATACGACCTAGTTTCCATAATGTAATTAATATCAAAATAGAAACAATGGACTATGTCCTAATAGACAAAAGGTATGATTTATGAATGGGAAACTAGGTAATAATAAAAAATTCCAATGAATAATTAATATTATGATGAAAGGAATTAAATATTTTAATAGGGATTTATTTATAGTTCAATGTATTAAATATAGGGAAACTTGGAATAATCCCATTTAATTCTATTTTTCTTCATCAAATGTTTTGGGTCATAATGTTTGATAAAGGGTGGTTGAATGTGTTTCACAATTATTCACATTTGGAACAAAATTTTTATCTTTCATATAAACCACCAATGGTTCCCTAAACCATAACTGAGTACAGACCCTCTTTTCCATGAGAGTTGGTCATTTAAGGATTCAAACTCAACGATCCTTCAAAACTATCATTATTTAAGACTTTGGGTGTTCTGGATCATGAATTTTTTTTAGAAATGATCATATCTTATGTGAATCTACTATATTTATATGGTATGTTTGGGAATATCTTCCAAATTCAATATAGAATTTGTAACTCCAAAAAAATGGTCAAGTGATGAATTCATTTTTTCTATTAATGGGGCTTATATTAAATTTTTCTTTCAGTATATATTTAGGATTCTTCATTTATTTTAAATTTTAAATATTAATTTTTTATTGTAATATTTCGAATCAATACAACCAAGAAATATAGAATTTAAAAACATCTATGGAGGTGATTGAAATTTTGATGATGATATTTAACCATTACAAGGTGTTCTACATATTTTATAAATAGTAGGAATCATAATCCACAAAGTTCATTAAATCCATGTAGTTTAACTTCAAAAAAGCATATATAAATTATGAAAATAGGAAATAGGTATTAAGATCTGGTCATAAGAAGGTACTCCATATATACTACATATAATATGAGTAAAATTCATCATAGATCAATTGCTTCATTAAGACACCCCACGGTGGATGACCTTGTATTGGGGAAATCATATTATAACACCGAATGAGGCTTAAAAAATGATGTATCCTTAGATAGGTGAAATTCATAGAGTAAATGATATGATTATTTCAAACACCTAAACCAAATGATCCTTACTCAGTGTTGGAATTTTTGGATAGCAAGTGACTAGTGTCATTGCATATAAATATGGAATTTCTACACTTTTTCACCCTTATAGGGTGATGGATATGGGGATAATTTATTGAGAAGGATTACTATGAATCCTATTTATAGTAGGATATATAGTATTTGTAGACCATTATTCTCCTTTATTAGTTGATGTATGAGGATGACTGATAAACCCATCTGATAGATTTGGTCCCAATTATTAGAATGTCTATGATATGGAAGGACATAAACCAAGTTCGATGCTCATTTGAGCTCATAAATTTAGAAGGTATCTTACATAACTATTTTATAACATGAATTTGGATTCACATAGTTTAATTTACAATATCCTCAAATAATCCTATTGTGGAAGCCTATCATGTAAAGTAGTGTCTATGAGACATGTCCTGATTCTCTACCTAATTTTTCGATGACCACTATCTTACATGTCTTATTGTATATTGACATGCCCTTGTTTCTTAATGTACACGTGTAAAGATAATTACACAATCCTTTGGATTAGTCTTGGGTATATCCTGTGATCCATATAGTATTTTTAGGATCTAATTACATTATAAACATAAAAATATTTTGTATACATCACATGATCTGGTTGTCATGGCCAAAGGACATCTCTAGACTCTGGTGTTATGTCTAGTTTTTACCACATGACTTTATTAACATGATATTTTAAAAATATATGGATAACAAGACTATATGGAATCTAATGACTTTCTCGACATGCCTAGAGTACAACACATTACTTTCCAGACATGTCAATAGGGAATTAGAAGAAAATCCATACATGTTAAAGAAAGAATCACATGTCATGGATGACATGCCCAAAGGGAATCACATAGATTTCTCAACCTGACTAGATAAAATCACATTATATTCCTAACATTTCATTAAGGAATCTCATGTAATATATGACATGTCCAAATAGTGACTCATGAGTTGGATAACATGTCCATATGTAGTTACATGAATTGATGAATTGTAAAATGACTTTGTGAGACTAGATAACATGTATAAAGTAATTTTAATTGATTGGGTGACATGTCAACATTCTTCTTCCTGATCTGGAAAATACATGTTAAGAAAATTATTCCTTCACACGATTATCAACACATTTGGATTCCCATAAGTCTTCTATATTTTTCTATTTTTTATTTATATGTGCCTCATGATTTTTAATTAATTCCCATGGTTTAGGTTTCATGATACTCTTTATAATTATGTACATTTCATTGAATAAAATGGTTAACATATCGTAATTCCATCACACTACATATATAGTAATCACACAAATCATGTATTCATGTTCCATGATCCCTTAGGTCATCACCTAGATTGTACATGGAATAATACCCTCAAGATCACATAACTATACATTATAGGAGACAACTATTATGCTCCCATTTAGCAGTTTTCTTTATATTTATCACAATATAATCTTTGTGAATAGACATTCACTGATATGTTTCTTAGGTTAAGGGACTTATATTCATCTCCCCAGTACTTATAGAACATTTTTCAGGATGTTTATATCATTATTATGATCTTGAGTCAGTGGAGTGTGGTACCTCATTGCATGATTTAAATAATTCTACCATAGGTATTCCAAGGTGTCAAATGATATTTATTAAATGTAAAAATACTAAATCATCTACACATTCACAATTACCTATATTCTCAAATGGATTTCACATAACAATGTTGATAGGTTAAAAGGTATCTGGTCACTTTTACTAATAATTACGATAGCCATCATGAGATCAGGATGCCTATATAATGGCATTCGCATGGTTGAAGAAGAATTGTATTAATTCCTCGGCAATGCCACTTATAATATTAATAATTACATTCAAAAGAGCCATTATGTGATCAGAATATCTTGTAAAATTTTCATCTCTTGATATTTCTGGCATGACCACTAACTCATCAAAATAAATGTATCCTATATTAATAAGAGTTTAACACCTTTTCCTACATTATTTTATTAATTATTTTTCAAGGACATGAATCTCATGATAGAATTTATTTTAGTTCACATACAATCACTCTATATTTCTATTTTTTATCATTTCATCAATAATATGTATCCAAATGCTGTGTGAGTATTTTCATGGACAATAACACTATTTGTTTATGAAAATGAATGAATACCAGAATAATTTAATGGAATTATATGGGGTATTTATCTTGGTAATGTTGTTATGCAAACAATATATTATAAAAAAATGTGTACATGTCTATAGGGGCCTCCACTGATTCATTAGAATTTTATAATTCCATTGAATGAATATCAACGTAACTCTCTATCACTTATAGAATCTCTCTTTTTTCTAAATTATTTTATAAGGTTAATTGTATGATAGTAAAACATATATTTTTTAATGGTTACATGAATGAAATTTCTAATAATGTATACTTCACATGATCATCAAGTCATGTTTTGATTTGTTCACTTGATTAATATGGTTTTTGAGTGGGTCCTCCTGGATGATAAATTTATAAGACCATTTGAATATCACACGATCATGTATTATTATAATGGTTATGTGATCCACCTGATTCAGAAGCCTTCCATTCCATTTTTTTAGATAAAATAAGACCCATATTTCATGAATTTCATCAATTATATTATTATCTTGTCCAATTTAATGGGAATAAATAAATTCCCTTCTTTGGAGAAACATACGTAGGGACATGGAAAAGGTTCTAGGGAATGTAAATTCTAGCCTATGTCTTTTGGAATATATTAGATCAATGACTTGGGTTATGTTTGGACTCTTATTGGATCCTTTTTTATTCTATGAATCACTCTATAAATAGGGGTAAATGTGTTGTCTCATACCACTAGGGAATCTAAACTCTTGATCTATCACATTTTCTCCCCTCGCGTGACACCATTGTAAGGAATCCCCGAATGTTTCCTTTAAAATGAATCCATCATAATAATATACTGTGAGGATATATCCAGATATCCAGTATGAATATTTAATTTTATTAACCATTTTTCAATAGAACCATAAAAAATATTTTATTAAATTTCATGATCGTTGTTCCAATCATTATCCAAAAGCCTATTTTTTATACTTCACATGATTTCCTATCTAATTCATATGGTCAATTAGTCATCATGATATTCATGTATCTATATCATGGTCACATGATATAAAGTCTTATGAAAGAGAATACATTTTTGATATACATTTAGGGTTATTCAGTCATGATTTTCATCAAGACATTTTATTTCTGGGACTCATATTACGTCATGTGATTTTTGAAGATCTTATCTATTCATACAATTTGGGAGACCCATAAGAGATAAGAAATCATTTTATGGTTCATTAAAATTTCATGATTTTTTTAGATTCATGTACATATTTTTACTAGATATATCTAACATATGAAATATTATTTTCATATTCATATTAATGGATTCTAGTTCTCAGGAATCATCCAACACAACTAGGTAAAGGGATATAATTATAGGGAGAAAAATATCCTACCCCTAGTATCATGTGTTCTTTGAAAATAAGGATTCCTTATGGATTATCCTACCTATTAATTAGAGCCATCCCATATCATTTTGGTTTCCATGGTATGGATTTGACCCCATGGATGATGTTTTCACTACCTAAACTAAATACAATATTCTAGGCTGTTGGAAATCATCTTCCATTGATTATATTAAAATGGATATCTCTATAGATGATTAATTAATTTTGAATTTTGCCTATGAGTTTTCTATATACTGGTGAACTCCAATTGAGGGTTAGAATGATGCGATTTTCTAATAGACCAATCACTCGATGTATTTTGAGTATATGTGTTTCATCTATAGATATACCAGGAATTAGTTTTTTTCACGAAATGGAACTTATTTCCTAGTAGTAACTATTAATAAAAATGGAAATAACTACTCCATTTTAGGAATATATGATCATATTCATCTAACAAGTTACATGATATTATTATTTATGAGGTTACATTGGATTATTAGTTCATCATGCATCGTCAATAAAAACTTATTTAATATTTTTTTTGTATCTGAAAACGAATTCATTATATATATCTAATTAAAATTATAGAATTATCATTTTCAATCAAATAATAGGGTTAGATCACTCATCATAATGAGACGTAGGATGATTCTCTTCATAAAACATATGTTTGGGGTTACCCCAAACAATCTCTGATCATGTCTTGAAACATGAACAAAATTATGAAGGATATGTTAATTAACGATCTGAATTGAAAGTAGTTCATTAACAAGAAATATTTTTTTTAATAACTTTTTTAGATTCATTGAAGCTCAATAGATAGCTATATTCAATCATTAATGCCCTTCCTTGTAGGTTCGTGAATGCATAGGCTATTTCTGGGAAATATGTGAGGCTAGTGAGAATGTTGCAATTATTGGTTGAGACTAAAGACATCAAAGTGCATTCGGATGGTTGGTTTCTTGAACATGATATAGATCATATTGATTTCCCCCACTGGGGACACATGCCAAGGAATTCGAATTATCATGATGATGATGGATGGTCGATTAGACAAGGGGAGGCCTTTAAATATATTCTAAACAACTCCTTCTTTCCACTATTAACTTATGGTTCATATCCATCAATTAAATGAATTTTGTAGGTTTTATGGCCCTATACAGTTGATATTCGATTTTATAATAGATAAATTTAACTATTTGTAAAACATAATAGTATCCTTTATTCATCCAATCATCCAAGGACACAAAATATTTTATGAGTGTATGAAACTACATAAGGAATCATGAGTTAATTAACAATATGATCCATCCTATTCGATAAAACATCATTCCCTAACAAACACCATATATAATAATTGCTGATAAAGTCAATGATTTCATCAATAAAAGAACAGACTAAATCATCCTATGGGATGTGATTATTTTAATCCATGCATATTAATTAATTATTTATGACTCATACACCCCTTATTAGTATATTATTCAACATGAACTCGATTCAATGGTTTATATTCTTATTTAATCTATAATTTGATGAAAAATTCATCCTAGAAATATTCTATCAATTTGGATGATTTTGGTGCATGAACAGAGAAATTGAAAAAATAATTTTATTCTCGTTGGCACCTATATCCTTATATCTTTCAACTACACAAATTTTTTTGTGGAATAATACCAAAGTTTTTTACTGAGTAGATTGGACTATGTGGTGTAAAAACCAAGAACTACACTGAGCCTATTGCCTATATATGTAAGGTAGTTGATTCAATACATGGGAGATCCTATGAAGAAAAATTCTCATATGTGGGATTGAAACCCTATTAAAGAAGTTGGTACATCAATATCAGTGACTAATGATCATTCATTTCATAGAGGTGGAAAGGAATATTATTATCTTACAACATTATCATCTCAAGAAACCATTCGCATATCTAACATTCCTACAAAAAATTTCAATGATAAATAATAAAACATGATAATATTAAAGTAGATTTATATATTTATCACATGATTACATGGAGTTTTTTCATTACTAAGAGGAATGAATTCTCCATCCTTTTGTGACTTTTCGTTAGGTTACTAAAACCCCCAACTATTATATGATATCATGTTCCAAATAATCCATACTTGGAAATAAAATATTTGAAAGGGAGAAAGACCAATATAATATCGATGCTGATAGTTCTATGACAGAGTCAGATATGGAAGTGTTAGTGGATTTGGAAGAATGACATATGATAATCTATATATTGTACACCTAAATGGATGAATTAGCCTTGAATATAGAGAAATATAAGGTTATATTATCTAATTAAAAGTTTTATATTTCATTATCATCATCATTAATATGGAATACTCTAAAAGGAGGAGATAAGTTAACCAATTTTATAAAAAAAATGCATCCTACTGAAGTTATGGAAGATGTTAACTATGAAACACATCAGAGTTCAACAAAAAAATTCCACCAAACTCTAGCAATTTTTTAAAATATATTTGATCTAATGTTATTGTAGTCTGACCAAAAATATTTTCTAGTTTTTATGGAATCATTGTAGAGTCTCTAGAAATATTAGAAAGAATCACTTAAACATTAAATTTTATTTTCAAGAATTATTTCATACATGATGTTCATGTATTTTTACTTATATGATATTTCATGAAACATAAATGATAACAGTACAATAAATAATAAAAATTATAACCAATAACAATAATTATAATGTTAAAATCCGGAATGGTTTGTCTTTCTAAATTCTCATACAAATATTAAATTATTTTTCGATGTACTTACTCCAGTTTTCCCGAGATCTCCAGATTCAAAAGGATAACTTGAGTAATATATTAATGTAATAAAGGGAGTGTGCCTTAATTATTTCATTTATAAATTTAAATGGTGAGCATAAAATTATTTTATATAATGAAATATAATTTTCCTTAAAATAGTTTCATCTTCTTCTTTATATTTCCATAATTTTACATATATTTTGTATAGGATATGACCTATTAACTATGGACACATATATCTTTTTGGATTTCATCATACACATTTTTATCATTACATGTTTTATTCCATTCCCTTTTTTGAGTGTTGAAAATTTCATGCATTAAAAAAACTATGTGTCCAACGACACTTGACTATTTTTTCCCATTATCCCTTATTTATGTATTCAACTCAACAAGTATTGCATCTATTTTATTTTCATGTTTTGTGGTCTTGAAATTTTGACATTTATGTAATTTAGATCAGTGTCTTATAGGTTGTAAATTATTTTTCTATAATTTATAGACTTCTTGGTCTACCTCGTATTCTTGTTAATATACTATATGTGATGAAAATTTCCCCATATAGATTAATATCATGTGTTAATGTATTCAACCATGTATTTTATTGTCTTGTGTTAAGAACATCTTATATAAAATTCAACGTCATGTAGTATGCAATCCATACATTGTGTTTAACATCATGGGTTAGAAATGTGAAATAATACATATTTTAATGTCCTTCTATGAAATGATTATTGTATAATGAGGAACATATACAAAGGATGAAAAAACACTAATATACTATTTTATACCATTGTGCTGTCAAAGATCATGAAGATTGGATTTCCATTTTATCAAGCATGATATACCTTGAGTTAGCAGGCCATAATCTTTTTTACATGAGCCCATATGTATTATATTCAAAAACATGAAAAGTAAATTCCAACTCATTTTAAAAAGAAATAAAATATTTATCAGTATGACATTAGATGAGGGTAAAATGTTCGAGAAATCAAGTGAAAAAGGATTTTAGGAATATGGGTGGTGAAGTTAATAACCCAATAATTTGAAATAATAAATATGGAATGGTGTCGGAAAAACATGGATGACCTAATAGACTACAGTGATGTGTTCTATTATTGTTTAAATAGGGCGCTCATAGATTGGAGTTACTTTTCTCAATGGGATATATTACAATAGTTGGTGGGTTACATGACCATAAGTATGAGCCCATAGGGATTACATGCATGGTCATGTAAAGATGATACCCACTATCTTTTAGGTACCATTAAGAATTGTGATGTCTCACTCATCTCAGTGATAATTGTTTAAATGTGTTGAGAGATATCTAAGAAGGGTTTTGGAACCCTAAGGTTATTTTGATAATAATTATAATTCTCAGGACCTATTCCATTTTTTAGTCAAATGGTGTTGGCCTTGAAAAGGTTCTGGAATGGAGTGCTGAATTTGAGATTTGAGAATATGTACAATACATGGAGATTCCACTTATAAAATTTCAAAATCTCTTGTGAATTATAGGTTTGGGTGTTGTAAAGCATGGTCTAGGAATATCTGAGTTCACTATATGTGGGAAGTTGTGGGTATAGGAAAACATTTGTTAATGACATGAGACTATATTGTTCCTCATTGTCAAGAAAATAACTAATGTATTGAAGAGGGGTCATCCTTTGATTGAATGGAATTTTTGGATAAACCATAATATGTTAGAAGTTTTATATGGAGAATAACCATGTGATAAGAATTCCATGTTTAATGTGGTTCAATATAAGGTTATCAACATAAGAAACTACTTGAGTTAGCTCATACATAAATAGAATGAAGTTGGATTAATAAATGTGTAATATTAAATAAGGGTTCAAGATCTCGAGAAGTTGTATCACCAGTTAGTTAACACATTATCAAATTGAGGTTTTGTGATAACCTATTAATCAATATTTTTACATGTAAATGGTATCTAGTGATAATAGAATAATATTTTATATGGTCACAAAGTCAGCCTTGTGAAATTTATTCCCAGTTAATTTATTTTTTGACTTTTTTCTAACCTGTAAAAGATGAAGTGTTTATAGATCATAGATTTTATTTTTTCATAATAATTCCTTTTTATATTTTTATCCTAAAAATATTTATATATCTTTCACTGGAATTTATGAGAATTTCTATTTATCCTATAAAACAAAGACGAATAATTTCATGCATCATCAATTAATTTTTATGTTGTTTATGATAATGATGCAGATACACAGGATAAGAGGGAAATGTTAACCAAAACCATAATTACAATACCCAAAGTAAAGTTAACTCTATCAACCATTCGAGTGGGAGATGAAAATGTTGTAAATCATTGTTCATGAGTAACATGTTTTGAGTAATTATATGGGAGAATCATTTTGGGGATGACAAAAAACACTATTAGGTGATGAGTTCTATTGTGGTGCTATACAGGATAAAAAGGACCAGAAATCCATTTTTACAAGTTAGGAAAGATTTTTTAATGTATATGGGATCATGTATTGGAACCAAGGAAAGACAAAAAATTTTAAACAAAGGGTCACTTAAAGTCAAGTTTCCATTTCCATGATCCATAGATGGTTTGTAGTGGACAAAGAATCTCAAGAAATATACTTTGATTTTTTAGATGAGGTTACTAAATCCTTTTTAATGCACTAGGAAATCTATTTGACTTTTGTAAAACTATATTTTTATTTGGAAAATGTATGATATTTGGTGATTTTCTACACATTTTCACATCATGAATTTGGGAAACATCTATATTGTATTTTAATCTTCATCAACAATGATTCTTTCCTATTTGTTAAATTTCATGTTTTAAGGATGATTTCCTTTTCATGTAGTTTAATGGAAGGTGGTAAGGTTGTTATTCCTCACGTGATGTGTGTATACATCACATCTGCTAGTTTATCATCCTAGGTTCTATAAGATAACATGATTAATTCTTTGTGTTATAAGAATAGGAAAATAGGTTTTCAGATAAACTATGTGAGATTGGGCCTAATATGGATCACTACATAGGTCTAGGCCATATGAATTTAGGGGTGAGTTATTTTTATTTTATATGTTCTAGTTTTATACTAGATTTGATGATCTGGTTATAACTAAATATCTCTTCATGGAAGAAATCAAGTCCTAATATTTTTAGAGGGAAACTCTCATTGCAAGTCTGAACCATAAGAATAGGGTTCATTGATCTCTTTGATCACTGAAGTTGGATCAAAAAATTGTGATATGAACATCCACATGTATTTAGTGACTATCGAAACAAATACACAGGTATTTGAAATATGAATGATCCTTATATCGTTTTGACGGATGAACATGGAGCATGTTATTTCATATATTGTTTATGGACCTAAAGTTGTATGTTTGAGAATAACTATGAATCCTTTAGTAATAAGAATCATAAAAGGAATGGTTATTGTTTTGTCAAATCTCTAGGTAAGTATAAACAATGATCAAAGGGGGGAGTGGTTACTATTTTGTATTTATATCGGATGTTGGATTGGGGAAAGGAGTATCACAATGTATCATCAAATGACAAAAATCAATCCAAATGCGGTTCATGAATGTGAAAGAATCTACAGAGCTCTATAAAAAATGAAAATGGGGTAATTTTTCACGTTATTTTTTCTTCGATTGACCTAGTATTTGAAAAATATATGTCACAATATATATTTTTAGGAAAAGAATCAAGCCAAATTTATTTATCTTGTATGGAGGTGTGGTGGTAGAACGTCAAAAAATAGTGTTCCTTTTGGGATAATTTCATAGTTTTTCATATTATTTGACATGAAATATACACAAGCAATGTAGTTTAACAATGTGTAATAAGGATATGTGGTGTTTCTTTTAAGGTGTTAAATGAAGGACTATGTTAACCATCACATAAAAAGATAAGTCTTGATCTTGTCGAATGAATTTACAAAATATTCCAATGTCCACATGAGATATTATTGATGTGGTAAATAACAAATGGAAAAGGTTTCATTCATCGTACATTGGTGATTTAAAGAAAGGACAATGATATTTTTTAGCATGTGGTTTTTGGGAAAAGGTATAGGATCCAATCATCCCAAAATATATGATTTAAATGATAATAATTTCATACATAGTCAATGAAGAATGTTCATTTTAGTGTCATTATTTGATGACATCATCCATGAAGTATAATAGCATGTTGAAAGATTTATGGTTTGTTAAACTGAATATGAATAAATGTTCCCTTATAAATTATTTCCAAAAATTTGGGTAATCATATCATGATAGGTAACCTATTTTTATGAAAATTTTATTTCTGTGAATGTTTACCAATGAATACAATTCTTATTTAATATAGTAAGACTTCATTTTAACTTCATCTGTTGAATATTCTGTCACAATGTATGATTTATTATGACAAAGAATGCAAAATTGCAACTATAAAAAGTGTTTGAGATCAAGGCATTAATGTGCATCTTGAGATGGGGGGAATCCAGACACATGTAGTTCATGAATGGAGATATTCACTATGTGGATATGACACATGTGAAGGATACAGAAGCAACATTTTTCTTTTTCATAGATCAATAATTTACTCTATGAATTATTCATAACAAGACAATGTTTGTGCATTTTTAATGTCAGGGTGTTATTATTTCTTTATTTTAGATTAAAATCGTGTTGTAAGGACACATTCCAATTAGTTTAACATCATGTGGTATGGAAATATCAATGACATTAACATTAGGTGGCCTTGATGTTATCCTTGAGTCTTAATATCAATCGATCATAAAATATTCCATGTAGTTTACCATCATGAAGGATTGATTGAATCATTGTAGTTTAATAACATGTGGTATAAAAATATCATTAAATTTATCGTCATCTGACATGATAGATTTAATTTCAGTTCTGTGCCTTGTAGTTATTTTTTCATCATTATAGTTTAATAACATGATATCAAGATGTATTTTGTAGTTTAACATTGTCTGAAAAGGTAAATTCATTTCATTTTAAAATCATGAAGTTAGGATTTCTTTCTTTTAGATTAATATCATGCTATCAGAATGATTTTCATGATTTATTATCATGAAACTAGGAAAAAATAACTGCATTTTTATTTCCAACAATCAAAATGACAAATGATTTATGGTTTCTATACAATGTGTTTATTCAGAATCCTTGCATTGGTGGGTGACATGATGTGATCCCCATCAATTTTTTTCCAATGAGTAATATCTATATTAATATACCTTATCTATGAAATATGTTAGATCCTAATTGGGTTACAACATTAGAGGTTTATATCTTGGTTTAATTTTAGTTCTATGATTTAACAACCATTCTCTATGATGTAACAAATATATGAGAAAAAAATAGAGTATTTTACGAGCTTATTCTGATGAATGCATGGTTGTTAGTTTGTGAACCATTTTCTTATCAATCCTTTTAATCTCATCCAAAAGACATTAAAATTTTAAATCATTTGAGTGTTTAATAAAATTAGATATTAAATGAATGTGAAGTTATAATTCTATAAGAAAAACATCTTCGATTCCAAACACTAATTAATATAGGGTTTCTTATGAAGAACATCGTGTGGTGGTACGGTAGGTCCATAATGTATAGAAGAGATTTTCTAGACAACAAATCTTGTATGTTTCCACTATAAATTCCATTATGTTTTAAAAGGTCTTATTAATGGCCATGATCTATCCATTTTTTCATAATAGCATTTTGAGTTTTTGGAGTCAATGTTTTACTCCTACAAAAATTTCAAATACCCAATTGTTCATTTGTTGGTTACACTGTCTGTCATTATAATTTTAGGTAATTAATATATGTTAATGATTTTTATGTTTATGGAGTGAATGATATTATACATCTATAATATCATGAGTTGTATTTTCTAATCCCTTTTAGAATATAAGTAATTTTTAATGATATACTTAAACAAATTTGTTGTTGCTCGTGATATGTCCCCCAAACATCCATTACCCATTAAAAAAATGGCACAGAATACTTTGATGGATGTAGATATTTCAAGGTATGATAGATTAATTTAGAATGAATATAGAATGTGGGAAATTTTCTGGTCAATTCAACATACTACGATATCATTTTTTTCATGTATAAACTAATGCTTTTTGATTTATGGGATAATCTAGTTCTAGATGGAATAGTGGAATAAGAGCCTTCATAGACTTCATCCATGATGACATGAATCATCATTTATACAATCCATATGAGGTGGATTATATCAAATAATTAATTTTGGAGTATTTTTTTCTTCTTTCACACTTCCCAAAGGGAAATTGTTACATCTCAACACCAAATCTATTCTCTTCCTTCTTAGTCTATCAGTAGGGTCCAATTATCGAGAAAATCAACTATGTGATTCTTCCATAAAATAGTGGATATTAGTTTATCATGTTCTAGGATTATTTTTATAGGTATGATCTCTTCCTTTTTAGGAACTATTACTGATGAGACCATCATTCAATTTGTGCTACAGAAAACAGCAACATCCTTATCATGGTCTGCCAGGACAATAGCTTCATTTTTAACCGTGTAAGCTTGATCATTTTGTGATCGAGGATCATGATGCAATGTATGTTAGAATTGTTAACTTTCATCATTTATTTTTTATAACTATTAATAATATCCAATTCCTAAGTATTTATGGAATTTTTACCATTAATTTTATTTATAACAAGATATGAATAACATTCTGTGTTCCAATTATCTATCTGCACATATTTGGAACGTTCCAAACATGTAATTATAGATTGGTATAAATCATAAATATTAGTTCATCCATCATAAAACTAAAAATTATAGGGAAATAAATATTCATTTTTAGAAACATATATAATCTATAGACTAACTATGTTTATCTTAAGGAATTATGGCCTCCTTACAACATGATTTAGGGTGGATCTATCAAAATATATCTCATATATTTGAGGATTGTCTTGTGAAAATCAAACATATTTGTCTAGAAATTCACTTTCCACTAGTCTACATTCTAGGGGAGGGTGTGTCACAAGGAAATAAACCATTTAATACCCCATCATTGACATTTTTTAAGCATACTATATTTCATAATGCTATATAATAACTAATCATCCAGCTGAACAACAATTCATCACAGGTAACACAATGATATACTAGAGATGGTCAATATGAGAGACTAAGTGTATTTCATGATGCATCAAGTAATGTATCGTCATATTTACTAAAAAAATGAGTTTAAGTCAGTTCTTCTGGGCATCAATATATATGGTCTTAGTACCAGGAATCCTTCAACTGATGTAATAGTACCTTTTTTCACTCCCAGCAGCATGCTTTTGTGCATGGAGAGCACTGATCCATAATTCAATGGAGTCCATATATAAAATTAGTTATTTCTATTCCAATAGCGCCATAAAGACTATATTATGAAGCATGTGTTGATTAATACTCTCATAGGATTCTTATAATTTATCATCCCATTAGTCGGTGAGTCCATTCTTCATGAACATTGTAAAGGGGAGTGAATTTCCATCTATGTTATATATGAAGTACGAAATGTGAGTGATATATCAATATATCCCCCTCAATACATTGAGATTTATAGTGGGTGAAATGTTGATAATTTCACTATACTTTTTAGATATTACCAAAATGACATTGTGGTATACTACAAATCAATGTAATTTCCCTATAATTTTCACTAAAATACATTATAGCGGACCCATATTCAGAATCTGTTGTCTCAAGTTGTTGTTGTTTTTATATGATATGTGATGTTAACACATAACTACCAAGAGTTGATAACAATATCATCGAAATGACATTATAATATTATTAGAAAGAAGTTATTAATTATATAATGTATAGCTTGTTCATATGTAGTGTATGTATTCTTTAACCCAAAAGAAATGACCATGTAGAAAAATCTCCCTTGAGGTGACCATATGAGTGTGTCATTATCTTCATTCAGGGATATATTGTTTTGATTTTACTATAAATACACATACATAGTAGAATGGTCTTTCAATACATTGACCAAATCAATCATGATTTATTTGATCAACTATTAAAAATTCTCCATCTAGAACATCCATCAAGGTATCTAAAATCAATGTAACCCCAAATCAAAACATATTTTCTATATAGGGATGATGTTGGTGACCTTCATACATATTTCAATTAAAAAACCAATCTATATTTTATTTATATATAAACATATGATTCAACTTTAACATCATGAGTGGGGTGCATCATCCGAACATCCTACATGAAACCTCGTTATTCATTTGGTATGCCAAGATGGATTATAGCCACATCATGGATTAGTCACAAAAGTTCTATATAATTAAAGGCTATCACGAATTTATTTTTATTTATAAATTCAATGTACATATCCTTCTATTAGAGAGGAATTATGGGACTAATTAATGTTGGACATGGGTCTTCTACTATTAAAAGATTCACACACGTGAACTTTTGGATGGTGGTGGACAATTTATCCTAAAATATTTGATAGTCATTTCATAGTTCATCATATTCTTCTTTATACTCTATGTCTATGGAGGAATTATATGACACTAGAGTCATTCCTATGATGCCTATATTATTTAAGTGGATTGAATGACCACAGGGAGGAACAATAGATCCACAAAAATACAATTTAAGTATAGTGATATTCCATAGATTATTTTTTTCTTATGAATTTTCACTGATAACAAAAGTATCTCAGACATCTAGGATTAAGTTTAATAACTCGGTCAGTATTATGGGTTGTACATAATTGTTTTCAAGTATATTATTGGGATTTTAAGGCTAGTACCTAATACATTGGGGTCTATAACCTATATATTTTTATCCACCATTTTTTCATCCCTTTTATAGAAGACTACATCATAATATATGGTTTCAAAATAATCATAAGGGATAAATAATAAAGTAGTATATTGACCATCCATTAGTTTTTTATTCCAATAATTGATGAAATGTTAGTGGTACCACCAAATTTATATGTTGATAAGGTCTTCCAAAAAGAAAGTACCAGTTGTGTATTTCTTGATAACTGTGAACTAATTGTTAGGTATGATATCCCCAAACTCTTCTTTGATCTTGATCTTCTTGAAATATCTCTTATCATTCATTGCATACCCTTGAAAATTTATACATGTAGCGTAAAAATAAAATTCTTAATATCCAAAATGTAAAATGGTATAAATAAGGATGAGGTTGATCCCATAACTATTTTTAATCATACACCTTTGGATATTGACTACATCGAGTTTTACTAAAACATATAGTTGACTGATGTGACCCTAGATGAATTTTTCTAGATCATGATATGCAGATAAGATTGCGACATGGAATTATGAAGTCATGGTATCCACTCATTTACTCTCAACATTAAAAAACTCTATCACAAAATATTATAGTATTGGATGGGAACTTATGTGTTCCTCTCTGAGTTCATTTTAATTATCGAGAGAATCAATGATTGAAGGTTTGGATGAGAGAACAACTAGATGATCTAAAATGTCATACTTTTGTTCCAACGTTCTAGACAGAATGTCATAGGGTTTATTCCTATTAATTGAAATATGAGAAGCTACATTATAGTAATATTGGTCTAGTTCTTGGGTATGGTTTGAAGGATAAAATAGCTCCACTAAAATAGGTCATTGTTACATTACACTTATTTTGGGATAATTCTAGAATATCTCCCCCTCAGTTCAGTAAAGTATGATAAATGGGATTGATTGAAAAATTGAGGGATATAAGAAACCAAAATTATTCTTTGGTCATGATGTATATCTCATACATGGGTCTAGTCTTCATATATGTCCTATAATGTGAGGTGAAATGGGTATTGTGTCCTAGTACGCCTACTTAATCCTCTGTATCGTCAGCTCCTACACCCTAAGCCTCCAAATCCCTAGTCAATTTAAATGGACTCATATTCAATGTTTTATTTATCAGTATAAATGTGTTATTTTAATTATAGTCTATTGTAACCATAAAATATGAGATCCTCATATGATGAGGGTTCTATATGGGGGTGTGTTGATCTTTCCACAGATGTCGAATGAATGAAATATGCAAGTGTTGGAGCTTGCGTAGGAGATGAATATGACTCTTCCCCTTCTATATTGTTCTTTTTACGATTATTTCATCCACCTATATGAGGTATTTTATGTCAATTATAATGGTTATTCTATCATTATGGTATTATGAAGCTATTATATCAATGTTTAATGAGCTCAATCATCTCTCTTTTGATCCATATAGTTATCGGACTTCTACCCATGCTTGGATGTGAATCCATACCAATAACAATATCCATTTTTTAAGTTATTTTTACATAGTTAACGTATTCTTAAATATTTTAAAAAATATCCATTATTGAATAAACCATGAATTTGTTGACAATTATGATGGGTCAATCCTGGATTTTGCATCCTAGACACATATATAAAGGGAAGTAGTTGTGTTGATTTGTGAGGTAAACCTCATCATGTTTCATGGAATACTGCATATTGATTATGAATGTTATTATAGATTCATGGAATAAACAATTAAAATAATAATTTTAGAATGTGTATCCATTGTTCAAATATTCCTAAACTCAAAGGAAAACGTAGTCTCATTTTACTTACAGCTATGGTGGATTTTGTATTTGCAGCCTTTTAATGAGAGACATCAGGTGACATAGAGCCTTCATATATTATTGAACATGAATTGATATAGGTTTTTGGGTAACAATAGATATGTCTTCCATACTAATATGTTTACCATGTGCTAATGGGATGAGTTAATATTTAGATATATTCCACTGAATAGAATCATCAAATCAGTTTTTGTTTCTCCAAATTATGGAATTCTCATAGAATTTTCATAATGATTGGGGGTTTCCACAACTCATCTGGGATATTTTCTATATAATCATTTAGTTATGTATCTTGTGATATATAGATACTGAGTGAGTAGGAAATCCATTTCCATCTATCTGTGAATTCTTAATCCCTCTCATATTAGAGTATCGTGTAGTTCATAAAGTTAATAATGATTGTTTAACTATGCATGAATCTAAAATTATGAGGTAAACAATGATAAAGGTCTTCCCATCCTAAAATGGACCCTCTTATAAATATTTTATATAAAAAAGGATTTACTTAATAGATTCAATTGACAAAATCACCCTAGTTTTCTATTTCTAATATGAAGGGAACATTTTTTATACGCATTAGGACACAAAATGTGTGAGAAGTAGTTCTTGATCTACCATGATGTTAAATTTTGAATGGGTAGGATTGCTGAAATTAGATTGGGGAAAATATTTATACAATAATTTTGGATATTTATTCTTTATTAGATACAAAGATTCATGTCTCTAATACAGGTACCCCATATTAGTATCCATATACTTAGTGGCATTGAGATGTTGTAGAGGTGTAGATTCCTTGGATGTCTCAGGCTAATAGAGAGTGGGGGGTGATGAGGTGGACCTAATTTTATACCCCATTAATGCTTTATATATTATAATACTAAATGATCTACCTGGTAGGGGAGAGGATGCTGCTATAATTGTGGGAATTCGTGATCTTGTTTTACTTCCTTCTTTATATAGGCACAATTCCTAGAACTAGAGCTAACATGATGATAAAATTACACTGCACTAGGTGGATTGATTATTTACATATTTATGAGAGGGGTAAATTTCACCTCTATTATAATATAACACCCATTGGAAATGTTTCCATTGAATAGATCATTATTAATTTGAATTTCTTTTTAATATCATTCTCATAATATGAAATCTATTTCAATGTGGAAGAAATTTTAGGTCTCCTTGGAAGTAATTGTGATGTAGACACACCTTTCCCATTATCTTTACTAGTGTTCAACCATAGAGGTGGTATTCCATTAGTCAAGTGTTCCATTATAAGTGTTCTACATTGATTCGGTGCACATAAATCATCAGATTGTTCCTCTATATCATTCTCTACTAAAGGTATGATTTCTATACTGCATCACTCTTCATATACATCCTGATTATTGAAATATATTATGTTTATAGGGATTAAAATCATTTATGTCTGTCAATAAATAGTAGTTATCGAATTACACTAAATGAAATAGAGATATTCTCCACCACTTTCATCTATGGAATATCTCTGACCCCTGGCCATATTGAACCATTTTGAATTTCGATCCTTATGGGGTGTGATTTTCATCTTATTTAATTCCTCATATCTCGGACTACAAGTAATTAATTTGATGTTGTTTCTAGTTCTATATGCTAAAAGGGACCTAAATTGAAATGTTTTCTACTAAATTGTGATTAACATATGGAATTTTTTCTATTAGTTATTACCTCCCTACCTAGAGAATATTGATTCCATCCATGGTGATTCTAATGTTGAAAATTCACCCAACCGTGTGAAATAGGAACTTTTCATGACTTCCATTATAACTTTTCAGTCATGTTATTGAGGATATATTAATAACAATTAATATTTTATTATTCATAATATTGGAATTATGATATAAATACTTTCATCCCAATTGGATGGGAGTGAACTCGATCCACTTCAAAATTATTTGGACCCTCTCATTGTGTGATTATCATAGAGATAAAAATTGAGATAAAAATGATCCTAGACTTATGGGTTATGATTGGATTGAATATAAAACTGATACGACATTAATCTATAAAATTATTGAATGAAATAAGGTTGGTAGTTGTTGAAAATATATCCCTAGCCATGTGGGATGGGTTCACTCCTGGATGAAAATTATATAAGCTATTATTTTGACCTGTTTGATTTGGTTTAATTTTTATCGTAAATATTCTAGATGAAATGGAATCCCAAGATTGGATTTAGTATCAATGGGATATTGTTGGATTAACAAAAACATCAGTTTCCTAGATTGAAATGTGTTCCAATTATTTCAAGGGGCCCTGATTAAGAATCTATTAACAATCCCTCCCTTTATTTACATTTGTTTATGAATATTTTAAGTGAATTAATTATAATGTAGTGACCAATATACTCATTTATTACATAGCCCTATGATACCTCTGAAAGAATTTACATCACAAGATTTCATAGCATGGTGTTGTACACTTCTAGGTGTAAGGTAATGTGAAATCCCCCACACATTCCTTATAATATGACGTGGAAACCTGAAATCAATTAAACAATTGCATTCTAAAATGTGTGTGGAAATTTTAAATTTTTTTTTATAGATTCACATTATCCTTTTATACATTTAGCTCTAGAGTCTTGAAGATAGTATCTAGGTTGGATTGATAATTGATTATGTTAATGCTATAACAATGACCCTCTTATCACCAATAAGGGTGGTTTCTAGCATCTGGATTTTTTTGAGTTTCCAAAATATTTTGCACATTTAAGGCATGAAATCCTCATATAGTTCTTCTACAATCTCAAATTTATAAGAATTGAGGGGCCCATGCAAGGTCAGGAAGATTTTTTTGGTTAAATATTTCCATATTTCAATTATTTCATTCTCTTTTCCATACTAATATGACTTCACCTAATAATACCATAAATGTTTTCTCCCATGTTCATCTAATAAATAATGTATGGTTTTATTGTATTTTTTGGTGGAAATATATATGTTTTGATACAATGTTTTAGGGACCTCCATATATGAAGGCTGAAATGGGTCTAGAAACCCATTTTATAGAGGTGTATTAGAATGGGGAGATTTCTTTATCTGATAGAGGTATCACAATGGTGAGGTAAATGATGGATGATGTTAGGTGTGGAGTGCCTATGATCCTTCACCACAATACCTCAATGAGGAATATTGTAGTATATACCTCATTATTCATTATATTGAGAGTAGAAAGACCCTTAATATGATATATATTTTTTTTAATTATCCTGAAGCACATTTTCATTGAGTTTGTCAGGGATTTGGGCCTCATTCTATGTCATGGATGAAATAGTTAGACCTTACTTTTGTGTTTGAGAAGATAAATTATCCAACTCCATGACGGATTTCTAAATTTTTTTATAATAATAATGCGTTTTTGGGATATGATCCTGCCACTGAAAAGTTTCTAGATAATTCTAGTGATATATATTATTATGAACATGTATATGGGAATGTCTATGAGTGGGTGATTAGATATTATAGTAAAACATTGGTGATGTGGGTATATTATGCTTATTTTATGATCCAGTCATCGTTATAATATTCCAATGGAACTCTAGAATGGTGGATGAGATAAAATCCTCCTCTATTATTCACTATTTTTCATTCTGGTTATGTCATTCATTGGTGGATGTAGGGATACAATCTTGGATTATGTGAGATGCTAGAAATTACAATGTTGCTATACTGATAATTATTTGATCATTACCTATGGAAAAAGAAACTTATTCTTGGTGGGACTCTATTGGAGGGCGATATGCGCTTAATCCTATTTTTTGGATTATTAAAAAAATCTTTTAATACAACATTATGAGTCTATCTTGAGGTATGGGAAACTCCTTGTTTATTCCCCCGATAGGAATGAGATAATGGATATGGTTTAGTGACATTTTAATATTCCACAATTAAATTTTACGTGGATAAAGCACCCATCCCAATGAATTTATTTCTTGCATAGGATAATCCCTGGTTGCAATTGGAATATAATACATTTTGTTGCCTTATTCATTACCATAATATGCTGATAACCCTCATTAATGAGAGAAGGTATGAGTGATTTATCAAGACTGTCAACACATTCCTACTATTTCATTAGATTTAATACTCTGGATTTTGGGAAAATAATAGGTGCATGCCCTTTTATCTATACATGTGCCAGAATAAGCCGATAGAATTCTTCAGCCAATGTGGATATTAAGTGATTGTTTAGAAATGTGTGTACATGAATGTATGCCTATAAATTTTTAGTTCACTATATGTACTCATAGTTATCATTGATTTATGTAGTGATATAATCCCTATCATATCTGTTTTATTCCATCATATTTTTCTAATGGACATCATTCATGGGGTAGGGATATGTGTCTCTCACATGATTACTATAAGAATGTGTGATGGATTCATTTGAGGAGGTTGGAATATAATTCTTTCCAATTTCTACTACTAGAATATGTTAGTGAGATTCATTAGTGGTATTAGTTATATGATCCCAATCCCATTTATACAATGTTTTTCATTCCTAAATTGAATTCCTCGGTACCCATGCGTGATTTTCCATCATGAAATTGATTCATATTGTTACTTCACAAGTAGAATAAGGTGCCCCAATGGGATGATTCTGGTGAAGGAGTTTTACATGGGAACTCATCAGTGGATCAAGAACCTATAAATTAAGTAGCAACTGACTCTATGATCCACCTTCCTATGATATAAAAGGGGATGTTTTCCACACTGTAGTGATAAACATATTAATGTATTGGTGTTGTTCATGAGCACCAAAATTGTTTCTACATATTTATTTAGATGAGAGTGAATCATTTTTTTGGAATTTGTAGATCTTTTATTGCATCATTGAGGTTCAGTGTTATATGATGCGGGTGTTATTCCCTTACCATTGCAATCTCAAACCAAATATGATGGAGTTAGATGAATGATTTGAATTTGTGAGTTTCATTGTTTTCAACCACATATGAGGTTATATAATCATTTCTTGATAAAGAAATTATCTAAATTGGTAGTTCTTATTGTTTGATATAAGTATAAGTAGTCATAATTAAACAAAGTGAAGGTCCACTAATCAATGAAAATTCATATGTATGACACATACTCAACTGGATATATTTTGGTAAAAAAACATCATTTTTTATTTCTATTACGGCCATTTCATTAATGAATACTTTTCATAAAGAGGATGGAATTATTTAATTGGAAAATTTATAACATTTATACAACCAATTAATTTTTTCAATTAAGATTTTGAAATTGGGGTCATCATTTTTTTCCATTTGATGTTTTCTGGTGGGACGATTGATACTGATGGGTTGAATATTTTTCAAAATTCATCATAGAAGATTCAATAAGTTTTTATTTTATAGAAAATACAAATGGTTACAACATCCATAACAGAGAAAATACCTTCTTTCAAAGGGTATAAATTCATTCATGGTTTTGGAGATGAAGACCCTTACAAACTCGCATTGGTCATGTGGATAAGTGGTCAAGAAAAGGAAGACATTTTGGGAGTAATATCAACCTATCCTAGGAATAACTTTTATATTTTTGATATTTTCATGAATCAATTTCTAATCACAATAATGAACCAGTTGACATTACAATATAATCAACTAATATATCTATTAATCTATAAAACAGTGATATATTAAATAGTAAGACTCTATGTATCTGTGATTATTCATCTATTTCCCATAGTTTTTTATTAATGGGAAACTATTTATATATTTATTCCATATAAAATTCCCTCAAGAAATAACTTTCATATTTGGATGATATTGAAATATTTAGGATGGGATTGGAGTTTTTTGAGGCATCCTATTTAATTTTTTTCAAAAAGGATTCAAAATCCACATAGTTATTTCAAACTATACCATTGAATATATTTTAGAAAGGATATAAATGGGGAAAACATGGACCGGGTATTTAGATCAAGCCAATGGAAGGTGTCATGTGTTATATATATATATAATAGGTTTCAGAGTCATCATATTTTGATCATTACTTTATGGCATACCATGATGTGGATTTCCATGAATGGGGTAAATCATATAGTTTCATGGATTTAGGATTAAACATTGAATTTCCCCTGGCAGGGAGAACTTCATTATTATAATGATATCATTATAGTAAATACCTAATCCCACATGATCCATAATTAGTGTGATAAATAATATATAACAAGTTATTTGCTGTCATCAGATACAAACATGGTATTTGTGTACTGTGGCAGTCCGGATGTTATGCATGACATGGGAATTGCTCCATTAGAAGATTTCATAAAAATACTCTTTATAGCCTGAATCATGGTCTTCATAGTTCATTTTTCCCTTTTTTCCATTTATTTATGAAGAATAATTATATTATAGTTGAAAATATTGTGTTCCATGGGTTACAATGTATGATATATGGAGGTAGTAACATCGAAGTGGGTGCACACATGTGTTCGAGTCATATGAAGGAATCCTATACATCTTTTTTATAACAATATTAAGTGTTCTCTTATTTAAATTGGGTGTATTCTCAATTATTACTGTCGGCAAATTCAATCACATACTATAGTGTCTACCAGATATGTTTTGATTTCCTACCTGAGGTGTCTTGGGCGTTTTTCTAACATTATTATGATGTATGGACATGTCCTATTTTCCTAAAATTTATTTAAAATGGAATTTCCCTTATTCATTAACTTTTATATAGGACATATCATGATATATATGCGGTTCTAGGGAGTCTATTTCATGAGCAACATATAATTTTATAGAGGTCTTAACATGATCTATCTTGAATGCCTATAGGATTTTAAAATACTCAGGTAACATGTCATGGTATTACTAAAAAACTCTAATTTCATGTCTTGAGTGAAGAACATAGAATTGATGACGTTCTTGGAGGAAATTACCGGACGTACTTGAAATTATAAGAGGGAATGAAATTGATTTCATATAAATCATTAAGTGTGTATTTTGACTTTCCTAATATATCTAGAGTGAAATGAATGAATTGGATTACCAGACTGAATTTCATCACATGTTATTAATTATTTTCCTAGAGGGCATCACATGACTTATCAAATGTGTCAATAGGGAATCACATCACCTTCCTGAAAATTCATATGGTCATCAAATGACATGTATGTCATGTATAATGAGAACCGCATGACTAGATGACATCTGCTGAGAACATCATGTGATATTCCCACAAGTCAGAAGGAATTCACCAGACCAGGATAACATGTCATGTTTTGAACTCATGAACGAAATAGGTCAGGAGAGGAACATTATTCCTTCGTATCATGTTTAATGTATCAATAATTGCAAAAGTATTTCATCATTTTCAAATCCTTATTGTTTATGTGCCTCATGGGATTTCATAAAAAATGTTGGTTTATATCTTTAGAGGCCTAGTCTACATATAGAAATTCATTTATATATCATATATAAAACATCACAAGTTTTTTGTGTGATATATTGATCGATCCAATGAAGAAAAAATTCATATTTCATAATCCCTTAGATTTTCTATTGGATTTGAGCACATTGGAGAAACTTGAAATAACATGTCCTTCTAGTTTGATAAAAACTATAGTTGTGATCTTGTATAGGTTTTTTCATCATTAGTGTGTAATCTCCTCTCCATGAAATGAGAAACACATTTATTGTGTTAAGGGAGAGTTATATATAGGCCTCTCCATTATGGTTATATGCATCCTTGAGTGTTGTGTATCTCATAGTTATAAGCTAGTGTTCGTGGAGGGGGAATCACATCACACCACAATCATGACACATCCACAAGCCACAGAGTGAGTCACATGATATCTAAAATGACATTAACACTCCATAATAACCATATTCATGAAACCCCATATACTAAAAATGATTTTTCATAACATTTTTTTACATGTAAAATTGACTTTGGACCATTAAAGAGACATGCCCAACAAACATAGTGAGATTAGATAACCTATGTAAAAGACTTTTGTGTAATCAAATACAAACAATTTAGAGTCCCTAATGAGAATAAAATGGCTTGTAAAATTTTTTTCAGGACATCATGACAAATTTATAATGGGACCTCAGGTGATTAGGCGGACACATCAATGGGACCTCATGTGATATGAGGAGAATAACCCCATTTACATGAAAATAATAATATCCACCATACATGAGAGGATTATTCATTTTAAAATATTATTTTCATCATTAATCTACTAGGACATTGTATCTGATGTTGGGATGAGTTTATTTTCAAAGACAATAACTCTACAAGTTTCTGGTGTTTCTAATGAATATGGACATGTCTTTTGATGGTGTGAGTGCATTTTAAAGTATTATCCCCAATTTTTATGAATGTGATGGGTCCTCAAATAATAAAAAAGATGTGTATGAGGCCCATAAAATTATTATGGTTACAGTCATACATGATATTAATCACCAATGTGGAATTGTTTCCAGTGGGATGTGTAGAGTCTTATGAAATAAATAATCATGTTGCAAAAATATCAACAATATTGTACATCACATGAGGATTAAACCATTTTACCATCATTATTATATATGTATCATTGTATGAAGTCCTTAAATATGTTTATTGACATGTCTAATGATTATAAGAGTTCATCTAGAAGCCTTTTCCATACCACCATCACATTTCTAGATTACATCATAAGAGAAAGATGGTTTATCAGAGGGGCCTCATGCAAAATCTATTTGAAAGAAATTCTAATATTCATGTGATCTTATGTGCTTCTTGATGTTATGTGGTCATCATGATTCAAATATAATCCCTTAATTTTTATTTATTATAAAATAATTCCCATGATTCATGTATTTCTTTAATTCTAGAATTGTTGGTGCACATTTCTTGTTCATCAACATGATCTTCTAAAGGATATCCCCTAAAATAAGGAATGATCTATATTAAAATAAAATAAATGAATTATTTATGTATTGTGAGATAGGATTTAAATTTTAGAGTTATTTTACAAATCATATTTTGGAAATAAAAATAATAAATCATCAAATGATTATGTTACATTTTCGAAGAATTTTCCCCTTAATTATATTAGGAGTTGTTAATACTATCATGGGTTTATTATATTGAATTTGATCATAATATCAATTTCCTAAACACTATTAATTTTTTAGGTATGAATATACCATAATTATGTTTATTTTGGGATATATTTATATAAATACACCACCATGGTATTGTATATGACTTAGGATGTAATATTTTGAAGAATTCCCTCCCATTTTTTAGGAATAATATTAACCGGAGCTATAAATATTAGAGATTATCTTAACTTGATTTTGATGTAATTATGGGTCTTCCCTATTTGGTATCACTATAGATATTCTATTGATATATTTTAGAAGGTGGATGACTTGTTTCTTTTTTCAATGAATGCATGGCTAAAACTCATAACTAATGGATGATAATTTTTTACCCCCAATAAAAGCATATCGAATGTACATGAAATTATTTAATTTTATTTAGTTAAATGTGTTTATAGATACATATTAATGGTAAAAAGGTTGTGTTACTATTGAGGAATAGATAGTAATATATTATATTTATATCTTGTGATAACCATATTGGTTTTGGGTAATAGTTAGAGACAAAATGAATGAATTATCACAATTTTTTTGGTCATAAAATTATTTAATTTTTTAAATGCATTTGAAAAAAAGAATTATTTTTTTGATAATCGTTCCATAGAGAATCTCATGAATTGGATATTAATCAGTGAAAAACCAAGGGATGAAAATATTAATATCAATTAAATAATTATCATGTAATTATATTTCATTATATCCATATATTGTATGAAAATTCCAAAACATTAGGAAATAGATCTTGAATCAAAACAATTATCATATATAATACATATGTGATGAATAAAATGGTCATTATAATAAAAACATATATATTTATTTGAATTCCTTATATTTCCATTGATCATCCAATTTATTGTGATCAATGATCTCTATTCGTCGCTACAATTTTTTATTGTTTTCTTCAATTCTGGAATCATCAACTGCCACCAATTATTTCATAAATACAAATATATTTTTTTTGTTATTTAATATGACATGTTTACTACCTTTTCCCATTTATTAATAGGATTCATTATTATTATTTTTAAAATATCAGTTTTAATCAATGTAGTTTTCAAATATCTAACCATTGATTACCAATATTTTGTTTATATTAACCGAACACAATATATTTATGGTTAGTATAATGAAAAACTGCCAAATTATTATATATGAACATTTTATCCAATAGAATATGTGATAAAAAACATAAATCCTAAACAACTAATGAAATATATTTTATTAAATTTATTATCTTCAATAGATTATAGAACATGAAACACCAAGCATAATGAACCAATTATATTATACAATTATAACCCAATAAGTAATTTAGTGGTTATGAATTGTAAAAAATTAATAATGAAAATTAATAATATGTATTTATTATAAATTAAATAATAATCATTAAATATAATAAGTAATGTTTGATGAAAATTATTTTTTTTCTAAAAGTATTTTTAGTCACACTTTTTGAACAAATTGTTAAATTATTTTTTTTATATTTTGTAAAATGCATATGAAAAAATATTATTCAAATTGAAAATAATAATATCATAATTATTTAAGGACTAATTTTTGGGATTTTCCTTGAGAATATTAATTTTATGAGGAATAGAGAAAACTAATTATTTTTATTGTAAAATTATTTTATAAATAATTTAAAATGTGAAAACATTTTTAAAATTGGTTTCAAAGTTAAATTTGATAATATAGATTACTATTTAACTAATCTAGATAATTTGTATAAAATTATATGGAATTATTTATTAAATATTTATTTTCATGTAATTGTCTATTTCTTTGGAATTATGTTTTTTACACTAGAGCATATGACATAATATTTTATTCTTCCACCTTTATAAGCTAATTTAGAGAATTTTATTATATATTTGGAATCATAATAATTAATATTATGTAAAAATTTAAACATGTTTATGGAAAAAGATTAACTGGGAATACCGAAAATGTCACGACCCCCTCCCCACAAAGTGTACCCCTCCTGGGCTGGCAATGTGAGAAGAGAGATAATGACCCCCGAGTCCCACCTCCAGTAGGAATTGGGTTGGCGACTAGCACCGAGGGTATAATACAACATACAAATGGGAGGCATTACCCTCTAAAAGAACACATGTGGAAGAGAAAGATAGAATAGACTCCAATCAACTCCAACTCAAAACTAAAATACAAAAGAAACCCAATTACATATATGAAATGTCATGAAAAGGTACTACAACTGAAAGGGGAAACTAAAAGTACCCAAAAGAAAGTAAAACGGCAGGGACCACAGCCCGAACAACTCCTCCTCCAACCACAAGCTAGTAGTAACCCGCTTGATCTCCAACCTGTTCCAAGTGACCTGAAAACAGGTTATATATATATAGGGTGAGTATAACAGTATAATCAGTAGGATCCTCCACAATCCTCTCATGAAAAATTAAAGAAATCATGCTAAAGCCCAGTGAATAACAAGTGAAACTAACTCGTCACCTAAACAGGTATACTAAGTTCCCAACCTCACCATGGCTACTCTCACCAAGTAACGCATACAAGAATATAGCATATAGTAAAGAATATCAAGGGTACCCCGCTACTACTTCTCCACTGGTTTGCCGCTTTTCCCCAATGACATACGTCCTGTGCATCTCTCTCCAATGATTGCCCACAGACACCTGTGCTAAGCTCCACAATCTGCACCTCGTGCACCACAAAGGCTTGCCCGCAGACACCTGGGCAAAGCACCACACCATCCTCACAACCAATAGTAACCAGGTCTGTTCTGGGAGCCACCACAACTCGCATAACATGTATCATACGTCGGATATAATACCTCAAGCCATTACAGCCCATAATCCGAGTAAGGATCATCAAGACATCATAGCCTATACACATTACACCTATAGTAGTCCATAGGATACTATATCCAGAATATATGTGTGTGAATAACCACAAGCCATTACAACCCTCTACACACATATATGGGGTAACTAACCACTGTGCCTCATGGCACAAGTATCTACCAAGAGAATAGAGCGAGGCCAAAGGGGGTAGTCAGCTATTCGACCTCCCATCAGAATGTTGGGGAAAACACCCCCCAGGGCTCAGAATCCCTGGGGTGTCAGTTTCCCTTACAGACAGGGTGGAGTAGCGTATAAAAACACAAAAAGTACAGAATATATATGTAACTCACATCCACACTATGGTCATTTACCTAGTATTAGATACAACTGCAGCTAACGTCTCTTAGACTCCAGGCTGCTACTTCTAAGACTAGGCATCCTATAAGCACACAACATTTGAAGAGCTTTATTAGATTAATCCGTTCTCATTTTATCAGTTCCACTGTACATTAATTAATTATTTAAAAATTAATTAAGATTGAACAATTCCACATTAAACTGAATTGGCATCACATTCAAAAACAACTGCTCCTTTTTAAGATTCACATCGCCTTTAAATTCTAGTAACTCCATCCCCGTGGATTTTCACCATTTAATCAAACATTCATTACAGAATTACTTTTCCATATTCCCAAGCATTCTAGAAAAGCATCCTATACTTCTAAACACAAAGGAGGCTCAACACGGTGAGTAGATATACTACCCGTCGAGTCTTTTCCACCTATAGAAAGAGCATAGACCCATTCTCCCTCGAGAGGCTAAACACGGAAAGCACATGGCATACCCCACACATCTTCGCCTCCTTCGGAAGAAGGGTAGCAAGACTAGCTGCCTTGAGCAGTGGGGAAAAGCAAAGCAGATTAACATTCAAAGAAAACCACAAGCATCCAGCAACCACATCCATCCCATTCCATCACCCCTGATGTCCTCCCCGACCCCCACATGCATAAACTGATGCATCTCGCCACTCTAGGCGTCATCTTCTGCCATAACCACAAGGCCTCCATGCCTCCACATATCACAACAGCCATCCAGGCTCACATCACAGCACAAGAAGCAGGAAAACAAACATCACATCATGGGCTCTTGACCCTTTAACAAACAAAAGGGTGACTCAGAACCCTTTTAAAAATTACCACATAATTTGTTCTCTAATCCATATTGAATTAACAGATTTGTTATTCGTAGGTTCCAATTACGGGATACCTAATCAGTAAGCTATCACAATTAAATAACCATGCTTACTTCCCTAATTTGATTATCCTCAAATTAGAACGACTACAACAACTGCAAAAACCAGACTAATTTACATACCTCTTTATCTTTAGCCAATTAATTAACAATTAATTCTAGATTTACGTTCATTATCAATTTCTATCATGAACAAACAACAAATCAAAGAAAACATAGATATCACTCTATCTAGCAAAACATGAGGCAACCGTTATCACGGTATAAAGAAACAACATGCGATCAACCAATTCTCTTAATCCAGTTCAAGTAACTAATTAGGTCAATATCATTGTGATCCAAAGGACTAAATCATGCTAATTATACAATTGCACATATACAATTAGAGAATCCATGGATCCCCTACCTGGAAGAGTTCTTGACGTCCTTTATCCACACAACAGGTCACAATCCTCCTCTCATGACAACTGCATCCACCGGAGGATGCCGCGGTACGACAGTACCAACCAACCCCAAGAAAAACCCATTATAATCTTGGAAATTACATGGTATAATATGGAAGGGAGAAACAAGAGAACATGATCCCCAAAGGAACGACGATAAAACATACCTTATTGGGAAGATTGACCGACAGAGTTTGGTTGCATCCAAAATAGAGCAGAACCAATCCTAGGAGTAAAGATTGATTGTGCAACTCCTACAGGAAGGATTGGAAGATTCTAGCGTCTCTTAGTTGATAACAAAGGGAATGAACAAGGGAGAATGATATCTCATCCCTTTTTGAATATTTAATGGGGCGATGGTTTAAGATCCAGTTAATTCTCCATTAAAAACGGATGGCATTAACCCATGCAGTTTGACCAAGTAAAACATTCCAAGCCTTAGGAACAATTAATATAGGATTTATGGCATTTCAATCGGCTTTAAGAGTCCTTAAAATAAGGCTTTAAATGTATTTTACGTTAAAGGAAACGTCAAAAGGGGAAAAATTGTAAGAGTCTGGAAACAGTGTTCACCCACCGTTACTGTACATGAAACCGATCTGTGAAACTGATCTGTGAAACCGATCTGTGAAACCGATCTGTGAAACCGATCTGTGAAACCGATCTGTGAAACCGATCTGTGAAACTGATCAGTGAAACCGATCTGTCTGACTGATCTATGAAATCGATCTGTGAAACCAATCAGTGAAACCGATCTGTGAAACCGATCTGTGTAACTGATATGTGAAACCGATCTGTGAAACCGATCTGTGAAACCGATCTGTGAAACCGATCTGTGAAACCGATCTGTCAGACCGATCTGTGAGACTAATCTGTGAGACCGATCTGTGAAACCGATTTGTGAAACCGATCTGTGAAACCGATCTGTCAGACCGATCTGTGAAACTGATCTGTCAGACCGATCTGTGAGACCGATCTATGAGACCGATCTGTGAGACTGATCTGTGAGACCGATCAGTGAGACCGATCTGTTACTGTTCATAAAACTGGAAACACTATTCACAGAACTGGAAAATTGGCAAAGTGTTGGGGATAAGTCCCCTTGACCTCCCGGAACACCTCCAACACTTTGCCAATTTTCTAGTTCCGTGAACAGTGTTTCCAGTTTTATGAACAGTAACAGATCGGTCTCACCGATCAGTCTGACAGATCGGTCTCACATATCGGTCTCACAGATCGGTCTCACAGATCAGTCTGACAGATCGGTTTCACAGATCGGTCTGACAGATCGGTTTCACAGATCGGTTTCACAGATCGATTTCACAGATCGGTCTCACAGATCAGTCTGATAGATCGGTTTCACAGATCAGTTTCACAGATCGATTTCACAGATCGGTTTCACAGATCGGTTTCACAGATCGGTTTCACAGATCGGTTTCACAGATCGGTTTCACAGATCGGTTTCACAGATCGGTTTCACAGATCGGTTTCACAGATCGGTCTGACAGATCGGTTTCACAGATCGGTTTCACAGATCGGTTTCACAGATCAGTTTCACAGATCAGTTTCACAGATCAGTTTCACAGATCGGTTTCATGTACAGAAACGGTGGGTGAACAGTGTTTCTAGACTCCTACAGTTTTGCCCCTTTTGATGTTTCCTTTGACATAAAATACATTTAAAGCCTTATTTTGAGGACTCTTAAGGCTGATTCAAATGCCATAAATCCTATATTAATTGTTCTTAAGGCTTGGGATGTTTTACTTGGTCAAACCACATGGGTTAATGCCATCCGTTTTTAATGGAGAATTAACCGAATCTTAAACCGTCGCCCCATTAAATCTTCAAAAAGGGACGAGATATCATTCTACCTTGTTCATTCCCTTTGTTATCAACTAAGAGACTCTAGAACCTTCCAATCCTTCCCGTAGGAGTTGCACAATCAATCTTTAAACCTAGGATTGGTTCTGCTCTGTTTTGGATGCAACCGAACTCTGTCGGTCAATCTTCCCAATAAGGTATGTTTTATCATCGTTCCTTTGGGGATCATCTTCTCTTGTTTCTCCCTTCCATATTATACCATGTAATTTCCAAGATTCTAATGGGTTTTTCTTGGGGTTGGTTAGTACTGTCGTACCGTGGCTTCCTCCGGTGGATGTAGTTGTCGTGAGAGGAGGATAGTGACCCGTTGTGTGGATAAAGGACGTCAAGAACTCTTCCAGGTAGGGGATCCATGGCTTCTCTAATTGTATATGTGAAATTGTAGAATTAGAATGATTTAGTCCTTTAGATCGCAATGATATTGACCTAATTAATTACGTGAACCGGATTAAGAGAATTGGTTGATCGCATGTTGTTTCTTTATACCATGATTACGGTTGCCTCATGTTTTGCTAGATAGTGTGATATCTATGTTTTCTTTGATTTGTTGTTCGTTCATGATAGAAATTGATAATGAACGTAAAGCCGGAATTAATTGTTAATTAATTGGACAAAGATAAAGAGGCATGTAAATTAGTCTGGTTTTTGCAGTTGTTGTAGTCGTTCTAATTTGAGGATAATCAAATTAGGGAAGTAAGCATGGTTATTTAATTGTGATAGCTTACAGATTAGGTATCCCGTAATTGGAACCTACAAATAACAAATCTATTAATTCAATATGGATTAGAGAACAGATTATGTGGGAATTTCTAAAAGGGTTCTGAGTCACCCTCTTGTTTGTTAAAGGGTCAAGATCCCATGATGTGATGTTTGTTTTCCTGCTTCCTGTGCTGTGATGTGAGCCTGGATGGCTGTTGTGATATGTGGAGGTATGGAGGCCTTGTGGTTATGGCAGCAGATGACGCCTAGAGTGGCGAGATGCATCAGTTTATGCATGTGGCTGTCGGGGAGGACACCAGGGGTGATGGAATGTGATGGTTGTGGTTGCTGGATGCTTGTGGTTTTCTTTGAATGTTAATATACTTTGATTTTCCCCACTGCTCAAGGCAACTGGTCTTGCTACCCTTCTTCCGAAGGAGGCAAAGACGCGCGGGGTATGCCACGTGCTTTCCGTGTTTAGCCTCTCGAGCGAGAATGAGTCTATGCTCTTTCTATAGGCGGAAAAGACTCGACGGGTAGTATATCTTCTCACCGTGTTGAGCCTCCTTTGTGTTTAGAAGCATAGGATGATTTTCTAGAATGCCTGGGAATATGGAAAAGTAATTCTATAATGAATGTTTGATTAAATGGTGAAAATCCATGGGGATGGAGTTACTAGAATTTAAAGGCGATGTGAATCTTAAAAAGGAGCAGTTGTTTTTGAATGTGATGCCAATTCAGTTTAATGTGGAATTAATCAATCTTAATTAATGTTTAAAGAATTAATTAATGTACAGTGGAACTGATAAAATGAGAACGGAGTAATCTAATAAAGCTCTTCAAATGTTGTGTGCTTATAGGATACCTAGTCTTAGAAGTAGCATCCTGGAGTCTGAGAGACGTTAGCTGCAGTTGTATCTAAGACAAGTTAAATGCCCATAGTGTGGATGTGAGTTACATATATATTCTGTAATTTTTGTGTTTCTATACGCTACTCCACCCTGTAGGTAAGGGCAACTGACACCCCGGGGATTCTGAGCCCTGGTGGGGTGTTTTCCCCAACATTCTGATGGGAGGTCGAATGGATGACTACCCCCTTTGGCCCCGCTCTCTTCTCTTGGTAGATACTTGTTCCATGAGGCACAACAGTTAGTTACCCCATATATGTGTGTAGAGGTCTGTAATGGCTTGTATTTATTCACACACATATATTCTGGATATAGTATCCTATGGACTACTATAGGTGTAATGTGTATAGGCTATGATGGCTTGAGGATCCTTACTCAGAGTATGGGCTGTAATGACTTGAGGTATTATACCCGACATATGATACACGTTATGCGAGCTGTGGTGGCTCCCAGAACATACCTGGTTACTAATGGTTGTGAGTATGGTGTGGTGCTTCACCCAGGTGTCTGCGGGCAAGCCTTTGTGGTGCACGAGGTGCAGATTCTGGAGCTTAGCCCAGGTGTCTGCGGGCAAGCATTAGAGAGAGATGCACAAGACGTATGTCATTGGGGCAAAGCGGCAAACTAGTGGGGAAGTAGTATCGGGGTACCCTTGATATTCTTTACTATATGCTATATTCTTGTATGCGTTACTTGGTGAGAGTAGCCATGGTGAGGTTGGGAACTTAGTATACCTGTTTTGGTGACGAGTTAGTTTCACTTGTTGATCACTGGGATTTAGCATGCTTTCTTTACTTTTTCATGAGAGTCTTGGGGAGGATCCTACTGAGTATACTGTTTTACTCACCCTATATATATATATATACTGTATTTCAGGTCACTTGGAGCAGGTTGGAGATCAAGCGGGTTACTACTAGCTTGGGGTTGGAGGAGGAGCTGTTCGGGCTTGTAATCCCTGCCGTTTTACTTTCTTTTGGGTACAATTAGTTTCCCCTTTTAGTTGTAGTACTTTTGCATGACATTTCATATATGTAATTGGGTTTCTTTTGTATTTCAGTTCTGAGTTAGAGTTGATTGGAGTCTATTCTATCCCTCTCTTCTGCATGTGTTCTTTTAGAGGGTAATGCCTCCCATTTGTATGTTGTCTTATACCCTCGGTGCTAGTCGCCCACCTGGGGCCTACTGGAGGCAGGACTCGGGGGTCATTATCTCTCTTCTCACATTGCCGGCCCAGGAGGGGTACACTTTGTGGGGAGGGGGTCGTGACAGAGTGGTATCAGAGGTCTGGTTGAGGGATATGATGGAGTTTGGAGTTAGGCACAGGTGAGGATGCATGGGATGGTAGGGCAACAGTGTCATTCATGTTTAGCAAGTGGGGTAAACACTGGAGACAGGAAGAGACATAGGTATTTAGGGCCCCCTATGATCTGTTGCACGGACCTTTAAGTTTACGATGGCTACTAAACAAAGTGACAATAAAGAACTGCTATCCTCTTCTACGGATTGATGACATATTCGATCAACTGAAGGGTGAAAGTTGGTTCTCAAAGGTCGACTTGCGGTCATGATATCATCAGATGCGTGTAAAGGATGAGGATATCCTGAAGAATGCTTTCTGTTGTCGTCATGGGCATTATGAGTTTGTTGTAATGTCATTCAGCGTGACGAATGCTCCAGCTGTTTTCATGGGGTTGATGAATGCTGTGTTCCGTGAATTCCTGGACATGTTTATTGTGGTTTTCATTGATGACATCCTTGTGTACTCCACATCTGAAGTGGAGCATGTAGAGCATCTACGAGCCGTTTTGGGAGTTCTTCGCCAACATCAGTTGTTCGGTAAGTTGTCCAAGTGTGAGTTTTTGGATCGAGAAGTTCGTTTTTTGGGGCATGTTGTGTCCCAACAGGGAGTAGCTGTGGATCCTTCGAAGATAGAAGCAGTGGTGTCTTGGGAATCCCCCAAGACCGTGTCAGAGGTGCGAAGTTTCCTTGGTCTCGCAGGCTATTATAGGAGGTTTGTAGCCAATTTCTCCCAAGTTGCGACTCCTCTGACAGCTTTGACCAAGAAGGATCAAGCGTTCATATGGACTGATCAGTGTCAGGCAGATTTCAAATATCTAAAGGAGAAGCTCGTAAGTGCTCCAGTCCTTTTTCTTCCAGAGGAGGGAGTACAGTTTGATGTTTTCTGTGATGCTTCACATCTGGGGCTAGGCTGTGTTCTCATGCAACAGAGGTCAGTTGTTTCTTATGGGTCTCGGCAGTTGCGTCCCCATGAATGCCACTATGCCACCCATGATATTTAGTTGGCAGCCGTGGTGTTTGCTCTGAAGTTGTGGAGACATTACCTCATTGGTGAGCACTTTTTGGTTTTCACCGATCATAAGAGTTTGAGGTATGTTTTCTCCCAACATGACTTGAACTTACGGAAATGTCGATGGATGGAGTTCTTACTGGAATAAGACTTTGAAATATCGTATACACCTGGAAAAGGGAATGTTGTAGCTGATGTAATGAGCCGAAAGTCACGTAATGATGTTGTCCGTGAATCTGGTGATTCCTGGAGAGTGATGGAAGAGCTATAAGCTTTTTATCTTGATATGGGAGAAGTTGGGGGTAGAGGTTGTCATTTCCAGATGACGGTGCAGTCATCCCTAATGCAGAAGGTGGAAGAGTCTCAGTTGGGTGATCTAGAGGTGGAATTCTGGAGAGACAGAGTTGTTTATGGTGAGGCCCCTGATGGTTGGTCGGAGGATGAACAACACCGAGTGTTGTATCATGGCAGGCTTTTTGTTCCCTTGGCGATGCGCGAGACGGTTCTCCGAGAGTTCCATAGTTCACCCTTGGCAGTACATCCTGGTGTGACGAAGATGTACCGATCCTTGAGGAGTCAGTTTTGGTGGCCTGGGATGAAGCGTACAGTTGCTAAGTGTGTGTCTCGATGTTTAGTCTGCCAGAAGGTGAAGGCCGAACACCGTGTTCCTGGTGGTCTTCTCCAGCAATTAGAGATTCCTCAGTGGAAGTGGGAGGACATCTCAATGGACTTTGTTACAGGTTTACCTCGAGCTCCGGGAGGATATGATGCTATATGGGTGGTAGTGAATCGTTTAACAAAATCGTCCCACTTTATAGCGATCAAGGAGTCGAGCTCAGTGGAGGTTTTGTCGAGGCAGTATCTAGAGGAGGTGGTGAGACTTCATGGAGTACCTAGGACGATCATTTCTGATCGAGATCCTCGTTTTACCTCTAGGGTGTGGAGAGGTCTCCAGCATGCTTTTGGCTCTCAATTGTCCCTTAGCACTGCTTTTCATCCTCAAACGGATGGTCAGACAGAGCGAACCATCTAGACTCTTGAAGACATGTTGCGCTCTTGTGTTCTTTTAGAGGGTAATGCCTCCCATTTGTATGTTGTATTATACCCTCAGTGCTAGTCTCCAACCCGGGGCCTACTGGAGGCGGGACTCGGGGGTCATTATCTCTCTTCTCACATTGCCGGCCCAGGAGGGGTACACTTTATGGGGAGGGGGTCGTGACAGAAAAAATTAATTACTTGTTGTTAAGGTAAAAATGGATTTACTATAGTGTAAAAGTAAGATGATATGGGTTGAAATGATCTAAAAACAAGTAAAAGGCCGTTTTACGGAAAAAATTGGACCATATGAGGTCCATGTATCACTAATAGTCTATTTATAATCTATTTAATGGAAAAAACGTGGATAAGAAATTTTATTTTATTAAATTATAATTCTTCCACTAACTACTCATATAGAATGACACCCCATATCCTCTCTTCACAATAGATTAAATCCCTTTTGGATCATCCAAACACTACCAAAATCTTTTCCCAATTCTAAAATAATCATCTAAAATCCTTCTTTTTTTCATTAATACATTACAGGAATACAGTTGCTATAATCCGAAATACGTAGATTAAGATGAGGTAAAATTCATTACTATAGATGTTTTTTTTATTTATTCTTCCATCTATTTCATATTATTCTTCATTTATTATTTTTAATTAAATAAGAATATAACTTATAATGAGGTGTTATTATTTCATAAGAATAACCCATATCGATATCTCGTTCCCTCAAATTGGACATGATAACATAACTCATGTGTACTAAATAATACCTTCTTGAGACACGAAGTGACATGATATCTATCAGTACCTCTAACGAATTCATATGATAATTCTTATAACGTATATATATATATATATTATTTATAAAATAATTATAAATTTGGAGTCATTATATAAGATATATTTTTTATTTCCCATTCTATATAGGATATGTTAATGTTGCGCGAGTTTACGGAGGACTACCACCTCACAGAACAATGTGATTATTTTTTAGTAACATTTTAAAAATTAGGTTAAATGGATAAAATTAATTAATATATGTGATATAAATTACATAATTATTATTATTTGGACATATTTATTACTCTTAAGAAAAAATATATCATTTTTTCCTTATCTTTTTACTCACTAAAAATGTTAACATTTTTCACCTACATGTGAACTATAGCCTTCATGAAGTGGTGTGACTCTATTTTCATCACAAAATACATGTAATATATATATATATATATAATGAATTAATATTCTATTTATTAATTTATTTTCATTATATAATGATAATTTAGTACTTAAATTATTAATATAAAGATCATTAAAATATTGAAACGTTAATCACTAATATGTATTTCCTACCGTCTCTACGATAGTTATAGACATAGTTTCATTAATTAATCCTCATTTATAGTTTATAAATGAATAATTGATATAAAATTATGACAATTACTTCATTATTATTATTTTTGAGATCATGTAAGTATATAATATTCACATAACCAAGAACATTTATGTCCAATGAAGAATAAAAAATAAGGAAATTAACACCCATAAAAATAAAAATAATAAAAGATTATTTTCGAATTCATGATAATATGCTACTAGTGGATCATAAATGATAAAATAATCATTAATATGACCCTGATATATTTTTATAACATGTTTAAATCCAATATAAATGTCAATGAATGATTTTTATCTAAAATGATATGTGTGGTAAAGGACATCATCTGGATTTACCTTCATAGATGCCAATTGTAATGGTATGCCAAATACATAATTTATATGTTGTTTATATTTTCCTTTTACATGTAATATAGTTAATCCTCCATAAATCAATTTATATTATAATTAAATTAGAATCATTTAATACATTTTTATTTGAATTAATAAATATGATGTTGTCATAAATTTTATAACTAAAGTTATTTTTATTACTGTATATTACTTCCCTATTATTTTTGATATTATATGAATATTTTTGTAATTACATTATTTAATATTATTTTTATTTTCAAATTATTTTTGGTGATTTATAATTTTAATAATATAATCAATTCATTGAGTAATTGTCACTTCAATTTTATGATTATTGTAAGGGATTAACTCTTAATGTAATTATAATCAAAATTTTCTATTATTTAATTTTAGTGGAAGGATATTTTTCAAAAAATTTATAAAAAATTAAATCCAATTTCTAGTTATCTGGTTATTCATGATATTTTCATGTAATATTACATTTTTACCAATATATAGCTCCTATGATAATGTATAAAATTATTTTAATAAAACATAACCTCGTTTATCTCTTTAGTAGTAAATTTAATTTCATCAAAAACTATCTCTTCTATAAATGTTTTCAAAAAATTATTTTTTATCTATTACCAAATAAAAAATCAAAATATATTTTTCCTATTTTAATTTATAAAAAAAATTTGAAAGAATTTTCATGACGTATTTAAATAAATTCCAATTAATATTTTATATAATTATTAATTGGAATATTTATTTTAACACATATGAAATGAACATAATTTTGAGAAATCTTATACAATCAACTATTTAAAATTAAATTTATATATTCGAATGGATTTTTTGAAAGACATTAATTTTTAAAATATATAATAAAATTTTAGTTTAATATATATATGTATATATATATTTCTTCAAAATGAAAGATATAAATTCCATAGGATTATATTTAAAAATTTTATCATATTTTTATTCATCGATGATTACATACCATTATTTTACTTATAATCGACTAGGGATATCTTATATTTCTACCATCCTTATTATTTAAATGGCTGGTTTATGGTCATTTAAACAGAGGATAATATTTAAAATCAATATCTCAGTTTATTTTTCTAGGACTTAACTTTCCCATAAAATATTTGTTTCTCATGATCATTGTAAATTAAAATATCAAAAAATATAAATATTATTTATATTGGATATGTTATTTTAAAAAATAGTAATTTATTACTAAAAAATTTGTTTTATATTGTAATGTTATTTTTTTGGGTGAAATATTAATAAATTTATATTATCTACTCAATAATCATATTTAATGAGAAGGCACATTGTGAATGAATTAAATTTAATATTAAATATAT
The DNA here is from genome assembly GCA_963277665.1 of Viscum album. Classification (NCBI taxonomy): domain Eukaryota; kingdom Viridiplantae; phylum Streptophyta; class Magnoliopsida; order Santalales; family Viscaceae; genus Viscum; species Viscum album. The sequence continues at coordinate 83,127,717 of OY728151.1, read as the reverse complement.
GTGAAATTATTTAGAAATTTTTTAATAGGTGGGTAAAAGAACTATATAGTTTCTCAATTCATCAATTTTCATGATAAGAGTTAATATGATAACATAAAATGGATTTTTTCTGGTAGTTTTAGAAAACCATGTGAATGGTCATGATGATAAAATTATCATGTCACATATAACATGATCTATAATTAAATACAGTTTCAAACATTAATAATTAATATATTAATATCCCTGAGTTGTTAGTTAGGATTTTATGTTTGCATGCATTTTATTCTTATACTATTGATTAAGTGCTATGTGTTTTCACTTATTTACCTTGTCATATTGATTATGTGTTATCTTATTATCAATGTGTTTTCACAATGATATTATCTCTGGATTCATTTAGTTCATAGTATATTGATTGAAAAAATGTGTTTTCTAGTGTTTATTATTCTCTTTCGAGTATTAATTTTCTTGTAATGATACTCATGTTATATAAAATTATTTTTTGTTCAGTTCTTTAACATTATATGTTTTCTATGCTTATTTATCCCAGATATCATCCACTATACATAACACTTACTGATTATTTGAGAAAACCATTATTTTTTCCATTAATATGAATCCATGATGTTTTTAAAAAATGATATTAAAAGATGTTCTATAAGTAATAATGATATTATCAATAAAATTAACTGTTATATTCAAATCTTCTATGAGATTAATGATTGTATCTAGTTTACCATGACAACTAAAATTTTTCATCCTTCAAAATTTGATTCTTTCTGACATATAAAAATGTAATAATGTTAGAAATTGTCTTGAATTTTCACGTATTGTGGTAATTATATATTGATTATTAACTTAAATTCTTTCATCCAAGTGGATTGGACATGAAAATTATCATTTTGTAAGAATTTAATAACTGAATTAATTTTCATTAAGTTGTATTACATATTCAATATATTTGATATTCTATGTTTATGTGCGTATTAAACAGTTATTATTTAATTTATTAATTAAAAATGTAATATATGTATTTACATTTGAAATACATAACCATTTTTTTTAATTCTTATTCCATTTATATTATCTTTGTTATGGTTTATTTCAAAATTTTATTTTATTAAATTATGTTCATGTTTAATTTCCATTGAAGGAATGTAATTAATATTTTTTTAATAAACCACTTTAATTTTATTATCCTCTAGTAATTCATAAAATATTCATGAAATAGTACAAATTTTCCCTCTTTTGTACTTAAATTTATAGTTAAAATATTTTTATGAAAATTTTACTTTCTTTCTATATATATACGAAAATCATTATTCACAAAATTCAATTTTGTTTAAATATGTATTGAATAATATTTTTTACATTGTTTTTATTATTTATTAGTGAAAAATTTCACTATTATTTACTTTCTATTTATATTAAGATAATTCACATTTCATTTTCCAAACAGGGAATGATTAGATTTTACCAAAAATGTGAAAAGAATATTGATTTTTACAAGTATGACATGTTTAAAATTTATTAAATTCCTAAAAATAACATGTTTTAATGAATCCATTATATGTTTCATACGATATTTTAAATTTAGCGACCTAGACTTTGAAATACTAGAGCGAGTGTCTACTACCATTACATTTTCTTGGTCACAAGGAATCAAATCTTGAATGACTAATCAGATTTATATTCTTTGTAAAATAGATACATACATGATTCTTGTATTATAATTTAATAAAATAATATTCAAAAATAATTAAAGGATAATAACATTGAGTAAAACTTTATTTCTTCAATTATATCCCTTTATATCATTCATAGTGCACTTCATGGATTCATGTGAAAAGTGATCAAACTAATATTGAGATAATATTTCAAGTAATTATTATTTATAGAGTTACCAATACTAAATAAATGAGAATAATAATTATTGTATGGTCAATTTCTAAACACTGATAACATGTAATAGAAAAATTATGATGGAAGTTTGTAATCAATATAACATTGTATTAAATGGATACCCATTACATTTAAATAATTAGAAAAGGAAATTTGATATGAAAATGTAAGAAACCGAAACACGTTCCATTTAGTAAATAAAACACGAATGAAATTTATCCAAAATTATTTTGACATAGAATCTCATTGTTGATTTAGAAATGAGTAAAAATGAAGGAAATGATTAATTAGTAGACTCACAGTTTCATAGGCACATGCTACCATTATTATTAAGACCTTTCACAGGATGATTTATAACATTCATGATGAAAATATCATTATCTTAGGATAGCCTTCTAATATATCCCCTAATACAACCAATCCATCAAGGATCTATATATAACCGGGCCCCACCCTTGTGGTTCATATCTGAAGAAATCCTCATATATTTAATAATCTAATTAATTCATGAATAATGTTATTTATTAAATACTAGTTTTGAATATATGATATAGATTAATCATTATATCCCCAAATTATAAATAATAATGGTGAAATTAGATATTATATGATAATGGTATACGTATTAGGTAATAGTAATATCTATGAAAAATTATATGGTTGATCAATAGAAATTAAATGTTTCATGATAGTAATAAATTGAATATTTCAAGGGGACTACAAAAATGAATCAAGGAGGTGAATGTTAATTCCACCCTAGACCACATTAATCAAAACATGTCTAGTGGATGGTTATGGATGATACTAATACAAAATATACCCTATTGACAAAAAACAAAGGTTTATTCTATTTGATGAAAATAAATTCTATTAAAATATATGAAAAATACATTTTTGGAAAAAATAACATTTTTCAAAAACATTCAAAAAATCAATTTGAAAAAACAATTGATAGTTTGGGAAAAAGTAAATCTTTTTAAAAAAATTATAAAATAATGTCATAACACTTATATTTATGATTTTATTTTTATAAATTAACTGGAAAATTTATGAGACCAGGTAATGAGAAGTCATTTGATTATGAGGCTCAGTGCTCCCAAAACAATTTGTTGAAAAATGTTCTATTTTTAATTAAGTTCACAAGTAATAAACATGAGAAAGTATAATATTTTTAAAATCATACCCGAATCAGAAATTTTAAGATACTTTTGAGATCATTATTTAGGCTTTACCCTATACACGCCCTAACTTTGGTCGATGTGGATCATCTATAGAAAAACTCTACTTGGATGTAACCAAAAATAAAATAACTAAATAAAATTATTTTATTTTAATATCCTATAAACCAAGAATTGTGACATAGATTGAAAATTCTATATGACTGTTGAGTTCATAATGTGTTTTTTTCATAGGCTTGACATAACATTAGACCACAAAGGTCATCAATTGAAAAACCTAAAAAGAAAGTAACGGTAATTAAATCATTTAATATTGACCTGTTTTATTGATGTATTAACTATTTATGCCTTAAATGTATAGTTATAAAATTTCTATAGGCTAGGATGCTCAAACCTTGTAGATTCATACAACTATTGGAGGGAATTTCTTGCAAAACAATGACAAATCAATGTTTGGATCATGGATCGTCATGCTGATGGAGTTGAAGGATCTCATCAAAGACAAGAAAAAAACAGTTCTTCACCAATGATTGTTCAAAAATCTATGTACTTCAATGTTACATGATTTTATTGTCTTATTTCTAGAATCAATGATGATTGCGGATCAACCAACAAATAGAATGGAATTTGGTTCAATAATTCTTATAGGATGAGATTAATTGTAGGATATCAATGTGGTTTGTTATTATCTTTCCTTGTTTATTTATTATTCATTATAACAATAATTGATGGAGGATGATATGAATAATATATGGGGTTCATTTCTTTAAGAAGTTTATTTTTCATTATTACGCCATCCATAGAATCCTTCACCATTGGACCCTCGTGGTCGTGACTCGACATACTGGGAGGCTCCAAACGTGATTGGAAACCCAGAGTAATGGAAAGAAAAATTAGATCTCATTTCATTGTATATTATGACTTGAGGATCCCAAATGTATATTAATTTTGAAAAATGAAGAACTAGATGAAAATCGACGACCCACATAAGTAGTGACACCAGTGGCCAGCTCGGCCACAGATGCGATGGACTAGGTGGCCAACTTAGCCGTGGAAGGGTACTTGTGGTGGTGGCGAGGTCGTAGGCTTACAAGGCATGTGTTGAACACATAAATGTAGTGGGAAGACTAAGTGGGACATTGTGGAACACTGTAGGGACCAAGGGACACAGTTTTGGTAGTTCTTATATGGCAGGAAAGAAGGCTCGCCAGCATGTGGGCCAGACTGGGGATCCAGGCCTTGCTATACATACCTTGTGGGATGGGTTAAGAGACCCAACGAGCCAGGTTGGACTAGACCTAGTAGGCCGAAGTAGCTATGTTTGGTTGACCTTACTGTTTTGGTCCATCCGGTGGGTCGGATTTAACCCTTACAAGACACATGTCATATCTTTTTAGTAAAACGAACATAACATTCAAAGGGTGTTTCAATTTTATGAGTTTTCTATAGAATTACGACCCTTGTGATGAGGCGGTCCTTTAGAGATATCCAAGGTTGGTTTTTGTAGAAGTATTCATATAACCTAATGGATTGAATAGTATGTTCCCCCAGAACGAGCACTCTATGAATGAAATTTATTGGTTGGATAAGACCTTGATACGACATATCTTAATGATGATTTTTGTCTTATAGATACTATGTGTCTTATCTAGACTAAGTGTATTATGGAGAATTTGTATCTTATTAATACTTTCATTCTTATGAAAGTCGTCTAATAATCCTTTTATGTTTATTAATGAATTATACCTATGTGAGATGAATATAGATTACATTCTATCATTTGATGTGGTGTCCCCTTCATGGTATTTTTCCTTTTGGGTATTCTATGTGGTATCCCTATCATGGTATTTTTTCTTTATGTTTTTTTAAGTGGTAACTTTCCTGTGGTATTCCTTTGTGGTTTTAGGGAGACCTACTGAGTATTATTTTACTCACCCCTGCACGGACTTCGACCACACGTGTCATGTCTTATGCTGATGATTGACCATTTTATAGAGTGATAAGTGGACTAGTAATAGGTGGTGCATGATGAGGCTAGACAGTTGGGTGATCCTATGGATTTAATCCATAGTCCTAGTACCTTAAACATCAAGTTGGATCATATAGGGTATTCTATGAATAAGTATGAGGAAAGTGTTATTTAATATTTTTATATTGGAGCACAGTGTGTGGGTCTTGATTTTAATATCCTTATACATTTTTGTGGGAATATATCCATGCCCAGTTTAATTTCTAGTTGTTTCACTATTGTACTTTGGTTAGGTTTTAGTAGTTTTCAGGAATTTTTAACTTTGTATTTTTAAATTTCATAATATTTTGTCTTGCAGATGTATGTGTGCGTATAAGTACATAGGTGAATATATTCCATTTGTGTCATATTCCTAGTTGTTTCTCGTCATTATCTCCTGCTATATTGGATGCTGGCATTGGGTAATCATTCATGGGCCCCTTTGGGATGGGTTGTGAAAAACACTTTCATTGAAAAATAACATTTTAAACATGAAAATGAATCTTCAATTAAATTGCATCTCATAAATCCGTAAATTTCATATGAGGTAAAAAAAACTTTTTTTTGCACAACAAAATTGTTAGAAAAATAATTATTTTTTGGAAAAAGACAAGAAAATTCATTTAGAATCATTGGTAAAAGTCAATTTGGGTAAATCTTTTTATTAAATAAATTAGTTGTGGTTAAAAACATTGTTGATATTTTTCAAAATAACATTAGTTTTAAAAGAGTACAGGTTCTCCGACTAAAGATAGAAATGAATTTGTTTTGTCATAAAAACATGTTTAGTACAAAAGAGTCAAAAAATGGTTATATTACTTGATAATGGTAAAGAATTATCATATGTGTATCAAATGAACGATTTTTTTTAAAAGTGTCATATATTTTTATTGAATGTAATTTATTTTGGAAAAAATCCCAAATAATATGATATTTTGACGTAACCCCATGAAAAGATCAAAACAATTAAGTTAAAATTAATGAATAAATATATTTATGTCTATCAACAATAAATTGATTATGGGTAAGTGGAAATACATCAACAGTGAGTCAAAGTCATTACAGGTATAATCATAAAATAATAACTCTAATGAGGAAGTAATATAAACCAAGGAAAATGAGTTGGGTTATGAAATTGTCTTTCTAATTGGGTGATATGAAATTTCAATCCCTTTAGAAGTAATTATACAAATTGAAACTAAAAATATCATGAGTAATGAATGAATATTGATATTATATGGAAATGTGGAAGTATATAAACTATATATAAGAAATTAAGTGCATAATAATCAAGTTATTATCTCAGGAGAAATATAATAATCACAAAAAATATGTGAGATTTTAAAGATATTAATTAAATTGAACTTGAGGAGAATAATATTTAATCATTGTCGTACCACATTGATACATTTGAATAATAATCCTCATAAAGTAATAAAATTATATTAAATATATAATATCCTGATAATAATGATATTAGAGATATAAAATATCAAATGGAAGTATATAAACTATATTAAAGGGAATTAGTACATAATAACAAATAAGTCTAAATAGAATGTAAATTGAGACCAAATCTCATACCTTGCATTTCCTTTTCGGTGAATGTTTTTAACCCCATTTTCTAAGAGTTGAAACATGTCACTAACTTATTCAAGAACCATAATAATTTTTTTAATAATATATAATATTATTTTAATATATTATTACACTTTTTTTTAATAAAAATTCAATATTTTAATAACGTAGAGTGTCAATCACATCATTTCATGAGTATTTTTTGCATTTTTATTTTTTGATATTATTAATTGGAGTATGGATTTATAATATAAAATATTTATAAAGAGATATAAATATCATATATATATATATTCAATATGTATCTATATTAATCTTTAATATTTGGGGATATGAAATGTAATTCTCCATTCATGGGAACGGTAGGCTATATATACACATGAACGCTATATTCATTTTTTTTCATATTAAAAAAATAGAAAATGTTATATATATGAATATTATTATTTACTTATCATATACATTTCAAATATTTCATATAGTTTCATTAAAATCATCATTTATACATTCCATGTTTAGTGTGAATTAATCACATCGTTTTGAGGTGGCGGTAGTCCACACTTGCACAAATGATGTTATCAAATTCCCACATAATTGATTACAATAATTTACGTGTAATAAATTGTTAAATCATTTTAAAGACATTATAAATATATTATATCTCATGTTTCAATAGATTTTCCATCATAATTCACACATATAAAGGATAGGAAAATAAAAATTAATTACGTCATTTCATGAGGTGGTAGTTTTTCATGCATAAGAATGGTACGTTCATTACACAATATATGGAAGTGTTTTTTTGTGTAAGTTAAAAAATTAACATAACAACATATCAGTATATATTGGGTACTATTTTTAATAAAATATGTTCACGAATAGATTTTATGGTTGGGAGAATGAAAATGAAACTAATGAAAATTAAGAAAAATGTTACCTCTTATTCTGGTTACTCCTTTTGGATTTCACCAATTAGATTATTTGGATGAATTTATGAAAATTATGATTCTTAAAAAAATTAAGGTAGGGATGTTGGTATGTTAAATGTGAATTTATTTTACGATCCTTAATGGTTTTAGGTGTTATTGTAAGGGGTGGTTTCAATGACATTTATATTGGAATAGTAGTGGAATTCTTGTAAATTTTAGAAAAGGAATTTCACCTACATTTTATGCAATTTATTTGGATCCATTAATAGAAAATATTAAATAATATAGACTTTATATTATAAATATTAATATCCAATGGCGTATGAACAATTATCTAGGTCATTTGGGACATTATGCTTAAGGTTTAGTCCCTTGTTTAGCTTAATTTCACCTTAATCATCGAAATTAATTTTAATTACTTTCACTAATAATTTTGGTAAAAAATTAATTCTACCATATCATAAATTATATGTTATAATCATTAAATAAATGTATAAATATTTCAAATTCAAATCATAAAAGTAGAATAAGTAAATTTTAAATTGATTATATAGATGGAATGAAAACGCATGGTTTTAATGTAAAAACATTCAAAAGTAATCTATTTTTTAATATTCAATTTTAAAATTAAAATTTATTAAAAATATAGAAATTATATTAAATTAAACAAAATTTATATAATTAATTATTAAAAAGAATTTAAAAGATGATTCATCCTAATAAATAAAATATATTAAAATGTTGTTTTCAATTAAAATATAGTATTTTGACTATTCATTACAATATTGAATTTCATTGAAAAATGAAAAAAATATACTATTAAATTATTATTTGTTTCTATTTGATAGATAAAGTTTATTTTTACATATAATAATAATAAAAGATCCAAAATTTGGATTTAAAATAAGTAGTCCATTAAAATGAGTTAAATGTTACTTTAAAAAAATTTATGCTTTTTTGTTTATTATTGGGTTCGTTTTTATATTCTTCCTATCAAATATATTGGATTTAAATAAAACATATTTTTTGGAATATATTAAGGATTTTCAAAATTTCTTCTCTAACCAAATTTTATTTTATAGGATGAATTTTAAAATTTCAAATATATTTTTCATCTTGAATTATTTAAATACAAAAAATATATAATAATTATAGATAATTCATATAGATATCATTAGTTTTGAACACAGACCACATATAATAATTTTTCTAGGGTAATGTTCGGTATATTTAAACTAATATTTGTAAGGTAACCACTCTCAATTGTGGATGTTTTCCCCAAGAATGTTCAACTATGATAATGTGAAAAACATGTTCCTATTGATCATGGGAATTTTATTAGAGCCCCCATAGACTAAGAAATATTTTTATCACATGTTCATTCATTACCAATTTCTATAAATGAAATTTTAATTTGAAATCGTTAGATAAATTATATATAAAAAAATTGTATTCAAATGTCTATGAATAGTGGAAATGTTGTGTCAAATTGTGTCATGTGAATTTCATTTATTCAACATGATTATAATTGGTTTATATTATAATATATTATTCTAAACTACATGGTGTAAACCTACAATCATGTTTTGGTCACACCCTATATACACAATCTGTAGTATATAGATCTTAAGTTTTTAGATACATGAATTTTCATGGTGCCATTGGATGATGGTGAGTTTGTTCGCTAGTTGGGTATGTGAGTATAGTGGTGAATAAAACGAAAATGGATATATAATTATAATTTACATTTATAAAATTTCTCTATGTGGTTTTTTGGATACCATGTTTTTCTAAATTTTGTGTCATTGTCATTTTGGACATGTAATTGAATATTGACATACCTTTTAATCTCGTTACCATGTGAGTTTTTTATTTTTTGAAAAAAGTAATCAAAATTAATTATTTATTCTGAGGATGTTTTTGCATGAACATGTAGATATGTAATTCCAACCCAGCTGTTATATGAGTAGTTTCATTTTCTGATAGTTTAGTTTTCAATTCTAGTTCTAGATAAATTGATATCCTATAGTGTTTTTTCATTAATGTTATATGTTATGGGATGAAATAATAGAAAATATATATGAATGTGGGGGATGAAGAGGTATTTTCTGTGAGATTTTATAGCCATATATCACAGTGATGGGCCTTTGGTTACCACAATTCACATTAAAATGTATCTTTTTAGTGTCATAGTAATTATATATTGGATCACTTTTTTCTATGTCACTGTACATATCAGATTGATTTATATTACTTATTTCAAAATTAATTTATTTTCATAATGTTATTATGTATCATAGACTAATTATTTATTATACTAAGCCTCTAAATAGTATTATAATGAATCATTTGGTGAGATTTTGTGGGTCAAAAATGATAATTAAACCACCTAGTTGATAAAAACATTACCCATGTAGTTGTTTTCCTAGTAAAATTTATACATAATTGTGTTTCTTATTCCCCAATTCAGTAAATATCTTCTAATCCGTGAAGGTAATTATAATGGAATTGATAATAAAAGTTTAATGATTGTAATACAATATCATTTCAAGGAAAAAATAATCCACATAAGGTTTATTATTGGTTAGAAATGATTAAATTTTTCTTTAAATAAGAAGATACTGTAGATTTTTCCAATGTTATATGAGTTTTTATCAAGTTTGAAAGCGATGGTAGAAGGTTTTGTGAAATAGATGTTTTAAAAAAACATTCGGGTACAAATATGAAATTCTTTGAGGTTATATCATGATGTAGTTATAATTGATGTGTTTAACATATTTGAATATTAGTTTTTTCCAACCGATGATAAAGGTAATATTAAATTTATGTATCAAACTAAATACATTTATGAGATATTTCTAGTTTATAATGAATTTTGTGACCATTGAGATGATGAAGGATCAAATGTTTCAGAGCAGTCATTAGTCAAATATCATGTCACTTATATTAATATTAACAGTTGGCAGATATTGTGAGGTGGTTGATAATGTATTGAGGGTAGCAATGTTCCTATAAGAAAATATATTTTTAGTTATATATTAATCATTATACTATAATAGAATCTTTTAAAATTATAAAGGGGAGGGGATGTTGAGTTTATTTTATAGAGTAAACAGTGGTAGAGCCTCACATATTCTTTTTCCATCCCCACAATATGTGTTCAGTGTCCTGAGTCGTTTGTAGGGTAGCCCAACATGGTACAAGAAGATATATTATTCCATGAATCCAAAAGTAATATAGTTGTGCGGTTTTAGTTGTCAGATGTTTATGTTCAATCAAATTTATCTATTCTCTACACTATTTCTAGGTCACATTAACTCATAGAAGATATAGGACTTGGAATTTTTTTGTTACAAAAAACAATTTATGGAAAAAAAATAACTCTATAATAATGTATTAAAATTAAATAAAATAGTCTCTATTAGATGTTGATGTGGATGCATAAACTCTTAGAGGTACCACTTCTATTGAAGCAACCATAGATAAATTGCCATATGACACATTCCCCTTTGTGTAGTTCATTTTGAAACATATTGTGGATCATTAAAACCCTATGATCTTATAGATTCCATTATTTAGTGGATTTTAAAATCATCATGGAATTAAAGAGTAAGGATATTAATCCACATCCTACTATTTAGTTATGTTTGATATTTATCTGGCATAGGATTTTCAAATTATTTTTATGGTTTTCTTCTCTTTTATTATTTGGCTGGATTGGTAGACTTTATATAAATAATGAATCATTTTTATCATCAGCAGGTGTTGTTAATTATCCCATATGGGATCTTTAATGTGTTTCAAGGAGACTGATACATAAGGTGAAGTCCAATGGGACCTCCTCTTTCATATCATCATATGATCAAGTCCTTCACATTGACTATAATATTTCAATAGTATATCAGTTGTGAAATTCTGTTGGATTTCAACAATTTTTTTAGGTAACATTTGAGGAATTTAATAATATTTTTATTTTAATAAATGGTACTAAAATTAATTTTTTTAATTAAAACATAGTAATAAATAATTATACAAAAAAGATAATTGTTTTTTATATTTTATTTATATATTTTTTGAAAATTATGTTAATTTTGAGGAATTATAAAATATATATTTTTATTTTTATGAAAGAATATTTTAATAAAAATATCTCTAAATATCTAAAATAATTTTTTTAAATTAATTTTCATTATAGATGATGAAATATTATTTAGTATTATATTAATAATGAAATGATATTTATTATTTTTTATATTTTGGAATAAGATTTATATATTTAAATATTGTATTTTTGAATGTATTAATAGTTTTGAAGGATTACTATTTCATTAAAAATAAAATAAATTCAACGAAAACATATTTTTAATTGTCTATTAACCCCATTTTAAATTTTTTAATTAATTATATTTATAAGTGAATAGATTTATTTTATTAATATTAATTTAAAATAAATTTGGTGTTCATAGTGTTTTAAATAAAATAAAATATATATACTAATAAAAAATTCAATGAGTAAAATTGTGGCAAATTTTTTTTCTATTAAATTTAATCATATATTGTACAGAAAATATAGAGGTATTTGGTTTATTTATAACAATAATTTATTTGATAAGAAATATTTAGTTTTAAAAATGTTGTGTTTATAATTTTATTAAATTCTCATTATTACTATTAGTTATATAGTAATTAATAGTTGAAATTTATATGTAACAAAACATAAACATGGTAAAAATTTTATAATAATAATTTCCTATATTAAAAATAATACATGAGGTATTAATATTTTTATTATCAATGAGTAATTGATTTAACAAATTTTTTTAATTTTAAAGGAATAAAAATTATTTCAAAAACACATGTTAGTATAAAAACAATTTTAGAAGTTATTAATTGGGTAATTAAAATATATATATTTGTTGAAAATGTTACCAAGTATACTTTAAAAAATACGGTGAGCGAGAAACTAGTGGGTTCCCTCAACCATCTATTGGAGAAACATCAACTATAACCATAATTGAGTTGTGTTAACTACATAGCAGAAAGTGTGGGAGTAGGCACATAATTCCCTCAGTGGATCCCAAGTTAGTGAGTTGTTGAATGTGTGCCATGTCATGGGTTTGTAGAGTGATGAAGCTTGGAGCTGTCCCTGTAAATCACATCTACCAAGACAATTGAACGTTAAATCTTATATTGGTGCACAAGACCCGGATAACTTAAAATGTTATATGCATGACTTTAGGTTCATTTGTACATAATTATGAACACCAATTATAAACCAAATAATATGATGAAATCAATATAAGACATCTGATTATTTCTTATGTCCTTTTCTCCCTCAAAATCATTTTATTTAATCCCATGATGTCTTCTCATCCTTACATTGTACGTCTATCCAAAGCCCCATCACCGTTATTTTTGTCAAATATGGTTATATATTTCATTGTCTTCATATAATTATTCCAGCTCAAGAAATACCCAATACCATGCCATCAAATAGTTCACCTTGATTTTTTATTATAATTCATATATATATATATATATATATATATACAACCCTTGTACCATAAATCAAAATATTTTACATTAATGTTCGTAGGGCCAAAATTTCATTGATGATATTTCCAAAGGAGTATTGTATTAGTACCAATAATATAAAATATTTATATAATTTATTTTACATTCAGTTATACTATTTCTACAGTTATTTTATACTAATATATATATAAACGTAATAAAATGACACAATCATTTTATAGAAAAAAATTTCATCATGTTATTTGGATTTCTCAGGTTCCATCACTTTATAAATGTGTAAGATGTAATATATATATATATATATATATATATATATCTCAAAACCAATATAGTTGAACTATAATTACTAGTTTGTTACTCATCAGCATGATTTTTTTAGTATATATAATATTGGTACACAATTTTATTTCAATAGTTTCCCCATCGAAATCATGTATTTTTCATATGCCTTTGATGCATGAAATTTTAATACCAAAACATCATTATATACATTATTAGAGACATTTCTATTTACTCATTGTAAACCACTCCCTATGGTCACTCCTTTTTCTTTGTTTTACACCATCATTTCCATATATTGGAAGTATCCTTTCCTCACCTCATTTTGGAATGTATATGAGTTAATGAAAAAGTTATTTTCATTAATAATATATTTTTTTATGAAAAATTAATTATTTATCCTTATATTTATTAAGTTACTTATTTTCAGAAAATATATATTTTTTAAAATAAATTTATTTAATGGAATTTTTTTTGGTGATCTATAGTTTTAAAATTATATTTTGTAACATTAATTATCATTTTATAATTAATATTTAATTCAGATAATTATTAGATATCATTATTTATGGGTAGACTCTTTAAAAACAATTGTTTGCTAAAGGAAATAGTATAACAACATTATTATTATTTTATGTATTGTACTTAAATTTTTATAGTATAATTTGATATAGGTTAAATGATATTTTCAAACCTATAATTATCTAAATTTTATTTTATCCACACTATGTATTTATTTTATAAAACCCTTTCTATTGAAGGGATAATTTATTAAGAAACACACTTTTTATGCATATCCACTAATTTATGTATATTATGTTTTGATTAAATCATTATATATAAGGGAATATATTATATTAAAACACTTAATTTTCAAATTAAGCATGTCCATTAAAAAATAGAATATTTATTCTCTTTATTCATTGGTTAATTTGATATTATATATCTTATAATGTTATTTTATTTCATTAAAACTATTTTAAAGTTAAAAATGAATTTTTTATTATGTATTTTTTAATGAAAATAATATTTTTAAATTTATCAATTAAAATCATGTTTAGAGATATGATCATACTATATTATTATAAATAAAATTTTATAAATTCATTATGAAAATAATATAAAACTATTTTATGCCATCTATTTATCTATTGGTGTATGTATTAATTTCGAATAATGTATTTTTCCCATAATTTTTTCTTTTTGTCTTAATGTAATTATTTAATTTTTTTTTGATATAAAATAGTTTTCTCCAAATAAAAATTTGAATATTTTTATAATAGTTGTTGTAGTGAAATCAAAATGAAACAAACAACCCTATAAATAATATTTGTAAAAAATTAGTCATATTTCAATGAATGGTGCTTAGGGGGATTGATGAGTTAACTAACATCCTCAATAGGATAATGTCCTAAAATGTGATATTACAAGTTCCCCCAAGGATTATCTTAACAATTTCTATATATTGTGTTGAATCGATAATACAATATATATGATACTGATTGTAGTATCAAACTATGATGCAGATATTCAATATAAAGAGAGGGGGGGGGGTGAATTTTATACTTTATAAAACCTTAAGGAATTTCAAAATAAACAAAATTAACAATACCTCTAAATTCTCATAACATGATTGATTCCGAAAAAGTGATTCTGGAAATGGAACTTAACAAATGTTTACAACAACTATGATTCTACCTTAAAGCGTATAGAATCCTATATAATCAGTGTAAAAGTTTAAGGAAGTATAAGAATGTTATACTTTCCCTAACAACCAAAATTACAGTAGAAAACTAAATAGAAACAATACTAGTAACAAGTAGTAACTCTTTAAACCCAAATATAAGGGTATCCAACAACCTTGGATAATGGTCCCTTGATTTATACTTTCAAGAAAGTCTGTCTAAACCAAACCCATGTAAGCCCTCAATCCTAAGATCAGTATCTATCTTTATATCCCCGCATTCCCTCGATTTGTAAGGAAATCAACACCTTTGACTTCACAACCTAAAGTATCTGATTTCAAGAAAATCACCCCTCTGCCCAATGAAAACCTGCACGAAGCAAAGTTTGAACAAGCTATTCAAACTTTCTGCACAAAATCCTGATAGCTAATAAGATCCTCTCTCTCTAGAAATAACTTCAAAAGCATATAGGTAACGTAAAGTGTTATATATTGTCCTCATTCAAATGAGATCCTATTTATAGGCACAACTCTAATGGTCAGCTCCCTCCTCCAATGGTCATATTTTTCCTTGAATTTCGGAGGGATCTATACATGTGTCACTCAAAAAATGGTTTTTTAGTAACTAAAATCATGCCATTGTTTTATAAAAAAAAGTGTAAGAAAAAAATGGTTACATTACCAAAACAGACATTCGGAATGTATTCAAATAAAAGTTTAGAGTCTTTCAAAAAATGAATTCAGAGTCTATAATACATTGATATTTAGAATCTGTTTTCTAAGGAATTCAGAACCTGAACTCTATATATTTCCAGAGTCTATATTTCAAGGAAATTTGGAATTTGGATTTAAAAAGTTCGGAGTTAGAGTTGATGAGAATTCAGAGTCAAAAATAAGAATGTGTGGAGTCAGAATTCATTAGAATTTAGAGTCTGATCTTTCAAATTTCGGAGTCTGAATTCATTAGAATTCTGAGTTAGAACTCAGAAAGTTTGGAGTCAGAACTCATTAGAGTTATGAGTCTAAATTCATTACAATTCAGAGTCATAACATAGAAGTGTTCAGAGTCTGAATTTAGATAACTTTGAGTCAAAACTCAGATCCTGAAAACAGAATTATCTTTATGTATGTATTATATGATTCTGAGTTTTTTGATGTGAACCCGAATTTTATACATAGACAAGATGACGAACAATGAAAAACATAATAAGGAAAAATTTCCTTGGGGAAGGAACCATTTCCTCATAGAAGTATAATATAGGGTAAAATGAGATTTTTCTTTAGATAAGGTGTTTCTGATTTTCAAAACAGAAATGAATGGTAAAGTCATAAGGATAACTTATTGACTTAACAGACTACCCCAATCATGAAGTAATCGAAAAGTCATAAGGAAAACCTTTTTGACTCAACAATCTCCCCTTTTTGGAAAGCAAAAACATCATTAAGAAAACGAATAAAATGACTTAGTCAATATTATTATACAATTTTAAAATAAAACTTATTTCCCTTCTTATATAGACAATGATGAATAAAAATAACTCCCCATTAGGCTTTGGAACTCTAAGGATCATATTCTAGATTTCTGGAATGAGAATTTTTGTTGAATTGATTACAAAAACCTCTTTAATGATAACTCACCCTTGGATAAACTCCCCCTTACTTAGGGATATTTCTTCTTTTCTTATATTTCTTATTTCCTTTCTCTCCCTTTGTAAATTTCAAAAAGAATTTTAGGTAATGGAAAAAAATTATAGTACCTGAAATATTAGTACAAGGCATATAAACAAATACGGGCAACCAAAATTTCATTATGATAGGACGAATTTGTACAAGGAAGAAAATACAACAAAAGATTAGATTTGATCTATTTTCCGTCCTTCTCCTTGGGTATCAATTTTTTCCCAATGGTTTTCAGATTTTTGAGTTATTTATGGTCTTCCTCTACTTGCTTTAGGATCTAATACTGATCTCTTGCTTTCTTCTCTAAATCTTTGATCTTTTCTTCTTGAGGCATCAAAGCCTCTGCCAGAGAAATCAACAACTCATCTTTCTTGACTAGATTCTCTTCGATCTCTATCTGAAGATCCATCTCCATCTTCTAACTTTGAGAAACAAAATACAACTTCCCATTCAGATCTTTTACTTCTTGAATACGGGTATTCCTCTCAAGGGTTAAATTTTCTTTAAATCTATTCGTGAGATCCTTGATTTTACTATCTTCATTACCAAAAACATACTTAACTTCATGTTGAAATTCATCAATATCTCTCAAATATTAGGCAATTTTCTTTGACAAGATGACCATTTTTTTACAATATTTTTTGTGTTCATCATAGTTAAGGAGGAAGTTCTTGTAATCAGGCTCAATATTTACACACTTGTCGATCACCATGGACACTAAATCCGTTTTTTTAATCATTCTATATTGAATCATCTAACATATGGAGTCAATGCTTGGAATGATCAGAATGGTGTCAACAAGATTTTTCATAGATTGAATGAAAAAATCATGTCCTAGGGTAGATGATTCTGAATATTAGAGTTTTCATAGTGAGGAATCTTTCTCTAGCTTGACAAGATTCGTCCTCAATGATCCACCAGCTTCATTCTTCTTCAAAAAAACATTAGTAGGTGTATCCTCATCCACCTAGTTTCCCTTATTGGTTCTCGTAAAAGCTTCTTCATCTGTAGACTCATGTTCGCTATCAGACAACTGAATAACTCTATCTTCAACTATCTTCTCCTTGTCAGCTCTTGCCACAACATCTTTAGGGTTAATGAAATGTTGATTATAACTCTCTTCCTCAGATAGATTATTCACTTTATCTTCATCTTTTTCATCAACCTCAGGACTATAAAGCTTAGAGGATTCGGCTAGATAATTCCAGATTGATAATTTATCGGAATCACCTTCCTTCTCATGAATGTCTTCAACTTGTTGTATGTGGCCTTCTGTGTTACCACTACTTTTCATTTCTTGCACTTCTTCCACATCTTCCTTCTGTTCAATAACTTTCTCTTGGGCTTTTTCTAGAGTCATTTACTTCTTCCATGGAGTCTCAGATAATAATTATACAAGAATGGATTTCAGTACATGGATATTCTCGGATGCAATTTCAGTATCCCTTAGAAGGGATTGCCCAATATCAGCTTCTGACATCTTTTTTTTCTTATATTCATTGGCTTGCTTCTCAAGCTTATCTGTAGTCTTATATTTAAAAGCCTTGGCCTCAGTAGGATCCAAGAAAAACAATGGCTCTCTTTATTTCCTATTCTTTTTGTCTTACCTCCACTTTCCAACAACCTCATCTAGATAGGCTTTCTACTTCTTGGGTTTTGGAGGTGCGGATTGAGCTTCCTTAGCTTTAGGAGTTTTCCCTTATTTTTCCTCTTCATTCACTTCATCTTATTTCCTATATTCTTTGATGGTTCAGGAATAACTTGTTCCTTCCTAACAAATTCAGATTCCTCCTCTGGTAAGTTATATAAGTCTCCTGAATCTTTATAAAAACCAACTCTCATCCTCTTGAGAGTATCATCACTGATCAGCATGACTTTGCAATTTCTCGTCTTGGAAATGCAAGGGATTTTCAAAGACTCTAAGAACCGAACAATAATAATTGAAAGGAATTCCAGGTTCATGATAATATATGCATTAAAATTTCCATTCTTAATATTGTCTATCATAATAAGGATATGATTCATCAAGTTTATCTTCCTCAGATTTACCTAGAAATTAAGGATGAACATGTCACTCATTTTCAAGGTATCCTTATCTGCTTTTCTCAGAATGATAAAACCTTGAACCCACAATTCAAGGATCTGATTATTTGTGGTCAAATGAGAAATATTTGAAGTATTGACATCTCTAACTCCAAGACACTCCATATATTTTACCTTGATAAAACTTCCTTAATCATTGGGCACCTTATGGGAACAAAATTCAGCTTCCCCTCTCAAATGGAACTCCAAAAAAACTAGCTGCCTTTGTATAAGATAAAGAATAGGTCTTTCCATAGATTTTTAATGAAAACATCTCTATACCATATTACCTAAAGAAACTAACTAATTCATAAAACTCAATATGCAGATCTGGATACACCAAGTCTTGATCCCCTGGCTTCAATATGAAAACACATTCCCATCCATTAAGCTCGATGTTCTTGGATATTATATAATCATATTTATTGAATAAATTTAGATGCACCAACTTTTCTCTATATACTTGCCACTCCAGAATCGACTTGACAGTGACATATCTTTTTTAGAGGATTATTTTGCAGAAATTCTTGCTTAAAAAAACTCTAAGAAGTTCGAAATGTGATTTTGTATGGGGGTAGAGTTTCGTCATGTAGAGGCTTGAAATCGATGTGGGACAACCCTTCAGGGGGGGGGGTCCTTTATATAGGTGTCTGATGTGAAAGTTCATCTTCCCAACTCAATCCAATAGTTGAGAAATAATTAGATCAGACCTGACAATTGAAATGACAGGTGCAATTAAAATTTTGTAGGATCCGATCATTTTAGGTTTTTTAAAAGAAAAAATTTGGATATAAGGAAACTCGAATCCAAAAATTTAAAACAGAAAAGAAAATAACAACAAGTAAAAGATGATTATGAAAACTCAAGAAAGGATACATACCTTTCAGATTTTCAGGAAGATTATTCGTAATAGGTAATATTCTACTTGAAGAACTTCAGATTCTGAAAATTTTTATTATGAAAAGAAATAAATATTAAAAAAACTTTTGAGTACTAAAAACTTCATTATGAAAATTTGAGTACAAAAATTCTTATTATGAAAATTTGAGTACAAAAAAACCATTATTATGAAAATTTTCAGTATGAAAATTTTGAAAACATCATTACCAATTTTTTTGAAAACTTCATTTAGAAATTTTTTGAAAACTTCATTACGAATTTTTTTGAAAAATTCATTACGAATTTTTTTGAAAACATCATTATGAAATATTTTGAAAACTTCATTACAAATTTTTTTGAAAACTTCATTACAAAATATTTTGAAAACTTCATTACGAAAAATTTTAAAACTTACAATCACATGTAATCACCTAATGAAAATGAGTTTTTTTACTATAAGGAGATACATTCAAAAAGAAGTTAACAAGGAAAATTACCTTACGGTTGTCATTCCAAACTTCTGTTTAATGTATTCAAATCTATCATAGGGTAGGTATTTTGTAAAAATATCAGCATGTTGATCTTGTGTTCTGATAAATTTAAGAATAATATCTCATTTTTTGTGTGTGATTCCTAAGAATTTGATGCCTAATATCTATGTGTTTCGCACAAGAGAGATGTGCATGATTTTTATTTAAAGCAATGACACTTTTATTATCAAACAAAATTTTTTGTTTGGTAAAATTCATACCATAGTCAGTGAGTCTGTGTTGCATCCACAACAATTGAGCACAACAAATTCTAGATGCTACATAATCTACTTCAATAGTGAAAATTTCTACTTAGTGTTTCTTCTTGCATGGCCAAGAAACCAATGAATCTACTAACAAAGGTCATGTTTTAGATGTACCCTTTCTATCTATTTTACATCCACAAAATCCAGCAACCGAAAATCATTTTAGAATAAAATCATTTCCAGAAGTATAAAAGAGTCCTAAATACATCGTTCCCATTAGGTAGAGAAATATTCTTTTCACTACCATTAAATTATATTCCTTAGGATTGGATTGATATCTTGCACATAAGAATTTTTAAAACATTAATTCTAGACGACTATAAATCAAGTAAAGTAAATTTCTTATCATACCTCTAAGAGATTTTTGATCTACTGGTTTCCATCTTCATCAAGGTCAAGAGTGTTTGAGGTACCAATAGGAGTACTAATACTCTTAGTGTTGTAATATCCATACTTATTAAGATGATATTTAATATACTTATGTTGGTATATATAGATTCTTTTTGGTTTTAGAGAAATTTAAAAACCAAGGAAAAAAGATAACTCACCCATCATACTCATTTCAAACTCAGATTTCATTATATCTGTAAAGGAATTAGTTAAGGATTACCGAGTTGAACAAAATATAATGTCATAAACATAAATTTGAACAATCAAAACATTTTTCTTATCTTTTTTATTAAAACGGTTGGATATTCATTTCCCTTAACATAATTATTTTGAAGAAAAAATCCTATAAGTCTATCATACCAGGCTCAAGGGGCTTGTATAATTCTATACAATGCTTTGGTAAGTCTAAAAACGTGATCAGGATGTTTTGTATCTTCAAAACTAGGAGGTTGTTCAACAAAAACTTTCTCTTGAACATAACTATTAAGAAAAGAACATTTCACATCCATTTGAAAAAGTTTTAAATTGAATAGTGCTGCAAAGGCATGTAAAATAGAATAGATTCAAGTATAGACACTAGAGTATAAGTTTCTTCATAGTCTATTCCCTCTCGTTAATTATAGACTTTAGAAACAAATCCAGCTATATTTCTTACTTTGATTCCATTTTCATCACACTTATTTCTGAAGAACCATTTTAATCCAATAACTGATGTTTCCTTATGACTTTCAACCTTGGTCCAAACTTTATTCCTTTAGAATTTATTTAGCTCATCTTGCATATCTTTTATCCAATCATCATCACCTAAAGCTTCATCAGTGCTATTTGGTTCTATTTGGGAATGAAATGCTAGATGTTCTACTTCATTTCGTAAGGAACTTCTAGTCTTTACAGGTTCATTCACATCACCAATGATACTATCACTGGGATAATTATTTAGAAGAAACTTATTTTGGTTTTGTAAAACCTATTCATCAACATAGGGTAGGAAGTCTTCTGGGGTAAATGTTTTAGAATTATCTTCTTAGAAATTTTCCTTATCAGAAGGATCTTCTAACAATGGTTGATAATCTGTTTTAGAAAACACATCCAAGGATGTAGGTTGAGGTTGTTTAAAAAAAGGATCAATTTCATCAAATTTAACATGCACTATCTCTCCAACAATACAAGTGTTTTTATTGAAAACTCTATAAGCCTTAGAATTTTTTGAGTAGCCTAAAAAAATTCCTTCATCAGATTTTGGAGAAAATTTGTGAACATTATCTTTAGTATTCATAATGAATGCCTTGGTACCAAAAACCATAAAGTAGTAAAGTCTAGGTTTTCTACCATTCCATTACTCATAGGGAGTTTTATTAAGAAAAGGTCTAATCAAAAATCGATTTATATTATAAAAAGTAGTACTTACAGCTTCAGCCCAAAAATGTTTTGCTAAAGAATACTCACTCAACATGGTTCTTGTTATCTATTTAAGAAATCTATTTCCTCTTTCAACAAAACCATTTTGTTGAGGTTTAATAGGTGCTGAGAAGTTATGAGTAATGCCTTTTCTACTATAAAAAGTTTCAAAATCACAATTTTGAAATTCTCCTCCATGATCATTATGAATAGTTATCAAAGGAAGGTTTTTCTCATTTTTGACTTGGGCTCTAAAACTTTTGAAAAATGAAAAATCTTCAGATTTCTGTGCTAGAAAATAGACCCACATAAATCGAGTGTAATCATCAACTAAGAAAAATACATAATATTTGACTCCAATGATTCCAGTTTCTGTTGGATTGAAATGATCCATATGAAACAATTGTAATGCATCAGTGGTTGAGGCTTCACCGAATGATTTAAAACATGATTTATGTTTCTTTCCGTATTGAAAAGGATCACGAACTTTTGAAGAATTTAATCTAAGCACTGGTAGATACTTAACTAGTTGTTTCTCAGAATGTTTACATAGGTTCCTAAGGTTATAGTGACCTAACCTTCTATTCCATAACCAAGAATGATCTTCCATTGCACAAAGGCAAGGTAAGTCTTGTCTTCTATGGTCTTCTAAGTTTAGGGTGTATATATTTTCTTTCCTATTATCAGAAAGAATAAACTCTTCCTTGGAATTGTGTACTAAGAACTTTTCATTCCTAAAATTCACGAGGAAGCCTTCATCACAGAATTGGATTATGCTAATGAGGCTGTGCTAAAGACACTAAACAAATAAAACATTTAAAATAAATGTTTTTCCAAGAAGAATGATGTTACCTATACAAATAATTTATCCCTTAGCATTATATCCAAAAGTTACTTTTCCTCCTTTCTTCTTGATAATCTTTTCAAAGAAGTTTTTGTTACCAGACAAATTATGGGAACATCCACTATCCATGTACCAAGTATTGCTATTGGTACCTTCTTTATTTTCCAAAAAATAAGAATATTAGACTTTCAGAATCCAAACTTCCTAGGATCAAGAATTATTAGAAAAATAAATTTTGGGTATCCACATTTGTTTAGAGAAATAAGCTTTATTAAACCCAAGAGATTGAACATTATACAAAGGGAAATTTTTCTTCCAATGTCCACTACTTTGACATTTAGTACAAAAAGGGGCTCTGTAATGAATGAAATAATTGTTTTTGAAAACTGGTTTTCAGTGAATATAACCTAATCCATTAGTATTTCCTTGAGGTTTGATTTTACAATACATCTTGTCAAAATATTCTTTACCAGAAGTTATGTTTGCAAGATGTTTCTTACTGGAATATATTTCAGATTTTTGTCTCATGACTAAATTCTTATGCTCAGGAATGATTTCCTTAGATTTAGATTTTTCTTTAAAAACATTTAATTTTGAAATAACATTCTTGAGATCAATCAAAAGTTTTTCCTTTTTAGAATTTACATCCATATGGTTTTAGAAAGCTTTTATAAAAGATCATCCATATCTTTATGATCTCCAGAGTGTTCTGAGATCTCCTTTTTAAGAACTTCTTATCTAGTATTTTCCTTGTCCAATTTCTTAAAATTTTACAATTTTTTGCTTCTAACAACTTGGAAAATCTAGATACATTATCATACGAAGATATTTCTTCATTATCTGAAGATAATGTATCTTTATTAGAAGTAATATCTACAGAATAGTAAATTTTATTAAGAGATAAATTTGTTAAAGCCTCGGTAGAGCATACCTTGTCTATAAGACATGTATTAGGGAAAGAATTTGTAGCCATGAATCCAATATTTTTCTGTGCCGATGATTCATATTCAGAAGATTCACTTCCCGAATATTCTCCACAACTAGCACTCCAAGTATCATTTGATTTAATATTTTTCTTATGCTTTGAATTGTAGAACTTCTTCTAGTTTCTTTCTAAATTTATTTCATTCTTTTCCTTATTTTTCAATAGAGGAAAATCAGGTCTAATGTGACATGTTATTCTACACTCATAACAAGTAACTTCCCCATATTTATTCTCATGGTAGTATCTCTTCTTGAATAGATTCTGATAGTTCTTTTGAGCTACTATCTTGTTCACTATCAGATCAATATTAGCTAATTCATTCTCAGACTTTTCTGTATCACCAGATTCTGACTGAATATTAACTCTCTTTGACTTAGATATAATAACTCTTTCTGGAGTCTTGGATTTAATATGTTTAGAAGTGGTGGTAAAAGCAACCCCTCCATTACCATTCATCTTTTTGACATTATCAACATCTCTCTTCATTCTATTCTCATACTGAAGAATTGTTCCAAACAATTCATCTAAGGAAATCCGGGTAACTTTCTTATTCTCATCAATTGCTGTCCTCTTGGACTCCCACTCCTTTGGAATGATTTCTATGATTTATCAATAAGAGCCTCATCATCCAAACCATTTTATCCCATAAGTTGGAAGCAATTTATGATAGTCATAAACCTTTGCTGAACATTGCTTATAGGTTCTCTATAAGGAAAGTTAAATCCACAGTATTCATCTCTCAACATAGCTCTTCTTTTCTCAATATCTTTAGATGTACCAAAATGTGTAACATCAAGTTTCCTCTAGATACTATTTTTAGCTTCACATGAAGATATTTTAATATATATTTTATTAGTCATAGAACATAATAATGTATTTATGACTCCGAAATTTGCTTAATATTCTGATTTATCTTCACTAGTAAAAGTTCTCAATTCCTCATCAAGAATTTTATAGTCCCATGTCAGCATTAGGTAGTTATCAACTCCAGTATTAATAAAGAATGTCTTCATACTATCTTTCCAGTACTCATAATCATTTCTATCAAAAATGAGTGGTATGGTAGGATTTAGATTGTCAATAGAACCAACATTCAATCCTCCCATATTAACGAAAATCATGGTACACAAACAAGTTAGTAATAAGAGTTTGTAAACAAGGACAATATTCCTCAACAAGAATAATATAGAACTAGAGTGTCTCTAATCATAAATGAATCCAAACTTATGGATCCAAAAATATGAATCTGAAAAAAAAATTCTAGAAAAATGAAGAAGAAGATATTTTTCCTAGAGAAACAAAAACATATATGTGAATACAAGTATTTTAGAGACATCCTCTGATACCAATTATTGGATCGATAATATGATAGATATGATACTGAATACCATATCAAACTATGATTCATATACTCGATATACAAGAGGGGGGAATTTTATACTTTAAAAAACCTTAAAGAAATTTAGTATAAAAAAATTCACAACACCTCTAAATTATAATTACTTAATTGATTCCAGAAAAGTGATTCCAGAAACGGAACATAACAAATGTTTCCAACAACTATTATTTTACCTAAAAGAATATCGAATCATATATAATTAGTGTACATGTTTAATGAAGTTTAATAAAGTTATTATTTCCTTAACAAAAAAAATTACAGAAGAAAACTAAACAGAAACACTATAAGTGAAAAGTAGTAACACTTTTAACCCAAAGAGAAGGGTATCCAACAACCCTGTATAAAGGTCCCTTGATTTATACTTTCAATAAAGTCTGTCTTACCCAAACCATGCCTTCAATCCGAAGATTGATATCTGTCTTTCTATCCCCAAAATCCCTCTATTTTTATAGAAATTGGCACATATGACTTCACAACCCGAAGTCTCTGATTTCAAGGAAATCACACCTCCGAACAAAGCAAATCTACATGATGGAAAGTTTGAACAAGTTGTTCAAAATTTCTGCACAATGCCTCATTGTTTATAAGAGCCTCCCTCTCTAGAAACCACTTCAACAGAATGTTGTAAATGTAAAGTGTTATATATTATCATCGTTCAAATGAGCTCCAATTTATAGGCACAACTCTAATGGTTGGCTCCATCCTCCAACTGTCATATTTTTACTTGAATTTCAGAGGGACATGTACAAGTGTCACTCAAACAACAGTTTTTTGGTAACTAAAAGCACAAAATCATTTTATAACAAAAACAAGTGTATGAAAAATATATGGTTACATAACCAAAAGTAGATATTCAAAATGTAAGAAAATAAAATTTGGGTGTTTAACCAAAAATGAATTCGGAGTCTATAATACAAGGATATTCAGATTCTATTTTCTATGGAATTCGGAACCCGAACTCTATAGATTTCTGGAGTCTGAATTTCATGGAAATTCGGAAAATGGATTTACAAAGTTTGGATTCAGGGTTCATGAGAATTTCGAGTCAGAAATCAGAATGTTTGGACTCAGAATTAATTACAATTCGAAGTCTGATATTACAAAGTTCGGAGTCAGAATTCATTAGAATTCGGAGTTAGAACTCAGAAATATAGAGTCAAAATTCATTAGAATTCAGAGTTAGATCTTGGAAGAGTTTGTCGTCTGAATTCATTAGAATTTGGAGTCAGAACTCAGAAGATTTTAGAGTATGAATTTAGAGAAATTGGAGTCAGAATTCAGATCCTAAAAATAGAATTCTCTTTATCTAAGTATTATATGACTCTGAGTTTTTTGATGTGAAACCGAATTTTACACTTAGACAAGATGATGAACAATAAAAAACATGATAAGGGGACATTTCCCTAGGGAAAGAAAATTTTCCCTATAGAATTAAAATATAGTGTAAAATGAGATTTTTCTTTAGATAAGGTGTTTGAGATTTTCAAAACAGGAATGTATGGTAAAGTTATAAGGATAATTTATTTACTTAACAAACTACCCCAATCATGAAGGAATGGAAAAGTCATATGGAAATCCTTATTAACTCAACATATTGTTTTATTCAAAAAAATTATTATTATCAAAAGGAAATTTTATTTTATGACAACAAAAAGAAATCCTAATATATATATTTAATGTTATAATATTTTGAAATCAAATTTTGTTTTTAAAGACATATCTTTATAAAAGGTTTTGAAAATTCATTTCTATGGTTATTTATTTTGGAAACAGAAATAGTATATTTTTTAATAAAACAATATTTATGAAAAATGATTTAGTGTAAAGTGATATGTTTTCGAAATAATGTTTTCATTTATTTTGTTCATAATAAGGGTTTAAACGATATATTTCATAATATTTATTAACATATTTTAATGTGTTTTAAAACACTTTAGGATGAAATTTGTGGGTAAACCTATAATTTTAAATTTTTTTCATATGCATGTTAGATTTTCTAAAGGTGTAATACTTTGTTAAAGAGTTATCATGAATTAATTCAAATAAATGTTTACATGTAGTTCCAATTAAATTCAAAGAAATTTTACTCTATTTTTCTTTTCCTATGAGACCGAGATAGAAAATAAAATCAATAAATAATAACGGGATTATATATTTTTTGTAATTTTCTTATAAAAACTACAACATCTTTTTATCACTAGATCTGGGTGTTCAAGACTTGTGTGTTTATAGTTGGTACCTAAAATATAGTTTAGACAATATTAGAGATTATGATGTTTTCTTTTGAATATAATATTAGAGTTATTTTTTTATATTGAGGTTCCAGGATATTGAAATATAAACAAAATATTATAATATATAAGATTTTTTTATCACAGTTTTCCTAATTATGGTAATTGATATAAATAATTAATAAAGTAAAAATAATTTCTAGGACGCAGTTACATTAAAGGGGTATATTGTAACATCACAAGAATTTATGTTATTTTTATTATATATGTTTTTATAAAATGATATTTTTTTATAATTTTATGTATATATTGATAAATTTAACAAAAATGAATATAATTTTTTCATAATGAATTTATATTTTTCATATAAAAGTTATATAAAAAATTAAAATTATTAAATATTATTTCTCTGTTATATAAAAACATTTATTGGAAAATGTTTCAATGATTATATAACAATTAATCAAATGTATCTTTCTAAATGAAGATAATATATATTTTATTTTTATTTTTAAAAAGATGTTATTTTTATTTTATTTTTAGAATTTTTTATATAATTTTTTCTATTTTTAACTTATCATGTTTTAATATTATAGGTTCTTAATGTAATGATGATTTTCAAGAAATACTACACATATTAATGATAGTATTAAATCTAAAGTAATATATTAATGAGTGTCTGTAATGTTCTTTTTGGTAATGTTTAATATGTTATAGTTATAACATTATAGATTTAAAATTATTTGTTGCTAGGAATGTTATATAATATTTTAAAGAAAATTGTTTCAATTATATTCTACTAATTATAATGTTAAAATAATTAAAGGAGTATTTATATGATGATATTTATTTATTGTTATTTTGAAACACATATTTTATAAAAAATCATTTGATTGTATGTTTTTTATAAGAGAATTTACATTTATATAAAATTTATAGTTTTAAAAATGACATGATTATACTATTTTAACTATAATTTATATTCATCAATTATGTATTAATAAAATTTAACATTAATATGTAATAAAATATATACATGATATGAAACTTGTAATAAGTAAGACTTGTATTGTAATCAATACATGTGGTATAAATGTTATTATAAAAATTAATATGTGATTAATTACAACTATTTTTTGACTGAAGGTAGATATATATTTATAAAATATATGTATCTATAAAAACATTGTTAAATATTATTTACTAAAATGTACCTAGAATGATCTATTGTGATTGGGAAGGAAGAAAACCAATCACATGATGAAGTCTATCAAATTCATTAGTGTAAAGGGGTTGAGTATGTGCATTATGCCCATAGAGTTCACACCTATGAGTGCCTTGGTGCAAGTAAGTTATTCCAGATGTGATTAGCATAGTTATTCTCAGAGCAAGCACCATTATATTAATATACAATGTCAATAGGAAATGTCTACTGATATAGGACCACATAATAGGGGGAACATATGATGTGGGATTCATGTCTTCATGTATAATTCACCTGTATTTAAAAAAATCATTATAAACATACATTGTTTATTATGTTTATATATTATATCAAATCAATTTTGATGTCATATTTTTACTCATGATAGTTTTTCATAAACCATAGACATGTTATCTACCTTGATCTATATATAAAACTAATTCCCCATTAATATCATTCCCTTTGACAATAGATGTTGACATCATTACCTTATTTTAGTCAATCCAATGTAAGTGGTTTCATATGTTCTTTTTAGAAACATTTCACAATTATGGTCATATGTATTTAAATATAGGTATTTTACCCTTGATCCATCAATAAAAGTATTATACCTCCGTGTTTCATGGACCACAATTTTTTTGTTGAGTCTTCTTAAGGAATCATGGCATGGAATAAAAGAACATATATATTTATATAAAGATAATTTTATTATAGGTTATTTCAATTCAGTGGAGATGATATATATATACATACATACATAAAAATGATACAATCCACATAAAGTTAGAATCATGTTTTATTTATTTTGATTTATCCATTATCAATGATCAATAATTGTAGAATCTAGGAAATATATATAAATATAACTATAATTACCTGTATATTGGAACATACTTAACTAATTTGATAGTAAAAAACTTGAAGCTTCAATGGACGACCAATTCAACATCCAACATATTCCATATGCACCATCCACCTGCTGTTGATATACCAAAGAACTATATATTCAAGTATAATGTCTTCTCTTCATTCATTAGAAACCACAGCCCATGATCCCTCCTTCTTCTTTGTTGATCACCATCATTTCTAGGCTTCATGTGTTTTCTTTCCTCAGATCAATTGGGTAAGAATATAATTTAAGGGAAAATTTAATATCTAAAACACTATAATGTTTTATTATAAATGACATTAACTATCATATACATTTTACAGGAGTTATTAATAAAGTATAATTTTTTCAATGATATATTTATTTTATGAAAAAATCATATTTATGTAAGGAATATATATTTAAAATTTTATATTTTAGAAGAAGGTTTTATATCCAAAATTATTGTTCTATGCTTATTTCTAATAAAACCTCTCAATAAGGGTAATGATATTTCAAAATTGTTATTATAATGTAATATTATTTAATATATACATTAATTCAGATATTAGATTTATATTTTCATACTATTATATTATATATGTTAAATTATATTTCAAATAATATGTTTGTGACAATTTTAAATTATAATATCAATTTTTTTTTATTTTCAAAACCATTCATTACAGTTATTTATAATATTAAGAATATATATTTTCTAGGAAAACTGTTATTTTATTTATAAGTTATGTTTCTTCAATAATATATAATATATATATGTTTTATTTTTTGACACATAGTTTTCAATTTTTTATGTCCATTTTAAAATGGAAATTTTATTCCCATTATTCGTGGGTGAATATAAAATGATAAACCATATAATTTTATGTTCTTCTATTTTAATAATTTTTTACATGTTAAAAGAAAATAAATAGTTATAATTTTATGCATAAAGCTTCAATTTAAATTTATTAATGTTAATAATGTTTATAGATATGTAAAGAATCTATACTAACATTAAGTATCCATAATTTTTATATTAAAAGAATCATCACCTATTTTTTCAATATGCATCTGAATTATTATTTGTGTTGATTTAAACAAATCGATTGATTAGATAATTTATGGTTATTTCTTAAAAACAAGCATTTGATAATGATGATGTGATATAAAATTATTCCATCTATCAAATTATTTATCTATTCTTATAAATGATTATTATTATAAATTAAATGAAAAATGAAACACTATATAAAATGTTTTAATAAAACACAACACATGGGAATGTCATGTAATTATGAGGAATACATTGTGAACACACATACTAAAGAGTAATCTATCATGAAAAGTGATACAACTAGTAGACCAATAGATTTCAATAAGGATTAATTAATATAGTTTCATTTCATAAAACATTATTATTTTGAAATGAATGTCTTATTATATACATGTACAAGAAAATTTAATAATATATTTTAATTGTTATGATTTTATTAAATAAAATTGGGGTTCCATTGTGATATGTGTTATCAAATTATATAAAATTTATATTATCTAATTATATATTTTAAAAACCCAGCATTTATATATTCTTATAAAAAATCATTATTATATCATATGATTTTATATAAAGTGAAATGTTTTAAAAATACTTGTTTCATGTAATGTTTTTAAAAGATTATACTTGACATTAATTATTTTTAATATGTATCAATTGTTATTAAATTGTTTTAACACCAATTATTGGGAAATTATAAACCCACCCTATGTATTACAATGTCTTTCACATGATAATTAGTTTTTCCAAATTATTTTTACATTATTAAGGACATTGTGTGAAACAATAAAAATATATTTCTATTTATAAATTTTGTTAAACTCTGATATGTAGCAATTTTTGTCCTTTTCTACATAAACCTAGAGTATAAAACATCCTCATATGTGTATTTGAAAATAATTTTTTATTTAATTTTAATTTTCTAAAATATATTTTATGTTCTTATAATATGATATAGGAGTATGTGATTCTGGAATTTAGCCATTAAGTGTTTTTAGATGAATATTGGGGTTTTCATTGGGAGACGTAAATAGATTTATTGACCAACAGAGTTTATAGAACTCATTAAATATCGATGTAATCTTGTCATATATTACCAGATGAGTAGAGAGTGATCAAAATAATGTTGACTAATTTGATATCCACAAGAATAATATTCTAGAGTGTGTGACCTTGGATATTCTATATTATCTTTTCCTACATAGATGATGGAACACCAATATTATGTGTTTATTATTAAAAGAATAATCTAATAAATAGTAATAATTAGTTTCACCCACACCATATTGAATATTTTTTCACTATATTTAATTTGGAAATGTTTTTATCAATAATTGGTCTTTCGATGTTTACCACATGTTCATATACAAGGAGTCGTATATTCCAAAAACTACATTTAGGATAATGTATAACCATTTGGACTACAACCTAATTTAATTTAGTCAATATAATTCCCAAAAATTAATCAATAGTCTATGAAATGGAATTTCCACTAGATTGAAGAATCTTTTTTCATGGTATATATCTACGACATCCATTTATATTCATATTATGATGATGATTGGATTCACCAAAAAATAAATATATTGGTAGTCTTATGGGATCATATTTTTTATGTAAAAGTATCAAATTTCAAATTATATATTTTAGAATTCATGTTATTTAGAAACATGATAATAGAATGAGGTATAATAATGTGTCATAAAATAGTTATTGTTTTAATGTCCTGTGAAGTTCTATGTAATTTAGTATTTATTTAAATATTATGAAGTTCTTAGTATAATTTTTATGGTTTTTAATGGATTTATAAAACTATAAATTTCCACAAACATCTATCAAATAGATAAGTGTGATGATTTTGCATTATTATAGGTATCATTCATGATTTAATGAACTTTATATATGTTTGATATCAATAAAAATTCAACAACACCACAGGAAAATCATGGAGACATAGATTTTTATTTTAGTATAAATAAGTTTTGGTTATGTCTGGTTGAATAGAGATCATGTGGTGGATTTTAGATCATGTATTATTTGTTTTCTTAATAAGAATAATAACAAAAATTCAATGGGTATTTTATTTATGTTTAAATCCCATAATAGATTCAATAACGATATATTTTGGGAGAATTTTACTCTTTTCTCATACTCTACGAGTTTATGGTGAGTTTTTTCTCTAAAATATTTGAACCTTTAATTCATATTATTGCTTAAAACATGTAATCATTCGACATTGAAATTAACTATACAGAATGATTTGGAAATGTGGTTGATAACCCAGATAGAATTTACTTACTTTCTTAGGCTATGTGGGATAAAAAGAATGAATGGGACATGATTGGACATTTTTCTTAGATGCACTTGGATTTTATAGAGCATGTGTAATATATGTATTTTAAATGAATTAAATTTATATCCTATATTTGTAAAATTATTTTCCAAGAGTAATATAAATAAAATTGGTTCCTAATATATGATATTTTTTATATGGTGTGAAAACTATTAGTTAGTTGAATCTATCTATTGAGTATATTTGTTTCGAATGAAGCCATTTTGTTTTTCCATCAGTTGTGATTGATGAAATATTGGGATATTAGTATAAATCATGAAGTTATGTCCACCCAAACACTAAGAATAATATTTATGACAAGAATCATCTGTTATGGTGGCATTTTTTAATGTTTTATTGAAATGAATTTTTGTGTTAGTTCTTCATGATCTAATAAAAAATGGTTGACAATTGTACTACTTAGGTTTTTTAGCCTCTTACAATTAAAATATGTAAACTTAAGATATAATATTTAATTTTATTATAGACTTACCACATACTTAATTGGGTAATAATTCCAATTTGTTAGGGATTAAAGGTTGACTATGTATAATTTTTAACCAATTCTTGACTGTACTAAAACTGAAAATATAGAGAATAATAAATTTCATGGTATCATAATGATTAATGGTATTCTTATTACCATTGTTTCTCATAAAGATCCCCAAATTACATCAATGATCAAGACATATGTCAATATGTTTAGGAAAATCAGTTAGGTTAGGAGCAACATATATTTTATCCTTCGATGTGAAAAAAGAATGTGCAACTAAAATTTGAGAAGATATAATTTTTCCTATGTCATGGAATTCATAGGTAAATGGGATATCCAAATGGGACTGATTTACATTTAATAAATTAACATTTAATAACCACCCATAATTATAGATACTTTTGATGCTTTATCCCATAGACCGTTCATCTCACATCTCTATTGGTTTGATATTAGTGTAGGATCTTCATTAAGATTGAAATTTTTTCTAGAAACAATTTTTATATTTAAGATGTTTCATTAGTGATCCATGGTGGCTAAAACATGTTGAAATTTCAATATGTATCATTGACATCATCCTTTGTAGTTTTTAGTTAGTATCTATATGTTCATACATGTCCCACACAAGATGGTATTCTGATGTATCTATAATGAAGATAAACTCACTACTACGTATGTGGGATCATTTTACATCCCATTTTTGAAAAATGTAACTATTAAATAAAATTATTTCTCTCTTGACATTATCTTGTTGAAAAAAGGGAAGAACATTATAAAGAACTTGACATGTTGTTGTTTGAGAAAAAAAATTCGTTACTGGTTCTAATGTAAAAAGTCCATAATTTATTCCGAATAAAGTAGTTTAAGTTCTGTTGAGGCATGGGTATGATTGAAATGGGATTTTGGGGTGGGAATTCGTGAGGGGAGGTGTAATGACTCAGATTTTTTTCGATCATCGTTATTCTAAAAATAATTTTGGTTTTAGAGAAAATATATTCTTTTAATTTGGTAATCATGGTTTATCTTTAAGGTACTCAAGTCAATTTTCAATGTGCATCAATACTTTGATGATTTTTATAGTTAATTTTTATTACATTTTTATTTTTTTATATATTTTTAGTCCTATGGATTCTTAATTCATTGTTATGGTAAATAGTATATGTCATTCAAAGATATTGTTTGACATTTTTTGGATTCAGAGTCATGGGTGAATGGTAAGGTACATTGTATTTCCAAAAATTGCATCCCTCTACGAACACTATGTGGATTGACATATGGATTTTCCCATATTTTAAACATGATATCTTAGGCAGTGTGATCAAACTTTGTTTCTCTTTCATATACAATAAAGGTGTACATTGTTGAAATATGATTTTGTAATCTATATAACCAAACTATGGAATTTTTATTAGTCAATAATAATATAAATTTTAAATTCTAAAATAAATTTATTTGACCTCACTAATCTTCCAGTGAAATGGCATTCAATCCAAGGAGATACAATTTAGAGTTTTGGAATATTTATAGTCTTCTATAGTTGGAATATTGAGTATCTAAGAGCATTTGATCTAATAATTTTAAGGTATGTGTTTATTCAATATGATTATTCATGATTCATTTTATATCATATGCTTTATTCTTCAACTAATCCTCAAAAAGGTCACATAATACAAGAACAAAGTGTTGTGACATGATGTAATTGGTTTTACTATAAAACCTTCATAGAAATATGAATCATTGTCAATATATTTATTGGTCATTGGGAATTATTTAGGGATTATTGGTGTAATTTTTTACTTTCCCTTAAATATTAATATAATTTATGAATTGAAAACTATAATACGAAAATTCATTATTATGGGTATTTAAATAAATAATCAAACCATTAGTTATTAATATAACGTAGATCCCCTATGAGTGATGATAAATATGTGTATCTGGGTATGTAGCTTCATAAAAAACCATAATTTCAAGAACATTTCTTACTTTCTCCAAGAAATTGGTTTTAATTTTTGAATAATTTATGTATTTTTGATAAAACTTTATGTTTTTAGATTTTAATTAAAATATATTTTCCTCTGTAGCACTTTTAAGAAATTGAATCTATAACATTTTTAATATTTTTTATATTGATTTAATCTTTTATGGATTGTAATATGGTAAAAATAAATGTGGTTATTTTCAAGGTATAGAGGTATCATATGTTCTAAACTCATACAACATGTGCATGATTAACTATGGTAATGAGTTATTTATGAAGCATAATTTTTGAAATGGATACACTCCATGGAAAGAAATAATATCCAAAATGTATGTTATATTACTATAAAGTGAAAAACATTAGTAATGTTGAGAAATAAAATTTTATGATGATACTCATTGATTTAGATCCAAAGAAAACCCAAGGGATTATTAAACAATTTTTTATACAAGATATATGTATTCACATTGATCATTTGATTTACTTTTAAATATTTTTTGATAATGTGTTTACAAAAAAATGAAAACGGTGGTTTAAATTATTTAATATTTAATTATTTTATATAGTATTCAAACATTTATTTTAATTTATATTAGAATTATAGGATTGTATTATACTGTATTTTCTAGAAAAACATAGAAGAATCTGACTAT
The DNA here is from genome assembly GCA_963277665.1 of Viscum album. Lineage (NCBI taxonomy): Eukaryota > Viridiplantae > Streptophyta > Magnoliopsida > Santalales > Viscaceae > Viscum > Viscum album. Next base: position 83,091,370 of record OY728151.1, on the reverse strand, counting down.
CTTTTTTATATAACACACAGAATACACCAATTGGTTTATTTTGATATTGTTTTCTATAACATTTTTTTAAAGGTTGGGGTTGAAGCCTTATTTATTATTAAAGAAAAACAAAGACCTCTTTAACTGGGTACAGAGAGACCCATTACATAGCCTGAAGGCCCAGTGGGCATTTAGCCCATTATATGGCTTGTAGGCCCATTTTTGGGCCCAAGGCCCGTTCTGTGAATAATACTGCTACAGTACCGCATTGCTACGTACTTCATAGTACCTGCCACTACTATAGTACCCTGCCGCCGTTATAGTGCCCGTCTTTGATACAGTGCCACAGCTGCTACAACACCTACCACGAATGGGTTTTGAACCCCTATTTTTCATCTAGAATTAAGGGGTGCTTACCATAAAGCCAGACCCCAACTACTATTGTTTTTTATACAATATTTAATGGTAAAACCACACATGTTAGTGGTGAATTAGTTCATTAATAGGGTGTGGGAGTGAGGTAGTTAATATATTTCACATGGACTTCAGATTATTCATGGAATGGGTATTGTTTTTTCAAGGTGGGTATTTTTAAAGATACATGGTATTAATTTTATATCAATACCTTTGAGGATAAGTATTGGAATATAAAATTTCCCTTTCTTCATGTTATCTGTTTTTTTTTATATTATTAAAACATATTTTATTAAGTAATTTAATGATTCCCCAGAGCATGTTAAATGATCATTAGTATATGGAACTCCATTTTTGTTATGTTATGAAAGGTTCAGGTCCATGGTAGTTGGATAATCTATGCTGGTCCACTACATAATGCATATATTATTATTTAGATATTACCTAATACTTTTATTAAAATCAAATTTTAATAGATATTAAAATATTTTAATTTAAGAAGTCATAATAGTAAATAAAAATTTCATTATAAAAAATAACTTTTAATCATGAAATGATTTTAGTAATATTTAATGATGACTTCTTATTATTTTGTCACTACATTTGAAAAATGGAAATAATTTCTTTATATAATTCATAATTTGGTTATTAATTTTTATACCCTTCAATCCTACATCTTTCTTATTGATGTTTCATATAAATAATAATATTGTTTTCATATATAATAGTTTTAATAAAGACTTGTTTTTTAGTTAATTATGTTGTTGAGCTTAGTATTATTTTCAAAATAAATTATTCATAGAATTAATTATTTTCACATTAAATTGTACTGAGGTTGACATGAGGTTTTAATAAATAAAATTACTCACAAATATAATAATTAAAATATAACTATCCACCTATAAAAAAAATCATCCTACGCATCCTTTCTATTAAAAGGAAAAATGTAACTGTTTTATTAAACATAATATAACATCTTAAAAAATAATTTTATATATTCCGGCCATGAATTGGTATTTATGTTAGTAATCCACATAGAAAATATTTTTAACAACTTAGTTTTTCTCCCCAAATTAATTTCACAATGTTTCCTTAATCTAATCATCCCCTCCCAAACCCCCGCCCCACACAAATATATATATCTATATATATATATGTATTTCATAGTAGAAAAATTTACATGATACCAAGAAAATATATATTATATAAATATTTATAGATTTTTATATGTTCATAATAACTGAAAACATAAAATTATATTTACGAACATCAAATTTTTATAAATTTTTTATTTTTTTACATTTAAATAAATAATTAAAATATTATATATTTTTTAGAAATCCATATAATCATTATGGAACATTATAGATATAACATTAAAGACCAAAAAAATAAATAATAAAAATAAACTGGATTAAATGATCTTAATGAAATCCTCCAATGACATAGTATATATAAAATTAGAAAAATAATATCAAATAACAACCATTTAAGGTAAAAGTCTCATGCATCTATTGGAAACTATGTGAAACATGGTTTTCCTATCAAATATATTTACAGAAACAATCAGTACCCTCAATAAACATCCAAAGTATATAATTATTAAATAATAATTCATCAATTATAATATTTCAATTCTTAATCATGGGGAAAACATAGCACACATGGTGTGAAAATAGTTAATTTTGAATTATTTTTCTATAACACGACATATCTTTTCCTCATAATACTTGGTACATGAAAACAGATATTACAAACACCCCATTATTTCTATATATCATCTTATAAATGTATGTTATTAATGGAGAGTAAGAAAAGAATAAAAAAAATATTGAGGGTAGAAGAAGGGATCTAACAAAATTGATTTGGGAATGAATTGTGATTAAATATCATATAATATATATAAGGGAAAAAAGAGATAATAATGGAAGTGTGATGACATGGATTCCCTCGAATGGTCTATAATTAGATGGTGTTGTTGGATGGGTGTGGAATAATTTAAGGGAAATTATATGGTAAGAATTTAAAATAAAATATATAGTGTTCCTATATATTGTGAATGGTTTTGTAAAAATATTGACCAAATCCTAAACTAAAAATCTTCCCACAACTGGAGGATCAATATTATACCAAATTGGTGGGTAAAAAGTTTATACAAACATTTCATATTATGTTTTTTTTTGGGTTATGTACAAGGTGAAATTAATTTTATCTATTATCAAATCATTTATACTAACTATTAAGTTATACTAAAATAATATTTCATTAAAATTATAAACTATTTTTACATGAAATTTGTGGAAATTTTAATTATGATTATTTAGTTATTATAATAATTAATATTTTCTTAGTTGGTAATTTTTATATATTTATATTTTATATATTAATAAATTTTATTCATTATTTAGAATTAAATATTTATTAATAGGATCATTGTGTAATACAAATATCTATCCTAAATAATTATACAATTTCAATAATGTTTAATGAGTTAAGATAATCATTATTGCAATCGTACTAATGTTGTAGTTTCATATCTCATATACTTCTAAAACATAACGATAATAGTTATCAAAACATATATATAAAATGGATTTTGATATGTTTAAATATAGCTATATTATATTTTTGGTTATGTAATATAAAATTTTATTTTGGTACATAATAAACCATAAATATGGATTGAATATACCAGTATGAAGGTTGAAGTATGGTATTAATAATAAAATAATTACTTGTATGTATTCATTATTATGAATATCACATGATATTATGATGACAATATGTCCCATAAAATACTATATATTTTATTCCATATAATGTGTTTCATTAAAACACAATGTTCATCCAATCATGTTGATTCATTCCCTACTAGGGTACCTCTATATTATCTTGTATATGTTAATTATTTAATGATTAACCCCAGAATATCCAATCAGATAAAGTTACCAAAATGAAGAGTTCTATATGGACTGTCATGTATTATCATATTTTGATGTTCACTTTGGTGAGAACCCTAATATGAAATACATCGATTTATGATACTAATGGAGTACATTTAGATTTATATATTTGATATATTTTGAAATGATTTTATCCTCAATATCCATCATTAATATATTATATGATTAGGATGATTCCCCTCATAAAAAACAATGTGGGGAGGTTCACACTGATGAATGGTTATTTACTTTTTGAAACATGGATCATAGAATACCAATGGATAATTATTATTTTTCAAAGGGACAACATTTTAATAGTAGAAAGGTTAGTATTAGAACCATTTAAATGGTCAAAAATAGAATATTATTCTCATAATATACATTGATATAGATAAAAATAATAATCATCATTATAATAAACATTTAATATATTCGATTAATGGAGGATCGTAATGTAATAAATTTTTACGATCACTAATGTAACCAATTACTTTTAGGTATTAGAAATTTTTTAGAGAATAACACATCTTTAGTAACCAAATTTTTATAATTTTTAATATTATAATCTTTATTCTTGTAGAAGCATATACTGATTTATATAAGGTTTCAATTTTATATTTTGGTAAATGATATAGATATTTTTATATTTATATACTCTATATTATGAAATGAATTGAAATATATTCTAGAATATTGAGTTTTCCTTTATTTTTTAGTCTTAAAGTGACATTATTAATTATAATGATGATGTAATTCATTATATTATTATTTATATACATGTTTGTAAAATGTTAATGATTAAAAATCTAATTTTACCATTATTGTAATAATTTAATTTATAGTTAAACTAAGATAATGATATAGACGTATTTCTATTCATTATATAGATGATTTGTTGAAAGTTGAAATTATAATACAAGAATATTCTTGGTGTATTAAATCATATATTAAGATGAATAAATTAAAGTTCATTATATCATACAATTTTTAGAAATGTTGAAAAATAATTAAATTTATAATATAAAAAATATTATTGGGAGTTTAGGTAACACCATAGAATTTCTGTGAAATGTGTAAGTTTTTTGAAAATAAATTAAATTATTTTTACTGTTGTGTTATTTAAAATATATATATTTATATCCTATTATTATAAAAATATTAAAAAAATAGATGAATTGGTGGATCATTTATTTTTCATTCAAAAAATGAAGACAAAGTTTCTATAAAAAAAAATTTAAATGTAATGGAATTATCGAAGCTCAAATAAATCATAGTAATGGATAATAGTAATTATATAATTTTTATTATATTATATCATAAGATAATTGGTAATAATTTTTCATATCAACAACATTTCATGGAATATTATACAAATTGCAAATATAATTCATCATATTCGATAACTTATTTTTTAAAGTATTGTTAGGATACAAATGTATTTTGATTAATCTTATTGTGTCTATCCAAATGTTTTGTAAAATTGAATGGAATGTGTGTTCACCACTCTTTATTGAGATATTTTTATTATATTCATTTCACATAAAATTGTTCTAAATAAATTAAAAAAAATAATGAAAAAATTTTATTTTTTAATATTTAATACTATAAAGAAATAAATGGATTTTCATAATAATTATATTTTTCTATCATTTCAAAATAATATATAATGATATATAGTATCTAAAATTCATGATAGAGTTTATTGTATTCTAAATAATTTATGAGTTATAAAAATATTAATTTTAGTGGTAAAAAAATATAATATTTTTAGTTCTAAATATAGTAATGATTTGATTATATATAATGATAAATAAAAACTAATTGATTAATATTTTTTAATCATAAAAATGTAATATAAATATTTTATGATGGATTTGAAAATTTAATTTTCATAGTGAGATGATATCTCAATATCATAATGTATATGGTGTTAATGAGAAATTTATGTTTTATTTTGTTTTTGTTCTTGTATAAATATCACATTAAAAAAATAATATTTGTAATGAAATACTTTAAATTTTTAGTTTTAAATGTTTTATATTGAGATAAATGTTTATATGAATGATATTTTTGAATATATAAATGTTATTATATAGACAATATAATTTAACATTTGAATTTATGAGGTTGTGATGTTAAATAGTGAATATATTTAATGAGTTAGATGTTAAATATATCATTGCTAAGTCACAATACATTTCAACATTTTTCTTATCATATATTTTACTCTATAATGTTTTACTAGGATGATTTTATCAGTTTATCACATAACGATGTGATAATAATTTCTTATGATGTACTGAGTTAACAGAAAAACTTATAGAGATGAACATATCCAAATGAACTATAATTTTTTCATATATTATATGGAAATAGGTTATTATTTTATGTTTGTTTGGATTTTTAAAATACATATAAATATACAATTTTTATCATATTAGAGTAAGAATCCACAATTCATTTCTATAAAATTGCGTACATAATAATAATATATATCCATATTTAATAAAGTTTTTTTAAAAGGATTGAGTCACAAAGGCCTCTCTATTAAATAAAAAAAGGAAAAATAGGAGAGGAACAACAAAGAACCACAAAAAAATATAGATAACCAAAACCAGGGTCTTTAACCCATTCAAACGCCGAATTCTGATTGAGGGATTCCCGCCTGAGTCCAGGCATTGCTGTCCGGCTGGAAGCCCCATGTGCATTACTCCTTCTCAAGCAAGGATAAAGTTCATAAAGATGTATTTGCTTCCCTTGTGTTGAACTACTCATCCATCTCCAGCGCCAGAAACAATTTGGCCGACTCCTTTGAATCTGAAACAGAATCCTCAAAGCTAAACCAACAAGCAGCGCCTTTGATGCTCCAAAGGGTAAGCTCATCCGGGTCTCACCATCCATGCATGCCTCACCAGGGTCTGTGCATAGCTTGATATCTTAGAATCCTTTGTTGTCCAAGACATTTCCATTAAGCGGTAAGAACTAGCCACGAGAAATCTCATGGTGATTTAATTTCCAGATTCTGCCAGCTCTTCAAGATAAGCTTTAGACATTATGGGGATATGTTTTGAACTCCTTACCTTCAAAGCAGTATCCGTGATTTTTCTAGATTTAGGGGGTCTCCCTACTTTCCTTTTCGAACTTTGAGGACCTTTGGAGCCTTGAAGCAGGTCATCAATGTTTACAGCTTCAGGTATCCCACTGTCCTTTGAAATTCTTTGTAAGCATCCATGGGGACCAGAATGAGGTGCATGCATTGCAGAATAAGAAGGGCCATGCGTAGAGATATTCAGATCATACAATGCTGAATTAAAGTTCATTTGAGTGCTCAGATGATTCATCATACTGCATGCATTGTCAGAAGAAACAGATAGAACAGAACTGTGTGCAGAAATACTTTGAGAAGCATCATTTTGAGCATTATTTTCAGATGAAGTAGATACTTTTAATGTGTTAACAGTACTGATAACAGTAGAAGGAGAAAAAAATAAAATGATCATCATTTTTCCCAACAGAAGTAGCAGACTTTCTTCCCATGGTAGCATTTGACATAGCAGCAGAAACAGGTGAAAGAAGCTGCAAGTTCTTCTGAGCAGTGAAGCTGTCGAATTCAATATCTGAAACAGGACCACAATTCTGCCCAGCTTCATCCTTTGAGAAAGTTTCCATGTTTGTATCATTTGTTTCCTCTTCAATGTGAACCTGTAAAGCTAACAAAAAAACATGTATTTCATTCTGAAAATCCAGAGAAAACTGGAATTCGGCTTCCTCAGTCTGTAAATCATGCACTATGTTGCAAATAGAATTGCAAATTTCAGAGAATATATTAAGGTCTTCCTTTGAAACCCATTCAATAACTGTCTGAACCACCTTAGGAACAAATTGCAAATTCTTCTCATCCTCCTCAACCATATCATCCCATGAAACTCTTTGTAATGAGGAGGAAGCAGAATGCTTTGAAGTAGAAACATTTTCACTGGAAGAATGAACCTGAGTTTTAACAGAAGGGGCAATTGATTTTAGAATTCCCTCTTTCTCAATAAAAACAGCCTTGCTCTTTTTATTTATTTTAGCATCAGTCCATTTGGAAACCTTATATTGAACCTTGTCACTCCTCTGTATCATCCTACAGTTTGATACATTATTCCCCACAATCATACAAACATCACAAAAGTAGGGCACATTCTCATATTCCAATCGAATATCAGATTTAAAACCATTAGCAGTAAACCTGATAGAAGCAGGCCTTTTGATTTCCAAATTAATGTCTACAAGAATTCTGGAAAAATATCCACTTTCACCATCCAAGGTATGTTGATCCAGCCTCAAAGGGGTGCCAATACATGAAGCAATGTCATTAAGGATTCTAGGATGCCAATAAACCCAATTTAAACAATGCAACCTTACCCAAATTTGTGCATTAGATTGTTTGAGATTGAAAGGATTAAAATTAACATCCCAATCTGATAACCTTAGTAAACCAGGATTGAGTTGAAGATTTCCTAGGTTATAAACCGAATTCAAGGAGTCAGAGGAGTTAAAAACAATGTGAAAATACCCTTTTCCAATTGAAATGAATTTCCAATCTCGTAAATTCCAGCAGTGAGATATTCGATTTTTAAGACCAGCAAAGGACCAAGGTTTGTCACACTTTGAGTAAATAACACGACCCAGTAATGAAAACTTACAAAGGTCTAGCCGCTATTTTAGTGCATCCGGATCCGCAACAACTGAGAATCCACCATTCTCTAACCTGGTGATATTTGTGGGTTTATAGGAATCCTCCTTTATAGGATTTGAAGAACCAGAAAGCACCTCCGCGAAGGATAAATTCTTCTTTCGAAGAATCGATGAATCCTGGAGACCCGAAGGTTTAAAAATTTCCTTCGGTGCTTGACGATAGTCCTTGAAGGCCATTTCCCATTTTGGGCTGAATGAATCCATTGATAATATCAGGTAAGGAGATCAGGAATCCTCGAATCGCCATTGAAGCAAAAGAAGCTTAGGGTTTCCGCAAGAATGATCATCAAGAATCTTGAACGATCCCATTTCCATCCATATTTAATAATGTGTAATGATAATTGACCATGAAATGTATGCAATTTAATTATACCATAATGAATTTCATCATAGCATATTATATCACATAAATAATGTAAGGTTAATATTATTATGATCCTTATATAGAGATAAATAATATAATCATGAAAAAAACCTGTAAAATTGACATGCCAATAAATATACATCATTGATGGTCTTAGAAAAATTTATCTTTTATATATATGGTGCATGGATCATATTTGGGTAACTATTGTAATTTCTTTATGAACCTCTAATGTGGATCATTATTATTCAATTATATACATTTTCATGTGTACATGTTTACATAGATAATAGTTGGTATTTTAATTGTTTTTCTATACTTGGGGGTCATATAGTGGTTAAAATGATAGGTGTTTCCCTATTATAAAATTTGTTTCACATTGGGTACCTCGATTGAGATTGATTGCGGAGTGTGTTCCTACACATATGGAGTAAATATTATGTTCATATATATGAGGATATGTTTTTTTTGATTTTATAATCTTTACATGTGAATCACAACTGATTTATTTATCAACAAAGTATGTCTATAATCTGAGAATTGAGAATTAATTATTATTCGATTTGGTATTGATCTAATTTATATATTATACTAACATGAGATCATATACAAATTGAAAATTTGATATTGAATTATTCTATATGATATATACTATTTGATCATGCTATATATATATATATTTGGGCTTATATAGATTATTCTTCATCTCATTTAATCATGATATGAGTTGAGGCAATTATAAAATCTACACAAGAATGGATCTAAAGATTCATATTTTTATCAATATTCTAAAAGCATGTTTTGTAAAAATTTTGATTCACTAAATGAATATTGTGATTGGATGTTAATTTAAACCAAATCATTTAATATATTTATAAAAATATATGTTTTATATAGGTATTTATAATTAATTTTATTTTTTATTATTCCAAGTGATTTTAATGATCTCCCTACAAAAGTGTGTGGAATGACATTCAAAAGAGTTCATAATATGATTTGAGTATTTATTACATATGATATAATATATGGGGATATCTCTAAAATTCATTGAGTAAATATTCTAATATATATGTTCAATAAGATACTATCGAATTCCTATATATGAAGTATATAAAATATCATTAGAATTAATATTTGAATGAAGAATTGGTGAAGTATATCATACAACCTATAATGGCATAGTTATGGACCTAAAATATTCCACCAACAATGAAATCATTTAATAAATTATTTATTGAGATAAAAATTGATAAAGGAAAATGATTCATGTGATATGATCATGAATTAGTCATGAAGTATACTCATGTGTGACATTTTCATGTGTAAATGTGACAACATCATGAGGAATCCTCGTGGATATATAGATACGGTACAATATGGTGGATGTGAATGTTTATACCTATATGAGGATTTCAACAAATCCCAATCTAAATATAATCTACGTATCTAAAATCATTTACAGTAAGAGGTACCATAACATCATTTATGATGTTGAATCCTGATTGTGAGATTTAGTTTAGTTAATATAAAGGCCACATGGTAAGAGGATTTTTGTAGTGATATTTTTATATTAATCACACATACACAATTATAATGAAGATATTCTAAATGATTCCCCCTTTTTAATGTATTTCATTTATACTATTTCCACATATATTGATCTATAGTATATTCATAATTTCTCTAAGGATGGTTTAATGAAAATGATTTGAATAATTACAATTTTACTAATAATGGTGATTTGACATTTTGAATCCAGAAATTATGAAAATTAAATAGATTAAAAAGATAATATAATATTATTTTGAAAAATTACAACTAGATCGATTCACCCCTGTCCTAGTGTAGTTTCATTATACAATGGTCTTATAAAGGGGTATTAGGGTAAAATAATTTTTCAATACATCATTACTATATTGATCATTTTTTCATATTTTTTCATGAGTGGAATATATTTTAAATTGTAGTTAGAAAATTTTTTGATTTTTAAGATGTTAAAATGTTACCAGATTTAATGAAAATGAAATTTCTGTTAGTTTATACTGACATGACGGTTTCAATCAAAACATTAATAAACGATTTGAATAAAATTAATCAACTATTATGGATTTTGTCATCTCAAAAAAATATAAGTAGAGTAAAATTAATATAAAAAGATAATCAATGTGGAAATTAATTAGATACATATATTTATAATCCACTAAATTATACATATTCATGCCACAAGACTTATAAATCCCCTAAATTAATAAAAATAACAAGTCATATATATAGGATTATTTTACGTATGTTTTCATTGATGCTTTATATTTTTTTATTAATTCAACAAGGAAATATAGAATGAATAATTATTCCTAGAATTTGAGGAAAAAGAGATGAATGTTGAAACTGAATTGATGTTTTCAAAATTTAGTGACATTTCAAAACATGTTTTATAAATGGAAATATTTTTAACTCATTTCATTAAAAGACTATCCTTATTATATGAGGAATGAAAATGGTATGCTTCTTATAACTATGTTTTAATTTTTTATTTGATACCAATTTCAATGAATCAAATGTTACTAAAAACGTCCTAAACTATTAGTTATAGTTTATATCAATATGAAAATGATGGAATTATAGTTTTCTATTCGATGAAATGATGAAATAAAATTAATTTTTTATGGTAAATAATGGTTTTATCAAAATTTAAATAAAAATAATATATCATGAAAAAATAATAATTTATAAATAAATTGATTTGAATATAAAATTTATAAATATAAAATTTAATCAAGTGGAATATTTATATGAATCATGGAAATGAAACACTACTATTAATATGAGATGAGTATTATTTATAAATAACATTATAGGGAAAGAGTAATGTGGAATATAATAGAGGATACATACACTATAATGTCACTAATGTTGGTAACACCATTTTATTAAAACTATATTTGAACTAAATCTATTCCATTAAATTTATTTAGTTATAAATCATTAATTACATGATGATAGGTATGAATGTAATATTAAATACCCATCACATCTATAATGATGGAATTAAGAAAGAAAAAATTATATAGAAACCAAAGAAGAATGAAAAAATGATATTCTCACTTGAAAAAATTATGGTCATATACTAGTGAAATTAATTATCAATAGATAAAAAGTAGTATTATATTTAATTTATAGGGTATTTGAATTCTTGGAAAACAAACATTAAAAAACTTAATAACATGTAAACTATCAATATACAAAATTTTCGAAAATTAATGTAAATAATAATAATATTTACTATTTATTCTTCCTATTACATAATAGGAACATGTATGATGTGATTTTAGTATACATGAAATAGATTTAAATTTCATGAAGTTATATTTGGATATTTGAATTAATGTGTTGAAAAATATGAAGTGTGTTGGATTTCATTAACCAATAATATCATTATTGGAATTTATATAAATTTTCCTCAAATGATAATGATAAATTTAAGGAATATATATTATATGTTCACATCCAGGTGTAATGAAAATAATAATACATAGGTGTGTGCAATTAATATGATTGAACATTATATTTTATATAAAAAATAAAAGATTTATATGATATGAATAAAAATTACTATTTATTTATTATTTAATTGAATCCATTAAAATTAATAATCTTATATAGAATAATAACTAGAAGTGAAAATAAAACCATTAGATAAATAACTAGATTATATTGGTTTATTCATTCATTGATATAGAAAATTAATAACAAAAGATATAATCAATATATGATAAGATAACACAAATTTATATGGTAGTGTAGATAATTTAATAAGACTACATACAAAATTGAAAAACATTTGAAAATAATAAAAGGGATGTGTAATTATTTTAAGAAAAGGATCCATGATTCAAAATGATTTGGGGTTGTATGAAAAGAAAATATGTTTTAAAAATTTCAAATTGTTTTCATTTATATTTTTCATTAACTATTTGAAGATCCATTAAAATTAAATAAAAGAAATTAAAGTATTATGTGTAATTCATCAAAATGTAACAAAAAAATATAAACACAATGTTTATTTAGAAGGAAATAAGATGAAGTCCACATGCCCCAAAAAGTTTAATGTTTAGATAATAATTGATGAAAAAACGAAATGTTACAGTGAATTGAAGGAATTTTTTAGATAAAGTGTCCCTTATCATTAATATTACTATAATTAAGTTAAAAATACAATATATCTAATTCAAAAAATTATAAAAATTAATTATATATGTAGGAAATTAAAAGTTATTTAATTTTAACAAGACATAAAATAATTAATGTTGTTGAATTGGATGATAATTAAAATATAAATCAATCATGGAGTACATTGTATTGTTGAGAATCATAGTTCCTTTTGAAAAAAATTGTTTCAACCCTAGTAAAGAATAAAATAGTGTAAAATTCATTGAGGGTTGGAAAACTAGATCTTGTGAATCTTTATATTTATTATTTGTAAATAGAAACTGTTATATTCTATAAAATAATAATCTAATGATTAATAACTAAATGATTAATTGGATTGTAATTATGTATTTAAAGATAATATAATGCTATAAATATAAGAATAATTTATTCTTGATTTATATTATTTTTTTCTTATTTTCATAATGAACAAATTTGATGAATATGTTGTCGAGTTTTTACTCATTTATTGGATAGGAGATGTCTGATGATCAAGTTAGAGTAATATTCTGTTGGGTTTGAAATTTTTTAATATCATTATTATGATTGATTTAGAATATTTATTTTATAAGAAAATGTATTTGACTTTTATACCCTTTAATAATACGATTGATTTGTTTTCTCAAAATAGATTAATAATATACATACATGGTGTTCATGTTAGTCATAGAAGTTTTCTATAATTTTCATTACTCATGTTGAATCATAGTTAGTCCAATTTTTATTAAATTTTTATGTTATATGATTGCATTATTCCCTCATACAATTAATGGTTTCACTTTATATTAATCACATATACATAGAGAAGGGGGAATGTAATTATATATTATATAAATGATTCATTACATTTGATACAGTAATGTATTTTTAATTTTCTGATGATATGAATGATGAATTTTTTATGAACATGGTATTGAAAAAAATAATCCAAATATGGGGAATCAAGATTCCATGGTTCATTGGATTTTGTATATTATATAATCTTTCAATATCCTCTAATTGTTATAAATATCAATAAAAATGTATAAGAAAAATGATTATAAATATAAATCCTTTTATATGAGTTTACATCTTTATGACAATGGAAGATACTTTTGAGGAATACATAATACCAAAATTATGTAGACCTATATTTGAAGAGATATAATATATAATTATGGTTAATTTATCCAAATAATTGGTAGGAATAATGAATTTTGGAGTTTAGAAAAATAAGTGATAATGAATAATATAATGATATTTTTTAGTCTCGAAGAAAGATGAATAAACAACAATTATGAAATTGATAACTAATAGATTTATTGAAAAGAATTGAAGAACAAAGAATGTCAATAAATTAAGTTACTTCAAGGATTTTGATAATTGTAAATAGTTATTCAATGTATGTAAAGGGATCATAATGAAAATTTAAAATTTTGGCTGGAGCTTATAGAACCAATAGGTACTCAATATAATATAGGTCTTTTAATTTGTATGTGAACTATAATGGAATAATAATTTCATAAAAAATCACCATCCTAGATTAAAAATATGAAGATCATGAATTATGATTCAAAAACCATTTTGTATAGTTTAATATAATGAATGAACATTTAAGGTAGCCTAATTTTGATGAATTTTTAATAATCAAAAAATAACCAGCGAATAACTCATGAATTTATTTTTATAGGAAGAGATGTCATAATGATGGAATATAATAATCTATCAATTTTTTATATCAATGTTTGAAATCATAATGTTTATTATGAGACTTCATAATTTTACCTTAGAAAATCATAATTTTGTGCTCTAATTTATTATAAGGATGACTAATGTATTATATTTATTTTTATGAAAAAGTAAAGACCATCATAATTTTCCTTAAATAAAATTGAATGGATGTAATAAAAATATATGTAAAAATATAGATAAATATTTTTTTTACTATTTTTCAAAAAAAAATGGATTTATATGATCTGGAAGCTATAAAAATGGATGATGAGTGGTGGCTGTCATAATTTTTTATTAATGGAAAATATTTTTGATATCAGAAGGAAATGTTCTTAACTATCAATCTATTTTTATTATCTTTACCAAAATATAAATTTAAGAAAAATATATGAAAATATTGTGTAAACATACATTAATAAGTTGTGACTGAATGAGATATGATCCAAAATAAAATTGATTTAATAAAATTGAAAAATGTATATTAATTGAGTATCTAAAAAATAGTGAATTTGAGACATAAAGATTATATATTTCACTAAAAGCCTTAAATAATATATCCCTTGAATGTTATGTAACCAGAAGATATTGTAATTCAAAATTATTTTAAGGTTATGTGGGTAGGATGATTTATTATTGAACATCTATATGATTTTATTTTAAAAAACAAGATGTTTTGGAATTTAATTATAATTATATATTTGAAAAAAAACTACAATACATAACACAATTGAATTATTCATCCATGTGATGTGGATATATAGTATTAATGTGACATTAGAGGATATACATATAAGAATTAGTAAATTTAAAAATTGTTCTATTAATGAAAATGAGCTGATAAATTTTCTAAAAGGAAACATTCTAAATAATTATGTATAATATGAAAAGGTCTATGAATAGGGGATTGAAGGATAACATAAATCTAAAAAGGAAAATATTGGATTACCTAAATAATTAAAAAAATAAGTATTGATTATGTGATTTCCATAAGATAATGAAAAATAATATATTATTTATTAATTTCCCAATCTTATAGAATAAATGAAAAATTGTAGTGCGTAGAAGAAGGGTGATATGGAAATTATATATTTTTAGTGTGATATATGGACGTTACATTACCATGAAGATTCTTGTATTGATTATATTTCTATTTACATTAATTTATTTTGTTTATGTTCAACTAGAAATTAACTGATTCAACATTCAATAAGAAAATTTAATTATTACATCTGATACTTTTGGAGGTGTTGTAAAAAAACTGATATAGGATATTTTGGAGGTTTTGGAATAGTCAATATTAGATAACATCAGATGTCTTGGAGGATGTTGTAACAATGCTGAATTTTATTAAGGTACATCTCATTAGTTATTTACTATGTTTCCTCTATATAATCGCGATAACCATGCACTACGATCTAAAGATACTTCCAAGATCATACATGGCTTGTTCGAATTTGAGTGTTCCAAAAAAGTGGAAAAAATGAAAGGATGAATGGTTACCAAATAGTTAGTACTAATCGTGGGGGGTAAATATGTGGGGAAAATTCTAGGAAGCAAGTGAGACACTTTTTATCTACAATATTACAAGATAAGTAACACACTCGTGCCGACCGTATGATGTTTTTGACATAGGATTATGGTATTGTTTTCTTATGGTTAGGTAAAATGCATGCCTTAACTGTGTGGGGTCTCTCATTAGAGAGCGAGATAAATACATATTTCTCATTGATTAGCTAAATTTTGTGGCCAGACCATGACCTCCTATTTTTAGGGTGAAATTAAAATTTTGACCTTCATAATATTAAACTATTATTTTCTATTTCTTATACTATTTCTAGTGGATGAGAATCCATTTCTCTTATCATTAGCACTTTTATCCACAATTTGGTTCTTTAATATATCCAATATCATTAATCTAAATCAGACGTAGTCTGAATCATTGAATTGTTAGAGGTATTTTGTCGTATCTTCATCTGTTAATTCAATGTTTAACTATGAATGTGTTGTTATTTTTTTTATCAATATCATTTTTCTTATTTTCAGGTCATTTAGATGTTCTTATGATTTCATCATAACCACATAAAACCTTAAGAAAATATTGAACGAGGTGATGTCTATAGACCTAATATACAAGGTCTGAATGATATTATAAAATTATATTATGTTTTCATTGCTTCCCAATTATTCAAACACTTCTCTTTTATTCTTTTCTCCAAAAAATATTTTTCTAATTTTTAAATTAATATCTACATCATGTTATACTCTTAATGATCATTGCTATGTAAATAAAGTGTAACATCCTAAATCACGAACACCCTTGGGTGTCTAGGATTGAGATTTTACTTTTTAAAATAAATAACCAAATACATAAAGTGATTAATAATCATTTTGTGGGGATTGTAAAAGAAATTTCCCACTTATTTGTACAATATTATTTATCTAATGAACCTCCAATGTTATATCAATTTACCCATTATAGATATTTTCCAAATGGATAATAGTACATCTTAAGTGAATTGCTGATCCTTGAAATTGAAATACCATTACTTGAGTAATAAAATGGAAATAATAAATAGACTGGATTGATTCAATATGTCTTTCACTAATTATAAGAATTTATTAGACTAACCATGATTAATAATAATAGGTGGAAATTCCTAACCTCTTGATACATTATTTTTAGAAATGACTATATGAATTATGATAACCATATAACATCTATTGTGTTTGATTACTATATTGTTTATGAGGTGATTTGTAAATTTATTATATAATTACAGTTACATCAGAAACATTTGATATGTAATGATGGTTAAGAGAATTGTGGAGCATAATGTTTCACTCTCCCATAAAATGTGCGTTGAGAATGCTATCCCACACCACCGAAACTATTTGAATGGTGTTAATGACACACCATGTGACTTTATTCAATTGTTCACATGTATAAAGTCCCATCATCTGACGTAATGAGAATGACATGTCACATTAATTATGTGATTTTTTATACTACTATTTTCTTAATATTATTGCATCATTTAGACATGTTATGGATGATGGAGTCACACCCTGTTCTCGACAGTAGCTGGTATCCCTATATATAGAAGATTCTACATTCATGTACCTAGTGCATATAAATGGATTGAGTATATATCTATAAAAAATATTTATTATTATTATAAATTTATGGTTACTTATCAGATTATCACTCTAGCCTAAGATGAACTAGGTAGATTTGTCATTTTTTCAATAAAAACATTAGCAAGTAGTTATTTTTTTATTTCAAAAATATATCATTTTTCATTTATACCTAAAAACTAGAATATATATGTGATCTCATTGTATTACATAAATAAATTGTTGGATGTGGAATACTTTAATTTTATCTAACACCATCCTCATGAATCCTTTTGTACATGAGTATAATTCATATCTGAAGGTATAGATAAGGGAAATCACCCTTGTATTGATATTTGATATCATATACATGTAGTTAGTGAATAAATTAAGAGGATAAATCCTATGTATGAAATTCTAGTTGATAAGAATTTAGTATTTTTGTAATTTTTATAACATATTGTATGTGCTTTTCATCTATTCTAATTATTGTATATCAGCATTACATTTCATCATGTATATGGAACTACCAAGTGAATTATTATTATTATTATATTTCCCAGTTATTTATTATTACATAATTTTATTATATACCTTTTGTATGTGCTTATACAATTTTGGGTTATTGGATCATTCTTTTAGTTTCTATTAAAAATATTTTTCTGTTGTTTAATTATAACTTATTATTTCTTCTATTCAGTATTGATACGACGGAACAATATCCCCATTGTACCATCATAGACTATCACTTCTATTTTATATCCTCTAGTATACTAGGACTCATGCTTGGGGCCATGTGATCCACTAACATGGGGACCTAGTCCAGTGGATTCTAGATCTGGACCTTACAATGTAGTATCAGAGCATATTATTAAATTTGATTACTATTTGTGTATTAGACATGATATGGTGATTTAATGGAATATGTAGATGATCTTGTTCATTGTCGTATCTTACCCATGAATAGGGGAAACCCAAATTACCTAGGATGGGTTATTCTCATTATTGAATATGCATATTATTGTTAATTCAACAACATTTTTAGGTTACAGACCAGACATATGATGTTATTAATATTGGTATTTTTTAAAATGGGATTTCTTTTATTTTGGCCCAATGAAATCACAGATTTTCATTACATGCATTATTACAGTTATAATATGACTAATATTCCAGGAATTTTTCTATTTCACATCTATATTTAAATTTCATTTTCCAATTTCATACAATTAGTTCTGTTCTTATCTATAGAAATGTGCTAACATCCGTTATATTATTGAGAAAACATTTTTGACAATTAATTTTTTTATCCTAATAGTGCATTTTGATAGGGGTTTATGTAAACTCCTTAAATTGTATGTTATGGATTTTTTATCCATTGATATTTAGTAAAAATCTCTATAATGTGTTATAGTGTGGACTAAATGGATGACATATTTTGGTTCATCCAGAGTATGGGACCTTAAGGATCAATATTGATGATGCATCTATGTCAGAAATTTCAAGAGATTTCAATACATCAAGGATGGTGATGTTAAAATGAGTACCAATTTTTTAATGAAATGGTTTACTTATAAATCCCTTAAGAAAACTGTACCTATAACTAGAGATAGTTGTGTATTGATGGGAGTATCTTACATTATTATGGAATTCTATGATCTTTCCATACAACTATGCCTGGATTTTGGAGCGACAAAATATTATAATCCCTTTATAGCATGGATATTCAAATTTCATAGTTTTATATCTTTTATCACAAGATTTTAAAAATCTATATTGAGGAATAGTATTTTTATTGTAAAATAATGCATCCATGAAGTCCTCCCGAAGTACACCTTGAGGGAAATGGAACTTATAAACTAGTGGTGATGAGCCATGGGGAACTAATTATTCCACCTACAGTTCCACATGTTAAACATATTCATATACATGACATGGTCCTTGATTCCTATTTATGATAGGTATTTTTATATATAATTTAATCTATGCAAGGTTACCTTTGGCTATCCTTCTCCATGGAAGTATTGAATCAGGAGATTCATAAGAAACATCTTACCACATTTTTTAGCGATGAAAGACCTCGTGCAGTTGAGTCATGGATCGAAGATATTCAATATATATTTGAGAATTTGGAGGTGCCTTCTAAATAGTGGGTAAAACTCAATACTCACATGCTACATTATTCTACCTGGATATGGTGGAAATTTTTTACCCAAGAAGATCGGCCTCTTCATATTTTCTGAGGATATTTGTAGAATATATTTTAGGACTATTTCTTTATGCATTCATTACGGGCTGACATTGACAAATATTTTTGAACCATTATGAAGGGGATATTTCCATGATATAGTATTATTCTCCCTTTACTATGATGCAAAAATTAAAACCAACTCTAGAATGTGTTGATATTATAAATTGAAGGAAATTTGAGGATCAAATAAAATACTCCATCATATCACTAGTCAACGTCTTTTAGTTGATGAATATTTCAGAGAAGGGCTACAACAACAAATTATAGATATGATTTTGAGAGAAGGGGACAGTGCATGTAAGGGCGTATTGGAACCTATGGCTCATAATTTCTCATATCGAGGGAACAAATGTTTTTTGAAGGAAACTAGAGGAGGTATCATCAATAAGACACATTGTGGTGGATGTTTTTCAACATGTCACATATGTGGGAATATGAACATATAAAACCCTAGTGATTATAGGATCTAGTGGAATATATAAGATGATGGAGGATTTTCCATATATAGTACATCAGAAGGAACATTCCATATGATCGTAGAGAGCAAGGATTTACACCTATCTCATGATCTAGAGTGGGTTGAGTAGTATCACATATCACATGAAGATAGAATATGGTTGTTCATTCAGATCGAGATGGCAGTCAAGGTTGACGTTGTATGAATCATGATTTTCAGTGACAATATAAATGGATTTCTTATGATAGTCATGTTATGAATTAGGGTTGGGGTACAAACTCATTACAAAAATGGAACCTATATTGAAGAGAAAATCACTAGAACATATACTATTAGAGGTACTATTTATATATCATCTACTATAATATCTAGTTAATTTAACATATTCACATACCACTATTTTATATACATGTCAATCTAGAAGATCCTAAGCCTTGTTATTGAATTTTTTTCATTTATTGATGCTCGATACATAATTAGTTATCTGATAAGTGGGTTTTCACCATTATAATGTATTTTCCTTTATATAGGTTGATATCCCCTAATATGGTATATTTTCTTATTTTACATGAACATATCGGAAGTAATCAGCAGGATGTACCTGATAGTTTATTTATCGATTCTATATTTAATATTATTATTTTAAGGTGACATTACATAAACATAGGTATATAGTTAGATTCATAAGGGAGAATGTGATATTGATGTGAGTCAAACTGGGACCGATCAATAATGTTTTGGTTGTGTAGCAGAATTGACTGAAAGTCTTTTTATGGATTGTGAGGCATTAAAACCCACTATTTTCCTTCTTATAGTAGACCGTTTTATGAAATTCCTTCCTAATGCATTATCAAGGCCACCTCTAGTGTGATAGGTAGAAATTACTATTGATAGAGTTACATCTATAGAATCTCTGACCATTCCTCCTTATATGGTGTAAAATATGGAATTTTCAATATATCAAGTAATAATTAGATGATCTGGAGGATAAAGGCTTCATTCTCCCTTGTACATCTTTTTGGGGTTGGATAGTAATTGTTTCCACAAAGGCGAATGACACCCTCAGACATTTAATTTATTACCATATATTGAACAAGATCATGGTATATTATTTTTATCTACTACCTTGAATAAAATAAACTTTGAAATGATAAAATGAGAGTGAATTTTTTCCAAGATATATTTTAGGTTGGTATATAATCTGGTCTATGTTTTGTTTTCAAAAATACCTCACATATTTTTCAGGAGCAGTTGTGGTCTTTAAAAGTACATTGATATGTTTTTAGGTATCACAAAATAATGGGTTATTTTATTGGTTCTGATTTAACTATTTTTAAACACATATTTATTTCTATTCATGGTTTTACAATTGGACGATATCATAGTGCATTCATGTTCTCAACAGAATCATTCCAATCATCTTGAGATCATGATGAATACATTGAGAGGTAATCAACATTATTCTAAGCATTCAAAATTCCACTATTTTATAAAAAAATTCCACTTACATGATCATTTCATCATGGATTTGGGATTTTTAGTAGATAATGTTAATGTGAGAGAAATATTATCCTGGGAAAATCCAAATATGGTATTTGACATCAAGAGATTATTACGGTTAGTTGTATATTACAACCACTTCATACATTATTTCTCACATCATTATTCAACTCTAATGGGAATGAAAAATGATGGTTCACAATTAATATGGCCAGACCCAATTGAACAATACTTTCAATAGTTGGAGGGATGATTGACTGTAGTGTTAATACTTATTCTTCCCGAACCGGTCAGGAGTGATACTGTTTACTATGATCCATAATACATTAGGCTTAGATATGTCCAAAATCAGGATTAGATACACTTCATGGATGGGTCTCGTCATTTTATGACCCATTACTATAATTACATAACACATGAACTCAGGCTAGCCGTATAAGTTTATTCCTTTTGACATTGGGCACACAATCTAATTAGATATATTATTATTGTATTAAATGATCATAAAATCCTAGAGTACATAATTAAAACAAACGATCTCAATCATATGATTTGTAGATGTTTTTAGTGAACACTATCCATCAATTTAGAGTTTTCATATACACTAGGTAGTGGACATGTAGTAGTGTATGCTTTGATTCCAAAGACTCAGAAAGAGGATGTTTATGAGGCCAGTGTTAAATTGAATAGAATTTAATTATTTGTATATAATATAATTGAAGATAAGGATTACCATGGTATGAATATTATCACTAACATATTGGTGAACTATAACCAAATTAAAACATTTAATATTGAGATAAACATATGATCTTGAAACGCTTTCCTAAGGGAATGTGTCTTGGATGATGATATGTTATCTAGTTGGACCATGAATGGGAATGATACATTACTATTATTTTTTAATGTATGGTTCCAAATATGTAACGCCCTGACCCCAGCTACCCAGAGTCGGTGCATTACTTCGTAACATTGGCATGATCACAAAAGATCAAGTCTCGAAAGACTGATTAGTTTAGTAGCCTTGGAAACACTAGATACATTCATAAATGTTACATTACAACATAAGGTGAAAAACTACAATACCAAAGTCTTCATAGTACACACTCATACCCTCTTCTGACTATCCCTGCAGGTCATTCCAAAAATACTTCTTCACATCCTGGAAAATATTAAAACATTGAAAGGGGTGAGCTCAGATGCTCAGTAAGGATAACAATATTGCGAAAGCTTTCATAAATAAACATAAACATTTAAGGAAATGTATAACTAAAAAAAATCATTTTAAACTTGAACATAAACATAATATGGCAAAAGTAAAATGAGATAATGCCATTTACTTCTTCACATGGATATTATACTGGTCGATTAATCACATGCAATATCAATAACCATTTTCATAATGATGGAATGCATAATGCCAGACATTCTGAAACATTTTGTCAAGGCCTCGGCCAAGACGTCTAAAATGATTAAGGCCTCGGCCAAAACCATAAATCAAATTGGGAAAGGGTCTTGGCCAATTCCACGTCTAGTTGTCTCATGAGACCTACCGATGCATCGAGGAGCTATAACGGGCTCCACCAGTCACTTATTAAGTCCAATGCATTCCTCATATGAATAAGTTTAAACATATCCTAAACCATAACATAATCGTATCACATAAAACATGGATAAAGGAAACATAACATTTCCACATTTAAATCACAAGATATCAATACAACACATTGATATAATAAAAATGCTTTCAAAACCATTTTCAATACCAGAATAAAAGAAAGTTAAAACTTTGTATTTATTTTTCATTAAAAAAAACGTGATGGCTTGTAGAGGAAGCCGAAACTCAAATAATGGTCACGGCGGTGGAGAAGTCATTGTCGCTGCATATGTACAAAAAGAAAAACATTACCTTTTTGTCGTTTAGTAAAACACTTCTTATAAAAAAGATTCCTTTTGAATAACGTAAATGTCAAAGGGGTTTATACACCGTATAAAAGAAAGTTGTGTATAAAACCAAATATGCCTCAATGAAAGGGGATTGAGACGAAGTCCTTAAAAAGATCATTTTTAAAATAAAATAGATCTATTATGTGTATTAAATATAGGTACACATAAAGAAAGTAAAAATACAAAATAGTACATAATAATATCATGACATAATTTGAAAGCAGGAGATTAACCCAAAGAATGGAAGTTGGGTTAAGAAATTCCCTTACCTTGCGTCCTGTCCTGACTCGACCGTTATTTAACCTCCTGAATAATAAACTAGAGTTAACTTCTGTTTACTTAATAACTTTTTTCATGTTCATTATTCCTTTTATATCCCTTATTACCATGTTATGAACATTATGTAATTATTTATGTTTATAACGGTCATTTTGTCGATCTTAGGTACTTGAGTCAAAAATAAAATTCTTATAATTACAAGTTGTTCATGTGGTGATATATCCATTATATCCAGAATTATGTTCATGATTTAGATATCATATATATCATATATATCCAGTATATACATGCATTTATAATATTACATAACATTTAGAGGTAAGAAATGAAATTCACCGTTCATGGAGACGGTAAGCCGTACGTACGCATAAACGCTACTTTCATTTCTATTTCGTATTTAATGGAATGAAATCATAGTTATATAAAGGTATAATATAGTTCCAGTATAATATCATATATAATATCATTTACTCCATCCATTATACATCCCACATATGGCATTAACGATGTACATCAGTTTGAGGGGGCGGTAGTCAGCACTTCCTAAAATGAAATTATCGCGTTTACCCATAATGGAAATCATAAAGTATGCCATAAATGAGAAATACAGAAGCATAAGTAAAACATAAACATATTTTATATCATATATAAATATAGTGACATCTTAATGGCCACCTTTGAATGTGTTATATGAGTGTTGAACAATCATTGTTTCGTGAGGCAGAAATTCGCCATCCACAGAAACCGTATGTTCTTCAACCATTAGATGTAGGTGTGTGTAATTTTAGCTCGAATCCTTCTTATAAAAACATCCTAGTATATTGAGGATACTGGTGTTGTTACAAAATAAATGAATAAAAAGAGTTTAGGGGGTTGGAGAAGAAAAATAAAACAAAACAACATTAGAGAAGACATTACCTCAAAATCGGGTAACTCTTTTTGATTAGAGCCAAAGGCTTCCTTGGGAAGAGTTATGCCCAAAGTGAGGCTTCTAGGAGTAAGAGGGGGAGGTTGGGAGAGTATTTGGGTAGAGGTTGGCCGAGCCAAATGACTTGAAAGTGTGAATGAGATGGTAGAGGTGGGGGCCTTTTATAAGAGGAGAGGAGGGGCACTCTTGGAAAGTAAGGAAATTTTACATTATTATACAATGATTTTCGGATTCTAAAGGTACCACACTTATATAATTCGTGAATAAGGTGATAAGGGT
This sequence comes from Viscum album, assembly GCA_963277665.1. Taxonomy (NCBI): domain Eukaryota; kingdom Viridiplantae; phylum Streptophyta; class Magnoliopsida; order Santalales; family Viscaceae; genus Viscum; species Viscum album. The sequence goes on along the minus strand of OY728151.1, from coordinate 83,066,257 downwards.
TCTAAATATACCCATCCAATAGTCTTTGGACAAGTGTAAGACTTGTATTGTACATTATCCTTTCATTTTATTAAAATCGTTAAATAATGATGTCATCGCTGCATCATAGTGATGTCATAAATAATTTAATTTATTTAATGTCTAAATATTATAAAAAAATACTATGATGTTGGAAATATTTTTATCTTTCCAATGACTATTTATATTAAAAAATATGACTTGTATAACCCCATGTAAAAATTGTTTTAGTAAAACATTTCATGTTTGTGTCATTTTTTACTTTAACATTAAATAAAAGGTATTTATGTCATTTTCTAACTAAAGTGGCTCCATGGAGTCCCCAAGTTGACCCATGGATTGTCTTGGTCTGACATGACACATACAATGAGGGTAGGACATGTTTCAATCTCATCTCATATTATTAAAACATTATTTTTACCTTAAACTACACTAATTACCTCTAATCGCGATTAAGAACTTAAAAGTTACTATTCACCAAAAATTATTTTAATCTCATTGAACCACATTTTACTTCTTAATGAAAACCATGTATGTCGGATTTTTGAAAATCAAATCACAGAAGTGGTAATATTTCATTTAAACAAAAAATCAGTTATTTAACTACCACTTAGTGGTTTCACTATTCATCAAAAATTGAAGTTTTTCAGAACAATGCCAAAATTTCACCCTGAGCTATAATTGATATTCCGAATTCAAAAATGATGTCTATTTTATGAAATTACAAACATATAAGTTTCATTAATTAATTTTACAATTAATTCCCACTGTCACAACAAATAGCATGTTTTTAAGAAACAATTTATATCAAAAGATTGACAATTGTTTATGTCCAATTTCAAAGTGAAATTAATTCTAATGAACACCATTGGATAAAATGGTAAAAATATATTCTAATTATACTTTAAAACCACTCAATAGTATAACGTATCACTATAAAATATTTTGATTAAAAAAGTTGTTTTAAGTATTTTTCACTATTCATAAAAATTTGGAAGTTCTCAGAAAATTACAAAAAATTCAACATAGGATAATTTCAATATTAGGAATACAAAAATGAAGTCCATTTTGAAATATAAAATTTCTATAAATTTAAAAAGTGGTTATTACTATTCATAACAGCTACTTTGATTAGTTGCGGTGTGTTAGAACTCGAAGTTGCGTACAATGCAAGCTATTGCATTATTGAATGAGAAGCGTATCATGGAAGCTTGGGGTGTTACAAAATAAATGGTAGAGAATAGATGATGAAGAAATTTCATGCCTCAACATGGTAAGTTCATATCGGTGTCACCAAGATGAATCTAGACTAGGACACCAGTATTAGTGGCCTGGTATAAAATAAGAGATATCTACTCTTTCCACCATTTATTCCACATATAAGTAGGTGAATTTGAAATTTTAGTGAATAGTAATAATTTAAAATAAGTTTTCCATTTTTGAGTGGATACTTGAGTATGTATCTATATATTTCATTAATATTTTACATCAATCACCCCATGTAAATTATACAGTGTGGCTTTTTGTAGTTATTTTGATGAAGGTATCGATATTCATACCTATAAAAGATGTTATATTGGTAGAAGAGAAAGTGAAACTATATGTTAGTGAGGTCATTCATATTCATAGATCTTCTTAATCAATCATTTCTAAAATACACACTCACTTTAAGACATTGTTTTGGTATGGTTTGAATATGGGTTTTGGTACACATGTGCTTCTAATCACAACCAATAACCATAAGATAGATGGAAAGATAGACCTCAAAATTTAGGTGTTCGATAAAATTTCAAATATCCTAACCCAAATGACATGGTTTGAGCCAAAATTTTACATGGCCTCATGTGCACCTCCCTGGGCACAAGAGGTTGTCGAATAGCAGTGCGGGTCTCAAGTGGAACCTTGGGGAGACTAAAAAATATGTACCATTTACTAGGATAAGATAATAAAAATATAATAAATAATAATAAATAATGATGTATGTAATGATGGTATACTTTTAATGTTATAGATCCCAAAGTAGGGAGAAAACCAAGTAATTATTAGAAAGAAAAACTAGAATGTAAATAAACAATCAACCTTGGAGTGTTTAGGTGCATTTCCCGGTTTTATCCCACTCAGTGCTATAGTACTCAACCATCCTCCATATGTCCCTTTACCTTCATTAGAACTTTGGTCATGAAATATACAAGCCCATCAAAATTTCGAAGTAGGGTGTGATTCTATGACTCGGTACGACATCAAAAATGCATCTTAAACCCGATTTATTCAAAATAAAATTATATGTCATAATAAATGATGCGATGTTAAAAAATTATTTAACATTGAGTGTTTTTTAGCAAACTATTTTTCCAAAACCTCTAAATTTACTTTCATTGGCTCTATAACGAATGTATAAAATTTTTTTTAGATGTATCCAGGATTAACAACTAGGATAATTAATCATTTTTCCAACATTGTCATGATACACAATATCAATGATCTACAAGAAGATATGAAATCATTGTCTTCGTGGGAAACAAGAGCTAATCAGATTCCATTAATCATCAAGTTGACATACAGAGGACCGAGATGTAATATATGTCCTTTAGTCATTAAAGCACACCATCGAGTTACACATTGGTGACAAATAGATAATCAACATACCCTCTTCATTCAATTAATCATAAGGCATCATCCTGTGCATTCCTCATGTATTTGAAACTCATTTTTATTCATGTGAGTCCATCCTAAAATGGAAAAAAAAGTTCCAATTGTCCACTACATGACATCCCTCCTCCAAAGAAAAACACGAGTCGATGGTCAAACTATATTGTATCCATGAAAAAACCACAAGGTATACAAATCTTAGAAGGATATAAATAATTTCATGAATAACACAACATCATGAGTAATGTAACCCAAAATGTACACCTAATTAGAGAAAAATGTAATAAAATAGCTACATGTACTCATGGAATCCTGTGTAATATAGAGTTTATAGGGCTAAAAAAATGACTCAGATTTTATCAGTTTTATTTTTAGAAATTAATTTGTAAAATAAGAAGACCATGAATTGAGACTACATGTGATTTTGAGGCCCGGTGTGCCCAAAATGATTATAAAAAAATAAAATTTATTTTATTGAAAATGTGGGTGTTTGTCCTAAAAATGGGATATAACTATTCAATAGGTGTCTAGATCAGATATCTTTCTCTATGAGTTCTATAGAAGAGCGTTGACATTTTCTTCCCATTGGTGAATGACAGACGATGATGATTTGAGGATCAAGGATCGATGAGATGTTCAATCATGATGAATCTCAACAGATATACAATGAAAATAAAACCCCAATGTCGACCTATTCAAACCCGAGGTAGGTTTTATGATTTAATCTATTTTCATTCCACAATTTTTCTCCCTTTGACAAACGTGGATTAATCTAAGAACAGATTAATCCACGGGGCATGCAAATTATGGGTTGGTTTTCTCCTTTCTAGGTTTATCAAGGATTTATTATTCAATTTTTGTTATCATTTTTGTGGGTTTTTGTTAATTATTCCAATGGAAATTAAACCCAATTGACCAGAATATTGATTGAGGTCCATTCTGCATTGTTGGCTCTTTCTCTTATCCCTTTGTTCTTCAATTTTCATGGCCTTTTTTCATTTGGCCATCGACTCTAAAATTCACAATCAATCGATCATTTCTCTCACAATTCATGGTGCAATGATCTGATATCATAGAAACGAGCTGTACTTGATATGATAGGGTGAGAATGTGATGGTGGTGAATAGATTGTGGTGGTGAATGAGATATTGTAGCTCGAATGGATTTTCACTAGGATGAATCACTTCATGCATTCGAGCCAATGGTAGTGAACGATTCACCCCGAGGATCGCAATAGTGGATTCATCTTGAAAAATAGAGTATCAGGGATATTGTGTCATTAGAGCACAATGACATGGTGACCAGGATGTTGGATGGAACTTGCTCGATGGTCGGTGATAGAGGGGCCATCGGCAGCATGCCTACGGGGAGCGATGGGAAGTTATGACTAGGCTGGGTCATGACGGTGAGGACCTTAACACAAAGAAGAGACACTTTGGAACAATTGGCAAGCGGTTTTTTGGAAAATGTTAGGGAGGAGCAGCCAGCTCGACCGCCGACTGCATTGACCAAGTGGGGAGGTGGCTTATGCCACGTCTGGGTGGACATAATCGGACGTCTGATGAGCAAGAAGGGTCGTGTCGACCTAGAGGGTTACTTCGGACCAAGAGGGAAGTTCGGTTTGGACCTCTCTGGTCTGGTCGAAGGACCCAAGGCCAGGTCAGTTTTGGTTAGTCCACCCTGGTCGGACTAGACCTAGAACCAGCAAAACCCTTTTCACTAATAGTCTCATAACATTCAAATTGAATGTCTGTTTGACAATCCATTTATGGTGTTGGGACCCGTTCAATGTGGTGTTCCTTTTGAGATGTATTGGTGGGTTTTTGATAGACGAACTTTTTATCGTAGGGTTATCATTTTCATTACTAATAGGGATTGATATAGGATCTTGATCCCATCATAGTGGGAGGAATTAATGATTGAGATCATATGATTGGGCATCCCAATAATGTATCGATGTAGAATCTTGTTCTGATCATAGATAATGTCATGTATTAAGAAGCGAGTTGTCTTAGCCCAACATCAATAGTGACTCAGCAGGTTGGAGCATGTATCGCACTGAGAGGCCCAGTTAGTCATCACTTCTCATTGTGGTACCATAGATAGGGTTTGTGTAATATGTGTGACCATTATATACATGGGAAACTATCCCCAATCATAGACTATTTTTTAGTAGGGTTAAGATGTCCCCCAGTGATCCAAGGTCACATTAATAGCAATACGTGTATTGAGATCAAGTTCATTCCCTCTTGGCTTGACCTAAACAGTGTGGTTAGGGTAGTTCTAAGTGAGTTCTCATTGAGAATGGTACAAATTAGTGGGAAATATTTGTGAGGGCATTTGATGTCCTCATAGATCGATGAGTGAGTTCTTAGAGAACCATCATAACTTGAGTAGAATCATGTGAACAAGGATTAGATGTGATATAGAGACTCATTATCTCAGCAAGACCATTTTTCTCATAAAAAATTGTGACATATAGAGAATAGACGTTATCTCAGATAATGTTTCTTGATATTTTCAACCTGATTACTATCAGATAACATGAGAAGGTAGATCTCTCAGAATAGAGCATGCCACAAGAAGAACTATATGGCAGGTTGTAGATGAGACCATGTGTCCTGGAATCCTTTATGAGTATAACAGTATGTTCTTGTTATATGTGTTGTACATTTATACCTATATTGTGAATTGTCATTCTTTATAGTGGTGTTTCCTTTTGGTTCTATTAAATTTTGTTTCGGGTGCCCTATAGAGTATTACTTTACTCACTACTACATGATATTCTTATGCATGTTTCATGTATTGGATATATAGTTGAATATTTGATGGTTTTCTAGGTAGACCATGACTAGGAGGGTCGTAGAATGATCAGAAATATAGTGGTGTTTTCCGATGGCTTACAGATAGAATTCCACCGTCATAACTTGCACTTGGATCATGTGGAATTTTATATGGATGATCTTTAGTACTTGAGTTAGAGACACTTTCTTTTTGGAGGGCTTGTATTCTGGATCAATTATACATTACTTCATTTCTTCTATCATACTCTCTTGTTGGGTTATAGTGGTTTGCATTAATTTTCTTTACATGGTGTTTTTACATTACATATACTTCAGATTGGAGTTTTGTGGCTATGTATTATCCTGTAAAAATTCCTCCCATTGGTCGGATATTCCGACTCAGCACTAGTCACCTACCCCTGGCCTATCAGAGGGGGACATGGGGTAGTCATGGCACATGCCTTGGGGGAAGAATCATAATATAGTGGTGTCATAGGAGGTAAATTGTACCTTATGAACCTAGAGTCTATGTGTTTTGTTTCAGGAAATGGTGTTGAGTGTTTCATGTTCGGATTTTAGGTCCGAATATCCTGTTTTGGTAGGGTAGCTGATTAATCCATACACCTTGACCCTGAATTCTAATTTTCGAATTGGTTCTTGAAAACACTATTTATATGATAAAATAATGATACAATAATATTATATGAATGGGTTGTGATTACCGTATACATATTGAGTCATATCACCTGACGTACTTTATTAAACACGGTACATATTTTTTCCTACAATATGTTTCCACATAGAAATTATGTCAGAATTCCAAAATGTGATCATGATGATGATTCTCAGGGTGACAAGATATGGGTAAAATTATTTTTACCATATAAAGCACCTCCGGCTGGTGTACTAACTATACCACTACCTATAGAGAATCCCATGTTTGTCATAGTAACCACAAATTAGAATCAAGATCTAAGCTTACATCACTTGTTTCAGTGAAAGAGACCCCTCAAGTATCAATGCGGGCCAAACACATAGGCAGCTAAGGAATATCATGAGGTGGGGAAAAAGTTTTCTATCCATTCATGACAACATTATATCATAGTCAGTCTGGGCGGTGCACCTTCTACATGGCTCAGAAGGGTGATCCGAGTGTTAAGATTTCCTGATCATACAATTAGGTGACTCTCACATGGATAGAGTTTGAAAAACTTTTTAGAGAATAGGATATCACCAATATGGTTAAGGGATATTTGTCACAATGTTATTATATAGCTTCAATAGGACAAAATTTAAGTGGATGAGTATTCATCATGTCAAAACGACCTTCCTAGGTACTCAATGAATACGATATGACCAGTTATTCAAGGATCATAACATTGAGAAAGGTGTGATTTGGGTCATCTGATCCATCATTATTCCTCAATAAATTATTACATATGTTGGTGTAATGCCCCGACCCCAGTTACCCAGAGTCGGTTCATTATTACATAACATTTTCATGATCACAAGAAAAATCAAATCTCTAAATACCGATTGGTTTAGTAGCCTTGGAAGCACTAGATATATTCATAAGTCTTACATTACATCATAAAAATGAAAACTACAACAACATATTTTCTTCATATTCCACAATCATATCGCCACATACTATCCCTGGATGTCATTCATAAATTACTTCTTCACATCCTTGGAAAAATAAAACATTGAAAGGGGTGAGCTCAAATGACCAGTAAGGATAACAATATTACAGAAACTTTCATAAATAAGAATAAACATTTAAGGAAATGTATAACTAAAACAAAAGCCATTTCAACTTGAACTTCAACATATTATGGCAAAAATAAAATGAAATAATTCCATTTACTTATTCCCATGGACATTCTACTAATCGAATAATCACATGCAATATCAATAACCACTTTCATAATGATGGAATGCATAATGCCAGACTATCATAACCACATAGCCAAGGCCTCGTGCCAAGACTACAAATAAGATTTTGTCAAGGCCTTGTGCCAAGAAACTAGTTTGTCTCATGAGACCTACCGATACATTGAGGATCTATAGCAGGCTCCACCCGTCACATATTAAGTCCAATGCATTCCTCATATGAACAGGTTTAAACATAACATAAACATTCGTATAAAAACTAGCATATGAAATGTAAATACTTTCACCATAAACCATGAAGGGTATAAAAATAACATATCCATAGTCAAACATATCACAAAACCTTCAATAAAATATGGAATTTTTGTTTCATAATAAATCAGCTTCAAATAAGCTTAAAATCCATCAAAGGATGTTGACATAGATGAAATCAAAACTCTTTTTAGAGAAATATCTCTTTTTTATTTTGAAATAATTTAAGATTCATATAAAATAAAACATTTTCTTTGAAAATATTCTTATAAGCTTGTAAGGGAAGCTTCAACGATTTTATAACGACATAAAATAGCCGCACCCGCCGTATAAGTTAGAAAAACATTCTTACCTTAATTCTGTCGAAAAAGGTTAAAAAGCACCTTGTTTGGAAAACGACGAAAAGATTCCTTTATAAACCTCTTGTAAAAAGTCAAAAAAGGGTATAAATGACTTTAACCCATATTCTTGTAAATAGTAAAAATGTTTTGAAATACGTTTTGAAGAAACATGGACGTGGATGATAAAGAAGTCTCAGTAGATTATTACGTATAAACAACCTCGGATAATGAAGAGATTGTGAAATAAACCCTTAACTTGTACTTTTCCTTGGTTGGGGGTAGGTTAACCTCCTGTATAATGGTGAAATAATTTTTATTAAATTATACAATAATCATATATATTAATATGATATCATATATGATCTTTTAACATTGATTTGTAAATAATATCTTAGTATTATCGTTGTTTCTGGTATTAACCTACTCGTTTTATTTTATATGTTTTGTTATGTAAGACCTGTTTGTCATGGATAGGATGTATCTTATTCATATCCAGAATTATATCATGTCCTTAAAAATTATTTTTAAATCATCAAATGATAATTATACTTGAATGGATACGATGGAGAATGAATCTCATCGCGTTCGTGGAGACGGTAGTCCGTACGTACGCACGAGCGACAATATCATTCTTTTGATATTAAAATAATATATAATTTGACGGTATATCATATATACAGAATAATTATAATGTTATATTTATCATTTACATGAATTACACATCATTATTATACCCATCCAAATAATAATTTATTGAATAACAATTACACCACGACGTGGAGACCGTAAGCCGTACGTACGCACGTATGGTGACATGTTATTCTAAGGATGGATAGAATACTGAAATATGGTTGTAAAATTTTTATAATAACATAAAATTATATATAATATACTGTATTTATTATTTTATAATGGTAATAACAATGAAATAAGAAGTGGAAGAAGAAAGGAACTTGAAAAAGGGTGGTGAAATCATTACCTCTTCTTCGGGTTCTTCCTTTTGATTTGATCAAAAGGGATCCTTAGGATGGATTTATGATCAAAATAAGGCCTCTATTTTTTATTTAGGGAAGTTGAGAGAATATTTGGGTAGAGGTTGGCCGAACCAAAAGGCTTTGAAGGTGTGAATTAATGAGAAGGAGGAGTGCCCTTTTATAAGAGGGGTGAGGGGCACCTTTGGAAATGCTAGAAATATTATTTTATAATAAATTCATATTCAGTTTCTAATGGCTAGAAAGTGGATTATTTAAATATTAAGGTGAGTATGGGTCTAAAACCACTCAACCAATATAATTTAGACAGGTTTGAGTTACTATATTAACCTTATCTTTAAGTATTAACTCTTAGTTAATTAGTTTCACTTTTACAATGTTTCTTGTATTTTTATATTATATGGTTAATAAACTTACTATATACATCCAAGAGACCCCCAAGTAGTCCATTAATTATACAAATATCATGATATAAGTCTTTTAGACGAACCTTATATTTTTAGGAATTTAATATCAATTAATAATATAATATTTGTTTTAAAAACTCTTTTATGTCAATTTTGACACAATTCAATAATTGATTTTTGTGAAAATCATAACAGAATGATTACTTCTAAAAAAGATACTTAAGTCAATCCTAACATGACATATTGACCTCTAAAATTAGTGTAATTCATGAAAAGTCTCAAATTATATTTATTTGGGTATTTATAATATCAATTATTCTAATTTTTCATTAATTAGGTAATTACTGTATCATCATTGTGTAATAAATAAATTAAATTATATAATGTCTAAAAATTATAAATAAAATATCATTATGTAGGAAATCAGTTTAGCTTTCTAATGAATATTTACAATCGAATTTATATTATGTATATCCATATATTAAATTTTTTTAGTAAATAAACTTTGATTTTAACTCTTTTAACTCTTCTTTGAATTAACTAATAATAAATGTCCTAATCTAATCCAAGTGGACCTAAATGATAATATTTTATTCCTAAGGTTTTTTGGTCGAGATACACTTGTCCAATAGAATTAGGACATGTTTTAGGGTAATATTAATATCATTTTTACCCTTAATTACCCTATTTACTTTTAACCGTGGTAAATAAAAGTAAAAAGTTACTATTCACCAAAAATTATTTTCATCTAAATAAACCACATTTTACTCCTTGATATTAACTGTGTCTCTCATATTTTAGAAATTCAATCACAGAAGCGGTAAAATTAAGTTTTATGAAAAATTCAGTTTTTTAACTACCACTTAGTAGTTTCACTATTCATCAAAAAATGATGTTTTTCAGAAAAATACCAAAAATTCACCCTAGGATAATTTCGATATTACGAATCCAAAAATGAAGTCAATTTTGAAAAATAAAATTTATAAAATTTCAAAAAGTAGGTACTACTATTCATAACGGCTAGTTTGATTGGTTGTGGTGTGTTAGAACTTGATGTTCCGTACAACACACGCTATTGCATTATTTAAAGAGAAGCGTACCGTAGAAGCTTGGGCTGTTACATTCTACCCTCCATCAAATAATTTCGTCCTCGAAATTTCTAGAATACTACCGCATGAAAAGGCTCGGGTGCTTCTTCATCATAAGTTCCTCGGGTTCCCACGTTGCCTCTTCCATCTTATGGTTTCTCCACAAGACTTTTACCAGACGCGTCGTCCGATTTCTTAGCACTTGTTCTCTCATATCAAGAATCTTGATGGGCTCTTCGCAATAAGATAGATCAGGTTCTAGTTCTAATTCCTCATAGGTGAGTACATGCGTTGGGTTAGGCATGTATTTCCTCAATAGAGATACGTGGAACACATCGTGAACTTTGGAGAGACTTGGCGGCATTTCCAATTGGTATGCTACAACCCCAATTCATTCTAGAATTTCGAAAGGTCCGATGTACCTGGGACTACATTTACATTTCTTACTAAAACGTATGAATCCCTTCCATAGAGATACCTTCAGGAAAACATGATCACCGACTTGAAATTCCAAATGTTTCCTTCGATTATCGGCATAGCTCTTCTGCCTACTTTGAGATGCTTTGATGTGATTTTGGATTACCTTCACCTTTTCCATTGTTTCCTCCACCAGTTCTGGACCTACAAGTTTTCTTTCACCAACGTCATCCCAACAGTTTTGTGTGCGACATCTCTTTCTGTATAACGATTTATATAGTGCCATCTGAATACTCTAATAGAAGACATTGTTATAGGAAAATTCTACCATAGGTAAATATTGATCCCACATACCCTGAAAGTCAAGTGAAAAAGATCTCAACATGTCTTCTAAGGTTTGAATAGTCCGTTCTGATTGTCCATCTGTCTGAGGGTGGTAGGGAGTGCTCAAATGAAGTTCAGTATCCAGGGATTTCTGAATACTTTTCCAGAATCTTCAAGTAAAACAGGGATCATGATCAGAAACAATTGATAGGGGTACTCCATGAAGTCTCACAACTTGATTAATATATAGTCTTGCTAGACATTCCAGTGGTAGATCTTCTCTTATAACAAGAAAATGTGCTGACTTGGTAAGACGATCAAAAATAACCCATATTGCATCATTACTTCTAGGAGTCTTTGGTAGTCCCATGACAAAGTCCATTGTAATATTGTCCCATTTCCACTCAGGTATGGGAAGAGGTTGCAATACTTCACCAGGTTGTTGCCTTCTAGCTTTCACTTTTAGACAAACCATACATCTTGACACAAAATCGGAAATCTCCCTCTTCATGTTGTCCCACCAAAAATGTTCCTTCAAATCTCTATACATTTTCATGCTTCCAGGGTGTATAGAGAAATTGGAACTATGAGCATCATCCAGCAATTCCCTTTTTAGATCAGGTATATCGGGAACACAAAGTCTCTTCCCGAATTTCAAAATTCCTTCTTCATACACAAAGTGTCTCAATCTCCCATCATTCACAGCTTTAATCTTCTTTTGAAATTCTTCATCATCGGTCTTAGAACTCTTAATCCTTTCTAGTAAATATGGTTTGGAAACCTTTTGAAAAAGCATTGATGTTTCACCTTCCCTGGTTATTCCCTTGTCCATCATCACTAGATCCATGAAAATTGGATCCCTTTCAATTCTCATCACGTTCAAAACTCCATGGTATTTTCTGCTCAAAGCATCTTCCACCTTGTTTGCTTTCCCCAGGTGGTAGTGTATCGTACAATCATAATCATTGAGTAATTCAAGCCATCTCTTTTGCCTCATGTTGAGTTCTTTTTGTGAGAAAATATACTTCAAACTCTTGTGATCAGTATAAATCTCACATTTTTCACCATAGAGGTAGTGAATCCATATCTTCAAAGAAAAGATCACAGGTTCTAACTTGAGATCATCATTAGGATAGTTTTTTTCATGAATTTTCAACTATCTTGATGCATAGGAAATAACCCTATTATTCTGCATAAGGACACAACCAAGTACTTTCTTTGATGCATCACTATAAATAACGAACCCATCATTCCCAAATGGTAGCATCAATATAGGAGCATTGACTAATATTCTCTTCAGTTCTTCTAAACATTCTTCACACTCTTCTGTCCAAACAAATTTAACCCCTTTACATGTGAGCTTTGTTAAAGCGTTAGCCAATCGGGCAAAATTCTGGATGAAACATCGATAATAACCTGCTAAACCAATAAAACTGCGTACCTCAGTTATACTCGTAGGTGATGGAAATTCATGGATTGCCTTGGTCTTAGAAGGATCAACAGAGATTCCATATTTAGAGACAATATGGCCAAGAAAAGAAATCTCCTGAAGCTAGAATTCACACTTGCTAAACTTCCCATATAATACATGTCTTCTCAGAGTCTTCAGGATAATGCGCAAGTGATTTTCATGATCTTCATAACTTTTTGAGTATACCAAGATATCATCAATGAATAACACCACAAATTCATCGAGATATTCCTTGAAAACTCTATTCATCAGATCCATGAATATAGAGGGTGCATTAGTCAATACAAAAGGCATTACTGTAAACTCGTAATGCCCGTACCTGGTTCGAAATGCTGTCTTCGGAATGTCTTCCTTCTTCACACACAACTGATGGTATCTAGATCGAAGTTCAATCTTTGAAAAGTATTGAGCTCCATGCAGTTGGTCAAATAAATCATCAATGCGAGGTAGGGGATACTTGTTCTTTTTGTTATAGCATTGATCTCTCTGTAGTCGATACATAACCTCATATATCCATCTTTCTTTTTAACAAAAAGAACATGGTATCCCCATGGAGAAACACTAGGGTGAATAAATACCTTATTACTAAATTCCTCTAGTTGTTTCTTTAGTTCGACTAATTCAACAGTGGCCATTCTATAAGGGGTCTTCGATATAGGCCTTGATCCAAGAATTAAATCAATGGAAAACTCAGCTTCTCGTTCTGGAGGATGTCCAGGTAAATCTTTCGGAAATATATCTACATATTCATTCAAAACATGTACATCCTCTATTTGAATATTCCTTTCCTCACCCACAGTCATTTCATTCTCTTCCTCCCCAATAATTGAATTTAGCTGAGCTACTGGGGGTGGATCTAGATAAGAATTAGGTGGTGACTATTCTTCTCTAAAAGTAAGGTGTTCCTTATCATCATCATAAAAAATCGTAACCTCCTTCTTCTTACAATAAATCTTCACATCATGGTCCGAAATCCAGTCCATACCGAGGATTATATCAAACTCAATCATAGGTATGACGATGAGATCGGCAGATAAAGAACATTTATGTGCTCTAATGGGGACTGATTCACAAAACTTTGTTGCAATGATACATCCCTTAGGAGTTTTAACTGAAAACTCCCTTGTTAAATCAAATTGGAAATATCTAATTTTCTTAGCAAAATAGGAAGATATGAAGCAATGCGATGATCCAAAATCAAATAATGCATTTTCTAAACTTGAGAAACCATTAAATTACCTGCCACCACGTCTTTCAGAGCTTCTACCTCAACAGTAGTGATAGCATAATCTTGGCCTTGATCCCTTGGCCTTTTCTGAGGTAAGTTCCCCTGACGCTTAGGAAATTCATTTTCATAATGTCCCATCTCCCTGCAGTTGTAGCACTGAACATTGGTAGCTTCCTTCTTCCCTTTGTAATCACGAGCTTGGTGGCCTTTTTCACCACACTTGTAACAGACACCCATTCCCTTTAAGCAAGTACCGGGGTGTTTCTTCCCACACTTACCACAGGATGGATATTCATCCTTTCCCTTATTTCCCTTATTTCCATTCCCAAATTGATCAACAAATCTCTTCTTCTCTTGATTTGCTTTAAAGTCATAAGACTTAGAGAATTCCTTTTCAGTCTTGATAGCACATGAGACAATGTCTTCGTACGATGAAAAGGATTGTGAGAATAATGCTCGACGGAGAAATGGTTTTAACCCATAAAAGAAACGATTAATCTTACTTCTTGGGTTACATATATAATCTCCAACATACCTTGCTAACCTTGTAAAGTTAGCCACATACTTTGCGACATTCTCATCCTCCTTTTATCTCAGACTCAGAAATTTCCTTTCCATATCTGCTCGATGGTCACGAGGAAAATATTTTTCTAAAAACAGATCTTTGAACTCCCTCTATTCCATATTTGATACTTCATCATCTTCCTTCGTGTTTTGAATCAATGACCACCAATGATCAACATCTCCAGTGAGGTGGTAAACTACCATGATAACTTTTTCCCTTTCACTACTCCCCAAAGCCTGAAATATTTTCTCTAGGGAATTTATCCATTGCTTAGCTACTAAGGGATTTGTACTCCCATTGAACATTGGTGGTTGTTTCCTCATGAATCGATCCAACATTGATCCCCCACGATGCGGATCAGGGTTCTCCATACGGGTAAGGTTATTATTCATAACCGGAGTGAGTTGTCCCAGTATGGTGATTAGCTGATCGGCACCAGTTCCATCACCATCTCCACTATAATTATCTTGAGAAGGATGGAAATCCCTACATGGAGTGCGTGCATTGATACAGTTTCCATTTCTTCCACAAGGTGCCATTTCTAAACAATGGCATAAACTAGATCAATTTATGAATCAAAATACATAATACCATACTTATAAAACACTTAACATAAATTAAACTATTTATGGATATAGTCCATAATCATAAAAAATGTTTTCCTTGAAGAAGTATATACTCATAAACCCTTCATAATGATTTGTAATGAAAATGAGAGTTATCCTAAGCATATCCCCCGAGAGTGTCATAACCAAGAGTGCATCAAGGACCGTTGTCGTGCACCAGTTCCCGTTCGAGTCTAGCTCAAAGAGGTGTTTTCGGGTTTTACCCCAAGGTACATCTGTGCCAGAGCCGCCTCTACCTGCTCGTATCCATACAGGGATGTATTTCTCAGAAAACTCATAAAATCTCTACAATACCAAAATTCTCAGAAGTTCTTCTATAATAATACTCAAAGTTCATTTTAGGTCTACGTGATCTAATCAGAGTTTATCTAAATCCAGCTTCCAAGGTTTATACTAAACTTCCTCTGATACCAACTATAATGCCCCAACCCCAGTTACCCCGAGTCGTTGCATTATTACATAACATTGGCATGATCACAAGAAATATCAAATCTCGAAAGACCGATTGGTTTAGTAGCTTTAGAAACACTAGATATATTTTTAAGTCTTACATTACATCATAAAAATGAAAACTACAACAACATATTTTCTTCTTAGTCCACACTCATATCCCCACATACTATCCCTGCAGGTCATTCATAAATTACTTCTTCACATCCTGGAAAAAATAAAACATTAAAAGTGGTGAGCTCAAATTCCCAGTAAGGATAACAATATTACAGAAACTTTCATAAATAAGAATAAACATTTAAGGCAATGTATAACTAAAACAAAAGACTTTTAAACTTAAACTTAAATATAGTATGGAAAAAATAAAATGAAATAATTCCATTTACTTATTCCCATGGATATTCTACTAATCGAATAATCACATTCAATATCAATTACCACTTTCATAATGATGGAATGCATAATGCCAGAATATCATAACCACATAGCCAAGGCCTCGTGCCAAGACTACAAATAAGATTTTGGCAAGGCCTTATGCCAAGAAACTAGTTTGTCTCATGAGACCTACCGATGCATCGAGGAGCTATAGTGGGCTCCACCCGTCACATATTAAGTCCAATGCATTCCTCATATGAACGAGTTTAAATATAACATAAACATTCGTATAAAAACTAGCATACGAAATGTTAATACATTAACCATAAACCATTAAAGGTATAAAAATAACATATCTATAGTCAAACATGTCACAAAACCTTCAATACAATATTGAAGTTCTGTTTCATAATAAATCAGCTTCAAATAAGCTTAAAATCCATCAAAGGATGTTGACATAGATGCAATCAAAACTCTTTTTAGAGAAATATCACTTTTTATTTTGAAATCGTTTAAGAGTCATATAAAATAAAACATTTTCTTTGAAAATATTCTTATAATCTTGTAAGGGAAGCTTCAACTATTTTATAATGGCAAAAAATAGCCGCACCCGCCGTATAAGTTAAAAAAACATTCATACCTTAATTCTGTAGAAAAAGGTTAAAAAGCACCTTGTTTGGAAAATGATGGAAAGATTACTTTATAAAACTCTTGTAAAAAGTCAATCAAGGGTATAAATGACTTTATCCCATATTCTTGTAAATAGTAATTTTTTTTTGAAATACATTTTGAAGAAACATGGATGTGGATGATAAAGACGTCTCAATATATTATTACATATAAACAACCTCGGATAATGAAGAGATTGCGAAAAAACCCCTACCTTGTACTTTTCCTTGGTTGGGGGTAGGTTAACCTCCTTTATAATGGTGAAATAGTTGTTATTAAATTATAAAAGAATCATATATATTAATATTATATCATATATGATCTTTTAACATTGATTTGTTAATAATATCTTAGTATTATCGTTGTTTCGGGTGTTAACTTACTCATTTTCTTTTATATGTTTTGTTACGTAAGCCATGTTTTTCATGGATAGGTTGTATCTTATTCATATCCAGAATGATATAAAGTTCTTAAAAATTATTTTTAAATCATCAAATGATAATTATACTTGAATGGATACGATGGAGAATGAATCTCAACGCGTTCGTGGAGACGGTAGTCCGTACGTACGCACGAGCGACAATATCATTCTTCTGATATTAAAATAATATATAATTAGATGTTATATCATATATACATAATAATCATCATGTTATATTTATTATTTACATGAATTACACATCATTATTATACCTATCCAAATAATAATTTATTGAATAACAATTACACCACGACGTGGAGACGGTAAGCCGTACGTACGCACGTATGGTGAAATGTTATTCAATGGATGGATATAATACTGAAATATGGTTGTAAAATGTTTATAATAACATAAAAGTATATATAATATACTGGAGTTATTATTTTATAATGGTAATAACAAAGAAAGAAGAATTGGAAGAAGAAAGGAACTTGAAAAAGGGTGGTGAAATCATTACCTCTTCTTCGGGTTCTTCCATTTGATTTGATCAAAAGGGATCCTTAGGTTGGCTTTCTGATAAAAATAAGGCCACTAGGTTGTATTGAGGGAAGTTTAGAGAGTATTTGGGGAGAGGTTTGCCGAATCAAAATGATTTGAAGGTGTCAATTAATGAGAAGGAGGAGTGCCCTTTTAGAAGAGGGGTGAGGGGCACCTTTGGAAAAGCTAGAAATATTATTTTATAATAAATTCATATTCGATTTCTAATGGCTCCAAAGTAGATTATTTAAAGGTTAAGGTGGGGATGGGTTGAACACCACTCAACCAATATAATTTATACAGGTTTGGGTTACTATATTAACCTTATCCTAAAGTATTAACTCTTAGTTAATTAGTTTCACTTTTACAATGTCTCTTTGTATTTTTATATTATATGGTTAATAAACTTACTATATACATCCAAGATACCCCCAAGTGGTCCATTAATGATACACCTATTATGATATAAGTCTTTTGGCCGAACTATAGATTTTTTGGAATTTAATATCAATTAATAATATAATATTTGTTTAAAAAACTATTTTATGTCAATTTTGACACTATTCAATAATTGATTTTTTTTGAAAATCATAACAGAATGATTACTTCAAACAAAGTTACTTAAGACAATAATAACATGTAATATTACCCTATAAAACTAGTGTAATTCATAAAAAGTCTCAAATTATATTTATTTTGGTATTTATAATATCAATTATTCTAATTTTTCATTAATTAGGTAATTACTGCATCATCATTGTGTCATAAATAAATTAAATTATTTAATGTCTAAAAATTATAAATAAAATATAATTATATAGTAAATAATTTTATATTCCTATTTAATATTTGCAATCGAATTTATCTTATGTATAACCATATATTAAAAATGTTTTAGTAAATAAACATTGATTTTAACTCTTTTAACTCTTCTTTGAATTAACTAATAATAAATGTCCTAATCCAATCCAAGTGGACCTAAATGATAATATTTTATTCCTAAGGTTGTTTTTGGTCGAGATATACTTGTCCAATAGAATTAGGATATGTGTTAGGGTAATATTAATATCATTTTTACCCTTAATTACCCTATTTACTTTTAACCGTGGCAAATAAAAGTAAAAAGTTACTATTCACCAAAAATTATTTTCATCTCAATGAACCACATCTTACTCCTTCATATTAACTGTGTCTCTCGGATTTTCGAAATTCCAATCACAGAAGTGGTAAAATTATGTTTTATGAAAAATTCAGTTTTTTAACTACCACTTAGTAGTTTCACTATTCATCAAAAAATGAAGTTTTTCAGAAAAATACCAAAAATTCACCCTAGGCTAATTTCGATATTACGAATCCAAAAATGAAGACCATTTTGAAAAATAAAATTTATAAAATTTAAAAAATTAGGTATTACTATTCATAACGGCTAGTTTGATTGGTTGTGGTGTGTTAGAACTCGATGTTCCGTACAACACACGCTATTGTATTATTCAAAGAGAAGTGTACCGTAGAAGCTTGGGGTGTTACAGTTGGGCTTTTAGAGTAAACCATTTTTCTTGAATGTATTTTTGATGAGGGAGACAACTATTAGAATTCAGCAGCGAGAAGGAAAGAGCAATGACACCGGGTACAGAAATATGATGACAGCCTCTGAGTCATGGCCGTTTGAGACATTCTGGGAAGAGGTCCCTGGAACGGGATCAACAACTCAGGGCTTGTAGGCTGGGTCCAATCACCCTATAGAGAGACAATTCCATTCATGTGACCGCATGGGACGTATCACTAGATATTGTCCATCCCAACTTTCTACAGATAAAGAAATAGTGGATGGGCCATAGAGGCAGATATAGTGACAGGAACATATGGATCTGTAGTGTAGATGATGTGGAAGTGGAGATGGGGAGAAATAAAAGGTTCTATACATTTTAACATTTTACAACCACATCCCCCATGTGGTCTACACCTCGCTTAGGGAGTTGATGGATAATAGAAAGAATTTTTGCAAGCGGCCAAGACATATGACCCAATGAATTTATGAATGATTTGAGGTATGTTCTATGTCTAATATTAGATGTTATATTAATATAAATTAGTGAATCATTATTCCTTTCCACAAATATTGTTCGAGACCTAGACTTTCCCGTTAATCTTTTGACATGACCCTTACCTCTAGGGATACCTATGTAAGTAGACTCGATAATCACAAAATTTCTAACATTGTGATATAACCTTTGTGGAGATAGTTCTATTTGGAACTTCTTGGTGATAACATCAAGGCCTTAAGACATCATTCTAGGTATGGATTCATTATTGAATGTCCATGATTGGACTGAATGTATTATAAAAACTGGTGATGTATTTTAGTAGAGATTGAATGTGGTTTTCATTGGTTGGTGAAAAAGGAATCACAGGAAGCACAAGATATACCCCTGTATAAGGGGATTAAATAGATCAATAATGGGTCATTTATCCTTACCCATTTGGTGGTGAATGTTTTATGTTTTCAGTTCCCTGTAGTAGTGGAAGATTATGGGGATGTCTTCCCTAAAAATGTTTCCGGTTTACCTCCCCATTGATATATAGAATTATGAATTGTTCTACACCCTAAGATGGAATCGATATCAGAATCAGTATATAAGATGAATTTCATAGAGCATCACGAGTTGAGGGTGTAGGTGGAGGGCTTTCAAATAAAGGGATTATAAGGACCCAATGTTCAAAGTTATGAGTAGATTACCGACACATTAATGAAGTGTTCGTAGAAAATAAGTATCCACTTCCAAACAGTCGATGAAACTTTTTATTAGTTGAAATGGGATCCCTTTCTCATGGATATAATAGTTCCAAAATACTTTTCAGCTGTTATGACAGAGTTTGATGAGTGCCTTGATATTGTGTTTTTCAGATGTGTGAGTTAAGTATGTGGTGTTATGTGATGCAATCAGGTCCACGCAGGGTTGTTTCCTGATGTATATGAATGAAATGATTTAATATAGTTCTTTTCAGTTGATACCACATGAGAATAACATGGGATCCACCAACTTGATTTTTCAACTGTATTCTTCACATTGATGATGTGGGAACACTACATGATTGGTGGGAAGTTTATCCTCTAATCAGAAAACAAAATTTTCAATTATATTTTCTCTATGAAGGTTTTTAGCCTAAGATGGAGGCATTGAATAGTGTTCATCCATGACTATGACTTCAAGAATGTATATACTCCAGTGAGGTGGAACATGGTGGAACATAATCTCATCTGAAAATCAAGTTCATATTTACTAAACAATAAAATAGAGTAGTCGGTATCATTACAGTTTTCATTTATAGATAGGGATGATGAATCTAATCTCCATTTGATGTTTGTTACCCCTCCACACTAATAGTGAATCCGGGAGGCACAGATCAGTGACCCTGATGGTGATACATTACGTGCTCTGTTGTCCATGGGGAATTCCCTTGATGGATATTCGAAAAGTGGGGAGATAATTGTTACTTTCAAATGATGAAATATAGATACAATTTATGCCTAGAGTGGTGACATGCATTGGTATATGCATGTGGGTGTCGAGGAGAACACTGAAGATGAAAATTCAAGTTTAATCTGGGTAACCTCTTGATATAATAGCTGAGTGCTTGTTTGAATCAGTTGCACGGTTTGTGAACAGATTGTGTAGAACCACTGTGCTAGGAAGGGGTTTCCCTTTTCTTCCTTGGGATGATAGAATTTGAGTGAGAAAAGATATTCATGGACTTTATGACATGATTATTACATACATCCTGAGCACATGATATTATCTGGGTGATTGTTGACTGACTCACCATGTCCGCCACTTATGAGAATTTCAGGTGTAGAGTTCAGTAGATAGATTTAGATGACTTTACATACAAGAGATAGACCGAATCGATGAAGTCCTAGTGATGATAGTTAATGATAGGGATTATATATTTTCTTTATGTTCATGTAGATCAAGGATTGGTAGGAGATAATGATCCATGGGTAGTATATTTCTTTAGTGTGTGTTCGGTGGAAGCATTAGAATCTATGGTAGATTAGATGGGAATAGGGGAGTCAGGTTCATGCTCATACCATCAATTCTTTGAGTATCCATGAGTTTGAATTTTTAGGACATAAAGCTTTTAGGTTGGGATAATTTTTTGACTTATATTTTCCTGATTTTATTTTATGAAAACAAGTCGAAAATTTCTTAGACTAAATACTAAGATGGAATGCGATTCCGAGAGCCGGTGTACTCAAAATTGTTTGATAAAAACTATTATGTTTTTCAAGTGGGTGTGACTAGTTTCCTATAATGAAGTTAAATATATCTTAAATGGGTTCTGAAAATAAAAAATATGAGGGCATCATTTAATTTAGGATGGCAGGTTTACCCTAGGCACGACATATCTTTAGTCACTGCAGGTCTCCAGTGAGAAAAACTAATAAGAACTTAACTGTAAATAAAATAATTATAAAAAATAATTTATTTTAAATTCATCATAACACATGAATGGTGACTCATATTGGAAATTTGAGACCACTGCTGAGTTTTTAATGTGGTGTTTTACTTAGGTGGGGATTAACATTTACTATAGTGGGTTGACTGTGATAGTTAGTTTTTGGATTTTTAATGGAGAATAAAATAAACATAATGATATATATTTTATTTCTTTATAAAATATCTTGAAGTGTACATGTTGCAACGTTTTGACACTAAATCACATTAAATTTAATGAATTAAATGGAATGGTGATGCTGTAATGAGGAAACAGTAAAGCTGAAATGCATGTAATGCTGAAATGTGTTTAATAATGAAACATGTCTTTGTTAGTTATCTATTGGAAAGGATACATGATATGATTATTGATCCATCCCTGTGAGTTCTGGAGAATAGCCTCAAAATTTTCCGCACACTAGTGAATGATGGATGATGAAGATACCATGATACAAGATTGATGTGATGATGGATCATGATGACTCTCCACGGATCAACAACAATGATCAAACCCTCACATCGACCGACCCAAACTTGAGAAAGGGGGAGATATTTAATCTATTTCTATTTCCATTTTTGTATCCCTACGAGATACGTTTATTAATAGACCAAAAAATTAATCCATGAGTTCTGCATATTGCGGGTTGGGTTTCACCATTCAGGGTTTATCCAAGATTGTTTATCTGATTTTGATTATCCATTATCGTGGGTTTTCATTCATTCTAATGGAAACAGACCCTAATTGATATAAACAAAGATAGATTTCCATTAATCATTGTTGGTTTTTTATATTCTCCCTCTATTATTCATTCATCTTTGGAATTCTCTATTTGGATAAAAACACAACAATTTGTGATGAATTTGTTGTCACGCACCCAATTCTTAGTGTAATGATCTGATATCACAGATCTGGGATATACATGTAATGAAGGATTTGAGACTATTTTGTTAGAGAATGGATCAGGATGGTGCTATATATATCTCTGCTCGAACAAATTTTCACCAGGATAGACCGTGGCATGATATTGAAGGATGGGTCACAAAAATCACAACAATGGCTCTATCTCAAAAATAGATCAGCATGGAAATAGTGGTGCTACTATGGGAAATGACAGAAATCCATGTAAATGGAGTGTTTTGGAGGTGGGGACTGTAATTGTGGGAGGGTGCTACTTTGGACAGGATGTCAAGCGGTCCCGTAGACAACCTGTGGGAGGAGTGGTCGGCTTGACGACAAGCCGCGTTGAGTTGACAGGGACGCGGTAGCCAACAAGTCCTAGTGGACCGAAATGACATGTATTCATTCAGGTTAGTATGGATATGGTGGGAAATGACTAGCATGCATGGTTAGACCAGTCGGGATGAGTTATCCTCGGTGAGCCAAGTCAGGTCGGTCTTACCAGGTCGGGTCAGTCTGGACCCTGACCTAACCGAACAATTTTATGTAAAAGTCCCTTATCATTAAAACTGTAATTATGTTTGATGATCTATTTGAGATGTTTGGAACCTCATGATGAGTATTTCCTATTGATATATCTTTTTGGGTTTATAGTTGTACATATATGGTTGGGTAGTTTTATCTTTGTCTTTCTTTAGAGGGATCGATGCATGAAACTGATCCCGTTATAGAGGGAGATAATATAGTTTGAGAGAAAACCCTTTTGCCTTCCCTACGAAGGATCGATACAAGATCCAATTCATGTCATTGAGAATGAAATGTATTTATAAGTGAGTAGTCTCAGTCTGACTTCAACAGTGACTTATCAGGCTGGAGCATGCATCACACCGAGAGGCCCGTTTAGTCCTCACTTATCTTCATGGTACCTTAGATAGGGTTTGTGGAATATTCCTGACCAATATTTACATTGAAACCTATCCCCTATCTTGGATGATGTTTCTTGTAGGGGAATGATGTCTCCTAGTGAACCATGAGTGCATGACCCCTTATCTATGTATCGATATTAGATTCATTCATCTATTACTTGACCTGACCATGATTTTTAGGGTATTTTTCATTATGTTCCCTTCATGAAGGGCCCAAATTAATGGGACCTCATTAAGGGTTTTTAGATGAATTCATAGAATAAAGAGTGAGTTCTCCTAGAAATATCGTACCTTGAATAAAATATTGTGACCAAGTATTAGATGTGGTATCAATACTCCTTATCTTAGTGATACCATATTTCTTAGGGAAAATTCTTATGTATCATGACCATATGTTTTCTTTGATAATTTTGGTATATTTGTTCAATTTTATAACTATTAGATATCTTGAGGTGTGAGATATCACAAAATCAAGCATGATATGAGCAGAACCATAAGGCTGATAGTGGATGAGACATTGAGCCCTAGAATCCTTTACAAGTATACCTTGATTTTCTTGTTACATGTGTTATTTAAATATAACTGTGTTGAGATGACTATTTCTTTTTAGTGGTGATTTCTCTATGGGATTTTACTTTGTGTTTCATGGTGCCCTATTTATTATTGTTTTACACACCCCTACATGGGATTTTCCCACATGTGTAGTGTCTTTTGCAGATGCTCGAATCATTGACATTGTTTCAGGAAGAATAAGAACCAGGTGGGGCCCAGTGTGACTTGAAAGACTGAGGTGTGATCTGGTGGCTTACATATAGCAGTTCAGTGTTGTACCTTGCAGTTGGATTCGGTGGGGTTTTTTATAGATGATCCTTAATAATTTTTTTACATAATCATACTTTTTGGTGGCCTTATATTCAGGCCTTGTGGTGATTTACAACATTTTATATGTTTTACTATGTTGTTGGGTTGTAATTATGCGCATGCATTATCGTTACTTAGTGTTTTTTTACATTTCATGATCATTGGCATAGAGTTGTGGGTTTATGTATAGATTCTTTGGTAAACACTACCCATTTTTTGGATATTTTTACTCGGTGCTAGTCACCAACCCTAACCTCTTGGAGGTGGGATTTCTATAGTCATGGCATAGGCCTTGTGGGATGGTTCGTGACACTACACACACACCCACATGCATTGACTATCTAGAATGGTCAATAAACATGTCTACAGATAAGCATATTAATAGAAATGCTTTGTAAATAATCCCAAAAATGTAAAGGAACTTCTTTCACTTACAGTTGAAAAACCTCTCATAGTTTTTGTATATTGGGGTGATCCAACATTGTTTTGGGATGTCGGTATGTCGGTGCTCGAGGTATGTTATTGGTTTTCAAAGAATCATCATCATTTATTCCAAATAAATAAAACATTACACAAAATAATTACTTCTCTCTCTTTAGTAATTCTCAAATAATCATAAAATTTATCACATGTGCTGATAAAATTTAGATACCACTTTAAGCCTTTTAAAGTAAAATCAAATGATAAATCACGTCTTCTAATTTAATTTTATCATTTTCATTGATAAATTAAATAATTATTTTATCATTTCGAAAATGTCACATAAAATGATAAATCATGTCTTTTCTTGTAATTCTATCATTAGAACTGATATATTAAATAATTATTTTATCATTTATAAAATGTCACAAGAAATGATAAATTATAGATTTTATTTTAATTTTATCACATGAATTGATAAATGAAATTATTATAGAATCATTTTTAAAATGTCCCATGAAATAATAAATCATAACTTTTCATTTGATGTTATCAAATTAGCATAAAATTAAATAATAATTCTATAATATCTAATGATTCACATTAAATGATAAATCATAACTTTTAATTTTATAATGGGTGTTGATAAATTAAATATTTATTTTTTTTCATTTCTAAGAAGTATCATGAAATGATAAATCATCACAGTTGATGTTATCATTGTCCATAATAAATTAAATAATTATTTTATTTTTTAAAAAATTATATGTGATGATAATTATCATTATTGGATAATTAAAAGGGGTGCAAATTATAATTTCTCATTTTTAAATTTATCAGATATGCTGATAAATTAAATTTCCATTTAATATTTCAAATTATCCTTTCAAAAAACAACATTAAAATTACTTTATAATTTCTTCAAAATTATAATTAATTATTTCATGCAATTATATTTTGATAATGTGTGAAATTTATACATTAATCAATTCCTAAATTATCCCTTGATAATCAACATATATAAAATGTAATTTGATATTTGATATTATATCTTTCCATAATGTATAAATATTATCACAATGCATTTATATATATATATATATGTATATATACTAAAATGAAATTTATCATTTGGTAAATTTATATTATTACTATTAATATTTTCTTTTCTCGTTATCTTAATAAACCCATGATTATTATAGGTTTATATTATAAATTTTAAAATTATCCATTTCAATTCTAAACATTATAAATTTGATGTTGGATAAAAGAAGGAAAATAAAGTAGAATAGAAATTAATAATAAAATAATTAAAAAATATAAAAAATAAGAAATGTTAACAATTAAATAATATGAAATATAGGGGTGAGGAAGAACTCACCTCACACAATCTACAAGTCGCACCACAGAACAGTTCAGGAGCTACTCAGTTTGAAGATAGAAGGAGTGTGGATTATCATGCCTAACTGAAAGGACACTTAATGTCATTTGCAGTCGACTAGATTCAGTATTAAACAATAGATTTGGGTTGTTTATATAGAAAACTAAAACCACATTTCCTCAAGAAACCTAAATCTAACCATGCATTATTTAGGTTTGTTTCATCCTAATTTGATTGAATAATGTCTTAATTCACCCCTAAAAACATTTAATAAATTTAATGGGTGACAAACACGCATGTGTAGGAATTTGAGAAAAGGTGGCATTTAAAATTGGAGGAAGTATCTTCCTGGTAGAGACATCTGAAAAGTGTGTATCGCCCCACATGTGGGATTTATAAAAAAATTAATCTATTTAGATTACAAGATTATTAAGGATTAATTGTGCATAAAAATTTTATGAATAGGGTAATCCCCCCGTTCTCGACACACTGTAAGTTTCATAAGATCCATGTGATATATGGTTTGTGAGATATAAAATTATTTTCAATAATTTAATAAGTTAAACATATTATTTAAAAACCATATCTTGCGATCATGGAATCTATATAACTAGTAAATTTAAATTTTATGCCCCTAATAGGGTAAAAACCACATTCTAGAATGAAAGATAGTCTCATATTTCTCATATTGTTTCCGGGCGCAGCGGAAGCGTGTTAGTGGGTTTTCTCAATTTTAATTTTAGTGTTAACAATGATAAATCTGAGATCCATTAAGATAATAAAACGACAGATCTTCAAAATATAACAATAAATGAAAAATACAATGGGAGTCTCAGAACCATAAATATAGGATCATCATATGTTGGTTATAATTAATTTAATTAATTGATAAGAATTACCTTGATGAAATTATTTCTTCATTGATTTCTATAGTCACGATCCGATGTGATCCATCGTTTCACCGTCGAATCCAATTATTGGATTCCTCTAGTGTTGATCCACACGTGCTCCATGTATCTATATACGTTTATGAAGTGTTATATGGTTGCTATCACGGAAGAACCTTCACAGTCGATGTACGACTTCGATCTCCTTGATCCGGTGGTGGTGGATCTCTCTTGGTCTTGAGAGCGTTCTTGGAGGAAAGAGTTCTTTTGGCCTTGAGAGAACTCTTCAGAATTGTTGTGCACAACGATTAGGGAAAAGTGTTGTAGTTGTGAGGATATTTATAATCGGGTGTGAGGTTATAGAGTTATGACAATAATAAACATGTTATGCATTTTATTTATTTAATAAACTCTTATTGTAAACCCCCATGTCGAATGATTAATTCCATGGCATGTTCCCACACTAATTATAATAAATATCATTTAATAAAAATATATTATTTCCTCAAAATCCCGACTATAAAATCTACACGGCGTGTAATCATTAATACACGGCGTGTACTCTTTTTCCATGAAAACTACACAACATGTACATTTAATGTACATAACGTTTTTATCTTGTTATCATTTTTCTTTATTTCCTCCACCACCTTTATTTGACCTTGAGTAATGTCTATTTATTTCTAAAATAAATGTCACTACAATACTCGCTAATAAATATATATTATTAACTTACAATATATTCTCTTGAAAAGCTATTGTTGAAATATATGTGATTAGTCATCCTTAAATAATTTTTAAAACACAGCTGGGAAAAATCTATATTTAACTTGTTAAATTAATATTTAACTCAGATATATGGACACATGTAACACCCCGAGCTTCCATGATACGCATCTCATTCAATAATGCAATAGCTTGCATTGTACGCAACTTCGAGTTCTAAAACACCGCGACTAATCAAAGTAGCTGTTATGAATAGTAATAACCACTTTTTAAAATTATAGAAATTTTATATTTCAAAATGGACTTCATTTTTGGATTCTAAATATCAAAATAAGCCTATTTTGAATTTTTGGTATTTTTCTGAGAACTTCTAATTTTTTATGAATAGTGAAAAATACTTAAAAACAACTTTTTTAATAAAAATAATTTATAGTGATAAATTATACTATTTAGTGGTTTTAAAGTATAATTAGAATATATTTTTACCATTTTATCCAATGGTGGTCATTAGAATTAATTTAACATTGAAATTGGACATAAACAATTGCCAATCTTTTGATATAAATTGTTTCTTAAAACACGCTATTTGTTGTGACAACAGGAATTAATTATAAAATTAATTAATGAAACTTATATGTTTGGAATTTTGTAAAATAGACATCATTTTTGAATTCGGAATATCAATTATAGCTTAGGGTGAAATTTTGGCATTGTTCTGAAAAACTTCAATTTTTGATGAATAGTGAAACCACTAAGTGGTAGTTAAATAACTGATTTTTCGTTTAAATGAAATATTACCACTTATGTGATTTGATTTTCAAAAATCCGACATACATGGTTGTCATTAAGAAGTAAAATGTGGTTCAATGAGATCAAAATAATTTTTTGGTGAATAGTAACTTTTAAGTTCTTAATCGCGATTAGAGGTAATTAGTGTAGTTTAAGGTAAAAATAATGTTTTAATAATATGAGATGAGCTTGAAACTTGTCTTACTCTTATTGGATGAGTCATGGCCGACCAAGAAAACCCATGGGTCAACTTGGGGACCCCATGGATCCACTTTGTTGGAAAATGACATTAATATATATATATATTTAATGTTAAAATTAAATTGACACAAACATGAGTTGTTTTACTAAAATAGTTTTTAACTGGGGTTACACAAGTCCAAATTTTGATTATAAATATTAATTAGAAAGATAAAAATATTTCCTACATCATAGTATTTTTTTTATAATTTTTAGACATTAAATAAATTAAATTAATTATGACATTATGATGATGCAGCGATGACCTCATTATTTAACGATTTAAATAAAATAGGAAGATAATGTAAAATCCAAAGCGTACACTTGTCAAAAACCTATTGGATGAGTAGATTTCGAACCCTTATCATCTTATCCTCGAATTATATAAGTGTGGGACCTCTAAAATCCGAAACTCATTTTAAAATAAAGTGACTTTTCTTTACTTTCCAACAGTGCCCCTCCTCTCCACTTATAAAAGGCCCCCACCTATCCCACCTCATTTACACTTTCAAGCCATTTGGCTCGGCCAAAATCTGCCCAAATACTCTCCCAAATTCCCCCTCTTAATCCTAGAAGCCTCACTTTGGGCAGAACTTTTCCCAAGGAAGCCTTTGGCTCAAATCAAAAAGAGTTACCCGATTTTGAGGTAATGTCTTCTCTAATGTTGTTTTGTTTTATTTTTCTTCTCCAACCCCCTAAAATCTTTTTATTCATTTCTTTTGTAACAACAACAGTATCCTTAATATACTAGGATGTTGTTATAAGAAGGATTTGAGCTACACTTACACACACCTACATCTAATGGTTAAAGAACATACGGTTTCTGTGGATGGCGAATTTCTGCCTCACGAAACGATGATTGTTCAACACTCATATAACACCTTCAAAGGTGGCCATTAAGATGTCACTATTTTTATATATGATATATAATATGTTTATGTTTTACTTATGCTTCTGTATTTTTCATTTATGGCATACTTTATGATTTCCATTATGGGTAAAACGCAATAATTTCATTTTAGGAAGTGCGGACTACCGCCCCCTCAAAGTGATTTGAATCGTTAATGCCATATGTGGGATGTATAAAGGATGTATTAAATGGTATTATACACTATATTATACTGTAATTATATTATAAATTTATATCATTATGATTTCATTCCATTAAATATGAAATAGAAATGAAAGTAGCGTTCATGCGTACGTACGGCTTACTGTCTCCATGAACGGTGCATTTCATTTCTTACCTCTAAATGTTACGTGACATTATGAATGAATGTATATACTGGATATATATCATATATATGATATCTAAGTCATGAATATAATTCTGGATATAATGGATATTTCACCACATGAACAACTTGTAATTATAGGAAGTTTATTTTTGACTCAAGTACCAAAGATCGACAAAACGACCGTTATTAACTTAAATAATTACATAATGTTCATACCATGGTAATAAGTGATATAAAAGGAATAATGAACATGAAAAAGGTTCTTAAGTAAATAGAAATTAACTCTAGTTTATTATTCAGGAGATTAAAGAACGGTCGAGTCAGGACAAGACGCAAGGTAAGGGAATTTCTTAACCCAACTTCCATTCTTTGGGTTAATCCCCTACTTTCAAATTATGTCATGATATTATTATGTCTTATTTTGTATTTTTACTTTATTTATGTGTACCCATAGTGAATACACATAATAGATCTATTTTATTTTAAAAATGATCTTTTTAAGGACTTCGTCTCAATCTCCTTTCATTGAGGCATATTTGGTTTTATACACAACTTTCTTTTATACGGTGTATAAACCCGTTTGAATTTTACGTTTATTCAAAAGGAATATTTTTTATACGAAGCGTTTTACTAAATGACAAAAAGGGAATGTTTTTCTTTCCGTACTTATGCGGCGACAATGACTTCTCCACCACCGTGACCATTATTTGAGTTTCTGCTTCCTCTACAAGCCATCATTTTTTTAATGAAAAATAAATACAAAGTTTTAACTTTATTTTATTTTGGTATTGAAAATGGTTTTGAAAGCGTTTTTATTATATCAATGTGTTGTATTGATATCTTGTGATTGAAATGTGGGAATGTTATGTTTCCTTTATGCATGTTTTATGTGATACGATTATGTTATGGTTTATGATATGTTTAAACCTATTCATATGAGGAATGCATTGGACTTAATAAGTGACGGGTGGAGCCCGCTATAGCTCCTCGATGCATCGGCAGGTCTCATGAGACAAACTAGTGTCTTGGCACGAGGCCTTGACAAAATCTTATTTGTGGTTTTGGCACGAGGCCTTGGCTACGTGGTTATGATAGTCTGGCATTATGCATTCCATCATTATGAAAGTGGTTATTGATATTGCATGTGATTATTCGACCAGTAGAATATCCACGTGAAGAAAAAAATGGCATTATCTCATATTACTTTTGCCATATTATGTTGATGTTCATGTTTAAAAGGCTTTTGTTTTAGTTATACATTGCCTTAAATGTTTATGTTTATTTATGAAAGCTTCCGCAATATTGTTATCCTTACTGAGCATCTGAGCTCACCCCTTTCAATGTTTTAATATTTTCCAGGATGTGAAGAAGTATTTTATGAATGACCTGCAGGGATAGTCAGAAGAGGATATGAGTGTGGACTATGGAGACTTTGTTATTAGTTTACCACTTTATGATGTAATGTAACATTTATGAATGTATCTAGTGTTTCCAAGGCTACTAAACTAATCGGTCTTTCGAGACTTGATCTTTTGTGATCATGCCAATGTTACGAAGTAATGCACCGACTCTGGGTAGCTGGGGTCGGGGCGTTACAACACACGTAGTGTGTGACCCTCTAGGCCTCTTTCTCAGTGTCATTAGGCAGAGCCTGCCTAAATTCCAAGGTTATCGTCTTACAACATGCCAAGGCATCCATAGAGAAAGAAGTCAGCACCACAATGACATGTCACATCATACGAATGCTTACCATGTAAAATAATCTCTTTGTCACGATATCTCGAAACAAGCGGGCTGCTTGCTAGTGACATTAACCCATGTGCTCGTTTATTCATTCTTTGACTTCCCGAAATCGAACTCTCCCATACCTTACCATGGAAATGGATTTATTTAGGCTATATCAATTCCATCAAAGGGATTGAGATATCTACTTACATTATGGAACAGTAGAGACAAATCCTTTCTCGCATTATCTATTAATGTAGTAAAACTCATGACGCACCCAATGAATCCTACCTCACTGCAAAAAGTGTGTCGTCACTATTTTCATAAATACATCTAAGTGGTGAGTTTTAATAACAATATATAATAATATTAATGTCTAAGGTCCAATACACAATTCCGCAGATAGAAACATCCAATGACACTATGAAATGTGGATTTTGTACTCGTGGGTCTTGTTCTCATAATATCCTCTTGGATATTACCAAGGGTGCACACCATGAGAAGGTGCCTCAATGTTTTATGAGTTCTCACCCATAATTTCCTCTATTATTTGTGTCCCTAAAATAACATCATCCGACCATATAACATGTATTCAAGAATAGTGTTATGTAACTTCCGGGTTCTCATCATGGCAGGGATCCACTCTGACCCTTTAATGTAACATATATCCTTTGGACATTATCACATGCATTGTCATGCAGAAGAACATTCAAGATGTTTTAAGGTGTTTATTTAATGAATAAGTACAATGTAGTTGGTTATAGGGCACCAACTTTGACAGACTTCCACTGGGACTAGAGGAAACTGCTAACAAATTTTAACCTGCTATCTCTCACATGATATTCATGCTTTTCATGAGATATGCCTTTTGTCATGGGGTCCACCCCGTTCTTGTCCATGGAAACTTTGGTCCCTGCAACTTCACCCCTTTGATAGAAATCCCTCAAGAGTTGATACATCCAGAGTATATTCTTTGTTAGTTGATTTGAACTTGGTTCTCTTGCAAGAGCCAAAGATGCAGTATCATCACAATACAATGTGATAGGATCTTTATTGCTAGGCACCACATCAAGATCCTGTAAAATGTTCCAAATCTAGACGACTTCCTTGGCTGCATCAGAAGCCGCTATATATTCAGACTCCGCTATAGAATTGGAATCAAGTGGCTACTTTGAACTCATCCAACTCACATCTCTTCCATTAAGACAAAAAAAATATCCATATTTCGACTTCAGATCATTCTGATCTGTCTAAAAAACCAGCATCATTATACCCTCTGATGACAAGCTCCTCATCTCCTCCAAACACCAGGAACGTATCCTTTTTCATTCATAGAAACTTAAGGATAGTCTTAACAGCAGTCCAATTTTGTTCTCCTTGATCTTCTTGATATCTACCTACCATGCTCAGTGTGTAGGCGACATCAATCCTAGTACAAAACATGGCATACATGATGGATCCTATAGCTGAAGCGTATAGGATCCTACTCAATATATCTTTCTAATGTTGTGTCTAAGGAAACATTTTCATAGAAAGATGTATCCCATGTGACACTAGAACCAATCCACTCTTGTATTGTTCCATACTAAATATATTTAGTATATGGTCAATGTATGTACCTTGACTTTGTCCAAGCAGCCTCTTGGATCTATCACGAATGATCTTGATCCCTAGAATGTAGGCTGCTTCACCCAAGTCCATCATGGAGAAACCCTTGGTCAACCAGTCCTTAACTGACTGTAAGACTGGTACATCATTTCCAATGTGAAATATGTCTTCAACATATACTAATAGGATAATGACTACATTCTCATTAAACCACTTATAAACACATGGCTCATATTCGTTCGTAATGAAACCAAATTCCTTTATGGATGCATCAAATCGAATGTTCCATGACCTGAATGCATTCTTTAATCCAAAAATGGATATATTCAACTTGAAAAATCATTTTTCTTTACCTGGTGTCAATAACCCTTTTGATTTTGTCATATAGACATCTTCCTGAAGGTTCATGTTAAGGAATGTTGTTTTGACATCAATTTTCCCAATCTCATAGTCATGGTAACCTGCTATGGAAAATATGATTATTAAAAATTTAAACATGGAAACTAGCAAGAATACTTCTTCATATTCAATTCCATGATGCTGTCATAATCCTTTAGCCACTAGCCTTGCTTTATAGGTGCTAAATTGACCTTCCATGTCCATTTTTCTCTTGAATACCCATTTGAATCCAACCGGATTTACATCAAAGTGCTAATTGACCAGAAGCCAGACCTGTTTTTGGTATATTGAATCCATCTCAGAATTTATAGCTTCAATCCATATTGTAGCTTCTGAGAGTTATAATTCTTCTTTGTAGGAGAGAGGTTCATCATTGTCCAATAATAATTATTCACCATCCTCAGTGACTAGGAAACCAAATCTCTCGGTTTCCCTTACCTCTCTGGAGCTCCTACACAGTAAATGTGTTTCTTGAACCTCTTTATGGGGACCTTTGGAACTTTTTCATGTACCTAATTTTGTGTATCTTTAGCATCATCTTTGTCGAAGTCAAGCTTACTCCCACGATCCTTCTGGAAGACGTGATTCCTCTCAAAAAATATGGCTTGTCTGGTGACAGTCACATTCTTGTCTAAAGGATTATATAGGTAATATCTTTTCATTTCCTTTTTATATCCTATAAAGATACACCTTGTGCCTCAGGGTGTCAGTTTGTTTCTTTATAAGGCCTTAACAAACACCTCGAATCCCCATACACGTGTATGCGACAAAGTGGGTTTCCTTCAATTCCATAACTCGGATGGAATTCCATTTTACTCCTTAGTTGGTACTCAATTTAATGTGTATGATACAGTTTGTAATGCATATCCCCAAAAAGATAATGGATGATCTGCATGATTCATCATCGGCCTCATAATATCCAACAAGGTGCGGTTCCTCCTTTCACTAACACCGTTCCACTGTGGTGTATAAGGAGGAGTGAGCTGAGACAGAATCCCAGACTCCCGTAGATGATCGATGAACTCTTGGTTTAGATATTCTCTACCTCTATCTAATCTATGTTCCATTATCTTCTTACAAATCTGATTCTCTACTTCATACTTGAATTCCTTAAATTTCTCTAATGCTTCAAACTTTGACCTAATTATGTATACATAGCCATATCTACTCAAATCATCATTAAAAGTAATGAAGTAAGAATATCAACCTCTAGAATCTACTAGAAATGGTCCCCACACGTCCATGTGGACCAATACTAGAATCTCTATGTCCCTTTCAGCTAGTCCACCGAAAGGCGTCTTAGTCATTTTACCTTGTAAACAATCATGACATCTATCGAGCGATTTTAGTTCAGTTATGTATAAATAGCCATCTTGGAAGAGCTTTGTCAAATGCTTCTCGTTTACATGACTGAGACGGTGATGCCAAAACTGTGTGATGTACAATTCATGTGAGTTTGTTTCATTATCAATTTCCAACACTTGGTTTGCACAATTTAATACATACAAACCACTATTTACATGTTCCATACAATAAAATACATTGTTCGTATAAAAGAGACAACCCTTATTTCCCATCATGAAAATAAATCCATCCATATCCAAAAATGATATTGAAATTATGTTCTTGGTAACACTAAGAACATAATAAATTTTATGTAAATCCAAAATCATCCCAATCAGCAATGAGAGCTGGTAATCGCCAATGGAAAACGAAATTAGCCTTAGGCTATTGTCAGCTCGAAGATCCACTTCTCATATGGAAATCGTTTTACATCTACTTGGTTCTTTCATTTGAATATAGATGTGAGGACCACAAGATTTATCTAATACCCAATGTATAGAAATGGAATGATTACACTCAATAACGAACACACCTTTTGTATAACCACGCTTCTAGGTGCAGTTCCACTTCTAGTGGACATGCTTACCACATTCAAAACATACTGCCTCCCATTCCTTGCCCTGCCTATGGAACTTCCTCTTCATGGAAGGACGACACTCGGTGGCTTCAGACCGTTTATAACACTTTGTCCTTTTTTCCTTGTCCTTCCTTTTCTTATTCATCATAATTTCTGTGGGTTTGTCACACCCCATGTCCTTATCTACTTGGAAAATTAAGGTCAGAAGTTCCGATAGACTATTCTCATTGTTTCACATGTTATAATTGACAATGAATCTATAGAAGGTCATAGGAAGTGATTATAGGATGATATTTGTACGCAACTCATCCGGGAACTTAATCCCTAAGATGTCTAGGTGTTCAATGTAGCCAATGAGCATGACTACATGAGGCCCAACTGGCATAGACTCTCCAAGAATAGTTGTAAACAAAGAATTGGAGATCTCATATCTGTCCTTTCTTGCCTTCTCTTGGTATAGATCCTTAATATGAGACTTCATGCTATACACATCCTTGCTTTTATATTGCTTAAAGAGATAATTAGACATGGATGATAACATGAAACATTGGAAATATATGGAATCATCCATATGTTTCATATAGAAATACAGTTCCTCATCACTGGCCTCTTTCCAAGGTGACATTGGAACAGGTTCTTCCAGCACATAAAATTTCCTTTCATGGTGAAGGATGACGTGTAAACGCCTCTACCACTCTTGAAAATTGGTTCCGGTGAGGAGTTTTGCCTTCTAATGTATGGTTCAAAATTATACATTTAATGTCATTTTTCTTGTCGTTTCTACAATTTAAAATGAGAAAAGGTTTAGTAATTTATTATAAAAGCTGAGACAAATAAATTAATTAATACTTACTAGTCTCCCACTAATTTATCAAAATCCAATAACCCTCACCATTGAATTTGGAATATTATTTTTCCTGAATATTCTAGTGGTAAGAATCCATATTTCCCTTCGCATTACCCCAACTTGGGTTGGTCAAGAAACTTGAACAGTTTCAGGTAGGCTTTCTAAATATTGACTGCATTAAGTCGTATCTCCTTGATCCGCTGAGTGGACTCCCCAGTCCTGAAATCCTTTTATTTTGGATTTACTCAACCTTTCCTCTTGGTCACACCAATTCCTATTGTTGCAGTCAACCCTTGATGAAAAACAAGTCATGTCAACCCAAAACCATGAATTAGAATTCCCCAAAAATTGAAATCATCCCAACTAGGGTTGGTCATGCCCTTTGAACTATGGTTCGATTCTAACCAAGATTATGGAAGGTTATACTGAATTAATATTTCTTTGAGGGATTTTATCGTTATTCATAAATTTTCATTTTATTATCTTTTATTACATTCTTGTCAATATTAAGTGGGATATACTTATGTGATTAACCATGTCTAAGATAATATTTACGCATATGTCGGTCTTATTTTAGTTATATATTACATGCTTGTTTAATTCATTAATTACGTGATCATGAAAACACAACCACAATAAATAAACCATGCATCTAACATAAATATAATAAATGGTATGATCATTAGCTTGTTCTATTGGTTAGTTTATCTAGAAGTTGATAAACTAACCCACAACCAAGGGGAGAAACACCTAGAACCTTTCAGGTTCGTGTATACATCTTTTCACCTGTCCACCTTTGTATCTCCTTGGATTGGTATCACCATGGATCCTGACATGATATGCCTCCACTAGCTTGGGAGCTCCATCCATTACATATGCATTTATCTCACACGCAAGTGAGGGGTAAAAGGGGTTTTTACATAAAAGAATCCTTAGGCATGCATGACCTACATATTAATAAGGAGAAGGCTCACAGGAAACAAAATTAATTTAAATTAATTAATTAAAAGAAACCATTGAATTATAAAGGTATTGGTCTAGATCAGTATCATCCATACATGGAACGATATTTACGCATAATGAAAACTAGCATTCAATTAATTAATCATTCTTTCTTAAGATAAATCATGCTCAAATAAACTAATTATCTTTAATTAATATATCCTTTTATCTAATACCCCTTTCTTAATTTCCTTGAGATTCACATCCATCATAATTTTAGACAAATAAATATAAAATTGTCTTTGTACGTAACTTATACGTTGGAGGCAACCCAGTGAATTATCATTCATTACACAGATGTTAAATTAAACACCTATATAAAACACCTATCATGTGTTGTGACTCAGCTTTATTCCTGCACTATGGCACACATATCAAGTGTTTGTATAATATAATAACAAATTTTAATAAATCTGCATAATTTGGATGAGTACACGACATGTAGTTCTGTCTACATGGCGTTCACTTTTTTTTACCATCCATCCGAATTACATGCCAGAGGACATGGTGTGTTGATGTACTTCAGAAATTTTTGGAGTGAACGACGTGTTCAGTGGGACACATGCCGTGTAATTTCCACATTACATGGTTTATAGTCAGGAAAGCAATGTACGGGGTACACGGTCCAACCCTAACCCAAAAAGACTACACGCCATGTTCAGATGGACCACGTGGTGTGTAATCCGAAAACCTTTTTCCACCTGTTCCCGGTCAACACACAGTGTCATAAATGACTTATATACGATCCAATACAAGGCTTCATTTGGCGGATCGGTCAATGCATTGGTCCTAGACTACACGACGTGTAATTCTGAATACACAATATGTATTCTTGTTTTGTACAGCTAGGAGTGTTTTGTGCCTTCGAATGAGTTCCTCTGTTTTATATTAATCAAAATTAAAAGATTTTTTTTTCTGTAAGGTGAACTAGAAATAAGAGGGGAGGAATAGATATTGAGATTCATATTTTTAAGAACTATTAACATGAATTGAAACAACTAAATTATTAAATACATAAATCACCAATGAAAAACTAAATAATTATAATCTACAATATTACCGCTCTGATACAACTTGTAGGTTCCGGACACAATAGAAGCCTATTGGTGGGTTTGCCCAACATTAAATTTAGCGTTAACAATGATTAATCCGAGATCTGTCACAATAATAAAACACCGGATCGTCATAATAGAATGAATAACGGAAAAGAAATAGGGATTCCCAGAACCATAAATACATGATCATTATATGTTGATTATAGTTAATTTAATTAATTAATAATAATTACGTTGATGGAATTATTTCTTCATTGATGTCTCCGGTCACAATCCGATGTGATCCGTCATTGCGTCATAGAATCTAAGTTTAGGATTCCTCTAGTGGTGATCCACTCGTGCTCTACGTTTCTCTGGACGTTGCCGAAGGGATATCTGGGTTCTAGCGCAGAAGAACCTTTATTTTCTATGGCCGCCTTTCATCGGCTTGATCCGGTGGTGGAGGATATCTCTCAGTCTTGAGAGCACTATTGGAGGAAGGAGTTCTTTCGTCCTTGAGGGAACTCTCCAGAATAGTTGTGAATTTTTTTTGGGGAAAAGTGTTTTGGTTGTGAGGATATTTATAATCGGGTTTGAGGTTATAGAGTTATGACAATATTTAAACATGTTAAACTTTTTATTTATTTCAGTAACTCTTATTGAAAACCCCCATGTCGAATGATTAATTCCTTGACATGCCCCATGCTGATTATAATAAATATCATTTAATAAAACGAAATTATTTCATCAAATTCCCAACTGGAAAAACTACACAGTCTGTACTCTTTTTCCATGAATACTACACGGCATGTACATTCAATGTACATGGCATGTTTATCTTGTTTTCATTTTTCTTTATTTCCTCCACCACATTTATTAGACATTGAGTAATGGATTTTAATTTATTAAATAAATGTAACTTCATTACTCTCTAATAAATATATATAATTTCACTTAAAATATATTCTCTCCTGTAACTAGTGTCCAAATAAATGCGATCAGACATCCTTAAATAATTATTAAAGCACAGTCGGGAATAATTTTTATTTAACTTGTTAAATGAATATTTAACTGAGATACATGGACACACATAGTGTATGACCCTCTAGGAATCTTTCTCAGTTGAAAAAGGAGGAGCATTCCAAATGTCCAAGGTTAGCATCTAGAAAAACACCGAGGAACCCATAGAGAAAGAAGTTAAGGACGCAATGATGTGTCACCTCATACGAATGCTTACTGTGTAATATAATCACTTTGACATGATATCTCGAAACATGCGGGCTTCATGCTAGTGCCATAAACCCATGTGCTCAGTTATTCTTTCTTTGACTTCCTGGAATCAAACTTGCCCATACCTTACCATGGCCATGGATTTATTTAGGCTATATAAATTCCATCAAATGGCCTGAGATATCAACCTACATTACGAAACATAAGGGACAAATCCTTTCTCACATTATCTATTAATGCAGTATCACTCGTGATGCACCCAACATATCCTACCTCGCTGCGAATAGTGTGTCGTCATAGTTTTCTTCAATGAATCTAAGTGCACGAGTTGTAATACCCAGTTATAAAAATCTTAAAGTCTAAGGAACAATACACATGTCCGTAGAAAGAAACATCCAATGACACTACAAAATGTGGATTTCCTACTGGAGGGTCTCATTCTCATAATATCCTCTTGGATATTAGAAAGGGCGCAAACGAAGAGAAGGTGCCTCAATGTTTTATGAGTCCTCACCCCTAATGGCTTGTATTATTTTTGTAACTCCCCGACCCTAGATTCCCAGAGTCGGTGCATTATTTTAATACATTTTCACGATTACATGGAATGAAGTCCCGAAAAACCGATCAGTTTAGTAGTCTTGGAAAATAGATTACATAGATGAACATTACATTACACTTTCTATCTTAAAACACAAAAAAAATCCTTTGATAATTCCATTTTTCTCTTAGATTAGCCCTAAAATTTTAACATAAAACACTTCTTAGGATCATTGTAAAATGAGACATAAAAAGGGTGAGCTCAAACACTTAGTATGGGTAAGCAATACAGTGGAAGATAACATAAATATTAAACCCGGTGAATAATTGAAAACACATGCCTTTACCAGTAACAAACATGAACACTTTTATGATAGAAATTTGAGTTTAGTAAATAATGCCACAATAAAACATAATCATGGGTATTCTACTAGTCGAATGACCACATGAACCATCAATATTATTTTTATAATGAGGGAATGTATAATGCC
Source organism: Viscum album (assembly GCA_963277665.1). NCBI lineage: Eukaryota > Viridiplantae > Streptophyta > Magnoliopsida > Santalales > Viscaceae > Viscum > Viscum album. The sequence continues at coordinate 83,025,095 of OY728151.1, read as the reverse complement.
AGACATTCTGAATCATTTTGTAAAGGCCTCTGCGAAGACATCTAAAAATTATTAATGCCTCGGCCAAAACTATATATCAAATTGGGAAAAGCCTCATCCAATTCCACGTCTATTTGTCTCTTGAGACCTACCGATTCATCGAGGAGCTATAGTGGGCTCCACCCGTCACATACTAAGTCCAATAAATTCCTCAAACGAAAATATTGAAACATAACGTAAACATTCATATTAAAACTAGCATACTAAATTTTAATATTCTAATCATTAACCATGAATATTATAAAAATAACACATCCACATTCAAACATATCACAAAAAAATCAATACTATATGAAATATTTGAAACATAATAGAACAACTTCAAACAAGTTTAAAATCCATAAAAGGATGTTGACATAGATGAAAATGATTTGTAAAGATATTTGAGAGAAATATCCTTTTTTCAGGAAAACATTTAAAAGTCACAGAATTTAGAAAATAATACATTTAAAGACATTTTTGAAACCAAGTGTCCCATACCACTTTGAATCTTTTAAATGGAATTACCATTTTTAAAACATCCATGTCCATATAAATAAATCCTTAATACCCATTTTGAAAACATAGACATTAATGAGAATGATTTAGAAGAATAAATATTTTAAAAATTTATAATGATGTTTTATTAAAAAGTCCTTTAAAAATAATTTCGTTTAAATCTTTTTTATGAATCATGGACATGGACAAAAAATATGTCCCAGTAGATACTGATGTAAAAAAAACCTCGGATAATAATGAGTTTGTGAAATTAACCCTTACCTTGTAATTTTCCTTGGTTGATGGTAGGTTAACCTCTTGTATAATGGTGAAATAATTTTTATTAAATTATTCAAGACTATATACATTAATATGATATCATATATAATCATCTAATATTTCTTTGTTAATAATATTTTATTATTATCATCATTTTGGGTGTTAACTAATTAATTTTCCTTTATCTGAATTGTATTGTAAGTAATGTTTGTTATGGATAAGATGTATATTATTCATATTCAGAATTATATTAAGTCTTTAAACATTATTTTCAGTAATAAAATTAATATTAGTCTTTAATTGATACGATGGGAAATGAATTTCATTGTGGTCCTGGAGATGGTACAACGTACGTACGCACAAGCAAAAATTTCATTCTTTTAATATTAAAATAATATATAATTGGATGGTTTATCATATATACAGAATCATAATCAAGTTATATTTATTATTTAAAACACTTATACATTATTATTATACCCATACAAATAATAATGTATTGAATAACAACTACGCCACGAAGTGGAGACGATAAGCCGTACGTAGGCACGTATGGTGACATGTCATTCAAAGGATGGATAGAATAATGAATACGGTTATACCATATTTATAATCACATCAAAATATATATAATATACTGGAGTTATTATTTTAGAGTGGAAACAACAAAGATAGTGAAAGTTGAAGAAGAAAGGAATTTGAAAGAGGTGATGAATTATTTACCTCTTCTTCGGGTTCTTCCTTTTGATTTGATCCAAAGTGATCCATAGGTTGGATTTTTGACTAACGAAATGACTCTAGGATGAAGTTAGGAGATATGGGAGGATATTTATGCAGGTGTTGGCCGAGCCTAATGTCTTTGAAGGTGTGAATGTGAGATAAGGTGGAGTTCCCTTTTATAGGAGGGGTGGGGGCACTTTAGGAAAATATTGAAATATTATTTTATAATAAAATAATTTTCTCTTTATAATGGCTCCAAAAAGAATTATTTAAACTCTATGGTGGGTATGGGTCAGAAAACAATCAACCAATAGGTTTTAGACAGGTTTGGGTCAATATAGTAACCTTAACTTCTAAGTTTAACTCTTAGTTAAATAGTTTGACATTTACCATGTCTCTTTGTATTTTTATATTATATGGTTTATAAAATTACTATTAACATCCAAGAGAACATAAAGTGGTTCATTAATGACATATATAATATTACTTAAGACATTTGGCCGAACCTTAGATTTTTAGGAATAGAATATCAATTAATAAAATAATATTTGTTTTAAAAACTCTTTTATGTCAGTTTGGACACTATTTTCTATTTTGTTTTTGTAAATTTTTAACAGCATTATATCATAAAAAAATGACATTTAATCAATCCTAACATGTAAAATTAACCTATAAAATTTTTGGATGGAATCAAAAGATTCAAATTATATATTATTTTAACATATATAATGCCATTTATTTGAATCTTTCATTAATAAGAAAAATACTGCATCATCATTCTATCATAAATAAATATATTTATTTTATGTATAAAAACTATAAATAAAATATTTTGAGTTATTAATTATAATTATCTTTCTAATTTCTATTTATAGTCGAATAGATAAATTATATAACCTCATATAAAAATTGTTTTACTAAATGATATTTTCTTTTGTTATTTTTGTCTTTACTTTAAATTAATTAAAATAAAGTGTCATTATCTTTCCTATGTGGCTCCATGGGGTCCCAAAATCTACCCAAGGATGCCCATGGTCGTCCATGACTCATCCAATAAGGTTAGTTCTTGTATTAAGGTAATTGTTTATTATTATAATATTCATTTACCTTAAATTACTCTATTTACCCTTAAACGCGGTAAATAAAAGTCAAAAGTTACTATTTCCCAATTTGTTTTATTTTATTAATAAAAATTTTACATACTAAGGTTAACTGTGTCTATAGTATTTTTTAAATTGAACACATAGAAGAGGGAAAATTATGTTTTATGCAAATTTGAATATTCTCTTAGGAGGTGGGTAAAAGACGGTAAAAAGTTCAATCAAATTTTTATATATGTAAAATTATTATAAATTGACTCTAATGAATTATATTGAACTTATATAGGTATTATGTATCTATTTTGAACTAAAATAAATTTAAATAAAATAAATAATTATTTATATAAAAATTCTTTTTTAACCAATAACTCAGTGTTTTTCAATATTCATCAAAAATTGAACATTTTCAGAAAAATGCAAAAATTTCACCCTAAGGTAATTTTGATATTATGAATCCAAAAATTATGTCTATTTTACGAAATTAAAAACATATAAGTTGCATTAATCACTTTGAAATTAATTCCCGTTGTCAAAACAAATAGCCTGTTTTTAAGAAAAAATATCTACCAAAAGATTGACACTTGTTTATTTCCAATTTCAATGTAAAATTAATTATAATGACCTAAATTGTATTAAAAGATATAAATATAATATAATTATACATCAAATCCATTCAAATTTATAACTTAACAATATAAGTTATTTCTATTAAAAAATTTGTTTTTAATTAAAATTTAGTATTTTTCACTATTCACCAAAATATGAAAGTTATCAGAAAAATACCAAAGATTTATCAAAACTAAATATTTATGTTTTGATTCTATATAATAATTTTATTTTTTTCAAATTTAATATATATAAGTGTCAAATAATGGATTTACAAATAGTTCTTCCATTAATAGGCGGTAAAATTGCATTTTTTGAAAAATACTTCTTTTATATGAAAAATTTCATTTGTTATTATATTATGTCTAAGAAAAACATAATATGGATGTTAAAATTATATTATGTATATAAAATTAAAATTATAGTTAATAATATCTATAACTGTTTCTTGAACGGTTAGTTTAATAAGTCGTAGTGCGCTCGAACTCGGTGTTGCGTGTAGCACATGTTATTGAATTATTTTGAAGAGAAAATATACTATGAAATATTGGGGTGTTACATTCTCCCCTCCTTAAATAAATTTCTTCCTCAGAATTTGAAATTATAGTTTAAATATAATAGGTTGAAAATAGAATATACCATTGTGGAAAACCCACATCGAAAATAGGGTTAGTAAAATTTAGTCATAATAAGATGAAAAGGGGAATGAAAAAGTCACCACCAAATTATGATGCATAAATATTTATAGGGATTTATTGAGGTCATCAGTCACAGACAATTGTAGTATTGAGGGCCTCAAAGCCATCAATCTATGATGATTTAAAATATAATCGGTTCAACAAAACATAAGGTATTAGAATTAAAAAAATATAGTTTTAAGATCCCTTACCTAAAGTTTAATAATTAATTTCTTCATAGAATAAGAGAAGAAAAAAGTATATACTTGTCAAGTATAGTTCAATCCTTTAACTAATTTCTACTACAAACTCATCTTTCACTCTAACAGATAATAGAACTTAAAAATCATATTCTATTTATCCTATTCATATAGGGTTCCAAAAAAATGAATTTATAATTCATATACCAGACCTTTTAAAAAACCTACATTATTCAATCCAGGACATCATGTGCGCTAGTGGTAGGTGATACACACATGTCGCCCATTGGTTGCGGGTTCAAGTCTCGTGGCTTTGCTTAACGCGATGAATTGTCACACGGTCTGCATGTTTTCCTTTTAATAAAAAACAAAAAATAACCTTAACAATAGTATCCAATTTCAAACTTATTCCATTCCAACCATTTGAATTATCCAAAATAATTATATCCAAACTCACATTCAAAAATTTATAAGGAAGTTAAACACAATGAAGATCATTTTTCCCACATAATAACATGTGAACACCTTTATCATATATTATTTTAATACATGGTACCACCCCAAATTACCAAAAAACCTTATTGATTACATTTATTCTTTCTTATCTTTTATATAATACTAGATATATTCTTTATATCAAAAAATATTGAATATTACAACAATGATGAAATAAAAAAAATTATTAATCAGATCCAAGGAAGTCAAGAATATCCAAAATAATTTTTCCAAATCATCCATCTCTTATTCCAAAATCACTACCTCATTATTAAGACCATATTAAGGAGTACATTTCCTTCAACAATGTATTTTCCAAAAATTGTGTCTTACTATTAAGACACTTTCAATTGAACCATATAATATCCAATTCTCAATAAAATAGTACTCCAGTACAATCCTTATTTATCTCCATAATTCATATAACCAGTATATTGTTTATACAACACTCAAATAAAATAATTATATAATAACAACATAAGAACACTAGTATTTCCTATTCATCTAAGCTAGTATAATAACATAATTATTATCCAATAGCATCATTTAAGGTATACTCTAATGATAGAGATATTGACATGCATAATGTCCCAACGCCTTGAAGATGAAGTATTGCACATTTAAAACTTTTTTCTTACCTTTACAATAACGTACATGGTGTCCTTTTTATCCACACTTATATCGAACTCCCATTCCTTTCAAGCATTTACCAAGGTTATTCTTTCTACAGTTATCACATATGAGGAAATCCATCTTTTCCCTCTTCACTTTATCTATCTTTCTCCCATCCATCCTTTTCTTCTCTTATTTCCCTTCAATGCCATAAGACTCAATAGAATTCATTACTAATCTTCTTAACACATGATACTATTTATTCATATATTGAAACTAAATGGGAGACTATTTCCCTTCTAAATGTCAGCTTAATACCATGAAAGATATGATCCTTCTTACTCTTTGGATCATATGTATTGCTGGAGTTCACATTTCTTCTACTGGGTGCCATTTCAATATAATGGCATACACTATGTTAGTTTATGAATTAAAATGAATAATTCCAAAATTGTAAAATACCTAACGTAAATTGAATAGTTTATGTATATAATTCATAATCATAAAAATATTTTCTTTTACGAGGTATATACTCATAAATAATTCATAATTATTTGTAAACAAAATGAGAATTATCCTAAGAATATCCCCTGGGAGTGTTGTAACCAAGAGTGCAGCAAGGCCCGTTGTTGTGCACGAGTTCCCGTTCGAGTCTAGCTCAAAGCGGTGTTTTCTGGTTTTACCCCTAGATACATCTGTGCCAGAGCCTCTTCTACCTGCTCGAATCTAGACTGGGATGTATTTTCTCGGAAAACTCAAAAAATCTATGTTGTACCAAAATTCTCGGAAGTTCTTCTATACTAATCTTCAAAGTCTATCTTATGGTCATTTTCACTAATCATAGTTTATCAAAATATAGTTTCCATGGTTATTTCAAAAATTCCTCTGATACCATCTGTAATGCCCTGACAATAAATTCCCAGATTCGGTGCATTATTTTAATACATTGGCATGATTACAAGGAATCAAGTCCAAAAAGACAGATCAGTTTAGAAGGCTGGGAAAATATAATACATACATCAACGTTAAATTAAAATTTCCAACATACAACACGCACAAAACTCCTTTGAGAATTCCATTGTCCTCTTAGCTTAATCCTGCATCTTAAACATTAAACACTTCTTGGGATCCTGTGAAAATGAGACATAAGAAATGGGTGAGCTCAACATCTCCATAAGGGTAAAAAATACAGTGGAAGATAACATAAATATTATGAATGGTGAATAATTGAAAACACATGCCTTTAATAGTAATAAAAATTAACAGTTTTATAGAAGAAATATGAGCTTAGTAAATAATTCCCCAATAAAAAATAATCATCGGTATTCTACTAGTCGAATGACCACAAGAACCATCAATATTATTTTCATAATGAGGGAAGGTATAATGTTAGAAATTATGAAACAATTTATTATGGCCTCATCCAAAACGTCTAAAAATGATTTAGGCCTCAACCATAACCATATATCAAATTTGGAAAGGCCTCGGCCATTTCCACATATAGTGGTCTCTTGAGACCTAATGATGCATCAAGGATCTACAATGGGCTCCACACGTCACATACTAAGTCTAATACATTCCTCATACGAAAAGTTTGAAACATAACATAAACATTCGTATTAAACCTAGCATACAAAATGTCAATAATTTAATCATAAACCATGAATGGTATAAAAATAACACATCCACAATCAAACATATCACAAAACCTTCAATACAATATTGAAGATTTGTATCATAATAAATAAACTTCAAACTAGTTTAAAATCCATCAAAGGATTATGACATAGATGAAAATGATTTGTAAAACTCTTTGGGAGAAATATCCCCTTTTCATGAAAGCATTTAAGAGTCACAAAATTTAGAAATGAGAACATTTAAATACATTGTTGAATCAAATTGTCCCATACTTCTTTGAAACTTTCAAAGGGAATTAACATTTTGAAAACATTCATGTCCATATAAATAAATTCTTAAGACCCATTTTGAAAACATCGATATTAATGAGAATGATTTATAAGAATAAATATATAAAACATTTAAAATTATGTTTCAGTTAAAAGTACCTTAAAAATAATCCCTTTTAATACAATTTTATGAAACATGGATGTGGATAATAAATATGTCCCAATATATACTTATGTAAAAACAACCTCGGATAATATTGAGATTGTGAAATTAACCCTTACCATGTAATTTTATTTCATTGATGGTAGGTTAACCTCATGTATAATGGTGAAATTATTGTTATTAAATTATTCAGGAACTATATACATTAATATGATATCATATATGATCTTCTAATATTGCTTTCTTAATAATATTTTTGTATTATCGTCATTTTGAGTGTTAACTGATTCATTTTCTCTTATATGATTTGTTATGTAAGTAATGTTTTTTATGGATAGGATGTATCATATTCATATTCATAATGATATTAAGTTTTTAAACATTATTATTAATCATCAAATGAAAATTATTCTTGAATGGATATGATGGGTAATGAATCTCATCGTGTTCGTGGAGACGGTAATCCGTACATATGCACGAGTGATAATTTCATTCTTTTGATATTAAAATAATATATAATTGGATATTATATCATATATACAGAATCATAATCATGATATATTTATTATTTACATCAATTATACATCATTATTATACCCATCCAAAAAATAATGTATTGAATAACAACTACACCACGACGTGGAGACGGTAATCCGTACGTACGCACGTATAATGACATGTCATTCAAAATATGGATAGAATAATGAATATGGTTGTTCCATATTTATAATAACATTATATTATATATAAGATACTGGAGTTATTATTTTATAATGGAAACAACAAATAAATAGGAAGTGGAAGAATAATGGAATTTGAAAGAGGTGATGAAATATTTACCTCTTTTTCAGGTTCTTCCATTTGGATTGAAAAAATGGGCACCTTAAGTTGGATTTATGATTAATGGAAGGCCTCTAGGATGAATGGAGGAGAGTTAGAATGATATTAGGTCAGGGTTTGGCTGAGCCTAATGGCTTTGAAGGTGTGAATTTGAGAGAAGTGAGAGTATCCTTTTATAAGAGGGGTGAGGGGAACCTTAGGAAAATATTGAAATATTATTTTATAATAAAATCATTTTATGTTTCTAATTGATAAAAAAATTATTTAAAGGATAAGGTAGGGATGGGTCAAAAACCACTCAACCAATTGGTTTTAGATAGATTTGGGTCACTATAGTAACCTTATCGTCTAGATTTAACTCATAGTTAAATAGTTTGATATTTACCACGTCTCTTTTTATTTTTATATTATATGGTTAATAAATTTCTGTAAACATCCAATAGAACCTCAAGTGATTCATTAATGACATATATAATATTATTTAAGACCGTGGGCCAAACCATATATTTTTGGGAATAGAATATCAATTAATAATATAATATATGTTTTAAAAACTCTTTTATGTCAGTGTTAACACAATTTGATATTTTGTGCTTGTTAAATTCTTAACAGCATTATTACATCAAGAGAAATTTATTTAATCAATCCTAACATGTCAAATTAACCTAGAGAATTCATCGATGGCATCAAAACTTTCAAATTATATTTATTTTAACATCTATAATACAATTTATTTGATTCTTTCATTAATAAGGAAAATACTACATCATCATTGTATCATAAATAAATATATATATTTTCTGTATAAAAATTATAAATAAAATATCATGAGTTAGGAAATATTTTTAGCTTTCTAATGACTTTTTATATTCGAATTTATAAATAGTATAATCTCATATAAAAATTTTTTTATTAAAAGATTATTGCTTCTATTATTTTTGTCTTTAATTTAAATTATCTATGACAAGTTTTAAGGTAATTTTTCATTATTAAAATATTCTTTTTACCTTGATTTTACTCTATTTACCTTTAACATCGGTAAATAAAAGTCAAAATTTACTATTCACCATAAATTATTTTAATCATATTGAACTACATATTACTTATTTAGGTTAACCATGTCTCTTGGATTTTTGAAATTCAACTCACAAAAGTATTAAAATTATGTTTTATGAAAATTTTAAAATATACCTAGGAGGTGGGTAACACATGGTAAAAAGTTCAATAAATTTTTTATATATCTAATATTATTATAAAATGACTATAATTAATTATATTTAATATATATAGGTATTATGTATCTATTTTGACATAAAATAATTCTAAATAAAATAAATAATTATTTATATAAAAAGTCGGTTTTAACCAATAACTCATTGTTTTCCACTATTCATCAAAAATTGAATGTTTTCAGAAAAATACCAAAATTTCACCCTAAGATAATTTTGATATTATGAATTCAAAAATTATTTCTATTTTACAAAATTCAAAACAGATAATTTTCATTAAATAATTTAAAATTAATTCCCGTTGTCAAAAGAAATAGCGTGTTTTTAAGAAAAAGTATCTATAAACAGATTGACACTTATTTATGTCCAATTTCAAAGTGAAATTAATTATAATGACCTAAATTGCATTAAATGATAAAAATATAATCTAATTGTACTTCAAAACCATTCAAATGAATAATTTATCACTATATATTATTTCTATTAAAAGTGTTGTTTTTAATTAAAATTTAGTATTTTTCACTATTCACAAAAATATGAATGTTATCAGAAAAATACCAAGAATTTATCAAAACTAAATTTTTATGTCCCAATTATAATAATAGAAGTTTATTTTTTGAAATTAAATATATAAATGTGTCAAATAATGGATTTAAAATAAGATTCGCAATTAAAAGGTGGTAAAATTTCATTTTTAGAAAAATAATTCCTTTATCTGAAAAATTGAATTTCTTCTTATATTATATCTAATAAACACATAATATGGATGTTAAAACTATATGGAGTATATAAAACTCAAAATGAATTTAATATTATCCACAACCTTTTTTTGAACGGTTAGTTTGGTAAGTCATAGTGTGCTCAAACTTGGTATTGCGTGTAACGAAAGTTATTGAATTACATTGAAGAGATGTCTAGATGAAATGCAATAACCCCGATCCGTTTTCTGACCTCCAAGGTTTGAAAAAACATCGTTCTTGATTTTCATTCATCTTTGTAATTTTTTCCCCTTATAGTGGGGTCACTCTCAAGAAAACTACATCTACTATAGGAAACTCGATGGATCTACTCCTACACTAAAAATAAGTTTTCTATTTACTATGAGTAGTGATCAATATCTTCCATATTAGTAGAAGTATTTTAGAGGTCACCAAAGCCATGATGGGGTCCACAACTATCTTTTCCCCCTCTTCATTCAAATAGAGTTATCAGTGATGCTTCCTCCTTTAAATGGTCATGTAAGGTGACATTTTAATTAATCCCTGGTAACTGTTGATATATGGTAACTCAATCATGTCTAGGAGATCATCCATGGATTTATATGGTCTAGCATGTAATATAGTAAAATGTACTCCTGTATTTATATAGTCTTATCAGACTATCCGTTGGTATGAGAGAGGTATGGCGTGCTCTATCTAAGTTCAGTCCATTTAGATTTCAGCAATCCCTTCTAAAAGATCCATGAGAAATGTGCATATATGTCAAAACAATTCATAGGGTATCACAATGTAAGAGCAAAATATCTCAGGCATAACATTTTCCTAACTCTTCCATTGAGTGAGTCTCTCTAATTTGAATGATGTGGGAATACATCATTAATCAGTTGAAGATTACACAAAATACATCATGAAACCTTGGGGTCATAGTAATTATAGTCACAAAGAACATACTATTATTTTCCCACTTCAAAATAAGTATATTGAGTGGATTCAACAACCCTCTATAATTATGGTGACCAGTCTTGAACCTTTGATAGGTGTGGCATCATGGGACTGACCCTGCAATGTACCTCTTCATCCATGAACAACAGAACTATCATCTAAAGTCATTGTATATATTTTTCACACCATGATGTACTATCAAATGAGAGGTATGGTAATACATTTTTAGTTCCTCTATAGTTAAATAAAGAAATACTACTCTTCCATGGACTAAGATCATATCATTATCTTCCATCACCATTCCAGATATTGGGTCACCTCCAGTGAGCCATTCTCTTATCAAAGTACACACCATGTAAGAATCTGAACTAATCCTCATCCATTCAATAAGAGAATATATAATCAGAAAGGGAGAGAAAATTCTAGATCCCTGATCCACTTATCCATCAACCCTCCAGTAAGCTAATAAGAACATAAAATTTCACTGCACCTCTACGGACTTATTTCTATGTTCTTGCTCAACCATGGTCCTATGTCTAAGGTAATATACAATGAAATTTACCTTTTGAGGGAAATACAGGTTAATTAAGTCAAAATTATATAGATACAGCACCCAAAAACACTTAATCATATTCATATCCCTATGAGTGATGATATAGTGATGGCTCTTGTGATTTATGTTAATAATAAATCTATAACTAAAGAGATAATGCCTCTAATATTGAAGTTCGTGGACCACTATTTTATGCTCTAATTCATTCATAGGGAACTTATTCTCATGGGTTCATCATTGAAGAGACCCATAGGCTACTACCATATATCCATGCATTATTACTCTTCCAAGACTGGCTCTAGATGCATCAAAATACACTACATAACCAATCACATGCACCAGATGTGTTATTACTGGAGCTATCATCGGCATTTTCTTTAGATCAAGGAAGGACTCTTCACATTTTTCTGTCCACATTAACTTGTTTCCATAATTTTTCTATTTTTTCATGTGTTACAATATTAGAAAGGTGTCCTAAAAAAACAATAGGTAATATCTGGCTAAAACATGGATCCTCCTGATCTCAAAAATGTTTTGAGGATGTGTCCAAGAAATGATTTATTAGAACTTATATAGGTTTACTAATTTTACAGTTTCAGGCAACATATTAATAAGGATGTTCACCTCTTTAATCTAGAAGTCACTTTTTGACAACGTATGATAATGTCTGTGAGTTTGTAGTGTATTGAATAATATCTTAAGATGACTATAATGTAGTTTTGATGTTGGATAGTAGATGAGGATATCATCAAAAAAACACCATGAATAAGGAGTCCATTAATGGATAAATGTTTTTTTCATAAGGTCCATGAACACAACTCATGAATTCGTCAATCCAAATGAAATTTCCAACAAATCATATATCCCATTTCAACTTTAATAATTTTGATTCCAATAATTTATATCCCTAACTAACAACTAGTTGGATACTGTTTGAATATCAATATCATAGAAACATAAGGATCCTTGTAATATATTATAAAAATCATCGATACCTAGAAAATGATGTCAATTTTTCATCATCACTTTGTTTATCATTTTATAATCAATGCATAGTCGAATACTAAAATCATCCATATGGTAAAAAATATCCACTCCCCATAGTGAAGTACATCGTATGATAACACCTTTTCTCTCCATGTCTTCTTGTATAAAATTATCTCCTAATTCGCTATTGGTACTACATGACAAAAGTATCAGTAGACCCTGAGAATGTGAGAGCAGCAGTTTCCTAGTAGCAGTTAAAGAACATCATTGATGTTCGAAATATTCTAGGGCAGGCTGGTTAAAAAAAATGTTTTATACATGCATTTTCAAATTTAGAAGCTCCACTGACATTCCTGACTAAGAAGGGTGTGAAGTAACTGTGGTTAGATTCTTGTGAGTCAACTTTTCAGAAGCTAAAAGGGTGGTTGACTTCAGTACCGATACTGGTTTTTTTATGATCTGGGAAGGAGTTATACAGTTTACTATGATGCATCAGGTATCAGTCTGGGTTTATTTCTTATATTGTGGGGAGGTATTGTTGCATAAAAGTCTCATCAGTTGAGGATACATGAGAGAAGTTACACAACACACAATCATTACATTGTTGTAGTTGTTTATGAATTACGATGTTGAATACATAATATTTTGGGAGATAATTTTGTGGTTTTCACTGGACAAATAATCCTCTAGAATATCTACTTTCAGTATGATAAAAATTTGAGATATTGAAGGTGGGTTGATTAAATTCAGTCTGTTGATTTTCATGTAGCCTACATGTCTGATAAAGGCAATGTAGTGGATAATATTTTGAGCAGAAGTACTCAAATACAAGAAATTAAATACTCTATCTAGGAGTGGCATCTTATGGATCTGATCATTGGGATGCATTTGTAGGTGCACGACAGCTTGGGGTGACATTTCATTCTTCTATAGCTATAACCTATACTCTTCTAGATCGAGTGAGAATGATGCAACTATCAGATTTTGAATACCCAGTTCTATGGGAGATTGTGTTAGGAGAAGACCCTATTCATGGATGGACAATAGGCGAGGATGAGATCTTTTGTTTTCATGGGAGCGTATGGGTGTCAGCATACATATGTGGGGAGATGATGTGGGAAATTAATTATTGAGTTTGTAAAGTTCATATTCTTTTCACCCATACGTATAGAGATCTACACTGTTAGTATTTGTGTCCTGGTTTGAAGATAGATTTTGAAAGTTTTTTGATGATATATTCCACTTGTTTTTAGGTGAAGGAAGAGAATCAGTGACCCGCATGGATTTTTCAGTAATTAAACATTCTTTACTGGAAGTGGAATGATGTCTCAATGAACATCCTGATAAGCTTACTAAGTTCTCCTATAGGGAACGATGTTGTTTGAGATGTCATTGTCAGACTCATGAAGGGTTCCCACTTCTTACCAATCAGGGAGACCTTCAGTGTTGAAGATTTTTGAAGGTTTTACATCTAGAAGATTGTACATCTACATGGGGTTCCATACTCAATAATTTCAGATAGGGTTTCCCATTTTACTTCTTGGGTCTGGTAGAGACTATAGGGGGATTTGGGTAAATAAGAACTTTTGAGTACAGCAGACCATCCAATGATATATGGTTAGTCCAAGTGTATGATTCAAGTTATGGAGGACATGATTTGATATTGCATACTAGATTTTGGAGACTCTATGGAGAAAAATATACCATTTATGTTGTTTGAAAACAATAATTGTTTTCATTAAAATATTCAGATGGTACCGTATGATGATTTTTATGGTTGGCCATGCCGATCAACCATGTGTTGGGTGCAAGCAGAAGAGGAAGCTATGATGGGACCTCATCTTGTCCAAGGTACCCTAGAGAATGTTTAGTTTATTTTTGATGATGATGGATACTTTAAAATCATGGCAGAAGTCTTATGTTGATTGATAGAGATGACCTATGGAGTTCTAGGTCAGAGATCAGGGTTTTCAACTTGTCACACTAAGGTGGGGACACTGGAGGATTAGAATACAGGGTAAGCTCTTAATGAGATACATCATACTATTTGAGGTTTTGGGGATGGTTGGTATGGTTTCCAATTAGTTTCAGTTTCCTAAGAGATACCAGGATATGCATCTCTTCTTCCACATTTCTCAACTTCGATGTTACTTCTCGAAACCGTTTCAGGTTTTCAACCCAAGGAGGTTATTTTGTAGTTAGACACCTTATTTGAAGATCATCCTATATTGATTTTGGATCGATGTTTGAATGTTCTATGAGGACGATCGATTCCTCTAGTATAGGTTCTATGGCCGCACGGTCGAGTACAAGATGAGACATGGGAGAGGGAGACCGATGTGTGATCGTAGTGGCCATATCTGTGTTAGGATTCTTCTTTACCACATTTATATTGAAATTAAGGGTCGAAATTCTTTAAGGGGGGATGTTTTTAAGAACCTTGAACTTATTTTCTGTTTTGGATCATGATTTATGGTGTTTTTATGAAAAATAAGAGTTTCTGGTAATTTATGGAGTTCGCGTCGTGTACATCGGAATACATGTCATATACTCAGTTTCTGAGGGTTGTTATGTACTGGATTTGTGGGGTGACCTAGAGGCCACCTAATGTGGGGCCTGATAATGGCATATTCACACCATGTACTTTTATAGGACACACCATGTACATTATTTATAATTGATTAAAATGATTGGGGTTCCATATAATCAATAGAATCATATTCTTCTCATCTCGTTACATCGAGGAGAGACATATATCACCGAATCTTCTTGGAGCCCACTGTAGACCATTATTTATTCAAATGAACCACCTTTGATTGCGTTAGAATGGACACAATGGGTTATTTTATCTTCTATAGCCTCATCTTGTGATTCATCCTTTTTTGTGAGATATCATTGGTGGAATGTTTTGGACCTTTTTGCAGATCTACGACATTATAGGTCGATTAAAAGAAAGAGGTTCAACTATATTGATCGTGAAACATCGAATTAGGTGGTTCGTGCATTTCCATATGTTTTCTTTCAATTATATATTAAATATTTGACAATACCCTAGCTTAGGGTATTGTGTGTTTATGGATTTTAAGCCTTTTAATGTCTGCCATGACTTATTCTCTAGAGTAAGGGTTTTTAATGTAAATAGGGCTGTTTACCTATATATGGATTTTTTCCCCATATTTGATTTGATATTGATGGTTGGTTCTTGAATTTAATGCTAGGATATTGTGCTTTCCATGCCTAGTGTTGTTAGTATATAGTTGATATAATATGTCATAATTGTGATATGCATTATAGTTACGTAACAATGTAGTATTTTTGATTTAAATTGGCAGGAAATATTGTTTGTGAACAATTTAATTACACAGGTCTGTCAAAATCTGGTGTAGTGAGACTATAGAGGGAATTGACGTTGAGGGCTTCCCTAGGTTGTCTGTTATACTTTCCACACTGCGAGACCATAGAGGGGGTTGACTTTGAGTTCTCCCTCATAAATCCTATAGTTATCATTACAAGACCGTAGGGGGAATTCAAATTTAGTGGTTCCTCAATGATTCGGTAGATTATCATTAAAATACTATAGTGGTAATTGACATTGAGTGCTTCCTCAGAGAGTCTTTTTTTTTCATGAGACCAAAGGGGTTAGACTATGTGAGCTACTCCATGTAGTTGTTATATCTTTATTGTTAAGTGATATGTTGAACAAGATGGGTTATGTTGTGTAAACTTTCACATAGGGTTGCTTGTGAATGAGTAGTTGAATATTTAATAAATGTAAAACTGTAGGATTTTATACATTTGATTGACTCTTTGATTATTAGATCATTTTTCATATTTTGTTGTTATATATATTCACTGACAGTTAGGCCTAGATCTTTGGGTGGTTGCCTAATGGGATTCGTCTCACACTTTATTCGGGTCACGCATTTGGGCCCAAACAGATTATCTTTTTGCAGTTATAGATAAGGGAAAGCACCATTATAAACGATGTAATTGATTTTAATGGAGCTAGAGAGAAAGACACCATGCTAAGGCTTTTGATGTTATTGGATTTGTTAACTTTTTTCTCCGTTGTACTTTGGATTAGTAATTTATTCTAGAACTGTGACTTATTTGGATATTTTTTATGATATTGTGACATTAATCATTATTTATATATATGTTGTAGTTGTTTTATTTATTTAAGTCGTCTGCTATTCACTATTGTATGGTATTATTACATCTTATGCAATAATTATCTGTTTATTCCCACTATGTTACTATGACAACGATGGAATAGTTTCCCCACTATCACATCCAAGGACCTCTCTTCTATTCAAAAGCCTCTGGAGTTCGGGGAAATGTGATTGGGGTTGTGTGACCATCCGGGTATGGGTCCTGTCTAGGCAGCACCAAGAACTAGGACATTACATATTCATTCTCATTCAGGAAGAATCAGTGATAATTAAGGATATGTATATAAATTTTGTTAAAAATCATTATAAGAAGAAATAATATTTGAATCATTGACATCATCCATTGGATTTTTGAGTTAGTGAATGGGTTTTTATAATGGGTTACCCTAATATGGGTCATTGTTTACTTCAAAAATAGGGTATGTGTGTATGGGATATGAAATACATCTTGAGGTAACAAATTATCCTGGGAATGTGACATATATTTTTTAATTACTATCTCAATTGTATGGTCTTCATGATATTTTCTATATATCAGGGATTAGGAAGAGTAATCCAACAATATATATTTTTATGAATTTAAATGATATTGTTATAGAGATTTACATTTCCATTTTAGTGAAGCTAGTGAATAACATGGACTCATAGGTGAATGTATGTTTTTGAAATTATACATCATTGGTTATATTATTAAAGAGACATGGATAAATATATCATGATAAATGGTAATAGGAAATGAAAATGAGTTAGTAGTGTCCTCACCACCTTCGATGATACACTTTAAAAATAAATCTTATGATCGGAAAGTTATACAGTTGAAAAAATATATGATATCATTACCTCAGTTCAGGCACATATTTTCTGTCTTTTCCCATTTTTGGAGCATTTAAATTCTTATGAAAATAGATAGAATTAATTAAGTATATTACTTATGTTTTCGGGATGTTTTTTTGTTTGATTTAGTGGACTATGAGTTGGTATGGATGGGTTTCTATGTTTTTAATCAGTTCAAGGAAATTTATCTACCATCTCAACACAGTCACAATGTGACATTCAAAAAACACATGAATTTTTTGTCTGTAATTTTTACTAAACACGTTCACAGTGAGAAAAGATAACAATTTTTGAAACTAGTTCCCATTGTGAAAATGTGAACTATTGTTAAATTAAATTGGATGAAATGCCTTTTCCACCATATTTTTGATATTTCTAAATTAACATCATGAAATCTATTTATGTTGATTATTTTTTAAGAACAAATTTCTTATCAAGATAGAAAAATAATTACTTTATCATTCGACATGAAGGGTTTTTACTCATTTCCTAGGGATAATTTATAAAATTTCAGGTGTCTTCACTCCATTCAGATTGTGTCATACGAAAATCAATATTTATGCTGGTCACATTAGTTTTCTATATAATTTGGTCTTTTTGCTTCATTAATTACATTGGTCCAGGTAACAATATAGAGCAATGTTTTTGGAAGTATTGACCCTATGATAACATTATTATTCATCCTTTCAAGATCAATGGTTTGATATTTAGTATAAGGACAACCCTCATGTTGTATGTTATATATACTATAAGACCATTGATATATTTGTGACCAGCATTCTTTTATAAAGTTATTTTAATTTAATATGAAAAAAAAATTTGAAATCATTGATAGAAAATTTATTTTATATTTTTCTTTTCTTCTATCAGGTATCGACCCTTTGTTGTAGGTGTGTGACGTGATTTTTTAGAAGATTTTTCCATATATTTATTTTATTAAGTGAACTATATTTTCCTTTATTTATAATTTTATTATAAATTTATTGTCATTATTTATATGTGTGTGTAGAAATGTGTTTTGGAGAAAATTATGTTTTATTTCAGTTTTGGTTAAAGAATATATATTTTAATAATAATGTGAAATAAATTTATTACATGGTTTTTTTAAAATGTAATTTATTTAAATAATTTCTGAAATTTTTCCCATGGGAGGAACAAGGTACTTATTTGGATGGTTTGGTAGTATGCTACATCCATTGATACCATTAGGGTGTTCACTTATTTGGTGTTCATCCACTTCCTTAGTCTATTTTTCTAAGGACTTATGGAATCTATGGGGATTTTCAATATCTAGTTTCTTCTATTACTCTATAGTTCTAATTAATATTTATTTGGACATGATATTCACAATCATCTTTTTTTTTGGGTACAAGTGTTCAAATTCCTCTGAACATTAGTGACCATTGGTATGATGTTAGATATTCTTTAAATTTATTCTTTTGGATTTAATTTTCTACATTTATATATGTGATATTCTTTGATACTATTTTAACTATATTATTTTCTATTGTAGAAATGGTTAATGATTCACCCTACATTTGATTTATATTTTTTACATAATTATCATTCCTTGTTTTTAATAAATTTTTTTAATGATTTTATTTTTTATGGTAGATTATTATAAAGAAACCCAGGTTGAATCTTATCGATATATTTTAGGTCGATCAAAGAATATCCAGAAAAGACAATATAGAACTTGTTTTTCCTTTTTGATGGAGGTAATGGAAAGGAACCCTAAGAAGACAAAATGGTTTTTTTCTACTAATTTGTTTGTATCTAGTTTTAAGATTTTTGGAGTTTTGCCACAAATATATAAAATAGTATCTTGTTTCTTGATATAGTTTTAATTTTTTGTTGGGATTATACATTGGGATGATTTGAATCCATGAATTGTATGATTTCTTCTATCTTTTTTAGTGTTTTTGAATATATTTAATTAATTTATCTTCTACTGTTTCACTATATATATATATATATAAATATTCAATGTAATTCACTTAAGGATAGGTAAAAGTGTATCCTCAATATTTTTTTCATCCTCGGGTGCTACCCTTCAATCCATGGGGATCAGGAACACCCTTCGGGTAAGTGATAATTGGATAAATTGTCCGGTTTGAGTCTTACCTAGGCCATTTTGTTACATAATAATTATTTTACAATCCAACCATTGAAATATTAACATAATTAAATAGGTAAAATATGTATTCTATGGATTTATTTTAATAATTCAACAACACCTTTCTAATTTTCCCCATCCAGTTATAAAAGCATAGGAATAGTGTTCATCCATTTTTGTAAACTATCACATCCACAAAGCTTAATCCTTTACATTCCATCACCCTTGAATATGAATGAATTTGAAATAATTTTAGATGTAAAAATAATAATATATATGACATTTTTTTAAGTTTATAAAGATAATACTGGAAAATTTATATGTGTTATAAATAATAAATGATCATAAAAAATGTAACCACATGAAATGATCATGTTAGAGAACAATTCCAATTATGAGTTCATTTTATAAATAAATAAATATAACTACATAAATTTTATTTAGATTGAATGTTAAATTTTATAAATAATCATAGATATTGAAGTTACTGTATAAATCATTTAATCATAATTAATATACCAAAATAGTTATTTAGAAATTAACTTTGTAATATCAAATGACAAACAAAATCTAAATATATATAATAAATAAATAAAATATGATACTTAGTAGTCCACAATAGTAGAAATATATAAGATTAAAATTACTCAAATGATATATAATAATCATAATATGGTTATTCGTGATGTTATGGTCATGTGGAAATTATATCAGGATGAAGGCAATGATTTCCGCTTATTCAAATTTCTCCAATTGTGTTATAACCATTCATATTGAACATCACTATTCATGGATAATTTATTATACAAATTATTATTTTTATTATCTTTTCTCTTTATTAATGGATTTATCATTGTGATTATAACCACAGTTTTTATTTTTTTTACATAAAATATTTTGTTTAAAAAAACATGTTTCATGGTATCAATTAATATTTCTGCAGTAATAATTATTTTTATTCTTTAATATTAATTATATAGGGTATATAATAAATATTTGTTTTATATTATCCAAAATATAATTGATTCATTTATGAAATAACATTCATGATATCTCAATTTTAAAGAAATTGAATTTAAATGCTACTCATACTTTAATAGTTTTCTCGACTTATATTCATTCCCTTTAGTTATAAATTATTTTCATTAATAGGATATTTTAATACCCCATTATCTATCAGAATGAATATTTCTATGGAATATTCTATTATTATATATATAAGTCACATATATTTTTCAATATCATATTCGTTGATTATATTATAGGGGATGTTATAACTCTAGTTATTTATATTGGATGTTCTCTTCAACACAAATATTTATATTATCACCAATGTTCGCCACTCCCATTGGGAACTATATTACGGATAATGTTTTTTGAAACATATAATTTAATTTATTTATTTTCAAAATTAATAACATATATGATTTTTTTAAATGTATTTTTTTTTCAGGCATAGGTATTTTAACACATTTTAAAAAAGGATTCTAACTTTTTGAAATCAACCATTTTTATCTTCCACTACACTATCATTCTATAATTAAATATATATTCTTTAATATTCCAATAATATATATTTCATAAAAAATTATGTTTAAATATATATTTTTCAATTACGTCCAATATTGTGGAAAATTCCATTTCAAAATAATCATGTTAATTTTACACTTTAATGTTGTTAATAAAACTAGGAAAATAACTAACTTTTAAAATTTCATGATTAGAAAATATTTCCAATCATCTTCTGACATCTTCAATAATAATCTTTAATTTACTGAATAAATAATTTTCCATAAATTTATTTTTTTATTTACAAATTTTTTCATTGATAAGTATTCATTTTAATGATTATTTTGAAAATATATTAATTCACTTCTAAAAAATGTATTATTAATCTATTAATTGAATCATCAACTATGTTTTTAGAAACTATAATTCCTAAATCTTTATATTATTAATCATCCATAACTGCAATTATCTTATGTAATCATCTTCAGTGTAGAATAATAAATTTTTAACCAATTATTTTCTCTATGAATAGATTTTTTTCCTTCCATTAAAGGATGGAGACCTAGATTCAATTCATCAATTGATTATGTTCATTAGTTATTACATTGTACCCCTTTTGTCTATATATTCCAAATACCATATACATTATTTAATTTTATTTAAATATTTTTTTAATACCATTGTATTCTAATTTATATCCATTGGTGTTATCTTATTTTTTTATTGAATTAGGAATGTTTTTCAAGTGTGATTTATTTTGAGTAGAATTTGAAACCCATTTTTATTCAATTTTTAATTTATAGTATGAATGATTTTAGATAGAACACATATGATTGAATTATGATTGGTGGGGTTCTATATCGCATTTAAAATCAATATTTAATTTTATTACTTATTATACTAAATGGTTATAATGCTGAATTTTTCCATACCAAATGCTAAATGAGATGATTTATCATTGGTCAATGGTACATGAAAAGATTTATCAAATTAAAAAATGTATTTGGGAGGATTTATCCTAATCCAAATAGTAAAGAATATTATTATAAAAAATATACTCAAAGTAAAATATGATTTATCCCAATACATAGTGTACATTAAATGATTTATTCCTATATAAAGTGTATACAATATGACTATTTGGAGCCTTGGGGTATATTGAAGTATTACTGAAAGACCATTACGGAATATGGTTAATTATTTGAATCCAAAAATGTGATGAATTTTGTATTATTAATGTTGAAATATTATTTATAAGATCATGATTCTTCCATGCCTTATGAATCATGATTAATGTCAAAAAAATTTCAGTATGATTTTTTGACATTCCCCCATTACACCCATAAAATAATCTTATATAAACATATAATCCTAGTTTGTTTTCACTTATGTTTACACTCACAGATAATTTAAAATTTCCAAATTCTCATGGTTTCTTTCCCCGGGGCATGAAGATAAAAATCACTAGAATAATATCTTGAAAATTGTATAACATTGATCAATTATGGATAAATATTCACATATGTTGAAAATAAAATTCTAATGTAGCTAGTATTCAATTTCATAATATAGAATTGTTTTCTATTTTTTGTGTGATAATTATGATATTTCATACTACTGTGAAATATACCCTTTCTAGCTTTGATAACCCCTAGGCATCAATTGTGATTTCTAAATGCAAGTGACTTTAACATTAGACCCAATAGTGAGGGTACGGGGAACATCATTTGGTATAAAATGTGTTTTTGTTTTCTTTTGTTGATTTTTTTACAATAGGATAATAATAGTAAATACTCAAGGATATGACTAAGTGACATGTCTAATTACGGTAAAATACCCAAAAAATTTATATAAGAGATTCTGTATATCTCCAAAAAATAAATGTGTGTCTCAATTTTATAAGTGGATTGATGAACATGACCAATTGTACCTATGTGTTCAACGGTTTAACAAGACTAGATTGGGTAATAATTTAATAATCACCTTGTTCTCTATAAGGATTCCAAACAACACATAGATTTTCACAATACGGTGGTATTCTATTGGTTAATTTTTCCCCTATACTAAATAATTATAAAGTATTTGATGATGGTGAAAACATGTAATGATAAAAAACATAATAGTAAAATTAAAATTTATATAAAATTATTGCAAAAAGACATTCTTAGGTAGAAAATGATATATCATACGGTACAAACTACATTTTAAAATCAAAAAAAATTATTTATGTTTTCATATTGATATTTTGGGTATTATAATGACTATTTGAATTTTATTATTTTCATAAATCGTCATCATGAAAATGTGTCATTGATATTTATTTATCTAGAAACTATTTATTCTTATAACTAAATATGGGAAAAAAATAAATCATAAAATATTTTATGTTTTAATTATGGTGAAATTGGGGAGTTTCCTATTAATACATATGGTATTCAGGATGATTTATAAAAATAATTTAAATATTTATATTGTTATCTATTACCATTTACCCGTGATATTTATCGATGATATTCTTTTATATTACAAATGTTATGAGGATTATTTAAAATATCAAAGGGTTGTTATTTGTTAGTTTCATTAATTATTTTAGAACAATTATTCATTAGTATGAATAAAATTAAAAATACAATTTTGTTAGGTTGGATTGGATAGAATATCAATGATGAAGACATAAGAGGTAAGGTGAATAGTGATCCATTAAAAAAAATTGAAAAAATCAATGAAAGTATCTTGTTACGTTGTGATTATTTCATTCTATCTTAAGAGTCTAGTGGAGATGAGTAAGGAAAAATCATACAGTTGTATAGTGTTTTATGACACATAGATATCATAGTTCACTCCACAAACTCTCTCTCCATAATTATGGTGATTTTTACTATTATTTCTTTTTACAAGAGTCATCTAAAACTGAGTATAATAATTTAATACCTTTATAATAAGGATTTCAATTTTCCATGTTCTTATTTTACATGGAACCATATATACACATCATATTCCAATATTATGATACACCTTCTCCACCATGAAATAGAGAATCCAAATTAAACTCTAATAAATCAACTGATATTGATTTGATTGATAATACATGTTTCAATCATTGTTGTAGCAAAAAATGTAGATGTTTTTGGCCATCTATAAAATAAAAAATTAGATAGATAATTATTTTACATTGCATGTTATTTAATAAAATAAAAGTAGATATAATAATAGAAATATGAATAAATATATATTTCTTCAAATTGTTACTATGAAAAATTATTTTTTGAACATAAAAAAGAAGATTTATCTATAAGGTATAGAAAAAGGTACAATAACATCAACTAATAGATAAACACATGTATATATTAGATTATTTGATATGATGGTGATGGGATACTATTATTTAAATGTAAATATATTTTCATTCCAATTTTTAAATTTATATGTCATAATTTTTTATTTTCAAAAGATGAACATATCAATATTTATATTGTAGGTTGACTAACTCTAGTTAAATTTTTTTTGAAACACCTCATTATAAATCCTGAATATTTGAATTAAAACATTAAATATTATTGTAATTTAAGAAAAAAATTATGATTTATTTTGTCTATAGAGTATGACCACCTTGAATTAGTGGTAAAATAGATTTAAAATGATATTTATTTCAACCAATACCATTTAAAAAAACTCAGAAAAATGATTAATTTAAAATATCAAACATGACCACTAAAACATTAAGTTCTTTCTCATAGTGATGAAAATGAAATGTTTTTTTGAGAACATAATATTTTTTTACAAACATAAGTATATTTTATGTAATATCCCAACCAGGGTGCCACACAATGATTACCTGAACTGGTGGTCACATGACCTCAAGTGAGCCTCCCCGTAGGCTGGAGGCTGTCGACTAGTCACAAGGGTATGGTAATTAGAACCTGAGGATACAATAACCTCATTAATTAGAGTAGAACACCATATAAAATAAAATAATAAAATATTAAATAATATACATTAATAAATAGTACCAATGTCACAAGATAAACATAGTTAGAAATACAATACTCAATTGAATGGGAAACAAACCATGCCAATGTAAGAGACAATGTTTCTAAAATGAATCTACAATTCAGGACACTAACAAATCACTTGAAGGTTTCAAACCACATCCATTTCACTATTCCATGCTCCAACCCTAACCATAAATCTAAATATGGGAATTTTTCCTTAACATGTCTTTCAAAAATAATGTCTATTTTGGTACCAATCTGGCATCTCCCTTAGTGTGTGAGAATGAATCAGTATTCCAGAACCAATGATCTATAAAAAAAATTCTTTCAACAAAAATGTATGAAGTTATAATAATAAAAAGTATAATTTACAAATAAATAGTTTATCATGTTATTAAATATTCCCAATTTAATCACATAATTTCCTTAGGTTCCTGTAGATAGTCATACCTTAATACATTCCTTGGACTATGCCTCACTATGATATTTCCTTCAGGTTTACCATGTGTTTGAATGTTTGTTATACCATTCATATTTCACAAATGAATAACCATATTACCATTCATTTAAAAACATAAATTGAATCACCATGTTATCATTCTTAGTATTTTGTTGAATAAGAATGTTACCATTCACCATTTAATTATATATAATTGAATGAGAATGTAACCATTCAAATATTTTTGAAAAATGAGGATGTTACCATTTACCTTTTAATAATAAAATATTTAATGAGAATGTTACCATTATTAATATTTGGATGAATGATCATGTTTCCATTCACCATTTAATTATACATAATTTAATTATCATGTAACCATTCATTATATTTGTGTTAATGATCATGTTACCATTCACCATTTTACACATATCATATCTATCTCTTTTATCATGGTGAATAAAAATTAACCACATTATCACTAATACAACATCACTACATCAATCATTATTAATCAACATTAAAACTCTTACACCAATATCACATTAATTTATCAATTAATTAACCAGACCCCCTTCATTAATAATTAATCATTTAGTCTTCGCATTAAACCCCTTAATAATTTAAAAAATTAATTAAGTACATCTATATCATTAAAAAAGAAAATTGTTAATTAATAATTTACTCATAATTAATTCATCAGTTAATTATCTCAATTTCCAAACACACCATCTCACAATTAATTGATTAATTAATTTTATCTATTTGAATTGAATATTCAATAATTAATTTTCCCATTCATAACCTCAAATATCATAATCAATTTCATGATTAATTACCCCAAATAATACATTTGTTATTCAATAAAATCCTTCTGTTTCAAAATTAATCAATTCACCACATTAATATATTCAACAAAAGAACCCCAATTGCAATGAAAACCATAGAAAATATACAGTTTCATAAACATAAAACAAGTATCACGACTATGGGATTTTAATTATAGACCTCATACCTTTGGATCAATGATGCATAACTCTTTCCAATTAATATCCTTAATTTCTGCGTAATCAACCAAGAATTCATGAATAAAACGGGCTATATACAACTTCTCAAAATAAGAAGAAGTGGTAAAAAATGCCAATGTCTGCGATAAAAATTTGATATTGGATTCTTATCAACAAGTACGAGATAATATATTAGTAATGAATCTAGAAACAGATTAATTAGAAAAAGGTATACAATAAAAATATAGGTTTAAATATCCATGATCAAATGTGATATCAAATTTGGATCGAAGTAGACTCCCAAAAATCAATGGCAGACGACCTCCAATAAGAAGGGAGGTGTGTGGAAGTTATTTGGTCAATCATTTCAATGCTCGAAGGTATTTTGGTCCTTATAAAAGGGTTTCAGGGTTTTTTTGGTAGAATATTGGGTGTGTGTGTGTATCATTCGTGTTAACATAAAAATATGTGAGGAGGGTTACACGGAGCTGGAGATGTTTTTTTTTTCATGTCATAATTATACGACATGAATTCTCATTTAAGATCATATAAAAGTCATTATGTTTTTTCATTGAAATTAAGCCAAACCATTTAAAAAGTCATTAATTGTATTGTACACATAGTGAAATAAAATTACACATGGTGAATTCTGACACAT
Organism: Viscum album; assembly: GCA_963277665.1. Classification (NCBI taxonomy): domain Eukaryota; kingdom Viridiplantae; phylum Streptophyta; class Magnoliopsida; order Santalales; family Viscaceae; genus Viscum; species Viscum album. The sequence continues at coordinate 82,997,823 of OY728151.1, read as the reverse complement.
GGTGTAATCATACACATGGTCAAATTCAATTTCACATGGTGATATCTTACTCATGGTGAAATATAAATATAGCTCATGAAATCTTATTTCATGACATGTCAAAACATGGTGAAATATTGATACATGAGGTGAATATTTTCAAGGTTTAGAGTAAATTTAATTCATGAATTAAATTCAAAATAAATCATCTTGATAAAAAATAAAAAATATTCATACCTAGAAAATTGTGGTAAATTTCAATATCTCTACCTTATAAGAAATCATCCTTGAGATGCACTCACAAGAATCACTTTGATTTGGAGTCGAAAATAATGGGACACTAAGCCCAGATATCTATTTCCATTTCACAAATCATCTCATTGACTCTTCTATGTTGCCAAAAAACCCAAACTATCATCATAATCTTACCCCTAAATAGTTTCTAACTATCGTCCAACACATATATAATATGCTCCTAAAAGGATGAATTTGTCTCAAGATCAACATAATACACATAAATCACATGAGAAAGGTTGGGGTCATACATTGAAAGATTTGATACATGTAAAACAGCATGCATTGAACTATATATATATATAGAAAAGACAAAAGGTACACCACTGAACCAATTATCTCCATAATATCAAAATGTCTTACAAACCTGGGAGCCATCATACCCAACATCCATATCCTATAGTGACCGAACTAGGTGTCACCCAATGGAAAACACGATCACCATTTTTAAACATCATGGGCCATCTCTATCTTTCATCATAAGACTTATCCCTATTTAGAGATGTAGGCATATGTTTCTAAATCTGCTAAACCTAAATCTACATCTCTGGCATGAGACTTGGTCCCAACAATGATTGGTCACCTTCTTCCAAACAACATATAGATTATCTACATAAAAAACATAAAAATTCACTTATGGTTACATATTTATATTATCTTGATAACTGCTGTTATAAAAAAACACCACTAGAGGCAATTAAAACCCTCATGAACCATAAATGTCTAGAACACATACATGTAGCAAATCATCAATAACCTATATAGTATGATCTCACATTCCATTTTTATATGAGTGGAAAGATGTACTCAACAATAAATGTATGCCCATGGCCTTCTATAGGCCCTTTTAGAAGCACAATATAAAGCGTGAATCACAGTCTGAAACTATAGTACATGTCACCCCTTAAAGATTGACTATCCCCCAAACATATATGTCTGGAAACAGATATAATGTGATGATTTACCATAGTATAAAGAAATGTGAAAATTCGGTCAATCGATCCATCACATCCCAAATAGAATAATTCTTCTTAAGATTCATTTGAAGACATACCACCAATTAATGGGTGAAATCATCAAAATTCCATTATATAATTGTTAATGACTATAGAAAACCTCTTGGTTATTGATACTCATCCTCCACCTACTGGAAAGTCTAGAACCATGCCATGAACTTGAATATATCTTATTTCATCTATAGACACCAAAACTACCGTTGTAGGTCACGAAACATTTTGATAATGCTTGGATGTACTTCCCACATTGAGGAATGAAATTCCCACATGAGCACATCTAGAATGGATACATGCACAACAACTCGATTATTCACATAGATGATCTATTCGTCATCCATAAAAAAGACTAAAGGTGTATCCCTACAATAAGAGAATTCCTTCAAGGATTAGAACTATATATCCTTGTACTATATGTCCTTGATCCATATAAATAGTGTTGACCCAAAAATAACTATTGCGAGATTCTTCTGATCTTGACCCTCTAAACCATATTGTGAATCACATCTTTCCATTTCATGATTGAGAATTAGTCTCTAGACTCTTGATCTTCCTGAGTCTAAGGTTTCCAAATCAAATCATCAGTCACACTGTTTCCCTTCTTGGGTGTATATGCCAACTCAAAATAAAAAAATTTCATATACCCAACCCATATATAATGCATAAGATTCAAATATCTCTGATAAAAGATATACATAAATATCCAATGGTTACTATAAATTGTAATCATTTATCTGAAAATCATGTGTTTCATACACATAATAGAATACACAACCGCCAATAGCTCTAGGTCTTGCGTAGAGTAATTTTGATCATGTGTTCTCAACATGTATGACCTATATGCTACAACTCAATATTTAATCATCATCACATCTCTAAATCTTATCCTAGAAGTCTGACACCACATCATTTATTCTTCACATGACTAAGGTACGATCAAAATTGGTGCTGATGTAAAATTCATATTTAACACATAGATGGCCTTACCACATACTAATGAACATGAAAACATAATCCCCATTTTGGTCTTTCCAAAAAGAGGCCCTGTCGGTCAAGAAGAGTCCAGGATGAACCCCTTATAATATCCAACTAATAAAAAAGAGCACGACATATCAATAACATTATTATGATGCTCCCACGAAACCACTGCATGAACCCTCTCATGGTTCAATGGAACCACACCCTTGGATATTATGATCCTAATTATGTATAACTAGTAAAATCAAAATTTGTACATAGATAGATTGAAGTATAGACAATATTGTCTTAGTGTACTTCAGATGATGTCGTGATGCAGGTCTTGGACATCATGAGTCTTCGATTACACCAACAAGTCATACCCGAACACCACAACAAACTGATCCCAGTTTAGATAGACTATTTTATTCATCATGCCCATAAACACTAATAGTGAATAAATCAGCCCAAAATTAATTTAAAAAAACTCATATTGTCTATACTAGCTTATGATATAGTTCCTTGATATATCAGAATTCCCAACTCTCAACTCATGATACCCTGATCTAAATTCAATAGTTGAGAACAGAAAATATCCGTTCAACTGATCAAATAGATTGTTGAAACATTGAAAATGATAACATCTCAATGGAGTCATATTATTATACATCTCATAATTGACAGACAAATATATAGTCTCATCATCTTTCATTGTGAAGAAAACATGTGATCCCCAATGAGACACACTTGGATGGATATATCCTTTATCCCTCGACTCCCCCAGATGTGTCTTTATCTCATGATGCTTTATTAATGCCTTTGTGTATGGTGGAATAGATACTGGCTCAGCCCCCAGCATGATCTCAATATTTACTTCTTGATCTCTAGCAACTGGAAGCCCTAAGAAGTCCTCAGAAAGGAGACCATGAAATAGATCCACTACTAGTGGATGGACATATTCTTTAACACCCCCATTAGACAAAAAAAGTCTATCAACATGGGTTGTGAGCTCTATCATATTATGAGTAATTTTCCCTACTCATCGTGACTAGATATGCTACTCTCCCTAGTGAATGTAATGGTCACCCATAGGAGATGTAAATGTAACCATCCTATGTCAATAGTCTATGTGGGTTCAGTGTGAGAATATCTAATCTATACCCATAATTACATAAAATCAAATCATATCAGAATATAGAGATCCAAAAGAAAATAGTAATCCCTGATCTCAAGATAATATCCCTTTCACAAACATATGTCTCTATACTGTACTCTAAATGATTTATCAATAGTCATTACTCCACTCAAATACATCACTACCAGGCTTGAACTATTAACTTGTTTTGTAGATATAATGGAATGAGAGAAACCACTATCAAATGAGACATTATATAAATTAGAATTTATAAAAATATTTCCTCTCACAATTTACAGAGCATCATATCTATCCACAGGAGTAGACAAAGCCACATTTAACTGTCCTTCCTCTCTTCCATGTGATGCATTCTAACTCCTTTGAGCTACAAAACTCTGCTGATATGTGAAATCATTCCTATAAGAACCATGTCTACTACCTTCTATGCCTCATCTTGTAGAAGTACAACTAACATAATGATATGGTGTATAAGAACTCATCCACACACCCTAGTTATATATATACCCCCTATCAGTAACTATCCATCAATGATTCCTATAGATCCTTTGAATATTTCCCATAATTCCATAAGATAGACACTCTACTGGTGGTCTGGAATAGTTCATTTGATAATTTCCCAGTCCACCACAATGATGAAGGATCACTCTAGTATGATCTTGTGCAACTGAACCTCTTGTCTATGTAATATTATTAACACATAATAATTATTTTTTCAAAATGGTTCTTCCCTATCTTAGATTTTGTACCTCCTAATCATCTACTAGAAACAATTTTTCCCATAATGGATGCCTCCCTCACATCTCCTTCATCTATGAGACTCTGATCCACCACCTCATAAAAATTCATTAGTCTATTAAGATAGATTTGGAACATAATATAAAACATTAGTTCATCTAGAAATAATTTAGATTTAATATCTTCATCTCATACTAATGTTGGATAAAAGCACTGTCGTTCTTTAAACCATTAAGAATAATCCATGATGAACATTCTCCCCTAATTTAGATGCATGAATTCAACTTCTTTATCCCACCTCAATCTTTTTAGATAGAAGTTATAAAATTTTTTATCAATATGTTTTTCATTATAATTACATAAGCTTTTCAGGTCCATGCAAGAATATCCCATCAGTTTTTAATTGATTCTCATCTAATATAACCAACTATCATGAACCACTTCTCATCAAGAGTCTCCAGATGGTCAAGTATCATCTCTATAGACTCAACACAAAACTCAACTCCCTTAATTCCACCCTCCTTAATAAAACACATATGGTATTGAAACTAATATCCCCTATCTGTATTAGACATTCCTTTTAGAACCTTCCATGGGTTACATTCCCTCAATTACATGAAACGAGTGACATTATCTTAAATTTTCTTTCCTACTTCCTCCCCCAACACTGTCAGTGCCTTAGGTTCGCCACTAGAAGATCATCCACGGACTTATCCTTCTGTCAACCTTTCTATAAGATACTTGATGGAGTAATATATATTCAATCCAAATATGAACCTTAAGAAAATATTAACACAACTTTATCACATTTACATTAGAGGAAAACTACAATATGCCACAATAAGTCTTTTCCCTAACCATTACCACATGTTAAAAAAGGAGGATTTAGTTCTATCGTTTACAACTATACACCTAATTCAAGTGAACAAGGTTAAAGACATAATAATATTCAATTTTTTTACCCAAACACCCATTTATTCACATCATTTCATCATTTACCACTACAAAATTTCATATTTGGTATCATTTTCATTTCAATATCACATGAATAGAAATAGTTTAATCTCATCAATATACAAATAGCCCATTCTAAAGTGTCTGCCTAAAATTTCATAAGTCATAAAATAATAATGAGTACCTATAAATATACATGCAGACTCAACTCTCAAGCCATTCTGGCCCAGAAGTCAACCTCACCAAATTTCAAAAACAATTATCACATCACACAACATGTGTGTCACCCAAGGTAAAATAATATTCAATTGTAATAGAAAACAACATTAACAATAGTCCCACCATGACTACTTGGGGTTTCCTTCAAACATAGGTCTACATATAAAATGAATGAGCTTATTATCATACCCTAAACCTACCTAGTCTATTATATACCATTCCCAAATATAATGACATATGATAAAGAAAGAATTCTGGACATCTGATACCACTTCTTAATACCCCAACCAGAGTTGCATTCAACGGTTCCCCAAAATAGTCAGTCACATGACCATAAGGGAACCTCCTCATATAGTAGAGGCTATCGAATAGAAATAATGGCGTGGTATGTTGATCATGGAAATACAATACCCTCTTTAATCAGAGTAAACCATTAGAAGAAAATAAATAATCAAATATGGAAGAATATATATTCATAAATAGAAAAAATTTCACAATATAACTTGAATAGGAAATACAATACTGAAATTAAAGGGAAACATGTAATGCCAATGTAAGTGAAATAGTTTCTAAAATGAAATTGAAGATAAAGATACTAACTACTCCCATGAGGGTCCTAAACCACATTTGGTTCCCTTATCCAATCACCATCCCCAATCAAGAATCTAATCGAAGGCCTTTTCTCTAATCAATTCCTCTAAAAATAAATTCTATTCAGGTACCAATTAGGCAGTAAAAATATTGTGTGAGTTTGACTTAGTAGGACACCACCAACATTGCCAATAACAAATTCAATTAAAAATAGTGTAAGAAATTATCCTAATAATAAGTATAATGTTCAACTAAAAAGAGTATCACAATATTAAAAGATCTCTATTCAAAAACATAAAATATACAGGTTCTTGTTGATATTAGTATCTCAATACATTCCTCTGCTCAGGTCGTAGATTAATATTTACCCAAGATTTATAATGAATATTAATGTCTGTGTTAGCATTCTTATTTCAAAAATAAATGACAATGTTACCATTCATTTAATAAAACAATTTCAATAACCATGTTACCATTCATAATTGTGGGCATAATGAGCATGTTACCATTAACCATTTATGAATACATAATGTAATGACCACGAAAATATTTATAAAAGTTATCTGAATGAGAATGTTACCATTAACTATTTATAATTATGTAATTGAAAGAAAATGTTACCATTCATAATAGTTGTCCTAATGAGCTTGTTACCATTAACCGTTTAATAATACATAATTAAATATTATGTTACCCTTAAAAATAGTTATCCAAATGAGAATGTAACCATTCACCATTTCATAATAAATTATTGAACGAACATGTTACCATTCATAATAGTTCTCTGAATGATCATGTTACCATTCACCATTTTACACATCACATGTATCTCATCTGTTAGTGATAATAAAAATTAACCACATTATCAATTAAAACTCATCATCACAATAATCAGGATTAATCAACATTAAACCTCTTATCCCAATATCAGATTAATTTATCAATTAATTAATTCTATCACCCTCATTACTAATTCAACTATTAGTCTTAAAATAAAATCCTTTAATTCAATCCCTAATTAATTATCCAAAACAATATCTTTATTTAACCCAACCATTAAATAATAAATAACTCATAACTAATTCATAAATTATTTATCTCAATTAACAAACTCAATATCTCATAATTAATTAATTAATTAATTATCTCAATCCAATATTCAATATTACCTAATTAATTTCGAAAATTAATTATCCCACTCATATTCTCAAATATCATAATCTATTTCATTATTTATTATCCCAAATCCTATAATTCATTATTCAATAAAATCCCCCAGAATCCATGTTAATAAATGGACCAAAATAATTTATTCTACTTAGGAACACAAATTTCTTGATAACCCTTCAAAATATACAATTACATATACATAAAAAAATTCAGGACTATGGGATTTGAAATATAGACCACCTACCTCAATACTGGGGACGAAGAATACTCCCCTAAAAATATAACCAAATTGATAATAATAAATCAAGAATGTATTGATGAACAAGATTAATATATGACACTTTATAAGCTGAAAAAGCAGTGACAAAATCTTTAAACCAATGATAGAAATCGGCTACTAGAATCCTCTGAATATGAAAGAAATAATTTGTTATCAATGGATATAGAATAAATTATTATTTGGAAGGCATAACATAAAAATCTAGGACTTTATATACATGATCTGATGTGATATCTCATCTGGGTTAAAGAGGACTCTTAGAAATTAATGGAAAAGTCCCACAACAAAGAGGGAGTAGTGCGGAGGGTCTTTGATCAAGGAATTCAATGAAAAGAGGTCTCTCGGTCCATGGAAGAGGTGCATGATATGTCTTTGGTCAAATATGGTGATTGAGTAGAGTCTCTGTTGTAAAAAAATATTTGAAAATTGTAATGTGGAGGGGAGATACATTTTTTATTTTATGCTCCTTAGAATTAGAAGATATGAATTTAAATTTAACATCGTGTAACATTTATTATGTTTTTTTTGAAATTCTATCAAAAACATTAAAAAAAAATTAATTATAGATTACACATGGTGAAATAGATTTATATTTGGTGACATATTATGGATTTTCATATCTAATTTCACGTGGTTATCTTTGACACGTGGTGAGATCCAACTTCACATATTGAAATATTACACATGGTGAAATATTATTTCATGACATGTCCACACATGGTGAAAGAAAATTATATGGGGTATAAATATTCATGGTATTTAATTAATGTATGTCATGAATTAAATTCAAAACAACCCATATTGGTCAGGAATTTAATATATTATTACCTAAAAAATATAAGAACTTTTAATGAAACATAGGATTGTTCCTTTAAAATTAGGTTTTCATTCAAATTTTGGGTCGCAAATCCATAATTTTTTAATATTGTAGTATACAATATCCATATGTTTCATTCAAAACATAGGGTTCACATGAAAAAACTTAATCATTCAAATGTATCATATGTATAATGTTTTTATAATACATTTAATCACATAAAGAATATATTATATAAATATTTTCCCATAGATAAATGAATTCTATATTCTTCCAAAAAAATATTATAATGAATATCATGTTACTAAATTTCACATAAAAAATATATTGGTAACAAATATGTTGGTGTTTGTGAGAATAAAATAAAAAAATAGATTAATGACATTTCTGAATAAATGCATTCTAAAAAATATTAATCTTTTTCCACAAAACCCCTACAATAAATATTAAACGTTAAATGATTAACCATTATTTTTTTGTCACAATTATATAATTTTTATAGAAATGTTTCACTTTACAAAAAAATATACCCTTACTAAATTTATCATACATTTGTTCCCTATAATTATAATAAATTTCTCCCACTTTTTTAAAATCAATATTATTATGATAAAATGAATGAATATAAACTACCCCCAAATTCATGAAATAACGATATAAATAAAAATCAATTAAAATTTATAGAATATTATTCAATGAATAATAAGAATTTTTAATTTAGGTATTAAATCATTTAATTTAGGGTAGAATAGTTACTATATATTTATTTTAACACCCCTTTAATCATAGCATAATTAATGGAATTAAAAATATTTTCATTGAATGTATTTTTTCATACGTAATGTTTGAGAAAAATATTGAATCTATTAATATCAGTTTTATTAAATTTAATAATAGAAACTATTTTTACATGAAATAAAAATGGTTAAATATAAAATCATTAAAAATATGTTTATACATAAGATATTAATTTTTATAATATATTATGAAAACCTAAAAATGTAATTATGAACCAATTTATATGATATATTCACTAATAAATATTAATAAAATATAATGAATTTAAATAAAATATAGAAATGAATAAGAATGAGGATTTTAGGAAAGTCAAGATTGATTATAAAAAAATTTAGAAACATTATTCTTATGCACTTGAATCTGTTATAAATCTTTAAATTGTATTTTTCTTCTTTGAAAATATGTAGTTTATTGATATATCCATGAATAAAATAATTCAAATCCAAAAACAATATTAGTTTATCAAGATCCAAAAGAGAAACAACATCTCTTCTGAGTTACTTCACTCTAAATTATATTTTTATATTGAATGATTCAATGTATTATTTTGAAATTGAACATTCTACTAGATTATGATACATCCTTTTAAGTGAATCAAACAATATTTTTCAAACCAATGATTTATTAGCTCCTTGTTTGAATTTTTTGATATATTCATATCAATAGGTTGTATTAAAATTTCATCGATCATGTTATGCACATTAAATAAAGATTATTTTGAATAACTTTACCATTAATCTTTCAAAATGATGAGACTAATGCTTCTAAAAAAACCATGAACATCCATATCACTTTTAAATTATTATTCAATTAAATTCATATAAAAATTGTATTTACTATAAAAAAATTATAAGAAATATTGGATTTTAATATCTTTAATGAAATAAATTGCATTGAAAATGAAGTTATTTATCACATTACTTTTTTCATATAGGATTTAGAATAAATTGAAAATATATATTTTTAATAAGAAAAATAAACAATTTTGGAGTATTTTCATGAAAAATATTCTAGAGTTATAAGAAGAGATGATATGTTTTGTTCTGACATGTTACAGATGATGATTCATATTCATGAGTCAAAAAACATAGTATAATCATTAAAAATTTCATATTTTGAAATGATTTTTAATGTATTAATGCTATTATATGTAAAAAAATTTTATAAATGATTTTAAGAACATGAAATTTGAAAATTCTAAAAAAGTAATATTATTTAATCAATGATTATAATTTTTTCATGAAGAAATATTGAGTGTTTTAGAAAATCAGTTATATAATTATAAAGATTTGATATTAAATGTATAATTTCAATATTAAAGATTTATTTCACTATATTATCATAAAATACCACTCTCCCCCAATATAAATTAATTAATTAAATAAAACACATATATGATAATAAAATACATCATGCAATATGAGTTCTAGTTCTTATATTTTTTGGATAACAACCTATTTAACACTTGATCACTCCAAAATTAAGATATAGATATCCATATACACCTTATAAATCTATATAAATGTTTTATGATGTATTTTAAGAGAGTATTCTTCAAAAAAAAAACTACTACATTTTTATTTTTGTTCACTATATGAATGTTTATCATAAATAGAGTTATGAGTGTGAGAACATTTCTGCCCAACAATATTAACTATAAGAGATATTATTTGTTTTTATGCTCAATTTCATAAATATTAGAATATTATTAATTTGAATATGATGATTCAAACCATACAACCTTCATAATTTAAATTACATTATTATTATTATAGAGTTTCCTTTATGATTAATGTAATGTACTATTAACATTACTATGACCATTTTTTTGTATTCATAACATATGTTCTCTTTAGTACCCTTCATTTCTTTCATGTATAGGTTTTAAATAATTTCAACAAGATATAGTAATTTATTATCGTTATCTAAATGAATTATATTAGATGACTAATTTAGAGTAGTTTTAAGAGAATGTTCTTCATATTCGATATGATTTTTTATTTCAACCTGTATCTCAACGTCATTCATCATCTGGATTACAATTAGTTCATTAATCTCTTATTCATCCACTAGTGTAGATTATATTATAGTTATATATATACTGTTCTACAGAGGGAGAAAAAATCTATGTAAAAATACTTATTTCACTAATTATGTAGCTACATCTCTAAAAGAATCAATTTTTTAATAATTTAAATAAACCTAAAATTACACATTGTGATATTTTCATCTCCATTAATTATGAAATTATGAAACATTAACATTTCAATAGTGTACCTTATTTATCTGACATTTTCAGTTCTTTAATTTTAAAAACATGGTTTTCTAAGTTTCATAGGTAGTAGGACATTGATAAATTCAATTATATTCGCTAGACCGTAAAAACATATAACACATCTATTGCTATTTTATTAATATAATATTATTTATCAGGGTCGTTATCCAAATTTTACTGACCATCATTAGAAATTTAATAAAGCATTGAAAAAATTAATTAATCACATACTAATTTGTTTTTTTAGTAAATAACCATGTGATCATTCCAGAATCCAAAAATTATCACCAATTAAGTAATAAGAATGAATTATTGACATAATTTCTCTAAGATAAACCATTTTTGATAATTTTATTAATCTAAATCACTAAAAACTATTTTTTAGAATTCTAAGGTTCTATTGATAAAACATTTTTGTATCAAATTGGTTAGAAATGTTATGGAATTATTATAAAAGTTATTACAATATAATCATCCCATTTATATCACATGTTATGTTATATATGTCATAATGATCATAATGAATACCAAATAAGGGTTGATATTTGTTCATTTAAAATCATTCTAATATTTTTAACAAGTTTGACATATTACAGTGATTTCATCCTTCTATTTGAAAGAGTAGATAAAAGAAAAATTAATAAGGAAAAGAACATAGTGATGTTAAATGGTTATACAAAAAAATATCACCTAGTCCACACCTACAACAGTATATCCACAAGATTATTGATTTACAAAAGTATTAAAATTTACTAGTGACTTCTAAAATTACATATATGAAGATAATGGAATTACAATAAGGTTTTTACATGGCCTTTTAGTTATTTTTAGGTGATTAATAAATCTATAGATTAACGTAAATGAAAACATACATTCCACTAATAGTTTCAGAGGGAAATGAAAAATGTGATTTCTATTCAACAAAATACTTTAGCAGCATAATAAATCGTTAATATTGTATAATAATTGTTTAAAAGGAGTAGATAATGACATAGATAAATAAATAACCATGTATAACTCCATGGTGTAACATTGAAAATAATTTTTTCATATTTAAAGATTAGTATTTAGCAATATGGTATAGAAGATTTCATAATGTCATCAAAAACACCATAATGAAATTTATTCCCCAATGTGTAGATCTGAAGGTTAGGAAAAAATTTTATTTATAACAACACATATTATATATCGAATGTACATATCAATATGATTTATTAATTTATTTTTAGAAGATTATCATCTCAATTTTTTATTATAGGTCGAACAGATCTGGGTTAAAAAATTCCACAAATACCACATAATAATTCTTGAATATTTTAATTCAAAATCAATCAAGATTGTCGTAACATAATTTTGAAATATGAACGACTTAATCTGCTTGTTAAAAGTCTTTGAATAATGTATAAATAAAATTTTAAAATATTTTTACTTATACCTATGAAATTTTATAAATCACGGATAATGTATTTAATTTAATGCTCCATATGTGACTAGTAAAATTAAGGATTTCATCGCATAACGATATAATCCAAAAGAATGGTTTATTATATACAGTTGTTTTGAAAAAATAGATCAATAATCAATACATTTATTTCATTATTTTCAAGATTTCTTCAATATTATGGGTTCTTGATCCATATATTTCAAATATCATAGGTTACATAATACATTGATTTCATTCCAACACAGGGTTCCCAAATAATACATTATACTCACAAATGTAGTGTATAAATTTTTTTTGAAGAATATATTCAAACACACTGAAAACAGTTTACAGACATAATTTACCATGGATAGATGAATATTGCATTCTTCCAATATAAATGCTATATCATTTTACATTATCCAAAATAAATCACATAAAATAAACAATAATAGAAAAAAATAGATTTTTTTAGAATCAAACCCAAAACGAAATTACTAACAAATTCTATTCAGCAATTGCCCAGTTTTTTTATATGGATGTACATTTTGAATATCTATTAAAAAATAGAAGAATGAGGGACATAAGACTCGTTGGGGTAATATATAATTGATTAGGATATTATAAAATATTTTTGTTTCTTCATAACTATTTTAATAGTATTGGAATCATTTGTATTGAAAATTAATTCATGAAAATATTTGGATAATATTATAATATATATTAGATTCTAGCATGTCATTAATATACCCCTATTAACTCCATACTAAGCAATTCATCTAGTTTACAATAAGGACCATTACATTTTCACGATACTCTATATATTTCAATTATAATAGTGAATCAGATATAAAAAAATATTTACAATATAAAATATTAAAATTACTAATAAAATATAAGTATAAATAAAATAATTAAATAAAATAGTGGGGGAGTTTGAAATAATTTTACAATATCTACATCCTTGGGAACTTTAAGGACACTACAAACCAATTATCCTAATTGTATACTAGAGAAATCCATGGTCAGAAAAAGTTTGAAATAGAAATGATATAATATTTGAGGTAACTGAGATTCTTGGTAGGGATGCCAATAGAGAAAAAATTCCCAATGATGTATCCTTTTAAAGAATTAATTTTCATTCTAGTTTAAAAATATAGATAAAAATAGGGTATTTTTTTTCTTATAACAAAAAAAATGAGAATATGTTAGAAGAACCATTTTCCCCATTATACTTTTAAAATAATTTGTAATGAAAGTTAGACACCAAAATGATATTATTATATAATTAAAAAAACATTAGGGTAAGATTCCCTGATTGAGGATGTAATAAGGGAATTCAATTTTTTAAATTATCACAATGAAAGGGAGTGTAGAGTATAATTATAAAAGATATAAGGTTTTATTAAGAGGTATGGATATTTTTTATTTTCATTTTAAAATATATTTTTTCTCTTTATATAAATTATTGAGGATACCACATGTGGTTCAGGGGTGTCTGAGGGTTGTTAAAAGCCAGGATCTCAGCATTTCATGGAATCTATTAGGGCCACATAGTTATGTGAAGGCATTTGAACCAAGCCAAATTTTTAATAGTAACTACGATGGGATGGATCGTGGGAAACTATGGGATTCATGGATGGAGGAAATCGTGCATCCAGTGTCACACACTCATATGGGAAATGATCACTTTTAGTTGAGGTATGTATTATGTATTTGGAATGGTTAGTGAAAGCATGCCCATGAAAACGTGCAAGGTCCCCCTCAAGATAGTGAAGGGTGAAAGGATGACAAAAAATTTGGCCAATTATGAAACCAGACAATGAGACACAAACTAATTGTAGGAAATAACTATTTATCCAATAGTTTTTAAAATGTTGAATAATTTTTTATATTTTTACATTTTTCCTATTTTAGTGTTCGTGTAATGTCACATTAGTGAACCACTTAAAGATTAAAGGTAGGATTTTTCCCAATTATTCATTTGGATTCTATTTCGTCTACTATCTGGCTCATTAGATCTATACTAATGAGAAATCTATTCCTATTATATGTTTCTTCATTTGAATTTGCATCAGTAGAGTGTTTTTGTGTATGATAAATTTCTCTATTTCAAGGCCCTTCATCCATTCAACATATTTTTCAGATCTGTACTGAATCAGAGGTCGATACTAGTTTAGTTCTATATTAGGGTTATACATTTTGTGGTATCAACCATTACCTCATGTATATGTTTTTTATTAGAAATGATTCTATTTTTTTTGGATTTCCATACATTTAGTAGGTTCCCCTTTATTTCTTCAAATTCTTGAGTTTAATGATCTAGAACTAGTTAGGTTCTCTATTGAGTACCATTGTGATTCATGGTTGTTTTTTCCCTTACCAAGACCCCCACATGGTGTAATGTTTTATCCTTCTGATGTTGTACCACCCCGTATTGAGTGTGTGAGCTCTCTACTTATACCGGGAACAATTGTGTGAGTTTAATTAATTTTTTAGTGGTTTCATAACATTTATTCACATGTTTTTTATATTTAATTATTTAATTAAATTGAATTTGTATGAGATGGTTACTACATCCTATACATTTAATTCCATTTGATTAAAATAGATAAATGGATTCTTATAAAATCTCAAATTATTTGGATGTACTCATTTCTTGTCAATGATGAATAATTTGATTGATGAATTGATATTTTAGTGGATTCCTCATATAGTCTCCATGTAACCCAATTCTATAGATTTCATGGATTTTTCCACTGTTGAAATTCTTTGTGGTTGTGGTTTCCGTAGACCAATTTTTTCATTTGATCATGATTCTGTATGATGAACTGAGCTTTCCTACCCCTTGGACTCAACTTTTATACACTCGTGTTTGACATGGTCAGTTGAAATTCTCCTTGGACTCCAACTAGGACGTTACTATGTTTCTATAAAGATTATCTTGAGACACAATGTTGATTCATTGGTCTTCTATACATTGGATCAATCCATACATAGTCTGATGCATTTGATTACAGAAATTGAGATCGTGCTATAATTTGATTATATGAAATTTTAGTTATGGGTGTTATAAAATTGATTAAATAGAAAACCACAGTGGATATTTTGGAATTTTTATAGAAAACCCTATTATGGGTATCAGATATTAGTTTTTGGAATGGTTAGTATTATTTGTTAACGTCTATTTTAAACATAAAAATTTAAAGGGTGTTCGACCCTTGTTTTCTTAGAGTATTTTCTTGGTGGATAGTATAAATATATTTATCACATATATTATAATAAATCTACATTCAATATTTTTTAACATGTCATTCTTTAAAAAAAACCATATTACATAGATATGAATTTTTATTGGAATCATTTTTGGTGGCCTATTGTGTGTTATATAAAAAATTATTCAGGACATCATTGGGTACCCAGATAAACATCATGGTGGAAATATGGGACAAGGAAATATCCCACATTATGGTTCTTTACATGTTCTATACATAGGATAAGGGATGCCCAATATCGACCAATGCTTGTTTTTCTATTATATAAAGTTTATTTTTCTTATTTTTTAAATTTAATAAATGTATTTTTTTGAAAGATTGTATATATATTTTATAGATTTGTTGATAAGTAAATGTAATATCATTTTACATATGAGATTTAAATGGATTATTTTTATTTATTACAGTCTTATGGATGTTATCTTATATCAGTGATTTATCTTATTATTTTCTACTAATTGATATAATTTTTACCATTTTGATTCACTCAAACATAAAAAAATTGTGTCCCCAATGACACACCAATTTCCCTCACTTCTAGTTTCTAGCCTCCTCTGTATTGGGGGGAACACATGAGATAATGTGACCTACCAACTCAGGATACCAATAAGTGGAAATTGGGCCAAGAAATTTCAATTTTTCATTAAATCTTTATTCATTGATTTTATTTCTATTATAGACATTATACATTTTTTAAGAGTGATTTTGAATTATAGAATGAATTCTTCGTTGTAGTAGAAAAATCACGTATAGTTAAACCCTATATTGACTGAAATAAGGCTTGTTTTCCTAGATCATTCTTATATTAGTTGATTTCATTCTAGTGTCAATTCACGCACTTTTATTTTGATATTCCATTATAACTATATATTTCCTTATTTCTTAATGAGATGAGTGTATTAATCTCATAAATCATTTTAGTAACCTATTATAATTCAGATTTCATGAATTATTCCAATCTATATAGGAATCATTGTTCCATTCCTTGATGTTCTAATATATGACATGTTTGAAAAAAAATTTATACCTATTGTGTTATTATAAGGAATTGATAAACCTAGGTTATACATAAAAACCTCCCATAATCTAAATATTTTTTTTCATAGGCAACTGCATACTCTTATAGAAGTCATGTATTGAGCATTGGGTCATGCACTATTAGTCGCATAGAGATGAATATGTTATGTTTTGTTTTATCTAATACCCCTCATCAGTTCATGGGATTTATGGGACGTTATTTTTTAGAAGTTGTGGCCTGGTTTTTTCAACCACATAATTTGAAATTTAAAATAAATATTGATTTAAATTATATAGAAATTTTGAATTGGAGAATTTTACTATGATTCATCCTCTATGTGGGAAGTATGAATTTTCTCTCTTAATGATTAATTGTTTTAATTTTTACCCATTCCTATATTTTGGATAATAGAGTGGCCACTTATGTACGTATGGTAACATTTTAACAAATTATTTTCTTTAATATTTGATCATAAAGTTTTCGATCATTTACAATGTATGTGTTTGGAATTATAGATACATTCCTCAATGACATCCTCTAGTCATGACCCAGGAGGGTGGAGATGACCATGTTGTGGAGGTTAGGGTCCATGGAAGACTAGGATATCCCATTTTAGTGTCATATAGGACACAAATTATGTACCAGATATGGGTGATTGTGTATAATTCTATTGGGGTTTTATGTACTAGATGATGAAATATCATGTAACAAACCTATCTACATTTTCTCAGAGCCTGTGTTGTTTATTATGAAATTGGAAATGACACTAAATTCAAATAAAAGAGCATAATTATTACTAGTATTGATTAATAGATACATACATGGTAACAACATGACATTTGTAATTAGAAAAGAAACATAAAATAGAAATTAATTTTCATCTGTGTACTCATACAAAAATTTCATCACCACAACAAGGGGAAACAGAAAAAATATTTGGGTGAGATCAAATATTAAGTAAGTGATAAATAAAATATATGAAAAAAAGAAATTAGTGGTCATAATCAAAATGTATAGGTAAAATTACTAGAAACACATTCCAATTAATCAATTCAATTAAAATAAAATTAATCTATATATTTTTTCATAGTGAATTTTTTTTGATAAGGACAACATTGTAATGGTATAAGATAATGATAAATTATCAAAAATAATCTATACAGACCATGAAACCACTACCATAATGATAATTCATAATATTATATATTAAAAAGAAAAAACATAATTACTTTTTCTAATTTTTTTTGTCACATGAGACCTATTGATGCATCGAGGGGCTATATAACACTATTCCACACCTATTACTGCATGTCCAAAGCATTACTCGTATATCAAATAAACGTTTTTTAAGAGGGATTTATAAATATAAGTTTTCCAA
Source organism: Viscum album (assembly GCA_963277665.1). NCBI lineage: Eukaryota > Viridiplantae > Streptophyta > Magnoliopsida > Santalales > Viscaceae > Viscum > Viscum album. Next base: position 82,979,491 of record OY728151.1, on the reverse strand, counting down.
AACACTGAAATTTTTTTAATACCATTAATATATTGATATTCATGATATGTTATACTGAGGGGGTATATATATACCTCATAAAAGAAAATGGTTGTATCAAATCAACATATTCCTCATTGAAATGAGATGAAGAAAAAGTCACATAAAAAAGAATAAGTTGTGTGTATTTAATATAGATTAAAAATTTATTAAAACATAAAACAATATATATTAATAATTCATTTCAAACACAATCATAGTATGATATAATCAATGGAATTGAAATTTGAGTTAACAAATCTTTCACCACATGTAATTATTCAAATCGTATGAAACAATAAAGAAAAAATTATCACATTAAGAATTTAAGACCATGAATATTTTAATATTCTTGATGTTATATGTCTAATTGTTTTATAAATTAACAATATACAATAAATAAGAGTTGGATAATGCATATATCTCACATATGTAAACGTGAGATGTGAAAACCCATACCTCATGCTTCCATTGTGTGTAGTGTTCATTGACCTATTGTATAATGGTTTAATTATTTTTCTGAATTAATTAAATATATATATTAATATTTATAAGACCATATTATATGATTTTATAAATTCGTCTAACCCATCCATAAAAATATTTCATTTTATTCACGGTTTCTAGTGTGTTCATTTCATGGTTTGATGATCAATTAATTAGTGTAAGATTATAGATATTATTATAGAATGGAATTAAAATTATAGAGGTAAAATTAAGTAGTATTAATGTTCATAAATAATTATTAATGTTCTCATATATCATATTTATTTCCAAAATTTTGATTATTTATTAGATAAAACATTAATGACAAATGTTTTCTTTAATTTGGAGGTTTTTCTGAACATCAAAAAATAGATTCATATTATTTAATATTATGAGCGTATATTATTTATATACCATGAAATATGATATAACATATTTTTGAAAATATTATTTTACTAGAAATTTTTTTTATTACTATCGATGATTGCAGTAATGGGAAACGAAGAAAAACATTATTCTCAGAGGAGATTAACCGAACCAACTTGAACAACATTTATGATTGAATGAATAAGAGGAGGTATTAAAAGGTATTAATATAATATATTTAATTATCATTATAAAATTATATGATTTATTATATTTTATAATTATTATGTTTTGATTTAAGAAGGTGGTGAGGATAATGTTGATGAAGTAATGAAATTAAGGGAGGTGTTTTCAGAAAAAAATTTCACCTCTTTGAGAGTTTCTTAAGGACCATATAATTTGTCTTTTAGAGAGAAAAAAAGAAAATAGACATGGGGAGATAGATTATGAAATAATTTTTTAGATATTTCAGGATATTCATCGATTTTGGAATGAAATTGGGTGGTGAATTTTGGTATTTATACTTACAGAAAGGTGAGTTTAATTGATTTAACAAAAAATATTTTATAATTAAATCCAACCACATTGAGTTTGAATAAATTGGCAGAATTAGATTTTTAATTAATGATTTTAGGATTTTAATGGCCTAAAAATACATCAAATACCCATTAAAATTGTTATATTTTTGTTGGTTTAATATTTTACCATTTTACTTTGACAAATTTGATTATTTTACCAATATTTCGGTAACTACGTTTTTTACCATGATAACATTTTTATTAATAAATATGATCATGAAATTAAAAAAATTGGACAGTAGAATTAAAAATATGGAATATATTTTACAAATTTAGATTCATATAATTGGAATATTTTGATTTAAAAAAACTGCAATTAAAATATGGAAAATCAAGCATTGAAATTGTAAGAGTTCATATATTTGAAATTATTTAATATCTGATTACAATGGGAAATTGACTCCATGTACCAAAATTGTTTTCCTGATTTATAGTTTATTTAATTTCCATGAATAAAATTATTCATATAAAATATCTATATAAATAAGGTATATATAAAATTATTTTTTAAATAAAATTCTATATTTTTATCCATTAAAAAATGAGTCGTCTCGAAAAAATACAAAACTTTTACCCCTCTGAAAATTTGGATATTTCTATTTCAAAGATGAAATTATTTTTTTCAAGTAAATCATATGAACTATTAAAAATATAGATTTAATATAGTTTCCGCATCAAAAGGAGATAAAATTTTCATTATAGAACAATATTATATCTATTGAATAAAATTTAATTTACTCATAGATTATCCTATAAAAATATTCGAGAAACATAAAATATTTCCCTAAATATATATCATAAACTTTTCAATAATTTATTTCACAAATATTGATGATTATAATGAATTAGGACAAGATTTTATTGTCCACATAAATATAAATTTTTAATAATAACACAACATTTCTATTCAATTGGTTTAAATTTTTACCTATAATTAATTGGTAACCAATGAATGCAATTTTTTATAACGTGTAAAATATATTTTCTTAATTTAGATAATCTCATTAATTCCAACCAATCTAATGTTTAGTTTATAACTTTCATAATTAAATACTAATATTTAATTATTTTATGCTTGTTTTTCTGTGTAAATTATGCTTTCAATGAAATAGATTTTATTTTGGAAGAGACATAGTATAATTTATTTAGCTCTAACATCACTATATGCATATATAAATTATTTCCAATGAATTTAAAATTTCACTTAGTAAATAAAATGTTTATACTTTATAATTACATTTTGGGAAACCCACAATATAAATTGGGTCAATACAATATCCCCTTAATAAGAGGGAAATGGAAATGAAAATGATACAAAAAAATTATGATTTTAAGTCATTTTTAAAATTTGAAATCTAGGACATGGATGAGAAATAAATAAATCATGTTATTATGGATAGTTATGGGGAAAATGGTCATTATGAGGATTCGCTCCCCCAAAACCATAAATCAATGATGGGTTAAAGAGGCCATTGACTTCTCTGTAATAAAATTAAATGAATATCATTTTCTATACCAAAGAAATTTCCTAGTGTTGAGATATTTTTTTACAATCCAGATATTAATATTATAAAATAATATTACTTGATTTTATTTTATTTCATAAGAATATCCTTATCCTTTGGTTTATCTTAGATCCATTTTTTCCTTCATATCATACTATATAAATGGATTTTAATGTGGAATTTTTCGTACATAAAGCATATTAATGAATCAAAATATACATAATCCATTCATTAATCCTTTAAATATTTTTTAAAACCAAAATAGTTAATATATTTTATATAAAATAATAATCTACACAGTTAAAAATAATACATTCCATAAGTATGTAATAAAAAAAATCATAAAAAATTTGTATGTCAAAATTAAAATTCCAATATATTTAAAGAATTGTATTAAATATATCTTAAATGAACATAACATTGGATTCTCAAAACAACATAATTTAACATTTAATATCAAATACAATGTATATGAATAACATTTTCACTATAAAACCTTTATTAATGAATTATTTATAATTTATTTCATGAATAAAACATCGAATATTTCATGTATTGCATTAATACATTTATGTTCTTAACATTGTTAATGAATTCATAACCAAAAATAATTAATCAGTTCTAGGCTATTTGGTACTTTAAAATATACATTATCCACACCAATCATATTTTTAAGCAAAAATATTTATATCAACATGATAACTATATTAAGGTTTATCCATACCTTAATGAGGTGGTTTCTAATAAATTAAACATTCCACTGAATTTTTATTAATATGAAATATTCATCATACACATTAAAATACATAATGAAAATGCGCATCAATACAATTCCATTAATACCAGGATATCATGGATAACAAACATTGTCAGCATCATTGAATGATCTGTATAATGGAGAAAATTAATAATAACACTTCAACTCTATCAATATCATAAACTTGACTTTGATCGCTGTGCTTATCCTATGTTATATTCTGTAAAATGTTTTGGCATTAATTTTCATTGTTCCCCATAACATTTCTATGGGAAAATTACAAAACTAAATATTATTTTTTTCCTTATCAATCACATGCATGGCCACCTTCCTGACCACAATTTTAATAGATTCCCATTCATTTTGGCATGTACTAGGGTGTTTCATTCCATAATTACTAGTTATTGGAAAACCAATAATTTCTTTTTTTACCTATATATAATTATTTCTACATTTTTCGCCTAATCTATTGATTTTTGATAAAGTCCTATGACTTAGTTAGTTATTTATTTGTCTTGATATCATAGTAAATTATATAATTAAATAATGAGAAATATTTTGATACCATTACTCTTTGGATGAATGGATTTAACCCATCAATGAAATGATCAATATTACTTATTAGATTATGTTCTTAGTTCATAACTAGCCTTTATAATCATTTAATGTTATCTTAATATATAGTAACATAATAATATTTCCATTTTCACAGGCTCAAGAATTGTCTTTGCATAACTGTTCATAGTTCAAAATGAATATATTTTTATATTATAGGTTCCGAAAAACATTTCTATTAGATGTTTTCTGTTGAATCGTCTTCAATAATGTTTTGATTGAATTATAACCATTGATATGATTCTTTGTATAGAAGATAAACCTCCATTAAATATTTCTCCCTTTAATTAGATCCCAAATAGAGGAATATATTCTACAAATAACTTATCCACTACTCAACTAAAACTGGATTGCTAGTCTCGTTTAATAATGGAGGATGTTTTCATATGAATTGGTATAACATTGTTACACCACATTGTTGATCGGGCCACTACATATGAGAAATAATATTTCTCATAACATTATATTGTTCTTCCAAAATATTTATAATTTTTTCATCGCAAGCTATAGCTCTAGCTCATGATTAAACACCAGTATCATTCCTTTGAGGGAAATTCCTTCATTAATTATTCACATTGATATGGTTACCATTAATTAATCTAGGATCAATTTATAAATAGTTAAATACCTTAGATTTGATAAGTTCATTATGTAACATAATGAATAATATCCAAATTAGTGAAATACATAACTCAAAATGAAAATTTAAAGTGTGTCTAATCTCTTAATAAAATTTAGTTTTTCTTTGGAATGTCATATAGTAAACATCCAAAAAGTATAAATTAGGATTATTTTCTCAACTCTTGGATTTATATAATTTAGTTCCCATGGTTTCTACTAAATTGGATCTTCTTCCAATTTTACAACCCCAACTCTAGTTGCTCAGAGTCGGTGAATTTATTTTTTACATTAGAATACATAAAAAACTAAAATCTCAATAGACCAAATAGTTTAGTAGTCATGATGATGTATATACATTAATTATACCATTATTATATTTTTAATTAAAATTAAATCATATGAAAGCAATGTAATATTCATCATTTAATTCATTAAATCATTTCATCATCATATCCTGAGAAAATAAAACCGAATAAGGGAGATATCAAATGCTCTATAATAGATAAATTAAATGGAAATAATTATTATTCAATGATAATAATCTCCAAGGAAACACAAAATAACATGAAACAAATTCCATATAATCACGAAACATAGATTTAAATTCAGATATATAATTTAAACATAGTCAAAATCCACTAGGTAATGATAATTTAATACTAAAATAATGTAATACTTAATTATTGTGAATCATGAATCTAGAAAATGATACTACCATCAAAACTATTTTGAAGTTGGTTTAATATTAAGGTAAAAATATATTTAATTTTTTCATCTATATTTCCTCATGGGACCCATCGATGCACCGATGGGATAGATAATGAAATGGCGAAATCACCACTATAAGTCTAAAGTATTCTTCTATTTCAAATATATAATTTAAACATTTATCTAAAAATAAAAGTTTCTCATGAAAATTTTCAACATTTTACTACCTTGAAGACAATGAGATTAATTATATGATATATCTATAGGTCTATATAAAAATTTCATAAAATAAGGTGTGTGTATAACATCAAAATATTCCTCAATTAAAAGAAATAATGGAAAAATGCCAATAAAAATGAGTAAATTAGGTGTATTGAATGTGACACAATATAAAATATGTTGATATAAATGTTAACAAAATCAAATTTAATTTCACACATAACCATTTCATATTAAAATTTATGATTAAAATAATGAATGAAAATTCAGTTTCAAAGTCTCTTTCCACTCATAATCCATAAAATTGTATTCCCTATTTACGTAATATTAACAAAAAAGAACATTTTATGAAATTAAATGGATGATATTAATTATATAACATTATAATTTTTAGGAAATATACATTACACATAATATGTATCTAGTGAATAACGCATACTCCTCCAAAAAAGAAAATGATATATTAGAGAACCCTTACCTCACACATCAATTTAGTGTAGTGTTTTTAACCTCCTTCATAACTGATTAATGATTGAAATTAACTCATTAAATAAATATATTAATAGCTAAAATACATTTTGGGGGTTATTTTATAACATATTATTAACCATTCATTAATAATATTTCATTATTTTATTTGTTTTGGGTTAATGAGTTTAAAGGTTTCCGGATCAATTCATTAGTGTAAAAATTTGAATGTGATTGTTAATTGGAATTAAAAAACCATAATAATAATGAAATAATATTAATGACCTTCCATAAATATGAATATTTCCATATTTCATTTATATATATTACATGAGGATGATTCATTAGATAAAACATTATTGATAAATGTCTATTTTAATTTTACAGGTTTTCGGAACATCATGATCTACCGTCATCTTGTTTAATATTATGTGTGGAAATTAGTTCCATAAAATTAAAAGGGATATAATATACTAATTAAAAATATTATATAACCATAATAATATTTCTATCACCAACCATGAATGTGGTAAAAAAAAATTATCAAAAAACATTATTCATGGAAAATATTAACCAGTATAACTGGTAAAATTGTTTCATTTTCGTGAATTAGATGGGGTAATAAAACATATGGATATAATATATTTTATTATCAAAATAAAATCAAATAAATGAATTGAAATTTTAGTTATTATATAAGGATGTATAAATGATGTGAGGAAAATGTAGAAGAAAAAATGAAATTCAGAGAGGTATTTTATGAAAATTGCCTCCAGAATTTCACCTCCTAGAGAGAAATATTAGGTACTTGGATTTTTTCTATCGGGGACAAAATGTTTTGTCCCTAAATCAGGTTCCACTAAATCGGTACCATGATCTAGGTCATCACATGACGTCAAGCGTGACTCCACAAACACTAGAGGTTTTCGACAAGTAACGAGAGTCTAATAGATCATGTGGGGAGACTATACCATCATTATGAGATTAACGAATAGGAGAAAATAAATTAAAAAAAACATTTCTGAAAAAATAATAACATGCATAGTCAACCTTCCCCCAATCTATTTACAATCCCTAAAAAATGTTAAATATGTAACGTCATGCTAGAATTCTAAGTAAACAAAACCCAAAATAAAGAAAAATAACAATATAACCAACACAGTTTTGAATCCAAGTCTAAAACCCCATCCATGCATGCCCCATTTCCAACTCATCTCTCTAGAATAAGTACCATTCCTGAATCATTCACTACATGCATGAAATCTTCTATGGTACCGAACAATGGCTCGATGTGGTTGTGATTAAAACCATGTAGGCCACCGCCAACAGGGAATACAGATATCCAGTCGAGAAGATAATAAATGAAAGTACAAATAAACAACTTGAAATAGAAAGACAATTTATAGGCCACAATTTAACATTTTATACATATATATACTAACAATGTTTCAATTAATTTGTTCTCTTAATTTCTAGTTCATCATCAGTCAAACAAGGTTCATGGAATTCATCATTTTCATAACAAAAAAGTATGTACCTATCTCACAAGGGATAACATATAAAAAAATCGCAATATCCTCATGCCAATGCCTCAGTCCAGGTGGAATGAAAATGATATGGGAATTGAGCATTTTCCGCCTTCCTAACTCGTGTATTGTTGATGTATTTAGAGCATCATTCCAACTCGACCCGTGAGAAGATCCTCAGTCCCTTATCCCAAAACTCAATAAATTTTCTCTTGATTAACCATTAATTTACCACACACAAAACATATCAAAACCAATACATATATGAACTATAATCCATAACAATTAACATGGTAAAACATATTGTTTTATAACCCATTAGCAATGTTCTATTTACATAACTTATCCATGTTTCTCCAAAACATATTCTCAATAATAGCTCACTAAGAATAATAAATAATTCACTTATTTCATCCCATCATACAGATTCTTAAATTCCAATATAAATTCCCCTTCATCATATTTCTCATTTCACATACCATTGTCAATTTAGCAAAAATAACGGTTCACATACATGAAATAGCTTGGACATAACTAACATATTTTAGAAACCACTTACCTCTACCCAAATTAAACAAAAATAGAATTGGATTTCCATTGATAATATCAATATACTAAACAATGTTTCTACATGATTTCTCAACATCTGAGAACCTACATAACTATTTATTGGTATGGAAAGTATAAGAACAACCCATTGATGACCTAAAATGTGTCAAATAATCCTCAACATGTCCCTTGGGGACCACGAGGGTTTCCATTCATCATTTAGAAACCCAAAATACCATATCTATTCAAGGGTATACAAATCAAATCAATATCTGACAATCAACAATGTCTGGCATGCACATATTTTCAATGAAACAATGGGATATAAATCATAGACTCTAAACTTAAATCTGTTGATGATTTATCTCTCAATCAATGAATTATATTCTAATTCAACCAACCCTTGAATATTGAACCTATATACCACAAAAAAATGATGGATCAGTTCTTTGGAAGGATAAGTAATATATATGAAAACATGAATCAAATAATGGAAGCATGGAGGATATTAGGCTTACCCGGATCATCAATTCGCAACTAAAGCCACTATAAGTGACCTAAAAATGAGGGAGAGTCACCCATAGAGGCTATTGGGAGCTTTGGATAGTAAATAGGGTTGCAAGGGGGAGGAATTGATGAAATAACAAGTTGTGGTCAAATATCATAAAATGGATTTTTTTTGTAAATTTATTTACATTACTAAGCTACAAGGTTTACAATCACGAAGTACCGAAACATGGAAAACTGTGCAAGATCTACTATCTCGAAATCTCTCCTTCACACAGTTTTTGAGTAATTATGTAGGGTTTGCATAACCGTGTTGTAACAGTGCGCAAGCTTCTATTAAATGTTGCATGATTCCCTGGGATTCTCCACACTATTTTCACTAACCATGCGCAAACCCAGAAACATGCCCATAAACTCCATTTTCTACCTATTTCATGCCCCGAACCCCCAGAAGACCCCCAATAATTTCCTTGATCATTAATAAATAGTCATTTGAAAAAATAATGGACATAAACTGGAACATACATAAAAATATACATTTTAAAAATCTCAGATCATATAACTTTCCCACCTTAGGGAGGCACTACCTCGAGCCACTCATCTCGAGCCTTATTTATCTTCTAATGAAAATATGTTGGGACATTGGGCTCATATATCTAGTTCTCACTACCATGTTTCGTCCTAAACATTTTCATGCTTCCATTGAACATAGACCAATGTTAGAGGCTAGCACTGCAAAACCATATCACTTCTGTCCATAATACGAACTGGATTCTCATTGAAGGACACAGTAGGCTCCATCTCAGCATCCTCATAATTTATAACATGAGATGGATCCGGTTGACACATAAAAAATTGTGAAACATAAAATAAACCAAACATCCCACTGTACCATTGTAGAAGATATAATTAGTAAGACACAAGTCTGGTTCTCTCCACAATCTCAAACGACCCCACACACCTGGGTGTAAACATTCAATGGTTCTGAATCTTACAAAGACCAATCCTTGGTGACACTCATAGAAACAAACTATCACCCTCAATGAAGTCAATATGTATATGATGTTTATTGGAATATGACTTCTACCTATATTCATATATTTCAATCCACTTTTGAATCAACCAATCCTTCTCAAAAATATCCTGCCTGAGTATTAATTCAAATAGATCATACTCCACAATTTCTAACCAACAAAATGGAGAACTGCATGGACCCAATAGAGTGCCTAAAATGGATCCATATGAATTATCTAATAAAACCGATTATTGTAATCAATCTCAATAAGCAGTCATAGGTTTTCCCGTGAACAACATAAATCTCAAACACATGCTCTCAACATGTCCTCCAATACCAGATTTGTATGTTCTGACTGCATGTCTATCTATGAGTGATAATCCTTACTCGAAAAAACTTTGGTACCATGTTCCTTTTTTAGACCATTCTAGAAGCGTGATGTGAAACCTAGATCATGATCTAAAACTATGGTAATCCTCACATCATGAAACCACACTATCTCTAAAACATATAATTCACCCATTTCGTCAACTATATAAGTTTCCATGATTGGAAAGAAATGATCCACATTATCCAAATGATCTACTATAATCTAGATTGAATCATTCCTTCGAAGCATCCTCATAAGGCACACTATGATGTTCATCGTTACATTATTCGACATCCATTTTTTTGAATGGGAAATAACTGTAATAAGTCACCTAGATTCTAATGCATAGCCTTCACGAGTTGATAGGTAAGGCATTATGCCACAAAATCCAAAAGTTATATATTCATATCTAGACACCAATACTACTAAAGAATACGACAACATATTTTAGTCATGCGAGGATTAACATCGCACTTCTATGCATGGAGGTCATACATTATCTCTTCTTGTGCACACGTTGGTACCACAACAAATACATAAACATAGACAACTCCACCAAAACTAAAAACCCATCTTGAAGGTGACTCCCCACCTATATAAAATTCCTTCATATTCAATCATTCCGGGGCCTCTTGATGATTCTTTTTGATATAGTTGAAAAGCATAAACTAAATGACTATAGATACAAGGGTAATTTTTCATGCCATTTTCTCACCTCCAGGTGCATCTCAATAAACAAAGCCATCATTTTCAATTTACTGTTTGATTTTGGAACAAAATAATTCTCATCATTTTAGCTCAGATTATTTGTAAATGAAATCCCATTCCTGGGTGTGTAAAACAAATCAAAATATAAATATTTTTGGTAATCGACTCACCTTCAATCCAAAATTCAAATCCCACTGAGAGATGATTAACATCAAACTTTTATTTTCAGTAAAGACTATGAACTGCTCTCCAAAAAAGTAGTGCATCCCAAACTTCAAGGAATATAGCATCCTTACATAATCAAGCTCGTTAATAGGGTAATTTATTTAATGTTGTCTTAAATTCCTTGACCCATAAGTCACAACCCACCCATCCTGCATCATCACAACCGAAAGTCCAACATCAGAGGCATCACAGAACAATGTGTACTTCTTACTAGGTTCAGGTAAGATCAAAATCTGTGTGGTAACCAACGACATCGTCAATTATTGAAATACAGTTTTATACGCTTCTGACCACTCAAAAGTATCACAATTCTTGGTTAATATAGAATGTAGTTCCACTAAACGAGAAAAATCACTAATGAACATTTAGTAATAACAGGAAAAACACCGAAAAATCTGGATATAAAAAACATTCATGGGCTGATCCAAGAAACCACACCCTAGACCTTCTCTCGATAGTTTGACATGCATGTCTTAGAAATTATATTTCCCAAGAAATAAAAATTATCAATCCATAACTTACATTTTTATATCTTTGTGTCAATAATATTCACTTTTAAGGCACTCAAGACGATGGGATGATGTTTGGAATGATCATCAATTATTCGTGAGTACAATGAGTCTTCATCATCAAATACAACATCAAAACTGATCTAGTTAAGGGAGAAATATTTCGTTCTTTAATTACATAATACAACTGATGAATTTGTCAACTCGAATCGAATCACAAAAAACTTATATACCCCATAACTGCTCCAAAAAAACTATATGCGGTACTTCTGAAGGTATCACCCTTATCATATGGTATCCTGGTCTCTAATCGATCTTGGCGAACACTGATGAACCCCTCAGTTGCTCAATCACAACATCAATTATGAGAAGTAGTAATTATTTCCTAACATTAATTTGATTAAACTTCTTTTTATTGACCTATAACAATAATGACCCATCATCCATCTTCATAAAAGAATGAGGGATACCCATGGCGATACAATTGGTTAAATAAACCCCTTTTCCTTCAAATCCTCCAACTGAGCCTTAAACTCCAAGAATTATCATGTAGCCATTTTATATGGACTAATAAAAGCTGGTTTGGCCCATGGAATCAACTTGATTATGAATGTAACATCCATTTCAGGTGGTAGATGCAAGAAATATTTAGGAAACACATCCTAAATCTGATCAACCCCTGTAGAGAAAACATGTTTCCCTAGATCTCCATCATCAAGAATAAGTCATTCCACATGGTATGTGAGTTTTCCTAACTGCTAGAAATTTGGGCTTGTGTGGCCTTCTCATACACCCTACTAACCATGAATGGTATAAGTGTCTCCATTTTGAGATGTAAATGTAACCCTCTGATGTAACAATCAAATATGAGCATGATACTGTGTTAGAAATTCTATATCCAAGATCATGAATAACCTTAACTCTAAAAAAAATCCACATAAAATGATAACCACCAACCTCTAAAGAACAACCTCTACATTGTCTGATATCATCAACACACACTCCCAACAGTGTATCAATTGATAGAACCCCATAATCAAATTCTACATCTAGGCCCAGAAAAACATTTAATAGTGAAGAGATAAAATATTGTGTGAAAATAGTTCCAAATAAAGCATTAAAAATAGTGTAATCTACATTAATTGTACCTCAAATGTTATATGGTCCGACCTTTCCCCCTCCATGTGTAGACTAAAATACATGAAGATAGACTGTCCCTTTACCCTACGATCCAACCTAATTACTCTACACAACACTATTCTGATGGTGCAGATGGAATCATCTAAGAGTTCTACATCCAAAAATCTGACCATTATAGTTAGTGGAGCTCCAGCTACCTACTAGATACAGGGTGATCAATCCCCTAACCATTTCCATTGTATTCCTCTGATAGACATCCATACCCGACAGCTGAAGGTTTGTGGAGAACCTTTATATATTTCCCAAACAACCATAGGACAAGAACTAGACTAGTAGATGGGGACACTAACCCTATATTCTCTATGGTGTGACACACTGATAACAAAGCACCTTATCAACCGCTTCATAATTTTTTCCTCTCTTCTCACTATTCTTCACACTGTCACCCTGTTAGAATCTTCAAAAAGGGGGGATTCCATCTCTCAGAGGAAATACCTCTTGTCCTCCCAATTTGTAACGCAATTCTACATCCTACAGCTCATTTCAAGATACCTTCAGAGATATGGTCTTGTTCCACTACCTTTATAAACCTCTTCAGGAAGAGAATGTTCACCTTAGACTTAGTCTCATTCCTAATACAATATTGAATGAGTTCTCCAAAGTTTTATCATCTCCAGCCACCATTAGGATGAATTGGTGAATGATAGTGAAATGACTAGATTAATCCCTATCTGATGTAGCCACCAAGTAAATATCATAAAAATGAATCCCTCTTCTACCTCAAGGTTTATTGTTAGTAAATTTCAAGAGACATTTTTTTTAAATCCGTCCACACCATTCATTCATCTTGTTATGTCTAAACCCTAATATCCCACCATCGCTTGGCATCCCCTATTAACATATAGGTTGATAACATGACTCACCTCTCAAGATGAGTCTCCAGATCATCATGAATTGTTTCTATACACTATATCGAAAACATTGAATCCTCTGGCCCTCCTTATCTGGTGATGGTTGGAGGGTGTAGCAATTGAAACTCAATGGTCTGCTCGAGCATACTCGACACAACATGCCCTGGGTTATAGAAACCCTTCTTTTCATTCATTAGTTTTATATAATTTTAATTATAATAAAAATAAAAAAATGCACCACAAATATTTTGTGGTTTAGTGTCTTGGGAAAACTATAACCATATATAACATTTACAACATAGAGCATATCATTAATCTCTTCATGTGTAGCTTCTTATTGGATCTTCATTTTTCTTTTCTACAAGTAATCACATGAGGATATACCTCAAAGGGGTGAGATAAATCCACAATAAGAGGATATATAATAACATGAAGCAATGTAACATGGTGTGATAATAATCCTAACATCATTATGATAATCATGGGAAGAAGAATGAGATAAGTGCATGGATTTTGGAAATCAATAAAATTGAAACATCATGTATTAGTGGTCATCTAACACACAAATTTTTGAAAAATGATTGTATTAGGTTCAAGAATATTTTACTTTAACATATGATACTAATCACATTACACAATGAATTAGATAACTATAAAAATTCAGGTGCACCCATCACAACATAACCTCAACATCACACTATATAATTATGGGTGCACTCATCGCATCATAATGTTAACATTGTTATGCATACCACATAGAACATATATCAATATTGTACATAAGTAATCCATGTAATGTAGCGTGATTTATTTCTTGAATCATACCCTTTTAATGTTTGGATTCCCAAATTAAATAGGGTATTACATACTTGATTCATGAACCATCAACCTTGAGTGAGATGTAAAAGCTCAGTTTTAGACTAAATAGTTACTTTGGAAAAATTGTTTTTGAAATAAACTCTAGTGGAAACAAGAATATCCTAGAAATTTTATGATAATGATGAATATTTTTTTGGATATATAACCATACTAAAAAAGGATTGAATTATGGAAAACATGAAGAAAAAATGTTGGGTTCTAGAATTACTCTAACCATGTATCCGAACACATTATTCACTTTAATGTCATGTATAATAAAATTAGTTTCATTAATTATAAATTTTAAAAAATAAAACATTAATATGATAAATTATGTTATAATCATGTTCTTATATATATTATTGGATGATTTGTAGAGGTGAAATTCATTGTTCGGAAGTGTTATTTTTTATATTTCAGGAACGATTAACTAGTACCCATGAATTGATGTTCGTGTAGAACATTGTTAAAAATGAATAGTTAATATAACATTATATAAATGATCTCAAAGGTGTTTAAATGATCTTATAATTATGTTGGTTATATACCATGTAGATGAATCGTTAGGTAAAATTTAATGATGATCATGTTGGGTTAATTTGAGCGGTTTTTGGATTACAATAAACATGTTTTTTTGTATCATTTAGTATTATGTATAAAACATTATTACAAAACATAAAAGGAGTTAAATAATTCATATTTAAATTAATTTAAAACCATTTAATGTTATTATTAATATAATTTCAATATTTTATTGACAATGGATGTGCATCTCCTATGATGTAGATAAATTAACACATCACTGGTGACGATTTCCTTTTTATAAACAAAGAGAGAGGGGGGATTATAATGAATAATATTCCATTAAAATGAATTAATACCATAATATAAATAATTATACATTTTTATGACATTTGGATAATATAATTTTTGGATTAGAGAATAAATGAAATTAAATTTGAACGAAAATTAAAATAAAAAATAGTGAAATTACCTCTTGAATATACTTTATTTGAAAGCCTCTTTAGGGGAGAGGTTTTGGACTTTTTATGAGAACAAGGGTTGTAGTATGTGGGGGTATGTTATTGGGAAGATATTTGATAATAATATTGTGTTGGCACATGTCCTAGTTGTTGTGAAAAAATGAGGTTGTGAGAGGCGGTATTTATAGTGGTCGGGAGAGTTGTTTTCTAAATATATACTTTATTAGTTAATTAATTTCCCTCATGAAAATAAATAGTTATGATTAACTGATTAAATACAGTAAACATGTCATGTGAGTTCAAACCAATGTACACAGACATATTCCATCACATAACGATGATGCATATGTTCTTGTATTTAGCATATTTCTTAATTTATCGAATTTAACTACTCACCAAAAATTAATGTATTTCAGAAAAATATCAAAAATTTACCTGGACTATTTTTTGACATATAAATTCTTAATATGATCTTTATTTTATGAAATTAATTTTTAAATATATTTATTATGTTTTTTTATTAAAATTTTAATTTATATTAAAAATTCAAATTTTATATTAAAACTATTTTTTTAACTATATGAAAAATTATTTAAGGTCTCTTAAAATTATATTCTAATCATAAGACAACATAATTATAGTTCCTGAATAAAATTTATGAAATTAATTTTTTTAAATTGTTAAATTAATCATTAAATATTCCAGAATTAAAAAGAATACTAACACAATAATAAATTATATCATATTGTCAATAATATGAATGTTAAATTTTATTTATACTATCACTGGTAAAATTACTATTCAATTGGATGATTTAATATTCATAAGAAAAATATTATAATTCATAAGGGTGAAATTAATATTCATAAGGTTATGTTACTATTCATCCAAAATTAATGTTTTCCTATCAGACAAAAATTAGCTTACTGATCGCAACCGTGTATGTAGAATTTTCAAAATTCAAATCACAAAAGTGGAAAAATTATTTTTAAAGGTCACAGAGAAATTAGTGGTTCATTTAAGTATGGCATGTATTTTTTTTAAAAGTTGATTTTATGTGATTATACTATATTCCATTACTATAATAAGGGATACATTGAATTGGTAAAAGTATGGATTGTTAGATTATTCCCCCTATTGGAAATTTTTATCTCGAACTTTCGTTTTACGTACATAGGTGAGGGTACATTTCTTCGATCTCATCATTTAGTTCTAATGTTCCTTCTTCATACTTATAATTCTTCCAAGACACATTAGAATACTGCGTTGACTGGTTGTGTAGAAACTTATCTCTCCAGTCTAGAATCAATAATAGCAGATTTTCATAAGAGAATTCATCTTCCAGATGTACGACCTTTGAGTTCAGTGCATGTGAAAAATTTGGTATGTACCTACTCAGTAGTGGTATATGAAACAAATCATGATATTGATCCTTGTTTAGTGGAAGTTAAAGATGATAGACCACATATCCTATGTGGTCATGGATCTCAAAGGGCCCAATTTAACTTGGAACTAGCTTCCTTTTCTTTCCAAACCGCTAGAATCTATTCCATGATTATATTTGAAGGATGAAATTATCTCCAACATCGATCTACAAGTCACTTAGATGGTTTCTATCATAGATATGTTACCAAATCAGAGTATATTTGATGTGTTTTTATATTACATTAACCTTCTCTATCATCTCTAGAACATGATCATGTCAAATTAGAGTTCATTCTCCAAAATTCTCCCAATAGGTTGGTGTTCTACATCACATTCCATACAGTGCTTCTTATGGAGCCATCTAAATGCTTGAGTGGAAGATATTGTTGATTGAAAACTCAACTAATGGGATATGTTGATCCCATCAACCTTTGAATTATAAATAACTTGACATTAACATATTTTCGAGCATCTAAATATTACTTTCTGATTGTCCATCAGATGGGGTTGACACGCCATGCTGAATTTCCATTCAGTAATCAAGGCATGTTGAAGAATCCCTTATAAATTAGATGTGAACCCTGGATCACGATCACATACAATCAATAGTGTAACCCCAAGATGTCTCACCACATCCTTCACATATATAATTGTATGTTTTCCAAGATCGATATCTTCTAAAAAAGAAATAATGTGGGATGTCTTCATGAGTTGGTCCACCAAAAACCATATCATAATATATCCTTTGGATGTCTTCAAGAGATCTCTAAAAATTTCTATAGTGAAATTATCCAGTTTACACAAAGGTATAGGCATGGGATGCATCATCCCTTAGGACCTTTGTCACTCTGATTTAAATTTATGACATATCATGAACCTTGAGATATATTCCAAATATTCTTCCTCAAGATATCCCACTAGAAGTGTTCTCAAATATCACGACACATCTTGGTGACACCATGATGGATAGAGAAAGTTGACCTATACTCATTTTCCCTTAGATCCTTCCTTATCCCAGGTGATTAAGGCACATAAGACTTTATTCCAAACTAAATTAGACCATCATAATTGATATGGAACTCTTTTTATAAGGACCCAGCTATAAAAATTACTTAATCTTGTGTTATTTCAAGAATAAACATTGAAGATCTTATCAGGTTTAGAGTTTTAGATAATTAGATCATAAATCATGCATTACATTACACTTTTAAACAAGGTGGTTACCTCAAAGATAATATTCAATTTTCTCAATAAAGGAATCATTTATAAAATAAAACATGGATTCATTATTGAAACTTTTTCGACACTATCATCACATCATGTACTTTTCCCTTGACCTGTGAAAAACATTTCAAAAAACTTGGGATGAGCATAAAAAGCTCAGTAAGGGATATAGAAGTACGAAAAGAAAACATTAGTCCATGTATACATAAGAATCAATGAAATTATACTTTTTTCATAGAATATAAGTACTTTAAAATATCTCATGAAATCATAAGATTTATGAATAACACATAGAAAACATAAGACATAAAGGTAACTTGAGAGGCATTCATAACATTCTTATGTAGGGAGTAACCCTCATGGTTATGTTTGGAATAACCATTACAGTATATTCGCTAAATATTTTCGGAGAAACCATAGCGTTTAACCCCTTCACATTACCCAAGGAATTGGAGAGATATCATGGGGTCACCCGCCCTTAGTTTATCACAGAACCACCCATCATCATAAAAAATTTCAGGAATCATAACACAATCATATCACATAAAACATACATAAAGGAAAAATAACATTTCCACATTTCAATCACAAGATATCAAAAACAAATTTATATAATCAAAACATTATCAAAACCATTTTCAATACCAAAATAAAAGAAAATTAAAACATGGTATTTATTTTTCATTAAAAAAAAGTTATGGCATGTAAAAGAAGCCGGAACTCAAATAATGGTCTCGTCGGTGATGAAGTCGTTGTCGCCGCATACGTAAGAAAAAAACATTACCTTTTTTCGTTTAGTAAAACTCTTAGTATAAAAATATTCCTTTTGAATAAATGTAAAATTCAAAGGGGTCTATACACCATATAAAAGAAAATTGTGTATAAAACAAAATATGCCTCAATGAAAGGAGATTGAGACGAAGTCCCTTACATTGTGTTTGACTTGATTCGATCATTCATTAATCTCCTGAACAATAAACTAAAGTTAATTTATACTTGATTAAGAACTTTTTCAAGTTTATTATTCTTTTATATCACTTATTTCCATGTTATAATCATTATGAAATCATTATACTTAATAATGTTTGTTTTGTTGATATTTGGTACTTAATTCATAAATGGAATCCTTATAATTACATGTTGTTCATGTGGTCAAAGTTTTATTATATCCAGAATGATATTCATGATGTAGATATCATATATATAATATATATTTTGTATATATGTTCATTTATAATATTACATAACATTTAGAGGTAAGAAATGAAATGCACCATTCATGGAGACGGTAAGCCGTACGTACGCATGAATGATACTTTCATTTCTATTTAATATTTATTGGAATAAAATCATAATTATGTAAAGTTATATTATAATTCCAGTATGATATAATATGAAATATAATTAACTCCATCATTTATACATCCCACATATGGCATTAACGAATCAAATCACATTGAGAGGGCGGTAGACCGAACTTCCTAACATGACATTATCACATTTTCCCATAATGGTAACCATAAAATTATGCCATAAATGAAAAATGTAAAAGCATAAGGAAATCATAAACATAATATATATCATATAAATATATAGTGACATCTTAATGGACACCATGAGAGGTGTTAAAAGAAGAATGAACAATCATCATTTCGTGAGGCAGTAATTTGCCACCCAAAGAAACATTATGTTCTTTACCATTAGATGGAAGTGTTTGTAAGTGTAAATAAAATAATTCTCATAAAAAAACCTAGTATATTTAAGATACTGGTGTTCTTACAATAGAAAGTAATACAAATAGTTTATGGGGATGGAGAAGCAAAATAAAAAAAAGAACAAAAGAGAAGACATTACCTTTAAATCAGGTTACTCCCTTTGGTTTGAACAAAAAGGCTTTCTTGAAGAGATTTATGCCTAATGTAATGCTTCAATGATGAATATAGGGATGTGGAGAGATAAAAGGAGCAGATTTTGGTTGAGGCAATGGCTTGATAGGTGTGGGTAAGGGGGTAGAGGTGGGGGCCTTTTATAAGAGGGAGGAGGGGCACTCTTGGAAGGTCATGAAATGTTACTTTATTACAAAATGATTTTCAAATTTTAAAGGTCCCACAATGATATATTTTGAGGATAAGGTGATAAGGGTTCAAAATCCACCCATTAGATAGGTTTTTGAAAAGTTTAAGTCTTAGATTTTACATTATCTTTTCATTTTATTTAAATCGTTCATTAATAAGGTAATCACTACATTATCATGGTGTCATAAATAAATAAATTTATTTAATTTATAAAAATTATAAAAAACTACCATGATTTTGGAAATCCTTTTAGATTTCCAATGAAAATTTATAGTCTAAGTGATCATTTAATTAGACAAAATTTAAAAAAAATTTACTTAGGTTTTACATACTTTTGTTATACATTCCTTAAAAAAATATAATAAAAGGTCACTATCACTCTAATGTGATTCCATGGGGTCCCAAAGTTTCGAAAAACGAATCCCATTGGCTTCCATGAAAAAACCAATAGCATTAGGGCACATGTTGGGGTCATTTTATATTATTATAATATTATTTTATTACCCATAACTACCCGATTACTAATTAATCACTATAATTAAAGATATTTACCGTCGTTACTATTTATAATGTCCAAAACCAAAGCATTTTAATTAAATAATTTGATACCTCTTATACCAAATATGGAATCCATTTTACCAAATTCCAATCATAGAAATTACAGTAATTAATTTAAAAATAATTCCCGTTGTCAAAACAAATAGCGGGTTTTTTAGAAACAATATCTATCAAAAGTTTGACACTTGTTTACGCCCAATTCCAAAGTGAAATTAATTATATTGACCAAAAATGTGTTAAATGGTAAAAATAAATTGTAATTAAACTTTAAAACCTATTAAAATGACAATATATACATATAATTAAATTATATGAAAAAGTAGTTTTGATGTAAAATGCAGTATTTTTCTCTATTCATTAAAAAATGAACACTGTCAGAAAAATACCAAAATTTTTTACAAAGTAAATTTCAATGTCCCAATGCTAATGAATAAGTTTATTTTGACAAATAGATCTTATATAATTGTCAAAAGTTTGATTTAAATAAGGATTTCCATCAAAAGGCGGTAAAACAATCATTAAAAAAATATTAGAGTATTCTACGCTTAAGATTGGATTTATTCTCATTTTTAGCCTCTAAAACACTATCTAATTTATAAATAGACATAGATATTAAAATCATTAATTCTTTACTTACATGGGATATTACATCCTTCCCCCTTTAGAAAATTGCATCCCCGCAATTTATTTACTTATCGAATAAGTGGGGGTATTTATCTCTCATTAAATTTTCAGATTTCCATGTTGCCTCTTCAATCATATAGTTTTTCCACAAAAACTTTACATGATGAATCACCTTATTCCACAATAATTTCTCCCTATGGTCATGAATCTGGACCGGTTGTTCCTTAGAAGATTGATTCTCTTCCAGCTGAACTACCTCTGGACTCAAAACATGAGATGGATCTGACATGTACTTCCTTAACATTGAAACATGAAAAAAATTGTGTAACTGAGATAAAATTTGGGGTAAATCCACTCGGTATGCAACTGACCCAACTCTCTTTATAATTTCATATGGTCCAATGAAACATGGACTCATCTTTCATTTCTTACCAAATCGCATCACACTTATCCATGGTGAAACTTTGAGGAAGACATGATCACCTACCTCAAAAGAGAGATCCTTCCTCCGGTTTTCCGAAAAACTTTTTTGCCTTCTCTGAGCTGTTCTCATGTGTTTTTGTATCAGCTGATATTTTTCTTCCAACTCTTCTACCAATTCTGGTCCCATCAACTTCTTTTCACCTACTTTATCTCAAAAATATGGAGTTTGACACTGCTTCCCATATAGTGCCTTAAATAGTTTCATATGTGTACTAGAATGGAAAATGTTATTATATGAAAAATAAACCAAAGAAAGATGTTGGTACTAACTTTCCTGATAATCCATCGAACAATGACGTAGCATATCCTCCAATGTCTCAATTGTTCGTTCTGACTGCCCATCTGACTGAGGATAAAAAGTTGTACTAAAATTTAATTCAGTACCCAATGACTTCTAAAGGCCTTTCAAAAAGTTAGAAGTAAACCTGGGATCATGATCAGATACAATAGATAGGGGAACTCCCTGTAACCTGACTATCTCTTTAAGATACAAACGAGAAAGTTTGTCTAAGTAAAAATTATATAGTATATCAAGGAAATGAGTATATTTAGTCAATAGATCAACACTAACATAGATTTAATTATTAACTCTAGGTGTCTTCAGCAATCTCACAATGATGTCTATGGGTATATTCTCCCATTACCACTCTGGCACTGGTAAAGGCTGAAGAATCCCTTTTGGTAACTGCCGCTCTGTTTTAACCTATTGACAAGTCAAACACTTCACAGTAAAATCAGAAATATCTATTTTCATTCCATCCCACCAGTAATACTCCCGAAAATCTCTATACATCTTAGTACTGCAAGGATGAACTGAAAACAGAGAACTGTGAGATTCACATAACAACTCTCTCATCAACTGTGAATCACACGACACACACAATCTCTTCCCAAATCTCAAAACACAATCATTATCAATGTTTAATTCAGGTAACATACCCTTCTGAACCATCTCTACCTTGTTCTGCAACTCACTGTCTTGCTTCTGTGCTTGCTTAATTCTGTCTGATAGAGAAGATTTCATTGAAACCTGAAACAAAATAGAAGAACATACTGCACCAAAAACTTCTATGCCAAAGTTCATCAAATCCTTAACCAAAGGATCATGTTCCAAACATAACAAGTTTAATAAAGCATTATTTTTTCAAATCAAAGAACCAACCAATTTAATCACTTTTCCCGGGTGGTAATGAATTGTACAATCATAATACTTGATTAATTATAGAAATATACTCTATCTCATGTTCAATTATTTCTGAGTCAATATATACATTAAAATTTTCTGATAGGTATATATTCCACACTTTACTCCATACAAATTGTAAAGACCTGTAAAATTCAAGGAATTTTTTTTTTAATTTTTTTGGGATTTTACGAGAATGCAGTTTATGACGGCACCTGATTCCGAGGCCTGGTGTGCCCAGAATAAATTTCCGAAGTTTAGCTCATGTACATTTAGTGAACGAACGAGCGAGTTTTTCTAACTTTTAAACTGGTGCTCGGAATCGGAATCCAAGGACACTTATGGAATCGCTGCGCCAGTAATTGCTTAGGAATGCCTTTTCCGGAGTTGCGTTTGCTCGGGTGTGGTTATTAAAAATAGTGGGTTAAGTAATGAATAAAAATAAAATTTGTGAAACCAATTTTATTTTTATTTAAGGTAGTTTAAACCTATGCATGGTGGTTGGAGTGGGACCCACTAATATCCAAACTCTATTAGGTAGGATATTAGTGAGGTGGGGCTCACACGAGCCCCACCCCTTTATTTCCTTTTTACCTCCCATGTGCATTTAATATGGTAACTCACCCGTACCCCCTATTAAATGCCATGTAAACTCTCGCGTTTAATTGGATTATTAAACGCCTCATTAATTGGTCAACGCTCGATAAATAAAACGTGAGTTAATTTTTATTTTCAAAACAGTTGGAATGAGAAATAAAATAAGGCAAAGCCTTATTTTATTAGGTTATTTTCATTGTGTGGGAAGGACTTGAAGAGGAGAGCTCAAGTCATGGAATCCTCATCTTCCTGCTTGAAGAACGCGAAGAACGCACCGTTGCCGGCGAAGAACGCCAGCCTCCGATGAAGGATGCCGAATCCTAGGAGATCGATGACGAGATGCCATGTACCACAACACCAACGATTCTATTCTCCATGATGTCAACGACGCTTACGGAACCCTGTTACACGACGCCGGCTTCCATGACGATTATTTCCCATGACGAACCTTCGTTCGACGACACCTTGAGGTAAGGGTTTTGGTTTAATTTAATTTATGTGGATTATATCTTCGACATATGATTAAATTGTTGAAGGTCGTTTGAACCACTAACGTGGTGGGTGTGGACCAACGAACAAGTCTGAAGCCAATGATTCTATGTTCTTGATGCGCAGAACGTTGGGCGACGATGAAATGGGTCCGTTGAGCGATTGGAGGCCGTCGCAGTAATCTACGGGTCCCGAGACGACCCCAGGCGCAGACGGGAGCAAGATCGGACCACCAGAGCGACTCCGGTGGCCCACGAATTTCACCGGCGGAGCGGGTCGCAGGTGCGGCAGCGCAGGCGGCCTGCACCGACCGGCTGCCCGGAGGCGGCGGCGTCTCGACGCGCCGCCAGGAGGGACCGTCACGGCTGAAGCCTCGGCGACAGGAAACCGGTCCCGCGGCCGCACGGGACCCGGGGGAGACGCGGCGCCCAGTGCCAAGTCCTTTGGCAAAGAAGCGGCCCCCACGTGTGGATGATGCTTCAATAAGGGGGGGGGGGGGGGCAGTCACCCCCTCCCCCCTTTCCGAAGCGGCACGACCAGCACCGAGCTGGCCGTGCGGGGCGCGCCCGCGCCGGGCCAACCGACCGCCCTGGCCGGACCGGCCGCACCGCTTCGGGCCGCCCAGGCCGGGCCATGCCGGTCTGGTAGGGCCACGCCCAAAGGGACGGACCTGTACCCGGTTCGGGTCGGCCCGGTTTCGCCCGACCCAGGGGGTCTCGGGCCGGGTCGGACTGGGCCCAACACCCCCTAAAACCGGACAGGTTCGTTCTATTGCCTATATCTTGGGCTATATACCTCCGATCGATGCACCGTCAGTTGCAATGCGATCCTTCGATCAAGATGGTCGTTTCAGTTTATTACACAGAAGGTTTAGGAGAACATTGGGTATGGCCGGGTTGGTACAAACATGAAACCAACTAGGCCCTCGGGGTGGAAACACTTATAACTTGAGCTCCGGACGTCCGATTGACATGCCGTCGACTTTGTTGGATTCCTCTTAGTGAGGCATACCTTTTGGAATACTCTTCTCGAGTTTCAGACGCAGTTGGATTGCAGTCGGGTTGGTTTTGACTTAAAAACCAACCGGGCTGCTAGAACGAAAAAGCCAATAACTCTCAGACCGGGCGTCCGATTGACGCGCCGTCGGTCAGGTTGGGTACCTCTTGTCGAGACGGAATATTGAGATACATCAACTCCATACTACGTGTCAGTTGATGTATCTACCCCCCTTGGATTGTGGGGAGGACCCTCCCGGAACCGAGCATGCTGTGTGCGGAAACCCTAGAGCTGGCTGTGACTGCGACTGTGATGACTGCATTGAAATCCTATGTGGGTTCGGCAGTGATAAAGACCGTACTGAAATCCTCAGTGGGTTTGACGGCGATGAAGACTACACTGAAATCCTATGTGGGTTCAGTAGTGATGAATACCGTACTGAAATCCTCCGTGCGTTCGATGGTGATGAAGACTGCACTGAAATCCTATGTGGGTTCAGCAGTGATGAAGACCGTACTGAAATCCTACATGGGTTAGACAGCGAAGAAGACTGCACTGAAATCTTATGCGGGTTCAGCAGTGATGAAGAATGTACTGAAATCCTCCTTGGGTTCGACGACGATGAATACTACAATGAAATCCTCTGCGGGTTCGGCAGCAATGAAGACCGTACTGAAATCCTCCGTGGGTTCGACGACGATGACTCTGTTCTTGCTATCCTTCGTGGGTCTGGCAGAGTAGCTGGTCTGTATCCTATGTGGGTCTGACAGCTTAGCTGGTTTAGTATCCTACATGGGTCCCAACATAGATGAATCATTGTTTATATCCGATCATCTGTATCACTTTACGAAGAAGTATACCTATGTGAACTGAGTCTTGACTTTCAATCATTATCTTCGATATGATTGACTTGCTTTCCTATGTGGATTTTGTTGTGCTTTCCTTTGTGGATTGGGTTGTACTATCCTGTGTTGACGTGATCGATATCAGGCTCAGATGTTGGAGCTGAACTGTAAATGATGACTTAGGTATATGTATGGGCATATACCTATGTAGTGTTAGTTGTTACTTCGTGATTGTGTCTTTCCATTGTGGATTATCCTTTGTGGATTCTGGGAGACCTTCGGGGGTCTCGGGGTCCCTACTGAGTAGTGTATACTCACCCCTGCATGGGATATGCCCGCACTACGTTGTGTTGGATGCAGACGATGGACAACACTGATTGTGGATGAGGCTAGTGGAGCATTCAGTACTTTGGAGGTGGACCACTTGGTGGGACGTACATGGAGCAGACGGCTGGACCTGAGGAGCTGAGGTGGCTATCTGTACCCACCGTTCAGGTGGGACATCCAGTGGATGGCTCAGCGTTGCTGCTTTACTTTCATTGGCTGTACTTTCTTTCCAGTTGTACTTTACTTTCAGTTTGGGTTTGTATTCTGGCCCATTTAATTTCCGCACTTACTTTTGTACCCAGTTTTACTTAGTGTTTACTTCTGTTGGCTTACTATGTGGTGTTTGTTTACTTTATAAAGGCATTTCCTTCCCCTTTTTGTCAGGATTTACGCCTTGGTGCTAGTCGTCTACCCCTGGCCTATGGGAGGCGGGCATGGGGTAGTCATGGAACGGGCCCCAAGGATGGGTCATGACAAATTGGTATCAAAGGAGTTCGGTTCTACCACATAAATCAGTACTCTGATCATTCTTCTATGTGAAGTAATAGGTTTTAAGGTATTGAGGTTGTTTATCAGTCCAAGGAGTCCAGTGTTGGTGCGACGACCGATGTATCCGTACACCAGGACCCTGACTCTTGATTTCCAACTCAATGCATGGAAACATTGATTGCATGTGTGTTTCAAAAGTTTTTTTAGTGATTACTTTGTGTCAGCTCACCAGGTATACTGTTTTGACCGTGGCACACCTGTTTCTTTTCAGGATGTCCCAACAACGGCATCCATCTAGGGTTCCGAGCATTGTGCGAGATGACAACCCACCGAGCGATGATTCCTCGGTGCAGGGCCCTTTTTTAGAGGAGGCACCAGTGGTACCACTACCTGCCGAGCCACCGATGCTACCAGCCCCAGCCACTGAGAGTGCACATCGCCTTAGTGCAATGCACGCATTTCAGCATCAGAGACCGCCCAGGTTCCGTGGGGAGACGGACCCTCAGGAAGCCGAGGATTGGCTGGAGGTGGTAGTGTGAGTTTTCAGGTTAGTGGGGACACCAGCTGACCTCATGGTGATCCTCGCAGAGAGCCTCATACACGCGATAGCAAGCAGATGGTGGAGCTTGATGCTCCAGGTGCACGACGATCCATCTCTCCTATGAATGAACTTTGAGAGCCTATTCCGCTCGGAGTTCTTACCAGCCACCCTCTGTGCGGTGCACATCCAGGAGGTTCTACAACTGTGGCAGGGCAGCATGACGGTCGCCTAGTACTCGGCGAGATTTATCGATCTCTTGCATTATTCGACAGACATGGTACGCGACCCATTCTTCCGGGCTCGGAACTTCGAGCAGGGACTGAGGCATGAGATTAGGGCATCGATGATCTCCCTCGGCATTCCGAAACAGGCAGGAGTACTGGAGCAAGCCCTTCTCATAGAGATCTTTCATGCCGAGCCTACGCCAGCAGCGAGACCTACCACAGGGAGACACGTAGCAGAGTCGTCTGCAGCTGACAGTCGATAGATGTCACAGGGGTCTAGGCAGACCGGACCATCAGGCAGACGACCTCAGGACACTAGCTCAGAGGTGCAGGGCACAAGGCGCATAGCCAACCTTCTGAAGAACAGACAGTTCTACGCATGCGGCAGGCAGGGCCTCATGGCTCGTGACTGCCCGACCCGCCGTGCAGAGGAGCAGAAGATGGTTGAGGGGCCACCCTGGTAGAGGAAAGGGGTCGATTGTGGAGGTCCGCCGAGAGCAGGAGGACGAGGTAGGGGAGCTGACTGAGAAGTAGGTGGTGGGAGATGCTTTGAGTCTTTTCCACCACCACCACCAGGAGTTCCACCGCGACCACAGGGAGCTGGCAGGTAGAGACAGGATCAGCTTCAGGCAGCAAAGGCCTACGACCACGGAACGCCAGAGATGATTCGAGGTACTATCTATGTCTAATCCACCCTTTATGTAGTTCATATAGACATAGGAGAGAGTTATTCCTTTATTTACACTACCCTTGTTCGGAGCTTGGAGATTCCAACGGAGCCATTGGCTCAATCCTTACGGATAGAGACTCCTACGGGAGCAGACTGGATGATTACGCACTAGTGCTGTCAGTGTGATCTTACTCTAGGAGGTGAGATATTCAGCTAGGATCTTTTTGTAGCGGCGTCGAGGCCTTACGCCGTCATCTTGGGCATGGATTGCTTATCTACAGTCCATGGTCAGATCAACTGTATTAGGCGCAAGGTGCGATGTGTTTGCACCGATGGGAGCAGTTTTACCTTCACCGGTGAGAAGGGGGCCTTTGCAGCGCAGGTTGGACTCACGCAGAGGAGAGGATAGCCCATCACTCATCTGTTGGCTAGCCTCATCCTAGGAGCAGTTGATGTGCGGAGTCCTAGTTTTCCAGTAGTGGTGGATCAGTATGCAGACGTTTTCCCGGATGACGTCCCAGGACTACCTCCTCGCAGAGAAGTAGACTTCTATATTTACTTGTACCCTGGGACAACCCCGATATCCACTCTAGCATATCGGATGGCTCCCGCTGAGCTTTAGGAGCTAGGGGTACAGCTGGGGGACTTGCAGAGCAAGGGATTCATCCATCCTAGTGTTTCACCATGTGCTTCCCCAATATTGTTCACCAAGAAGGCGGATGGGAGCTTGCGAAAGTGTGTCGATTATCGTCACCTGAACCAGGTGACCGTAAGGAACAAGTATCCGCTACCGAGGATTGACGACCTCTTCTATCAGCTCAAGGGAGCACGTTGGTTCTCGAAAATAGACCTTAGATTAGGCTATCATCAGCTCATAGTTCGGGACGACGACGTGCAGAAGATGATCTTCAGATGTTGGTATGGATACTATGAGTTCTTGGTTATGCCCTTCGGCATAACTAATGCTACAACAGTGTTCATGGGTCTCATGAACAGGATCTTTCATCCATACCTTGATCGATTTGTCATGGTCTTCATCGATAGCATTTTGATTGACTCGACTACTGAGGAGGAGCACGCTTACCACTTGCTGGTTGTATTAGACACACTCCGAGAGCACCAGATTTATGGTAATCTCTTGATGTGTCAGTTATGGTTACATGAGGATCAATTCTTACGACAGGTCATCTCTGAGGCGGGATTTGCGGTGGATCCTGTGAAGATCGAGGCAGTGCTAGATTGGGAGCCACCCAAGAGCGTGACGGAGGTGCGGAGTTTCTTGGGTCTAGCTGGGTACTACCGGAGATTTGTGCCAGACTTTTCCAGAGTTGAGGCACCACTCTCAGCTTTGACGAAGAAGGGGAAACCCTTCCTGTGGTCAGACAGATGTCAGCAGAGCTTCCAGGAGATGAGACAGAGAATGAGTAGCACACCTATCTTGAGGCTACCATAATAGGGAGTAGGGTACGTAGTCTACTGCGATGCATCAGGGACCATACTTGGATGTGTCCTGATGCAGGAGTGGCCCGTGATCACCTATGGATCAAGTCAGTTGAGGCAAAATGAGCAGAAATATGCTACCCATGACCTAGAGTTAGCAGCAGTGGTCTTCGCTCTGAATATGTGGAGACAATATCTAATGGGCGAGCACTTTACAATCTACTCTGACCACTAGAGTCTCAGGTACATCTTCTCGTAGAGGGACCTAAATATGAGACAGTGATGATGGCTCGGGTTCTTCAAGGACTATGACTTTGAGATAGTCTTTACTCATGGAAAGGGGAACGTAGTAGCTGATGCTCTCAGTAGGAGGACGGACAACAAGCTACTCGAGGAGGCGACGGAGCAGCTAGCCACTTTACAGATATACTTCATGGATAGAGATGGTGCAACATTTATTCAGTCACTCATAGTCACTCCTCCACTACTGGAGTGGGTTAGAGAGGAATATCTTGGGGATGCTGACTGTGAGACGCGGCGTGCACATATATCCTTAGGATAGGCACCTGATGGATTCTCTATAGGAGGAGAGCACAACGTCTTTTTCAGAGGACGTACCATGGTACCAGCTGTTTTAAAGGAGGAGTTTCTGAGAGAGTTTCACACATCCCCTTTAGTGGTACATCCACGAGTGGCGAAGATGTACCAGGATCTCAGGCGACAGCACTGGTGGCCGGGCATGAAGAAGGATGTGGAAGAGTTCGTTTCTCGATGCCTCACTTTCCAGTAGCTGAAGGCAGGGAACCAGGTACCAGTAGTCTTGGTACAGCCCTGGAGGTCCTGGATTGGAAGTGGGACGAGATATATATGGACTTTGTGACTGGACTTCCACGTACTTCCAGAGGTCACGACTCCATTTGGGTGATTGTCGACCGACTCACCATGTCGGCCCACATCTTACCCATCAGAGAGAAGTGCTCTGTGGAGATCTTGGGATACCTCTACGTTCAAGAGATCATACGGCTTCATGGTGTGCCATCATCTATCATCTCCGATCGAGATGCTTGATTTACTTCCCAGCTTTGGAAGGGGTTACATGAGGCATTCAGGACGCAGCTACATCTGAGCACTGCCTTTCACCCTCATACGGATGATCAGACGGAGAGGACCATTTAGACTCTCGAGGGCATGCTCCGTGCATGTGTCCTCGACTTTGGTCGTAGCTGGGAGGATCATCTACCCTTGGCGGAGTTCACGTACAACAACAGCTACCACTCCACCATCGGGATGGCACCATACGAGGCATTGTACAGCCGACCTTGTAGATCACCTCTGTGCTGGACAAACCCTGGGGAGTCAGCACATGTGGGACCAGAGATGTTCCAGGCCATGACAATGAAGGTCCAGGTCATCCAGGAGCGGATGAGGACAACTCAGATCCGTTAGAAGTCTTATGCTGACAGGAGGTGGAGACCACTGGAGTTCGAGGATGGCGACCACGTCTTCTTGCGGGTCTCACCTCGACATGGATTATGGAGATTTGGCCGGGGCGGCAAGTTATCTCCACGATTCATCGGACCGTTCCAGGTTCTCAGCAAGATAGGTGAGGTGGATTATCACCTGGCTCTACCACCTCAGTTGCACCGGGTGCACGATGTCTTCCACGTATCTCAGCTGAGGAGATACGTGCATGACCTGACACATATCATCGACCACGGGAAGCTAGACCTTGACGATGGGGTGAATTTTGCAGAGGTCCCAGTGGAGATCAAGGATCGACAGGACCGGGACCTACGTGGGTGGTCGATTCCTTTAGTTCATATCAGATGGAAGCACGGGAACCTCCAGGAGAGCACTTGGGAGCGGGAGGCTCAGATGCATGCACAGTACCCACATTTGTTCCCCTAGTTTATGATGTATCTTTACGGGGATGTAAATCCCTGAGGTGGGAGTAATGTAAAGACCCATAAAATTCAAGGATTTTTTTTAATTTTCTTTGAGAGTTTACAAGAACACAGTTTTTGACGGCACCTGATTCCGAGTCCAAGTGTGCCCGGAATCAATTTTCGAAGTTTAGCTTGGGTACGTTCAGTGAACAAACGACCGGGTTTTTCTAACTTTTAAACCGGTGCTCGGAATTGAAATCTGAGGACACCAATGGAATCGCATCGCCAGTAATTGCTTATGAATTCCTTTTCTGGAGTTGCGTTTGCTCAGGTGTGGTTATTAAAAATAGTGGGTTAAGTAATGAATAAAAATAAAATTTGTGCAACCAATTTTATTTTTATTTAAGGCAGTTTAATCCTATGCTTGGTGGTTGGAGTGGGACCCACTATTATCCTAAATCCACTAGGTAGGATATTAGTGAGGTGGGGCCCACACGAGCCCCACCCCTTTATTTCCTTTTTACCTCCCACGTGAATTTAATTTGGTAACTCACCCGCACCCCCTCTTAAATGACAAGTCAACTCTCATGTTTAATTGGATTATTAAACACCTCATTAATTGGTCAACGCTCGATAATTAAATCGTGATTTAATTTTGAATTTCAAAATAGTTGGCATGAGAAATAAAATAAGACAAAGCCTTATATTATTAGGTTGTTTTCATTGTGCAGGAAGGATTTGAAGAGGTGAGCTCAAGTCTTGGAATCCTCATCTTCCTCCTTGAAGAACACGAAGAACGCACCGTCACTGAAGAAGAACACCAGCCTTCGACGAAGGACGCCGAATCCTCGGATATCGATGATGTGACGCCGTGTACCGAGATGCCAATGATTCTCTTCTCCGAGACGTTGACGATGCTTACAGATCTGTGTTCCGCGATGCCGTCTTCCACGATGATTATTTCCCGCGACGAACCTTCGTTCGACGACACCTTGAGGTAGGGGGTTTGGTTTAATTTCATTTATGTGGATTATATCTTCGACATATGATTAAATTGTTGAAAGTTGTTTGAACCACTAACGTAGTGGGTGCGGACCAACGAACAAGTCCGAACGCACTGATTATCTGTTCTTGATGCGCGGAATGTTGGGCGACGATGAAACGGGACCGTTGAGCGATTGGAGGCCATCGCAGTAATCTACGGGTCCCGAGACGACCCCAGGCGTAGACAGAGCAAGAACGGACCATCAGAGCGGCTCTAGTGGCCCGCGGATTTCACCGGCGGCGCAGGTCGCCTGCGCGGCGGTGCCGGCGGCCGGAGGCGGCGGCCGGAGGCGGCGGCCGGAGGCGGCGGCCGACACTGGCCGGCCGCCCGGAGGCAGCAGCCGACACCGGCCGGCCACCCGGAGGCAGCGGCGTCCCGGTGCGCCGCCAGGATGGACCGCCGCGGCTAAATCCACGGCGGCAGTCGACCGGTCCCGCGGCTGCGCGGGACCCGGGGGAGACGTGGCGCTCTGCTCCGCGTCCGTTGGAAAGGAAGCAGCCCCCCACATGGGGCTGCAAATTCAATCAAAAGGGGGAAGCCACCCCCGCTTTCCACAGCGGCACATCCAGCACCGAGCTGGCCGGGCGGGGCACACCCGCGCCGGGCCCCCCAGCCGCCCAGGCCGGACCGGCCGCACAGGACCAGGCCACCCAGTCCGGGCCATGCCCCACCGGTCGGGCAAGGTCTCTCCAAGTGGGCCGGGCCGCGCCAAAATGGGCCGAACCCAGACCCGGTTCGGGCCGACCCAGGGGGTCTCGGGCCGGGTCGGTCCGGGCCCAAAACCCCCCAAAACCAGATAGGTTCGGTCTTTTGCCCATATCATCGGCTACGGACCTCCGATCGACGCACCCTCAGTTGCGATGTGATCCTTGGATTGAGATGGTCATTTTGGTATATTACACTAAAGGTTTTGGAGAACTTTGGGTATGGTCTAGTTGGTTAGAACATGAAACCAACCGCACCCTCAGGGCGGAAACACTTATAACTTGAGTTCCGGACATCCGATTGACATGCTGTTGACTTTGTTAGATTACTCTTAGTGAGAAGGAACTTTTGGATTACTCTGCTTGAGGTTTGGAAGTAGTTAGAGTGCGGTCGGGTTGGTTTTGACTTAAAAACCTACCGGTCCCCTGGAACGAAAAAGCCAATAACTCTCAGACCGGGTGTCCGATTGACGAGTCGTCTGTCACGTTGAGTTCCTCTTGTAAAGATGGAACATTGAGATACATCAACTGTAGACTACATGTCAGTTGATGTATTGAACCCCCTTGGCTCGTGGAGTGGACCCTCCCGGAATCGAGCATGTTGTGTGCGGGAACCCTAGAGCTGGCTGCGATTGCGACTGTGACGACTACACTGAAATCCTATGTGGGTTCGACAGTGATGAAGACCGTACTGAAATCCTCTGTGGGTTTGCCGGTGATGAAGACTGCACTGAAATCCTATGTGGGTTCGGCAATGATGAAGACCATACTGAAATCCTTCGTGGGTTCGATGGTGATGAAGACTGCACTGAAATCCTATGTGGGTTCGGCAGTGATGAAGACCGTATTGAAATCCTCCGTGGGTTCAACGATGATGAAGAATGCACTGAAATCCTATGTGGCTTCAACAGTGATGAAGAACATACTGGAATCCTCCGTGGGTTCGACCACAATGAATAGTGCACTGATATCCTCTGTGGGTTCGACAACAATGAAGACCGTACTGAAATCCTCCGTGGGTTCGACGACGATGACTCTGTTCTTGCTATCCTACGTGGGTCTGGCAGAGTAGCTTGTCTGTATCATATGTGGGTCCAACAGGTTATCTAGTTTAGTATCTTATGTGGGTCCTAGATTAAATGAATCAGTGTCTATATCTGATCATCTCTATCACCTTACGAAGAAGTATACCCGTGTGAGGTGAGTCTTGACTTTTAATCATTTTCTTCGATATGATTGACTTTCTTTACTATGTGGATTGTGTTGTGCTTTCTTATGTGTATTGGGTTATACTATCCTTTGTGGACGTGATCGAACTTGGTCTCGAATGTCGATGCCGAACTGGAAATGATGACATAGGTATATGTATGGGCATATACCTAAGTAGTGTTAGTTGTTACTTCGTGATTGTATCTTTCCTTTGTGGATTATCCTTTCTGGATTCTAGGAGACCTTCGGGGGTCTCGGGGTCCCTACTGAGTAGCGTATAATCACCCCTACACAGGCTATGCCCGCACTATGTTGTGTTGGATGCAGATGACGGGCAACACTGATTGTGGTTGAGGCTACTGGAGCAGTCAGTACCTGGAGGTGGACCACTGGGCGGGACGTACACGGAGCGGACGACTAGACCCAAGGAGCTGAGGTGGCAATCTGTACCCACCCTTCTGGTGGGACTTCCAGTGGACGGCTTGACATTTCTGCTTTACTTTCAGTTGCTGTACTTTCTTTCTAGTTGTACTTTACATTCAATTTGGGTTTGTATTATGGCCCATTTACTTTCTACACTTACTTTTGTACCTAGTTTTACTTAGTGTTTTCTTCTACTGGCTTACTCTATGGTGTTTGTTTACCTATAAAGGCAATGCCTTCCACTTTTTGTCTGGATTTATGCCTTGGTGCTAGTCGCCAGCCCCTAGCCTATGGGAGTCAGGCGTGGGGTAGTCACGGCATGGGCCCTGAGGACGGGTCATGACACAAATGATGCTTCCAAATTTTTAAAGCGAAAACAACAGCAGCTAATTCCAAATCATGTGTAGGGTAATTTATCTCATGAGTTTTCAACTGACGTGAAGCATAATAAATTACCTGATAATTCTTTATTAGGACGCAACCAAGTCCTTTCATTGAATCATCACTGTAGATAAAAAACTCACCATTCCTGGAAGGTAGTGCCAAAACTAGAGCATTCAGCAATCTACATTTCAATTCCTAAAATCAATCATCACATTCTTTTTTCTAGATGAACTTAACACCTTTTCGAGTTAACATAGTCATTGGACTAGAGAACTGTGAATTTTTCTAACAAACCTTTGGTAATAGCCTGCCAAACCAAGAAAACTACGAATCTCGGTTACATTTGTCAGTCTTGGCCATTCTTTAACAACCTTTGTTTTTGCAGGATAAATATTTATTACATATTTAGAAACAATGTGACCAAGGAAAGAAATTTGTTGCAACCAAAACTCACACTTACTGAATTTACCATAAAATTTCATTTCTTTTATGGTTTTAAAAATTACCCTTAAACAACTTCCATGATCATATTTACTTTTAGAAAACACCAAAATATCATAAATGAAAACAACCACAAACTTATCCATGAACTCATGAAAAATTCTATTCATAATTTCCATGAATACAGGAGGTTTATTGGTTAGCCCAAAAGTAATAACTACAAATTCTTATTGTCCATATCTTGTAAGAAACGTGATCTTTGGAAAATATTCTTCATTTACCTTCAACTGATGGTACCCCAATCTCAAGTCAATCTTTGAAAAATACTGAGCTCCCTAGAGCTGATAAAATAAATCATCTATATAAGGAAAAGGATATTTGTTCTTAACAATGATTTTATTCAAGGCTCTATAATCAATGAAAAGTCTCATTGAACCATATTTATTTTTAACAAATAAGACAGTAGCACCCCATGGTGATGTGCTAGGTAAACTGAAACCTTTCTCGAATAAATCATGCAATTGCTCCTTAAATTTTAAAAGTTCAATTTGAGACATTCGATAAGGGGGTTTTGAAATTCGATTATCATTAGGAAGTGAGTCAATAGTAAATTCAACTTCTCGATCTGGTATTATTCCAGGAAACTAATCAGGAAAAAAATCAAGATACTCATTTACCACAGTCATATTATTAATCTGAACTGTTCCTTTGTTTTCAAAAATATGTGCAAGGTAACATTAATTTCCATCTTTTACATGTTTCTCAGCCTCTTGATATGTTATCAACAGTAGGGTTCATTCTTGTACACAAACTGAAATTCTTTTTTGAAAAGAAACTTCTTTAGCCCTACAGTCATTCTTAGCATGGTAAACAGAGATTCAATCTATAGCCATGATAACATTAAACTATACTAGAGGTAAAACAAAAAGGTTTTCAAGTAGGTTTTTTCCACGGATAAGGATAGGAATACTCTTATATATTCTTTTTTCCTCAACATTTCCCCCAGGTGTTTTTACCACAAGTTTAGGAGTCATTTCTTGAGATGGAATTCCAAATTTACTATAAAAGTTTTCAATGATGAAAGAATGTGTAGACCCTGAATCAAAGAACACATTGGAATAATCTAAAAAAACGAAAAAATTAACTGATACCATTTCATTTGATGGCCCAACATATTATGAAGTAGTTTCAAAGGATTTCACCACACCATTCTTCTTGTAGTCTGACTGCTTCCCATTATTTGGGCTCTTTGTCAAACACTCATTTTCATAATGACCCATCTCATTGCACTTGATACATTTCACTAACTTTAAATCAAATTTGGTCTCCCATCACCCTGATCTTTTCCAGTGCAATCCTGAGCCTTATGTCCCATCTTACCACATCAGTAGCACTTTACAGAATTCAAAAGTCATTCCCCAGCATACTTTTTACCACATTTATCACAAACTGCCAACTTAGTCTTCTAACCATCAAACCTTTTTTGAAGGATTCTTCCCTTTCTCCTGCCACCTCAGTCTCTTCTTCTGTTGGTTGTTATAGAACACTTGATCATCGAAAAACTCCATTTCCACTTTCTCAGCACATCGAACAAGCTTTTAATAACTTTTGAACTCACAAGAAGCTAATGCCCTTTGATATTTGGGATTTAATCTTGATTAAAAATTATTGATTTTACTATCAAGGTCTAAGATAAAATCTGGAGCATACCTTGCCAATCGAGTGAACATTTCTTCCTAAGAAGCCACTAAGTCGTCCTCTTGCCTCAATTACAAGAATTGTTTTTCCATCCTAATTCTAACAGAATTAGGAAAATATTTCTCAAGAATCATACCATTGAATTAATCCCAGTCAAGAGCATCAATCTCATCAGTGTCCCTGATATTTTTAACCATCTTCCACCACTAATCTACTTTAACGTCCAAACGGTAAACAAAAAGACTAACCTTTTGATTGTCTGAACACACCATGAAATTGAAAATATTTTCCAGTGCTTTAATCCACCCTTAAGCTAGCACAGGGTTAGATGATACTCTGAATGATGGGGGATACTGCAACATGAAATGTTCCCCCACAGAAATGTTCCTCTATGGTAGATTTGGCAAATATTGTTCATGGATACCACCACCATTTATTGCTTGAGTCAACTGCGCCATTACTGCAACAAACTATTCAGTTCCACTTCCGACAATCTCAGGATGCTGATTTGGAAGGTCATTTCCTTTTGTATGCCTTCTTAGCACTACTTCCTTGTTTCCTCTATAGGAAACCATTCTGAACAAACATGTCTTAGATGAAGCAACATGGTAATCTTAAAATGCTATATCATATAAATTTGACCATAAAAAATATTTTTGGATAATAATTTAATAGAATTCCTACTCCTAATGTTATCTAAAACAACCTATGATACCAACTATAAGGCCCCAGCCTTAAAAATTACTTAATATTGAGTTATTTCAAGAATACACATTAAGGATATTTTCAGGTTTAGAGTTTTAGAGAATTAGATCATAAATCATACATCACATTACCCTTTTAAACAGGGTGGTTACATCAAAGAAATATTCACTTTTCTCATTAAATGAAACATATTTAAAATAAAACATGCATTATTTCTTGACACTTCCCTGACACTATCATCACATCATGTACTTTTCTGTTTACTTGTGAAAAACATTTCAAAAAACATGGGATGAACATAAAATGCTCAGTAAGGGATATAGAAGTATGGAAGTAAACATTAGTCCATGTATACATAAGAATCAATGAAATAATACTTTATTCATAGAAAATAAGGACATTAACATACCTAATTAAATCATAAAATTTATGAATAACTCATAGAAAACATAAGACATAAAGGTAACTTGAGGCATTCATAACATTCATACGTAGGGAGTAACCCTCATGGTTATGTTTGGAATACCCATTAAAGTATATTCCCTAAATCTTTTCAGAGAAACCTTAGCGTTTAACCCATTTATTATACCCAATGCATTGGAGAGCTATCATAGGCTTACTCACCCTTATTTTATCATGGAACCACCCATCTTCATAATAAATTCCCAAGAACCATAACATAATCGTATCACATAAATCATGCATAAAAGAAACATAACATTTCCACATTTCAATCACATGATATCAAAAACAAATTGATATAATGAAAACAATATCAAAACCATTTTCAATAAAAAAATAAAAGAAAATTTAGACATGGTATTTATTTTTCATTAAAATTTTTTATGTCTTGTAGGGGAAGCCGATACTCAAATAATGGTCACGGCGGCGGAGAAGTCGTTGTCGCCGCATACGAAAGACAAAAAAAATCTCTTTTGTCGTTTAGTACAACGATTCATATAAATAGATTCATTTTGAATAAAATTAAAAGTCAAAGGGTTTTATACATCTTATAAAATAATGTTATGTATAAAACAAAATATGCCTCAATGAAAAATGATTGAGATGAAGTCCCTTACCTCGTGTCTTACATGACTTGACTGTTTTTTAATCTCCTGAATAATTAAATAAAGGCAATTTCTACATTCTTAAGAACCTTTTTCAAGTTTATTATTCCTTATATATCACTTATTTCCATGTTATAAACATAATTCAATCATATAAGTTAATAATGTTTGTTTTGTCGATATTTGGTACTTAAGTAAAAAATGGACTTCTTATATTTACATGTTGTTCATGTGGTCAAAGGTTCACTATTTCCAGAATGATATTCATGATTTAGATATTATATATATCATATATATATAGTATATACATGCATTTATAATATTACATAACATTTATAGGTAAGAAATGAAATGCACCGTTCATGGAGACGGTAAGCCTCACGTACGCATGAACGCTACATTCATTTCTATTTCGTATTTAATGGAATGAAATAATAATGATATAATGGTATATTATAATTCCAATACAATATCATATGTAATACAATTAACTTCATCCTATACACATCCCACATATGGCATTAACAAATCAAATTACTTTGAGGGGGCGGTAGTCTGCACTTCCTAAAATAAAATTATCGCATTTACCCATAACGGAAACCATAAAGGTAAGACATAAATGAAAAATTCAGATGCATAAGGAAAACATAAACCTAATATATATCATATATAAATATAGTGACATCTTAATGTCCACCATGAGATGTGTTAAAGTATATTGAACAATCATCATTTTGTCAGGCAGTAATTCGCCTCCCACATAAACAGTATGTTCTTTTACTATTAGACGAGAGTGTGTGTAAGTGTAAATAAAATATTTATCATAAAAAAATACTAGTATATTGAAGATATTGGTGTTGTTATAATATAATGTAATAAAAAGAGATTAGTGGGATGGAGAGGCAAAATAAAACAAAAAAACATAAGAGAAAACATTACCTTCAAATCGGGTTACTCCCATTGGTTTGAACGAAAAGGTTTTCTTGAATAGATTTATGCCTATAGTAAGGCTTCAATGATTAATAGAGGGATGTGGAGAGGTAAAATGAGAAGAGTTCGGTTGAGATAATGGCTTGAGAGGTGTGGGTAAGGGGTTATAGGTGGGGGCCTTTTATAAGAGGGATGAGGGGCACTCTTGGAAGGTCATGAAATGTTACTTTATTATGAAATGATTTTCAAATTTTAATGGTCCCACAATGATATATTTAAAGGATAAGGTGGTAATGGTTCAAAAGTCACCCATCCAATAGGTTTTTTACAAGTTTAAGTCCATGATTTTACATTATATTTTCATTATATTTAAATCATTCATTAATGATGTAATCACTACATTATCATGGTGTCATAATTTTTTTATTTATTTAATGTATAAAATTTATAAAACAACTACCATGATGTAGGAAATATTTATATCTTTACAATGACTATTTATAGTCTACGATGTCATTTATTTATACAAAATTATTATTTTTTCACTTAAATGTTACATACTTTTGTTATACTTTCCTTAAAAAAATAATATAATAAAAAGTCACTATCAAAGTAATGTGATTCCATGGGGTTGAAAAGTTTGGCACCAGGCATCCCATGGTCGGCCATGACATAACAAAGAGCATTTGGACACTTTTGGGGGTCATTTTGTATTATTATAATATTATTTTATTACCCTTAACTACCCGATTACTAATTAATCACGCTAATTGAAGATAATTACCATCATTACTATTCATAATGTCCAAAAATAAAAGAGCCTTAATTAAATAATTTGGACCTTCTGATTCCACATATGGAATCCATTTTACCACATTCCAAACATGTAAATTGCATTAATTAATTTAAAAATAATTCCCGTTGTCAAAAAAATAGCGGGCTTTTTAGAAACAATATCAATAAAAAGTTTGACACTTGTTTATGCCCAATTAAAAAGTGAAATTAAATAAAATGAACATCATTGGATTAAATGGTAAAAATATATTCTAATTAAAACATAAAATAAATTAAATGGAAAATCTATCAATATAATTAAATTATATTAAAAAGTAGTTTTGAAGTAAAATGTAGTATTTTTCTCTATTCATTAAAAAATGAACATTGTCAAAAAAATACCAAGAATTTATCCAAAGTAAATTTCAATTCCCCAATCATAAATAATTAGTTTATTTTGAAAAATAGAGCTTATATAATTGTCAAAAGAATGATTTAAAGAAAAATTCCATCAGAAGGCGGAAAAACGATTTTTTAAAAAATATTAGAGTATTCTATGCTTATGATTGGATTTATTCCCCTTTTAATCCTCTAAAACACTATCAAATTTATAAATAGACATAGATATGAAAATAAATAATTCATTAATTACTTGGGATGTTTCACATTCAGGTTCTCTTCCATTACTACATTAACCATCTTTTTCAACATTTAATCATCCCTTCATTCATCCTTAATATAATTTTGGATAGATGGTAGCACGAACATTTGTGAAATATTGGAAGTATTCCATTCCCTTATTATTTCCAAATCCATATTTTTCATTCCCATAAAAAGATGGTCTTTCTCAATCTGCATTATGTATATAGTAACAGGTTCTTTTCCACATAGAGTATCAACTACCTTATCCCCCTTACCATTATGATAGTGAATAGTGAAATCATAGTCTATGATCATCTCTAACCATATTCTTTGAAAAATGTTATGCTAATTTTGTCTGAATATGTACTTTAAGATCTTGTGATATATATATATATATATATTATAATTCTCACCATAGAGATAGTGTTGTTATTTTTTCAAGGAAAAACTCACAGACACTAGCTCCCAATCATGAATCAGGTAGTTCTTCTCATGATTACTCAACTGTCGTGAGAAATATACTATGAGACTATCATCTTTTATTAGTGTAGTACCCAATTCATTATTGGAATAATCACTGTATATCACAAAACATTCTCCCCCTTTCGGTAATGTGAGTATATGTGCAGTGATCAACCTTCTATTTTTCTCCTTAATGATTTCCTCACATTCTACTTCCCAGACATACTTTACCCGTTTCAATGTTAACATAGTTATCATGCTTAACATTTATGTTACATTTATCATAAATCATTATAAGTACATAATTAATATAATAAAACTAAATATATTTTTTACATGAAATTATCTAGGCCATTATAAAATCAGCTTTGTTTTTAAGAGTCAAAAAAATTCCCTCACTTGTTACCAAATGTCCCCAGAATGTGATGTTCATCATCAAAAAGTCATACTTTATAGACATGCAATACACAACCTCCATTATCAATTTCCCCAACAAAATCCATATAAGTTACCCTTGTTCTTTCGTTCTCTTGGTGTATATTTAAATATCATCAATATACACTACAAAAAATTTGGAGAGGTAAAGTCTAAAGACTCTATTCATTAAATACATCATGGTTTAAGGGGAATTAGTATTTCCTAAGTGTATCACCAAAAACTCAAAGTGCACATATCTTGTTTGGAATTCAGTCTTTTAAATATCTTCATTCATCACCTTTAGTAGATGATATCCTGAATGAATATCCACCATTGTGATGTACTAAACTCCTCATAGCCGATTGAACAAGTCATCAATCCTTAGGAGATGATACTTGTTCATTGTGGTGATCTTGTTCAGTTCCAGATAATTAATACACAACCAAATTTACCCATCATTCTTTTTCACAAAGATCCCCAGTGCACACCTAGGTGATGCACTAAGGTGTACAAACTTTTTTTCTAAATTCTCTTGTAGATTCTTCTTTAACTCATTGAATTTGGTAGGTTACATCCTATGGGGACACATTTAAATAAGAGTAGCCTCGACTACGATTTTTTTTGAGAACTCTACCTCACAATCTAGGAGTAATATGAGTAAATCTTTAGGAAATACATCATTGTATTCCCTTATGGTGGGAATTCCCCCTCAGTGGATAACTACCTTTGACTCAGACTTTTATGAAAGGTATTCATCTTCCCAAGGAATCAACACTCACACCATTAAATTTATTTTCAAAATAGATTCATGATCTTTACTTAAATGTGTATAGGTGCATGGTATTTTTTTTTGTAAATTAAATGACAATTCATCTTCCTGATATTTTATATGTGCTCTATATAATGATATTAAATTCATTCCCCTTATAACATATAATTCTACCAAGGGAAGTAGGACAAGATTTTATAAAAGAATCATCCAACGTACGCCAAGAGGAGAAGAGTCCAAAACATGGGTCGAAATTATTTTACCACTTGGTGTTTTTACATATATCACTACTTTAATTATTTTGGGATTTCAGTCTATAGTTCTTGGAAACATGTCAGATATAAAGGAATGAGTGAAACCATAATAAAATATTAAAATTTTCATTATTGAATGTATAGAAATATTACCTTGTATGACTTAATTTTCTTTCTCTACATCCACCTTAGTGATGGAATAAGGCATCCCATTCTACCATTTTAATTTTTTTGGATTCTAATTCTAATTAAACCCACGGTCCTAATGATTAGTGAACTATTATGCGTAGTTTAATTTCGATATATAGTTTTAGAATTTTACATTGGGTGGTTCTATCCTTTAATCTGCCACATCCTCATACCTTCTTTTATATTTTTGAAACTATTGAGATTGGTGTCCTTCACTTACACACATGACGATTTTACTCATTCCTTTTATGATGTTCCTAGGATGACTCTTACTACATTATTGAAATGTGGGTGAATGAGTTTTATTTTCATCATTCCAATGAGAACATATAAAATTAAACTCCACCTATTGTTTCTGGACACCATAGAATTGGTACCATTCTCTAAAATCCATTTACACTTTGATAGAACATATAATAGATTCTTCATATCTCCAAAATTATGAAATAAAAAAATTCATTTGAAGGAGTACTTTTAATCTACTAAAGAATCTGACAATCTTTCTGTAAATGGTGATAAAAAAATCCAAAACTCTACCATGCATTCCATTTTTTATTATATTCATAGGTCATGACCGGTTATCTTTAATTTTCCATCATCTCTAGGAATTATATATAAGTCTTCGTATGAATATTTCATGGGAAATAATTGATACAAAACATTATCTTAATGTTTTCCAACTACATATCTTCATTTTCATCTCTCATATTAGTGTTATTAGTCAATTTAAACCATTGGTTGGCCTCTCCATGTAGAAGTTAAATTCGTAAAATAACCTTCTCTCTATCAGAATAGTGAAGAACCAAATATAACTTCTCTGCTGAGTTGACCCACTATTCCAAAACTTGTGGATTTGAAGACTCACTAAATAGCGGTGGTCATATACTCATAAAATAGTCGACATCCAGTTTCTTT
The DNA here is from genome assembly GCA_963277665.1 of Viscum album. Lineage (NCBI taxonomy): Eukaryota > Viridiplantae > Streptophyta > Magnoliopsida > Santalales > Viscaceae > Viscum > Viscum album. The sequence continues at coordinate 82,934,745 of OY728151.1, read as the reverse complement.
TTCTTCAATGAATAATGATGTTCCAAATTATTCATGGTATTATTCATAACCTATGAAAAATACATAAGCATCACCACAATGCTTTTAACTCCACCTCCCAAGTTATTGGTTATGTCATCACTCTCCTGGGATATTGGCCTTGTTTCTCCTGGTTCACACCATTCTCTAAAATAGATATTGTTAGATGAAAAAAATTCAACAAGTCATGAATAAATAATTTCTTCCACTGATCAATTAACACTAAAATAAAATCTTAAAAGATCCATTTGTTTAGAAAATAATCTTGTGTGCTTATATATATATATATTTTGATACTGGGTTTTTCCCTAAGGATATGTAATCCTGATTCCTAAATTAACTAAATCATACATCTGATACAATCAATAGATACCCTTGTTTTTATTCATTACATTTACATCATTTTAATTATTATCAACAAAAAAACATTACACTAAGAGGATCCAATGTATTACTATATTGGGAAAACTAAGACCATACATAACTTTTACAAGACAAAACATTTATTTAATTCATTTGTTTCTAGATTCTTATAGGATCTTTACTTCTTCATAGTATAAGTAGTCACTTGAAGATATAGATCAAAAGGGGTGAACGAAAATCCCAGAAATAGATAAATAATGACATGAAACAATGTAACATGGGGTGAGAATAATCATCACATCATCATAATAATCCAAATAAGAAGAATTATATTATAGCATGGCATGTAATAGTATATGAAAATGAAACATATAGTCTTAGTTTTAATCTACCACACATAGTTTTGAAAACATATAGTATCATGTTAAAGAATATATAACATTATGTAATGAGGTTAATCACATTACCAAATGCATTGGTGGTATATAAAATTCCTGGAGAACTTGTCACATCATAACATCAACGTTTCACAATATAATTCTGGGTGCTCATGCCACATCATAAGATTAAAATTTTCATGCATGCTAAATAAAAAATATTTAAATCATGGACATAAATTACCCACGAAAAGGAATGGGTTTCATTACATAAATCATAAATTTATGAACATTGGGTTCACAAATTAAATAGAGAAGATTATACTTGATTCAAGAAATATCAACCTTTAGTGTGATGTAAAATGTCTGTTTTGAAAAAAAATTGTTCTTTTGGGAAACATAGTGTTTGAAATAAACATTTGTGGGAAACATGTATAACCCATAAAATGTAAAATAATTATTAATAAATTATTTTTATGAAATAACTTTACTAAAAATTTAGTGAAATTGGGAAAACCTGAAGAAATAATGTTGGGTTCAAGAATTCACATTACCTTGTATCCGAACGATTGCATCACTTTAATGTCCTATATAAATAAAATATATTAAATAATAAACATCTTAATAACCATTTAAAAAATATGATGATTCATTATAGTTTTATTGTGTTCTTTTAAATAATTTTTATGAGTAATATATTTTAAATTCATTGTTTAGGAGTTATCATTTTCATTGTTTTCATGAATGGTTCACTTGTACACATGAACAGATGTTCATGTAGAACATTGATAAAAATACAGAATTTATATTACATTCTAGAAATGATATTCTAGGATATTAGATGATCTAATAATTTTTTTATATAACATAATGATAAATCATTTGATAAAATTTAATGATGATCAATTTGGGTTAATTTGGGTGGTTTTTTTATTAAAACTAACATGTTTCATTTTATCATTTAGTATTATGGATAAAACATGTTACAAAATCCTAAAAGGTGTAAAAAATATATTTTAAACTCTATTTTAAACCATATAAATCTTTTATTGATATCCATTATTGAATTTAAGGAAAATGGAAGTGCAACTCCCACGATGTAGGTAAATTAACACATCACAAACAATGATTTAATATTTAAAAATAAAGAGAGAGAGAGAGAGAAGGGATTATAATGAATTATATTCCATTAACATGACATAAAACCATTATATTAATCATATTATAGTTATCAGAACATTTGGTTAAGATAAGTTGAGTATAAAAGAAGAAATTTAATTGAACATGAAAAGAAATTGGTGAAAAATAGAGAGAAATCAACTCTTGAATATATATCATTTGAGAGCCACATTAGGGGAGTGTTTTTGTTCTTCTGAAAATATGATGGTCTTCTAGACGTTGGGGAGGATATTGGGATGAAATTTTAGAATACTTAGGAGTTGTAAGAAGGAATTAGAGGTGTGAGAAAATGAGGCAGCGAGGGTTGGTATTTAAATTGGAGGGGGTGTTTTATCAATATTTAGTTCATTAGTTTATTAATTTCTCTCATGAAAAAAAATAATGATGATTACATGACTAAATAAAGTAAACATGGAATGTGAGTTATATCTAATGGCCATTTACACCATCTATGACTCAAACATGATGTAGAAATTCATTAATTTGGCACATTTTGTAAATTATCGAATTTCACTATTCATCAAAAAAAATAATGTATTTTAGAAAATTCTAAAAAATTAACCCTCACCATTTCATGAATTATAGAATTAAAAAATTAACTCCATTTTATGAAAAAAATTAGAATACAAGTAATTTAATTTTTATTTAAATTGATAACTTACATGAAAAATACAAATTTTACAATTAAAATAACTTTTCCAACTCATTGAATAATTAATTAAGGTCACATAAAATTATCTTATAATAATAAGACATGAAAATAATTGTTTCTGAAAAAATTTAATGAAAATAATTTTTTTAATTAAAAAATTAATCATTTAATATTCATGACGTACAAAAAAACCAATAGTATAATATAATTATATCATATTATCAATAATATGATAGATAAATTTTATTTATACAATAATTGTTAAGGTTCCTATTCAATTGGATGATTTAATATTTATAAGGGACATATTACTATTGATATGGTTGACATTACTATTCATAATGGTATGTTACTATTCATCAAAAATTAAAATTTTCTTATAGGACTGAAAATTGCTCACCTATCCCAATAGTTTTTTTCATTTTTTCAAAATTCAAATAAAAAAATTGGAAAAATTATGTTTAAAGGTTGTATAGATTTTAGTTGTTCATTTAATCACTATGTGTAATTTTTTCCTAATGTGTTTTTATGATATTCTACTAAATGAAATAACTATATAAATGGGTAAATTGCATTTATAAAAGTCCAGGTTGTCACATGGGTCTTGTTTCATTATTTTCATCAAACATGTATTCTACTCACAAAATTGCTCATCTCTATTATCAAGAACAACTATATCCACTTTCACCACTACATTAGGAGAAATATTATCAATTTACACATGTTTCCCTATTCGCACACATCTTCATGGATTCATTTGACAATAATGCCCAACAGGAGCTTTCGAACAAAAACCAAAAATATTTCTCAAACAGAAAGAAACGCTCTTCATTAGTCAACAAAATACCATTTCAAATACACCCCCAAACATGTCTGATAATACTTTATACACTACCCCATAAATGACCTACCAATTTCACGGATAACATGGGGAAACTTACTCACACGACCATAAGTCTCTTCTCCTACATCATGTCAAAACTACTCTCACATCACAACTTACTCCAGTAAAATTTCATTTCATATACCACCCATTACCTAGTATAATTCATTAATTATCATTTATCATTTTTCTCCAATTTTAACAGATCTTCATTTTTTTATTATACACATTTTCACCACATTTATGAAGTCATATTCATTCTACCCACTACACACCACACACCAATACCATGGCTATGTGCCTACCATGGTGCGAGTGGAGTATATATATATATAGGTCTCTATAATGATTCATGAATAGAAAACATTATTCCATTCTGGAAAAATAAAAAATATCATAAAACTCTCATGTCACACCACATTTGCATCACCAAATGATGAAATATCATCAAATGTAATAACACACAACAAGAACAAAAACTCCCTGCCCTAGGTGACTTTGGATTTACCCCTTACTTGGTTTAGATAATTCTAGGCATGATCACATTACCAAGGCCTAAAACTATCATAATATCTTTTATACCATCCGCAGATTGTATTAAATAGGAAACAACACCTTTTATACAACATTATAACTTCCCCGACACAACTGCCACTTAATCGGTTCTTTATGTTGGGACTTCACATGACCTCAGTCATGCCTCATCGTATGCCAGAGTATTCTGACAAGAAGAAAGGGTCTAATATGTCATGAATGGAGAGTATAGCCTCATTAAAATAGTATTCCATAACACAAAAAAATATAAATATCTAAAATTATAGGAAATAGCAAATAACAAGCATACACAAACATCCCCCGAACTGGGTAAAATCCACAAGAAACGATAAATTTGTCATCTCATTCTACAATTACATGTGATCAAAAACCAAAATAAAAAAGAAACCAAATCCCCAACATAGTATAAAATCTAAGTCTTGAACCCCATTCATTAATGTCACATGACCAACTCAAATCTCAAGAATAGGGTCGTTACCCATGTCCTGAGCTGTAAGAAAGAAATCTCCTATGGTACCCAACGATGGCCCGAAAAGGGTGTGAGAAAAATAAAGTAGGCTACCACCAACAATGTCTACAGATATCCAGTCTAACATATATTTCATGAAAGTATAAATAAATTACGGGAAAAGGAAAGGCAATTCAGAGGCTAGTTATAAACAATCCATATATATCTATACTATCCAAGGTTCATTTCATCATGTCTCGTCATATCTAGTTCATCATCAATCACAAATGGTTGATAGAATTAATCATTTACCTAAGAAAAATGTATGTACCTATATCACTAGGTATAACATATCAACACATCATAATATCCTCACCTTAAATAATTTTTCTGGGTGGAATGAAACCAATATGGGCGTAGAGCTCTATCCCCTTACCCAACCCTTGCATTGGGGTTGGTGCTTGAGCATCTGTCGAACTCATCATGTGAGAGGACCCTCAGTCATTTATCCCACACCTCAAGCCTTTTTCACATGATTATCAATACATTTACCACACACAAACCACATCACAACCAAACAAAACCAATACATATGACAATCAAAATACATATCAACAAATATGGTAAAACATATTGTTCCATAACCCGTTGACATGTTTCTATTTACATCACATAGCCCATTTATCCCATATCAGATTTTAAAACCTATTTCACTAAGAATAATATATAATTCCCATATTTCAACACATTATAAACATTCATAGATTACCTTAATAAAATATCATTAAACATAATTCTCATTCCACATACCATTATCAATTTAGTATAAAACATTGTTCACATGAATTAAATCCCTTAGGCATATCTAACATATTTAGAAGTCCTTTTAACTCAATCCCAATTAACCAATACCTTAATTTAAAATCCACTAATAATATCAATATACACAACAAGGGACCTACATGATTGCAAAATAACCTAGAACATACTTAGCTAATTATAGGTCAAGAAAGTATCAGCACACCCAATGGATGGCCTTAAATTGGTCAAATAATCTACTATGCATCCCTTGGGGACCATGGGGGTATCAATTAATCATTTACACACCCAAAATTCCAAATTTATTAATGGGTTTCAAAATCACAACAAGTTGTGACAAAGAACAATATCAGAAAACAACAAATTTTCAATTGTATTTTGGGATATAACTCATAGACCACCTACTTTGATTCCATTTAAGAACAAACCCTCAATCTAAGACATAGATCCTTATTTAACCAATACTTGTTGCCTCATCCTAGTTCTAACAAGATAATAAAGTTTTATTCCTTCAGAAATACAAGGAAGAAAGATGAAAACATTAATCGGAAAGAGGAATCAAGGAAGATATTAGACATACCTGGATCATAAATTCATTATTTATTGCACTCCAAATATCCTATAATTGAGGTTGAATCACCCATGGATTATGTTGACTGCTTTGTCTCATCACTAGGGTTGTAAGAAGAAAGAATGAATGAAATCCTGAGATGGGGTTTAAAATACAGTAATAGATTTTCTTGTAAAATTATCAACATTATTAGCCTTCATGGATTACCCATATAGTTTTCCAAACCGTATGAGAATTACAATAAAAAAACACCGCTTAACACGGTTTATTAGGAATTATGCATGGTTAAATAAATCGTGCATTAATTGTTTGCAAGCCTCTTTCTAAGGCTGCACTATTTCCATGGATGCTCTGTACATTTTTCACTAACCATGTGCAACTGGGAAACATGAATAGAAACACATTTTTATGATTTTCATGCATCTAATACCCACAACATCCCCAATTCTTCTCATGACCTTTCGTAAACAGTCATTTGACCAAAATAAATGAATTAAACAATAACAAAAACAAAATCATACCTTATGAAAAATATAGAATCATCAATAAAAATACACTTGGATGAGGGAGAGTGATTATAAGAGGTTTGGGTATATGTTTTGGTTGATTCAATTATTATTGGTTGAAGTGGTTTTCTGAAGGATGGTATTTATCCTTCTATAGGTGTGGTTTAAATTGATTAAATAATGAATAGTTTGTAATTAAATGCAACCACATTATCATGGAATTAATTTGAATGAATTTAATTAAAAATTAATGTTGTGGAGTTTATTTGGGTCAATAAATCCATCATCCACCCATTAAAAGTTTAATTTATTGGAATTTTAATATTTTACCTTTTAACATTATCCCTTTTAATTATTCTATATATATTACAGTAAATAATTTTTTTACCATGTAATTTTTTTATTAAAATGAAAATTAATATAGAACCTAATTTAAGCATATGATTTATGATATGTAATCCATTTTACAAAATTAAATTCACATAATTCGAATTATTATATTAAAAATATTATCATAGACATAGTGGAAAAGGGGGTTTTGAATGTGTAAATGTTCAGATGTTTAAAAAGTTTTTATATCAAATTTTAATGTGAAATTGAATACAGTTAACTAAATTTCATGGGTTGATTTAAAATCAGCCGAATTAATTTTTAACACAAAATATAAATATAGTTTTAATATATAAATAAATTAGATGAAAAATAACTTTCCAATTAAAATAAAATATTCTTCACCTTTTAAAAAACAATATCTTATATAAAAAATCCAGAAACAATCCATAAAATATATTTTTTATCAATATTTAAAAAATGAATTTTTTTGATTAAATAAGACCTAGAGATTTTTCAACAAACTATTTTAAATTGGTGTACCATTAAAAAGTAGAAACATTACCGTATAAAAAAATATAACATTATTATACACAAAATTGTTTTCATTCTTATCTTAAGACTATAAAAATGTTGGATGAATTAAAAATATTTTATCGAATTTGTGAAATATAAATTTCATTATTATATCTCACAAGTATTAATATTTTAAATTTTAATGATAAAATTTCATTGTGGGCATAAATAATTTTTTTTATAAAAACACATCCTTTATGTTCAATTGGTTAAATTTTTTATAATTAATTAATTGGTAACAAATGAATTCATTTGGTAAATATGTGTAAACGATATTTTTATAACATTTTAAATCTCATTTGTTACCTCAATTCTTGTGTCAGTTTGACAACTTTCATAATTAAATAATAATATTTAATAACATGTTTTAGCTCAAGAATCTATGTAAAATATTCCATTTAATAAATTGGTCATTTTTTAAAAAATAAATACAATAAAATAATGGTGTGTTAAATTTAATAGAGCACCATAACCAAACACATCAATGGAAAATACTAAAGGCTCATTCCTATAATAGAATCCACCCTCATTTTTGGGGATAGAGGTCCACAGTTTGTCTATCTATAGCTAGAGAATGTTGGGTCAATATTCGAGCATCATGAGACTCCTCTTTTGAGGAAAGTTAAACTCAAGACATATATTCTCTAGGTAGTATAAAAGCACTGGTGTTATGTGTTGAATCAAACTGATAGCCTCTGAGATTTGGTTTTGAATTATTTTCAATCAATTATTAAGGAATAATATTTCCTAACTCCCGAAGATATGAAAAGGATAGTTAGTTTCTACATCTATATACAGACATAATTAATTTTATTGAATATTCACTGTGCTTTATAAGGATTCTGAGATTTTCACTAATATATCTTGATAATGATTCATCGAGCGTGATATTCTTTGAGTAAGGTCTCATGAATATTGTTCGATCACATGTGAACATTTTTTAGTTAACTATGATTACTGAGATAGTGAATCTATAAATTGTTATTGATTAAAACCTAATAAAATTTGGGGCATAGATCGGGTTAGTTTAGTCTCTGGACATGGTAGTTCAACTACTTCTACTAAAAATTTCAATTTTGTGTCCTATCATGACATAAGTACTGACATGATTGTTAGTGATGGTAGTTCAATATTCTATGTCCATTGTCGGATATGGGGAAATATGAAAAATCATTGTGATCAAGACAGAATCAATATTTGATTATGCAACTTGATGGGATACATATAGTTCTTATATAAGACCATCTATCAAACATTATTTGGAAAGGGATATACTCCAAATCTATTTTATTGATATTAATTCAGTACTCTTCATAATGATGGTAGATGGATTAGTTCCGTTCAATCAGAATGAGGTGGTGGTCATGGGTGAGGCTTCCAGATACCTGTTGTAGATTGAATTTAGATTTGGCATACTCACGATATTAATTTTTTTTCACGGCTCCACAGTTTCGTCCAGATATAATATGTACAGCTTATACCAAATGATATAAGCATCATACCTTTTATAGTGAGATGTAGATTCTTAGTATCCTCTATGATAGTATCTTCTTTTCTATATAGGTTCTTTTCATAGCATTATATCATTACATTTTGTGGATATCACAGGTCTTGTTATTCAGTGATATGATGGTGTTATGGGGTTGGATACTTTTTGGGGGATTTTAATGAAGGTTGTAAAATAGTTCATGGTGTACTGCTTCATAATTGTGGGTGTCACGTAATATGGGATATTTTTTCCTTTTGAATTACATGATTGGAAAACATAGTATATAATGACTATCTAGTCTCTTATTAATCCTATGATTATTTATATCATGGAATTTTGAGTTTGACATTACAATTAGGTGTAATGGTTATTCACAAGGTGGAATTGGAGATATATGTGGGATGATCTAGACATCAACGTGAAGGGATGGGTGGGATGATAGCTTATTTTTCTAGTTTTTATATGGGTGATCTGGGAATCCATTTTGAAAATTCTAATCCAGTGGTTAACATTTATGCTATTTTTCACCATTAAGGATTATAGTTTAACTATTGAGAAAGTGGAGGAGTAATATATTGATATAGATCCAAAGGATTTACTGATATCTATTACTCTTTATAGGATGTCCATTGTAGAGTTACCAAATATCCAAAGGCCGCTATAAGACATTGAGTCAAAAGGGCATGTATGAAAGTGTATATAACCTGAGGTTCATTTTTCCTTTTGAAAAAACATATACAATACCCTCAGTCTATGTGTGGTTTTCAGAAAATGAAACAAGATTATGATTAAGAATTTTTTTGCACTATTTTTTCATCTATTTGACCAGCTTTGGTGAGATTATAATTTTTCAAAGATTGATTTGGGATCAAGTAATCAACTGTTGAATGTTAATCCTGAATACAAAACTCATTCAATTTTTTAGCATTTATGGTCATTATAAGTATATAGTTATTTCATTTGGTCTAAAGAACACTCCACAATTAATATAGCACTCATGAACTATGTTTTCTATCCTTATCTAGAATCTTTTGTTGTGTTATTCAGCTTTGAAATATTGATTTATTCTTACAATAAAAACATCCTTTAAAAAAATCATGATATTATTTTAGATACTCTAAAAAGAAATAAATTATATAATTATATAATACTGTAAAACTTATAGAAAGATATGATTCAATTTTGTGGTCATATTATAATAGAGACAATAGTGTTAGTTGACCTAAATAACGTGAGAGATGTGGTTTTTGTGGAATATCATAAGACCATCCTTGATATATGGAGTTTCCTAGGGTATCTAGATATTATAGGGATTTCATAAATGACATATCATTCCTATAAGAACCTCTTATGTTCATTACTATGATGGAAACAATGTTTAAATGGTTTTATACCTATGATTTTATATTTAATGAGTTGAAAGGGATATTGGCTTCAGTTCTGGTCCAAATTCATCCATAGCTTGGTAAGAGTTACATTTTTATTGTGATCCATCAAGTATCGGGATAGGTGGAGTTCTAACATAGGATGTGATGATCATGGAATATGTGTCTCAATATCTGAGTCCATAGAAGAGGAATCACCACACACATGATCAGGAGTTATCATATATTGTGCATGCCATGGACTGTTACATAAACTATTTACTAAGAGAACGTTCTGTGGGGTACATTGACGAAATAATATTCTAGCATATATTTACATATCATGAATTGATTCAATAAAAATTTTAGTGGGTTGAGTATGAAGTGCCCAGATCAGTGTGAATCACTGAGAGGGGGAGGGGGTGAATCAGTGATCCCTTAAAATCTTTTTACTAATTGATTCTTAATCAATTAAACCTCTATGGCTGGTTAAAGCCTCGATCCACTCTTCTTGTATCTCTCACCTTTCCACGAATGATGCAGTAAATGTAAAGGCACTGGACACAAAGATTTACAAGGTTCGGCACCAAAGGCCTACATCCTTTCCATGCTCTCCAAGAATGGATTCTCCATTATAACCTGTTAAAATTACAATGGTCAATACAGAGTCCCACTGTATCTCTCCTGAGTCCCACAGGAGGGTATTTATACTGCGTCCCACAGTGTTACCAGAGTCCCACTGGCCTGCTCCAGAATCCCACTGAAGACTTCTTCTCCCTGAGTCCCACAGGGTCTTCTCTTGGCTCCTCGAGTCACACGAGTAGCTCTTCTTCACTTTAAGGTCTTCAAGTATCCTCAGCAGTCTGGGATAAAGACTGCTGGCCTTGCTCTGTACCTCTGATCACTTGTGATGATCAGGGTCTTCTCAATCTACTGAATGCTCAGACAAATAATATCTTTATCTTCGGTCTGGTCCAGTCTCAGTCCTGGTCTTGGACAACTCAAATGCACACCACTGATTTAACTTTCTTCACGTGTGCACGTGCATGCATGTATGCATGCACTTTCCTTTTCTTCCTCTTGGTGCAGTAGACCCACAAAGGGTGTAATCAATTATAGCACACACCTTCACTGAACTTCACACACTTTATCCAATATGTTTACACACTTAGAGTGTGTTCTACTTTAGTGTGAGTCTTCTTCTTCTTCTAAGTGTGTCCACTCCTCTTAGAGCACACACATAGGTTCGGCCACTTCACTTTGTTGTTTTGCACACACAACTTTGTTCTTTGCTTTGCACACACACAATGAGTGTGTATTTGGCCCCCACTATTTCTTGCACATACTTGGGCCGTAGGTGGTTCTTCAAGTTTGCACACACACACAAATGTGTGGTCTTCACTTCACCCACTTGCATACACTTGGCCTCGACTTATTTCTTCACTATCTTACACACACACAATGGTGTGGTCTCGGCCTCCCACTTCTTGTGCACACACTTAGCCAAAGGCACTTCCACTTGTCTTGCACACACAAATAATATTCTATAATTTGTTCTTCAATGTGTGCACCCACATAAGGGCTACGGCCTCCTTCTTTAAGTGCACACACAAAGTGCAAGCTTTGCCTTTCTCCTCTTTGCAACCACACAAGGCTACTGCCTTTTCTTCAAATGCACACACAGTAGGGCCACGGCCTTCTCTTGATCACTTTGCACACAAGGCACAAAGGCCTCGGCCTTCCTCCTTCACCTCACACCACACACAAAGTGTGGTTCTTCACTTGGCACTTGTGCACACACTGCCCGAACTCCAGGAGGCGCGCAAGAGGGTGCAGCCTTCTCTACTTCAACACTGCCTGCCGCGCAAGGCACCAAGCCGCGCAAGTCCTCAGGTGTAACCGGCTGCACTAGCCACGAGTGCAAGGCACCGCGGGCTCCTTCCTCCTGCCGCGTAAGTGTGCAGGCAGTGAGGGAATCAACCACGGGCGTGCAAGAATGCTGCGGCCCCGGGTTCTTCCTACCGCGCAAAGGAAAGGCGCGCAGGGATCTCACCGCGCAAGTGTGCGCGGGGCTTTGTCTTCGCGAGGAAGAGGTGAACTCACGGTTCTCCGGATCTTCAACAAAGGATCAGCAAAACATCAGAGAGCCTCGGGTGCTCCTTTTATAGGCAGAGGCTGCCTCAGATTATCCGCGTGCAACAACTTCAAACACCCGAGATCTTCGGATCTTCAAGATTTCCAAAATCTTGTTTCTCCTCTGTTTCACGCGGCTTCCCTTAGTTTTCGGCCTTCTTCACGTGCATGCGACTTAGAACGCATGCACGGCCTTCCTTCGATCCAAACCATGCAGAGTATCAACACCGAATGGCGTCGCACCTTCGGTTTGCTTCAGCCTTCATCGAAATCTCCCAAACATTGCATGCATGTGTATTTTTAAGCATGGATCGGTTCAGTAGGTCCAGACGATCACCATGGAGGCTTTACTTCGATCAGCGGTGACCGGGAGCTCGAAAACCGGCCTCGGGTAGCCTCTGGTTCATCGGCGGCTCGCGGGAGGCTTCGACTCGAGCTCGGGGAAGAGGACGAAGCCACGGCCGTCGGATCAGACGATGGAGATACATCGGGCGGCCTGGATTAGATCTCGGCGCCGCGGATGGATCGTGCGGCGCAGATCAAGCGCGCGATCAATCGAGCGGCTCAGATTCAATCCCGGGAAATTTTCCGCGTCCCACATCGAAACGGGGCGCGGTTTTTCCGCAGCTTATTAACTAAGCGCTCCCCGCTCAACGCTCAGTTGCACTTCCCCCTCCACGGTGCCGCCCCGCACCGTGTTCTCTTCTGCGGGCGCGCTCTGCGCCCACTCTTGCTCCCTGCGGGTGCGCTTCTGGCGCCCACTATGCTCTCCTGGTGCGCGGGTTTCACCACCGCGTGCCCTGCGCTCCTCCGGGCGTGCCCCAGCGCCTCTGTGGTGTCTGCGGGTGCGCCCCTGCCGCCCTGAGATCGCCCCACGGGTTCCCCCTTGGGTGTGGCGCCTTAGGCCCACATGAGCCTTGGGGTTGAACCCATAAGGTGCTCACGGGCAGGCCAATTTTTTGGCTAAGTCTTGTATAAGACTTTGTAAAACAAAGTCCTCCATGTAAAATATGCCAAGTGCCACTTGCCCTTCAAGGCATTCTTTTCCTTCATTTTCTTCTTGAGAATTCAAACATTAATCTTCTTGATTAGAAACAACTCCTCAATTTATAATTCTTCTTCACCATCTCATTTTCAACTTAGGAGAGAATTCTCAAGGATCTTCATCAACCGATCTGCTTGATCAATTATTTCTTCTTCATTAGAATTCCTCCATTCTTCTTCAACATTTATTCATCACTTTGTAATGGAATTCATGAAGGGTCTTCATCTTCAACTGAGCTCCTAAATCACTTAAATTCTTCAATGTGCTTCATTGATCTTATCAGAGATCAATTGGATCAACTTCAAATTCACATGCACTAAGAGTTAGTACATGGACTTCATTAAACCACTTCATCCACTTAGAAGTAGTGAATGGATCATCTTGCTTCTTCAACTCCTCATGCATTGTCACTACAATTCATGGTCTTCTAATCATGTTGTGACTTTGTATCATCAGGATACAAGTTCTATGAACTTATAGAGCAGCTCAACAATCGTCATATTTTCATGGAGAATGTTTCAACCATATTCTCCAATGCCACTTAGTGAATCTCCTAAGTGACATTCCTCTAAGTACCATGGCCATGCTCCTTCATCACCATCACCATCACATCCTTTGACATTCACATCTTGACTCCTTGACATCCATTCATTTCAAGACAACTTCATGCCTCATTGACAACAAATGCAACACAATGCACTTCAATCTCCCCCTTTGTATTTGTTGTCAATACACTCCTTCAGCACATATGAATGGGTCAATATGTGTGCCAATATTTCTCCCCATTATTGGCAATCAAATGCAAAGGTGTGGTGTGGTTCTCTTTCAAAAATATCTTCCTCCCTTTGAATAGCATCTTCTTGAAAATCACTAAGAGAGGGATGATGCCACATGTTCTTCTTTAGCAAAGAACCTTTAGTAAATCAACTCTAAGTCTACTTGGGCTAACCCGGTGTAGAAAACAAGAGTGATGTAACCAAGGAACTCAATGCTGTCCACAATTCTCTACACATGTGAGATCATGCTTAGGGGTTGAATTTTTTTTTATAGATATTCAATGAATTGCTGAATCCTGCACATACTTCACAAAACTCATTAGAAAGTTCAGTGCAATGATAAAGCTCCCCCTTTCATCCATTTGTCTTCAATCCATACTCCCCCTTAATTGACATGCATCTCAATTAAGAAACAAGGCATGAAAGCATGATTGGAATACCTTCAGCTTTTCTCAAGATAGTATTAAATCTTAGAATACCATCTTCTCCAGATTGGCTCCCCCTCAAGGGGTGCACTTCATTCTGTCCAAACCATCCTCCAGTTGAGAATGATCATCATCTTCAATTCCCTGCAATGTTAGCACATGTAAATACCAATAGTATATGGGAATAAGATGGAACCTCCTTGGTTCATCAATGTGAACAACAAGGTTGAGAAGATTCTCTCAACCGAGATGTCCCATTTTCACCATTCTTCACACTTGCACATTTGATCTTCAATGATGTTTGTGCTGGTGTGGATCTCAAAACATCTTCATGTGAAATCTTCTTCTTCTCTTTTGCTTTAGCAATTGCCAGTACTTCCTCTTCAGCTCTTTGTAGATCTTTGGCAAGTTGCAACTGATTTGGCCATATGACTAGTAAATCATTTGGAAGAGTGGCCTCAGTTTTGGAAGTTCCACATGGTTCCTTAGATACTGTCAAGCTACCTCTCTTAGGCAACTTGTTTTCAATCAATCCCTTCTTCTTCTGGATTGATTGTCTTTTGGAGTTCAGTCTGCTTCTATTTAGTTTCATGGCTTCTTTACAAAGGTCCATGATGTGTCCTTTCTTTCCACAGTAGAAGCATGTTTTCTTGGTGGTCCTTCTGGATGCATCACCCTTCTTGGATTTCAATTCCAAGGACTTCTCTTCATTCTTCAAACTCTTCTTGGGAGCATCTTCCACTTTCTTCTGCTTGCTTCCCAAGGAATCTTTTTGATCCAGGTTCAGTGATATTTTCTTCTTTTGAGCTCTGGATACAGTTGGAGATTGACATGTATCTTTTTGACCACTTTTGCAAACATCCCAGATGTTGTCAAGCAATCCAAATCTGTTAGCAGTAAACAGATGTCTCTGGACCTGTGGATGCTGCTTCTTTTCTTCTGGCTTGCTCCCCCTAGGCATGGGCTTTCTCTGTGCTTTGTCATTCAGTGGATTGTACCAACAATCCTTTGCACAATGCCCATACTTGTTACAACACCAAAACTGACCCACGAATCTTGACCTCTTCAGTCCTTCTGATTGTAGGGTACTTTTCTTGAATTGTTGTGCTGCTTCAGGAGAGCTTTGCTTCTTCATTTTCTTCATCCATACTTGTTTGGAATTATTTTTCCATCCTGCACTTTTAGTAGAAACACTATTAGAAGCATCAGTACAAGATGGTATGGATGGTACCTTCTTCTTAGAAGATGTTGCACTTTTACTAGAGGATGTCCTTCTCTTAGAATCATCCTTCTCAAAGCATACTTGAGTAGCAACATTTCTCCTTTCAGTTGACTGGGAGGCTTTGGCTTTGGGTGATTGCTGATTTTTCAATATCACCTCTAATTCTAAACACTTCATGTTGAGGGAGTTCTTCTCATCCTCAAATGTTCTTAGCCTTCCTTCCTATTTCTCTTCTAGCTGTTTTATCTGGTCTTCATGCATCTTCTTCATTTCAAGAAATGAGTTGTCAAGCTCCTTTACCCTTTTGACTTTGTCTTTTAGTTGAGCATCTCTGACAACCATTGACACTTTGTGCCTCTTTTCCAGTGCATGGACAACATCTTTGATTATTACTTTAAAGATTTCTTTCTCAGAAAGGCTTCTTTGCAATTCTTCACAAGTGTCTTCATATCTTTCATTGCAAAGAGATACTGTTTCATCTTTGGCATTTACCAGCTTTCTGAGAGTGTTGGTAATGCCAACCCTTTTAGCCAGCTGATCTTCCATAGCATTGGCTTCTTCTTCTAACTGTGATTTTTCTTCATGAAGATCATGGATGCCTGTAGCTATACACTTTGCCACTTCCATGGGAACTGTCTTCTGAAGATATTTGAGTGCACTCTGAAGATCATTCATTGTTTCAACTTCATCACAGCTAGGACAGGCTTTCTTCATCTTCTTGGCCTGTTTCTTCTTTCTGTTTTTCTGAGTCTTGGCAGATATCTCTATTTGAGGATGGTTGATCGTTTCCTCAAATCTGCACTTCATAAAGACTCCCTTGGATCTTTTAGAGGTAACCTCCCTCTGATACCAATTGAAGTGCCCAGATCAGTGTGAATCACTGAGAGGGGGAGGGGGTGAATCATTGATCCCTTAAAATCTTTTTACTAATTAATTCTTAATCAATTAAACCTCTATGGCTGGTTAAAGCCTTGATCCACTCTTCTTGTATCTCTCACCTTTCCACGAATGATGCAGTAAATGTAAAGGCACTGCACACAAAGATTTACAAGGTTCGGCACCAAAGGCCTACATCCTTGCCATGCTCTCCAAGCATGGATTCTCCATTATAACCTGTTAAAATTACAATGGTCGATACAGAGTCCCACTGTATCTCTCCTGAGTCCCACAGGAGGGACTTTATACTGCGTCCCACAGTGTTACCAGAGTCCCACTGGCCTGCTCCAGAATCCCACTGAAGACTTCTTCTCCCTGAGTCCCACATGGTCTTCTCTTGGCTCCTCGAGTCACACGAGTAGCTCTTCTTCACTTTAAGGTCTTCAAGTATCCTCAGCAGTCTGGGATAAAGACTGCTGGCCTTGCTCTGTACCTCTGATCACTTGTGATGATCAGGGTCTTCTCAATCTACTGAATGCTCAGACAAATAATATCTTTATCTTCGGTCTGGTCCAGTCTCAGTCCTGGTCTTGGACAACTCAAATGCACACCACTGATTTAACTTTCTTCATGTGTGCACGTGCATGCATGTATGCATGCACTTTCCTTTTCTTCCTCTTGGTGCAGTAGACCCACAAAGGGTGTAATCAATTATAGCACACACCTTCACTGAACTTCACACACTTTATCCAATATGTTTACACACTTAGAGTGTGTTCTACTTTAGTGTGAGTCTTCTTCTTCTTCTAAGTGTGTCCACTCCTCTTAGAGCACACACATAGGTTCGGCCACTTCACTTTGTTGTTTTTCACACACAACTTTGTTCTTTGCTTTGCACACACACAATGAGTGTGTATTTGGCCTCCACTATTTCTTGCACATACTTGGGCCGTAGGTGGTTCTTCAAGTTTGCACACACACACAAATGTGTGGTCTTCACTTCACCCACTTGCATACACTTGGCCTCGACTTATTTCTTCACTATCTTACACACACACAATGGTGTGGTCTCGGCCTCCCACTTCTTGTGCACACACTTAGCCAAAGGCACTTCCACTTGTCTTGCACACACAAATAATATTATATAATTTGTTCTTCAATGTGTGCACCCACATAAGGGCTACGGCCTCCTTCTTTAAGTGCACACACAAAGTGCAAGCTTTTCCTTTCTCCTCTTTGCAACCACACAAGGCTACTGCCTTTTCTTCAAATGCACACATAGTAGGGCCACGACCTTCTCTTGATCACTTTGCACACAAGGCACAAAGGCCTCGGCCTTCCTCCTTCACCTCACACCACACACAAAGTGTGGTTCTTCACTTGGCACTTGTGCACACACTGCCCGAACTCCAGGAGGCGCGCAAGAGGGTGCAACCTTCTCTACTTCAACACTGCCTGCCGCGCAAGGCACCAAGCCGCGCAAGTCCTCAGGTGTAACCGGCCGCACTAGCCACGAGTGCAAGGCACCGCGGGCTCCTTCCTCCTGCCGCGTAAGTGTGCAGGCAGTGAGGGAATCAACCACGGGCGCGCAAGAATGCTGCGGCCCCGGGTTCTTCCTACCGCGCAAAGGAAAGGCGCGCAGGGATCTCACCGCGCAAGTGTGCGCGGGGCTTTGTCTTCGCGAGGCAGAGGTGAACTCACGGTTCTCTGGATCTTCAACAAAGGATAAGCAAAACATCAGAGAGCCTCGGGTGCTCCTTTTATAGGCAGAGGCTTCCTCAGATTATCCGCGTGCAATAACTTCAAACACCCGAGATCTTCGGATCTTCAAGATTTCCAAAATCTTGTTTCTCCTCTGTTTCACGCGACTTCCCTTAGTTTTCGGCCTTCTTCACGTGCATGCGACTTAGAACGCATGCACGGCCTTCCTTCGATCCAAACCATGCAGAGTATCAACACCGAATGGCCTCGCACCTTCGGTTTGCTTCGGCCTTCATCGAAATCTCCCAAACATTGCATGCATGTGTATTTTTAAGCATGGATCGGTTCAGTAGGTCCAGACGATCACCATGGAGGCTTTACTTCGATCAGCGGTGACCGGGAGCTCGAAAACCGGCCTCGGGTAGCCTCTGGTTCATCGGCGGCTCGCGGGAGGCTTCGACTCGAGCTCGGGGAAGAGGACGAAGCCACGGCCGTCGGATCAGACGATGGAGATACATCGGGCGGCCTGGATTAGATCGCGGCGCCGCGGATGGATCGTGCGGCGCAGATCAAGCGCGCGATCAATCGAGCGGCTCAGATTCAATCCCGGGAAATTTTCCGCGTCCCACATCGAAACGGGGCGCGGTTTTTCCGCAGCTTATTAACTAAGCGCTCCCCGCTCAACGCTCAGTTACACTTCCCCCTCCACGGTGCCGCCCCGCACCGTGTTCTCTTCTGCGGGCGCGCTCTGCGCCCACTCTTGCTCCCTGCGGGTGCGCTTCTGGCGCCCACTATGCTCTCCTGGTGCGCGGGTTTCACCACCGCGTGCCCTGCGCTCCTCCGGGCGTGCCCCAGCGCCTCTGTGGTGTCTGCGGGTGCGCCCCTGCCGCCCTGAGCTCGCCCCACGGGTTCCCCCTTGGGCGTGGCGCCTTAGGCCCACATGAGCCTTGGGGTTGAACCCACAAGGTGCTCACGGGCAGGCCAATTTTTTGGCTAAGTCTTGTATAAGACTTTGTAAAACAAAGTCCTCCATGTAAAATATGCCAAGTGCCACTTTCCCTTCAAGGCATTCTTTTCCTTCATTTTCTTCTTGAGAATTCAAACATTAATCTTCTTGATTAGAAACAACTCCTCAATTTATAATTCTTCTTCACCATCTCATTTTCAACTTAGGAGAGAATTCTCAAGGATCTTCATCAACCGAGCTGCTTGATCAATTATTTCTTCTTCATTAGAATTCCTCCATTCTTCTTCAACATTTATTCATCACTTTGTAATGGAATTCATGAAGGGTCTTCATCTTCAACTGAGCTCCTAAATCACTTAAATTCTTCAATGTGCTTCATTGATCTTATCAGAGATCAATTGGATCAACTTCAAATTCACATGCACTAAGAGTTAGTACATGGACTTCATTAAACCACTTCATCCACTTAGAAGTAGTGAATGGATCATCTTGCTTCTTCAACTCCTCATGCATTGTCACTACAATGCATGGTCTTCTAATCATGTTGTGACTTTGTATCATCAGGATACAAGTTCTATGAACTTATAGAGCAGCTCAACAATCGTCAGATTTTCATGGAGAATGTTTCAACCATATTCTCCAATGCCACTTAGTGAATCTCCTAAGTGACATTCCTCTAAGTACCATGGCCATGCTCCTTCATCACCATCACCATCACATCCTTTGACATTCACATCTTGACTCCTTGACATCCATTCATTTCAAGACAACTTCATGCCTCATTGACAACAAATGCAACACAATGCACTTCAGAGTACATATGGTATTTTTACTATGATATTTTTTATATTCCAAGAAATTTCAATGTAGATTCTGATTGACTGAGTTAGATGACTTGAATATTATATGTTTAGGAAACCTATAACAAGTGGAAGCTTATAGACATGAATTTAGAGATAAAATATAATGATTATGATGGTTAGGTGTAGAATTTTATCTAACCATACATAGTGATGTTCACTCTTATAGATAAAGTGTGGATTATCCAGTTATCTAATTTAGAGGGCCTAGTCCTATAGGAGAGTGTAGAAGGTGAGGACCAACAAACCAGTTGGACTATTGGAGAAGGCATAATTCATCATATTCAAGATCATGTATGGTTACTATCAAACATATATGAAGACGTGATATGAGATTTTAATTCCTTATTTTGGGTTGCATATTGTGATAATAACGAGATGTGTCAGGATTGACATCACCCATATTGGTGGTTGTGTATTAAATTGATGAGTAGTTGTTTTTTTTTGAAATGGTCAACATGTCAATAGGTGGAGGAGGAACTGTGACAACTGGGTCCCGGTGATAGCACAGACAACCAGCCTTAACATGGATATTGGGTCCTGGCCCACTAGGTACCACATGTTTCCCTGCAGACACGTGGTCCCCATCCAAGGGACCACCCACATGCCTGAATGGGTTATCTGAATAATGACAGTCCCCACAGGCCCACACATGTCCTTTCTAGTGTGCTATGTCCTCACTCGCACACATCCTGGGAAACTTCCCAGAAGGTCACCCATCCTGATCACTACTCCAGGCCAAGCACGCTAAACTGTGGAGTTCTAATCTGACAAGCTCACAAAAAAGAAGGTTCACCTTGTTGACATTAGCCATATCATTTATTAATTTAACCCTTTATCACTTTGGGATGTTACAATAACCCCCCTCCCCCAGAGCACAACATCCTCATTGTGGGACCTACATCTCATCTTATAAAGTGAAACACACTTAAGGATGGGTACCACCTCTGATACCAAATGTGACAACTGGGTCCCGGTGACAGTACAAACACCCTGCCTTAACATGGCCATTGGGACCTGGCCCACCAGGTATCTCCAGTTGCCCCGCAGACACGTCGTCCCCACCCAAGCGTCCGCCCACATGCCTAAACAGGTCATATGACTAATGACAGTCTCCACAGGCCAACACATGTCCATTCAAGTGTGCTTTTTCCTCACTGGCACACATCCTAGGAAACTTCGTAGAAGTTCACCCATCATGATCACTACTCCAGGCCATGCACACTTAATTACGGAGTTCTAATCAGAAAGGCTCTTGAAAATGAAGGTGCACCTTGTTGACATGAGTAATATCATTTATTAATTTAACCCTTTATCATTTGGGGATGTTAACAGAACACTAGTAATTATATAGTCCTTTACATTAGTAAAATATTCATGGGTTTAAATGGATGATATTGTTGTGGATTTGGTGAATTTTTTTTAAGGTCGCTTAGAGGCAGTGATTCATTATGTGATGTTTCAGAAAATATCATGTATGTTTCATATTTCATTAAGACGAGGGATAAAATCCCATTAGATGACCCTAGTAGGTTACATATCCATGATATAATATGATATAAATGGTTTACTTAGAGAGTTGTATTAGATAGGGATGGAAAATTTAATTATTGTTTCTCATAGAGATTATAGAGGTTATTGGGTACACATGTTCTTTTAAGCACAACATTACACCTTTATACAAATTCCTAGTCTTAGCACATGATTCAAGTTATTGATTACCAATTAAGAGAATGTGTCCTAGAATTTGGGGCCTCTTATAAGATGCATATCCCCTATTTTAATTTTTCCTACAAAAATATATATTATAAGTCTATATTTATGCAACCATATGAATATTTTTATGGATGTCCAAGAAAATTGTTCTTCTGCTCGTTAGAGGAAGTTGTAATAGCTTTACATAGACATCATATCATTAAAAATACATTCGAACATGTTTTTTTTATTTAGAAAAGTATGGATACCACATATTGAAGGTGAAAATTATATTTCGATTGATTATATAATCCTCCATAGTTAATGATTGTCAATCGAGTCTTTTATTTATCTCTATGAGGCTAGGAGATGTACATATTAATATAAAGCGTAATGTTTCGAAAAAAATGTTGGTGTATTTGATATTTTTATTGATTCATCTTGGAATCCTATTATTTGTAGTTTTCATCATAGGTACCGATCAATGAACAATGACATACTTATATCTATGTTGTGCCATTATCACTCAATCATATCTAACACTCTTTAACTTAATGAGGTTGAGTGACTTATTGATGTTTCGTTTTAGGAAAATCATATTTTTATGTTTTATATGATCATGAATATACACTGTGCTCAATCAATTTCAATTATATTTGTGTTATAGAAGCTCATCCATTTATAGTACAAGAAATAAAAGGATATTTTAAACATTCTTATTCCATGGCAAGAGTAATTTTTAGATTATTCTTAACTACCAAAGGGAAAATAGTTCGATGATTAATTTATTTAATGGAGGAAAAATTTAAAACATCTGGTATTACATTGAAGTAAATATATTTTTATTTGTTGTTCAAATGTTTTTTATGTTATGAGTTTACATGAGGAAGTCAGCAGAACTTTGAGGGTTTTTGGGGGTTGTTCAGAGCTCAGAAAATAGATTTATGTAAAAACTGCATGGTCCCATGTTTAGGAGAAACCGTATGGCTCAAGATGCATGGTTATGAGTAACCATTTGGGGATGGAAATTATGATATATGTGGTAGAACAGTTTATGAAAACTATTTTTCCAGGCCCACATGACCATATATGGGATCGTTATATTTTGTCATTGGTGCACATCATAGATTGTTCATGGTGAGTTAATAAATGCACATGAAACTATATGAGGTCCCCATTGAGATAGTGATGGATCACCATTGGAACATTTTTTATTCAACCATGCATCCAAACCTTGAGACCCCAATAAATTTGGAGAAATTTCCATTCTTCCTTTAATTCTGATAAATGCTAAAGGCCCTATTATTTCTATATTTTTTTCATTAGTGAAACCTTTATCTCCATTTATTATTCCTATTCATGTATAAGGGTATGATTTAACGTTATTTTTCCGAGAAAAACCTTTTCATATATCGTTGGACTCTTCGTATCTATGTTAGTGAGTACTCCATTTCTCTAGTGTTGGTATTCATTTGAATTCCTATCGATGATGTTGTTTTGGTTTATGATTATTTTCCCCATTTCCATGATTTCATATTTTTTTTATCATTATTCATATGATATTAAATGAATCATATGTTGATAATATATAGGTTCTCTAGTATGCACCTAAATTAGCTTTTCTATACCATTACGTTAAGTACTGTTGGTTTATAAGCCTGATTATCAGTGTGCGACATGCTAGACATTCTAAATTTTTTCCTTTAATTAATTAAATTATTTATTTAAATGACATAGAACCTATTAGTATTCCTTTTGATTTCAATTATTATTTATTGTGATTTTTCTCAATTATAGGATTCCCATGAGGCGTGATATTGTATCTAACCTTTGTTTTACCCCCTATTCGATGTGAGTGAGATCACCAAATATAGTGGGACTCTTAATAAAATTTTAACAAATTTTTCTTGGGGTTAATCATGTAGTTTTACCTATTCATTTATAAATGAAGGAAATTAATTAAATTGAAATAACAAGTGATGTATTTTTTCACCTTTTCATGATTTTACACATATATTATTTGATATATGGTTTATATGAAAATTTCTGGACAAGTCGGAAGAACCCATTTTTTATGAATGATGAATGAACTGATTGAGGAATTGAAATTTTAGAGGATTTCTTTGATTATATTGTTGTATCAGGATTCCATATATTCCATTGAACATTCACCAATTTATATTGTTTATGGATGGGGATTTACTTGGCTTGTTTCCTCCTTGGGGCCTAATTCTATAGGTTGTCTTTAGCCATTTTACCTAATTTATCTGGATTTATTTCACTTATATTAGACATAGTCTGTTGACAAACTCCTTGTACTCCAACCACATAATTACCAATTTTCCATAGAGAGGATCATATGACTCAATCTTGATACCTTGTTCTTTTATACCTTGGATCTCGTCATTCGTGGTATGCCACTTTGTATTTCAAAACATGGACATTGTGGACACTTTAGATAAAACAGCATGGATTAGAGGGTTTTTATAAAATTTATTACATATAAGAGATGTTATATATATATATATATATATTTATATATATATATCCATATTATGTGTAACACCCCATGATTTCATATTAAGTTATTTTCCTTATAGTAATTCAACAGTTTGCGCTACACGCAACACCGAGTTCGAGCACACCACATCTTACCTAAATATCCATTAAAAAAAGTGTAATGAATTGTATTAACTTCGTTTTAAATTTTATATACTCCATATAATTTTAACATAAATATTTCTTTTCTTAGACATAATATAATAACAAATTCACTTTTTCAGATAAACGAAGTATTTATTCAAGAAATACAATTTTACCCGCTTTTAATGAAGAACCCTATTTAAATCCCTTATTTGACAATTTTAAATATTAAATGTGACAAAATAAACTTATAATTTATAAGCGGGACATAAAAATGTAGTTTGGATAAATTTTTTGTGCTTTTTAGATAACATTCATATTTTGTTGAAAGGGTCAAAAATACTAAATTATAATTGAAAACAAATTTTTTAATCTAATTAATTTGTCATGGTAAATTATAAATTTGAATGGGTATGAAGTATAATTATATTATATTTTTTCATTTAATACAATTTTGGTCATTGTATGTAATTTTACATTTAAATTGGACAAAATCACATATCAATCATTTGATAACATTTTCTCAATAAACTGCTTTTTGGTGTTGAGAACGGGAAATATTTTTTATGTTAATTAATAAAAAATATATGTTTTAAAAATTTCAAAATATAAATAATTTTTTCATTTGTAATATTAAAAAGTATTTTGGTGAATTTTGGGTATTTTTCCAAATAATATACAATTTTTTATGAATAGTAAAAAACACTGTTATTTTTTAAATCCGACATTTTTTTAAAGAAATTATTTTTAATTTAAATATATTATCAAGTAAAAATATAAACATAACACCTATATAAGTCTAATTTAATTTATTTATGTCATTTTATAATAATATTAGATATATAAATTTTTATTGAAATTCTAACCGTCTTTTACCAAACTTGTAGGCACATTTTCAAATTTTCATAAAATGTAATTTTATTATTTATGTGAATAGAATTTAAAAAATATGAGATACATAGTGGAAATCATTAACTAAAATGTGGTTCAGTGGGATAAAAATAATATTTGGTGAGTAGTATTGTTTGAATTTTATTTACCATTGTTAAAAGTAAATATAGAAATTAAAGATAAAAATGATATTATAATTACCCTAAAACATTCCTAATTATATTGGATAAGTGTATTTAGAAAAAAAATAATCCTTAGGATAATAATATGATCCTTTTTGATCCAATTGTATTAGATTATGATGTTAATTATATTTTATTTAAAGAAGAGTTAAATGTTTTAAATTCAAACGTTAATAACTAAACATTTTTTAGAATAAGTTTCACATAAGATAAATTAGACTATAAATAATTATTATTATGATAAAAAAATTACTACATAATGATATTTTATTTATATTTTTTATAAATTAATTTTTTTTATTTATGACTCAAAGATGATGTAAAAATTACATTATTAATGAATGACTAAAATAATTAATATTATTAATAATAAAATAAATGTAAATCAAGAATTTGGATTCATTAAAAGAATTTTATAGTTTAATATGACATTTTAGGACTGATTCAATGATTTTTTTGATGTAATCTTGTTGTTATGAGTTTCACAATAACCAAATACTAAATAGTGTCAAAATTAACATAAATGTGTATTTAAAACAAATAATTTTTTATTAAATTATATAATAGCCCTAATAATTATACGTTCATCCAAAGGACTTAAATAATGACGCATATGTCATTAATGAAGAACTTTATGTTATATTTTCATTTTATAGTGTGTTTATTGACCATGTAATTGAAAAATAATGAAGACATGTTAAATGTTAACCTATTTAACAAAGAGTTAAATCTATAATATAAGGTTAATATAGTGACCTAAAATTTTCTATATCATATTGGTTGAGAGGTTTTATACCCATACGCACCTTATACATGATATTAATCTATTTAGAGATTTTAAAAATAAAAAATTGATTTTATAATAAAATAATATATCATGATTTTCTTAAAGTGACCCTCACCTATCTTATAAAAGGGTACATACCATTCTCTTAATTTCACACATCAAAATCCTTTTTTCTCATAGAAAATCTAGTCAAATATCCTACTAACTACCCTTAATTCATGCTAGAGGACTTAATTTGATCAGAAAACAATCGTATGGGTCCCTTGTGTTCAATCAAAATGAAGAACCTAAAGAAGAGGTAATTACTTCATCAAATCATTCAATGTTATTTTCTTATTTAACATCATATTACTTTGTTATTTGAAAAATATAATAATAAATGTAGTATCTTCTACATAATTATATGTTATTATAAATACGGTACACCCATATTCATTATTTAATCCATCCTATTAATGACAACATCACCATACGTGCGTACGTACGGCTTACCGTCTCCACATTGTGGTGTAGTATTTATTCAACACTTCATTATTTTGATGATTATAATAATATTTATAAATTATTTGAATAATATATATTAAATTTAAATGACTCTTTATGTATATTATACCATCTAATGAAATGCGATTTCATCACTAATTCAATGATATTTTCACTAGATCGTACTTATGAGTTATCATCTCCACCACGGGATGAGATTTACTTTCCTATCCTTACTATTCAAGAATAATTTTAATTTGATGATTAAAAATACAATTAATAACGTAATATAATCCTAGATATGAATCAAATACATCCTATCCATAAAAAACATGACTTTTGTAAGAAAACTTATATAGGAAAACAAATCACTTAACACCCAAAACAATGATACTTCTGAAATATCATAAATAATGAAATATTCAAGGATTATATATGATATCATATTAATGAATTTGGTTCTTGTATAATATGCTAAAAATTATTTCACCATTTTAAAGGAGGATAACCTACCAATTACTATGGAAAAGTACAAGTTAAGCAGTTTTCATCTCACTGTTATTCCAGTGAGATTCATGCTATATTATCGATAATATCCTTTTTGTGGTGTGTGTAATAACCATGGTTGTATTAATTGTGTAATATACATTAATATATCAATATTTACTTCTTAATTGTACAAACATTCATTCATGGGGTTTATTTTTCATAAGTTATCAAAATTAGTAAGGGAATTTCTTTTTTCAATTTCCACTCATTGGGTTTTACGCACGCTTAATTTATTATTTTACCACAATAATATTTGTAAAATAAATATATATTTATTTATGAAGTAATTTCCAATCCCCTTTGTGGGGATATACATTTGATACACATAATCACTATATTGATAATTTCTCAAGTCATTAATATGAACATGATAAGTGTAATCTTAACTAAATTCCAATTCACGGAGTTAAACATCCATGTCACTGGATTTTTTTAAAAAGACTATCTGTGAATGTACTATGATTGATTTATGCTGAATATCACATAATATTGATTGTATTTATATTTTTCACACATAATTATGTAATTTATTTATCCTTAATCTAGGGATATGATCTTTATAAGGGATTTCGTCTCAATTTACATTCCATTGAGACTTCTCGTTTTTATCCAGAAATTCACTTTTATAGAGTGTATATACTATACTATGAAATATTATATCATGAATTATTTTATTCTCATGATATTTTAATGTTTGGATTAATTTAATTCCACAATTTTTTTTTATTCAGGAGTATTTCATTTTGTTTGTAACTCTTTAATGAAAATATTGTTTTAATTGGTTAAAATATTTATTAGTCTAAAACATTCACATTAATGACCCAGTTTTAAAAATGGTTTCAATATTTATTTATATGGACATGAATGCTTTAAAATGGAAATTTCCTTTAAGTGTTTCAAAGTGATATGGAACAATTTGATTCAAAATATATATTAAATGACTTCATTGAAAAATAGTGAGACATTTTAAATGTGTTCATGAAAAGGTGATATTTCTTAAAAATAGTTTTACTGATTATTTTCATCTATGTCAATATCATTCATTGTATTTTATTCTTGATTGAAGTTTATTTATTGTAATACAATCTTCAATATTGTATTTAATGTGTTATGTTTTTCTTTTGTATGTTCTATTTTTATATAATTCATAGTTGTTTGTTAATGTATTGACATATTGTATGCTAGTTTTAATATGATTTTTTAGATTATGATTGACTATTTTCATATGAGGAATGCATTGGACATAGTAAGTGACAGATGGGGCCTCCAATATCCTACTGTTGAATCTGTAGGATTCTTAAGAAAAACTATTTCGTTGGCACAAGGCATCGAAAAAATTATTATTTGTAGTCTTGGCATAAAGCCATGACTATATAGTTATAATGTCTGGAATTATGCATTGCATCATTATGGAATTAGATATTTATATTTAATGTTAATATTTGACTAATATAATATCAATGTGAATATTTATATGGAATTATTTTATATATCTTTTATATATTACGCTGAAGTTTTTGTTTAAAATTATTCTGCTTTAGTCTTATACATTTCCTTTAATGTTTATACTTATTTACGATGGTTTTTGTTTTATTTTTATCCTTAGTGAGCATTTGAACACACCCATTTCGTATGATTTATTTTCCATAATATGTGAAAATGTATATTTTTATTGATTTGTAGGAATAGGCTAAGGGATATGAGTTTTTCAAGAGGAGACACAGTGTTGTAGTTTTTTGATTTTATAATTTAATTTAATCATTATGTATGTATCTTGTACTTCCATGTCTACTAAACTGATTGGTCTTTCAGGAAATGATCCCTTGTGATTACTCCAATGTAATGTAATAATGAACCAACTCTTGGTAACTAGGGACGGGACATTACAATTTCTATCAGAGGAAGTTTATTACCATCCTTGAAAACAAGATTTAGAAAAACACTGATTAGAGAACATTTCCCTAAGATAGAAATTGATGATTAGTATAGAATACTACCCTAGAATTTTGTTACAAAAATTATTTTTTTAATTTTATAAGAAAAAAATCCATTTCTAGAAACGAAGAGGTATTAGCAGCTCTCGTATAGATGTATCTAAGAATAAAACCCAAAAACACCACTTTGAGAAAGACTCGAACTAGAACTGGTGCACGAAAATAGATCATGATGCACTCTTGGTAACGAAAATCCCAGGGGATATGATTAGGATAATTCACATTTTCATTACTAAATTATTTTAATGATTTTAATATAAGATAAGAATAAATAACATTGGTTAATAATAAGGTGTTTTAGATTGAAAATTTCGTGTAATGGTATTCCTTAAATGATTTTATGATTATTTTTAGTCACACTATGCTTTCTAGTTTTAGTCAATGGATGGATTTCAAAGAAGCCATAGTTATATTTAACATGATTTAGAAGGTTGGAATGATGGTAGAAATGAGAAACTAAATGGATTTTTGATAGGACTAAAAATATCATGTTCATGATGAATAATGTTTTCAAAAACATAATCAACATCAATTGCATTATCCAACTCCCAAACACAACAAATAAGAGAAAATAAGATAATTATAAGTTCACTAGTAGCGGAGACCATGGGGAAAATAATGCTTCATTTCTATCCTGCAAGAAATGTGTAAGGAGACACCTACTAATGTGTTTCAATGGATTAAATAAATTCAATATGTGTGGGAAATAAGGACATAAAATAATTAATTATCGTGAAAAAATGGTGTGTATTACGGGAGAAAATAAAAATGATTTTAAGAATACATTTATAGTCAGTTTTAGTAAATTTATGGTACCTAGGTATTTATTGAGTGAATTCTTTATTATATATGTCAACCAATTGGTCAAGGAAGAACCTATGAAGAAATAAATGGATTGTGAAATGTTAAAAATTATTACCGATATTTGTTGATGGGATTAATTTGGAATGATTTTCTCTTTTATGTGTGACCCTTCAATTTGTTATGTGAATATGTTATTTGGGGACTAATTTTCTTTCCATTTGTGGATATTGTTATATACAACCATTTGGGTTTATATGATCTTTAAATTTGAGGCAATTATAGGTTATTAATTTTTGGGTTGAAAATGTGAGGTATGGGATAACATTTGTAGTGAAATTTTGTTATGGTTATTTTGAAGAATTTATCCCATTTAGGTAATGTTATAAAATATAGTTTTTGAAAAAGGACAACACGCAGACTGTGTGACAACCCACTGCATCAGAAAAAGAATAAGTAATTGAACCCACAAGCAAAGTATGACTAGGATTTCTCGCCAACCACTAGACTATGTGATGTACCTTGTTATTGTGACTAAATATTTTAAATTAAATGATTTTATTGATCAATAATATGTTGATTTTCGATCTTATGTTTTATCAAATGGATATCCTCATTATAGGAAAATGATTTAGTGATTATGTGATAAATGTTATTTTGGATGACGTTCGATCTGTTGGGAACACTATATGCCTAAGGATAATATAATACTATAAGATTTCATTTGAAAAGTAATGGTAGAATTTTTCTGTAAGAATATATGTTTTTTATAATGATTCAGTTTATTAATGGAAATGATTAAAAAATCATAGAGAATATGTTATTTGGTCAATTACACATACTATGAGACAATAAGAATTGTTTATTTTATTTGGTGATAAATGTTAAGAATTAATATAATAGACTATGTGATATAATTATTTAGATTTTTGGGTTTCCATCTTAGTTTGAATTATATTGAAGGATTTTAAGGACAATTATTTATTGTATGGTCTTTATTGAACATTGTGTATGGTTAGATAAATTTGGGAAATTCATATTATTATTTATTTCTATAATGGTTTATTCATTTTGGGGATCATCTGATCTTGTACTGACCATTGTGGTTTTGGTTAATCTATAAAAATAAGGGAAATATATAGTTCACCCTTTGTTGATTACGTGACTCTTTAAGAGGTGATTCTAGCAATTCATGTGTGACCAAGTTATATTGAATACTCATCGTTTGGAGAATAGATGAGTTAGTGGTAGAAAATTGTTATAGGATGAAATACTACTTGAAAAGTAAGAATATATCATCATGTTCATAGTTGATCTCATAAATATATTCCTCAAAATTATGAAATGGTACTTAAAAAAAATTCCGTTTAATTTTTCTCCATTGAAAGTAATTACCATTTAACTCGTCACAAGTTTGTGGGTTTCTTATTGTTAACTTTATCCTGATCACATTTTCTCTAACACATTATCAGAACATGATACTTCATTTATCTTTTATATCGATGGTTTCCTACATGAAATCCTAGAATGTGTAATCTTGGGTGACCTTTTTACTTCTCTTTAATTCTCTAAAAGTGATTGTTTTATTGACTATTTTTTATGTGGGGCATTTAATGAAGGTTCTAAGAACTATTTTAAAATATATAGGACACAATTTCCATAAGGGGGAATAATTTAACTCCACAATATTTCATAGTAATTTATTTTCATTAATGTAATTCAATAGCTTGTGCTATAAGAAACACTAAGTTCGAGTGCACCATGACATACCAAACTAGTCATTCAAAAAGCTTTTATGAATAACATTAACAATATTTTGTATTTTATATACTCCATATAATTTTAGAATCCATATTTTTTATTTCTTAGACATAATTACGAACAAATTAATTTTTTTAGATAAATGTATTTTAAAAAATGTAATTTTACTACCGTTTAATGGAAAACTCTTTTTAAATCCAATATTTGACACTTTTGTATATTTAATTTTCCAAAATTAACTTCTTCTTTATAATCGGGACATAAAAAATTTAGTTTGTATAAATTTTTAGTTCTTTTCTGAAAACTTTTATATTTTGATAAATAATGAAAAATACTAAAATTTTATTGAAAAAAACTTTTTTTATCAAAATAATTTAGACGGGTAAATTATACATTTGAATTTTTTTTAAAGTATAATTAGATTATATTTTTATCATGTTGGTCATTAGACACTTCTATTTTACCATTCCCTATAGGATTCACTTTCTATTAGAACAAAAAGTTGTGGAACCAGCCTAGTTCTTTTCATTTCATACACCAACACCATTAAATCACCTTATTTAATAATTTATTATTATATAACCTTCATTATAATTATTACATTTTTGGTGTACAAATAGATAAAAACTCTATCAATTAATCACATGATTGGCCTTTTGTGCTTTGGTTTGAATAATAGAAATCAACAACAAATAAGTTTTTCCTTTGAACATTAAGCTATAAAAATAGGGAATATAATGATCAAGAAGGATCATGATGAATGAATAAATATTCAAACCATTGATAAAATTCCTCATATATTACCATATTATTTTTTCTAAATAAATTAATGTGTCTCAACTGCCATTACAGCCAAACAAATACTTGATATTAATTCATTGGACGAGAACCTATAAGATCCCAATATAATAAAAATAATTCAAATGAACGGGATGAGGCTATATCATCTGAATGGTGCCCAGTAAAAGACCCTCCCATATATCCACATTAGAAATACATATATCTATGTGTGGGAATACACGAAGAATAATAAGAATAAAAAAATTAAAAAATTAAATAAAAAATCCAATGTCACATACAAGAAGGAATTAGAAAATAGAAAAAATAATTTTATCCCAAAATTATTAAAACAAAAAGGTCATTTGAAATAATAAATATGTTGAATATTTTCTTAAACTCCAAATTTAGGATTTTATCATGCCAATCTCATTATAAATTCAATATTCGAAATGAAACGATTTCACTCTAAAAATTTTCTTCCCTTTCCATTTTTCCAAATTAATATTCCCTTTAAAAAACTCTAAAGTTCTAATTACCTCAATTCACTCATGAAAAATGAATACAAAATCAAAAAATGTATTAAAAACTTAGTTTTAGACTATAAAATCAATATATAAAATAATAATGAAAAAATCATATAAAACATCAAAAAAAGATAAAATGAAATAAAAAAAATAAATATTTCAAGGGCTCTGGCTATTAAATAATATTTTTTTCAAATGAAAAAATTTGTGAAACATGAAAAGTTTGGATATTTCGTAACCATGTTGGTTAAATTACGTTACATCGTTCCTTCTACATTTTTTGACCCTTTGATTCTTGTCTCCATCCATTAAAGATGAGGATTATTCATTTGGTATGTGATGAATGGGTCATGGGTCTTGAATGCGGGTAAACCTGCTCGATTTGTTACATAAAAATTATAATACAATAAAATATTTAAATAGTAATATATTGACCTCAAAATAATTAGTATACTCATGTGTTGTTATAATAATTCTAAAATTATCATTTATTTTTTCCCATGTAGTTATAAAATTAATGGAACACTGATCATCTAGTTGTTCGTATTAATACTTCCACAATGTAGTTTGATTTAATTTCCTTCAAACCCTATTATGTATGGGAAAAACATTATTGAATATATAATTTAATATTTATGATTATATTAACATTATAGAAAATTAAAAATGGTCAATTTATGTGTGATTTTTATATTAAATTGGTAATAGAAAACCAGAGCACCTAAAAAAACATATAAGGGAACTTTTCAGAATCGGAGATTATTTTATAAAAATATATGTATCAATAAAATAATTTCTAATAGAATAAAAAATTAAATAATTCATTAAATTTTTTTTGATTTTGAAGTTACACTATAACACCACCCAACATTGTAAAAATAGTGAAAGTGTTTTATTGAAATATACACTGTCACATAAAATAAAACAAATGTCAATTATTATATAATAAATATGTATCATATGATAATAAACGGTACTCATGTAACGACCTAATTTTTTTAATAGAAATTAAATTCTTATCAATACATCACAAAATTAAAATAAAACACAACATAATGAACTACTATGTGCTTTGTGACCTGTAAACATATGTTATTCACTTATGTGTTTGGAATTTCAGAAACTTGACATACACGGTTGCACTCAGTATGATATTTTGTGTCTGATAAAGAAAACATAATTTTTTTGTGAATAGTAACCTACCCTTATTAATAGTAACATACCCTTATGAATAGTGATAAAAACTAATTAATAGAAACCTTACCTATGATATTATATAAATAATATTCATGTTTAAATTCTCATATACCAATATTTTAGAATAAGTAAATGAATGTTCTAAAACTCGTTTTTGATAATAAATACTGATTTTAATTAAATATTAAAATAATCATTTATATATAAATATTTTTGAAAAAGGGAATACATTTTTGGATTTCACGCATAGAAAAATTCTTAGGGATAATTTTTTAGATTTTTTCTGAAATACATGAATTATTAATGAATAGTAGAATATGATAAATTAGGATAAATGCTAAATAATGGATTTATTGAGTCTTTGATGATGATATACTATTTTAAGCCAAAGTGTTTGTAGTCACATGAATTTATTAATATTTTTGAGTCATGTAATCATCACTATTTATAGTCTTGAGAGAAAATAATAAAAGAATGGTTATAATTAATGAAAACCCTCCTCTCCTTCTCTATAACACCCCCTCACTCCCTCTTCTCTTCACTACACTCAAACCATGTTCCTTGCCAATATTCTGCCCAAATATCTCCCCAAGATCGTCTCCCATGTCCAAAAACCCCTATCCACTTAAAAATACCAAATCCTCTTTTTTTAAGAGATTCTCAAACAAGGAAGTCTCGGGAGGTAAATTCCTGCTTCCAATTCCTTTATTTCTTTTATGTTCTATTATTTTTTTTCTATAATGCCTCCTTTCACCCAAGTAATATGATAACTTCAATAACATACATGTACTAGAATGTTTTACTATAATTGGATATTTCATTATCTTTTCTCCCTTCCCCACCTTTTATTTGAAAGAAATGAAAGCACCATTTGAGATGTGCTAATTTAGCACATTCAAGGACAAACATTTATCAATTTATTTTATCATCCATAAATCTGGACATGAAAAAATTTATGTTATGATTGAACTATATTATTATATATGTAATATATATAATTTTTGGATTGTTAATCCTTTTTTACAGATTGTATTAGGTTATAAAGAAAAACATGATCTTTGTAATAAATCCCACTGATTAACAAAAATGATTGTCACATTGGTTTTAAATAATTATTTGACTTCACTCTATGTCTCAAAATTAAATTTTGAACCATGTATTATACATTATGTTCACTAATAGAATATAAATTCCATTATGGACAACCAGTTTCATCTTACATGTTTATCAAACATGCATATAAGCAAACTGGTCATTAAAACCAAGTAAAAAAACGAGCCCAAACAATGAAATTGAACATCATAACCAATTAAAACGGTTATAAATGAATATATAATCATTATACTAGAACTATTTAATGTGTAATAGGTTATGTAAATATTAATTAATAAACGTAATTTGTTTATATAGGTATTTAATAACAAGTGGATAACTCCAACATATTTAAGTTAAGGGTCCTCTACATTTCTCTTTTAATCTAGATTGTCCTCTATGCTATTACTTTTTATGTGTAAACCTTAATGATGTGGTATGTTTCCTCACCTCCCCCGAACTCCCATGATCATTTATAAGTGATGAGAAACCACTTTTCTCTCTAATAAACCCCCTTTAGGTACACCCGACAACATGCTCATAAACCACAACGAATTCTACCCGAACCTTCTTTTTTTCTTTCAGGTAGTCTTCTCTATCTTTATATAAAAATTGATTTCTATTATAAATTTATGTAAATATTATAAATTGTGTTTAGTTTTACAAATATCATTTTTAAGACCCTTTCATATCTCTCTTTTGAGGATATACATGTTTTTAAAAGATTCCCTCTATAGGACTTTCTGATAAGAAAAACTATTTTAAGGGAACTTTCTGGATTTTTACACAATTTCATGTGCACTATATATTTTTTAAGACACTATTGTATTTATAAAATAATTATTTTTATAATTAATATATTCTTGTATAAATTATGGTTTTATATAAAATATTTTCCTCCTTTCTTTTTTAAAAACTCTATAGTATTTTCCTTAAAACCACAAAAAATGTTTTAATGATAATGTTTCTCAAATATGTTAGTTATATGTTGAAACATCAATTTGACTCAACATACCATGTAATAAGCCAATTTTACATTATGAATGTCCTTGTATGTTCTAAATACTATCTCTAGTGGACACTTTCAATATATTCCCATTGATTATGCTTTATGTCATGATTGTGGAACACAATTAATTGCATGGGTACCCTTCTATTTATGTATGGTTGATTATGTTTCATTATTTATGTAGAAAGAATATTAATAAAATTTTTGAGATTGGAGATCCAAGATAGCTCTCCAATGCATTGGGTAATGTTAAGTCTCATGAGATGCTTTGTGAAACGGGATTGGCGGTTGTCCTTGACCTATACTAAAATGGGAAACAGGATTGGCGGGTTTCCTTGACCCGTAATAAAATGGGAAACTGGATTGGAAGATAGCCTTGACCCATAATAATGACATGTTTTACGATTCTAATAAATTTATAATATTCCATTCTTATATGATATGATTTTATATGTTACATGCTTTGGATATTATTGGGTCATGCATCCTAATTGATGTTCTTAAGACGTATCCTTATGTTCATTCCCTTAATGGGATTTTTAGCTCTTCCCATTGTTCATGTGTTCCCCAGGGTACCCTATGCAGATGTACGAGCTTCAATGGATGTCAGGAGCTCTTTATAGTGATTAAATAATGAATTTTTTTCCCTTGTATTTTATGTTTTATCTACCTAGTCTTCCAAGAAACTAGACTTATTGATCCTTGTCATGTAATATGATTTATAATATTTCTTAAAATCATGTAATGTTATATGTTAATGGCTTGGGTCACTATAGATGGTATTAAAGGATGGTGTAGTTATTTTGGGAGATTAGGAATAGATCACCTTACTAAGAACCTTATGGGTGATAACAAGTATAAGAAAACATTCTTAAATTTTGGTGTGTATTGTGTAAGTGGTTTATTTATGAAATGCATCATGGTCTGGATACGAGCTGGTTGAGGCAGCTCGGTGACATATGTATATAGGGGTAAAACCCAAAACGATTGTATTGAACTAGACTCGAAAAATAATTGGTTCATGACAATGGGACTTGCTACACACATGGTTACAACACTCTTAGGGGATATGATTAGGTAGTTTCATGAGCCTAGTAAAACCATTATTAAGTGACAAAAATCCAATGAGAATATTAGTTAATAAATAGATCAAACCCACATAGATATAAACCTAAGGAATCACAAGTTAGTATATACTTCTTCTTTGTATGTTTATCCATTTATGATAAATTTTATTTTTTTTACTTAATAACTATGTATTCATGACCTCTAAATATATGTTTTTTTAGATAATGGTAGGATATATAAGAATAAGATCCAACAACCAAAGTGATATGCAATGTGAATATTTCTCTTATGATATGACTGATATGACAAGAGCATGTGCTCAAAACATCATGGTAGTACTTTATCATATGGATCAAGTTATGAATAATAACTTGAATCATTTCGAACAGACTCATCCTCTAAGTAAAGAGCATGTTGTCGTATAATCCTTTATGTAGAAAATGCCTTGCATGTTTAGAAGATCTTCTGAATCTCTTCTAGAAAAACAATGCATTAAATCCATTGAAAAGTTAGTTTCCATCCTCCAGTGCTCAAAAGATGAGAAGGTTGTACTGGCAGTATATCATTTTGATGGGGAAGATAATCAGTGGTGGACTCTAATCAAGAATACAGAGTCCCAAGAAGAAATTGATTCCATAGATTCGGAGAAAATCAAGAGAATATTTTTCCTCAAATATTTTCCTCGAACCCTCCATCTCAATATGGAAGGAGAGTTACTCAGACTCATGAATATGGAAGATGAATCCACTGGGGAGTATGGAGTGAACATTAAAAGGTTTTAAAGGTAATCCTCTGGGTTTTTCCTGAACACAAAAAGTATAGAGGGTCATTTTTTTAGTGATGTAAAGCCAAGTCTATGAAAAGCATTGGCAATTCAAGACTTCTATAGTTATGAGGATATTGTCTGATGTTCCCTCATGGTTGAAATGGAGATTAGAGAATCTAATCGGTCTCATGGTCCCATTGACTACAAGTGTATAATGGAGAACAAAATGGGTGGTTTATCAAACAAATACCATAATGGAAAAAAGCAGGACTTTTCCCCTTGTAAATGTTGAGTGAAGAAGCATCCTAGTAACTACTTGAAGGAAAAAATAATTTCTTCAAATGTGGAATGTTTTCTCATATATCCAAGAATTTTTGAAGGGATAGGAAAAATACTACTAATTTTGATGAAGAATGGATGGTTCAGAGCAACACTCAGCCTGTAGTGTAGTGTTACATCTGCAAGGAGCATGGAAATTATGCATGAAACTTTTCTAAGATGAGGGTTATCAGAGGAAATCAACAACAACCTCCAAGAAAACAAGGAAGGGATTATGCTTTCAATACTACTGAGGTGGAGCTGGATAACGATGTGGTGATAGGTACACTAGTTACTCATTCAAGAATAGAAAATGTACTATTTGATTTGGGTTATATGAATTATTTAATATCATTCATGTTTAGTAGAACTATTAAAACACCATTTAAAAATTTGGAGAAAAAGTTTTCCATGAGAACAAAAAATTGGGAAATTATTCCATCTATGGTTTATAACTCCGCCCTTTTTAATATTTGTGGACTGAAGCACCCAAACAATATTTTCATACATCCATTAGTGGAGTTCAATTCAATCATAGGCATGAATTGGATATCTTTATACAAATCCATCATCAACTTTCGGGAATGGGAGATCACTCTTCACTTCCCAAAGCATCCTTCTATTATTTACAAGGGAAAGGAGGAAGATGAATATCCTTTAGAATTGTAATCTCATGTGTGGATATTGGTGCCTTATTAATAGGCATATATATATCAAATGATTCATACAAAGAAGAGTATCATGCTTGAAGACAAGCCCATCATGTGGTATTTCACTGATGTATTCCCTAAAGAGTTGCCTAGTCTTCTACATGGCTGAGAGGTTGAGTTATTAGTTGAACTTATCCCAGGATCTCAACATATCTAAAAGACACCTTAAATAACGGCCACCATAGAGCTGGAAGAGCTGAAGAAGCAGTTACAGGAGAATATGGAGAAGAGTTTTATAAAACTGAGTGCTTCATCATGGGGTGCACCAGACCTCTTAGTCAGGATGAAGAACTTATCAATGCACCTATGCATTGATTATCATGAGCTAAATAAAATCACTATAAATAACAATTATCCCTTCCCATTGAATGCTAACTTCTTTGATCATATTTGTGGGGACATTTATTTCTCTAAGGTGGACCATAAGTCTGTATATCACCAATTAAAGGCGATGAAGGAATATTTTCCAAAGACGTCCTTTCGAATGATGTATGGACACTATGAGTTCATAGTGATGCCCTTTGGTCTCACTAATGTGCCGTCAATATTAATCGATTTAATGAATATAGTCTTTTCATATTACCACGAATTTTTTTTCGTAGTCTTTATTGATGTTATTCATAAATATTCCAAGAGAAAGGAGTAACATGGGAATAATTTGAATAGTTTGTTAAAGACATTGAAATGGGAGAATTTGTATGATATGTACAGTAAATGTGAGTTCTAGATAGAGGATGTATCATTATTTGATCATGTTATCACCTAAAAAGGGATATATGTAGACCCTTCCAATATGAAGGAATCTAAAGAGTGGACCATCCCAACTTATATAATAGAGATCCACATCTTTTTGGTTCTTGATGAGTATTATCGATGATTTGTGATGAACATTTCATGATTTTCAAACCCAATAACCATGCTAACACGGTTGGGAGTAATGTTTGGATGGACTCAAGAATGTGATGATTGTTTCAAGGAGTTGAAAAATATGCTAATCA
Source organism: Viscum album (assembly GCA_963277665.1). Classification (NCBI taxonomy): domain Eukaryota; kingdom Viridiplantae; phylum Streptophyta; class Magnoliopsida; order Santalales; family Viscaceae; genus Viscum; species Viscum album. The sequence continues at coordinate 82,894,362 of OY728151.1, read as the reverse complement.
CTGCGCTAGTACTCACACTCCGTATCAGTGGTGACCTTTTTGTGGTGTTTAACGATTCATAAAAGAAGAGATTACACTATTTTCTATGAAAAAATAATAATGTGATTGATTATTCTTCAAGGCAGCTGAAAATCTATGAGAAATACTATCCTACACATTATCTTGACTTGGAAACAGTGATCTTTGCATTGAAAATATTGTGGAATTATCTATACTGGGAGAAGTGTGAGATATATAATGAAAATAAGAGTCTCAAATATATATTAACACAAAAAGATATAATATGCACCAATAAATATGGATAGTGCTCACCATGGATTATGACAGCTCCATCCACTACCATCTTGTTTAGGCAAACATGGTGGAAGATGCTCTAAGTAGAAATGATCCTGCGTCATTATCAACAATAAGAATTGACAAGGATCTTATCTTCTTTGATTTCTATAAAATATACATGGGAATACCTATGTGAGGAACATCATCAATCCTTTCTCAAATGATTTTCAACCAACCCTCTTGTAGAAAATAAAGGATTCATGAAGAAAAGATGTGGAAATAAGGAAAAGGGTAAAAGCTATTAGAATTGGGAAATTATCCAATTTAAAAATTGATGAGGAGGAGTTATAAGGTTTAGGACATGATTATTTCTACCAAATAATCTAGAAATAAAGAAGAATCTTTTGAAATATTAACATAGCTCAACCTTCTCTATCCACCCAGGGAGAATAAAGATGAATAGTGATCTATCAGAAAACGTTTTGTTGGACAATATGAAATGGGATATTTCTGAATATAGATCAAAGTGACTAGTATGTAAGAAAGTGAAGGCTAAGAGGGGACATTATAAAGGGATGATTCAACCACTACCCATACCAACATAGAAGTGGGAGAACATTACCATGGACTTTCTCATTGGACATCCATGGACATCTAGATGAAACAGTTCTATATGGGATGATTTGGATTGTCTTAAAAAGAAAGGTCACTTAATGATGATTTGACAGAACATCTCATTGGATCAACTTGCATAGATTTACACCAATGAAGTGGTAAGGCTTCATGGAGTACCACTATCAATTGTATCTGATCATGATCTGAGATTCACCATGATGTTCTGGAAAATACGCCAACATGCTCTAAGCACTGAACTGAACATCAGTACGACCTACCATCCTCAAATTGATAATTAATATATGAAAACTACTTAGACACTTGAAGACATATTTAGAACATCTTCTATGGAAATCAAAAGTGGAAGGTACCAACATCTTCCACATGTTGAATTCAAATATAACAACAGATTCTACTTGAGCATCTGTATGGCACTATATGAAGCCCTTTGTGAGAAAAAGTGTAGAACACCAGTGTATTGAGATGATGTCGGTGAGTGTATGATTCTAGGACCTGAAATGGATAAAGAAATGATGGGGAAAGTGAAAACCATTCAGAAACATATCAAGGAAGTCCATAGATGACAGAAGGGTTTTTTAAATAATCGTCGATGAGACATTAAGTTCAATGTTGGAGACATGGTATTTCTAGGAATATTTTCATGGAATAAGGTCAAGAGATATTGGAAGAAAGGAAAGATATGTCCCAGGTATATCGGCCCCTTTGAGATCCTTGATCAAGTCAGAACTGTAGCCTATCGACTGGCACTTCAACCTACTATGTCGAAAGTACCTGATGTCTTTCTTGTATTCCTCCGAAAGAAGTAAATCCCAGACCCGTCACATGTACTATTTTCAGTGGTGGTACTATTGGAGGTTGAAATGTTTTATGAGGAGTATCTAGTGATGATATTGGATTGTAGAGACAATGTTCTATGTAAAAAAAGCACTCATCTGGTTAAATTACTATAGCGAAACCATAAGTACGAAGAGGAAACATGGGAACTAGAGGAAAAAATGAAAGAAATGTACCCCTACTTATTTTTGACCAGGAATGTAAAAGGATATTTTGAGGGAGAAATTTATTAAGGGGGGAAGAATGTAATGACCCAATGTTTTTACTCAAAATTCAATTCATATAAATAAGTCATAAAATTAGATGAAAACACAACATAATTAACTACTAAGTGCTAAGTGACCATTAAACATATGTTTCCACTTTTGTGTTTGGAATTTCAAATTTCTGACGTACTAGGTTGAAATCAATATGTTATTTGAAGTCCGATAAGAAAAAAATATTTGTGGTGAATAGTAACATATCCTTATGAATAGTAACATACCCTTTTGATTAGTGATATACCCTAATTAATAGTAACCTTGGCTTTGATATTATATAAACAATATTTAAATAAAAAGTTGTAGATACCTATATTTTCAAATAAGTAAATGAATAATTTAAAAATGGTTATTGATATTAAATTATGATTTTAATTAAATATTAAAATAAACATATATAGAATTTTTTTTGAAAAACGAATATAATTTTTTTAATTATACACATTGAAAAATGGTTAGGGTGAATTTTGGTTAATTTTTTGAAATACTTTATATTGTTATGAATAGTATAATACGATAAATTACGATAAATGCTAAATAATGGATTTATCGAGTCATTAGTGATGATCTGCTGATGTAATACCAATTGGTTTGATGTCACATGCATTTATTAAATTTTTTGGTCATAGATTCATCACTATTTCAGGTCATGATGTAAAATAATAATCTAATGATTATAATATTATGAAAACCCTCCACTCCTCCAATATAAACCCCCTCACTCCAACTTCTTTTCACTAGTATAAATCCTTATGCCTTTCCAATATTCTACCCAAATCTCACCCCATACTCCTCCCCAGGTCCCAAAGCCACTCTTATCATCAAAATACTAAAACAACAACACATAATAGGTTCTCAAACGAGGATGTCTCATGAGGTAAATTTCTCAATCCAATTCCTTCATTTCTTTTATGTTGTTTCCTTTTTTGTTTCTCTCCTCACCACCCTTTACCCAAAATATATGATAACTCAAGTAAAATAAATTTACTGGAATTATATATGCTAAATCAATATTTCATTTTCTTCTATCCTTTCCCCACCTTTTATTAGAAGGAAATGAAAGCACCGTTTGAGATGTTCCAATTTAGTAGATTCATGGACAACAATTTATCAATTTCTATTATTATCATTAATTATGATCATGAAACTATTTGTGTTATGGTTGAACAAGACTATTATATATGTAATATATAGTTTTTTGGTTCTGTAATCTATTTGTACAAATGGTATTCTGATATATTGAAAAACATGTTCTTTGTAATCAAACCGACCAATAAAAAACTGTTTTCATTATGGTTTTACATAATATTTCAACCACAATCTGAGTAACCAAAATAAATTTAGAACCATGAAATCTCATGGATGTTCACTAATAGCATATAACATTAATTATGGACAACCACTTTCATATTACATGTTTATCAAAACATGAATATAAGTGAACAGATCATTAAAACCATGTAAAAAAATGAGCATATGGGCTATGTAATGGGCTATAAGCCCACTGGGCCTTCGGGCTATGTAATGGGTCTCCCCTTACCCAGTTAAAAGAGGTATTTGATTTTCTTTAATAATAAAATGAGTCTTCGGACCCAACCTTTAAAAAAAATATACGCTATAACTTTTTATATCTAAAAAAAATTATGTTTAATGTTTTCACACATTCCCCATACTTCTCTCATGATTTATAATTGATTATAAACCCATTTTATCTTTCATCAAGCTCTCTTAGGTACTTCTAACACCCTGTCAACAAACTATAACGAATTCTACCCGAACCTTCTTTGTTCTTCCAGGAAGAATTATAATTTGTTTTATAAAAATGATTTATCTTATATGATTATGTACATCATCTAAATTGTGTTTAGTTATAAAAAATCATTTATGAATAACCATTCATCACTCCCATCTGGGGATATACTTGTTTTTATAATATTTCCTTCTAAAAACATTCTGATAAGAAAAACTGTTTTAAGGGAACTTCCCAGATTTTTAACCAATATCAAGTGCCCTCTATATTTTATATTAAGCCAATATTTTATTTTTAAAATCATTAATTTTATTATTAAATATTTCTTGGTTAAATTCTGTGTTTTATATAAAAGATTATCTTCGTTTCTATTTTAAAATATCTGTAGTATTTTCCTTAAAACCACACAAAAATGTTATAATGCTAATGTTTCTCAAATACAAATCTTATATGTTGTTACATATATTTGACACCATTTACCAAGTTATATGACTATTAAACCTTATTAATATCCATATATGTTCTAAATAATTTCTGTCATGGAAGCTTTTAGGATATTCCCATTTTTAATTCTTTATGTCAAGATTGTGGTACCCAATTATTTCCTTGGGTACCCTTATGTATATGATTGATTGATTATGTATGATTATTTATGTGGAATGGATATTCATGAAAATGATGAGATAGGTGCACCCAGATAATGCTCCAGTTCATTTGGTAATGTTATGTCTCATGAGATGTGATGTGAAAGGGGATATGTAGTTAGACTTAACCTGTATTAAAATGGGAAGAGAGATTGGTAGTTTTCCTTGACCTGTATTAAAATAGGAAATGAGATTGGAGGTTAGCATTGACCTATAATAATGAAATGTGTTATGATTCATCCATATTTATAGGATTCCATGTTTATATTATTACATTCTTATATTATATGATTTTTTATGTTACATGGTTGGGATATCATTATGTCATGCCTCCTAACTCATGTTCTTAAGATGTATCCTTATATTAATTCCCTTAGTGGTCTTTTCAGCTCATCCCTTTTTTCATTTGATCCCCATGGTACCCTGTGCATATGTAAGGGATCAAATTATGTTAGGAGCACATTATGGAGATTAAATAAACAAATGTTTTTATCCTCGTGTTTTATGGTTTATCTACCCAGTCTTCAAAGAGACTAAACTTAACGATCCTGGGCTTGTAATATGATGTATAATTTTGATTAAAATCAATAAATATTATATGTAAAAGACATGGGTCTATATACCTCAGTTATTTATATATATAATAGTAAAATTATTAGAATTTTATATAATAAACACAATTTTCTTATTCATTATTTTATTAAAATTTTAAAAATTTATCGTAATCCTGGTAATGATTTGTGAAAATTAAAACTTCATCTATTGAGTTAAAACCATTTATATTGAACTCTATCATACAAATGATATTTTATTCTACATAATAAATTATTTTTATTATATTTCCCCCTTTTACATGGATATATAATATTTTTTTATGACCTCTTTATCAAATGATTAAATATTTTCTACCTTAAAGGGTTTTATTTGTATCAATTACTATTTCATGATTAATAATTATTGTTATGAACTAATATGATTTTATATAGGATATATACTAACTATTAGTAAAATTATATAATGAAATATGTTGAATTTTTTTCAATTCAATTTCTATATATCAATCATTTGAGTATTTCAATTTAAATTTTACATTAAGAGTAATATTTGTATCATCTCATATTCAATATATTGGAGTTATAAAGTATATACTTTTTTATGATCATATAACCATAAAATATCATTACAATTAATTTTCACTATATAATATTTAACTAATATATCTATATTGTAGATTCAAATCAATATCATATTCAATGATTATATAATTTTTAAAATTAAATATTGACCATGGATATTATAACTCTTATTTTATCTGTTGGTAATTTTCCTCCACAAGAAATTTATTATTCTTGACAATGTTATAAATTCTTTTTTCAACAATATTATGGATCAATTTGAACGGAACTCATAAAATATATTTATTTATTTTATAAATTAATATCATATAACTTTTTTAATGTGTTTTCAAAATTATGTATTCAAATAATTTTTTTAAAAAGATTTCAACTTTCTAAAAAAATTCTTATCTTCCAACCCATATTTTCTATAAAACAAAATATGAATTTTAAAACCTCCAAAATTGTAGATTTCATAAATATTAATTATTTAATATATCTTATTTATTTTCTTTCCATACCTGATGGAAATTATATTCAAAAAGAAACTAATGACTTTATCTATTAAATATTCTTAATAGAAATAATAATTCACAATCACAATAAAATTTATTGACATGAAAATATTTTCAATAATTTATCATCACATTTAATTGGATTCATGATTTTGAAGAGTAAATTATTTACCCATAGTTTGAATTTTTTATTTAAAAAATCATGTATAATTTGTAATTTTAATCATGATTTCCAAAAAAAATATTCTTCGAAATGAATTCTTCATCTTTTAATTGAATCATAAACTCTGTACTAAAAAAAGATAAGAATTAAATCATAATAAGATAAATGATCTCCTACATACTTTTTCATATCTCATCACAGTCAATATTATATAATAACATTTTATCCAATTAATTCCCATATAAATACCTAATGTTTTATTCTTCTAGTGAAGGGTGTTGAAAATATTCAATTAATCTATTTATTGGGGTGAGTAGTGATGAAAACATATACACTAATATATATATATATATATATATATATATTATAAATAATATATACTTTATTTAATTTTATTTTCATTGAATATAGTTCAGTATCAATGGATACCCATTTAAATATATTGAATTTATTGAATTAGTTCATTAAATAAGAAAATTTTCTCTTATATGATTTCATTTGAAAGTACTCTAAATCTTAGTTTCCTTCGATGGGTGAGTTATGATGTGATTGATTTCATATAGAATACATATATATAGATAATTATTTTGTGTGATTAAATATATCCTTTCATTGAATTGTTAATTTTTATAACTCACTGATAGAGCACTGTCATGGGCGCCCTCAAATGATTAGTGTGATTTTGTGGTACTTAGGTGCAGCAGAGTGGCCGACCAAGGTCGTCTCTCATAGGAGGAAGTGAATTAAAACAACTTTTCAGAGGTATTCTAGAAACAAAATAAAAGTGAATAAAAACACTACTTGAAAGTATGGGGGTGTTTGTTTATAGTTTATAAATCTAGAAGAAGTTTTCTGGAAGAAGATTGCATTTTTTTGTTTTTAATTTTGAAATGAATTCCGATTAAAATGACACGACAAGAAGATGTTTTTTAGAAATATATTTTAAAAGTCATAATTGATCTAACTCTACCTCTTAATTCACTTATTCATAATTATCATTTAAATCAATATCCACTAAATTATGATCCGCTAAATTGTTATCCCTCGAACCCTATGAGAGTTAACTTAACCACAAAGATGAAATTACTTAAACCCTAGGCTAGCTTCAGAACACGCAATCGCAACACCCTGATTTGATTGTTGTTCTAAGGTTAGCTTATGGTCAGTGGTTAATTAGAGCACATATCCATTCTGGAAATGAGGATGAATTGTTTTTAGGGATTATATTTGAACTCTACAAATTTATCCCATATGGTCTTGTATCACCAATTAAGATCACGCTCTCACAATTTACACAATTCCTGACCTCGCGTGTTTTGTGTTAATTGTTCAATTGCTTTCTTAGTTTCTTAAAATTTATAAACACAATTCATGGATAATATTATGTGAATTACAGTAGCTCAATGATTCAAAATAATTAAATGAATAAGGATAGAGGTCGATCGATTACTAAAAAGAACTACTCTTCCATGAGCGGTGTAGTCATCGTGGAGAAATTTTGCATAAGAAAAGGATTGAAAGGGTAGAACACAATATTTTATCCACTCTTAATTCCAACCCAATTAATAATATTAATAGAATAAGAAAAGGAAAGAACACAGAAGATTATTTGAAGAAAAATTTAAGAAACAAACATGAAATAAAAGAAATACAAAGAAGAGGTGGGAGAGGAGAGCCTTTTTGGAAGAGAGGTTTTCACAAAGGCTTACTTCTTCCAAGAGTTGTGAGGGGCTCCCAAGAGATACCCTTTCGGAAAAACCTTCCTATATCCTCGAACAGACCTCTCAAAGTGTTAAAACCCCCTTTACATAGAGTTTGTGAGGGCTAGGGATACATAACTTTTTAAGTGTGAAATGAAAAACTCGGCCAAATATTTTATTCCATGTTCCACCGCCTAGTTGACCTCAAAAAACCGTGAATTGACCTTCCTTCCAGAAGGATTATTTGTGCAAAATCATATCTCCGAGCTTTCTGTAAATTTTGGGCTCAATCGAAGCCTGGATGTAGAATCTATGACCCAAATACATAACCCATGTTCATTCTGCCGAGTCCAGCCCACCATTGTCTTAATGTCCCATTGACTCCATTCAAATGCACTTAGCAGCTCTAGTGTCCTGAATAAAAGTTGTAGAAAATTAAGTTAGGAACACTTTTACAAAATTTAAAATTCAAATAATAAATATAAAAATATTTATCTTCGAAATACTACATTGCACTATAAATGGTAAAACTGGAATTTTTTCCAAATTTTCAAATGAATCATCAAATCCCAAATATTTTATAAATAAACATATTTAACACATCGTGGGGAAATTATATCATTTATTATCAATAAAATATTCAACAAAATAGTGTTTTATCAACTCCCCCACACTTACCCTTTTGAACTCCTGAGCAAAATCTCATATTAAGTAAACATCAATATCAAATCAAAACCAATTTTAAAACACATATCCTTGAGATCAATAAATTTCACACCAAGAATCAAAAGATATCATGCCTCATAAAAAATCTTATTTATAGTTCTTCATTTATATCATTCAATATATTTCCACTTCATTTATCCTCCCATGCACAAAACACTTACCTCGCTTGAATTTTATCTCATCACTCAAATATCAATTTTGTTTGCAATGTCTTTCTCATCCAAAATCATACAAGGGTCACCATAGGCTTGATAAATTCCTACATCGCCACCCGATGTGAGTCAAGGACATATGTTTATCATTAGGACTTTTTATGGTTGTTCTGTGGCTTTCGGTTGGTATGATTAAGATGTGAAAAATTCTGAGGCTGAATGAGGAGGGATTGACTTTTTTTGAAGCAAAATTGCATTAATCTAATTTTCACTTAAATATGGTCTTCTCATCAATACACATAGTATCAATTAAGCTCCATAATCATGAAAAGTCATGAAAGGTTTACACCATTCATCATTTGAGCATAAAAAATTTCAATCTTCTCAAACATGATTTTCTTGAAAGCTCCAGATGGGCACAACTTTCCACCTCAATTAGAAGCTCCAGAAAAGGCACAACTTCACTTGTCATGAAAGCTCCAGAAAAGACACAACTTTCAATATCATGGCTTTCTTCAGTAGAAAACACATCTCTTCAGAATTTAATTTTCCACCCAAAGTATCACAGAATGTGGTGGCACAATACAAGACAGCTTCCCCCACACTTAAACTCAACTAGATTATGCAATTTCACTTCAAGAGTTGGTTGGATAGGGAAAATTGGCTTGTAATGTGGCTGACCTAACAGGATGTGCATGGCTTCTAAGGGATACAAGGATTAAATATTCAAGGTAGGCCATTATAAAAAAGGAGTCTTTGAAATAGGGGCTTTAACACCAAACAAATGGCTCAATCATTTAAACATATGTACCTCAAACCCTCAAGTTTTGACAGGAATAGATCAAATTATGGTTAAATCAAACATGGTTTGGTTCTCTCAAGAAGTGAGGTGAATGTAAAGAATATGTAAATAATAGTTTAGAAGCCTCACAGGAAAGTGATTTCAAATATAAAGACAGTGAGATGTGGCATGGGATTCAAAATTCAGCGTACATTCCATGAAATTAATAAATATTTGAACTTGAAACAAAGTCATTTTCATCATTTATTTAAGATTAGTTTCCAGGGATAAATTGTTTCACTCATTGATATGCATTTCAAAATTGTGATGAGAATCATTTCAGCTCAAAAATTTCAAAAACACAACGAAAATTTAAAAAAAATAAACACCCAAAATTTGAAAAAGACACAATTTTTGTTTGGTTTTTTTAAATAGGAAAACAATTTAAATGACTAAACTAAAAGGTTCCCTTCCCCACACTTAAAATATTTCATTGTCCTCAATGTGAACCCATGAGATGATATGTGCACATGAAATGCTGAATTTTTAAATTGGACAAATAATATAAAAGTGAAAGGGTGAGGAACATCCTGATGTGCTCAAGTGATGATGGGGTCATGCAGTGTGATAAAATCCACTACATCAGTAGGAAGTCCCTCAATGTATCTCTTAAAAAGTTGCCCATTGACTGTAAAGATCATTCCAGTGTCCTCTTGTGTGATCTCCACTGCACCATAAGGAAAAAAATTAGTCACAATATAAGGACCTAACCATCTGGAATGCAACTTACTAGGCATCAGCTTGAGTCATGAACTATAGAGAAGGACTTTCTCTCCAACATGAAACTCCCCTTGTTGGATCATTTTGTCATGAGCTTCTTTTGATATTTCCTTGGAGAGGCTTGAGTTCTCATATTATGATAGTTGAATCTCCTCAAGCTCTTGAATTTGCAACTTTCTTTGAATTCCATCTTGGGCCAAATCCATGTTGCATTTCTTTATAGCCCAATATGCCTGATGGTCGACTTCCACTGGGAGATGACTTGCTTTACCAAAAACAATCCTAAATGGGGACATACCAATGGGTGTCTTGTATGCTGTCCTATAAGCCCACAATACATCATCCAAGTGCTTGATCCAATCCTTCCTATTTGGATGCACTGTTTTCTCTAATATTTGTTTCAACTCACAATTTGAATCCTCAGCCTGGCCATTTTTTTGGGGGTGGTATGGTGTTGATGTTTTGTGTGTCACCCCATACTTTCTAAGGAGGGATGAAGAATTCCTATTACAAAAGTGTATCCCTTGGTCACTGATGATGGCCTTTGGTACTCCAAACCTGCAAAAAATCTGTGCTTTGACAAAGTCCAAAACAACATGAGAATCGTCAGTCCGGGTGGCCTTGGCCTCCACCCATTTACTCACATAATCAACAGCAACCAAAATATACAAGAAACCATATGATCTTGGAAAAGGACCCATAAAATCAATGCCCCACACATCAAAAATCTCACAGAATAGTATGGGTTGTTGGGGCATCTCATGTCTCCTAGAAATATTCCCAGTGTGTTGGAAATGAGGGCATGACTTAGAAAAAACATGGGCATCATGGAATAAACTAGGCCAATATAATCCAGAGTCCAAAACTTTCCTAGATGTCCGTTTGGGTCCAAAGTGTCCACCACATGCAAGTGTATGACTGAATTGCAAAAACAGACTCAAACTCGTGATTAGGAATACACCTCCTAATAACTTGGTCACTACACATGCGCCAGAGGTAAGGATCATCCCACAAATAAAACCTAGACTCACTTTTTAATTTTTGGACTTGATGCTTTTTTAATTTGCAGGGATTTCAGAGGTAACAATGTAGTTAACTAAATCTGCATACCAAGGATGCGTACCTGAGATAGAATAAAGATGCTCATCGGTGAAAGTGTCCCGAAGTGGTACCCGGTCCAAGGTGTCTTCCTCTAGTGTGTGAGTAATCCTACTCATGTGTTCTGCCACCAAATTCTCTGACCCAATCTTGTCTTTTATCTCAAGGTCAAACTCTTGAAGAAGGAGCATCCAACGGATAAGTCGTGGCTTTGCATATGGCTTCTTCAGGAGGTACCTCAAAGCTACATGGTCAGAAAAAACAATTACTTTAGAGCCCATTAAATATGAATGGAATTTATCTAAAGGAAATATGATAGAAAGAAACTCCTTTTCCGTGGTTGTGTAGTTTGATTGGGCTGAATCCAGTATCCTTGATGCATAAGCGATCACATGTGAATGTCCCTCAACCCTATGAGATAAGACAACTCCAACCGCGAAGTTGGAGGCGTCACACATAACCTCAAAATGAATATCCCACCGTGGGGGCTGTATGATAGGTGGAGTGGTCAGACGTCGTTTTAGATCATCGAATGAATTCCTACAAGAAACATCAAACACAAAATCAGAATCCTTTTGAATTAATCTTGACATAGGAAGAGAAATCTTACTAAAATCTTTGATGAAGCACCGATAAAATCCTGCATGTCCTAGGAAAGATCTAACATCACGCACACATGAAGGATATGGTAAGGATGAAATAATATCTACCTTTTATTTATCAACCTCTATACCATGTTGTGACACTACATGCCCTAAGACAATGCCATGCTCTACCATGAAATGACACTTTTCAAAGTTCAGGACCAGATTCTTCTCAATACAACGTTTCAACACCTTTCCCAAACTAATTAGACATTCATCAAATGAAGACCCATACACTGTAAAATCATCCATAAATACCTCCATGAAGGTCTCAATAAAATCAAAAAAAAAAAACTCACCATGCATCTCTGGAAGGTACCTGGGGCGTTGCAAAGTCCAAATGGCATCCTCCAGTAAGTAAAGGTACCGAATGGGCAGGTGAATGTCATCTTCTCCTGGTCCTCCAGAGCTATAGGAACCTGAAAATATCTAGAAAATCCATCCAAGAAACAATAGTGCGTCTTCCCAGCTAGTCTCTCAAGCATCTGATCAATAAATGGGAGGGGGAAATGGTCTTTGCGAGTGGAATGATTTTGTTTCCTATAATCAATACACACACGCCAACTGTTTTGCACCCTCATTGGAACTAACTCAAATTTCTCATTTTTAACAACAGTAACACCACTTCTCTTAGGCACAAACTGAATAGGACTTACTCACTGAGAATCTAAAATGGGATAGATTATACCTACCTCGATCAATATTTCAACCTCTTTTTTAACAACCTCTAGAAGGGTTGAATTGAGTCTCTTTTGTGGTTGCCTCACTGGTTTAGACCCATCTTCCAAAAGAATCCTATGCATGCAATTGGAGGGTAAAATACCTGATATGTCTGCCAATGTCCAACCAATTTCCCTAATGTTATCTCTCAAAATATTCAAAAGTTTTTCTTCATGTTAAAAAGAGAGATTGTTAGCAATGATAACAGGTAATCTATCACCACTCAGCAAGTATTCATATTTAAGATTTGGGGGAAATGGCTTGAGTTCCAATGTAGGGGGGTGATGTATGGATGGAGAAATTGATGCAACAGATATATCTTTACAATGGACATCAGTATCAGAATAAAAATCATCACAATTAGAGAATAAAGCACCAAATCCATCAGCATACTCAATAGCTATGTCATAATCAGAGTTCACATGATCAAAATCAGAATATGATTCCATTTCAAAATCAAATCTTGAGAGTCTTGTTCCTTAAAACGGGTGTAGAAGTACTCTTAGACATTAAATTAGAACCAATAATCATAATCTCCCTAAGCATAGGACAATCCAATTCCAGGGGGTTTTTACTTGGTGGTTCAAAATGGGAGATAACAAAAGCAGAATGGTCCTCTGAGGGGTACTTCATAGAATCCATAACATTAAATATCACAACTTCATCTCTAAATTACATGGAAAGTGTACCCTCATTGAAATTTATGATAGTTTTTGCAGTTTTGAGGAAGGGACTACCTAAGATAATGGGGGCATGAGATATTACCTGATCATCCTCCATGTTAAGCACATAGAAGTCTGCTAGAAAGATCATGTCTCTTACCCGGACAAGTACATCCTCAAGGACTCCCGCTGGATATGACGTAGCTCTATTTGCCAATTGCACCACTACTCTTGTTGGCTTCAACTCACCAACCTGCAAGGAAGAGAATACATAGTGGGGAATCACATTTATTGAAGCTCCTAAATCACAAATATCATCAGAGAAGTGAAACTCCCATATGGTACCTGGGATGGTGAATATCCTGGGATCCTTGCACATTGTTTCCATTGATAGAGTTGGTGTAATGAGTGCCGAGACATTCCTTCCAAGGTTGATCCTCTCATTTCCCTTGATCCCTCTTCAATTGGTGCAGAGTTATTTTAAGAATTTGGCATACCTTGGGATTTGCTTAATGGATTCAAGTAGAGGAATGTTGATCTCCACACGCTTGAATGTGTCCAAAACCTCTTTTTTCCTTGCTTCTTCAGCCATCTTCTTGGTTTGAACAACCCTGTTTGGAAAAGGAAGGGGTTTAGGAGGAACATCATCAATCTTTTTCTTACCTTTATCTTTCTCCTTGGATTGCTCATCAGTTGGTGTGGAATGCGGCTTCTCTGGAGTTGAGGTGAATCCCGGTGGAATGGTGGGTACATATGTATCGTTCATTTGCTTCCCACTTCTCAATGTGATGTCACTAATATTCCCCTTTGGATTTGGAGTTGGTTGGGAAGGTAGATTTCTGGAATTCTTACTTACAAGTTCATGGAGGGCGGTGGCAATCTGGATCATTTGAGTCTTTAACTCCCTCAGCTCCCAACTTTGACTCTTCAGCTCATTCTGTTGATTAAGAACAATTTTCTTCAAAAGATCATAAGTATTAGAATATACCTTTGGTGGGGTATTCCCTTGTTGTTGTCTTGTTGATGCTTGGGCTTCAAATCTCCTTTGGGGTTGTTGGAAACCCTGCTAGTAAGGCGGATGCTGCTGGAAGTTTTGTTGAAAGGGTGGCCTTTGTTGTTGTCCAGAGACATACCTCATGTCCGGTTGATCTTTCCACCCTTGGTTGTATGTTGGAGCAAATGAATCAAACTTCTTTTGGGGATATGGTTGTTGTTGCTGCTGAAATGGTCTCCCAGGGAATACTGCTGCACAATCCTCTGTCTCTTGTAGTTGTGGGCAACAGTCAGTTGGGTGACTTGTCTCACTGCAAATGCCACAAGGCCTTGAAGGAGGGGGTTGAGATGTCTTTTGTGCCAAAGCAATTTTCCTCACCATAGTTTTCAATTCTTCTAACTTGGTATCAATCAAATGTCTCTCAAGAGAAGAAGGACTTACCTGATGTACTCCCCTGATATGTGGTGTACCTCGATCACCAAATTGTTGGGAGTTTTGGGCCATATTTTCGATCAACGCACGTGAAGCTACTGGTGTCTTGTCCACCAATGCTCCTCCAGCCACATCATCTACCATGCTCCTCTCCATGGGTGTGAGTCCTTCATTGAAGTACCGAATGAGGAGTTTCTCACTGATTTGGTGATGCGGACAGCTTGCACACAACTTCTTGAATCGCTCCCAGTACTCATACATTGACTCCCCTTGTGCTTTCTTGATCCCCGATATCTCCTTTCGAATGAATGTGGTCCATGATGCTGGAAAAAATCTCGGCAAGGAAAGATGTTTCAAATCGTTCCAACAAGTTACATCTTCGGGTTGTAAATAATACATCCAATCTTTCGCAGCTCTACGAAGTGAGAATGGGAATGCTCTTAATTTGATTTGGTCTTCATGTAGAGACCCGTATCTTGACGTACATGGACATTACATTACATTTGCCGAATACTTATTACATAACAAAAACACACACTAAAGGATCGTAATAGTTTAGTGTCTTTGGAAACTCGGAACGTAATCTTCTAATCATGGTGATAGATCTTCAATATCTCCCATAAAGATCTTCCCCTTTTTTTACCTAAAAAAACCTTTCTTTATATCCTGGGGACAAGAAAACATAAAAGGGTGAGCTCAAATGCTCAGTAAGGGTAAACAAAAGAAATATCAATCACATCATATACATAAGAACATAGCTTTTGGAAATCTTAACCTGCAAAAGAGATCATAATTTCATAATATGGGGTAAATCATGGCAGGGAAATGTAATCACAATAATCATAACTTAAAACATGAAACTTTGTGGCATTCACACATAATCATAGAGAATCATTTCTTGTTAGTCAAGACTCATTTCCAAGACTATCTTAGTGGACAAAGTCCCTTTCTGAATCGAGTAACCCTCGTTTCAGTCCTGTTTCACTGAACCGGTATAACCAACCATTCCAGCCATGTCTATCTCATGAGATATAAAATCATTACCCAATGCATTGGAGGGAGATATAGGTCCCACCCATCTCATAATGATACCATTCTTATGTGTGCCAAAAAATCATAAATCATACATCATTTCATAACCCATGTAATAAAAATGGGATTCTTAAAACAACATGACATCATAAAACCATTCATATAAGATAAAGGAATTCATAAACATAATTCCATCACAACATAGTCAAATCAATGTAAAAATATGGATAGAAACAGAACCCTTTACTATCTTAGATGGAAAATAATTTTGATAAAACACTTGAAATGAATTCTTGAGGAAAATATCCTTTCTTCTCCAAAATCAATTTCTTTTCACAAAACATCATGAAATTTTAAAAGAAAGAGATTTTATTAAAAATAGTCATGAAATCTTTAGTAGGAAGCTTCATGAAAATAAGGCTTTATAAAACCGTAAAAATCCGTTCATGCCGTTTATGTTAAAAAAACATTCTTCGTACTTTTGTCGGAAAAGTCAAAAAGTACCTCGTATGAAAAAGAGACAAAAGATTCCTTTCATATTCTTTACTAAAAACTCACCGAAGAGTAAAATTGGATTTAAACTATTGTAAGTGGATGGAAACAATATTACATATTGAAGGAACATGGATGTGGATGATAAAATACACCCCAGTAAATACTTACGAATAAACAATCTCGGATAAAAATGAGATTGTGATATTTCCCTTACCTTAGGTCCGACTTGCTTTGTAACTGTCCGAACCTCCTGTATAATGATTTAAATCATGTTATTGACTTATTACAGAATCATATTCATTGTTATGATATCATATATGGTTCACTTATGACATTATATTACCCGTTCTTTTGTAAATTCCATGTTAAAGAAGCGTTTTGGGTAAAATCGTTTCATTTATCGTAGGTGTTTTGACTTGTTGTTCTTGACATCATTATTACATATATCATGATTTACTTACTTCCAGAATATAAAATATGATTTATATATCATATATATTCAGTATATATATATAATAGGTAGATAAATAAAATGAAAAACACCGTTCATGGAGACGGTAGTCCGTACGTACGCATGAACGCTGTTTTCCTTTCCTTATTGTCTTGAAATGGAAGTAAGTAGATGACATACATATGTATATATATACATAAATCCAGTAGCTTTATAATGTCATATATTTCATTATTATTTCTTATATATACATTATAATCATTCTTAAATGGTTAACATGGAGAATGAATCTCATCGCGTCGTGGAGACGGTAGTCCGTACGTACGCACGAGCGATGATATCATTTCTATAAATATTGAATTGAATTGGAGTGGATTATACAATATATCAGAATCAATATTATGTTGTAATAACTATGTATAGTTATTCTTTACACCATTATACCCATCCATGTAAGGTGGTGGTGGAAAATAGATTACACCACGGCGTGGAGACGGTATTCCGTACGTACGCACGCGCGGTGATTTCTTTTTCTGTAGGATGGATAGATGGTGAAATAGGGTTGTTTCATACTTATAATAACATATCAATATATGAGTGATACTGATGTTATTACTTCATAATGAAACAACCTAATAAGAAGAAGTGGAAGAAGAAATAAAGATGAAAGAATTGGTAACGGTAATTACCTCTTCTTTGAAGTGCCTCTTTGAGACCTCCTCTTAGGGAACTAAAATTGGTCTTGGAGGAAGACCAGAACCTCTAGGATGTTGCTAGGGAAGTGGAGAGGAAAAATTGGCAGGGGTTGTCCGAGCTTGAGTGCTCAAATTGGTGTGAGGAGGAGGGGGAGGAGGTGTCCTTTTATAGGGGAGGAGAGGGGCACCTTAGGAATATCTCAAAATATTATTTTATATTAAAGTCAAAATCGGTTTATAATGGTTCCAAAGGGTCTTATTTCGAAGCTAAAGTGGGGATGGGTCGAAATCCTATCAACCAATAGGATTTAGACAAGTTTAGGGTATTATTTTAACCTTATCAATTAGATTTAACTCTAAGTTAATTAATTTAACTTTTACCGTGTCTTTTTGTTTTCTTTCACTATATGGTTAATACTCTTACTATAACATGGAAAACGAACCCCAAATTGTTTATTATTAATATATATATCCTTATCTAAGTCATTTGGCCGAACCTTATATTTTTAGGAATAAAATAACAATTAATAATATAATATTTGATTTAAAAACTATTTTGTGTCAATTTTCACACTATTTGATATATGATTTTTGTGAAAGTAATAATAGAATTATATGTTCTAACCAAGTTGATTAAATCAACAATAATATATCATAGTAACCTATAAAATTAGTGGAATTCATAAAAAATCTCAAATTACATTTAATTTGGTATTCATATTATCAATTTTGTCAATATTTCATTAATAAGATAATTACTGCATCATCTTTGTGTCATAAATAAATTAAATTATTTGAGGTCTAAAAATTACAAATAAAATACCATCATGTAGAAATCGTTTTAGCTTTCTAATGAATATTTACAATAGAATTTATCTTATGTATAACCCCATATTAAAAATGATTTACTTATTAAACTTTGATTTTAACTATTTTAACCCTTCTTTAAATAAATTAATAATAAATGTCCTAATCTAATCCAAGTGGGCCTAAATGGTCATATTTTATTCCTAAGTTTGTTTTTGGTCGAATTACACTTGTCCAATAGAATTAGGACATGTGTTAGGGTAATATTAATATCATATTTACCCTTAGTTACCCTATTTACTATTAACCGCGGTAAAAAAAGTAAAAAGTTACTATTCACCAAAAAATTATTTTCATCTCATTGAACCACATTTTAGTCCTTGATATTAACCGTGTCTCTCGGATTTTCGAAATTCCATTCACAGAAGTGGTAAAATTAAGTTTTATGCAAAATTCAGTTTTTAACCTACCACTTAGTAGTTTCACTATTCATCAAAAATTGATGTTTTTCAGAACAATGCCAAAATTTCATCCCAAGCTATATTTCATATTCCGAATTCAAAAATGAAGTCTATTTTACCAAATTCATAACATAAAATTTGCATTAATTAATTTTATAATTAAATCCCGCTGTTAAAACAAATAGCGTGTTTTTAAGAAACAATATCTATCAAAAGATTGACACTTGTTTATGTCTAGTTTAAATGTGAAATTACATCCAATGGCCAACATTGTATTAAATTGTAAAAATATATTCTAAATATACATTAAAACCACTCAAATTAATGATTTATCACTATTAATTATTTCGATTAAAAAAGTTGTTTTTAATTATAATTTAGTAATTTTCACTATTCATCAAAATATGAAAGTTATCCGAAAATTACCAAAATTTCACCTTAGGCTAAATTCGATACTCCTAATCCATAAATGAAGTCCATTTTGAAAAATAAAATTTACAAAATTTTAAAAAGTGGTTATTACTATTCATAACGGCTAGTTTTAATAATATCTTAATAGCATATCGTTGTTTAGCGAAACTTGGTGTTGCGTACAACACACGCTATCGTGGAAGGTCGCGATTGCGTGTAATTCAAGCCAAGTCAGAGATGTGTGTTGTGAAAGATCTTTTTGGTGTAGCGTATAACACAAGACATTAATGAAATGAAAAAGAATATTTTTCATAAAATCTCGGGGTGTTACATTCTACCCCCCTTAAAATGAATTTCGCCCTCGAAATTCGTCGGGGTTATAAATGGTTTACTATTCAAAAGTTTCTTTAATAGAAACCCACATCGTAAAAAGGAATACCAAAACCAATCTTTAAAAACAAAAGTATGAAACGTAACGGTTACCCAAATAAACTAATCACTGGGTTTCCACATAGGTGAAAATATGGATATGGAAGAGAAATCTAACCATCATGTTCTGATGGAGAGTGGTAGAGAACATGGCTATGGAAAATATAGCAATCAAAAATCCATAAATTTGTGACGATCTAAGGTACCATCTGATTAATCAGATATAAGAGCACTAGGACAACATTTTTGGTTTTCAAGATCATTTCCCTAAAGTTGATGAAATTGGAATTAGAAGAAATACTTTCGTGATTTTGGTATAGTCTCACTATTTGTCGTTCTTTGGACAGTTTCTACTTCATCTCTTAAAGAAATGAAGTTGAATTTCTCATTCGTGATGTGTTAACAGATCATGTGATTGAATGATGGGTCATTCCATCTATCTCAAAAGGTTAGAAAAGTTATCAAAAATACATAAGTCCATCTAAAATGAACTTATACTTCATATATCATACTGCTTAATATAATAAAACTAGTTTCTACTAAACAGGGACTTCCTGTAGGCCAGTGGTAGGCGATAAAGGCCAGTCGCACTTCGGTTGTGGGTTCGATTCCTACAGCCTTGTCCGAAGCGATGGGATGTCGCCCGTCCTGCAGGTTGTCCTTTTTCTAAAACTACGTTACTATAACATCCCATCAATAATATCGAAAATATTCTATCCTTAAACAATACTAACTTATGTCCAACATAATCCAGTCTAATCTTTAGGCTTATACATAATACTGCAGTCCACTCTAATAATATAGTGACAACGAGTACCAGATATTTAATACTGTCGTTGATCCCCACATATCATAAGATATGTCTTGTTGGTCACATTCCAAACATTCAAAGTCCTTAATCGTGTATTCTCTTGAATACCTTAGTGAAAACATGAGTGCAGTTTAAAGTTAACACTTTCCACATACCAAAATCCTCAAAATTCTATATACTCAAAACATGATATCACTTAGTCCTTATATCAATCATGAGCTCATGAATACTATCAAACATTTAATTTTCTCCTTATCCCTTCATTATGCGCATATCATCTACATTCCAAAAAAAAAATATCTTAATCACTTTAAATACCACATCAATAAATATTGCAATACTCAATGATACAACATTATTTTGGAATCCCATTACATAAACACTTAATCATTCCACCACATCGTTGTCATATTCAACATTGCCAATAGTGATCGCATGTGATTTCCCTTTGTCCTTTGCCTTCAGTGGTTGCTCATGTTGATCATCACTAACCCTTGGATTAGGGAAATTATTAGCATAATGCCCCATTTCCTTGCACTTGAAGCATTGAAGTGTTGGCGGTGCGTTCTCTGCAGTGTTTGCTTTATTCACATCATTAGAAACCCTTTTTCCATTACTTCGACACTCAGCTGCTCGATGACCTTCTTTTCCACACTTAAAACATTTTCTAGTCCCTTTAAGACAATCTCCACCATGCTTCTTTCCACACTTTGTGCATAAGGAAACATTCATCTTCTTTTCATCATTATTCTGAGATTTCTCCTTGAACTCCATCTTTCGTTTCTTGTCAAAACCATGAGATGGATATGTAACACCAACTTCCATTTCTACCTTGATAGCACAACGCACAATTTCTTCATAGCTACTGAAGTCTCTTATAGCTAATGCCCTTCGAAGACTTGGTTTTAAGCCACTGAAAAATCGATCAACTTTACTTTCATGTTGGATGATAATTCCAGAAGCATACCTTGCAAGTCTTGTAAAATTTGCTTCATAGGTACCAACAGATTCATCGTCCCTTTGCTTCAGTTCAAGAAACTCTTTCTCCATCTTTGTTCGAAGAATACGAGGGAAGTACTTACTGAAAAACAAGTTCTTGAACTCGTCCCATTCCATGGACTCAATTTCATCTCTTGGCCTCGTATTCTTGATAAGATTCCACCATTGATCAGCTTCACATTCCAAACGATATACTGCTAAGATGACTTTATCATGTTCAGAACATTGAAGAACTGAAAATATCTTTTCAGTGGTACTGATCCATTGTTCAGCAACAAGTGGATCGGAAGTCCCACTGAAAGAAGGTGGACATTGCCTCATGAAGGACTCAATAGAATATTGTTCCCTTCTCTGCTCATTTGGATGTCCAGAATGATTCATAGCTTGTGTAAGTATAGCAATAAGATTTTGCACTCCATCTCCCATAACATTTGTTTGTTCAGGAGGGCAATCATTGCATTGTCCATTGCATTGATCAACACGGTTCCTTCGGGTTCCAGCCATCGTCTAAAACCCAAAAAGAATAGTGTGAGAGGCAAAAATCATGCTAGGGAAAACAACATAATAACGGGGGGGTACCTTCAATATCCAACATCTTAGGTTTAATTCTATGATCGTTAGCGTAATTCTATTACTATAACCTATACGTATACTTATCCCTAGGGACATCCCTAGACATACCTTAGAAATATCTCTAGGGATCTCACTAAAGTTCTCGCATCCTAGTTTCCAAAGGTTGACTAAACCTTTCCTCTGATACCAACTGTAGAGACCCGTATCTTGACGTACATGGACATTACATTACATTTGCGGAATACTTAGTACATAACAAAAACACACACTAAAGGATCGTAATAGTTTAGTGTCTTTGGAAACTCGGAACGTAATCTTCTAATCGTGGTGAAAGATCTTCAATATCTCCCATAAAGATCTTCCCCTTTTTTTACCTAAAAAAAACCTTTCTTTATATCCTGGGGACAAGAAAACATAAAAGGGTGAGCTCAAATGCTCAGTAAGGGTAAACAAAAGAAATATCAATCACATCATATACATAAGAACATAGCTTTTGGAAATCTTAACCTGCAAAAGAGATCATAATTTCATAATATGGGGTAAATCATGGCAGGGAAATGTAATCACAATAATCATAACTTAAAACATGAAACTTTGTGGCATTCACACATAATCATAGAGAATCATTTCTTGTTAGTCAAGACTCATTGCCAAGACTATCTTAGTGGACAAAGTCCCTTTCTGAATCGAGTAACCCTCGTTTCAGTCCTGTTTCACTGAACCGGTATAACCAACCATTCCAGCCATGTCTATCTCATGAGATATAAAATCATTACCCAATGCATTGGAGGGAGATATAGGTCCCACCCATCTCATAATGATACCATTCTTATGTGTGCCAAAAAATCATAAATCATACATCATTTCATAACCCATGTAATAAAAATGGGATTCTTAAAACAACATGACATCATAAAACCATTCATATAAGATAAAGGAATTCATAAACATAATTCCATCACAACATAGTCAAATCAATGTAAAAATATGGATAGAAACAGAACCCTTTATTATCTTAGATGGAAAATAATTTTGATAAAACACTTGAAATGAATTCTTGAGGAAAATATCCTTTCTTCTTCAAAATCAATTTCTTTTCACAAAACATCATGCAATTTTAAATGAAAGAGATTTTATTAAAAATAGTCATGAAATCTTTTGGAGGAAGCTTCATGAAAATAAGGCTTTATAAAACCGTAAAAATCCGTTCATGCCGTTTATGTTAAAAAAAACATTCTTCGTACTTTTGTCAGAAAAGTCAAAAAGTACCTCGTATGAAAAAGAGACAAAAGATTCCTTTCATATTCTTTACTAAAAACTCACCGAAGAGTAAAATTGGATTTAAACTATTGTAAGTGGATGGAAACAATATTACATATTGAAGGAACATGGATGTGGATGATAAAATACACCCCAGTAAATACTTACGAATAAACAATCTCGGATAAAAATGAGATTGTGATATTTCCCTTACCTTAGGTCCGACTTGCTTTGTAACTGTCCGAACCTCCTGTATAATGATTTAAATCATGTTATTGACTTATTACAGAATCATATTCATTGTTATGATATCATATATGGTTCACTTATGACATTATATTACCCGTTCTTTTGTAAATTCCATGTTAAAGAAGCGTTTTGGGTAAAATCGTTTCATTTATCGTAGGTGTTTTGACTTGTTGTTCTTGACATCATTATTACATATATCATGATTTACTTACTTCCAGAATATAAAATATGATTTATATATCATATATATTCAGTATATATATATAATAGGTAGATAAATAAAATGAAAAACACCGTTCATGGAGACGGTAGTCCGTACGTACGCATGAACGCTGTTTTCCTTTCCTTATTGTCTTGAAATGGAAGTAAGTAGATGACATACATATGTATATATATACATAAATCCAGTAGCTTTATAATGTCATATATTTCATTATTATTTCTTATATATACATTATAATCATTCTTAAATGGTTAACATGGAGAATGAATCTCATCGCGTCGTGGAGACGGTAGTCCGTACGTACGCACGAGCGATGATATCATTTCTATAAATATTGAATTGAATTGGAGTGGATTATACAATATATCAGAATCAATATTATGTTGTAATAACTATGTATAGTTATTCTTTACACCATTATACCCATCCATGTAAGGTGGTGGTGGAAAATAGATTACACCACGGCGTGGAGACGGTATTCCGTACGTACGCACGCGCGGTGATTTCTTTTTCTGTAGGATGGATAGATGGTGAAATAGGGTTGTTTCATACTTATAATAACATATCAATATATGAGTGATACTGATGTTATTACTTCATAATGAAACAACCTAATAAGAAGAAGTGGAAGAAGAAATAAAGATGAAAGAATTGGTAACGGTAATTACCTCTTCTTTGAAGTGCCTCTTTGAGACCTCCTCTTAGGGCACTAAAATTGGTCTTGGAGGAAGACCAGAACCTCTAGGATGTTGCTAGGGAAGTGGAGAGGAAAAATTGGCAGGGGTTGTCCGAGCTTGAGTGCTCAAATTGGTGTGAGGAGGAGGGGGAGGAGGTGTCCTTTTATAGGGGAGGAGAGGGGCACCTTAGGAATATCTCAAAATATTATTTTATATTAAAGTCAAAATCAGTTTATAATGGTTCCAAAGGGTCTTATTTCGAAGCTAAAGTGGGGATGGGTCGAAATCCTATCAACCAATAGGTTTTAGACAAGTTTAGGGTATTATTTTAACCTTATCAATTAGATTTAACTCTAAGTTAATTAATTTAACTTTTACCGTGTCTTTTTGTTTTCTTTCACTATATGGTTAATACTCTTACTATAACATGGAAAACGAACCCCAAATTGTTTATTATTAATATATATATCCTTATATAAGTCATTTGGCCGAACCTTAGATTTTTAGGAATAAAATAACAATTAATAATATAATATTTGATTTAAAAACTATTTTGTGTCAATTTTGACACTATTTGATATATGATTTTTGTGAAAGTCATAATAGAATTATATGTTCTAACCAAGTTGATTAAATCAACAATAATATATCATAGTAACCTATAAAATTAGTGGAATTCATAAAAAATCTCAAATTACATTTAATTTGGTATTCATATTATCAATTTTGTCAATATTTCATTAATAAGATAATTACTGCATCATCTTTGTGTCATAAATAAATTAAATTATTTGATGTCTAAAAATTACAAATAAAATACCATCATGTAGAAATCTTTTTAGCTTTATAATGAATATTTACAATAGAATTTATCTTATGTATAACCCCATATTAAAAATGATTTACTTATTAAACTTTGATTTTAACTATTTTAACCCTTCTTTAAATAAATTAATAATAAATGTCCTAATCTAATCCAAGTGGGCCTAAATGGTCATATTTTATTCCTAAGTTTGTTTTTGGTCGAATTACACTTGTCAAATAGAATTAGTACATGTGTTAGGGTAATATTAATATCATATTTACCCTTAGTTACCCTATTTACTATTAACCGCGGTAAAAAAAGTAAAAAGTTACTATTCACCGAAAAATTATTTTCATCTCATTGAACCACATTTTAGTCCTTGATATTAACCGTGTCTCGCGGATTTTCGAAATTCCATTCACAGAAGCGGTAAAATTAAGTTTTATGCAAAATTCAGTTTTTAACCTACCACTTAGTAGTTTCACTATTCATCAAAAATTGATGTTTTTCAGAACAATGCCAAAATTTCATCCCAAGCTATTTTTCATATTCCGAATTCAAAAATGAAGTCTATTTTACCAAATTCATAACATAAAATTTGCATTAATTAATTTTATAATTAAATCCCGCTGTTAAAACAAATAGCGTGTTTTTAAGAAACAATATCTATCAAAAGATTGACACTTGTTTATGTCTAGTTTAAATGTGAAATTACATCCAATGACCAACATTGTATTAAATTGTAAAAATATATTCTAAATATACATTAAAACCACTCAAATTAATGATTTATCACTATTAATTATTTCGATTAAAAAAGTTGTTTTTAATTATAATTTAGTAATTTTCACTATTCATCAAAATATGAAAGTTATCCGAAAATTACCAAAATTTCACCTTAGGCTAAATTCGATACTCCTAATCCATAAATGAAGTCCATTTTGAAAAATAAAATTTACAAAATTTTAAAAAGTGGTTATTACTATTCATAACGGCTAGTTTTAATAATATCTTAATAGCATATCGTTGTTTAGCGAAACTTGGTGTTGCGTACAACACACGCTATCGTGGAAGGTCGCGATTGCGTGTAATTCAAGCCAAGTCAGAGATGTGTGTTGTGAAAGATCTTTTTGGTGTAGCGTATAACACAAGACATTAATGAAATGAAAAAGAATATTTTTCATAAAATCTCGGGGTGTTACACTTCAGATACACATCCTGGTTTCAAGGTTGAGAAAACCACATTAAATTCTTTAAGTTGTTTGTTGGGATCCTCACCAGATAATCCAGGAAACTTTGGAAGAAGGTGAATTAATCCAGATTTCAATTCAATGTCCGATTCGAGATTTGGGTATGCAATACAATTTGGTTGATAGTTAATATCAGGTGCAACCAATTATCTAATGGTTCTATTAAGTTCATTGTTATTATTTCTAGCCATTGGTTCTTCTTTTATGTTTGAATTTGAATAGCTTTCAATTTCAATGTTTCCAGAAGAGAGGAATTCACCAACTGGTTGAATATTGAAGCTTCCCGTAGACTGAGTATGTCTGATTCGAGCCCTATGGCTACGTTCAATCTCAGGGTCAAGATCTAAGATATTTTTGGGATTAGTTCGTGTCATCAATCAATGAAAGATGAAAATAAAGAAATTGGACCATAGTAAAATAAAAAATTAGAAGTTTGAGTTGATGGTCCAAAAATAAGTAGAAGGAAATAAAAGAAGGAAAAAAACCAAAATCAGATTGGGTAAAGACGGAAGAAAGAAAAAAGGAAGAGAATAAAATGTAAAAAAAAATAAATATCTCTAATTAGTTGAAATAATTACTTGCCTCCCCGAAAATGGCACCAATTTGATAGAGCACTGTCGTGGGTGCCCTCAAATTATTAGTGTGATTTTGGGGTACTTAGATGCAGTAGAGTGGCTGACCAAGGTCGTCTCTCATAGGAGGAAGTGAATTAAAACCACTTTTAAGAGCTATTCGAGAAACAAAATAAAATGGAATAAAAACACTAATTTAAAGTATGAGGGTGGTTATTTATAGTTTATAAATCTAGAAGAAGTTTTATGGAAGAAGATTGCATTTTTTTGTTTTTTATTTTGAAATGAATTCCGATTAAAATGACAAGACAAGAAGATGGTTTTTTAGAAATATATTTTAAAAGTCATAATCGATCTAACTCTACCTCTTAATTCACTTATTAATCATTATCATTTAAATAAATATCCACTTAATTATGATCCCCTAATTTGTTATCCCTCGAACCCTACGAGAGTTAACTTAACCACAAAGATGAAATTACTTAAACCCTAGGCTAGCTTCGGAACACGCAATCGCTGCACCCTGATTTGATTGTTATTCTAAGGTTAGCTTATGGTAAGTGGTTAATTAGAGCACATATCCATTCTGTACATGAGGATGAATTGTGTTTAGGGATTATATTTGAACTCTACAAATTTATCCCGTATGGTCTTGTATCACCGATTAAGATCGCGCTCTCACAATTTACACAATTCCCGACCTCGCGTGTTTTGTGTTAATTGTTCAATTGCTTGATTAGTTTCTTACAATTTAAAAACACAATTCATGGATCATATTATGTGAATTACAGTAGCTCAATTATTCAAAATAATTAAATGAAGAAGGATAGAGGTCGATCGATTACTAAAAAGAACTACTCTTCCAAGGGTGGTGTAGTCATCGTGGAGACGTTTTGCATAAGCAAAGGATTGAAAGGGTAGAACCCAATCTTGTCTCCACTATTAATTCCAACCCAATTAAGAAGATTAAGAGAAGAAGAAAAGGAAATAACACATAAGATTATTTGACAAAATATTTAAGAAACAAACATGAAATAAAAGAAATACAAAGAAGAGGTGGGAGAGGAGAGCCTTTTTGGAAGAGAGGTTTGAACAAAGGATTACTTATTCCAAGAGATGTGAGGGGCTCCCAAGAGACACACTTTCGGCCAAACCTTCCAAAAGCCTCTACCATCCCTCTCAAAGTGTGAAAAACCCCTTCAAATAGAGTTTGTGAGGGCTAGGAATACATAACGTTTTAAGTGTGAAATAAAAAACTCGGCCAAATATTTTATTCCACGTTGAACCGCCTAGTTGACCTTCAAAATGCATGAATTGACCACCCTTCCAGAAGGATTATTTGTGACCAATCATGTCCCCGAGCTTTCCTAAAAATTTGGGCTCAATCCAAGCCCGGATGTAGAATATATGACCCAAATACATAACCCATGTTCATTCTGCCGTGTCTAGCCCACCATTGTCTTAATGTCCCATTTAATCCATTAAAATGCACTTAGCAGCTCTAGTTTCCTGAATAAAAGTTGTAGAAAATTAAGTTAGTAACACTGTTACAACATTTCAAATTGAAATAATAAATATAAAAATATTTATCTTCGAAATACTACAATGCACTATAAAGGGTAAAACTGGAATTTTATCCACATTTTCAAATGAATGATCAAATCCCAAATATTTTATAAATAAACATATTTAACACAATGTGGGGAAATTATATAATTTATTATCAATAAAATATTCAACAAAATAGTGTTTTATCACTCACTATATTAAGCGGTCTAAATGGAGGGTTTATCCTATTTTAATGTATATAAAAGTGGAATTAACTGAGGTAAATTGGTAAATGGAATGTTTTAGACTATGTCCAAGGGTATGAGGGTGGATTTATCCGAACCAAGAAATCTTAAAAGAGGATTTATCCAATGTTAATGAGTACACACATGTTTTCCTAAAAATACAATGGAAAACAAGGTTTATCCTGAGCCATATGGTACATTGGAGGATTTATTCCTAGAAAATGAGTACATGGGAAGACTATATAATGCTCAATAGTAGATATAAGGATTATACAAAGCCTATTATGGTAAATGTAAAGTTATCCAAATAATATAATTTGATGAATTTTTTATTCATTCACCTAGAGATATTATTTATATGACTATAATTATTCAACACCTTAGGAATCATGATTTATGATATATGACTTTTTGGGTATGATTTTCAGATGTATCCCAATTATACCCATTATATCATATTATGTAAATTTTGATCATTTATCATTGTCAGTTATATATACCATCACTTGACATTTTAGATCACCACATAATCATGGATTCATTCCCTAGTGTATCAAGACAATTATTACTAGTGGGGGGTCAAGAAAAGATTCTTGTGGTCTTCAATTGTGTAAAAACATTCACATCTATTTTAAAATATATTTCTTGTGTATCTAGTGTTAAATGTTGTAAAAACAAAATTTTCAATGACTAGTGATATAATATTGCTCTATTTTATACAACTGTCTAACATACCCATTTTTAATGGATTATCCATCTTGGAATCAATTCTAATATTTTTATATAAGTGTTATTAACAATAGTCCTACTAGTGTGGGTCTAGGGAACATAAGTTGGTATCAACGGTTTTTAGTCAGTTTTTATGATTAATATATTTATTATCAAAATAATATTATGTTAATGATAACCCATGTATATGACTAAATGATATGTAAATTATTGTAAAATATCACTAAATGTTACTAATGTACTTATTTACAACTAATTACTTGTATAGATACTTCAAGTGAATATAGGAACATGAATATTTAACCAATTGGTGAAAATCTGTAAAAGAGGGGATTGGGTAACACCTCAATGGTCACAATTTTCACACAAAAGATACCAGATAACACTCAATGTTTCACAGTCTAGGTTGCCATTATATGGTTAATCATATTCATTCTAAGGAACCACTATAATGTATTTGATGACGATGTTATATGTTTTATTAGAGAATATAATAGAAAAATTTCCATGGATATAAAAGTATTTAACAATGAGAGTCATAGGAGTAAAAGATTTATAATGTATTAAAAATTAATGATTTAGAGGGGAAATAAATTTTTATTTATGTTTTTATATTTATATTTTTGGAATTATCATAATAATTTAATTTGTTGTAATTTTTTAAATAAAGATCTATAATATATATTTGTGAAAGCTATATATCCTAAAATATGTATGGTATGTATATAAATAAGGGAATATACTTTGGTTTAGAATAATTTATGTTCTTATTATGAAGACTATTGCATGGATTCTAGATATACATCTTCTATTATGTTAGATATCTTAATAGGAATGAAATCATAATATTGTTTTCTTTCATCATCAATGACTTATATTTATCATTGATATTCTCATATACTATAACATATATGAATATTGTGTAAAATATATAAGGAATTTCCTTTGGTAGTTTTGATTTAATCGATTTAATATATATCAAAATTAGTATCAATTAAAAAGAAATGTTATTTTTTGATAAGGTTATATTATTTGGCTAAATATTAAAAAATACATGAATAAATTGTGGATAAATCGTAAGATTAATGTGTGATTAATGATATGATTATAACAGAATAATAAATTTTCTTTATTGAATTAAATTTATTACAAACCAATGTATTGATAATGTATTGATGAATTTTATAGAAAATAATTTAAAATCATTGGGTTTTGGTATGTCATGTACTGACCCATATAAACCTCAAACTTATTTCCAATGAAGAACCGTGTTAAATACCAAGATGAGTTCTTGATCATATTGATATTTAAACTTTTATTGAGCATCAAACATAAAACAATTGGAAATACTTGTC
This sequence comes from Viscum album, assembly GCA_963277665.1. Lineage (NCBI taxonomy): Eukaryota > Viridiplantae > Streptophyta > Magnoliopsida > Santalales > Viscaceae > Viscum > Viscum album. The sequence goes on along the minus strand of OY728151.1, from coordinate 82,863,403 downwards.
TGTCTGAATTATTAATAAAAATATATTAAAAAATTTAACAAAGTTAGAGTAAGAAAAACATTCAAAAAAACATGAAAACCTGGGTACCATAGAGTCTAACACTATCCAATGAACCACCCTCTCTATTTTAGACTTCCATGGAAAAAGAAAACTACACACTGAAATGATAGATAATGTGTTAGCACTAATATTATCTATAAGGATTCCAAGATAAAAATATTTTCCCATTCCTTACCTTTGAGGAGAATTCCCTTTTATAGTAGTTTTATAATATAAATATATAAATATAATGTCTTCCACTACTATCATAAAAAATTAAATTCTAATACATTTCATAAATCAGTTTAAAATGCTTTCAGTCAAAATACTTTGTATATAATCGATACATCAAAATAAAACCATTATATAAATAAAAATGAAATATATTAAGATTTTATTTATGGAGAGATTATATTAGATTTTATTTTATAAAATTATCATAATGAATGGGAAATTATAGTATATTGTAAACTATTAAAAAGAGAACATTGAAGTTTTCTAATATAATAATCTTTACCTCAATACATAGTGTCACCTTTAGTTGTTCAACTGAGGATAATTTCCCATATATTGACTACTGATTGAGGTCAAGAAAAAATGTTATAGGATAATAATAATCTTTTTCCAAATTTGAACCTACCGATCCAATATTAATTAACATTGATTCCAATGAAATTAAATGGTGGTGTTCATTTCAATCTAATATTTACATACATATAAATCACATTTAATTAAAACACATAAAATGACCTATAAACACCTTATTAAGAATGACCACTGAATCCATTTTAGAAAATATAAATTCTATAGAATCCCCTCACTGGGAATAGAATTCATACCAAAAATATTCTCACAACCTCATTTCATTATATAATGTACATTTTTATAATTGAGTTTTATTTAAAAAAATTAGATGTGCCTTAGTACATGAAAATGAAATACGGGATCATATACTTTTCATTGTGAATATTTCTATTAGTTTGGTTGAAAATATTTTTTTTTTGGATTTTGTATCTTCTTTATTTTGTGGTTGTTGAGTTTTATTTTGGGATAGAGAGAATTTTCTATGGAAAATAACCATATGTTTGAGGATGTATGATTGATTAAATTATAAATTCTGATTATAATAACCTTAAAGGGTTACAAAGGTTTTACATGGCTTGAGAGACTTTATAGGTTGTATAGGATTATCCTAAATATGTTTTATTGATTTATATCTAATAGAAATATTCAGGTCTATTATTCATTAAATGAAGTGAATCAATTTCCATGTAGAATTCATGAACATGTTTTGAGAATGAAATGTTACATTCCACCAAACAGGTTCACACTGTGAAATGGTTAAAAATTGTTATTTTAATCTGAGGTCACATGTTTTTTGGTGTACCATGAAAAGGAATATATTTATCTCATAAAATTGAATCACATTGTGAAAATCATGGGATTTGTATTTCTAACCCACACTATCCATATTATTTGTTTTTCAACCACTGAGAAATTTCTTCTCTCAAACAGTGGGGTTATATAAGTAATTTTTTAGGATATTTGAAAAATTCTTTAAAACATTATGAAGAGTTTAATTATTGGGGATTTCCTTTTTTTGGCCTTCCACTCACAACATCATGTTCACTAGTATCTATGTGATATCACTTGACCACTATCGAACATGGTTTTGATCTTCTAGGGTATAGGTTATTCAGTGAGACCTCCTTAAACATTATTCCCTATTATAATTAATTATTGAGATTATTTATTGAATCTATGGATAAAGGTTTTGGACACACAAAATCCATATATAATGTTTCTATGTGATCTTGTGTGATTAATATTATTTGATTATGAAAGACACGACATATAAATTAACAAATAGAGTAATGCGTGAAGAAATAATGTGTTTAGATTACTCATTGGATACAATTTAATCCAATGGTTTTAAGACCTATATTATAGAATACCATCGTGTGATATTTTCCTTTAACAGTAATGAACTACCTAATTCCATAAAATTTGAATTTTCATTCCCCAACACCTTATGTGGTTTATTGTGATTGAATCCAATTAGAAAAATGGATTACATTATTATTGAATAAATGGTGATAAATTGATATAAATGTGCATATAACCTCAAATAGAAATTGATTATTGTAATATTTAATGAATGAATGGGTAATTTAGTGGCAAATTGTAAATGTAATATTTGGCCATGGGGATGATTGATGTTATGTTCTGTTATTGTAGAAGTTATGACTTGTGTTGTAATTTCCTCAATAATTATTATATGAATGGATTTCCCTAATGATATTTAAATTAATATAATAAGGTGTTTGCATTGTAACACTAATAAAATTATATAAAGGTCATTTTTCATTTATTATGTTATTTTAATTGGATTTGGATCAATTATGCGTTTATTTCATGGAAATGTGTTTATAATTGTCTTTACTTTACAAAATTTTTGGAGATATTCCAACATTATGTAATGGTTGAATGATTATAGTATCATATTAATTGATTAATTAGTAGTATTTATTATTAGTTTACTCTCTGAACTTATTATCAAACATGATTCTATCTAATCGGTGGTGTGGACCTAATTTGTTTTACTTACATGAAATCTAAGATTTCATTTTCACTATTAGCGTATTAAATATATTTATGTTTAAAAAATTGAAAATGACATTTTTTTTAATTATTTCATCAATTATTGGATATGTATTTGATATTGGACTAACATGTGGTTCATGATCAGAATATATTATGTTTATTTATATTAGGATGGTATTTTACACATATTAAATTTTTATTTCACAATTATATACATTTAGAATTTAATTATATTATAAATTTTGTTATTATTGTATTATTCAGTCAATATTTATTGATTTATTTATCCCAAATGATTAAATATTAATAATACTTTCCAGTGATATTAAATTTTGTTGTTTTAATTTAATTACCACTGAATATTGAGGGTATTGTTTTACCAATATGTTTTCTACAAAACTGCCTCATGATGATGGTATCTTGTTTATGGGGTATTGCATGTGTGGCCCAAAAACCAATCATGTTTTTCCACATGAGAGAGTGTTGAGGAATGAGACATTGAAAACTGGTATTAGAGTTTAAATATATTCATTTGCATTAAATTAATATATTTAATGAAAAAAATGAGACAAATTTATGTTGATAATTGGTAGTCATCATGTTCATGGGAGAAGTTAACCTATGTTTGGGGGGAATCTATGTTTCTGAGGATAGGATTGTTGTATGTGATGTTTTATTATTGTGTTATATATTACATCACCTTGATTCATTCAGTTGATGTGTGATTGTTTTTGGGCCTAATATTAATACTCATGGCCCCGTATGGAATGATATGAGTATGCATGCATTTCGATAGGAACATAGTTATATAAATTAACATGAAATATTCATGATATGGACAACATTATTGTGTGAGATAAATTTTCATATGAACTGTTGAATGGGATTCATATTATATTAGTTAAATGAAATGAATTACCTATTTTTTCAAGATAATTAACATGTAATTACATGTTTATATATACAATGAGATAATGGTTCTTAGTTTTTATCAAATGTTGATTTTGGACGTGTTTTCACCTAGTTTTATATAAGGTGTATTTCTTCATACAAAATATGAATCCTCATCATCTTCAAATTGAGGACAAGCGGGTGGTATTTATAATTCTACAATAAATGATGAAAAATATTCCAACACATCATGATAATTATAAGGATTTTTAGATTCTCCATTTTAACATGAAGTTCTTATGATCCATTTAATGGGAGGATTTTTAATCATTTCACTTATGATGGATATGACCAGATATTTTCAGCTATAGAATCTACATACATTAACAAAAGAGGGAGGCCCCAAATAAGAGAAGGTCTAGATCAATTAAGTGTAGATGATATTCATGAATCTTGATACACATGTAGATAGGAGGGTGATTTTTTATAAATAAACTATATTTGGACCATCCATGTGGTCGTGGGTCACTGTATATCAAAATTGGAAGTAAGATGAGTTATCCAAGAAGAACACTAAGAAATGTTTTTTAGTAACTTGTATAATGATACATTGTTGTATGATAAGGTCCATGAGTTCATAAACTCAACGCCTTAGATAATTTCAATGATGCACTAGGATGGAAATGTCATCTATGTTCATGGATTTGTGCGATCTTTTGCAGGAGATAAGTTTATTCTAATTAATTTTCAGGATACAATAACTATGAAATAATTTCATTGGTGAAATTTTTTAATAAGGTCATATATATGTACCTGAGAAATATTGATATCATCATTGAATGTTATCTAATAGAGTACATGAGTTGTATCAATGATGTTTTATTAAGTTAAAATAGAGCTATTGTTTTGGAAGAAATAATCACCTATATGACTATGTATTCAAAAGAAATGGTAGGAAGATTAGTAAAGGAAATGGGACACCATATCATAACTATGTTCCTTTTCAGTATTATAAACTATTAATATTAGATCATATGATAACTTTTTCTATATAACCATATTTTTTGTTCCATTCTGGTGGTTTTCTGTATCACTTTTATATAGTAACATGTTTTACCAATGTGTGGTGGTGTATCCTGGCGTATCCTAGAGTCTGGAAAGTACAATTCTACCTCTCAAAATAATAATAGATATGGTTCCACTAGATGTTCAGATAGAGGTAGGGGACATATAACCCCATCATAGAAATAGAGACCCCCAATTTTCACATATATACATTACTTAAATTTAGTGGAATACCTAAAAAACTATACAAATAGACACCCAATGACCTTATTAGTTTAGTGTATTTGGTACAATGAACAAAACAATTCATGATGAGTGAAATAACTTCAATTTTTTCCACAAATATATTCCCCCTTAGTTATTAATATCAAAAACATTTCTTCATAACATAGTGAAAGGATACTACAGAAATGGGTGAGCTCAGATACTATGTAAGGGTATATAATAGAATTGTTTATGTATATAAGGAACATAAGGTTATATGAACATGATAATGATCATAAAATGATCACACCCTTCATATCAATGATCATAATCTTGAATCACATATTAATGATTTTTTTGTTCATAAGACTCGAATCATGAGGAAATCAAAAACATAATACACGATAGAATATCATAGGAACAAGAAATGGAATGGTATAATACAGATCACCGTTTAATATAGTGAATATGTAAAAGTAGAAACAGTTTCACATATTTTGTTTTGGACCTAAAATAAGATCCTCTCACTAAATTATGGACAAGCAACTAGGTCAGCACATATTATTGTCAACAAATAATTACATTCATGCATAAAATTGATAAATTGAAATGTGGTTCATTGATAACATAGTGAGAATATAATATGGTTCACTCATAACATTGAGAACATGTAATCAATATCACATCTAAACTTATAGAAATTCAAACAGGTCTATGAGTAACATTGTGAACATGTAATTGGGTTCACACATAAAATATAAACTTATGAGTCATCCATCATTATCCATTACACTAGAGGGAGTTAGAAGTCCCACCTATCTGATAGTGAAATCTTATATACACATGCCATAGTGTCATTAAATATATTATTATAACCCATGTAATGAAATGTCTATTAGAAACTTCTAATCATTTCACAACCTATGAAAAGCATCCTATTTCTTAATCAATTCATCATAAACATATCCCATGAAAATAATAATGTATCAAAAACATATTTCCCTTGAAATTGTAGTCAGTTTCATAATAATAATTAAATAAAATCATAACCCATTCATTAATGAATACCTAAAAGGGTATGAGTAACATCAAAAAATGTAATCCTAGATGTAAAATAACTTGGAATGATATTTTGGAAACATTTTGTGAAGAAAATATCCATTATTATTTGGAATAATGTATCCTTAACAGATAAAAATAATATTTGATAACAATTTTCTTGAAAATAATCATGAAAACATGTTAAAAAAGATATTATATCCTTTTAGAAAACTATTTATTTGAAAATATATAAATTGCACATGAAATGTTTTTGGAAACCAATATCCCTGATTTATTATAAATGGATACTGAAAAAAATTTGAAATCCAATTTCATTGAATATTTATTAAATTATATTAAAATAGAATTAAAAATAAAATTCATTGAAATCATATAAAATGAGAATCAATATGTCTTCAAAACCAATTTCTTGAAGAAAATTTAAAAATATATTCCAAACATATTGAATACTATATTACTTGAAAAATTATAAAAGCAGAGTCAATCATTTTGAAAACCACTTTGTTAAAAATAAATTTTAATTAAATTTTAATTAAATTTTTACCAAAATTTACCTTTTAATCATGGAATGTGATCTTCACCATAATGATGGTGGGTAAATCTATTCATTTCATATGAGGTACGAAGGACATTAATTTTTATCAATAAATGTTTAGATAAATTTCATATCTAGAATGTGATAAGAAGAATAATTTAAAAACATTTTAAAAATTGTAAAATGAAACATATGAATATTAATTTTTATAGGATAATAATAAAATATTTTTGGAAACCCTTTTTGGAAAGAATGGTTTTTAAGGAATACAGATTTTTGAATAATGATAGGGTAATGTTGGGCATTCATAGATATAATTTCATAACAATATTATGTACCAATGAATAGATAAATGGTAAAAATACATGAACATATTTTTAAAATTAGTATATTAGAAAATTCATCAGATTGTATTGATATATGTGTTATATAATTCCAAAAAAAATTATAATCATAAAAAATCATAAAAAGTGAAGAGATTGTTTCAATAAACTATCATAACATGGTAACATGGGGTAAATGCTCCATGTAAGAAAAATAAATAACATGAATCATTAAATATCATCAAAATATTGAGATTCAAGATATAAAAAATAAAATGGAAGTGTAAATACCTCATAAAATAATTGAGGAGCATAAAATATAGGATTCATAAATAAAGGAAATTAAGATTAAACTATTTAATGATCTGGTAAATTCAGAAAAATAAATCCCATGGAAGAAATATCAAAATGAAATATACTTAAGTACCCATAAATTTCATTATATGAATAATATAATTCTTCCATGTGCAGTTGTTTCTGATGCTTTTCGTCAGGGAGCGTCCACCAGAGGGCATTGTCGCACATCATTATAACATTTGTTTCCCCTCATTCGAACATTAAAATGGATGAAACAATTCATAAATTTTAATGAGATTTCTACTCCTTCAATGAAATTGGATGATGGGATTTCAGTTCATCTATTCATGGATTCCTACTTCAAATTCATCTCAAATTTTGGGCATCCCTTATAGATTTAATACATTTTTTTGTGAATATATTTCTTAATGCCATCTCTTCATGGATGTCATTTAACTATGATACTTCTATCCAAACATTTTGAAGGGTCTTGTCAAGAAAGAATCCATCTGTCATGGATGTAGTGACATTGGGGATCATTGTCATGTATTGTTGTTGGATAATTTTTCACCTGTATTCTTCGTCATAAGATGGTTTCAAAAGGGAATAAAACCCCAAGGTGCCCCACATCGATGAAGGGGTATCATATTCCAGAGTCATGTCATTTGAGGTTTTCTTCACGTGTCCCATGTTTAAAAAGGGTTATTACATTATATTAAGATCATACAGGGACATAAGGATGAAATTTTATCATTATGTAGAGAAAGAATGGGATGATCGGAAAACATGTTAATGTGGATCAGAAAGGTAAATCCCTATGAGGGATAACATAAAAGGATTTCCATAGGGATTGATATGGATTCACAAAGTGGAAGGACCCGGTAGTGGTCTTTGATATGAATGGAATATTTCACTCTATAAATGAGGATCTGGACACCACTAATGGTGAATAAGGATGGAATACCTCTATGATATACATAATAAGACTTACCATTGGATGAGATTGATCATTGGGGTTCACTCCTACATACCATGTTTTGAATACTGGGATTAGAAACCATCAATTATAGGTTGGGTGATGTGTAACATAAGGAGGAAACTCGTGGTAATAGAGTTCATAAATAGAGATATTGAAGGATATTTTCCCTCAAGGGTGAGGATGATCATCTCGATACCTAATTTTTCAAGGGAAATACCATGATGGAAATATAAGATTGGTCATTTAAGACAAGGAGTATTCCAACAGACCCAATGTGTAAGAAACATATAAAAGTCCGTTGAGTTCTGAAATCCCATGTTGTTTATCATTATATGTTAGGGAATAATATGAATTGATGTGACTATGATAATGTTGATCCGGAATGTTAAGTGGTGTTTTTATGAACCCTATGTAGAAGATAAATATCAAAGCCAATGTTGTTCTACGGTGATTTCAGGATTACAAATGGTAGCTACATGTGAAGGTAGAAGATGAGGCTTAAACCATAGTGAATGTATGAGGAAGTATGGAATGCTCACAACCAACATCTATGGCAACATAATTCATTCATGTTGTGAGAAATAATTCGAAACAACAAAATGACATCCAATTCACAAATGATGCATCTTTACGGAATTGACTGGGGCTTAGGCCTGGTTAGTGTACCAATGTGATACATATTGGGGTATACTCTTGTTGGGATTCATGAATATGTTTTTGTTCTACATGAAGTGGATGTAATTTCCTTACAAGAGGGAGATGAACATCTCAATCCAATAGAGATGATTATGTATAGAGAACTCCCGATGTGGAACACCCCATGTGAATTTCATGGGGAAAATACTATTGTTTAATGTTGTCTGCTGAGGATCGTTGAACTTGGATTATTATCATCCTACATCTCGAACAATGTGGATTCACTCCATAGACCCTATGATTTACAAATTTTCAATTCACGCACCTTTTTGGGTTATGCCACTCAAACAATGCCCAAAGGGAGGTTCTGAAATAATTGTCACTTATAGGGTTCATGTTAGCATGATTTAGGAAAAATTAAAGATTCATTAGCATACCTAGTCCAAAAAAAAGTTGTAGGGAATCAAAACAAGGGACACCACATGATGAACCATGAAATCAAATTGCACAATCCTAGAGGGTCATACAGGATATGATCACACTAAGTCATGGGGCTCACTAATGGAGCTTTTCAATGTAATTATATGTCTTGCAGGGAGGGATTTTCATGAAGGAAATTCACTCATAGAGCAAGGTTCCTTTTCCTTATCATAGAACATATTAGAAGAGTGATTCTATAATTATTAATTCTTCGTTGAGCCTTAAATTAACCTAATGGACTACCCCCTTTATGTAGGGAGGAGGAATTCATGATGGGTATCCATACAATAAATATAGGATATGAGGAAAAAAATTAAAAAATGAATCATGATGCTCATGTACCATGAATGATCCATTTTTTGTGTCAGGTTCATGGTGTTTGGGAGGTTTGTGATATGGAAGAACAGATGTTGAATGGTTAGAGTAACAATCTATTTATTGTGGGAGGAGACATGTATTTATAAGAAATGCAGATCTTAATGCTAGAAGGGATCACCATGATAAAAAATGAATCTTAAATTGGTCTAGGTAGTATCAAGATAATATAGGTACCATCAAAGGTGTTACTGCGTTCATGGTACTCACTAGACTTATGAAGTTACCATCATCAGTATTCACGCACATGGGTGTGAGGGGTCTCCATGATAGAGCATCAAAAAATAGTTACCTGTGAATAATTTTGGGATCGTTTGAGTCCAAAATTTCATCCAATTTCCTTGATATTTTTCTTCTGTTCAGTAACATTTTTTCAGTGAAAACAAAAAAATACCTCCATTAGAATGGCTGTTTATGGGAAAAGAGGGTTGGATTCTCTTGGTTCATTACGGAAAAACATGCCTAGATGTGAAAGTCACTTGAATGGTATATGGGGTATGACACACCATGAAACTCATTCAGGTGAAGTTCTACGTGATTCTAAGACATCTATCACTTCTAAATAGTATACAAGGGGCCAATTTATATACTATATATCTAAAAATAATTGCACTGAATCACTCTTTTCACAATGCTATTTCCCTGGAAAATGAATCTCTGTGATCGATGTTCCGGGTTTATTTGATCCTTGAATGGTTTTTAGAGAATCATGGATCATGATCTGCTTCACCTTTGTGATGCACACCAGGTTCAAGGCTTCTCTATGATCAGGCTTCATGATTGTCCACTGTGAAAAGATGCAAGGAAATCCTAAGACTCGTATTGATGGCTACTCTGGAATAATTGCAATAATGTTTTTCTGATGCAACATGATGGGGTGAAATGTAAAATAATATCATGTCTTGTGATTACATTCAGATTCATTCTGATAATGAGTCACTTATATATATTTTTTTATTTATGTCCATAAATATTACTTGATGTGAAAATTTTATTTGTTGTAATGCTTCGACATGTAGAATGACGTGTTCATCATAGAGGCGAGCATAGATGAGTTGGACAACATGTTTAGAGGATTTTTGGGACAACATAAGTGTTATAAAAATGATGATGGACATATCATGAGGGACTATACCCTTATCATAGAATATTTAAATTATAATCATCTCAACAACATCGATTGCATTTAATTGGAGAAAGAATCATCCTAACCTAATTAGAAAACATTTATTAATTCTGTTCGTGGGAACCTAATGAAGGGATGTATAGATGGTTGGGATATGAACCAGGGGATTAATTTCATATAGGATTGGGTCTAGGATTTATATTTTTGTGCATCTTGCATAGAGATTAGTGTGGTACTAAGGGGCGTTGGATTGTATGATGTGGCACAGGCTTTCCAATCCCACTTTTCACAGCCATGGGACTTCATGCCTAAACTTTTGAGCTGATGATCATTGGACACGAATCCATTTCATGTTCCCCATGGTGATGTTTTCATCTACATATGGGATATCCATCATATTATTAGAATCCTTATTCTGGGGTTGAATTATTATGAGTACCACCCCACTAAAAACACATTAAATGATGATGAATGGGTACGACGACTAGAGAATGAATTGATGGATATTTTGTTGGACACGATGAATGACCAAGAGATGACCTAGGAAGACCACATGGATAAATTTATTGGTTATTTTATTAAAATTCCATCGAAAAATCCAAATCAATGTGTGTAATAACCCATAAAATTTACAAGGAGGCCCTGAACCAATCCATGGGGAGCCTAGTGAGGTAGTGATTAGTCTTATTGGTAGAAAAAATAGGATAGATAGTGGGAGTTTCATGGATATAGTATCATGAATGAGAATCAAATGATATTCAAGATGGTTGAATTCAATTTGGTAATCATATTTGGATGTATGATTTGAGTGAGATATGCTCATATTAAAGCATGATGAAGCATGTTCATTATGGTAGCGATGATTCCCACATGGTTTCAGGTCAATTAATGAATCTCGTTGTTGGTGAAGTTGTATATGGTACATCGGCATATCAGTGAGTGGAAGAACCCAATACACATGTGTGGGCCATTTCTATTTTTATACATATGGGTTTGTCACACATGTGGGAGGTAATAAATATATAAATCCCTTCTCTAAACATGAGACATGAATTTTACTAGTGATACAAAACATCATGGGGAGTTTATTACTCAATCTAGGTCTCATCTAAATGTAGATAAAGATATGGAGAGTATACCTAATTCATTATTCAACCATTCCATTTTCAGATGGTGTAATTTAATGATGATGGTATAGAAACCATTGACAAATGATCATATCTTCTATCATTTTACGGTATAGTGAAAGTTATATAGGTGAAATGGGAGCTGATATGTGAGCCATAAATCCCTCAATGATGTTCAAGGTAGTTTAGGTTAATCCAAAGGATGACCCAAAGGGTGTACCTGAGAATATTTCATGAAGACCACTCGTCTATGATGAGGCATCTCTGGACCATGGTCACATGTAGCGATAGAAATATACAGAATGAGATGCTCTTATCAACTGCTACATTCTAACCGGTCCATGAATATGCATAGAGCTTGGAAGCTACTTATCCACAAAAAATAATGAAGGAGTGGATAATCTGGTCTAGTAAATTAGTGGCCTCTCCACCTCGAGTCTAATGTAGATAGGTAGAAATGTAATATTATTAGGGTTATTCTAACACTAATCCTAATGATGTGGCTGAAATAGTAAAGGTAGTGGTCCATGGACAAATACTGACCGAAAATGAAGAGATAACAGAATTAGTACTAGATATAATGGTCCCTACTGGGTGAACCCTGAAAGATGGGGAGCCATCAAGGGGGTTATGTAAGAAGTCACCTCCGGATCCTAGTAAGCAATTGCACCCTGTGGTGCTTCCTCACGATGATGTCTACACCGTGGCTTGGATGACCTGTGATACTTGAAAGAAGTACTTTAACATAGATGATGTGTGGGATCATCTGAATTGGTAAGAGATACATCTAGAAGGGTGCATTTTTTATAAATGTGGCTTTAATTCATCCCAATAAGAGGGTAATTAATACATGGTAGGCATAGAATACTTAGGGAACTCCCAAGGAATATCATGTCCAATGAAAAATTGAGTGTATGTACCACTAAATATGACTTCTCTCCCAGTTCTACAATCACTTAATCTAGAAGAACACATCACTTCTTATCACAACATGTATGGATCCTAGAGGAATGTTGTCAATGAAAAATCACTAATAGGATATTGAGATACAAGCCTAAATGGAATCTTCTTTGAAGGATGCTGAGATAATATCCTTAAAGGACACTACCTAGGAATGGATCACTGAAACACATGAAGAAAGTGTTGACATGCCAATATATGATTTCATATCTCTTTATATTTATCTGGTTTCTCAATTGAAGCAAGTTTCTTCGATGAAAATCCTGTACCAGTGACCCCGTCTCATGGGGATGAGGATAAAACCTACATTGATAGACAATTTGTATGTTTTTTGGAGGAATAAAGAGAATCTAGTAGGCTTGATGGAGTATAAGAGTCTATAACACCATAACCGAAGTCCCCAAATCCATGTGTTATATACTAGGGACCATGCCTTGACATCATAATGTTGATAACTCAGCAGCACGAGTCACCATCGCTCGACCATGGAATGTTTCTCATTTCAAAGATTTATACATATTTCATATCTAACTTTATTGAATAACATGATCCATGTGTGAATAGTCTATGGAATAGTCGGTTCCCTACTGTAAAATAGGCCGGGGGACCTAGCTCACACATCCTAATAAGAGCATCATTCCACACATGGAAATTTATCCATGTCATCCAGGCAATGATTTCCAATGACCAATCAATTGTGACTATCTGTGATTCTATTGGTGGGGTAGATCATGGAGTTAATAGGGACACACCTATAGAATTAGGATTAAGTGAAGGGGATCAACCTAAAAATATAGAGCATGTCCCATCAGACATGATGACAATTAAGGACCCTATTGGCGAACAAGAAGACATGTTTCCAGAGTACGAACCTGAAAATATAGTTGAGAAGGGTGAATCTAATTCCGATGTGGTCAAGGATAGTCCGGATATCCAACTACAAAAATGGATGTTAATAAAAATATTCATCAAAGAAACTCTATAATCAATGTATATTATAAAAATGGGAAATTTTTTCAAATTTGTACAATATCTATCTTCTTAGGGGTGGATTCAGGTGGTCTACACATGCTGATTTGGGACTACATAACATTGAAAATATGGAAAACCAGTCACTAGTTCGATGTAACATGGAATCAAGAGATTTAAATTAGTGCTTAGAAGCATTAGGTGGAATAAAAAGATATACATCTCCTATAGGAATGGTTGTACAAGAACTATTCGTTCATTTCTACCTAAACAAGGTTATTTGAAAAACTAATGACCAATCTAATGGAGACCCAATAATAGATGAGGGAAGCATTGTGCTAGGTGGTGGATCATTATATCAAGAAGGAAAAGAGAAAATCAGGGTCGATGAGTTTCATTATAAGTTCATCGATTAATAAATGGTGACTAGAAGACTACAATAGTCCATGGAGGACACACGTCAGAATATGGAGGAGCTCAAGCACTCCATCGAAGGGGTCGATACATAAGGGCCATGTTTTGACCAAATTAATGAGAAATAAATTTCTTCTTCCTTGATTCATTGAACATTTTTCAGGAGATTATTTTTTTCTTATTTCAATTTCTAAAACTCAATATTATTTTTTAAGTAACTCATGATCAAGCTGTAAGCTCCCATCAGTCATGTATAATGTGATATACAAGGGGCGACCACATAAGTATTCACTTTTTATAAAATTTATAACAATTTATAAAATAATCGTGGTCTGGTATTGTTGACTAACCATACACATTTTTTGTGATATAAGAACCTATAATAAAAAAATATGTCTAACAGAATAACCAACATACCATTCCCATTATGCTCTATTGCATGAACTTGTTATCCTTTGGGGATTAGAATGAATCGAAAATATTGAAAAATTGAAAGTGTGAATCACGAGGCCAAAAATATAGAAATCATAGTGGATGGAATCATAATATTGGAAAACAAATGACCATATTTGAAACCCATCATCCATACCTCTATCATTGAAACGGTAGAAATTGAGGGTCCATCGCTAACCATATTTGAAACATGATATCTGATTGAAAGTGTCATCCAAGGCCATCATATTATTTGTTCAAGGATGGTAGGTGGGAAAATCCCTCATATCTAGTCTATTAGGGGGTCCCATACAATTTGAAGGGTGATGAGGATCCAATAAGGTGATCATCAATCATGGGGGAGTGATGGAATGTTTGAAAAGATTCCAACACTCTTAAAATTATGCCACCAGTATTAAAGAACATTTTTGTAGGTATTTTTGGGAAAAAAAAAATCTCAAACCCATATTTTCGGGAGGACATCTCTGGATAGGGCCTTTGATATCCTATGTTTTCAACTCATGTGGATTATGAAGACACTTGGAATAGTTTATCATCATATGATCAAGACATTTCTTGCAGTTAATTATCAAGTGAGGGGGAAGTATTACATAGTATGATGTCATATATCATAGACCATGGAATGTAGTATAATGTCATGTTTCAAGGAAATTATGTAAGAAAAATAATCCCAAGGGTACATAAGTGACACTATAGAGGTAAAACCCATGGTGAATTGGGACTGAGAGATCCCACATCTCACACGAATATTATTGTATGAAATGTATAAAATTTTGTGTCACATTTATTGGACCATAGAGTTTGTGGCTGGGATGAACATAAAAATGTATAAGATTTACTACATATCTTATAAGTATGGGAATCAGGTCACACATTTTAATGTAATCCTATTTAGTTTAATGTTATTATATAAGGAAGGTAGAATATGTTGTCTAAGAGAAATGTTCCTAGCATGACTAATAGAATCTTTACATGAGTATGAGACCAAATAAGTCCACAAACCAAAAGATAAACCATAGAAATTCATAGAGGGGTTCCCATATTATAGTCAAATTTTATGGATCATACATACCATATTTTATGGTCATATAGATTGGGACACATGTATCCTTGTTTAACAACATAATAATTGGACCATGGATGCTCAGTTTAATAACATGTGTGTGGAATGTATCTATAGAGTTTAATGTCATGTATTAGGGATGGAAATTATACATGGTTTACAATATTGAGATGATGAAATTATAGAAAAAAGGTACTATTGATAATAGGTGTGTGTTAAAGAAAAATAAACCCACCAGGAATGATGCCAAAGTGTCCCATGCCACTCCATATATTCCTAGATGAACTATGAAGAGGCTCTCTGTTTATGGTCATTGAATTTTGACTAAAGGGTCATAGGTATACTCTATGTGGGTAAAAACCCTACAATGATTATATTCCTAAGATCATGCGATTAATACTCAGTGTGGTAAATAAAGAGCGATGTTAGGTTTTTTCCATAATGATGGAAAGGAAATTCTAGGTGTGGAAATTCATGATCATGATATTATCCCACTCAAAAATAATGGATTCATTGGAAGAACAAACACTGGGTTCTTGGGATCCAAAATAACATAATAAGGTAGAAAAGGTAAATCAATAAACGTGATATATAGAACACAATTTTATGTTTCATTATGATGATGGATAAATATTGACCTTATTTAAAACATATAATCTATATCGTGTTACCAAGGATGAGTACAAAAAATGTGGGTAAACCACTAATCATGGTCAAATCATGATACTAATCTCAAAATGGAATCCAAATCCTTATGAGGTGTTTTCCAGAAATGGTAGGTGAGTCGATGCGGCATATATCGTTTTTAGAGGGTATATTGAGAAGTTTAAGGTGATGTGTCACTAGATAAAGGGACACGTGAGACATCGAGATGAATTTTGGTAATGTCATATGGAATAAAACAATCCATGTCTCATACCACCGCACATTCAATAATTATAGCTTGGATATTCAATAGGAGGGATTATATCTCTTAAAGGGTTAGAGTTTCATGGCAGGGCGTTACAAAAAATTTATGGGTTGTGTTTCTTAGACCATAAACTCTTAGTTTTTTGTCATTGAGTTCTAACAACAGAATCAAAATTTAACGTCATGTGGGTGGGATGTATCCTTTCCTTTTAACATCACGTGGTAATGTTGAAAATGTTATTCCATTTATCATATCTTGAATAGGACATTTACATCACTATGGAAAAGTGTGTGGTGGGGAAAATGAACTCACTTTGAATGAGGATGAATTAGATATAGACCATACCACAAATTCTCAAAGGGGAACTTATCAAAAGATAAAAAAAGGTGAATGAAGGGATGTGGTGTGTGGATCTCTGAGGTGACACAATGTGAATGTGCCCCAAGTAGTTCTACAAAACATAAAATATTACCAGATTATATATAATACTCGAGACAAAATGTGTGAGATTGTGATTCTGTGGTGGGGCCCAAGAGCAGATGTCAAAGGATTATTAAATATCCCATAAGGTTGGTAATCTAGCCAAATGTGGTTCTTAAGATTAAATGTTAGGGTGATAATTCCAGGAGAAATGTCTTCCTATGTGAAGATTTCATAGCACTGTATAGTTTATCATCATACACCCATGATTCATAATATGTTGTTTAAATTCATATGATAAGGATAAATGTGGTTGTAGAAATTATTTTCATTAAACAAGGATGATGAGTATCATAGTTTTTTTGTTGTAGAGTTCAGAAAATATGATGATGATTCCAATGTAGAAATCTGTACTGTAGTGACATGAAGTATCCAGACATTAATGGGGATGATTGATATCCACAACACACAACACATTCTTATGAAAAAATCACACACATTATAACATAATGGGTGGGGGTGTTTTGGGAGAGTTTGTGGCTGGTCCTAAAGATGTATTGTATAGGGAGTCACTAAGAATCACATTAGGATATAAATATAGAGATAAATAGTCCAGGAAGATCCTTGCAGTTTAATATCATTTTGTATGGATGAATAAGGTCAATAGTTTAACCTCATGTAGGACAGATCCGTTTTACCTTTTGTAGAAAAAATGGATACTTTCCATTTATGCTCAGGAAGAAAGGGAGAATTTCATGTCAAATATTATTGTTCTAACCAACATTATTCATTAGAATGAAAGAGAGGGCCTTGCTGAATTATTCGATGTATCCGATTTCATGTTCATTGTAGAAGGATTTAGTGTTGGATCAACTGATTTACATGAAGTACAATTTCATTATCTCACCTTTATGAATGTTGGAGTCGTTATTATTTATAATATATTTGAGGACTCTAAATCAATTGATGATGTTATAACTCACAAACAAATTGACAGATTGTTACCCAACTTCCTTGAGTGGAATCACATCTAGCTAATTGTAATAGAAATATATCGTTATCAAAATGAACCTACACTAGTGAGAAGAATCATGTGTATAGATTCCCATAACATCGAGTCCCCAATTGAAAAGGTACACGAGTACCTAGCTATGTGGTGGGAATCTAGCGGTCAATGCAAAAAAGTTAGCATGGATCTAACATGCGTATAACCTTTTGGAAAACATGATATAGTCATAGACCACGGTGAAAAAAATAGTCAATCTTTCAAATAAGGTGGGAACAATTCATCCCTAGATGATGAACACTGCAGGACCAGGAATGAATATCCTACATAAACTAGGAAATATTGTATCCTTGAATAAAATGGTGGAGCATCTCATAAAACCCACTTATGTAGAGTGTCTATTCTAGATTGGGACTTCTCTAGAGGGTGAATTGAACTACATTAAGATGAATACACTCATGTATGGATCTATTCGATGTTATATTTATTTGATAGATAAACTCATTTAATTTAGTCATACAATCTGAGGTTTTATCAGCTACAATGGGATTCTGAGGACCATATGTGGAACCATCCGTGGTAAGCTAGTTTACCTTCTATTTTTGTCATCTCTTACATTTAAATGAGAGATGTACCACTGATGTTCCACAATAATGAACATATCCTCATGGTCTATATCAATGTGATAAGTGTCTAGAATATCCAAGGCATCAAATCGACCATTCTTTGATCTGGGAAAATTAGTCAGCTATGGATGAGTACAGAACTAGGCCCTAAATTTTATAGAATTACTGAGAAAGGGTGTTATATTGGATTTACAAATGATATAGTCCCCATTTAACTGTATGAGAACTAGATCAGAGTCTCTGTTCACATATCGGTGTGAACATAAATCTTGAGGGCTATCATGAGACTAGTGATAGAAGCATGATACTCTACCACATTGTTTGGGAAACCTACTGAAAGCAATACTGTATATAGAATGAAATATTTTATAGGAATGATTAAGATGATTCTCTTGACTACCCTATTGATTATGGGATCATGGATCCATCTACCGATTGGATATCTGGATGGGATATCAAAATGTTATTTCATACAATGAATAACCTGATCCACTGAGAGTATGGGTTTATCTGGGAAATCAATATCCAAGGACTACTATGTGGGGGTTATTAGTGCAAACAAGAATATATTCTAGTTACTGACCTTTTAATCCCTTCATTATCTTGAACTGAATGTTGAAATTCTGAGGGATAATTTCATACTAAGCTAGCCGGACTGCCAACATTGGGAATTTCATAATGTAAATTAGTTGACCCACACAATACACCATCTAAATATCAAGATTATGGTTATAATGATGCATCATTTTCACAAAAAAACCATCATGAGATAATGCATAATGTTTGTGGAATAACTAGAATCTGTGTCGAGGACCATACAACAAGGATATTAATAATTAGTCTTTTCCCCTTCGTTTCCCTTCTTGGTGTGAAGGTAACCAATGGATTGTTCTAGGGTAGCAACATAATAGACAATGTACTATTGAAGATAGGTGGCATCAAATATAGAGGGTATAGTAGATACTTCTTGATCTCCTGAAAACTGGATTGGAACTCTTCGTCCCATTTTTATATGGAACATTTATTCATGAGTCAATAAACAAGATTACACTTGAAATCCAAATTCATGATGAATTGACGTTTATAGTCTAAGTGGTCTTGAAACACCCATTTCTATTAAAGGTTTCTCGGAGGAGACATCTAACTGATGGGAATGATTATTTATGGGCTAATATCAATTCCTATACATCTTACATAGAAACTGAGGAAAACCCCAGAAGTTACCCTGAAACCACAAATCAAGGGGTTCATCATTAAAATGGAAGGATTGGATGAAGCCAAATACATTTCCAAGACCCATAAGATGTTCTAGAACAATGTATAATTTGATCACCAAATCATCCATGTAGATATCCACTAGCATCCCCAGTGATGGATTTAATATGATTTTCATGACACACTGATAAGTGGATCCATCATTCATCAATCCAAACAGAAATTACTTGATAGAAAGATATTCCTTTGTGATACACTGAAGTCAGCTGACTCTTAATATTTAGGGTACATTCAAATATTATTATACCTATAATACCTATACATGGATGATATATCCTAGAACCCATTGGTACTATCAATCAACTGCTCTATCACCAGAAGGGGAAAATCATCCTTCAAGAATTGGAGGGCGAGATCTTAAATGATGACACACACTATAATATGGTTTTCTTTTACTTAATATAATTTTTTTTCCAACTATCTAGGATAATAAGAATCCATGATGTAGTTGGATATAATGAAAATATCAACTTCAACATCAACCCCGACCCCATGGGATTGGTACATCTTTATGAGAGTTTGTTTTCATCTATGATAAAACACCAGGAGTCCATATAAATTGACGACAACTTAAGGGTCTAGTCATGTCTTCTCATCATAACTTTGAGAAATTATATCAAGACTTTTCTTCAAAAAATAATCATTTAGAGTACATAGTTTTTCCATGCCAATAGATCCATGGGGAACCATTATGTCATCCAATGATGTGGTAGAATATTCATGAGGAGACTCACGTACTCTTGAAACCCTAGAATTAAGATATCAAATAGATTCCATCTGGTCATTGACTGAGGGGACCATGCTTGATGATGTCAAACTAGTGGTATCATTTCAGTCCATGAAAAAATATCATGTTCTTGAGAAACATGTTGGTATAGTGTACTATATTAGGCTTGGGGAAAACATCATGTTACTTCAAAAGGGTAAGAGGATCTAGTATCACTCTAGCCAGTCCTACAAAAGAGTATGAGGTATTCTTAGGATGTTAATTGTTCATGGGATCAGGTTTTCCCTTATCTCATAAATGATGATGAAATTCCCCTCATTTGGTGTACATTAGTCTAATTGGTGAATCGGGTGGACGAAAGAATCATCCAAGACAATACACTGATTGACCACATAAGTAGTGTTCTCACATATTCAGTCAGGGCCTATTTTTTCTTTCTCTAATAATAATAGGAATCCAAATAATGGGATTTACAAGAGGAAAATGGAGACTTGTCACCTTCAAAAATTCCCACTCGGATGTTGATGGAGTATATGATGCATTGGTGATATGAGAAAGGAACTATCAAATAAAGATAGATCCATGGTCTACCCATCAGTGCATAATAGGTGTTATCCCATAAGAAGACCATGAAATCATTGTTTTTAATTAAGCCATCGAACGTGATGTTTAGGAAAATATTTCCTCACAGTATGTAATCAGTTCTGTCATAACACTAGATCTTCTGGTAAGACGAATTCCTATATGCTTTAGTTATTCTGATTATTTAGTGTGTTTGCATCAGGATAAGACGGATACTAGAAAATGTGTTCATTATATAAGAGTGGTTGTAAAAAACATTGAACTTGATATTTTTGTACAGCCGACAGATATTCCAAGGTAAGGGAAAACCTTTTTCATCTCTAGATAATGAGATGAGTGATTTGTATTCTTCTTTTTTGACTTCTTCTACATGGAAGAAAACTACAGACACTGCATATATTCTAATCTCAATGTGGATTTTTAAAGATTCTATGATAAATTCACCCATATATTCTAATAGGAGTATGGAATTTTGAATTTTGAGCTTTGTAGGAATATGGGAAATGTTCTTAAGAACATAATACTTCTAAATTTGGAACACATTCCTAGCAAGAAAAGGCATCATTGGTGTTACTAGTTGAATTAGAGGATTTTATATAATTATGTGAATGTATTTTAAATAACTAGATGAACCACACAAAATTACTACTACCTGACTATTAGAAGATTGAGTTCAATTTGTTGCTAGATATTGATGATCATGAAAAAATCATAGTGGCTCTTCATGGTTGAGTAGAACAAACGATGATGGAAGTGAATATAACCAGATGAGATGAGAGTGATGAACATGATGAGCTCTATGTTGAGGCTTCTTTCATGTTATGGTATCATGAAAGGCATTACTGGAAGTGACGATGAGTGCGTTCTGAAAATTCACATATCCATGGCCTCATAGATAATGACATTAACTGGGAATGTTAGGGGGATAATTTTGACACTCTTTATCCCCAATAATAATGAGATAGTCCACCAACTTGAGGATATTTACTAAGGCATACTTCTAACAATAATAAGAGGAACCATCCAATATCAGACAAATTTTGGGTGTGATTTCTTCTATGGGTGTATGATGTCAACACATAGTGTGATATGACTTCATCCCCAATGAGGAATTTTATTTCAATTTAGGCATCAATGAATGCCATTTGAGAAGTAGAAGGATGAGATGTAGATGAAGAAGTGGTATCCAGAAGAGAAATAAATACATCATGAGGCTCAGGTATAATCAAATGGAAACAATTGAAACCATGGATGTGAGAAAATTCACTACTAGGGATCCAATTATCATACTTTTAAGAACAATGGTTTAAAAAACATTTCTAATTAACTTTCAATGTTACTATCAAAATTTACATGGATACAAACTATATATTTCAGTGAAAGACCCAATATGATGACATTTTTATCAATCTGGTTTCGGAGGCAATCCATAAACACATAACATCACATGATTGTATACCCAAAGAATCTATGATAAAGGATTTTGTTGAGGAAATCAGTTTAGTCAGCCTTTTGAGGAATCTTTCATTTTGGTTGCTTCAAAATATCTAGATCAAGGAAACTATAGAAATAACTACGGAACAAAGAATCATTAAATTGGGTTTTTGGTTCCTCCTATCTGATAACAGGATTTTGGGGGCCAATCTTGAATGATGGTATGGATCAAGACATGGGATATAGCCAAATTCTATCTCGTATGAGGCAGTTCTTGATGGGGTGGGGGCTACCGATTTATTAGTGGAAAATGTAGATCCTAAGCCTATGACTAAGGCTATTTTCATTGGTCAGTCTATGTATGACGATCTTCTAGTAACAATTTTAGTGTCTTGGGGACTTTGTCCATAGTGAAATTAGAATTATCATCATTGTATGCTCTTATTGGTGTATTTATAAGAGGAAATATATTTTCCTTTTTATCATCCTACAAGGATTCCTGCAGAAATCATCGAATCCTCTTAGTAAATAATGAGTGATGTGGGAGGGAACCAATTCATTCATTACATTTCCCATGCACATCGCAAGAAGATGGTTCTGTATAATCGACATGTCATGTGAATATGTAAGGCTCTTCAACCTGGGGAAAATGTTTGGAACTCTCTCATCAAGCTATTTTTTTCTCCAATGGAGGTCAACAATACTATTCAAGTGTGTGGGTGGGTGGAACTTATTAAGAATCCCCCGGCCAGGATATTACCCATCATCACTAAATCAAAGGGACAACATGATATACTATATGAACATATTCCCTCATAATGTATATAGGTCACAATGGATCCTGGATGTTTCCTACTATTCAGGACCTCCATGTTTGGGTCAACAACTTGAAATAATGTGGGATAAATGTTAAAGTGCATCTGTCGTCACTTTGAAGGGGTTGAATGTTGGATTCCTAAAATCCATGGGTGCCAACATATCAACCACCCATATGTAAAACGACATTCTAGCAGGTGGGATCTTCACCTATCACGTCTCAAATTCCTTGACATGGTCAATGATATTAGATATCAGGTTTTCCTACAAAGGATTCCTATCTAGGTGAGAATACCCAATTTATAGTTCATTTTAAGGCTCTATAAAAATGTAGCCGGTCTCAGCGGCTCATGGAGCATCTGGTAGAGTGGGTGGTGGAATAATATTTGGATGCACTAGAAGAATGACCTAGGTTGGTTCTCGATGATGATTTGTACACATCTAGGATCTATTTGGAGATAAGTACCATGATCCCTTTCTATAGGATATTTTTTCATCCATATTGGGATGAATAGTATTTTCGAGATCAATAGGAGGAAACTCAACTACAAGGACATGGGGATGCCCCTACATCCCTAGTGGTGGGTGGACATGACCATATAGAGTGTCACTATTGTATAAGAATCATTATTAAATACTTGTATCCAAAATATCTTCAACTATATTTTTTGTTCGGAAAGGTTCTTGAGAAAGGTGGTCGTAACATGGTCAACATATGTCTACTATGTTAGATCGTACATGTCATATGGAATAATGGTCATAGTCTTCTCCATACCATTGATCATGTTTTTACCAAAAGGCCATGAATTAAAGGGATGTTCAAGGAACAAAATATTTGTTTGTTGACGAGTGACAACACCTGGGGGTCTAGAAGATGCTGCATTTACCTAGAATGTAGTTTCTCTCCATGCGACCCTGCAAAAATTTTCCCTTCTAGGTGAACCTCAGGGACAACCATGTTCAATAAAAAATATCATAGAAGAGTATCATATATTTCTCCATGTTGGCCTTGATAACATATTATGTGACAAAGTAGAGAATTATAATATCCCCAACAATGGATCTTGTCTTGTGGGGATTCCTCCTCTATAATTCTATGGATCACAATGAATCTATGACTGCATCATTTTTTGATGGGTACAATGATATCTAGGTGACATAAGATGTTGAGTCATGGGAAACACATCTAGATCAACCTTGTAACACTAACAGATAATTTCCTTGAAGTGATGTCGATAGTTTGGGTAAGACATTTGATGATTTTGTAGGTGGAAATGGGTCGGTCATATAGTCTTGAGGAAGAATGTGTATTTGTCATGGGAGAGGTACTCCAAGATTATGAAGTATGAAGTAGAGATCGAAAAAAATATTTCATACAATGGGATTGATGCAATAGTGTTCCACACACATCTTCTCTCATAAGCTAGTCTCATCCCTTTGTTTCCCCATTTTTTGATCGGATCCAGCTGAAGAATAAGATACAATACTGATATAGATCATTGTGTTGAAAGACTGGGTTGTGGAGAATACAATGTGATGGATGACTAATCACCAATCACTAGGTCATCTCATAGACCCTGTTCCAACTATATCATCATATCCTTATATGACATGATGCATACCAATACTCCATGCACAATGTAAGTGGCTATCCGTGGTGAGTTTTTTGAATGATTATCATATACCATCCCTCAGAATAAATATACATGATTAGTAGTCAAGGTTGAGGATTAAACTGGTGATGATTGAGTGGTCTTCAGAATAACCCTATGGAAATGATCCAAATCCACCTCCTCGTACATGTACATGTGGGGGGATTCTAGGATATGAAACATTTCACCTACCGAGATGTCAAAACATAGAACTTAGGTTCCCATGTAGAAAGATGATATAGAGGGTCATGTTGATTTTTCAATCATTGAGTCACATTCCACATCATAATTAGAAAAATAGACATCATTCACAATGATATGGTTCTTCAAAGTGCTCTTCATTTTTTGTTTTTGGTTCAAACATTCACCCCATGATGCCCCTTCAATTTTTTAAAATTATATTACACATGTGGGACGTAGTGAAGATTGGTGAAGGTGTGGGGATAATCTATTACTAACATGGATGGGACACATAGAGGATATATACATAAATTTCCATTAGATCATGGGGGACCACCACTTTTGTGAGGTGGGGTGTATGGAGGAGATAGGCATAAATCAAATTGAACAAAGGGAGGACCTCCATGTTTAGTACTTGATGCAGGGGGAGGACCAACATTGTTGGTAGTAATGGAGTGTGAATTACCTCTGCTGGTGATGGTGAGACCATGGGGATGACCTCTATGTTGTTTGGTAGTGGTACCATGAGGTGGAATGTTTTAATGATTGATCTGAAAATAGAGATGAACTCAATATTTTACATCAATTAAGGGTGGAGAGACATTAGATTGATGACTTCTGAAAAGGGTATTTCATTCAATTGTGTTTATGAGAACATGAGCATGACCTCTATGATGACGGGTGACCGATCAAGGAGAATATCTCTCTAGTTGATGATACAGGAGGGAGGACTCTGATTGAGAAAATGAGAAAATGGGGAAGACTACAAATCATAAGGGTGACATAGGAATTAGGAACTTCAATATTTTTAACATTAATTTCAGTAGCAAATACACATGAGATGATGAAAACATTTGGAGGACATCGATGAAGATGGTTGATAAGGAAAGGTGGACATTCTCTTGGGTTGATTCTATTATTGGGGTGACCATATGTTGATCATAAAATGGAATGAGGGCGACCTTCCAATTGATGATATGAAAAATGGTAAGGAACTAAATAACTGAAATCATATGCATGGTGTGTATATCCCTTCTAGATGAAAATAATATTGGTAGAACCTCTTCTTGGTCTGATTCTATTAATATGGAGAGGTACTGCATGCTGGGTGAGAGTGTGGGGAGGACATCTACTCTTGATGATGAGGGTACATGGAGACCTCTGTAATGGATATCATCATCAAGGGATGGGCTACAATTGTTTCTATTCATTTCAATCGATGAAAGAGTTATCTTAGCCTACTTATAAGGCAGTGGGGGTCTCAATTCTAATCTGGTATTAGTGAATCCCATGATTGTAGTCACATGGTCTAGGTTGACTATACTAGACTTTGTATGGGCCACTGAATACCTGGAAGGGGATTCCCCATAATAAGAATCTTTCTGAGCATTCACTCGATGTCGGTATTGGGTTATCTGCATCGGGGCTAGTAGAGAAGTGATATAGAGAGTCTTTTCCCACCGGGAAGGACTAGTAGTTCGTGACACTAATGGGGCATGGTTGGATCCCTCCTTGGTATCTCCTATGTTCAATATTAGTAGGGATAACATAGAAGTATCGTTCCTTAATGTATTATTTAGTGAGTTAAGAGAAAATTTTGGGGAGAGGATCCAAAAGTTTTTGAAGGTCAGAGTGGGTTGTAGTTTCTCCCTTAATGTGCATTTGGGGATGTGGTGATGGAGAGGTGCAGAAGCCTCTATATCATGGTGGGTTAGGCCCCTCATGGAAATTACCCCTCCAAATCATATCATCAGATAATAACATCAATCCCCATATTATGAACAATTTTCAATGGTGATATAGGGTGTGTTTTCCCGATAGTAGTGTTCGGATAAGATGTTGTGGTGGAGATAGAGTCGTACGGGACTACTACATTATTATTCATTCTATCCATACGACTACCGGTAGGGGTGATTGATTTATTATGGATTGGGTCCTTCATAGCATGATGATTCCATCACTATTACACAAAATAGAAAATCATCATCTAGTTCCATAGTATCATGAAGACGTCCATGGTAGGAGAGAGAGATCCCTAGAGATGATACCATAGACTAGAATGAAAGATGATTAATCTTACCTTTTTCTAGTGATTTCAATGTGTGGACCACTATATTTCATGTGGGATTTGGTACCAGATACGTCAATCTGGTGACAATCTCATCTTTTGATGTATCAATGGCTACTAATCCTACATTAAGTTGAAGAGTTCATGTTAGGTTTACCATTTTCTATTCACAACACTTTCTATTGGGACACATCCACAATAATTCATCATGTCATGGTGGAATGGAATTTCTTTCCTCTCATAATCAATTTCCATATTCAGGGGGAAGTAATCAATTATTCATTGATTTTTTTTCTCCTTAATCAAAAAAAGATAATCAGATATCAACTCCACCATTCAAGGGTTCCTTATAAGAATTCATCTTCTAGTCCAGATCTCCCTTGTATATTTAAGGATTTGTTTGTGAAAATCATATCTAGGGTCATCTATTCGTGGATGCCAGTTAATTATGTTGATTCTATCATTAA
Organism: Viscum album; assembly: GCA_963277665.1. Taxonomy (NCBI): domain Eukaryota; kingdom Viridiplantae; phylum Streptophyta; class Magnoliopsida; order Santalales; family Viscaceae; genus Viscum; species Viscum album. Next base: position 82,835,638 of record OY728151.1, on the reverse strand, counting down.
ATTATGAAGGGAAAATTTGGGGTTGAAAACATTGGTAGGTGAAGTATTCACACTTCGAATAAGTGTCCATTATAGAATGTGGAACATTGATCACCTGTATTCTTCCTCATAAAATTTCATATCAAGGTCATTGAAACCTATGTCATCCCAGGTCGATGACAGTGTATCATATTCTAGAGGCTTGTCTTTCGAGGTTTTCCTCAGCCTTCCCATGGTTAACATGGGGATTGATATGAGTTTAATGTACTATGGGGACAATGTGTCATGATTTTAATGTCTTTTATAGATGAATGGTATGATCAAAACACATAAAATGGTGGGAAAATTAGGTACATCTATAAGAGGGAGAAGCACGATGTATTACTAGATGTATAAATCAAAATTCCCAGTGAGGATGAACACTTGATTGGTGTATCCCATGATGGGATTATATCATTCCATGGATACTATTCAGACACCACTATGGGAGGATTATTATTTTATACCCTACTGAGGAGGACTACATGGCTTACCATTATCTGTGACTAAACATTGGATATGCTTCTTGCATACCATGTTTAGAATACACGGATCAAAACCCACATATTTTTGGGTGGTGTGATGAGACACCCAGGTATATGACTTGTGGGAATGTAAAACATGGATAGGGAGAAAGGTAGAAATGTTACCTTCGGGATGAGATATGATCCTCAAGTGAAATAATTAATTGAGGGAAATAAAATTATCTGAATTGATGATGGTTCAGAAACCCCAGGGGGTAAAGCTATGTAACCTATGTATAAGATAATGATAAAAGTCCACACATGTTTTTCATCCCATTCAGTTTAACATTGTAAAATAAGTACAATGGTGATCCAATTTGAATATGATGTTTTTAAGATTGAACCACCCGGAGTTTTCATATGTACCCTATGTAGAAGGTAGGGACCAAATCCCATATATTTTTTTGTGTGATTGTGGTATTACAATTGGATAGATTCTAATAATGGTGGATGATGAGGCTTACTCTAGGGTGGATTCCCAGGGAAGGATATCATAGTCACTTCTAACCTCTAATCCCAAAAAATTCTTGATAAATGTGAGAAACAAGATGATGAAATGGGCTAGTTGTTCGCATCACAAAATATGTGTTAGTAGGGGATGGATCTATTCTTATGCATTGTTAGTGACCCAGTGAGATAGAGAATAGGGATTATAGTAGGAGGGATGATTGAAGAGGATCATTTTCCCCATGAAAAGGGAGTCAATACTTACATGGAGGGAGAGTAAGATCTCACTCCTGTGAAGATTAGTGGGCATAGATAATGCGTAATGTGCAACATCCCATGCGCATTGAATAAGGAGAGACTAAATATTACCATCAAATGATGAGGCTAATGACGCATGGCAGTTTAACGTCCTATAACTCATAGAGGGAGGATTCACTCCTTAACCCCAATGACATATATAGATGTATTTCATGAACATTTGAGTGGTGCATCGATCAAACAATTCCATAAGTGACGTGATGGAGGAATGGTACTGCGTTTGATTCATGTTAGAGTGGTTATGAAATAAATGAAAATTCATTAGTGTTTCTATAATGAAAAAATATTTTTGGGGATTACTATAAAGGAATCCCCATTATGAAGAAATAAATCAATTTTCAATATCATAGAGGGCCATAAAAAAGAGGAGCTCACAATGCCTGGGGACTCAATAAGAGTAGCATCATGGTAAAGGGGAATTTACGAAGGGAAGGATATTCATGAAGAAAGTTCCCCAGTAGAGCTTCGGTCACTTCACTAATCATACATATTATTATATGAGTTATACAAAAAGGATTAATGCTTCACATTGACATGAGCTCTCTGAAGGGCTCCATCCTTCGTGAAGGAAGGAGGACAAAGGGAAAGGAATTACTATAATATGTTGAGGGTAGGAGTAATAGAGAAAATATCATCTTGTAATGCTATATTACCTCTAGAAACCCATTTTTTGTTCAGGTTTGAGGTTTTCAAGAACATAATGATACGAGAGACCACATGTTGAAAGGTCTGGGTAGTGATCCATTTGAGGTTGTTGGAGTCCTGTATTTATAGGAAACACAACCCATGATGCTCCTACAGTGTTCCATAAATAAAAATGATATCATGACATAGAAGGGCTCAGTCAGACTCATTGTGGTAACATTAATGATGCTCATGTGGTAGTGGTTATTATAAAACTCGTAGATGTGACATAATCAACCATCTAACTCTTGGGGGAGAGTGATCTCCATGAATGAGCATTGCGAAACAGATCCCTGTGTTGATTTTTGGGGCTGTTTGATTCAAAATTAGCTCGAAACCGACCATGAATTTTTCAATGTCTTTAAGAAACATATATTTAGTGTGATATTACTAACATCATTGAATCAAAATTAACTAGATCAACTCATCTATCATGTAAATTAACTTAAAATGTGTTAATTTATTTGACAAAATCTCCTAGATGAGTTACATAATCTGACATACATATCATAAAGCCAACTCCCGCACATCTGGCCTTTTTTAATTAGGGGTTAATGCAAAGAGAGACTTTATCTTTTTTTCTTCCTCTTAATATATTTCCATCTTTTGTGCATGATAAATGAATGTTTCATTCATTTATAATATTTCAAACTTGTTATATTTATGATCCATTTCATTTCTAAAAAAATTGGTGCCAATAAAACTATTAAAACCATACAAAATCAATGGATGGTTAATAAATCACGCTTCTCAAAAAAATAAAATGAGAGATGTAATTCCCATACCTAGTGTCTTGACTCTCATTGTACTAACACAAAAAACATGTATATAAAAATAAATTTAATGTAAAAATATAACAAAACCATGTTCTTATATATAATAAAAGAAATGGTTATATTATAACTTTATATTACCCTCTTGTTAATAATTTTATGTTCATGTTGTGATTCGGTTAAGATTGAATTTGTTTTTACCATGTACCTAAATTTGTTATATATTTAATCCTTCAACTTATATTATGATTTCAAGAATAAAAAACATGATATAAATATAATTTATATTCATTATTTCATTATTAAAATAATTTGTATAAGTAATTAGGTTGAAATGGAATGCATCATTGATGGAGACAGTTGGTCATATGTACCCATGAATGGTGTTTTCGTTTAATTTTCGTACTGAATGGAAGAAGGTAACTGTAACATATGTAAATATATATTTATTTCAGTATTATTATAATATCATATATATCATATATGATCTCGAAAACCATATTTAATATATTCTATATAGTGTGTGAATTAATCACATCACTTTAAAGGTGCAGTACTTGAAACATCCTCAAATGAAATTATCACATTTACACCAAATAAAATGTATAAAGTTATAAATTGAATAAAGAAGAATAAATATATAATAAATATAATATATAAAATTCATAAATATTTTTTAATCATAATGTCCATCAAGATAGTTGGTAAAGGAAAATGAACAATCACCGTTTAGTGTAGTGGTAGTTTTTCGTACACATAAACTGTATGTGTGTTATACATTTGATGGATGGGTTAGTGAATTTAGTTATAACCCTTATCATTAAAGAATAATCATATATTTTGGATATTTTTATGTTATAAATTAACTAAATATGAATAATTGTGTTTTTGGAGAATGAAAATAAAAAAACGATATTATGGGAGGGTGTTACCTCTTAATCGGGTAACCCCATTTGTTTTGAAAAAAGGGCTTCCTGGGAACAATTTTTGACCAATTTTAGGTTTCAAATAATTTGGGGGGGATGTTGAGAATTTATTTTGGGCTATTAATGGTTATTCAAAATTTGATTGAGATATGTGAGGGATTGGGATGAGGAGAGGGTTTTTTATTATAGAGGAGTGACACTATTGTAAATATTGAGAATAATAACTACACCCACCTTTTAACAATGCAGGGTGGATAAAATAATGGTCCAAACTATATACATGTGATAATATGGTAAAAATAATTCCATCAAATTTCTTGGGAAAAAATTCTAGGTCATTTAAGTCCTTAGTATTAAGGTTTAGTCCTCAGTTATGATTAATTTTATCATAATCTTTGTAATTAATTTTAATTAATTTCACTAATAATTTCGGTAAAATAGAAAATATAACATATTAGAAATTAGAAATTATTCTTATAATAAATATGGAATTCATTTTTCTAACATTATAATCAATGAATTGAAAAAATTAACATAAATTTAATCCCGCAGTTGGGTAAAAAATAAGGGTTTATATTAAAATCGATCAAAAGATTGCAATGTTTTTATATCCAATTTCAATGTGAAATTGATTATAATGACCTAAGTTTTTTTTATTTTAGAAGCATGTTATATAATTAAATAGTAAAGGCAAATTACAATGTAAATTGAGTTTATAAATAAACTAGATTAAAATATTAGGTTTTAATTATTTTTCAGTACATTTCAATAGCCATTAAAATATGAATCTTCATAGAAAAATATCAACAATTTAATCTAATCTAATATTTATGTTTTTATTTTAAATTTGATTTTTATTTTGACATTTATAATACCTAAAATTTAATAAATTAGACTTTAAATCGACTCTCCATTATAAGGTGTTAATAATGGCTTAATAAAAAATATCGTTTTAATCATTAAATCATGTTTGGTCTTATCTTGAATCTATAAAATAAATTTTATAAATATAAATATATTTTTTCACTATAAAAAATATATATTATATTAATAAAAATAACTCTTGGTAATTATTTTAATATAAAAGTGAAAAAATCATTGTGACCATTCATATATTGATATTTTTCTTTACATTCAATCAGATTTCATATTCATTTCTAATTAATTGATAACCTATGAATTAATATTCTATTTGTGTATACAATTTATATTTGTAAATTATTTTATACTACTATTAATTGGTAATTTAACATCTTGGTTATATACTATTATATTAAAAAGAACATTTTGATAATATATTATTTTTCAGTGAAAATCTTTTTTTTTTCTGAAAGCCATCATGGAAAGTTAGTGATATGTGCAACACAAGCTATCCTCGATGTTCCACATAGGGAAATATAAAATTTATGTAGCGTGTAGTGAAGAATTATCTTTCTGTTTTATATTACTCAAGACAATCATAGTTCTTTAATATAAAATAAACCATCTTTATTGTTGTGTGAAATTAATAATACAAAAAATGTTATATTAATTCCAAACAAAATTATACAATAAATCTCAGGATATTACATTAAACACACCTAACAAAGAATTTCTACAATGAAATTTGTATTGGTTTTCATTGTTCTAATACATGAATGTTACATTCATAGAAACCCAAATATTCAAAATGAATTGTAAAACGTCCCTTCAAAAGAGAATGTTTGAACCATAATGGTTACCCAAAGTAACAGATAACTAGGTTTCAACATAATATAACATATGTTGGGAGTGAATAATTAACATGTAGGGAATGCGTAAATATTCATATGGAGTGATTCATGTCATCGATCTCAAATAAGATATTGATCAATGAAAATTTGAGGGACTCAATTTCATAAATATATAATAATTTAAAAGGCCATCATATTGAAAAAAATTAATGTATGAAGACAACACAATATTTTTATCATTATCCTAACATTATGTAATTATTTTATTGACCAATAATATATGGAAGCATACAAACATGCTATATTTCCAAAAAAATTAATTAATTATTTCATGTTTTATGTATTTATAATTTATCTAATTCTTTACTAAATTGATCTAAAGAAATTAACCCTAATTAATAATGTACTATAATACACATTTATCAAATCATAATGCCCATAAAAGAATGAATGTCACAACTATTTGTCTCTAACAATTCCTCTAAATCAATATTGTTAATTCATTCTTCTCTAATTATAAAATATAACTTAAATTGTTCATCATAAATATGTATTCATCAAAATAATTATAAATTAACAAGGACTTTGCATAGGCCATTTTTCGGCATGAAATCCTTATCATCCTTCGATCATGGGTTCAAGACCCTTGACCTTGCCTAAATTGATTGATTGTCCCTCAAAATACATCATTTTATTTTCTAAAACTATACTAATATATGTTCTAATGTACATATGATGGAAATCCTTGAAATAATTTTAATCACCAAAAATCCTATTGACCATCATTTTAAATAAAATCTCAATACATAAATGCCTAATTAGATGTTTAACTTAAACTTATTTTCAATGGTTAACCATATCTCCCTTATGAAATATGAATGTCAAAATTTTTGATAGAGAGTCATGAAATCTTATTAACAATGATCCCCAATATATCACAATATACCAGACTGTTGTCACATGCCATCATGTCAATATCCTCATCTTATATATCATTCAAACATGGTAAAGATATGAATTACAATAAATCCATTTGGAAAACATGCATTCTTCATTATTCCATTGGTTGTTGGATATATTACATACATATAAGATGTTTTAAACATAATCCATGATGACATTAAATAAATTTTCAATTAATAATTAATCTGATCTTCGGTAATCAGTGCTATCAAATTTAGATTATCCAAATCAGTTTTCTCTTTATCTGTGAGAAACACAGTTTTCTCACCTATTCATCAAATTAATGGTTACATCAACATAATAATAATATCCTTATATTATTACTCAACACTATTAATCATATAATTTTTTATAATTAATTATAACTTATACTAATAATACATATACATTTCATGATTCATATATTATAATATTTTAATTCAAAAACAAAACTAATTCATCCCTCAAACATTATTTCTAAACCATTACTCAAGTTACATTAATATATTACATAACATTTTTCCCAAGAATATAAATTATAAATAATGTATTAATGTTCGTTACCTTAATCTAATCAGGTTTCATTTGTTTAATATAGAAAATATTGTAAGAACATCAGATACTATTCACATGTCATTTGAGGTTCCCTATCATCATAATTATAACAAATACACTTACCAAATTTATAATTCTATTCATCATATTTCAACATAGGAAATCGATTTTTCTTATTCCCATACATTTGAAACATTCAATTTTTACCATGTTCCTTCTAATTTTCTCCATTTAGTATAGAAAAAATGGACAATGTGATAAAGAAATATCATAATGGGACATAATATAATCATGAAAAATTAATTATAAGATGCCTAGATTATGGATTCTAATTAATTAATCTATAAATCCCAAAATATATCCAATTTTATTAATTTACCTGTTATATTTAAATATTTCGTGAGGGTTTTTGATGAGTTTTTTGAAATTCTCAAAAATATTCCCCCGGAGTGTCAAACGAGTTGTGCAATAAGGCCCGCTGTCATGTACCAGATTATATGAAGTCAATCCTAATAAATCATGTCAATGTTGTTACCCTTATATACATCTATTTTATATAACCATAAAATTGTAGTATATAATCATTAATGTTTTGATAGGATACGAGAAACTCTATCCTTTTCCAAAATTAGAAGATATTTACTTAATTTTTAAATTGTCCTTATACATATCCTTAGATTAATTTCTATAGATATCATTAGAAATATAACTAGGGATCACTCTAATGATTTTTAATCACTTTTTAAACGTTAAACTATAACTTTTCTATAATTATAATTATAGAAACCCTTTCTTTTTATATATTGAAATTACCAAACATTTTTGTAATACATAAAAATTATATAAATAGACTCACATATACAATATTAGTTTAGTTCCATTGAAAACATGGATGAAACATTGTCTATCTTAGTGAAATATATTCAATGATTCCCAAAAATATATTCCTTCTTAATATGTATAATTTAAAAAAAAATCTTCATAACGTGGGGATATGAAACATAAGAAAGTGTTTAGATGAAATGATTTGTATTGGTAAACAAAATAAAATGTCTATACATATCATAAACCTAAGAGTATAAAAAAATTACATTGATCCTAAGAATATCATACCCAAAATATCAATAAACATAATAATGAATCATAGAATTATAATTTCTATTTCATAATACACGAATCACAAGAAAATGAACATAATAATCCAGGAAAGCATAACATAGTCAAAGGAAATGGAATGGTGGAATACTTATCATTGTATAACATAATGAACATGTACATGTAGAAAATAGTTCCCACATTAGGTTGAAGAGATGAAATAAGGGCCTCTCATAGGCTTCCTAAAAAATAAGAAATTCTATGTATAATGTCGTGATCATGCAATCAGATTCATGCATAACATTGTGACCATGCAATAAGGTTCAGAAATAAAATTGGGAACTAATAATAAGATTCACACAAACATTATGAACATGCAATCAGGATCATTAATAAACATATGGACATGATACTAGGTCCATTCATAACGTTGTGACCATGTAATCAGTTTCATGCATGACATTTATAATCATGAGTCACTCATCATTAGATATTGCAGTAGTGGGATATATAGGTCCCACAGATCTCATAATGAAATCATAGATACATATTTAACAATATCATTAAAATTAAGATCATAACCCATGAAACTAATTATGTATTATAAATATGTAATAAGTACATGACCTATAGAAAAATATAGTATTCATAATCATTACATCATAAACATAAACAAGGAAAAGAATTATGTTTTATAAGAATATAACTCATGGATAAGAAATGGGTTTCATAGTCATCTGTACATCAAAACATAAACAATTCAGTAAATTATTTTAATGTATTCCGTGGATCAAATTTTTTAAAGGAATTACTGACATCAATAGATATCTTCTTTTATTGGAAAATAAATGGAATAATATTCTGAAAACATTTTTTGAAGAAAATATGATTTATTATATCAAAAAAACTATTCATAACATTTCAAAAAAATGATTATATTTTATTCAATATACAATTAATGCTTATAAATATTTATTTGAAAACATTTTAAAAACAATTTTCTTTTGAAAGATACAAATAGAGAATAAAAATGTATTGAAACCCATTTTTCATGAAAACATATAAAAGGAGATTGTAAACATTATGAAACCCATTTTCTAAAAAATAAATTGTATTTTAAAAACATTATGGTAAAAATTTCCATTGGAAACATATAAAGGTATATTATGATTTTTTTAAAACCTAATTTCCTTAAAAATATAATAAATGACATGGAATTCATTTTGAGAACAACTTTCCTTGAAAAAGTATGAAAGGATCTTGAAAACTATTTGAAAATAATTTCATTTAAAATATTATAAAAATAATTTCTAAAAAATTCTCATTTTAAACATATAGTGGTCATTTAAAAAAAATGAAGGAGGGTATATTCGTACATGTGGTACAAGTTAAGAACAACATTCCTTTTACATAGTAAAAGGTTTTAAACATTACTTATTCAAAAATAGACAATAAGAATACATTAACAAGTAATTTAAAATACAAAAAGGGAAAGATATCTTTAAGATATTATAAGATAATAGTTGAATATTCATGGCATCCCATTTCAGAAAACATGGTTTCTATGGAATAATGATTTCCCACTGAAGAGAGGGTAATAAAGGGATTTCATACAAACACATTCATAACTATCATATGTAACAAAAGATTGAAAAAAGATACCAATACAAGAAGATATAATTATCCACTATATGAGATGAAATTTCTTGAATTTTGTTGAGATATGTATTATAGTATTTCAACAACGGAAGCATAATCATAACCTATCATGAGAAAAGATGAGATTGTTTCAATAAACTCTCATAACATTGTAACATGGTATCATACTCACTGTGTATGAAAATAAAATAACATTATATTTAAAATAAAATGAAAATAATTTTATTAAATTTATAACATGAAAAATTAATGAATATAAAACATGAGAAATAATTTAGGTGCATATAAAAACATGTGTCTCAAAGAATCCAAATTGAGGAAAAACTATTTTACCGATATTCTATATTTTGAAACAAAAAAATATGAAGTAAAAATCATAAAATGTATATCTAACTAACAAGAAATTTAGGTATGAGAATCATATAATTTAACAATAGGAATTATACAAGACTCAAAAATTGAATAGGTGCTAAATAAATCATGTATCTCAGCAATCATAAAATGTGGGATGAAATTCCCTTTACTTTTTTCTTAACTCTAATTGTACTCATAAAGAAATAATTAATAATAAATATAATGTTATTATACTTATATCGCTGAAAAATATTTTTATTTACAATCCCAAAAAATTCTTGATAAAGACATTATATTACCCTCTTTTTTATAATTCAATGATATGGTTACACCATTATTGTTATATCCTTTGTCCATAAAATTATATCCAGATATAAATAATATTAAAAATCAAATTATTATAATTTATATTATGAATATATATATTATAGAAATAAATTTTTTATAAAATTATGTAATGGAATACACCGTTTTTGGAGAGGGTAGGTCGTACGAACACAATAACGTTGTCCCCGTTTAATTTTTTTATTGAAAGAATGAAGGTTAAGGACAGATATATATATATATATATAATTTTTCTAGTATAATTATTATACCATTAATATAATATAAGTTCACTAAACGTGTACTTAATACCTTCTATGTAGTGTGTGAATTAATCACATCACTTTTAGGGGGTGGTAGTCCACACTTCCTCAAATGAAATTATCACATTTAAATTAAATAAAATATAAAATGTTATATGTGATAAAAGGGTTAAATATGATTAATTAGATAACAAATATAATATATGACATGTATAAATAGTATTTCCATCATTATTTCAACCTTGATATTCAATAAACAAAAAATGAGCAATCACTATTTAGTGAGGCAGTAGTTCACCGTCCACAAAAATAACTTTTTCAATACCCATAAGATGAATGTGAGTATAAGTGTAGTTAAAAACATATCAAAAAATAGACAATTATATTGAATATATATTTTTTGTAATTCAATAATTTAATTAAATGAATTCTAGTGTTGGGGAATGAAAATAAATAAAAGGATCTTGAGGGAGAGTGTTACCTCTTAATCGGGTACCTATTTTTCATTTTCAAGAAAGGAAATCCATGTAATTATTTATAATATATTTTAGGAATCATGGAGAAAGAGTGGTACTTTTAAGATCTATTTGGGCAGAAAATGTTTGAGGAAAATTGTCCTCAAATTTTATAGGAATGGGAGTTTGGGGGGGGGGGGGGGGGCTTTTACAGTGGGGAGGAGGGACACACTTTTAAATATTTAGGAAAGTGAATTCAACAGACTTTTTCAAATGGATATTGTAACCAGCAATGAAAAAATGAAAATAAATGTGATTTGAGGTTATATATATAGACATCCCATGGATGTTGGAATATTTTATATTTTATACAGGCCTTTATGATTTTAGTTTAGTACATAGTTAATCTAAATTTTACCTTAATAGATGTAAATAATTTTACTTAACTTCACTAATAACGTTGGTAAAAAAATAAGATAACCATATTATAAATTATATATTATTCTAATTCATAACATGGAATCAATTTTCCCAAATTCTAAAAATAATATTTTAAAAAATTCATATAAATTTAATCCCATAGTTGGGTCGACAATGATGGTTTTTATAGTAAAAACTTTCAAATGTTTATAATTTTCTTTATATCGAATTTCAATTCAGAATTAGTTCTAGTGACCAAAATTGTTTTTCTTGTTAAAAATATTTTGTAATTTAAATTTTAAACCATCTTAAATTTTTTATGACTTTATAAATGAATTATATTAAAAATAAGTTATGAATTAAATTTCAGTATTTTTCACTATTTAGTAAAAAATTTAAACATCACATAAAAATAAAAAAAATTATTCGACCTAATATTTATGTTTCTATTTCAATGATGAAATTAATTTTAAAAAAATAATAATTTAGTGTTCAAAATATTATATTAAAAATGGGATCTCAATTAATTGTTGGAAAAAATTCCTTAATAAGAATATATGTTTTAAAGCATAAATTTTCTTCTGATCATATCTTATATATATCAAACCTATATGATAAATGTAAAAAATACTTCATTGAGTATAAAAAACATATAATAAATTAATATTAGTCACTAATGGTAAATATTTTAATTTAATAATGTAAAATAACTTTTTGACCATACAAATATTAATATTTTTCATTCTACTAAATAGTTTCTCATATTAATTTCTTGTTAACTGATAACCTATGAATTCATATAATATTTTTTTATACTATATATTATCTTAAATTAGATAATACTATTAATAAGATAAAATTTAATGTATTGTTTATATTTTATTATATTAAATAATATAATATTTTATAATATTTTATCGTTCATTAAAACTCGGTCATATATATTACAAAAGAGAATCATGGAAAGTAATTATTGCATGTAACAATGAATAAAACCAGGGATCCATTTTGAAAATGATAAAATATATTTTGTGTATTGTACACAATTAACATGATTTTTTATAATATAATCCAAAAATAAATTTAATAATACTAAACTCTTTCAGTGTTTCATGAAATGTAAAAAATCAAAAATGAGAAATTAAATTGAAAAATAATAATTCTCGAAAACTCGATGTGTTACAGAAGGACAAATTTTATTTTGAAGGGGGTATAACAAATTGAAGTCTAATTGGTTCTAGGGAAAAGTGGATACTCTGTTTTACAATATGTACTCTACTATGATTTTATTTTGATTTAGTACCTTCAACGATAAGATGTATGATTCTTGTATCATCTATATATTAATTAATTTTTTATATAGTAGAATATGATTCCTTTATATATAGTTTTGTTAAATTTTGTCGTATTTTTTTTGAAATAATGGATGGGTTCTTGATCATTGATACATTTCTGGGAGTGTGGTTATTGAATATTAAATTTTACAATGCATGTTATACAGATATTGATGGAATTAATTAATTTTTGGAACATTTTCTCATGGGAATGGTTTATTTATATTTGATTTCTGGTAAATATTTTCATATTATAAACTAGTCTCAAATCAAATATTACCCTTGGAATGATTCTTTTCAATATCAAGACAGAGCATGATGCATTCTTTTGGGTGAGTGGGTTTTCATGGTGTTTCTATAAGGCGAATTCAGTTCATATAAGAATTTCATTGCAATTGAATAGCAATCCTTATTAAAATTTATGGAGTAATGAAAAAACATAATTTACATCATTTGGTATACCATTTTTAGTGTTTATTTGCTACAAATTTTAAAAAATTCCACCCAAAAGGGAAATCAAGTTCAGTATTTAATTACTGTTAGGAGAAAATCCAGTTTCTATTCATCCTTGTAAGATGGATCCATGATAGATTTGGTAGTTGATGTTACTATTGGAATACCTTGACGTTATGGTTTTCAAGTGATATATTACGTCATTATGGAAATCTGTAGTTCATTTTTCCAAATGTATGGTTAGACAATGTGCTTGTTTTTAGTCATTCAATGTTTGAATAATAATACTGTAATGAACCGGTGTCCACTTCATTGATTATAATATTCAACCAAAGATCAAATAGGTTGTATGATCTCTTCCATGATCACATTTAAGATAAGGATACAAGACTTTTAGGATTATACAATTAAATATGCCAAATTTATTTAGGAGAATGTATTGGTTATATATGTTCGTAGATATGTTGTATGTTTTATAAAATGTTCAAGAGAAATTAATTTACTTGTTTAATTATATATTTTATTATTTCATAGTATAGTATGTGGTGGTTTAAATTGATGAAATCTTAGTGACCCTCATTTGTATATGACTATTACGATTTTTTTTACATTGTCTTGATATTATTGTTAGAGAATCATATTAAATCATAGTGAACAATATTTAGTTTTCGAATTAAAAAATTTCACATTATATATCATGTCATAAACAGTGATGGAGTATCAATATAACCATAAAAGTTTGTAGCTAATGAATCCTCATAGTAACCTAATAATGTCTTTGAGATTCATTGCTATATTGGTTTATAAGGGTTTTATTATCATTTTACCTAGAACTTATCACATCTTTAAGACCTGAAAACGGGTTATATGTGAAATGGGAAAAAATATTTGGGTGGATTCTTGTGAATTTTATATTTTGGAGCTTATAGGAAGGATGAACGCAAAAATGATTTTCACTATACTTATTTTGGCTAAGGTATATACCATGTACTACGATACATCCAAAGTCAGACTCAAAATAGTTCTGATGTAGGAGGGTGGGTAGTTTCTTATGGCTCCAAAAAATTGAGATTTCTTGAGAGGAATTATCTAAGATGTGATCAAAAGTAAATTGTTGTTATATTCCCTATGATGTTGGAGACAATATCTCTTAGGATATTTTTTTTATATTGCGGCCACTATAACCTAATGTATATATTTTCTCAAGGATAAATAAATATTTATTAGATGAGGTGGGAAATGTATTTATTGTCTTTAAAAATATATTATTCATATACACTAGGATATATAAACAACATTTTATATTACTTGAGTCAAAATAGTTAGTCATAGGTTATGCAGGTGTCTTTCGATGAGCGATGGATGATATAACTTTTTATAGGCAGACATAAAAAAGTTTTTGATCCCCAATAAAGAGTATATTTGATGTCTATATCATTTATATCCATGAATAATTACCATATAATGAAAAATAAGTAATCTAATCCAAATTTAATAGCTAAGAGGTAAAATTTATATGTCGGGGAGCCACCATCTGGATGGTCACATGGGAGAAAAACGATCTTCTTTTCCATTGTTGTTTATGGATTCCAAAATGAATTTCTTTAGGAGATAAGGTGATAGTTTCATGCATGTAGAGTGGTGGAAAATATATGGATGGAAAATATTTATTTTATTCTACCTTGATTGTACTAATTTATAACAATGAATAAGTAGGTAGTGAGCCTCATGGAAAAATATTTCACCTGTTATCATGTAAATGCCAAACATTATAGCCTTTCTAAGATGTTGTAGCCTATTATAATCTGTATTAGAAATGTGTTGATTCCCATATTAATTTTTTATAGGATTACATAGGATCCCTCCTAAATTGATGTATTATAGGAGGTCATGGATCAATTAATGATGGTATCTAAATTCATTCTTCTTATCAGAACTTTATTATTGATGAATATTATAGTCATTACATGAATTATGTTGTCTAGTTTTATGATATTTTGAGGAGAAACGTTTATGAAAAATATATTTGATTTATTTATTTCTTATTTTAGGTTTATTTAAAGGTTCTACTATTATTGTTTCTCTTGAGAAAGACCAATCATCCCAAGAATGAAATACAATCTGAATGGATTAATCCAATTTTAGATGAGCTATTATGAGCCTTTATATTTGATTTAGATGGTTCATTGGAGCAGTATATGGAAGTCATAGATGTTAAAAGTAGTTTTAGAATCAAGAAAATTAAAAAATTGAACCATCCAAGGATTTAAATGGAACAACATTATGCTTTACAAGTTTTTATTAGAGTTATGTGAGTTATTGTGTGTTGGTCCTGGTCATCTGTAAAACATGTTTGAGAAGGTTCTCGTGATCAGTGGCTGGGTTATGATCATTATATGGAGGAAGAAATTTCATGTAGACCATTGAACAAAACATTGGATTTTGGGGTATTTCACCATGCTTTACATCAGGTGTTTCCTCTGATGGGGAAACATTGTATCACGAAACAGTAAAATATTGCATGAAGGTTTATTGTGTCATAAAATATAAAAGAAGTGTTATGTCTAGTGGCATACTGATTGGAACATATATAGGTATAGAGTTCCATGAAATAGGTGTTCAACATTCTTTATATTTGGACATATTATTATTACCATTCCCATGTGGATGACTTACATGGCCTCATGGTTGTGTTTCATGTATCCATTAAGGATCTTCTTTCACAGATTATGGATCATAGTTAGTAGTATCGTTGGGGAAATAACATACCTCTAATTTGAGTCAATTGTAAGCATGTGGGTGTTCAATAAGAAACCATTAATATGAAATGAAATATGTGACCATAGTGTCAAAAACTTTTCACTGAGACCTTACAATGATTCTTGGATATGATTGAGGACATGAAATTATAGAGTGCGTGGATGTAATAAACAATTTTTTTGGCACTTCCTTCATTGAGTTTTGGTAATCTAAAATATATTTAGGGTTTTTAACATATTAAATCTATGGTGATCAGGTCTCATTTTTCTATTGAGAGAATTCGATGGGGGAAATAAAGTAATAATCAGGGATTTATTTTTATTTTAAATAATGGATAGTGTGTAAAAATATTGCATGGGGTTACATAGGGTTTTCATGGATTAGAATGCTCCATAGGAGGTTTGGGATTTAACTATTGAAGCTGGGTTGAGAGATATCTATAATAAAAATTCACAACATGAATGGCCTACATAGTGTGAAACTGTTGTCGGGGAAAATATATGCAAATGTTCAGGGCATGAATATTTAAATGTTTTCATACAGTTTTAAACCCTCAAATGTATGGTCATGGGTATTTTAACCTAAGGAGAAGAATTTTTTGGTGTGTCATAGATAGAGAAATTCACATCATGAATGTGTTTCACATCACATAACTCTCTACATACTTGGTTTTAATCCATGATGTGGATATGATTTATTTCCGATAGTAGTGAAGATTCCATCACAAAACATAGGGATTCATTGGAAATTTTATGATTTATTTCTTTCTATTTGGAGGTATTAATAAGGAATTTTAATACCATGGGAGTTTCATTCCATTGGTCTCCCCCCTCTTCCTCATGTTATCCATTATTATAGTTTTATCTCTTGGAAGTTAAGGAACAATTTTTTCTACTTAGGTAGTCTTGGTTTTTTTAAAGGAAACCCTATACGTTGATTCATCATTGGTTTTTACCCATGAGATTTTTGTTTAGAATTTTAGTTCAATTGTGCGTGTTCTTGAAAAAATCCATAAGGTTAGTTTGTATTTGATAAAAAATGTGCAATATTATGTGATTATTCTAACACACCATGTTTGTGAATAAAACCATTAATGGTAGATAATGATAATGTGTTTGGACTACTTTTTGGGTTCCTTTGGATTAAATTATTTTGACCCATCGCATAGTGAAAAAAATAGAGTGATCCTACCAGATAATAATAATAAACTAGATAACTACATAATATATGGCTGATCATGACATGATATCTTTGGTGATTTCTTTTTATAAATTAAACCATTAAAATTTTGTAAATTATTAATGAATGGTTGGTGATGATTTGATATAATTGTGTGAGTAGTAATTATATTGTAATGAGATACAATTTAATTAAAGAATACATATTAGAATAATAAATTCAAAGTTGGTGAATTTTAATTTATGATGTTTGGTGATTCGTATTCATGTTTTAATGAATTATATTGTGATTTATTTTGAAATGATTATATAATGTGCATTTCATAGGGATTATAAAATTATTATATAATATGACTTTCCTTTTCATGATGATATGATAATATAATGTATTTTTCCAATAATTATTTAATTGTTATAGGTATTGTTTCAGTTATATGGTTATGAAAAGGACAATTGGTTATGGTAGGAATGGTTTTAAAACATGAATAATGAAAATATGACATGGTTTTGAAGATAGTTGGCTATTCTATCATATTAAATGATTAATTAATACAAATGATTATCTCATTATCAGATTCACTAATTATCATACTAGTTTTTTTAGAAATGGAGGTTTTGACCTATTGAGTTTTACTCACACAATATTAAGCCTTCTGTTTGGTATCAATGAAGATTACATGGATGCAGGATTGAACAAGGGAAAGTGACCTTTTTTGAGTTATTCTAGCTAGATGGGACAAACCATGGATATGTCACCAGTGTAGGGTTTTAATATTATGTCTTTTGAGTTTTTTTACTCAACAATAAATTTTACCTATATTTTTACAATTATGAAAATTAGATTCATTTTATCTTATCTCCTCATTATCATTTTATAATTTTTTGATTATTTTGTTCAGATTTATTGTTTTTATCCATTGTGATTTACTATTTATTTTATTTTACATTATGCTCATAATTTTTTATTTACACTATATTACATATATTTTCTAGGGTTATAGTCTCCCAACATTGTTCTATAAACCTTGCTACTAGTAGGAATCCTATAGTGTATGTGAAGGTGTTCTTGAGACCATTACCTAACCCGAATTTCCCACATTATGGAGTATAAAGATTGCAAATGTTACAAATATATTTTAGTGTTTCATGGTTTTTATTTCTATATCAATACAATTTTGGAAACGTAAAAAAGGAGTCTATTATGCTTTATTATATGGTAATGATCTTATTCATGAAGTATCATACCCATGTTCAATGGAAAATCCACGTGCCTAGGGATGAGATATTTTTTCATGATGTTCACTTAGTACAATTTATATTACATAACCTTGACTGATTCACATGTTGTGTGATGGTATTTGTTTTGTGATATGTATGATTATGGCCATGTATATCATGAGATGAGTATGCACAAATAAAGATAGGTACAAAGAAATAGATATTAACATGAATTTTTCATAATAATGACTTATTTTTTGTCTTTGATATATTTTCTATATGAACTATGATATGGGATACATATTATTTTTTATAAAATAAATAAAAGAGCTATTATGTCATGGTAGTTAACATGATAATCAATGTTTAGAGATACAATGATCATGTTGATATCTCTTATATTTAACTACTGTAGTTGAAATTATAGTTATCCAATGTAATGTAGAGTGTTATTTTATGGAAGAGAATGTTACACCACATTGTCATTGAATATGTATTTAAGAGAGTGTAAATCATCATGTTTATAAAATAAATGAACCAAATATTCCAATATCTTATTATGATAAGATTGAGTTTCATATTTTTTATAGCTTCCTAAGGATTATTCAAAAAATGGGGAGGGAAAATGTTTCCATTTTAACATTGATATCATATATGATGATATTATGTCAGCTATAACACCCACTTTTTTTTCATTGTGGAAGGAAATAACTAGGAATTTATATTCATGATCGAGTCAGACCAGAAACACTATAATCACAATGAGAATGGTAAAAATATAAGGGTTAAACTTCATGAATACAAGTTTTATTGACCAACCATGTGTTGGTTTCACTATATAGAACATGATGGAAAATAATAGTATTCATTATTGAAATAATTTTAGAAATTGTTTATCAACCACTTCTATCCGAACAGATTGTTGGATGGGAATCTTTTAGAGTTAATACTCCTAGAACTAAAGAGAATATAATTTATAAACTAAAATTTATGTTCCACCATCTTGTAGCTCTTTTCTCCCTCTTTTTTATTTGATGATACCTGTATGAAAATAGGATTCCAGGAAAAGACTCAGAGTGAGATGTGGTTATATGTGATTTTTTTCTATAGTTGCTTTCCGAACATGATGAATCAATATATCATCACTAAAAGGACTCTATTAGATTATTATAGATTAAACCAAGTTATTTTATTAGTAATAAATGGGATATCCTATTATGGTGGTACGAAGGACCTCTATTCTAGAAATTTCCCTATAGAAAATGGGTGGAGTAGTTAGAGCTGTGGGAATCCCTCTCATGTCTATGTTATATTGTTGTGTTTTATGTTTGTGAACATTAGTAACTTCTTTCCTCAATTTTTATACACTACATTGGATTATTGATCATGGTGTCAGGTCGGTCACCTACACATGTTTTTTAGGGTAATGATAAAATAAAGTAGTAAAATTGGATTAGTATAGGTACCTTAGTATTGGAAGGACATAACTACCTCTCATAAGAATATTAGTTAGATTTCCGAAGGATTTCCATTTCAAGGATGGTGATGTGGTACCCCAGCATAACAGTGGTTGTACCAGTTAGAAAAAACAATCTAGAATCGTCATACTGGGCCAATGATAAAGGGGAATGATAGTTTCATGTAATAAATTCTAGTAATTATAGTTTTGATTCAAGACCTTATACCTCTAGAGGTATGATTCATGTTTCATCAACACATGATTTAATATTTTTTATACAGTATCATCACATTCCATTATTTAATATCATTTTTTTTCAAATTGTATGGTATTGGTTTTAGGAATATTGGATGATTACATAACCATCAATACATTGTTGGGAGTGAGGTCAAAGAATATAAAATGTTACATAGTGTGATGTCATAAAATTTGTGGTTTCCACTTCTTTTTTAACCATTAATCTAGAAATGAAAATTTTCAATTTGATTATTTCTATGGGTTTTCAATTTATATATGATTCAAATATCAAAAATTACCAAAGGGTATAATCTTTTGTTTTTCCATAAGGTGGTTTATATATTCACATAGGTGAGTGGGATATTTATGGTCATTATGTAATAAAAAATAAATAATGATTGCATTGTCTCATTTGTCAGAAAAAATATGCATTCTGGATAATAGTGGAATGTAGAATCACTATTTTTCATGAGTGATAGACTATTTTTAGGATGTACTTACAAATTATTTTTACAACATACTAGTCGAAAATAATATTGAGAATATGATCGATTTAGTGATGAGTGAATAAAATTAATATATTCCACTATAAAGGATGGTTCCCCTAATGAATCAGGATTGAATGATAATTTGGGTGATATAGAATATAATGGCTTCATATATTCTACTACATCTCTATGGTTTTATCCCATTTTATTCAATAAGAAGGGTGATGGGACATTGTGATTGAGTGTTGACTATCATAAATGTAACAAGATGATAGTCAAGAACTAGTATCACCTTCCATGAATTGAAAATATATTCATCTATTTGATCAGTGTAATATATTTGGTAAGATGAATTTGAGAGTTGGACTCCAATAGTTCATAGTGAGACCATCTGACATAATTTTAATGGCATTTAAGAGAAGGTATGTCTTGTATGAGTTTATAGTTATTCCTTTTTGTTTGATGAATTCACCAACGATAATAATGGCTTGGATGAATCATATCATTCATTAATTTTCTGAATTAGCCTTTTTTATTTTCATTCATTGAGTTTTTGTATAATCATAGCCATCATATGATCATCTCTATCAATATGAAAACATATTTTGTTCTTTTAGATATCATATTCTTTAGGGAAAGTTATCCAAATTAAATTTATATATTGACGAAGTTATGTTATTATGTAATATCATCACAGAGGATAGAGTTTTAGTAGACCCAAATATGTTTTGATTCATGGTTTCTTGGGAGTATCTCAAGATTTTTTTTATGATTATATACTTTCCAGGGTTATAATATTATCATCATAATTTTTTTCAGGTCTCCTCCCATAAAAATTATCTAGAAGGACATGAAATATGAGATATATATTTGGTATCATTAGTGTGAAATATATTTTTACGAGATCTAGGGAATGATTAATTTAAAATAAATCATCAAAATAAATGTATCATGTATGCCATATACTGTATATTGTGATGCATCGAGAGTTCAACTTAGAGCAGTTCTGAAGTAGGAGGAGGCATTTAATTCTTACGGATCATGATAACTCAGACCCCGTGATAGAAATTATCATTCTAAGGAACCATATTTAGTTGTAGTGGTATATCACCATATATATTGAAGACACAATATTTTGGGAGAGTTTATTTGGGTATACAAGGATTATGATATAACTAGTTAAAAAAATTCTTAGTTGGAGATAATCATATATCATATGAGGTGGTTTGATTATTTATAGTATTATCACATTGAGTTGCCCTATACCCCATGAAAGGGAATGGATATAGTTGTAAATGAGTTTTTAAATAAATGGTAAATGATTGAAGACCATGCAAAGATGAACATATATATTTATGAGTGCCTAGGATGAGTAGCTCTAACATCCACATAAGATATATAAATTATTTTTTATAGGATCAAGATTGATTGGTCATATTATCAATATATCTTATATCTGAGGGAAAAAATATATGACATGGATCCACCATTAATATATTATCCACGTAGTATCAATATTATTCTTTTCCAAGGATATTTTTCAGTACCTTTGGTCTTTCATGAGTTGAAGATGATGTAGTTTCATTCATCTATATTTGAGGTACATTTTGGGATGAAAAACATGTATCATGATGTCTAAAAATAATAATTGAGGCTAGGAATAAAGAGGGTTGTATTCAGATTCATATAAGACATTTCACCTAAAAATAGTTGTAGGCCTAACATACAAGCCTGATATGTTTTTGATGCCTTTATAGATTCTATAATAAATATGATATGATGTAAATATAGATTTTCATAAATTACTAACTAGTACCACATATAAATATGAATCATTATAGGTGATCATGGAGCATCTAATGATGGAATCCCAACTCTTTCTAATGTGTGAGATATTCCCTATTCATGATCTGGGTAATTTATATATGCAATAGATAGTCTTGTTACATGGTGTTATGAAGAGAGTCGTATCTGAAAGAGATGTTTCATATATATGTTCAGGAAGGGTCTTGAGAAGGATCTATACTCACATGTTCTTTTGAGTTGACAAATTCTCCATAGAATAAAATCACATCAGACTAGATTATTCATATTTTGAATGATATGGGAGAATCATGTGTCTTAGATTTCAGTGGATTATGGGAGTAATATATATAACTCATTAATTATTTATATAAAACAATATTCATGTTATTGATCAGAATGGATCATTTTGAGTCTTTACAAGAATAGTACTGTTGACCGCATGATTGTTGTATGGAGGTATATGAGTCAGTTTTTATTTTACCTAGTATCTTATATGATACAATTGAATTGGTTAATTTTATTTGGAGGTGGTCGGAAACCAAACATAGTGTGATGAAATAATATGTTGACCATCAGAAATGGTCTCTTTTTTTGAGATAGATAATCTTTTTATTCATTAGGTGTCACATAAGATGGGAAATTTCTTTAATATTTTTGAGACATAAGAGGTGATTGTCCTAGTGGAAGACCTTTTAAAAAAATTCACATTTCTAAAGTTCCATTCACACCATGGTTCGCATGTCCTAGATTCAAAGATATTATCATGATCCTTCACATGTTGAAGATATTGGTAATTTTTATTGTATTGGTGATGCATCCCTTGAGGTTAATATGATTTAGAATATAGACCTCAGTGGAAATTATCTTTAGGGTGTGTCGATAACTAAATTTTATGTGTTTTGGATGAATGGGTGTGTGCAAGATGATACCATTGAAAAGGAATCATATTGTAAGAGTATTGTATATAATTTTTTGCTGAGACACAATATAGATCTTTATAGAAGTCTAGGAATAATTTGTTATATAGGGGGACGATGGAAGAACCTATATATTTTTATGTGTGTACCTCAATGTGTTTTAGTAAATCCTATTATAGTTGGGATCCCACTATTGTTATAAAATTGGTGGAAAAATATTATTTGGTTCTATAGAGTATCTAATGGTCAAAATGAGATAATTTTTAGGGACAAATGTTTGTATGAATTAATGGATTCAGGTATAAATGTGTTAATCTATTAAGAATGTTATGTATGGTTTACAAGGCTACAAAAGTGATTATGGGTTTTCCTATAGAAGCGAGGTTGAGAGCTATGTACTAAATGCTTTCACACTATGAAAAATTACACAAATTGAATATCTTACCAAGAAGATGTTATGAACAAATTCAGAGAGTAAATAGTTATAAGACATGAAATTGAGTAACATCATGAAACTTCAGGTATGGTTTAATTTAACATGATGAAAGTAATTTTTCATTTTTTCCCATAAATAATGAAATATAAATCATGAAAATCATGGGATCTAATATATTTAATCTTTTTGTGAGTATGATTTAATTTTTTTCAAAAATATTACTTCCCCTATAAATACCCTGGGAGACCAATGTTATTATTAAATGAATTTCATACCCTTAAAATGTCTTGATGAAGTGTTTAATTTATTTGGTGTTCCTATTCATTTGTTTATATCTCTTCCACATGTTCTCTATTACCACAATGTATACTCTTTACCGCTAAAGAACAAGGTATTGATATAGTTTGATTAGCGGTTTTCCATTTTATCTCTTTTATCATAGTTCCAATTTATCATTTTCAACTGAGAGTGTTTCATGAGTCACCATATATTGGTGGTTGGTCTATAAAAATGACTATGATTTACTCTTTTTGATCATGTATGAGAAATATTCTCCAACTATCCCAACAAAACATGTTCATTACCAAAAAATAACAGTTGATGATAATATTGATTTTGAACTATAATTTGGATCCCATGTTGTTGAGACATGTTTTGAGACTTTTCGTTGGGCAAGGGAACCATGCAACATCAATGAACATGATAATGGCCAAAAATATGTTTAAGCACGACATGACCCATCAGATAATTTCATATGATAGATATAACATCCAAAAATGGATTACATGATGATTGAATGACTTGGGATTATTTGATATAAATGTGTGTGTATACTATCGTGATAAAATACTATGTTAAATTTTAATGAATGAATTGATAATTGAATGAAAAATATTATTTCCTTAAATTATTCATTGTGACATTTGATGTTAGGTTGTGTTATTTTCACAGTTATGAATTATATTATGATTTATATTGAAATAATTATGTAGTGGGACTATCCTAGTGACGATGAAATTATTATATAATGGTATTTGACATGCTCGGAATAAATTTAAATATAAAGATAATTTTGATATTATATTATTATGCTTTTAGTTCTAGGGTTGGTTATGTTATTATAATATGGACTATTGGTTATAGTTTACAAGGTTGTTATACATGATAAGAGGTATTATGGTATGTTGTTGAAGATGTTTTATTTTTTTATTCTATTAATTGATTTATTTATACTATCTATTATCACTATATTTCAGGCACTAATTATCAGACTCTTTTTAGGCACTACGGTGTCCAGTTATTGAGTTTTACCAATATACTATTTGGTCATCTATATGTTACCTATGAAATTTTTTTTGTTAATGTATTGGACTATATAAATATTCCATGTTATCTAGTCTTTGATACTATATGTTTTATAGAATGGTTATGTGATTGATATATGGTTAACGATCATGTTATTTTTTGTTTATTTTTTTAATAATGGTCTATAATATTCATTATATTGAAATTTAAATTTTTATACATTACATCATGTTATTACATTATCATTTTTTTATTATCAAATTATTCATTCAGTATTTATTTTTTCGTTTGTCCATTGTGATGCATTATATTCTCTATTTTATGTTAAAAAAATTTGTTGTTTATTTTGGTTGTATTAATACTGAATAACATGGGAAATCTCTCTCCCACTGTTCTATTTACAGTGCCACCTATAGTTGTTATCCTTAAGAAAATAGAAATTCATCCCTGAGGTCCCATTTGAATCCCAATTTTTCCATGTTAGATAGTTCTAGATAGGGTGGTGTCACAGGATTGTTGATATCTTATGATGAAATGATGAATTCAATTATTTATGGATTCAACAATTATTTTTACTCTTTAGAACATACTATCACACACACACACATATATATAAATACATTTCCATTTTTAGATTATATATTTTTAGACAACATTTTCTAAATATGTACAAATATGATACATTTACATATTTTTTCATTTATATATTTGTTTTTAATAAATAAAATAACTTGGGAGATATATAAACAATTTTCAGGTTAATTGGAACCCAAACCCACCATTATGATACTATGGTAATCTGTTTGGGAGAGAAAAAAATCATTTTCATTAAAAAATTATATGATAGAAACCATTTTTAAAACCAATAATACTGGAATGACTATTGACAATAAAATACAATTTTAAAAACATGATTAAACCAATGAAATCGATTAAGAAAAATAAGGAAAACATTGAAAACCTAAAGTAAAACCATTCCCATTATCATTAACATTATCATTAATATATTTAGATGATTATAATATTGAATCAACAAATAAAAACTAGGAAATAATAGTTATCAATTTCAATACATGAACATAAGGGATCATAGATTATGTGGAATGGAATTGGAAACATTGGATTGATCATCATTAACACATTGTTTATCTAACACCCCAGGTAAATAAAGAATATGACATTTTCATATTTATCCATATTTGTGAATAAAATATGAATATGACTTTAAAGGGGACGCTATGCTCGATGGCGTACCCAACATGCAACAACGAGTTTCTTGGGAATCTTACGTTGCACTCTAATAATAAAATAATATTATTTCAAATGGTAGTTAACATGTAGCCGTTGTATTGGCGGGAATGGATAGAAATAACTAAAATATGATTATATATGTTTTTTAATGTTTTTACATTTATCCAATAAAAGCTAAAGGCTTAAAATACGGAAAGAATTAAATTTTATGTGTATATGCCCTAGTTTTCACTAAAGGTTCACTTATCGCCTTTTAATGGAGAACTGTCATTAAATATATTTTTGATCACTCTTATACATTCTTTTGGACCAAATAAAACTCTTATTAATAATCGGGACACCAAATTTTACTTTGTGTAATTTTTTGGTATTCTTCCGATAAAGTTCATTTTTTAATGAATAGTGTAGAATGTTGTGTTTTAATTCAAAAACTCTTTTTAATCTAATTTATTTATATGATTAGATAATATTTTGAATTTTTTTTAAATTGAAATTAGAAAATATTTTTACCATTAAATCCAATAGTGGTCGTTGGAATTAATTTCACTTTGAAATCAGACTTAAACTAGTGTCAATCTTTTGATACTTATTGTTTTATAAAAACACGCTATTTTCTCTGACAGTGGGAATTAATTATTAAATTAATTAATGTGACTAATATGTTTTGAATTTTGTAAAACGGACTTCATTTTTGAATTTGGAATATCAAATATAGCTTAGGGTGAATTTTTGGGATTTTTCTGAAAAACATCAATTTTTGATGAATAGTGAAACCACTAAGTGGTACTTATAAAAGCTAATTTTTTGTTTAAATGAAATTTTACCACTTATGTGTTTTGAATTTCAAAAATCCGACATACATGGTTGTCATTAAGAAGTAAAATTTGGTTCAATGGGATAAAAATAATTTTTTGGTGAATAGTAACTTATTAAGTTTTTAATCGCGATTAGTGGTAATTAGTGTAGTTTAAGGTAAACATAATGCTTTAATAAAATGAAATGAACTTGAAACATGTCCTAACCACATTGGATGTGTAATGGCCGACCAAGAAAAGCCATGAGTCAACTTGGGGACCCCATGGATCCACTTTGGTTGGGAAATGACATAAATAACATTTTATTTAATGTAAAAGTAAAATTGACACAAACATGATATGTTTTACTAAAACAATTTTTAAGTGGGGTTATACAAGTCATATTTTTGATTATAAATATTCATTGGAAAGATAAAACGATTTTCTACATCATAGTATTTTTTTTATAATTTTGAGACATTAAATAAATTAAATTATTTATGACATAATAATGATGCAACGATGACATCATTATTTGACGATTTAAATAAAATGGAAACATAATGTAAAATCTATTAACTACACATGTCCAAAACTTATTGGATGAGTGGATTTAGAAGCCTTACCACCTTATCCACGAATTATATCAATGTGGGACCTTTTGAAACTGAAACACATTTTCAAATAAAGTAATATTTCTTTACTTTCCAAAAGTACCCCTCCTCTCCTCTTATAAAAGGCCCCCACCTCTACCTCATTTAACACACTCCTCAAGCCTTTGGCTCGGCCAAAACCTGCCCATTTACTCTCTCCACATCCCTCTCCTCATCCTAGAGGATTCCCTTTGGGCAGAATCCTTTCAAAGGAAACCTTTAGGCTCAAATCAAAAGGAGTTACACTTTTAAAGGTAATTCATTCTCTCATGTTCATTTGTTTTATTTTGCTTCTCCAACCCCCTAAACTCTTTTTATTTACTTATTTTGTAACAACACCAGTATCTTAAATATAATAGTATGTTGTTATAAGATTTATTCGAGCTACACTCTCACACAACTACATCAAATGGTTAAAGAACATACGGTTTCCGTTGATGGTGAAATTCTGCCTCCCGAAACGATGATTGTTCAATACTCATTTAACACCTTCAACGGTGGCCATTATGATGTCACTATTTTTATATATGATATATAATATGTTTATGTTTTACTTATACTTCTGTATTTTTCATTTGTGCCTTACCTTTATGGCTTCCATTATGGGTATACGCGATATCTTCATTTTAGGAAGTGCGGACTACCGCCCCCTCAAAGTGATGTGATTCGTTAATGCCATACGTGGGATGTATAAGGGATGGATTTAATGTTATTATATATGATGTTATACTGGAATTATTATATACCTCTATATCATTATTATTTCTTTTTCATTAAATTATGAGATAGAAATGAAAGTAGCGTTCATGCGTACGTACGGCTTACCGTCTCCATGCACGGTGCATTTCATTTCTTATCCCCAAATGTAATGTACTATTATAAGTACATGTATATAATGGATATATACGATGAATGATACATCTAAATGATGAATATAATTCTGTAATTAAAATATACATACCACTCATTTAGTTTTAATTCCATTAATATGACAAAAAAATGAATGTAGCGTTCATGCGTACGTACGGCTTACCGTCTCCATGAACGGTGCATTTCATTTCTTACCTCTAAATGATTATGTAATATTATAAATACATGTATATGCTGGATATATATGATATATATGATATCCAAATAAGGAATGTCATTCTGGATATAAATAACCTTTGACCACACGAACAACATGTAATTGTAAGAAGTCCACTTTCGACTTAAGAACCAAATATCGGCAAAACAAATTTTATTAACTTAAATGATTACATAATGTTTATAACATGTCAATAATTGATATAAAAGGAATAATTAACTTTTAAAAGGTTCTTAAGCAAGTAGATATTAACTCAAGTTTATTATTCAGGACGTTAAAGAACGATCGAGTCAAGTCGGACCCGAGGTAATGGATCCTACTCCTCTCTTTCTTTTTAAGTACACACTTTTATGTCATTCCTTTTAAAGCTCATCTTTCTTATTATTGGGATGATATTTTATATTAAACTTACTGTATTTTTAATTTTCATGTGATGAGAGACCCTATTCTCTCTCATCAACCCATTTTGGAAGTTTTGAGTGGCGCCGTTAGGCTGCCGAACTTTTGTAAGAGATATAACCTCTCTCTTTCTTTTTAAGTACTCTCCTTTATGTCACTTCTTTTAAGCTCCTCTTTGTAATGTTGGGGGATGTTCCTTTATATTACTCTTGCTGTACATTTTATTGTAATGTGATGAGATACCCTATTTGATCTCATCAATCCATATTCAGAAGTTTTATGTGGCGCCGTTAGGCTGCCGAGTTTTCGTAAGGGATTTTTCATCTCACTTTTGTTCCCGTGAGATTTATGCTACATTTGCCACAAATTCCATTGAGTGGTGTATGTACTGACCATTATTCTACTCTTTGTGTAATATAATTTCATTTATGAGTATTTACATCAATG
This sequence comes from Viscum album, assembly GCA_963277665.1. Taxonomy (NCBI): domain Eukaryota; kingdom Viridiplantae; phylum Streptophyta; class Magnoliopsida; order Santalales; family Viscaceae; genus Viscum; species Viscum album. The sequence continues at coordinate 82,805,947 of OY728151.1, read as the reverse complement.
ATCTATTTTTCTTCTTTCATGGGGTGTTTGTTTTGAAAGATACCCAAGTCGGTAAGGGAACCTTTCACCCTCCTATTTTTTAAATGACTTCTTTTGTTGGGTCTTTTAATTTACATATTGTTATGTGGGGATATGTTCTCAAATATCCTTATTGATGTAAATTTATGTCCAAGTGATGATATACACTTTTTATCTCTCATCAACTCTTTTTGATGTGATGCCGTTAGGCTGTCAAGGGAACTTTTTAACCCAATTTCGATTTCTCTGGGTTCAACTTGTAGTCATTGAATATGTCATCCATTGAATATGTGTGAATGACCTTTTATTTTATTTTTACACTTAATATCCACTTGTATTGGGTGTATTTATATTTTTCACACATAATTATGAGATTGATTTATCCTTAATTTAAGGATACCTTCTTTATAATGAATTTCATCTCATTTTACATTTCCTTTGAGACTTCATTGTTGTTATGAACCAATTCACTCTTATATAGTGTGTATACTGTCCTTTGACATATTATATCATGAATCCTTTTATTCTCATGATATTATAAAGTTTGGATTAAATGTTATTCCGCTATTATTTGTATTCAAGAGTTTATCATTTTGTTAAAAACTATTTAACAAAAATATCATTCTAAATGTTTTAAAGATTTATTATTCTAAATCTTTATCTTTAATGTCCATGTTTTCAAAATGGCTTTCAGTATTTATTTATATGTACATTAATGTTTTAAAATTATAATTCCATTAAAAGCTTCAAAGTGGTATGGGACACTTTGATTCAAAAATCTCTTTTAAATGGTTTTTGAAAATGGATTGATTAATTCAATATCTGGGAATTATTTATTGTGATTGAAAATGAAATATTGTTATTGAAATGTTTATATTTTCCATATTTTATGTGTAATAATGGTACTTGGACATTATGACGGGTGGTGCGGTGAATACCAGGACGGGTGGTTACGTTATAACCTCTAATGCATTGGGTATGGAAGTCGGCCGTATGGCTATTCCATTAAGTATGTATGGAAATTGGCCGTATGGCTATTCCATTAAGTGATATGTGTGGGATTCGACCGTATGGTTATTCCACTTAAGTATGTTTATGTCCAAAGTCACCTTTATATATGTTATGTGTTCTTTATATGGGTTTTATGGTAATCCTTTGGTTACAAAAAGGTAAGTAATGATATTTTATTCAGTGAAGAGTTTTTACTACTTCATAAAGGTGAAAAGTATTACCTTGTTAAAGTATACATGGTTTACTTTTTGTTTTGATAAACTAACAGTTTTTATTCTTTGAGTATCCCTTACTGAGTTTTTATGCTCATCCCAAGTTTTTGAAATGTTTTTCACAGGACTTAGCGTGGAATAGGTTCAAGGATGGGATCAAGGGAAATTCATGCTACATAAAACATGAAACTAGACATGTTTCTTTTTTAAGAGTTTTCATTTTATGGAAATTTAGTAGAAGAGACTACTTTGTAATCTTTTGAGATGTAATAGTTATGTCCTAATTCTATAAAACTCTAAAACTGAAAAGATCCTCAATGTGTAATCTTGTAATAACTCAAGATTAAGTAAGGTTTAAGGCTGGGGCCTTATAGTTGGTATCAGAGGTCGGTTTAGATAACTTTAGAGGTTAGGGTATTCATTAAGCATAAGTGACATTACCATAATGGTTAGGATTTCAGAAAGAGTCCTAATTTTAGATAGAGTGAATGAGTAAGTATATCTTAGTGTTTACCTTCCTCATTAGTACATGATGGTTTTGTTGATATACTCACACTGACCTTTTTGGTTTTAGTAAATGGCTGGATCTTGCAGGCACCAAAGTGACAATGGGTTTGAAGGAAACTGTGGTGGTTCTCTGATTAAGATACTCAATGAGATGGGGGATTCAATGAGGAATATCATGGTTTTTATAAACCAACTATCAAGGAGTCATGATCAACCACTTGAACCTTGGTGAGTTCTCTAATGCATCATGTACGAGATGGCCAACTCGATGTGGAAATTCAGGTAATAATTATTAAGGTAACCATTAGGGTTTATATGATCCTTACTTTTGAGGTAATTATGGGTTATTATATGATATGATGGAAAATGAAGGGCATGAGATAAAATTGAGGTTAAAATATGTTATGATTATTCTTGAAGATTTTATCTCATTTTGGGGAATTTTTGAAGAATTATATAGTTTTGGAAAAAGGACAACAGGCAGACCGTGTGACATCCCGTCGCGTCGGACAAAGCTGTGGGAATCGAACCCACAACCAAAGTGCGACTGGTATTTATCGCCTACCACTGGACTACGTGAAGTCCCTGGTTATTGACTGATTCTTTCTAGTTATATGATTTTATGAATTAAGAGTAAGTTGATTTTGGGTTATTTATGAAAATGATTAACCTATCTTGGAGGATATGTGATTAGGTTAATTACTTTTCAATACGAGACTTTAGGGGCAACTAATGTTGTTTGGAGATAAATGTTATGATTTAACTTGGAAGACTATGTGACTAAATCCTTCAAATATTTGGGTTTCAATCTTATATTGGTTTAATTTGAAGAATTTTATGGACAAATTGATTAGATAATGGTCCTCGTTAAACTTTGGGTTTTGTTGGACAAATTTTGGAGGCTAAGAATAGATTTTCTTTTTATAAAGGGTTATCCTTTTCTGGATTATCTGACCTTGTACTAACCTTTTTGGTTTTGGTTTTGGTTAAAGCCTAAAGACATGGGATGTATATAGTTCTATTTGGTGGATTAGGTGATTCTCTAGAAGTTGATTATAGTACTCTTAATGTGAACAAGTCTCCCTAAATACTCGTCTTTTGGAAAAAATATGAGTTTGATTAAGGAATCTAGTAAAAGTTGAGAGTCAACATGATAAGTGATTATGTTTCCTTATGAATAAATTCCTCAATAAAAAGTAACTTAAAACAAAAATGTTGTCTATTAACTTTTCCTACTGGGGAATCGAATACCGTTTAACCCATCACAAGTTTGTGATTTTCTCGTGGTTAACTTTCTCCTAAACACGATTTCTATCACTCTCCATCAGAAAATGACCCTTTGTTTTTTCCTCCATGTCCATATTTTCATACTTGGAATCCTAGTATGGGTTAACTCGGGTGACCTTTGTACTTATATCTCCTTATTTTAAAGTGTTTGTTTTACCGACTTTTGTTCCGATGTGGGACTTTCAAGGATGTTGCCAAGCGCAATTTTAAAATTGCGAGGACGCAATTCCCAAAAGGGGGAAAGGATGTAACACCCCAGGTAAATAAAGAATATGACATTTTCATATTTATCCATATTTTTGAATAAAATATAAATATGACTTTAAAGGGGACGCTATGCTCGATGGCGTACCCAACACGCAACAACGAGTTTCTTGGGAATCTTACGTTGCACTCTAATAATAAAATAATATTATTTCAAATGGTAGTTAAAATGTAGCCGTTGTATTGGAGGGAATGGATAGAAGTAACTAAAATATGATTATATATGTTTTTTAATGTTTTTACATTTATCCAATAAAAGCTAAAGGCTTAAAATTCGGAAAGAATTAAATTTTAGGTGTATATGCCCTAGTTTTCACTAAAGGTTCACTTATCGCCTTTTAATGGAGAATTGTCATTAAATATAGTTTTGATCACTCTTATACATTCTTTTGGACCAAATAAAACTCTTATTAAGAATCGGGACACCAAATTTTACTTTGTGTAATTTTTTGGTATTCTTCCGATAAAGTTCATTTTTTAATGAATAGTGTAGAATGTTGTGTTTTAATTCAAAAAATCTTTTTAATATAATTTATTTATATGATTAGATAATATTTTGAATTGGTCTTAAAGTGAAATTAGAAAATATTTTTACCATTAAATCCAATAGTGGTCGTTGGAATTAATTTCACTTTGAAATCAGACTAAACTAGTGTCAATCTTTTGATACTTATTGTTTTATAAAAACACGCTATTTGCTCTGACAGTGGGAATTAATTATTAAATTAATTAATGTGACTAATATTTTTTGAATTTTGTAAAACGGACTTCATTTTTGAATTCGGAATATCAAATATAGCTTAGGGTGAATTTTTGGGATTTTTCTGAAAAACTTCAATTTTTGATGAATAGTGAAACCACTAAGTGGTACTTATAAAAGCTGATTTTTTGTTTAAATGAAATTTTACCACTTATGTGTTTTGAATTTCATAAATCCGACATACATGGTTGTCATTAAGAAGTAAAATGTGGTTCAATGGGATAAAAATAATTTTTTGGTGAATAGTAACTTATTAAGTTTTTAATCGCGATTAGTGGTAATTAGTGTAGTTTAAGGTAAACATAATGCTTTAATAAAATTAAATGAACTTTACACATGTCATAAACACATTTTATGTGTAATGGAAGACCAAGACAATCCATGGGTAAACTTGGGGACCCCATGGATCCACTTTGGTTGGGAAATGACATAAATAACATTTTATTTAATGTAAAAGTAAAATTGACACAAACATGATATGTTTTACTAAAACAATTTTTAAGTGGGGTTATACAAGTCATCTTTTTGATTATAAATATTCATTGGAAAGATAAAACTATTTCCTACATCATTGTATTTTTTTTATAATTTTTAGACATTAAATAAATTAAATTATTTATGACATAATAATGATGCAGCGATGACATCATTATTTGACATTTTAAATAAAATGGAAAGATAATGTAAAATCTATGAACTACACATGTCCAAAACTTATTGGATGAGTGGATTTCAAAGCCTTACCACCTTATCCACGAATTATATCAATGTGGGACCTTTTGAAACCGAAACACATTTTCAAATAATGTAATATTGCTTTTCTTTCCAAAAGTACCCCTCCTCTCCTCTTATAAAAGGCCCCCACCTCTACCTCATTTAACACACTCCTCAAGCCTTTTGCTCGGCCAAACCCTGCCCATTTACTCTCTCCACATCCCTCTCCTCATCCTAGAGGATTCCCTTTGGGCATAATCCTTTCAAAGGAAGCCTTTAGGCTCAAATCAAAAGGAGTTACACTTTTAAAGGCAATTCATTCTCTCATGTTCATTTGTTTTATTTTGCTTCTCCAACCCCCTAAACTCTTTTTATTTACTTATTTTGTAACAACACCAGTATCTTCAATATACTAGGATGTTGTATTAAGATTTATTCGAGCTACACTCTCACACAACTACATCAAATGGTTAAAGAACATACAGTTTCCGTGGATGGTGAAATTCTGCCTCCCGAAACGATGATTGTTCAATACTCATTTAACACCTTCAACGGTGGCCATTATGATGTCACTATTTTTATATATGATATATAATATGTTTATGTTTTACTTATACTTCTGTATTTTTCATTTGTTCCTTACCTTTATGGCTTCCATTATGGGTATACGCGATATCTTCATTTTAGGAAGTGCGGACTACCGCCCCCTCAAAGTGATGTGATTCGTTAATGCCATACGTGGGACGTATAAGGGATAGATTTAATGTTATTATATATGATGTTATACTGGAATTATTATATACCTCTATATAATTATTATTTCTTTCCATTAAAGTATGAGATAGAAATGAAAGTAGCGTTCATGCGTACGTACGGCTTACCGTCTCCATGAACGGTGCATTTCATTTCTTATCCCCAAATGTAATGTACTATTATAAGTACATGTATATAATGGATATATATGATGAATGATACATATAAATGATGAATATAATTCTTTAATTAAAATATACATACCTCTCATTTAGTTTTAATTCCATTAATATGACAAATAAATGAAAGTAGCGTTCATGCGTACGTACGGCTTACCGTCTCTATGAACGGTGCATTTCATTTCTTACCTCTAAATGATTATGTAATATTATAAATACATGTATATGCTGGATATATATTATATATATGATATCCAAATCAGGAATTTCATTCTGGATATAAAGAATCTTTGACCACACGAACAACATGTAATTGTAAGAAGTCCATTTTCGACTTAAGAACCAAATATCGGCAAAACAAATTTTATTAACTTAAATGATTACATAATGTTTATAACATGTCAATAATTGATATAAAAGGAATAATGAACTTTGAAAAGGTTCTTAAGCAAGTAGAAATTAACTCAAGTTTATTATTCAGGATGTTAAAGAACGATCGAGTCATGTCGGACCCGAGGTAAGGGATCCTACTCCTCTCTTTCTTTTTAAGTACACACTTTTATGTCATTCCTTTTAAAGCTCATCTTTATTATTATTGGGATGATATTTTATATTACACTTACTGTAATTTTATTTTCATGTGATGAGAGACCCTATTCCCTCTCATCAACCCATTTTGGAAGTTTTGAGTGGCGCCGTTAGGCTGCCGAACTTTTGTAAGAGATCTAACCTCTCTCTTTCTTTTTAAGTACTCTCTTTTATGTCACTTATTTTAAGCTCCTATTTGTAATGTTGGGGGATGTTCCTTTATATTCCTCTTGCTGTACATTTTATTGTAATGTGATGATATACCCTATTTTATCTCATCAATCCATATTCGGAAGTTTTATGTGGCGCCGTTAGGCTGCCGAGTTTTCGTAAGGGATTTTTCATCTCACTTTCGTTCCCGTGAGATTTATGTTACATTTGCCACAAATTCTATTGAGTGGTGTATGTACTGAACATTATTCTACTCTTTGTGTAATATAATTTCATTTATGAGTATTTACATCAATGATCTATTGTCCTTCTTTCATGGGGTGTTTGTTTTGAAAGATACCCAAGTCGGTAAAGGAACCTTTCACCCTCCTATTTTTTAAAAGACTTCTTTTGTTGGGTCTTTTAATTTACATATTGTTATGTGGGGATATGTTCTCATATATCCTTATTGATGTAAATTTATGTCCAAGTGATGAGATACACTTTTTATCTCTCATCAACGCATTTTGATGTGATGTCGTTAGGCTGTCAAGGGAACTTTTTAACCCAATTTCGATTTCTCTGGGTTCAACTTATAGTCATTGAATATGTCATCCATTGAATATGTGTGAATGACCTTTTATTTTATTTTTACACTTAATATCCACTTGTATTGGGTGTATTTATATTTGTCACACATAATTATGAGATTGATTTATCCTTAATTTAAGGATACCTTCTTTATAATGAATTTCATCTCATTTTACATTTCTTTTGAGACTTCATTGTTGTTATGCACCAATTCACTCTTATATGGTGTGTATACTGTCCTTTGACATATTATATAATGAATCCTTTTATTCTCATGATATTATAAAGTTCGGATTAAATGTTATTCCGCTATTATTTGTATTCAAGAGTCTCTCATTTTGATAAAAACTCTTTAACAAAAATATCATTTTAAATGTTTTAAAGATTTATTATTCTAAATCTTTATCTTTAATGTCCATGTTTTCAAAATGGCTTTCAGTATTTATTTATATGGACATTAATGTTTTAAAATTATAATTCCATTAAAAGCTTCAAAGTGGTATGGGACACTTTGATTCAAAAATATCTTTTAAATGGTTTTTGAAAATGGATTGATTAAGTCAATATCTTGGAATTATTTATTGTGATTGCAAATGAAATATTGTTATTGAAATGTTTATATTTTCCATATTTTATGTGTAATAATGGTACTTGGACATTATGACGGGTGGTGCCGTGAATACCAGGACGGGTGGTTACGTTATAACCTCCAATGCATTGGGTATGGAAGTCGGCCGTATGGATATTCCATTAAGTATGTATGGAAATTGGCCGTATGACTATTCCATTAAGTGATATGTGTGGGAGTCGACCGTATGGTTATTCCACTTAAGTATGTTTATGTCCAAAGTTACCTTTATATATGTTATGTGTTCTTTATATGGGTTTTATGGTAATCCTTTGGTTACAAAAAGGTAAGTAATGATATTTTATTCAGTAAAGAGTTTTTACTGCTTCATAAAGGTGAAAAGTATTACCTTGTTAAAGTATACATGGTTTACTTTTTGTTTTGATAAACTAACCGTTTTTATTCTTTGTGTATCCCTTACTAAGTTTTTACGCTCATCCCAAGTTTTTGAAATGTTTTTCACATGACTTAGCGTGGAATAGGTTCAAGGATGGGATCAAGGGAAAGTCATGCTACCTAAAACATGAAACTAGACATGTTTCTTTTTTAAGAGTTTTCATTTTATGGAAATTTAGTAGAAGAGACTACTTTGTAATCTTTTGAGATGTAATAGTTATGTCCTAATTCTCTAAAACTCTAAACCTGAAAAGATTCTCAATGTTTAATCTTGTAATAACTCAAGATTAAGTAAGGTTTAAGGCTGGGGCCTTATAGTTTAGGAAACCAATCATAACCAATTTCCATATAGGGTTAGGTTACACATTTTCCAGGAAAATCACAATAGGAAAGAATAAATACAAGATAATTGAGTGGAATTAGTAGGAGGATCATAATAAATTTAGACATGAAATAATCACAAAAAGATTTGGGGGATAAATTGGATAAAATAGAGGAAGATAAAGGAGGTGAGGTGAATGGTAATGTCTCCCTCTTGTAAATAAATCATAAATATTATAATTTGATCATTTGAGTTAGAATTCCTATCGATTAGTTTTTTTTCAATATGATAAAATATAATTTCCATAATTTTTAAACCCTTGATATTATTAATAGTTTGGTCACATGGTTTCCCAATAAAGGGGCCCTACACAAGCTGTTCAGAAGAAACCTGAAGGGTCCTCGCTCATGGTTATGTAACCCGTGCACTGGACATGCATTTTATTTGTATAAATTACATGTACCATCACATTTTCCCCATCCGTACTCTAATAAAATTTATTTCATGTTATATTATGATGGAAATCAAATATTTAATTTAATTACTAACATGATTCATCATGAAATAAAACAATTATAATAATGTATAATTAAACGAATAAAAAAATAATTATTGAACAAATTATGTGTAATAGTTTTTAATTACATGACATTTTATGCCCATAGAATGTCAAAATATGATTTTCGACCAAGGAAGCATGATAGGAAAATAAAAAAAACATTGACGAGGACCAATATCTAGAAGATAGACAACAACTATGAATTAATCAAAAATAATGATCATGTAATAGTTATATGAGAGAAATATTTCTTTATCATAGAGAGATGGAATAATAAATGAAATAAAAAAATTCTCCAAAAATGATGTTAATTCTTAGATCTAAATATGATTCACAAATTAAACTTCTTTAAAATTTTATCCAAAATTCATCTCATGGTTTGGTTGTGGTAAGAAATGCACAGGTAAATGACACAATTCTTTCAAAACTATGAAGATTCTATAAAAAATAAAAAATTATATCTATACAAGACACATTAAATCCCACCATACTAAAAATGAGTGTTTTACAATGAGGGACATCTCTCTTTTTTAGATTCTCCATTAACAAAAAATATAGAAGGAACTATATTTTTAAAAATCCATGAACCAAAAAAATGGGGAATGAGTCCTCAAAAATGGAAACAGATTTAATCAAAATGGAAACCACAACAAATATGCTACACAATACCATCCTTAAATCCAAAAAAAAAGAAAACACACAAAATAGATTGACCAAAATTAAATATGGGTAAAACAATAATAACATTAATGAGATATCTCATCGACATGGGGATCAATAAATATATCTATAATATTATTCAACTCATTGTACCTTGCATCTATTATTCTCCAAGAATCACTCATTTAGAATCATTTGGTGTTTCCTTAATAACCACATGTATGCATATTTTTTATTGATTAATATCATGATTAAATATTATTCTCTATCATTCATCACATATATAAAACCATTATTTCATATCTAGATTAATATATAATGAAAAAAAATTTTCTTTATGGATACATATTGATGGGATTGAATGAAAAATATTTCATTTTTTGATTCATCAGCCCTAAATAAATTATGTGAGACGTCTACCACTATGGGCTCTCAATACATTCCATATTCTCCCCAAAAATATTTACAAATCATTACTTAAGTGGTTTTTTATGAATAAAGACACTACTATAAGTATATGAAGTTAGAGGCAACATCTAAAGCACTAATCCTATAAGGATTTATGACTTGAACGATTTTGAAGATACTTAACAAACAAATTGTATCATATTTCATAAAAAAATTTCATTTAGTCACATTATTGAAGAATATATTATTATATAACCTTCATCATCCATATTTCTCTAGAGGTGTACAACAAGATAAAGAAATCATTCAATAATTCCCATGAGTGAAATTTTTGTCGTATATTCCCAATAAAAAATTTATTTTTTGTAATTTTTCAATCATATAAAAAGGATTATAAATTAATATTTATAGTATTTAAGAATCTCATTATGAATGAAAATTCATCAAAAAATTAAAATCATTCCTCATCCCTTCTTAGTTATGCTTATCTAATGAAATGAAAATGGATCAACTATCAAAACAACCATACAAATAAAAGATATTTAATCATTTACTGAAAATCACTAGGTTACCAATATGAAAAGGATAAAAAAAATTACTTTTATGTGGTTTTATCAACCTAATAGTTTTTTTATATATTCTTTTCATTGATCATCATCAAGATACATTAGAATATAGTGGGAACAAATTGAAAAAAACAATTAAACATAATTAAAAAATTTAAATCCATCATCTTGTGAAACATAAAATAATGAATAATATAATATCAAAATACTTATAAATGTATAAATAGTGAGTTTAAACACTAATACTTTTTTAAAAAAATTAGACACCTCAGTTTAAGAAATCAATAAAGTCAAACATTTCTTAAACCCCTATTTTATGATTCCATAATCACAATCCTATAATTATTTTGATTTTCTAATTGATAAAATTTCACTCTAAAACATCACTTCCATTTCAAAATATTTTTATCAATCTATTATTAATTTTATAGAGAAAAAAATATCTAATAACAACCCTATTATCTTATGAAATCTATAAACCATTAAATTGTTTTTTTAATTTTCATTTCAGACTAGAAAATATAAATAATTCTATATACATGAAATATCATATAAAAAATATTCAATATGGAGAAAATGGGGAATGAAATGCCAAAAGGAAACATATGTTTAAATATCCTAAAATTTATAAAACTACACATCATTTTTTCCCACTACATGGAGGGTTATTTACCCAAAAGGGGGCCACATTAGAAGATCATATTTATGTCTTTGAAGTATTTTCTCAGCAATCAAAAAAATTAAATATTACCTTGTACCCATATGTTACAAACTAAAACATAAACCAACCATAATATCCATTATATTAAAACATAATAACAAAAAATATTACTGTTATTTTAAAATTCATAAGTAAATTTATAAAAAAGTGAAAATAAATTCAAAATCTAGATAACTATTCATCTTCCACAACCATGGTTACACAAGTATTATCGTTCATGTATGGTGATCAAGAACATACACATGACATAACAATGATTTATGATTTCTATTTATCTAAAATACAAGACATCTCCAAATCACATGTTATGGATTTGATACAATTTTTGATGACACTACCGGGGAAGTACTTGAACTGAGCACCCTTTTTATTATACGATAAGTCCTAAGACACTTTCCAAATCATCTTGACATGGAAACCAGTTTCAGGAATCAAACATAACTTAATTAGGAGGGAAATACCCAAAAATAGGATGAATACATTAAGTAATTATATAAATAAGTAATGTAAACTGTAATGCATAAAAAAATTAAACCCAAACATATCCTAATGTGTCCAAATGATTCACCAGAAACCACATAACCACACATTCACATTGATAGATACTTTGTCAAGTCCCTCTTTAAAATGAAATAATTAACTATGCATAATAATGTTGATTCCCACAATGATTCATAATAGATAGAAAACACAGAATACTATGACATTAAAGAGATAATCCTTTCTATATTTTTTTTAAAATTTATATATATAAAATATGGGGTTTTTATTCCTTTCAAATCATATTGAGGGTAAATAAGTCATTATAAAAAATTTTATTTTGACATTTATATTATTTTTTAAGGAATAAAAATTCTCCCAATAAATAATTTAATAAAATTATCATTCTATAAGGTTTTTAGTTATATATGATAATATAAATGTTGAAAAAATAGAAACATTACATTATATAGAGAAAAGAAAAAAATAGAAAAATTAATATTGGGATCGTAGGAGATAATTATGATATTCATTGATAGATATATGGAAATAAATTTAATAATAACAACTTAAAATACATACCAACAATTCCCCACACCCAACACTCGATTTCACCCTCACCGGATTAATCGGGTTGTATATTACAAAATACATTTAATAGCCTAACCTAATTAAAATAGTCAGAGTATTATAAAAATGGAGTTCAACATTTGTGCCAAGATATTTCTCCAAACAAACAATGGAATCCCATAACCTAGAAATGGAAGTGTCTTTTTAAATTAAATATTAATATAATTATTATACACATTGAATTAAAAATAATGATTATATTTTTTTTGAACTCCATTTAAGGTCATACTCTCTTTCTATTTAACAAAACATAATCAATTGAAAATCCCGTCACTTGCCATAAACCACATAAAAAAGTTAATAAAAAACCACGTTCCACTGAATATGTGGAATTACTAATGATTTATTTCATTTATCAAGAATCATTTTAAAAAACTAAATTAGTAATTATTATTTTAAAATGGAAATTGATCATTTATTAATCCATATTTAATTCAATGCTTTCTTCTTTGAAAATAAACATTACCCATACACACATAGGCATGTTATTATATATATTAATACTCCATTTTATAATTTATACAATAATAGAATCATGATTGAATATGTATATTGGATACTAATATATATATATATAAGTATATCTACAAAATTTTATATTTTAAGATATATTTAAAATAAATAAAATTATTTATAAACAATTTTTATGTTCATTTGTTAACAAATATACCATTAGAAATTTATGGAATACTATTTGGGATTCCAAAAAATAACTTTCATATTATTTTAACAAGATATATGTCATTTTAAATGACAATAAAACCTTGAACTAAATTTTAATTTCCAAAAAAATGTAAAAAAAATGATTTAGTAAAACAAATCCATAGCAAATAAAATACCAAAATAACGAAATTATTATTGAAATAAATTCCAATCATCTAGATAGTTATATATAACATATTTTCTTCATAATATAAGAATAAAAAAAATAAATAAATCATGAAAGTATAAATTATAAAATAATGAATCAAATATATTGTACCTTACCTTAAAAGATGTAAAATCAAATGTCCTTAACAAATATCATTAGAACATACATTAAATTGATCCTAATGAACTCTAGATAATAGGTATTGACTACAAATACCCATAAATCATATTTTAATTTACATTTTTTAATCACACATCAATTTATAAAAAACCAAAATATGAGATAATAAATTAGGAGAAGAAGATTAAATTCCAACAAGAAATGATAACAAAAATAATTAGGAATGAATATAGTCTAACCAGATAGAGAGGGAGGAAGTGACATGCTCTACTAGATTCATCAACATGGAATCAAGTCTTAGTGGGTGAGGGTGTGGGTTAGGGTGATGATTAGAGTTAGAATACAACTTTAGTGTTTAAATTCATTAATGGAAAATTAGGGTTTAAAACTCTTAAACCCATTAATATTGCACATGAATTGGCAATGTGGATTTTAAATAACACACCCTATTATAGAGTATATAGTACACCACACATAGTTATTGTAAAAAGGTGCATAAAACAAGCACCAATCATGCGAAGGACTTTTGGAAACTTTGGAAACCCAAAAAAAGTATGTTGATCATTTAGACTCTCCATGTTCTATTGATGTCTCTATAATAGAAATCCATATTATTATAGAATTTTTAACTTTTTGATCTCAAAAATGAAGAAAATTATAAAAATAAATAATAAAAAATAAATAATAAATTTATATTCGTGGTTGACATTATATGTTTTTAACATGATTAATTTTATAACATAACAATTAATACTAACTGAGGGTTAATGATAGTGTTAATTCACAAGAGATTATATTTTTTATTGTCAATTAAGGTATTGGAGTATCATATTGATTTATTAAATGAATACTTTTGAGAATTCATGACTAGGGAATACACATACTAGAGTATATGACTGTATAAAATATTATGTACTTTTTAAAAAAAAAATTAAAGTTTCATAATGTAAAATAATTGAGAAATAATGATGTTTTATTAGATTTTTTATTCTAAATGATAAATATTCTAGTAATACGATCACCAAAACTCATCAATTATAAATAAAAAAAATTATTGTCTTCATTTATATATAGGGTAACGTTTAATGAGTCATGTTTATATATCCATTGGAATATTATAATATAGATATCTTTCTCCTCATGCAACAATAAACTAAAATGAGATGAATTTTTTTATTAATCTGATGATTTTATAAAAAATATACATTTTGTAAATAAATAATTATTCGAACCCATTTGAATATACAAAATATATATCGTAAGGATAAATAATCTAAAAAAATTATTTATTCTGAAAAATAAAATTTTTATTAAATAAATTGACTTTTCATTTATAATTTAATTTGAAAAATTATGGAATTTTAATTTATAAAATAATTTTTTTGCAATTCTTTATAAAAATATTATCATAGGGTAATTGTCTAGAGTTTTTATAAAATAATGGTTTTTTGGTCAATATTAATAAGTAACCAATTTTTCTAATATGGCATCTTCTAAAAAATAATCATAATATGATAGTGAATAAATGTTTTTGAAACAATTTTTAAATACAAATGATTTTTTTTAATAAATATGAATTAATTAATGCAATGTATTATGTTTTGGAAATGTTTGAAATATTTTACTGTAAAAAATATTTTTATTTCCTTATATTAAAAATTATATTTCTATAAATTTATTTTTTATAAAATTATAAATTGATATCATATTTTATTTTAAATTATGATTGTTTTTAATTAGGTCAATTTTTGTGTGAGTAAAATTATGATAACTAAGATAAATGTAAATGAACATGATAATGGTAAAATATTTATTATTGGATAATTACATTATTAGAATTTTATAATAATTTTTTATTGGAAAAATTAATATATTTTATAAAATTATTATAAAATAATTTTTAAACCCATATATATTACTGCTCATTCAATTATTTATCTCTATTAAATAATATTTAGATCACTAAATTTTAAGAAAAATGGTATGAAAAACTAGTATTTTCTATATTGAATGATTTAGTTTACTCTAAAATATTATTGTTATTCATAATTTTATTTAGGATATATGGATAATGAATAGTGTTATTGATTATGTAACAAATCAGACGTGTTTTCATAAATTTTTTAGAAATAAAAACTATTATGTAAGATAATATTTATCATTGTAAAAACCAAAATCCTAAAATGTTAAAATATAGTAGAAAAGGGATAAAAAATGTTCAAAATATTTGGGAAAAATGGATTTGGTGGATTTATCAACCATATATAACCAAAAATCCCATTAATTTTCAATTTTAGTTCCATTAATCCTTCAACTGACTCATTCAATTTATAAAAACAAAGGGTGTTCTAATTTTTTTTTCATCACATATAAGTGGAGATCGATTACAGCCACAAAAAAGTCACAAATATCATTCCACTTTTGATGAACCACTTCAGAATATTTTTGTAAATTTATTCACATCAATAGTCTAAATAAATTGGCCCCACATGTTATTATTTTACCTTTATTTAAAAAAATATCTTCAAAAGAATATAAAAGCTATCATAGTTAGTATTACACACTCATTATCCTTTATATTTAAAAAATTATCATCCAAAAATATAAAATAAATAGATATATAATCCCCTTACTAATATTTTTATACTAATTTTTCGTTATATTAATAGATCAATCATTATTTATTCATTCTTATATACTTATTTAAAACAAATGAACATCAGTAATTTGTTTTTGTGGACTACCACATCCACATGTAGCGATTGATTTTCCATAAAAAACATACAAAAATGATATTTCAAATATATTAAATATCTAAAGGTGAAAATTTATAAATAGTTAAAAATATTTCACAAAATTGTTAAACATTTTATTTGTCGTATAACAATTTATTGTAAATACTACACAAAAAACCTAAAATGAACAAATTATACCTCCATTCCTAATATAAGTTCATATTTAAATAACATATATACCTTTTTATGTTTTTTTATATTAGGAAAATCAATTCCATGAAACTCTAAAATTGTGGTGATTATTATTAAATAATATGAAACATTTTAAATGATCAACATTAGAAATGTGTTATGTAGAAATCTATCAAACCTCATATAATATAGAACATATGTGAAAGCTATATAAAATCATAATAGAATATGATAAAAAAGTTAATTAGAAAATTAAATATAAATGAATAATGTTACTAAATTCTACATAATAAATATAATAAAATTATTCATGATATTAGGAATAATGTCAGTATGATTTGAGATAATGGTAAAGGTTAGTGTCTCAAAATCATTTCATTGATATACATTAATCTATTCATAATAATTTTTTTGTTGTGTATATTGATAAAATTTCGTTTTTAACAATAAAAATGTTTTACTCATATAATTATTATTTTAGTTTCATAATATTTCTCATTATTTATATTTTGGTTTATATTTTACATGATCAATAATGGTTTCTCAACTCATATTCTTTATCCTTGAGGCATAGATTTTCAACCTCATTATGTGCTTATAAGCACCATTTTCCCATTAAATTCCTCTTTTCAATAGTTAATATTATATTTTTATATTTTTAAGTTACAATTATCAATAAATATCATCATTAATGATAATATTATAAAACATATAAAATATTATAATTGGAATAAATAACTCCGATTCTTTCAAGCATATTATTTCCTATATATCCACAATTTTCAAATTACTAATTTAATACAATCATTTGTCGAAAAATAATATGAAATATTATCAGTGATAATAATTATTTATTTTATCCATTGTCCGTATGAATAGAAAATATGTCTTTTATGATGGGGTTTTTCAATATTAGTGATTAATAATATTGAAAAAAGTGGATTACATCATTTCTAATTAAGATGTGTTATCATCCACACTATTATTTCAATACAAAAAATAATGTATCATTGGATACCCCATTTGATTTTAGTAAATATAATTTTTGTTTTTAACAAATCTAAAAACTAATCATTCCAATTTTTTAGAAATTTCTTTCAAATGAAACTTAATAAGTTTTCCATTTAGTAATTTTTAATTAAAATTTTGGAGAAGAATATTTCTAAATATTTTTCAAGATTAAAAATATTTTTTTTAGAATTCACTACTATTTTTGTGAGTTTATAAGGAACATTAGATTTACAATATTATATTTACTTATTCAAAATATGGTTTTAAATGTAAAATCCACATTTCTATCAGCATTCTTTTCAATCATTTTTTATTCTACTAAATTATTCATAATATTCTAATGGATTCATCGGGAATGTTTTCCGGAATACACATATTTAAATTTATATAAAATAAAGTATCCATAACAAACTTTTTTCATATTAATATTTAGTGTAGAAAAGTATCATCATCCTTTTTAATTCCTCTATGGAAACCCTATTTTTCATTCACTTTAATGTATTGTTCTCACCAATATTTATTTAACAAATTTAATGTGAATATAATTAAATATATATAATAATAATAATAATGGAGTGAATACAATAAATGACATTAATTTTACATAATAATACTTCTATTTTTTTACTATTAGTTATAAATTTATAAATCATGGGTTTATTATATTTACTAATAGAATTTTGAATCTTGTCCATATATGAAGTAATTTAAAAATATATAATGACTCAAGTTTTTCCAATTTTATTTTTTTATATAAATTGGTAAAATTTCAAGAACATGTGTTTAGAAGACATGTGATTTTGAGGCCAAGTGTTCTTGGGAAAAATTGATTAAAAATGATCAGTTCCTATAAAACAAACACATAGTTTTTTCATTCAAATAGAATAAAATATAAAAGGCTATCCATATACGAAATGTGAGGGAAAAATTGTATTTAGAACAATTCATTTACCTTAGGTGAGGCCTAAATTTGGTCTGTGAAAGATAACTATGGAAATTAGTTTTTGGATGTATTTGTAATAAAATATTTAATGATAATATTTTCTTTCGACAAGATAACTCTTTTCATTATATTTTACATTTTCATAAATTCAGGGATATCACGATTACCATGAAATATCCTTAATATAAGGAGAAAGAAGATCTCTCGATGGTGATGATGGATCATTGATTAGTACAAGGATTGATGAGTTATGAAAGAAGATGATGTTTCTTCACCCATTATCATCAACTAATCCAAATCCAAGGTAAGGTATTGTTTTTTCGTGATTTGTTCCCCATTTCGAAATTCGATGATGAATGAGGGCCAACCCATGAATAGGTTGATCTGCAGTTAAATAACTTATGGGATGTGAGTTATTTAGTAAAAATTAAATAGGGGTTAGATATGTTCCCTAAAGTAAGGATGAATCATGTATGACACAAATAAATACCAAGATCTATTCTATGAGTTCTTAAGTGATTATCCCTTTCCCCAAGTCCATATAATTATATGTTTTTCATTATTGTATAGGTGGATTAAATTTTCTTCTCTATTTTACAGTGCAACAATATGAGACTGAAGAGTTGATATCCCCAAGACACCGTATGGCACCACAGTGAAGGTACATTTCATTTCAGTATAGGGGGAGCATGAGGGAAGGACAGTGGGACAATTTTAGGTTAGTAGGTGGATGATGTAGGATGTGGCCCAATAGGGTTGGTCCAGGTGGAGCACAATGGAGTGGTCACTATTGAGGTAGAGGACAGAGGAGGATCACAGCAGGCGAGGGAGGCGGGGGGGGGGGGGGGGCAGTCGGAACTGGAGAGGCCAGAACGTACGATACATGGTAGGAGGTTGTGGCATTGATTTAGGGATGAGTCTCACTGCCATGTAAGAGGATCCCATGGAAAAAATCCCATGTGTAAAGTAGTTTAGTGGTCCTCCACGTGGAACATAGCACAACACCGATGCACATCAGACACAATCCAGCCCTAGGTCAGAAATTGTTTGAAAAATATTCATAACTTTACGTTCATGTGACCATATGACAATCTAGTCAAGGATTTGGGACCCATTTCATGGGAAGAGAAATTTTAGATACAATAGTATTTTAGTGACCCAATCTTGACATACAAGTAAATTACATTACTTTTGCAGAATACATAATACATAACAAAAAAATGACACCCAATGACCGTAATAGCTTAGTGTCTTTAGAATCTCGGAACATAATCTTCTCATCATGGTGAAAGTTCTTCAACATCTTTCATAAAGATCTTACACTTTTCTTTTCTTACATAAAAACTTTCTTCATATCCTAGGAAAAATAAAACATATAAAGGGTGAGCTCAAAT
Organism: Viscum album; assembly: GCA_963277665.1. Classification (NCBI taxonomy): domain Eukaryota; kingdom Viridiplantae; phylum Streptophyta; class Magnoliopsida; order Santalales; family Viscaceae; genus Viscum; species Viscum album. The sequence goes on along the minus strand of OY728151.1, from coordinate 82,786,277 downwards.
TCTCACTAAGGGTAAACCATGAGAAAATAAAACAAACCATATACATTTGAACATATAAACAGGAACATAAAATTTAAACATCAATATTGTGAGTTTTGAAATAAATATTGGAGTGAGTATGGAATAGATCATTAAGGAAAATTAATCATGATAATATAGCTTGGGAATAAAACAAGTAATTGTTTCAACCATTACGAACATGATATGATTTCTATAGTAGCCAAGCCATTGCTGCCAAGACCATCATAGTGGACAAACTCCATTACTGAATCGAGTTCACTCCTCATTCCAGTCCTGTATCACTGAACCAGATTAACATTCTGTTCTTTCCATGTCTATCTCATGAGATATAAATCTTTACCCAATTCATTTGAGGGAGATATAGGTCCCACCCATCTCATTATGAAATCATTATTAATTGTTCCACAAAATAAACATAAAACATTCATCATAACCCAAAAAATAAAATGGTTTTCATAAACATCATCCTGCCATCACATAATCCATATAAAAAAATGGATATAATTTAATAATAATAAAAATAACACCCTAAAAATTATAGAGACATTATACATGAAACATAACCATGCTAAATAATGTCATCTTAGATTGAAAATAATTTTGAAAAAACCCTTGAAGTGAAATCTTGAGGAAAATATCCATTCTTATTCAAAATCATTTTATTTTCACAAAATGTCACAAAATTTTAAAAGATAAGGATTTTATTGAAAATAACCATGAAAACTTGTAGAGTAAGCTTCATTAAAATTAGGTGTCATGAAACCGTAAAAATACATTCATTCCATATAAGTTAAAAAACACATTCTACACGTAATTTTGCAGGAAAAGTCAAAATGTTCGTCGTATGGTAATCAAAAGAAAGATTATTTAATTAGATAATGTAAAATACAAAGAGGGGTAAAAATTACATTAAAAATAAATTGAAGAATATTAAACACTTTATGAAAAACCTTTTTATCGACATGGACGTAAAATATAACCCTATTAACTACTTACGTATAAGAAATCTTGGATAAAAATGAGATTGCAAAATTATCCCTTACCATAGGTCCAATTTCATACATACGTGTCCGAAACTCATGTATAGTGGGTTTAAAAATATTATTAACATGTAACAGAACCATAATAATATTTATTAAATCATATATGATTCACTTGTTACATTATATTACCCTTTCTTTTGTCAATTCCATGTTAAAGCAGTATTTTGTGTAAAATTGCTTCATTTATCGTATGTGTTTGGACTTGTTGTTCTTGATGTTATTGTTACTTATATCATGATTTATATACTTCATTAATGTATAACATGTTTTATATATCATATATATTCAATATATATATAAATAATAGATATATAAATTAAATGAAACACACCTTTCATGGAGACAGTAGGTTGTAAGTACACAGGAACGTTGTTTTCCTTTCCTTATTGACTTGAATGGAAGTAAGTAGATCAAATATATATATATATATACATAAATTCAGTAGAGTAATTATTTCATATATATCATTATAATTCATCATACATACTTTATAATTATTCTTTAATGGTTAACATGGAGAATGAATCTCATCGCGTCGTGGAGACGGCAATCCGTATGTACGTACGAGCGGTGATATCATTCCCATAATTATTGAATAGAATTGTAGGGGATGATATAATATCTCATAATCATTATGATGTTATAATAACCATATATAGGTATTCTATACACCCTTATACCCATCAAAGTAAGGTGGTGGTGGAAAAATAGATTACACCATGGCCTGGAGATGATATTCTGTATGTACGCACACACAATGATTTCGTTTTCCATAGGATGGATAAAAGGTGAAATGGGTTTGTTTAATATATATAATTAAATATAATTATATTAGTTATACTGATTTTATTACTTTATAATGAAACAAATAATGAAGAGAAAGTAGAAAAATAAATAAACTTGAAAGAATCGTTAGAAGAGATCACCTCTTCCTTGAGGTGCCTCTCTTAAAATTATTCTTAGGGAACCAAAGTTTGCCTTTTGAGCAGACCAGAACATCTATGATATAAATATAGATGTTTAGAAGAGGAATGGGAAGGTTTTTTCCGAGCTTGAAAGCTCAAAATTGTGTGAAAATGAGAGGGAGGCGGTTCCCTTTTATAAGAGGGGTGAGGGGCACCTTAAAAAAACATAAAACATTATTTTATAATAAATTCATATTCGGTTTATAATGGCTCCAAAGTGACTTATTTAGAGTCTAGGGTGGTTATGGGTCTATATACTTTCAACCAATTGTTTTTAGAAAAGTTTAGGTTACCATTTTAACCTTATCATTTAGATTTAACTCTAAGTTAAATAATTTAACATTTACAACGTCTTCTTGTATTCTTACACTATATGGTTAATAAACATTATATAAACTAAAAATCGAACCCAAATTGGTTAATTAATGTCATATATATTAATATATAAGTGTTTTTGACGAAATATAGTTTTTATGTAATAGAATATCAATTAATAATTTAATTTTTTTGTTTTAAAAACTCATTTATGTCAATTTGGACACTCTTTGGTATTTTGTATATGCTAAATTCATAACAACATTATTACTTCAAAAAAAATTCATCTAACCAACCGTAATATGTTATATTAACCTATAAAATTACTTTAATTCATAAAATGTGTCAAATTATATTTATTTTGGTATTTATAATATCAATTTTGTTAATATTTTATTAATAAGGTAATTACTAAATCATCATTGTGTAATAAATAAATTTACTTAATTAATGTCTAAAAATTATAAATAAAAAAATTATGTATAAAATATTTTTGGATTTCTAATTAATATTTATAGTCTAATTTATCTAATTTATAACCCTATATGAAAAATGGTTTAGTTATTAAACATTGATTCTAACTATTCTAACTCTTCTTTAAATGAAATAATAATAAATGTCTTATATAATCAAAGTAGACCTAAATGGTCATATATGACTCCTAGATTTGTTTTTGGTCGAATTTAAATTATCCAATAGAATTAGGAAATGTGTTAGGGTAATAATAATTCCATTTTTACCCTTAATTACCCTATTTACTTTTAACCGTGGTAAATAAAAGTAAAAAGTCACTAATCACCTAAAATTATTTTTACCAAATTGAACTTCATTTTACTTAATGATATCTACCATGTCTCTTGGATTTTTGAATTTCCACTCATATAAGCGGTAAAATTAAATTTAATTTAAATTTTCAAATTCTCCTAGGAGGTGGGTAAAAGACAGTAAAAAATTCAATACATTTTTATATATCTAAAATTATTATAAAATGACTCTAGCGAATTACAATGAACATATATAGGTATTATATATCTATTTTAACATAAAATTAATTTCAATAAAATAAATAATTATTTAATTAAAAATTCTGTTTTAACTATAACTCAGTGTTTTTCACTATTCATCAAAAAATGAATGTTTTCAAAAAAATACCACAAAATCACCCTAGGCTAATTTCGATATTCCAAATCCAAAAATGAAGTCCATTTTAAATGATAAAATTTATATAACTTTAAAAATTGGGTATTACTATTCATAACGGCTAGTTTATTTAATATGTTAATAACATATCATTGTTTAGTGAAACTCAGTATTGCTTAAAACACACGCTATCGAGGAATGTCACGATTGTGTGAAATGCAAGCCAAGTAAACATTGTTTGTAGTGAAAGATTCATTTATTGTTGCATATAATAGAATCCAACCATATTTCATTTATATATTAAATATATATATATACACTCAATGTTTCATAGAATAACTTCTATCAAACGAACTTGAAATTGTGTGTAACACGATCCAAGAATAGTGTGGAATATACTGCAAGCTAATATGGTGTTGCGTATAACGAAAGATAATCATGGTGTAATATAAAACACAAGACATCAAATAAATTAAAAATAATACTTCTTATAAAATCTCTATGACTTACATTCTACCCCCCTTAAAATGAATTTCACCCTCGAAATATTTCGGGGTTATAAATTGTTTACTAATTGAAAGTTTATTTTATAGAAAACCACATCATAAAAAGGAATGATAAATCACCTTTTTAAAAAGGAACGTTAGAAACAAAACTAATACCGAAAGTAATTCATCACTAGTTTTCCTCATAGGAGAATATAGGTGAAAATATGCAATGTGGAAGAGATATCTAACCATCAAGTTTGAATAGAGAGTGGTAGAGAACATGGCTATGAAAAATCCAACAATCACAAACCCATAAATTTGTGATGATCTATGGTACCATATGACTCATCGGATATGAGGGTACTAGGACAACATTTTTTGTTTTCAGTATCATTTTCATAAAGTTGAAAATTTTGAATTAGAAGAAATACTTACTTGATTTTGGGAAAATATCGCTGTTGATCATTCCATGAACAATTTCCACTTCATATCTTAATGAAATTTAGTTGAATTTTTTATTCGTGAAGTGTTAGCAAATCATGTGATAGAATGATGGGTCATTCCATCTATCTCAAACAAAAGGATGGAAAAAAATTTCAAATATACATAAGTCCATCTAGGGTGAGGTTAATCGAATATGATTCCAAAAATGGAATTATACTTCATCTATCATACCTCTTAAAAAAATAAATCTAGTTTCTACTAACCAGTGACTTCTTGTAGGCCCGAGGTTGGCAATAAAGGCCTATTGCACTTCGTTTGTGGGTTTAATTCCCGCAACCATGTTCGACGTGACGGGTTGTCGCCCGTCCTGCAGGTAGTACCTTTTTCTAAAACAACATTATTATAAAATTCATACAATAATATCAAAAAAATTTCTAGCCTTAAACAATAATATCTTATGTCTAACATAATTAATTCCAATCATTTGGATTATCCAAAATACTTCGGTCAAATCGCATAGTATATAGAAAATGATTACATGAATGTTTACATAACAAGCACTTGAATACCATCATTTATCCCCCATATACCATAAGATATATCTTTTTGGTCACGTTACAATCATGTGAATACCTTTATACTATATTCCTTTGAAACATGAATTACCAAAAAATCTTAGTGAAAACATGAATATTGTCAAATGTTAATTCTTTCCACATACCAAAATCCCATAATTTCTATATACTCAAACCATGATGTCACATTGTCCTTATATCAGTCTTGAGCTCATGAATAGTATCCAACATATTATTTTATCCTTATACCTTCATTATGTGTATATCATCTGCTTTCCAAAAATATTTCAATCACTTTTCATGGTTACCAGTACCATGTAATTATTGAAAACCACAATAAACCAATACATAGATATTCCAAAATTCTACAATTCTATAAATGTGATTCCACAACATTATTTCGGAATCCCGTTACATAAACACATAATCATTCCACTACATCGTTGTCATAATCAACATTGCCAATACTGATCGCATGCGACTTACCTTTTTTCCCTTACGAGGATGTAGTGGTCGATCATCATTAAACCTTGGATTATTTAGTTGGTTAGCGTAAGGCCCCATTTCCTTACACATGAAGCATTGAAGTGTGGGCAGTGCCTTCTTTGTAGTCTTTTCTCTATTCTCATAATTAGCTCCCTTTTTCATATTACTTCAACACTCAGCTGCTCAATGACCATATTTTCCACACATAAAACATTTTCTATTCCCTTTAAGACAATATCCACCATGATTCATTGCACACTTTGGGAATAACAAAACATTCATTTTTTCACCATTGTTTAGAGATGTTTCCTTGAACGCCATCTTTCGTTTCTTGTCAAAACCATGAGATGGATATGTTACACTAACTTACAGTTGTACCCTGACTGCACAACGCAAAATTTATTCATAGATACTGAATTCTCTTATAGCTAATGCCCTTCGAAGACTCTGTTTTAAGACACAGAAGAATCAATCAACATTACATTCAGGTTGGATGATAAATCTAGATGCATACCTCGCAAGACTTGTAAAATAGTCCTCGTATATACCAAAAGATTCATCATCCTTTTAATTAAGCTCAATGAACTCCTTTTCCATCTTTGTTCGAAGAATACGAGAGAATTACTTATTGAAAAACATGTTCTTGAACTCGTCCCATTCCATGGATTCAATTCCATCTCGGGGCATTGTACTTTTAACTAGAGTCCACACCTGGTCTGCTTCACCTTGAAACTGGTAAACAACCAATATGACTTTTTATTGCTCTGAACATCGAAGTATTGAAAAAATCATATCAATAGTACTAATCCATTGTTCAGCTACAAGTGGATCAGAAGACCCCCTGAAAGAAGGTGGACGTTGCCTCATGAAGGACTCAATAGAATATTGTTCTTTTATCTGCTCATTTAGAAGTGCATAATGATTCATAGCTTGTGTAAGTATAGAAATAAAATTTTTCACTCCATCTCCCATACCATTAGTTTTTTTAGGAGTACAATCATTGCATTGTCCATTAAATTGATCAACACGGTTCCTTCGGGTTGTAGCCATCATCTTAAACCCAAAAAAATAGTGTGAGAGCCAAAAATCATGTTAGGAAAATAACCTAAAAAAGGTGGAGTACTATCAATATAAAACATATTAGGTTTAATTCTAACATAGTTATAGTAATTCTAGTACTATAACCTGTGCTTATACTTAACCATAGAGACATCCCTACACATACCATAGAAATATCTCTAGGGATTTCACTAAATGTTTCACATCCTAATTTCCAAAGATTAACTAAACCTTTCATCTGATAACAACTATATAGAACCAAGCATGAAATACATGGAAATTACATTAATTTTGTGTAATACTTAATACATAACAAAAAAATGACACCCAAGGACCGTAATAGTATCGTGTCATTGGAAACACGAAACATAATCTTCTAATCGCAGTGAAATATCTTCAATATATCCCATAAAGATCTTCCACTTTTTTTTCTTACCTAAAAACATTATTTATATCCTGGGGAAAAGAAAAACATATAAAGGGTGATCTCAAATGTTTATTAAGGGTAAACATGGAAAAAATAATGAAAACCATATACATTTGAACATATAAACATGAACATAAAGTTTAAACATCAAAATCTTGAGTTGTGAAATAAATCTTTGAGTACGTAAGGCATCAATCATAAAGGAACATTAATAATGTTAAAATAACATTGTAATAAAACCTATAATTTTGGAATCCATTATGCACATGTTATGATTTTTATTGTGTCCATGTCATTACATCCAAGACCATCATAGTGGACAAAGTCCCTTACTGAATCGAGTTCACTCCTCATTCCAGACCTGTATCACCGAAAAATATTAACTTTCCATTCCATCCATGTCTATATCTTGAGATATAAATTTTTACCAAATAAATTGGAGGGATATATAGTTCTCACCCAACTCATAATTAAATCATTCTTACTTGTGCCACAAAATAAACCTAAAATAATAATCATAACCCAAAGAATAAAATGGGTTTCATAAACATCATCCCATCATCACATAATCCATATAAAAGAAATCGATATAATTTAATCATAAAAAAAATAAAACCATGTATATAATAGAGAAATTATACTTGAAACAAAAACATGCTAAATAATGTCATCTTATATGGAAAATAGTTTTGATAAAACACTTGATGTGAATTCTTGAGGAAAATATCAATTCTTCTTCAAAATCATTTTATTTTCACAAAATGCCACAAAATATTAAAAGAAAAAGATTTTATTGAAAATAACCATGAAAACTTATAGAATTTTTTTATGAAAATTAGGCGTTATGAAACCGTAAAAATATGTTAATGCCGTATAAGTTAAAAAACATTCTCCTCGTACTTTTAGCTTAAAAGTCAAATATTCCCTCGTATGGTAAACAAAAGAAAGATTATTTCCGTAACACATTGTAAAATTCAAAGAGGGGTATAAATGAATTTAAACATATATGGAATAATATTAAACACTTTATGAAAAAAATAATTATGGACATGGCTGAAAAATATAACCCCAATAAATACTTACGTATAAGAAATCTCAGATAAAAATGAGATTGGAAAATTATCCCTAACCTTAGGTCCAATTACATAAATACGTGTCTAAAACTGAGGTATTGTGGGTTTAAACATATTAATAACTTGTAATAGAAGCATAATAGTATTTATGATATCATTTATTATTCACTTATGACTTTATATTACAAGTTCTTTTGTCAATTCCTTGTTAAAGCAGCATTTTGGGTAAAATTGTTTCATTTATCGTACGTGTTTGGACTTGTTGTTCATGATATTATTATTACTTATATCATGATTTACTTTCTTCCAAAATGTAAAAAATGATTTATATTTCATATATATTCAGTATATATATATATATTGTAGATAGATAAATGAAATGAAACACATAGTTCGTGGAGACGGTAGGGCGTACACACACATGAACGGTCTTTTCCATTCTTTATTGACTTTAATGGAAGTAATTAGATGATATATATATATACATAAATCTAATAGCATTATTATGTCATATATATCATTATTGTTCATCATATATACTTTATAATTATTCTTGAATGGTTAACATGGAGAATGAATCTCATCTCATCATGGAGACGGTAATCCGTACGTATGCACGAGCAGTGATATCATTTACATAATTATTTAATTGAATTGGAGTGTATTATATAATATCTCAGAATAATTATGATGTAATAATAACCATATATAGTTATTATTTTCACCATTATACCCATCCATGTAAGGTGGTGGTGGAAAAACAGATTACACCACGGCGTGGAGACGGTATTTCGTACGTATGCACACGTGGAGATTTTTTTCGTAGGATGGATAGAAGGGGAAATGGGATTGTTTCATATTTACAATAACATATAGGTATATTATTTATAATTATGTTATTATTTTATAATGAAACAACTAAATAAGAAGAATTAGAAGAATAAATAAACTTGAACGAATCGGTAGAAGTGATTACCTCTTCCTCGTAGTGCCTCTTTTAAACTTCTTCTTAGGGCACTAAAGTTGGTCTTTTGAGAAGAACAGAACCTATATGATATAACATGATATATTTATAAGAGAAATGGGAAGGGTTTTTCCGAGCTTGGAGGCTCAAAATGTTGTGAAGAGTAGAGGGAGGTGGTTCCCTTTTATAAGAGGGGTGAGGGGCACCTTATGAAAAACAAAAAAAATATTATTTTATAATAAATTCATATTCAGTTTATAATGTATCCAATGTGACTTATTTCTAGGATAGGGTGGGTATGGGTCGAAATACTTTCTACCAATAAGTTTTATACAATTTTAGGTTACCATTTTATCCTTATCATTTTGATTTAAATCGAAGTTAAATGATTTAACTTTTACAATGTCTTCTTGTATTATTACAGTATATGGTTAATAAACATTCTATAAACATACAATAGAACCCCAATTGGTTCATTAATTTCATATATATTATTATATAAGTCATTTGGAAGAACCCTAGATTTTTATGAATAGAATATGAATTATTAATTTAATATTTCTTTAAAAAAACTCTTTTTATGTCAATTTTGACAGTATTTGGTATTTTGTTTTTTATAAATTCATAACAACATTATTACTTCTCAAACAATTCATCTATCCAACCCTAATATGATATATTAACCTATAAAATTAGTGTTTTTCATAAAAATTCTCAAATTACATTTATTTGGGTATTTATAATATCAATTATATTTCATTAATATGGTAATTACAGCATCATCATTGCATCATATATAAATTAACTTATTTATTGTCTAAAAAATATAAATAAAATAACATTGTGTAGGAAATAATATTATCATTCTAATGAATAATTATAGTCTAATTTATCTCATGTATAACCCTATATTAAAAATGTTTTATTTATTAAAGTTTGATTTTAACTATTTTAACTCTTCTTTAAATAAAATAATAATAAATGTCCTAATCTTATCCAAGTGGACCTAAATGGTCATATTTTATTCCTCAGGTTGTTTTTGGTCGAATTAATATTATAAAATATAATTATGACATGTGTTAGAGTAATAATAATCTCATTTTACCCATAATTACCTTATTTAATTTTAACCATGGTAAATAAAAGTAAAAAATATTACTATTCACCAAAAAATATTTTTACCTTATTGAACCACATTTTACATAATGATATTAAAAATGACTCTTGTATTTTTAAAATTCCACTCACAGAAGTGGTAAAATTATGTTTTATGTCAATTTTCAAATCTCCTAGGAGGTGGGTAAAAGACGGTAAAAAGTTCAATAAAATATTTATATATCTAAAATTATTATAAACTGAATCCAATGAATTAAATTGAACTTATATTGGTATTATTTATCTACTTTTACCAAAAAAATGTTTAAATAAAAAAACAATTATTTAAATAAAAAATCGGTTTTAAACTATAACTCAATGTTTTTCACTATTCATCAAAAACTGAATGTTTTTAGAAAAATACCAAAAATTTCACCGTAGGCTAATTTCGATATTTCAAACCCAAAAATGAAGTCCATTTTGAAAGATAAAATTTATAAAATTTCAAAAAGTGGGTATTATAAATCATAATGGCTAGTTTATATAATATTTTAATAACATATCATTGTTTAGTGAAACTCGGTATTACGTACAACACACGCTATCGAGGAAGGTCGTGATTACGTATAATGAATTCCAAGTCAAGATTTTGGATAGTGCAAGATTTCATTGTCATTGTGTATAATTTAATCCAACAATATTTCATTTATATATTGAATATATATATATATATACACTCAATATTTTCATAGAATAACTTCTGTCAAACGAACCTAAAATTGTGTGTTACACGACCCAATAATAGTGTTGCATATACTGCAAGCTAATTTGGTGTTGTGTATAGTGCAAGAAAATTTTGGTGTATCATACAACACAAGAAATCAACTAAATTAAAAATAATACTTCTCATAAAATCTCGGGGTGTTACAAAGGATAGTCATTTGGAACTTGGAAAATGAAATATTGTCTTGAGGTAGAGGTTCTCCCAGAACAAGCGTGCTATGAGAAGAATCCTCTGGCTGGATATAATCATGAAAATATATGACTTGAAGACTACATGACATAGGGGCTACATGACTTACTAAGACATCATGTCTTACTATGACATTGTGTCTTTCTGGGACTCCATTTCTTATTGAGTCTTTGTTTCATACCAAGACAACATGTCTCATCAATATTGGGTGTTCTATAGACTCTACATAATAATCCTGATTTTTGTTTAGTAAACTAATAATTGTGTTAGTAGACCATGTTTTCCATTGTGGTATACATTATGTATTTTTTTTGTGGTATATGTCATGTATTTATTCAATTATACATCATTAATTTGTTCATTGTGTACTTAGTGTATCTTATAGTATCATTTCTTTTCCATTTTGGGGTTTTCTATGGAGTATTTCTTTAATCTCCCATGCATTGGAATTTATTACATGTTTCATGTATTGTACACATGATCAATGCGTGGACAACGATATAGGAGGTCTAGCACTAGGTGGTTCTTAGAGTGATTAGACATATAAGGTGTGCTCCTTCGGCTTCTGAGAGCCTTCCTACACATACCCTTCTGGTAGTGTTTTCTATGGATGTGTTTCTGGAACAAGTTATTTCTCTTTGAAAAACTCTTTCTTTTGGTGGGCTAGTATTCAAGCCTTGTGTAAATTCTAGTTTATTACATTCATACTCTGTGGTTGATACTGTAGTGTATTCATGCATTATTTATATACCGTGTTTCTAAATTCCATCATTATTGGATTAGAGATGTGTGAGTGTGTACAAGTACTGAGGAAAATGCCTCCCATTTTTTGGATATGGAAAATCACTGCTAGTTTCCATCCACATGACTATCAGAGGTACGCTGGTGTAGTCATGTAATGGACCCCTATGGGACGGGTCATGACATAATTGTATCAGAGGGGTCAGTTCTAATTATGTACTGGTAGTTTGTGAGGTTATTTTGGGGAAACACTGTTATGTGTTTTGAGTTCGTATTTCTGGAATAGGAGTATAGATTTTTTGTGAAATCCAACATATAAATAAACCAGTACCCTTGACACCCACCAATCATCTTGGTATGCGAGAATATTGGTGGCACATAAATTATCGTTACATGGATTATATATTATTTGGGTTTGATATGAAATTCTTCTTGAGTCATTTCACAAAGTATACTCTATTGACCATGAACTATCTTGATCTGTCATCGGATGCCACGCCACAGACTGCTTGTCAGGATTCCATTTATTGATCAAGAGGATGATTTTCCTAGCGATGATGCGTCAGTACAAGGTCATGTTCCAAAGAGGGAACCTTAGAGTGGTTTTTATATTGTAGTCTCTCTTGTTGAGCAAGAGTTTCTACTAGTGCTACAAGCAGAGGATTCCCGCAGACTGAGTGATTTTCATGAGTTTGAAATATATGGAACACTCATGTTTATAGGTGATCTAGGATCCCCAAGTAGGTTAGGATTGAAAAAAATGATGTTACTCATCTCTTCCACCTTGTAAGGACACCTACCGACCAATTAGATGTCCTTTCTACAAGCCTTATTCGGGGGTCATTGGGGCGATGGTGGAGCTTAGTGACCCTGACACTTGGTTAGGTGACTCTCTTTTGGGAATACATCAAGTGACTATTTAGAGAGGATTTATTCCCATCTATGTGACACTCAATCCACATAGATGGGATCCTCTATCTGATATGGGGTATTCAGACTATAGTAGAGTGCTTGGTGAGTTTTACTAATCATTTTAACTACTACATAGATATGGTACAAGACATGTTCTTCATGATTCATACTTTTGAGAAGGGCGTACTCCAGGAGATCCAGAAATACATGATATCCCATTGAATTCCTACGTATTATGGGGTACTGGAGTGAGATCTTCTAGAGGAGATATTTATGGAAGAGAATAAATGTTGTGGGATCTAATATCAGGCACTAGATAGTTAAGTCTTCAGAAGTAGGTATATAACAATAGTTACATTGACCCTAAAGGGTCATTCACTCTAGTATATGACCTTAGGACATGGGAAAAATTGTTTTGAGACTCCATGGAAGGACGATTCAGTTCAAGTACATGTTGTGTTATTCATGTGGTTGTGGAGGAAATATGAAATGAGATTTCATGAACCATTGTATGGAAGATCAAGAGATGGTTTAATGATAGCCAAGGAATAGAAGGAAACATGAGAAGGGTGGTTTTCATGGAGGCTGATGTGGCACAAGAGCGTTTAGTGTAGAAGTAGGAGGGTGGAGGTTCTATGTATTACCACCACCACCCCATGGTGGTCCATTACAAGCTCAGGGAGATGTTGGACATGGACATGAACATCTTCATGAAATTGAGTCTTTTGACCCCAAGGATTTTATGGGTGATTAGAGGTATGATATATTTCTATTCTATCTGATATTAAGTTTTAATAGAGATAGGTTACTATTATTATTATTTTTCTACAACCATTGTTCAAGACATGGATTTTCCTATTGAACCGTTTACTCAGCCCTCAGCATTGAGACTCATACTGTATGGGATTCGATGATCGCACACTGGTGCTGATAGTTTGCACTTACCCTTGAATGTGAGAGTTTTGGTTGGGATATTATGGTAGCGACATAGGGGCCATACGACATCATTGTCAGTATAAACTGGTTATCCACAGTCCATGCTAAGATTGACTATTTTATGTGCAATGTGTTGTGTGTCCATTGTGATAGGACCACATTTTCATTTTTTTGGTGAAAATGAAATGCATGAATATTTGTATGGAATTACTCATAATATGGTGAAATCGATTACCCGTATGTTTGAAAGCCTCACCATAGGTAATGTGGATGATTGAAGTTCTTAATTTTCTATAGTGGTGGAAGATTATGAGTATGCCTTCCTCAAGGATTCCCAAGATTAACTCCTTGTCAGAAGGTTGACTAAGTAATTGATATTTACCATAGGATTTCACCGATATCTACACCTACATATCGGATTTCTCCCACAGAGCATTGTGGTTAAAGGGTAGAGTTGGATAAATTTCATATGAAGGGATTCATGAGACCTATTCTTTCACCCTTGGTAGCCCCAGTTTTTATTTTCATGAAGGAAGATGTGATATTGATGTTATGTGTGTACTTAAGGAAGATAAATAAGGTGAGAAAAATGAACAATTATCATCTAAAAAGGATCAGTAACCTATTTTATTAGAAGAAGGGAGAGAGGTGGTTATCATAGATTCTCATCAAATATAGTTATCAATAGGTTCATGTATGAGGTAACTGAATGCTGGAGAATGCATTCAAATATCATCACAACCACTTTTAGCACATAGTTAGTTCATTTGTTATGACAAAACCCTAGACATTTTCACGCGACACAATAATTGGATCATACAAACTTACTTATACCATTTCGTGGTGGTCTTCATTGATGAAATCCTAGTGCACCCACCTATTGAGGAGGAGAATGCTATAAACATGGGGATGTTCTTGAATAAACTCTAAAAACACCATCATTATGGAAATATATTGAGTTTCCGGTTCTATCTTCGGCATGTCTAATTTCTAGGACACATCATTTTAGAGGATGGAGTCACAATAGGTCCAGTGAAGACTGTGGTTGTGCTTTCATGGGAGCAACCCGGGAGTGTTACTGAGGATCGTAGTTTCCTAGGCCTGGCTAGGTACTATCATAGGTTTGCAATATACATTTCCATATTAGAATAACCCTTGACAACTTTGACATGGAATGGGAATCCCTTCATATATATAGAGAAGTTCTAGAACTACTTTTAGAAGTTGAGGCGGAGGTTGACATGCACTCCCATCTTGATACTACCAGAGGGAGACATAAATTATGCAGTGTTTTATGATGAATAAGAAATTGGCATTGGTTGTCTCATAATTCATAGGCTAGAAGATTTTTTATATGGTTCGTTCCATTTGAGATAGCATGAGAAGAACCACACGACCCATGAAATTGAGCTAACAGTGGTAGTATTCTCATCGAAGATGGGGTGACACTACATGATGGGTGAGTGGTATACCATATAATCTGACCACAAGAGTCTCACTTATGTCTTATCTCATGTGTATCTAAACATTAGACAATGGTTATAGATATAGATCATCCAGTACAATGAATTTGGGAATGTCTGTACTACTAGGAAGAGGAACGTGGTGGTATACTCTCCCAGTAGGACATCTAGATTGATGTTGTGAAGCGAGGCATCAGAACAACTATCATCTTTTAAAATATCATTAGTGGATAAGGAATTAGTATATTACATCAAGTCGATGGTTTTCAAAACAACTCTCTTACATCGATCTAGGTAGACATAATTGTGAGATATTGACCAAGACACCTAAAATTATCAATTATTTAAAGGGAATGAACATGATAGATATTCGACAGGTAGGGAGTACAATGTTATTTTAAGAAGGTGCACAGAAGTGCAGGTGGTGTTGTAGGATGAGGTTTAGAGAGAGTTACACCCTTCCCCTTTGGCAGTACATCTGGGTGTGGTGAAGACGTATTATGACCATATACATAAGTTCTTGTGGCCTAGGATGAAGACGTTTGTGGTTGAATTCATTTAATGATGCCTCACATGTTAGGATGTGAAGGAGGAGCCCCAGGTTCTAGTATTCCAAACCCAACAACTTGATATTCTAGAGTGGAAGTGAGATTGTATATTAATGAACATCTTAACAGTTCTAACACACATGTACATGAGAGATGTTATCATCTGGGTGAGCATTGACAGAATCACCATGTCATCTCACTACATACCTATTTGATATCATATTCATTATAGATCTTGGGAAACCTATATGGAAATGAGATTTTTTAGATTCATGGAGTTACATTGAAGATAATTTCATATTGTGATTATTGTTTCACATCCCAGTTGTGGAAGGGGTTTCTTGAGGAATTTGAGAATTAGTTATACTTGATAACAATGTTTCATCCCCAAACAGAGAGGACAATTCAGGGTTTTCAGGACATTCAATTTTCTTGCATCATAGACATTGGCTGAATTTTAGTGGATCACCTACCTATAGTGTATTTTTCCTGAAACAGTAGTTACCAATTCTAAATTAGTGTGGCTTGGTTCGAGGTTTTGTACGGGAGACTGTGCAGGTCACCACTCTTCTAGACTAAGACTGGATAGTTTACACTCATTTCTTTAGAGTTGGTACGTATTACCACTAAAAAAGTGCCTATTTTCCAAGAGTTGATGAGGAATACCCAGTTAATGAAGTAGTTCTATGCTTAATGGAGACTGTGGCCTCTCGGGAATGATTATATAGACCACCCATTATTTCGGGTCTCACCTCGATGTAGATTACAATGATTTGGTCGGGGGAAGTTATCTTTGAGATACATCACCCCTTTTTAGATTCTGTATAGATTTGGTGAGGTGGAATACCACCTAGATATACCCCCATTGTTGCATCAAGTACATGATGTCTTACATGTGTCGTAGCTGATGACATATATTCCTGATCCATCACACGTCATCGACTTGGGAATGATAGGTATTGACAATGGAGTGACTTTTGTGGAGTACCACATGGTTATCAAGGAATGAAAGGTGATGATCCTTAAGAGTATGTCTATTCCTTGGGATCATGTTCAGTGGAATCATAGGAATATCCAGGATAGTACATGGGATTCTAAAGCCCCGTTTTTTGTTGAGTACCGTCATATTTTTGTTTAGTATTCCCTGTTTCAGTTGTCGAGGATATAATTCCTAAGGTGGGGACAATGTAATGACTATTATTGTTTCTGGTTTTATTTTAATTAAATAATTTAGAAAATTAAACGACATGGATCTGAGATGACTTGTGATTCCATGTCCTACTGTACCCAAGAAAAATTAATGAAAAATGATCAGTTTTTAATAAAACTCACAAGGTATTTTTTCATTAAAACTAAAAAACATCGAAATAGATGTTTGGATGATATGTCAGAAGAAATAATTCCTTTTAGAATAGTGAATTTACCATAGGAGAGGCCTAACTCTATCCGACGTGGATTGAATATGAAATTTAATTTTTGGACATATCGATAATAAAATATTTAATAAAAATAATTTATTTTAATGAAACAATTATTTTCATTGAATTTGATATTGTTCGGAATTCATAATTATCAACATAACCCTAGAATTCATAGGAGATAATGAGAAGATAATTATCTTGATGGCAATGATTAATTGGATATTGAAACATGGATGAATGATCACTGGATCAATGAATGACGACGACACATCTTTTTCCATTATCAATAACTAATACAAATCCCCAAAAGGTTTTTGTTTCTTATTGATTCATTACCCATTCATAAATTTAAAGATGAATACAGACCATCCAACAAATAGGTTAATCAAACATTCAATTGCTTGTGGGACAAGATTTATCTTGTGGTAATTAAATGACAATTAGATATTGGTGATTGTGTAATTCTTAATGATCTCTCTGATAAGGATGAATCGAGGCCGACATGAACAATGACCATAATCCCTCCTTGGGGTACCTTTTGTGCTTCTTCCATTCCCCTTGTTATTCATGGTCATCTAATTCATCATGATTGTGTGGTTGGAGGTTTTTCCCTTCGTTCTTTTGTGTAACAATCCATGAACAAAGATTCGATACCTCCACGATAATGCAGTGGAGCATCGAGGAAGGTGTAGCACTTTTTGGTCCATGTAGAGTGCGATGGAAGGACGAAGGACTACTGGTGGGGAGGATGGTGGTGGTAATAGGTTGTGTCCTGGTGGGTTTTGTCTAATAAGAGTGTGATGTAGAGGCTTCTAGATGGGATGAAAGTGGATACAATGCATGGTAGGTGGGGGATGCATTAGTGCAGGTACTAATAGTGGGTGCATGCAATGGTTGGAGGTCACAACATTGATTAAGGGACACATCTCTATGACGTTCCATAAGAACCAACATTGGTGAGAAAATTGGGTATGTTTTACGACGAGCCAGCTAACTGGAACATGGAATTCCAAAATTTAAGCTCGAGGTAAAGGGGGAGGGCACACAATCATGGTGGATCGCATGCGGTGCAATGAACTATTACGAAGCGCTTTCCAGATATGGGATCCAGGTAACTCCAACGACCATGTATCCATGAAATAGCATCCTAGGGGGCCATTTCAGTTTTCTCTGAGATAGACCCAGCTAGTTCTTATTGGTCATACCATGTCGGGATGGGTAAGTCCCAGACAGGACATGAGACATATCCTAAAAAGAAAAATGTAACATTGAAATTGTGTGTCCGTTTGACAATATATTCATGGAATTGGGACCCTTGAGATTATATGTACCTTTTGAGATACTATACGAGAGAGTTAGGGGAATTTGGATGATGAGAAAATGTCTTGTACAGTAGGATCCCCCTAAAAAAGCTTGCTATGAGTGGAATCTTGTGGATGGCTGTGATATTGAAACTATGTGACGTGAAGACTACATGACATTGGGACTGAGTGACTTACCAAGACTCCATGCCTTACCATGAATTCATGACTTACCAAGACTCCATGTATTACCCAAACTCTGTGTCCTATCCAAACTCCATGTCTTATCGATACTAGGTGTTCTATTGACTACATATGGTAATCCACCTTTCCGTTATATAGAATAATACTTATGTAATGTGGCTGTATTATCAAATTTTTTTATACTTCATGTATTTTTTTATGGTATAAATAATTTATTTCATTGGGTAATACTTCATTTATTTCATTATGGTGTACTTCATGTATCTCTTAGTGGAATTCCTTTTCGGTTTTGGGTTTTCCTAGTTATTATTATTTTACTCAACCCTACATGTGATATTCAAAAATGTTTCATGTATAATAAAGATGGTAGATGAATTTATAGAGTTCTAGGTGGACTATGACTTGGTGGTTCATAGATAGGTCATTCATATGAGGTGAGATATAATGGCTTCAGACAGTTGTTGTATAACTAACATTCAGGTAGGGTTTTTTGTGGATTAGTTTGAGGATCTCGCACATTCACTTTGACAGACTCTTTCTTTTGGTGGGATTGTATTATGGACATATTTACATTCATGTTTCCTACTATTGTACTCTATGGTAGGTATCTTAGTGTAAGCATGCACCATTTACTTAGTGATTTTATATTCTAGCATCTTGGGGTTGGAGTTCTATACGTGTGTTCAGGAACATAGGGAAATGTCTCCCGTTTTTGGATACTCTTACTTGGTGCTAGTCTATATTCCTTAGCCTATTAGAGGCGGGCATGGGGTAGTCATGGAATGGTCCCCTCTAGAATGGCTCTTGAGAAATATTTTTTGAGAACCATTCATCTCTAAAGGTTTTTTTTGATATAAATGTTTTTTTATGCAAGATATATGTGAGGATGATGATAAGTTCATTCCTATATCATTATTTAATTTATCAATATTATTTTTTACTTATTATATCATTAGGGATCAAAATATGATTTATCCCCAAAAAAAGGGCCCAAAAATGATCTTCCCAAAGATAAATTATAAATGAGATTATTTACCGCATCATTGGATACCCCATACGGTTTTATCACAAGAAAATGTATATGATATGAATTATCCCAACACAAATGGTACATGATATTATTTAACCAAATAAAAATAATATATGATAGTATTTATCTTATAGTAATGGGAACAAGATAAGAATTATCAGATGTCAAAGAATTCTAGTGAGGATTACCCCAACCAAATATGTATACATGAGGATTATCCCAAGACCAAAACGTGTCATGGGAGATATGACTATGCCTAATATGTGACGAATGTATTGGTATATAAACTTGATAAAATATTTCTATAGTTATGTTCATTCCATTTTTTATCTGCCATGATATAAGATATATGTTTTATAAGAAATGGTTTTATTATGTATCATAATTATAAGGATATTCATATATTATATTAATCAAATGTTCAATGATTAGCATATATTTTGAGTGTTTGAAGAAAACCGTTTCATATGATTATTTACCTTGTAAATGATTATATATATATCATGTGGGAATTGAAATTGGGATTTCAGAGGTTTCTTAATGGATAAATGAACACATTTGTAATTAAATTAATTCTATAGGATTATATTTCGCAATGAAATGAATCCAACTGGTTTTTTTGAGTTTTGTGATATTATAATATTATTTAATAGTAATATAAAAAATTTCATCATTAGTTTTTACCACATAACTTGATATTATTGTTAATTTGTACACATATAAGTGTTATCACTAGACCCAATGTGAAGGTACATGAAACCTATATTACTTCTAAAATCTATGATATCATTTTAGGAACACATATATTAAACAAATACAATATAATAATCTATTTTGAATAAATATTTTAATTTATTACTCTTAATAATTATAAATATTTAGAATTTATTTAATTTTTTTTTATTTTTTTCCTCATTAAATTATATTAATTTTGTTTTTGTTTTATTTTTTAAAATTTAAATAACTTAAAAATTTATTATTCCATGATTATTAATTTTACTCAAATAAAATAATTCATTGATTTATAGAATACAAAAACCAAATATTTTTCATTCTTAGAATTATTTATTAGGAAAAAATCTATAAGTGGAATAATAAAGGTAACTTAAAAAATTGATCTTTTAAAAACAAAATAGAAAATCCATAAATGTTAATAAAAAGATCCATAATAAAAAGTATGATTTATAATATATTTTTCTACATTAAAATAATCAATATGGTGAATTTTTGAAACATGTATAAAATAATTGCATTGTTCAAGTAAAGAATCTACCAGAACATGATCTTAATATACTACATAATGAATAATATTATAGAGTTTTTTTATTGAAATATATTCTTTACCATTACATTAGGATGTTTATAGAAATAAATTAGATTCCTAGATATGAATTAGAAAGTCAGATTATGATATGGTAATTGAAACCAATACAGAATAACAAAGTTTATAAATAGTTTTATTTCCTCTTTAAGAAAATATGTTATTCCATATTGATCATTATCTACCTTCTTATTTGAATTAGAGGAAACCAAAAATGTAGCATGGATTTAGTAAAAGGAATTTTTATGGGATTTATATGGAATATAATTTAAATAATCGTATTGGTAGGTGGATAGAGAGGTCCGTTTATAGTTCATTTTTAGAGGAATTTATACAAATACTATTTCCATATATTTTATGGTTTTCAATATTAAATTTGATGTGGAACTGATGAGGTAGAATTATATGTTGTAGATTATAATCCAGATATAAAAATAATTTATTGTAATGTGTATTGATAGATTTTAATATATTATTATATTTAACCCCAAAAACATTGATTTACGATATTCTTAATAACTGAATTTTTTATTTTTAAGAAAAACAGTTTTTCCATAAAAATAAGAAATTTTATATATTACATAATAGTGGTCATCAATTTCCATAAATAAAATACACTATATTGAATTAAATTTATATATTAGAATAAATATTTTATCCATTACGAAATATCAAATTTAAAATAAAAACAATTTTTAGAAATAAAAAATATATTAAAAAAATCATTATAATTGTTTGTTAAATTTTAAAAATCAAGTATGTAATAATATTTTAATAATTTTAATATATTTATAAATATAAATATTATTAAATATTAGCTTCAATAGGTTATATAATTATAATTGAACAAAAAAAATGTATTATATATTGAATAACTTATTTATTTAAACACCATTATTTCCCTATGTAATATTTAATCCTACTTCTCTAAAACACATTTATTAGTGATTTTTTTAACTGATCTCAACATCAGTAATTATTTTTTCACATTTGTTTTAAAATATTTATTAAAAAAATTATTTATTTTTAATATATTATATTCAAAAAAATATCTTTCTAATAATTTAAAAAAAAAAATATTTTTTCGTTAAGAAAAAATTACGAAAATAAAATATATACTATTTTATTTTAAGCACATGATTTAAATATCACTAAAAATTTATTATTATACCTATTGGATTCATGTATACTATATTATGACATATATCATGATTGAATATTCAATGAATATATATATATATATACATATATATCAAATAGTCAGATATAGTATGCCAATATATATTATGATCAGATTACCACTATATAAATATATATTTACATTCATAAATATATTATAGTTCTCATATTCATTTAAATATCTCATAAAATTTCCATTATATTTCTATTAATTTTTCATCATTGTATACTTATATATGTTTTTGTGATACCCATGTAAATCTACGTGGATGAAGTATTCATATTTTTGGTTTAATAATTTAAAATATAATAATTTAGTCCCCTTATGGACATATCCACTGATTATGAACAATTATAAATTTATAGGGCCCATATTTTATACCCCAATGCATTCATTCAAAAAAGAAACACAAAAAGTCATTCATTTTACTCTTAAAATTAAAAATCATTCCATGAATATTCTAAAACCAGATTTCATAAAAGTTTTTTATGTATTTAAATTTAAAAAACAATTATAATGAATGATAAATATTATTATAATAATAATTTATTTATCCAAATTTTGTTTTTTGAACATTCCTTCCCAATTGGAAATTTTTTTTACCATTTTAGATAAAAATTATTAAAACAATATGTTCTTTAATGTAATTATATGGTCCAATATATATAATGTCTTTCTATATGAATTTTTAAATGTATCAGAAATGTCTAGTATATTATTATTTGTATCCAAGGCTAGGTAAGAGTGGTGTACATTTTAATGGTCACCATGCCATAATGGTTGTCATATTGTTTTCCATTTCAATGATGATGTGCACCATAGGGAAAAAATGAAATATAATAAACTCTACAAAGCATGATTACTTGGGGATAGTCATGTGATAAAATAGGGTTGAAATATATATTGATTAACCATGTCTGTAAAGGTATGATGGATGTAGAAATTGACATGTCCCACTATGAGACACAAGCAATTTAAGGCTTCACATGTCATTGTGTTAGCCATCATCTTGGTAAAACATTGTAGGTATATCCTCTATTCAATTGTAGAGTATAGGGAATAAGTCGAATTGGTTTGAATTAGGAGATAATAGAGCTTAGTCCATTGATATTTATCACCTTGAAACACATTTTGCTATTTTAAAATGGTAACCACCTGTATGATGGGAGTTCACTATTCCTTTGTAATGATTTTTTTTCAAATACGCATATTAATAAAAGGCCAATAAAACCATCCAATTACTAGGAATTCCTTAGTTGATACATTGATATTATACATGGTAGTTTAATATTTCTCAATTGATTATAGGATAAAAATAATGATATATTATAGAAAATGGAAAAGAACACAGTTAAAGTGCATTGTTAGTTTAACTTGGTGGTAAATGTGCAATACCCCATGTGATGTTTTAGTGGGGGGTTTATGGTTAACGCATGTATATAAAAATAATGAAAATCTCATGTTCATATCATGGAGCCAAATACTGAATTGATGTATTGGTTCATAGCTAGTTTAATTATGCTACCTTTTATAGATTATCATGTCACCTTCCTCAATACTATTAAAAAACTGGAATTTTCCACAATTCTATAGAATTTTTTAACCTAATCACTCTGAATCTTGTTTGGGATCATCATTATCCCCATAGTGAATTTGAGGTCACAATCCTTCTATTCATGTTTAAAATACCATGACCATGATAGATCTCTTTGAGGTAGGTTACATTTTTATTCTTTTTTATACTCATCTTCGTATATACTTGTTAAATCAATTTTCATCTCATCCTATTGAAATAAAAGTGGATAGTTATAATATATATTAGGGGATTGATAAATGATTGGACATATTTCTTATGAATTTATGATCATGTGGACCCAATCCATCATCTTGGAATCTCTGTTTTCAAGTGTAGTATGTGCTACATTTTTTGATGTACGGAATTATATAAAATGACATAATGGTATGAGTTTATTATCCTTCATGAAAAATAATTTAGGGTACTTAGTTTAATCGTATATATTTGGGGGATATATTTCTTGTAATGATAAATATTTTTATAATATTTTTATTTAAAATGGTCTTTTGAACACCAACTAGTTGATTACATTCACGAAATGAGATTTTTTTTAAAATTTAGCTTTTAAACACCCATGATCATTTAGTTTTTTTTGAATATGAATTATAAAATAGTGATTATTGTTTGTAAATTATTTCAGTCAATGAAACATTTAGAACCATTGGTCCATTAGGAATTGGACATGTACAAACCTATTATATGTGGCACCAGTAAGGGTCGTATTTATGGTATTGATGTATTATGTAGGACTACATATTGTTTGATAAAAACATTATTCCCTGTTTAATATCTATTATTTGTAGAACGTATTCCCATAATATAGGAAAAATAGGACGTCATTTTTTATTTTTGGTTTTATTATTTTTTGGTCAGTTTTTAATAGATATTTTCTCATACTTTGTATTCATATGAGGTTTAACCACACGGTTTCACAATATGGAATACCTTATACATGTGTGTTTACTTTGTTAAATTAATTTATTTGGATAGGATCACACTAGTTTATCACATATAAATTTTATATTCCTATCATTGTGAATATTAATGGATTTAATGAAGAAAAAAGAAAGAAAATGATTTGAAAATTGGTTTGGATTTATTTAAATTTTTTGTAAAACTATTATAGATTTAAAATATTTAATTGTTGAATTCCAGATATGAGACATTTAAAAACCACTATGGTGGTATCCTATTGTGATTTTTTCTCACAATATACCTTTAACATTAGATAGTTTTAGATGATGTATTTGATGACCTGTGTGAAGGTTAAGGATTCAAATTGCATAGTGTATTCTTTCTATGTCTCATGAATTTAATTGGGATTGTTTGAAGGTTACTCATGCTCACATGGAGACATGATGTATTTTCAAATTCACTAATTTCAGGTATATCCAATTTTTCATGGTTTGTAATGATATATGATATCCCTTTTTTCATCAATGTTTATTCTGATTATATTTCCTATATTTGGATGAAGTCAAGGAATGATATGCTCTCATGTTTCTATTTTTTATATTACCATATGATGAGAAATATCTAGTTTCTAGTATAGTTGAATCAGGTTTGATTGTTACAATTTATTTTTAGAAGGATCACATACTAATTTTGTTAGTTTAGTGTCTTTGGTAGAGAGGACTTATTTTTTTTAGAAATTGGTCAGTAATTACATAAATTTTTATGTCAACCTCACATCCATGAGTTAACTGAAGTTATAATCGGTGGTTCTAAATTTTTCACTATGTTATAGAATTAGATTTTGAGGTCATTTGAATTAATTGTATGGTAATTTTATTTAAAATGTCCATTTCCTTCAAAAAGAAGTTATTTTTCCTATTGAATTCGTTTATTCATTAATTTAATATTTTAATGTGTAATTTTGAATTCTTAATGTTTGTACTAGGATATTTGAACATGGTATAAATCTGACTTGTTATTGTCATTTTAATAATAATGAATTCCTCTTGGATGTTTTCATCCATATCCGAGTGTGGAATCTATGAGAGAAGATATTCATGAAAATCCTCCAATGGAAAAATTGATCATTGAATATATAATCCAAGCAATTTAATCTATCGGTCAAGTTAGTGTCAAAGAACAAGGATTTTTATATGATCATGGATCAAAATTAATTATGAAAAAACAAATCATCTTCATTGGTGACATAATACCACATGAATATGCAGAGAGTCCTGATTGTATTTGGCAGATCATCATGATCTTTAAGTCTCATCGAGGATATAATGTGGGTTAGACCATGTAAATGATTGATGTACCAGGAAGGTGATAATGGCTCTCTTTTGTGATGTCTAAGGTTCATGAGGAAATTACATCAAATTCTATCAAGAATGTATTTAATTAGTAGTTTTACCATGAGAAATTATGTTCAATGAAGAATTGGGAGTTGTAAAAATTGTATAAATGGGAAATGTACAATTAAGGGGTATTGAACATACTTTTCTTATATAGTTAATGTCGAACGATTCCCCATCACCAATTATTATATGAAGGATGATATGTTTTATTTGGGATTGGGGATTCATATTTGGTTAACATGGATTCTAGTGTTACATGGAACATATGTGGATTTATTTTTAAATAAATATTTAGTTATAGAAGACATATATGGTAAGACATGTTTATGTGGAACATCAATCAATGTCATGGTAATACATGTTTTATAATCTTTTTAGAAAAGTTAGTACATGGATGGTTAGTTTTCTTCAGGACCAGATTCAGTGGATTCCTTTGGAATGTAGAATTCTATCTCCGATTACATTGGATGTTATGTTCTTATTTAGAATAACTATATAGGTGTTTTTAATTTGTATCAATTTTCACTATTTAAAAAAACTAATGTGTTTTATAGAAATGATATCTCCTATATGTAGTTTAGGATCTACACTAAGCATTGATTTTCATATTCATAATGATTAATCCAAGGGTGGTGAGTTTAAACCTTAGGTCATGGGGGTGTTCAGGTGTTTATAGCAATAATTATTTCAGCAAATAAAATTAACGGTGCTTCTAAATCGTGGAAAATTTTTATTGGAGGTTCTATGTTTATATCCCCATCTATGGTGATTTATTTATGTGGTATAAGTGATACTAATTATTTTATATTTTAATGATAGTTGAATATTTGGTTTTATTTTGGTAAGTAATTCTATATTTTTGGTATATTTCCATGCCTTTGGGAATGAAGCATGAATGGAGATTAATGTTACCTACCCATCAAGTAATGATATATTAATAAGAGATGTTCCAAAAATTTTAGTACTCCATCTTGAAATCATGGATATTATTATTCAAATGGATTGGAAGATCAAATTTAATTCCTATATAGGCTTTTGTCATCATCAATTTTAGATTTTTTCTTATAACGTTGGTGTATCATTGTTTTTCGAGAAGTGCTGGAATCTGTATCCACAACCATACATATTATTTTCCCATATTCTAGATTAATCATTATATATAATTTAGAGAAGTGTATTGATTATTTTTACCCATTTTTGGTAGTCCACTTCATTTTAGGGTGTGTATACACAGATGTATTTATATATGATTTTTCAATTTGACCACCATGAAGAGGGATCATGATTACTATTTACCTACTCCCTAGTATAATGTTGATTTCGATGGAATAATTGAGAATGGAATATAATGACATGGAGGAACATAAAATAATTACTTAGGATTTAGAAGCTAATGGATTATTTCATCATACTGTGTAATCGTTGGGTTTATCTAAGATATTTTATATCATGGATGAATTGTGTCTCATTCATTTTGTGGATTATTGATTGTTGAATTGTGTGAATATAAAGGAGAAATATATGTTTTCCTAGGAAAGATGATCTTGATTACATTATTTGTGGTCCATGTTGGTTTAATATGATTTAAATATGGTTAGGGTAACACTAGATGATATTCTAAGGGGAGGATGTGTCAAAGTCATCTTTCATGGGATGAAATGTGAATTTAGTGTATCTAGTTATTCCATTTGTTCTCACCAATGATTTAATAGTATTTATGGATTTTTTTGATCATGATTAGTCATCACTTAATGAAATAATTTGGGATTTTTTATATTGAATAAAATTTTGGGTACTATATGACATACTTCAGGCATTCATTCTATTCTGATATCATTGATGGATCCTTTAAACAACACCATATATATGGTATGGTTTCTATATGAGAGTTGTGGATCTATGAATTTAAATCATTGGGTATTGTGATATATAGTAGGGTAATCTCCATGTATCCTGAAATTATATAGGCTATAATGTGTTGGGATATCCCAATTTTTTTATTAGATCTACAAATTCTTGGTTTAGGGTGGTTACAATAAACGGGTTGTTCTAAATTTATCCATGATCATTTTTATGACCTATTGAGACTTTTAAAATGTATTTTTATAATGTAATGAAACATGTTATAGATAATTTACGAAGACGAATGTTAGTTAGTTTTCAATGGTTGATTTTTATTCATCCTGAATTGGGTTCGAGTGGGTATGTTTTCTATAATGTTTTTGGTAATGAGTTGGTAAGTGTCATAATATACTGGAAAAATGTGTTGGCATATGGAACTCTCTATTGAAACCATACATAGAAGATATTTCCTTCCCACATTCTTGATTTTGTCCCAATTTATAATAGAGTTGAAATATTGTGACATTATATCTTTTTGGGTGTATTTTATTGTGTATTGTGATTATAAGAGTTGGAAATATATTTTCAATGAGAGGGATGCAAATATTAATTAGATATACTTTGTAGAGTATCTCTAGACATTTGAAAATGACATTTCATACACTCTTAGTAATGGATATTTTGTTTCTATTGAGTTGAGTTGATGATTACCAATATATGATTTGAAGGAATTAGATGAGGAGTGGTCCCAAATTTGTTTGATTATTGAGATGTTCTTTGGAGTGAAAGTAGTCGGGGAAAGAATTTATGTGTATTAAATGAAATAATACAAGTATTTTTATGATAAATTTATGATCAAGAATTTTATAAAGACCTTGTTTCAATGATTGAGTAAAATTTAATATAACATGGATTCCTCGGGAGAGTGTTCATGGTCTCTAAATAAAGGTTCTTGATTCCATACATAATTGGGTTTTTATTTCAATAAGGCATGATTTTTGAATAGTGTAAATTAGTCATGTTTTTCAATACACCCTAATTATACCAATGTTATTCATGATTTCATACCTCTGTATTGGTGAAAAGGTACGAGGTGTTAATTGATACCTTTGTTTTTGGAGATTCTCACTTCTAATATAATTATTTTAGAAAACCATAAACCTACTCGTCTCTTGCAACATTTTCCTCTTTCTATATGGAACCAGGATGATATTTTGAAGAAAATAACTATTATTTTTCTCAAACAAGATCTGGGATTGAGAGGATTTGGGTGAACATTAATCATAATAAGAAACAATAGCATTTATTACAAATCCTTGATAAAAGAAAGAAGAATAACGTGGGAGAATATTATGTTTGAAATTTTGTGAGACATCTCGGGGTTACCTATTTTGTTTTATTTTATATGGGCAAAGATATTACAACTAAATTTTGGAATGTTTTATTGGTGTTTTGGGGTTACACATTTAAATTAATAATGCCTTATCATTTGTGGATGGATGGATCAAAAGAGATAGGTATCCAGGTTCTTGATGATATTTTATAATATTTGTTAAATATTTTATTGAAACATGGGAATTTTTTTTTCCATATACAATTTTTCTAATAACAGTTGGTTTCAGGATTCAATAAATATTGTGCAGTTTGAAACATTTCATGTGTGGACATATAGTTTTACTTTGTGTTGGGATGTGTTGGAATATATGTCTTTGATTGGGATATGTCTTGTTTTTGAGATGATGGAAAATGTGTTGTAGATTAGAAATCAGTTCGTCTCAATAATGCATTATATGATATCCTATTTGGATCATCATTATCTTCCACCATAGATTGAGGTTGGTGATTATGTTTTTTTAAGAGCATATCCTCTCTTCAGACATCGTTGATTTGGTATGAAGGGTTTGTTGGAACAGAGGATTGTTGCTCTAATTAAATTTTCTAGATAAACATGGAATAGTGCAATATAAATTGGAAATACCATACCGGTTTAATTTGATCCAAGATGTATTTAATGTTTCCCAACAGATGTTATATCACCTAGATCATTTTTATGCATTTAGATGAGAGAAAGATTGTCTTTATCACAATAAAAAAATAAGATATAAATTGGGATTATATATTTCAAGAATAAGATATTATATGGTAAAACAATTCACTTTTAATATTTATAGTGACATCATGAGAGGAAAACCAGAAAATATAGGGGATCGAACCATTGATGATGTAGAATTGGTATTCTCTATTTGTGGATCCATGATCATTAAAATATTTTGAAGACACAAATAAAATGTGGTGGTAGAATATTTATTCACTAAAGGCCACATGTATTCCACAATTTATCCTTGATTTATATATTTTAAGGTATGATATGTTTCATGAGATTATAGGACAAAAAAAGAAATTGGAAGAAACTAGTAAGAAGTAAGGTTAAGGGACATTTTTAGTTTAACAATGTGGTAACTATGTGACATTTACTTTTGATGTTCCAATACGATTTTGTTCATAGTTAGTACATGGTAAATCTAATTATTCATCCTTCAAGTGTAATTATTGAACACTTAGAAATAATGGATAATGGGGGCTCATGGGTTGTTTAACCATGTAGCCTACTCCATGAAACCCTGTGACCCTCATCTGAACAATTAAAACAAATATATTTTGTTATTTCTATTTTGGTGTTTTTCAGTCCTAATCACATTCTAATTATATATTGTCTTTTAATTATGCTTTTTTAGTGATTTGGATGTCTCTCCCCGAGTAATCATGGTTGAATTACTTTATTCTTGATGGATATATTCAATGTATGTTTTGTTTTTTATCATTTTTATCCTCCCCTTTATAGAACCAGATTATATCACTTTTCATATCATATTATGGATCCCAAAGGGGATGTGTGTAACATCCCTCCTATTCATTGGCTCGATAAGGTGGGAGGATGCTACTAAGGATTAAGTGACATTCCTAATATGACAATGACTAGAAATAAATGGTGAAGGGTTTTAATACATATGGGTGATGATTTAGCCAGTAAGAATAAAAAAACTAATAAAATACTTCCACCATATAAAACAACAATATGATACAAGATAAAATGAACGTCAACTCAACCATGTCATCTATATTAAAACCATCCAAGTTGTACTATATATGAATATAAATAAAAATTGAAGTATACATTAGAAAATTAATAATAAAACTCCATGACAACCCCAAGAATCCATGATCCACATTCTCTATTCCCCAACATAAAAAAACAAACCCACGATTTAGTGTTAATGTTTTGTGATAAGATTATATTTCCCATTCCTGGTAGATAAAATTGGGAAAAGAACCAAAGATAAAAATGCTTGGGTGAGTACCAAAACTCAGTTATTTTTCCCAAAATGAAATTTTTACTCATGCCACTATGATATAAAATTTAGTTATATTTATATAATATAATTTATGTGTAAAAATATGCAAAAAATTTAATAATTAAATATAAATAAGTATAATTGTAGTTTATAACTAAATATAAATTGGTATGATATTAAAAAAACCAATGAAATCCATTGTTCAATGAAAGCAACCAATCAATGCCTAAAAACCATTCCACAATTATATTTGGTATAACCAATTCATTAAATATAACCACGCCACTAAACAAGCTTTTTCTGACTGTTTCATACTCATGAGCGTTATCTCATTGTTATAATATTTTATCACAAGGAAATTATTTCCCATGTTCCATTACTCCTTTGGAACCTAGAACAAGGTCATATTTCCTACAAACCCTATAAATGAAATATGAACATACACACCAAGTATACCAAAATAAATGTTAACAGCAATATTCCAAAAATATTTCAATAAAATTTTTTTTTTGAAATTTTTTTCCCAAAAGTATATTTCAAAATTTTAGAAGAATTCGTTAAAAAATTGACATTTAAAAATCAAGGAAACTAAATAAAATTGCACAAAAAGACTATTGATTTTCACTATATCACCAACAATAATAAATTTTCAGTAAATTAATCATATATAGTTCTTTGAAAAAAAATTTCCCAATAAATTTAAAGAAATTAAATATAATTTAATATACAAAAATAAATTCTTCTAAAAGGAGATGAGAGTGAATTCACCTACCGTAAGTGTTTTGGTGAAAACAGCCAACTGTATTAAAAATTCCCAAAAAAGTGTTAAATCCCAAGGAAACTGACTTACATAAATTCCCCAATCATCATGAAAACCAAATCCAAAACTATTTGGATTCCATATCCTTTGATATACCAATATAGGGTGTGGATATGAGAAACCAATAAGATGGGCGAAGTAAATCTTAGAAAAATGACAAACAAATAAATAAATAACTCTTACCATAAAGAATCACCTTCTAATATCCATGTGAATCCTTTAGATCACCTCCAAATTGATCGTAGAACCTACCTTGAC
Organism: Viscum album; assembly: GCA_963277665.1. Taxonomy (NCBI): domain Eukaryota; kingdom Viridiplantae; phylum Streptophyta; class Magnoliopsida; order Santalales; family Viscaceae; genus Viscum; species Viscum album. The sequence goes on along the minus strand of OY728151.1, from coordinate 82,753,991 downwards.
CACTGGGGAAGATATATCCTATGATATAGACGCATATGATTGAAAACAAGGCACTTACAAAAACAAATGTGCTGGATCCACATTTTTTGGATCGAACATTGACCCTGCACACGATTTAGTCTCTCTGTTAGGAAAACTGTTCACTAATAGTGTGTTAAACACTAACATAATGACAAAACTAGTATGGTCACCTCACATGGTCTTCCTAACTATTCCAAAGTCACTACCTAAAAAATTCCGAAGCCATATTCAATGATAACATTTTCCACTAGGTTGTCACACTGATTTGGAAAACCATGCACAACCGGTGCTCCATCCCTTTATCCCCTAAAAAAAATTAATGTTTTCCAAACCTCAAAAATATAAGTTATATACATAAAATAATAAAAAATTATTTCTTACCATAAAAATGGGGTGAAACATTCTCCCAACTATTAGTATTTATGTCCCTAGAAAGTAGATAAATACTTGTGTCTTAAAAGAGTTATGCCAATTTCCCTTTCATCTCCATATCACATTCCCGAGTCTCTTTGTTAACATGACCATATGTACACAAAAAAATTAATAGAAAAATACTTTTCCATGAATGAATTTCTCTTAATTATACCCAATCTTAAAATGGATATGTACCAAATATTCATCTATCTCAAAGTAAATGTGATAACATCTTGTCACATGGTTAAAATCTGGTTAATACTTTTTTATCTACGATACCTAGAACACATTGTGAACCATGATAAACCATAATTGTAATTACAACCAATATTTTACTTCTATAATATACTTTAGTTTCTCAAGAGGTCCAGTGTATTGATTAGATAACATTCCATGCTTCCCAAAACATTGATGTCCAAGCCATGGATAAATTATTAAAAACAAAAGACCACTCACCGTGAACGACAAAGTTCATCGAAGATGATCCACATATGATTTATGATTAATCTGATCGATCAATATTCTATTTATATTCAAATAATTATTCACCATTGTTTTTTTTGGGAAATTCTATTCCCAAATAGTGATGTCTCTCCAATTTCCACCCAACAAAATAGAGAATAAAAAGGACACCAATATGATGCTTCCTAATGACCCATTGGTATCAAGGAATGATAGATGTTGATATATGAGAACTCCATAAATGAAACTATATCATCCTATGAGCCACCAAATTCAATTACACAAGCCCACAACTTTCCTTACAACATTTTTATCATTATTTCAGATTTCTCATCCCTGTGATGATGATTCCCTGTACTCATACCCAACTATGTCCTAAGGGATTTCAATATGATTTTCCAGAAATGTGATTTGAACCAAAAATCTATATATAAAACAATAAGAATGGGTATTCAATGACTCTTTACCACATCATGGATATAGATTTTGGGCATATCCTCCACAATATGATTTTCACAAATAGGGATGAAATGATCCCACTTGCTAGGATGATCCACTCTCACCCTTTTGGAATCATGTTTCCAAACCATTGTTGGGAGACCTGTTACAAAATACATCATTATATGCTCCCATTTTCATATTGATATAGGTAAGGACTGCAACATACATTCTGTTAATGGTTTCTTATCCTCAACTTGATATCATGTTATGCATTTTGAAACAAGCATAGCCGCCTTATATTTCATAATTTTCTATAAGAATTGTTCTCTCTACACCTTATACATATTTTTATTTAGTGGATAAATATACCATCCCGAATGATGATAAGAATGAATATGTTTTTCATAGCATTTTATAGGTACAACCATCCAATTTACGAACCCTGGTCTTAAACTCCCATCTTACATCCAGCTCTTAATGGTCTCCCCACAATTGATTTTTGAACTCAATTTAAAACATTTATCATATGATGTTAATTCATCCTTTAACATATTCTTGAAATTAGTTACTATGAAAACTAATATGAAAACCAAAACATTGCCTCAGTATTCACATTACCCATCCATATCTCCTACAACTGATAGCAATTTCCATGCATATGATGGTTGTATTTATAACTGATGATATGAAATTTTGTATAATTCAAAAGCAACATAATTTCTTTTACCTGTTTTATACATCAAGTTAATATTGATCATCTATAGATACTCCATATATCATTGTTCCCCCATATTCATATCTATTTTTGAGAAAATATTATTGATGCTCTTATTAACTATGAAAACATTAAATTTATACCCAAAGAGGAAATGACACAAATTCTTCAAGGCTTGTAAGACTAAAGAAAACTCTAAATCCTGCATTGGGTAAATAATCTCATGCAATATCACCTCTGACGATGCATAAAAAACAACATGGAATCCTTGAATGAGAATGAAACCCATCCTAGATCTTGAAGCATAAAAATAAACCACATATCCTTATACTAATTCTTGAAGAATCAAATTAAGAGCTAATGTAAGCTAAAATTTCAACACTTTGAATGATTTATAGAATTCCCCTGTCGAATGAAATGGAATGTTCTTCTTATTCAATGCATTCATATGTTATTCTAGTATTTAGTAGTCTTGAAAAAAATATTGATAATTACAAGGAATACCAATGAAGATTAATATATCAAATACATTATTCAGTGGTTTCCAAGAGATAACATCATCTATATTATCCATATCCATAGAATGATCTCTTTCAGAGATTACATGGACAATAATTCAAACATGTTGTATCAAAAAATCCCATTGTGATAATTTGGGATAAAAACAATGATATCATAATATTCCCAACACTATTTGTAAGTTTCACTCTTTCTCAACTCTCATCCTTGAATACACCATTATTTCATGAAAAAATACAACAACAAAAGAATGCATATATCATTGATATATATGATTCATAGTTTCATAATGACTACTGGTGAATTTGAAAGACCAAAAAACTACCACATATTTATAAGTATCATATCTTTTTATTAAATCTTTTTTTGGAAAATGAATATTCCTATATTGGAATTTGATATATCTCAATGGAAAGTCAATTTTAGAGAACAAATGAGCTTCCTTCAATTGATTGAACATGTTATAATTTCATGGGTTAGAGTGTTTATTCTTTATCGTATCTTGATTTAGCATACGATAATCCATGAAAATCCTATGATTTTCGTCTACGTTCTTCAGATATAATATTGGTGCTTCCCATAGAGGTGTGATCTATAGAATAAAATCATTGATTTCTATATCTTCATTATTCAATTTAAGATCACATAATTTTATTGGTAAAATTATATAAGTTGTATAGGAAATAGTAATGATCCCCTAAAGGTGATAAATAATAAACCCAACTTTAATTAGAGGTGTTAACCCTAATAATTTCTTATGAAAAACAACTGGGAATTGATCAACCGCTGCTTGGAAAATGTGATCATTAATCTCATCCATCGATGCCAAAAGTCGGCATTATATACTTGTTAGAGATTGTTCCCACTTTTGGTGCCAAAAATCATGTTGCACATTTATTTATAACCATTTCTCCTCGGAAGAGATGCTTGTTACTATCCTCAGTCATGAAAATAACACTTCTTCTATACCCGTCGATGAGATCCTTGAACTTTATCAGACAATAAATATCAGTGTTTCTATCATAAAATTCCATATACAACATCAAGAAATATAATTATCGTATCCTATTGGTGGTGGTATACACTCTCGCTTCCTGTGATCGAAGGAACCACATTGGAATCTTCAAAAAATTTCTGTGGGTCTTGGAGGAACATTCACAAAACTAGATATCTGATTCTGATTCCTGCTATCTACTTAGATATAGGTGTACTTATTCCTCTTAAATAAAACATTAGTGTTACCAACCAGTGAAAATCATATCAGCAAACTTCCTCCTCCCATAGCATCTGAGATATCATGTGTATCCTCTATCTATCTATGCAGAACCTCTATATAGTCTGTTAAACGAATACCAACTATCTTCGAGTGATGATCTTATCCTAGACTATATTCAATTATGCATGACCTCATGCCTGAACTAGAAACAACATTGATTGAATAGTTTAATAAATTGATTAATTTTTTCACATAATCAGTGATAGTGAGAATCTCCCACTTCAGGCTGAAGAATATCATTGATATCTAAATCTTGAACATGTTAGGATAGAATTTTTTGTTGAAATATTCCTCAAAATCTTCCCAATGACTTTATGCACTTTCTCATGCACCTCTTGGTCCCACCACTAGTGTTAACGATCCAATATCATATATATCACCAAATTGACATTTATTTCAACATGTTTTCGGACTAAAACGATTATATTATTCATTCTATTCAGCAACACCACTACTCTTTCTAGTTCAGAATAACTACAAATGATGGGTGGATTCTATTTCTAGAACTGGATGGAGTGCTCCACTTTTCTTGGTTCATTCATACGTTTCCATGTGCCCACAACTTGTAATGCATTGATGATACTCTGAACCAGCAATTTCTTTACAAGTGGCTTAGGTTCAACCACATTTTTTGAAGCTTCATGGAGTTGATTTATACAATTCCTAAGGGGTTCCATTTTCAAAACAACAAAAAACCCCATAAGTGCACTCTATAGAAACTAATGGCTTATCCTTTCAAATCTATTGCATTATTTATGAAAATAATGATTTCAAAAAATCATCCATTTTTCATTGTTCAGAAAATATTAAAAAAATTGTAATAGCTTTTTAAATTCAAACCATTTTAAGAATTCACCATCTATGCCCTTTTCAATGTCTTTCATAGGAAAATGAATGAAATAATTTTAAAAAATCATCGAACTACATCAAATAATATATGATTACTAAAAAAGAAATATGAAATACTAGTGGGAAGGCATTGTTATAATGAATTTCATGCTTGTCTCATTGGCTAATCCCATATCAATGATATTCAAATTTCTTATAAGCATATCCAAAAACATATATGTACCAACTGCCTAGTAACATGATGTTCATCATAAAGTGATTAGATACATCTTTTTTAAGCACTAAATTGGATGTCATGAAAATCCTTATCCAATATATAATCCAAAATCATGGAATATAGGATATTTAATTCAACTACAAGACTAAGAAAACTGATGAAATATTGTTACAGAACAATGCACAAAGCTGATAATAGTTTTCCAAACTATAATTTGGACCTAATAGAACTGATATTGTTGGTAACATATGCAATTCACCTAATTGGATTCCAATGGTCTAAAGATGATACATGGACTTAAAGGACATCCCCATGTTTCCAAAAGGTAGGCAATAAATGGTGGAGGGTTTTAATAAATATTGGGGATGATTTAAAAATTATGAATACAAGAATTAATCCAATACCAGAAAACCAATTAAACCAATATATGATGGATGATAAAAATAATGACAACTAAACCATTTATTCTATATCAAAACCATTCAAAGAGAACTATAGTTGAAGCCAAATGAATATCAATGTAAACCATAGAATATGACTAAGAAAACTAATATATAACCATAAGAATCCATGATCCAAAAGATCCATTATCTAACATCACCAAATAGACCATGTATCAAGATATAGTGTTAATTATGTGTGATACATTACATTTTCACAAGCCTTGGTTGATGAAATCAACAAAATAACCAAAGATACAAATTTTGGGTGAGTAATAAAACTATGTTGATATTCCCCAAATGAATTTACTAATCATTCTAGTAGAATAGAAATGTTATGCGCCTTTATATTAAAATGATTATGTGAAACAATGCCCGAAATAATTCATAATTAAATATAAACATCATCAAATATAGTTTCCAACTAAAAACAAATATGTAAGATATTATTCAATTTTATTTCGAAAGCTATTATTCAATGAAAAAAACAATCAATGATTAGATTCAATTCCTCATGTTCTATTTGGCATAACAATTTCATTCCAAATTACCACTCCAGTATCAATGAATGCTTTGTTAGGATTGTTCCATAATCATGAGAAGTAACTTTTAGATCTACGATGTTTTCATAAAGTAATTGTTTCTCATGTGCCACAACACATTTGGCACTGATCACAAATTTATATTTAAACCAAGCATCATAAATGAAATATGAACACACAAACAAAGTATTCCCAAAAACGATGTCAATACCAATATGATAAAACAATTTCTATTACAAAATCATTTTTTTGAAAACCCATTTCCCAAAAATCAATTTTGATATATCATCAAATCCATATATTAGAAAAAACTTTTTAATATAATGGAAACCAAATCACTTATCACAAAAAATCATCACAATTTTATTATTTAACAAAAAACCCAGAAGTTGTAATTAAAGGAAAATTTATGTAATTCTCTTCACCAAAATTTCTATGAATTTTTATATAAATTAAATAAATATGAAACTAATACAATAAATTATTTCAAGAGTAGTCAAGAGTGAATCCACGTACCTCAAGAGTTTGGGTGAAGATGACAAACAGTATAAGTCCTTCACAAAAATGTGCCGAGTCCCTATGAACTCTGCAATAGATCTCTTCCCATATCATCATCAAAACCCAAATAAATTCTTATTTGGAATCCATAAAAATTGACCTACCAAAAATGTGAATTTTTATGTGATATAAACAATATTACTGAAGTATATATAATAATAACATAAAAAACAATGAAGAACGAACACTTTCCAAGGGGAATCAGCTTCTAATCTCCTGGTGAAGCCTTAATATCACATTAAGATCCATGAGAGAACATTACATGGCCTTTGGGGAAGCAAAATATCATGTTATATCGGCATAAAAGGTATAAAAATGCACTTATATTCCAAAATTCATTACATCCACCTTTGTGGTATCTATCGTTGACCCATCACATGTTTTTGTTTCACAGTTATGAAAATCACGTGTTAACTATGAGTTGGACACTAAGTTAAGGATGACCATCAAAAATTCAACCCACAAGGTCTCCATAACCATGAACCTATAGTTTCATAACCACATCCTCATTATGACCAAATCAATTACCATAGAGTACAATTTTTCCTAGGCTGACACACAGATTGGATAAAACGTGTGTAGCCCATGAGCCATCCCATTAGCCCAAATATCACTTTTATTTTTCTCCAAAAATCACCCAAAATATTTATATACAGAAAACCATAAATAAAGGGTTAGATACTAGAAACCAAGGGTTCCAGACTATGTTTTTCATATATAATGTTTTTGTAAGAGTTGTGAAATTATTTTAAATCAATATTCAATCATGTGAACTATGCTTGTCCATCCCCATTTAGCATTTTCAATGGTTGTATGTGTTAAATCCATTTTGATGTAGTTGATTCAATACAATGGGTAAAATAAATTAATTTATTATTTTTATTGTATATTATTTTTTGTTTATTCATTTTTTTGATTATATTTTTTGTTTCATCTGATTTCATGGATTGAGTAATGTTTTTGAATGGATTTACATTTAGAATTAGTATTTTGAACACCATGTTTTTGATTAAATTATTGAATGGTGATTTTGATTTAAAAATGTGCTTTATCACACTAAAATGGTTTATATTGGGTTTAAAAATGTTTTATAAAATTCTTACCAGGTTATAGAAATGTTTTTTTATATGCGAACATTTGAAACAATGTGTTAGTTTGGAAATGGGAATAAATGACACTAGTGTGTGTGGAACCACAAGGGGATTCTTCTAGGATATTGATGTACTATGGTAAGAATCGAAATTGGTTGGTACAGAAAATGTTTCATGATTGGGATCTATTATGTCTGTAGTATATTCCAAAATTATAGGGCCTAATAAAGAGTTTTTTTTTCATTTTTTAGTTATTCATCCCTAAGATGATTTTTCATGGATAATTTCTCACTAGAATTTGTATCACCTGGTCTCATGTTATGGATTATATCATTATTTACCTGATTTCCATAAGGTGTTTTAATATTCTATCCTTGATTTATCAATTATCGATTTCATATTTAGGGCTTTGTGAATATGAAAAAAAACATCATGAAATATGAATGGACTATGATTATCTAATTGGTTTGTATATATGAAAAATATTTTTAATATATTTATATCTAGAAATATTGTATTGTTGATATTTCATGTCTTATAAACTCTGTAGTTGTATCATACATTTATTTTTTTCACACACTATAATAATTTAATTTGGTAGTAGTAAATTCTGTATTATCTGATACATATAATGTGAAATGGATTTGTGTACCATGTTGGATTCTCTTAGTCTATCATCGATTGGTTAAAGGTGTTTTTTGGGTGACTCTTTTTCACATAGAGACTTTTTGTCTTGTATAATTTATTTTATTTTGGTTGAGAATAATTGTTTTGGTTTTTATGGATCTCAGAGGAATATATTTTTAAACCTTGGTTTATCCTAGTAGTATGTTTTGATTTCGGTTATATTAGATACATATTTTAATCTTTTGTTTACAATATCATTTTCTTTTTCCATGTGAAAAGATGTCCATGTTGTCTTTTCTAGTTGACTCGTGCTTGATCATTGAAATATATGAGTGGTCAAAGGTAAGATTTAAAATAATTTCTCCAATACTTAAACAACCCATTCATCCCCGATAGCTATCTAGGTAAACTGTTAATAGTGTCAATCACTTTGATAGATGATTTTAAGTCTCATAACAAGGTATATTCCACTTTATTCTATCATTCTAATTTCCCTATAATATTTTCTATCCAAAAATCAATTTTGGTAGGGCAAAAAATTTTTGGATGAAGATTTGATCTAGTGATTATAGATTTTATCATGATTGGCTTCCAATAGATTCTAACATGGTTTTGATAATATTTTCATCAATGGATGAAGATTATCGATAATTTTATCTTCTTGGATAATGATGATAGTCTAATCATGGAAATGGATATATTACAACACATATTACTGAAGATAAATATTGAATGAATCATCCTTTAACTAATTTTCTAAATTTTGTGATTTACGATAACAATAATACAATATGATTATGTAATCACATGATATACAATTAATTAAAATATTGAAAATTATATGTAATTATTTTGTATAATGTAGTTTATTTATTTAGTTGGAATTAATATAATTATATTTAATAATGATTTATTCAATTTATCATGAGTTTATTTATAACACAATTATTATTTCATATCAATACTCATTATGAATCATCAAATGTAGAAATATAAATTAATCAATTATTATGTCTCCTGATGCATTATAAACAGCTTTTTATTTTATAAATATAATTATCTAAAGTAAAATTAGCCAATGAATTAAAATTTTTAATGATAACATGTTAGAGAAATTTATGGTATCATTTATATAAATAATTGAATTATTTAGTTAAATTTTACAATATAAAATTTTATGACTCCTCTAGATTTATACTATGATAACGTGTTATATGTTTCTTCCAACTTCAATTGTATTTAATTTTTTACAGATAATAACTTGATTCTATAGAAATGTAATGAAAATTTATCTTAATTGGTGAAAAATTAATTAGTAGAGTGACTATTATATATCATGTATTCAATTATTGTAATTGATTCATCAAAATATGATTATGGATTGTTTTGTTATGCAAATTCCCCTATGATTACACTGTCCAAAAATATATGATTTATGAAATTTTTAATCCTAGATAGGAATTAATATTATTTTTAGTGGATAATTAGGATTTTGGGAGCATACTTCGGATCTTGATGGATTTTATTTCTTCATTATTTATATATAATTCTATTTTGGTCTGTTTAAAATACTCTAAGAAAGTTTGTGTTCTCTACAAATTTAAGGAGTTGTTTTATTTTCCAAATCAACATGTGTGGTTGGGTTTATTGTTAATAAATGGGTTTTTAGCACAAGTTAGTTTCTAGATGGGTTGAATTATGTTTTTTGGAACCATAGATGTGAAATAGGATATAAGTCCATGGTTTTGTGGTTATTGATGATTTTTTTGATAGAAATAGTTGATTTTATGAAAAATGGTGTGGCACATTTTCAAACACTTTCCATATTCTGATTAGGGACTCTTAATCTGTATATAATTAATCAATTTGTATTATTTTTGGATTTTTTTAATAAAACATTATTTAAGTATTTTTGTCCTAATGATTATTTATTTATTTATTTACAACTACGAAACAATGAAGATTAAATTAATTCATAGAACATCTTTTATGTTTTACTACTGGATGAGTCAGAGAGTATTATATTTTTTATTAAATAAAAAATATATAATGTTGGTTTAATATTATTATTTTTTAAATGTTGGAGAACAGTCTTATAATATTAACATGATAATTGAATTTATCATCAAAACCCATCATAGTATGAATAAATTGTCAACCATGGAAAATGACATTCTATATTAATTAATGATATATTAAATATAAATAAAAATCATAATTATATTATAAATGTAAGATATCAAGCTATTAGAAGTGGTAGTTGGGGTATTATGTGATTATATCAATAGATGAGTATAATTTTATTTTATTTACCATATTATGGTAGTGTGTGATAATATTATATATATTTGCTGATTTGAAATGCAATTCCAACGAAATATATAGGTCAACTAACTCCAAATGTTATTGACATTTTGGGGGTATTTTGTAAAAATTCTAGGATGTTGTGGGTATATATGGATAACTAATACATCTCCCATGCGATTTTATAGATGTGTAGTCATATATCTATTTACAATGGATTACGGAATAGGGTTTTTTATGAATAAAAATATTATAGATCATGAATTACTATACATTTTTTTCAGCAGGATGTAACAGTATGTGGTGTAAATCATACATGAATCTTATAATTGTTTCCTAAAATTCATATAGGTGTATATTAATAGGATAATGAATTCAGATATAATTAATTCATAATATCTATAGTGGATTCTAAGAATACACATTGGTACTATTGGTGTGTGATGGTGATGAGATGTTGGGATATTCATGATGTAATAATGTAAATTATGATATTTATTTAGGTTCAGGATAATTAATATGATGAATTAGAATATGATATAAAAATTTATGGTATGATAGAGATATACTAACAAATAATTTAAATATATTTTCCTTTATTTAAGAGACTAGTTTTTTATAAAGTATACATAATAGATTATATATATTTCTATTTTCTATAATGGTTATAAGTCATTATTTACATGATTAATGTGGTTTAGAGATGAGGATAAACTAGTATAACATTTTTTTGATGCGATTATTCTATATTTATATTCCCTAGTATATAGTGGACATCATAACCTTTTTTATGGAAGATTTTAGGGCGGATCATATAAAGTAACCATGTTACCCTCATACTACATATATAAAAAATTATTTTTAGTTTATTAGATGTATGATTGTGATTTGGAAGAAAATTAATAGATCATAAGAGATATTGAATAGATATCCGTTTTCTGGAGACCATTGTTACTATCATTTGTTTTAATTGTTTGGTTTATCTTTTTACTTATCTCTAATAATAGGTTTTTAAGACTTTTTCATATTTATGAATAATTTTAGTTGTAATTTTACGCTTATTATCTCTAAATAATCAAACTATATTGACGATAATTCATCTAGTGTACATTATTAATATAACAAAATAGTTGATTATTTAGAAAATAAGTATTATAGGTGGAATTTATTTCTCACTATCTCTCTTCTTCAATTTTTGTTCAAGGATGTATACCATTGTATAGATGAGCTAATTTCATAGTTCACATCAATATTAATTCATATATAGGATGGTTATTTGTATTAGGGAATCATGTTAATAGGAGATAACAATATTTATTGATAAGGAAAACATGATGGGACATATGATTATACTCATACTTATGATGTGAAGTATGGAACTTAATGATTAATGAATATACTAAGAACTGGGTTGTTGAATTTATAGAATATACATAGGCATGGATCATCAATAATATTTGATCTAATGAATCATTTTAATATTGATGGATATTGGGATATATGTTAGAATAATCTAATGAGTAAATTAACATACATTAAAATGTACTTATTTCCCATGTTTATTGGTACTCCATTTTTTTATTTTTCACATATAAAACATAATTGACACTCCCAATAGGTACTTATAGAATATTTTCATCACAATGTTCTAATAGACTTCTACATAGTGGTTGTAGATGGTGATAATACATAGTGGAAAATTTTACAAGAGATTCAGTTATAGTGTCTATAAAAATAAAATGTATTTTATTTATATTGGTATACATGTTATTGGAATGAGGAGGTGAATATAACACTTAGATTGATTCATTCATGGAAGGAATTTTTTTTTATTTTTATCATTTATCAATGGATTTTGGTGTAGGGTTTTATTTTGTTATTCACGGATTATAAGGTGTCATATGTTTCATGAGACATAATTAGGGATCATTTTTTTGGAGATTTTCTATATTTTGACAGAAAATAGTGTTAAATGTAGGAGATACATACCCATTTATAATGTAGATCTAGTGTTCTTGACATCGATGTAAGATATAATTTTTTACAAGTCGTGTATATATTTTTATTGAGACAATAAATCTTCAAGAAGTAAATTTAATGAGGTTTTAGCAGAAGATATATAGTTTTCAATAATTCCATTTATTTTATAGTAACATAATATAAAACTAGTGATAATAGTATTAATTTATAGAAACTTTTATAGGGTCTAATAATTATGATATATGAGTCACAATTTTTTGTGGGTTTTATTTGTCAGAAATATTTTAATAAAATGCATAAAATTTCGTTCAAATAATTAAAACGTTGATTGGATTTTTAACATGAAACTTTGAGTTTCATATGTATTGAAATATATTTTAAAAATAATATTATTTATATATTACCATTATAAATAATCGATAAAATATAGTAAACATTTTTAAATAATTTTGTTTTATTGTTCAACAATATTTTTTATTCACATATGATTTTATTAAAAATATTTTCATGAATGGTATATTTAATTTTTACCATTATACAATTCATATGATAGGAAATTAAAATCACATTTTATAGTGTATTTAATTTTTCTCATACTGTGATTATTTTTTATTTTTTAAAAAAGTTTCATTTTTCACTTAATAGGGAAAAATTCCAATTTTTTTTTATATTTTCATTTCAATTCCCGAAATCAAGTATTATAAATGAATAATTATTTTATGTATTTGATGTTAATTTAAAGTAATCCTTATTTAATTGTTTTTAATATAATTTTTTACAAAGGAATAATAATTAGTCTTGATTTTTAAGGAAGCACTATTTTTTGGCATAAGAACATTTTTTAGATAACTATTTTCTATCATGTTTTTCATTATTATAATAATAGTTAGTCCTAACACTAATATAAATTTATTGTTGAAAAATTAATATAATATTTTAAATTAGGAGGTTCAAATTAAGTAAATCTGTCACTTTTAGTTTCTCTATTTATGAATTGTAACCAATATAAATTTTTTTCACCCCTATAGGTGTAAAATGGGTAAATATATAAAAATATCGGACAAGTCCTATAAATATATAAAAAAAGAATTTATATAATATAATTATATACTTTAAAATCTAATAAATTTTTCTTCAATTTTTTTAAAATTTCAGGCAACATTCCAAAAATAATGAATGCAATATTATTTTATATAAAGAATAAATATAAAATGTTATGCAAACTATTTTGATATACCTCTTAAATTTTTAAGTGATATGTATATTATATTTTAGGTTTTAAATAAATATTGAAGATGGTAATGAATTGTAACTATCATGTTAATTTAATTTTTTTAATTGAATAGATACCATATATTTTTATGCAATGTTGATGTAGTCCTTGATTATGAAATAAAAAAACCCAATAAACAATTATTAAAAAATTAATGTAATAAAATATGGTTTTATTCAAATTTCCCCAATATATTGAATATAAATATAAAATATTATTGATTAAATAAATTTTTTTATTGTTAAATTACATTTTTCTCTTGTTATCGCTAATGTAAAACTATGAGAATAGTCTAAAAAAACATTAATGGAATGTTATGTCAAATAATATTTTTCCAATTGATTTAAAATAAATAAAAATATAATACTTGGAATTTTTAATAGGATAATGTGGAATATATCATCCATTTTTCACATATGAGTCACATTCCATTTTATTGAAACATTTCTTGCGAATAAGAATTAAAAAATAGTTTTATAACTACAGTAGTCGAAATAGTTTAATGGGGTTCGAATATAGAGATATGTTTTCAAAACTAACATAAAAAAAATTAAAATTTACATTATTATAGGACTTTAACTCATCCACATCCCAGATTAAAAATATTTCAACTTGGGGAATCATTAAAATGAAACATAATTGACTACATATAGTTAATTTAAATAATTACATTTATATTATTTCTTTTAATATAAAGGGTCACCACATCTCTCTTCCACACACCACCATGAGACATGTACCATGACCAAACTATGGAAAAATATTTTTAAAATACATATCTGAATTATTGTGGTTCTATTCACTACAATGAAACATTCCATGTGACATTAATGATATTTCAGTATGAGGTTCCCCAATGTGGATGTAATCATTTTAATCGATATTTTTTTAACAAATTATTTCACAACATTTTTTTTCATAGAAATTCAAATATATTTTTATATGTATCTCACATATATTATTATTTTATTTTATTTATGGAGTAATTTTCCCCCTCATCTCCATATAATCGGAAATTAACATATCACTCTTGTGTATGTGTGGACTATCACCTTTACATAGACACACGAATCATTTTAATTAACCATCAATCTTGGGTTTTTTTTATTATAGTTTTTATTTATACATATTATATTTATTAAATTATTATGAATCATAAACTATATTATCTTATAAACCATCTTACATTCCCATCAATCATAAAATGTTAACATCGTGCTTGCATATGTGTGGTCTACAAACTTCACAATGTGATGTGAGTTGTTTTTCATTTACTAATAACAAAAGATAATATAGAGATATATTTGATTAAATTATAAAATAATTACAATATAATAATTCTTTTTTAATGTTAAATTATTATATTCTATTCCTTAATTCTATCGATCAAAATTTGGGATTATCACCCATTTGTATGAACATATTACCTTCCCCATTAAGTTATGTAAATCATTATTCATTAGAAACTAATATTAATTGAAATACATGATTTAATATTAACTATGTAAATTAATTACATCGTTACTAATTTCCAATTCATTATTTATTCCTTAAAAATTTGTAAGGTCTTGACCAATCAAACATAATCATGCAGGGAAAATTGACACACTATCACCCGAATGATCATTTAAATAAATTTTTTTTATCAAAACTATATTAAGAAATTATAATGGAATGGAACATAGTAATTTTTATAGAAATATGTTTTTAAATTAGATATATAATTAATCATTATTTATTATGTATTATTTTTTAATAAATTTAAAAATAAAACTGACTTGAGTTAGTGGTATCTCCTATCACATTTTTTTCATTATGGCATATTTCGTATTCACTATTTTTTCCCTTTTTGTGTATTATATTATTATCATCATTATATTTTTGAATTATTAATGAAATTTTTTTCCATTAATGAAAATGAATATATTGTCACTATAAGGAATTTGTGTTTCAATGATTACTATATTGTTATATTTTTATGTTACTATCACATTTAATTTTTGTGTCATCAATGTAAAATTATTGTTTGTGAAAATTTAATGATTATATTCCTTAATCCCCTATATTTTCTTCCATTAATGATATTCATGTAATATTGATATAATAAATTAGTTTTCCCCTATTTTTTACATAAAATGATAATTATTTTAAAAAAACAACCTTATTTTCACTATGGTGGATGAACTATTTGTTCTAATTCCATGAACATTAAAAAATTAATAAATGGTTTTCCTTATATATTAAATCATTCCAAAATTTTATTTTAAATTTCTATAAATTTAATTAAAAATTATTAAATGGACACTTTTTAATTAATCATTATCTTTTAAAAAAGATTTTATCTCTTTGAAAATGTGTTAAGGGAAATTATTGTTTTAAATTAGATAACATGAATACATTTTCTAATCATAATAATGATTTTTTTCACAAATAATCCATTAAATATTTTATTAGATATATAAAAAGAAATGTATTTATTCAATATTTTAGGAATTTTTAATTAGGCATTTAAAATAATATATGATTATTTTATCATGTTTTCATAGAAATGATAAAATGATATTTAGAAATAATTTTCCATCTATATTATCATTCATTAAATGTTTGTATTATTCACTCGTATACTATGCTATTATACATTCAATATTCATTATTTGAATATCTTGTGATGATACTCAAATATGAATGATTCATTAAAACTTGTTCATTCCAGAGAGATAATTTCATTATGATGAAACCATTATGATACTAATTTACATATCACATGTTATGTTATGATGATAGATTAAATTGCTTACAAATTATATATCATGTCCTTTTGTCATAATATGATGAAATGATGAATGTTTTATAATGTGTTGAATTGAATATATATGGTTTTAATTATGTTAAGTATAAGGATCTCACCTTAAAAAATTATATAATTTCATGTGTGTTGTTAGGAATTCCATTTCTAACAATTCAATTATATTTATAGTGAAGGGATATATATAATTAGGTGTTATTTAATCAAAAATTATCTATATATATAAATATTTTTAGATCTATTATGTTTCTATTATACACATATATATATATATATATTAAAATGAAACACATTTTTTTCATGAACAATAGTCATTGTTTTTAAAAGGAATGACAATTTTTTCATAATTTTTCTTAAACACTATGATAATGATTTAAGTATTTTGGATGAGAAAAAACATAGTAATGGTTATTAATGTATGAATTTTCTTATTCATGTGGAAATCATGAAAGGTCCTAAATTTATACGATTTATCATAATAATTGTTGAGGGAAAGAAATAAATAATATACACTATAAAAACACATACATTTATCTTAAGGAAAAATATGGGAAATATATATATGAAATATAGTATTACTAGAAAAATAAGATTATTATAATAATTTCTATTGTCAAAAATCAATGTATCCTTGTTAAATCCATAAGAGAAAAACCAAAATTTACTATATCCTTCTTCAATTTGAGTGATTTTAGCATTTCTTAATTCATAAAAGGTCTATTTTGGGCCCAATCATCATATAATAGGTATCGGGATCAACCATAATATATTATTTATCAAGAATACCAACCGTATATGTGGTATGAGGCTTAATCATTATATAAATTGTTTCAGTCTCAGTGGTCATATAAGTTGTATCATACGCAGAGACTAAATAAACTATATTTATATATATCTCTCATTTATAATCATCTATAATGGTGAAATATGATATAATAATTACATCATATTAATATATCAAATTTTCCTCAAAAAACCCTTCAATAAAAATTAATACCATTTGAAAATCATTTTGGGATATAGAAGTACCCTTTGAATTTAAAACCTCATTTTCTAAAATAAATACCACTACCAAATGAATGAATATTTTTTCTATAATAAAAAACATGAATTTTTATAAATGATGATAGACATAAAATAGTCATGTCTAACAGTGAACAAATTTATTGACATTTTATATTTAAAAAAATAACATTCAATTTTCCCATTAATGAATTATAAAAAATTATATATAAAATACATAAAATATTAGATTTTGAACGAATTTGTAATAAATCAATGAGGAAAATAAATTTTACATTGAAATTAATTTAGGTATATATATATATATACATCTGAAAAAATATTACTGTTAAAAACCTAGTGCACAATCACATAGAAAAGAAATCATTACGAAATTTAAAATGAGGATTCATGTTAATGTTACTTAATAATAAATTAAAACTCATTTCATATGTTATTTATAATCCTTGAAAATAAAAATATAATATTAAAACACTTTATTATGTATAAATTTCTTAATCATTCAATTTTTTAAACATGTTATGTCATTTATGTCCTTGTTTAATAATTTACATTACTATATATGTTTATGTCAAGTGTTTTGATGTCATTAGTTGTATAATAAAAAATAGATTTACACGGATAAACATTGTGAAAGATTTTATTATTTAATTATCTATAAAATAATAATTATGATATAATATTAAATTTATAATATTAAATATAATTTTAAAACAATCAATGAAATATGGTCATGAAAAATGTGTTTCATTACTATAAAGAGAGAGTGATCAACATGTATAAATAAGTAACATCTCCATTTTCAATGGATTTAAGGGAAGTAAATTATATGATATCATTTAATTCCACAATTTTAGTTATTACATAAAAATAATATATAATAATTCAATCCATTATTCCAACTACCTTTATGAGTTGGTGATAAAAAAATATATACATTACATTATGGAGGATTTAGCCCACAAATACACCAAAAGGAGGTTTTCATTTACCACAGTATAAAGAATGAGAATAAAATGTGGATTTAGAAAATAGTAATTAAAATTTTCAATATGAAATATACTAATGTTATTATTTCTATAGGGTTAAATATCATTTTGTGGAGGAGGAAAATAAAATAATCATGAAATTTAATGGTGAGGATTTTTATGTTCTTCTCAAATAAAAACTTTTTTAAAAACCAAAAGAATTATAAGTTTTATATTTTAGAGACATATAGACATATTTGACATATTGATTGAATATGGGGAGATAAATAAATAGTGATTGGAATAAATTGAGTCCTCAAAATGTTTCTGGAGGAGATGATAAGAGGTTCAATTTTATATGTGATGTTATTGACAATCTAGTTATTATATATACTATTAAATTATGATAAATCAGTTATAGGAGTTTATGTTCTCTTAATCTGTTACATTGTCAATTTTTTGTTATTGGAGATGTTCAGAGGAGTCTTTGGGAGTTTTCATAGGATTTAGGGGATAAGTGAATCTTCTATAGTGGGTTACATGTCGTGTAATCTACATACATAATGTGATGTTTTGTATCATGGATTGTCCTAGGTGGGTCACTATGTGTTATATTTTTCGTTCTGAAAAAAATAAAATTTTAAAGGTGACTGGTTTTTCAGCAGATGTCTAGCGTGGGGAATTACAATACATGAATGGGTATTACACAAAATGTAACACCCCACAACTATATTTTTGTAAGAATTTTTACAGTTGGTCATGTTGTCAAAACCTATAGCTATAGTGACTCTCCATCGATTCTAGGTGACAAAAATACTCATCTTCACTTTTTTAAGGATTACATCATCATGAATTGAATCATATGTTATCGCATTCGATCTATAGCATTCCATCATCGATCTAAGGTACATTCATTCCACATTTATGAAGATTATTACATGTTGAAATACTCTTTCGACCCATTCTTCTTGTCATGTAATGGTGAATTTTTTCATCTAGTTATAATGGGTTTCTCTTTGATTTTTTTAATATGGTGTTATACGACATCCTCATGTGGATGTAGATCTTAGGAGAGAGGTAATCGTAGGTCTGATACATGATTTTTTATGAAGAAAATAACCTTGAATCCCCTTCGAATTTGGATTTACATTGTTACTCTTCTAATGTACATCAAGAGGAAGGATATGGGTTTCCATGGGTTGGGTCGGGTCAGGTTGGGTCACATGCTTCATGAGCAGCTAACCCGACCCAACCCAACCCACTGTCGTTTGGGTCAACTAGTTTCTAGTTATATTTGTAAAAACAACCCAACACGACCCATCCCATCCCAACCCAACATACCAAAACCAGCCACTCAGACCAAGCACCCCTAGACCCATCCCGATGGACCCCTATTTCCCCCTGTACACCATCCTTCATGTACCCCTCCCCCTTGCAGACCAGCCTACCCCCACCCTGGCTCAACCTGCCCCTCTACCCCCTACTCACAAAACCCAACCACTGCCCCTTGCACCCCTACACCCTCCCACCCCTTCACACAAGCCTCCTCCTTATACACCCTGTACAAATCCCCTCTCCCCATGAAAACAAAAAACAGCCCTCCTCCCCCTACACCTCCAGACCCCTCTCCCCTACACACCAGCCTCCTCCCTCTTACACCCATGCACAAAAACTCTCTCCCCTATACACACTACCTAGCTCCCCTCCCCCCTACACCCCACGCCCCCCATCACACTATCCTCCCCCTCCTGTACCAATGCAAAATAGTACACCCCTATCCCCTTGCACACAAAACCTAGCCCCCCCTCCCCCTGGCACCCCAACCTCTCCCCCATGGACATCAGCCTTCCCACAATTGAACCCCTTCACAACACCCCGCCACCCCTACATTTCACCCACACCCCACCCCCAACACCAGCCTCCACCAGCCTTCTTGCACCCATGCACCTCTGCCCCCTTCCCCTGCACAACAACCACCCCCTCCCCCTTCTCACTCCCCTTGAAAACCAGCAAACATTCCACCCCTACCCGCTTGCCTACACGCTAGACCCAGCCTCCCCCTAGGCACCCCTAAACAACTAGCCTCCTTTCACCCATGCACTATTCTCCCCCCCCATGAGCACTCCCCCCGAAAAATCAGCCTGCCCCTACAAACTAGTCAACCCCCCTCTTCCCCCTGTATACAGACATGACCCATCCCCCCCACCCTACATCCCTCCCCCTCCTACACACAAACCCCCTCCCCCTCCCCCCTACACACCACCTCCCCCCAGCACACTCCCCCCACCATGAAATGAAAACCATCCTACCCTTTCTCCCCCTACCTACCTGCACACACTAAACCCGACCTCTCCCTCCCGAAAATCCCTTCCCCCCATGCACACAGCATCCCCCAGCACCCATGCACAAAAAATTCCCCAATCCTTCATACACCCCCTACAAACCATCTTGCCCCTCTCCCCTATGCCTGCACACACTAAAACTTCCCAGCCTATCTCTCCCTTACATCCCTCCCCCTGCAGACAACAACCTCCCCCTGCACACTCCCCCATGCAATCCAGCATGCCCCACTCTCCCGTTACCTTCCTACACTGTAGACTGACCCCCCCTTTCACCCCTGAACTAGCCTGCCTGTCTCCGCCCTACTACACCCCTACCCCTCTCCCTCTAAACACCACATCTTCCATAGCACACCCCCCTACAACAAACCAACCTACCCATTCTCTGTCCACTACATGCACACACCGAACCCATCCTCCACCCTACACACACCACACCCCCTTACACTCCTACACACCACCAACCTCCCCCTCCCCCTTCATACTCTCCCCATACAAACTATATTACCCCCACTCTCCCCATCCTTCACAGAAAAAACCTACCCAGCCTCACCCTTTCCCTACACCCTTTCCCCCCTACACTCACCAGCCCCCCCCCCCCCCACTTCCCCTACAAACTAGAATACCCTCATCCCCCCTACACCACCAGCCCCCATGCACGAGTTTACATCCAATACCACTTCCCTAGACTAGACCCAACAATGAACATTTATATGTGGTATCCACACAAATATCAGACAAAAGGAAATGTAAAAAAATTAAAAATATTACAATTCAATAAAATATAAAAAATTATATTTGTATTAAATGTAGAATTGTAAATATTTAATATGTTTTTTATATAAAAATAATCATCTAAATATACATCCTAGTGAATTCAATCACAAAAATAAACAAGGGGAAAACAAAAAATAACATCTAATTAGGCCAAAATGAGAATAAGGTATGTTTTTAATATGAGTATTTGGAAGTTAAAATATTTAGAAAATGTATAATACATGCTATGTGTAGGTATGAAAAACTATTAAGAAAATAAATTAGCTAGCATAGAAGATTCTGATAATAGATACTCCACCATAATGCACAATATATAGGTTAAATTATTTTGACAATTTAAGAACAAAATGATGAAGAAAAATAATACAAGAAAAATAATGTTAAACTTACCAGTTAAGAATAGATTTCCCAGATAAATTTATGAAAATATCTAATATATAATTTGGAGTCTTCCGGACTTACATCTTTACAAAATGATCTTTCAACATTCACCCAATACAAATATTTATTTCAATAACCTCTACATTTTAAGAAACAACTTAAAAAACACACAAAATATTGACAAGAAGTTTTTCTCACCTATCCAGTTTATCATTTTACAATATTTAGAAAAATATGACATGAAATTTTCATCATTGTATGTATGTAGAAGGTAAAATCATAAATATACATGTTAAAGAATAGTTCTCCATCCATCTTTCTTTCTTCTTCTAATATAGAGAGTAAAAATCTGATCCTAAATTATGGTGGCTGGCGACATATCATAGAAATCAAAAAAAAAAGAAAAAAAAATTCCGTATTTTATTTTTCGAACAAATTTTTATAGTTTTGAAATTTAAAATGATAAAAAAATTATACACTTTTTAATGGTGTCTGATTCTATCTATTCCAATTTTTCATGTTCCTTTCGAATGTAAATTGGTTTAAACATTCTAAACCAATATTATGAGAAAATTATTGCTTCAACAGTGTTGGGATTAAAACAACTATGAAATGGATCATGGAATGATCCTCCTATACTTAAAGTGGACTATGATGATACTATATTTAAAGGAATTGCAAGAATATCTCTAAACTTGCATGAGAGATCATGATATTTGATTTCATCTCTTTTTCGCCAACTTAAATTATCAAATCCTTCAAAATCATCCTAACAATCTTCAATCTCGAGATATCTCTCTATTCATTCCATTGTAGTGTCAATTTCTTTTTCCTTTTCATTAATATATATGCATCATTCCATTTCTCATCATCCTCACAATCGGTACTAGCATCATGAATATGTGACTCTTTATGAGAACATGACTCACATTTATCAATAGTATGAATGAAAGTGTGACATGTCACATGAATAGAATGAAAAACTCAATAGTTCTATCATTATTTTTTTAAGAACTTGACAAATACATGAGCACACTACAAATCATATGACGTAGGAACCCCACCATCTCATACAAGATAACTCATAAAACTTTCATCCTCCACAAGGGGAATAAATAATTTCTCATACTTCTCTGAAATATCCACCATAAAGTAACATAAACTATACATAGAATGAACATCAAGAATTACGTCCTATTAACTAAGAATTTTTAATTCCTCGATTTTGCTCTTCAATGCATACAATCATGAAGATGAACTTTTCAGAAATTTTTAGGAAACATTGATTCTAGCAATCGATGTTGATATTTCATTTATCACATCCCTAACAATAAGGATTAAAATATGATCACAATATCTCATATGCATATAGTATCTATTAAGAAAATACCCATTCCAATAATTAACCCTCGTCACCAAATAACTGATCTCTATATTATTAAAACTATCATTTTCCAGGGTAACAATAATAATCCTTTCAGTCCAACATTGTTTCAATGTATATTCTGATACTTGGCCAATTGTTTCCACATTATGATTTGAAACAACACAAAACCAAATTATTTTTTTATTTAATATCCAATTATCATCAATAAAATGAGCAGTCACACATGTATAATTCAGATTCAGAAATTATGTCCATGTGTCGGATGTAAGACATACCATGTGAGAGAACATATCAAACATAGACTTCAATTTTTATTTCTCATTCAAATATAACTTCAAGGAATCCCTAGAAACTGTTTGTCTAGATGGAACTAGAAATTTAGGTTGAAAATGTTCAATAAATTTTCTAAAACCATGAATCTCAACATATTTGAATGATAACTCATCAATGATTGTCATACTAGCAAGAGATATTCTGCACTCTTCTTGGTTAAAATGAGCTACTGAAATTTTAATAGTCCTATCATCCTCATATTCACACTTATTGGTAAGATAAGTAGTGGTTTGCCTTTCGTCAATATATTTGTGTGGATTTTTGTTGCACCTTATCAAATTGTTATTCAAATTACTAGTTCCATGTTTGCTAGATCTGCAATCATAATATTTTCCACAATAATTTCATACGTCCCTTCCAATTTTCTTGAAAAAATGATCCATTCTTGAGAAATTCTCGAACAAAGAGGTTTCTGAATTATTACTATATTATTAGGAGGAGAAATCTTACAATCACTATCATCAACGGAAATGAAACTACTCCACCCTCATATTTCAATTGAATGTGAAGTTGGATCATACCCCATATGAATTTGGGTTTTTGAGAAAAAAAGAAAATTAAAACTACTTATTTTATCACCTTCCATTAATCCCTATCTGTTTTCACCTATGGCACACATACCCCTGGTAGAATGAGGTGAATAAATTTTAAAACCAATATATAAATATGAAATTACCAGAATAAAAGGATAATAAATGATAAAATTTTTATGAACTAATTTCCTTAAATTATTATAAGGCACATTATGACTTGATCCCAACACGATCACAAGGCTACGAGGCAACCAACAATAAAATATAAAACCCCAAACTACCACCATCAAAGGAAAAATAAAACCCTTTGGAATAAATTTATACAATTCTAGTCATGCCTCATGTAAAATTTGCAGTTTCTCAACCAACACATACTAAAATTCCTACACACAAAAACCACATATTCAATCTAGGATTGGGCCAAATGAAACACATTTTTGAATAAACCAATGTTTTAGTGGTGATAAATGTAAAAGGCAGTTGTGAATAAACCTAGACATTACACTTGTAGAGGTTTTTGAACTAGGTAAGTAGTCCATTTGTGACTAAACCAGAATTTTACAATAGCAAAACAAAAATTGATGACTCATAATGGAAAACATAATTTAAAAGAATATGATAATAAAATCAACTCCTTACTGTCACTTACTACAACGCCAGACCCACATACAAGCACAAAAACAAAAATGAAGAGATGAGGCGACTTGAGCTAATCCAAGAGATTTTTTTATGAATCCTGAACATCAGAGATAGTGATTACTATGAATTTTTTTATAGGGAGGATGCAAGAAAGGAGACATGCTTGCTATGTAGGTTTGGAGGTGATAAAGGTAGAAAAATAGTAGAGGATGATGGAAGTAGGGTTTTTTGCAAGAGAAGGAGAAGAGAGAACAGAAGGTGCCAGGGGTTTTGGAAGGTTGGGGATAGAGGAATAAAGAGGCGAGGGGGTTTCATCCCCTCGACTATCATCGATCGCTAGTTAATGGAAGGAGGGAGTAGGATAGGGTTCTTTAACTGCACAAGAGAAGGGAGGGGTCGCGAGGGAGTGGGGCCGATGTGAGTGCGACTCAACCAGCTAAGCGAGCGAGGAAGGATGATTAGTTTAGGGATTATTTTTTGGCTATTGGAACCCATCAGGTCACAAGTTAGGTTGGGACTAAATGACTCAAAACAAAGACCCGACCCAACCAATTTATGGGTTTAACCGTATTGAACCTCACCCGACCCGGTCGGGTCGGGTCAAACCCGTCAGCCTGGGTCAGTTCTAGAAACCATTTTAGGAGGGTTTTACTCTTATCTACTAATTGATTTTGGATGTGCCAAATTAACCCTCGATATGAATTGGATAGATTAAATTTAAAATGGTAGAGTTTTTTTATTCTAATTATTTTAGAAAATTATTCTTAGTATGATATTATGATTTGTATGAGATAGCTACCCACTAAAAAATGTGTTCATTGGGTGGCCATGTTTTCACACTACATAAATGGATAAATGCATGATGTTTGTTTCATTGGAAACTTATATATATAATATCACTAATAACTTATATTCGAATAGTGAATGACTTCCCTAGGATAATAAAATTTATGTGATAACCCCCAAAAGTAGTAAATGGAATTAAATAAGGGATGCCTTATTAAATATGGAATTGTTGGTTTCATTGTATTTGTGGTGATTTTATGTGTGTTTGGGTCTGTTCTGGTTGTTTCTGTGTTATGGTTGTGATTAAATATGTGTGTTGTGGGATGTCTTGGGAGTTGTAATGGAATATGATGATTATATATTTATTTTTATGGAATGGATAATAATTGTTGTGTATTAGGCCTACAAAAGTAGTTCAATAGTAATGTGTTATTGTTTGGGGTTCTGAGTTGTGGGATGGTTCTTTTGGTTTGTGACCTGATCTATATGAGTTTTAAGATCAACAATACTTATTTTAATGTTTAATTTGCCTTATATTTATCCATGAGAAACATGTATAATAAATCACATCATATCTAGGTATAATTATAGGATATAAAACGAGTTGGATTTAACTATATAGTTCATCTAAATTCTCAATACCTTTCTCAGAATCATTAATGCCTAAGAGCCTTTTTTCTTATTTTTTGTTGTCCTTAGTAGTTTTCTGGTTAGTGGTTGAGTAGATAACTGACTTATTCGTAATGTCTGATTTTGGTTAAGAAAATAGTATGGGAACATAAATCTAGTATTATGGGATGTATTATCATGTTGTACATTTTGAGTTAACAAAAAGGTGATAGTTTGTGAGACGTTTTCTAATTCAGAACCCATAGGTTGTGTTACATCGTTTGATATTTTATATAAATATATATAATTTTATTTTCATTTTTAATTCTATATGCATCTCTCCCTATTTGAAAACATTGTGACAATCACCCTATATTATCGAGAGATGGTGTATTTACTAAAAACCATGGTTAGATGATGGCTGGATGGCCGACTTCACTTTCATGCTCCCTCTTCCAGGAAGTGATGACCCAAAATTATTTTTGTAGTTTGTGGTTTGTGAGTTCCACGTGTGTGCGGGTGAGTTGTTCTTTCTCATGTTTCTTAACAATGAGATGTTTTGTGCTTTCCTAGAAGGATTTTGGTTGATATGTGTTTTGGTTTCCCATGTGTATTCGGGATGAGGTGTGGTTAGTGGACCAGGAGTCTATGTGTGAGATGTGATGTGGGTTGTGGAATAAGGGTATGTGGGTTTCATGTGTTTTTTTGGGTCCAAGGTGTATGCAGGAGAGATATGATGAGGTTTGTGGCCTATGTGTTTGTAGGATGAGATGTTTTTTGTGAGGACTATGTGTGAGCGGATGGGTTGTGACAAAGTGCATTCAGATTATGTGGGAGTGTTGGGACATTCACTATTAGGGTATGTGGGGCTTATTAGTGGGAATTTTGTGTGATTTTACCTATCATTGATGCGAATTATTTTACATTACATGACTATCATTATTTGCTACAAATTCATTAGTGAGGATGGTATTGTTATCATACCTGTTAGGTACTATTTGGTTTTTATTTTTTCTTACTGGGGAATTAGTATGATTTTTTAACATGTCTATGAGATAAATTGGTTTTACTACTGAGTATTCTATTACGCTCACCCTATGTTTATAAAACTATATTCTGGATTTTTGTAGGATTTCCTGGAAAGTGATGGACCATACAAGCTCAGATCATGATAGTTTTTTCCTTTCTTCTAAGCTTTACTTTTGTTATTAACATTGTAAACATTTTTTTCATGTAATAGTTATACATTATTCATGTATGTGGGATGTTTTTTTGGATATATATTATATATTATTATAGGATTATTTTGGGATGAACCACCTTAACTATCAATCATTTTTCTTATAAAGTGATTTTCCTCTCATTATGTGGTATTTGTATACCCTTGGTGGTAGTCTCCAGGTCAGGGACTACTGGATGTGGGACACATTGTTCATTATATAGACTTATTCATTTTTATGCAAGGCATGTAATCATTAGTTTGAGGGGGTCAGGACATAATGATATCAGAGGTGTAGGTTTATAGAAGTGATATAGTTTTGGGTTTGGTATATTGAGTATTTAATGGGTTTCTAGGGATTATGTGTGAGTTGATCATAGTGTGTGACATTGGGCTGGGAAGATTGGCTCAGTCACCCGATTTTAGGACCCCCTGTGATCCAATTCACATAATCTTGGCCTATCAAATTATGATGTATGACTTTATCATTTTTAGTGTAAAGACCCTATGAAATGTACATTCATCATAATTATTTATGTTCTTCATGGTATTGGGTTGTTTTAGGAAAATTGAAATGATAAAAAATTAGGAAAATGAGATAAAACGAATCTGAAAATAATTACATACTACTTGGGAATACGAACTATTGGATTACTTTTCAATATGGATCCTAGAAATTTTCTATGTGTAGATCAGGTAGTGGTGGTATATTAAGATGATTTAGTTGATCGATAGATGGTCAATCCAATTGAGGAGGATAACATGTGGAAGAGGATGTTTCATTTTTTCTAGTAGCAATCATTAATAAAGTATTAGGATAGTGTTTTGGAAATGGAGATGGAATGTTGAATCAAGTATCATGGGATAACCATTATATTTATCCACACCCCAATAGAGTACTATATTCCTTTGGTAGTTTAATCATATGATAGGAGCTTCATATCAGTGGTGGAAACATTATCTGGGGAGAAGAAGGAAATAGACATATTTTGGGTTGACATTGATAAGGAATTTTGAGAAGAGTTCCTTTCATCGACCAAGAATGTAGAGAATAGGTATGATATAATATCCCATTAAAAAAGAGTAGTATGTTTGTGTGGGAGGTTTGGATCAAGTTAAATGACCTAATTCATTTTTCACTATATCTCATGCTGTACAAGGAGTCTCATTCGAGGCATCTTAAGGAGGCGCTCCGCCCTTCGATCTAGTACGTGGTTACACATTTCATGTTGACAACGTACTTGGAGGTTCAAGAGAATTAAAATGTGATTGAATATATTCAATTACAAGGAGGTATACAATTAGAGTGGATCTAGTATATTTCATCAAGTGTCTATATTACCAGAGGTAGGTCTTAGACTTCATGATCATTGAGGTTTTGAATTTCACGTAGTCAACCACAGTAGCTTTCTTTCTTTAGTTTTTGTCCCAGTAGTTACTGTGATATTCCTGTGGGCTAGGGGTCATGTGTATTTTTTTTGGGCTTGAAGATAATCATTGTAACTAGTGTCCATAAAATATTCGAGATATTTATTGTAGAGGTGGATTGGTTTAGCACCATCCTCAGCAATAGTTGTTGGTGAGACCTTTTCAACAGTAAGAAAAATAGAATTTTTCTCCACCAAGGGGTGTTAGAGAAGGTAGTGACCAACCTCAGGATGTTCCTCATGTTCTTGGTACTCGACATGGGAATAGTATTGGATGTATTCTACAAAATAGATTCATCCAAGTTAGGAATGGAAAGTTTCACGCAGCAGATGCTATAGTTTTATTAGGTGCGGAGATTATCAGATGTACAATCCTTTGGTTTAGTATGCACAATTATTAATTGTTTGATTCATGAAATGATCAATCCTTTGTACCATACTCTCTAAATCATTATACAAGACTATATTTAGTGTGTCTTCCAATTCCATTGTGTTGAGTACAAAATTGGGAGGAAGAACCCACTTGTTTCATGTGTGTCGAGAATGTAGACTGGTGATGGGACCACATCATCCCCATAGGGATATTTTATTACTATAGATGCAAACATATGATGTTGTTATAGGCAAGTAGTTGTTTTATTCCATAAAAGAAGTTACTATTTTTTCCAAAAGAGATTCATGTGTTCATACTTGGATGAAAAATGTGAGGTTTTCATTGAACCATAGTGTTTTCAGATGCTATGTTGGCATATCGAACCACTTCTCTCCATGTTCGGTATGTTGATAGTGGAAATAGAGGGCATTGGGTTTGTTGCTATTCCCAAGTTTATTATAGAGTTTTTGGATGGGTTTTCCAAGGGTTTTTTATGATACCCCACAACGTGATATTGGGATTAGGATAGAGAAAAACCACAACGATTCTCCAATTTCAATAGACCCCTATCAGATCACACATTCTGAGGTAAGGTTGATTAGGATTCATATATATGATCTAATGAATATGGGTTTTATCGAGTCCATTGTTTCAGTATGCAGTGATCGAGTGTATTTTTCAAAAAGGTTGATTGTAGTTTGAGGTAGTGTATTTACTATAATGTTTGAATCATATAGTGGTCACAAATAGTTACCCTCTTCCAAGGATATATGATCTTTTAAACTAGCTGAGAGTGGAATATGGGTTTTCTACGATTGATCTGTGTACTCGATATCACCAGTTAATGGTGAATGAGGGAGATATCCCAAATAATTCTTTCATATTCTTGTATGAACACATTTAATTGGTGTTTATTCCATTCTGAGTTATGAAAAATCTATTTATTTTCATGGGACTTGTAGTCCCCGTAAAGTTTGAGTTCCTACAATGGTTCATCATTGTTTTCGTCATTGATTTATAAATACACACAATATTAGAGAATGACAACACTGAGAATCTCATCACTATCTTAAAAGTGATTTAACAACACCATCAAAATTGAAAATTTCCCATGTGTATGTTTTGGACATGAGATATTTAATTCCTCAGGCATGTCACATCACAGTATAGTGTGGTAGTAGACCTGTCATTGGATGAAGTAGTTTATTCTTAGGTAGAACTCTTCAATGTGGTAGAATACTACAATTTTCATGAACATTCAAGATATTATTTGTGGTTTGTACCATATTTTACCTGATGTATAACCATGTGGAAGGATATTTCCAAGAAAGATCAAGGTTTTCTGTGGAGTGAGATGTTCTATATGGGGTTCATTTTTTTGTAGGGGTGGTTGGATACTTATCCAGTAATGCAGTTTCCCAAGGAAGTGGTAATGTATGAGGTCTTCAATGGAGCTTACTGTTTTTGATTGGGATGAATCTTTATGCAGTAATGAGTGGGGACATCTTCATGGTCCAAGAAATTACATAAACATGTTCATAAATATGCCACCCAAGATCTAGAGATAACATCGGTTGTGTTTGCGATGATGTTTTGGTAGAATCACTTTATTAGGGAGCACTTTTCGGTCTTCACAATGATAATAGGATTGAGTTATATATTATTCTAGTGAGATATGAACATATGATAATGGAAATGGTTAGAGTTTCATTAGGAATATGAATTTGAGATATCCTAAATATCAATATAGGGGACTATCATGGATGATTCATTATGTATAAAGTCACTAAAGGAGGTTGTTTATGAATATGTAGATGCAGGGTGAGTGGTGGAGGATTTGGAAGCATTGAACTTGGATGTAGGGGTGGATGGTGGTAGATTATTTTGGATTTAGAAGAATGTATAGTCTTCTCTATAGTATTAGTTGATAGAGTGATAGTGGCACAACTTAGAGTAAAAGGGTTTTTCATTATTTTGTATTCCATGGTTATTCACCTAAGAATCATATGTGGTTCTATTAAAAGTTATTTTTTTGGTTACAATGCATGAGGGAGTCCTTTTGGAGTTTCATAAAAAATCTTTCTTGGTACAAACAAGAGTTTCAGAGATCTG
Organism: Viscum album; assembly: GCA_963277665.1. NCBI lineage: Eukaryota > Viridiplantae > Streptophyta > Magnoliopsida > Santalales > Viscaceae > Viscum > Viscum album. Next base: position 82,722,550 of record OY728151.1, on the reverse strand, counting down.
TCATGGATTTTGGATATAGTTTTGGCAGCCCGGGATAAAGAAGACAATGTCAGAGTTTGTGGAAAATTGCTTGGTATGATATTAGGTAAATCCAAGCACAATGTTCTTGGTGGTTTGTTGCAGCCCTTAAAAATTCACGTGGGGATGTGGGATAAAATATTTATTCATTTCATCACATTTTTACGCAAATACCAAGGGGGATATGATTCTATCTGAGTAGTAGTATGTATGTTGAAAAAATCATCTCAGTCTTTAGCATTAAAGAAGTTGGGTGTAGTGATTTCCTTAGAAAAAATGTATGTGGATTGATTGGTTCACCTATATGGACATTCAAGATACATTGTCTTGAATTAGGACACATATTTTACCTCATGAGGCTGTAGTGGAAACCAACATGAATTTTTTACCTATTTTCAAATTAGATCTTATTCTAATGCTCAGACAGATGGGAAGACATAGAGGACTATCCAGATGTTGAGGAAATGTTGCAAGAATGCATCTTGGAGGATGGTGACCACGTTTTTTTAAGGTTTACCCTATAAATTGGATGTAGAGGTTTTGAAGAGGGAGTAAAATTTCTTTTATTATTTTCGGTACCATTTAGGTGATGGGGTGATTTAAATATGTAGCAAACTATTTGGAATTGACACCACTATTGGAAAGATTCAATGATGTCTTCAACATCTCTTGGATTTGTCAGTATCTTCTTGATGACTCCCATGTCATTGAATGGGGATTGTTGTTTATCAATGATGACACAATTATTATAGAACAACTGGTCGAGAACTAAGATCATGGAGAGAGGTTTTGTCTGGGTATAGAATTCCTTTGGTTCATTAGTTGTGGAAAAATAGGGGTCTGTATGGGAGTTTATAAGTATTAAAAATGCTGATGTGTGACCATTACCAAATGTGGTTCTGATTTTTTCCATTTTATATTTTTTATAACTGTATTTTTTGATAAAAATTATATTAAATGTGCTATTTTTACATACTTTTAAATGTTTTTGTTATGTTATGGGATAAATTTATGACATATAATGATTGGAAAACCAAATTCTTAATTGAGGAACATTAACTACGTTGCGATTAAACCTGTTTGGTATAGTCAATTCCACAAAGAGAGGATTGTATCTTGACATGGGGGACAAAATTCCATGATTCTTGTGTTTAGGTCGTCACAATTTTTTGGATATAGAAGTTGTTTATTTGGGTTGTAATGAGGGTTATATGGTTACACAATGGTTGTGTTGTAGTGTGGTTGTGTGAGATTAGGTGACTTGTGGTTGTGGTGGTGCGGTTGTGCAAGGTGTTTTTGGTCATTTGGTTTGGAATTTCTAGATGGTGGTAGTTCATTAGGAGTGTTGAGAATCTGGAGAGGTATCTCATAGGGTTATTGTTTGTAAACCTTTTTCCTTTTGGGATAGCATTTAGAATCATAGGGATGAGAATCATTTGAGATGTATCTAATTTAACGGTCAGTGTCCACCATGTGCTTTACTATTACAATTATAGGTTTTTGTATTTTATTGGATGAGGTTCTGATAGTTTTATATGAGTTTGGGGTGCATCGAAATTGCTTCAAGGGTTACACATCATGTAATCTACTCACACGACATGATGTTGGGTTTTACGGATTTCCTAGGTGGTTTATGAAATGTAATTTTTTTGGAGATTAAAAAATAAAATAAATCAAAAGGGGATAGTTTTTTTTGGAGTAAGTCGACCACAGTGCATTAAAATACATGAAACGGTGTTACAAATTGTGTAATACCCCACTATTGTAAATTTTTAATCATTTTTCTAGCCATTCTGGTTGGCAAACCCTATAAGTATTGTAGCACACTTTTAACCTAAGGTGACCTAGTGACACCTCTGCAACATTTAAAAGATTCTTTCATGATGGTTCAATAAATAGATATTATCCTTAGATTTGTGTAGATCCATATTTGATCTATGGTTTTTCATTTCCACATTTGTTCAGTTTCTTGTAAGTTGATCTCTTTATTCCCATTGTTCTTCTTTTTAGGTAATGGTGATTGATATCCTATATATATAAAGGGGTTATCTTTAGTTTTTGTCAATGAAATGTTGAAATGGCTTCCTCATGTTGTTGAATATCTTGTTGGAGATAAAATTGTTTGTTCATTACATAAATTTTTCTAGTTTGAAGTTCTTTGACACCCCTCAGAGGAAGTATTTCATTTTCATCTATTGTAATATGAATAATTCCATAGAGGTTTACTCTTATCTACATGATGATTGTTACTGTTAAAAATTATCAATTGATAAGAATTTTCTAAATAAGATTTTAAAGGATAGAGGGTTTTGATTCACTTTCCTATATATCCTTGTTGTTATTTTGATATTATGATCTATTTAGACTAGCTACACGGTAAAAATCATGGATTTTCGGGGGCCTTGTTCATACACTAGAGAAATAATTGAATGTATCGTGTTCATCTAATAAAAGAAACCTATATATATATATAATATTTATTTATTTATATATGTATATTTAATACATTCCCCAAGATCAGACATTTTTATGATAACCCATTGAATTAACATGAGGAATTAAATAGTTTATTCCTTATTAAATCTTGAATTGTGGTTTTCCTTGGTATATTTGGTGATTCTATTTTTGTGTGGGTCTGTTATGGTTGCTTCTGTTGTATTGTTGTAAGAATATTTATTTGTCGTTGGTTGTCTTGGGCTGTGTAACAAAATCTAATGCTAACATATAGATTGACTATGGAATGTAAGAGAGTTTTTTTACTGGGTCTATGAAACTGGTTGTGAGGTAATGTGTTATCGGTTGGATTTTTGATTTCCGGGTTTGTTCTTTTGGTTTGTGTCTGGAGTGGGAAGAGTATTAAGAAAGAAAATATGTATTTGTATGGGTAATTCTCATGGATTTTATCCACGAGTAACATGAATAATGATTCAGCCCATATATAGAGAACTATATATGATATTCCATGAATGTTTATTAAATATAGAGAAAATTTGAAGTACCCTTAGTTTACCTAGGATCTTCTCCTTCTAAGAAACGTTTTGCCTATTATTTGTGGTTCTAAGAAGTTTTTCAGGTTCTGGTGGAATGGATACTTGAATTATTCAACATATAATTATTTTAGTTAAATAAATAGGATGGGAATGTCAATTAGGTTGAATTGATTACTGTATGTTGTTGTGTATTTAGAGGTATAAGAAAATGTTTTATTTTGTGAGATGTTTTCAATTTGGGAACCCATCTGATGGGCTTTAGTTTCTGGTATAATATATGTATATAATAGTATAATACATGAAATTTCTATATGTTTCCCATCCTATTTAAGAACTATCCATAAAACGCAATAATCTTCATGGGGGTTGTCTTTCCAAAACATCCCAATTAGAGTATGGATAGTTGGACACTCGATTTTCCTTGATCCCTCTTCTAGGTGGTGATATCCCACAATTCATTGGTCAGGTTGTGGTGTGTGAGGACCATGTGTGTGGATAGGAGTTGTGTTTTCCCAGGTGTCTTCGAGATGAGATATTCTATGCCATCTAATGTGACTTTTTGATGTGATTTCTTAGGATTTCCCTTGTGTCTTCAAAATGATTTGTATTTTTTTATTGACCAGGCATCTACTGGTGGGAGGTTATGTGGGTTGAGGATGAGGTGTTTGGGGGATGAATGTGATGTGGTTTATGGTCGTTGTATTAGTGGGAATGATTTGATATGTTTTTTACCCATGTGTCTATGAGAATGGATGTTTTTTATGAGGCCCAGGTGTGTGTGGGAAAGTTGTGACTTCGGGGAATTAGATTACATGGGAGATCTAGGAAACTCTCAAAAAAGATAAGAGAAGATAATAACAGGGATCGTGATATAGGGTACCCTATCATTGATGTGAATAATAATGAAATAAAAGACATACTTTATTTGGCGAGTGTTACTTGGTGAGGATGGGGTGGTTATTATGCTTTTAACACATTGATATTTGGTGAATTTTTTGAATTAATATTACATTTTAGTGGGTTTAATATCACATGAAAATTGATGTAGTTAATTATATATATATAAACACCATGTCAAACAATCCTTTATCAATAAATAAAATCATTTCATTTTCAATACGCAATACCAACCTGTCATGTTTTTCATGTAATACCACATTGTATTACACTACAATAAACACCGACATGGACTATGATGCACGCAACACTGAGTTACTATTAAACATATATAAATATATATATATATAATAAAATGAGATAAATATAACCTAACCATATATATAGTTATTGAAAATATAATAAATAATTTTAAATTTTTTATTAGGTTTTTAATATAAATAAATCATATTGATTTTGAATGATGGGAATTTTTGTAATGTTTGTTTTTGTTAAAAATATTATTTTCTGGAATGGACTGATTTATCAAAATAAAAAAAATATTAGAAATATTTAAAATTTTCATTCAATAAAAGTAACATTATTTTTTAATTTATTATTTTAAAATTAGCTTTTTGTGATATTTCTAATTTTTTTTGATAATCTTCAATTTTTGATAAATACTGAAAAAATAATTCTTTTTATGAAAAAAGTTCATTTTTTCTATTTATTTTTTAATGATAAATGATATTATAAATATGTTTTAAGGTCACATTTGATAAATATTAATTCTATTAATAAAATTTAATTCATTATAATCTTTTTCACTTTGAAACTTAAAATAGAATATTAACATACTTTTGAACATTTTCTTACATTAATCCCCCGTTATTAATCTCGTCTGCGGGAATAGAAGTAATATTAACTTTTACACTTCGGTGAAGTGAAATTCAAATATCTGATGTAAAAAGTTTTATTCAGAATAATATTTACTGTTTAATATGACCATGTTAATTTTTCACCAAAATTATAATTAAAAGTTATTAATGTAATCATATTAGTAAGTGAGAAATTAAGCTAAATTAAGCACAAACACTTATAATTTTAGGCCAAAATATCCTTGAATGTTGTCCAAAACCCAGTTTTTATCCATAGATCATACATAAATGTTACATTATTGAGTTTTTTTGTATGACGTGTGTTAGGTAATACCATGTTCACAACTAACTTGTTTCAAAAAATTCCAAATCAGCCCATTTCCTTCCTTATAAAATGCCCCCACGTCTACCAAGTCCTTACACCTCTCTATCAATTAAAGATACTCCAATATCTACCCAATTAGTCTTCGAAAAATAGTATTTTATACCATGAAATCTCCCTTTGGTCATAAATAATATCTTGGGAGCCTTTTGGCCGAAACCAAAAGGATTTAACCAATTTAGATGTAATGACTTCTATGAAGCTCTTTTCTTTATTTTCCTTATCCACACATCCACCCTATTTATTATATTATTGTGTGATAAAAACTGTATCATGCATATAATAATATGTTTTTATTAAAATTTTCTTACCTACACTTACTCAAACATCTGTCTAATGGTTGTGGCATATACTGTTTGTGGGTATGATGAATCGATGCCTCACAAAACGATTATTGTTCATTTCTCCTTAACCACCAAACATTTTGGCCATTATAATGGTCAATATATTAATATATGTGTTATATTATATTTAATATTATTTTAATAATCATTTTTAATATTTCAAAAAACGCATCTATTTACATTCCATTTAGGGTTGTTACGATAATCTCGTTTGAGGAAGTGTGGACTACAACCCACTTAATGAGATGTGATTCATATACACACCATGTAGAATTTAATAAGGATTGTTGTAATGAAATTATATTATATATATAATATTAATTATTCTAAAATATTGATACATACATAAATATATGTATATATATATAAATTTCATTTAGGTACTTTCCTTCAATACGACAATAAAGATGGAAACAAAGTTGATGAATACGTACAGATTACCATCTCCAAGAAAGATGTCATTCATTTCATACTACTATATTCAATATATTATTATAATACACATATAATATATATATATATATATATGATATTTATATCCAAGGCTATATTATTGAATTAGGATATATGTATAAGAAAGAAAGATGTAAAAAAGTAGTACACATGTTAAGAACAAAGTGAATTGTCCTGAAGTGGAACATTAACATAAGATCATTTACATGTGGGTAATATAATGCCACAATACAATCATATATTTTATTATTTGTAATAATATTATTCTCTAAATTTTTTATAATAATATGAAATTCATTATACAAGAAGCTTGTATGCGTACGAAGAGAGTCATGATACAATATAAGGGGATTTTATCTCAATTTTATTTTTTGTGAGATACCTGTTATGATAAACACACTTTAAATTTGTCATATGTATGTAATTACCATGATTTTTATCTTTGTATATTATAAATAACTTCATTTTTCTTCAAAAATCCATTTTATAATACATCATTTATGGGATTTATGTTTGAAATGTTACAAAATCTGTAAAAATGTTGTCTCTCAAGCTGCCCTATTTGGGAATTATGTTTTTTCATTCACCTAATCACTTTTTAGGTGAACATACAACCATTTATCATTAAATATAATAAATTTAAATATATTAATTATATTCAATGCTTAATGTAATTTCATATTCTTACATGTATTTCATGATTACAAGATACCGAGTTATACAAGTTTATTGACATAATCTCATCGCTTTTTGAGATTGTATATATTTATGCTTCCCATGATGAAATATTATGATCCATATCACAAGAATATTAATTATTTTCATTCTCATATATTATTTCATGATATAACCATGTTTTGGAAACATTTAATACTCTTTGATACATAATATATTTAAGAAAGTGTTTTTAGGAATGCCTGGATTTACACTTTCTTCAGTTAGAAATTTAAGTTCTATAAGAAGGGTTTAGAAAAATATTTTAACATTATAAAATAATATTTAAACTATAATTTTACCCTTTATTTCATTTAACAATACAATAAAAGGAATATATTTTTCTCTTTCTGAACAAGGAACATTTATTAGTTTTTTTAACGTGAAAAATGGAATATTCTTTTGACCTTGTATGACATGTACGAATTCACCCAAATTCATTCCATTGAAGCTTCCATTGAGTTTTTAAAAAGGTTTAATCATTATGAATTTTTTTAAAATATATTTTTAATGAAAAAGGGTTCCAAACATTTTTCAATATTCTTTTATACGTTTTCTTGAAAGATGGTATTCAAAACAATTTCTAGCTTCTTTTATAATTTTACAAGTAAAATGGTTTTAAAATTTTTTAAAGCTCTATTTTTAGATTTTCAATGTCTATTCAAATAAAACAGTTTTAAAATGTTTTGAATAATATTTTATAAATATTAACAAAAAAAAATATTTTGATATTATTTCATTCATTATTTATAAATTTTAGGGGTATTTTGTATGTAAAATATTTTTAAATGGTTTTATGTATTAAAATATAATTTCAAACAATAAAGGATATTTTCCACTGGAAATACTTTTGAAATATGTTTAGAAATTATTTTCCTTATAAGATGATATTTATTGATGTTACACATTCCTTTCTATGAAATGATTTAATGGTTCTATTTATTTACATTATATAAATTTGTAATTATTAAATTCATGTTTTTTATGAATCCCACTTCTCTTCCACAAGTTTATTTGATTAAGAAATCCATTTCTTTTCCATGGGATTCATTTTTATGAATCCCGCTATTTTTCATGGGTTATTAAATGATGAAATGTTTTGAATCTTATATATTTTCCATAGGTTATGATGTGATTAAATATTAATGATACCAATTTCATTAAATGGGTTATTATTTGATGTTTATAATACCTATGTATTTTTATGGGTCATGATAGGATGAATGTTTTGTTGTCATGTGGAGCATGTATGAATGTTTTTATTATAATATGGTTGGGACATATATATCCCTCTAATGCATTGCTTGATGATATGTTTTTATGATATCAAAGGGTACACAGGTTTTATCCCAATCCTAAGAAGAAAGAGGGAGCATGGGTTGTAGCCCATGCCCAAAAATAAAGAGGGTGTATGGGTTGTATCCCAAGGATATGTGAAATATGGTACATGAGTATGAGAACAATCCTAGAAACAAGATAGTACATGGGTTGTATCCCAATCCTAAAATAAATATGGTACACAAGTTGTATCCCAAGTCTTAAAAAAGAAGCTATATGTGTTGTATCCCATGACTAAAAGATAGTGGGTACATAGGTTTCCATCCTAACCCTAAATTAGGTACATGTGTCGTATCCCATTCCAGACATATTATAATGTTCTTGGTTTCTAGCCCTGACATAGTCGTTTCTATTCATATGGGTTTTCCACAAATCCTATGACTTATTAAATTGTTCTGATTTCATGCCTCGTGATGTTTATTTACTAGTGACTCATGTCTTATGAACATCCATGATTTACCCCCAAACTCATGTTTATAATCTATTATATGTGGGGTATGATCTCCTAATGTTTATATTGTGTTATAACACTACTATGTTTATGATTCTTCAAACTTTTCTTCATTTTTTACCCTTAATGAACATCTGATCTCACTCTATACTTTTGTTTCAATTATCCAGGTTATGATGAATGGTTTTAGGTAGAAGTACTAATTGTGGGGATATTTAAAAGAGTTTTTAAAGATCATTCACTAGGATATAATATTTTGTCTCTATGTTTTCAATTACAAAAAACTATAATGACCCTATGTCATGTATTTTTTTAATATACCAAATATTAATCTAAAATGATGTAATATCCCAGTTTTTCAAACATGGGTCACTATAGTTCCTATAAAAGGAATGATTTATATATCATTCGGATACTAGGTTAAGATAACATTTGTGATATCTGAAGGTATATTTCTATGTATATATATAGGTATATCTCTTTGGATACTTATAAAGATGAGATAACATTTTTTAAAATGTCTATGAATTTTGGTAAAGGATAGTGTGAGTGGTTTCTTATCAATACAAACATGTCTAGATACTACAACTGGATATGGCTTTAGTATAAATATAACTAGAGGAAACAACATTGACATGATATTCCAGGCTTGAAATGTGGTAATATGGTATACGACAATGGGCCTTGTGGAAAACTAGGTTTGAAACTCCTGGGGAATATGCTTTGGGAATTCACAAACCCATCACCAATCATTATTATGTATTTAGATATAAGTTATCTATTAATAACCTCAGATATACCAAAGGTGTCATAAATTATGAATGGTATCACGATTTAGTCATCCAATAAGTAATTATTATGATGACTATGATGTTTTCAGCTTAAATATTTAATGATCACACTATGCTTATAGTTTTAGTCATTGGTGGGAATAAGAAGGAACTATATTAATGTTGAATGTGATGGATGATTTTATGATGATCATTCAAGTCGGATGAACATTAAATTCAATGATTTCATGATGATGAAAAATTAGTTTTCATGGAACACGATTTACAATATTTACCGAAACTAACACCCGAACAAACCAAATAAGAGAAAAATGATTTATCTAAGAGTTCGAGTAATAGAGAGCCTATAGGAAAAAATATTTTGTATCCATTGTGTCAAGAATATTGATATAATCAAAAATGTGAACACCATAAGGGAACAAGAAGTAGTTTTGAATAGGGAAAATAAGGACAAAAAACATATGACTTTAAAAGAATAAGAGAGTGTTTAGTTAATGAAATTGATGTAAATTTTGTCCTCCTTAAGTCATCATCGAAGCTTATGTTATGTGACGATAAAATTGTCATTATGAAACCCAATGTCTTAATATAAAAGTTCTTGAAGAGAATCAGATTGGTGGTGTGAGTAATGGTTGCACTATAGATGATGACACGACTACAAAACAATTGTAAAAGGAAAGAGGTATTATTGATAATGGGACATGTATAATATAATGGAATTATTTTTGTTTCTGGACTAAAAAATTATTAATGGAAATATATAAAATGTTTTTTATAGTTACATTTTTGATATTATATATTATTTTTTTTAGATTTGTGAGTTGATTTAATGACAAGGTGATTTTGGACTATACGACAGTAACCCTTGAGATGTTCTATATGTTAATATAATGTTGTATGTATAATGATATGCCTGATTTGGATGAGTAAATTGGATAATATTAATTACCTTGGAACTAAGTAAGGACTTGTTGATAAGCGATTTATTCTTTTTTATGACTTTTATAGTATTTTTAGATTTACTTAATAAATCTAATACACTTTGGAATAAGGAAGCATGAATGTCATCCAAAAGTATTAATGGTAAATTAAGTTTCAAGGAAATATACAATAAGGTTATTCAAATGTCAAGAATATTATAACTGATTGATACATTATGATATATAGTGGAATCAATGTTAATCTGATTTTGTGGCTCTCTTTCATAGGTTTTCGATTTTCATACTTCTGAAGGGTTATAAGGTTATCCAAACATGAAAATATTATGTTAAACTTTGGAGGATGTATTTTTGCACTGATTTTATGTTTAATACCAAAGTTAAAAGTCAAATAAGTGACTAATAATATTCCAAGAATTTAAATGTTACATATTATATGATTTTTGTTTTTAAAAAATAAATCATGTATATGAGGTGACAACAAATCATGTCCATCAAGGCCACAGGTCATGAAACCATGACTAAAGGACAATAAAGAATTCATTCCTACAACTTAAGTATGCATTTTCATTTTCAATGTACATTATTTATAATGTATAAATATTTATGATGAACTTTTAGTGTTACTATTTATTTTCATAGATTAATGCATGTGGAGTGACAAATAGATGTAATTTTTATTCTTTTATAGGATTTATGATCCAGTAAAAGTGTATTTTAGTTCTTTATGTATCATTTTTAATTTCCGGTTATTAATTATATAAGTAAATGTATGTATTTGAAATTGGTCAAATCATTACCAAAGAAATAAATTTTTTTTATAGATATTTATTGAAAATTACTGATCATTCTAAAAGTGATACAATAAAATGTATTCTTAGTACAATAAATTCTATTGAACCAATGGCTTCTGGATTCATTACAGAATTATGAATTTGAGGCCCTCAATATTTACTATGATCATTAACTTGATTGTGATAATTGACCTAAATAACTCCCTATAAGTATTTAATTTTTTCCTCCATGTCCAATATTCAAACTCATCCTTTTTATCCAATGTGGAAATGTCAATATATATTACATTGGGTAACTGTTAGGGTTCCAAATTTCCAGTTTTAAGGGATGTTTTATATCAATTTTTACGATGTCTGTTTCTACGAATGAAACTATCTAGTATTAAACCATTAATAACCTAGATTAATTTTTGGGGAACTCATTTTATTGGGGGTATAGGGTAACACCCTAGGTTTTTTGGAATTATTTTTTTACAAAATTAATTTAGATTTTCAATATTTGTCATTTCACATTACACTATTACTTGTTATTTATATATATATATACATTTATGTAGATTAAAACACTGTGGAAAAAACTCCATCCAATGAAAATACCAACATGGCTTGGTCTACATGAGATATCAACTTGGATTACGCTACACACAATACAAATTTATCATTCACTACAAGCAACACCACAATGGTGTATGATTCATGCAACATTGAGTTACTTTGAAACATCCTAATGTTAAAATAAAATTAATAAAATTATATAAATATAACCTAGTCCATAAACATAGTATTTGGAACAGAAAAAACTATTTAAAAATAATTTTCAGAATTTTATTATAAAAATAAAACATACTGATTATGAAAGATGATATTCTTGGTAATTTCATGTTATGACAAAAATACGGTGTTCTTAAAAATATGGGTTGGAGAAAATAAAATAATTATTAGAAACATTTATTAATATAAATTGATAATATTAACATAATTTTTTAAATTATAATGTCAAAATAATCATTGTGTGTAATTTTGGGATTTTTCTATGAAACGTACAGTTTGATGAATAGAGAAAAATACTGCTTTATAGGTAAAAACTATCTTTTTGTGTAATTATTTTTTAATGAAAAATGAAATTATAAATATGATTCAACATAAAATTCTAGAAATAATAAATATTTTAATAATTTTTAATAGATTATAATAAATATTACATTGATATTTAATACAAATTCATAAGAATCTTTTGAAAGTTTTCCTACATTAAACCCCTTTTTTATACCTTCTGTGGGATTGACACTAATATTAATTTTTCCACTTCTATGATGGGAATTTTTAAAAAAACTGAATAAAACATTATATTTACTATAATATTTGGTTTCTAGTAATATAATGTCATTTTTTGACAAAAATTATTAGAAAAAGTGATTAAAATTAATCACCATAGTTAACGCCAAATAAAGCATAATTAGGGACTGAACCATAAAAATAAAGGCCCATATAACCTAAAAACATTTCAAAAACAATTTTTTGTAAATATTTCTTCCTTAAAACAAAAATTATTTATTTGTGATGGTTTTTTAAGACATCTTTGGGGTACAAACATGTGCACACATAAGATGTTTTTAAAAATTCCAAATGAGTCATTTTCCACCAATTAGAATGCCACCACCTCTACCAATTCCTCACATATCCCAAACCTTGTAAGAAAGTAATATATATGTACCATTTACCTATAAATTATCCCCCCATAAGACCTTGAATAATCCAATTGGACAAAATAATTCTCAATGAATCCTTTTGTTATAAATCAAAAAGAATTACTTGATTCAGAGGTAATGTCTTTCCTCAAGCTCATTTACATTATTTTCCTTGTCCACCCATCTACTACTTTTTTCCACAATTTTGTGACAAATAAATTATCCTCAAAATTGTAGGATATTTTTATGAAAACTTTCATATATTTGAAAACACATGACTCATTCTAATGGATGTTGAACATACTGTTTCTCTGTACAGGGAACTACTAACTCATGAAATGATGCTTTTTCATTTCTCCTTTACCAACAATCATAGTGAAAATTATGATGGAAAATATAAATATTTATGTAATATAATAAATTTAAAATATATTTAATCTTAATTATACCTTTTACAACCATCTTCTTTTTACCTTCTATTTGGGGTAACTTCGATAGGCTCATTTCCGGAATTGTGGACTACCACCCCCTCAAAGCGATGTGATTCATTCACACACCAAATAGAATGTATTAATAATTATTCTATTGAACATATGTGGTATATAAAAATATTATTTATACTTTAATTCTGTTAAATACACACACACACACACACATATATATATATATGTCATTTACACACATTCGTTCAATAAGATAATAAAGACGGAAATAATGTTTGTGCATACGTACCGATTAACGTCACCATGAATAGTTTATTACATTATATAATAATATACTAGATATGTTATTATAAAAAAAATCTACTCAATATACTTGATATTTATATCATGGTTTACATTATTTATTGTCGATATAATTATAAGAACCAAATATGTTACGAATTATGACTCATGTAAAGAATAATGTGAATTTTACCTGAAGTAAAACATTAACATATGATCATAAATATTAGATAATATAAGTTAATAATAAAACCATATATGGTATTATTAAATATAAAAGGATTCTATAAATTTTTTAAAATGAATTTATTTTTTTTAACTGGAATCTTCTATGAGTACAATGAGAGTCGGGACACAAGGAAAGGGGTTTTCTCACACTTTTAATTTTTGTGAGATACATGTTATCTTCACCAATAATTTATTTTGTGTGGTGAATGTAATTACAATGCTTGAATTTTTTGTATATTATACTAAAATTTATGTTTTTTCACATTTCTATTTCTCGATTCTACTTTATGGGGTTTATGTCTTAAAAGATAATAAATCGGTATAAATGTTTTGCCAAAATTTGACTTCATTTAGACTTAGGTTTTTTTATGGCCTAATTTCTCTTGAGGTGTAAAAACATTAATTTTAAATTATATAACATGAATATAAATATCTTAATTATATTCTTTTAGTAATGTAATTTCCTTTACTTACATGGAGATCATGATCATAAAGATACCGAGTTATATGTTTTTATTGAGACAACATCATTGTTATTTGATATTGTATATGATTAATCTTTCCTTATTGAAATATTATGACCCATATCTTATGATATTAAAAATTTTCCTTACCTCATGTTATTTAATGATATAAACATTTACTAGTATAATATTCTACTCATTGGTACATAATATAGTTAAGATCATGATTTTAGGAAATCGCTACATTACCCATTCATTGGTAAAAAATCTATGATTCCTAAAAAGTGTTTCCAAAAATATTATACCATTATAATAGAATATTTAAATGCAATTTTAATCCTCATTTATATAAAAAATGTATTCATTGGAATCTTCGTAACATTTTTCATGAAAGTGTTTTGATTTTGATTTTTTTTACATTGAAAAATGTAATGTTCTTTTGACCTCGTAATACATGTACTGATATACCAACAGTCATTAAATTGCAGCTTCATTTTCATTTTTAAATGGGGTAAAATTTAAGAAAATATTATTAAAATGTAATTTCAATGTAAATGGATTCCAATTTTTTTTATTCTTTTTTGTTTGGTTTTATGAAAAATGGTTTCAAAAATGATTTCAATATTATTTTATATGTTTTCAACTACAATGTTTTTTAAAACGTTTTAATGCTCTATTTTTAGGTTCTAAGAGTGTTTTAGAAAAAATTTATATTAAAAATTCTTCATGTTAATATTATATATTTTAAATGAAAATTGTGTTGAAAATTATTTCATTCATTCTTTATAAGGTTTCTATGTATTTTCAAAGAAATGAGAATTTTAAATATTTAATGTATTAAAAATCCATTTTCAAACAAGAATGGATATTTTAATCACAAAACGTTTTTAAAATATGATTTAAAATTATATTCCCTCCAATATTACATATTTTTATGTTACAAACTCCATTATATAAAATTTTTTAATGGTTCCATTCATATCCTTTTTATGAATGGGTTTTTCATAATGTCATAGTCTTTGTGAAACCCGTTTTTCTTCCATGGGATATATGATTATGAAATATATTTCATTTATATATGTTTTATGTTTATGATTCCATCTTATTTTCATGTGTTGTACTTTATGATATTGTTATAAAACCAATCTTTTTTCCATAGGATATTATGTGATGATATATTAATGACACCCATTTCATTTCATTGTTTATGATTTTATGTTTATAAAAACAATGCCTTTTATAGGTCATGATATGATGAATGATTTCTTATTTTCAAGTAAATTTATGACTGATTTTATCATTTGATGTGTGGGACCTAATTCTCCCTTCAATTCATTAGGTAATGATATTTTTTATATGATAACAATTGGTACCCGGTTTATTTCACAAGAACGAAAAGAAAGAGGGATTTTGGGTTTTGGACCAAGCGTAAATAGAATGAGGGTGTATGGGTTGTAGCTTAATCCTAAATGAATGATAGTACACAGGTAGTATCCCAAGACATAAAATAAGAAGTTACATGGGCTATAGCTGAAGCCTAAATGTAATTGTTTACATTGGGTGTAGCATGAGCCCAAAAACCAGAATGTACATGGGTTATAAAACAAGCCTAAAATAAAGTGGGTAAATGGGTTTATATCCCAATATATAAGTAAGTACATGGGTAAGAGCCTATTAATAACATGTTATAAATGTATTGGTTGTTATCCCTGACATATAAGTTTCAATTATTATTTGTATTCCAAAATTTATCTTTCTTATTCTTTAGTTATGATTTCAATTCTCATGATGTTTATTTCATTATGATTCATGTCTAATGAACTTCCATGATTTAGAATATAATTCATGTTTAAGACCTTTCATATGAATTTTGTGGTATCGTAATGTTACGATCCCGTTATTATACTATTATGTTCATGTTTTTGGTTACATATAACTTTTGGTTACCCTTACTGAGCATCTGGGCTAACCCATTTCACATGTTTACGTTTTTTAGGTTATAAATCATGTAATTTGGTAGAATTATGAATGATGGAGAACTTTATGGGAGATTTTTAAGATTTTTCAACAGGATAAATGATTTTTTTCCAAAATTATCAAGATAGTAAACAATTATGGTCCTCTAGAATGTATTTTCGTAATGTAACAAATATTCATCTAAAAAGATGTAACATCCATGTATGTTAATCTAGGGTCACTATAATACTTGTTATGTGTTGTTTGATTCTATTGTTTTTTCACAAGGGAATTAGTATGCTTCATTCACACGTTCATGACATAAATTGGTTCTCTAATTGAAAATTCTTATATGATTACCCACTATATATAAAAATGTTTTTTGGTTTCCAGTATGGTTATTAAGACTGTGATAGATCCTAATAGCTCAGTTCTTCTGAGTTTTTATGTACTTTCTTATAATAAAATTTTATATTTACCTTTGATACATCTTTAATTGTAATATATCTATATTATTCATGCCCGAGTGATGGTTTTTTTTTAATTTCTATAATATATAGATCATAGAGTTGTTTTGCGAATGAGATATATTATCTCTCTATTTTTTCCTATATAAGA
Source organism: Viscum album (assembly GCA_963277665.1). Classification (NCBI taxonomy): domain Eukaryota; kingdom Viridiplantae; phylum Streptophyta; class Magnoliopsida; order Santalales; family Viscaceae; genus Viscum; species Viscum album. The sequence goes on along the minus strand of OY728151.1, from coordinate 82,705,904 downwards.
AATTCCTCCCATTTTTTATATTTTTATACACATGGTTCTAGTTTCCAACATGATTCCCACTATAGCCATGAATTTGGGGTAATTATTGGCCTTTTGTCATTGCAACCCTGAGAGAGAAAACATTGGATATAGGGGGATGTAAAATTTATTTGCGTAAAAAATTATTAAAAATTTATATATCAACTATAGGATTGTTATGAGTCTAAATCTCCTAATAAATTTTAATTTGTTGTTTTTTCTATTATAGTTTCAGCCTTCTCTCATTTTCCACACCCATATAAACACATTTAATGATTACATTCACATCAATGCCTCTTACACCTATAGGGTTAGAAAATATTATATAAAATGAAAATTGGGACATATATATAACATTATTGACATTTTAAACCATATCAAATTCATTTTCCAAAAAATAGTTTTTTACTAATTATATAACATTTAGTAAAATATTGTTTTATCAAAAATCATTAATTTCATTTTAGGAACTATAAATTTACATTGGCATTAATTTCATAAATATAATAATGTAATTTTAATAATAACATTCCAAAAATACTAATATGTTACATATTTCATTAATATTCATTGGATTCCATTAATCAAAAAAACCACATTATGTGATTTTCAATTTCATTAGTTGATTTTTTTACTACTTTCATTAGAAATGTGTCTGTTTTGAGTAAAAAATTAATTTAATTATCCAATAAAAAAAATTAAAAATAATTCATCATAAAAGAATATTTATTGATATTATATATTAACTTTAAAATTAATTCGATATTTATTTTTAATCTATATATTTGATATAAAATTATAAATACAAATTTATACATATTCTATGACTTACATAATTATTATATAAGAAATTTTATAATCAACTTATCATGTTATTTTAATATAATTATCTATAATAAAAACACATACATAAAACTGTATATTAATTAAAATAGTTCATAGTTGACATATTCGATCTCAAAGAATATATTTACGGGACTAAAATTTACATTTTCATATGTCAAGATTATCATTATTTTATCATTTTTCATCAACTAAATATTAATATATGTGTGTTGAATTATTTTTATAAGTTATTTTTATATAATTTGATATATAATTCATTAGAGAAGATAAATAATTTATTATATCATATTTATGTCATGTACCTATTATAAAATACATTTTTTTTCATAAAAATAGTATTTTTTTACTGTTCTCATTAAATGAAATATTTTCCAAAAAAACTGTCAAAAAAAATTCCTCTTTAAATTATGATTTGAAGATTTAATAAAAAGTGTTAATTTATTTCAAATTTAAAAAACAACATTTATATTATATATATTTAAATAAATCATTATAAATATTTTTAAATAAATTTAATTAGAACAAATTTATTTCTGATCTAATTGGATATATACTAAATATAATATTAATAATAATTACTAAAGAAAATAATAATATTGAATTTCAATAAGGGATTAAATTTACTTAATATAAGAGTTATATAGTTTGTTACATAATGGTTTGAACCAAAATTATATTTCATCAACTACCATAGCTAAATTGTTTATCATGTTGATAATATCCTGTTACGGTGATCCAGTGTTCTCCACCAAGATGGAAAACAATACTGTGCAACTTTATTGAGAGAATGAAAAGTTAATCCTAATCAACATGAAGAGTAGTTTCCCATTTCAAAAAATTGATTATATTTTTCATCAATAGAGGGGTTCCTAATTTTTTTCAAACATTGATCTTCATTACAGTTAACTTCATCTTTGGGGTATAGTGGAATATATATAGAAGATAATGTTTATGTGTGGACATGGGTTATTTGAATATATCTTTATGCATAATGGATAAAATATTTTTTCAGAAGTGTTTTTAGAAATCATGTACTTGGTCTTAGACCTCTAATTAAACTATTTCAACATATTTTTCATTTATTAAGTCCTAATATATTCCATGAAACCAGGATCACATGAATGAATACTGGATATCATAATGAGTATTCCTCAGGTATATCAAATTTATTAAATGTATTTGATATATTCTTTTTGGATACAATAGGTTCAGATTTTGGGGAATTTTGATTCAAAATCATGAATATTAGTCAGGGAAAAATGATTGAGGTAGTAATGTCTTTAGTATGGTTGATGATTCTGTTCATGTTATGGAGTTTTATTAGGGTGATATTGTACTAAATAGGTTCCATAATGAAATTTATTTATATGAAGATCCCATAAATTTAATGAACACGATTTCTGTCATTATTGAATTGATATATCCATGTGATTATTTCTTCTTAGATATGATCAATTGGTTGACATCAACTTTGATCCCAACTATTCATGATCATAGAGTTTGGAATATAGTGTTTTGTGGCCTATTTTTTATTATATTGAGAGATGTTCTTATGTGTGGTGAGAAGTTGGGACATTTATAGTATTATCAACTATAAAATCATGAATGATTGTACGATAGAAATGACTTAGAGTTGGAATTTTTGGTTAATGAATTTAAATTGTGGAGACATTACGTATTTTGTAAGAGATTTTTCAAGTCTAGTAATGAAAATATTTTATGGTTTATATTCTACCATCATGAACAGAATCATTATCAGTGGGGTTTGGAATGGTATTTATAGTAGACTGGCGTTGATATGGTGTATTATTTATAGAATTGAAAAATATACACACATGCTCTAATCAAGAAGAAAAATGATTTTTGGGATTTAATAGCATACATTGAGTCAATTTTTATGGAATTTTTAGTAGACTAGGATATGGGAATAGTTGAGGACTGAAGGGTATTGGAATTTCAAGACATAATAATCATGTAATTATTGGAATACAAACTAACGTATTGTTAGGAGAAAGGTAAATAGTTTGGGGAATTATGTGAGATGATGGTAGCAATTAGTTTTATATAAGGATTGAATCTTAATAGAACCATAAAAATTTTGTTTTTGGAAAGGATATTCTTTCACCTTCCATGAGAGATAATCTGATGATAGATTATCATTCATTAAAGTGAATTTGACCTAGGGTTTAAAAAAAGATATATAAAACTGATAAAAAGATGTTGTTGTGGTCTAGAATATAGAGAGATACTTTCTAGGATACTTATTATATATTATGAGATGAAAAAATTAAGGAAATGAATTAAAGACATACAATGTTTCCACATAAAGTTACAATGGTTATATGGAAGTGATATGAGGTAAAAATAATAATCTGTTGATGGGTTTTCCAAGAAACTAAGTGGTTATGAAAAAAAATTGTAGAGGATATGTTACGTATGGTTCTCCATATCATACTAATTAGAGATATATACTATGTGGATGGGAAAGAAAATATCTATGTTAATGAAATATTTCTGAACCATGGTGTTCTATTAAGAGTGATATCTAAAATATAGACAATGTATTCTTAACTATTTTTGAAAAGAATACATATTTTTATGGGTATACACATGATTAAGAGTTTGATAATTCATCCTCGTAAATATCATAAGTTTGTTTGAACAATCCTAAATATAAAGTATATTAATTGAGTGTATAATTTTGATTTCATAGTGGATTCTGAGGATCAATTATCACTAGTTGAGTTCACATAAAATAATTTCTTTTACTCATATATTCTAATGGATATGTTTAGGGCTAGTTATTGAGGGTTATACCATATAATACAGTGCCTAAATGTGGTGGTAAAATCATTTGTTTTCATCCCATGTATGTTATAAGTGCCTTCAATGAAGGTGATATTCAATCTATGAATGGTCCGACACATCTCAGAATACAAAAAAATATTATGTATATGGATGGTGACGATCATTGGTTTTACTGATGGAATATAATGTGTTGTTGTGGGTTACTGTCATTTAGGTAATATGCGTTTTATTAAAAATGGAATGATTTTTATGTTATACGTTGGGAAATTCAAAATTATCAAATAGATCATGATGAAGGATAGTTAGGTATAACATCCTCAACCGTATAATATTATACAATTTTATCAATATTTCTCATCATTATTATTATAATAAAAAAAATATCCATAGACTCAACTGTAAGTAATTTTTTTAGATAAGGACTAATATTATTTGGATTATCCTATTTGGACTATGATCCCAATTGACAAAGTGTTGTGAGGATATATCTTTAGTTTTGTTTAAATTCAATTGAATTATAAACATATTCATGAAGTGACATGAGAGTGGGAAGCTAAAATATAGGTTTATTGTCATGATTTGTTCACTATCTAATTTAATTATACTTATAATTTTTTATAAATTCATTAAATGGGGATAATTGTTACATATTTATATTAAGAACTACTATTCTGATTTTTTGTGTGTCTTTGGGTTATAGATATAAGAGTACAAAATGATAGAAAAGGATATTTGTAAGGAAGGGAAGAGTGATGTATCGTGATAAGTTATAGTTGAACTAATGTCCTACTAGCGAGTCTCATTGGATGAATAAATTATTACAAAATGCCATGTTCTAACCAGTGGTTCTCCATGGAAGAGTTGTATCTTCCAAGAATCCAATGAGTAACCGGTGGAGTCTTCTATATAGATATTAGAGTCCAATGTATCATACTAATACCCATTTATTTATTTCATTTTGTTCTTAAACTGTATCCACTAAATTTTTTCTCAATATCCATTTATCTATTGATTTCAAGATACTTATGACATGCCTAGACTATTTAGAGTTATGACAATTTTAAAAGCCCAAACAATATATTGATCTATCATTATGCATCTATTGACATATACATCATTTTAGACCTACCCCACTCTATTATCTATGATCAACTGAAACTAGATAAAAAATGAATTGATCATATTTATGTTTAAAAAGGGATTTAAAATGGGGTTTATTAAACAATCATAACATCCACACCTAGATTCAAGTATTTAGTATCCACTCCACCTTTGAACATTGTTCATTATCGATATAGGATCATCTCATGAATGTATTCTAATGAGAAAAATTTATGTTACGGTTTTAGTAATACCTTGAATAATTAGTTTAATGTAATTATAAATTTGAAATCATTGTTGATATGAAACATTGACCTTTTAGAGAATCAAAAAATATTATAATAATATATATAATTATAGGAATCTCATATAACATACCTATTGAATTGTTTGTATTATATATGATTATTCAAAAATAAAAATTCTATTTATTATTTCCATAGCCTATGATATTGTATATATTAACATATTTTAAATAGACAATAAATTTTTAAGGAAGACTGTTTATGCTCAAAAATATATTTCCATAAAAAATGATATATATTTCAATTTGTGGAAAAAAATTATAACACATATCATACAATTTAAAAAAAATATATTTAAAAATGAAAATAAATTTTTATATAATCACATCAATATTTACATTGAGTTCAATTTTGGGAATTTTTTGAAATGATAGATTAATCTAGGAATAGTAATGATTACAAATTATTCAAATATTTTTATTATTTTCATTATATAAAGTAATTTAAAATACCCACTATATTTTTTATTTGAGATTAATATTAATTGTGATATATTTTTTTAATTTCATGGGAATCAATAATATCGATGATATTGATATATATTAATTTTTTACTTACAAAAAAATATTTTAAAAATAGTTTCTGATTATGATTTATGAATTCTTATTAAAATTTACACCTTTCACTTTTTTAGATTTAATATTGAATTAGTTAACCATACCAATGATTATGAACTACACATATTTAAATAATATCCTTTTATTTTTTAATTTTAAATATTATACATGGAAATTAATTGTCACCATGGTAAGGATAAACAGATAACATGATGTTAAAATAATGGGATAATGATTTTATTTTTTGTAACCCTTATGATTATCCAATTTTATGAGTCTAGTTCAAAAACATCTATTCAATAACCAAATTTATATCTACATTTAACCATTTATCATTGATTTTAACTTTGAATTCTTTTTTGGAAAACAATTAATATAATATATCACACTCTTGAAATTAATTCTTCCAAAGTTTATTCAAATGAATAAATAGGGAATGGTATGGTTCAAATATATTTTATGAAATAAATTTTATTTTACAATATGATGTGTTTTTCTTAATTGAGTAAAAAAATTCAAATTTTAAGCAATGCCAACAAAATATTTAATCAATTAATAAAAAAACATAATTAATAATTTAAAAAAAAATTAAAAGTAATATAAATTTAACTAATTAATGAGTTAAAAAATTATAAATGAGTACAATAAAAAATTAATTTTTCAATGACTTATATTTTAATTCATTTTTTTATGATATAATTGGATTTAAATTAAATAAATACCATAAAAATTCATATAATTATATTTTTTTAAAATCATATTTTATGGATTTATATTATATTCCTTAAAATCATATTACTGATATTGTGTATGGAATATATTTGAATTTATCAACAATGTTAAATTTATGGTATCATTCATGACCCTTAAAATGTATAGGGAATTAAAATTGTGGTAACATCCAAGAGGGTAAATAAGGAGTTTAATAGAAGGGATATGGGTTTAATCATCCCCAAAACAAGATCATAGATTATTTTATGAGATTATTATGAGATATTGTAATCATCTATTATAAATATTTCAATTTTTTTCAATATTATTGTAAATATTAATTTACATGAGTTTAAAAAAAATGAAATCACCCGAGTTTCCCTCCCCTATCTTATTAGAGGGAACCTTTTATCTTCCTTTACAAACACCAGTTGTCTCATATATCAATACAAATACTTAACAAATTATATTCTCAACAGAAATTTATATTTTTTAGATTATTTTTTGTTTTTAATGATTCCATTCATTGGGTATTAAAGGAATGATCGAAAGGAGGCCAGGTAAGGAATATACAATCACATTAATAAAAAAATTCAATGTATTTAATTTGACACCATCTATATAAATACTATATATATAGTGAAATAAAATCATTTGTGTTATAAATATAAATAAATATAATTATTATCGAATAATCTCCAAAATTCAATATATCTTCAATATAATGACAAGAGAATTTATAAATCTAGAGAATGTGTGAAATACCTCCCCCCAATAAAGATATAATTTTTTTTCCATTTCCATCATTCAAATATAGTCATTATGATGATTCTAATGTTTATAATCATTATTTATATCCACTGTATATTTAAGGAAATAGATATATAAAATATAATTATATTTGAAACAATAAATATTCAATAATTCTTAATTACTATATACATTACATTTATTCTATTTAATTAATTATGAAATCATTATTCCTTCACATATATAACCTAAAATATCCATGAAAAGTTTAATTGATTATATATATATATATTTTATGGATTAATATAATTATATATATAATAAATACTTATAAAAATTATATAATTATTAAAAATATGTATTTATGTTAATTATGGGAAATTCATAAATATATTTAATTCAAGACCAAAACATTTATGATAAATGAAGCAGTTAGAAGATAGAAAAATTTATTTAAAATAGAAATGTTATTAAATAGTTAATAAATTAATAATTATATAATATAATGTATGATATTAAAAATAATAGGGTTTTATGTATTTATGAATAATATTTACTTATTTTATTAGATATTTTATACATACTAAGCTAGATGATACTAATGGTATTATATTTTTGCCTCACATTTACTTCTATAAGATGCTTTTCATATTCACCAATAGTTCTTTAGTGTGGTGTAAATACTCCCCATGAATTAATTTTATGGTAATTAAAATAATTATTATGTGGATATATGTATCCAATTAATTTTTCATCATTCATTTGGTAATGATTTGGAAGATAGAAATGTCGTAAGTTAATTTTTTCAATCAATTTTCAATCCAGATTATCTATGATTGTTTTTATATTACGAAGAATATATGATACATATATGATAAAAAATAATTATTTTTTCCCAAAATATATTTTTTAAAATCTATTTTAGTACTACCATGATCTTATTTTAGGTTAATAATTTGTTTAGAAAAAATTTGACACAAAATTTAACATTGTTTTCTCTTTGTAATGGAATCATTTGATGTCTTGTACCTATTTTAGTTAAAATAAATTCAAGAGATTGTTTTAAAATTATCATATGGATGATTTACGTAATATTTAAAAATTATTCAATTTTTAATAAAATGGTTGAACCTGCAATTCATGTTTGCCTTCCAAAAGGGGTAAATTTAATGTTTTCAGCAATGTGAAAGTAATTGTTTTTTAAAGTATATAGAATGATTTTTTTTTCAAACATTAAGTCCACATAAAGATTTATATATACATATAAAATGAATTTGGTTTATTTATTAGTTATTTTTTTCTTAATATTTTTTGTAATGCATTGTTTTTAAATAAATGGTAACAAAATAAAAATGGTATTTTCTTCAACAAATATTCCAGTTCATATTTTTTGAGTTTTTCTTATTATGAAATTATTTAATGTTACTTATAATTTAATGAGGTTATGATATAATGGAACTAAGAATTTATTTCAATCAATGGGGTTTTTATTAAATTGAGATGTTTATGAAACCTATTTTCATTTAAAAAGGTATACATTTAATGTAATGTTAAATGTTTTCATTGTCTTGTGAAATATATATGAATATATTATAATTTTATTAAGTTTGGGTCTATTATATTGCCACAAATAATTTGGTATGGAGAAATACAAATGGTATAATTATACTATTGAGAAACTTGATTTCGTGTTCCCTATTATATGATTAGACATTAATTTCATGCCTATAAATATATTTTAATTATGGGATTTCATGTTAAAATATTATGCATGGTAATCGTTAGAGTTCCATAAGATTATTTAAGGGAATTATGTCATATCATTAATTAAATGAGTGAATATTTTTCTATTTATAAATGATTATAAGGTTACAAACCTATGTTTTTTCCAAATTCAAATTTCTATGATATTCTCTCATGGATCATGAATTTTTTTTGATGATTTCACAATTATATGAAGATTAAAATGTTTAATTATAATGTTTTACACATTCAATCATGTTTATGATATATTAATGACTTTATATAAACATTTCAAGTGTAATGGACCAGACCCTCATGGTCCATCACATTTCCAAAATCCCGTGTTTAGGGTGATCTGGGAGGACATGGTAGCACATTTAAAATGTTTTTAAAATTCCCAATTCATCCATCTTCGATTTGGGGTGTTTGTGAGTACGAGCATCAATGTTAGTGATTCAGGTAATTGATGTCGGTGACATAGTGTGTTGGTTTCACTGACTTAGGGAATTACTGTTAGGGAGTAAGGGAGTCAGTGTCGGTGAGTCAGAGTCTCAGGGAGTTAGAGAATCATTATTGGTGTATCAGGGTGTTAGTGAGTCAGGCATCATTAAGTCGTGTCAGGGGTATATAATCGATAGCTCAATAATGGTTTCTCAGTGCCAGTGGCTCGCTGTCAGTGTATCGATATCGGTGACTCACCCATCAGTGACCCATTTTCCAGTTTTTCCTATTTTTTACAACATCTCCCCTCATATGTTTTATTTTACAGAAATCTTGTTTGAATCCTTTATTGGGAATTTCAAATTATATTTATTATCTATTTATTTTCTTAACTCTATATCGACTCTAAAATAGCCGAATCACATGGTCTTGGACACAATCTGACTTTAATGAAGTTGGAACTATTTCCTTCCTTTGATATACAATTGTTCATTTTATAAATTTGAGTCCATCTATTCACTTTTATATTGGTGTGAAGAAAAATTTCAATCTTATATGATTCATACACCTATGTTTTCGCCCCATGATTGGATTTCCTTCGAGTCTCCTACTCACGCGACCCACCGTTCTTGCATAAGGAGAAGTTTTGGTAGCATGTTGTTCATGGTAGGGAACCTATTGTGTATCGTTATTTTTTTGATAATTATGGGTGGGAGTAATAATTCCTCTTTGTTAATAACTATAAAATTGATTTAATAAAAATATTAAGATGAAGAAAATTAGGGGACGAGAAAGGTGTTGATGATCGATTGCTTGTATCTAGAATCTTTGATCAGTAATGTGAGTTTTATAGGCTGTAACCCACTATAAATAATGGTCGTTTGAGGTCTTTTATTACACACCCATGATTATACATAATCATCACTGATTCTATATAAAAATATATGTAAACAAAAAATCTGATTAATCACTTACACTTGAAAATATAAATGGCTTCCCCAAGATGAAAACCCTTGTGTGATACCCCTTGTTATCAATGTAAAATTTAAACAAAAGTGTTTTCCAAATATGAATACACATTATGTGACAGGTGCGGATTTTATATATGTTCATTTTGGTTTGGATAATTGTGTTTACATTACGGTTGTGGTGTAGTGGTGGTTTTTGTGTCATTTGTGTTTGAGGTGGTGCATGAGGTGTGATGGATTCCCGGGTTGAGAGACTGATTAATTGTGGAATGGATGGAATTGGTATGATGTGGGACTGCATCTAGTAATTGGTTAGAAATAGTGGCTGAATGTATGAGATATTTCATTATTCCATGTTTATGGGTGTCCTCAGTGGGTTGTAGTTGTGTAGCAGGACATCAATGTATCATTGTGAGAGGACAGTTTGGGTAGGATAAATTTGAATGATACTGTGGGAAATTTCTTTAATTTTTTGACATGGAAATGGTTGTTATGTTTTCTTCACCTTATATATTTTTAGTGTTTGTTAGTTTTTTGGGATGTAATGGAAATTAATAAATTGATTATTTGATAATTCAGATTGATAATTGGTTAAATTACTTTTTTATGGGTGTGATTCAGGTTGGGGATTATAGGGAGGTGGGGTTCAATTGGCCATCGTTCATGGAGGTACATGAACGTATGGGTATTAGTAAATGTGGTTTTTAGTGGTCATGTTGTATTTTTTGAATCTTATATAATGAGATGAGTGTTTTTTTACCTACAGGTATAAAATTATTATTCCTTATGTTTTCTATACACACCCCACACATGTTGACCACTATGTGAAAAACACCCCCAATGATATGATAGTGGGTTTCATTCCCGACATCCCAATGGAAAGATTGATGTATGGGTACTAACCTTACCCTAATTACTATTGTAGGAATTTATCACCCCAGGCATTTTGGGTTGGCTGTAATGGCTTGAGGTATAATACTAAAATTACGGTATTTGTTGTGTGAGAGGTGGTTTGTTTCCACAATCACTTTGGGATGAGGGAAATATGTTTTTGTGTGAGACATGTGTTTATTTTATACTAGTTGACTATGAGACGAATTTATGTGGTTTGAGGCATATTTTTCTGTGCGCGGGTTGTTACATTGGGGATTTTCAAAGTGTGTGGTTGCATTAGGACGTTCACTATTATGGATGTGTGTTTATCATGTTGGAAGTAGTTAGAGGTACCAAAATATAATTGTGGTTGTACATTACTAGAGATGAAATATTTTTTGAGGGTTCCTTGTTTAGTTTGGGGTGGATAGTACACATTTTTTGGTGCTTTATATTTTTTTTCTCATAGGTTAATTATTATGCTTCTCCCACTTGTGCATAAGTGACTTTAGTTTTTCCCAATCGAGCATACTTGTATGCTCACCCTACATATATGAAACATTTTTTAGGTTTATATAAAGATTATTAAGAACATTCTGGATCTTATTATCTCAGATTTAGGGGAAAATTGTTGTGTCACATCATTGTTTTATTTTTGTAATTACATTAGAGTTTTCTTTTTAATTTCTATGATATTTATATTAAACATCATGTAGGATGGATTTTGGATTCTTTATGTATATCTATCATGGAATTTCATGATGTAGATACATATTATATCATGATTATGATTAATATAAAAAGGGGAATGGATCCATTTTTTGTGAGATTTTTATACGAATAGTGCATGTCATGGCCCATGTGCATATTAGAGGCGGGACTCGGGGGATCATTTTCTCACCTTCACCTTGAGGAAGGAGGGTCTCTACATATATTTATCTCTTCCCTCATTCGGAAGAATGTGGGTCATGATAGAATTGTATTAGAGGGTCATGTTTGAAAGACAATATGGATTTTGAAGTTAGGGATGGTTAGGATTGAATGGGTTGGTAGAGAAACAATGTAAGGTGACCTTGGTGTATGACATTTTCAGGGGATGACCGATTAGGTTACAGGTTTTGAGGCCATCTAAGATCCAATGCAAGGAGTTTGAGCTTACCTAACGACCATGTGAGTCTAGACCAATAGGAGTGTAGAGACCCTAGGAAAGGTACATGCATCATGGTTATTTTATATATTATTTGTTTTGGTTGTTTTTTCTAAATTATAATAAAAAGGAGTTAAAATGAATCCTAAATATATTCCATACAACCCGATATTAGGAGTTCTTTTTTCCTTTTCGATATAGCTCTCAAAAATCACCTGCTTGTGGTATGAGGAGGGGAGGGTCAACAGGATGGACCCGTTAATAGATTTAGGATTGATCAAGGGGAGGTGAATGATATGTGGAAAAATATTCTTTGTTCTTTTCAATGGAATTCTCTTGTAATGTACTAGTTTAGTGCCTTAGAGAAAGTGAAAGTAAATTTTCATGAGGTGTTATTGATCAATTTTTTCATGATCTCTGCTCTAATATAGTACTAGGTTCCCCTATTGGGGATCCATATAATGGGAGTAGCACATAAATGGTGGATTCTTTATTTTAGGGTGAGGAAAGAGACCGAGGTACTTTGGGTCGACATTGAGAAGGAGTTTCAGGCATAATTCCTTTCTCCTATGATGGAAGCTGAGAAGAGGAATAACCTACTCTCCATCAAACATGGGTGTATGTTAGTGAATGAATTATGGAACAGGATCAAGGAACTCCTCTGATTTTCTCTGGATATTTTTTCAGATGCGAATTCTATGGAAATAGGTATGGATGATGCACTTTTTACTTCCCTCGAGTATGCAGTTACTCCCATCCCCATGCCAACGTACATATAGGTTCAAAAAAGGCTTAGAAAGTGGAAAATATTCCCTTAAGAGGAGTTTATACATGAGGGAGAAATTTATCGATCTCTTAAATTTGGAATTCCATCGTGAAAATGTTGATGGCGTTAGGGCCTTATAAGTTTCCACCAGTGGGGATCCAACCCTAACAATTTTAGTTCCAACACACAATTCATTTACCTATTCCCACAGGCCGTGGTCCAATGTTTTTTTTCATATGGAGGCCATGGTCACCTCTATGAATAGTTCCTGACTAGCTCATATTATATTGGATGGGGGAAGGTTGTGTTCTCTCCTCAAAAATAGTTTCTAGCCATGTAATACTATCAATACGGACAATATTCCCATGCTCCACAAAAGGCAGAAGTTGCTAGATGAGGCCAACCATAGGGTTATCCTAAGGGGCCTCGACCAACGAATGGTTGGGGATGTTGCCGATAAGTGAGGGGCATATGATCTGAGAAATAGAAATTTCACACCCTAGATTAAGCAATTATAGTATGGCCGGAGATCATTCGAGGTATGATCAATTTGATTAGTAAGCTAACATGCACCTTGTAAAATTTAAGAGATTCAAAATCCTTCATTGTACTTAGTATGGACTAGTCCTTGGGAATATATATAGGGAGAAAGTCCATGTCCTTGGTTTTGAGTAAACTATTTGGAGGTTATACCATCATGTTTGTCGTTTTGGGGTGATTTAGACTAAGGTTGGGGTCGTGTCTCTATAGTGGGTATCTCTATCTGATATAGATGTATCCATATGGTGTTATATTTGGAATAATTTTTTTGTACTATTTTATTGATATTATCAAATACTTCCAAAGAAGAGACATGTTTTCATAAGCAGAAGGCCAACATGTTGCTTTCGTTGGAGAGAAGAGCTATTAGATGGGAATCCAAGTCCCGGAGTGTCTTTCTTCCTTGTTAACAAAGATTTTAATGGGATCTATGGATACAATGATGTTGTAGCTTTTGGGAGTTGATAGATAGTTTTAGGTTATTTTTCCCAAGGTGGATGTGACACTATCCCTGATATGTGACGTTGAGTTTGTGATAAACTTATATCTGGATGCACATCTGTCTTGATAGATCATTATTGGATGTTTCCTTGTGAGTTGCTGGAGTTGTAGAACCAAATTGATGACCTGATAAATAAGGTTTTTATATGACCTAGTGTGTTGTTGTTGGGTTATCCGGTCTAATTTGTGAAGAATGATGACAGTGGTTTGATGATATATTTATAATACTAGAGATTGAATTAGATAATTGTGAGGAACTATTTACCTCTCTCGAGAATATATGATATTATATACAAGGTAAGGGGAGTAGGTTGGATCTTTACGTTCGATCTTCAATCTGGGTATCACTTGTTAAGGGTGGTGGAGGGTGATATCTCAAACACTACTTTAATGGGTATTTATGGGAACATAAACTTCATGTTTATGCAATTTAGTGTTACAAACACACATTCCATGTTCATGGGGATCATGAAATTTGTCTTTCAGTAGTTTCTGGGCCATTTCTTCATTGTAATCATCAACGAAATCCTAATCTACATGAACTCATATAAGGGGCATGCCATGCATATCTTGAATTTCTGATAGGTCTTTTGGTACCACCAAATCTATAGAAATCATTTGAAGTTCAGGTTTTGGACACGGGGAGGTCATCATCCTTGGAAATTGGGTGTCTTAACCTAATGTAGTAGCTGGCTAGTAAAATGACAGGGAAGCCGTTTCCTAGGAATCACCCAAGAATATTGTAGAGGATCTCAGTTTTCTCAAAATGGAATCCTACAATTGCAGATTATTACCTCATTAATATCGAGTGGAATTTCTCTTGACCAATCTATCCAAAAATGGATATGCTTTTGTTTAAAGAGATCAGTGCGAGGCATCATTTGGCTATCTGAAGGAGAATTTGGTCAGTTCATCGGTGATCAGGCAACCAGAGTAATGGGTGATGATTGGTGTTTTTTACAATTCTTCATGTCTATTATTTTGGTGTCTGTTGATGCAGAAATGGGAAGTGATATTCATTTGTTCTATGTAGTTACTTAACCATGAACATAATTATGCCACCCATGATCTAGAACAAGAAGTAGTCATGATAGTACTAAATATGTGTTGATATTACCTCATTGGGGTGGGGGTTTGTTCTTCATGAATCATAAGAGATTACGGTACATATTTTTCCAGTGATACTTAAACATATAGTAGTAGAGGTTGGTGGAGTTTCTCAAGGATTATGATTTTTATATCTCCTACACCTCAAGAAATGAAAATTTCTGGGTTCCTGATTTGAATAAAAATTCAATGAAAGAAGCGATTCATGAAACTATACATGATTAGAAAGTGATGGATGAGTTGGTACCATTTCCCATATATATAAGAATGGATGGAGGCAAAGGTAATCTATTTCAGATGATAGTATAATCATCTACAAGGAATAAGTTGTTGGATTGTAAGGGGGAGACATAGAGGAAGATGTGTTGCGTGATCAAAATTACCAGGTTGATGCTCCGAAGGGGTGGTCAGAGGATGGTTAGAATCCATTGTTGTTCTAGAGTTAGTGCATGAGGAATGTATCCATGAGTTTCATAACTCACACCTAGAGGTACACCTAGTATTTTCAATGATGTACCGGGGCATGAGATAATAGTTATGGTGTCCCAAGATGAAGCGGGAAATAGATATGTTTTTTTTGGAAAAAATGCTTAGTGTTCTAGAAACCGAAGGATCAACATTGTTTTGTAGGTAATTATTTCATCCATTAGATGTCTCATATTGTAAGTGGGATGAAATATTTTAGGATTTCATCACATGATTATATATGTCTAAGGGAAGATATGATTATATTGGGATAATGGTAGATTAGTTGAAGAAATCAGCTCACTTCTTAGTGATCTAAGAGTCGAGCGCAATGGATTCCTTGTCACATAGGTATGAGGATGAGATGGTGTGCCTACATGGATTTCCAAAATCCACCATCTCATTTTGGGATATAGGTTTTACATAATGAGACTAGAGGGGATTAGAAATTTCTATTGGAACTCACATACTCCATAGTACTTCCTTCCACCCTCATAAAATCGAAAAATATAGAGGACTATACGGAATTTGGACGACGTGTTGTGAGAATCAATTTTGGGTATTATTTTGTGTTGGGTTTGAAATTTTACAAAGGAGTATTCTTACAATAATATTTATCACTCTTCAATTGTTATGGCTCCGTTCGAAGCTCTATATGAGAGGTCATGTTGTTATCTATTGTGTTGGACAGAAGTTGTGGAGGTAGTTGTTCTTAGTCTAGACATAGTGTACATTATGGAAAAAAGGTACATCTTGTCCATGAGTGGATGAAAGTAGCACATAACTAGTAGAAGTCATATTCCAATCGTAGGAGAAGGCCTTTGGTGTTCGATGTTGGGGACAACATATTATTGAATGTTTCCCCTTAACATGGACATTAGAGGTTTTGTAGAGATTGTAAACATTCTCAAAGGGTCATTAGACCTTTTGAGGTATTGCGATGAGTTGTCGATGTTGAGTATTACCTGGTGTTTCCTCCACAGTTGGAGAGAGTCCACAACATCCTTCATGTCTTCCAACTTCATTGGTATATTCACTCTGACTCCCTTGTCATTGAAAGGGGAGAGCGGAATGTCTAAGATGAAGCAACATTTGTGGAGTGATATATGGTGATATTGGATCAACTAGAGTATGTGGTTCATGGAAGGACCATTCAATATTTTCACATGTTCTGGAGTTATGGTGTCCTGGAAAAGTGTATATGGGAGGGAGAGAAAAATATGCAGGTTGGGTACCTGAATGTTTTTTTTGAGTTTTTCTCATGTGTTTACTTTGTGAATTAATTTATGACATTTTTTTTATTTGAGATGGGGTTTTTATTTCTTACGTGATGTACTATAAAGACTTGACGTATGAGGGAGGGAGGACTTGGTCCATAATTAATATGCATTAATTCGGATGTGGTTAAACTTGGGTGGGTGATTCAGTGATTCCCCAAGGGTATAGAACAATAACATGGGTAATGTAATTACTTAATTCATATTGTTGGGTGGTGTGAAAATTGGTTCTTGTGTGGAATTTCATATTGTTGATTTCTTTTTAAATTCTCAAAGGAATAATTATTGGATGTTGAGGTTTCACTCCAATGACGTGGTTTGTCCCTGGGAGTTGTCTTATAGGGTGGCTGTTCAGAACTCTCTTTATTGTTGTTCTGCTTTTAATTCATGAGGGGGGAAAAATTATAAGAGGTATTTGAGGTAATTTTCCAAACCCCATTGTCTATTAAATTTAAAAAATCATGTGTTTTGGGTGATCTATGAGATAATAGTCTCTCATTTCACGATTTTACAAAATTTACATTTTTTCCATTGGTGATTTGAGGCATCAGTGAGTTTGGGTGTTGGTGCCAGTGACATAGTGCTTCAGTGAAAGTGACCCATGGTGTCAATGATGGTGGATTACGAAGTTGGTTTTGGTGAGAATAATATTAGTGTTGGTGACTCAAGGTGTCATTTTTGGTGACTCAGGGCATCAATGTCAGTGAGTCAAGTTGTCGGGGTCGGTGAGTCTGGGATTCTATGTCATTGAGTTAGGGAATCAGTGTCAGTGAGTCATTCCATCAATAATTCAGAAATTAGTAAGTAACCTTAGTGGATCAATGCTGATATCTCAGCATCTATGGCTCATTGTCAATGACTCACAAATTAGTGAAACGTTTTTTCATTTTTTCCAGTTTTTCATGTTTTCCCCACATAGAAGTTATTTGATATAAATAATTTTTAATGTCGTGTTTTGAAACTTATAAAGGTGATTAAATGGATATTAATTATATTAGTAATATCATAACACTCTAGGGACTATGAAATAGTCAAACTATGTTGTCTTGTCTATGATCTAACTATAATGGCCTTGTAATATTTTCCTTTTGTTCATATATGTTTTGAATTTATATAATGACATCCTCTCTTCTCGTTTATCTTCATTAACAAGAGAATTTTCTTCCTAGATGAATCAAGATATTGTGTTGAATCCACTATCTCAGTTTTCTATTGAGTCTCATACTTGTACAACCCATTATTTTGGAATTAGGATGAGTATTGGTTTCTAGTTGTTCTAGGAAGGGATTATTCTATCACTCAATAATTTTGTATCACGAGGGGTTGGTGTACTCATGTATTAATGTGAATACTATAGAAACTAATTTCAAAAATAATTATAAGAAATAAAGTATGGGATGTGTAATATTATGGTTATCAATTTATTTTATCTGTTATCATATATCTGTAATTATAATTGTATGGGTTGTTCCCCTAAGAAAATCATGGTCTTTTGTGTTATTTTCTTATGCAGGTATGATGATTCATTATTATCACTGATTCTATCTTTAAATGACTCTAAACATGAAATATAATTAATCACATAGACTTAATTGAATAAATGGATTCCACATGATGAGAATTTTTTTGTGATCACCTATACTTTTCAATGTGGAATTTAAGGAATAATGTTCACCGAATAGGAATACAACGAATTTAAGAGGTGTGGATATGAGTTATATTATTTTCGGTTTTTCTCCTTGTGTGTCTGATGGGATGTGGTTTAGTGGTAGTTTCTATGTGATTTTTGTATGTGTTGGTGCAGGTGGGGTGATGTAATATCATGATGGGATAATGACTGATTATTTAATGTATTTACTTATTATGCAGTGGGATTGCATTTGAAATGTGGTAGGGAAGCAGGGCTGCAATACTAGGATGTTTCATGATTTCATGGTTATAGGTTTGTTGGGTGTGGAGTTGTTTTGAAATAAGGATTCCATGTTTTTTTGTGAGTGGTCGGTTTGGGCAGGATAACATTGAATATTTTTTGGGGAAGATTCAATTTTTATTTGTATTGGTAGTGATTGATAATGTTTCTTTTCCATATAAAGTTATTTGTGTTTGGTAGTATTATAGGTAAGCATTGAATTAAATAAATAAATGATTTTATAAATTAGAATCATAATTTGTTAAATTAATTTTCTAGGGGTACGTTATGAGTTATGATATGTAGTGAAGAGGCATTCAATTTACTGTTATTCGTGGTGGTACGAGCATGTACGAGTAGTAGAAAATGTGTTTTCAAGTCTTCTGGTTCTATGTTTGGAATCAAATAGGATGTGATGATTTTTTGATACCTAAATGTATAATCTTGTAGTTTATTTTTTCTATAAGCACCTCATTTCTGTAGAGCACTATATACCGAACACACCCATTGTTATAGTGGAGGGTTTGTTTCCCAACATCCCGGTGGGTGGATGGAGGGAAGGTTATTGACATTACCAAAATCCACCTTTCAAAAATTTCCACCAAATACTTTTTAGGTAGGATTTAATGGATTGATGTATAATACCAGACATATGGTATTGGTTGTGTGAGTGGTGGTTTGTTTCTCACGTGTCATTTGGATGAGCACCATTTGTTTTTGGGTGAGATGTGTGTGGATTTTGGTCAAATAATCTGTGGGTAGGATCTTTTTTTTCCTGTGGCCTATGATTCTAATAGTGGGTTGTGATAGTGGGTCTTCTGGAATAGTGTGGAAGCATTAGGGCATTCTCCATTAGATACGAGAAGTTAACTTGTGGATAGTTGTGCAAGGTTCCAAAAAATCAATGTGCTTATACATTACATTAGAAGACATGAATTATTTTGTGAGATTTCCTTGCTGAGGTTGGGGTGGAGGGTATACCTTGTTAGGTGATTTTGAGTTTTTATTGATTTCTCATAGGTGCATTAGTTTGATTCTCTCATATGTGAATGGGTAACATTATTTTTCCACATTGAGTAACCTTGTATGCAAACCCTATATATATGAAACTATTTTTAGGTTTCTAGGGATATTCCATGGACCATCTTACTAGATCAGATGTTGGGGATGAATTTTTTTTCACTACATAGTTATATTTTTGAAATTACATTGGTATTATATTTATATTTCTTGTAGTTTTACTTTAACCATTAACGTGGGATAGATTTTGGTTTCTTTATATATATATCAATCCTTTATTTTTTGAGTATGATACATCTTATATCTTGATTATTGTTACTATAAAATATTTCATGCCTCCCATTTTTGTGAGATTTTTATACCCTTAGTTATAGTAGCCACCCTAGGGCTTATTGGAAGCCAGACAAGGGGGTCATTATCTCTCTTTTATCATGAAGACATAAGGTCTCAGTATCTATCTATCCTATCCCTAAACATGATTTAGGAGGGTCATGAATGTTAGTCATGATGATTATTTCATGTACATAAAAATATATTTTAATTTAAAATTATCATTAATGAATTCCACTTATTTTTACCCTTACATGAAATCTATGCTCACACATTTACATGTATTCAATACCTATGTAACGAAAACATGTTTTACATAGGGAATTCCTAAAAAGTATTTTATGTTGGTGACATTGACGGTAATTCATGAAATTATAGTTCCTTGTATTTTGTTTCAAAAGACAAAAAACAATTAAAATTATTGTATAGAACAAATTGTTATTAAAGGGGTTTTAATCCAATAAGATTTAAAATTTATAAAATAAAATATGGGTTTATATATATATTTTTTCAAATTAGGAATTATTTAATAATTATTGATTAGGATAATATAAAATTGGTTAAATAGTAGATATTTGTCCTAGTATAGTATAAGAAAATCTTTTTTTCATTACCATGTAAATCCTTTGTTAAAACAAAGGATAAATAAATTGAAAATAATTTTTCAAGTTCCGTATTTCGTATACATTATTTCATGACTGTATTGTCTCCCACAATGTTTATTTTCTCTCATAGTATCATTTTTA
Organism: Viscum album; assembly: GCA_963277665.1. Taxonomy (NCBI): domain Eukaryota; kingdom Viridiplantae; phylum Streptophyta; class Magnoliopsida; order Santalales; family Viscaceae; genus Viscum; species Viscum album. The sequence goes on along the minus strand of OY728151.1, from coordinate 82,684,975 downwards.
ATATTAGTCAATGGCTACAATGTAATGAAACCATGTTAATAATGAATGTGATGCACAATGAAATAATTTTACATAAGATAAAGTGAATGATATGAGATGTTTAATGTGATACATTATGATTATTAAAAGTCATCTATCATAATATTTTTTTAACAACCTAAATAGAGGTGAGCTTCCCAACACATCTTATATGATGGAAATAAAAAATAATTGTATGTTTATGAGGAATGATAATGGGGGTCATAAAGTTTTATTTTTTAGTCTTCAACATGTTTATAATCACCAATGATAATATAACAATGTATTAGTATCATTTCATGTACATTGAAATTATAGAAATAAAGAAAAAAATTACAAGGTACAAGTTGACTTATTTTTAAGGAATATTGGAACTAACCAAGTCAATTAGAAAATCCAATGGTTAAGTCATATTCCAATGAAGGATGTATCACAAAATGATTTTATTATATATCCTTTAAAAAATTCAATGTCTTCTATAGGTTATGTTGCATGCTACACTGAGCATTGAAATAATATGTTGTGATCTTTATAACATTGTTCTTAAATTAACGAACTGAATAGTATTATCCCAATTAAAAAATATAAAATAATAAATTTCATTTTAAAAGTAGTAAATAGTTGATATTATTTAATTATATTAGGGAAAATTTTATATTATATATTCATTAAATTTCTTAACATTCATAAAATAGAATTGATTGACATAATAGATGAATGAATCCAATATTAGGGATACATATTTTTTTCAATGTTATTTTTTCCACATTCTAATAGTTCAGCTAATTTAACACTTCACTTAAATAATTTTATAAATTAAAGTTTTTTTGGAGTATGAAATCTAAATATACCGTGTTATATATTTTGGTATTTTAATAATAAGTTTTTTTATAATGAATAGTGGAAAATACAATATTTAAATTCAAATATATCTTTTAATATAAATAATTTATAATGATAATTTATATTTTAAACTATATTTAATGTAAAAATATATTAGTTATAAAAATATTAATCCAAATTATTTTAATGGAATAATTTTCATATTGAATTTGAATATAAAAACATTAATTTTTTTTTACAATTTCCATTGCAAAACACACATTCTCACCCCATCTATGATATTAATTATAAATTATATGTATAAAATTCAGTGTTTTTTATTTGGAAAAAATGATTCTATTTTTAATATAATATGTTACAATGTAAATAAATAAGTCCCTTTTATTTTTGGGAAAATTTTAATTTTTAACTTATGTTTTTTGTTATAGGATTGTTTATGAGAACATATATGGCTATTTTGTATGAGAATAAAACTATTATATTAATGTATTTAAATAAAAGTATAAATTTTAAAACAATTGTTTTCAACAAGTTAAATATTTTTATTATTTATTTGTCAAAGGGGATATATTAACAATTAAATATTACTTATAAGATAATTTGGCCAATTTTTCATTGTAGTTTTTTTTTTAATTTTTAATGAGGAACTAATTACATTAAAGGGTTCTAAAATAATGATGTTATAATTTTTGAATTAATGGAATCATAAATTAAATGATATTAAAATATAGAAAATAAATAAATTTTAAGATAATTAATGTCATACATAGAATTCTTGGTTACCTTGATAAGTTATAGGTTTAGTAAAAATATTCCGTTAATGATATTTTTTTGTTTTATATTTTTAATGTAAAAGTAATGAATAATTTCATAATATCTATAAAGGATATTTTAATATAGATAATATTTTTTTTAAATGATATAAAATTCATAAAATAGAAAATTAGATAAAACGACGGTGTTAAGGCTCAAAATTTAATAAATGATCCATTTAAGGGTTTTTTTGGCATTTCACTCGTACAATATTGACTGTAAATGTGTAAAAATCCATATTCTAACTATAATATTAAATGGGGTTAATTAATTCATAAAACAAAAATAAAAGGATATATAAATGATAAAAATTATTAAAAATTATTATATGAATATTAATTGACCCTTATAAACATAAGATAAAATTTTAGTTTTTAAATTTTTACTTTTACATGATAATAATTTATAAATTATTTAATTAAATGACATTTAAAAAATTTTACTCGCTTTGTTTTAAATAAGATTAAATTTTTCATATAAGGAAACAAATAAATATATTAACAAAACATAATTTCAATTTTTATCGTAAGGAAACTATGATCATTATATAATTTTTTTAATTTTTATAAATCATATAATTACATTAAATTCTTATTTATTGCTAACAACATAATTATTTAATAAATAGAATAAAAAATAATTGAGTTTAAATATATTAATTTTGATATATTTGGGGATATTTAATGTATCTAATGATCTTTATTGATATATTATTTATATTAGAGATGATTTAAATAATTATATTCAAATTTCAACTTTTGATGTATTTTATGTCATATTAATTGAATAGTACCAAATTTTAATATAATGGGATTTTTTTTGAATAGGTATTTTTTTAAATTATCCACAAATTGATGAAATAATAAATAGTCAAAAATATAATAATATATGGTCACATTTTTATTTCCTTATTCATTTATTATACATTATTATGTGATTTTATATAGAATATCTTTATTATATTGTAATATTTTCCACATCTCCGAATGTTTCCCTCAATATAATTACAAAAGGAACCTCCTCCTTTAATTCCATAACCCACTTTGAGCATTATATCTCAAAAAAATTTACCATTTATTTTAGAAATATCCTTATTAAGAATTATAAAGTGATTTTCATTCAAAAATACATACCATATAACACATAAGATGATATATAAATTATTTTCACCGAATAAGAGGTAATCATCTTTATAGGATCATTCATTATTATTTCATATTATACATCCACATAATGTATAATTTACAGTATAAAAAAAATAACTCACTTATAATATATATTATTAGTTTTTATTATTATTTTACAACAATATTACACCATTTTTCTATCCTATGAAAAATGAATGCATCGCTCATGCATACATATGGCTTACCATATCCCCCCATGGTGTGATATGTTTTTTACTACAACATTATTATGACATATATAACGATGAAAATAATGGATATAAATATTAAATATGACATCATATTATTTCAAAAAAGGAATATATCATACAATTCCTTACCCTATAATCATTAGGGGAATGATACCATCAATCGTGTGTACGTACAACCAACTCTCTCCACGATACTGTGAAATCTAGTTATCATGTATTCTAATAAATAATAATTACAATAATGTATAAAATGTATAAAATGTATAAATTTTATATCTATGATATTAATATGATATTGGATATAATTTTAATATATTCTATTCAACATTACCAGGACTTATATGTAAAAATATGAATATGAAAATGAAGCAGTCAACACCTGAAACAAGGTAAATAACAAAATATTATAAACGAAAAGGTTATACTATGATATAGTAGGATCACATAAGATATAAAAAAATGGTTGTGGATTTGGTATAAATTTTGGCATGATTTAATTTAATAAACCTGATTTTATAGAATGTTATACTAATTGAAAGCACATGGTAAGATATTTTCATATCACTATTATTTCAAGGGGATACATGCCTCATTCACTAGTCATTTATTTTTTATAATGTATAAAATACCATTATTGTATACTATATTTATTATAACTATATTCATGGGTTTTAATGATTAATTTTATGTTCTGGGGAATATGATTCAATTGATTACAATGTGGAAAGGATTTATTTCACTATCTCATCATTTTGGGTTTCTTTATATTTATGTATCAAATAGGGAATATTTCTATTCCATGATAAGGTCATCCAAAAATTAATTAAAAATGATTTTTATATTCCCCTACCATTGGATCATGTAATATACCCCATGTATCGATGATAAAAAGAATCTAAATGGAATATTATGGTCGTATTCAAAACAATCACCCTTGGATTTTATTAAAAACATTAAGGAATAATTATTTTAAGCAGTACGACATGAAGAAATTTTTCATCATTAATCACCACTTAAATTATTTAAATGTTAATCTATTGGTTACAAAATTTAATTTTCAAATAAAATTATTTTCAAAATATTTTGTAAAATTTTAGTTTTTTTTTTGAAAAAATTAAATTTCAATGTGAGTAAAGGTATTTTATATAATAATTTTTATTATAGATAGTTTTATTGATAGATGACATAAACTATTTATGTTACATATGATCCACTGATTATATATTTAATTAATATAATCATAATTGTTTCTTTTGATTGTTTATGATTACTTTTACTATGGATGTACTACATTGATACCATTCCCATAATTACATTAAATTACATATAGACATGTATATCAATTTAGAAAAGTATTCACATTTCATATTGTAGTATTAAAATTTTAGTGTTTATTTTGTGTATGTTTCACATATTTATTATGATGAATTCATTGTACATAGTAAATTAAGGGCAGACCCGTCTATAGTCCCTTGATACATCAATTTTTCCAATGAGACAAACTTGACCATGTTTTTACCATGGCCTTACCTATTTGTATAGAATTCACAGTTTAGTCCTTGAATGTATGATTTATACATCTTTAATTATTTACTCTATAATTAATAGATTTTTATTGATATTTCTATGTGATTATTAAACTAGCATAACATTCACTGATAAGTTCCAATCTCATATGACTATTTACATGTCAATTTTAATCATCTTTTATTACTACCAAATTATTCTCATGATATTCATTAAATGGAATGTGTTTCAATTAATTAAATTAACATAATATTTTTCATCTTATTTATTGTAAATATTTCAATTTGTATACCTTTACTAAGCATATTATCTCACTAATTTCTTTCTTTTTCTCATATGTTGACATGTTTATTATTTTGAATAATATATATCATTATTTAAAGAGAATAATGGTGTTTTAAATGGATTAACAATATTTTAAATAGATTATTGATTTCTGGTATTATATGTTATTGCACAAAAGTTCATCACCAATTCCAGCATACGGGGGTTCATGTCCTTATTGTTTTTATACATGTAATTTTAGTAGAAACATTGAGAAAAAAATTTATTAAATACATTGATTATATATCAAATAATTATGATATACTATGAGGAAATGTCTAATGACCATTCCATAGAAACCATGTATTTTATTCTGATATTATCTTTACATATAAATTTAAATTTATCATAAATAATTCACTAGTTTTTTGTGAATTCATTATTTTTAAAAATTATATGATAAAATATAGTAGGTGTCATAATTTAAAAATGAATACTTGTAGATGAAATGGGATCCGAAACAATTCAAATGGACCATAGAGTATGAAGTATTAAATATTTTATTGTCTTATGCTAGTCTTTTGAAGGGAACAGGTCTCTAAGAAAATATTATCATTTGAGAACATAATATCATATGATAATAAGATAATGAAATAATTCTTAATGTATTGTGTCTTTGGATTGAAGGATGAGAACCATAGTAAAACTAAGAAAATATAGATTTTTTAATGAAGAGAAATAAGTATATTCCCACATGTGAAAATTTTGTAAGGAAACACCCTAGTACATGCTTATTAAGAATGAGTTTTCTCTACATTTCTTGATAGAATGGCTACCATGCTGTTGATTTTAAGGGAATGAATGATGATTCCAATGTGGGATGCCGCAACTAAAAAGGGATCATACAATAAGATAATAAATGTATATAATGACAAGGGAATATACCACAATAGATAATAATAGATCATGGTAATGTTAATGATTTTATGAAATATGAAGAGGAATGATTAACATGCCCTTTTTAGTATAAAAAATTATGTTATTTTATGATTTTATCAATAATTTTATAGTTATATGAATCATGGGATATATAATGATTATACTTCGGTACATATTTTTTATGAATTTTAAATAATATAAGGAACTGAATAGGTAATATATTGAGGTGATTATGTGAAAAGTCAATCTTTATGAATTAACATGAGTAAGGTAAGATAACACTTAATAATTTTTTTGGGATGATTAAATGGTTGATATTTATAATGTAAACTAGATGGTATGAATTATATTTGAACTTATTAATGATTTATTAACAATTTTATTATGCCAAAATTTATGGAATTTACATAAATTTTTTATTGAAGGAATATATCAAAAAATTATTTATTTATTTTGGGAATAATGAATTATTAATTTTTTCATTAATGTATAATATTGAGAAAGGTAATAATATATTTTTAATGTGACAGTAATATATACATTTTGTTGTTTTGGGAAAATCTAATTTCAAGTGGATTTCTGAAATTTAATTATCTTCCATGTAAATTTTTGGCCATTGAATTTAAAAAGAAATATTTTAGATGGATCTTATAATAAAAAAAAAGAAATTTATTAGGATGAATATTTCATATTGTTTTATGAGGTAAAATTTTGATTTACAGGATATTCTGTGTTATCATTTTTTTGGTAAAAAATTAAAGGATTAATTATTTATTTCTAGTCCGTTAGATTATATAATGATATATAGGCATGAAAAAATCATATTGAATATCTATTTACTAACATAATACATAATTACAAAAATGTAATGAGATTATTATTATGAAATGGAGTGAAATGAAATTTATCTTCTCAAGTGATTATCTGAATATCTAAATAATTGATATACTATATGCTGAATGTTATTAGAAAAAAAATGTTTCAATTTAGTTAAATTTTGGAGAAATAAATGATTTTTTTACCCATAAAAAATGTATGGTTGTGTGATTCTTATCATTATAATGATTGTGTTCCTTATCACTCTAAATAAGAACATAATAGTTCGATTTCTCTTCCATGTATATGTTTTAACAAACCAATAATTTTAAATTATTCTTAAATCATAATTTTTGTGGTAAAAATCTCATTTACCTTACGATATTACTATGAGGATCATATATAAAATATATTTACAATGCAGATTTTTTACAAATGGATATTCAAGAATAAACCATTGATTTTTGATGTGCAATTTAATATTCCAATTAAAATGATTATTAAAGGATGGGATAATGTATAACCACAAGATTCTATGGTTTTATATTTATTAAATTTATTTTATTATATATCATACATTTTATGCAAAAACCATATTAAACTAATAATGAAATGTTATCATGTGATTATTAAAACCTTACTGTTAATTTTTTTTTCATGAATAGTGTTGACCACATTGTGAAATATATAATTGTAAATATAACTTTTAAGGTAGAAATTAATTAATATTAGTGAATTATATTAAATAAATTTATATATTATATTTTAAACAATTTGAGGTTACATTTATCTAATATATTTGATAGACACAAGATAAAAAAAATTATATTCATAAAAATTTATATTGTTATAAATGATGGATTTCCACATTTTTATGAGGAACTAGATTTAAAACATAAATTTAATAATTTCAGTAAATAAACTAAATCTTATGAATATTAATATAAATATTTACATTTGTTGAATGTTTTGTATTTTTATGATAATTTTCATTTTTAATGAATAGTGAATAATAATGCATTTTAATTGACGACTAAATTTTAATCTAAATACTTTATATTATTAATCTATAATTCATTATTTTAAAAGTGAAAAGAGATAAACTATACATATATTAATTTAATTTATATTATCTGAATCATTTTCATATTTAATTTTTATATACAAACATTTGAATCTTCTGAACTATTCCAAATTAAAAACTTGATTTCTCACCCAATATATGGATTGACATTAAATTAAAATTTTACAATTCAATGAATTAAATTATGGAAAATGGATTCCATATTTGGAATAAGATTTTAATTCATTATTATATAGTTACTTTTTAATTTTTATTCATTTAAATAGTAATATTGCAATTTTTATCATCACAGTTTTGGGAAATTCGAGTAATTATGGGAAAAAATAACAATATAAATGTTATTGTTTGAACCTAACACATTCCCTAATGTTTTTATATTTATTTTTATCCAATATTATTAAATTTATTGGTTATTTGAACATTTATTTTCATTTTTATTATATGATAACTATTATAATATTTTGTTGAATGAAATTTAAAACATGTAACACTTTTGTTTTTAACAAATTTAAAATATTTAATAACTGTGAACCTAGGGTAAATATATGACAATAAATACTATTTTTAGATTTAAAATAGTAAATTAATCATGGAAATTTGATGTTATTTTTTTAGAGGAAATAATTAACTTAATGGCTTTCACAATGATGATTGAATAGTTTTTCAATTAATTGAAATATCAAATAAATAATATTAAAAATAATAAAAATAATATAATTTAAAATAATAACTATTATCCAAGAATTATATATATTTCTGTCACATGATATAGATGTATTAACTATGTGATTTTAAAAATATATTAATTTATTGGTATTTTTAAAACTCAATGTGTTGAATAGTTTCAAATTAGAAATTAATGATATTTTAAAGAGATTAATATTTTATGGAATGATATAAAATTACTAAAAAATTTAAATTAATCAAAATTATTGGTTCTAAGTATAAAATTTCATTAATGATCTATCTATTAGTCATTTTGTATTTCTTTTTGTAAATATATTAAAGCTAAAATAAGATATACATGTTGTCATTGTATGAGTTAAAGGGTTTCAGGTTAAAACCAAATTGTAAGGGTATAATGGTGTAAATTATTAAAAAATGTTCAGATTAGTAATATTCCACCACTATCATGATATTACTAAATCTTATTTGATTAATATGAACATTTCCATGAAAATAAATTATATTATATTATTTAATGATTTTCCAAAACCTCACTTTGTATTTAATATCTTTTATGTGTCCACATAAGTTTAAAATCAATATGTGAGAAAAAGTAAATTTCTATATAGATATTAATTAAATTATATTCATTATATAAATTTATTTTTATTTTTAAAAAATTATATAATTTCCTTAAATGCTTTATAAATGCTAATATAATATTTATTTAATTAACAGAATGATGATATAATTTAAATAAAAAGTAATAGTATTGACATATTTGGTATTATTTAATGTTTCTAATGAATTTTTTAGATCTATATAAAATATTATTGATTTTTTAATAATGAAAATTAAAATTACTGTTTTTTCACGATGAATTTGATGTCAAATTAATAGAAATGTATCAAATTTAACTATAATAAAATTTTAATGAATATAAATTTTGTTAAATTATTAAAATAAAACTGATAAATAATAATAAAAAATTGATAGTAATTGGTCTAAAATTTATTCAAATAGAATTTTGTTTCAGTTTGGATGTGTTTTTATAAAGAATATTATTATTGTATTTTAGTATTTTGAGGATATCTTAATGTTCGCCTAACACTAATTATAAAAGGGAACTTATTCCCTGAATTAACTACCCAACATTGAGATGTGTATCACCACATAAAATTTAAAATTTAATATCTCAACATACTTAATTAGGTTTTTTAATTTTTGGACCTTCTTAGTAAAATGAAATATATCCATTTTAGAAATATCTATATAATGTTCTCTAAGGAAGATGTAATTGGTTTTACAAACCCTTCCATGTTTGTTTCTAATAATAAATCATATTCATGAATTGAATATATTTTAAATTAATAAATATAGTATAATCTATAATATGAGAGATCATAATGATTATGGGAAAACCATATTAAATCTTATAAACATCCAATGAAAAAAATAATAATCGTGTGTGTGTGTGTATGACATTCCATCTCTACGTCGTGTTGTATTCTGTTTTTCCCCAATACAATAATTGGATTGTAATAATTATGGAAATAATTGATATGTATATTAAATATGAAATTATATTTATTCATGGATAGTAAATATACCATACACCTCATTAACCTGTCATTATTAATGGAAATGATATTTTCACTCGTGTATATATATAAACTATCATTCCCTGACTCAATGGTGATAATTTTCCATTTTCACTTTTCAATAATGATTATAAGAATTTATTTTTTGAAAAAATATGACATATATGACTTAATTATTATTTTTTATATGACATAATGATATCATATGAAAAATAACAATGACTTACCTGACAAAATTTGCAATGGAAAATGGAGATGATAAAACTTGAATTAAGTGTAAAAATATAAATTAATGATAAACTGGTGAGAAAATAATATAATATGAACAAATATAACACCATAAATTTTAACATAAATATTTTATAAATTAGTAAAATTAATTAGGTGATTATACATGGGTATTAAGAACATTTAACTAAAGGAAAGTGTAAGCTATGGTATTTTTCCCAATCTTTTATTTATATGGGACTCCTACCTTATTCCCCACTTATTTTTATGGTGTATATAGATACCTTTTAATATATGATTTTTAATCTCCCTATATTTATAATATTTAATATTTCATTTGAACTAAAGGGTCGGAGGAATCAACTAATTACAAATTGTTAGGGGTTTATTTAATAATTTCATCATTTTCAAGATTATTTATGATTAGGTCCCCATTAGGGAATATTTACAATCCATAATTATGTTATCCAAATATGATTTAAAATTGTTTTAATATTATCATACTATTCTATAATTTTATTTTATCCATTTTTTATTTTTTTCATATTTTTAAAATGAATCATTATGCCATGTTCAAAAAAGTGTCGGTTTGGATTTTATAGAAATAAATAATGGAATTGTTTTTAAATGAATGAATTGAAATCAATTTCTATCCTTAATGACAATTGAATTATTTTAATTAATATTTTATTTTTTGGAAATTATCTTTTATCAAATTAATATATATTCTATTTTTTAAAATATATTCTTTTTTCTGATAAAATGAATTTCAATGTGTATAATGATATTTTCATCCAGAATTTTTTTGAGGAACTTTTCAATCATAAATGAGATGAACTATTTATTGTAACTATTATTCAATGAGGAGACTATTTATTAATATCATCTTTATTTTCTTAATGGATGATTTATGAATATTTTGATAGTGGATGTTCTATTTTTACACTATTCACCTTATTACTCTCGATGGTTCATAGATATGTATGTTGACATGGAAAAATATCCACATATATTATAATAATTTTTGAATAGGTGTGTATATTTCGATTATGTTTCACCAATTAAATAGGATAAATTCATTTGAATTATAATATTAAGGGAATTCCCAAAATAACCCCTTGATGCATCTATATATCTCATTAGAACAACTAGATTATATTTTTTTCTAGGCCTTACCAATTTAGGAATAGTTCTTTATCGAGGACTTAATATAATGTTTTGGACAAATGAAATTATTAATACAATTATTATGATATTATTTATTGAAATTTTATGTTATTATTAATATAGTAGAATATCCATGTTAAATATTCCTTGTCATGTGATTATTTATATGGTATTATTTTATCGTCATTGATTTGTGCCAATTTATGATCAATAAATTGATTAAATGAAATACGTTTCAGTTAATTACCATATAATATTTTTTATTCTTATTTATGTTTCCTTTTGATATATATGTAGACACTTACTATTTATCACGACCCAACTATTTCATATATTTTGTTTTCCCCAAGATGTTTGGATGATTATAGGAATAATTTTAATGGTTAATATAGACGAGTAATTCTATTCAGATTGGATTCACTATGATGAGTTTTATATATTAAATTGTAATGTATGATTAATAAATGTATCAATATTGACAAAAAAAATCCACTATTCATTCCTTTTAGATGTGATTTCTTGTATATTATGGAAATTTAATAAGGTAAAGAACCGACCCTAGGATTCTGGTGTTGGGTTACATACAAATGATTTAGGTTATTAAAATAAATTAATAGAAGTGATAATTATGATTATATATTTTTATTATTTAACCACATCAAATATGTAATAAATAAATGATATTTTGGAAAAATATGCCATGATACATATATGAATTGCTCAAAAATAACTTTCTAAAAATGATTTAAAAAAATATTTTTAGTGGTACAAATAACAAATAATTTTTATTTATTGGTAAGGGGATATTTTTTGGAAAACAAATGTTGATAGAAAGACAACCCTTATTATGTACCTAATGATGAGTCACTAGTTCATATATGGTATAAGTGGATTATTTATTTTGATAATTTATATGTGATACAATTATAGATAGGGAATTTGATTTGTCATAAGTTGAAAAAATAATTTAGGTTTTCTTTGGGGAAGTTCATCCCATTTTTTGATTTATAGAATATATTCAACATTATGTGATTTTATTTATAATATGAAAATTGTGTAAATATTTTGAATAATTTATGCTTTAGTTGATGTTTTATGACTATTTATGTTTTTATTAATTTTATCTAAATATATGATCAATTAATTTTCATATTTGGTGTGTCATATTAGGAGTCACATCATGGTTTTTGGGGATTGATAATAAAGATAACATTAAATAATATTATTCAAAATCTCTTTTTTTATTATGTTTTTATTTTTTCACACATCTTTTAGAGGAGACATAATATTAAATATTTATTGAAATGATTATATTTCATGATTGGTGTTATTTATGATGATTTATAAATTAAAAACATTTTATATTTGACATTTTTATCTAATAAAATATGTTTAGAAAAATAATTAATGAAATAATAAATGAATCATAAATATTACGGTGTATTAAATTTTATTTTTAGTTCTTTAGAAATTAAAAATTCATCTTTTATATTCATTTCATAATGTACGAGATAATTAAAAATTCATCAAACACCAATTAAATAATGAAATTATTCTTATGAAATTAAAATAAATTGTTTATGAAACTTTTCTTATGTTTTCTATAATTATAGTTAAAGAATCCTTAAACATTAGTAAACATATCGTTGAATAAAAAATGTTTTAATTTTACCATCATTTATGTTAAATTTATGTCCTTCAACTATTCATTGATTTATGATTTTTAAGTCATTAAAATTCTCCCCTTAATGTTATGTATAAATATTGATTCATATTTGGATGATATTTTTATCATCCTTAATAAAATATTAACTTTCAATGAAAATTATTCATATTTAGCGATACAATTATGTTTTATTTTAGGTATAATATATTTATTCTCACTCCCATTTACTATGTATTTTTTCTAATCCGATTGTAATATGTGGGTATCATTAATGTCATTTATAAAAATTAATCTTTTATGGAAAATAAAGAAATTTGAGAGATATTTGTTTAGGGAATATAATGTAACACCTCCAGAATTTAGTTTAAATTATTAATAATCTCAAAATAGTTTCTAACATGAATCACCAAAATTTTATTTAATTTATATTTATTATAAAAATATTATGATATGAATGAAACCACTATAAAATAACCACTAAATTAGTGAGAGTTTATTTGTATTTATAAAATATATAATTTATATATATTTTTTCTAAATAATGAAATATTATTCATTAATTCATAATAAATAAGAAGACATTTTTTAATGAATTACTTTTTTAAAAAAAATCATTTTTATGAAAAATTATTTTCATTGAATTATTTTATGGAGATCATAAATATTTTTTTATCATTAATATATTTTATGATAAAATAAAAATTAAAAAAAAAGTATCATAATTAAATCATGTTAAAATTAGCATATTTTATTGAATTGAATGATTTTTTTTCTGAAAATATAAAATTATGAATTTTCTAAATACTCTAATATATTTCATCTAAATCATGTAATTTAAATGTGACATTATATATTTAATTTTTTAATCTCTGTATATATGAATAACATTATAAATTTTATTTTATTTATAAATATTCATGATTTTGATATAAGATATTTTTTATTCATAATAAAAAAATCCTAAAAAATAATTCATTAGATTTTAATAATATATATAGAATAATATTTCATAATTTTAATGTTTTATTATTTAATAAATTTCTTAACATATTGAATTTTTATCTTAAAACTTGACTAATAACTAATTATAATTTTTTTCTTATGAATATTAACTATGGTAAGTTATTTTCACCATAGAACGAATAAAATACTATCAAACCATTGGATGAAGGACTAAAAAATTATCTAAGGGTTACCTTTTCCATATTTTCTGAGTCCTTATAGTCTATACCCATCTCATTCAAGAATATAAGGTTATATGGTGACATTTGTTTTTTGTTATGAACTGTATATTATTTTTTGAAATGTCACCTTATTTTGTTAATAACTCTAAAATTCCTATATAACCATAAAAATAGACGGTGTTCAAATTTAAAAAGTTATGTTAATAAAAAATTATTTTCCCCACTCATGGAATGTTATTTATAATGGTCAGTGATTGTATAATTACCTTAAATGATTATGTAATCCTGACAAACTATTTATTCAATTAATATAAATATGAAGTCAATTAATTCAATAATACATCATTAAATAAAATATGGATGAATTATTTTGTAGAAAATTATATATTATATCTGAATATATCATATTAGTGATGCGATAAAGTATTATATTATTATTCAACGTTATTTCGTAATTTCATTAATTTAAAATCCATTTAATAGTATAAATATTATTAATAATGATATTGTATGAAATTAAATATTCAATAGATTTCTTATAATTAAATAAAATCATATATTTAACAGATGGAATGTGATATGGTTCAAAATATCATCAATGTTTCATTTATGAGAAACTTGTCCTTTTACAGTAATATTTTTTACCCTTAAAGATTATAATATTTTGATTTTAATAGAATTGTTAAAAGGATTAATGGGTGTTGAAACATCAAATAATCATGAAAATAAATTTATTCTATGAGATTATTTCAACTTATAATATTCATATAATCTAAATATTTTAATTTTTAGTAACATTATTTTGAATATTAATTTTTCCTAATTAATGAATTTCTGTAATTCAAAGAGCGACCCATCCATCACATTTAAATGGGAACCTCTTCTAATCTCTTCCTCACACACATTGATCCATAAATATCATCCATACCTTACTAAATTTTATTTATATCATTTATAAAAATTAATTATAGGTCATGGTTTCCATGAAATACCATTCCAAAGGAACATAAAATAAATCTAGTAAAGAAATACTAATGATTTTGTAATCATCTTTCATGACCCCTTTAAATTTATCTTATATCAAAAATCTTTTAAATATGTGTAATTCATCCCCAAATAAAATATTCATTATCCTAAACAATCATAAATGTGATTTTTTATTATAGAATTTCTAATATACCCTATTGATTCTATCAAATGGGAAGAGAAACTGTCTCTCAATTGTGCATCTGTACTACCACCACAACATGGCCTTATAATACATTTTCCATTACCCTCATTAATAGATGTTTATTATATGAGTTTTAATTTTTATATATAATATAAATGATATAATTGATATAATAGAATTTTAATATGACCTCGTATATTATTCCAACCAATCAATTGGAAAATGATAATGTTGCTCGTGTTCATGTGTGGACTACCACATCCATGAAGTAATTTCACTTGTTTATTATTTATTTGTTACGTGGATGTAAATAAAGATATAATTAATTAATATATAATATATATAATATATTATTTTGATTGTTTAATGTTTATTTGTTGTAAATCATTGTTTTCTTCCATTTATCGGAATATGGAACCAACATTCATGCGTATATTCGGACTACCACCTAAATAAATGATGTATTTACTATTATTCCTTGAACATTATATGAATGAATATAAATATAAATTTTATGAATTTATATGTCATTTGAATCAATAATAACATTATTTGGATGATTTATCCATTATCAATATATAAATATGGTGACTATAAAATGGGAACATATATGAAAAATTCAACAATTATCACCTAGAACATTCGATTATAACAAATATTGTTTAACACAAATGTGGAAATATATTATAATTAAATATAAATAATAATATATATAAATATGGATATCTAATAGATATATTATAAACTAATACATATGATATTAGATATGAAAATTCATATTAATCAATACAACACTTAAGGTAAGAGGTTTTTCATCTCACTTATATATTTATGAGACACATTCCATATTAAAAAGTTGTTTCCATTAGCTGTTGTATATAAATCCCATGAATATATTTATATTTTTATTATATTTAAATTTATCAGTTATAAAAATCAATATATGGTTATCTATTTAACTATGTTTTGATTTGAAAGATACCAATATGCTAAGTTCTTTTTTGTTTCCATAAAATTGTAATCGTGACTGTATATGATTGAAATTCCGTTGGGGATATTCTATAATTTTTATATAATAAATATAGTTTAATTTTATTCTCCTATGGTTATTCATAAAATTCTAAAATAATAATACCATTATAATATCTTTCGTAATTAAATAGATTTCTAAAAAATTCTAAAGAAAAAACAATAAATTAATTAATCATTGGTCCAATATTATTTTCTTCATTTACCTTGTTTTCATAAAACCATTTCCCTGAACAGTTAATATTATCATGTAACATTTCTAGGTCTATTTTACATTGTTTTATATTTTATAAAATAATTTCAATATAAATTCTTGTCACATTTAAAATAAGGCACATTTTTCATCAACCAGAAATGTTATATGAATGTTTATTTTAATGAATACAAAAAGAAAGAAATTTACAATAATATAGATCGTTGAAATTCTTGAATTTAATTTAAAAAATTTCTATGATTTCTTTAAAAACAAATTTTAATATTAATATTTTTAAAATACATTATTTTTTATTAATTAGTATCAAAATGAAAGGTTTATTTTTTTTATAAAATGTTCAATGCGTTTTAGTGGTATTTTAATATATTATAATATAAATTAATGTTACATATGTATGATAAGTGATATGATTCTATGATATCCACATTATACTTCCTCTTAATGGTTTATTTTAATAGTGAAGATATTTTTATTAAAAACCATTTCATTTACATGAGTTTTATTATAATGAAATATTTAATGTTTTCGTGATCGAGTGTCATAAAAATGTATTATTATTATATAATGCATGGAAATGTTATAGACCATAAATGAATTGAATACATATTGTTGACACATGTGATAAATATTTTATGTGTGTTCTATTTTCATGTTAATAATTTTTTTATTGGAAATGGTATTAATGAGTAAATGTTTTATCGACTACGTATTCGTATATATAATAGTACTCATTTTCTTAGTTTGAGGTCCACAAAATTATATGATGACATAATTTTAGTTCCTTAACATAATTAATGAGATGGATTTAATTTATCTTTGTTCACATGGTTATAAAAAATATATATTCCACATTCATATTATTATACTATATTGTGATAAACCATGATTAATTTTAGGTGATTTGTTAGTCCTATTAATATTTTATTTTATTATGAAAATATTTTCATCCATGAATAATGTTTATTATATAAGGAATATAAGGTATTACATTTATATGATATGATCATTTTTTCATAACCATACCCTTACCTTATATGATAAAATGATCTGTAATTTAAATATTCTACATTTAACATGATTATGTAAGTTGACTCATTATTCTGCTTTTCTTCTTTAAGTTAAGAATATTGATTTTATGTATGTTATGATTATGAATTTTCATATGTGGTTGTGATTTAATTTCATTTGTGAAATAAGAGAATTATGCATCTTATATCTAAATTCCTAAAAGAATTAATGTTTGTTCATGGATCAATATTTTATCTAATAGATATTGATGTAGTAATATAGAAATTTTATGACAAAAAATTTTGATTGAAGAATTTGTTTTCACGCCATTCAATGAAGTATACTAAATCATGTCGATTCAATAATCGTTATATGTTTTTTGGTTACCTGAGAATTAAATTGATGACCCATTCTAACATTTAAAATTGCAACAATTGATGGATTCCCTAAACAATGGTACATGTTTTATATATCTTCTTAGAATGAAAGTTTGAGATTTTTGGTATCCATGTGAGACAAATATTAAATCTTGTCACATGATTACTAACCAAGGATAGTGTGTCTTGTTTTATCACTGAGATGATTATGATACTTGCATTTTTTAACATGATATTTATCATTAATTTGTATCATGTAATATATGTTGGGGATATAATTATATATTTATATGTTCAGAATTATTATTTATATTAGTAAACTATTACTTAATATGTATATATATTTACCATTGGTTGGAATTTATCATACTATTCCATCAAGTGGTAAGTGTTAAACATGTTTTTATACATTCCCATTAATGTTAATGTTTCATAATGGCGGTTAATGTCACATATATAATGTTTCAAATGAAGTTAGAGATGAAAAAAGGGATGTAAAATATTTTTTATGAAAATTTTATACATATATCTGATACATCGTACATTTTCATTGAATTCAATTATATAAATTATGCACATATGATAAGGTTAATTTACAACATCTTACTGAGACATATTTTCAAACTATACTCAAAATCATTGATTCAATTTTAAATTCAATGATTATGGGTATAGATAAGTCCAAGGCCTATATATTTCATAATTGGGAATGAATAATTCAAGATGTATATGATTTTTAATAGAGTTTAGGTTG
The DNA here is from genome assembly GCA_963277665.1 of Viscum album. Classification (NCBI taxonomy): domain Eukaryota; kingdom Viridiplantae; phylum Streptophyta; class Magnoliopsida; order Santalales; family Viscaceae; genus Viscum; species Viscum album. The sequence continues at coordinate 82,666,228 of OY728151.1, read as the reverse complement.
TAGGTTTTTCTATATTGTTATTTAATTTGTGTTCATAATACATTGGATACTTTTTTATAGTTATGGTTCATATATCATACCTCCAATATTAAAACTATATTAGAATTTTTATATATGATTCATATCATATTTTTATTGATATATATTTATTTGTTATTTATATTTTTAAAATATATAATTATACTCTATGAATTACCTCACACCAAAGGAATTAATTCCATAAGTTGTTATCAATGACCCAAATTCTAGTAATCAACGAATTAAATATGAGGAGGAGTGATTGGGAGAATGTGGAACTATGAATTAGACTGCGCAGTTCATGTCATGGTGTCACATATAATTTTGTTGCCACATTCCTATGGTAAATTCTTTATTATATTCAAATAAATTATTTAATTCCATGTGTTTCTTTTCCTCACTACAAAAGTTAACCTCAGAGAATATCATATAGGCAGTAACATCATCCATATATCCCAAACAGACCCTATCTTATCCTCTTCTAAAAAATTTATCCAATTTTTATAGGTTCTGGACTCTTGAATATAATATCCCTAATATCCCCAATATGACTTCCAAAGGATGTCTCCTAAAGAGGTTTAAATCTGTTTAACTACTCTATTTAATTTTGCATCATATTTTACCTTCCGTTTCCAAGACCATTCAAATATATTAAAATTACTGAATACTACATAATTTAATGTTGTTGATTTATCGAGTAAAATATTTCCAACTCATTTACATTAAATTGGGAATGAATGTGATTTTTTTTCATACATTTGGAATAACACCCCAAAACAGATACATGATTCATTTTACATTGTCAAATTTAATTTAATGTACATATGGTTTATTATAGAGTCATATACTATATTTATGACATACATATGATTCATAACATCTAATAACTAATTTACCTTCTTACCGTCTTATCCATTGTAAAATGATAAATCACATTAACATATACGAGGACTAATAATTTTACGAATCAATGTGATTTGTTTTTTATATACACTATACATGGATGGTAAAAATTATATATTAAATTAATATTAACTATAATATTAGAATAATAAAATTCACAATTGGGGAATTATTTTTTACCATCATTGTTTCTTCTATAAAAAATTTAAAAAATCAATATTTTTTAGGGACATAATACAATATCTACAAAGATATGTAATTAATTTTTAATAAAATATTTTTTTTAATAATTATAAATGTGTATATAGTGATTTTATACAATAATTATATAAAAATTAAGATAATAGATATGTTGAAAGCATGATCAATTTTTAAGGACCAGAGCTAACAAATATAAACATGCATAAAAACATGTTGTTTTTCACAATAATATTAATATTAATGATTTTATTATTGATAAATACTTTAATATAATATTTAAATGAATTATATAAAGTATTTTTTATATATATATGGTTATGGAATATATATATATATATATGATAAATCAATATTAATTATAGTGTTACATTTAATAATTATAACGAAAAATAAAGCATTGCATAGGGGTTTCTAATCTAACATTTATTTATAGAAATATTCCATAATAAACCATTATTTATTTTTTATGTACAATATATTTTACATTAATAATGAATTACTTATAATTTTCATTAAAATTATGAATATTTAAATAACTATTTTTGGGTAACCCTTTTAAAGTGATTGAATTCATATACAACCAGCATCGATTTTTTTTTGTTATAATCAAATTTCATGTTGGGACAATATATACTAAATCATATTTTCATGAAATTATATACATCGTATAAAATAAAAAATCTCTATCTTATTATATTCTATATATTCCTATAAAATTAATTTAATAATAATTTTTATCTTTTTTGGTATCATGACATGATTGTTAATGTATTTTAATTAAAAAAATGACATTATTTCCTCTTTATTGATGGGATGTATCCCCTATTTCTTTGCTCTAGATTAGTATTTTTTAATTTTTTTAACATATAAATTAAATTATTTAATAGTTAATTTTTGTTAACCTGAAGATTATTAGAATTTTATTCAATGTAATCCCTTTAAACAAATGATCTGTAAACATATAGACTATAACTCTTTTCATTCATGTGAAAATAATGATTTTTTTACATATATAACAAGAATAGTGTTTCTAATAAACATGATTGTTCTTTTCATTAGATTATAATTTAAATTATTTTTTTAATTTTTTTCAAGAAATGTGTTTTCATAATATTCAAGGAATTTTCAATAAACTTGTTATCAAAATAAAAGGACATTTTATCACGTTTTCAATTAAAAGATTACATGCTAATTTAATAGTGGTTTCATATTAAAAAAAATACTTTAAGGATTATTAATATTCACTGGGTATATCATATTTTGATACAATTCAGTTTCCTTCTTTGGATGTCTTATGTTGATGATGATTTATTGATGATTATATAAAAACCATTTCTTCCTCAATGTAATTATATGTTATGATGAAAACATTGTATGTTGTCTCACACTACTTATGCTATGAGGAAACTATTAAATTTTTATAAAATTTTAATCATTTGAATGGGTTTATTTATAATGATATGATGATAGTTGCAGGTTATTTTTAAATTAATATCAATTTACTTTAGTATTTTTTGTGTCATTTTATAGTTCAACATCCCCTTGATATATTGGGTAATGATGGATATCTCATGAGATATTAATTATTACAACAGTGAGTAAACCAAATCAAGCATGATACTGTAACCATTATGTTACTTTTGAGTGATCAATGGATAATAATTTAATGGAAATATGAGTAAACTCAATTCACTATGATATTCTTGGATGTGATCCTTAACAAAGAAAATTATTTTATTCGATGTTGTGTATTCGATATGCCTATATATTATTCTCATGTTATATTATCATGGATAATGATTTATTATTGATTATTTTTTACAATTATGAAATATGATTTTTTATAACTAATATAAATTCCAACAATAATGATAAAATATATGTGATAAAAGGTTTTGGGTTTTATATGTTATTTTAATGTGATCATACACTTATTCTTATCAATTTCTTATTTATGATCATTAATTAAAATATATTATTTTTAACCTTACTAAAAATATATTCTCTACCTTTATTATGTTTCATTTTCCATACTTATGAATAAATGTTTCATGAAGGAGATGTCAAACTGGGGTTTAATGATAAAATGATTTCCTATGAAATGTTGGAGATCAATCACGAAAGAATATAACTATATATATAGACTCCAAATGAACTATGATATTATAGTTCTATGAAGTGTTTAATTATTATGTTCATTTAATATTAATCTAAAATGATGTAATATATACAAAAGTTATTCGTGGTTCCCATATAATTCATCACAGAATGACAAATAAATTTTTTTCTTTTTAGTTGGAATCATATTTTTCCCATATTATTACTATTTCAGCAGATCAGTATGCCCACAGTCCCCTCTTAGAAAGTCCAAAATATATTTAGTTTTCTTTTAGAGGACATGGACATTTAAATTTATAGTGATTGAAAATGTTAATATGTTTTCATATAGCTAGTGGTCCAATTTTGGTTCATCACATAATGTACTATTAGGTAAAGATGTAGTTAAAAAATTGTTGTATTATGATTAGAATAATGTGGATGAGGTAAGAAACAAAAATATTTGATATGTCACTCAACCCAAAAGAATATTTGAGATGTGTTGTTACTGTGTTTTTAATCATCATATTCATTGATAACATGTACCATCTCCTTATTGTATGAATTATTTATTTCCATTAGTGCTTAGAGTGCAAGATATATGCGGAGGTCCTTCAATCCTATTTTTGGAATGGGTTAATGGTTTATTATAACATTTTTTCTATTATATACATGTATTCATAAAATATATTTAATAAATGTTTTTGTGAGGTTGATAATGTTCCAATTTTCATGGTATTATATTTCTTAGATGGTGGTTAAACCTTTTCAATTGTCGAATAAAGTGATTATTTATGGGTTCTACTATAGCAACAATAAGGGTAGATTTACAATGATTATTGATAAATCCATAAAACATAATCATCATCATGGGAAGGTTATATATAATTCATTTATAATAATTCAATTAATCAGAGGACTCTTAACAGGGGGATCTAATCTAGAGGATTGGTGTGATATAGTTGTTTATATAAATTTTCCTATGTGATGGTATGGTGATAGAATTATGAGTTGTCGTTTCAATGGAATCATTTCATTCCATTGTTGATGAATGAATTGGTTAATTATGGGAACAATGTTTCACCCATAGTGTCAAATAATTCATTGTGAGAGATATACCACACTAAGAATAATTAGTTTTAGTTGTCTCATCTGGAGCATTATGTCATATTTTTTTACTCTCAGTGTTTGTTCTACTATAAGGTTAAGTCTAATAATCATGGTCCCATGGGTTTGATAATATTTGATCATATTCAATGTAGTCATTGGAAAAATTTTTGATGGACTAATACACTTCATTTACTAGATCTCATGATTTTTATGATACTATATAAGAGGTCATGGAATGCTAGACGAAGTCATCCCACTTCATATAATGTATATTATTGATCTAAGTGAATGTGTTTTCAAGTAATTCCCATAGTGGTGATGTCGTTTCATGGGATTTGAAATATGATAATAACATATAATCATCCATGGTTTACTAAGGGGTTTGAAAAAGTCACCATTAGTACCTTGTATATGGGTTAGCTCTTGGCACTACATTTCATCCACTATCATATGGTAAAATAGAGTGTGTTGTTTACAACATATAAGAAATGTATAACACCTGTATTTTGGTTTTTTTACATATGTGGGTGTGCAACCTAGACTATTTGGTGTTATTTTACCAAAATACTGATAACAACATTGTGTTGATGATATATTTTTAATCATTATATCTATGACCTTGTGAATTACTATTTTACTAGACCACAATTTACGAGATATATGTTCTAGGATGGGAATTGGTGAATAATACAATAGAGAAGGCACATATGAACAATTATAAAATTAATGTGTGGAATAATCTTCAAAAGTCCAATGATGATCTGTTTAGTTTGCCTTTGTACATAGACATCAGAGTTAGCGAGTTTATACAGGTATCTCCTCATCATCATTAGAGACGGTTCAGACATAGTTGTAAGATTTCTCCAATGTTCATTCGATCTTATGAGGTGTGATCATTGGTTGGAGAAAAGAATTATTGATTAGAACTAACCCAATAGATGATATGGATTAATTACATATTTAATGTATTAAAAAGAAAAGACACATTCCTAATGATTCTCATGACAACAGTTGGGCGATGTGGGATATTGAAGATTTTGTTATCATTAGGGATAATTTTGTCAGGTTTTAGGGTTGTTAAGAGAAGGTGAATCACAAGGTTGATATATCATTTATATGATTCACGTGTTGACATATTATCCAACTGTATTTTTAGTGGGAAACTAATTCACATATTCGTTATCAATATTCGATGTTGTTTTTATTATTTATTCTTCCATTATAGGTATTCTTCATAAACACCTGGCCATTCATTGGAATTGTTTCTGTGCATAAGTGTTTTTCATTTAATAGACATTCCAATATGGTGTGTCTCTAATATTGAGTTTAATTTTAGGTTTCTCAATGTCTCAATATGATATTTCACATTTTCCCATTGTGGGAAAACTATGTTCCCATTATTGGGAGACTATTAAAAGGTATCTCTTTGAGTGGTTGTTCTAGTTCCCATTCACTTTATTTATAGTTTTTCTTTTTTTGAGTGAGGATGGAAATTATTTTTGAGGTATCTTATTTAATTAATTAATTTAAAAATTGGTAATATATTTGTTTTCTAAATGGATTGGTGGTTTCTAGGGTGGTGTTATGGGGTTTAAGAGAGAATAGGGAATGGTTTTGTACATCTTAGGGTCACCATGAGTTTACATTGTCTATGGTGTGGTTCATGTGAAGGTTTTATTTCACCTTGGGAAATGAAATAGAATTTGTAGAATATGTTTATATTTTATTCCATTAGGTTACAATTATCATATAAGATTATAGAAACAAAATAATAGATAACTTTCTATGGAATTCAAGCATGTAATGTCACCTTTTGTGTCCTAGTGTAAGAAACAAGTTGTGTATGCCATACCAAATAATATAATTTTACAAGGGTAGAGAAAAATGATATGAATGTTAGCTCTATTAAATATCAGAAGACATTTATTTGTTCAATGATATTCCAAAATGTGTTCAATGGTGTAAGATATATACAGTTAAAATGTATATAATTTGATATCACACATTGTCTAAGGGAAACACATGTGTGTTTTGATTTAACCATGTTTTGAGGGAATAATTTTGTATTCCTCAATAAATAGATAAGTTGAGAAACATTTCTTTATATTTTTCCTCCTCATCATATAATCTAGGAACTCTATATTCCTCTCATTATCATCAAAATATTACCTAATTATTTTAAACCCCTTATATCAATAGATTTATTATCAAATCATGGTTACTTCCTAAATAAATACCCATTCTATTTCCATTCTCATTTTCTTATCCAGAATGATTTCATGTTCTTATACAATTATTTTGGGTAGATTATTTGATCTATTTTTTATTATTGATTCATTCCCACATTCTACTAGAATTTACATTCATTTTTTTGGAGTATCCTTTTATAGTGGTACATTCTCTCATTTACATTATTAGTCAAAAGATTTTGTGATTCTATTTTAGGTAATGGGTTTTATATATCTCCCATTATATATTTCATTGAATGAATTATTGTTTATTTGGTCAATTTTCTAAAATGATGAAATTAACCACAACCATGTTATAATTTAATGAATGAATTTCTTCTAAAATGTTAATAATATTGTGAAAAATTTAATTAATATAAATGAATTGATGCATGATATCATTTATTTTATCCCATGTAATTACTCACATGACATGATATATATTTTTTATTTAATTAATGAATTAATATATACTAATAATCATGTTTATTAGAATTATGTGTCTAACAAATATTAATATGTAAATTTAAAATAACTAATTATTGTTTTCATTCTATAGTGTTATATTACATATTCCATGTAAGAGTAATTTAATAATACAGTTTCAATTAAATAAATAAAATAAAAATCTTACTATTTTCATTGAAATTAATATAACACTATGAGAATTAAATTAACCATATAGATTTGAGATGACATTTGGTTTTTGTTTTATTGTTTCCTCTTGATGCATACTATGATAATGTGAAATATTATTGATATTATTTTTATTTTTGAGTAATTTTTTTTAATTTCTTAAAACAATGAAAAAATTAATCTAAATAATCTAAATAAACAAAATATGAATGATAAGAGTGATAACTAATAATATTATATTTTATTATATATATTAAATCTTAAATTAATTTTATGGATAGATTTTGTTATGTTACACCATTATGATTCTTCATGTGGAAAAAATTTCATTCAAAATATATTAATTGAATATAGTTATTGAAATAAGTTTTATTCTGAATTAAAATACCATTAGAAAAAGTTTAGATGAATATAGGTATTGAATGATTATATGAATTTTTTATTTGTAATTATTTTTTTCTCATTTTAATTGAAAACAAAATTTAAATTTTTTTATTCCGCATATATTTATAATATTTTTATTTTTTATAACCTTTTGGGGTTGGATATGTTGATATGAATTTCTATGTGATCTAATGGATATTGATTCACTGTCTTGATGATACGGTTTCAAACCATATTTGATAAATGGGTTGGGCTCCCATTATTGGAGTGAGGATGATTAATGTACATGATAGTCAGATTGCTGATGTAATTCACAGTTGTGTGGGCCATTTGGTTGGTCCAGAAGAGAATTTATGGGTATTTCTCATTAATATATTATTGATCGTGTTTTTTGGTTAGTTAAAAATTTAATAATTCATTCATGGTGGCATGATTATTTTATGATGTTTTCTAGGTGAGTTTTCAAATAAGAAAGAGATATGATAATATGTACTATGAGAATATTACATATATGAATACATAATATGTGTCTTATAGTTTCAATATTCTTATGGAATTATAACTGAACTAATAAATGAATGTATTTGGTTCATGTAGTTTGGAAATTAATAAGACGTAATTAAGAATATAAGAAATATAGTTTATATTTTCGTCTATAGTTTGTTAATCTATTCTGAAATCCTAATATTAGAAAATACTAATATAAAATAATTAATTGTCCACTAATTTGTTAATAATAATTATTTGTAACTAATGTTAATGTGTCACGATTGAAGTATATGAGTCTAAAGTTAGGATTTTACGTAATGATATGTTATTTCATGGCTATTTTTTCCTAGTTTATGATTTATAGGTGGTTAGAGGAGTCTAGAGGAGCACTCATTGATGTCTGAATATAAAACTGAAATATAGTGGATCGTTCAAAATTTTAATATGTGTTTACTATGTGAGATTTTTTATCTAAAGGTGCATGTATATTCAACAAATGATGATTTAAGTGGGAGTTATGTGATTAAATAACTCACCATGTGAGTTAATAATTCATGAAATGAATTTTACCACATTTGAGGGTCCATGAAATTTGGTGGATAAGTATAATGATTTTACATTAAAGAAATTCTAGAAGGAATAATCATTAAAAGATAAAATATTGTCTATCCCAAAACATAATGATGTGAATCTTAATTTCATAGTGTGAATTTTATAGTCTCCAGCCTATTTAAATAAAAATTTCCCTTGAAATTTCATTCATTCCATTTACTTTCAAATATACATGTGGGATATCTTATCAACTTTTATAAGATCATCCATATACTATTATACATAATTGATGTCAGGAATCTATATAATGATATATTGAAATATAATATAAGGCCCCGACCTTAAACATTACTTATTATTGAATTAAATGAATAATTCACATTGATGATCTTTTCAGGTTTAGAGTTTTATAGAATTAGAACATAACTATTACATCTCAAAAAATTACAAAGTAAACACTTATACTAAGTTTCCATAAAATAAAAACTCTTAAAAAGAAACATGTCTAGTTCTATGTTTTAGACAGCTTGACATTTCCTTGATCCCATCATTGACCCTATTCAACTTTATGTCCTGTGAAAAACATTTCAAAACAAAACCTGGGATGAGCATAAAAATCTCAGTAAGGGATACACAAAGAATGAAACTGTTAGTTTTTCAAAACAACAAGTAAACCATGAATACATTACCAAAGTAATAATTTTCACCTTTATGAAGTAGTAAGAACTCTTCACTGAATAAAATACCATTACTTACCCTTTTGTAACCAAAAGATTACCATAAAACCCATATAAAGAACACATAACATAAAAAGGTAACTTGGGACATAAACATACATAAATAGAATAACCATACGGTTGACTTCCACACATACTTAATGGAATAACCATACGGCTAGCTTACATACCCAAGGCATTGGAGGTTATAATGTAACAACCCGTCCTGGTATTCACGGCACCACCCGTCATAATGTCCATGTACCATTATAAAATCATAAGATATTAAACAAATATAATGGAAAGAAAACATTTCCACATTTCGATCACAATATATCACTTAAATATATTGACATAAAAAATCCTTTATAAAAACCATTTTCAGTACCAACATACATAAAAGAGTATATGGTATTTATTTCATTTTAAAAACATTACAGATTGTTGAGGAAGCCAAAGACCAAATAACACTCACGACGGTGAAAAAGGTCGTTGTCACCGCGTATGTTAAAAGAAACATTCCTTTTTGACGTTTTGTAAAACGCTTCGTAGAAAAAGATTCCTTTTGTATAAAAAAAAATTCAAAGGGGTTTATGAACCGTATAAAAGAAAGTTGTGTATAAAACAAAAATATGCCTCAATGAATGGAGGTTGAGACGAAGTCCTTCACAAAGACGGTATCCCTGGATTAAGGATAAATCAATAACATATTTATGTGTGACAAACGAATACAACAAATATATGTGGATATTAAGTGTAAAAAAATCAGAGGTCATTCACACATATTCATATAATGACATATTTCAAGGAGTACAAGTTTATCCCAAAGAATCAAAATTAGGTTAAGAAGTTCCTTTGCGAAAATTCGACAGCCTAACGACATCACTTCAAAATTCAGAAAATGAGTTGATGAGAGATAAGAAGGGTATCTCATCACTTGGATATAAAATTTACATCAATAGGGATATAGAAGAACATATCCCAACATAAAAATATGTAATTTAAAAGACATAACAAAAGAAGTCTTTTTAAAAAGAGGAGGGTGAAAGGTTCCCTTACCGACTTGGGTAACTTTCGAAACGTACACCCCATTGAAGAAGGGTCATAAAATGAATATGTAAATAACCATAAATGAAATTATATTACACAAGGAGTATAATAATGGGCAGTACATACACCACTCAAAGGAAATGGTGGCAAATGTAGCATAAATCTCACTGGAATAAAATTGAGATGAACAATCCCTTACGAAAACTCGGCAGCCTAACGACGCCACTTAAAACTTCAAAAAACGGATTGATGAGATAAAATAGGGTCTCTAATAATATTAAAGTAAAATTTACAGAAATATGAATATAAAAGAACATCCCCCAACATAACAAAGAAGTTGTTTAAAGAAGTTACATAAAGGGGAGTACTTAAAAAGAAAGAGAGAGGTTGGATCTCTTACGAAAATTCGGTAGCCTAACGGCGCCACACAAAACTTCCCAAATGGATTGATGAGAGAAAATAGGGTCTCTCATCATATGAACATAAAACGTATAGTAGGTGTAATATAAAATAACATCCCAATTATAAGAAAGATGAGCTTAAAAGGAATGACATAAAAGAGTGTACTTAAGAAGAAAGAGAGGAGTAGGATCTGTTACCTCGTGTCCGACATGACTCGATCGTTCTTTAATCTCCTGAATAATAAAATTTTGTCAATTTATAATTTATTAAGGACCTACTTTAAATATTATTATTCAGTTAATATCACATATTATAATTTTATAATAATTGGTTAATAAAGTGAGTTCATATCAGACGTTTTTGTCGATGTTCGGTACATGAGTAAAAATCGGAGTTGTTGGAAAATAATTTTCCATGTAGTAATAGGTAAATCATATACAGAATAGTATTGATGTTTTAAATATCATATATATCCTGTATATATTCCATTTATACTATTCCATAGCATTTGGAGATAAAAATTAAAAGCACCGTTCATGGAGACGGTGGGCTGTACGTACGCATGAACGCTACTTTCATTTTTTGCCATATTAATGGAATTAAAAAAAATGAGATATATATATATTCTAATTACAGAATGATATACTTCATTTAGATGTAATATATTACATATATATCCATTATATATATGTACTTATAATAGTACATAACTTTTGGAGATAAGAAATGAAATGTACCGTTCATGGAGACGGTAAGCCGTACGTACGCATGAACACTAATTTCATTTTTTTTGTATTAAATGGAATTAAATAATAATTATATTAAGGTATATTATAATTCCAGTAGGATATCATATGTAATACCATTAATTACATCTTTTATAAGTCCCACATATGGAATTAACGAATCAAATCTCTTTGAGGGGGCGGTAGTCCGCACTTCCTAAAATGAAGATATCGCGTTTACCCATAATGGAAACCATAAAGGTATGCCATAAATGAAAAATACAGAAGCTTAAGTAAAACATAAACATATTATATATCATATATAAATATAGTGACATGACAATGGCCACCTTTGAAGGTGTTAAAATAATATTGAACAATCATCGTTTCGTGAGGCAGTAATTCGCCATCCACATAAACATTATGTTCTTTAACCATTAGAAGAAGGTGTGTGTTAGTGTAGCTCAAATACTTCACATAACAACATCCTAGTATATTAAATATACTGGTTTGGTTACAAAATAAATTAATAAAAGAGTTTAGAGGGTTGGAGAAGAAAAATAAAACACAAGAACACAAGAGAGGACACTACCTTTAAATCGGGTAACTCTCTTTGATTTGAGCTCAAAGGATTCCTTGGAAAGGATTCTTCCCAAAGTGAGGCTTCAATGATGAATAGGGGGATGTGGAGAGATGTAATGGGCAGGGGTTGGCCGAGCCAAAGGCTTGAGATGTCTAGTTAAGGTTGTAGAGGTGGGGGCCTTTTATAAGAGGAGAGGAGGGGCACTCTTGGAATGTTATAAAATATTACTTTATTATATAATGAATTTCCGATTTTAAGGGTCCAAAAAGGATATATTTAGAGGATAAGGTGATAAGGTTCCGAAATATACCAATATAATAGGTTTGTGACAAGTTTAGGTATTTTAATTTACATTATCTTTTTATTTTATTTAAATCATTAAATAATGAGGTAATCGCTCCATCATCATGGTGTCATAAATAATTTAATTTATTTAATGTCTAAAAACTATAAAAAAATATCATGATGTATGAAATATTTTTAGCTTTCTAATGAGTATTTATAGTCAAAATAACCCTTGTATAACTTCATGTAAAAAATGTTTTAGTAAAACAACACATGTTTGTGAAATTTTAATTTTAACTTTAAATAAAAAGGTATTAATGTCATTTTCCAACCAAAGTCGCTCAATGGGGTCCACAAGTTGACCCATGGATTGTCTTGGTCGGCCATGACACATCCAATGAGGGTAAGACATGTGTCTAGGTCATTTCATATTATTAAAACATTATTTTTACCTTAAACAACACTAATTACCTCTAATCATGATTAATAAAACATAAAAATTACTATTCACCAAAAATTATTTTAATCTCATTAAACAACATTTTACATCTTAATTACAACGATATATGTAGGATTTTTGAAAATAAAATCACATAAGTGGAAAAGTTTCATTTAAAAGAAAAAATCAGTTTCTTTAACTACCACTTAGTGGTTTCACTATTCATCAAAAATTGAAGACTTTCAGAAAAATACCAAAAATTCACCTGAAGCTATTTTTGATATTCTGAATTCAAAAAAGATGTCTATTTTAAGAAATTCAAAGAATATAAGTTGCATTAATTAATTTAATAATTAATTCCCACTGTCAAAACAAATAGCATATTTTTAAGAAACAATATCTATTAAAAGATTGACACTAGTTTAAGTCCAATTTTAAAGTGAAAATAATTCTAATGACCATTATTGGATTAAATCGTAAAAATATATTCTAATTTCACTTTAAAACCAAATCAAAAGATAATATTATCTCATAAATAAATTATATTAAAAAGAGGTTTTGAATTAAAATACAACATTTTCACTATTCATTAAAAAATGAACTTTATCGGAAAAATACCAAAAATTTACACAAAGTAAATTTTGATGTCCCGATTATAAATAAGAATTCTATTTTGTCAAATATAACACATAAAATTGTCAAAAGTGGATTTAAAAGAGGTTCACCCTCAAAATGCGGTTAATCGACCTTTTAAAGAATATTAGAATGTTTACGCCTAAAATTCGATTCATTCGCATTTTTTGTCCTCTAACATTTAATGTAAAAAGTAAAAATATTTGAAAAACATATATAATCATTTTTTAGTTAGTTCTATTCATTACCGTCATTACAACGGCTAGTTGTTAACTACCATTTAAAATAAAATTATTTTATTATTAGAGTGTAACGTACGATTTCAAAGGAACTCGTTGTTGCTTATTGGGTAAGCCATCGAGCATAGTGTTACCTTTAAATTAATATTAACAATTTATTCACAAATAGGGATAAATATAAAAATTTCATATTCTTTATTTACCTGGGGTGTTACATCCTTCCCCCCTTTTGGGAATTGCGTCCTCGCAATTTTAAAATTGGGCTTGGAAACTTCATTTAAAGCCCCACATCAGAAAAGGAGTAAATTAAACTATCACTTTAAAAGAAAAAAAGGGAAGTAAAAAGGTCACCAATGTTAACCCATACTAGGATTCCATGTAGGAAAACATGGATATGGAAGAAAAAACAAAGGGTCATGTTCTGAGGGAGAGTGATAGAAAACACGTTTAGGTGAAAGTTAACCAAAAGAAAATCACAAACTTGTGGTGGGTTAAATGGTATTTCATTCCCCAGTAGGAAAAGTTAATAGAAAACATTTTTTTAAGTTTATTTTCATTAAGGAATTTATTTTTGATCTTAAGGAAACATACTTACTTGTCATGTTGTCTTTCAAGTTTTACTAGATTTCTTACCCAAACTCATACTTTCCCCTAATGATGAGTATTTAGGAAGACTTGTTTACATAATGAGAGCTATAATCAAATTCTAGAGAATAAACTAATCCAAAAAAGAGAACTATATACATCCCATGTCTTTAGACATTAACCAAAACCAAAACCAAAAAGGTTAGTACAAGATCTGATAATCAACAAAAGGATAATTCTTTATAAAAAAATCTATTCTTAATCTCCAAAATTTGTCCAAAAAACCCCAAAGTTCAACGAAGACCATTCAATAAACAAATTGTCCATTAAATTCTTAAAAGTAAACCAAACTTTGATTGAAACCCAAATATTTGAAGGTTTTAATCACATAGTCTTCCAAGGTAAAAATTAATACTTATCTTCAAATAACAGCAGTTGCTCTTAAAGTCTCATATTGAAATGTAATTAAACGAATCACATATCCTCCATGATATGTTAATAATTTCATTAGATAACCTAAAATAAACATACTATTAATTCATAAAATAATATATCTAAAATGAATAAATCATACTAACCAGGGACATCATGTAGTCCAGTGGTAGGAGATAAATACAAGTCACACATTGGTTGTGGGTTCGATTCCCGCAGCTTTGTCCAACGTGACGGGTTGTCACACGGTCTGCGTGTTGTCCTTTTTCTAAAACTATATAATTCACAAACAATTCCCCAAAAAGAGATAAAATCTTCAAAAAAATAACCATAACATAATTTAACCTCATGTGTATCTCATGCCTTCGGTATTCCATTATATCATGTAGTAACCCATAATTACCTCAAAGTAAGGATCATATAAACCCTAATGGTTACCTTTATAATTATTACCATTCACCAACGAGTTGGTTCTCTCGTACATGATGCATTAGAGAACTCACCAAGGTTTAGGTGGTCATTCATGAATCCAGATAGTTGGTTGAGGATAAACACAAGAGTTCTCATTGCAGCTCCCATATCATTCAGTTTCTCTCTCAGAAAACTATCACAGTTTCCTTCACATCCATTGTTACTTTGGTGCCTGCTAGATCTAGCCATTCACTAAAACCAAAAAGTTCAGTGTGAGTATATCATCAAAACCATCATGTACTAATGAGGGAGAAAAAAACTAAGATATACTTACTCATTCACTTTATCTGAAACTAGGACTCTTTCTGAAATCCTAACCATTATGGTAATGTCACTTGTGCTTAAGGAATACCCTAACTTCTAAAGTTATCTAAACTGACATTTGATACCAACTATAAGGCCTTGACCTTAAAAATTACTTTTTATTGAATTAAATGAATAACTCACATTGAGGATATTTTCAGGTTTAGATTTTTAGAGAATTAGGACATAACTATTACATCTCAAAAGATTAAAAAGTAGACACTTCTACTAAGTTTCCATAAAAAAAAACTCTTAAAAAGAAACATGTAGAGTTCCATGTTTTAGATAGCCTGAAATTTACTTCATCCCATCCTTGAACCTATTCAACTTTATGTCATGTGAAAAACATTTAAAAAAAACCTGGAATGAGCATAAAAAGCTTAGTAAGGGATACACAAAGAAGGAAAACTGTTAGTTTTCCAAAACAACATGTAAACCTTGAATACTTTACCAAAGTAATACTTTTGACCTTTATGAAGTAGTAAATACTCTTCACTGATTAAAATACCATTACATACCCTTTAGTAACCAAAATATTACCATAAAAACCATATAAAAAACACATAACATAAAAAGGTAACTTGGGACATAAACATACTTAAATGGAATAACCATACAGTAGACTTCCACACATACTTAATGGAATAGCCATACGATCAACTTACATACCCAATGAATTGGAGGTTATAACATAACCACCCATCCTGGTATTCACGACACCACCCGTCATAATGTCCAAGTACCATTATAAAATCATAAGATATTAAACAAATATAATCGAAAGAAAAAATTTCCACATTTCGATCACAATATATCACTTAAATATATTGACATAACAAATCCTTTATAAAAACCATTTTCAGTACCAAAATACATAAAAGAGTATATGGTATTTATATCATTTTAAAAACATTACTGCTTGTTGAGGAAGCCAAAGACCAAATAATACTCGTGGCGGCGGAAAAGGTCGTTGTCACCGCGTACGTTAAAAGAAACATTCCTTTTTGTCGTTTTGTAAAACACTTCGTAGAAAAAGATTCCTTTTGTATAAAAATAAAATTCAAAGGGGTTTATGCACCGTATAAAAGAAATTTGTTTATAAAACAAAAATATTCCTCAATGAAAGGAGGTTGAGACGAAGTCCCTTACAAAGACGGTATCCTTGGATTAAGGATAAATCAATTACATAATTATGTGTGACAAACGAATAAAACAAATATAAGTGTATATTAAGTGTAAAAAAATCAGAGGTCATTCACACATATTAATAGAATGACATATTTCAAGGAGTACAAGTTTATTCCAAAGAATCAAAATTGGGTTAAGAAGTTCCCTTGCAAAAATTCGATAGCCTAACGGCATCACTTCAAAATTCCAAAAATGAGTTGACGAGAGATAAAAAGGGTATCTCATCACATGGACATAAAATTTACATCAATAAAGATATAGAAGAACATATACTAACATAATAATATGTTATTTAAAAGACATAACAAAAGAAGTCTTTTTAAAAAGAGGAGGGTGAAAGGTTTCCTTACCGACGTGGGTAACTTTCGAAACGTACACCCCATTGAAGAAGGGTCATACAATGAATATTTAAATACCCATAAATGTAATTATATTACACAAGGAGTATAATAATGGGAAGTACATACACCACTCAAAGGAAATGGTGGAAAATGTAGCATAAATCTCATTGGAATAAAAGTGAGATGAAAAATCCCTTACGAAAACTCGGCAGCCTAACGACGCCACTTAAAACATCCAAAAATGGATTGATGAGATCAAATAGGGTCTCTAATCATATTAAAATAAAATTTAAAGAAATTTTAATATAAAAGAACATCCCCCAACATAACAAAGAAATGATTTAAAGAAGTGACATAAAGGGGAGTACTTAAAAAGAGAGAGGTTGGATCTCTTACGAAAAATCGGCAGCCTAACGACGCCACTCAAAACGTCCAAAATGGATTGATGAGAGAAAATAGGGTCTTTCATCATATGAACATAAAAATTAATGTAGGGTTAATATAAAATAACATCCCAATCATAAGAAATATGAGATTAAAAGGTATGACATAAAAGAGTGTACTTATAAAGAAAGAGAGGAGTAGGATCCCTTACCTTGTGTCCGACATGACTCGATCGTTCTTTAATCTCATGAATAATAAAATTTGGTCAATTTATAATGTATTAAGGAACTACTTTAAAGATTATTATTCAGTTAATAACACATATTATAATGTTATAATAATTGGTTAATAATGTGAGTTCCTATCAGACGTTTTTGTCGATGTTCGGTACATGAGTAAAAATCGAACTTGTTGGAAAAGAATTTTCCATGTAGTAATAGGTAAAAAATATCCAGAATAGTATTGATGTTTTAAAAATATTATATACCCTGTATATATTCATTTTATAATATTCCATATCATTTGGAGATAAAAATTAAAAGCACCGTTCATGGAGACGGTAGGCCGTACGTACGCATTAACACTACTTTCATTTTTTGTAATATTAATGGAATTAAAACAAAATGAGAGATATATATATTATAATTCCAGAATGATATCTTTCATTTAGATGTATTATATTACATATATATCCATTATATATATGTACTTATAATAGTACATAACATTTGGAGATAATAAATGAAATGTACCGTTCATGGAGACGGTAAGCCATACGTACGCATGAACGCTACATTCATTTTTTTGGTATTCAATGGAATTAAATAATAATGATATAAAGATATATTATAATTCCAGTAGGATATAATATGTAATACCATTAATTCCATCCTTTATACGTCCCACATATGGCATTGACGAATCAAATCACTTTGAGGGGGCGGTAGTCCGCACTTCCTAAAATGAAGATATCGCGTTTACCCATAATGGAAACCATAAAGGTTTGCCATAAATGAAAAATATAGAATCTTAAGTAAAACATAAAAATATTATATATCATATATAAATATATTGAAATCTTAATGGCCACCTTTGAAGGTGTTAAAATAATATTGAACAATCATCGTTTCGTGAGGCAGTAATTCTCCATCCACAGAAACAATATGTTCTTTAACCATTAGACGAAGGTGTGTGTTAGTGTATCTATAATCCTTCACATAACAAAATACAATTATATTTAAGATACTGGTGTTGTTACAAAATAAAAGAATAAAAGAGTTTAGAGGGTTGGAGTAGAAAAATAATACATAAGAATACAAGAGAGGACACTACCTTTAAATCGGGTAACTCTCTTTGATTTGAGCTCAAAGGCTTCCTTGGAAAGGATTCTGCCCAAAGTGGGGCTTCAATGATGAAGAGATGGATGTGAAGAGATGAAATGGGCAGGATTTGTCCGAAACAAAGGCTTGAAAGGTGTGGTTAAGGTGGTAGAGGTGGGGTCCTTTTATAATAGGAGAGGAGAGACACTCTTGGAAAGTTATAAAATATTACATTATTATATAATGATTTTCGGATTTTAAAGGTCCCAAAAAGAAAATATTTCGAGGATATGGTGATAAGGTTTCTAAATATATCCATCCAATAGGTTTGTGACCAGTGTAGGTCCTAGATTTTTCATTATCTTTTCATTTTATTTAAATCGTTAAATAATGAGGTAATCGATGCATCATCATGGTGTCATAAATAAATTAATTTATTTAATGTCTAAAAATTATAAAAAATATATAATGATGTAGGAAATCGTTTTATATTTTTAATGAATATTTATAGTCAAAAATATGACTTGTATAACCCCATGTAAAAATTGTTTTAGTAAAACAACACATGTTTGTGACATTTTAATTTTAACTTTAAATAAAAAGGTATTAATGTCATTTTCCAACCAAAGTGGCTCTATGGGGTCCCCAAGTTGACACATGGATTTTATTGGTCGTCCATGACACATCCAATGAGGTTAGGGCATGTTTCTAGGTCATTTCATATTATTAAAACATTATTTTTACCTTAAACTACACTAATTACCTCTAATCGTGATTAATAAAACTTAAAAATTACTATTCACCAAATATTATTTTAATCTCATTGAACCACATTTTACTTCTTAATTACAACAATGTATGTTGGATTTTTGAAAATCAAATCACAGAAGTGGCAATGTTTCATTTAAACGAAAAAATCAGTTTCTTTAACTACCACTTAGTGGTTTCACTATTCATCAAAAATTGAAGTTTTTCAGAAAAATACCAAAAATTCACCCTAACCTATTTTTGATATTCTGAATTCAAAAATGATTTTTATTTTAAAAAATTCAAAACATATAAGTTTCATTAATTAATTTAATAATTAATTCCCGCTGTCAAAACAAATAGCGTGTTTTTATGAAACAATATATATTAAAAGACTGATACTAGTTTAAGTCCAATTTCAAAGTGAAATTAATTCCAATGACGATAATTGGATTAAATGGTAAAAATATATTCTAATTTCACTTTTAAAACAATTAAAAATATAATATAATCATATAAATAAATTAGATTAAAAAGTGGTTTTGAATTAAAATACATCATTTTTCACTATTCATTAAAAAACGAACTTTATCGGAAAAATACCAAAAATTTACAAAAAGTAAATTTTGATGTCCCAATTCTAAAGAAAAATTCTATTTTGTCAAATATAACACATAAAATTTTCAAAAAGTGGATTTAAAAGAGGTTCGCTATCAAAAGGCGGTTAATCGACCTTATAAAGAATATTAGAATGTTTACGCCTAAAATTGGATTCATTCACATTTTTAATCCTCTAACATTTATTGTAAAAAGTAAAAATACTTAACGAACATATATAATCATTTTTAGTTAGTTCTATTCATTACCGTCATTACAATGGCTAGGTTTTAACTACCAATTAAATTAAAATTATTTTATTATTAGAGTGCAACGTAAGATTTCAAAGGAACTCGTTGTTGCGTATTGGGTAAGCCATCGAGCATAGCGTTACTTTTAAATTAATATTAGAATTTTATTCACAAATAGGGATAAATATAAAAATTTCATATTCTTTATTTACCTAGGCTATTACATATAATGTCACTAAATCCCCTTTTATCCCTTGCTTCATCTAATTATTCATTGTAAATTCTAGGTGGTGACCTTTTTTTGGTTTTTTGAGTAATTATGATATATATTTTAGGATTTGTTTGTGTGTTTATGGTAAATTTTGAGTTTCCACGCATGGGTGTGGCCCTTCAATTTTTCCCATTCTCAATGTCGTGTGTGGTGGATTGAAATGAATCCTTGAAGTAAGAAATGTTTTTTATCTACCAAATTAAATAAATATTTAGGGAATCAAGTCATTATTCATCATTTAGATGGATATTATGGGTCATTCTATGATGATAATTAATTACCTAACATGAAATTAATTTGAATTATGAAAAAATTATGATTTTATCATATTTTGATACACTACCTATTTTATTATACATATTCATTTCCAATAAAAAATTTATAAA
The DNA here is from genome assembly GCA_963277665.1 of Viscum album. Classification (NCBI taxonomy): domain Eukaryota; kingdom Viridiplantae; phylum Streptophyta; class Magnoliopsida; order Santalales; family Viscaceae; genus Viscum; species Viscum album. Next base: position 82,645,263 of record OY728151.1, on the reverse strand, counting down.
AATAGTATCATTTCATGTGTTGTAGTTATAAAAATTAAGAATTCCCTATTATGAATTTTTTTATTTAATTTTAGAATTTTGACTTGGAAACCCAACTCACCCTTCACAAACATTTGGCCATAAAATATAGTACAAAATTAACACATGAGGTGAAATGAGCTTGCACCAACATAATAATTCTGCAATAATACATAAATGATATGGACACACACCCAATGAAGATCCGAAAATACCATATGTACATCCCTAATTAGGTATCCATGGAGTAGTATGAAATCATCAATGTTTGTCCCATGTACAATGATATTGGTTTTGGTGAAGATATAAATTTTAAAATTAATAATAAAACACATAATATTTTTATTTTCATCAATTATAAAGTGGATAATGTGTATTCTATTTTTTTGTGGTGTTTCATTATAATTACCATTACATTATTTCGATTTTCTATCAGGTTGAAGGGTTTTATTTTTGGATTTTATATCTCACCTTCTTATAATATCATTATTATAGGGAAGAAATTTGGGTTCCTTGTGTCAGTACAAGGGAATATTTAGGGGACCTATTGTCGCCCATTGTCTTTATTATAATAATTTATTTCCTCAGTAGATAAATTTATGTATTGATTCATTATGTAAAAATCCATCAATTTTTGGTGTTAGGATTTCATCAATGAAAAATCTCACACACTCAATTTGGATGATATGGTTTTCATTATTAATGGAGATAGAAAATACATATATGAATTTTTTAGGGTCCTAAAAAATATTGAAAATCTATTGGACAAGATAAATAATCCTGGGAAGAGTAATTTAATCATTTTAAAATTATGATTAGAGAGGCATGAAAAATTGATTTCGATCAATTGAGGAATTCATAAGGGATGTCTTCCCATGAATTAATTGCGAGAATTGAACTCCATTGCTAGATTGAGTATCTATTAATTTAGGTTTTTGTTATTATAATTTCAATTCATCAATAATACATGAAAAATGTTGTTGTCTCATTAGGACCTAAATTCACTCTTGGATAATAATTTATCAATTAAATTTTCTTAAAATTTTAGGCCAATTATTCATGTTTAGAGCGATGTATTTGAGGGAGATAAAAAATATCAATCTTTTTATTTTTTATTCATATTATAATCATAAATTAAATTATGATTCATTGGTTATAATTCTAGGGTGATGGATGAGGGAGTTTTTAAACTAAGGAGTGACTCAAGAATTACACATTTCATTAATATGTGATGGAAATGTAGGTTATTAAAGGACTATAAATTCAGACGTAGATTATCTTGATAATATATGGGGAAGAGATTTTATTGATTATGGGGAGAGTCTCTAGTTTGAGGAATATACCGTACGTCCATATCTCCATAAATCAATATTATCCTTATTGTGTTGTCAGAAATATACGGAATAATATAGAGAATCACAAAGAGAAGGGAGTTCCACTTGGAGTCCCTGGATGATTATGTGTCTAAAAATATTAAATATAAAAATAATTCTTTAAAATATAATTCAATCCATCTAAATTTATGATAAATAATTTTTTTCAAAATAAAAGGATTATATAATATTTTTGATTCTATATGTCCATGGAATACTCAATGTGAATCTCCTCTACTATTTAATATTTTCATATATTATAAGAAAATGTAGAAAATTAATGATAGCGAGTTCTTCAAAAATTAATTTATTTCATTTTGATGTATAATTTCTTATACTTGTGAAATGTGAGCTATGATATATCAGGGGATAGGGATGGATCCTCTTTGGGGATCTTGTTAGTTTCCAAGTGTCACTATTTAAATACTCTAATTAGTGGATCTTCATATAATATATTCATTAAAGGGTATTTTGTGGCTACATTTGGGTTATCCTTATGTGAGTTTACCATGCTATAATACATGATGTTTTCAATGTTTTATTTTATTCAACTATGGTTCCATGTCATAAAAAACGAACATGAACTAAAAGCGGAGGTGATTCCCAATTTAGGAGTCTATTGGGGTATTTTGGATTTGAGAATCTATTATATATATGATGGATCACCCTATATTAGTCCAGCTCAAAAAGTCATGACCTGATGTCTATAGCCTCAGATATTTGTACTTTTGATATGGTGGGGGAGAATCCTTTTTTTCATGATCATTGTTTGATTGGTCTAATACAAACCTATTTTTAGGCCACTTCATTTAGTTTGTTACATATGGTGGAATCCACATAATAGTAGTCTTAAGATCATCATCTATGGGTAATGATACCCTAGTTTTATGCAGTAGATGAATTTTTGATGACACCAGTGGCCCTATTATTATTTCATTCAACAATTTCGTTGCGAATAGTGGCTGCCTTTTCCTTGAATTGCATACAATGATCAATGGGTTCATGATTTTTTATTCTAACCACATTGTTTTTGCCTCTATTTTAATGGTATAATTCATCATTCACTACTATATCAACTTAAAAGGCACAACAAAATAGAATTTTTTTAATAAATCCCTACATATAATGATGTTTTCAATAAATAGGTGGAATTTCACCAATCATTCAATGATGGAAACAATGATACTGATTTATACCTCCATGGATAACTAGGATAACATGTTTATGTACATTACTAGTCTTTTTTCCCCTCTCTGTTTTCTGGTGATCTATTAAGAGGACATACACTCGAGTAACATTACAACATACCCCATTTATCCCTTGGGATCTATTGCATATTCAAAACATATTCATATTTTCAGATGGATGTTATGATACTTATTGAATGGATCAATGAGGTATTAATTGATTTATACCATCAAGAAACATGTTAATCATAATAGATATTTATAAAAACTCTAGTGAATAACATTAATGTAATTTATTTATTTAATTCAAACAAAAAAATCATTTGATACAATCCTAGTTAGAACACCCTTGTGATCCATGTACCATATTTTGGTGATCAATGAAACCCTGCTAAGAGACCATGATCTCCCCTAAAGAATTGATATGATCCTTATCCATTCTAGAATCTGTATATTGTATTGTCACCAAATACACGTATATATGTAATTACTCTATAGTTTCACTTCACTGATACCACATTTTTTTCTCAAAATTATAGGATCCCTTTGATGAAACACTATCCTGATATGTCTACAGCTAAAATAGGTCCATATAATATCCAAAAAAACCATATACTCCCGAATTTGGTTTGTCCATGATCTTATGTGGGATATGTACTATTATAAATGGGATACATACTCCCTTAATGAAACATATAGAAAATTTCATTTGGAATGAATTTTTAATTAACCATCATCCCAGGACATTATAATACATCGATCATCCAAAAGATGGATTGTAAACACAAACTACATTAGCATCAACCAACGTCTTAGTTCAAAAGGGTTTTATAAATTTTATGTACCAATTAAGTATTATAAACCTGAAAATATATATAAAAATAATTATAAATAATTAGTTTAAAAAAATATATGAATAATGAATAATGTTTTAATATTTAATGAAATAACTATAAATTTTAAAAAAGTTCATAATAAGAGTTAGAATTTTTATATTTAACCATTTTAAATATTCTATTTATTAAGATTGAAGAAAAAATAATGTTTCATTGTAAAATTTTAAATTGGTATAGATGAAAATGTCTTAAATATAAATAATAATTTCCTACTCAGATTATGTATATATTGTACAGACTAGAACTGTAATACAAAATGTTTATAGATCAAATAATATTAGGTAACATGAAATGATATATAATAAACAATTTGAGTGAGATACTTTTTTATTGATATAATTATTTATATATTTAATTATAGATTTTTATTAGATTTAAATTAATTACAATTATTTAGGAAATAACATTAATGAATGGAATGTTAAAAAAACTATGTCATATATAAATATTCTATTCGTAATGTTTTTTAAAATTTATTCATTATATTATTCAAAAATATAATTTTAATATCATAAATTATTAAAAATTATTATTTATAATCTGTTAAATATCTTTAAGATAATATTATAGATTCAATAAAAATGCTACATGTTCGTTATGATAATAGAATTTTTTTCATATTACGTTAATTTTGAAATTATTTAGATATTATATTTAATTAATTTAATAAGAAATTATTTTTACTTCCTCAATGGGAAATAACATCATAGTTATTTATATAGAAAATCCATAAATTTTAGGGGTTACGAAGTGGTAAAACCCATGGAAATCACATTTGGAAATATAATTACAATCATTTGTTTTATAACCAGTGCTTTGAACAAGAATAAGGGTTTCACTAATTATACCCTAGATTTCGTGACGGCCTGTAACAAAATACCCCCCCCCCCCCCCTCGATGTTTGAGATATCACATCATCATGTCTAATGAGGGACCTTCAATTTTGAAAAAATATACAATGGACCATAGAACCATTGTCATATCACTCTGAAATATGAAAAGGATATTGGAATTATATTCGACAATAGAAATATGATAATTTAACATCATTAAAGGAGATATTCCAATGAGATAGGATCTCACATCGACAGAAATAGAGCTACCTAAAACACAATACACACTGAATCCCAATGCCAAAGATCCCATGGTGTCCTGTACAATTCCACCTCACCTCATGATACACTCAGAGAAATAAACATACACATTAAACATGAGGTAAGTTTTTGGGGGAAGCCAATAAACCCACATTCCTTATAGAGTGTCTCCCCTGCCAATAGAATCACTAGTTACCCATGAGAGAGACTCTCAACTAATCTCTGATATATCATATATTGGAGGAATCTTTCCAAGTTCCAAAATCTGGGAAAAAATAGTTTTATTGGAATGAATATTTCATTAATTGTCATCCCGCTACCTATTTCAAGCTTCCTTGATCACCCAGTCCACAACAACTAATTCAATTATCCAAAACAATTCCTTGTTAGGTCGAGTAATAGTCCAAATATACTAAGTAGATATGAAGTCATTCATATTTCCACCCTTCATTATAAGACCCATCTATGTTTGACAATGTACCATGCAAAGAAAACTCAGTCACATTCAAAAAAGAGGTGTCTCGTAGAAAAAAATGTTCATTCTCTTATAGCACATGCATCACGAATAAATATTAATTCCACTAGTAATATGAATTTGACTCTAAAAAATCACACTAACAGTGTGATACAACTATTATGTAACTGTTTATTATAAATTCTCATTTATTTAATCCAATTCCTTTTTAGAATATTTAAGGTCCCATCATTAAACAATACATAATCATGATTTTATTCAATAATTCACATTGAGGATCATTTCCGGTATACGATTTTATATATTTATACCACAACTATTACATAGCATCTCAAAATTTTCAATGCAGACAAGTCTACCTAATGTAAATGTTTTTAATAATCTAAAACATTATAAAATAAAACATGATTTCCTTTTATGATGAAAATTTTATTGACTTCTTCATTTTCCTTACCCATCCTTAAAACCTATGGAAAAGAATTAAAAATCATTGAATGAGAACAAAAATCATAGTAAGTGTCTAAAGTATGAAATGAAACCAGTAGTCTGTGAAAATATTTCCTCAAAATCATAATTCTCGCCCATAAAAAAATATTTACCATTCCCCATGAAATCATAAGATTCCCAAAATACCAATAGAAATTAAAAATCATAAAGATAAATTTTGGAATTCATAAAATAATTACATTTTATATTTCATAGCTACATAGTGAGTAACAATCACAGTTACTTTTGGAATAGCTATTTCATCATATTCTATAAATATATTAATGGAAACCATATCATTTAAATATATAATTACCCAATGCATTAGAGAGCTATAATGGGATCACTTTCCTTTTGTATATCATGTAACCATGTGTATACATAATAAATTCCAAAAAAACATCACGTAATCATAGCACATAAAACAATAATATATGAAAAATAACATTTCTATAAGACGTCTTTCAGGATATTAAAATAATAAATCCCTTATAAAAACTATACTCAATACTAGAATAAATGAAAAATGAAAAATTTATTTATTTAACATTATAAAACATTATGGCTTACAGAGGAATACAAATATAAAATAATGATTAAGGATGAAAATAAGTTGATGTTGTCATATATGTTAAAAAAATTAATTTTTTCATTTAGTATGGAATTTCTAAAACTCCATATATAAATATTCATTTTATAAAAACTAGTTATTGAAATTCCATATATAAATAAAATATAATACATTCAAAATTCCTTTCACATGAATGAGTTGAATAACATAATCATGAATTATAAGTTTAACCCAAATAAAGGAAATTGGGTTAAGTAATTCTCTTACTAGTTGTACTATATCGAATCATATGACTAGTAAAATTAATAACTATCAAATGAAACATTTAATAACATTAAGATAAAGATATTAAAGAAATTTCATATCAATGTTCATTATATATACAATACGAAATAGAAATTAGTGGTGAATAATGAACATATATCATAGAGGTAACCCGTGAGATGAATAAATCCTCACAACGTTCATATCAATGATGTCAGAATTTTTCAATGGGGTGATTATGTGTAATAATAGTATATCCACACAATGAGAATAGCAAATAAAACATACAAAAATAAAAAGTTATTCCACTCATTATCGTGGAATACCGAAATTACTAAATTAGATGTTTAACCCAATGAATGCAAATTGAGTTAGAAAAAATCCTGAAAGCATGTTGAGGCTTATTCTTGGTTAGAATCCCATCACAAGAGGGACAATAAATGGTTTTGGGGTACAAATTTAGTATGGGTATTATGAATGGTTACATTCCTAGTAACTTATCTAACAACACTAGGGGGTCCACCTAGAATGTGGGTCCCCACATATGGGACACCATATGTTAGTTGATGTTTGGGGTTGATCCTTAGGGAGGCCTCTTACATACCCTATCTAGGATACATTGATAAAAACAATGTTTTTTTAAAAAAATATAGTTTCTTATCATTCAGAACTAAAGGGGCAGAAATTTTAACATCACGCGGGACGAGAATGAACTAACACGAACATGGTCAGAGAAAATGGATGGCGGGATAGAGCCTTAGGGAGACTTCTTAAGTACCGTGCTTGAAAAGGGAAAGGATCATAATTCACATATGCTATGAATGATGTGGATGTGGCTAACACACTAATGGAATCCCATGGAGGTTGTCATGGAAGATGCTTACTCGAATCCAACATGAGTCGTGATTGGTGTTATAAACAAGAGGCAATAAAAGACCTGGCAATTACATCATGCAAGGTGCATCCACGTGGGGTGGATCAGGGATTATGCCTATTTAGAATCCCATGAAAAGAATAATTTTTAGAATCCCATGAAAAGAATAATTGGAAATACACCTGGAGGGAATCCCATTGAGAATGTCCACATGTAAGTAGAGGATACAACCATCATTAAAGGATCACCATATAATGTTGGGTCAAGGATTATGGAGAGGATTCCTAGGGTGCACATGGAGACAATGCTCAGAGGGAGAGGAGGAGTGAGAAGGCACTGGTTCACGTCCCATTACTGGCCTCTCTAACCTATACCTCATGCAGTGGTTATAGTTTAATGTCATGTGTTGATGACGTGGGTTCTTGGAAGATTAATGTCCATCAGTTCAGATGATGAGTATTCACTCCTCAGCCCTAGGACATACATAAGTAGTGCACAATAACCCTTTGTTAATGCATGGTGCTTCAAAATAAATGCCAAAGGGATTTTGGAGTGATCCATTGAATGTTCAATGTTAGCATGGCTATGTGAAGAAGCATGAGGCAGGGGAATTAAAATATGATAAACCACATGGGCAATCTTAATATCACATCCTAGAAGCCTATAGTGCTACAAGATAGAGGGGATCATAATGAAAAAGGGATTTGAGAGAGTGGATTCTAAATGTTTTGGTGTGTTTCTAAGTAAAGGGGATTTGTGAAGGAGGGTGCTCTTTGAAACATGGTTACACACCCTAGGCATGGAGTCCACATGGGTTGGGAGGGTGATTCCCAAATGTCAAGTGCTTATTGAAGATCCATGTTCCAAAATGGGTCCCCTTCCATTATAATGGACAAACGACTTCACTAAGGTCATCTCTATTTGTTGCGGAGGAAAAATGGAACAAGGTAAAATTGGTTTCGTGAAGCTCATGTACCAAAGATGATTCATTTCTTCAATGAGTAATAGAGTAGAAATGATTCACGATTCAAGAATTCAGAATGAAAATGGTAATGGTGTTGTTCCTTTGGAGAGAGGGAAGATGGGTATTTGTTGCTGCCATGGGGGAAGATTTTTTGATAGAATATATTGAAGTAATTATTTTAGTTCAATTGAAGGTTGATCTGTCATGTTTATCGTAGTCAAGGAGGAGTCTATCACTCCATCCGCTGTGGTCGTAGTGACCTTTGACTAAGGTAATGTTCCTCAGAATCACAAATGAGTCCATCACATCCTATATTGAAGTCAAAGTGGATCTAGCAATGTTCCTCACATATGAGTCCGTCATTTTCTTAGTAGTGATCACTAAGGTGGCATCCAGGATGCTTTGTAGCATTGTGGCACTGGGGGATTCATGGAGGATCTTCACAAGGAAACCATTTTTTTGTTCAATTTTCATGTTACTTTTATTATTTAGTTCATGTCTCTGATTTTGGAATAAAAAAAATTCACCACCACCCTTATTATATCCAATACAAAACAAGGGTCATATTTTAAAGGTAGGTTTCCAAAAACCGGCTTATCTTAAAGAGGAGTCGCAATGTGCATAGGTAGAGTGCGGGCCTAGAGTGCTATGAATCATGTCCCAACCAAGAGCATCGTGATGATTTGGGGGTCATCACATGTATATAGAGTGTAATGAACCCTATTGTTTCTTCATCTCTACATTGTAACTCTTGTTTTTATCCATCAATTTTTGATGCTCCAGCACTCACTAAAACCAAAATTGCCATTTACGGCGGTCTCTTAGCGACGGTTTTTAAAACAGCACCTAAACCATTTCTTAAAAGGGTTTAGCAGTGGTTTATTAAAACCCACTGCTAAACCCCACATTTTTTAGAGCCCTGATAGTCCCCCCCCCCCCTCCACCCGACCCTAACCCCCTCCCCAACCCCGCTTCTCCCCTCGACCCCATGAAGCCTCCTTCTCCCTCGACCCTAGCGAGCCCCGACCCCCGACCGCCTTCTCCCCTCGACCATAGTGAGCCCCAAGCCCCACGATGCCGCCTTATCCCACAGTGATCCCCGAACTCTAGTTTGTCTCCTCACCCATTACGTTGGTGACATCGCCACCCATAAGCGTGACCCGCCGCCCATCAGTGTGCCTTGCCGCCCGTCGCTGCTGACTCGTCGATGCCCTAGCTCGCCACCTAGTTATTGTTCCAAATGTTCCTACTATATATTAAATGAAACTGAAAATTATTTTAACAATTTCATGTCATACTCATCTTAGCACTCATCAAATAATAAATATGTGATAATTCATGAATGGAATAACTAAGAATTTGAATGGGATTTAACCCATGATTTTAATTTAATATTTGATGTTTTATTATATTATGATGTTTATAGTGTATAAAATTTTAATATATTTTAGTCGTTTTCCTCCCACTGTAACTTTCTTTTAAAATTAAATCCAACCCCTCACATTAATGACTATTTTATAGTATTAAGTGGATGATTGTGTGTGCTATTCCAAAATGGAGCGATAAATTTCATTTTATTGTTTTTTATATTTTCTATAATTATTTTATTTATCTATGAGTGTATGAAATGATCAAGAGTTGAGAAAACATTTATCTGTTTAGAGAGATACTTTCTAACTTAGAGAGGGTTTTTATGGAGTGAAAACCAAAAAGAACGTGGAAACCCACCCCAATAATTCTTGAGATACATTATATGGGAACCTATTATGAGAAAGGGTGTGGTAAAATTTTACATCAATTAGTGGCATACATAATGCTTCAGGTTATGTCTCGATAGGCATCCCTATGGTGGCCATGCACATAACTTAATTTGTCATGGACTATGTTGAGCCTTAATTCCAAACAACTAGTGTTGGATGGTCAATAAAAATTGTCTAAAAAATATGATGATTTATGTTAGTTTCAAGAAGTCTCATTAAAAATATTTTATACAACTTCCAGTGGATCTAACATCCTATTTTTCAACAAAAATCAAGTGATCATTAATCATAATTGACCTTCTATTACACATTCAAAAATTATCACTTTTCCACCCTATAATATTTGTTTTAATTCTTAATTAATTTCAAATGTAATTGTAATTAATCCCAATGGAGTTGACCCAGTACATATAAGTATTCTAATGCATAAAATAGTGGGAGTGTTTATTCCACCACTAAAAATGATACATGTATTATATAAGGAAATGATGAAACACATTCTATATTCCATAAAAAATAATTTTAAGTGGAATTGTAATGGTAATTAGTAAACTTGAAACATTCATGTATCATAGGATATACCATAATTAAAAGTATATAATCATACACATTTTAGTGTTTCATGATAATAAATGGTTATTATAAACACATTAGCATCCCTCATGAACTTGAAAATTGTTTATAACATGATATAAAAATGATAACATAAAAATCAGATAATATCCCATATCATGGGATGTGAAAAAAGTTATGGATGGCTAATATATTAATTGATGACCTTTAAATAATGTGTAAATAGTAGTTTAGACTAGTTTGTATTGAGAATAGTGTTGTGGAATCCTTTGTGATTGTTTCCATGGTAGCGTGGGGAATCAGGGTTCCATCCAAATTTATTTTTTCATTACATTAAATATTTAACCTTCACCAGTCATCAAATATTATTCTAGTGAGAGCAACATCATTATTAATCAAGCACATCTTTCCATTGACATTGAATTTGAAAAAAAATATGGACCTTAATGCACAGAAAAAAAAATAATGTTTTATTTACTTGTTTCACATGAACTAGGTTTCATCTAAATGAAACACACATGAGGAAGTTTCAATATTAAAAAATTCATTATCAAATAATTTTTCTATTAGATATAAATATTTTTTTTTGTGGACACTACATTCCTAGGATCACATCCTTTAAAATTATTTGGTTTCTTTATCAATGGTCACCCAAGTGAAACTCCCTTTTCTTCATTCTACACACACTAATTCAATGAAAATATTGGTTAATAAAATTCTATTTATCTTCCAGATTAGTAAAGATAAATTTTTCTACTTATTTAATCCCATGTTTTATGTGGTGTCGAACTTGATTTTTTTGTGAACTTCTACATAATGGATATACTATATCATATTCTTGATAAGAAAGTTTATTATTTTAACTCCACATAATGTAAACAACAACATTATAAAACTCCATATAATGAATAAATCTATAAATATAATTATCTTTTTATTATCTATTTTAATCACAATCAACAAGAATAATCACTATAACTCCATAAACAATAAAAAATTATCATCAAACACCTCATTATGGAACATTAATCTTGGTTGAATCTTACTTATTTATTTTCAATATTGATTTTTATGGTATGCTCCTCCATTAATAGATTCCCATTGTGGTGCCGATTCACGTGGTTTAAATAATGGTCATTTATGATCATGATCTTTATTTACCTCCCAATTGTAGAAGCTTTTGTAGCATGTATCTTTTCATTATTTTTTATATTTAGTACGTATCATATTCATATGGAAGTTCAGATAGAGAGAATGATCCAAATTCATAAGGATGTTTTGATGATGTTTATTTTTGATTTTATAGGTTCTTGGGTGAATAATTTCCCTTTGGTTGAGTTTTAATATGATAATAATTATTTATTCAGCATTGTAAAAACACCATATAAAGATTTGTATGAGTTTCTTACATAACTCTATTGTGTTGGAATGAGGTTAGAGATTTAATTAATCATAGACCAAATTTGGTGAAGATAATTATAAAGAAGGTGTAGTTATTCTATGAGGGAATAAAATATGATCAAGATAATCATGTGATGGACCCGGGTATAGATTAGTTTATGTGAGATGGGTTTGACCTAGTGAACAGTAATTTATTTCTCTTTTTATTTATTTATTGTAAAATAAACATAATTTTTTCTATTAGAGTGAGAAATATCACTTCATAACTCACACACACTATGGAAACAAAATAGTAAAAAACACTTGATATATATGTTTCACCACCCAAATTGATTATTTATCACATGGAATGATCTAGAATCACCTAAGACTATATGATCCAATATAATTACTGTGATGGATGCAATGAAAAGGGTATATCATTAACTTGTATTACAACATTAACAACAATTTCATCACCCAAAATATTTCATAATTGTCTTCACTACCATGCAGAGACAGTCCACACTAGGACCAAGAGAAACAAAGAAGAAAACCCATCCTCTATATTTCAAAGAAGAAAAGGATTTTTATATCCTTATTATTCAACTTATACCTTTCCACCAATGGGTAAAATATACATTTTATACTTTCATATCTACGTAAATAAAGTTCCACTTTAAGGTAATTGTTTGTTTCCATTTAGTATTTTTAACTTCTATTCAATTATTAAATGATTTATCAAGCCCTTACCTTAGTGATATCAATGTTATGGAATCATTAGTTTGTCCATCTGTTTTGGTAGAGCACGACATACAAAAAAGTACAAGGATGGGATCCTTATTCTATACTTCTTTTATGGATATTTTTAATTTTCATGCTTTGGATTCTTATTGGGTGATTTTCCAAAATTATTTATATAGGAAAACCTTACGTAACATTTTTATATATTTTTTCAACCAGTATATATGAATCTATTTCCCTATTTACTAGTAACTATGTGATTTAATTTTTCTTAAAATTGTGTAGGCACATTAGGATATACATGGATAAAAGCTGGATCACATTACCAAGGAACACACCTCAATATGTTAAGGGTTTGAAAGAGTTTTTAGATTTTGAAATTTCCAATCGATCGGTTTAAGGGAGAATAATATTTCCATGTCCTAAATGTAAATTTAGAAGATTGTTGAAGAGATATGATTTTTATGAACATTTAACACTGAAGAAATTATCTTATCAATAATTGTGTTGGATTAGGCATGGAGAATTGAGTTTTACTGAATGATTGAGCATTTATGTTAATCCAAATAATGATCTCCTAACTTCATCGACAATGGAAAATGAAATGAAAAACCACATAAATGATGGATTTGGAACTACAAGATACCACTATATACATAAAATCATAACAGAACAACGAGATTAGGGTGATACAAATTACAACGTGACTTGTGATTTTTTTGAGATTGTAACACAACCAGATCAAGATTGTAACATATCATTGGACCATTCTCTTGATTATTTGGAAAAAAATATAAGTGAAAAATTCACTAAGGAAAATACATTTCAGGATTTAGTTGACGATGGAAATTTAGAGTTGCATAGTTGATGTATGAAATATTCCAAGATTTCTTTTCTGCTGATGATGTACCACATGAAATTTCCATGTGGAATTACAAATAAGAAAACTTCCTTGTTATTGGAATTGTTGAGTGATTCATTTTATGAAGAAAAAATCCCCGACTCTTTTTATGATATGAAAAAAGTTGTTAAAATGTTTTTTCTGAATTATAAAAAAATTCATGTGTGTCCCAATGATTGAATGATTTATTGGCGAGAGGATTCAAGTAGACAGAATTGAAAAAACATGTTCTTCTACTAAATGGTAGACAATGGGTGATGAAGGAAGTCTCAATCAACATAAATTCATGAAAAAGATTAAATAGAACACACCTGTAATGGGTTTTCATTACATTCCATTAAATCCATGAGTGAAATGATTATTTCTGTCATCAAAAATTGTAGAACACATGAGGTATAATTCACTAGATAATAACAATGATGGGTAAATGATAAATCCACGAGATTCACAATCGTGGAAGAAATTTGATTCATTACATCCAAATTTCTCATCTAATCCTAGGAATGTTTGATTGGGATTGTCTGATGATGGATTCAACCCATTTGGGACTTTGAGTACCAGTTACAACATTTTCCCAGTTGTTTTGATCCATTAAAATATACCTTCTTGGATATGTCTTCAACAAACATCTTTTATCATTTCGATGATTCATCCTGGAAAAAAATTCATTTAAATGATATTGATGTATACTTTCAGCCTTTTATTGATGAATTATATGAGTTATGGAGCAATGGTGTTGAGACATTTGATGCTTCTTCTAAAACAATGTTTAAAATGCATGCTACTTTAATGTAGACCATTAGTGACTTCCTTGGTCTTGGGAATTTATCTGGTAGGAAAATTTAAATGGTTTTGACTTGTCCTATTTGTAACATTGATTTTGATCCCAAACATCTACCTCATATTAGAAAATGTTTCCTTATAGGCAATCGATGATTTATCGATTCATCTCATAGATATCATCTGAACAGATCTAAATTTAACGATTTCATTAAATGTAGACCACATCCAAAGTAGTTATCTGGTTCAAAAATATTGAAACAACTTGAAAATGTTGGAACATAATTTGGGAAGGTTCATCAGTTGAATTATTGTAGGAAACGAGTTCTAAGTGCATCGTCATGTGAAATCAGAACGCAAAAATGGAAGAAAAAAAGTATATTTTTCAAACATTCGTACTGGGAATTTAATTTGTGCGGAATTATCTTGATTTGATGCATATTGAGAATAATTTTGATGAAAATGTAATTTTAACATTGCTTAATGTGCTTGGAATGTCGAAGGATCATCTCAATGCTCACAAAGACATTCAAGTAAGGAACATAAAATGTGATCTCTATCCAGATCAGGATGAAATGTATGATCCAACAATTTTTTCAATGAAAAATAGGGACAAAGATACATTCCATTGATTTTTAATGAATGTGAAGGTATCTAATTGGTATTCAAGTAACATCTTGAGGTCTGTTGACATGATGAATCGTATATGACATGAATCAAAAAGTCACGATTCTGATATTTTGTTACAAAAGTTACTATCATTGGAATTGTGTACATTATTAACTGAAAAAATAATGTTGTTTTACTCCAATTCATTACATTTTTCAGAAAACTATTTTAGAAATCACTACATCCATTTCATCTTGATAAACTTAAGGAGTGGTTTTTATTGACACTTTGTTCAATTGAGATGATCTTTCTTCCGTCGTTCTTTACTGTCATGATGCATTTAACTATGCATTTTCTAGAGGAATCTAAATTAGAAGGCCCTATTCATTATCAATGGATGTATCCAATTTTTAGGTACTTTATTTATATTTTTTTCACTTAAGTATACAATTTTTGGCACTTAATTAAATGAATAATTATGTTTATTATATATCAGAGATATCATGGGAATTTTAGATCATACATGAGAAATAAAGATCAACCAGAAGGATATATTGATGAATACAATTTGGATAATTAGTGTCTTACCTTTTTTACTAGTGACTTGGATGATATTGAGACAATATTTAATCAAGTTGGACATGTTGATGACACATCAACTAAATCTCAAATACATCATAAATCAAAAATATTTCTTGGTATTGGCCGATCAGTTGGGAGGATCTCAAATGTGAAACTGACAGAATAGGAATTATTACATGCACATAGATATGTGTTGCTGAATAGTGGAATTTTAGATCCCATTATTAAAGAGTTGAGGACACAAACAAAGCAACAAATGAGTGGGCGAACACAAAATGAGAAAGATATAACGAAAGCTATTAAGAAAGAGATTGTGGAATGGTTTTCATGACATGTATGTTCATAAATATTGAAATTAATATGAATATTAGTTCGACACATATATTTTGTAAATATAATATTGTATATATTTTTTTAAATCATGATTACTGATACTCTAACATAGTTGTCAGAAGATTCGATGTATCTTTCTCAAGGTCCTATAAATCAAGTTAGAAAGATTGAGGCATACAAACTGAATGGATTTATGTTTCTTTCTGTCTATCTATAAAGGGGTTTAAAATCACAGAATATTGGTATATTTACATTTCCCTAAGTGGGATACTATTGAAACATAACTTATATTATTGAATCAAACTACCATGTGCATTTTTTAGTTATTTTATTCAGATGCAATTGGGATTATATTTTCAGAGGTGTTAAAAAAGATTCCTTGTAATTTACTTATGTGAACTTATCTCATTTGATCAATGTTGGTGATCATGAACTGCATGATCCATATATCTTATAATTGCGAGAAAAAATGTGATATTATGTGAATGATGTTGTGGATGAAGGGTGGAGTGTTGTTGATCATGTAAAAAAATGGGATTTGTATTTTATGGGTGATGAAGTGAAATATTTGACCTCTGAAATTGAATATCGTTAATAAAAATAAGATAAATTATATGTGCATCATGATATTGAAAATATTAGTCTAAAAAGTATGAATGATGCAGATGATGTAATGATGTAGGAAACTGACATGATTGAAGGATAAAATGATTATGTGTACAGTTATTTATTAATTCAGCAACAAAATATTTCATTTGTATAGTCATTCATTATCATTGTTATATATATATTGTTTGTTATTACTGGGCATCAATTATCATTTTTAAATTTTTTAACTGCATAATTTCTTTTGAAATATATGTTCTGAATTTTATTTTATTTGATTAAATTACAAAAATTACATAAAGGAGGCGTTATACCATTTCATCTACTATAGCAACAGATGGCGATCCATTTGTCTCCCTCTATGCATCATCTAAGACACTAGAAGCCTACCCCTCTACACCATCTCCCCCTACACCATTTCTCACACCCTCTCTGAGTGTCCCTTTAGAAGCTGATTTTTTGACTCCCCCTTCAGCAGCCTCAGTATCAGGGCGGCAGTGGGCCACTTCTAGTTCATCACGAGAATACTGGAGGGTCACTATTATAGGTGAAAATCTTAATATAAATAAATTAATTGCACTTTTTTAATAATTATTTTTTGTTCATTAAGGAGGAAATAATGAAACTATGTATAATAATATAAAAAGTGCATATGTGTGAAATATGAATGGAGATAATATTGTTGTCTCATTTGATTCATATGGGGATCCTACAGATGAATCCATAGGATTACTTGGCCAAATTCTAGGCCAACTAGCAGGGGAGCCCATTTCCCTTCTTATTTATTATGATTATTGGAGAAATATTCCTCCAAGTTGGAAAAATAATGTTTTTTTTCACAAATAAAGTCAATTTTAATACATTATGATGTTATTGAATTGCATGTTACTAATATGTTCAAAATTATTTTTTGAATATAGATATTTTTCAACATTACAATTCCTGATGTGATAACACAAAATTGGATGTTGAAAAATCATGATATGAAATAGAAAGACTTCAAATGGATATTGTGGAGCGATGTCGACGATACTTTATTTACCATCCAACAATTGTAGAAGAATCTACCCAATGTGGTACCCAAAGAACTGTGGATAGTTTTTGTTGACAGACATCTAGATGAGAAGCAGATGGTATTTAAATATATATTATCCTACTAACCTCATTTTACATTTATACATGTATATGAAGATAAGATGAAATTGAATACATTACTATTAAATAGAATTTAATTTATTTCAGGATCTCTCATGAAATAATTCATCATGTCAGGCTACGCAAGTCATCCCTCACAATGCGGGGTCAAAAATCTTTTCTAGAAGCCGATTGACTCTGGTAATAATTTCATTAGTTTAAATTTTTATAAGGCAATATTATCTATTTAATATATTAAATTGTTTACTTATTGTTGTTTAATACAGTCCCAAAGCATAGGGCATGAAGCATATTTAACTGAAATGTGGCTGGATGTTGACAGAAAAATATGATGGAGGTTTTGTTAATGAACCTGCCGAAGAAGTTGGGGAATAAACTCATGTTTTCATTATATAAACATAATATTAGTTTTAAATATGTTAATATATATATATATATATATATATATTTGATTTTAGGAAAAAATTAAAGAAATATGGGATGCCAATCCTGGGAAGTCCTACTCAGTCTCCCAAGATGAACATGTTCCTAAAGTCCTTGGGAATGAGCATCCTGGTAGAGTGCACGGGATGGGTTTGGGACCCATACCATCTGAGGTATTTGGTAGGTAATCAGGGATTACAGCTGCATCTACTTCTGGTTTTTGTCAGTCCATACCCAGATATGCTCAGAGAAAGGTTTTTTCCCTATGAAACAAAGTTCATGACTATGGGGCTCAGATATCCACTTTGCAGAAAGCAATGACTGATATACATCAACAGATAAGCAGATATCCCCCTGGTAGTATTTCATCGACTGGTGGTGAGCAGGTAAATCACAATAATTCATAATCATTTCGTTTTAAAACATTTATTTTATTAAGTTTAAATATAAATATGCAACACTATTTAATATTCAAAATAATGTTCTTATAGGAGGTAGTAGGAAGTGGATATGGAGGTGGAGAGGGTGATGATATCTATTCATAATTGGATAGTGATTAGTAGTATTGTTGATATGTGAAAAAATATTGACAGTCGGTTTGTATATGTATTATCTGTGTCACATAGTTACCTCCAAACATTTTTAAGACCTAACACTTTCTTGATTTCCCATGTTTCCTTTTATGTATTTTATTGATTTCTCATGCTTCCTTTAATGTCTTTATTTATCAAGTGTGGTATGCACCATATATATCTACTCTTTATAGTGATGATTCATTTTTCCTAAATTCATTTTTTCATTATAATAACTTATCATACATTTTCTAGCCCAATGCATTAACCACTACATTTCCATTTCTATGAAGTACTTCTTAGTTATGCTCTTGTATCAATCCCTAGGGATGAAAATGCGTGTCTCACTGACATGTTTATGATTGATAACCCTTTAGTGTCAAATAATCCTAGTATCCAAAATTTCAAAAAATTCTTCGAATACATAGATACAAATAGAAGATTAGAGGAAATTTTGCCACACTATCTGAAATGGGGTTTTCCCACCATTTCCAAAGTGGCCTCCAAGAACAGTCAGGCAGTGTGAATGACAGTGTCCATTATCTCAGTAGACAAGACATTCCAATGGGAAACACCAAGTAGATTCTATAGATCCCCATTCCCATCAAAAATGTTAAATAGACTACATGATATGTTACTTACCATTCATTACATCAACTATACTATCAAAAACAATTTATTATAGGCATCTATATTCCTTGATAGAATATATCATCCCCCTTCATGAGACACTCTTCTTTTTGATGTAATGTTTGTTATGAATTCTATTATATTCTTCTCATAAAAATAACTAGGTTGCATAATGGGAGGTACAATATATTAGGATCCAAATTCCATTCCTTCTAAGGAACCAGACTAAAGACTCCTTTTCCAAAATAAATCACATGAGTGATACATATATAATACTTGAACCTAATCTCTCACTCTTAAATAATTAGGAACCCTTATCCATGGGAGAGATGATTTTACATTTTTTCTATCTTTAGTGTCATGTATAATAATTCCACATGGAATAACCCAAGTGAGAGATGATTTTACCTAATTCCTATGTTAGGTTTCATTTATAATAATTCCACATGGATTACAAGGTCAATAAATCCTAGGAAAATATTCCCACAACATTATTTCCATGATAATGGTTCTACCATATACATAATACACCCCACATCTTTTGAGTAACTAAATAATAAATAAATAACCACTCAACCATGTTCTGAATGGATTGTAGGAGGGTTTAAATTTATTGACAAATAGATGGAATAGAAATCAAAATAGTTACTATATATATAGTAATAATATATATAGTTTATATAAATTTCATCCACCTATATTTTCAACTTATGTGAAGATGTATGTAGCCATATACTTATAATAATACTATGGAATAGAACATGGCATTACTCAGACATCCCTAACTAGTCTAATGATTTTATGCGCTCATGTAATTGGGTACATGACCTAAATTCCATTTGAGTGACAAATGCCATGAAACCACACATAGGATATTGAGTGCACCATCAGGTCAAAATTCTTGTCAAGTAATGTGGTGAGAATATAATAATATTTACGTAGTAACATTTTTTGTGATACACCATGCTCAACACCTGATGTAAGGAATTGTGATATCCCCTTGGTCAACAATCTCATACCATAATACCAAAACATCTATAAAATAATATATTAAATATATCTAGAAAGGTGAATTGCCTCAATTCCATATCTTTTGTCTACACCATATACATAATAAAGGCATAATCATTAGTGTAATAATTGATATAGAATAACCTCTAATTCATGTCTTAATCCATGTTCATTTCCCATTTAAAATATTATAGTTAGTATGGAGCATTTTATAAAGCATAAATCAAGAGAATGACATTATAATTACTTGGATTCATTCTATTTAAAACTAATTGATATATTAAAAGAATGGAAACCCATCATAAAATATCTATTTCACATTATCAGTTACATTAAACTCATTCAATTCATTAAATCATGGGAAACCCATATATAATCTCAATGAAGTCACATAGATGGTGACATGTTAATCTAATAAATTTACAATTTTAGAAATTGCAACTATAAGTCATCCAAAAACTTAAGATATGCCTTTGGTTATATCAAATAATCATATATAAACGGATATTACATTATTGAACAATTATAGGAGATATGTGGGAGTACACACATTTAAAAAAAACCATATTGTCTCATTACACCATGATCACCCAATGGGTGACCATATAAGTTTCACACAACATGTTAAGATCCAATCATGGTTCAAATAGTACATATGAGTCTGCAATGGTCAATATAAAATACATAAATTCACCACTAGATTTTTCTGAATACTAGGATTATGCCATTTGATATGTTCATATGTATTCCATTACTCACTGAACGATGCATTTGGTTGTTCTTAGTTAAGAATATGTTTTCATAATGACTGTAGTATGTATTCTGTTGGTGTTTTGGTATTCATTGAATGTATTTTATCAAGGAACTCGTACATGGGCTAAAACAAGTGGTTTCTTTTTTAAATCTTCCCATTAGCGGTAGTTTTAATCACCGCTAACTGTAAGAGGTTCATTTAGAGACGGTTTTAATTATCCCAAAATATCAATATTTATTCTATTAGGGGTGTTTTTAACCACTGATAACTTCATAAATTTAGTGGCGGTTTTGACCATTGATAAAAAAGTAATTCCCCGACCAGAGAAACCACCGAGAGAAACAATATAACTGCCACAAAAATGATCCAACTACGATGGTTCCCATAAACTGCTTCAACTTCTGCAAATAGTTTCCTGATAAGAAATTTAGAGGTGGTTTTTGGAAACCCCTATAGAATCATATGGTGTCATTTTAATCCACTGTCATAGCCAAAAAAATTGTCGTGGTATTTCAATTTTCTTGTAGTGACTCTATGAACGCTTTATGTGAGTTTATGGGATATGGTTTCCATTTTGTCTCTATTCCATTAAGTGAGTCCTTAGTTTCAACGACTATAAGCTATGTGAGTCTCGATTTCACAAACATAATCTGTGAGGTAGCTCTATGATCGGTCTATGTGAATGAACTATGTGATCATGGTTTTCCAGTGAGTGTAATGACCATGAAAAAAACCAATGTCATTGGGGGTGTAGATGGGAAACCAAGAAGCTACTCAAGAGTTCCTTGTAGATGCTTCTCGAAGGGAATAATTGGAATAAAATCATGGGATCAGAGTGTATGTGTGAATCCATTTTGATCACAAATCTATGGTTTCCCTTTAATCGTAGAGGAAAAAAACCATCCCCCTTTGAAAGACACTTCCATAATATGTATTCTGCATGAGGGATGATATTCTAATCCCTAAATCAAGTAGAGATGAACCGGCTTACTAGTTCAAGAGTACACCATGTCATTGCCAGGGGTTCAGGGCTACAAACGGTCAGATATGGGAAAACCACATGCCATTCATTGATGGATTCCTGTAAATCCATGTCAACAATGATAATGGGAAGGCACATCATGAAGTGGTATCTCCACCACAGTACAACACCATCTTCATGGATGTTTTAGGGAACCCGGTTATGGGGTGGATCAATTAATGGGACCTGCACCAGGGAGGCAACTTCAGGGGTGAAAAGGCCCACACATATTGGGTTTGAGCTTCATGTGAGGAATTCGGGGTCGATCTGATGTGTACATGCCTCTATGAAGATGCATGGGCTTCCCAATTCCATAACTACCAGCCAAAACACATGATTCTTTATTTTTTACATATGTGGACCTCAATGACCAACACATTATATATTCATCATAGGTAGGTCGATAACTTCCATTGGAATCAATGTTAGATCATAGGGATTGCAATACTGGGGAAGGGGGATGTATGAGATTTCCCTCGGACTGAAAATATAGGGGATGTTCTGGAGTACATTCCAAAATCAAAAAAAGAAATGTTTGAAAAAGTACCAGGAGGTCAAAAAACAGTATATGTTGATGAAGGGTTTCCTCCCCAACTATATAGATGGGGTCAAAAGGTGGAATGAACATGTCGTGATGGTGGGGATACGATAGTGACAAGTCAAACAACACCAGGGCCTACACTGATTAAGAGGCAAGCTACAACAGTGGAACCAGCAATCCCAGATGAGCAGAGTTGGAAGGAAGTCATTCCGAAAAGGGGGTTCTACAAGATATCCACTCAAGATTTGGGAATGCGGTTTTACCACATAGAAATTCATAGGGATGCTATTTTTTTGAAGGCTAGGGATAAACGGGATGTCAATATACCATTTCTATATCCATATGATATGTAAAACCGCCTCAACTATGCATGGATGGATTTTTCAGAGATCGTCTATGTCTATATTGGATTTATCGTGTCTCAAACAGAAGGGGAATAATACATCATCGAGCTGGGGGACTTCTAGCATTCTCGAGGAACAATGTGTTGCATGAAGGACTAGTTGAATGTATTTCTTGATAAAATAGTCCCCCAACAACTTTCAATTTATAATCTAAGAGAATTTTTCCCTTTACCAGATTAATCTTAGCTATCTCCATATAGAGGAGAGGCTATAAGAGTAACCCCATTGGAAGAAGTTGATGTTGCGACTTCCACGATGGAAGAGTTTTTTGTGACAGTTGAGGTAAAAATCAAAACATTCTTCTATGATTCTTACATAAATCATACAAGATTTATAAATTGAAATTTTTCATATAAAGAATAACCTTATATGAAAAACAAGTTCTCGCACGATAGTGGATGTAGCTTTGGGGATTGCACCTGGGATGATGTTAAGTGCAGAATCATGCATGTGTGCGATAACCTGGGTGGCACATATAAAACCTTCATAACATCCAACCATATATGGGGGGACACATCCCGGGGGTTTGATAATAATGACATGAGAGAAAGGCCAATTATTTGATCTATATAAGTCATTTCCATCACAAAATTATTTACTTTTCCCATAAAATTATTCAAGCTGAAATTTAGGTATTTTCAATAAATTTTAAATATTAAATTTTAGGTTGTCAATGAAATTTTAAAATAATAAATTTTCAAAAATGAATTATGATTTGAATAGAGTTTTTTGTTATGCTAGTGATATTTTAATCAAGAAATTTTTAAATGAAATTATAAAGCATTATTATAAAGGATTGTGAATTTTTTTAATAATGATTTATAATGAAAGGATATTTTCGATATTATATATTTCATTTTACCTATAAAAATTATAATCCATATAATATGACAAACTTTGTTATAGATTATGCATTATAGAGGATATTATCCAAGAATACCATTCATATTATTTATTGAATGGTTTATGTTTTTGTTGGAATGATGTTTTTGACAACTATCTCTTTTCAAGAGGTTATATGAATTTAAAAACCTCTACTTTTCATGGGTCATCCATTGATAAAATGATAATGATACCAATTAGTTTTCCAAAGGGAATTATATGATGAAATTTTTATGATACCCATTTAATTTCACGGGTTATTATAAGATGTCTATTAACCCCATATTCATTTATTGGTTATGATATGATGTATGTTTTTTATGATGGTTCACATATATGTATGATTTTATTATGAGAAGGGAGGGAACTCTATCTATATCCAATTCATTTGTTAATGATGTATATCTCAATAGATATTTATTGGAATAAAGTCAATGGGATTGATACACTATGGAGGATGGGGAAGTACAATCCACTATATATCATATAGAAACCAAATACAATATGTGATGATGTGTAATCCTAATCAACTATGATAATATGTGAAAAAAATACATTTTTTTGTATATGATGATGACTAGGGATAATGGGGTGTCTCTCCCGGTAGTTATTGTCCACACTAAGTGACCTGTTATGTTTTTTCAATGCACTAAGACTTATACACAATGGGGATACATGTTTATGTGTCAACCACAAATTATATAAACTATTACTTTGATATTCTCATATGGTTCATCATTATGGTTTTTATCTGATTTCTTCTCTCATGAACATTCAATATCCCTTCTATGTATAATGATTATAATCTTTTACATGCATAGAATGAGGTTAATATGTTGTACACATGTTTGTAATCCCTTTTACATGTTATGCTTATATATTTATTCTAATTAACACTATTGAGCATTAAATATCAATAATATCTTATGTTTCATTCACTAAGTTATTAGGAATGGTTGAATGAAGTAGTAATAAAGTCAAATGTATTTGAAACATATATTGAAAATATTTTATCAAGGAAGAATAATGTGTTCAACATTTCCAAAGTCTCTAAACTATTAATAATCTTAGGCATATTATTTTATAATGTGACTAGTATTCATCTAAAAAGATCTATATAAATGTATGTTAATCCTAGGTATCTATAGTTGGATTCAATGGAATGGTTTTTTCATCATTTGGAAACAAGGATGAGAATCTTTTATTGAGATCCATAGGGATATTTCTAAGGATATGTCTACAGATGACTCCAAGGATGAGTATAAAGATGAGTTAATGTGTTTGAAATTTTCATTGAATTTCAGTAAAACATAATGTCTTTTTATTCCCAGAAATACATACATATCTAAAGAATTTTTTTGTATTCGGTATATATTTACATATGGTTATTAGCATCAAAATCATTGTATTTCACTAGATTATATCAGAAAATTGTGCACACCAAGGGGGCCTTGCTTCACACCTGGTTTGACAATCTCAGTGAATATTATTTTTCAACTAAAAATCTATTTATGAACCATCATAATGGAATTAAATAGAAGATAACTATGAATAACATCAGAGAAACCAAAGGTGTAATAAATTAGAGAAAAAATTGTCATCCATTATACAATATATATTTTATTTTTAATGACTATGGGTTTTTCATATATGATATATGTTTCTGACACTATAATTTATGATTTTATTTAATAGATGTAACAAAACATTACATGGTTAGTATTGAAAGTGATGAACAATTTTCTCATGAGTTGTCAAATGGGATGATAATTTGAGTGAAGGATGTTTTGACCATGGGTAGTTAGTTTTCACTAAATATTTATAACAATAACCATACCATAATCAAGTCTCTGACTAGGTATGGAAGAATATGAATGTTTTTTCTAAGAATTATGTTAACGGAGCCCTAGAAGAATGAATATTATGTTTCTTATATGTAAAAAATATTCCTGTAAACTCCAAAGTAAATGTGTCAAACAAACATGATATTTTTACTAAATATATGAAGAAATGAATTCATGTAACTGAAAATGGAAAATAAAAATTTTAGTTACTAAAATGGATGGAAATATTGGCATCAATATGGTATTATCAACCGTAGAATAATTTAAATAATTAATGAATGAGGATTATTAAAATCATTTTCCTAAGTGAAATGAAATTGAAAGGAATCAGTAAGGTGGTATGACTAATGGTTATATTGGTGTTGATATTGATTCTTTAGATGAAATATTGAAGGAAAATACTTATTTTGTAATGGGAAAAGGTATCGTTGTTAATGGATTACAGATGAAGTAGAAAAATGTATTTGTCAATGTATTTACATTCTAGAATTATTAATTGTGTTATAAATAATTATTTTTTAGTTACTATTTTTCAATAATGATTTATTACATCATATTGAATGGTTCTAATATATGATAAAATTGATTTATTTGGAATTTTAATTTTTTTAAAAAAATAGAATATAACAATTAATAAGTTATTTTTTTATTTTAATGATGTTTGTATGAATATATATTGGATATGAATTAGTAAATTGGACTATACACAATACCATGGAAACAATTAATGATTTTTTAAAATTGGTCTATACTATCAATGATTACATTGCAATATTTTTAATGAATATATAAAATATATTGGACTATGGAAAAATTCATGTTTTCAATAAGGCTTCGTGGTAATTCAGGTTATTACCAATTTTTAGAAGAATACATAGTGATCGTATTAACAGATTTTTTATCTAACAACTAAGAGTTAACATGTTATATATATGGGACCAATTTTATATTGAATTAGTAAACTTATTTATTTATTTTTGTACATTTTTATTCATATGGAATACAAGGATGATTATTTATAGAATGGTTTATGATAAACATTAAATGATTCTTTTGAGATTAAATTATCATCTCACCATATGAGAATTTATTGATATTGGATTAATTATTCTAATTATTTTCAAAGATAAATAAAGATATATTGAACAACCTATTAGTATATCTTTGGATATCATTCTCGATTGTTGATTCAATAAATTTATATTCATCGTTTTTTATGGAATAAGAGATGATATAAAAATTCAACATGACAAAAAAGGGGTAGTTTTTCTTGGAATCATATAAGTATATTATTTGAGGAAAACACTCCATAATTAAGAAATATGATCATAATGTAAAAGGTTTTCTCGTTATAATTATTTTTGAGGATATTAACTTACTTGGTTCAAGTATCGTTGTGTTATGGGTGTGTGATCATTATGTTTCCCATATCCAAGGTCCCTATCAATCCCCATCAAAATATTATTGAATTATTTTTTTCTATGTCTATGTTTTTACATCCCATCTATGTGATACTATGTGGTTGAATAGTTATTTGTTACTTTTTGTAACCACTATTTTTCCAACATTCTATTTTTAGAAAAAAAAATTTAGTAATTATATTTACTATGTCAATTTCTATGAAAGGAAAATTAAATTTTTAGACCTTTGACAACCCATATGGATTTTGAGGGATATTATTATTTTAACTGTGGTATAATGTACCTTATTGATATTTTATGAATTATTTTTTTCATATTAATGTAATCATTTGATATTTTATATTTTATAAAAAATAGTATTTCTACGAAACCACATTTTATTAAATAATATGTTTAAATAGAATAGTTTTTACGTAGGCGTTAATCATAGTAATATGCATAATAAAAACTAAATATTAAATATTATCTGTAATGGTTATATATAAAGAAATAATATTTATAATAAGTCATACATATTTTTATTATGGTATTTAAATGTTTTAAAAAATAATTTCTGAAAAAAAAATTATTTTATTCTATGAAAAGTAATAAAATATTTTTCAAGAAATTTTATAAATTTAATTTTATGAAATTAAATTCATTTTTTAATTTAGTTGGTCACATTTATATTCTATTGAATTTTTTGGGTTTTTTCTCAAAACATAATTTTTTAATAAATACAGAATAACAGTGAAATTTAATTGAAAACTGCATTTTCCTCTAATTTATTTATATTGTTTTACTATAAATTAAAATATTTAATGGATAATTATTTTAATTTTTCATAAAAATAAAATTTTCTTCATTGAAATATATTCCACATTGAAATTATGTATAAAAACTTCTGAAGTTTCTAATCATTTTTTCTAAAAAAACATTATATTGTAACACTTATTCTGAAGTAATTTCAAATTAATATCGGACATTATGTTGTAATAATTTTGAATAATTTTATTCAATATATGTAATAATAAAATTTTATATATTATAATATTGTCAAATTAATTTTTCCACCAAAAACAATTATCTATGTGATTAAAATACATTTTATTGATTAAGATAAATATTAGCTTAATAATAAACTAAACATACACCATAAGGATAGAAATGACATTGAAACTTGTCCAAAATAATTTTTATGTTCATATTTATAACATATCCTCCATGATATATTATATTTTCTATTATTGGAGCCACATGATTTAGGAAAAATGTATGTCCAATCCACTTATTAAATTTACAAGAATTCCACTCCTCCCCAACTATAAAATAGAACTGACACATATCAGACATTAAAAATATATAAATCCATTGGTATCACCCAAAATATTTTAAAATGTGATCCAAATATTTCTCTTTTTATTTAATAATCCTTAATTTTTAATTAAATCAATATAATGAATCATGTTGGGTCTAACCAAAAAACATTTTCCAAAGAAGATGTAACATCCATCCTCAAGATCCTTTGTTTTATTTTAATTCCCCACCCCCTGAAATCCTTTTATTTCACACTTATATAATAAATTAAGTATCATAAAAAATCTTATTATTTAATATTATATGGATTTTAACTAAAAATATATTCACATCCATCTAATGTGAAATAGAACTATAATAATTGTGCATGGGGACATACCTTCTTAGGAAATTATGTTTTTCATCTTCCATTTAGCACCTGTAATGGTTGGAAATAATGATAAAAAATATGTTTTTTCTATGATATTTATGAAATTTATAATATATATATGATTATATAATCTCTAAATAACACATTCATTAATTCATTCTATGTTCTGTAACTATAATAGTTTCATTTGGAGAAGTGTGTACTAAAACCTCCTCAAAGTGATGTGATTCATACATACACTACATGGAAGGTAATAAATATCGGGTTATTAAAACTATATTATATAAAAGTAATAATAATTCAGATTAAATTGTTATATATATATATATATATATATATATATTTCAATTTTTTCATTATTTCAAAATGATAAGAAAATCAAAACAGTGTTCATTCTTAAGTACCGTGTACCATCACTATGAAAGGTGTATTTCAATTTATATTTATATAAATCCCAAATTATTATAAATACATTTATAATAAATATATATGCTATATATATCACGTTTTACATTATATAAATCAGGATATTGTATGAGAACTAAAAATATCATATATTAAAGCACAAGAAAAAATGTTATTACCAACAAAATAAAATTAACATAGAATAGTTAATAAGTGTTAAATATAATTTAATATATTTTATTCGATAAAATAATATGGTTATGTGGTATGATTATAAAAAATTTATATTTATTATATAGGCTATTTGAATGTGTATAATAGATATTAAAGTCTTAAGGTAAGAGTTTTCTCACCTCAATTTATATATCATTAAGATATATTCCTTGTTTACGCATCATTTTGTGTGTGGATTATATACAACCCATGAATTGATTCAATTATATTTATATTTATATTTACATGTATTTAGTTATGCATTTCGTATCCTTCTATCATATGGGTTATGGTTTAAATGATACCAAAAAACTAATATAATAGTTTATCAATTTTACATCATTGAGAAACATTCTTGTTATGAAAATGTTTTTTATATTGAATTTTTACTAAAATTTAACATTTTATATCATTTTTTGACTACTTTTCATGATATTTTAAGATACATGTAATTTTATTCATTTATGATAATCTTGTTTCGATGTTAAGAAACTGTTATGAGTTTATTACTATAATATCATCATTTATCTAAACTATTAATTGTTAAACTTCCATTAAATAAATAATATAACCAAAATCACAATAATAAAATTAATATTATTCACCTATGGCTCCACATGATATATTGATGGACTAGTACTAATTTTACACTATATTATACAGTTTTTAATTAAATTTCTTTTATGTAAATAAAAATTTATTTATCCATTCGGTAAAAAATCTATGTTCCTTAAAAAAGGTGTTTTATAAAATTTATTAAAAATTGTTATAATATTATTTTATGATTAATAATGGAATTTTTATCAATTTAATTCCTTGTTAATATAGATTTGGAAATTCATCTTCATTACATTTTCTGATAAAAGATATTTTGTTTAAATTTTTTGTTGTAAAAATAATTTTTCCTATATACAGACATACCTCTCGTCATGACAATCATTTTGTTTGAGATTAATTTTTAATCATACAATGTTATTTTTAATTAAATAGCTTGATTTTTTTTAATTTATTTGGGTTTTCTAATAAATGGGTTTATTATTTATTTTATTAATTTTTTGGATTCAATGTATTCTCAATTAAAAACATACTCAAATCGTTTTCAAGATCAATTAATGACTTTAAAAGATGTTTCTAAAAAATATTTTCATAAAATTATATCGATGATTCCATTATATTTTTTCCAAGAAATGTTAAAAGTAAATATGTTTTACAAAAAATTTATATTTCATAAAGATTATTTCATAGTAGAAAATATATTTTCATCACAAAATGTTTTTAATTAAATTTTAATAACTTATTTATTTTAAATTTATTTCGAAATTATTTTATAAAAATTATTTTCATATAAATAGTATTTTCCTTTAGATATTTTTCATGTCACCTATGAAAATGCTTCAACATTAATGAGGAAATACTCTAATATATTCTATTATTTAAAGGGTATATGATCTATGAATTACATTTATATTTTTTATTGGATGTTTTATGTTTTAATCTAATGTTTTTTATTATACCAGTTTCACTTACTTGGGTTATATGCTTTTCAATACAAGTTTATTTATATAGGAAAGGCTTTGATGAATTTATTTTGATACCTTTATTTTATCAATATGTAATAAAATGATGAAATTTTTATGATACCAATATCATTTCATTGTTTTTGATATAAATTTTATGAAATCCCTCTCTTTTTCTGCTTAATTATATCTTGAATGATTTGTTGTCTTGTGGGCCATGTATTAATTATTTCATAAGGAATTTTATGGGACCTATTTCTCCCACTAATTAAATTAATAATGATTTATATATCATTAGAAAATGATTAGACTCTTGCTGATGGTCATGATTTAATATAGTAGCAGGGGAAACCAGATCCTCTTTGGGAAGACGAGGAATCCCGATCCAATATTTGAGGATGTGGAAAATAGATCCATTAGAAGGAATGAACTACCACTTGTTATAGTGGTGTGTCTAAACTAGTAGGTGATATATTTATGATCTTCTTTTTAATGTTTTGTAAATACATGTTGACTTATAGTGAATGATGAAACATGTTTATGTGTCAACCACAAATTCTAAGGATTATGGATTTTACATTAACCAATGGTTTGTGTTATTGGATTTCTTATGATTTTATGTCTTATGAAAAAAATTATATTTTAAATGTATCAAAATTATGATATTTTAATGCAGGGTATGATTTTCAAATTTGATGCTAAAATTTTGATACCCTTATTTTCCTATTATACCTATGCATTTCTTATCATTACCCTTATAAGGAATTCAAGCTCCCCCTTACTCATTTTTTTCTTCTCCTATTAATGAAGAAAGTATTTAAGTATGATAATGAATATGAATATAATTAAATAATATGATTATGATCTTTAAAAAGATACATAACTGATCTGTGTTTCTATTAAAACTAAATATTTATGTTTCTCGATCATGTGTTTTTGAAATGTGATGAATATTCACAAAAATGATTTAATATCCCTACTTTTTAAGCATATGTCACTATATAACTAGTCTCCCAGCTATATTCATCCGATAAGGACATAATATCATATTATAATGAGATAGATAGTTAATTCACTATTAATTATGGCAATGGGTGGAATCTTTATAACCTGAGTACATTGGAAAAAAGATATAAAAAGGGAAAGAAGGAATGAGTTTCCCCCAAGTGATAATTGGAGAAACATCATCCTTTTACATTATTTAATGGATTAAATGGTCATTATAAAAGAGGATAAAATATTTATTAGGAAAAATAATGAAAATTGAAGAAAACAATTGATATTTAGTTGTTTAATTATAGTTAAATTTGACACTATTCAATGAAACAACCCAAGTATCATCGGAAAATTTTGGATCAAGGTGACTATTACATCACTAATACCATCAATGTGTAATGATTTTTATACCTATTTGTTTGTATACATGATTAATGTTCTAAACATATTTTATCATTCATTCATTAGTTATCTAAATTATTCAATATATTTTGATATATATGATGTACTTTTTCATTTTGTATTTTAAAGAATATTTTTAAAGGTACGAATGAAGATGGAAAAAATTATATAATGAAAAAATTAAATTATTGGAACACACTTGATTAAATTACCAAAATATGTTTCAGAAGTATAGATAATGATTTTTGTATAAATATTTTATTTACAAGGATAATTTCAATATTACAGAATGTTTTTTAACTGATTAATGATTTTATATAAAATGATTAATTATAACATATATAGAGTTTAAATAAAATTTGGATTATTTAATATTACAAATAATATATATTCTATAAAAAGAATTAACAAACCATGGATGTTTTCATTACAGTTTTTGTGATAATTAAATTCATTTCCATGATTCAAGGTAATAGTTGTTAAAGGTTCTCACATGTTTTGAACTTTATGATGATGATTCAACTTCATGTTTATTGAAGGACACTGATATGTTCATTTTGAAAATTTCCTTACCAAAATGTAAATATGTTTGATCATAATCATTTAATAAACATTACCATTTTTGAAATGGGTTGATTTGATAATTGGATGATGTTTTAGAAGATAACATATTACTTCACCATATAATAAAACTTGTGTAATGATGTGAATTATAAATTGTTCAATGCAGATACGACACAAAATAATATTCTTTTAAAATATAAATATTTCAAGAATGTATATTTCCTTATCATCATATATTGTGAATCTATTTCTCATCTCTATGAAAAAGGGTCTTGAAACAATGAATTTTACATATTATCCTCATTTTATATGATTTGAATGTCAATTTTAATGCTATGGGG
Organism: Viscum album; assembly: GCA_963277665.1. Classification (NCBI taxonomy): domain Eukaryota; kingdom Viridiplantae; phylum Streptophyta; class Magnoliopsida; order Santalales; family Viscaceae; genus Viscum; species Viscum album. Next base: position 82,612,031 of record OY728151.1, on the reverse strand, counting down.
TTGACATATGTATGTTAATTAACATTATCTACATCACAAATATTATTTTTATCAATTAACTTAATAACTCTCCCATAGAATATAATAGTTTTATTTATCCTCCACATCGAGGTTCTCACTAATGTAATTATATTAAAAATCCCAGTATGGGGTGAACATCACATTTCTCTATCCAAATTATTATGAAATTGTTTTATTATCCCTTTTATGATTAGTCATTTTCAATAATGGAATTATGAAATATCAAACCATCTATTAATGAGACCTAGATTTAAATTTTGGGTGGTAATTTTTTTATTATGGGAAGAATGTAACACTCTAACCCTTAAATTGTATTTTCATTATAGAATATATTTAATTTTACATTTACCATGATTTCTATACAACACCATGTTATTATTATTCTATACTAAACACTATGATAAATTGGGTCACACACAACAATGACCTCCAATAGTATCTTACATCACACAAATGACCAAGTATTACCATAATATATTAACATTATTATTTTAAAAAAATTATTACATATTAACCATAATATTTTTACATATTAAATATTATTTACAATGCTTTTGTTGGGGAGCATGCATCCGTATCTTTTTGGGGGGATGGTAGTGCTGCATATTGCCCCGCCTTCCTTCTTTCCAATGGCGGGTGGCATCTATCGCTTATTCCAGGAAATTTTCTCCTTGATCAAAACAGGATAATTGGATGTCAGTTATTCATTTCATGGATTCATCCTCGGAATTTGTTACATAGTTCGGATCTCCCTAATATATTTAATACATTGTTCGTAAAAGTCTTCCTAGTGCCATATCTTCATGGACAACAGTTAATTACATTAATTCTGTCAAGACATATCAAGGGGTCCAGTCAGGGCACCATCCTTCGGTCAGGGGAGTATTCCCGTTGGGCATCACTGGCATGTCAGGACGCTGGGACACTAGAATCTCTATCTTTTGTACCTTATAATAGTGCTTCTCGGGGGCACAGAAGCCTAAGGAATCCCACATCAAACATAGGGAATCATATTACATGGACATGTATCTGAGTTTTTCGTTATATTACCAGGTTTAACACAGGGTATGCTGCAAGTTTATAGTGTAGTAGAGACGGATCAGACTGATCAGAATAGTAACTATTGTGGATCAAATGGGTGTAACCCCCAGTGGGAACACTGATGTTAGGGCCAACGCATGGTTGACATCCCGATTACTGTTGAAGGGAATGGGTTATGAAGTGGCATGATCCGACTGGGATGTGGCAGGCCGGGTATGAATTAGTATGGATGATTAAGCGGTTGAATGATGTGGATGGATAATGGGATGGAACCACCATGAGGATGACAATGGTTTTGGGATTGAGCCTTGAAGAGGTTTCCTACATACCCTACCTCAGCAAGTACCAAAGACCACATAGTTTAGGTTTGGGGGAGGAGTCGGTGAACCAAAGTGAATAAGGACATGTGGTCTAGGTGGATGATGGTCTTGAACCTCAAGGAGGCGTCCTATGTAACTTGCCTTGGAAAAGATCAAAGACAACATTGTTAAGGGTGAGGCAAGGAACCAAATGTTCGAAACCAATGGTTGTTGGGATTTAACCTCGTGGAGGATTCCTACGTACCCTTCCTTGGGAGGGATCAATGTATACATTGTTTGGGACAATTTTTTGGGATTACACACTATGATGCTAGGGTGTTGGTGAACCCTCATGAAGATGGTTGGAACAACTAATTGGTGGTGGGATTGAACCAGAGGGAGGCTTCCTACATACCTCACCTTATCAAGGATCAAATAACACACATTTCATGTAAAAAATGGGTTGAAGCAACCAATATGTGGTGGGCTTGAACCCTAGGGAGGATTTCTATGTACCTTGCCTGGGATAAGATCAAAGACCACATAGTTCAGGTGCAAATAAGTGTCAGTGTGACCAACGAGTGGTGGTCATGAACCTAAGGGATGCTTCCTACATACCTTGCCTTTCCAAGGAGCCAAGTCTTCATATTTTAGGTCGGTGTGGGGCTTACACTCTAGGCTACCCAGGGTGTTGGTGAACCGACGTGAAGATGGTCGGAATGACCGATGGGTGGTGGGCTTGAACCTCAAGGAGAATTCCTATGTACCTCACCTTAGCATGGAACAAAGACCAAGTAGTTTAGGTGAAAATGGGTTGGAGAGACTAATGGGTGGTGGGATTCAGCCTCAGGGATGCCTCTTACATACATTTCCTTGTCAAGGATCAAAGTCCACGTAGATCATGTGGGTGCAGGGCTTACACTCTAAGCTTCCCAGGGTGTTGCTGAACTGACGTGAAGATGGCCGGAATGACCAATGGGTGGTTGGATTGATCCTCACTGAGGCTTACTACTTATCTCGCCATAGAAATGATCATAGACCAAGTAGTTCAGGTGGGTGTGGGGATTACACTCTAAGCTACCAAGGAAAGATTTCATGGTCACTGCTCACTCTAAGCCCACGCGATTCATTCATGGTATGAGAAACAAGAGGTAGCAGGGACACGACGATCACGCCTAGAAAGGTGAATTTGTAGGATGTGAAAGTGGGGCTTACACGTAGTTTGTGTCCCGAAGAGGTTGTAACATACTCTGGGATGGAGGTCTGGTGGAGACAAATTCTAGAGGTAGCGGGATTTGGAACCAAAAAAAGGAGGGGTCTGGTATCCATTACCCCTTGTCATTGGGACCGAAGAAAAAAGGAAGATCATGGACGCTGCCTCTTGCATGATATCTAGTGGGGATTACACCAAGATGGATTCCCTTTCCCCAAAAACAAACACCACTCTAATAAAGAGGATATCAACCCATGTGGGGGAGTATCTCATCCTTGTGGAATATAGTGGGCATGGAGAATGTCCAAGGTAGTGTCACCCCGCGTGCGAGTCACGGGTTGAGGTCACAGGTTAACGCCATATGATGCAGACGATTGTTCTTGGCTCTTTATCATCCTACAGCTCGGACTAGGTGGGTTTTCTCCACACCTATAAAACGTACATAACCGGTACCTTATTCACCTTTGTGAAGAGAGGGGACATGAAACGTCGTGGTGATGAGGTGTTATGGATTGAACCATCGAGGGGTCCTCATTAGTGAGGCAATGTGAATAGATAATATCCATTAGTGTGCCTGTGCGAAGAAGCATGAGGCGAAGAAATGCAACAGGTAGTATTGTTCAAGGGACATCGAAATCACATCGTAAAAACCTGGAGGGATGCACAGGAAACAGAATTGAATAGTAGAGGGGTTCATAGGTAGGGGAATTGTGAAGCTATGATGCTCAGTTTAGTGGAGGATATTTGTGAAGGGGTGTGCTTCATGAAGTGGACCTCATAAACCTAAGCATAGGGCAGAGGTACATATAGTAGGTGCTTCGCAACGTGGAAGGGGATTCATGGAGAACTGCATTGCAGAGTAAATATGCTTCATGATGTAAGGTATCGTGAATCAATGTGCTTCGTGATGTATATTGGCCCTGCCTTGGATTGTTGATCATTTGTACAAGAATGGTGTTTCGTGAATCAAAATTGCTCTGTGACAACCCGAGTCCCCTTGGGGATCCCCTTCCATTGCGGAGGCCCTTAGGGTCCGCGAAAGGCATATCTCCCAATAGAGGGGATCAAAACGAGATGAAGGGGAGGCACTTTTCATAGCATAATTACCTCACACAGCTCATAGTTTTCATAGCAGAAGTGTGATTCATGATTCGGGAGATAGAATGTTGAATAGTCAGATTGTACACCCCCTGGACTTGGGGGAGGCCGGTATTGATAGGGGGGAGGCACCACGTAGTGGCGCGTGCTCGGCATGAAGCCCAATTTTTTATTACTCTGCGTCTTGTTGAGAATGTGAAGTGCATTCGCAGAGCGTCCCACCTACTTAATCCTCGGTGTGTCACAGACATCAATTTTTTTCACGGAGCATCTCACCTCTTTGCTCTGCAGCGGGTGGCGAGCGTCAAATTGGACTCCGTGAAAGGGCATGGCGAGGCAGCCATCGGGTCTCTGTCTTCTTCTCCTCCCCAAATTTTGGCATCAAAAAATGCCCCCCTCAGACTTGGAGATACAGAGAGATCAAAGGTCGATGTCTAAGGGTAGATCTCTGAAATCCTCGGTCGTTCTCGAAGCAATCTTAGAAAGAGGGGTCAACGAGCCGGAAAGAAATGCTCCGGCCGGACGTGCTGTGAATCTCGCTTCGTTCGAGATGCAGCGCGAAGCTTCGGGGGTCCCTTTCCAATCAATAGGGGACCTAAATTCTCCTTTTTCTTTTCTCCTCTATGCGATTTAGGACATCAGAAATCTCGATTCTCCATGATCTATGTACTCTACGATTTCTCTCTACGAATAAGACCTTATGCTTCGTGGCACTTCTACGAGTCTTTGACTTTTCATCTCAGCGCTTCACGACTCTACGCCTAAAGGACGAGGCAGGTCTCCATGAACAGGAATCACGAAAATTCTCCATCAACATCCTCCACGAACTAGCTTCGCAAACCATCCTTAAAATCTCCCAAAATTAAAAATTGAATGGATCATCAAGAAGCTACCCGAGGGACCTCGTGGATGCTGCCCGGAGGGACGAGATGGAGAACAGTCTGGGTCTGGGGGAGTGTGTACGGAGCCACTCCAACCATGATTCACTGGTACAGATTTTATTGGAGATCCAGAAGAACTACCCTCCATGTAAGAGTCTTCCATTATATGTCTTCATGCTATGGAATCATGTCTTCATCCCAGAAAGAAGTCGGGACGAACCAGCTTACCAGCTCAGGAGCATGTCGTTCCAGCGCTGATGGATCAAGGAGGCTGATGGCCATGCCTGAGAGGCTTTCACACCTGTCATTGATGATTTCTAATACAACCACCTGGATAATGTTTTTGGGTAGGAATTATTGTCGGATACGTCTCTCCCGCTTTACCAGATGATTTTGAAGGCAGCTTTGAGGAACCCGAGGCAGGGGTGGTCAGAGTAATGGGACTTCTGCTAGGGAGGAAACATCACCAATGATTGGGTCTGAGCTTACAAGGTAGGTGCCTTATGTGAGGAGTTTGGGGATAATCTAAGGAGAGTGGGATTGTATGAGGTGGCCTATGATTCTCAATTCCACATATATCAACCAAAACAGCTGGTGCCAAAGTTGTTGAGCAGATGGTCGTCGAGGACCAGTACCTTTCATTTACACCATGGGGAGGTCGGTATTAGCTTTTCAGATGTCCACCGAATATCGGGGGTCCCGAGACTTGTGGCGATGTATGAAGAATTCCTCACCATTTTGAGTGAATTGGAGGATCTATAGAAAATGCCACAGCTGGTGATGGCATTGATAGAGCTTGTGCCCAGGGAGGATGAGAAAGTTGTAAGGGATGCCCACATTAGGCGGTGGTTCAAAAAATTCTTGATCATCCTAGAAAACAGGCAGTTTCTGTCAAGGCCTCAGACCAGCCCTAAAAGGGCTCGGAGTAAGGAGCACTCATACTAGCTGCTTTTAGAGAATAGCCAGTAGAAGACATGGGGATTCTGCTTTAGCACCGAACAACAACCAATAGTCAGGCTGACAGCATTAATCGCGGCTCATATCAATGGTTGGATCCTGCCAGTGAGGGATACCAACACAGGAGTATGCCCAATCACATTTATCATGGAGTCCATATTGCTTACTGGAGGGCGGGTCAACCTAGGAATCCTGATTCTCGCAAAACTTTATAAGGTTATGTGGAATATTAGTGAGGGGAAAAGGACGCAGAGGGTATGTGGGACATTACACCTCTTGTACAGGTGGATATAAACACATATGAGGGGGGTTTACAAATACCTGACCCCTATCTCTCCTCCAGGCTTGATCATTCACCCATCGATCCTGAATGGCGCGGGGAGATTTCTGTCCATGCTGACCACACCTTCTGTTCTGAAATGGGTGTGGAGGGAGGAAGAATTCAATTTCCACCCATGTTCATTGTTGACTGGGGTATTCACTGATGATGACAGAGGGACGTAAGAGCCCCATGCCTATCTCCTAGCCTTTTGAGGTGGAGTCCTTGTGGAGAATGTGGACCGTGAGACCCTCTGCAATCCGTAAACCCCACAATAGTTTGAAAAGAAAATTACCATGTATGCAGCGGATGACCCCGCATGTCTATCTGGAGGTGCGCCTTCAAAAACACACGTGCGTGATGTGGCGGATGTGGTTAATGTTCATGTGGGAAGATGGGAAAATGTTGAATGAGTTTCCTTCACCAACCGCCATCCTCAGGCAGGTAAAGGGGTATGCCCAGTGTTTGGAGGAGGCCAACCAGGGGGAGATGCTGAAGCATCCAACCATTCGAGTCAGTAATGGTGAGATTCCATGATCTCGGGGCCAGGGACAGAATGCAGTAAGGGCATCCCATGGTGGCATTGCTACCGTGGTAGCGAGGCCCGCACCAGTTCAGGGGGAAGCAACGGTAGAGGATCCGATAGCGGGAGCCAACTCGGTGATTCCGGAAGAGCTATGTTATCCAGAGGGGAGGCCATCGAGAAGATTCTGCAAGATACCCACCCAGGCTCTAGGGAAGAGGCTGTGATATATTGACATGTCTGAGAATGTTTTCTTCCCAGAGGCTTAGGACAACTTGGATGTCAATAGAAAATTCCTCGGCCCCGCCGAGTTGTGGAAGCACCTGAACCTTATTGGGATGGATTTTCTGGGAATAGGCCCCATTAGGGCCAGCTTTACGGTGTCCCAATCTGAAGGGGAATGATATTTTTTTAAGAAGGAGGACATCGTGCACCCCCTAGGTGCACCTCGTCCAATGAAAGTTCGAGTCAAGGTGTTTCTCAATTTCACTACTACACTGCTGTTGTCGGACACAGATTTGAGGGAGTTCTTCCCTTTGCCGGAAGAATCATAAGATTCCTCATGAGAAGTTGAGGCCAGGATAGAGATCCCATTTGAGGTGGGAAAATTTGGAGATCATGACTTTGATCTTAATGAGTTTCTAAGGCCCCTGAGGTAATAATCCGAAACCACCTTCTCCAAAAAAATTCTTTGAGGTCATTATGGAATCCTTGCTAACATCTGAACCATGCAGGAGAGTCTTATATACAGAACTCGTTCATGTCCCTTAGTGGATGCAGATGTGGGACCATTGTGATATACCCTTAATTCTACATCAAGTTTTTCATCTAGCGGTGCAATAATACCTAAGGTGCCCCCTCTATAGTTTTTAGAACTTCTGACCATATATGGGGGGCCACACGTCGGGGTTCCGATGACATCAATCCAAGGACGAGACCAGGAATTCATTCTCTCTATGTCCCCTCTACCAATTATATGAATTTCATACCCTATCCATATTTACTAACGTTAAGGTACCTTTTTGGTTCCTAATGTTCTTCAAATGGTGTGGGTTTCCATGGCGAGGTTGGTCAGGGCTTTTTACAGTGTCCTTCCCATAGGAATGCTGATGATCGTGGAGGCGGAGCACAAAACCGACCGAGCGAAGGTGCTCCTGATCACTTATCTGACTATCAGTGGAGATGATCCCGAGATCATTGAAGTAGGATCTGATGATGAGGATCGGTCAGATAGCCCAAGTCCCGCCTTTCCCGAACAAACATCAGATGTGGACCCTTCTGAAGAGTTCATGGGGGCGTTCCCCACATACAAGCCAACCAATCGTTCCAACTGGGACGAGATGATATCTAATGAAAAGGATAGCAAGATATTATGTTGCCGATTGGGGAAGCTGATCATGCGCTTCATCAATGACACCCCCAAGAACTATGGTTGGATGATATGGATAGACTTTTCTCACGACTGTACGAACTGTGTGCTGGGGGAGTGGATGCCCAACGTCCCCACATGCTCGTCTAAAATCTTAGGGCAGAAAAGAATTGGGAAGATGACTGCAACCACTGTATGGGCTGGCAGTAGAGGAAATCGGTAAACATCAAGAGTATTCAGGAGGATGAAGAGGATGTTCAATGGCTACGGGCCCGGGAAGATGATCATTCTTCTTCCCTTGACGCGCTATCAGAGAATGTATCGTGGATGAAAGCCTAGCTGGTGTATGCTAAAGAGGGTGTGAAGTGAGCTTCCGAGGAGATGATCGTCATTCGGACCAACATAGAGTGGGACTAGTTTGCGGCTGATGAATTGTTCCCCATGACTGCTGAAGATGAGCGGGAGATGAACAAGTGGCAACAACTCCTGAATGCCACTAGCCAGAGGGTGGTGGAGCTGTTACACTCTTTTGACCAGGTTAACCCATCCATAGGGGAAAACAAACCTCATGTGTTGTAATGACTACTAAACCACAAACTTACTTTCATGCTTTAATTTCTTGATGCGATTTTATGCATGACTTCCGTTGTATACATTGGTTTATTTAATTATCGTGATATTTTAGGTGCATCCGGCGATCATTCACTAAGCTCACATGGGATGGGCATGATGTGAGAATCAAGGGATGAACATCTTATCACTCCTATCCAGATGTATGAGTTAAAACCAAGAATCAGGCATCTGGGGTTTGAACAACTGTCTGGGATTTCCAAGAGGAAATATAAGAGACCTGACTAGAGAATGAAGCTCTCAAAATAGCCGAATTACCGTTTTCACAGTGTGCTCTTGTGCACGAATTGGGTAACACCAAGGGCACTTGAATCAATCTTAATAGATGGGAATGGAAAGTATGAATCATGATACCAAGGTCTTGGAACACTATTGGGGTGGCGTAACAATGAATGATAACTATTTACCATGTTCGAAACACAGTATCTTAAATGCGTTAGCCAGAAATGGGGATAATGAGTGCCGACCAGTGACCATGTACAAAACATGGAGCCTAACTCGAAATTTCATCCATTATTCTTACCAAACAAGAGCTTAGGAAAATAGGTGGACTATAGGCTGAGTGTCCATATATTTAGGGGGTTTCTTCAGATGTAGAAAGGGATGAGGTTCTAAATATGGGGCATGCAATGTGTGCATGGTGGGGTGATTTATTGTACGAATAGGATCCAACAATCCTGAAATTGAACCACCATGGTGGAAAAGCATTGTGTATGCGCATTGATCTGATCAGGGATTAAACATAATTCCAAACACGACCTCTCTGGCGAGGCAACTATTGCTTCCCAGTGTTATCGCCAGGCATCCTACACTTGTCCTGGGTAAATGTGCAGTTACATGGTTCCCCACAAGGGGTCAGGCCAGGGCACTGGAAATGAGAGGTAATGGGATTTATAATTCCTGGGCTGGACCCAAAAGCAAGACGTTTGGGCCTACCTACGTATCCCATTAGGATGGGAATGATGTAGAATGTAGTTCTTGAAGATTTCGTGTAGTTTAACATCTTACGGAAAGGACGCATAGTGGTCCGTGTTTATGGTCATAGAGCTTGGTCCATGGATCAGTAAAGAGTGTAGGGGAACATGGTAATGTGATTATAAAACCTAATGTGAATGAGGACCTGAAGTCCAGATTACCATGTGTTCCATGATAAGGTTTTAGGTCGAGGTACCGGAAATGGGAGTTAAGCTGGGCCCATTGGGGAAGCACTCGGTCGTTCCAACATATCTCATGAGAATGAGAATCATGTTGTACATAGTTCTAGTAGGTGGCACAGTAACGTACCAGTGCAAGGGATAAACAGGGCAAGCTAGTGTGGCCCTTGCACCAAAAGAAGTGGTATTTGATGTATCTTGTTTTTCCATTAAGGTGAATGGGTTTCATTTGTGAAGAGAAAGGCCTAGGATCACAAGTCCCATCATCGCCACAAGAAACAAGCCATATGATGGTGTTGAAGAATGGTATGTAGTGTGATCGATACCAAAGATTGTGTTCCCTTGAGTGAGTTCATCACGATGCAGTGCCATTTTTCATTATGTGCACAGGACGATAATGTCATAGTTTAGTGTCCTGTGATGGGACCAGGTGTGTATTTTAATGTCGTGTGGCATAGATGTATTAAAGACGAGGCTAAAGGGGGAATGTTCATGAGGCAATAAAACATACCCTTCATAAACGTGGGAAGAATACCATACCACACCATACGTGATTCCGTGGAAGAAACCTCGTGCCAAGGGGCCAAAATAGAGGTAAGAGGGTAAGGGGCAGAAGAAACATTCTCCCAACTGAGCTGGACACAAAAACGAGATATCTGGGTGTTCCTAAGTATCCCATGAGGATATGAATCAAGCCACACATAGTTCTAAAAGAGATCTTAGTTTATGGTCTTAGAGCTCGGACCATGGAGAAGCAGGACTACCCCAATTAAAGGCGGACCCTAGACCAATCCCTAAGCATATGTGAGTCGAACATGTTATAGGAAATAAGGGCATCGCGGCCCCTTTTGTTTTCTAACTTGCAGGTGCACACTGAGGAATAGTGCCATGAATTTCAATGTTCTACTTGGACATGATGAGGTGAATTAGTATGTTAATCATGTTACCGATATTTTAAGCATCATGTGGTTGGAATGGCGATGGAGGATAACAGTTGACCATGTTCGAAACAAAACATCCATAACGTGTTAGCCTGAAATGGGGAAAAACAAATGAGCATCGACCGCTGACCAAATTTGCAATGTGAGACTTGAATCAATTTGTTGTCCAGAACCTCGGAGGACGTTGGCCCATAATGGTAGGAGGGACCTTAACCCTAGAATCAATGCCATTTAGGGGTCCCTTTGGATTTGAAAGGTGATGTAAGACCTATTGAGGGAGAACACGAAGCCTGAAGAATGGGTAAAGTCATGTCTGAGTAGAGTCTGACATTACAGGTACTAAACCAGAGTACCTTTGGGCACATTAGTGAATCACTGAAGAGGGTCGAGGAGCTCATCTTGAGAGCGGTTGATTTAAAAAGACAAGGATAATACAAGGGGATGGAAAACTCTCAAGATGAGGAGGAAAATGGAATGGTTGTTACAACACCTGGTGTGAGTGAGAACATAGTCCCATACCACACCATATATTCCTCTCTCTGGGGGAATACGGGCCTTGAGGGGAAGGATGGGGCTAGCCTGATGATGAGATGCTCGGGTGGTCCTATGTATCCCATGGGGATGGTAAGAAAGTCACATGTAGTTATGTAATCACACATAGGCGTAATATACCCTAACAAGGGGGTGTACGACAGAGTGAGTAACCTAATGTGAATGAGGATATAGTCCCATACCACACCGTACAACCCTGAATGAGAACCTGGGCCAGAGGTCAGAAAGGGATGAGGGCCCTGAATGGACCAAGGGGCCAGAGGATGGGCCTTGGTCGGAAAGGCCAAGGGGCCAAAGGCTGAACCTCGATCGGAAAGGCCATGGGGCCTGAGGCTGGGCCTCGGTCAGAAAGGCCACGGGGCCTAAGGCTGGACCTCAGTCCGAAAGGCCCGATCAGCTTGCAGTTTAACGAATTGTAGTGAGAATGAAAATGGGTAAGATACCCTACATACATGAGGTGTACGATACAACGAGTAACCCAAAATAAATGAGGACATAATCCCATACCACACCGCACAACCCTAAATATGAACCTGGGCCTGAGGACATAAAGGGAACAGGGGCCATAAAGGGCCAAGGGGCTTGAGGTCGTGCATCTCAACTAATTGTAGCCATACAACCTCTTGTGCGGTTACTGCCTCATCACATCTCCCAAGCCCGTGTGAGTAGGGGTCAGCATGGGAAACAAGGAGTTGAATTCGGCTCTCCCAACTGTATAGTGGTCGAGAAACTGGCATCTCTCGATGGGAGTTCGTTCCTTGGATATACAGTGGGAAAGAATGAACCACTGCACTAAATGTTTGGGAAATCATGTGGTGGTCCTGGCGACAAAGGATATCTGTTGACTGTGTTCGAAATAGAGCGTCTTTATAGTGACCTGGAATGAGAACAGAAAATGAGCATCGACCACTAACCATATTCGCAATGCGAGATTTGTATCATTTTTTTTCTCAACATCCTAGAGGGCGTTGACACAAAAATGGTAGAAGAGCCCTTAGGACTAGAATCCATGCCTTTCAGGGGCCCTTCTATATGGGAGAGATGATGGAGTCCCAATCAAAGGAGTGGGTGAATCATAGCTGTGCACATACAACTTAAAGTCATAAAGGGTGGTGAATGAGGAGGACGCCTCTATGAATTGGGACGTATGGCAGTAACGAGATTAGCTCGACGTGAATTGAGAAAAATTCCTCCACCACACCATATGTCTTGTCCCGAGGGGAGATTTTGCCATTTGGGCAGGGCCAAAAGATGAAATGTCTGTCCCTTCCTATGTATCCCATAAGGTTGGGAATCAAGCCGTACGTAGTTTTTTATGGCCATGCAGTTTAATGTCTTACGGTGAGGAAGCAGAAGGATAGATGAATGGGGAGTAGGCGCATGGTGATACCGTTATAATCCTAGCATGAGTGGGGCTAAGGAAGCCTACACCATATCATGCAAGGATCCTAAAAGAGAACTATACCCTGGGGGGATAGTCAAGGAGAAGAGATCGGGGCTGGGGTCAAGATGAAACACTTGAGCCCTACTACGTATCCCATGAAGATAGTAATCAAGCCATAGATAGTTCTAAGGGGGAAGTTTAATGTATTTTGGGTTTGTTTACAGTTTAATGTCATATACGAATGAACAGTTTAAGGACATTCCATACCGAACTATTTAGGGTCATGGTGGACCATCTTACTCATGAAAATTATTGCTTGAGAACCATGGAATTGGTGGGAGGATTTATACTCTCGCCATCCATCATCACCAGGGAGAATCCTTTATTGGGTTAAAACCTATTAATTATGTAAGGTCCTTCTTATTTGGCTCCAATTTGGGTGGTTTCCTACCAGAGATCATAGGTTCTCGAAGGGCCAATAACATGTCGCCTTACTGGAAAGAGCAGAGGTGAACCTTTTTGTTGAAGGCTCTAGCTATTTTATTCTAATACCTTTCCGTATTGTGCTGGGCATAAAGCCTACCCTCATCAAGTGCTTCTAATTCAGCTAGATGAATTTTGGATACCTTATCTAGTGCCTGCTGGTTATAGACCATTGTGTGTAATGAAGGAAACAGAATCTCGATGGGCAGGATGACATATTCTTTGTGCACCAGGGAATATGGGGTCACCAAGGATTAATTACGAGTCGTTGTCTTGCAGGAACATATGGCACTGGAGAGCTTGATCGACTAACTCCTCTTGTTCTGACAAACCATTTTCTCCAAAATGTTAGATATAGTATTGTTTAACCCCTCGATCATCCCATTTTCCTACACGTGGTAGAGGGAGGTATGGTTCGAACAGATGATGTACATGGCATACAACTTCTTCAACTTAGATGTTGGGAAATTGGTGTCGTTATCGGTGAGGAGTATGTGAGGGACTCCAAATCGGTAGATGATATTGGAGATCACGAAGTCGATGATAGAATGGGCGTTGAACTTGTTGATCGGAACCGCTTCTTCCCACTTGGAAAAGAAATCCATAGTGGTTAGGATGAATCTGCAATGGTGAGTGGTTTCTGATGGATATGGTCCTACGACATCAAGTTCCCACACCGTAAATGGCCAATAGTACATGGTGGAGTGGAGAGGCTCTGGTGGCTGATGCATGAAGTTAGAATGAATCTGGAATGCGTGACATCTTTTGGGGAACTCGATGGAATCTTGGATCATGGAGGTAAAAAACAACAAGGCCTCCATATTTCGTGAGATAGCTTCAGCCCGGTCTTGTAGCACCGCATGAAATGGCATGAAACTACTGCATGACTTGTGAAATCTCAAATCCTTTGATGCAACAGGGGAGAACACCATCGAACCCTCTCTTGTAAAGGATCTTATCAAGACTAGGAGTTCTCTGGAGGGTAAAATGCAGTGTGAAGCATCAGATTCGCTCACGGTTGTCCCGATTAGCTAGGAGGTAACCATTTTTCAGATACTTGACAAAGGGGGATCTCTAGTCTGGGGTCACTTCAACCACTGCATCTGAGGGGCTTGGGGGTCTTTACATGGAGGCTATAGTGGTACATTGTCTTACCCACATGCCATAATCATTGTCTCGGGTGGCGAGAGCATTGAATCTTCGATGTTCCATGTGTATAACAAGATCATCCTGCTCGGGATCTGCATGTGATGCAGCCAGCCCGACCAAGGAATTGGATCAATCGTTCTGAGATCGATGGACATGAGTAACTTCCATCCGAGATGGAAACATGGCCATTAACTGGAGGGTGCACTCCAATAATGGGATGAGATCTGGCTTTCTGATGAAATATTCACCTTTTATTTTCTTTAGGAATAGTTCGGAATCCCCTTTCACAAAAAAATGGGGCACATCGATCTCAAGGGCTAGCTCGAGGCCAATGATAAGAGTCTGATACTCTACATCATTGTTGGTGAAGCCTTCCGTCAATAATAACGTGTACGACAGAATGGATTGTGCCGGGTAATAAGGATAATACCTAGGCCTACCCTGTTGAGCCTAAGGTCATTAATTCTCCTGCCGGTGGGGCTCCGGGAATCACCATCAAAGTGCATCTACCAACATTGTATGGCATGATCTACCGAGTGGATTGACTCTTCGTGAAAATCCAAGTTTAGGGACTGGTCCTCGAGATCTGGATGTGCAGCTAGAAAGTCATCCAATGCTTTTCTCATGATTGATTTATGAGGGAAAAACCTGATATCGAACTTCCATAGGATTACTGCCCATCATGCTAGAGGGACAGTCAACATGGGGTTGTTCAAAATGTACTTCATCGGGTCAACCCAAGACACCAACTGTAGCTCGGGGTGTTGCAAGTTGTGTCACAATTTCTTCAACGCAAATACCAGCAGAAGGCAGATCTTTTCGATGAAGGAGTATCTGGTCTCTATATCGATGAGCATAAGACTAATGTAGTAGAGGAAGTTTTCTTGTCCCCTCATTGTTCTACTGGGAGAGAAGGGTGCCAAGGGATCGTTCCAGGGAAGTCACGTACAGGATCATCAGTTTTCCATAGATGGGTGGCATTGGGACCGGTGGCAGGAGCAGATAATACTTGATTTCCTCTAATGCGGTCTAGAAATCTTAGAGCCATTCATATGCAAATCCATTCTTCATGATCCGAGAAATGGGCTTACACATTCCAGCTAGATTCACAAAGGATTGGAGTATGTAGGATATGTGGCCTTAGAAACCCCGATGCTCCTGATCATTGCTCGAGTGAGGCCGCTTGTTGATAGACATGATCTTCTCTAGGTTGATCTCGATGCCCCAGTAACTAAAAAAAATAGAAGAAACATCCTATAGGTTACCTCGAAGTAACACTTCAATAGGTTCATCATCAAGTTGTGGGAACAGATAAAGCCAAACACATTTCCATGTTCCCTGAGATAGTCTTGGTGCTGGTGAGATTTGACCAAAAGATCTCCCACATAGCATTCCACGAATTTCTCGAGGATTAGATTAAATATGCAGTTCATGGATCATTGATAGGTGGAACCTACATTCTTCAGGTCGACGGTCATAACCTGGTAACAGAAAGTAACATGGGGTGCCCTGAAAGCCATGGAATCTTCATCCTCAGAGTCCATTCAGATCTGATTATATCCAGAGTAACCCTCCATGAATGAGAGGGCTTAGAACCCATCTGTAGAATCGATCAACAATTATTTCATCGTATGGGGGAAGTCATCATTCGGACAATGACAGTTTAGATCTCTGAAGTTGATGTAGACTCTGATCTATCCATTATTCTTCTAGACTGGAACAATGTTGGCAAGCCACATAGGGTATTGGACTAGTATAATGAAGCTATCTCTGATGGTCTGGTCAACTTCAGCCTCGAACATGGATCCAGGGGAAGGGTACATCTTCCTGTAAGGATGCTTGAACCCACGATTATTTTAAGGGATACTGAGTTGGTTTATGGCTACCTGAGGATCTAGTCCTGGGATCTAGTCTTAACACTAGGCAAACACATCACTATGCTGCTTCAGGAAATCTATGTACCATTCCTGATCCTTGTGGGACATGGCGACACTAATCAATGTGGGTCTCAGATCTTCCTCGCTACCCAGGTTCACCTGTACCAGTTCATCAACGGTGGTGGAGACACATTCTTAAAAGGTGGGAGAAGCATCCTCAAGATCCTCTTCTTCACTTGTGGAGGAGGGATTCCCAGCAGGAGAAGCTTCCTCTAGGTTGTAAGATCCTGACGGGAGGCCAGTACGAGTATGGACAGCGGTGGAAATCAGATTAGGAGCTTCACATGCTGCTGAAACAATAAAAATGAAGGTAGTCGATCTGATGCTATCTGGTCTTTGGGCCAACAGTCCACACTTGATGATATCAAAGCAATAGTTGTGCATCGTCTTGTGCCGGTTGATTCTTGCCCAGAAATAAAGACACTTATGATGTAGTGTCGTTTCCATAAGGTGGACATCCCGATACCATACAGTGGTAGGGGGATCCAGGATTACATGAGCTTGTTTCATGTAGAAGTACGAGGGGATTTCCAGCTTTCACTTAGACATGGGAATATGATTCAATATTGTACTAATGAAAACAAATCATTGCCCCATTATGGGGTTTTTGGCCTCCAATAAATTGATTGGAAATACATAAGCATCATCCAGACCTGCCCAGGGGTCAGCTGCGACCATGGCGGGCTCAACCTAACTCTCATGAATCTGTTTGTACATGCTCTTGTAATAGTCGGTGTCCAGGTAGCGGGCTTCAGAAGAGGCAATAGGAGATGCATCAACTTGGAGTATGCTGACATGACCATTAAGGGAGTACTTGTGGCACTAGTGATATGATGAGGGAACCGTCGCGTGTAGGTGGATCCATGTTCTCCTATCAATGCATTGTACACGGTTTCCAGGGAGACAACCATAAACTCAGTGCTGGAAACTAGGCCGCTGAACTGGTTCTTCAAGCGGATAATACTGACTGTCGTTTACTCTATCCTATTGTATCGCTGGATACATATGTCAGAGGAAGTCAGGTCATCTTCAGATAACCCCTACTTTCGCAGTGTCTGCATCGGGATGAGGTTAACCCCAGAGCCGGTGTCAACAAGATAGCGGCGAACCTCCTTACCGTTAAATTGGATGATGATGTATAGTGGTTGGATGTTCCCTTGTATGGGAGAGCCTTCATCTTTTCCAGATAATTAAATTATGTCATGGAAATAAGTGTTCTCGATAGCTTCAGTATGAAAAGCTTCTACAGCTGCTACCTCCGTCTCAAACTGGAGGGGTTTTCTTAGAGCCTCAGCGAGGGCCTCGTGCAAATATGATGAAAGGTGAAGGGCCTCAAGGATGGGAATCCATGCTGGGATGACAGAACTGTGCTTGGGAACATCTAATTTCTATTCCATGTGTGAACATATTCATAGAGGAAGCCCCTCTGTGATAGGAGGCATGGCAGGCCCTGCCGGCTGGACTGGCGGTTGGCTCGTGTTGGGCATGTCCCGTTGTTCACTATTAAAATCACATAAAGTAGCTATTTGGTGAGAACCAGACAATATAGATCAGCCTTTTTCAGGGAAAGTCTAGTCGTGGTATGGTCGGGGTAGCTCTTCCGGATCTAGTAGCACAAACGGTGGTGGAGGCAGGCCTAAAGACACCAGATGAAGAGGATGCACGTACTGAGTTATGCACTGGCCCTGTTGTCTGGACTTAGTGGCATGCACGGCATGGATTGAGGTTCCAAATGTTCTGCCCTGATGACCCATATGGTCATGGCTCCGCCGATGTTGATGTAAGATGGGGACATTGGGGAGGTACGCCTGGCACTCCACGTCGTCAGGAGTTATATAGGGGTTTACCAACTCCAATGTATTAACAGAAAATTACCCTTGACTATCAATTGAAGAGTCATCTACTACTGGGTGGATTCTAGGCAATAATCCCAATCTTCAAAGGCATGAAGTCTCCTATAGTGTGGGATGATGATGGAATTGGCGGGGTGCGATGCTTCCCCTTGTGCTACCAATGATTTCTCTCCTTGGAAGAGGCCGGCTAAGATGATGATGAAGAAGTGGTGGATGTAGCTTCCAATAGTTTTTTCTAATTTAGGAATGCCCGAATGATACCATGGGAACATGCGACCATTTTTTGATCCATCCGGTCATTATATTTTGGAGCCACACGGTTGGAAACCTGCTACCAATCACCATCACTGTAGTGGCAGCTATTTGGCCTTACAAAGACACCCACCACTTGTGCTGGGGCTGGGCCCAGCCTAACTATGTTGTTGTTTACCAGGTCTTTAATCCAGTACTTGAACACATAGAAATGCTTGAGTGTGAGCCCTATAATTCGATGATAGTGGTAATAGTTGGGACAATCAGTGAGGTTCACCTCTTCTGGCCTTCTACACTCAGCCAACTTCAGGATCTCTTGTTCCATGGCACTTTTGATATAGTCGGGGACCTGATTCTTATTGAATGAGTAGGACCAGTTTCTTATGTATTGAAAGTGGGCTCTTGGATCCTACCCCTGACGAGGAGCTTGTGGTTCCTGTCGAGGAGGCGGAGCCTGGTTGCCCCGCCTGGGAGGTGGCGGTGCATTCTGCGGAGATGCTTTCCAATTATGATGTGGTCACTGCAAAGCCGAAGGCATCACCTGAGGTGGAGGGCCTCTTTGAGGCTGCGAGGATGGTACCAATGGTAGAAATTCCAGTTTCCTGTGGGCTAATATTTGGGCCATCGCGGAGTTCTCGGCTCTAGCATCCCTCCTTTCTAGAATAACATGGGGAATAGATGTTTCTGGTTATCCTGTTGTAGGGCTTCTTCCAGGCACTGGGCCGCAACTGAGAACTCTCGAAACCCTACATGGTAGTTTTGGGAGATCATAGAAGGAACCAGTTCCATCTTGACATTTCCTATGAACATATTCAGTAATTATTCCTGAGTTAGTGGCATGTCAAGGGAGTATGTGAGCCCCTTACACCGGGTTATAAAGTCTGTGACTCACTCATTAGGTCATTTCTTGCACTCGAAGAGGTTTGTGATGCTCGTTTTCTAGGTGGTAGAGCTTAACTGGTAGAGTAATTTCCCGTGATGGACCTCCCAAATTGTTACATAACTGACGTGGAGCTGGCTACACCAGATGAATGTCGGCCCCCCTAATATCTGAACAAAACAGTGGATCTTGGCAGCCTCCTGCTATGCTAGGGTCCCTAACATGGGCCCAAATCTTGATTTGAAGTGGGATAGATGCTTTAGCGGGTCCCCCATCCCATTAAATGGGGGATATGGTGGGATTCTTGAAACTCATAGGCGCCAACATATCATCCACCCAGGCCGAATATGGCCTACTATTAGGTGGGATTTCTATGTATCACGTTTCCAAGGCCTTATGGCAGGCAATGAGGGATGTCATTGGATCATCGGGGCAGGTGTCCATGTCTTGATGGGGATCTCTAAATAATAGCATGTTGGCAGGTTCTTCAACATAGTACATAGGCTAAGCGGATCGTGGAGCAACTGGTGGAGAAACATCCTGGGTAGTTGAGGGAACCCAAGTTAGATTCCTTGGATTGTCGCACTGTTCAGGAGGGTATACTGAGACATACCACGTCTTCTTGTCGTGGGCTCTAGATTTATCCCTATCTATGAGAGTAGAATGATCAGGGTTGCTTGTTGGCGGCTCGCCGAGGGGAAGTTGTTCCTGCCCCTACTTTACTAGCATATGATTGTCGTAGTCAGGTCGTCACTTTGTAACATGCTCAGTCAAGAGTTCATCAAATATCTTCTTATGCTCAGATATTTGTTGGTGAAATGTATCCTTCTCAGGGTCTTCCTCCGTCTTCTACACTGAGGTGGACGGTTCGGAGTTCTTGGAAGCTCTGAGGTTCTCTTTTACCTTACGATAATTCCAACTAATTACCAATCACTCAGTGGGTGTAGGGAGACCATGTTGGTTCCTCTGCTGGCGATTAATCCTTCCTGATGGGTCCAATTTTGGTGGAACGCAGTCGAGGGTGGGGGGGGGGGGGTAAGTCTCCATCGGTAAGCTCTAGATCATTCTCTTCATCCACTATGTCTACCAAGTTGACCGTAAGACTTCCCGGTGGAATTTATTCGATGTCACCCAGCAAGCTGGGATACCGCCTGATAGGACTGAAGAGGAGGGTGGCGTAATGCCCCCAGGCACATATTTTCATGTGGGGGGTAGCCTCAATAATTTTTGGTAGTACCATGATACTATGAACATATTCCTACTGGATGGCCTCAAGGCGAACTGGTGACTCAGGGTGCTGGGCCACAGGGAGTGCAGTCAAATCGACCAGACGACATTTCTCACTGATGTCTTTGAAAAGCACTTGGATCCTGGGATAAACCACTCACTGATGAAGCATACTAAAATTCATCTCCAAAAGGGTGTGGCAGAAACACTCAACTTCTTCCGGGGTGAGGGATTCTGGTATGCAAAAATTCAGTGCTGCCATGAGCCATAACTTCTAGGGGAAGTGGTCCGCTGTGAGGGTGTTCTAGAAGGTCCTTATCATAGATTCAGGGTCTGGATCTTGATTTCCCAACTCGTAAACTGGGGGTGGCTAAAGAATAGGTAGTGATACTGAGGTGGACTGCTGGGACGGCAGGCTGGCCGGTGGAGAGTTCGGCGAGCGGGATGACTGGCCACCGATTCTCGGGCTGTCTTCTGAAGAGTGTAGCGATTTGGATACTACATCACGATAAGATGGGATGATAGACATAATTCTTTTTTTAGGTTCTAGGGCTACTCGTGATAGGTCGTGATGCTGCTCGCCTTCCATTGGTCCCTTGAATTGCTCTCTGTGATCTCTTTTGGAGGTAGAGAGATATTCTTGTGACGATTGTGGTGATTGAGTGACTGTAACCTGATGGTAGCCATATTTTTACCATCCTGGATATACCTGACGAGGGAGGTGGGAATTTGATGGACCTCGCATTCCGAGAGCACCAGGATGATGTGCCTCGTCCCATTCCAGGCCCTTGACTTGGATGAGTGCGAGGAGGGTTCCCGTGCTGGGTCGTATTCCGCCTCAGAGTCTCAGAAGTGGACTGGTCTGACCTCTATCCGGACCTTCTCAAAATTATTCTTATGGTGGTGACGTCCCACCTTCCTACCCCTAGGTGTCTCCTCAGGATAGGGAATATTTTTGACACAGGGTCCATCGGCTGTACTGGTGCTGGGGCGGAGAGGGTCTCCTCCCGAGAAGGCTAGGGTGCGAGTAGAACCAGGAAAAATGTCAAAGGGGACATGTGGAGGACCTCCATGGGTAGCACTTGAGCGGTCAAGGCCTCCACTTTAACTGGAAGAATAATGAGGAGGACCACCACTCTTGTTTTCGATAGAGACATCAGTATGAGGAGGGTCCTTGTGCCAGTCTAGCTGAACACTGGTAGGACCTCTGTGGTGGGTGCGTGTGGAGCGAGGCTAGCCATCACCCCTCTGGTTGCCGAGGCAAGGAGTACCTTCACCAACTACTGAGAAAAAATGGGAAGGATCCCCATGTTGATGAGATACTGGATTGGTAATGTCCCTACACCGACGGAAAGGGGTAGGATAAATGAATCCATACCTAGTGTAATTGGAAATGGAGAGGCTTCCATGATGAGTAACAGCATCGTGGGGAAGGACTTTATTCTGATTGGGGTGGAAGGGGGTGGACCTCCATGCCAACCCTAAGAGCGAGGATGTACCATGCTCTCTGTGGTAGTGGTGCGGGGAGGGCGGCTGTAAAGGGTGGCATCAGTTTGGGCTAGTTCCCGGCTGCCACTGCTTGTGCTAGCGACCAAGATAGTTGACCGAGACTGCCCATGGGGCGGTTGGGGCCTCGATCACGGTCGGGCATATAAGTTCCCATACTCACTGTATATAGGGAAATAATGCTATGCATCAGTGGTGGATCGGGACATAGTAGCTTCCATTGTTGACACCCCATGGCGGGCATCCTCCTCAGCTTGCACCCGACGCTGGTGTCGGTTTGGGAGAACAGGGGCCAGTGGTGCCGGTACATAGCTTACCTTCTCCTCTTCCAACAAGACCAGGCAGCGGCTCTAACACGACTAGGTGAGAGCCCTCACTGGGAGGCCCTAGAATGGGACTCTGAACGGGCTAGGTCAGACCTCACCTTCCTCATCAGCATAAGGCAGGGAGTCTTCAAATCTTCTGGGGGAGAGGCTTCCGAAACAGTTGTATGTTGGGGTGGGGAGAAATGGCTCCCTGCGCGGCCCTCGGGGGAGGCATTGGTGACGAGGCGCATATGGCACCAAATCTAGGCAGGCTATATCCCAGGTCGGGATTATTCCCTCCTCCTTGTAACAGTGCATGAGGTCATTGATTACCCTTCTTTGGATGGTATCAGACATAGATATGGGGCATGGGCACCCCATGATCAATGATATAGAGGCTGGCATGGGAGAGGTGACGCCATGTGGAACGGCCGCGTTGGTGTTGCCCCTACCCCCACGTCGATGGGAAAGTGGTGATCGTGTCCCGAAAGCAGCAGCTTGATTATTGAGAGTAGGGATATTAGCTAATCAGTGCTGAAAAAAAGGGAATCGACAACCAATGCCCCAACGTCGACTCATCTTCCATGGATGGTAAGATGTATCCACACTAACAACGTCACATAACAATTTGTATAATGTTCTACAACCCAAACTAAAGTGAGTTTCAGGCCAAGACCACTAATTTATTAGTGGGACCCGGTGCCAGATAACAAGATCCAATGACACGTAAATCCATTTATGCCTCAAAGGATACTAATCACTATTTTCAGGAGAATATCTTTATGTCGGTTTCAACATTTGTGTTTCTGATGCATTCACCGGGGCGCACGCGTCCGTCTTTTTTTGGGTGGATGGTGGCACGTTCTATTTCCCCGCATTCCTGCTTTCCAAAGGTGGGCGACATCCATCTGTTATTCAGGGAAATTTTCTCCTTGATCGAAAAAGGATGATAGGATTTCGGTTCTTCCTTCCATGGATTTCTCCTTAGAACTCGTTACCTAGTATGGGTATCCCTTATTGATTTAATACATTGTTCGTGAAACCCTTCCATGAACCATATCTTCATGGACACCAGTTAATTACACTACTTCAATCGGGACATTCCAAGGGGTCCGGTTAGGGTAACAACCTTCAGTTAGGGGAGTAGTCACGTTGGACATCATTGGCATGTCTAGACACTGGGACACTGGCACGTCTATCTTCTGTCCTTTATTTTAGGGCTTCTCAAGGGCACGAAATCCCAAGTCATCCCCCATCGAATGTGAGGAATCATATTCCATGGGCATGTATCTGAGGACTTCCTCACCTTCCCATGTTTAACACAGGATATGCCACAGGTTTAAAGTTCAGCGGAGATGGATTAGACTGATCAGAACACTGACTAGAGTTGATCAGATGTGTGCAACCCTTGGAGGGAACACTGATGTTGGGACCAATTCGTGGTTGACTTCCCAGTTACTGTTGAGTGGAATCTGGTATGAGGTGGCATGATCCCTCCAGGATGTCTCGTCTAGGGTAAGAATTAGGATGGATGATGAAGTGGTGGAATGAAGTGGATGGAGAATGGGATAGAACCCCCATGAAGATGACAATGGTTTTTATCTTGAGCCTTGAAGAGGATTCCTACGTACCCTTCCATACCAAAGATCAATGAAAATTTAGTTCATGTTTGGGGGAGGAGTCGGTGAAGCAACGTCAAAAAGGACAAGGAGTCTAGGTGGATGGTGGAATTGAACCTCATGGAGGGTTCCAACGTACCTTTCCTTGGCAAGGATCAAAGAACACATAGTTCAAGAAGAGGCATGGAACTGAATGATCGGAACCAATGGTTGTTGGGTTGGAACCTCGTGGATGTTTCCTACATACCCCACCTTCGTAGGGATCAAAGTCTACATAGTTCGGGATGGTTTGTGGGGTTTACACTCTAGGCTACCCAGGGTGTTCGAGAACTGTCGTGAAGATGGACAGAATGACCTCTGGTTGGTGTTATTAAACCATAGAGAGGCATCTTATGTACCTTTCCTTAGAAAGGATCAATGACCAAGTAGGTAAGGTAAAAAATAGGTTGGAGCGACCCATGGTTGGTGGTATTGAACCTCCAGAAGGCTTTCTATGTACCTTGACTTGGCAAGGATCAAAGATTACGTAGTTCTGGTGAAAAATTGATCAAAGCGACCAATTTTTTGTTGGCTTAAACAACAGAGAGGCTTTCTACGTACCATGAGTTAGCATGGATCAAAGACCACGTAGTTCATGTTGGTGTTGGGCTTACACTCTAGGCTGACTGGGGAGTTGGTGAACTGATGTGAAGATGGTCAGAATGACCGATCAGTGGTGGGCTTGAACATCAGGGTGGCTTCCTACATACCCTGCCTTACCAAGGTTCAAAGACCACATATTTCAGTTGAAAAATGGGTCTAAGCGACCAATGGGTGGTGGTATTGAACCTCAGGGAGGCTTCCTACGTACATTTCCATGGAAAATATCAAAGACCACGTAGTTTAGGTGAGTGTGGGGCTTACACTCTATGCTACCCAGGGTGTTGGTGAACCGATGTGAAGATGGTCGAAACGACCAATGGGTGGTGGGCTTGAACATCATGGAGGCTTCCAACATACATCACCTTAGCAAGGATAAAATACCACGTAGTTCAGGTGTGTGTAGGGATTAAACTCTAGGCTGCCCAAGGGAGATTCCATGGTTGGTGATCACTCTAAGCCCACGTGAGTCATGCTCGGTGTGAGAAAAAAGAGGTAGTAGGGACCTGACGATAAAATCTCAAACGGTGCATCCATGGGAGGTGGAGGTGGGGATTACACATAGTTATCAGCCCGAAGAGGTCTGGACTTACTCCGGGATGGAGGCCCAGTGGTGACAATGCCCAACGGGAGAGGGATTGGGCACCAGATAAAGGAGGGGTCTGGTGTCCATTCCCCTCTGGTCCTTGGGACCAAAGAAGAATGGAGGAGAAGGGACGCTACCTCCTGCAAGACAGATAGTGTGGCTTACACCAAATGGTTTCCCTTTCCCCGTGGACAAACTCTACTTCGATATAGAAGATATCATCCCATATGGGGAATATCTCATCCTTGTTAAGACTAGTGGGTGGGAAAAATGTCCAGGGTGGGGGCACCCTACGTGTGATGCACGGGGTGAGGCCACAGTTTAACGTCATATGCTAAGGATGATTGTGCTTGGCAGTTTAATGTTTTGCTGCTCAGACAAGGTGGGTTTTCTCCACACCTCTAAGACATACACAACAGGTACCCTTGGCACCTTAGTGAAGAGAGGGGACTGTCGATGCCATGGTGAGGAGGTGTTATGGAGTGAACCATTGAGGGTTTCACGTTAGCTTGGCTATGAAAAGAATCAATAGACATTAGCATGCCTATGCGAAGAAGCATGAGGCAAAGCAATGCAACGGGAAGTAGCGTCCAAGGGACATTGAAATCACATCGTGAAAACCTAGAGGGATGCACAGGAAAAAGAATTGAAATATAGAGGGGTTCATAGGCAGTGGCCTTGTAAAGCTCTAGTACTCCACTTCGTGGAGGTTACTTGCGGTGGGGCGTGCTTCACGAAGTGGAGTGCCTCAGCTGAAGCATAGGGAATCAGTGCAAATAATAGGTGCTTAGTGAAGTGGAAGGGGATTCACGAAGAACTTCCTTGTAGAGAACATGTTCCTCATGAAGTACGACATAGTTAAGTAATGTGATTCGCGAAGTACAGTGACCCTGCCTTGGCATGTAGGTCATGTGTCCATGAATGGTGTTTCATGAAGCATAAACGCTTCATGAAAACCCGGGTCCCCTTGGGGATCCCCTTTCCTCGCAGAGGCCCTTAGGCTCCGTGAAAGGCATCCCTTCTGAAAGAGCGGATCAACACGAGACAAAGGGGAGGCACTACACATAGAAGAAGTACCTTGCACATCTCATAGTTCGCAGAGCAGAAGGGTGCTTCACGATTCAGGTTATAGGAAGTTGAATGGTCTGATTGTCCGCCCCCTGGACTTGGGGGAGGCCTGTATTTATTGGGGAGAGGCACCGTGAAGCAGCGCACTCTGAGCGTGAAGCCTGATTTTTCGTTGCTCAGCGGCAGGTCGCAGACGTCATGTGCGTTCACAGAGCGTCCCACCTCCTTGCTCTGCGACACGTCGGGAACGTCAAATGTGTTCGTGGAGTATCCCACCTCCTTACGCTGCGGCCCATCGCTAACGTCAAATGCATTCACAGAGCGTCTTGTCTCCTTGCTCCATAGAGGGTCACGGATGTCAAAGGGGACTCCGCAAAGGGGCTTCGCAAGGCAGCCATCGGGTCTGTGTCTTCTTCTCCTCCCAATAATTTTGCAACAAATTAATATGTACTAACATATGAAAATATATTCACTAAAAATATATATTTTTAATTAGTTTATGACGGTTAAATTATAATACAATTTAAAACCAATTGAATGTAAAGGAAATAATTTTTAAAGTCATTTTTATCTCTATAATAGATTTTTTATTAATAAATTAAATGAATTGATATTATGTAATTATATTAATAGTATATATATTATTCATTAAATTAGTTTTTTAAATTCATCCAATAAATTTTATTGGAATAATATTGAAAAAATCCAATTTAAATTATAAAAATATATATTTTCTAAAGGTAGATTTGTGACTTTTAATACGAAACCTATTTTTAAATAAAATATTCTCATTTTAAAACATTTTAGATGAAAAATTAAAATTATATTTTTTAAATTATTAATGAAAAAATTTTCATAGGGGAAAATTTTGTAATTTTCCTTGATGTTTTACATTTTGATGATTTGTTAAAAATATTTAATTGTAAGAGAATAATAACTTTTTTTCCTAAATAATGTATAATGTTAAATTATATAATTTGTGGGGTTTAATGAAAAATTAGATAAAATATACATCTATGAAATCAAATATGGTTATTGGAATCATTTTAACATTAAATTTAGATATAAAATTTATTATTATTTTAACCATTTTAATAATAAAACCTCAGTTACATACTCCGTCTATGAGATTAGTTTTACATTATTTCCTACAAATTATTTTAATAAAACATGGAAAATTTGATTTCATATTTGGAATCTGAATAATTTATAATTTTCATTGAGTCTAAACTATTTTTTGACTAAAACTTTTATTGGAACCAATTATAATCAATTACACAGATTAAGTTAAAAATGATTTTACATAATGGTAAAACATTAATAATAAGGGGACATATGACTTATATACAAGTTAATTACCTATTGGTTTAATTTATTTCAACTATATACAATGTTTTATCTTATTTGTTACATTATGTTTTTCACAACATTTATGGGATAACTCTTAATAGTGTTTACGATTTTATATTTAAAAAATGCCACTCCACCCCCACTATAATTGGGAACTCACCCAATCACATATTCAAACAAAAATTTTAACATCTATTTAATAATTTAAGGAAATCCTAGATAATATTTTTAACAATCCTTTTGTTGGTTCTCATTTAGGGGTTCTTCGGATGAAATTTTTTATTTTTCTGTGATTTCCGGGCTATTCACGGTTGTCACATGATTTTAATAAAATGTGAAACTACCAATTGAAAATCATGTATACATATACAATATGTGTTTAAATGGATGGTATATGGTTTGAAAATCCATTTTCCCTCAATGGATTGACCATGAACCCCATAATGGGAGAGCATATTTAGAACTCATGGTTTAACAAGCTATGCGGCCATGCATAAGTAATTGTGCATACAATTTTTTTTAAATCATATAAATTTTTTAATTTTATAACACCAAACCTATATACCCCTTATCAAACCTAATTCACCATTTCACAATTTCATATGTTGAGAGGGTTCAAAAGTACCCAATTTTTATCCTCAAAATTCGTAAAACGTGTGATCAAATCTATGAGAACCACATCTAATTCCCCTTCGATAAGATTTCTTATCATATTCATTATATCCCCCTCTCTCCTTATTTTGTACTTAAGGTTTATTAGATCTTACATTTATTTATGGATATAAACTCATTTGTTTTGAATCCATGATTTATTAGTTATTCCTTGGTCTAATTTTCTAATATTCTTTGTTATTTTTTCCCACTGTGGGTGTAGTGATACATGATCTATTTGTTAACATAGGTGGTTCTATATATGTTTTTAAAATAAATATAACATTGAATTTATTTATTGTTTTAATTTATTTAGGTTTTATTTTGAGAAACTAATTTCATTCACAACTGGTTGTAAATTTTAATGTTATGTATTTTGGAAAATCCCCCAATTCCAATGAATTGGGGCGTGATTTGGAATTTATAGAAATTGTGGAATTATATATTTTAAATTTATGTGTGAAATTGATTTTTAAGAAATTTATTAAATTATTTTAACAAGAAAAAACATGGTTTTATCATTGAAATAGTAACGGATACATTAATAAAACCTGTTAGAGGATTTACATTGAATTTGGATTACTAAAATGTCCTATGGGGGAATTGTATTTTAAACATTTTCAAATTAATTTTAAAATTATTTATTGATTCGTGAGAAAATAAAATCATGGGTAGTTATTGTGTTATTTGGGGAAAACATTCTAGGTTTTTAATTCACATGAAATGGATAAATACTTCAAAATTATAACAAAATCATATTAGTTGGCTCTTAATCTAGATGAGATATTGATGAGTCTTATTTTAACATTGTTTCGGTGAAATCTATACACACATCACCATGATCACCAATATGATATTTTTGAGGATCCCAAAACATGAAATTATCATTCCTCTTTGTATATTACCATATTTATCATTTTTGAATTACATTGATATATGAAAATTACATTATTTTTAAAAATTCGTTTTCATATTCTTTTATAATTATATCAACTTCATTAGATTAAAATTATCATTAATCCAATTCTTTGAATGATTCTATACACTGAAATGAAAAACATGTTTTCTATTAAATATAAAAATTTACATCCATTACTGTTTTATTTTAAATGGTAATAATATATTGTTCAATAAACATTGATATATTATTATGTAACATGTAGAGAGAACATAAAGGGTTTTAGCTCACAGCCTTCCTATTCCATCATTAGTTCATAGATTTCCTTTATCTAGGTTCACAAAAGGGGGAAGTAACACATGGAGTAGGTGGTTATTGATAATTTTTTTCTGGGAGTGTGCTTATCATTTAGACAATATTTTTCTATCATTTCCTTTAGATACATTATTTATTAATGATATATTTTTTTTATAATTTATTTAATTTTTATACACCAAATATATAAATTTTTTGTTTATAATACTAATATTTATATGTTTCATCCATTATGTTTATAGTGGAAAAAATTAACAAATTATCATATATGATGCAAGGTTCTAATTTACAACCCATGGGGATCTCGAATGCTATATGTGATATTTCAGTACCGAATCTGGTATTTTAATAATCAAATATCTAATTGGTTTGTGAAAAAATTGTACCATAGGTAGGTTGAGCTTTTTTATCTGATGCTATAAATCAATTGTATATTTTTTTGGGGTATATGAATTATTTTCGAGTGATTGTCTGGACATATCTCAAGATAAAAAGAGTTATGTCACAAGAAGTTGTTTGAGATTTTTTTACTTATATATTATTTCTAGTATATTGTCTACATTTTATATAGATATGATGAAATCAAAATAAATTTTATCTATATAAATCAGTTAATTACCTTACTCATTTTTCTTGAGGGAGGATTTCAGTATCTATTATAATGTATTTTATTTTTTCTGATAATGTTTTGTAGAATCATTACTCTAAAAAGACATGTGAATCATATCTATGAGGATGCTAAAAATAAAAACCAGTGAGAATCTACTATTTTAGTATGGAATGTGGTTGATTTTATTGTGCATGTTTTCCAAGATTCGAGACAAGCACTACCTCCCATTCTCATGCAGGTTCTAGTTGTGGAACCTCAGATGGATGAGTCTCAAACTAGTTTATAGAATATTATTTCTAGATTCCTCCATAATTCTAATGTTCAAATTATCCTCAGGAGGTAGTGGAATGGATGATAATAATTTACCTTTTTTATGTTCTTCAAGATACCATATTCAATAAATGAAATGTGTATCACCTTCAATAAAGATGGCCGAAGACAAATATTTTGTTAAAAGATGGAGATAAAAAATCATTAATTCTTGTAGTATAATCACTTAATTTTATTTTTAGATATCAATTATACATAGATTTTATGGTATTAGAAATGTATATTTTTATTTTGAAATTCGTTCAGGAAGATATGCCTACAATAGAATATTAATATCATTATGCGGATATTATGAAATTAGAACATGAGATTGTATCAAATTAGATGATGAATACTCTTTGATTTGAGATGGGGATTGGATTTTATATATGTTTTTAGGATTTCTTACTATATATATATTCTTATTCCATTGTTTTAGATATTTTATAGAGGGTCTATACTAACGTAGAATTTATGTATGTGTTGAAGGGTGTTAATTTTAATCCTAATGTAAGTTAGATGTGTTCACAAAAATGGAAGAGTAAGTATGAATATTGTCATAGTGGTTCTCAATAGAAGAGTTCTTCTTGACCTCCTACAGTATATGTGGATATCCATAGATTTTATACTAGTTTGGAATGACTACTCCCTCAATACAATATTTCACTAAAGCGTCCATGGTATGTGGTTATTGAGGATGCTCAGGCAATTTTTATGTATTTTTTCAAGTCTATAGTTCTCTATATAGTGGAAGATGATCATTAAAACTATACTATACTATAGTGAAATCATATTTTTTAGTAAATAAGAGGTTACAACCACTAGCATACAAAATTATTATTCATTATGTAGTGGGAAAATCTCCATAGTATGAAGATACGGGTCGAGTGACATTTAGAGGTACAATCACTGACACTATATCTATTGTCACTAGTTTATTTAATACTGTTGCATATCATATATTCATTCCAACACATACTGGTAGTCCTTTAAATCATCATACTAATCATTTGTCTCATTTAAGGGATATTTCTACACCCCGTGGAATAATGAGAGATATAGGACATTTTTTCCTTCTTGATAATTCTATTTATCAGATGTTGATATTTCATTATATTTTATGGTTCACAAAATGAAACTTCATTATGTCATATTTGGTATTGAATTTATAATTTATAACAATTCCCGTTTTGATTACTCAATTTGGTGTGTCTCATTTACTACAACTAATGGGTTGTTCCATATCATTTAGGAAGAATGGGACCCAAGTACAAGTACATATTGAAAATTTTATCCAATGTTTGGCAAGAGATATACATTTTCTCATTTAAACCATAGAGGAAATATTTTAGAAATTATATTTATACCGTAATTTTGGAGTTTCTAGAAATTTTCTCTTATAAATAATATAGTTTTCTATCTGTTAAATAGTCAAATTATTCAATTTAATATGTACCCGATATTCAAATAGTGTATATTATATCATACCTCGTTGATATAGATGAAATGAATGTGTTAAATACATAATTTAATGATCTACTAGAAAATATCTTTATATTCCTGAGTGTGTCACCTTGGGCTGCACATATTCCCTCTGCTAACATTTATGTTCATTCACTTATAATTTGGGTTGATTATTTAAAATATAATCTTGTAATGGTAAACAAAATTTATTATCTACCATATATTGTTTATTTGTTTGACCAATTAAATCGGGTGATGTGGTTCTCAATGGTTGATAATGGAAGAAGTTATTACCTGTTGAGAATAAAAGATTATGAAATTCATAAAACTTCCCTCTGGAAAAGCTATGATAATTATGAGTTACTTTACATTCTAGTTATTAAAAAAATAATCCCATAGTATTTATCTCATTTATAAATAGTATTTTCCATGAGTGTATGGATAATTTTATAGTGGTCTTTGTGGATGACATCATTTTTTACACTTAGTACAAGGAGGACCATGTGCATCATGTGAGAGAATATCTGGAATTATTCAGAAATCCCCAACATTATTCTATGTTTTAAAATTGTAAATTATAGATCCAATAACTATTGTTCTTGTGGAATATGGTATGGATAAAGGTATCCTAGTTGGTCATGATAAGGTTAAATCATGAAAGATATGGGTGAAACCACATTAATTTATTGAGATGCAATGATTATTGGGTTTAGAAGGATATTTTCAACTAATCATGAAGGAATTTTCAGGGGTTGATTTAGTGATGAATACCCAAACACATAAGGGTGTACATATATCTTTTTATAATCAATGTTAGTGTTTTTTTTGAGATCAGCCTTATTTTTATTATATTTACTATGTTTACTATTCTTGAAGCCATGAATTGATATGTAGAATTGTATGAGGCATTAAGATCAGTTTTGGAATATGAACTTATGAAGGGAGATCTTGTGGTACCCTGTGGCTCATAAAATCTTCAGACATTCGATAAATGTTATCTGACCCATTACCTTGAACTCATAGCTATGGTGCATGTGAATTTGAGTCTTTGTCATTTTTTATTTGAAGAACGTATTACCATATATCCCAAAAATAATATATTGAGTTTTTTTCATCTAAAAACAATTTAAGAATCTCTACTAGTGTCTTTTAGTGGAAGATCCACAATATTTTAACATTGATCTCACCTCTACCCCAAAGAAATGGAATTTCATTGAAGATGGGTTGAGAAGAATACATAAAATCTAGGTACAGAAATAAACATCAGAATATAAAAAAATTATGGATCTTTTTATAAATTTTATTATAGGAGTATGGAATCATGGGTTGTGGAATGATTGGCATGGATTCTGTTAACCCTATATCTTCATGAGGTGATTATTCAATAAAAAATAAATGAAAATGATTTCCATGGATCTATAAACTCTCTATATAGTAATTATTTCTATTATAAGTGTTTTGTCTCCCTATAAGTTATTATAGGCTCATTGAAGTAGTACATTGTAACTTTTCCAAACTGGAATGTTTTTATTGGTGATTTTCATAGTTCCTAGGGGGTAGTTCACCTTAGAACCATGAAGATGATCTTTGTAATGCATCTATAATTTTAGTTTTTTGTATGGGAAGAAAAATTTCTTAATTTTTTCTCAGTGGTATACATTAAAAAATTTCATATAAAAGCACTAGATACCTTCAATTATTTCATCATCAACTTCCATTTCCATTATTGGTGTGGGATGATATTTCTATTATCATAGTGGTGTGATATGCATGTACCCACAGAAAGAAGAATACAATATGGGTTATTATTGAAAAATTGACTATATTAGAGAGCATTATACCCATTAATGATGCAGCAAATGTTTTAGAGCTTGGAAATATCAATTTAAAATATATTTTCAGTTTCCATGAAGTTCTATCTGATATAGTATATGATAGAGATACATGGTTTTCACCTCTCTTTTGGTGAGTCGTTTCAGAGGCACTGGGATTACACACTCATAATGAATTTCATACCATCTATAGAAAGATTGAAAAATAGATGGATTTATATACATTAATGAGGATATTCTGTATGTCTATGTTATATACTTTGGTAGTTATTTGGATGAACATATGGACTTTGTTGGGTTTGGAAATAAAAAATAGACACTAGTCTGTAATCATAATGTCTATTCTGGATGAATTATATATAAGGACATATTATTCTAAATTGAGTTTGATAGAAGTAGGTGAATTTTACAGAGATGGATCATGATTGGTTCTAGAGGTGAAAAAAATGATTCAATTGATCAATCAAAAAATTTTGGTGGCACGCTGCCAAAAAAAAAATTCCTGAAGATTTTCTGTAGACCATTGGGATTTTTATTTGGTGACTAGGACTTCATGAATATTTCATCTAGATTGGGTCACCAATGGAATGGGAGGCATGGGAATATGTATCATTGTATATGAGACCTCTTCATGTTGTTGAGAATGTGGGGATGGTGGATTACAATTTATAAATTATGATATAGTTTAGGTTATAACAAAAAACTTTCCATATATCACTGTGACATAAATATTGTCATGTTCCATCACATGTTTTAAGCTGGTGTGATCATGTTGTTGAGCCTAAATTTTCAGTGATTGAGCATCATGATTTTATAATTTATTCCAAACCCACTTTACATAATGGTAGGATCGTGACTTCAATTTTAGTGATACAAAAACATGATTACGATACTAATGAGATTTGGTAGTGGGATGCCCTGATGAGAGATATGTGACCCCATAATTTTTTCATACAGACTTATAGAAAATATTTATGGGGAATTAAATATTATTTGGTGTGGGATATTATAACAACATCTTTCTATTATCATGTTATCCTCTACCAATATTAAAATCATTATTTAAAAGGGTCTAATTTTATGTTTCTCTAGGTGAATGTTTGTAATTTCATAGAAGTCTTTTGGATATGAATGTTTGGCTCACATTTTTTTAAAAAAAATTCACAAAATTAGGGTAATGAATGCAAACTCACATTTTTGGGGATTTCATTTACAGTGCACTATTTTAGAAAATATTCACCCCCAAAATAAGATAACTTGTTTTGTGCTCATGGTTTGAAAAACCATAGGCCCTACCCAGCTAATTGTGCATACAAATTTTCTTAATTATGAATAATGTTTTAAAATTCCAAAACCCAGCATTTGATCCCATCATCAATAGTAACACTCTATATTTTTTTCCCTAGGTTGGGAGGGATCTCAATTACCCATTTTGGATACTCTAAACCATTTTCATGGAATATTGATGTTAATAGAACATTATGTGATTACTCACTTATAATAGTTGTTATTCATTTTTAATCCACCAATATCAGCTTCTACCGACCGTAGGGTTTGTTAGATCATCATATTGATGAGGGATCGAAACAAATGTTTTTTCAAGAACATGTATCTAGAATTTATTCCAAGATCTCTACCGCAAATGTTCTCTGTTGGATTTTCATATTTCATGAATTTTGATATCTTATCTCCATGATAAGATATATTATTTCATATATGATTGGTCTATTAATTTAACCATGAATTTATTGATTGTTTTAATATCATTAAAATGTATCGTGAAAACCAGTTTTTGGCCAATTAAGCATTAGATTTAAATTGAATGTATTTTTATGAAAACCCACAATTCCAATGAATTGGGGTTTTATTTGAATATAATGAAAATAGTGCAATATAATAAGTGAAATTGATATCAGAAAAAAATTACCTGAATATTACTTAGTTTTTTATAAGAAACTATTTTGTTTTAGTCTAAAAATGAATGAAAATGACTTCTAACACATGTTTGGGTTTTTAAAGAAAAAGTCAGTATATTAAAATAAGAAATGTTGAATTTATATATTAAACAGTTCTTAAAAAATTAAGTCATTAATAATATTTTTATTTAGAACATAAAATATTGGGTGGTTAGTGGTCTATTTGAGATAAAATTTCAAGATTAATAATTCCCTAGGAACAGATAAATGCATTAAAACCCTATAAAACAATGTGTTGTGGGTCTTATTCTTGATGGATTTTTTTATGATAAATAATTGAAATGAGTCTATGAGATTTGAGTAGACTGATTACAATGATCTCTGATATTATATTTTTGAAAATCCCATAACTACTAACTATCATACTTCTGGGATGATGATACTGTTTATTGTTTTCAAATTACATATAAATGTGTATATAACACATAATGGGTAATGTGATCTTCCAATGACATGTGAATTATAAAAATAGTTAAAAAATAAAAAATTTCATTAATTAATATTCATAAATGAATTATTCAATTGAAATAAATATCATGTTTTTACATAAATATATTATTTTATTTCCATTATTATTTTATATGAAATTGAGACATTGTAATGTTTAATTATTATTGTAATATTATTATAGAACACATTGTGAGACCCAACATGGATTTTGTCTCACAACCATCAATTTAATTTAATAATTTTTATATTTCTTTCTACTTGGTTTGAGTAGGGGGTAATATTGTAACACCCCAAGCTTCTATGGTATGTTTCCCTTTGAATAATACAATAGATTGTGTTGTACGCAACTTTGAGATTGTAACACACCACTACTAATCAATCATGCCATTATGAATAGTAATACCCACTTTTTAAAATTTTATAAATATTTTTTTTAAATGGACTTCATTTTTTGATTTAGAATATGAAAATTATCTTCTGGTGAATTTTTGGTACTCTTCTGAAAAGCTTCAAATATTGATGAATAGTAAAAATACTAAATTTTAATTAAAAATATCTTTTTAAATCGACAAAATTTATAGTATTAAATTATACATTTTAATGGGTTTTATAAATAATTAGATTATATTTTTATCCTTTAAAATAATCTATGTCCTTTGATTTAATTTCACGTTTATACTAGACATAAACAAGTGTCCATCTTTTGATAGTTATTATTTCTTAAAAACACGTTTTTTGTTATGACAAAAAAAATTAATTTCAAATTAATTTTTGTCACTTATTTTTTTTAATATGGAAAAATGGATTCAATATTTGTAATAAGTAGGTAGAAATTTTGTAAATTGTTAACTTTTGTTTTTAGACAATATGAATAATTACTTCGGTAAATATTTTATTAACCATGGTTAAAGTGGTAAATCTGTAAATAGGGTTAAAATTTATATAATAATAATATTTAATTACCCTAACACGTGACCTAACCCTATTGTCTAATTATTTTACGACCATGTCCATCTTTGAGGCTATTTTGGGACCCAATGGAGTGACATGGGAGTGATAATGTCACCTTATATAAATTAATTTAATTTAATGACAACAATGACATAATCATATATCTTTTAGTAAATTTTTTTTACATGTTGTTATATAATTTATCATTTCATATAATAATATTCATTTGAAAGATAAAATGATTTCCAGTAACATTGTATCTTATTATTAATTTTAGGCATCATAAAAATAAAATTATTTATGACACAATAATGATCCATTGTTTAACTAATTAATAAATTATTTAAATAAATAAGACTAAAAAAATAAAAAATATACAAAACCTCTATGATTTTTATGGGATTATTTGATTTCGAAAATGAGTCAACTTATCTTAAACTTTAATGAGTTTCAGAACTTTAGAAATCTCAAATCATTATATAATAAAATAATATTTTTCTTATGATTCCAAAAGAGCATATCCTTCTTATAAATGCCCTCACCTCTAACCCATATCGCACATCTCTCAATCTCCTTGGCTCGTCCAACCTCTACCCAATTAATCTTTATATATACCTCTATTTCTATTAGAAGCCTTATTTTAGGAAGATGTAAAATCAAGTAAGCCTTTTGGTTCAATCCAAAGGGAGTTACATGATTCAAAGGTAACATCTCTTTTTTAAGTTATTTTCATTTATTTTAATTCTCCAACCCCCAAAAATATTTTTATTACTTTCTTTTATAACAACACAAGTATCCTAAATATTCTAGTTTGTCGTTATGAAATGTTTTTTAACTAAACATACACACAAATCCACTTAATGTGTATTGAACATAATTTTTTTATAGACTGCGAACTACTGTCTCATGAAATGATGATTGCCCAATTTTCTACTACCACATATTATAGAGGCCATTATGATGGAACTATAAAGATATATATGATATATATGATATATATTTTTTCTATAATCTTCTTTATTTCTATTTTATTTCATAAAATTAAACGTTTCATGTTCTATATATACGATAATTTTATTCGAGGGAGTGCGAACTACTACCCCCTCAAAGTAATATGACTCATTCATACCATAAATGGAATATATAAAGGATGGTGATAATGATAATATGTAGTATATATATAATATAATATTATACTATAATTATTGTATACCTATGTATCATTTGGTTTTCTTTCATTTAAAAAATTTAAATGGATGTAGCGCTCCTGTGTACGTACAGATTACCGTCTCCACAAATGCAATGAGATTCATTCCCCATCATATCCATTCAGGAATAACTTCCATTTTATTATTAAATATAATATTTAAGAACATAATTTCATTCTAGATAATAATCAAATACATCCTATATATAACAAAAATTAATTAGTTAATAAAACTTATAGAAGAAAACGAATCAGTTAACAACGGAAAAAATAATAATACTAAAATAATTTTAACAAAGAAATATTAGAAGATCATATATGATATCATATTTATGCAGGAAGTTATTTTATAATTTAGTAACAATGATTTATCAATTATACAAGAGTTTAACATACCCTCTAACATTTTAAAAATACAAGGTATGGATTAATTTCACTATCTATTTATTATCCGAGGATGTTTTAACGTAAGAATGTATTGGGACCTCTTTTTCATCAACATCTGTGTTTCTTAAAAATGTATTTTAAATAATTTTTAATATTTACTCAACTATGGGTTTATTTCATTAATACCCTTGTTTGATATTATACAAAATGGTTTGAAAGGAATCTTTCCTTCATTTTCATAACAAGGTACTTTATGACATTTTCGACAAATTAAGGTTATAATGGTTATTTAACTTATACGGCGGGTGCATCTATTCTCTTCTATATTAAAAACATTCAAGCCTACCTTACAATATTATAAGAAAATTTTCAATATAAATGTTTTATTTTATAATTACATGGCTGTTAAATGATTTCAAAATAGAAACATATATTTCCCTCAAATAGTTTGGATTTCATTTATGTCAACATCCTTTAATAGATTGTATACTTGTCTGATGTTGATTTATTATGATAAAAATAATCCATATTGTATTGAAGGTTTTGTGATATGTTTGGATATGGATGTGTTATTTTTATACCATTCATGGTTTATGGTTAATGTATTAAGATTTCATATGATAGTTTTAATAAAAATGTTTATGTTTTGTTTCACCCTTTTCATATATGGAATGCATTGAATTTAGTATGTGACGAGTGGAGCCCACTATATCTCCTCGATGAATCGGTAGGTATTGCGAGACAATCTAGTGTCTTGGCACAATGTCTTGAAAAAATATTATTTGTAGTCTTGGCATGATGCCTTAAATTTGTGGTTACGATGTCTGACATTATTCATTTTCATCATTATAAAATTATATATTGATATTACATGTGATTATTAAACTAGTATAATATCAATGTGAATAAGTAAATGACATTATTTGATCTATCATTGCCATATTATGATGATGATTAAATTTAAAAGGCCTTTTTAGTATTAAACGTTAACTTAATTGTTTATGATTATTTATGAAAGTTTCCTCAATATTGTTATACTTATTGAACATCTAAGCTCACTCCTTTCTATATAATATTTTTCCTAGGATGTGACGAAGTAAATTATGATTATCTTACATGGATATACAAGAATATGAGTGTTTTCAAGGGGGAAACAAAGTTGATTTTCTTTATTTCATGATGTAATGTAAAACATATGTACATATCTAGTACTTCCAAGGCTACTAAACCTATCGGTATTTCGAGAAATTATTCCTTATATCATCGCACTGTTATGTAATAATACACCGACTCAGTGTAACTGGGGTTCGAGTGTTATAGTTGGTATCAAAGAAAGATTAGTACAAACCATGTAAACAAGATTTAGATAAACTCTGATTAGAGAACATTACCCTAACATAGACATTGAAGATTAGAATAGAAGAACTTCATATAAATATGGTAATATAGAGATTTTGTGTGATTTCCAAGATATACTTCCATGTCTGGATATGAGCAGATAGAGGTTGGTTTGGATCAGATGTACCTTGGAGTGAAAACTCCGACAAGGAGTTTCGGGCTTGACCCAGGGTATCCTGATACATGAAATTAGGTCTTGAAGCACTCTTGGTTACGACACTCTTAGGGGATATTCATAGGATAATTAACATTTTCTTTACAAACCATTATGATGGATTTATGAGTAAATAACTTTTCAATAAAAACATTTTTAATATTATGGATTATATCCATAAACTATTCAATTTATGTTAAGTGTTCTACAATATTGGAATTAGGTATTGTGATTCGTAAACTAGTATAATGTTTGCTATTTTTAGAAATTGAACCTAGTGGAAAGAATAGAAACTGTATTAAAGCATGTAATGCAGGTAAGGATGACCACTTTCTCAAGATAATTGTACTTGAGTTGGTGATGCAACTAGTGTAAATAAACATATCACCATACTCAGGCAACTCACTTAGGTTAGGAATAATAACCATACCCATATAGAGCACCATGATCTACAACGTTGATGATCAATGTTGTACCGATTCATGAGGAAACAACCACCAAAATTCAATGGGACTAAAAATCCATTTTTAGCTGATCAATGTATATGTTATTTAGAGAGAATACTACATGCTTTTGGGATTAGTGAAAGGAAAAAGTTATCATGTGATCTTATCACCTCACGGTAGATGCAAATAAATGGTGGTCATTAATTTAAAACACAAATGTGGATAATGAAGTATCGAATATGGAATGTAGGGAGTATAATGAGATTTTCATGGATAAAATACTTTCTTCATGACCATCATAGGGATATGGAAAGACAATTTCCGAATCTGAGGAAAAAGGAAGATAATAATGTTGGAAAGTACGAGGATAACATTACAAGGCTTGAATGTCTTGCTGAAGATTATATATGTAACCCAATGAGTAAAATTGGTCGATTTATTAAAGGGTTAAAATAATTTATCCATCTATCATTAGTCTGACAATTATTCTCATCTTGTGAAGATATTGTCTCATGTGATATCAAGATAGAAAAAGAATTCTCTAATTCTTAATAATTTAAAAGAAATTAAGAGAAGAACATATCTTCTAAACAATATGAAAATAGAAATAAGGGCATGAAGGGATAATTATAATATCCATCCTGTGGTAAATGTGGTAAGAAACACCCTGGAACATTTCTGAAGAGAATGGAGACTATTACTGGTGTGGTGAAAAAGGCCACACAGCTCGTGATTACAAAAGAAAGAAAGAGGATATAAATTTTGAATTCTACAATTGAATAGAAATGGGGAATTATGCTAATAAATTTCCTAAGCACCAAGAAAACCTACCTCAAAAAAAGAAAAGGGAGCAAGACCAAGCTTATGCGATCACTACTACTGAGGTTGAAGCTTTGAAAGACATAGTGGCAGTTAATTTAACTATTTCATCATGTTTAGACAATGTTTTATTTGATTCTAGATCATCACATTGTTTCATATATTCATAGTTTTCTGAAAAAATAATCTATTTCCAATTTATTATAATAATAGAGTGACTAGTCGAAACTCCTATGGGATTTATCCTTGCAATAATGATTTGTGAATCGGTCCCCATTATGGTATATGAATTTTATTTATCAGCTGATCACATAGTCATACCCATGATTGAATTTCATATAATATTTGGTATGGATTAGATTTTGGACCATGATGTGAACATTTATTAAAAGAATGATGAAATTTCAATTTTTTATACTGGTAAAGAACACCATATCATTTAAGAAGAAACATCACCATCTGATTCTTATCTAGATCCACATACTGTAGCTCTACTAAATTAAATTATTGAGGAGTAAGAGAGTGAAAAAACAATGTGTGAGGAAAGCAATGTTCAAATAGAGGATGTACCTATTGTACAAGAATATGTTTATGTAGATCCATAAGATTTACTTAGACATCATCCAGAATGAAAAATTGTGTTTTCCATTGATTTAATTCCTAGTTATAGGCCCATATCGAAGACCCCTTATAGAAATACCACTGTGTAATTAGTGGAGATATAGAAACAACTAGAGGAGTTGTGTAATAAAGGATGTATTCTCCCTAGTGTTTCTCCATGGGGAGACCCTATTCTTTTTGATAAGAAAAAAGATGGATCTATAAGGTTGTGCATTGACTACAGGGAGATGAATGCTATAACAATAAAGAACAAGTATCCCAAACCACCCATTGATGATTTATTCTATCAAAATCATGGAGATATATATTTTATAATGATTGACCATCGATCTGGATATCAACAGTTGTGTGTGAAGAAGGAAT
The DNA here is from genome assembly GCA_963277665.1 of Viscum album. Lineage (NCBI taxonomy): Eukaryota > Viridiplantae > Streptophyta > Magnoliopsida > Santalales > Viscaceae > Viscum > Viscum album. The sequence continues at coordinate 82,569,944 of OY728151.1, read as the reverse complement.
ATATTATAAAGACAACATTTCGAGCTGGATACGAGCATTATGAGTTTACTGTATTGCCTTTTGGACTGAATAATGCACCCTCTGTCTTCATGGATCTAATGAAAATATTTTTCAAAGATTTTATTGATTAATTTTAGTGGTATTTATTTATGATATCTTGTTATATCCCAAAATCTACGAAGATCATGAAAATACCTTGCCCAGAATTATAAATACTCTTAGATGAAATGAATTATATGGGAAGTTCAACAAGTGTCATTTCAAGCTTCAGAAAAATTATTTTCTTGGCCATATTGTATTTATGCATGGAATATATGTTGGTTATTCTAAGGGAAGAGCAATATGAGAATGGGAAACACCAGCATGTATAACATAGGTATGAAGTTTTATTGGTTTAGCAGGTTATTATCAGTGTTTTGTCCAAAATATTTCCTGATTGGCTAACCCATTAATAAAGATAACACGTAAAGGGGAGAAATTTGTTTGAAAAAAAGAGTATGAAGATTTTTTTGATGAACTGAAGTGAATATTTGTCAATGTTCCAATATAGACTCTACTATAGGGGAATGTTGTGTTTTTTATAGTGATGCTTAAAAGAAAGGTCATGGTTGTGTCCTTATGCAGAATGATAGGGTTATTTCCTATGAATCACGACATCTAAATATTAATAAAAAAACAATCCCACTCAATATATTGATTGAGAAGGTGTAATATTGGCTTTGAAGATATGGAGACACGATCTCTATGGTAAAAAATGTGAGATATTTACCGATCACAAGAGTTTATAGTATATTTTTTCACAAAAAGAAGTCAACATGAGGCAATGGTGATGACTCCACCTACTCAAGGAATATGATTCCTCTATACACTACCACCTGGGGAAGGAAAATAAGGTGGCATATGCTTTGAGAAGAAATGATCATTGCGTTTTGAACAAGATGAGAGTTGAAAGGGATCCTATGTTCATGGATCTTGTAAAAATAGATATGGGAGTAATCATGGAAGGTGAAACATAAATACTTTTTCAAATATTTTCCAAAATATATTTACTGGAAAGGATAAAAAGTTCTCAGACAGATGATGAGGAGATTTAAAAGAAAATTATAGTTGTGAATGATGGGTTATTGATTGAATTCAAATATGAAGATTGGATTTTGAAATTTTGGAAGAGAATTTGTGTTCCTTATATTCTTGATCTCGAAAAGGGAATTTTCGGATGATGATCATAGCTCCAATTTTACTATACTCTATTGTAGAACTAAGATGTATAGAGATTTAAAGGAATAGTTTTGGGGGAACAACATAAAGAGAGATATTGCATATTATGTGTCATGATGTATTGTTTTTAAACAAATTAATGCTGGAATACAACATACTAAAGGAGTCCTGAAACTTTTTCCCATACCTGAGTGGAAATGGGTTGATATTACTATGGACATTGTCATGGGGCTACCAATGACAACTAGAAGGAATGATGCAATATTGGTCATTGTTGATCATCTTACCAAGTCGTATCGTTTGGTAGCTATAAGTGATGATTTGACACATGAATGTCTAGAAAGACTATATATAAATGAAGTTATAAGACTTCATGAAGTTCCCTTGTAGATTGTTTCTAATAATGATCCTCATTTTACAAAAAGATTCTAGAAAAGTCTCCAGAATACCATGGATACTAAATTGTGCTTGATCCCGGCCATCCACCCTCAAGCTGATGGACAATCAGAACAGACTATTGAAACATTAGAAGATATTTTGAGATCTTTATCACATGACTTTCAAGGAATGTGGGATCAATATTTACCTCTTATAGAATTTTCTTATAACAATAGTGTCCATTCAAGTATTCAGATTGCACCATATAAATAATTATACTGAAAGAGATGTCACACACCATCTTGTTGGGATGTTCTTGGTGAAAGAAAACTCATATGCCAAGAACTTGTTGAGGAAACAATGGAAAAGGTGAAGGTTATCCAAATCCACATCAAAGTATCTTGATGTAGGAAATATAGGTATGACTATAACCGAAGGAATGATTTCGAATTTCAATTTGGGGATCATTTTTTTCTTGAAGCTATATCTTTGGAAGGGTGTTAGAAGATTCAGTAAGAAAAGAAAATTAAGTCCCAGGTACATCAAACCTTTAGAAATTAACGAATGATTTGGAGTTGTAGATTATCATTAGGCAATGCCGCCTAGTCTCTCAAAAGCTCATGATGCATTCCACATATCCACATCGAGAAACTTCATCCCTGACCCAATGTAAGATCTCACCAATGAAGAAATAGAACTGGAACCCAATCTATCTTATTGCGAAATTCCTTTGAGAATTCATTCATAACAGAGAACAAGTGTTAAGAAACTGGACATCTCTTCTGGTGAATGTTATATGGAGAAACCATATGATGGAAGAGGCAATGTGGGAACTCGAGAAACTTATGATTATAAACCACCCGAATCACATTATATATTAAAATTTAGAAATTTAAAGGAATAAATTATTTTGAGGATGGAGGAATGTGACACCCCAAGCTTCCACAGTACGTTTCCATTTGAATAATGCCAATTCTTATGTTGTACGCAATGTCGAGATTATAACACACCATGACCAATCTAACTAGCCGTTATGAATAGTAATGCCAAAATTGTAAAATTGTAATTTTTTTTTCAAAATGGAAATCTTTTTTGGATTAGGAATATCAAAATTAGATCAGGGTGAATTTTTGGTACTCTTCTAAAAACATTCAATTTTTTAAGAATAGTGAAAAATACTAAATTTTAATTAAAAATATTTGATTCAATATAAATAATTTATAGTGTTAAACTAAAAAATTGAAATTTTATTGAGTATCATTAGATTATATTATTATCATTTAATATAATTTAGGACATTGGATGTAATTCCGCATTTAAACTAGACATAAACAATTGTGAATCTTTTGATAGTTTTTATTTCTAAAAAATGTTTTTTTTTGACAAAAAGAATTAAATAAAAATTATTTTCTACCACATCCATATTTTGAATATTGAAAATCAGATTCTATATTGGGAGTCAAGAGGTAAATTTTTTTTAAATAGGTGACCTTTATTTTTATAAATTATGTATAATTATTTCAGAATATATTATATTTGCAATGGTTAAAGGGGTAAATCTGGTAAATAAAGGGAAAAATAATATTATAATAATATTAAATTACCCTAAAATGTGTCCTAACCCTATTGACTAATACATTTACAACAATGGGAATCTGTGAGTCTATTTTGTAACCCCATGAAGCCACTTGGGAGTGATCATGACACTTTATATCAATTAAATTAAAGTAAAAACAAAAATGACATAAACATAAATCTTATAGTAAAAAAATTTTCATATGTGGTTAATAAGTTATATATTCAACAATAAATATTAATTTTAAATATACAAATATTTCCTAAATCATGGCATTGTTTTTATAATTTTTAGACATCAAATAAAAAAATTATTTATAACACTATAATGATGTAGTGTTTAACTCATTAATATATCATTTAAATAAATAAGATTATAAAAATTAAAACAATATCCAAAACCTATAAAATTATTATTTGATGACGTGATTTCAAACATGAGTAATCATATATTTGACTCTAATGAGTATTTTCTCTTTAAAAACCAGATATCATTATATAATGAAAAAATATTTTCAAATGATTCATAAAGAGCCCCTCCTCCACCTTATAAATAGAACTCACCTCTAACACATTTCTCACAACTATCAAAAACTTCGGCCCATCCAAACTCTTCCCAATTGAGATCTATGCATCCATATCTTCTTCTTAGAAGCCTTACTATAGGCAGAAGGCACATTAAGAAAGCCTTTTGGTTCATACCAAATGGAGTTACCCAATTTAATGGTAATATCTCTTCTTGAGTTCATTTCATTTATTTTACATCTCCAACTCCCTAAACTATATTTATTCCATTATTTCATAACTAATACAGTATTCTAAATCTAGTAGGTTATTTTTATGAGATTTATTTGAACTACACTTACACACACCTATATCTAGTTTTTATAGAACATAATGTTTCTCTGAAAGGTGAACTATAGCCTCACAAAATGATAATTGTTCAATATTATACTAATATCTCTTATTGTGGAAATTATATTGTAATTGTAATTGTATATGATATGTATGATATTTATTTTATCAAAAATATTTTGTAATTCTCTTTTATATAATACCTTTATTTTTTTCATGTTTTATATATATGATAATTTCATTTGAAGTGCTGACTACTGCCCCCTCAATGTGATATGACTCGTTCATACCATACCTGGAACATATAAATAATGGTGTCAATGAACATAAGTAACATATATAAAATATTATATTATATTGAAATATTAATATTTCTTTATATAATTGTGATTTATTTCCAATTAAAAAATATTAAATGGATGTTGCATTCATGCGTACATACAGATTACCGTCTCCACGAACACGATAATATACATTCCCCATTGTAACCCCTCAAGAATAATTTTTATTTGATTATTAAAAATAATATTTAAGAACATAATATCATTCTGGATATGAATCATGTACATCATGTCTATAATAAACATCAGTTACATAAAAAAACCTAAAAAAGGGAAATGAATCAGTTAACACCGGAAACAATGATACTACTAAAATATTATTAAAAAGTCAATATTAGAAGATCATATCTAATATTATATTTTTGTATGTAGTTCCTTTATAAGTTAATTACAATGGTTTAAATATTATACAAGTGTTTAATGTACCATCAACCAAGGTTATATAAAAGTTATGGGTTAATTTCATAATCTCTTTATTATCTGAGATGTTTTGACATAGGTATGTACTCGGAACACTGTATCATCCACATCCATGTTTCTTACAAATTTATTTAATTTTTTTTACTATTTACTAGACTATGGGTTAATTTCATTTATATCCTTGAATTATTTTCTATAAAATTGTTTGAAAGAAATCTTTTTTTCATTTTCCAAACAAGGTACTTTATAACCTTTTCGAAAAATTAAGGTATGAATGTTTTATAACTTGTATGGCGGGTGCAACTATTCTCTGCCATTATAAAACCATTGAAGCATATATTACGAGCATATAACGATATTTTCAGAATTATTTTTTTCATTTATAATTACATGACATTTAAATTATTTCAAAATAGTACAAGATATTTCTCTCAAATAGTTTTGATTTCATCTATGTCAAAATCAATTAATGAATTGTAGATTTGTTTGAAGTTGATTTATTATGATACTAATATTTTATATTTTATTGATGGGTTTGTGATATGATTGACTGTGGATGTGTAATTTTTATACCATTAATGGTTTATTTTAAATGTATTAACATTTACTATGCTATTTTTAATAAAAATTATTTTTTTATGTTTAAAACATTTCACACGAGGAATGAATTAGACTTAGTAAGTGTCATGTAGATCCCGATGTAGCCCTTGATGCATTGGTAGGTCTCATGAGACAAACTAGTGTCTTTGCTCAGTGACTTGACAAAATCTTATTTTTAGTCTTGGAATGAGGCCTTGACTATGTGGTTATGATGTTTGGCATTATGCATTATATCATTATAAAATTAGCTATTGATATTACATGTGATTATTCGACTAGTAGAATATCAATGAGAATAAGTAAATAGAATTTTTTTATTTATCTTTTCCATATTATGTTGATGTTTAATTTTAAAAGTCTTTATTAGTATTATACATTGCCTTAAATTTTTATGCTTATTTATGAATGTTTCTTCTATATTGGTATCCTTACTGAGAAACTGGGCTCACCCATTTCTATGATTTATTATTCCTAGGATGTGAAGAAGTAAATTATGATTAAACTTCAGGGATAGACCAAGGATATTAGTGTGTTCAATGGGGACACAATGATGTTTTTCATTATTTAATGATGTAATGTCAAAATACTCTATGTATATATTACATCCAATGCTACTAAACTTATCAGTCTTTCGAGACATGATTCCTTATATCATTCCAATTAAATGTAAAATGCACCGACTCTTGATAACTGATTTTAGGGCATTGAAAACACTAAATCAATGTGGTGGTTGTTAATCGTTTAGGGTTTGGGTGGTATGAAAGTTTAAACATGTGGTTTTTATCTAGTATTTATCTTCATTATGTATTTATTTTTTAACCATTATATCTTTTGGTGTAGAATTATCTAGTAGTTTTATTTGAGAAAAAAGGAAATTATATATTTCTCATACATTGTTTAGGCAGATAAATTGTTCCCACTTTATCTTATATTATTCTAGGTTCAACTCACTAACCTTTTTTGATCCATAATTCCCATCAGTCTATATGGGTTCATGCTTGGGTGTCATAGAAGACTTACATTGAGAAGAAATAAATCCATTTGAGTCTTTTTAAATAAACTAAAATGATCTACTCATTGAAGTGGTAACATTCTTCATTGTGTAATTTTGTTTTATATCTTTATCAACTCCTTGAAATATTCATATATATTGATTATATAATAATATATTTATAATGAATATTATATGATATTTTTTTGTTATGTTTATTACCTATATCACACACACTTCCATCAAATGGGATTCAAAATCATTCTTCATGTTATTATTACTCTACCACCTCACAAACTGATTTCGTTAATTTATCCATTACCTAAATTATATGTTTGTAATAATGAAATATTTATTATATATGTATGATATACATATAAAACTAATATTATATTTACAATACTATTATAACTATATAACACATACCTTTATGCTTTTCATTTCTAGAAATACAATAAAATCATTTTTGGACATGTGGACTACCACCTCCTCAAAGCTATGAGAGTAATTCACAAATTAAATAGATTGTATTAGGGATAATTTTAATTTTTTTTGATTAATATGAAATAAATCAGATTCCATAATATTCATATATAGATATATCAGTTTATTTTCATTATTTTAATATATAATAATGGAAACAATGTTTACGAATTAGTACGACCTACCATCTCTTTGAATAATGCATTTCATTTAATATGTCTAAGTTATATGGATTAAAATAAATTAAAATGTACTAAATATATATGTTATTAATATCATTATCTTTGTCATCATAAAATACGTGCATTATGATCATTTTTCAATTTTAAATGATTTTTTCTTAAATATCAAAATTTAAATATGATGGATATGAATATTTCTTAAATTGTATACCATTTTTACATATGGTTCATACCTTTAAAATTATTTGTTTGTTAGGGTAAGTATTAATAAATCCATATTATATAGACAATATGGGTATTTTAAAAGTAATATTTATTAGTAATTTTGTATATTACTCGATTCATAAGAAAATATTTGGACTATAAGTGTAGGGTGGGGCCATGATATTATATACCCCTTGATGCATTGAAAATTTCTCAATAAGAAAATCAATTGTTCAAATTAAATGGGTTTCTACCTATAGTTGTAAATAATGTTATGAATGGTCTTCAATATATAAGTTTTCATTAGCCTCATAAATTACATACAATAGTTAGTCATTGAATTTATTCATAAATTTTTTATTATTATATTTCTTATACATGATATATTTTCCATTTCATTACCAGTAGTGAATTTTATTCTCATAATATTGATTAATAGAGATATTTTTTATATAAATTATCTTTCTATATTTATTATTAATTATCCATTTATTTAAATGTAATGTGGTTTATGATATTTACCATTTTATTTATTCATTATTACTTCCATTATACATAACCCACACTGAGTATTCGATATTACCATTAATTTTTTCCATTCCTCGGTATATGGAAAAAATGATTGGAATATGTTTCAGGGATGTTGATCTTTTACTATATATATGATTTATTTTTTTTCCAAATTTAATATGGGTTATATATATATATAATATGGTTTTAAAAAAATTATACTAGTCAATGATTTGGGATTTAAATATAGTATCTATTGTAATGTCATAATGTATGTCAGCATCTTTGTGTAGCTGGGGTCGGGGTAACTGCATTCTATATATATACAAGTGTAATTATTTAGATAATTCAGTTAATAAATTATAAACTAGCCATTTAGATGGATAAATGATAACTATTATATTAAATAAAAATATTTATAATATATTATTATTATGTAAAAAAATTTCATTTACCTAACACATGCTATGTTAGTGTTATGTATCATTTACACATCAAAATATAATTTTATTCTTATAAAATTTTATGGTGTAACATCCCCCTCATCGAACATAATATATTTTTTTCTTTCAAGTAGATATTTATCAATGTAATCAAATGTCGCTTATTTGAAAACAAATTTTGTGTGACCCCAAATCATAAAATGGTCTCTAAAACATTATATTGATAAAATTTAATTGTTTTTTGAGGATAATCTTTAAAAACTCAAAACTCGGTTTCTACGTAAGAGATAATTAGTGGAATGTAAAAATATAGGCATGGATGAAAAATGTACAACCAAAATAATGATATAGAGTGACCAAGACCATCCTTAATGATAATATATATAGTTTAGACAATGTTAACAGTCACAAAATCATAATCCTAATAGATGTAAAAATTGTAATTGATATTAGTGGAGATTATTATAATAGAATTTCCTTTTTTTATAGGATTATTTTCCTAGAGTTAATGAATTCTATTACCATATATACTATGATTATATAAAAATATACTTACTTGCTGAGTAAAATGTCACCCTTTAATAAATTTCCACCACATTAAATTATTTTTCCCCAGATGATGAACATTCAAGATGAATATTTAATTTCTAATGCACTAAAATAAACATTAATTTGACCCAATATTCCATAATAAATTAACCAGATATTCATCATATCATTATAAAACAACCATAACAAAAACTATTAGTACCCAATAAGATAATTTCCAAATTGAGTAAACTATCACATAATACATTAATCTATAAAAATAAACATGAAAACCTAATAATAAATCTAAATTATTCATAAATAACTATCATTAAAATTTGACAATCATATCTTGAATAAGGTGGATACTAGTGATTAGAATTATATTATAACATTTTATTCTAAGATAAATAAATTTTTATTTCTAAAACAAATTAATTTTTTTTGAAATAAACATATCCATATCCTATGAAAATACCATTCTAACCATTACATCCCATATGCCAATTGGAGGTTTAAAACCCTTTCCTTTCTTAAATCATGGGTTATAGAACAACTAATTTGTGGGATGTGATTGGATTTCTCTCCAGTAATGAGTTGTACCATTTTCATAATTAATATTAGAACATTAATCCCCCTTAAATAAAATTATTATGATTATAGTGGTATAAATTTCTCAAGAAAATAAGGTATGTTTCAAAAACTTTCAGTAATAACCTCAAAATTGTACTACTTTGGCACCTCAGGAGGGGTGTTTAAAACATAGAATTTATGATAAAACATAATATCATAGGAATATGATGGTATCTATAAATATTAATATAAAAATACATGAAAACATACTATACTAAAAAAAATAAAAATAAAAATTTATTATATTCAATAAAAGTCCATAACCGACACTCTCAGATCATGTGCTAAATTAATAAGAATTATATTTCATGATATGATCCCAATAAGGGTGACCTAATATTTCATTTAATCTGTCATACATAAAAAAGAAAAAATTTATCATTTACTACAAATTAGAACCTTTTAAATGAGTGTTTTACAAAATTATGATAAACTCTGATATAAAGAACTCTCGTGAAATTAAATGGTCATCTATCACACGTAATGTAACTTTTATTTTTAAAATTTGTCATTATAATCATACATAGAAATTATATTATAGAAATAACTCATTAAAACTATATATATAGAACACTAATAAAATTATTCACAACAAGTGTAACCACAGATTATCATTAATAAAAAATATTAGAATTATAAATTCAACTCCCACTATGTGAATAGTATATGTATAAGGGGATGATGAAATAATTTCAATGAATTTATATAAAATAATAATATTCATAACCATTAATACCACGATCAAAAGCATGATAAGATTTAATATGGATTTAAATTTGAAAAAATCATAAAAATATATAAGCATGTTCCATGTGATATCAGTCCTTGAACAAATGAAGCTTCCTAAACCCATAAACGGAAATTATATAACATATTTTTATTTTGGAGTAACATATAATGAAAAACATAAATAACCCTTTATGAACCCTTTAAAATTATATAAACTATATGGATAACATTCGATAAAATTTTATAGAGAAAAAATCTGTTACCTAATGCATTGGATACCAATCGGGTCACACCCATTGTATAAGACTTAATAAAATCACACATCACTATACTAGACAACAATCATTTATAATGTTTAATAACCATTATAAGAATAAATATAAATATATTTAATCATAAAATCTATAGAAACATTAAATACCCATTTATAACCTGATAAAATCATGTAAAAGAAGTTAAATTCATGCCAATAATGTTGGAAAATGATTGACTCGTGGAAAATATATGGGATTTATAAATATCTATTTAAAAAATGGTTAATTAATGGAAAATAAACTAGTTATACTTAAATATCATTCAAACATCTTAATTAATATGAAGAAACAATATTAATCATATTATTACAAAATATCCTCATTGGGTCATATTAAAAACCATGTTTTTCTTATCATTCAATCAAAATACATTTAATATATCAATAAATGTTTAAGAAAATATATTTTTATGTTAGAAAATAAATTTTTTAAATAAAAAACACATTAAAAATACTTTTATTGGAAGATATCCCTGAAATAATTTATTGGAATATTTTAAAAAAATTATAAAAAACCAAGATGAAAATTTTGATTCACATTTGATAAAATTATTATATATTTTTTAAAACATTTTTAGAAATCATGGTTTTGACGGAACATAGATTTAAAACCAATGATCTAAATGAATTATGATATTATTATAAAAATTATAAAATATTTTAGTAACCTATGAGTGAATAATAGTACAATTATATGAATATTTCTCTAATAAACAAATGAAATGATAATTCGTGAGAATTATAATATTTCATCATTAGATAAAAAATAATATATTATCCTAATAAATGATGAGATAATAAAAAAATATTGTTGCCACTTTGATAAAATTGAATCATATTAGACATGAACTAATTTCATTAAATGAATAATATAATATCATTAGAATAATTATATTCATGATGAAAATGTCAATGTTGATGTATATACACCAAATAAATGATTATATATTTATAACATAAACATCTCAAAGAAGAAAAAATGAGAAAAGAATCCATTACTGCATTGGTAACATTGAAACCATAAACCCAGTTAATAATAGACTCTAAAATGGAAATTTAAATCAAAAAAATATTAATATAACAATTATAAAATACAATCAAGGGCGTCACATATACCACCCATCAAAAATAAATGGTGAATATGTCATATATCTCAAAAAAGTAAAAGTGTGTTCAGAAAAACAAATAATTCATGCATCATTTTTTTCAAATATGACTTAACCACATTTATATTAGTTTTAAACATTTAATGTGAAATTTTCAGAAAAGTATTACTATTTTTAATATCATATATTTTTATTACATGCCGTTTTTTTAAATATTTTTTTAACAATTTCATGTAAAATATATTTTTTAAAAAAATCCCACATTGTTTTTATTATATGTTTTCAATGGTATTTTTAGACCCCCAAATTCAATAATATTTTTATAGTTTCAAAATGAAAACAAGGATAAAATAGGATATATATTCTTAATATTAGTATTTACATTTATCTAAAAAATATTTGTGACATGAAATGAAATACACTGTTCGTGTAGATGGAAAGTCATACCTATGCAAGAAAACAAATTTGATTTTAATGCCATTTTGAAACAAAAAAAATGTAATATATATATATATATATATATATTAGTATATAACATATTTAAATCATAATATCAATGTTTTATATATCAAATATTATTTTAAACTTATCTTTAACATATTCCTTGAAATGTTTAAATGAATAAAATTTCTTCGTAGGGTCGTAGTCTATTGTATATCAATATGATGTTATCGCATTATGAGAAAATGAAATCTTGATGGTTTTTCGTATATAATATTATCATAATAATATTTATATAATTACTATAATATATATCATATATAAATCTTACATTCATCATTGTGGTCAACCATGAGAGGTGGTAATCAGAAAAGATTGACAAATTTATGGGACGTGATAGTTCATTTTACACACAAACCATGATTTTGTGACACATTTAATGGTAGTATGTCTGATTTTAGGTTTCAATATTAACAAAAAATCTTATTATATATAAGATACCAATTTTATAATAAAATTATAAAATAAAAAATAAAAAATGGTGGTGAATGAAATATAATGAAAATGATTTTAGATGAACATAACTTCTTCTTCAAGTATCATAAATATTTTTGCACTGAAAAATAATAAAAATAATGAAAAAATTAAGCCTTATTGGATGTGGTGAGATATTTAGGAATGTGATTATGGTAGGTTTTGGATGATCCAAAAGGCTTTAGATTAATGAATATTTATAGAGAGTGAGTTCCTTTTTATAGTTGATGATGATTGGCATTATTGTACACACTAAAATATATTTACTTTTGGGTGGGCTCCCATAACTCATGTGTATCCATAACATAATAATATTTTATGGGGGATATTATTCAGTTGATACACCCCTCCAAAACAGATGATAAATACATTTATTAATAAATTTTGTTATTTAACTATAATGTTTAATTATTTCTGTTCAGTTTTTCATTAAGAGAAGTAGTTTTCTAACCTATGTAACATTTACAATAAGAATATGATAATGTAAAAATTAATAGAAAATTTATACCCATTAATTATTATTATAGAATATATAATTGAAAATATAAATCCCTAATGTTTTAAAAGTTAATTTTAAAAGGAGGACATGTAATGTGAAAAAAGATGATTTAACCCCAATAGTGGAAACAATATTTTTACTATTTAGGGATCAGTATGATCATTATAGAAGTTAAATTACTCATTTAATGGAACATATTTTATATTTATTAACATTTAAAAATCACTTTACACAATAGTGTTGTTTTCAAATTTAATTTACTCAATAAACTATAATTTATTATAAAATAACATTAATTTCTATTTTTACATTATTTATTTAATTTGAATTTCATTAATATCATGAAAATAATGGAATTTAAATATATTAAATTCACCTATATGTTTTATTAAATAATAATATAAAAAATTAATGGAAGAAATTCATTCTATTTAACACATTGTAGATATTTTTAGTATCATACATCTTATTTAATTATAAACTTAATATTCCATGTGTTAGCTTTTCATTATAATTTAAGGTCATTTTACAATCTATAATAATTTAATATAAAATATTAAGATAATGAAAATTAATTTATCATATTAAATAATAATTCTGATTGAGACTATGATGATTTCTTGATTCCAAATCATAATATAAATTACAAGGATGTAAGGTATATATTTTATAACTTACACAACTAATTATATGGGTCACATTAAGATAGTTTCCAAAAAAGACCTAATTTTTAGAGTATGGTCATAAGGGTAGCAATATTTCTAGTTATTTTCAGTTGGAAACATTTTGTGTCATTTTTACATCATAAATTAAAAATATAAACCACTATGTAAACTAACTTTTATTATAATCCATTAATTAAATTTTTATTGTTTTCATAAATCACTATAGGAAATCATTATGTTAACCTTAATAGATAATATTAATTAAATTGATTCCAAATTTTTAATCTATTTCTAAAAATTCATTTAATTTAATTGGAATAATTTAATTTAATATTAATCGCATAGACATGATACGAAATCAGTTACTTAATGTGAAGAAGTTCAAAATTTCACAATGTTTTTTTATAGAAAATCAATTTGAAAATTATTCCAATGAACTATATCGAGTTAATATATTTAAAAATATTCTATTTCTTCTATAAAAGCAATTGAAAATATAGTTTATAATTTAAAATTACTTATGAAAAAGGATAATTTATCAATTGAAATTCATCATTTTTCACAATTCAACAAAAATAAAGATTTATCTGAAAATTTCCAAAAAAATTACCTTCATATACATTTAGAATTTTTATTTCTAAAAATGGTTGTGTTAATCAAATAAAAATTATAACATCATTAAAAATTCATGTGATAATTAATTATACAATGAAAGGCTAAAAACATCGATTTAGAAGTAAATATTATTTAAAGGATAAAATTTTATTTATTTTTATCAAATGTCTAGTAGTAATAAAATACCAATGGATAGATCAGTTTATATATATTAGGAAACCATTTAAATACATCTGTATTGAATAACTAATGAATAATTTAATTAAAATATTAATATTTTAATTAGAGGATAACTTCATTCCATATATTATCTTCTTTCATATCATTCCTTGTATACATATTAAATTCCAGTGGAATAGAATAATAAGATGGTTACCTCAACTACTCATTAAGAGTAATCTATATCAGAAGTAATAATTAATAGATTAGAATGATACTTATGGAATGGTAAATAACTGAACACACATACCATGTAATAAAAAAATTGAGATGGTTGTTATTAAATAAAATTAAAAATAAATAATTTGAAACACAATCTATCCAAATAACTAGATAAGGAATGTAAATATTTCAAGGAAAAAACTGAAACACATTTCGTTGATTCAATGAAAAGAAAATGATATGTTGCAATAGATATGCTAAAAACAAAATATCATGGATGAATAATAAGAAAAACTAAAAAAGTGAAAAAAATTAGTTAATGGATTACATTTTTCGTACGTACATGGAACAAATACCATTAATACCATTCAATATAGGGTTTAAAATATCTGGTAGAGACCCATCCAATATTGTAACTTTTTATTCTCGTGAGACTACCAATGCATCATGGGGATATCTCTAAATAGTCCCCTCATATGTCATATATTTCCAATGAAATTATAATATCTACTAAATTAAATAAATAATAATCCCTATAAAATATCTATATATATTTTAAGATAAAATTTTCTCAATATTTATTTGGTGTTGGATAAGTAATAATAAAGGGTTGATAAAGTTGGTGAATGTAAATACCATTTAATGATAAATGAAATTATTCTTGAAGTAAATAATCATAATCATTCCATGGTGTCTCATACATTGTTGATAAATTTGAATCATAATCCCCAGGATAGAATGAAAATAAAAGAAACATAATAAATCGTGATACTAATGAGATTCATGATATAACATTTCAATGTAAATAATGTATGTAAAAATGATATACGATTATGACAATAAACATACCCAAGAAAAATTATATAGAAATTTTTGGGAAATAAAATGACTAATGGTCATAGGAAAATGAATGATTTAAGGGTAGTAAAAGGAATAATAAAATTAAATTTCAATTCTACACATGGAATATTCTTTCAAAAACCATCTACAGCATGAATTATCATTGTATCCCCAGTGGAGTATAAATAAAGTGTTGTTGTCCTACATGAAAATAAATTAAATATATTTTATAAACATTCATGTGGAAAATATCATTTTCATTATGAATTAAATTTTGAAAAAACAATTTACATGAAAAAAATATTTAAATAATTATTTTAAAAAAATCATTTAAAATATGAACATGACTGTTCAAATAATTCTTGGAAGGTAAATTTGTACATATTGAGAGAGGAAAAAAGAACATTCCTTTTTCACGGTAAAGATGATCCAAACATACCATGTTCAGAAAGGGATAAGAATATAATTTGATAAAATGTGTAAATTAAAAAAGGGTCACATTGAAATTAAAAAGTGAATTTGAATCATTTAAAAACATTTTTTAATAATTTAAAAAAAATGTGGTATTTATAATAAAACATATTCTTCAATAAAAGAGAGAAATGATGTCGTGTTTTATTGAAATCATTTTTTATGTAATTTTATATAATTGAGAGTGTAAAATGTTAAATAATATTGTAAAATGGTTATGAATAACTAAATAAGAATAAAACCAATGGTTTTATTAGATAAATATCAATAAAATTCTTGTGATGTAAATTCATGTGTAAATAATCCGGAAAAAATGAGATTGTCAAGTAAACCCCAAGAAAAACCATAACATTGAGGTGATAATATATGAGGGATTATATTATGTGTATCAGCATTAAATACACACAGTAAATGTTTAAAAACATCAATAGGAAATAAAATATTATTATAAATATAATCATATAGTATTAATTGTATTGAGGATGTAGTAAAACCCAATTTAAAGGAATCACGTTATGAATTTTTTTACCACTTAGTTACATTTATCCCGAATCCATAGAGAATAAATAATTATAATATAAACATATAATACAATTAAGATAATACAATTCATTATATAATATATCAATATGGATAGATGATACACCACACAAATAGTTAATTAGTGAATATAACAATAATATCACAAATGTATATATTGAGAAATAAATTCTTTATCTTGTATTTCATTTCATTTTAACTACTATAAAACTATTTTATAAGGGGATAAATATTGTCACTAACTTATATCTGAACCATAATATAATATATTAACTTATTATAATATCTTATTTCCCATTTTTTGATAAATTTTTATTATATTCATTATTTTGGGTGTTAATTGCCTTGTTTATTGTGTAAGTTTTGACTACTTATTTGTTAATAATGATTAGATAATTATTTAATAATATTTAAAATGTAAACCATGAATTAATTCTCATATATATTAATTATTTTTTTAATTATATTCATTTATAATATTTGGTGGTATGAAATGAATTGCACCATTCACGGTGTTGGTAGGTCGTGCATACGGTTGAAGTCATCTTCCACTTATTTTTTGTATTAATAGAATGAAAAGTAAGTGATAGAAATATATATTATAATTAAATTATTATAATAATGATATTTAAATCAAATACGTTTATTAAAATCATAATTAATTTGTTCTATGTATTTTTTGAGTGAATCACATCACTTGAGGTAGTGGTAGTTAACAATTTCAAAAACGATGTTGGTGTATTAGAAAAAGGAAGGAATTACAGTTTGCATTATAAAATAATTAAATAAGTATAAAGAATTATAATTATCATATATAACATATATAATCCTATTTCCCATCATAATTATAATCCATGAATGTTTCTAATGTAATAATGAATAGTCATTGTTTTTTGAGGCAGAAGTTCGATGTACACATAAATAGTAAGTTCATTACCAATTAGATGGATGTGTGCATAAGGGTAGGACATCCAATAACATAAAAATATAAGGACGCTATGTATATTTTTTTTATTTATAATTAATTAATATGAAGTGTTTAGGGGGTGAAAAAAATTATATAAATCTATAGAGTTTGTAGAAAGATGTTACCTCTCTTTCGGTTAACTACATCTTGTTTGAACCGAACTGATTACATAGAGGAATTTATGCCTATGTATATGATTTTATGATAGTGAAAGTATGATTAAGATATATTATTTCATATCTTGGTATATCCAATATATATTGAAAGGTTCTAGGATGTGGTAGGATTGAGTGACTTTTACTATGGAGGAGGAATAACACTCTTGTATATTTTGGAAAAGTGAATTCTAACCATGATTTTCCCATTTAAAGTGGCCCCAATAATAGAAAAAAATTGATAAAAGTAAGTATAGTGTTGATATATAACCATCCAATATTTTTATTTAATTATAGGTCATTTTATCCCTTATGATAATGAATTAGACTATTGTTATGATTATTTTCACATTAATTAATATAATTAATATAAAGTACATCCGTTAGCATTAAAGTCAAAAAAATGAAATGAAATTTTTAAAAATTAGATATTATTTTATTTCCAAATTTCGAATTTATTTTTCCAATATAAAATAATATTTGTGGAAGAAACTAATATAAATATAATACCACACATGGGACTACAATGATTGTTTTTAAAGAAAAAGGGTACAATAGTATGAGTTTAGTTTATATCAAATTACAATATTAAATTTATTATAATGACCAAAATTATATTAAATTTTCAAAATAATTTAGTAAATATTAAATTTCAATATTAGATATAATATCACCTTATTAATAAATTAGTCGATTAATATGTTTTTTTTGGTAAAAATATGTATTTTCCACTTTTCATCAGAAATTAAAAATACAAATAAATCATCATAAATTAATGTATGAGTTCAAAATTAAATGATTATGTTTATTATGACATATATTACTAATAAATGTAAAAATATATGGATTTAAAATAAGTTATCCATTAAAAGATGTTATGAGAGCCTTTATAAATATATATGTTCTTATAAGAAATATAGTGGATTTTATAATCTAATGCAGATAAAGTGAATTGGATGAAAATTAAAACATATTTAATTTAATATATAGCATATATATTTCAATAATATCATTCATTAATTCTAATAAATTTAATTTTTTATGATAAAAAATCATTGTGATCATAATAATTGTTTTCCATAAAATACTCAATTTATTTTCAATTGGTTCATATATTCATTTTTAAGATGATCATAACCAATCAATTGGTTTTATATTTTTATAAACCATAATTCTTTATAATATAGTTAATATTATTCATAACATAATATGATATATCTATGTTATATCTTATTATATAATATAATAATATTTTATTAATATATATTTTTTAGTAAAACACAGTCTTATATGTAAGGAAATCCTTCGAATAATCTTATTGTTTCAAGCAGCTTATACGAACATAGTATCACATGTATTTAATTCTATAATAAATATTGAATTTATTTAAAATAGTAAATATATTATATATTTTCTAGATATTATATTTCTTTATGAATGTGGTGTTGCATGTCACACCCACCATTGACTATAAAATTCAATGTTTGGTTTTTTGGGCATTTAAGGGAATAAATCAATTATCTAGAAATGAGAGAATTTGTATTTGGTATAAAAAATTCCAAATATCATATCAAATATAAATAATAATTTAAGAAAACATTTCTCATAATATTTATCAGGTATTTGTGAATTACATTCCAATATACAACAATCTTGATTGATACGCCTGCACATAGCATGATCCCTTAAAATTGAATTACTTTATAGAACATGATCCCCAAAATCATTGATCTCAAGAAGCCACTCTAAAGATGATACATCATCATTGATTCCAAACACTATATAACCAACTACTTTAGAATACATGTAATTATATGGTAAATATTATGACATAGTAGACATTTCTCGAAACATATACAAAATATGGTATATTTCAAATGTAGACTCAATTTTACAATAAAATACAACGCCAAGAAAGTAATGATGTATTATGGGTAAATCATATATCCAAATACAATCCTCAATGACCTATTATATGGCTAAACCATTAGGAAAACATTACCAATAACCTATCACTAAATTTGTCTTCTCCTTTATGTTACATATTTAATTTTATGGTCCATAGCCAACTTCGTATACATATAGATCATCCAAATATTCATTCTCATAATCATGATCACATATCATCCACGTAATTATAAATCTTCTATATTATACCATCACATTCAATAATATTGATACCTCCCATAAATATACTCAAATAGATCATTTCAAATAAAATAACTAACACTATTATTGTGTTTTATAAAGCTATGAAAAAATAAATCACCAAGAAACTAACAAAATATAGAACAGAATACTATAATCGGTCTTCCAATTTCTATATTGTATAAAATTTATACCCATACATATTATATGTGAATGTATATATATTAACATAATGGTTCTAGAATAATTCAACTATTCCCTAAAACCCCATGAGATAGAACGAGGATCTTGACATGAGATATTTTTCCTATATATCCTATGCGTCTACACAACCTTATGAACAATCCACCTAAACATAACCCACAAAACATATAACTCCCAAATGTTAATGAAATGTTCCAATCCCGTAAACAAGTCCATGATAATTAGTTTGTAAATCTATCCTCTCTAGGATCATAACAGATGAGTGAAAAATATATCTACATATCAAACCATACCATGAAGAGAATGTACTAAAGCTACAACAATAAACACAAAAAAATATACTCTATATTCACATAATAAAAAAACCATACCCATTAAAAAACATAACTACTAGCCACTAAATCCCCAAAAAATAAATTTTTTCAACCCATACATTTATACATATTTGAATCATTATTGCTGGATAAGATGATTTATATTTGAGGGGAAACCACAACTCTAACAAAGATGTTGGTATACTCATCAAGGAAGAGTGTACACTCTGTAGTATATTTAACTTGATCATTTAATGCATTATAAAGTCAGTGGGTCTCATTTGAAAAACCAATTCTAGCCATATGCAAGTGTTATAATAGTGGAATATAATGCCTACATATTGGGTCATTCCGAGGGTCGTAAGGTCTCGGAGTCCAAAGAATTTTAGAAAAACTAGACCTAATAACATATTCCCAACTATCACAAGATCTCTTTGATTCCCATCACCCTAGGATACATATCTAAAGATATTGGGTCCCTCTCCTCTATTCTATCTCCTATATTAAATTCTTGGACTACATAATGATTTTGAATGTCAAATAAAATGAGTTATTTTTTGTTCGAGGTCAATAATATCCTATAAACCTTCATCAAAACATATTATATCATAGATGAGGTAATTAGGCCTATAGGTTGTATCATGGTCTAAAAAGTTTACTCATGATCATTAATACAACAATAAATCAGATTTGGATAATTTCAATATATTTATGAATTAAACATAGGTAATTTCCATCTCTGTATTTTCTATGATATTTTCATCATAACAGACCCCTATGGTGGGGTTTTTAATATATATTTTTCTTATAATTCTAAATTGTTTCCGATCGAAATGTTTTATAGGATTTATTAGTCTAGTAGTATTCTGACAATGAACTATTCATTCATTATTCATTATATTTACGATTGATTTCATTTTAAATTAGACAGTATTGCATAACGGTTAATGTAATGATATTTGTTATGAATTTGTTACCTTTTTTGACTTTTTATTGTTTTTTATAGGCTGTGGAATCAAATGAATATGACTCTTATATGAATAATATGAGAAATAACCGTTCATTTTATCATATATCACATTTGATGTTCCTCTATATTCAATATTTTAGTGTTAGGTTGATTCAAAGAGACTATACATCCATGAAAAATGTATCAATGAGATGTTGCAATGTACATGAGATATCAAATCTAGTGGGATGTTCCAATTATATTTCAAACCTATAAATTTGAAAGATTATTTATTTATATGGTTTGGTGATTTTAATTCTATAATTTTTTTAAATCATGAATTTGATGATCTATGAGGATACGCAATATTTTATGTTCTTGTGTGGAATCCATGTTTCTTACGAGTATTAAATTTATTATTATAGCCCATAACCATATATATTATAGAATTATTTTAATTATATTTTTTGTTATATTAATTTTTCATTTTTTTGCGTCAATTAAACACATTTCACCATACTAATAGATTACATGTGTAAGGTTATAGTGCAAGGCATGGGCCCTCTAGAGGATAGTTAATTAGGATTATCTTAGAGATTCAGGTGTTTCGATTCAGAATTTATTCTTGATGTTTTATGTTTTTTTTGTTTTTATACATCAAGTAGTATATTAATGCATCCCATATTGGGATCCCATTATCATAATATCCATTTATAGGTCTAAAATTACAAATTTATATTGTATTATATTTTTCTACTTCTGTTATCAGCTTACACATATGATTATTTATCCATTATTTATTTTTAATTTGTATCTTATTTCATAACCTAATGTAAAATAATATTTACCCGATATCGATGGTATAGTATCTAAAATATTCGCTTTTATAACCCTCTCATATTAAAAAACATCTTAAATATGGGGAGGCATGAATGTGGCCATGTGACTTTCTTATATGATAGAGTCGCATTGGTTGGGCTATTATGAAATTGTATATGAAGTCTTGGTTTGATAAATTTCACAACCTAGTTGACATGATATGGGAATTTTTTTAATATATATAAGAGGGTTGGGAAATGTTGTTGGGAACTATGTTAATTCTTAATCGTCACTATACAGTGTAAATTTAATCATCCATTATGTGGGAATTGAGGTTGTAATATTATAATATTACCATAGATTTACATTCGCCTTAGGTGTTGAATTTGATGTAGCTATACTAATTTAGGGGATTTTATGTGTGTTCAAGTATCATGTTAGGAAGATAATATAACATTACATAAACTTGTTTATGGCATTAGATAGATCCCAAATAATAAAATTCATGTTGATATTCTGATATGTTGTTTTGGAGAATTATTATTTTTCATTACATTATTCTATCAGGAGTTATATAATCTTGAGTGAATATTTACAGTTCTGAATATCATGAAGAAGATATATTCTTGTATGAGGTTGTGGGTAGTGTAGTGATTTCTATGAAAGGTTATTAATGATAATAAATCATGTTAGACATCACTCTAAGATGTAGTCTGTGATTATGTAATGCATATATTCATTTTTATATACTATTTTTTATTTCTATTTTTATGTATATATTTTTATGAAATCATTGCTATTATAGGTTTTAAAAACCTAATTGGATTACCTATTACAAATGAGGATATAAATGATACTATCTCCATTATTACACAAAATTTAATGCAATGGATCCAATCCTATTTGGACTCTTTCAGTTAATGCCCATTCATGGAATATGACCTTATAGTGGTGGTTGATTGTAAATAATTAATGTAACAAACAAAAACATTAATATGAAAACCCAACACATTATTACATGACTATTACATCATTTTAATGATAGAAAAATAATTGTAAAACAAATACATGAACCGAAGGTTTAGTGTCTTAATATAATTAGAAAAATATATAAATTTTACAGAATTAAATATTATCATATATATTTTTTCACCTTCTCTTGTTACATATTGGGACTTGTGTTATCCATAGTATAAGTGATTTCCTAATGATATGAATAAGAACAAAAGGGAGACCTAAAATCCAAATATGAAGTTGAATAAAATACATGAAACATGGTTGATCATAATCACCATCATAATATGTCATCATAATTATCAATGGATGCTTTAGATAATGTCATGAAATGTTTCAATGCATATAAATGAAACAACATGTTTTAGTTTTCAAAATTTTCACATTATTTTGAATAAATATGGAATCACGTTCATAGATTTATTACATAATATCCCGAATATAATTAAAATACCCATTGAATTTTAGGATTATGTAATTTTGCATTCAACCATCACATAAAAACATTATCATACATTATATAATTTAGGGTGAAGCTACAACATCATAATATTTATTTTATCATGCACGCCACATATAACATATATCAATAATGCACATAAAATAACACATGGAATGAAATATGTTTCTTATCTAAAATCATAATTTCATTTATAAAAATTTTAGATACCAAAATAATGATGTACTAACATAAATTTTATATGAATCATATATTTTGACTCGAGAATAAAAACTTTCACGAGAAGTAATAGATTTATTTTTTGAAGGAATATTTATTTTGGAAAAACATTTGTAGTTGTCATAAACCAGTAGTGGAAACATGTATATCCTAAAAATTATAAGTGAATGAAAAATAAATTATATTTATTAAAAATTTATAGGAACATTAATATTGAAAATTTGGTGAAAGAGGAAAAACCCAAAGAATGTGTTTTGGGTTCGAGAATCCATTTTACTAATATCTAAATCAATTTATCAACTAATTTTTTTGGATAAAATTTAATTCAATAATTAACATATATAAAAGAATATATAAATTGGATTGATTAATTTTTGTTTTAATAAGTTCAATAATAGTCTTTTTGAGTTATAGAGTTAAATATAAACTTCTGGGAGTGTTCATTTTATTAGTTTTCATGATTGATTCACCAGAATATGAGTATAGAAGTTCATGTAGAGGGGTTATATATTTTCATTATTAAAATTAGACGTTATTAATGAACATATAGACATATTAATTTTGTAGTAAATTATTTTTCCACAGATATAAGGATGAATCATTAGAGAAATGTTTATGATAATTTATTAGATTAATTATCATGGTTTTCAATCACAACAATCAAATTTTTTAATATAAAATTATATTATGTTTATATTTTTTTTCAAGAATATAAAATGTCTAATGACAAACATTATATAGAATAAACCCATAATTATAGAGTTTTTATGAACATAATTAAATTATTTATTATAAAGTGAATGAACATTATAAATAATTTCTATAAATTGACACATCACGTGAGATGATTTCATTGTTAGAATAAAAGAGAGATATTGAGATTTTAATGACTGGTATTTGATTAAAATGATATAATTCCATTATATAATAGATAATATAGTTATAATTACAATTTTGATCGAGGATGTGAGGAGATGTTAAAAAACTAGAATGATAATAAATGATGTTAAAAATGTTCGAAAGCTGGGTTTACCTCATGAATTCTCCTCACCGAGGTCATTTGTTCACAACAAAAAATCCTATACATAAGGAAGGGTCTTGAGAATTGGTTTGGAAATAATTTAGGCATGGATCGTATGTTAAAATGTTTGAGGATAAGAGTAGGATAGGGGTGGTATTATAGGGATGAGGGTTGTTGTCTCGTTATTTTATTCATTAGTGTTATAATTTTTCTCAAGAAAATGAATAGTTTTGATTAACCTGACTAAATACATTAATAGAAGAATGATTATTAAAGATTATGGTTTTTATATAAACTTTATGTTCACAATGACTGAAAGTTTCTTGTAATTATCATTTCTCATAAATTAAATTATTATATTATTCAATAATAATTCATTTATTTTAGAAAAATCTCTAAAATATCAAATAACATTATTTTTAAAATTAAGAAAAAAATAATGTCTCCCATTTTATGAAAATATTTTTTAATATGGTTAAATTAATTTTTATTTAAAATAATCATTTACATGGGAAATATTGATTTAAAAAATATAAATTATTTTATATCACATTGTAAATTTGATTATGGAATATTAAAATTTTCATATAATAATAAGGCAAAAAATGTTAATTTATTAACATATTTTATTAAAATAAATTTACATTTCAATTATTGATTTAGTTATGATTTTATAAGAAAACATTTCGGATTTAAAAAAATACCAACATATAATTAAAAAAATTTAAAATATTTAATTTCATATTATATGATATATTTATATCATATTACAGCTTTTATGATTCCTAAATTTTATTTATACATTCATAAATTAGGTTACTATTATATTGAATGAATGACTATTTCTAATGGTCACATAACTACCCCAAAGGTCCAGTTACAATTCTATTGGTGGTGATTCTTTAATTTCTAGTAATATCGCTTATTTTATACATAAATAATTTTAATTTTTTTATTTTTTTTATATATTATTTTATTTCATTTATACTATTTTTCATAATTATAAGAAATTATTTTCCAATGATAGAATTATCTATCGATACATTTTCCCCATTTTAAAATTTTTCCCCTAAAATTTCAATTTATATTCAATGGTGAAATCATATGAATGTATTTCTCCTTCTGTAGTTCCTCTAATTCCCATGTGGCCTCTTGGTACGAATTGTTCTTCCATATTACAATGACTAACGAAGTAGTCTCGTAGCGAAAAAAATTATATATATGATCAAAGAACTTCACATGTTTATCCACATAAAATATATAATTTTCTTATAGTATCACCTCTTGGGTTAGTACACGCGATGGATACAATATTTACTTAATCAATATGGAAACATGGAATATATCATTTACATATGACATGGTTTCATTATGTTATAGTCTATAGGCCACATATCCAACTCGATCAAGGATCTCAAAAGTTATAGTGTTACTAAACATCAATATTCATTTCTTTCCAAAATTATAGATCCTCCTACATAGAGATGTGAAGAGTAATACCATATCCTTTGACATAAAATAATGTTCCCATCAATGATGGTCAGGATGGATCTTCTATTCAGCTTTTGATTCCTTGATGTTACGATGGATGGTTTAAACATTTTCTACTATCTCTTAAACCACTTCTTATATTGGATACATACATTCACCAAATTCATCATAGTATGCTATTTTTCAGTATGATTTCGCATAAATTGGTTCATTTATATCCATTTGGAGGTTCAAGTGGAAATTTTTGTTATAAGAGAACCCAACTAGACGATGCTATGAGTCTCTTCCTCATATGATGTCTATAGAACATGCACTAGACATATATTCCAATGAATGAATTTTTCATTTATATTAGCCAT
Source organism: Viscum album (assembly GCA_963277665.1). NCBI lineage: Eukaryota > Viridiplantae > Streptophyta > Magnoliopsida > Santalales > Viscaceae > Viscum > Viscum album. The sequence continues at coordinate 82,543,329 of OY728151.1, read as the reverse complement.
AATTTATTGGATAATAATCCATACTAATATCAATGTATAAAACTTGGTGAATACATTTCCATTAATACAATTTGAATCATGGATTCTGATTGGATAAAAAAATATTTGTTCCACATGTAGCATTACCATATCGACGATGCATGTATAGAATATTTTATCTAGTGATAAGTACTCTAAAATTTACATAATTTGAATAGTTTTTTTTAGATTATCCACACCAATTCATATAATATAGTTTCTTCAAGATTTCTTCTTCTCCTCGGGACAATGTCATTGGTGATGTTTTCACATTAGTATATTGGTATGGGTAATGGATTCAGAAACCTCTATGAAATTATTCTTTTAGACTACACTTACCTACATACCTATAATATTAATATATTTTAATTTTTCTCTATCCTCAAATTTCCCCACCAATATATTTCTCGAATATCATACTATATCATTTTTCTCAATAGTTCAAAATAAAATGGTTAGATATGTGCATCATTTAGCAGCCCCTTCTTTAGCTTTGGATTGGATAGCAGACTAAATCACGAACCAAATCATACATATCCTTATTAATCTCTTCTAAAATATTATGATATCCCATTTTTCATAGGTTCAAAAAAATTCTGAATTTTCAAATCATTTTTGTCAACATTCTACATGTTCTCTCTAAGAGATAATTGAGAAATAATATTAGAAACGTTTGATGATGTAATATAATTAATTATTCCCAAGTCCATCCTTTTCAAATATAATAAGTTTGGGTTGATATCAACTATCTTCATTGATAATGTTGAAGTATCCATTTTATATAGAGAACCCAATACATTACTTTCCATAACAATATTTCAGTATATATTGTAGTCATAATCCATTACAATCTATAAACATATTCAGTAGCGCATACTAACATACATATGTCTGAAAATATATTTTAGGGTCTTATAATTTGTATATATTTCACAGTTCTCACCATAGATATAATATCATTATATTTTCAATCCAAATAAAACATATCCCATCTATAGATAATTTTTATGACAATGTTACTTATGAATTTTCAACTACCTTGAGGCACACAATATCACATTGTCATTAATCATTAGTACACAACCTATTCCCTTAATTGAAGAAACTATATACTGTAAAGAGTTCACCCGTTTTTTTATGATAGTGTAATAACATTATAATGATGATAGAATTTTAACTCTTTGGATCAATATTTACATTTAATGGTCCTCATAAACTATTCTCCCTTCTGAATTAGCATGGTTGGTGGGTTTGAAAATTTGGATATGTCCTTCAAAAATATTTGATAATACTAATCTAGATCAAGGAAGCTATGGACAGAAATACTGTGTGGGGTTCCAAAAGTAAACCAAAGAATCCATGTTTTTTCTTACCAACATTTTTATGATAACAAAAGTTTGGAAATACAATTATAAAAATTTGTTATTACCATTTAAACAAAATAACAATTCTTTCTCACTATGTGAAAAAATCCCACCATACATTATTTCAAAAAAAGTAAAATAGTTTACCATTTTATAAAAAAACCAAACAAGAAATATTAGGGATGTGAAAAAGGGAGACCGGTGAACAATGAAAGCTAAAAATAAACAAGTGTAGCAGTAAATAATCAAACAATACATGCTAAAATTAAACTAGTGAAGCAGAAAATAAATAAGAAATAAAAGCTGTAACCATGGGAATTCATGAACATCACCAGACATACCCTGGACGCACTCAGTTCGGAACCACCTATCAGCGTATGCTGAAGACCCATATACTATAACCTACTGATCGCCCTCATGAAAAAATCAACAGCAAATCCCACCTGGCCTCTCTATTTAGTAAGGGCCACTAACCCGTCTAATCGGAGTTCATGAGAAACCATCACTCGATAATCAATTAGATGCCTAGAAACACATGGTTATTATAGTAATATTGTGTAAATAGGAGGTCATCACACGCATGACTAATATCACCGTACTTGCCTACCCCAAACACAGATACCAATATACAATAACTAATAATGTATATACCTTGTATAAAGGTGCCCTATATTTATAAACAAACATTTTCATACCACACAAAGGTGCCAACCAAGATTCTATAACATATAATCCTTAAAACATTTCAGAAAACGTTTATGGTTTCCAACTAGACACACACATTTATTCAAAATATCTTGAAAATACCACTGTCACATTTACAATGCTAAATGGTCCCTTATGTTCTAAACACACATTCAAACATATCACAATTATCAAACATGCTTTTACCATTTTCTGACCCACAAAAAAGAATATTTCAAAAAGAATATCCAAACAATACAAAACACATTATAAAAAATGATTTCCAAAACACTTAAAGAAACACCAAAACATCATTTAAAATAATTATTCTAAACTGATCAAAGGGATGAATATTATTTAAAAACAAAAATCTATTTAGAGAAAAAACATCCAAGATAACACAAATTAACTTATAATCAAAACAGAAAACCTACCTAATTTAAAGAACAAGAAACAATTAAAAAATAAAATTAAAAAATTTCCAACAAATATTAACATGTTTACATTCTATACCAATATAAAACCATACAAACTTAAATTCCTCTTTCGAAATCAAATGCACACACAGAAAACATTTTAATGTTTTTCCCCTAAATCAACATTTACCCAGATTATTTTAAAGAAACACCATCTAAAAACATTGAATCAATTAAAACCTTACAAAAGTGACTTAAAACAATAAACAAGCCATAACATAATCAAAACATGTTCATTGATAAAAAATTTTATTGCAAAATAATGACAGAGATGGATTTCATAAGGGCCCAATTACTTCTTAACGACACACAATCAATTCAAACAAGCTTTTTATGTATCATATAACAATGCAATTTACATTAAACCCCATTTAAAACCTATTTTAACAAATCAAATAAATTCTAAATTGCTATTATAATTTAATTAAGGGTGTCATAGAGCTGCGAAACTATTTTATAAATTTATCTAAAATTGAAAGCATCCTATGAAATAATTTTGGAAAGAAAAACCTTGAAACACCAAATAAAACACCGTGTGATTGGAATGAAACTTAAACGGGAGGAAGAAAGACACCCCACAGACAATACAAACACCCTAAATCAAAATGAAACCTGTGATACACATTAAACCAAACATTTTGAGTTCATCAAACAAAAATCCCCACATAGAAACACTAGAAATTAAGTGAAAAGTAGAGAATATGGGATGAAAACATACCAGATATAACCACAAGTTGGAGGAGATTCCACCAAAAGAAGTGCCAGATAGGAGGATGCATTCTTGAGAGTGCAAAGGAAAAAGAGCTACATGAGAAAAAATAAGGGAGAGATGGTGTAACGGGAGAGTGGGTAGTGTGTGGGGGATAAAAAAAGAATATAAATAATCGAGGGAGGGTTATGTGAGAGGGGATAAAAAAATCAATTAAAATGGTGAGATAGGGGCTGAGCACATAAGATAAAGATATTGGGTGAGTAGAGAGGGATAAAAAAAGAGGGGGAAAATAAATGGAAAGATAGGGGTGAGATGTGGTGGAAAAAAGTGGGAATAAAACCATTTAAAAAGTTAATAAAAATATAAAATATATAATAATAATAATAAAATGTTAATAATAATAATGATAATGATAATAATAATAATTGAAATAATTATAACAACAAAAGTTTAGTACCAACATTTATAATAATATCATTAATTATATAATCATAGCGCCGTTAATTTTCTTAATGATAATAAAAATATTATTAACAATAATTATAATAATAAAAATAATATATAATAATAATAATAATAATGAATTTATTTATTTTATTTTTAATAATATCATTGTTCATAACAACCAAATAATTATTTTATTTATAAACTTTTTTATGATAGTAAGATCATTTAATTTTTTAATAAAAAACATTTCTATGTAGACAACATTGTTATTATTATTATGACTTAAATATTTATTTTATTTTATTCAAATAATGTTATATTAAATTAAGAAATACGTAACCATAGGGGAATCTTGGATGACCACATGTTTACCGAAAACTGTGTAGTGCCCGTGCTCCAATAAGAAACCCACCAAAAATAACAAATATTTAAAACATTAAACATGCATTCATACCACACAATGACAAGACTAACCAAAACCAAAAAATAATAAAATAAAATAATTTAAAATGTCAGGGTGTGAAAATTCACCCCACCACAAAAAATTATGCCCCCATAATATCACCCAGATTAAATACAAGTAAAACTCATGTCAATGCCAGTCTAAAACTCTTGTAATTTTTTTTTCTTCGAGTTGAATATTCACTCTACAATTTACACTCGACCGACTCAATGAGAAAACATAACACAAAACAAAGGGAGAACATGAGAGGGTTCTCCCCACCACAACAATTACTTTAATGTATGAATTTGAACTCATATAAACCACCCTGAGGAAGCTAGAAACCCCCAACAAGACATACCAATTGGTCCACATGAGTTGAAGAGAACCACTAAGATTAATAGGAAAACCAATAAAAGGCCAACCCATACCGGGGAACCGAAATAAGGAACTCTCTATAAAAATACTACAAGAACTAAGAATTCCCCACACCGATCTATAACTCTCCCACACCTCAAATCCCCAAACAATCAATAATAAAACCTGGACAAACCCACAGAAGGGCTAAAAACACTTTTAAGAAAAACTAACCATTCTAGAAGTCACATTCAGAAAAAAAAAACTATTGTGATTATGAAAGGATAAATTTATCACACTATCACCATAAAAGATGAACATACAATAGATGGAAATAAGACAAAAGATCCCTTAAATGTATCTATTCCAAGAAGGAATATAATGAACCATGCAAAGGTCTCGCATGCCTATGACACATTGATTGTGCGTGAGATTCACCTTGAGGCCTAAGGCTGGGGCTCTGTTGGATGTTGCATCTTATGGCTCATAGTCAAGAACTTGAATCCACCAATCAGAACTCCTTCCTCAATTGATGATTCCCACAACACTTCCCTCAGTGACCTGAACGACAAAACTGATGACTGGACTTTCGATGGTTAGGGCCCAATAAATTGGAATGCCCGAACCATCCATGTGGATGGCATGCCCGAGGGCATCCTGACGAATGAAAATCCAGGATCAATGAATATAACCTCTTAAAGAAGGTTCTTCCTACACTAAATCTTCACCAGATATGGAACCTTAACAAGAACTAACTATCACCCACTACTCCCTAAACTCCAACAACGATATGATAACCAACCTCAGATCATCCTAAATTGAACCCTTTAAACAAACCTGAAACAACATGAAAATTAACCACCTAGGTAGTTCCTAATAACCGAAAGACAAAATACACTTCCCTTAAGACATTCCACCACCTTTAAAAGACCTCCAACACATCATAGGGTGATGACACTTAAAAGAACTGAAACCTAGACATGACACATAGGCAAGACTAGGGACCTTTCTAGGTGTTATGCTCTGAAGAACACAAGAAACACAAAACCAAAACATGCTTCAAGCCAAAACACAATAAAAAAGATCACCCCAATCTAATATTATTATCCTGAAAGCTAATCCTATATAAACATAACAAAAAATGTCTTCTCTAAAATGAAAATTTGAATTTAATTTTCAGAACTTCCTTATCCCAAGGTCATTATCAAATAACAAAACAACTTTTCCCAAGAAAAAAATATCACTCCCCAATGAATATCTAATTTCCCAAACCACTAAATTTTAAATTTCTCCAAAGGAATCCTATGGATCATAACATATGTGTCCACTCGTTTCCATCCACATCACCCATAAACATGATACCCCACACACTTACCATACACACCAACACACATGTTATCTTATATAAAGACAACCAAAGGACACATCCTTTCCTCATAGAAACCCATGAATTTACTAAAACACATCCAATTTTAAAACTACCTTTACGAATTTAAATTCATTTTGGTAAAAACATTTTCATTTAAAAAAACCTTCTTCCATTTCCAAAATCATAGTATCACTAATTAGAACCAAATGGTGTACAACATTCAACGATCCAACAGAATGAGAAGCTAGTAGTTACACTTAACCCGATGACATGGAAGTTATACACACCCATGTAAGCATCGAAAAATATGAGGAACATAAACCCTGCACTCGGACTCCACATGGGTAACTAATCCATGTGAGGTCACGACATGACACCAGCTTTCCTCAGTTGTCATCCCTCAATCCAAAAAAATACAGATGACTCAAATATCAGACTACCTATGGTGACTCAGGGTTAAGAACGAGCAAGGGTTCATGACACCCTTCTTGTACCTACCTCCTGAGCCTCGATAGTCCTAATCTCTATCTACCAAACACCCCATGTAACAAGGGCCTCCTCTGATACCATTTGGTCATGAACCAATCCAGATCCACCCTGAACATGTCACAAGATCTATTCTACGACATGTACCAAGGAGCGTTCCTGATCCCCCTGGGATAGAATCCAATTTTGGGCATTAATTTATACACGAGAGATTGATTTAATCCCATGAGATAAAACTTGGACCAGATTAATAAATAGAACAAACCGAGAATGCAACAAAATAAAAACTGAAACTAAAAAAAACAAAGAACCAATATAGATACAAAGTACCAATAAAACAAAACAAAAACTTGAAAAAATACCCCACTACATGTATCTAAGTGTGACACCTTGGTCACCTACAATCCAAATCCCAAAACTGTTCCCACAAGAGCAACCACTATTGAGATGTTTGAACAATTGATGAACCTGCAACTAAAATGGTAACAGATAGGTGTTAGGACAAAAATGCTCAGTAGGGATTCCAAAAGTAAACCACTTAATCCATGTTTTTCCTTACCCAAAGATGTCTGATGAAACCCGTTATGTAACACAATTATTAAAATAATGTTTTCCCACTTTAAAAAATAACACTAATTTCCAAGTATGAGAACCAACTCACGCCTTATATTATTTCAAGAATAAGAAAAAAATTTACAATTTTATTAATAAAACATAACATGTAATATCAGGGTTGTGTAAAATGGAGATAGGTATACAAAACAAGCTAAAAATAAACTAGTGTCACAAAAAATTATCAAACACTACCTGCTAAAAGTAAACTAGTGTAGAAAAATATAAACAAGAAATACCAGCTATAACCATGGGTGGTCCAGAACATCCATAAAGAACCCCTGGATGCACTCGGTTCGGAACAACCTTCTGGTATATAGTGAATCCCAATAGTCTATAACCCAATTATCTCCCTCATAACAAAATTTGCGGCAAATACCATCTAGCCTCTGGATCTAATAGAGGGCACAAACCCGTCTAATGAGGGCTGGTGAGACACCATCACTCGATAATCAATAAGACGCATAGGAACCCATGGTGATTATATAATATTATATATGTAAGAGTCCCTCACACGCGTGACTCATCTCACAACACATTCCTACCCCAAACACGGACACAAATATACAATAACCCCTAATGGGTATCCCTCCTATAAAGGTGTCCCATATTTGAAAACATACATTTTCATATCACAGGAAGGTTCCAACGGGGCCGCTATAACATATAAACTTTAAAACGTTTCAAAAAATGTTTATGGATTCCAACTGGACACACACATTTATTCAAAATATTTTTCAAATACCAATCTGACATTTTCAAATATAAATGGGCCCTTATGTTATAAACACACATTCAAACACATCACAATTATCAAACATGGTTTTACCATTTTCTGACCCACACAAAAACATGTTTCAAACCAAATAGCCAAACAATAATGAACACACTATAATCCATGATTTCCAAAACACAAAATGAAACAACAAAACCTTCTTTAGAATACTTTTTAGAAACCGATCAAGGGGGCGTATGTTATTTGAAAAAGAAATCTTTTTAGAAAATAGAAATTCCAAGAAAACACCAATTAAATTAAAATCACAATTGGAAACCTAATTTATTTATAAAACATGAAGCAATCCAAAAATAACATTAATCCCTTTCCAAATTTTTTGTAAATGTTTAATAGGCTATACCTATATCAGTCCATAAAAACCATAAATTCTATTTTGAAATCAAAATCACACCAAGAAAAAATTTTAAATATTTTCCCCTAAATCACCATATACCTAAATTATATTAAAGAAACACCAACTAAAAAAATTTAATCCATCAAAACCTTAAAAAAGTGCTTTCACACAATATCCAAGCCATAACACAATCAAACCATGTTCATTAATATAAAATGTTATTGCAACATAATAACAGAGCTGCATTTCATAAAGGCCAAATTGCTTCTTAATGAAACATATTCAATGAAAACTCTATTTCTATGTAAAATAAAACTATGAAAATTACCCAAAAACTCATTTAAAACCTATTTATATCAAATAAATAATTTCTAAATTTCTATAATAGTTTAATTAAGGATCTCATAGAGATGCCAAAAAATTTTATAAATTCATTTAAAATGGCATGAATCAAAGGAAATACATAAGGAAAGAAAAATATGGAAACAACTACACAAACATCATGCGATTGGAATGAAACTCAAGGGAAGGAAGAACGACACCCTATAGACAAAACACACACCCTAAATCCAATGAAAACAGGCAATACAGATTAAATATTGCATTATGTGTTCAGCCAGCAAGAAAACCCACATGGAAACCTGATAAATTATGAGAGTAGAGTAGAATATGGGAAGAGAACATACCGTATGGAACTACTGGAGGGAGGAATAGCCATCAGAAGACGTGCCAGATGGAAGGAGGCGTTCTTGAGAGTGTAAGTGGAAGAGGGATGCATGAGGAAAAATCGGGTGGATATGGTGTAAGGGGAGAGTGGAGTGGTGTGTGGGAGATAAAAAAATATAAATAATTGTGGGAGCGGGTATGGGAGAGGGGATAAAAAAATGTATTAAAATGGGGAGAGAGGGGGTGAGCACATAAGATAAAGAGATTGTGTGAGTGGAGATGGATAAAAAAAGAGGGAAAAAATAAATTGTGATATATGGGTGAGGTGTGGTGGAAAAAAGTCATATTAAAACCATTTAAAAAATTAATAACAATATAAAATAAATAATATTAAAAATAATTGGTAATAATAATAATGATGATGAAAATAATAATAATTTAAATAATAATAATAATAAAATAATTTAATAACAAAATTAATAATAATATCATTTAATATATAATCATAATGCCTTTAATTTTCATAATGATAATAATAATAACATTAATAATAATAATAATAATACTTTTATTCATTTTGTTTTAATTAATAACTAAGTTAATAAAAACCAAATAATTATTATTTTTATAACCATTTTAATGATATAAATTTCATTAACAATATTAGTATAAATTTTTTTTATACACAACAATGTTGTTATTAATTTGTCTTAAATATTTACTTTATTTCATTATCATAATGTATTATTATTTTAAGTAATGGGAAACCACATGGGCATTTAGACTGACCGCACAAATACCGCCAACTGTGCGGTGCCTGTGCACCTATCTGAAACCCACCAAAAACATCCAATATCAAAAAATTTAAACATGCTCTCAACCGACACCATTAAAAGACTGACCGATGAAAATAAATAATAAAATAACATTATTTAAAAGGTTGGGGTGTGATATTATGAACTCATAGTTCTTATAACTTGTTCAAAAGTAATTATTTGTAATATAATCCTTCATCGTCGATAATCGATTATATCCTTACTCAAGGTCTACCCCAGATAAATACTTATACCAACACTATTGAACAATCCATTCATATATCCTTTTAAGGGGATAATTTTTATTTATTAAGATATTTTTTATCTCATGATAATAAATTCTTGAGGTGAATTGATCCATCATTATCATGGAAGATTTGCACAGCTTCACCCCATGGTGAGGCACTTGGGTGTATAAATCTCTTCTCATATTTTATTGTAAATAATTCATTATTTATTCTAACACAATTTGACCATTAAATAAGTTGTACATGATATATCAAGTGATCTAGGAATAAGATCAATTGACAACTGAAAGTCTCTATCAGGAGGAACACCAAAAACATTATTTAGGGAATACATAAGTGTAGTCAAATATAAATGGAATGTCATCAATCATGATTAAATTCATAGTCACAATCTATTGGGATACACATGTTTTCTTATAAGGAAATAATATCCACACTTGATATGATGGATTTGAAAAAGATTCATTAGCACTCTTACACATGTATATAATTAGAGGTTACTTCATTATGTAAAGATTTATCTTCCTTTCCTTATAGTTGTTTTTGTCACTGAATAATGATATCTAATCCATGTAAAATATATAATTGAACTCCACTAATGGATGTAAGACATCATTTTGTGGGTGGTTCAATCCAGAGACATTAACTCTGTATGCGTTATATACATTGCGTACAATAATTCCACCATTTTTCTATTCTTATAGACAAATCAACCACTATATATTCATCTTTTGTTTTAATAGTGCTACCAAACCTGACTGATATGATATAATGAATAAAAAATTTCATGTTTTACTTTTACTATTATTCAATGAATAAGCAACATAATTTTCACCAAACAATTTTCAGCTCCACCTTAGTAGTATTGATTGAATATTCTTTCCCATTCTCTTTTAGCATTTTTAGTTGATGATTCTTATTACCCTCAAGCGCTCTGGATTTAGTAAACTAGCATTATTAGTTACCTTGACCCCTATAATAAAATAATTTAATTATGGGTGGTTCTGTCAATTCCGCCACCACATTATACTTATTCCTCATGTCACTTAGACATTAATGTGCATGGTGTCCTTATATCTTACACATAACGTATTTACCCATCTCTTTGAGTAATTAACCTGAATCATCATTCAACATTTTTTACTTTTGGGTGGTTTACATTTCATTTAATATTCATTATTATATTTCCATGGATGATACTCCATCATTAATTTTGAATCTCCATAGCCATGGGTCCATTCAATAAACTCCACCCCATTTTAAGAGAACACTGAACACCAATATCATAACTCCAATGTCACCAATTTCAATATCCTTTATAATTTTTGGTTGATGCCACTAATAAATCTATAATTTTTTATTATTATTTTAGATAACAAAACCAAAATTATACATTAACAGCCTTGAGGAAATTTTTCTGTAGTCCGTGACATATTTACCATCATTTTAATTCATATAAATGAATTATATCTCCATAATTGTATGAAATATTTTAGTGAAATAATTGTAAATAAACAACATCATAATGTCTTCCCACTCAATCCTTTCAATTTTTTCTAGCATCAAGGTGTTCTTAATTAACTACCACAATGGCTCAGCCTCTCAATCTAAACCATAAAAATCCACAGTCACATTCTCTTCTTCAGCACAATGAATCCCATAAAAGATCATATCTATGGAGTTGATCCATGGTTTGACGATGAGTGGATCCTAAGATCTACTAAATGTTGTTTGTCTTTGCATTATAAAAAACTCGATATCATGTTATCCCCTCATATGTGAATGAGGAAATCCTACATTAATGAGGTTATTTTTTATTGACAGGGATAGTAAGGTAAAAATACCCATGACAAAATGAACTCTACATGTCAAGGCATTGGCGATGTCATTCAGACATTTTCTCCATTGTCTCTCACATTGTTTTTTTTCTAGTTTCTCAAGGATCCCTTCATTTTAAAAAATAATAATGTTTAGAACTACACAAAATTCAATTTGTTCTGAATAATTAATTTATTCATTTTGGAGATTAAATCTAAATTCATATCCTTTGGGAACCTGATGTTTTATTATTTTAAAAACAATTCTTCTTGAGTAATTACATATATGTAGTGTCATAATTTTTTTTACAAAAAATATTATCTAATCCTAATTCCCAAATTAACGATTTCATGATCTAATACCATAAATAGTGATCCTACAATTTTTTAGATGACTATTACATAATTTTAAGGAAAAACTAATTAATAGTGGAACAAGTTAATGATTAAATTGTTTACTATCATAGGTAAATAATGAATATAGATAAATTTTACACAATAAAACAAGAACAATTTTTTAATTCCATATTCTCTATCTTATTATTTCACATCGTGTTCTCATTAGTTCAAGTAACCACCTGTGGATATACATCACAAGCGAGGATAAGATAAAATCTGAGTATGAGGATGAATAGAAGCCAATAAACATGGGTTAAGATAATAATAAGCATCATAAGCATTATATAATGAATTATGTTAAAGAATATAATTCTTAAATATATAAAAATGATACATCATGACTTAGTGGTCAAATACCACACATTTTTGTGAACATTTATAGCATCATGGTCACTCATATTTCACATTATTTCATGATAATCATCACATTAATCAATTCCATAATGTTTTATATTACTCCTGGAACACTTCTCACATCATAAAATTTTTTTGTGCTATATAATTTCGAGCTCACCCGGTAAAAAAAAATTATATTAGCTTGAATTCTGCATAGAAAGTATATAAATCTTGGATATAAACGAACCCGTGGAAAGAAATAAAATTAATTTAATAAATAAAACCTACATGAATAATTTTTTTGTATCAAAAACGAAATAGGGAATAAAAAACATGTTATATGAATCATTAATTTTGATTGAAGAAGAATCATTTTCACTAGATGAAAAATATATATAATTGGAATGAAGAGTTATTTTGGATAAATCATTTAATTATTTACAAAAATATATTGGAGACATGTATATCCATGAAATGAAATTTCTAATCTAAATAATTTCTATTTATGAAACATTAAAGAGACATCCATACAAAAAATTGGGTTAAATAGGGGAAACCTAGAGAAGTATATTTCATTTTGGATTCCCCTCACCATATGTCTAAATTCTATTTTCACATTAATTTGTTGTTTAATTAAATTAAAATAATTAATTGTAAAATATAGAACCATTAATGCATGAAATTGTCTCATTATAGTTATATTATGTTCATTTGTGATTATTTTAATGAGTTAGGGTTTTTAATTTCATTAATCGAGAGTGTTCATTTTCATGGGTTTCACTATCCTTTGACACGAATATGATTATTTAATTTCATATTGAATGGGTATAAATATAATCAATTGAAATTATTTGTTATTAATGATAATAAATATTTTTTGGTATTATATATTAATTGGTGCCCTTATATTAGAATGAATCATTAGATAACATGTTAATGATAAATAATTTGATTAATTTTAGTGGGTTTCAATCATAGAGCAATAATTTGGTTTTATTATTTATTATTACGTTTATAATTTAGTTGTAGAACAAAAAAGGGGTTATAAAATAAATTTTAGAAGATTTACCTACTATTAGAGTGTTCTTGTTAACACCATTGAAGTAATTATAAGAAAATGAAAGCGCATCACCCATACTATAAGTAAATTAAACAATCATATGCAATGATTTAATTTTTAGAATAAAACATTTGGAGGAAGCAAGGACTATGAAGAAAGATATTCCATTAACATTATATAAATATTTGATATAAAAGATTTATGAGATATCAGAATCATTTGGATATTGGAGGCATGATAGGATAATAAAAGTAAATGAAATTAAAAGGAAATAAAAAGGATAAAATAATTTTTTAATACTAGATTTATCCTCTATGAAAAATTCCTTAAAGAACCTTTGGTTATTATTTTTGAGGCCCCAACCAACTTAAAAGGAAATAGGGTTTGTATATACTAATGGGTATAATTTTTACAAGGATCAATTTGTTGATTTTTTTTGGAGAATAGGTGGTGAGGGGTGGTATTTATTGGGGAGGGAAGTGATGATTTCTAATTATTTTATTCATTAGTTTTTAATTTTTCATTCTGATTGTGAGTAGATTTGAATTCCATTAATTAATATGGAGAAAATAAATATATTTTTTATAATTTTGGTTTTAAATAATCCAAACATCAATAATTACGAAAACATTTATGTAGTTTTCTTTTATCTAAAATTAACATATTGTACTATTCCCCAAAACTTCATGTATGTTAGAAAAATAAAAAAAATTAAAAAACCACTATTCTACATGTAGAATTGAAAAATGAACTCCATTTTATGAAAATAATTTTATAAATATATGAATTATAGTTTGTAATTAAAATCCTTATTTACCTGGAAAATACGGATTAAAAAAATATAATTGATTTTATTACACTTTGAAAAGGAAATTTAGGTCTAATAAATTTTTCATAAAATAATACAACATAATTTTTTTTATGAATCTATTTTATGAAAATTAAATTTCATTAAATTAAAAATATTAATTACAATACTTTAAATAAACATATACTATTAATTAAATCACCAACACTAAATAAATAATTTGTATATTATGTATTAACTTATACTATGACATAATTATACTATATTTTCATTTTTTTGATTCCTAAAATATATTTATAATTTTAAAGAAGTGATTAATTTTCTATTTTATGAATTTATATTCATAATCGTCACATTACTATTCCGAAGGTGATGATACTATTCCAAAGGTAAAGGTTCTTTATTATATTTAAATACATCTTATTTCATCCATTCCTCATTTAAAAATTCTATATTTTGTTCCATATGTTTATTTATCTTATTTATATAATTGGGAATATTAATAAGAAGGGATTTTCCATTAGTATTATTTTGGGTTGTTATAATCATCCCCCAAAAATCTATTAAATGGATATCACAATGGACATAGAGGAATTGATAAGGGTCTTGGATAAGTTTTTGGGAATGGTGGATAACCTAGTTGATTAGAAATATAGTATTTCATCAATCATGTATTATGGTACATCTGGATAGTGGTGGGATATTACGATTATATCTATTGTGCTTCAAAGGATGACATGAGTGACCTACAAGGATCTCTTCTTCCAGTGTTTTTCTATAATTCATACAATCTCAGCCATTCCTAGGAGACCATAGTTCCCTATAATGGGTTGATGATATTTTATAACTATTCAGCAAGACTCACCATGCTGACTCACATAACTCTATTGTTTTCATATAAAGAGTCTCTTATCCCTAAAAAATAGATATCACTCATTTTATATAGTTGAAGTGTCAGGTTACGAACACTAATATGATAACCTATTCTATAATGCATTGTATTGAGAAGATTATATAATACTAAATCGATGTGGAAATTGTCATATGTGTCCTTATATCTTTGATAAGATTGATCATTGTTTTCTATACCATAGACCCAGTTGTCTGTACTACAAGAATGAAAATGAATTTATATGATGTATTCTAGGGAAGTAGAGGACATGGAAAGATGATTTTGTTTTTATGACAATAAATATATGAGAGGAATCAGCTAGTTGATAAAATATTTGGGGGAAGGGGAACTATCTTATGGATTACACCATTAAATAAATAGTATTAATAGATGTAGAAAGGATAGTAATCTAATTAATTAATGTTATTAGATATTTAATATATAAATATAAAAGTCAATATATAGTATGTGTAATGGACCACAATGTTAGTTAAAACCTGTAATTATTGGAAAATATGGAAACTCATGTGTCTCTGGGACTTCACCATGTGTTTTCTGGTAGGGAATATATAGTGGATCATGAGTGAAATGATAACAGATTTGGATTTTCAATAGTTTAAAATATAGTATGGATTTATATAACTCTCCCAATTTTTTTGACACATTTTAATACACTTCATTATTATGTTCTCATTTTGTCATAGGTTTATAATTACTGGTGAAATACACATTTGGAGTTGATATACATCGATTCAAAATTTTGTATAATAGTAGAATATATTTATAACTATTTATAGTGATTGATGTGGTTTATGTATTTTGGCATGATTAGAGCTTTACAATTCGATAAAAGACATCATTTGATGTGATTCTCAATGATGATAAGTTATCTAGTCCCTATAAACACCTGGAACATTATCATTTATAAGGGATATTTATAGATAATGAAGTGTAGAAATAAATGTTGAAAAATGACTATGATGTTGAATAATTTTGTAATATCCTACACATAGTTCATTAATTACTATAAAAACTAAGAGGTATATAGCCACAAGTGTGCCTCTCAGTATACCTGAATCTTTTATCTAAGAGTGAGGATCTATGATGGTATAATGGGGAGATTATACATGTATGATCATAGTGTAATTAAATGGTAAGATATATATATATATATATATATATATATATCAAAATGCAGTGAATAATATAATAAATTAACTATGAAATAATAACATATAGATATAATGATCAAGTAATAGAGGAATAAAAATAACCAACAATATTATGATTCTTTCATGTTGATATAAAAATACTTGAGTAACATGGGAATACCAAGAACATATATATAAACCATTCCTCACAAAAAAAATAAATGACAAAAATAATTCTTCAATATCATCAGGATAATTTTATTGGTGGTCTACTCTTATAATCCATAATAGTAAAATATAAAAAGCATCTAAAGATGGAAGCTTCCATTTATCCCTAAATGCATCCTTATGATATATTTGAGATAAAAAGGATGATCCAAATATCGTAACAGATATACTCAATAGTGCAACACCCACAATGTCTAGTATAATATATCATAATCATATATGATGAGAAAATTTCATCTATAATAACAATATAAATAAGGCATCTAAAAAGTCGTATATAGATCCTAAAGAAAACTAGGTTGACATTTCCATTATAGGCTTATATGAGGATATCTCTATAAATGTGAGTAAGTAAGTATATATATATAATCATATTTGTGGTGTATATACAAATTGACATATATAACCATATATATCAATAAAAAACTATATAGTACACAAGGTGTATCTCAGGTGTCCAAGTATAGTTAATAGAGACTCCAAGAGTGACAAGTGATTTCATGGCTATATGTTTTGACACATACATGTCACCTTTCATAAATATAACCAGAATATGAATCTCCATTATAGAGAAACAATTTTTTATGTAACTACATATATTATTTTAATAATTTTATGTAATGTCATGATATATTATAATAATCACCCAGGAAACGATGTCCAGGCATCCTAAATACATGGTACATCATGCTCGAGTATCATAATCACATGGAAATCCAAACCCGAGTATCATATGAACATGATAACAAATTCATTAAAATCATAAATACATTTATATTTAGATATATTCATGTATTAATATATGACAATGGATTATTTAAAACTAATTAACATATAATTTAATCATGGTCATAAAAATGACATAGAAGTCATCATATGTGGTCATTATACCAACATCAATATAATTCAAGGTAGTCATTTCATTTATTAAAAAAATCAAGGACAAAATAGAATATTTTTTGACCATATCAGCATTCATTAAGTCAAGGGGAAATTCAAAATCATATTTCTAGTTAGGTAACAAGTCGAAGGGGTCATCCTTTATAAGTTCTAGTATAGTGAAATGGAATTTTAGAAAAGCAATATAAATTAGATTATAGAAAAATAATACATTGATGGTTATATGATGATATTTGAACATTTGGAACAATAATTCATGATATAAAATTACTCTTATATATTTTAAATTTACCATACCATAAAAATTATATTTTTCCACTATCCCCACCCATATTCATCAATTATTTCAGTCTAAAAATGGAGAAATTAATGAAATGGTCAAATTACCTATTAAATGTTTATATTATATCGCCATTAATGTAATTTGATATATATATTTAAATGAAGGATGAACGAAAGATGAATAATTGTATTATCAATAATTATCCAAACTAACTAACACCTAGTGATTCAGACACTGGATGATGGGTTTTTCTCAAAGCCTTTTTGGGTGTTGTATGAGAATCTCGAGTAGTTTTATGAGGTTTTCGTTAGGAATGTGCTGGAATTAGAAGGAATGAATGATATTTTTGTTTAATAGAAAAATTTAAATTTAAATTACTTTTTATAAGATCATGGTATGGATCCAATATTTTAATGTCCATAAAGCCAAACCTCTTGACACCACTGGTTAATAGGTAATATGATTGTCTACATTAGAGAAAATTTTATAAACTTTTTGTTGCCCTATAAATTTTACGTATAAAATTCTTTATATCCATGTTACCACTTATATGTTTAAATGAACTGTAAATCACCCATTAGGTCTAAAAAGTAAATGTATTTGGTTAGAACTATCCTTGCTGATACCACAATGCTCAAAACTCCTTTCAAAATAAAGAGCTCCAAGATCTAAATCAAATGAAGATGCTCAAAAAACAGTCCATAGAATCATAATCACTTATATAATGTAATGTCCCGGACCTCTCCGGCCCATTCCTCTATCAAAAAGAGGGCCATGAAGTGTTCTGGATGGTAAAATGGACTTTTCCCACACTTTTCAAGAATTTTGAAACCACACGCCATGTAGTGTGAGTACACGATGTGTACCCCATCACCGGTTATACCCCGTGTTGATGGTCGTGTCCTTTTCATGTGAAATAAATGGGTACACGCCGTTTACCCCATACTACATGCTGTGTAGTCCCTCCCTGAGTACGTGTTACCTTCAAACCGTGTGCTGACTAGTCAACGGTCGTGTGCCGTGTTGGAGTCGTGTCCTTACCATGTGAAACACATGAGTACATGCCGTGTAGCCAATACTATACGCCGTGTAGTCCCTTCCCGCATATGCATTACCTTTAAACCGTGTGTTGACCAGTCAACAACCGCGTGCTGTATTGAAGGCTGTGTTGGAAGCTGCGTGGTGGCCGTGTGAAATGGCCGAGTACACTCCATGTACCATAAAGTACATGTCGGGTACTTTTTTTTCTCACCTATAAAAGGAGGGGCCCTCCTCCTTTTCAACTCACCCCTCTCCTCCCCATTCCTCTGAGAAAAGCTCTCCCAAGAGACTCGATGGCTCTTTTTCTTCCATAACTTCTTCATCCGAGCTCTTATTTACGATCCTTTAGTGGCCACGGGAAGGTAACGACGAGGCGGAACTTGTGAGCTTGGATTAGATATCTTTCCTTCGGCCTTTCCTTTCTAACTTCCACCCGAGGAGGTTTTTTCCGGGATTTGATAGAAGTGACGGATGCCGATGGACATTTCTAATGTTGATCCGGGGGAGTGTTGTTATCAGAACCTGTTGAGGTAGGGATCTTACTTTTGTCTCTCTATATTGTGCATTATGTAGGGTGGGTATCCTCTTGTTTTCAGGAAAACAGTGGAACCATTAAACGAAGATAATAACTGGTTAAAGAACGGGGATGGGGAAGTTGTTTATGTTTTTCTTTATATCCTGTGATATTATGTTGTGAATTGAATAGTCTTATGCCTACTGAAAATCACGGTCGTTGGGTGCCTTTTCTTATGCAATTAAAGGTTTCCCTATCTTTCTAGACCATTTTTGGGAATGGAATTTTATTGAATGTGGAATTTGGTTAATCACGTAATGTTGGGTGGTTTAAAATCTGTAACCCTTGTGTGATCAACCCGTTTGAAAAAAATGGAATAATGAACATGTGGGTGTTGGATTGGATACGTGGCATGTGTTGGGGGTGTTTTTGTGGGTTGTTGTGGATTGGGTGAGCAGTGAGGTTGTGGTTGGATTGGTTGTGGTTATGGTGGTTGGCAGAAGGGCTGTAGGGATGGTCTTGAATGTGAACGAACTATGGGTTGTGAATAATAAATAAATTGTGGAAGAGTTAATGAATGTTGGGGCATGGTAATGGAACAGAAATAATAATTAATGGGGTAGGTTGGTTAATAAGAGGGACTAGGTTGGGTTGCTTGTGTTTTCCTAACTTGATTTGGGGATGGTAGGGATATGCTTTACGAATGATTGATATGGTTGGTTGTGGGTAGTTTCCCTGTAGTTAAGGAACTAATAATCTGATTCTGTTTAAACATGAAAAACCAAAATGGGGTTGGGGTTGTTTGTTGTATGAATGCTTCGTAGTAGCAGTGCCGAGGAAAGCGCTCAGTTCACTGATTAGAAGCCATAGATTGGGCTGAGAGTTTGGTATATATATATATATGTATGTATCTTTGTGTTCTATCGAACCCCACCCATGTTGAGCACTTAGTGTTGAACAATCCCATTTCATGGGAGTGGGTGTTTTCCCCATAGTTACTACCTTTTTCCTGCTGCTTCTTCCATAGGCTGTGATGGCTTGAGGAAAAATTACACCAAAGACTCTTTGGGTAGGTTTCGATTGGGGTGGTTTACACCCAAGACTCTTTGGGCAGGTTTTACTGTTTCCCTAGAATATTCGAGATGAGGCCCAGGTGTGTGCGGGCGGGATACGTGGTTGTGAGGACAAGGTGTGTGCGGGTGGGATACGTGGTTGTGAGGCCTAGGTGTGTGCAGGCGAGATGCGTGGTTGTGAGGCCAAGGTGTGTGCGGGCAGGAAATGTGGTTGTGAGTCCTAGGTGTGTGCGGGTGGGATACACGGTTGTGGGGCTCAGGTGTGTGCGGGCGGGATGTGGGGTTCTTGAGGCCGAGGTGTGTGCGGGCGGGAAGAGTGTGGTAGCGTCAGGACGTTCGCTGTTAGGAAGAGCAGCTAACTAGTGGGAAATGGCGCGTGGTACCCAATACTCTTGTTCTTATATACTACCACCTATTGTGATTGTGTTTTTAGTGAGTGTGGCTAGTGAGATTGGGTGGGTAGAATTCATAGATTTGTTTCTTCTGTTGTTCTCATGGGAAATTAGGATGTCTCCCCACTTGTGCATGAGATCTTTAGGTTTCCCTAAAATGTATTCTTGTATGATCACCCTACGTTTACTTTCAGGTTTCCAGGAGGACTACCAGGGTCGTGCAAGACCCTACTAGTCGGGACAGTTGGAATTGTTGTAGTTGATGTACTGTTATTTATTTTGGTATTATAATTTTGAGTATTCTTATACTTGTACCTTGTTTCAGAACTATTTAAACATGCATGTGGGATTGGTTTGTGTTTCTTTCTATACACTTTTTCGTTTACTTTTTGGTTGTTGACTTGTCCTATTTCCTGATCTTAAATAATAAAAAGGGTAATGCCTCCCATATTTGTGAAAAATCATCCCCTTGGTGATAGTCTCCACCCCGGGGACAACTGGAGGCAGGACTCAGGGGTCATTATCTCCCTTTCACCATGGCCAGCTCAAGAGGGGCATCTTTGGTGGGAGGGGGTCGTGACAGATGGCACCTTCAGAGTTGCGGGAGTTGTGGATCCAGATTGATGACCTGATGGAGAAAGGTTTTGTTCGACCCAGTGTGTCGCCATGTGGTGCTCCAGTTTTGCTCGTGAAGAAGGCACATGGTGGTCTCAGGTTATGCATAGACTACCGAAGGTTGAATCAGGTAATGGTCAAGAACCGTTACCCCCTTCCAAGGATAGATGATCTCATCGACCAGGTGAGGGGAGCAGGTTGGTTTTCTAAAATTGATATACGATCTGGATATCATAAGCTGAGGGTAAAGGACAGTGACATCTCGAAGATGGCTTTCAGGTGTAGGTATGGGCACTTCGAGTTTGTAGTGATGTCGTTTGGAGTTACAAATGCACTGGCTATGTTCATGGGACTTATCAACTTTGTCTTCCGAGGGTTTCTAGACCGGTTCATCGTTGTGATTATCGATGACATCCTAATCTACTCAAGATCAGAGGAGGAGCACGTTGAGCATCTCAGGGCAGTCTTGGAAGTCCTTCGACACCACTGACTTTATGGGAAATTTTCGAAGTGTATGTTCATGACACATGAAGTACACTTCCTTGGGAACTTAGTGTCTCAGCATAGAGTGTCAGTGGACCTGTCGAAGGTAGATGCAGTTGTTTCTTCGGCAGCACCCAAGAACATGGAAGAAGTTCATAGTTTCCTGGGGTTAGCAAGTTACTATCAGAGGTTCGTTTTAGTCTTCTCTCGAGTGGGTGCTCCATTGACATCTTTGACTAGGATGAACCAGGTCTTCCTATGGAGTGATCAGTGCCAGAAAGCTTTTGACTACCTGAAGGAGAAGTTGGTCAGTGCTCCAGTACTCAGGTTTCCAGAGGAAGGGTTGTTGTATAAGGTGTTTTGTGATGCTTCTGGCCTTGTTTTGGGGTGCGTACTGATGCAGAAGAAGGGTGTGATCTGTTATGGGTCTAGGAAGTTGCATCCTCACGAGCATAACTATTCCACCCATGACCTAGAGATTGCAGCAGTAGTGTTTTCACTAATGTTTTGGCGACATTACCACTTTGGGGAGTACTTTTTGGTCTTCTCAGATCATAAGAGCCTGCATTATATCTTCTCTCAGTGTGACCTGAACTTACGGCAGTGGATATGGGTCGAGTTACTCCCAGACTATGACTTCGAGAATTCTAACACTAATGGTAAGGGAAACATTGTGGCTGATGCCCTGAGAAGTAAGTCCCATAAGGAAGTGGTTCGAGAATCCACTGATTCTTGGAAAGTGATGGGAATGTTGGCCACCTTGCACTTGGATGCAAGGGTAGAAGGTGTTTGAGGCTGTTTGTTTCAGATGACAGTGCAGTCCTCCTTGTTGTAGTAGGTGGAAGAGTCTCAGTGGGGGGACTCCGAGGCAGAAGTAATGTGGGATCATGTCAATCATGGAAATGCTTCAGAAGGATGGTCAGAGGACAACCGACATTGGATGCTTCTCCATGGAAGGTTGTTTGTTCCGGAGGCTATGCGTGAGGGAGTTCCCCGTGAGTTCCATAGCTCAGCCTTGGCGGTACATCCAGGAGTTTTAAAAATGTACCGAGGCCTAAGGGAACGGTTTTGGTGGCCCGGGGTGAAACGGGCAGTGGAAGAGTTTGTGGCTAAATGCCTAGTGTGTCAGAAAGTGAAGGTTGAACACCGTGTTCCCAGTGGTTTGTTGCATCCTTTAGATTTACCTGAGTAGAAGTGGGATGAAATCTCAATGTACTTCATCACAGGACTACCCAAAGCTCAAGGTGGTTATGATGATATCTAGCTAGTGGTGGATCATCTGACGAAATCAGCTCACTTCATAGAAATTGAGGAGTCGGACCTGGTGAGTACCTTATCACATAGGTACATAGACAAGGTGGTGCATTTTCAGGGAGTTCCGAAGACTATCATCTCAGACCGGGATACTCGGTTTAACTCACGATTCTGGAGTGGGTTACATCATTCTTTTGGCACCCAGCTATTCCTTAGCACTGCTTTCCACCCCCAGACCGACCGGCAGACAGAGAGGTCTATCCAGACGTTGGAGGACATGCTGCGAGTATGCGTTTTGGATTTCGGAGGGTCATGGGTATGCCACTTTCCTTTAGAAGAGTTTTCCTACAACAAAAGCTTCCACTGTACTATTGGCATGCTGCTGTTTGAGGCATTGTATGGAAGACCATGTTGTTCACCCATTTGCTGGGTAGAGGATGGTGATACAGGTGCTCTTGGGCCAGTGGTAGTGCAGAGAACCACAGAGAACGTTCAGCTTGTGCATGAGAGGATGAAAGCGGAACATGACCGAAAGAAGTATTATGTTGATCGTCAGAGGATGCATTTGGAGTTTGAGGTGGGAGACCATGTGTTCTTGAAGGTTTACCCTCGACGGGGGTAGTGGAGATTTGGGAAAGGGAGAAATCTCTCACCTAGGTTCATCGGACATTTTGAGGTGCTGAGGTGAGTCGGCGAGGTGGCATATCAGCTAGCCCTACCACCTTAGTTGGAGAAGGTTCATGATGCCTTCCATGTCTCACAGCTACATCGATACTTACATGACAACTCTCACATTATCAACTGGGGAGAGTTAGATATGGGAGATGACAGGACCATCGAGGAATGACCAGTCAGAATCAAGGATCATAAAGAGAAGTTGCTCCGTGGATGAACCATTCCCTTGGTTCGTGTGTTGTGGAGGCATGGCGCCCTTGAGGAGAGCACTTGGGAGTGAGAGGCTCAGATGCACGCTCAATACCCGGAGTTGTTTTTACTAGTGCTTTCTTTGTTCTCTTGAGCTTTGTTTTGATGTAATACACTGTACCTTTGATATATGGAATGCTTGGCCTGTCGGTTATGAGACCTTTTTTCCTTGTTCCCTGGAAGTGCGTAACATGTCTAGATGTGTTGGAAAAATGGAAAAACCTGATCCTTAATCAAGACACATTAATGCAGATGCGATTGAACCTGTGCGGGCGAGTCAGTGCCGGCTAAAGCGGATAATTTCTCGACAGAGGATAAGGAATTTCCCCACACCACATGTTTGGGCAGTGTGTTGGTTGTGTGGTGTTGGGGGTAGAGCAAGTTGAAAAATCCTAATTTATGGAAGTGGTAAGACATAATTCTTAATTGAGACACATTAATGAGGATGTCATTAATCCTGTGCAGGCAAGTCAGTGCCACCGAAAGCGGATAATATCTCTACATAAGAGAAGGAATTTCTAAAACATATTATTAGGGTTGTTGAATGGGTTCTTGTTATAATGAGGGACCTAAGAGATATCTTTTTGGGTTCCTATGGGTTGGATTTTGAATTCTCAGGGACGATAATATTTTAAGATGTATCTGATGTAATGTCGCGGACCTCTCCGACCCATTCCTTTGTCAAAAAGTGGGTCATGAAGTGTTCTAGAGGGTAAAATGGACTTTTTCCACACTTTTCAGAATTTTGAAACTACACGCCGTGTAGTGTGAGTACACGATGTGTACCCCATCACCAGTTATACCCCATGTTGAAGTTTGTGTCCTTGACATGTGAAATAAATGGTTACACACCATGTAACCTATACTACACTTCGTGTAGTCCCTCCCTGCACACACGTTACCTTCAAACTGTGTGTTTACTAGTCAATGGATGTGTACCGTGTTATAGCCGTGTTTTTACTATGTGAAATAAATGATTACATGCCATGTGGCCAATACTACATGCCATGTAGTCCCTTCCCGTTTATGCGTTACCTTCAAAACATTTGTGGACTAGTCAATGGCCGCGTGCCGCATTGAAGGCCGTGTTGGAAGCCGCGTGGTGACCATGTGAAATGATCGAGTACACGCTGTGTACCATAAAGTACACACAATGTACTTTTGTTTTACTTGCCTATAAAAGGAGGTGTCCCCTCCTCCTTTTCAACTCACCCCTCTCCTCCCCATTCCTCTAAGTAGAGCTCTCCCAAGAGACTCGAAGGCTCTTTTTCTTCCATAACTTCTTCATCCGAGCTATGATTTACGATCCGTCAGCGGCCACGGGATCGTAGCGACGAGGAGAAACTTCCGAGCTTGGATTCATTGTCTTTCCTTCGGCCTTTCCTTTTCCAACATCCACTCGAGGAGGTTTTTATAGGATTTGACAGAAGTGACGGATGCTAATGGAAATATTCAAAAGTTGATCCGGGGGAGCGTTGTTATCAGAACCAGTGGAGGAAGGGATCTTACTTTTGTCTCTTTAAATTGTAAATCATGCGGGGTGGGTATCGTCCTGTTTTCATGGGAAACGGTTTAACCATTAAATGAACATAATAACTGGTTAAAGAACAGGGAAGGGGAAGTTGTTATGTTTATCTTTATATCATGTGATATTATGTTGTGAATTGAATAGGCTTATGCCTACTGAAAATCATGGTCATTGGGGGCCTTTGCTTGCGCAATTAAATGTAGCCCTATATTTCTAGACCATTTTTGTGAATGGAACTTTGTTGAATGTGGAATTTGGTTAATCACGTAACGTTGGATGATATAAAATCTGGAACCCTTGTGTGATCACCTCGGTTGAAAAAAATTGAATAATGTACATGTGGGTGGTGGCTTGGATACATGGCATCTGATGGGGGTGTTTTTGTGGGTTGTTGTGGATCGGGTGAGCAGCGGGGCTGCAGTTGGCTTGATTGCGGTTATGGTGGTTGGCAGTGGGGCTGCAGGGATGGGCTTGTATGTGAACGAACTATGGGTTGTGAATAATAAATAAAATGTGGAAGATTTAATGAATGGTGGGCCTTGGTAATGGAACAGAAATAATAATAAATGGGGTTGGTTGGTTAATAAGAGGGACATGTTTGTGTTGCTTATGTTTTCCTAACTAGATTTGTGGATGGCAGGGATTTGATTTACGAATGATTGATATGGTTGGTTGTGTATAGTTTCCCAGTAGTTAAGGAACTGATAAGATGATTCTCTTGAAACATGACAAACCTAAATGGGGTTTGGGTTTTTTGTTGTATGCATGCTTCGTAGTAGCAGTGACGTGGCACGTGCCTAGATCTCTGATTAGAAGCCATAGGTTGGGCTGAGTGTTTAGTATATATACATATATATATATATATATATATATATATTTGTATCTATGTGTTTTGTCGCACCACACCCATGTTGAGAACATAGTGTCGAACACTCCCATTTCATGGGAGAGGGTGTTTTCCCCATAGTTACTAGCTATTTCCTGCTCCTTCTTCCATAGGCTGTGATGGCTTGAGGCGACCGTACACCCCAGAATCATTGGGTAGGTTTATATTGGGTAGGTTTTAGCCCAAGACTCTTCAGGAATGTTTTATTGTGTCCCAAGAATCTTCGGGATGAGGCCCAAGTGTGTGCAGGCAAGATACGTGGCTGTGAGGCCCAGGTGTGGGCGGGCACGATACGTGGTTCTGAGGCCCAGGTGTGTGTGGGTGGGATAGGTGGATGTGAGGCCCAGGTGTGTGCGGGCGCGATATGTGGTGGTGATGTAACACCCTGAGCTTTCATGATATGCTTCTCATTCAATAATGCAATAGCTTGCATTGTACGCAACTTCGAGTTCTAACACACTGCAACTAATCAAAGTAGCCGTTTTTAATAGTAATAACCACTTTTTAAATTTATAGAAATTTTATATTTCAAAATGGACTTCATTTTTGTATTCCTAATATTGAAATTAGCCTATGTTGAATTTTTTGTAATTTTCTAAGAGCTTCCAAATTTTTATGAATAGTGAAAAATACTTAAAAAAACTTTTTTAATCAAAATAATTTATAGTAATAAGTTATACTATTGAGTGGTTTTAAAGTATAATTAGAATATATTTTTACCATTTTATCCAATGGTGTTCATTAGAATTAATTTCACATTGAAATTGGACATAAACAATTGTCAATCTTTTGATATAAATTGTTTCTTAAAAACACGCTATTTGTTGTGACAGCGGGAATTAATTATAAAATTAATTAATGAAACTTATATGTATGTAATTTCATAAAATATCCATAATTTTTGAATTTGGAATATCAATTAGGGCTTAGGGTGAAATTTTGGCATTGTTCTAAAAAACTTCAATTTTTGATGAATAGTGAAACCACTAAGTGGTAGTTAAATAACTGATTTTTCGTTTAAATGAAATATTACCACTTCTGTGATTTGATTTTCAAAAATCCAACATACATGGTTGTCATTAATAAGTAAAATGTGGTTCAATGAGATTAAAATAATTTTTGTTGAATAGTAACTTTTAAGTTCTAAATCGCGATTAGAGGTAATTAGTGTAGTTTAAGGTAAAAATAATGTTTTAATAATATGAGATGATCTTGACGCATGTCCTACCCTCATTTTATGTGCCATGGCCGACCAAGACAATCCATGGGTCAACTTGGGGACCCCATGGAGCCACTTTAGTTAGAAAATGACATAAATACCTTTTATTTAATGTTAAAGTAAAAAATGACACAAACATGAAATGTTTTACTAAAACAATTTTAACATGGGGTTATACAAGTCGTATTTTTGACTATAAATAGTCATTGGAAAGATAAAAAGATTTTAAACATAATAGTATTTTTTTATAATTTTTAGACATTAAATAAATTGAATTATTTATGACATCACTATGATGCAGCGATGACCTCATTATTTAACGATTTTAAAAAAATGAAAAGATAATGTACAATCCAATGGTTAAACATGTCCAAAGACTATTGGATGGGTATATTTCGAACCCTTATCACCTTATCGACGAATTATATAAGTTTGGGACGTTTAGAATCCGAAAATCATTGTATAATAATGTAATGTTTCCTTACTTTCTAAGAGTGCCCCTCCTCTCCTCTTATAAAAGGCCCCCAACTCTACCACCTCATTCACACTATCAAGCAATTTGGTTTGGCCAACCTCTGCCCAAATACTCTCCCAAATTCCCCCTCTTACTCGTAGAAGCCTCACTTTGGGCATAACTCTACCCAAGGAAGCCTTTGGCTCAAATAAAAAAGAGTTACCCGATTTTGAGGTAATGTCTTCTCTAATGTTGTTTTGTTTTATTTTTCTTCTCCAACCCCATAAAATCTTTTTATTCATTTCTTTTGTAACAACACCAGTATCCTCAATATACTAGGATGTTGTTATAAGAAGGATTCGATCTACAATTACACACACCTACATCTAATGGTTGAAGAACATACGGTTTCTGTGGATGGCGAATTTCTGCCTCACGAAATGATGATTGTTCAACACTCATATAACACCTTCAATGGTGGCCGTTAAGATGTCACTATATTTATATATGATATAAAATATGTTTATGTTTTACTTATGCTTATGTATTTCTCATTTATGGTATACTTTATGATTTCCATTATGGGTAAACGCGATAATTTCATTTTAGGAAGTGCGGACTACCGCCCCCTCAAAGTGATGTGAATCGTTAATGCCATATGTGGGATGTATAAAGGATGGAGTAAATGATTTTATATATGATATTATACTGGAACTATATTATACCTTTATATAATTATGATTTCATTCCATTAAATACGAAATAGAAATGAAATAGCGTTCATGCGTACGTACGTCTTACCGTCTCCATGAATGGTGAATTTCATTTATTACCTCTAAATGTTATGTAATATTATAAATGCATGTATATACTCTATATATATGATATATATGATATCTACATCATGAAAATAATTCTGGATATAATGGATATATCACCACATGAACAACATGTAATTATAAGAATTTTATTTTTGACTCAAGTACCTAAGATCGACAAAATGACCGTTATAAACTTAAATAATTACATAATGTTCATAACATGTTAATAAGGGATATAAAAGGGATAATGAACATGAAAAAGGTTCTTATGTAAAAATAAATTAACTCTAGTTTATTATTCATGATGTTAAGGAATGGTCGAGTCAGGACAGGATGCAAGGTAAGGGAATTTCTTAACCCAACTTCCATTCTTTGGGTTAATCTCCTAGTTTCAAATTATGTCAAGATATTATTATGTCCTATTTTGTATTTTTACTTTATTTATCTGTACCTATAGTGAATACACACAATAGATCAATTTTATTTTAAAAATGATCTTTTTAAGGACTTCGTCTCAATCCCCTTTCATTGAGGCATATTTGGTTTTATACACAACTTTCTTTTATACGGTGTATAAACCCCTTTGACTTTTACATTATTCAAAAGGAATATTTTTTATACGAAGTGTTTTACTAAATGAAAAAAATGGAATGTTTTTCTTTCCGTACATATGTGGTGACAACGACTTCTCCTCCGCCGTGACCATTATTTGAGTTTCGGCTTCCTCTACAAGCCATCACATTTTTTTTAATGAAAAATAAATACAAAGTTTTAACTTTCTTTTATTCTGGTATTGAAAATGGTTTTGAAAGCATTTTTATTATATCAATGTGTTGTATTTATATATTTTGATTGAAATGTGGAAATGTTATGTTTCCTTTATCCATGTTTTATGTGATACGATTATGTTATGGTTTATGATATGTTTAAACCTATTCATATGAGGAATGCATTGGACTTAATAAGTGACGGGTGGTGTCCGCTATAGCTCCTCGATGCATCGGTAGGTCTCATGAGACCACTAGACGTGGAATTGGCCGAGGCCCTTTCCCAATTTGATTTAGGGTTTGGGCCGAGGCCTTAATCATTTTAGACGTCTTTGCTGAGGCCTTGACAAAATGTTTCTGAATGTCTCGCATTTTGCATTCCATCATTATGAAAATGGTTATTGATATTGCATGTGATTATTCAACCAGTAGAATATCCATGTGAAGAAGTATATGGAATTATCTAATTTTAATTTTTCTATATTATGTTGATGTTCAAGTTTAAAAGGCTTTTGTTTTAGTTATACATTGCCTTAAATGTTTATGTTTAATTATGAAAGCTTCTGCAATATTTTTATCCTTACTGAGCATCTGAGCTCACACCTTTCAATTTTTTAATATTTTCCAGGATGTGAAGAAGTATTTTAGGACTGACCTGCAGGGATAGTCAGAAGAGGATATGAGTGTGGACTATGAAGACTTTGTTGTTGTAGTTTTTCACCTTATGTTGTAATGTAACATTTATGAATGTATCTAGTGTTTCCAAGGCTACTAAACTAATCGGTCTTTCGATACTTGATCTTTTGTGATCATGCCAATGTTACGAAGTAATGCACCGACTCTGGGTAGCTGGGGTCAGGGAGTTACAGTTGGTATCAGAGGCAGTTTAGTACTAACCGTGGAAGATAGATTTAGATAAACTATGATTAGAGCACATAGCCCGAAGATAGACTTTGAGGATTAGTATAGAAGAACTTCCTAGAATTTTGGTATTATAGAGATTTTGTGAGTTTTTCAAGAAATACATCCCTGTATGGATACGAGCAGGTAGAGGCGCCTCTGGCACAGATGTACCTAGGGGTAAAACCCGAAAACACCGCTTTGAGCTAGACTTGAACGGGAACTGGTCCACGACAACGGGCCTTGTTGCACTCTTGGTTACGACACTCCCAGGCGATATTCTTAGGATAATTCTCATTTTATTTACAAACCACTATGAACGGTTATGAGTATATACTTCTTCAAAGAAAACCTTTTTATGATTATGGATTATATCCATAAATAGTTCAATTTATGTTAAGTATTTTATAAGTATGGAATTATGTATTTTGATTCATAAACTAATCTAGTTTATGGCATTGTATAGAAATGGCGCCCAGTAGAAGGAATGTGAACTCCATCAATACGTATGATCCAAAGAATAAGAAGGATCATATCTTTCATGGTATTAAGCCAAAATTTAGAAGAGAAATATTCTCCCATGTGATATCAACATATCAAGAAATAGTATCATGTGTTAATAAGATAAGTAGAGAATTCTCTGAGTCTTATGGATTTGAAGGGTTGAAAGAGAAGAAAAGGTTGGATGAGAGAATGATGGATAAAGGGACGAGGGAAAAGAAGAATTTTCCAATATGTGATAACTGTGGGAAGAAACACCTTGGAATTTTCATGAAGGGAATGGGAGTTTTTTATAAGTGTGGAGAAAAAGGACACCAAGTGCGTGACTGCAAGGGTAAGAAAAAGGTTTCAAATGTATAATGCTTCATCTACAAGGAGTGGGGACACTACGCACACCAATGTTCAAATCATCAGAGTATGCCCCAAATGATGTTATTGGACAATAATCAAGTTATGATACTACCACAGATGAGGAGGAATGATTAGAGTTATTATGTTGTTATTAAAGAATTTTGTAATTTGAGTGTTGCATCAATGATGTACTGGTTATAATAATTATGGAGTATATAAGGATTGTACTGCAGTACTATTTCATCTAGGACTTGAGATTGTGTGGAACCAAGAAAAGTGACTCCACAGTAGGTTAAATTTTTGGAAAATATATGGTTGAGAGAAAGATAAACCATAATATGGTTCTGATACAGAGATAGTGATTTTGGAATAAGACATGATTGATTCAGATAAATTATGTTGGATATTCTTAACATCCTTGAAACTGATTAATGATTTGTATATATTTTTGGATAGAAAGAGTATATATAGTTTTCTATAAGGAATAAGGGATCATGAATGTAATCAATAAGGATTTATGGTTATATAGTATGTTTCAGTGTTTTAAAAGAATACATGATGATGGTGTTAACATGTTGTTACGCAGGAAAAAAAGAGCTTAATTATGTTTACCTTCCTCATAAAATCTGGACTGTGAGTTGGACAGAAGTATTTTGGATAACTATAATGGTTGGAATGGATTATATTTTACATTGGATACTATTGTTAAGGTTATTTTTGGATATTTATAAAAAGGACAACACGCAGACCGAGTGACAACCCATCGCGTCGGACAAAGCTGTGGGAATCGAACCCACAACCATAGTGCGAATGGGATTAATCGCCTACCACTGGACTACGTGAAGTCCCTGGTTTTTACAAAATAGTTTTTCTAATCTAAATGGTATGTGTTAAAATTTGGAACCTTATACAATTAGGATAAGTATAATATTTTTGAGTTCTATTATATTTTTGAGTGAAAGATGAGTTGAAGGTTTAAACTCTAATTTTCAAGCATAAATATATATATACCTATCTCTTATTCAATGAATAAATTAATTCTTAAACTCTAGTGAAGGGATATTAAAACAAAAAAATGTGTTATCCTAATACCTTATGTCTTGTTGAACTGATTATATTTTAAATCAATATAGATTGAAGGCTTTGAGGCCCTCAATTTGACAGTTAATTGTAATTGATGACCTCAATCACTCCATACAAATATTTACGTTTTTCCTCCAATTATATGTCTCTAATTTCCACCAATGTTCTTCTTATCGAGATCATAATTTTGTGGTGACTTTCTTATTTCCATTTCCCTCTTATTAAGACTAAATGTTATTAACCTTATTTCTGATGTGGGATCTCCACAAAGGTATTTTCTATTTTCAACCTTTTATTTTCCAAGAAAAATTTCAAATTGCGAGGATGCAATTTATTGAAGGAGGGGAGAATGTAACACCCCGAGCTTCCATGATATGATTCTCATTCTATAATGCAATAGCTTGCATTGTACGCAACTTCGAGTTCTAACACACCACAACTAATCAAAGTAGCCGTTATGAATAGTAATAACCACTTTTTAAATTTATAGAAATTTTATATTTCAAAATGGACTTCATTTTTGTATTCCTAATATTTAAATTAGCCTATGTTGAATTTTTTGTAATTTTCTGAGAACTTCCAAATTTTTATGAATAGTGAAAAATACTTAAAAAAACTTTTTTAATAAAAATAATTTATAGTGATAAGTTATACTATTGAGTGGTTTTAAAGTATAATTAGAATATATTTTTACCATTTTATCCAATGGTGTTCATTAGAATTAATTTCACTTTGAAATTGGACATAAACAATTGTCAATCTTTTGATATAAATTGTTTCTTAAAAACACGTTATTTGTTGTGACAACGGGAATTAATTATAAAATTAATTAATGAAAATTATATGTTTGGAATTTCATAAAATAGACATCATTTTTGAATTCGGAATATCAATTATAGCTTAGGGTGAAATTTTGGCATTGTTCTGAAAAACATCAATTTTTGATGAATAGTGAAACCACTAAGTGATAGTTAAATAACTGATTTTTAGTTTAAAAGAAATATTACCAATTCTGTGATTTTATTTTCAAAAATCTGACATACATGGTTGTCATTAAGAAGTAAAATGTGGTTCAATGAGATTAAAATAATTTTTGGTGAATAGTAACTTTTATGTTATTAATCGCGATTAGAGGTAATTAGTGTAGTTTAAGGTAAAAATAATGTTTTAATAATATGAGATGAGCTTGACACATGTCCTACCCACATTGGATGTTCCATGGCCGACCAATACAATCCATGGGTCAACTTGGGGACCCCATGGAGCCACATTAGTTATAAAATGACATAAATACCTTTTATTTAATGTTAAAGTAAAAAATGACACAAACATGAAATGTTTTACTAAAACAATTTTTACATGGGGTTATACGAGTAATATGTTTGAATATAAATAGTCATTGGAACGATAAAAAGATTTCAAACATCATAGTATTTTTTTTATAATTTTTAGACATTAAATAAATTAAATTATTTATGACATCACTATGATGCAGCGATGACCTCATTATTTAACGATTTTAATAATATGAAAAGATAATGTACAGTCCAAGTCATAAACTTGTACAAAGTCTATTGGATGGGTATATTTCGAACCCTTATCACCTTATCCACTAATTATATAAGTTTGGGACCTTTATAATCCGAAAATCATTGTATAATAATTTAAGATTTCCTTACTTTCCAAGAGTGCCCCTCCTCTCCTCTAATAAAAGGCCCCCACCTCTACCACCTCATTCACAATTTCAAGCCATTTGGCTCGGCCAAAATCTTCCCAAATACTCTACCAACTTCCCCCTCTTACTACTAGAAGCCTCACTTTGGGCAGAACGCTTCCCAAGGAATCCTTTGTCTAAAATCGAAAAGAGTTACCCGATTTTGAGGTAATGTCTTCTCTAATGTTGTTTTGTTTTATTTTTCTTCTCCAACCCCCTAAACTCTTTTTATTAATTTCTTTTGTAACAAAAACAATATCCTAAATATACTAGGATGTTTTTTATGAAGTATTCAAGCTAAAATTACACACACCTACATCTAATGGTTGAAGAACATACGGTTTCTGTGGATGGCGAATTTCTGCCTCACGAAACGATGATTGTTCAACACTCATATAACACCTTCAAAGGTGGCCATTAAGATGTAACTATATTTATATATGATATAAAATATGTATATGTTTTACTTATGCTTCTGTATTTCTCATTTATGGCATACTTTATGATTTCCATTATGGGTAAATGCGATAATTTCATTTTAGGAAGTGCGGACTACCACCCCCTCAAAGTGATGTGAATCGTTAATGCCATATGTGGGATGTATAAAGGATGAAGTAAATGATATTATATATGATATTATACTGGAACTATATTATACCTTTATATAATTATGATTTCATTCCATTAAATACGAAATATAAATGAAAGTAGCGTTCATGCGTACGTACGGCTTACCGTCTCCATGAACGGTGACTTTCATTTCTTAACTCTAAATGTTATGTAATATTATAAATGAATGTATATACTGGATATATATGATATATATGATATCTAAATCATGAAAATAATTCTGGATATAATGGATATATCACCACATGAACAACTTGTAATTATAAGAATTTTATTTTTGACTCAAGTACCTAAGATTGAAAAAATGATCGTTATAAACATAAATAATTACATAATGTTCATAACATGGTAATAAGGGATATAAAAGGAATAATGAACATGAAAAATGTTCTTAAGTAAATAGAAATTAACTCTAGTTTATTATTTAGTAGGTTAATGAATAGTCGAGTCAGGACAGGACGCAAGGTAAGGGAATTTCTTAACCCAACTTCCATTCTTTGGGTCAATCTCCTACTTTCAAATTATGTCATGATATTATTATGTCCTATTTTGTATTTTTACTTTCTTTATGTGTACCTATAGTTAATACACATAATATATCTATTTTATTTTAAAAATTATCTTTTTAAGGACTTCGTCTCAATCCCCTTTCATTGAGGAATATTTGGTTTTATACACAACTTTCTTTTATACGGTGAATAAAACCCTTTGACTTTTACATTATTCAAAATGAATCTTTTTTATACGAAGTGTTTTACTAAACGACAAAAAGGAAATGTTTTTCTTTACGTACATATGCGGCGACAACGGATTCTCCACCGCCATGACCATTATTTGATTTTCGGCTTCCTCTACAAGCCATCACGTTTTTTTAATGAAAAATAAATACAAAGTTTTATCTTTCTTTTATTCTGGTATTGAAAATGGTTTTGAAAGAATTTTTATTATATCAATGTGTTGTATTGATATCTTGTGATTGAAATGTGGAAATGTTATGTTTCCTTTATCCATGTTTTATGTGATACGATTATGTTATGGTTTATGATATGTTTAAACCTATTCATATGAGGAATGAATTGGACTTAATAAGTGACGGGTGGAGCCCGCTATAGCTCCTCGATGCATCGGTAGGTCTCATGAGACAACTCGACGTGGAATTGGCCGAGGCCCTTTCCCAAATTGATTTATGGTTTTGGCCGAGGCCTTAATCATTTTAGACGTCTTGGCCGAGGCCTTGACAAAATGTTTTAGAATGTCTGGCATTATGCATTCCATCATTATGAAAATGGTTATTTATATTGCATGTGATTATTTGACCAGTAGAATATCCATGTGAAGATGTAAATGGCATTATCTCATTTTAATTTTTCCACACTATGTTGATGTTCAAGTTCAAAAAGATTTTGTTTTAGTTATACATTGCCTTAAATGTTTATGTTTATTTATGAAAGCTTCCGCAATATTGTTATCCTTACTGAGCATCTGAGCTCACACCTTTCAATGTTTTAATATTTTCCAGGATGTGAAGAAGTATTTTAGGAATGACCTGCAGGGATAGTCAGAAGAGGATATGAGTGTGGACTATGAAGACTTTGTTATTGTAATTTTTCACCTTATGTTGTAATGTAAAATTTATGAATGTATCTAGTGTTTCCAAGGCTACTAAACTAATCGGTATTTCGAGACTTGATCTTTTGTGATCATGCCAATGTTACGAAGTAATGCAACGACTCTGGGTAGCTGGGGTCGGGGCGTTACAGGTGAGTCCCAGGTGTGTGCGGGTGGGATGCGTGGTTGTGAGGCCTTGGTGTGTGTGGGAAAGATGTGTGGTTGTGAGGACCAGGTGTGTGCAAGAGGGATACGTGGTTGGGAGGCCCGGGTGTGTGCGGGTGGGATGTGTGGTTCTTGAGGCCCAGGTGTGTGCGAGCAGGAAGAGTGTGGTAGTGTCAGGACATTCTCCGTTAGGAAGAGTAGCTAACTTGTGGGAAATGGTGTGGGGTACCCAATACTCTTGTTCTTATATACTACTACCAGTTGTGATTGTGTTTTTGGTGAGTGTGGCTGGTGAGATTGGGTGGGTAGAATTCATTTCTAGGTTTCTTCTGTTGTTCTCACGAGACATTAGGATGTCTCCCCACTTGTGCATTAGAGCTTTAGTTTTCCCTACTGAGTATACTTGTATGCTCACCCTACATTTACTTTCAAGTTTCCAGGAGGACTACCAGGGCTGTGTGGGACCCTACTAGTCGGGATAGTTGTAGTTGTTGCAGTTGTTGTACTCTTGTTTCTTTTGGTATTTTACTTTTGAGATTTCTTGTACTTGTACCTTGTTTCAAAACTATTTAAACATGAATGCAGGATTGGTTTGGGTTTATTTCTATAGATTTGTTCTTTTCCTTTTTGGTGGTTGAATTTTACTATTTCCCAATCTTAAATAATAAAAAGGGTAATGCCTCCCATATTTGTGAAAAAACATACCCTTG
Source organism: Viscum album (assembly GCA_963277665.1). Lineage (NCBI taxonomy): Eukaryota > Viridiplantae > Streptophyta > Magnoliopsida > Santalales > Viscaceae > Viscum > Viscum album. The sequence goes on along the minus strand of OY728151.1, from coordinate 82,505,996 downwards.
GAGCTAGTCACCACCCTGGGGCCAACTGGAGGTGAGATTCAAGGGTCATTATCTCCCTTTCACCATTCCCAGCTCTGGAGGGGCATATTTGGTTGGAGGGGGTCATGACATATAAGGATATAAATATGTGGTAAAAGTAAAATTCATGGGATATAATCCTCATTAGAATTTATGACTTGTTATATGAACCCCCTTAAAACAACTCATCATCAAAGTCCCTTTTGATGGTTGTGAAACATAATCTGATAATAGATACAACCACTAACACCATAGAGAAATATCTATCTCTACTATGAATCATCCAATATATAGTCATGCTATTATAAAACCAATACAATATGATCCAAACATCCTTATAGTTCCTTTGTTCCCCAATCAATGATCTAGATAAGGTACTCATCAGGGAGAGTTTTAACCTCTAATTCAACATCCTCATGAACATTTGTATGAGATTTTCTTTGATATTAATGGATATATTGAGACTCATGAAAGATTTCATACATGTACTAGTTTCTATGTGGTATGGCTAGATAATAGTTTATCATCCTAACTCTCACTATGATCTTGAAATTCTCAACATAACGAGGTTGATGATTTCCCATTCATTATATTTGTTTATTAACCATCATTGGAGAAATATGAGAAATACCAGATGTGCCATGTTCAATGCTAGAGGAAATTTTCAATAGCAACATAATATTTATACGCAGACTGTGATGTATCAACATGATTATAGATATGAATAAAATGTTATAATTTCCATAGGATAACATGAGGCCATATTTTATATTATTCTCCTACTTGAATCCATCAATTTGGTTAACTACATGTACTTTCATATAAATCCTGATATAGATCCATATAAATAGTCATACTGAAAAATTAATCTATGAGAACATATATCATGCATGGTGATTATACAAATATCCCCCAAAAATCATGGACACATGCCCAGATCATCTCGTTTATTATCTAAATCATACACATGGATTTCCTATTAATTTACTAGTGAGATTACGTTTTACTAACCATTTATGACTATAGTTTCTTCATAAAACCATGATATAATCCTGATATAAACCATGCTTGTCATTCTAATATGATATAATGAGGAACTCCATGAAGTTATATAACAACTTTTCTTTAAATCCTCATATTATCGACCCTCTAAATAATATCATATAGGTAAATAATTGTATATTATGGTAAACAAGTCAGCGATAACTCATACATTGTCACATATCAATGAGAAAACAGTGATCCTATAATGATATCCTTGGTGAAATCACGTCATTTCTACTTAGGAAAGGGAAATATCAAAAAAATCACCAACGCATTCTGGTGTTCAGTATTAACCTACAAATATGTGGACCAACGAGTGATATATCCCATAGTATTCTTCTTTGTCAATAGTCACTAATACTGGAAATGCATGACATGACACATTTTGGTGAAATTGGTATTTAATGCCAAATTGGAAGCCAGTTAATATATTATATTACCCTTTCTCATGTCTACAGGACCCCAAATGCTTTCATGAATTTGCAAGAACTCTTCCCCATAAACAACCCAACTTTGCTCTAGGACCTCAATTGAAAAATACTCTTGTAGGACCAATCCCTTAGGATCAGATAGTTTTCTCATTATCCCAATATATATAACTGATGTTCTTACTAATACAAATATGATGATAGGATGTTTTTATGCTCATTGTCCTATAAGTGCATCTCAAAAGACACGTCCATCTACATCCACTCACTATTATCCTCATAAATTTCTTATTTTTTTGATTTCCACCTTAACAAATAAAAAATAAATAAATTCACATGGAATATAATATTTATTAAATTGGATGGAATGTATAAATTAAAAAAAACCTTCACTTCTGAAATATATATGTTATGCTAGGAATATATATAATTAATTAATTTTTGATAGCTATAAAAATAAAAACTATCTTCCATTAAGTAGTACCTTCGATAGTTGAATTCATGAATAATATATTCTATCATTTTATTATGCATCAGGTAATTACACTCAAGAGGACATAACCCCAGTGACCTATAAATTATGACTAGATCCCCCTACTTCTGAATTTATTGTGGGCTGACATATAAAGAATCAAATTAAACTATATCTCTTATTTTCTACTCTAGAATAATTAGTATTGGTGCTGAGTTCAATATTAATTTCAACTCTTGATAACCATTCTCTCATGATTACGATTATATAAGTATCACACCATTATTAATTGATACCATTATTGTTGTTTCTCTTTATAAAAATTAAAAAATATGTTTCATATAGTAGCTACTAAAACCCACAAAAATCTTATTTTAAAATAATTCATTTAGTGTTAATTTTATATTATAGGTCTCATATTCTATGGGTAATAGAATAATCCTTATTATGAGATTATGTATCCTATAATGTGAATATTATCGATATAGAAGTGGAATTTAATGAGATTCACCTACATATGATGTTATCCCATTGTATTCAACGCGATATGAAAATGTTTTTCAATGGTACGTCTCCTATAATAATACATTGTTATAAATTATAGGAATACTACCATGAATAAATCCAAATATGGGAAGAAATACTAATTCATTTGATAATTAAAAAGTATGGACCAAATTTTCAAACTGAAGAGTGTAAATGCATATTCATAATGGACACATATGATACAAATGGTTGTATGAGGTATGAATCAAGAATATCTTCTTACCTGGTGATAGTTTGACATAAAATCAATGTTCATGGAATACTATCCTCCTCATAAATGTACAAATAGTTCCTCAATATGGTGAAATGAATTTTTTTTCACCATTTACTGATTCAATCTTAGGTAATTCACACAATGTATGATGGCACATTCGCCCTTCTTTGTGAATATTATGTTTAAGACTCATAGTGATGTAAATTTTTATATAAAACTAATAGTTTAAAAATCTATTAGAATTATTTTGACATTCTAGAGCTCACTGGGTGCCATATTATATGGATTAAGGGACACTATTTTCACTATTTAAAACAAGTTAACAACGAAATCCAACCAAAATAGAGGAGGTAATCCTAGAATGTAAGTAGCGATGACGTCACTAAAATGATCCAAAATAGGTGGTAATTCTATATATCACATTACAAAATAACATTTAAATAGGATAGTTATATGTGCTATCACATAACCAAGACCATGATGCTCTGGACAACTTTGTCTCACCTAGATACCCCATTACACCTCTTTAACATATTTACCAACCACATGTTATGTGATTGGTACTCATTAATAATAGAAATCGACTGGGGGGTAATAGGGTAATAACAAGTCCATCACAAGTTTTACATTAAAACACCAAATCTCAAGGATGATGATGCTCCATATAAAAAGTTATCCACCTTGGGGGAATTAATTATACAATCATACACACTTATGATCAGATTCTTAATGGAGTGTGGAGAGTCATTATTGATATGAATTACTCTATCTCTATGCATGTACAATACATAATTTTCAAGGATATAATAGAATTTGTAGTTCCCCAATATATTAAAGACGTCCAAACAAAAAAGATACTAAAATAGTACCAATACATATAAATTTCATTACACTTTTATCCAATGGTATATTCTACAATAGATAGATTTGAATTGATCCATGTTACTAAGATAAATATTAACCACTGAGGATAACCTCCTCTACTGGTGCTAATCCTCTAAAGCATATCTACCACATACCACCTCCATTTTTATTAATCAGTCAAAAAACATTATATATATTACTATATGTGTAGTATTTATCATTACCCTAATGTTTGAGAAAATACAATTTCCATTATTATAATCATATATGGATATTTCCTAGAAAAATGTGGATAGTTCCCCAACCAGCTACTACCTCAACACTATATGGGTAAATTATGACATTCTGGTTTCTTATGGACATCCATATCTCTTTATTGGAATACAACATAAATATCACTATATGTCATATGAATATTTCATCCCCTATGTTCAGAATAAAATAAATGATTCATGTGACACCAAGAACCACTTCCTGATCTCAAAACTGAAAATCCATGGTCCACACCATCTTCCACCATTAGATTATTCTCTATCTTCATAACTAGATTCAAAATATTTGATGTGGGTTTTAACCATAAGTCATTCACCCCTAATCATATGACATATACAAGACCATTCTAAAATTCCAATGACGTTGTTAGCTCATATTCAGACGGTGTCGGTGAAAATAAATAAAGCCTCATGATAAATTTTGAATATTCTATCACATACCTAAAATTCTGTTTTATGACAATAAAGTCAATATCTTAACCATCACTCTAAATATGTAGAAATATTTTATCATATAAGAATTTCATAATGACAGCCCATACGATACCCTACTAACTGCAATGATGGGTAGTCACATCCTGACAACACATTGATGAATCATGAATCATATATGTAATGAGAGAGATTATAATCTATAATGGAATCATAAAGTGTTCAACTATTGATATCCTGTCCAATATCGATGACATAGAAATCTAGGGTCCACCATCCCTTAAGAAGGTAGGTGGATTCTAGTGATGGAAGTTCTGCCTCACATATACCCTAGTAGGGCATGGTCATTAACCACCATGTAAGAACATCATAACTGAGTGGACACTCTCTCAGAATATTGAATCAAAACCCATGACATTAATAATCTAATGTTCATTTTGTTTCAATTTATGTGGAAATAATTGTGGTTCAAGGCACACCACCTTTATATAATGGTTGTTTCGACCCTCTTAGTGCTTGAATTGAGGATATCATGTAGAAATAGATATTTAATTTCATAATTAACACATGAAATAAAATTTCATCAGAGATATGATTACAAATACCAAAATAAGATACGTATACAAAATATAATATAATATTCCAACCCCTATTCCAACTTATAATCCCATGAATATGGGATAAATATGATCATAATGGAATCAAAAGAGAAAACAACTACCACCCACTACTATGGTTGGGTCATGGTTAAGGTATGACATCACATAGAAGATGTCGTGCTATATCGAGTATTAATTTGATTTTATAGAGTATAATTCTATCTATATTGAAATTAAAATACCAATTTAACTATAACCAATTGATTTATGAATATAAATTATTTTTCATTAGTATTAATTCTAATGTTAAAATGTCATTCTTTCTATTGATATGAGTCCAAATTATCATGTTATAAGGGTTTTAAAATTGTATGTTTCAATTGTCCCATCATGTTACTCTTAGTAGACACTTATAATAGGTATTACAATATAAAAGGTGGTATAATGTTATTTGATTAGAAGAATCGCCTTTCATATTTTATTGAAGTAAATTCTTCATGAATTACATCTTTTACCAATGTAATCAATGTTGTTCAACTTCCATCCAATGTGTCCATTAGTATTAGGCTCAAACATGGTACAGTCTATTATTTAATATACCAAAAATATGTTTTATTTAAGAAAATGATTTATGTTATTATAAAATTAATAATTAAATTATTTAATTGATATATATAGTAAATATTAGAACATTATTTAATATAAAAATCAATGCACCAAGAATATTCCCAAAAAAGCAACACTATAATATAAATTCGAAAAGGAATACACAAGACATTAAAATCTTGATGATCCTATAACAAATAATCATTAATCCAAGTTTCCATACATGGAAAAGGGTAAAATAAATAAACAATACTATTATCACTAAAATTGATTAAAATCATGTGCCTCACCCAATGGTTATATCAATGAAATTGTAAAAATGAAAAATAACAAAAGCAATATCCCAACCTAGGTAATTAAAATTTTCCTTATATATCGGATAATTTCTCCTTTAAATAGGAACATTATAAATTCCTTAAATGATTTTAGTCTCGTTTATGAAATTTAATTCTATTTAGACAAAGGTTATAGTTATAGTTATGATACCACTTTGAAACATCCTTGACCTAGTTCACTAATATGTTACAGAACATAATATCAAATGAAACGAATGAATGACTCCCCATTTTCCAATGGCTTCTGACTTGCATCAAGGTTTTATGATGGTTTAATAGAGATAGTATAAAATCATTATTATAGTGAAATGAAACATTAATAAATAATATCATGAAGTAATATAATATATCAAATAAACTAAAAAAACACATCTTAGTGATAAAATAAATTCATAAATTGAGTGACAAAATCAATACAAAATTATGATAATGTAATGATTCTAATAAAAATGTAATGGGAAATGGGAATACCATGGTATAAGAATATACATCATTTTATGAAAAAGTCCAAAATTCCATAATTTATAACGAATAAAATTAAGAGGATAAGGTTAGCTAATTTCTCCCTTACTACGTCAGTGTAAAATATATCAATCATCCAAATTTGTATTATAAAATTTGTCCCATCCTATATACATATTCCAGTTCAAGTAAAAAATGGTAGCCTAAATATGGTGTAAGATATATGACGTATCAAACCTCTGATGGTTTCTAGTATAAACCTAAAAGTGTATATAAAATGTGTAATTTGAAACGATAATAATAGTATAAACTATAAAGTTATACTTAAACATAATGGATATGATTCCTAAGGGATACAAGGTTGACAAAACCTACTTCAGTTTATACTAGGATATCACTATGTATGTGAAAAAATATGTGTATATAAATTTATAATACATATATGGTATCTATACATAGAAAAATATATATAAATAATTATAGATACTAATACCAGAAAAGACCATATGAGAAATCCCTGAAATCCATAGATAGTTCTATGTGTATCCGAGAATGACAATGTATATAATTCCTGGATATCATGAATCATACGGGTCACCATTCATGAATATAAAAAATAAATGAGATTCTATCCCCCTTTATAACATGTATATGGGATTTCATTCACGTGTTTCATAGTTACACGATGAATAGTTCCCATGTATCATAATCACATGTGAGTCAATGCTTGGGCATCACTAATATGTCAGACTCTACAGCTGAGATTCTTAATCAATCCTTTCACCATAATATAGGATCATAAGTTCATGGAACATGATTCACTATCATTATGGATACCATTCAATTAAAATTTGATCATTTTTTTATTCAACATGATGGATGATTTGGTACTTATTAACACCTTATTTAATAATGATGATTACAAACAAATTAAACAAAACTCATGTGATATAGTATTTCTAATAACATAATTTTAATTCATGGTTGTTGTTTAATTTATCCATCAATATGAGACCATTTAGATTCTGGTTTACCGATATAGTCAGTTAATACGTGAAGTGAAAATTCATAAACACACCTATATGGGTTCCACTAGTCGATGTGTTCAGCATATATTAATAAAAATTGTCTCTATGTGCATCTCCAACATGGAAATAAAATTACAATAATAGAATAATATCATATTAAGGAAACATGAGGAAATTAATACATGTGGAATAACTTTTCATGGTATAACATGAAATGGATTTAGGGAAAATGTGATGGACATCAATCATTACTATGGTTGATTTATCCTCGTCTATTTCTATTCATTAATTTGTGATAAACTAGGATAAACTCATGGAAATAGATAAATACCCTAAAATATGGAATATTTACTTTCTACGATGTACTATCTTATATAGTGAGGTAAATTTATGATTGAAATAATATGGATTTATAGCTTCTCGTAATCTATCCCACATCACTAACATCTCATGATTCAAATAACATATTATAAACCAAGTTAAAAATTGTGGATTAAGGATATAGAGAAGCTCATTTGGCTATAAGAGATATCCCATTGGAATGAGGAGGAAGAAGTATGTAGGAAATAGGGTAAATTATAAATAGGGAATTTCACTCACTTTTTATTGGGACATGATTTGAACACATGGTTTTCCATCCTATACTGCACCACTATTTAATTTTTCATAAGTGTTCACACATAGGTTAATTATTTTGAAAAACAATTCATCTCACGGAAGTAAAAATCAGTTCCTTTCACGACCATCTAAACCCAATGCAGGGATCAATCATTTTGGTCATCACACTTTAGGGCCTAAATAATTTAGTTTCCCGAAAATACATATCCTTTAAATTATAGTGTTACTCGATACACATTTCATAAATCATGAGAATCAAGTTATGAACAAGACCCATATACTCCTGAACAAATATCATGATACTTAATACCTTCTATGTTGATAATAAATAATATTAAAAAGAAAATAAATGGATGAAACACTAATAGGAAAAGTCAGGATCACACATAATTATTGTGAGGAAATACCCATTTTAGAGGAAATTCCTTTCTGTATAGATTGTATGCATGATTCTTATAGTAGATCAGATAATTAATTCATCCTCCTCCCCTCATATGGTATATCGTTATTGAGACATATTCTAGGATGGTTTCTCAGGGTCACCATCACATAGTTTAGTAGAGTTTGAGATAGATCTTTTTTCTTGTGTGGTACCTATATCAATTTAACCATATTATATGAACCCAATTGAGTGAAAAAAATGATTTATAGTTAGATAGTCATAATGATAAAGGCTCCATCAGAATGACCATCCCCATTATGCTCTTATTGTGTAGTTGTACATGATTTTGGATGTTACTCCACAACTTTTTATAGATTGTTAGAAGTTAAATCAGATCAATTTGAATTAAATTTACCAATTTAAATGAAATTATATATTCACTGATCAATTGACTAGATCCTAGTGGTTTTGTAATATTTTTTTTATATTATACATCCCATTAGTTATATTTTAGGGATTATGAGACAAAAAAAGAATTTTTTAGGAAGAGGTTTATGTTTTATGAGTATATACACATGCCCCTAGGATTGATTATTTATTTTAAAGTTTTAATAGCTCTCATTAACAATGTATTTTACTGATCGAAAAAAAGTTTCATCATTTTCTTTATTCTTGAAGTTCAAATATATTCTATGATGATGGAACAATAGGAAAGACATGTGCATATTGTATTGATTACACAATGATAATAGTGGCCTTATTCCCCTTTATAATATTCATTTTGAACATTGGATGTCCACATACATAGATATTTTATATTTTGAGTATAAATATATGATGATACAATGATTATAGATGTAGCAATTTATTGTCTATGAATAAGAAATATGATAGAAATTTAGTGTTTCATCAGGATTTTTGGGGAAAAGAGGAGGTTCATTCCAAAATATTCTAACATGGAACTATCCATAACCACTAAATCCCAAAGGGGGATCATGATTGAATGGATATTCATGTGTGAATAATTGTTCATAGAGATTAAAATGATGTTGATTTTATCCTAGATTATTATTCATTCAAATTATGGAGTTTTGTATGAAGAGTATACCAATTCATCTAACATAATCCAATATGATTTTCAGATAGGGGTGATATGTTAGTTACTTATGGTTTTGTACATTAAATCCCATAAGCTAAACCACCCCACTCGTGGATTATATTTTCCTATTTTAGTTGATGAATTGAAATTTTATTAATAATTCCTCAAAAATTGGAGATTTTTCATCAATATTGAGAAGCTTATTCATCGGTATTTTTTCACACCCAACATCCAAAATCATCTTAATAGACACTAGAAGAATAAATGTACACATAATACATTAGGATAGAATATTTAAAAATTATATCAATAGTATTTTTATATATTCATAGTATAATTATGTAAGAAGTTGGAGTTTGAATATCATAAATTAAGTATATAATCATTGAATTTTTAAAAAACTAGTTTGTGGGAATAGTTTGGGATATTGAAATTATAGATTCCACACCCCACATTATCACACCGCCATTGGTGGAATGAGAGAAGGATTTTCATGATATTGATATTGAGTGTGTCATTATATAAAATAGGTTATATTTCATTTGTTTAGTTTGAGGATTTCACATAGTGGGACAGTGGGTGATTATAGTTTATCGCGATGTTATGGTTTATTTTTAAATTTTAGATGATATCATGAAATACTATCTTGATTCTTTGTGATTATTACACCTATGATAAACCATGATGTGTCTGGATGTTATACAACATTTGTGGTAATCCTATATGAAGCGATAGATTTCATGATTTTTGATTAGTTTTCTGGATATCCTGATGATCAAGGTTGGACATCAGATATAACGAAACTAGTTTATCCAAAATAGAAATTTCATAATTTTTTTAGAATTTTTATAACATTAGACACATGCCCGAGGATCACGATATTTAAGTGTCCTTTGAATCTTTGACACATAAATCTTTGTCTATCTGTTAGTTATGTCACCTCCTACTATATTAATCATAATTGGAATAATTTTTATAAATATCAAACATTGTAGATATCTTCAAAAACATGGGAATGGAAAAATTATAATTGTTGAGTGGAGATGCTTAGAAAGGGTAAAAAATGAGATACATGTGAAAAATATGATCAAAATGATAAGATAACAAGAACAAAACATATTGAAAAACAGACCATGTATATCAAATATTCCAATATTAAATCATGGAATAAATAAATTCACCTTACAAGACACAAATCATATATAAATAAAAGAACATGATACATGAGATCATAACATTGGAATAACTCATTGACATTATTTCATAAACAAACTAATCGAAAATCATTTCAATGTTTTTCAAGGCTCACCACTAAGGACCCCATAGTAGAAAAACACCATTATGATAAGAAGTTTACTCCTCGTTTTGTCCTTCTATTAATACATTGAGTACACTACCATGTATAACTATTACATACTATAACAAGTTCACACAACATTTCATCCATGTTAATCTCATGAGATATATAAATCTATACATACATGCTGGTGGGAGATATTGGACCCACCAATGCCATAATAAAAATTACATTTATGTGTCCCACAATATCATAAACATTTATCCTATAAATGATCAATAAATGTAAAGGGTATCATAAACATTTCTTCATATCTTAACCTATGAAAATGTGATAGATCTCATAATCATTTCATGATAAAATAAACCATTAAAATTTGTAGGTATCATATGCATTATATCATTGTATAATCAAATGATGTTAAGTGGGTTTCTTATACATATTTTAATAAAAACATAAACCACTTATATAACTTACAAATGGACATTTTATAGGCAAAGGACAGATAGATTCATGCCATTTTTAAAAAAAATATCAATCATTGGAAATAATTTATATTATGAATAATAAGTGAGTAATAAATATTTTTCAAAACTAGTTTATGCCTTCATGGTTTTGAATGATAACATATATTATAATAATGAGAAATATATTTTTATATGTTACCTATACATTTGTTAAATTATCTTTAGAACCAACTATAGTTAAAACAGAACAATTAGTATAATAAATTATAATTAACTAAAGAAGAATAAAATTAATGAGAATCATTGAGTGGTAAAACTGCATACTTCAAAAATGACTGCATAATCATAATAAATCTTGATAAATGATGACATTATTACAAAAATTCATTAAAAATTTCGTTATATTGAATCATATTTCCCATGAATTAATAACATACGATGGAACATAATATTTCCCTATGATGATTAATTAATTATACTAAATGTAAAATATTTTGTATATACCACCCATGAAAGAATATAATTAGATAACATAACATTAATTATAGAAAATAAAAGAGTAAAAAATCATTTAAAAATTTGGAATCTTTTTAACAGTATTTCTTATGAATGTGAGAACATCAAATTGATATGAAAATAAAAAAAATATTTGTATTAATCATAATATACATTCATTGGATGTATATACACCCCGTATAAAATTTTGTGGTAAATATATCATGTTCCTCATCATGGTAAAAAGTGATATAAAATTACCATACCATATGTATTTACTTAAATAATACATTTTGAAACCTCATCTTCATTAGGTATCCACTTTAGGTTATCCATAAATTCAATTTGTGTTTGGATTTAAATAAGAAATGTTCTATAGGATGACTTTATTTTTATTGGTATGTGATTTGGGTAGGGATTTTTTTAACCAACATAGTTTGAAGGTGTCATGAATATATAAGAGGGGGTTACCTTTCATAAGAGGGGTGATTGGGATTCTTGTAAATTTTTTAAATAGTGAATTCCATCAACATATTTCATAAGAAATAAGTGACCAAATTGGACCATTCATTAACCTATAAAGGATCAAGGTCAAAATATGGGCATGTAATTATTTTCATACAAGTATATATTTTACATCCACCCTTATCAATTTCCACTATCCCCTAGTGAACATATTTTGACAATAACGACAATAAATTATTCTTATTGTCCTCAATAATTATTTTGTTAAAAAATTATGTCTACCTCCTTATAAATTATAAATAATTCTAATTAAAAAAATAGAATCTATTTTTTCAATTTCAAAAAAATTTATCAAAAAGTAATTTAAAATTCATCCCATGGGCATGATGGAAATGTGGGGTTTTAATATGAAAATTATGAAATAATTGAAGAGTTTTTATACTAACATTAAATTATAAATTGGATCCAAAGATGTAAATTGTACTGATATATACATAAATTTCTAATTAATCATCAATAAAAATAATATATAACTTGACATTATTAATAAATTCAACATAATCATATTTTTCAATTAAATATTTTTAATATTCATCATTCATAAAGAAGACAAACATTTCATAATAAAGGAATATTGACTCAAAGATAATTTTGATAGTCAGAATTCAAAAGTGATGTTAATTTTATCAAATAATGTTTCTACAATTTTTAGAAAATATATTTATTATTGATCACAAATGAAATAAAAATAATTTCCATCCTAAAATAATATTTTCTAACATATAAAAAATTTATAGAAATTATGTTTAATATTAAAAATATATTTATATTAGAGTAAAAAATTACAATTTGATATTTAAAATAATTTATTACAGATAAACAATAAAATTGTAATCGATAGATTTTAATTGTCATGTTTAATTAACTATTGTAATAATATTTGGGGGTTTTGTTAAATCATAGTGTCATATATCACTCAAGATTATTGATTGTTGTAAGAATTGAATGATTAAACTCAGTTTAATGAAATGAAAAATTAACATGGTGTTTCATATAATAAATATCAAAATATAAATTGGATTCATTCCAAAAATTCATAAATGTTTAGGGTGACACATTCTACCCCCCAATTGAAATAACCTTCAAAATTCATTATTTTGTAACAAAAAAGTGAGGATACTTCTGCGATGTCATATGATCATCTTTGAACATAAAATACTTATACAGGAGGGTTTTCCAAATATACCTTGACCACATTAGTGTTTTTTTTTCATAGAATATTGTCTACACTATCCAAGATCTACATCAGTTATTCCTTATAAAATGATCTTTATATAGTAATATGAACTCCTAATTCAGTATATTTAAAGGGTTAGGTATTTACATTATTAGTAGATATACATGGTATAGTTCTTGGACCTCAGAGCAGTTTGGTTGAAGAACCATGTGGTAATGTACTGTCCTAATATGTTCCAAAATTTCAATGGGGCCCATATATATAGAAATGGATTTCCCTTTCTTCCAAAATCTCATAAAAATATTCCATGTAAAAATTCTAAGAAATAAATTTTTACCAACATCAAAAGATATATCATGTATTTGATTAGAAGAAAATAGTTTCTACCAACACTTATAATCCTTGATGTCCTTTTTAATAGAAATAATAGTCTATTCAATTTCATAAACACTCTTATGTACCATTAGTATTATTTCTCTAAAATAATTCTGGACATTGGGAAACTATATTTTATTCAATATAGATCTTTATAACGGTAAGTATAACATATTTAGTCATGTCTATTTCTATTCAATATTTTTCTTCATTAATAATGTCAATATTTTTTAGGATTATATACAACGGTGAAAATAATGTCCATATAAAGAGAATGATGAATACTTCACTAGAACATTGTCTTGATTCAAGGATACTAATCATATACAAAGGAAATCGGCACTCCATCAAACCTTAAAACATCTATAATGTAAATCAAAGAATTATGATCTAGAGAGAACTCTTCTCTGATAATGATACAGTGTTCTGACCAAATGTAGTGGTAAATTATAATCCACATAGCATTATTCCCATTGAGGAATTTTGGATAATCCAATGAAAAAATCATGGTTATTTTCCCTCATTTCCACTTATGTTGGGTAACTGATGAAACATCCCCTTATTATTTTTAATTTTATCCTTAACATGTTCACATAACTGGAACCAATATTCAAACACTATGATATCTCTCATCATCCCATCCCACCAGATGTATCCACTCAATTATATAAACATATTAATACATGAATAATGAATATAAAAAAAGAACTATGGGATTCCATTAAAAAACATTCTACAAATACTATACGGAAGAAAAGCATAAATGGTTCCCAAAAGAAATCATTCTATAAAGATACTAGTTAAAACGATCAGCATTTGTAACATTCTTTTATAGCTCAACATCTTCATAAAGATACCAATTAAACTTTACATAGATTAATTATTTCACATTTAATAGACCATGATATGTCTTTTCAACATCCTTTATGATTTCATGACATGCCATATAAAAATATAGAAAAACGGAATCTTTTATAATACTTCTCGTGAATTGGATAAAATTATCCTTTTGAATAAAATAAGTGACCATCTTTTTTTCTTTCCCTATGTGGTTATATAATTATCAGTCATAATCGTTAATAAGCATTAACCCACTTTATTTGGGCATATTCAACTCCTTTTATGTAAATATATTTATTAAAATTTTATTATTTATACAGATGTCACAAATTTATATTAAAGGATACGCATCCATATCAATAATATAAATACTAATAAAACAAATTCATAAAATTTTTCTTGGAAAATTCACTAAAAATAATAAATTTTTATGAGGAAAAATATATAAATTTGTTATCCTATATGAGGACACATACTAATCCATTCTTTGATGCAACACAATTGATTATAAATCCCTCTAATCTATAAGATAATGCTATAACTTGTGCGTTGAAAATTATATTTCGGCGTTTCATGAAATATACATCAGATTCTTTTTCCTAAAGAAAATTTTCTTATTTTCATGTAAAATTGACGGAAGGATATATATTTGAGAGAAATTATGCACAAAATGAATATAATATCCTGAAAAACGAAGTAGACAATGAATTGATTAATAGTAGTTGGTTTATCCCAGCATTCAATATAATCGATAATTCATAAATATAAAACTACACAAACTATTAAGATTATATGACACCAAAATAAAAAAAAATTCACAAAAAATCACATAATTTATACATAGAATATAGTTTCCCCAACCTTAGTGTCATTTGAACAATTCTCAAGTGATCTCACGGATCTCACCTACTTGTAAAATAAATAGTAATATCAACTATAAACACTTACACAAACTAATCTAGGTAATCACATAAGACTATATTTTCTAAATACATGAGGATCCATGGGAAATTAATAGGAAAAAAGGTATCACTATATATTAATAGTGCCCAAAACATTTAGGAAACACTTTCATGGGTATATCAAAATTATTAACATTCTATTGATGACTTTCATAAATAATTCCAATGTTAGAAAATACTTGAATGCAATATAGTTCTTCAAAAAAGTCCTAAATATGGGGAGGATGGTACTAGTTATTTATTGTGATCCAATTAAACTATAGATAAAAATTTCAGAGTATCTTTAATCCATCTTTCTATTTAACAAGGAGAAAAGGGAAACCCCAAGGATACACACATTGATGAAAAAATAAATTCTCAAGGTCTCTCTAAAGTATCATACTCAATTACTCAAACCAAATTAAGAAAATCCATAAGGGATTAAATGAAATTATATTTTCACCAATTAATAGTTCTATTGAAAACTCAACTTTTTGTTATTGTGGACGTCTGGGAACATCTTAATGGAATTTGTAAAAAAAATTATATATCACATGAATATTAATTTGTTTTTGTTTTTATCCCAATCCATTTTATATAAAACCACTTTGGAATGGAAATCAAGTCTTATATAGTATATGTGATCTCCATTAAAATCATGTTCTCATCATCACATTGGATTATGTCAATATTTTTTTGGATTATAAAATGTGACTTCCCTTCCACGATAATATATATGGGTTTTATGAAGTGAAGTCTTATCCATGCCAAAGAATAAAAAAATTCAACTAGATGATTACTGTAAATATATCCATGAAGAATAATCCTGCCAATATCAACCATATAGGAATCACATACATTAGAGTCCTTATCTAACCATTCAGTGTTTTCACTAAAAATTCCACATCTATTCATTTTTATGGAAACATTATTCCATTATTATATTATTTTGATACTAACTAATTGATACATATAGATTCTAACAGTAAATTAGTATATCTAGAGTGGTTGGTAATTGTACATTTCATTACATCATTTTCACACCCCTCATCAGAAATAGTGATAAAATGATATTTCACCTTCTCCCTCATATTAAGTGGTTGTTGTCATTGATCATCAACTTTAAACCAAACTTATGGGAGTTTTCTTGAATAATTTATATTCTCCATACACATGAGGAACTGAAGTGGGGGAGGTTCATTATATGAAAATTTCCAACTATTAAAATCATTATCCTACTTCATCCCCTAACATAAGCAATTCATCACATGAGGACTGTCACTCACACTTATATAAAATGTAGAAATCCCCCAAAGGCAGTTTTATCCATGCTTATTCCCACCGTTTTATTGTAAATAAAGGATCATCATATTCACTTGATCATTTTTAAATTTGGATTTGAATCCCATCATCTATTTGTAAATACCAAAAGATTCATACATATCTCCATCATCCATTACAACATTGAAAGAAAATCAAAAAATATATTCATAGATATATATTTTTTATGGATATGAACAATTGTATAATTTTATGTAATACATTGAGTAATAAATTAACCTAAATTTCTTGTTAGATTGTAATACCGGAATAATAATTCACAATTCATGTAAAATTATCCTCTTTGGTACGAATTGATTCGTCATCCTTTTTATTTAACTCAAAAAACAAATTATCCTATTAATACTATGAAAATGAAGAAAGTAATTCTTAGAAAATAATATCATTAACTTGTCTAAACCCATGGAGTTAATTTCATCATATTTCCATGCATTTTTAATAATAGTTCATCATTGATCTTCTTTACCATCAAAATGTTACAGATCGAAAATGAATTTTCCATATTGTGAAATCATGAGAAAAAAATATATATTTTGTATTTATATACATTAATATAAACTAGTAGATCAATGGTTGCACTAATGGATGATGGATGTTTCATCATGAATAACTCGACATAACATTTTCCCCTAAATTTTACGTTTGGATGATCACCATGACTTATACCAGGAGAAACCTAAGTGAGTATAAAAATATGGATTTTTTATCTATATCCCATAACATTTTGATTATTATTATGAAAAATATTTACATTTTCCATTACACTAAGATTTAATTTAGTTCCATTGGGTAAAATCAATTCACTAAAACTAAAAAACATAGTGTATGATACAATATTCATAATGGGGGTAACATAATCATTAAAAATATTGTATAAGATATCTAAATACTAAGTTTTGTTTTACTATATGAAACTATAATATTATACTATTTCATTAATAGTCATATTTTATTAAAATACATAAATATAGATCATAATGATTTTGTAAATTTTAGGATAATATCTCATGGTAGTGTCAAACTAGTTTTGTAGGAAGGGCCATTTCTTATAGTAGTTTTTAATCCATCTAAGATAAATACAGATTTTTCAGGGTTGTTTCCCCTTGGTATATCTATACGAAATACTCATCCATTTCTAGTGTCTAGATATAAATTTATTTCTAGAAAACCACTCCCCCTATCTTATAATAAAATTCTTGTACATTTTTATATATATTAAATCATCCTTAGAATTATTCCAATGAATGATTTTAGGGGTACACTAAGGTATTTTCATCATAGTTTTCAATGTTTATGTAAACACATAATTTTATAACAACAATAAATACCCTATCATAACATATATAGTCATTAAATAATATAATTGAAAAATTAATAACATTAAAAAAACATGTTCCTAAGGACTATAATAATTTGTGTCAATGGAAGCATGGACCCATTAAAAAATTCAATGGGTGATATATATCATGTCCCCAGATATTCTTCACAGCTAGATCCTTTGTTAGGAATGTCATATGTAATATATATCAATATTACAAGTGGAAAGGAAAATTAGAATGGGTGAGTTCAAATTCACATAATTGGAAAAAATGGTGTTATGTAATATTTAAATGATCATAAGGGTACATGAACATGACAATAACAATTTTATAGAATACCCTTCATATAAAAGACCATAAACAAGAATCATGTAATAATGATTGGTAGTTCCCACGAAATTAATCCTAATAAAATAAATGAACGTGATCTATGAGAGCTTATCATTTTCATAAGGCATTGATTTTTTGTGATACGGATAATTATAGAAAATAATTTCCATATTTTTAAGGATTACTACAAATTCCATCATAGAGGAAAATTCTTATTACTATACTATTTCCCACCTCATTTGATACCATTCTTATTTTACATGGCTCACTCTACAATCCATCTATGTCTTGAAATTCCACGATTAATCCCCATTCGAATCATGTATATCTCTTATGAAATATAAATAATTACCAAATGTATTTGTTGGGTATTATGGTTCCACCCAATACATAGATACCACCGTATTCATGTCTTCTAGAATATTATAAAAATATATGAAATAATAACCCATTAAATGAACTTATTATCGTATAAATTTTAGCATATCTTTGCCGATAAAAAACATACAACATTTTTAATAAATTGTTCACAAAATAAACCATGAAAATATGTGGGTTTCATATTCATTTTATTATGGTAAATATTTGGATGATAAATGGATTACATAAACATCATTCCATCAAAATATAAAAAATTTAGATAATGAATATGCATTATGTCCTAGTAAAATATACAATATTAAAAGATATGTTACATGAAGTATAGTTATCAAAGATAAAAAATAAATTTTTTACCATGTAACCAGGTCCGCGAGTAGGCTATGAGTCCTTGTGATGATGGAATATCCTAAAGAGGGAATACCCTCATATCCTCCTAGTTACTACATTTCCATAAGCACCAGATCCCTCCGTTGAGAATAATGGAATGACAAATTCTTTCTGTTCCCACATTATTCATCCCTTAAAACCATCATTCCATGAACAATTCTGCTTGTTGATCCTATGAAGAGTACACTATAAACTCAGCGAAGAAACTCCCTATTGTTTGGGACCATTCCCTGTCAAATAATATGTGATTAATTTACTTTTCACATTTATGTCGTCAATAGTTACTATATTAAATGAAGATGATACCCAACATTATGATACTATCTTCGAAGGGAAGGGAATGGATTTTTATCCTCCAATTAAGAAAACAATATTTTCAAGGGATTGGGTTTCACCACACCACATTTCTCCATCTATTTCATTGAGTCTGAGTAGTAGAGATACATCGATACTTCATAGAATTAATATTCCCCATGGATAAAGGAGAAAATACACGTCTATCAGGCTCCGAGATGGTGATAATAATATTGAAACCCAATTTCGTTTTATCATCCAATGCCATCGATATGAATTTAGTGTAAAGGATCACTTCTATGAAGGGTTTTTAATGGGAAAAGAAACATGAGTACCCAATCACTTCACTATCCCATTTATAAAACTAGAACTGGTTGTTCCCCTCACCTTCTATACATTGTGAATACTGTTGAAGGGTTGGGATGATTGAGTAGATCAATGACCAAAGTGGAGATCCATTCACAGTATAGTGGCTCTCAATACCTCATAGTTTACTAGACAATGTCTTACCCCAAATGGTGGGTCCTTCAATCATTTCCCAAGATAATTTTTTATGATTGAATTTTATTATGAATGCTAATATATTCATGTTGATACATCCCTCATGGATGGGATTATCCATTATTCATTTCGATACCTAGAGTCTCCCCCCCCCAAAGAAGCATCCAATATGAATCCATCAATTATTCTCTCATTATTTTTGATAAATCCTTTTTTCACATTGGAAAATGCCATTACATGCACCAGAATTTAAGAAAGTACGCTATTGAAAAAGAGTGATGTGGCCCTCAAATGAAAGATGGTAATTCGTCAGTTGAGGGCATGTCTCATGGTATTTCTCAGTACATGATCATAGTCCCTGATGCGCATTCGACCAGGTTAAATAATCCTACAAAGGTATTGCAGAGGGAATGAGCTTCATTGCCTGGCAGCTAGCTACTTGGATACACGACACTCCTGTCCTTGAATTTCTTTGAGATTTAAAACATTTTTGGTCCTTATTAATGGATTTTCCACTCTTATAGTTGAAATAATCTAGAATTTGGATGGTTTCCCATATCGATATCCTAGATGAATTCATGAATATGATTAAATCGTTAGCAAACATTAGATGTTGAACCGGAAGTAGGCTCTGTTTATTTTGATAGGGGGGCTGTTTCCATTCATTATTCCATTTTTAATAATTTGACTTAGTGTATCCTTCAGTAAGTCAAAAAACCTAGGGAAATTGTATCTCCTGGGAGCAGCCACCCTATGTCCACAAATAACAAATAAGATTTACCTGTGAATGAAATTAAAATGAAAAGGAGAACTGATGACTTTAAATATAATATCACATGCCAAATCAAACAACCCTATTTTAATCATCATTCTTTTTATGAAACCCCGTTAAATCATGTCATACGCCTTTATCATGACAATTTTTATGATAATATTAGTCCTATAAAACCTGGTGGAGATATCCCAGATTCTATATTGAGTTATATCTATCTCACCTTGGATAGATCGATCATTCACAAAACTATACTTATTGAGGGAGATGCACATGGGGAGAAAATTATACAACCTCTGGTTGATGATACAAGCCATTATATTATATGGAATGTTACATAGGCTTACGAGTCTGTAAGTAGATAAGGAAGAGGGATCATTAATCATTGGACGGAGTACCATGGGCTTAGCACATGCCATCCGAGGGAGGCCTCATCCCTGAAAGAAATATTGAAGCAGACCAATGATATCACCTTTTATATTATTCCATGAGCCCTTGTATAATGATCATGGTAATTTTTTTGGACCCGGAGAACTGTCAGGATTGAATTTCATCATGGATTCATAAATTTATTCTTCTCCAGGAATTCATTGCATAGATTCATTGATCTGATCAGTTACAATATTCAATGGCTCCCACAGAAATATGAACCCACTACAAAGTATCCTTGATGGAATAAATTGTTAGGCCATGCTTTTATGTCTCTAAAAATGGTATGCTCCATCCCCCATACCACATTTGTGGCCCCTGTATAGGATCCATCCTCCATGTCAATTTTTTTAAATGGGTTGTTGTTTCTCTATTATGCATTCATTTAAATAGGCTTTATTTTTGTCACCCTCTCTTATCCACATAATCATTGAACTCCCCCTATACTTTCTATGCTATGAAAAGAATCAATTATCCATTTCATTGTTTGTATCTTGGAGCTCAGTAAAAATAGCCTCATCAAACGTCTCCTCCAAACTTGTTTCATGCCGCTCTACTACCAACTGTATGTCCTCCATGAACTGGTCTGTTGGAGTAAGACTCATAGCCCATAAAAGGAGCCTCTACTTAAGCTGCCTCAACAATTTATGTAGGTACTCACATGTATGAACTTTTATTGGTTCCTCCCATGACTCCCAAACCAGCTCTATGTTTCCCATGTTATCCCACCAATGAATACCAAACATGATGCTATCATGGTTAAAATGTTTTGCGGACGTAGAAAGTAGCAATAGATAGTGATCGGTGATACCACGAACTATGTGATTAACCTTTGTATTTGGAAACATGAATAAGAATTGCATGTTGTTGGGACATTAGTCTAGATGGTTCCAACATTGGTTGTTCCCCCATTGATTTTTACACTAAGAGAATCTATCATCAGAGTATCCCATATCGAATATCCTTTTCCCGCCATGAACCGAGCAATGTCAATACTAACCTTCCAAGAAAATGATCCCCTCCATTTCCACTCATTTGAATGAACAACTAAATTTAAGCATCCACCTATTATCCATTTCGGCCCCCCTATATCTTAAACAGAATGAACATTCCACAACAACTCCCTTATATGAGTATCATAGTTGGCATAGACAAATGTCATGAGGAGAACAATTTTGACACTTGTGATTTTAATAGTGATATATTTCTCCCCAAACTGAACCCTATTTGATGATATCTCCTTATTCTTGAATTACCAAATGTATTCATTAATAGGGGAATCATGCATGTTTTTCTCTTTTTTATCCTGTGAGAGAACTCGTGTATCATGTCGGGATGTTTTTTTGTGTTACAGAATAGCAACAACCTATTCCTTGTTCTTCTTGGATTCTGAATCTACATAGTCTATTTGAACTCATGATCTGAATCCACATTCATTATATATTAGGATGGGTATCATTGGGAATGTTAACGTTCGGCTTTGGCCCCAGGAGACTTGGAAACTGAATGAAGGAATGAGATACACTATCCTGATAGATTTAGATTTGATTGTGATCTACTACACATTCTCGAGCTATGCTCTAGAGTCCCTTGTGTTGGCGAAATTGGGTGGGTTAGGGGCATGTAAGACGTCCCCTTCACTACTCTTAGTGGTGTTTTATAAAAAAAGAGCACCTAACATCTTCGTCTACCACAGAATCCAATGGGAAGGTTGAAGACTTCTATTCTCATCCATGAATCGAGCTTCTATCAACATTGGGAAATATAGACCCAACATGATTCTACTAACCTAGGAATGAATCACATCATGTGTACATGAATTCTTCATAAAAGATTTAGTGGAGAGAAGAGGAAGGCCTAAAAGAGACGATGATAACATTAGGAACTATTCTAAAATAGCCCCCTCTAAAATCCACTGGGTGGTCAAACATATACTCCCAAAACATGCATGAAGCACTAGAAAAGAATTTTGCATACCAGATGGAATAATCACATTTCTAGAAAGAACCACACTCACCATATGAAAATAATTGGAATCCTCCAGTACTAATGGAGCCAAATCTATTCCATCACAAGCACTTGGAATGTCCAGATTCTCCTCTTGGTTGGGAGAAAAAAATGGCCCTGCCACCAAAGGATGAGGAGGGGATCTCACTAGAAGTACACATGCTTTCTGAACCCATGATTTCAGATGCATTTTCTTATAATATTGTACATAATGAACATAGAGGAGGCATTCTGAGTAATACCTATGAAAAACTAGGAAGAAATCATCTAGATTCCTGTCAAATGAATCCTACGCTTTTAAAAAAATATTATCCAAAAAATGGCGAGATATATATAGTTAAATGCAAATCCGGTAATCCAAGGTCTCTTAATACCTGTTAGTATGTTCATCCAAATAGAGGAAACCATTAAAATATTCTTTATTGTTTTGGAGGAGATATTGGTTCATGAATGGCTAGGGAAGAGTCAGAAAACATATTCAAAAAGCATCATGATGACTCTCTTTCCCCTTACGAACAGTCGTAGACCATTGATCCGGGATGAAGCACTGCTGGACCCATGAACGAAGGGATATTTACCGCCCCTTAATGAAATATTCAATTGACACCATTACCAAGAACACAGAGTTATATGGAATCACAAAGATGCATTTGGGAGCATAAAAACTCCAAGAAGCCACAAAATTATTGAAATCTATGATAGACGGTTTCACAGATCCAAATCGAGCAATGAGGATAAATATCATGATAGAAACTACAACAAAAATGGTTGATATACAGATCTCCGTCAATAACTAATTTCCTTCCCGAGAATCTAAAGGGGGGATTAGGAAAACCACCTTGAATAAAGGCTCCTGTAAACCATATATAGATCATCAGAAATGAGGATTCCATGAGAGGGGTACTATGTTATAATTATACATTGGATTATTTCACCAAGAAACATTTTACTACACATCAAAAAATAATCCTATGATTGAATCCATGGGAAGGTTGTCTATGAATATCCTATATTACGATTGGAGAATGTGAAGTGATGAATTCCACTTTTTCGTGCATGAAATGATGATTCCCACCAACCTATGTGGTTGATCTTCTCCACTATAACTCCCATATCTAGATTTTCCACTTCATAAAGATGAATGTACATATATAAGAGTTGGATTCTATAAATATCACCATGAAAATGAAATGTAAATATTAGATACAGCGAGGGGGACAATTACTAGAGTGAAAGTGAGTTTTGTAATTTCAATGGTTGTTGTTTGAAAATTTTGTATGTAAAGATTAAATTAATGAATTAATGGAACTTTTATATTCACCTATACCATTCAATATCATTGTGTCTACATCACATTAACCCCCCAATTCACATCATCATATATTATCCCATCAGTTAGGAAATAATGTGATAGGATTTCAGTTACATGACCGCATAATGAAAATCACATATCATAGATATAGTATCACAATCACATGACCCATTTGATGTGGTCAAATCTCACAACCACACATCCATTATCTGATTATATGACCTGACCATCATTATATAAATATATGAGCCCTTTACCATAATTTTTTCACCCCTCACCCTTGTGTTTCACTCAAATTTTCTAATATCTATATTTATATTTCTCACATATAGATATATCCATTTATATATTCTAGTATGTCATAACATGTAGTGATATAATATTTATGAGTTTAATCACATTCACATACCAATTATTGGGTAAAGAATATATAAAAAGTGTGGAATTTTATTCCACCAATAACTATGATACACAATACCACTTTTATTGGATTTATACCCCTATTAAAAAAATAGTTAACTCATATATATATATATACATATATATTCATATAATTACATTCCATATTATTTATTCCCAGTAGAGAAAAAAATGTCCTCAATATACAATCTTGTTCTTATATTTCAAACCCAATATGGAAATTATCATAATATTCAAACAATGTAAAGTGGAGTGGTTAAATTCACTATCTTGTGAAGATATACTATATGGTTTTCAAAATATGATGAATTTAATGATGTTTATAATAAAAAAATTAGATATATTCTTAATTTTGGATCAATATATTGAATATATTTACTTTATTCATCCATTTGTCCATCTTCATAATGAATACTATAATACACACACAACAATATTTTACATTTTATTAAATCAATCCAATGCTCATTTATTTCCACATAGATTTGAATCATCCATGGAACTAGAAATAAATCCATCTTAAAATATGTTTATTGTTTATCCATATGCCATATTTATTCAGTCACTCATCTACAATTCAACTAATTTTCTAATATCCCTTATTTTACCACATTATGATTGGCTCATAAGGGTATTTATAATTGAAATGATAATTTTACTATCATAATTAAAATGTAAAATAATTATAGACATCCTCCTTTGGTATAATCCCCTACATTAATTTATTTTCATTCATATTTCAATAATCAAATTGATCATATCTATGAAGTTTCACTCTATAATCCTATCATATATTCAATATTTTACATTCATGAAATTTTTATATCCTTTTTCAATCACATATTTCTCAAATTCACCATAACTCTCATGGGATTAGATATATATGATGATTATAACATTAGAATGATTAAAATACCTCAAATATATTCACCACCACATAGGTATAACTCTAAAAATTATTTTAATCCCCATCACATGGAAATACACATGATGAAATTGTTATAATAATGTCCAAATGTGGCAGTCACAATCAATTACTTATTGTCTCACATTTGAAGACACATATGACCATATCATAGGAACTATATAGACTCTATTTCACTTTTTCATTTGATAAATTAGAAGAATCCCCATGTTTTAATCCCCCATATATGTATTTAAATGACCCCATAAATGTCCATACTACATTATGTTTAACTACATAAAACACCCTATTTCCCAACCACATGATTGAACATTTGATCTATGGGTATTTTTTCTATTCTAATATGAAATATAGGACACCATGGTGAGGTTAAATACCAAATCAAAAACAAAAACAACCTCCCTGGATGGAATTGAAATCCATTGTTACATATTATATTTTCAAACCAGTGCATCCTAAATTAATAAGATAATAAAGGTGACCTATTATACATGGACTAGTTATCATGAATAAAATGTTTCAATCAAATCATTCGAAATTGGGGTATCAAATCAAACCATGGTATTTTCAAATAATTCACAATAATATATTAAATATATAAAAGATCCATATAGTAAGAATGAATTGCCTCAAAAATGTTTTGATTAGGTGGAATACCTATCATCCGTACCAATGGGAATTCAAATGTGTCATCAGGAGTAAATACCAATGAATTTATACCTTTTCAAGTTAAACATGTATCCAATTATGTTTATGCGATCCTTTAAAAGGATCCCAAAAACTAATAATGAATAAAATAAAAATTATTGTGAAACTATACTCAACCACCCATAATCAATTATCATGCAAGAATAACATATTCCAAAGAAACATGAGTTTCGAGAAAATTAACAAATAAATAATATTCATTTATTAATATCATATTAAATTTATCTATGGAATTCCAATATTTTTAAATTTCAATTCAAAAAATATTAATAATTTAAAAATATTATGTTTAATCTCACTAATTTAATTACATAAGATAATTCATAATTAAATTAATAATTTTAAAAAAAGAATTAAATACCCAACTTTATAAAAATAATCAATGATTTCATTGTAATGAACTTAAAAGATGGAATGAATATCACATCAGACTAGAAAATAATAGAAAGAAGTTTTGATGATCAAAATAAATTTTTGAATATATTCTATTGTAATGGATATATCAGTCATAATTAATAGAAATCCAAAACTATGTGTAGGATGAATGAAGATCATTTTAGAATCGTATATATGACTCTCATTGGAATTTTCAAAATCCCAATAAATATTCAATATATTACAAGATTTGTTTTTATATTTATAATTTTTAATTCACAATGAAATGGTATTTTATAAATCAAAATTCCTAGAGAATTTATCAATAAAATTCTTCTTATAATAATGTCATTTTCAATCTAATAATTTGTGATTTAGTATCGATATTTCCAAATTATAAATAATTTCCACATCATTCTTCAAATTCTGATGAATACTGGAAATATAAGTTTTCAGTTTTGAACATGCATGACTTCTAGTAACCCATGAGTAAAGAAATCATAAACATAGATTTCATGGTGATGAAATCATAAGCTAAAAAAAGTGATCTATTTGGTTAATCAAAAACACATTTTGGATAAAAAAATTGTGAATAGATTTTCTATGTTTTCAATGCATGGATCATCCACATGAACATAAGGATTGAACCCATGTCACCGACTACATTTTTTAAATAATAAAACCACTACATGAACAAAGGATTGTCTTTTGAAAAATGAAAAAAATATATGTAATGATTAATTTCTTAAATAAATTATTTACCACATAGTAATCCATGTGACTATAAGAAGAGTCCATGGGGTAACATGATAATTTTAGAGAACACTGTCAATCAACCCACCTCCTGGTAAAAATTAGATTGAATGATCTGTTAACCATTCAAAATTAATTTTTTTATTATTTTTGAAAATCTTATTAATAGATATATATTTCAGACAGGATTAGTGGAAGCTATTAAAATATTAATGTACTGGTAAATATTATTATGGATTCCACATCATCAATTATATTTCTATTTGTTTTAGTGAATTTTTGTTTTATGTTTTCCTTTACCAATATAAAAAATATTACTATTTTTATAATTTGGTTAGATTTTCCTTATTTTAAATAATTATTTGTTATAATTGCTTTCCTCTTTCATTTAATCATTTTTATATCTGTTGTGGACATGTTATTTCCATAAAAGGGTAAAAATATTTTTCTTCCAAATATTTCACTAATTGATAATTTGTAATATTCACTATACCCATTCTTATTGTATGTGGTGTTATATTTAAACAATCTACCAACCACAACCCTATATGGTTCATTGTAGTATGGTTCATTCTTGAGTGGAATCAATGTCAATATTATTATATGAAAATATTGTATTTATATTTAATGAAATGATTTAATAATTGGTTTATGTAAAAAGAATTAGTGTTATCAGGTTTCTAATTAATTATAAAAATCCCATTATTGATGAAACGTAATAATTATTCACTCATTGGAACTCAAATAACAATCATGTCAAGTCATTACACTGATGAAGCAGCTCATAGAAACAAATAAACCACATAATAATTATAATAATATTGATCTTTGATTTCCTTATTTATTATTTGTTAATTAAATTAATGTTATTTAATAATCATTGAATATATTGTTAACTTTTTTTATTACACCATGAATAATTTCAAATGATACCATAATGAACAATCATTATTTTCTATATCTATAATTTTAGCCTCTTTCCACTACCCAATTGAGAGATGAGTCATATATATTTATATTGAACTAGTCATGAAATACATTGAAATTACATAACATTTTCAAAATACATAATACGTTGTACAAAGAGTCTCCCAAAGAATTAACGAGTATAGTTCCTTTGGAAATATGGAAACAAAAACATTGGTACATAGGAATGTTTAATTATTTCCAACGTTGTTATTAATGAATATAACCATTCTTACACACATAAAATACAATAAATATTATCATATCAATTGGAAGGAATCAAAAAATATTGTTGGATCAGATGCTATGTAAGGGAATATAAGGGATCGCTGTAAGAATATACCAAATCATTGTGTAATAATAATGTGATAAAAACATATGAATGTCATTCATTACATATTGAAGATCATAAATAAGAAGCATTGAATAAAATATTGGAGTATCATAACACATGAAATATTTGTAAATAAATAAAAAAAGAAAAGAAATCATAACATAGGATTAAGACATGGAATTTTGAAAGATAAATTATCCTATAATATGATTTCTATAGTAGGCAGGCATCAATTCCAATTACATCATAGTAGTACCAGTTCACTACCTATACCATCTTGGTAGTCAGGTTTCACTCCTATGATAATACTAGAAGTTGAGTTAAGTCCTCATAACATCTTGGTAGTCATAGTTCACTATCACGACCATTATTTTAGTCAAACATCCCTACAATGTCCATCTTAGTATATCTTCTGAGATATAAATCTTTTCCCAATGCTTCTCAAGGTGATATAGGTATAACCCATATAAAAATTAAATATTATATACATGTCCTAAAAAATCCAAAAAATCATATTATAACACAAAAAATGAAATTTGTATTATATAATTGTAATGATATAAAAACCTTTGGAAAAATATAGGTTCATATATCATTTCGTCATAAAAATAATCAATGAGATAAAGTGAGTTTCAAAATCATATAACCATAGAATATGAAATAGTTTTCATAAACATCATACCATTAAAAAAAATAATACATTCAGATAAATAATATGAATTGAAACACGGATTAATTTCCCCATAAATGCATGAGTGACACCAATATATGTCATCATAGATAGGAAATAATTTTGAACAATCACTAAAAAATAATCTTGAGTAAAATATAATTCGTCCTTGATAAATTTTTTTTAAAAGATATAAACATTTGAAAGTTAGTTTTTCTATACATTGAAATAATAAATTATAATGGAATCTGGAAATTTCTGAAAAACTTTTTCCTTGAAACTTATTTAGAATCATGTAATACATTTCAAATATATTTTCCTTGAAAATATTTTAAAGAATCTTAAAACTCCATGTTTAAAAAATAATCACTTAAAAAACAAATATCATGTAGTTTTTATGTAAAAAATATATTTATTTAAAATTGTAATAGAACACCTTCATGGTCAGTATATAGACCACACAAAAGAAGTTTTTGGTCAATAAGGCATGCATCTCAAAGATACAAAGAGAGATGAAATTCCCTTACCTTGTGTTTTGACTGTCATAGTACTCATTAATACCTCCTATATAATAAATAAAAATTTATTATAAATCAATCACAGTACCATATTTGTACTTTTAAAATCATATATGGTTACATTATGGCTTTATATTACCTGTTTGTTAACAATTCTATGTTATGTTTTCAATTTAGGCAATATTTGATTTTTTTCACATGTGTAATAAATTGTTTTATTTTTGGCCCCTATATTTATATCATGATTTCAAGACCATATCATATTATTTAATTATGGTTTTATTGTAACACCCCAATATTTTATACTACGTTATATCTTCAATATAATTCAATATCTTTCACTACACAAAACACTTAGTTCAAGTGCACCATGACTTACCAAACTAGCCCTTCAAAAGTGGTTATGAATAGTAATACCCAATTTTTTGGATTTTATAAATTTTATGATTCAAAATGGACTTAATTTTTTTATTCGGAATATCAAAATTATCTTAGGGTAAATTTGTGATATTTTTCTGAAAATGTTTAATTTTTTATGAATAGTGAAAATACTATATTTTAATTAAAAACAACTTTTTTTATAAACGAAATTTATAGTGACAAATTATAAATATGAATGATTTTATGTATCATTATATTATATTTTTATCATAAAATATAATTTAGGTAATTGAATGTAATCTCACATTTAAATTGGATATAAACAAGTGTCAGTCTTTTGGTAGTTATTATTTCATAAAAACAGGCTTTTTGTGTTGACAATACGAATAAATATTAAATTAATTTCTCACACTTTTCTATTTTTTTGGTAAACTTTATTCCATATTTGTACTTTTAAGGTCCAAATTTTGTAAATAGTAAACTTATATTTTAAGACATTATAAATAAATAATTCGGTAAATATTTTATTTACCATGGCTAAAGTGTAAATCCAATAAATATGGATAAATAAATAATATTTAAATAATATTAAATTACCCTAACACATGTTATAACCCCATTGGATGATACATTTCAGACCATGGGCATCTTTGGGTCGATTTTGGGACCCCATGGAGCCACATGGGAGTGATAATGATGTTTTATATTAAATAATCTAAAGTAATGACGAAAATAACAAAAGCAAATATCTTTAAGTAAACAATATTTATATGAGGATATATAATTGATATATATGAATATAAATAGTAATTAGAATGATAAAATTATTTACTAAATCATGATATTTTATTTATAATTTATAGACATAATATATATATATATATATGACTCAATAACGATGCAACATATTCTCTATTAATGAAACAATTGAATAAATGCTATTATAAATACTAAAATAAATATAATTTGATAGTATTGATGACATAGAAAAATTATATAGGTTACTATGAGATTTTAGGGTTTATTAAATGTATTTAGTTCGAAGTAATGAAGTTTTTAGGATTTATCAAAAACAATTATTAAATAACATTAAAATTGACATAAATGAGTTTTTAAAACAAATACAATATTATGGGTTGAAATAATAATCCTAAAAATCTATGTATTTGAAAAAAGACTTATATAATGATTTTTTTATCATTAATTAACCCCTTGGGGTTCTATTAGAAGTTAATAGTATCTTTATTAACTATATAGTATAAAAATACAAAGACTCATGGTAAATGTCAATCTATTTAACTAAGAGATAAATCTAAAAGATAAGGTTAATATAGTAACCCAAACCTATCTAAAACCTTTTGGTTGATTGTTTTTCGACCCATACCCACCTTATCCTTTAAATAATTAATTTTTTATCCATTAAAAATCGAAAATTATTTTTTTATAAAATAATATTTTACATTTGTTTTCTAAGGTGGCCCTAACCGCTCTTATAAAAGGGAACTTCTCCTTATCTTAAATTAACACTACCAAATCCATTTGGTTTGTCCTTACCTGGGCCAAATATCTTTTTAACTTTCCTCCCTTCATCCTAGAGGCCTTCCTCTAGTCATAAAGCCAATCTAAAGAGCCATTTTGAACAAATCAAAAGGAATAACCCAAAGAAATGGTAAATATTTCATCACATATTTCAAGTTCTTTTCTTCTTCCACTTATTCATTGCTTGTTGATTCCATTATAAAATAATAACTCCAATATATTCTGTATACTGTGAAATTATTATAAATATAGTACAAACATATTAATTATTATATCCATCCATTGAATTACATGTCACCATACGTGCATACGTACGGCTTAAGGTCTCAACGCCGTGGGGTAGTTGTTATTCAATACATTATTATATGGATGGGTATAATAATGATGTATAATTGATGTTGACAATAAATATAATATGATAATTATTATTTATATATGATATACCATCGAATTATATATGATTTTAATATCAAAAGAATTATATTGTTGCTCGTGCGTACGTACGGATTACCGTCTCCACGAACGTGATGATATTCATTCCCCATCGTAAACATTCAAGACTAATATTCATTTGATGATTAAAAATAATGATTAAAGACTTATTATAATTCTAGATATAAATAAAAAACCCCTATCCATAACAAATATGACTCATGTAACAATGAATATAAAGTAAAATGAATCATTTAACACTCGAAACAACGATAATACTAAAATACCATTAAAAAGAATTATTAGAAGATCATATATTATATAATAATTATGTATATTATTTTTAAATAATTTCATATTAGTGATTTAACTGTTATAAAAGAGGTTAACATACCCATGACCAAGTAAATGTACAAGGTAAGACTTAATTTTACAATTTCATTATTATCTAAGGTTGTTTTTTCGTAAGTATCTACTGGGACCTCATTATCAACCACATACATGTTTCTTATAAATGTATTTCAAAATTGTTTTTACTATTTACTATAAAATTGTTTAAAGTAATTTATACCCTTAGTTTAACTTGTATGTTTTGAAATGAATCATTCAGGAACATTCCAAACCGGGTACATCACAACATTTTCGAAAATAATAGAGTAAGAATGACTTTTTTAACTTTTACGGCGGGTGCAGTAATTCTCCGCCAGTATAACATAGTCAAAGCTTCCCTTACAAGATTATAAGAATATTTTGAAAATAAAAGTTTTTTATAATAATGTGACTCTAAAATTATTTCAAAATAGAAATCGATATTTCTCTAAAATAGTTTTGATTTCATCTATGTCAACGTCCTTTGATAAAGGTTACACTTGTTTGATGTTGATTTATTAGGATAAAAATATCTCATATTGTATTAATTTTTTTGATATGTTTGACTGTGGATGAGTTATTTTTATGCCATTCATGGTGTATGGTTAAAGTATTGAATTTTTGTATGCTAGTTTCAAATGGAATGTTTATGTTGTATTTCAATCATTTCATAAGATTAATGTATTAGAATAGTATGTTCCAGGTTGGGGACCGGTAAAAGTAAGACCTTTGGGTTGGGGTCCGGTTAAAACAGACTATCTGGGTTGGAGTCCAGTTACAGAGGCTCTCCGGGTTGGATTCTGGTTATAGAGGATCTTTGGGTTGGAGTCTGGTTATAGAGGCTTACCAGGTTGGGTTCTGATTATTGTTAGCCCCTAGGTCATGGCACGAGTCCTTGACACAAAAATTAATGTCTGGTATAATACATTCCCTCATTATGAAATTAGTTATTAAATGTGATTATTCTACTAGTAAAATATCCACGTGCATGTTTATATAGAAATGTTTGATTTATTTTTTCCATTTTATGTTCATGTTTATGTTTCAATGGATACTATTGTTATTACACATTGTTCTTTAAAATTTTATAACTTCTACTTAATTATTTACCCTTACTGAGCATCTAATGTCACCCCTTTCTTATATTTTGTTTTCCCAGGATCCCAAGAAGAGTTTAATGTTTTAGATGTTGTAATAAGCTAAGAGAACAATGGCATTCTCGAAGGATTTTTTTTGTGTTGTATGTTGGAATGTGTAATGTAACGTTCATGTTTGTAATCTATTTTCCAAGATTGCTAAATTAATCGATCTTTGGAGACATGATTACTTATAATCATGCCAATGTATTAAAATATTGCACCGACTCTGGGTATCTAGGATCAAGGTGTTACATTTTTTTATTTGTATTCATTTTATAATAATCCATATAATATTTCTGTATGAAATATAATACACTATTCATGGAGTTGGACAGTCGCACGTACACATTAATGCAATTTTTATTTAATTTCAGTGTTGAAGGAATGAATGTAAAATACACACGTATATTTATATATATTTATATAAATAATATTATAATATAATTATTATTCTATCATATATATTTTAATAAAATCATATTTAAATATTATATTTAACACATATAAATATAGTTATCATCATAATTTATAAAATGAGAGGTGGTTAATGAAAAATTAAAAAGCATCATTTAGTGAGGTAGTTGTCTGTCGTACAATTAAACGAAATGTTTATTAGCCATTATATCAATGTGTGTATCTGTAGGTATATATATTGTACACCAAATACATAGTATATTTTAGGATGATATTTTTTATACAACAATGGAATATGTATATTTGAGGGAGTGGAGAAATGATATAAAATAATGGAGTCTGAGGGAGGGTGTTACTTCTTAATTAGTTAGCTG
This sequence comes from Viscum album, assembly GCA_963277665.1. Classification (NCBI taxonomy): domain Eukaryota; kingdom Viridiplantae; phylum Streptophyta; class Magnoliopsida; order Santalales; family Viscaceae; genus Viscum; species Viscum album. Next base: position 82,471,070 of record OY728151.1, on the reverse strand, counting down.
CATTTGGATTACACCAAAGGGATTCCATGGAAATAATTAATCCCATGTGAATCATAAATGAGTAAGTTAGTTATTTTGGGGACCGATAATGGAATATTTTTTAAGGACATAAGTGGAATTAGAGGTGTTATTATGTGGGAGTAGATGAGTTTTTTAATAATGGAGGAGGGGTGATACTCTTGTAATATTTTAAATGAAAGGAACCACACCCACATTTTTTATTACATGTGGTAAAATAATAGTAAAATGTCAAAAAAGGGATGATAGGGTCTAAATTATTATATAAATTGGCTGTTGGAAATTTTTATAGGTCGTCTTAGTCCATAACGCAACAGTTTAATCAATTATTAAACATAATTTAACATTAATTGTTGTAATTAATGTTAATTAATTCAATAATATTTTTTGTATAAAACAAATTTGAACTTTTTATAAATTATAATTTTTTTGATTCCAAATATGGATTCCATTTTAAATAATTTCAATCTCATATGTGGAGGATGTTTATTTGAATTTATTCCCACACTCAGTTCGACAATGTTAGTTTTATGGTAAATATGTTAAAAAGTATGATATGTTTTAATATTCAATTTATAATTAAATTTTATTATAACTCCATAAATTTAATTTAATTATAAATTAATTTATTTTATTAATCATTGAAGACAATTTAAAATACAATTTTACCTTATCTTTAAATTAGATGAAAATACAATTTTGAATTATAATCCATTATTTTGAATTATTCATTAAAAAACTGAATCCTTAATGAAAAATACCAATAATTTATCATAACCTATTTATTATGTTATCATACAAATATGATGATTATTTTTACATATTATATTATTTACATGTTATAATAATTTGATTTCAAAATGGGTTATCCATTAAAATATCGTAAAAGTGCATTAATGAATCTATAGGTTTATATGTGTTCAATTTGTTTTATTCATAACTTATGTTATAAAATATATAGAATTAATATAAAAAAATTACATAATATTAAACCTATATATTATATAAAATTACTAAATATTTTTAATTAATATATTTTATGCATATTAAAACCACTTGGTGAGAATAATAACACTTTTCTATAAAAATACATCTTTTATATTCAATTTGGGTCTCTTATTAAATTCTGAATCCATTGTAACTAATTAATTAATTTTATATTTTTGAAATACTATATATTACATAATATATTAAATAATATTAATAAAACCTAAATTAACATCTAGGTTACATCTTATTATATAAAATCATCTTATTTTAATAATATATTATGTATCAGTAATCCTCAATAACGCGTGTTACTCAATCCACTGAGGAAATCCACAATGTCATGTACCATAAGATATCATTAGTGTTCAATGTTTTGGATGTTAAAAATTATTTAAATTATAGTTTTCAAAATCCATACACAATTATTCAATATATTATAAGTTATTTATAATAATCCTTGAAATGTAGAAAATTGATATATTAGATTAATTTGAAAAAAATATTTCACAAAATCTAGAGGTGTTACATTCTACCTCCCTTAAAATGAATTTCACCATCGAAATTCATATTGGATATGAATGTTATAATACACGAATGTTTAAATTATTTTAATGTAAATCATGAAAATGAATACTAATACATACCATAAAAAGGACATGGTGGAATCATACCTACCACCCAAATAAACGTATATCTAGGTTTCAACCTAGGATAACATATGTTGGGAGTGATGATTAGACGCCAAGGAAAAGTGTATATACTTATACATTATGATTGAGGTCATCAATATCAAACTATTTAGTGATAAATAAAAATTTGAGGGCCTCAATGTCAAAAATTTGTTATTATTTCGATGGCCATCGAATCAAAAAAATTACTAAATTTTGAAAACATTTTTTATCGCATTCAAAATGTTCTGTAATTCTAAACAAAAGTTCATAATATGGTTTTTTATTGATAAATTTTTATACATCCATTACAATAATGAATTAAGGTATATATATTATCTTTTACTCCTAAATCACTGAAATACACTTTTAACGGATAACAAGGACCATAAACAAATTTAAATATTAACTATATGTCTCTATAAAAATCAATATTCATTAGTATATAAACATAAAAAGAAGAACCACTGACTGATTAGTAATATTTATTAATCAAATATAATTTTACATTAAAACAATTATTCACATTTTCTATTGGTGATTGTCGAACCCTCATCAAACTTTGGTCATGGTTTCAGAACATGCAGCATTACTAGAATTGATTGGGTATCTGCTGATGTGTGTGATGCAATTTTCTAAAACTAGACTAATATAATTTTTAAAATAATTATGATGAAAATTATTTAAATGAGGTTATTCAATAAATATAATTTTAAATAAGGATTTATATATAACCATTTTATAAAAAATGTTCATCCAACGTTCACCATAAACTTTTGATTAATGTTTAAACTTATAACTCTTCTTATTGATGTAAAACCAAAAAATATATAATGATTGTCATGAAATTAGCTTAACATTGATACCCTATATCTCAAAAAATATCCCTTGGTTGTAACATTCCAAACATGTGAATACCTTCATTGCATATTTTTTTGAAACATAGTAATAATATGAAATATAATAAATATGTTTGAAAAAGAAAATATTTTTGCTTATTCCAAAGGAAACATGGTATATTTCACAAATCCATGAGGTCATAAACTTCAACCATTTTAACATAGAATACTATTTCAACATTTCCTTTATCATTTCTATGGTAATAAATACCATCCATTTTACTTATTTATATCCAACACATCTTTATTCAATTGAAATTATCATAACATGAGGATCATATCAAAGACTATCTTCCCTTATTTAAAACTTCACCTAGTTATTATATAATGATCCAAAATAAAACATGACATAATATTCAGATAAGTCAATAAAATTATTTAATTAATTCTTATTATATTTTTAGGATTAGAACATTAGGGAATTATCTCATAACCTCTATATTACAACCTAAATATTAAAATGTAGACACTTATACTCACAAATCATTTTTTTCATAAAACAGAAAATCATTAAAAATAAACATGTGTTTTTATGTTTTAACGTTATATATTTTCCTTGATCCCATCTATGACTATATTTGTCTATAATTATTTTGAAAAACATTTCAAAACATGGGACCAGTATAAAAATCTTAGTAATAGAAACATACAGAGTGAAATATCATAGTATTGGGAAAAAATGAAAACCATGAATATGTTATCATAATGGAATTCCATTCACCTTATTAATGTAGTATATATACTTCATATAATATATGCTAAATTATTACTTTTTTTGTAACCTAAATATTTTCATAATTCCTATAGAATGAAACATATAACATATAAAGGTAACATGGGACATAAACATACTTAAATATAATAGTCATAAGGTCAACATCCAAAAATATCACTAAATAAAATAACTAAATGTCTGACATCCATGACCAATGCATTGGAGGTAATAATTTAACAACCCATCCTTGGTTAATAACCAAATAAACCAATTCTAGTTTATCAGGTAACCACCACTCTATGGGTTTTTAAATAACTACCCTTCAAATTTCTATGTACCATAACATAATCAGAACCCAAATAAGTTCTCAATTATCAAAATTTCACTCGTAACATCCATATTTCTAAAAATAATGAATCATTTCAAGACAATGAAATATTCAATCCAAATTAAAAACCACTTTCAGTTACCAAAATACCACAAAGGTAATAAGGTATATCTTTTTCCATTTAAAAAATATATTAATTCTTATAGATGAATCCATATATCAAATAACAGTTATGGCGGTGCTGAGGTCATTTTCACTGCATATGTTATTAAAAAATTCCATATTTTTATTTATTAATATTATTCATAGAAAAATGTTCCTTTTAATAAAATTAATTAAAAATTGTTTTATTGTACACCATTTAAAAGAATGTAGTGTGTGTTATCAAAATAATCCTCAATGAATAGATATTGAGATGAAGTTCCTTACCTATTGTTCGATTCATAACATATAATCATTCTATTGAAAAATAATAAACTTATAGTAATTATAATTCTTGAGAACATTCTAAAATTTTATTAACCCTTTTATATAAAAAATTACCCTGTTAAAAATTTACCAAATTATATAAGTACGTGTTAGACGTTTTGCCAATATTCGGTATTTGAGTCAAAACTAAAATTTTTTTATTTAAATTTTCCTTGTAGTCAAAATTCAATCATCTATATAGTATTTTTATAGATTTAAATATAATATATATAACCTATATATGTATTTATAATATCTATAGTATTTAGTTATATCAAATTTAATGCACTATTCATGGAGATGTTAGGTCGTACATACCTGTGAACACTACATTCATTTTGTTGTCATTTTAAAATAATAATAAAATGATATAATTTTATATAATATTACTAGTAATATATAAATTTTGTTAATGTCTCATAAGATTTATAGGACCACCCTTTATATGTTCAAGGTATCACTAAAATGATTAACTTCACTTTAATGGGGGCGGTTGTCGACACTTACTCAAATAAAATTATCATATTTACCACACATGGAAATCATACTAGTATGTTATAAATAAAACATTAAAAGGATAGAGATAATATCAATAAAATATATATCTTATGTAAGTACATTTCCCTATTAGTGGCCACCATGCGAGGATGTAAGAGAAAAATTTAGTCATCATTGTTTCCCGAGGCAGTACTTCATCACACACAGAAATAGTATGTTCTATATTCATTAGAAGGAGGTGCAGGTAAGTGTAGGTCAAACCAATAGAAAATAATACTATTATTATGAGGTAACCAGTTTTTTATAATATAATTTAATAAATATAGTTTTGGGGTTTGGAGAAAAAAAATAGAGATGGTTTTGAGAGAAGACATTATCTATAAATCGCTTAACTCCATTGGATTTGAACCAAAAAGCATTATTGAGTTTATTTATTCCAGTTTTAATGAATATATTAGGTTGTTAATGAAATTGGGAGATTACATGAGCTTAATTTGGATGAATAATGGGGATTTAGAGGTGTGAATATGTGGATAGCAGTGGTGGATTTTTAAAAAAGGGAGGATGGGAACATTTGGAATGTTTTGATCTATTATTTTATTATAATTTTATTTAAGAATTATGAAACATTAAAAGAGATATATTTCAATGATAATATTATTATGGGTCGAAATACTATCAACCGATAGGTTTTACACAAGAATATGTCCCAAATTTAAACTTACCATTTTTATTTAACCATAAGTTAAAAAAATAACTCTTACCAGGTATTGTAGTATTTTTACACTATATGGTTAATATTGTTACTATATAATTACATGTAGAATTTGAGTGGATCGTTAATAAAATTTGTAAAATTATCTTAGTTATTTGACCGAATCTAATATTTTCTCACTATTATATCATTTATTAAAATAGAATTTGTTTTAAATAACTATTTATGTCAACATTTACACTATTTAGAAGTTGATTTTTATAATTATCATAACCTATTGAATAATTAAAATAACTACATAAATGAAACATAATAATTCATAACAATAATGAAAATTTGTGTATGACATCCAAATGAAAAATTACATTTACTTAATATTTATATTATCATTTATTTAAATCATTCATAAATAAGGTAATCACTTCATCATCATTGTGTCATAAATAAATTTATTATTTAATGTCAAAATATTTTAAATAAAATACAATTATGTAGTAAATATATTCAGTTTTCTAATGACTATTTTTCCTCAAAGAGATCAGTTAGATAAAACCATTATAAAATCATTTTAGTAAATATATACATGTTTACGTTATATTTTCTCAATACATTAAATTAATTATATATAATTTCATTATCACTACCATGTGAATCCATGGGGTCCGAAAATCAACCCAATGTTGATCATGGTTGACCATATAACCTAAAAAGTACTAAAAAATGTGTTAGAGAATATTTATATTATTATAAAATTATTTTTTACCCTTATTTAACTAATTTACCTTTAAACCATGGTAAATAAAAATAATTACTAAATATACTATTCGTAATGTACAAAAATAAAAGTGAAATATTTACATAATTTAGACATTATGATTCCCAATAATGAAACCATTTTAAAAATTTAAATTAATGAATTTGAAAAAAAATATTTTAAAATTAATTCTCATTGTCAAAATGAGAAAAAACAATTTTATAATGTAAATACCATCAAAAGATTGACAAGTTTTTATATAAAATTTCCTTGTAAAAATACATTCAATGTAGAAAATTGTATTGAATGATAAAAAATAACCTTATTAAACTTTAAAATCAATTATAATGACAATCTAAATGTATAAATTAATTAGATGAAATGGTAGTTTTTAATTAAAATGTATTTTTTCTCAATATTAATTAAAATATGAATTTTATCAAAAAAAGAAAAAAATCATCCAAAGTAAATTTTGATGTTTTGATTACAAAAAATATATTTATTTTGTCAAATGTAACATATAAAATTGAAAAAAACTAGATTTAAAAATGGTTCTCCATCAAAAGGGAGTGAAACAAAATTTTAAAATATTAGTATATATTATCCAAAAAATGGATTCATTCTCATTTTAAGCCTTTTATAATGTAAAAACATTTAACAAACACCTGTATCACTATTTTAGTTTGTTTTATTCCCACCTAGGAATACATCTTCTAGGAGTTAACTACTATTTATAATAATAATAATAATAATATAATTATATTTTTTCGGTATAACTCAATTTTGTGTACAATAATATTTAAGAGAAACCCAACATTGAGTGTCATGTACACTATTGAAAAAAGTGATCACTTAATGTGAAATTAATACTGTAATCATAAATATTAATAGATATGAAATTGTGTTATTCTATAAGTTCATGGGATGTTACATCCTTCAACCTTTTATAAATTTAATCCTCACAATTCGAATTTATGGTTAGTAACTACTGCATTACTTTTAAAAATTCTATAATTGAAATCTCACATCAGAGAAAGTATTAATAAAACATCCATTATAGAAGAAACTAGTGGTTGTAATATGTTCACCCTTCATTCTCGTGATCCATTTATAATGATATATAAACAATATAACATTCCCAAAATAAGATATAAAAATCATAAATAACCATAACAACTTTTAATCACAATGTTTATCTCTTGTCCTTCATTTTAAATCCCAAAATGTAATATCATGTTATTACCTAAAAATAATTGATCGTAAAAATGATATCTATTACTTTATAATTATGTCCACAATATAAATTATATTTTTTTCTTAAATTATAATTTCACATATGAATCTACATAGTTACACATAGTAGAAAAAATCAACTAAATTAATTCCATCATCAAAAGATAACTAATAGTTTTAAACATATCATTAACAAACAATCTATCAAAACTCTTAAATCCTTTATATGTTGAATTATTTATCATATAACATTCATCATGAAACCCAATATAGTTCAGTCCATCTTATTCTTTAATAATACATTCCTAAAAATAAAAAACATGAATCATTTCATAAGATTAAATATTTTAGAAACATGAGACTTCAAATAATTCATTCCTTTAATATTTCATTTTAAGCTTACTAATTCTCAATTTTAATTGAATTATATATTTATAATCATATATTTTTACCGTCATAATGATCCCATTACTGATCCTTCTTCTTTGGACACATATTTTCATAGTGACCATACTCCCCACATTTAAAACATTCAGTTGAAAACTCGAAAAGAACTTATTGCACATTCCTTGAGTCCACTGAACGCTTCCTTTTTCCTTTGTAGGATATTTATTTATGGAAATCATTTCCACTACTATAACATCTTTTACTCCCATTAAATCATCTAACATGGTGTTTCATTAAATGGTTCTAATAGAAAGGTTGATTAATATACTTTGATTTATGATTTCTACCTCAACATCTATAGGAATTAATTTCTAATATATATGATTCCTTGAAAAATCACCATGGTTCATTATGCCCAATCGTCACTCTAGATAGTTAGTTTATAATATCCAAAAGGTTTCTCATTGAAACTCCCATTTCAATGGGATTATTATTCAGAAAAACACAAATCTTTCCATCACATCCATTGTTACATTGGTGCCTACTATATCCAACCATTTACTAAAACAAAAATATGTTAGTGGGAGTGTATCCTGGAAATCATCACATACTATCATATGAGGAATATAAATAATAAGATATAATAATCCATGTTATCTAAAACTAATTAATTTTTTCTAAAATAATTTCGAATAATTCTAATATAAAAACCATTATAATTATATAAATAATTTACTTTATGCTTAAATAACTCTCAAACCTCTAAAATTATCTAAATAGACCTATGATACCTACTACAAGGCCACATCTTTGAACATTAATTAATCTTGAGATAAGTTATAAATTGAAAATAATTCACTTTGAGGATCTTTTCAGGTTTATAGATTTAGAAGATTAGGTCATAACTCACACATATAAGCAGAAATAATGTAAAGTAGAATCTACTACTCACTATTAATTTATCCGTTAAACAAATAACCTTTAAAAAGAAACATGATATCGATTCATGTTTTAACAACGTAACATTTTCTTGACCATGTCTATGAAACTATTCTTCATTAACTCATATGAAAAACATTTCAAAACATGGGAACATCCTTAAAATATATGTAACAGTTACACATAGAAAGGAAACAATTTGTAATGGGAAAATATGAAAACCATGAATAATTTATCATAATGTAATACATTCCACATTTACCAAGTAGCACATATACTTTACATATCATAAGATTATTTCTTACCCATTTTGATACGAAAATATTTCCATAAAACCCATAAAATTAAACTAATTAAATATAATGGTAACTTGAGACATTAACATACTAAAATCGAATAACTATATAGTCGAATTCAAAACTTATCACTAAATGGAATATCCATACGACTGATTTTTATACAAAATGCATTGGTGATTTTAATGTAACCAACTGTACATGGTTTATCACCAAACCACCGATAATTGTTTTATCACATATCAATCCTTCTTTGTTCTATCACATTAAAGATTATAAAATTTCCAACTACTATAACATAATCATAACACAAAAAATATTTCACTTATCTACATTTCACTCATAAATTTAATATTTACAATAAAAAGAAATTACATCAAGATATTGAAATAGTAAATACACATTAAAAAGAATATTCAATATTAAAAAACAAAATAATAATAAAAATTTATTAGTTTTTCCTTTTTATAAAAACATTAATGCATATATAGGAATCCAAATATCAAATAACTATTATACCAGTCGAGAAGTCATCAACAAATATGTTAAAAACATTCATTTTGGGGGTTTAATAAAACAGTTCGTAGAAAAACATTCATTTTGAATGAAATTAAATGTCACTATGGTTTATTGTATATTTACTAAGATAAGGTAGTGTATATTATCAAAATATCCCTCAATAAAATGAAATTGAGATGACGTCCCTTTCTTTGAGTTTGGTTCGTCACAAACAATCATTATATTCATGAATTAAAAACATTGGTTAGTTTATACATTATTTAGAAATTTTTACATTTTTATTATTCCTTTATATCAATTATTAAAATTCTATTATGATTACATATTTATTTATATTCAAATCAAACATTCTCTCAATATTCAGTACATTAGTCGAAAATGATCTTGTTTTGATGTAAATTGTCCATGTAGTAATAAAATCCCACCATATATAGAATATTATAAATTATTTATTTATTATATATACTGAATATATATGTCTTTATAATACCCATAATATTTGGATATAATAAATGAAATGCATCGTTCATGGAGATGGTAGGCCGTTCGTACGATTGACCACTACTTTCATTCCATCGTCATATTAAATGAATAAAAATAAAATGATATAAATGCCAATAATAATACCATTATTATATTAAATTCATATCTGTATCATAGGTTTAATAAAACCTTCCTATATACATTCCATGTATAGAGGTAATGCATCAAATCGCTTTGAGGGGGCGATCGTCCACGCTACTTAAAACTAAATTATTGTATTTAAACAACATGGAAATAATAAAGATATGTTACAAATAAAAATTACAGAAGCATAGAGACAATATAATTATAATATATATCATATATAATTATAGCTTCATCATAATTTCCACCACCAAAAGTGGTAGGAGAAAATTGAACAGTCGTCATTTTGTGGAGAAACCGTTCACATTACATAGAAATAATACATTCTATATCCATTATATGGTGGTGTGTTTTAGTATAGGATTAATTATTATCATAAAAACATAAAATTATATTTATAATACTAGTTTTATTAGAAAATAATGTAATAATGATAGGAAATAGGGTTGGAGAAGTAAAATAATTGAATGGTGGTTAAGAGAATACATTACCTCTAAATCGGGATACTCCTTTTGATTTGAGCCACATGGATTCGTTTAGTTTCATTCTACCCAAATAAAGGATTATAGGTGAAAATGAGGGATGTTGGGATCATATTTGAGAAGAATTTTAATGAGGCAAGGGTCTGGATTGGTTTGAGTATTTGGGTATGGGTGGTGGTCATTTATAAGAGGGGTGAGGGGTATTATAGATGTGTTTTGAAAGATTATTTTATTATAATTGTTTTTCAAATTATAATAGTTAAAAAGTAATATATTTATAGTTTTAGATAGGTATTGTTATAAATGCCCTCAACCAATATATTCAGACATGGTTAGGTCAGAAAAATTAACCTTATCTATTATCTTTAACCCTTACTTAAATAAATTAACTATTACCATGTCTTTGTAATTTTTTACACTATATGATTAATATGATAACTATTAAATTAAAAGTGAATATCTGGTGGATAATTAATGACATTTTTAACATTATATCTATCATTTGGACATATCTGTGATTTTTATGACTATTATATCATTTAATAAGAAGGTATTTTTTTAAACTAATTTATGTCAATTTGGACACTTTTTAGTAATTATTTTTTATCAATGTAATTACCACATGATTCATTCATTGAAACCATATTATGCGAAACATAAAATATCATAATCATCCATAAAATTAATTATGGGCTTCATAATTGTCAAATTACATTTATTTTAATATTTATAGTTTTATTTTTTGGATATGTCATTAAAAAGGAAATCATTGCAGTGTCATTATGTCACAAATAAATTTATTTATATAATTTATAAAAGTTATAAATAAAATATGATGATGTAGGAAATACTATTATATTTTTAATGACTCTTTATAGTCAAATATATATGATAAATAATCACACCCTAAATTCATTTTAGTAAAGGGATACATGAGTATGTTATATTTTCACATTACATTAAATTAATTATTATAAGATTTCATTACCACACACAACTGGATCTATGGGGTCCTAAAATCAACATAAAGATGATCATGGTGAGAAATATCTAATACAATAGTGTTATAACATGTTTTATTGTTGTTTTATATTATTATAATATTTTTACCTTTATTTACTAGATGTATCCTTTAACCATTGTAAAATAAAATAATTAAATAATTTACAATTCATAAAGTTAATAAAGGGAACAATATACCTAATTTGTAAGTTATTATTCTAAATATTGAAACCATTTTTAAAAAATCAAAACATATTTTTGGATTAAATAAATTATCATAGTCAAAATAAGAAAACATGGGTTTTTTAAAAGTTAAACCCATGAAAAGATTGGCATGTGTTTATTTCAAATATCAATGTGAAATTACATCCAAAAATGACCATTGTATTAAGTGATAAAAACAGAATAAAATTATAATTTTAAACCAATTAAATGGGAAATATATCTATATAAACAATTATATGAAATGGAAATTTGGAATTAAAATGTAGTATTTTTTAATATACACTAAAATATGAATTTTATTAGAAAAATACTAAAATTTCCACATGACAAAACATTAATGTTCCGAATTAAATCAATAAGATTAAGTTTTCAAATATAACATATAAAAGTGAAACATTATATTTAATAAGATTTCACCATATAAAGGTGGAAAAATGAACTTAAAAAAATATTTGAGTATTTTATGCCCAATATTGTATTCAGTCTCAATTTAATCCTCAAAGGATTATTAGAAAAATGTAAAAACAAATTAACAAAAAAGTGTAAAAATATTTCAGTTATCTATGTTCAATCTATCAAATCAAACAACTAGGAATTAACTACCATTAAATATAATAATAATATTACTGAATGATTTTTTATATAAATAAATGTTGTGTGCAACGTAAGATTTCACTGAAACACGTTGTTGGATGTCGATTAAGATATCATACAAATAAACCCCTTATTTTAAAAATTAAATTTTATTCATAGATATTAATAGATATTAATATGTTTTATTCTATAAACACCTAGAATGTTACATCCTTCCCCCCTTTGGAAAATTTTTTCCACAAAAATTGATTTTGGGGGTAAGTAACTATAGTATGACTTTTAAAAATACATTTATTGAAATCACACATCGGAAAAAGAATTAATATAACAAGCACTTTAAAATAAATGAAGACAAGTACAATACTCACCCTTCAAGCTGGAGGTCATTTTTCTAATGTTATATATTTCATATATCATTACCAAAATGAGATAAAATCATTCAAAATATCCATAACATATTTTAATCTCCATGGTTATATTTTTTCTTCATTTGAAAACAAAAAAAATAATATCTCATTATTACTTAAAAATAAAATATCATATAAAGGTTTTCCATTACATTATAATTTTTTCTACAAAATAAAATATAATTCTTCCTTTATTGACATTTTCACAATACAATATACAAGGTTACACATTCTAGAAAAAAATTTCCAATGTAATCCAATAATCAAAAGTGCATTAATAAATTTAAAATTTTTATCATCCAAACATCTATCATAACTTTCTAATCCCTTATAAGTAGTATTAATAATCAATCATTATTATTCATTATAAACTAACCAATATTTTTCATCTTATTTGTTACATATTCCATTCTACAAATAGAAAACATGAATCATTTCCTAATATTTAATAATTTAAAAAAATGAGACAAGAAATAATCCATTTTTTTATTATGATATTTTATTTTTCCTCATCGTCAAATTGAATAACATTAGGTATTGCTAAAAATACATTCTTAGGATCCCAATGATTCCTTTAACAAACCTTTATTATCAGACATCTATTTTTATAATGACCAAACTCCCCAAATATAAAGATTTCAGTTGATAACATAGAAAGATCTACTTTACCTTTCCTAGATTCCACTGAATGCTTTTTTTTTCGTTGACAGAATAGTTCTTTATGACAATAATCTCAACATTTTTTACATATTCTCATCCATTTAAAACATTACCCAAGTATTTTTTTTCACATCCAACAAACATAAGCTGTTGAATAAAAATAGATTTATGATTATTACCTGAACATTCACATGGATCCATTTCTAACATAAATAATCTAATAGAAAAATTACCAATGTTTAAGTGGTCAATAACGACTCAAAATAGTTGTTTTATAATAACCACTAAAGTTATCATTGAACCTCCAATTTCATTCAGTTTCTTATTCATAAGACCCCCACCGTTTTCGTAACATCCATTTACACTTTGGTTCATACTAGATCGATCCATTTAATAAAACCCAAAATGTTAGTGTGAGTATATCAGTAAAACCATCATATATTATAATATGAGGATGTTGTTTACAATTATATACTCATCAATGTTATCTAAAACTTATTGAATATTTCAAAAATAACTACGACTCTTTACAATATGCAAAGAATTACATGTTCAAAACATCTTTTCAACTATACATTAATAACACCCTATCCTTTAATGTTATTTAATCTGACCTCTAGTACAAGTTGTAATGTCATGGACATAAACATTACTTAATATTGATATTATTCAATAAATTACTTTATTTAACTTTTCTGAACATTTAATTTTTAGTGCTTTAGAGAGTTTGTTCATAACTCATATATAGAAACATAAATATCATAAATTAGACACTTCTACTCATTATCCATTTTTCACAAAACAAAAAAACATTAAAAATAAACATGGTATTGTTTCATGTTTACATAACATAGATTTTCCTTGACCCCATCCTTGAATATATTTTCTTCATGTCCCATGAAAAACATTTCAAAACATGGGATGAGCATAAAAATATCATTATCCAATACACAAATAAGAAAAACTATTTGTCTTTGGAAAATAGGAAAACCATGAATAAATTATCATAAATTTAAAATTTTAAACTTTTAAGACATTTTAAATATACTTCACTGAATAACATCTCATTGGATTCCCTTTTTTAAACAACAATATTACCATAAATCTCATATAATGAAACATGTCACATATAAAGGTATATTGGTACCACGATATACATAAATGGAAAAACTATTCAAGATAATTCCACAAATATTACAAAATAGAATAACCATAAGTTGAATTTAATACACAATTAATAAGAGGTTATAATGTAACCACACATCTATGATTTACCCCTGAATGACATAGAATTGGTTTATTATGTACCCACCCATCTCTAGTTTATAACATAACCACTAGTCAAATGTTCATGTAACATAACATAATCATAACACATAAAATATTTTAATTATCCACATTTCATTGATAAAATCCATATTTTCAATCAAAAAAATTATTTCAATATATTAAAATAGTCATTAAACATTAAAAACCATTTTAAATACCAAATTTACTAAAAATTTAATAAGTTATTTGTTTTTTCTTTTAAGAAAAAACATTATGGAATATAGAGGATGCCAAATCTTAAACAACTGTTATGGTGGAAGAGAAGTCATTGTCGCTATATATGTTAAAAAAAATTATCATTTACTTAAATCATTCATATTGTTTTTTTTAATATATAAAAATTCAATCTTGATTATTATAAATTGTTTAAATGAAGATTGTGTATATTATCAAAAGATGCCTCAATGAAATGAGATTGAGACAAAGTCCTTTACCTTGAGTCTGATTCGTCAAATACAATCATTAGGTCAATTAATTATAAAATTATATTAATTTATACATTCATGAGATCCTTTTCATGTTTATTTTTTAATCTATATAAATTATTACCATTTCATAAAAAATTCGTAATTATTTAAGTTCATATCAAACATTTTTCAATATTCAATACGTGAGTCGAATTCAACTTGAATTGATGTAAATTTTAATGTAGTAAAAGACCATAATTCATATAATATTATATATAATTTAAATATAATATTTATTTATTATATATGTATTTATAATATCGATAATATTTTGATATAAATATTTAATTGCACCGTTCAGCGAGATTGTAGGCCATATGTACGCATTAACGCTACATTTATTTCATTATAATATTAAATAAATAATTAAATAATTATATGAATTTATATAATAATACAATTATAATATTTATTTTAGTTATGTCTAATAGTTTAATTAAAACCAGCCTTTATATATTCCACGGATAGCCGGAATGAGTCACATCGCTTTGAGGGGGAGGTAGTCCATAAATCCTGGAAAAAAATTATCTTATTTACACAATATAGAATGAACAAAACTATGCTGTAAATAAAAATTACAGAAGAATAAAAAAATATAAATAAAACATACATCATATATAAATAGAGTTCCATCAAAATTTCCACTAAGGGAGGTTGTAGATGAAAATTGAACAATCATTATTTCATGAGGTAGTAGTTTTCTGTACGCAAAAACAGTATGTTCTATATCCAATAGATGATGGTGTGTGTAAGTGTAGGTAGAATACTTATCATAAAAAGAAACTAGTATATTAGGGATACTATTCTATTTATAAAATAAGGTAATAATGAGAGGTAAATGGTTTTGAGAAGTCAATTAAATGAATGGAGTTTGAGAGGAGATGTTACCTCTATGACAAAGCCCCATATCTTTTTAGTATCTATACATTTATTTATTTCAATGGATATAATAACTCTATCCTTTATCAAATTTACATGATAGATTCATATACATTTTTTATCTGTTGACTTTTCCATAGACATGCACTTAGGATTATCAATAAAGATATATCATAATAGATTCCAAAGGTTAACTAAACCATATATTTAATAGAAACTATAATGAACCCATATTGACATTGAAATAAAATACATTATATTTTATGCATAAAAAAAATATTATACAAATATATTCTATAAGACCATACTAGTATAATTCCGATAGAAACATAGAAACATTAAAACAAGTTCATAAAAGACCTACATTTTCTCCCACTATGTTCTCCATTACTAGATCCCTCTTAGAAACATCAACAAAAATATATTTTTTCATATATTTGTGAAGGAACCAAAAAGTCTTGTGATATTAGATGATTAATAATGGAAAATAACGGACGCATGTAAGCATTCACCTGATTATATGGGTATGAGAATACGACCAAAACATTTTGATTATTATACAATACATATCAAAGATCATAAATATGAATCACGAAATATATATTTGATGTTAATAATACCTAAATCATAATGAAATAAAGAAAAAAATCCCTGAAATACTAACCTATTAATTAAACATCTAATTGGAGAAAACATAAATATATATAAAACGGTTTCCATAGTTTCAAAGGCATCACATCGAAGACCATCTTAGTAGTTATGGTATAGTCCCCATAGTATTTTGGATATCATGGTTCAGGCACCTAGACACCATAGTAGTATGAAGTCACTCCTTATAAAATATTGGTAGTCATGGTTCCCCCATGACCATCTTCGTAGTCATGTTTTACATCAAAGATCATCATTTATAATCTTAAGATATATAAATATTTAGTTGATGCATTGGAGGGAGACAGAAGTCCAACCCATCTCATAATTAAATCATACATTACTGTGAAAAATAATAATAAAATTTATAGATAGAATAATCCATGAAATGAAATGTGTATTACAACCATATAATAATATCATAACATGTGATGAAATATAAGTTTCATAATCATTTCGTAAAAAAACAAACCACGAAAAGATGTCGGATTTAAGATAATATCACCCGTGAAAGAGAAATAAGTTTCATAAATACCATTCCATAAAAAAAATCAATTCTATGAAATAATATTAATGCTATCATAGATTAATTTCCCTATAATGGACTAAGTAACCCCAGTATATGTCATCTTAGTTGGTAACTAATTAGGAATGACATTTTAAAAAAATCATGAAGAAAATATCCCTTATCATTGAAAATTATTTTATGAAAAATAAAATATTTTGAAAAGAATTATCATTTTAAATACAGATGATAACCTCTCATGGAAATAATTAAAATAAATTAATAATATTTTTCTTGGAAATTATATTTAATTTTGTAAACCATTTCCAAAATTTTTTCCATGAAAACTTATAAAATATTTTAAAAACCCCTCATTTCAAATATAAAACCATATTAAAGAAAAATAATATAATGGGTATTTATGTAAACATATATTTAATTATAATAATAATACAATACATTTGTTGTCAGCGTATAAACCTCACAAAAGAAGTGAGTGATTATTAAGACAACATCTCATTGAAATAAAGAGAGAGATAAAATTCACATACATTTTATATTGAATCTCATAGTACTCATTCAAACCTATAATATAATAAAAATGTATTTATTATAAATCTATCATAGAACCATATTATTACATACAATAAAACATATGGTTTTATTATGGATTTATATTACCCTCGTGTTAACAATTCTATGTTAATGTTTTACTTCAGAAAATATATGATTTTTTGCATGTGACTTAATTTGTTAAATCATTGATCCATATATTTATATGAATACATATATAATTTAAACCATAATTTGAATACATTTTATTTCGATTTTATTTTTATTATAGTAATCAATGAAATATTGATGTATGAAATGGAATACACTGTTCATAGAGATGACAAGCTCTACATACATTAGAACTCTATATCTGTTTAATTGTCATGTTGAATTAAATAAAGTAATGTATATATATATATATATTATAGTACTTTTATAATATCATATATATTATAATAAATACATCCTTAATACAGTCCATGTTTTTTTATGAATGAATCACATCGCTTTGAGGGTGCAATTATCCAGGCTTCCTCAATGAAAATTTTCATATTAAGAAAAATTTGAAAGCATAAATAAATGTGTAATAAAATAATTATAGAAGAATAAATTCATAATAAATATTGTATATAACATATATTAAAAGAGGTTCCATTATAATTTCCACCGTGAGAGGTGGTAATAGAAAAATTAACTATCATCGTTTAGTGAGGTTGTAGTCTTCCGTATAAGTAAAATGTGTGTTTGTTAACCATTAAATTTATTTATGGGGAATTTTAGGTAAAATAATTATCATTACAACATCCTAGTTTATATTGGATACTGGAGTTTTTTTTAAAATCATGTATATATAAGATTTAAGGTATTGTAGAATAAATATGAAAGGAGTTTGAGGGAGGGTGTTACATATTAATCAGCTAACTCATTTTTTTATACACAATATGGATTCCTTGGAATGATTTAGGACCAACATAATATTCTGAAAGGAATTTAGGTATTTTTGAGAGCTATTTTGGAAGACTATGGTTGAAATTATATGTCATGATGTGTGTGAGAATGTGTATGGGGTGGCATTATAAAGGATGAGTGGTGGCCCTCTTGTAATATTATAAAAGAAAAGAACCCACCAACTATTTAAATGAATGAGATTAAATAAAATTCCATTGTTTTTAATAATGATTATATGGTCTATTTATTTCAATCAAAATTATTTATAACAAATGTATAGGTCGTTTTTTGAATTATGGTTATGGTTTAGTCCCTTATTAATGTTAATTTAACTAAAATTGTTGTAAATAATTTTTATTAATTCACTAAGGATATTTTTAAGAAAAGTTTGAGATTATTAGAAATTATAAATTATAATTATTCAAATAATTGATTCCATTTTTTCAAATTCCATACCTCGTAGTGTTAGAAAATAATTTAAATTTAATCTAGTAGTTGAGTCAACAAGTGGGTTTTTATAATATAAATGTTCAATAGTTTGGTATGGTTTCCTATTAAATTTAGAAGTAAAATTAATTATAATGATATGAGTTTGTTTCATTGTTATAAATATTACTTAATTACTATTTTTATCCAATTTAAAATATGATTTATCCTTGAAAATAAATTAGATGTATAATATTTTTGAAATAAAATATGTTACTTAATTATTATGTGAAACCAATATGTTTTCCCATGCACATTTGTTTTTGGTTGATGACGATGTTGATTTACCTCAAAAAGATAATGTATCGTTCAATTTAAAGCATTGTGACCTTTCACATATATTTGATGCATTGAACTGTGGTTGGTTCTCTCATTTCTTCTATCATATTGGCTAGGTTCTTCATGTCTCTCTGAAATTCGGGATATTATTTTCTTTTTCCGCCATTCTTTTAGCATTTTCCCACCCCATTTAGGAATATACAATGATCATTCATCTAAATGTTTTGATTCCGGGGTGGTTGGATCCTAATTCATTCATTTCCATTTGACCATCCAACATGGAAATCCAATTTTTAAATTATATCACCTTAACCATATTTATATTCTATGAGATTCATCTCTACTTTTTGAGAACATCAAATCACTTCTTCATAACTCCAAAATTTTTATATTTCTTGATATTTTCTAGGTAATAGTTTTAAACAAATATAGAATCTATTAGTTTTAATAAAACTGTGGTTAACAATTCTCGAGGAATGCCTTGAAAGTCATGTAATGTATGATTCAAATGTCATTAAAAAGTCAACTTCCATTTTCTTTTGCACTATCAATTATCTATCTAAAATCGATTGAAATGTATGAGGGAAGTTTTTATTATGAATTATTTTATTAATGACATTTCACTATGTCTCAAATAATTCATCCATTTCTTTTTTGTTCTTTATCAATTCTAGCCATTGATCAGACTCTCTATATAAATGATAGACAACTTGAGTAAAATTATCCTTATCAGAACTATGGAGCATAGAAATGATATTCTATATTGAGTTAATCCTCTATTATCATACTCGTAGATATAAATATCCACTTAATGTCAATGTTTGTTTCCTTATAGAAGATTAGATATCCTATTTCATATTCTTTGATTAAGTTAATCATTCCATATTTTTCGTGTTATTTTTCATATACTTTTATATATTGTTTATAATTTCCATGAAAATTTGAACTCCACATCCTATTGTATTTGGATTTTTTTTGTACTATTCGTGTATTGTCCCTCACATGGGTTTTTGGAACTGTATCTCCTCATTCCGATCATTTTCTGATAAATAATATGTTTGATGAAAAATTATTTCAAATAAGAAAGAGTCACTAAATGATTACATTGTGAAATTTACACTAATATAAAATAATAAGGGATCCTAATGTTATTATTTTTAATAAAATAATGGTTCGTGTATGTATAGATATACCTTGTCTCAGGCTAATGGTTTTCAATAATTTTCTCTATTTGTAATTACTTAATTAACTAAACCATGTTACCATACCATCTATATTGACCCAGGATTTCCCTATATAACCATTACATAATTATTTAGATAACAATAATATCAATGAGTGACAAAGAAAAATTTGGATTATACATATCAATTTTTTATTTCAAAATTATTTATCTTCTTAGTGTAACTTTTATTCTCTTTAGTTCAATTAATTTTCTAATGATATATATCTCAATCAATTGAGTGAGATAAAATCACATTAAGAAGAATGAAAAAGACATGAATCAATTTAGCATCATTGATCATAATTATCATCATCAAAACAGAATGATATGATCATCATTAAATTCATGAGAGGAAACATTATATAATGTCATGGAATATCTAAATGCATAAAAATGATACATCATTTATTAGTGGTTAAACAACACACAATGTTGTGAAAAGTACATAAGTTGTGTTTACACATAACATATATGAATATTCATAACATTATCATTGTGAAAAAATGTATTATTTTAACATATACCAAAAAGAATCTAATGATATAAATAAAATTATCCAATGCATTGGAGAACTTTATAATTATGGGTGCATTTATCATATCACAAAATTTAAATTATCATACATTCCACCTAAAATATATATCAATAAAATTCATTAAGTTTCATATGTAATGGATTTGTATTCATAAGGATTCCATTAGTAATGAATAATATTTGGGTACCCGATTGAAACGGGGAAAAATATTTCCTATATATTTCATCATTCTTGATTGAAGAAGAATCAATTCAGAAGGAGTTAAAAATATGTTTTGGATTGAAGGGATATTTTAAAACATCATTGTGTTTATAATAATATTATTGAAATATTTATATTAAAAAATATAAATGAAAAAGGAAAAAATAAAATATATATGAGGAATATTAAAGTAACATCTCATTTGAAATTTTTAACGAAGGAGAAATAACACAATGAAAAGTAGTTGAGTTTAGGAATCCCCTTACCCAATGTATAACTGATCTATTCACATTAATATCATGGAAAATTAAAAATATATCCCTTAATCACTAAATCCATAACATATTATACATGTAATTAATTTTTTATAATTTAATAATGTTTTTATGTCCTTTTTTATGAGTTATAGAGTTCAATTTTATCGTTCTAGGGTGTTTTTTTATTGGTTATCATAATGGGTTTACATGTATACAGGTATGTATGTACATGTAAAATGGGAATAATTCATCAAAATTCATATTATATTTTATTAGTTAACATATTTATTTTAAATGGTCATATATACCATTTTTTTTATAATATTGATATTCATTAGAAAAAATCTTAATTATGAATTTTTATATTACTTCGGTGGCCTTTATTACTATCATGTAATAATTTCAAATCATTAATTATTATGTATATAAATTATTTCTATACCATTTATGTTGTTATTAAATGTATATTAAAATCAATATTCACCATAATTACGGTTTTATTACCGACTGAGAATTTTGTAATGGAAAATCAAAACTCGTTGTCCACAAAGGTTGTAAATCAACACATCACAGAGAATGTTTTAATTTTTAGAAAAAAACGACAGATGAAGAGGTTTGATGATGGATATTTCATTAACACAATAATATTATATTAAATATATAATATTTGATTTATTATTCCTTTTTTTATTTTATATATAGGTATGTTATAAAAAATCAATAGAGAATAAAAGACGAATTTTACCTCTGGAATTTCTTTTCCATGAAATACTATGATGGAAGCATGGGGTTGTTTATTTATGACCAAAATATATCATAAGTGGGAAAGAGGAATGGGAAATTAATTAGTAACATCATATACAATATACAAGACTTAGTAGGTGTGAGGATAAGACGTGGTGAGGAGTGGTATTTATTTAAGGGAGAGGCATTTTTTATTGGTTTATTCATTAGTTTTTTATTTGATATCAAGTCTATAAATCATGTTTTTTCTTGTGAAATTTTATATTAACTAGTTCATGGGAGATATAAATAATCATTTCTCACATCAATCATGACCCAAAATTTAAGTATTTGGATTTAAACGATAAATAACATAAATTGTCATATTTCACTATCCACCAAAAAGTCAACTATTTTAGAAAGATTAAAAAAATTAATCATATCCATTTTTAAAAATGTAGATTTCAAAAATGGTATCCATTATTATTAAAATAATTTTATAAATATGAGAAATTTATTTTTTATTTAAAATCATTATTTTCATAAAAAATAATGACTTAAATATAAAAACTGTTTTTGTGACACATTGATAAAGAAATTATGTATAATTCAAATACATTATATTTAAAATAGAAAAATATATAAATTTATGAATAAATTTATTGAAATTTTTATTCTTATAAATTATTATATTAAATATAATAATATAATAATATATTTATATTTAACAAAAAAATACCAATGTATAGTTTATCATTGTGAAATTGTTTATTTACTTAAACAATGTTTTAATTATATCAAATATTAAATTATGAGATGACTAAAATTTTATTAATACTTTCATTGGTGAGATAAAATTTCTATTGGATATATTACTATTCCTAATTAACATTTTTCAATTCCAATGGTCTATTAAAATTCCATCGGTATTGGTTTTTTAATTTCTATAAATATAAATTATTTCATTCATTGTTCAGGACATTAAAGCCTTTATTCAGTAAGCAATGTTATATATTGATTTTATATAATATCAAATAATTATAAAAACTGAAAATTTAATTTATAAATGATTGAGCCATTACATACATGAGGTTTTCATTTCAATTGTTTTGATACTCTATGAAATATCATGGATGCATTTGAGTTTTATTTTTGTATTGCTGTGAGAAAAATTATTTGGGGTATATGTATTGTATTCTATTCCGATATGTTATATAAGAGCTTAATCCATCAAATTTGGGTTTTTATTATTCCATCGATTATAGTAACCATCTTGAGGCCTACTTGATGAAGGAATAAAAAACTCACCATCTCTTTTATCACATTGTTATTTTGGTGGGAATTTCCATGAATAGAATTATTCAAGAAGAAGGAAAGGAGAACACATTGATGAGACCTTCCATTCTCATTTTTAAATAGTGATAATGACCCATGTGTCCCGCTACCAATATCTCCTCATTCGACGACCATCACCAAGGGATAGAAATCTCAAAAAAATGGGAGGCATTACCCTTTTTCGTAACCTATATTGGTATATAAAATGTATCAACCTCAAAAAACTCCATGACCGATATATATGGATAAACAAAATTCTATACCATATGAATTCTTAAAGGAAAACTGCGAGAAATAAAATCAAAACTCTTAAGTATGTACATACATAAAACTAAGTAGTGACACGTCAACCGTAGAAACATCCGAGACAATGAGGTCCATCATGGTCCACTCAATATCCCTTGAAAACTAAAAATTGTTTTATATATGATGTGTGAGGATAAAAGTATACTCAGTAGGGAAAAATAAATGTCACCCATGCATATGTTGGAAAATCAGACTAATTCCCCTTTGAGAAGACAACAGAAACCCCAAACCACCTAACAGTGTATACTATCCACCCACAAACTCACTAAGACACCCTCACCAAATAAATAAAATCATGTATACTATAGTAGTAAGAACACCAATATTTGGGTACCTTTTACCACTTCTCCTAGTTACCTTCTCATCCCTAACAATGAACATCCTAATGATACCATTCTCTTCCACAAGCCCATCTTCCACATCCTTCCTCACAAACACCTATATTGTAAACGACGTCACTTCCTTCCCACAAACACATGGGCCACAAACACCTCACATATCACCCGGAAACAGCTGGGACACATCTCGAAGAAAGCTAAAAAAATCACCTCTCTCACAACCAATACTATGCATCTAGTATTAATCCTCAAGCCATTATATCTTGTCCAAGAGTATTTGGTGGTAAATTCTTATAATTGGGATCATGGCAAGGTTAGTTACTAGCCATACATTCTCCCAATGAAATGTTAAAAAAGACATGCTCCCCCATAAAAATGTCAGTGTTTAGAACATAATGACCCACATTGGTTAGGTGCATATAAATAATAATGAACAACCAGATTATACATATAGGTTATAAACACTCATCCCATCCTATGAGATTCGGAAAATATAACTAGCCACTCAAAACCTCTTTTTCTGCTACCCCTACATCCATGTACCACCATGAATGATTGTCACATGAACTCCACTTTACTATATTCTTCAACTTTAAACATACCCCCAGCTAATTCTACAACTTATTATCATTATTTATTTTCATATCATTTATTTATGTATTCTATCACTACCTTGGAAACTACCAAACATTTTATACATTAGATGGTGAGGAAACCATATCAACTCTTACAAAGTCAAAAAAATATAGGAAACATCCCCCCAACAATATTCAATTATATCTCACGAAAACCGTCTTCCAACAAGAATATGTGAAAGCCCCACTACTCAACAACACCAAACCCAACACACCCATAATAATGAAATCACGACACAACACAGTCTTGCAGCCCAGCATCCTAAACATTTCCTATATGTAGTCCCACTACATAAAAATTCCATCCATTCAACAATAAATCAATCTCTCAGCCTAAGAAACCATATCAAAACATGTACTACCCCGTACAAAATCACACTATAACCACCACTAATGTAATTCCCCACTACACACAAATTCCACATCCTTCTCATAAAACCATCACTTCTTCCCACACATTTCCCGACAATCAAGTTACAAACAACACCACCATATAACCGTAATAAAGAACAAAACCCAACAAGACCCACATAGCAAAAAACCACCCAAAAATAAGATTACTGTATTTGAATTTAACCAATAAAGGATGATTAATTCAACTATGATAGATAGGGGTGACCAAAAATTATATTTGATTCTAGGGAATCATTTTTATTTTTCCGACCATAAGAAATTAATTAGATTTCAGGTTTAGTTTTATTTCAAGATGGATTCAATGATAATCATGAATCATCATTAGTTCACATGGAAAGACCTCCAACAAAAATGATTTTCAGGGAGATATATTAAATATAATTCACAATTCAGATCAAAGATAATAGATAAGGGAAAGTGATTATTAGCATATTCTTTGTATGCTCGAATATTTATTCTTATTTTCTTCATTATTACTGTTTCATTAGTTTTACAAAAGAGTCATGAGAACACCCACCCATCATGATACAAAAAATGATAGCGGACATAAAATACCTACATAGAACAACATGAAACTAAAAATCCTCCTTGTACAAAAATAAGGGGTCTCATGAATAGTATAATCAATGTAAAACTAACTGTGGGAGTTAAAACACAGGCGTATGGCTTGCCTATGAAGAAATTTTCTCTAACCACTATGAGAAATGAGAAAGGAGTACATAGGCTTTATAAAAAGGAATATCCTATATTAATATAATGAAATAGTTCCAAATCCATTAAAGTCAGATCATGGCCAAGACCACATGGTTTGACTATTTCAATATCCCCCGAGCACTAGGATATTAAATATATCATTAATATCCTTGTAAATGCATTTATAGACGACCAAAGAAGGACATAAACATGAATTAATTCAAATAAAATGTATAAGGGGTGAAATAGTAAAAACAAGAAAAAACTGGAAAATGAGTCACCGATGTGTGATTAACCAAAAGAAATCCACTGACAGTGATCCATTGATATCCAATAACCAACACTGATCTAGGGAAGATGAGACACCCACATTGAACACTGATGTGACAAAATGATGTTGGACTCACCAACATCGTGACTCGCGGATTCCCTGACTCACTGACGCCTGGACTCCCCAATGCCCTTACTCACCGACGCCTAGACTCACTATCACCTTGAATCACCGACTCTCTGACCCACCGATATATCGAAAATCCAAAAACTCTAACCAAATTATTAAAAAATATGATATTTGGACAAATCTTCAAATAACCTACCATTTCTTCCATCAACATCCCAAAAACTATATTTTGGATATATAATACACCATATGGGTCTATACCATTACCTATGATACCTCTCAAACTATTGTCACCTTAAATAACTCAAAACCAACATAGAAGAAAGAGGGGCTTAAACAACCACCCTGTAAAATTCATCTCATGGATAAACCACCATGTTAGATTGAAAACTCAACATCCAAGAATACCTCCTCTAAGATTTTACCTCCCAAAAAACACAATACATACCATACATGCACAAAAATTCACACTTCTCGAACATATGGATCATGGAATTCCATCCACTGTGTAGAGATATTATCCGTATTGGGTGGAAATGGATCACCTTCACATGTTTTATTGCATCTGAATTATTGCATATTTATTAGTGATTAGGTCCTCCCTTCCTCATATGTAAGGATGTTTTCATATGATGTCGAACAAGGAAAAAAATCATATCATAGAAAACACTATTTAAGCATTACATCACAAATAAAACACATGTGAAAAACTAAAAACAACTCCTTGTACTGGGCTCACATATATGTCCCTCATTACAATGTACTTTCATCCAAACCATCATGCCTCCAAAACACATGATCTAATGGAATGTTCCTTCCATGATTCACCTTCTCCCAATGATACCAAATATCCACTAGTCATTAAATTAATGTTGTTTCATCCGAAATATCGAACTCTCCCCATTCATTGACATTAGATTCAATGTGATGATTCCGACGATATTGGGATACATGATTAATTTCTGGGACCCTCCCTAACGATGGTTCCAATTTCAACTGATATGCCACATCACCAAATCTTACCCATACTTATATATGTTCGATCAACATTGGAGATTTCATAAACATTTTTTCAGCCTCCTCTTCAAACATCGAATAGAATTCTTCATGAATACACAGTCCTCATTCTCGAAATACAATGAAATCCCCCTTCTATCAGCATAAAATTTTTTCATAACATATTCTTCTTTCATCCTCTCAGGTTCATGTTTAATTGTCTCTATTATACTCTACAACACGGTTTGAAGAAGAATAGTGCCTCCGAGCTTCTATCAAATATAAGGGTGAAATGACACGAACTCCTATATATAGCATCAAATTGAGACATACTAATTGAATAGTTAAATAAATAATTTTTAAAAAACTATACCATAGTAAAATGTTGAACACAAACCGCAAGAAATTCCATAATACATTCCCACAAAATTTCCTCAAACATATGGATGGTATCCTCTATTTGACCATCTATCTGAGGGTGGATGTTAGTGATAAGGCATAATTGATTTAAAAAATCATGATTAAATCCCCTCTAGAATCATTTTTTAAAATGTGTACCTATATTTGAGTCAATGGATTATTTAACTCAATGTTTCTAAACCACCTCGTCAACATACCTTCGTGATAAGGGATCCATTGCAATCAACACCTTGATTATAAATAATTGATCTTATTTCTTCAAATGATCCAATACTACCCAAATTTAAAAACAATATCCCTTATCCATAGGTAATCCTATAAAAAATTTATATAGATGTAATCCCACATCTACTCGGGGATATATATGGGTAGTAACAAACCATTGGGTGTGCGGTGCTCAAACATCAATAACTGGAACACTAGGCTCATTTACACAAGCTCCACCACTGCCCGCTTCATCCAGGGACACCATAACAGTTCCCTCAGTCCCTGGTATGGCGTGGAAACTATTGGTAGTTCCACTAGGTGTGATATTTGAAACACACAGAGAACTTCCTCGCACATTTCAACAAGAACAAACAACTTATTAAAAAACAACATTCGATTCTGGCCATCCTCCGATAATCCCTTTTGTGCATTATGCAATTCAATATAGCCAAACATTACAACCTCCTCTATGTATCCCAAATCAGACTCCTACACCTTACTCCTTATATATTTCTATATCATCATCTAAAACATACATCCTTTTCCACCATCCATTACAATATCTAATTGAATGTCTTCAAACTCCACTATATCCCTCAAAGCGACCATAGATTATCCAACTAACTCCTTCTGTAACATCATTCTGAAAGCATAATCCAAGAAATTTCCCTTTCATGAGGTGTAAGAAATCTATAAATTTTAATCCTAGAGAAACTCCATCCCCCTTCATTTCCACAAGTTCAGGTCTCGATTGGAATTGATGTAACTAAATATCTTGTGATATTTGAAGACCAAAAAGTGCTCCTCAATGAGGTAATATATCTACAACATTATTGTAAACATGAATGCTACTATTTCTAGATCATGGGTGACATGTTGAAATTAATTTCTATTTAACTTCTTATACCCATAGAAGATCACTCCCTATGGGTGAAATAACAAAAACCTCAATCATGAATACTAATCATCACACAACGCACTGAACATCACCACTTTCATTGGAAGTCGGAGCACTGATTCACTATCAATCATAACCTTCATAAAGTCAAACATTATTAGAAATTATATCCACACACAACATCTTTTCATTTTATTGTCATATCTATGATGTGTGTTCCTACCTAAGAGAAATCTGTTACGAATCTCTAATAGTTACATGCAAGATCGATTAAAATAAGAACCTATGAAACATTCATCGGTGTTTCAAATGAAAAAGTTGCCTCAATCTTTAATGGGTCAACAACTATTTCTTACTATGATACCACATTACCATGGAAGTTGACCTTTCATGTCTAAGTAATTTACTTGGATAGATTTCTGTAGAGACGGTGGTGTTTAAGACATCTAGGATAGTCTTGAGAAGATTATTACGATCCTCCTCTTTCTTAGAGTAAATATGGATATTATTAATGAATACAATAATGAACTGGTATAGAAAATCCTGAAATACAGGGTTAATAACCCCCATCAACCTGACAGGTGATTTCATAACACCGAATGACATAACCACAAACTCTAGGTGTCACACCAGTTCTTGAAAACAATATCTTTGATATAAAAAAACTTCATTGAAATCTAGTGGTACCTGGAGTGCATATTAATCATAGAGATCAAACCTTCTTTCCCATCTAGTTGAGAATATCGCATATTGTTTGGGGAGGGTAATGGTTCTTGACCATAAACTCATTATGTCTCTATTAGTGTATACAGATACTCAAAACACCATATTCCTTTTTTGAAAAAAGTACATATCACCCCCTGGTGACATACTGGGTTGGATGAAACCCTTGTTATTAGGTCATAAATTTGGATCCTCAACTACTGAAACCGATAAAGATCTACCTTATAATGATCTATTAAGATAAGATATTCACTGGGTTGTATGTCTATCCTAAACTCAAAGTCAAATTGAGGGGTTAGATTCACATCCCCTTCATGGAAAACATTTAAAAATCACCAAAAACATCAGGAAAATCAACCATTTTATACTCCATCGATCCCACAGATTGCTTGGCTGATAAGGAAAAAGAGGCTCTACGTAACGACGACCCATTCGATAGCATCCCTCACGATTGAATTCTAAAAAAAACCTATTCATGTTATACAACATGACTCTCCTATAGATGTATAATATAAGATAATGAATAGAGTAATTTTAGTCAATGCTAGTGATAACACTGTATGGATTCATTTGTAGAAGCTAGAGATCCCCGCATGACCGATCCGCCCCCCAACATCAGCCTACATTCCCAGAATACAACAAACAAGATAGACTAATCTCCGATGGGTGTAATCAACACCAGTAGGAATATAATGTATCTCAATGTTTATTCCCAATACATGGGATAAACTTGGTGAAAAAGGGAGGGGAGATCTTTAATCAAACTATGTGAAATCAAGTGTACTAAACAAACAGATCGTACCTCAAATGATGTTCAGCTAAAATAGAAGTACTAACTCTATGGAATGAAACAACCCACACCCATAACCCATGCCCCTTAGCTATCAACCTCTTCCCTAACCATGTATTGGTTAAGGTCCATAAGGAGCACCCTTTGGACAGACTTATCTAACACTTACCCTTGGTAGTGTAGGGGTCTATTTTCTCTAATGTAGGAATGGACTAGGTAGGAACTACATTTGAGGTGAGAACTGAACCTTCTGACCACCACCTCATATATATTGAGTTTTTCACAATCCTTGAAGGTTCCCCCAGAATCCTCAAGAAAAAAACTTCATCCCCAAGCCCAAGAGAAAAGGTAGAGGACTATAGGGTCAGAACTGAAACTAGTGGGGTCGGCTCCCCGTAGGATGAATCCGGGAAGGCCTTGATGTTATATACATTATATTAATTGCCATTTCATTTTAATTTCTCTTGTGACATACCTATCGTGGTAGACCCCCTCGTGATTGAATCTATTCTGCCACCTCATCCATCTTCTAATCCTCTTTGTATGTCGCTAGGATGATGGTGTAACCACAAACTGAAGGGAATGATGAAGTGCCTCCTCCAAATTTCCCACCCGAGCCCCCTCATCTAGAAATAGATCCAAGGAAAAATATAGAAGATCCATGAACCATATATCAAATTCCCCCACTGGTGTACTCCCATGTTGTATGGAGATTAGCTCTTTACACATCCCATCCTTCATCATG
Organism: Viscum album; assembly: GCA_963277665.1. Classification (NCBI taxonomy): domain Eukaryota; kingdom Viridiplantae; phylum Streptophyta; class Magnoliopsida; order Santalales; family Viscaceae; genus Viscum; species Viscum album. The sequence continues at coordinate 82,439,709 of OY728151.1, read as the reverse complement.
GAAGAAATTAATTCCTCCCTTAAATCTTATTCAATTTCGACGCACATTACCCTAGTCTCTTTTATCTATTTGAGGTAAAGAATCCACCACTGACAAGTTACTCCCATAATATGGTTCACGAGTAGAAGAACACAACATCTTGTTAAAGCCAAGATCAATTTAAAGGCAATCACCAACTTCTCGATCTAACTATCCATCTCAATGTCCACGACAATGCCCTTGTACTTTCCCAGAGTCTTCTGTACGAAATAACGAAGCGTATTCTACCACTTATCATCCTCCTCTTCTATATCAATAATAATTCAGCGAAATGGGTCAATATAGTAACCCTCTATTAGTCATACCACACATAGGCAACACACAAGGGACATTCCTAAAAGGAAAACCAGGAATTCATAACCTTGGGTAGTATGTATCTTATTTGGGATTCATTTTACCTAATTGTTTATTTTTATATTCCAAAAATTCACTAAAAAAGTATGAACTCAAGTCCTCATGATGCATGTACCTATACTATGGTCTCTACCTTGTAACCACTTGTACCTCAACTGGTCGATTGGTAAACTCAATGTACTTTTATCATATTTCGGGGGGACGGGGGAGGCCAAAATTTCGCGTCTGAACTGGTATTACCTTCCCAATGTCATGAACTAGAATCACCTAACACAATTTTCCTACCAACCCATGAAATCCTCAATATGAATAACTCAAAACTCCATCTTATCTCTCAACCATCACCTCTGACACCATTTTGTTACAACCCACATCATTCATGATGAGGGAAGGGAAAACAAGATGTTATAACCTTCCTTCCTCTAGATTAATGAGATATAATAACCCCCCAAGTCCTACCTCTAATAGGGACTGGGGTGATGACCAACACCAAGGTTATTTGAATATCACAATAATTGGATGCATTACCCTTTTAATAGTAACCACAATCAGGATATAAGATTTATAAACATCAAAAAACACCAAGACAGATATATATAATGAATCCAAAATCCTTCCCACAATTATGCAAAAGTTAAACTGGTAGAAATAAATATTAAACCCCAATGTATGAACAAAATTAAAAATAAACAACAAAACATAAAAAATCCCCATTGAATTATCTAGTGATGTCTATCATGGTCTGTGTAATCTCCCTTGAATCCATAAATAGTTTTATGTACACTGGGTGAGAATATATGTATACTCTATTGGTAAAAAAATCACATGTTCACATGTGGGATAAGCATACTATTTCCCCTAAGAGAAAACAATAGAAACTCTAAATAAAATAACAAGTTATATTTTCCGCCCCAACCACACCATGGAACGTTCATCAAATATATAAATTTATGTAAAGTAATGTAGTATGAAAATCAATATTTGGGTACCCCACACCACTTCCCACTAGTTAAACATTCATCCATAATGGCAGACATCCTGATGCCACTATGCTCTTCCACAAGCACCACATTCATAAATGGCTGGCATACACTTTATCTCCACACCACATCACATCCTTCCAATAGAAACAAGGGTCACAACCCACCATGACATACCCAAATACACATGGGCCTCATCCTGGAGACACCGGGGAAGCATACCACCACTCACACAAGCAATATCATACATCTTCTATGAAACCTAATCCCAGTATAGCCTGCCCAAAGTGTCTTGGGATATTTATTACTCCAAGAGGGATTAGGGTAAGGTTAGTAACCATCCATCAATACTCCCACTGGGATGTTGGATAAGAGAATGTCGTCCATAACAATTGGGGTGTTCGACACATAGTTCTCAAACCTGGTGGGGTGCTTATAGAAAACATAAGGATCTTCATGTTGATACATATAGGTAAAAAACACTCATCCCAACCTATATAATTCCAAACATAAAACAAGACCACTAAAATCCTCCTTTAATGCTACCCCTACATGCATGTACCACCATGATCGAAAATCACTACAATCCCTCTTCACTACAATACCCAACTCAAAACACACCCCTAACAAATTATTATTATGCATTATCAAAAAATTCATTATTTTTTCCATACCTACAAAAGAAACTACCAAACTATTCAAACAGTTTATGGAAATGAAAACATACCAACTACTTATATGTTAAAAAAATAGGGAATCTGCCTATAACATTTTTTAATGTTATCCCACCAAAAAATTCCTATCCAAAGAAAACCTAGTAGCCCCGCATCACAAAAACACTACACCCAACTCACCCATAAACATATATTCATGACACAACCCATTATTTTTCCCTGTTTCCCAACCACTACCCAGATACAACTCCTATTCATGACAATTAAATCCATTCTTCTATTAATAAATCGTTGATGATGAGCTACCATTACAGCGCTTATACCACCTAAGTAAATAATCCCACAATAACCACCACTAAACCACAACCCCATTGCACACACATACCACATCATTTTAAATGAATCTAATCTTATTCCAACCGCTATTACCAAAACCATACTACCAACAACACCAAAATATAACCCTCATAGATTAAAAAATGGAACAAGAAACACAAAACACACAACCAATACAAAACATGATGAGTGTATTTGGATTTTTCCAAAAATGGTTCTTTAATTCCACATTGATAAACAAGTTTGATCACAAAACAATATTGATCCCAGGAAATCCTTTTCATTTCACCTATAGTACATTGATAATACGATATCATGTTTACATTAATTTAAATATAGAATCAATGATATAAATGAAGCATCATTGGTTCCCATGAAAATACCAAAAACAACCTTGATTTTTAGAGGGATTCAACCCATACAATTCAAATTACATGGCAATGATAACTGATAATAGAAAGAGATCATCAAAACATTCCCCATCCAACCATTTATTTCTTCTTATTATCTTATTTAAATCATTTAAATAATTGTTCACAAATAGGCATGAGTACACCCACCATGTGTGATGAATAATTTAAATAGAGACAAATGAAATCCCAACCTAGAAGAATAGGTGAAATTTTTTCTCCTTTTTCAATTATAGGTTTTTGCATGAGCAGGAGACACCAATGAGAACTAAATTGGGGGAGGGGCTACAACAGAGGTGTACTACCCATCTAGGAGGAAAATTTCTCTATTCATGAAGTGAATGGTGAAGAGAGATCCTCAGTTTTAGAAAAATCTAGATCCAATACCAATAGAAAGAAATATTTATGAGGCCACTAATGTATGATTATGTCATAAACCATGTAGTTTCTAAATTTTAATTTCTTTAGAGACTTAATATATAAATGATATAATTAATATCCTTTGAAATACCATTAAAATCACTCAAACATGCAATTTTTATTGATTTACATCATATAATGTCTAAGAGGGGTGAAACATGAAAAACTAGGAAACCTGGATAATTATACACCAATTGGTGAGTCATTAACAACAACACACTGACTGAGAGCCACCGATACAATGTCACTAGATCTAAGCTATCGATGATGAGCCACTGATGTTGAGTAGGAGATGTGACCTACCTTTTTTGGACTCGTTGATGCCCGAAATAACAGATTCCCTAACTCACTGATGGCCTAGTTCAACCACGCCCAGACTCACCGATGCCCTATCTCACCAACACCTTATCCTAACGATGCCTTTGATAGACAAATAGAAGAAATATAATAGTGTAAAAATCTTGAAATGAGATATTGTTACCTTCCAGAATACGCCAATCCCTAGATTATGGATAACGAATGGACCATGGGGTTCCATGATATTACTAGAAAAATTTAGGGCAATAGGATTCTAATATTACTGGGGAAACCAATTGGGAAAAATAAAAAGGATAAAAAACCTTTCATTGATATCCTCTATATGATCCATAATCTCTCAACACACCACATTATCCACATTGAGATGTGGAATATAAATAAGATGTATCCCTATAATGTTCTCATTTATAAATTATATCACACACTTAGCTTTTAATCTCACAACATTGTTATGAAATACATATTAAAACTAATTATTTATGGGAGGATAAATTGAATTGTGAATTTACTAATCCTAAAAAATATATAATTTAACAAGGTTGTGATCCCACCCCTTTAAAAATGATCTTGTATTTAATAAAACAATTTATTTTTTGGTCACCTAAATAATAATGAATATCCATTTAATGTGATATGAATGATACTTTTTAGTGTTTGTAATTATCCTATATTTGGTACATGCGATGTAATCTATAAATAGAATCATAATGATATATAACATCTGAAAACAAATAATTTTAGGACGAAATAATTGTCCATATTATATTCATGAAAAAAAATTCATCAATCCCATGGGATCATCAATATAACAAAACAGGGGAATACTGGTAATATATTAGTTGTTGCTTTAGAAACCACTATAAAATAAATCATTCAAATATTTAAGGGGTGTTTTTAAAAATACCACTACTATATTATTTTAATATCATTAATAAATCACATCCTCTCCTAGTAACCCCATTCTCCTATAATCCCCCCTCTAATCAAGCCCATTATTAAGCCACTATCCATTTCTCTCAATACCACTCCCGGATCACCCTCCATATCTCCCCTCCCCCTTGTTTTTAGTCCCAATTACACATTTCTATTTTTCATTGATCCAATAACCCTTATTTACTCTATTTGTCAAAAAAAATTTGTTCTTACAAGCCCATGGTTGAAACCAAATAGATTCAGGTGGTTTCATTAATCGATATTATTCATATTTTTTATGACATGTGATTTGAGGCTTATTTTAGTGACGTTCATTGAAAAAAGGTAATTTTTACCTTTTTAATTTAGTGAATTATTTTTTTATAATATTTTGGATCAAATTTATTTAGGGTGTTTATGATTATTAGGTTCCTATTAATTTTAAATGATATCATTTAGTGTTTTGAGTTGAAATTTCATCATAATTTTTAAGGGAATTGTGTTCAAGATTTTTTTACATTGTTTTTTTCATAAATTTATAGTACCAAAAATTTTTATATATTTTATCCCTTCTGTAGATATAATGTTACAATAATTAATATATATAATGGATGTTTTAATGGCATGTCATGGCTTAGTAGATATCATGTTAAATCTAAAAGATTCAACAATTTTTGAAGAATTTTAAAAAACTTGTTAATTCATTTTCAAAGATAGTTATTTGCTATATTCCATAATTGACATAAATTAATATGATAAATTCAGTAACATATGATTTGGTGTTAAAAATTGGTTCCATTATAATTAATTTTAAAAAGGAATTATTTTCTTTGTTTTACATATATCATTATTATTTATAGATTTTTCATGTTTTATTTAGATTGTGTACTTATTTATTATTGTCATAACTTAATTCTCTACGGTTACAATAATATATTTTTTATTTTATTTTTTGGGTTTTTTCATAATGTTATAATTTCTTATACACTATATGATAAATATTATATCATCTCTTCTTGCACCATGTGATGGATTATATAAATTTCAATTAAAATCAAAATATGAATTCTTTTAAAAATATAATATAATTATATATCATAAATATGTTATTATATTTATTATTTCAAATAATTTAGTTCGTGTTTTTATAATGAGGTAATATTTTTATGCATTGTAATTTTCCTTAATGATGTGTAAGAAAATTATGATATATGGATAACATATCGATCATATTACTGGGGAACATAATTATAACCCTCTAGGTGGGCTGGGCATGGGTCCCTGAAGACTTCTAGAGCAGAAGCCTCTTAATGGGATATAAATCGGTCCTCTAAAAACATCTGAGTCAAACCATCTAGTGGGATTGTGCATGGTTCCTTGATGAAGTATAATGTAACCCTCCAACCGAGCAGGGCACAGATCCTCGACCATCTGAATGAAACCCTCATTCATGGAAAGGAATGGACAATAAATGATTTATAGTGGAACCCACAACGTAGGTTAGGAATAGGTTTGTGAAAACCAATGATATACCCTACTCTCATAACAGTGCATGGGTCCTCTACCTAGAATTTATGGATTTTTATTATGCGACACAGTGATGAGAATTGAATTGAAATAGTATTAAGCTCTTGAGGAAGAGGGATTCCTTCCCCACTAAGATGCATTTTTTAGATTCCACAAAAATTATGTCAGTGAGTATGTGAAACCCAGAGTAGATAATATCATTTTTGAGTGAATGAGTTCCATATAATTATTTGTTCAATGAAGATGATTGAGTGTCTAGGGACTAGTTATTGACTATTATAACTATTATAAACTCTTCTTCATGGTAATACATGTGATATTGGGATCCTCATACTCTCTATTTTAGGTTTATTTTCTCTAAACACACACATAAATGTATATTTATAATTTTATTATATGCACTCACTAGATTTTTTTACTCTCCTTCCAAGAGTAGAAAATAGTCATGGAATATTACATGTGATTTTTCGAAATAGATTCTCATGGTTTGATGATTAGACTATAATACTGTAGTTGGAAATGACTCGACTGGTAGTTCCCATACTCACCAGGTTTTTACCAATTCTGTTTGGATGAGAATACATTCTCTCTTGGTTTGGGTTGAGTTTTACTCTTTTACTAAACATGGTTATATATACTATATTTATTGTACTTTTTAATACATTACTTATCTTGCCCCATCATTCACAATGTCATATTAGGTTTGACTGTGATCACCCCTTCAGGGGAATTTCCTACTCATGTCGTGTCTTATAATGTTGATGAACATGTTGACTGTGGCATCAAAAGTCCACAGAGATACTGAGTGTGTGGAACACATATAGTATTTGTATCTTGGGATTTAGGATCATGAATATCATGGTTTTTTATTTCTCTAGTTTTCTATTTGAGTCGGAAACATGCGTAGTTTGGATTGAATTTTCTACCTTAACTTTTAAATTTTCACTACAAATTTTTTGTACTATCTAGGGGTTAATCAATTCATGGTTTTATTAACATAACTACATCATATTTTATTAATCCTCCTATAAATTTTACTCAATATTTATATATATGTGTGTAATGGTACATATGAATTGGAATCCTGGAGAATGTTATTACTTTTTAAATTTTTGCCACCCCCTATACAATGGTGATGGGTTGTAGGTAGTTTATACATGAGTCCCAACCTGGTTCATGTTGTGAGAGATTATTTTTTGAGCTACCTCATTACTTGGGACATGTTTTATTCATACAACCTTAGAGATTATATTTTTGGGTTTAGGGAAATAATAAACAAGTATCTCGATTACAGCTCTCATGATAGGGAATTTAGTGAAGGTGTAGTGGACAATGTAGCCCCTCACTTGGACCATAACTATCTTCTTATAAAATCAACATACTAATAAATGTCTCAAAATATTAAAGGAAACAGACATCATTTATAATTGATACTTTGAGAAAACATATTTTTTGATCTTCCATTTTTTATTTAGAGATATATATATATATACATATGTTCATATCTAACTATGATAATACTTTATAACACTTAGGATGCCTCTTTTATGACATAAAACAAGGATACCTGCTCTAGTTCATGAGGAAAATTATATGAGCGATGAGGTATCACATAAATGCACATCCAATAATTTAGTTCCTCAAGGATGGAAGGTAGAAGAACAAACCCCCTTTGGAGAAACAAATCATTCAGTCAGATTAACCAAAAGATTTGTATATGATAAGAATAATCTATAGGTTCCATATTCCGAGATATACAGGGTTACTTAGTGATCCATATCCTTAGGAATCACATGATTGGTAAGAGAATTTTGTTGATATATTCAGAATTGTTTATACCCCAACAGAGAATATGTTTTTCCTAGTTGATAGAATCATCCCAAATGCAATTTTACATTGTAAGAGACATGTTATTTAGATGAATGATGTTTCAAAAATCTTTTGGAGAAACATTAAGTATTTATTTTAGTGGCATTACAACCCATATTACTTTCACTTAGTAAATATGTTGGAGTTTTCGGAGCTATAATTGAGAGGGATGATATTGTCAGGGTATGTGGTGATCTTTACATACGTTATTTTATTACTCCATTGACTTGATATTGGATGGCTATATCGAATAAAAAAAGTTTGATAATGGGTACAAAAAATATATCTATTCTGGGATTTTACCCTTATGCATTCCCACCTATATTGGGTGCTATATAGTGCCCTAGTGTCATAGATAAAACTATTAGAGGTACACGAACCTGATACGATGATGATGTATTGATGTTTTGGTAAGAATACAATTGTAAGATAGTCTATACTCTTGGTATGGGAACATTGTAGATGATTCCCGTATTAGAAAGTCTAAAAAATTCTTAGTGGAAGAAGATTCAAAAAATATAAACTCCATATAGCTTACCAGTGTTGATTTGTAGGGTACATCCATTATTCATATGATGGTTTAAACTCCATCACTTATAAATAAATTTAGATAGTCTTATTTGGGACACATCGACTGTGAGGCCTTATGTGATTATAAATCTAAAGGTGACTCACCATATGGATATTCTAAATCAGGGAATCAAGTCATATCATTCTAGGGTTGAATAGTGGTTCCTATCACATTGTGGTAGTAAGTGATGTGGGATTTCCAAACATCTACACTAGATATATATATCCATGTGTTTATAATGTGTACCGATAAAACCAATGACAATTAATTTTGTCCGGAATGAGATTAAAAATAGCTGAGTTTATCTCTCAATTCCTCACCTGTCAGTAGGTGAAGGCTGAGAATAACATTCTGGCAGGATTGTTACCACACAGTGAGATCCTAATGTGGTATTTTGATTAAATACTCATGGACAACATATCATGTCATCCCCACACAACAAAGATAGATGATTCCATATGGGTGATATTTCACCCCCTCATGATGATTACACACTTCCTTTTAATAAAGCAGTAGAGTTTTGTGGAGAGCATGGGCCAGTTCTATGTATTGGAGGTCATTCGACTTCATAGGGTTCCCTTAAGTATTTTATACATTCAATATGTATGGTTCATGTCATGATTTGGGAGAGTCATGTAGGGTGCGTTTAGGACACAATTGTGGATGAGTATAGCCTTTCACCGCAATATTTATTGGTAGACCGAGCACATAATATTGGTGATAAGGGATTTATTGAGGGTGTGTTTGTTAGACATCAACATGAGTTGGTGGGATCACATCCCCTTGGGATAATTTTCAATCAACAATAGATATAAATATACCATCATCATCACACATTTGTAGTCTCTATATGGGAGACCCTGCATGTCACAGTTATGTTTAAAGGAGATTTGTGAGTAATTTATTGTGGGACCATTGTCAGTGAAGGAAAAGAAACATTTTACAACATTAATTAATGGGTGAGGATGTCCCATATAAGATATAAATCATATGAATTTATCTATAATAGGCACATTGAGTTTGAGTAGGGAGTTCATGTACTCATTACACTCTCCCCATGATGGGGATTATGGACGTCCGGCATAGAAGGCAAGCTGTCCACAAGAATCATCGGGTCGTTCAGGATCATTTTTAGGATTATAATGGGATCTTACTCCTCCCATATCCAACATAAATGGATCAGGTGAATGATATCTTTCAAATGTTAGTTCTAAGGTGGTATGTGCAAGAGCCCATTCATGTCATTGACTAGGGAGAGCTAGATATCAATGATGATGCAGACCATGCATATCAACCTGTGGTGATCAAGGATCGACATTAGTAGAATCTGTCTATATAGTCAATCTCGTTGGTTCATTTGTTAATGTAGCATAGAAATTTCAAGGTGAGTTCCTGGGAGAAGGTCAGAAAAGTGTGGTCTTATTATATTGAGTTTTTCTCAAGTTATCCATTTCATGTAAGAATATATTAAAGGAGAGTAGGATGTACAATCCCAATTTTTTCCTTGTAATAATAATATATATATATATATATCCAGAGGATTGTTCTAATATTACCTACAATTATGATTCCCATTAATCCAATAAAAATTTTTATACAAATATTAAATATATTTTATATTCTAAGTATTCATCTTCTTATTGTAAACATCATAACACATAAAGGGATGATTGGATAAAAAATATATGTCTATATTTGAGTTCGTAATGTGGTTCTACCCTATTTGAGACAGAAAATGAATCGTCATGGGAAATTTAGTCACCATTCTTGGTTACAATCCATTTAATTAATTAATTAATTAAATTTTTGGTATTCACCACTATAAAAACACTTTTAGAGGTATGCCATGTGAATTTATCGTGGGTTGGGATCATAATCCTAAACATGATGAAAAAATATTTTATCACGCTTCCTTTTTTAGATCGTGTTATATAAAAATAGAACTATGAATTAAATTGGATCAGGATGCAATGAAAAATACAACTTCTCCCAAAAATGTGGATAGATGATTATTTATCAGCGATAAATATGAAATCAATGAAGGACATTCCTAATGGTTTTTTATTCACTATTGATAAAATGGGGGAGATGATCCTTCCACCTTCTTTGATTTCCAACAATTGCATACTTTTCACATTCCATGTCAAAAATGAAATTGATTCTATTTTTTTCAAACATCGAATACTATTTCATGATCGATTTTCCATGAACTCCTTGCCTCAATCAACTGAAAATTTTTATTTTTTCCTTTCCCAGTTATTTTCATTGTGTTATTCACTAGTTGGATCCCTATGATCCCAACATGACATTGCGGGGATGTAATAAGTTCGACCAGACCCCCTCATCCATTTGGGACCAACAAAAGATGAACAATTCATTGTGTACTGAATCGTTTTGGGAGATTTGTGAGGTGTTGGTGACCTTTTTTTGATTGATGGAAGAGTTGTTGATGAACAGAGGGGTGGAAGAATGAAAAATGGTAGAGAAACCCTCAATGGTTTCTGGTTTTCATTTAATTCTGAGAAAAAATTTGAGACATGTTATTCTCAATCAAATCAACCATTTATGGGTATAATTTATGATGAAATCAAATCTAGATTACTAGATCTATGAATGGAAATAGTATCTGAGTTCTCTGTTGAAAATTTGACTACATGTTTTGTCCAATTATAAACACAAGATATGTATTCTCTCCCATGTCTGTGGATACATTTAAAAGAAATTAACGATTACATGGCATGTCTTACATCCTATATTCCATGTACATACCTTATTAGTTGGTTAACCTGTATAATCGGTTACATGTGTAAGAACCCGTGTGGATGTACATGGAGTCAGGTACACACCCATGTACTCTGGTACATTTTCATGAAATGAAGTACATGAACCAGGTCCAAATAAGATAGGATATACTGTATAGTCCTCCAAACGGCATATACTAATACAGGAATAGGGAGTATTTTGTCAACCAAGGATTGGACCTAGTTGTGGAGTTGTACCACATGTCGTGTCAGTATTCTCACACATTATGTACCCCATGGGGTCTTCTAAGAAAACATTGAACAAAAATTCATTATTTGTTTGAATTCAGATTTTGGAACACGATTATCCTATCAAGAGTGTTGTTCTATATAGAATGTGATTGTGACTGAATATGTAGATATTGGGATATTATTTCGAATACCCTGGTCACCACAACATATAAGGTGACACCTGATGATATTATTGTTCATGAAGGATCACTAGGGGTAGAGTATTGAGGGTTACCGTTAAGAAGGGATAAGAATTGTTCCTCAACAGAATCTTGATTAGTTACCTCTAGATGGGATTGACTTGGGTCATCTACAGTCCTTTGAGTGGAACCCTCTATTTGTACTGAGCATGATCCCTTGATGAACTATAGTATAATCCTCTATCCAGGCTAGGCATTGGTTCTCTAAAAAAAATGTGGAACCATCCTACAAGGTAGGTCATGGATTCTCAATTATTTTGTGTGGAACCGACTAGATTAGTAGGGAATGGGTCCTAAGCTAACAGTGTAGAACCCTCCTATCGTATAAGAGAACGAGTCATGTACCTTGAAATTTTTTCTATTGACTATGTGGGATATTTAGGATATATTGATTGACATTTCATTTGGCTCAAAAGAAAAAAGGACACTTTCAAAAACCACTCATGTTTTGGAGATATGAATAACACTATGGACAAGAGTCAATGACACAATAAATTTATAATCTCAATGTGGGGTTAATGAGTTCCTTAGTCTTCTATGGTTTGGGAATACATGTTTGATTCTAACCATTGTTCTTCGATATTTTGAACTAATGGCTAATTTTCTTCTTTAACCAAGATGTGAGATAAATTTCCCCTTACACTTTTTCTTTGGCTTCTTTTGAATAATTAAATAAATAAATATATATATATTATTTTACTATATACACTCATAATATTTGTTTACTCTATTTTAATGATAGGAGATAATGCATGGGGTATTCCATGTGCTTTATATATCTTGATTCTTATGGTTGGATGAGTATATTATCCCACTATAGAGGGAAATGACTAGACTGGTAGCTCGCCAACTCACATTGTTTTAGCCCTATATGTATGGATGAACATACTTTCATTTAACTTTGTTTTTAGCTACACTCTTTCTCTATAATAGAGGAAATACAATGTTTTTCTCTTTATATTGTATATCTTCCCTCTCCCCTATATTTTGTGGTGTCATACCATGCTAATCTAAACTCACTCCAAATGAGATTTTCCCCATGTTTCAAGTCTTATGTATATGATGGACAAGATGATCATTACATCAGATGATCATAATGATAATGTGTGAATGGGAAGAATATAGTGGTAATAGCCTGGGAATCATGAGTTAAGATCTCACAACTATTTAATATTCTAGTTTTCAATCATATTGGGAAAACATTTTGGTTGGGTGTGTATTTTTTCCATTACTTTTTTTGTTTAAAATACCAATTTCTTTTTCTCTAGAGGTTCATGAATTCATGGTTTACATTATAAATGTGTTTCAACTTTATTTTATCCCGCTAAATGTTTTCATAAATATGATTGTATATTTATTTAAATGTACTTTGGAAAAGGCCTCTATGAGCGAGGTATTCCCTCAGTTCTTGTATCCAACTCTAGCCTATGGAGGGAGGCATGTGGTTATTTCTTCTTGATCCGAAGCTTGGGTTGGGTCGTGATAGTCAACAACTCTTATTATTACATATTAATTATTGGGAATAATAACACAATTATACAATCCTCTATATTTCTAAAAATTGATTAAAATTGTTTCTTATATATTATTACAAAACCCATTTATTTTCCACAGGATAATCATGATTCAATGAAATTTTTATGGAACTGATTACATTTAAATTGTTTAATATTTTTACATATATATTTTCTTTAAACAAAATTCATTTATATGGTTTAATAAAATTTTAGATGATTATTGAGTATTTCAATACTTTTTATTATGAACAGTCTATGTCCTTTCTAAATGTAGTTGTTCTTGGACAAAATATACAATGGGGGTTCCCAGATAATGTAGAAAGATCCCATTATATCTTATATAGTGTGTTTATCCATATTGTGATATAATGAATTGGATAATGATTGTATTCTCTAAATAATTATAATGGAATTCAGTCGTATGGTTATTCTAGTTTTATGGGTTCTATTTACGTGTTAGGAATATGGTTTCCTAATATACTAACATGTTTTATCTAGAATTTTTATCGGAGTATGATATTTCACTTTATAAAGATTTTATATCACAAGGCTCATGATTGTTGATTATTATGACTCATTTTTTATTAATAAAATGTGACATGTTTTCATATTTTATTATCATGGTATTGATGGGTAAACATATTCTTCCATTACACTCAATCACATTGATTATTTCATCTAACTGTTATTATCTTATTATTCTTACAGATGAAATTAATTTGTCATTGATATTTTTGTAACTTTCAGCACTTGCTGTCAATCATCATCTATATTAATATCCCTAACTTATTTATAATTATTTGGACATAAAGATTGATAAAAGATATTTTATATGGATAATAATTATTAGATTATGTAAAATATGAAAAAAAATTATAAGTGGGAGAAACACTCATTTGGATACAATGGTATTTTTTATGTTGAATATTTTAATAAATATATAATCCTATATTGGTAAACATTCCATTATATTGTAGGTGATATATGTTTTTCCATTTTATTGTTTATTTTTTTAATGATATTATTTTGATCATGATTATTGTCATCAATTCCGGATATGTGATCTTTATTATTTATGCATTGAATCCTAGAGCGTAGGTTCATGGATATTATATATGGTATCAATGTAATGAATTAGATAAATTTTGTACGTTATGAGGTTTTAATATAGGGATATATTAAAAATTATGGATAACATTATTGGATTATTTGATTATGATATATTATTAATTCAATGTATCAGATACCATATCCATGAGTTTTCAGTAGTAAGTATTATTTTCAAATTAATGAAATTTGGAGAGTTTTTATTGGTTTTGTGTACTTTAAACACCTTTGACTACATGACATGTTATTTAGGTAAGAAATATTTTTCACATGTACAATGATAAATAGGGGATAACTTGATGTAAGAGTGACAATATTATGAATTCAATTAGTCAACATAGCCTAAACGCACAACTAAATTGACAAAATGGATAAATGTTTACCACAAGACTAAATGATGTCCATATTTATATGTATGTTTATTTGTAAATTTTATTTTCTTTAAAATGTTTTATTTTATATTTGTAATAATAATTTTATTATCAATGTAGAATATAAGATCAAATGATTCTAATATTTGGGTTCTTTAACAAGTTAAGAAATGTTTTGATTAATTTTATTGATAGTTATTTATGGAATTATTTAATTTGAAATTTTAGAATTTATTTTAAAATTTGGAAAATAATTAATGAAGTGTTATTTATTAGAGGAATTATCATACCATGTTTGGATCATTTTTGTTTTGGATAATATAAAAAAACATTAGTAATATATTGTTATACATTTTTTGGTAATGTTGTATTTATTGTTGATATTAGTTATTCATGCCATATGAATTTGTATTTAATAATTATCACTTTGAGGAGAAATATGGACTTGTTGTGGAAATTGAAATAATTTGGGATTTATAGTCATCATGTAAGTATATATTTTTTATACTCTTAGTCATGATTCCAAATTATTCCTCAACACTTAGAAATGAATTTAAATAAAAAATCACTATTACATTCATATAGGATGATTTAGATAGTGTTTTAGACCCTCGTATATTTCTGTTTTTTGAGAACATACAATTCCATTATTCATTCCTATTATTTTGATCAATGATGTCATAAACTCTCATTACTAATTTATTAATTTCTTTCATTCTAACAATTATTCTCTTAATTAAAAGCCTAGTAATCTGTTATTCAATACGTTTTTTTACATCCCATTTTACATTATTAAGATTATGTTTTACTATACCTTTTTGGATATGGGTTTATAAAAAATTTATTTCGTACGTTCCATCCATTGATTTTTTATATAATTATTAAATTACAAGGATTAAATTTATTAAATATCGGTTGTTGTAACACAGCAAGATTTTAATATAATAAAATAACGTTCAATAGAGTATGTGACACACAAATACTATAATAGTATATAACAAACCCTGAAAATAAAATATTTATTTTATAATATATTTAATATCTTCAATATTATATGATAGACATAACAAAGAGTTTATAATTTCTTGTGTTAAATGGAGTACTGAGTTTTTCTGAACAAAGATATTTGAAAACATTTTTATTCAATATGATTTAATCACCAAGTCCTAGGAATGGTGGGTATAAATATGATTAAATAAATTATTAAAATATTTTTTCTATACATTTTTATTAATAATATATTTATTAGTTATAAAATATTAATCATATAAACAAGAACATGTTTTCTAAAAAAAATTATATTTTTTAGTGATAGTTTAGTTAAACGGTTCACATATATTTCAAAATTACCATTCATAAAATTATTAAAAAATAACTAAAAACTAAATTTCCTTTTTAAAATAGGACATGAAAAACTATATTAGGATTACTTTATATTATTTTTAATAAAGGATCTATTAATAGTATAATAGTTAAAAATTGTAAATTGTAATTAGAATCAAACTTTTCGATTAATTTAATGATAAAGTTCAATTATATTTCAAATCGGTTAAAAATTAATATTAGTAAAATTATATATCATATAACTAAATTTATTTCATTGGAATCATTTTCATATTTATTTTTTATTTGATATCATTGTTAACTTTTGACAAATTTTTTTTAAAAAATTAATTTTTCATCACCTATGCAAGATTAATTTTTAATAATTTTTCAAAAAAATGTGATTTGGATTTGAATTAATGGATTATATATTTGGAATAATCAAAATTAATATATTCTAATAATTTAAAAATAATTTTAATCCAAATGAATAGTTAATTTAATAAATATTAATTATTAAGGTTACTAAAAAAATGGGTTTACGGAGGTTTTATCTAAAAGGATTAGGTTGAAAAATGAAATATATAATCATATAAAACTCATGGAAGGGAATATTAATACCATTAAACCTCTATGATTATATTATATACCATTATGAAACTTTTGGACATATAAAAACTATGTTGAAATAATTTAATTAAAAAATGTCAAGAGTGTTGTATCACTTACTTATAAAATGACACCCCTATTATCCATTCATCAAAATATAAAACAAGATGGTCTTGAAAATAAAAAATCAAATAAATTCAAAAAATCCCCCCCTATGATCATATAATACTTATTTTTTCATAATTCTAACATAAAAAGTTATTTTTTGGGAACCTAAGTGGTATTACAAAAGAAGATGTAATTTTCTTCAACGAGCATTTGTATAATATTTATTCTACAAATTCATTTAATTATAAATATAAAATATTATATAAAAGCGTGATAAAATTAAATATACTCACATGTATGAAAATTAATTATTTAATAATAATATTTTCACCTTAGATCAAATTGGTTATGAAATCATCATTCGTCTATACGATAGCATGCATCTTTGTGAAGTTGCGCAATTTTATTTACACAACCACCTATCATAGTAGGGTATTACGATTAATATAAATAATACATGCTTTATGTATAACATAATAAATCCACTAGATTAATTATATTATACATGACGTTTTTACATTACTTTCTATAGGATATTGGATAATTTCTCTCGTGTATACAACAGACAACCGCATCATAAAGCGATGCAATTTCTATAGGATAAGTAACATGAAAAGATAAAGAGATTTGGGATTATTTATACCAAATACAATCTCAAGAAATAAATATTATTATCAAATATGGTTAATTAAATAATATCCAAATATATTCCTAATAAATATAAACGTATGTTGGAATATATTAAATTAACATTATTAAGAATATGGGTTAATTTGTTCTTTAAAAAATTATCACAAAAAAATAATTAATAATTGAATCACTTAATAACAAATTCTTAATCTAAAAAATAAAATATAATTAAGTAAAGTTATTGGATAATATTAAAATCCCCACTCTAGAGGATGTATATTATTTAGAGATTGAGAAGAAAATTAATCCAAAAATTATTTGAATTTTTTTTGTATCATTCTTGTAAAAACAATCTAGTATGTCACATATAATCAATGTATACGGGATATATATAATAAATTGGGGAAAATAATTTTAAAATAATTTCATATATTGAAACAATCAAATTGAAATGAGTAAAAGCTAATAAATAATAATAGGATGTTAAAAATATTATTAGGTGGAGTTATGTCCATTAATTTATATAATCATCATTAAGTATTATTTTCAAATGTAATATTTACAAAATAATGGTAATGAAAATAAAAATAAAAACCTATTTAAAAATAACTTAATATAATTTTATAAAACTTCTCCCCCTCATATTAAGAAGGATGGAATACACCAAAAATCGTTAAAAGTGAAGGATATTGATGAAAATATAAGAGGTATTAACCAAAAATATCAACATAAATAAAGAATTATTTTTATATAATAAGAAAGGGTTAGCCAACAATGAAACATCTAGATCTCGTAAGCTTCACATTCAAACCATAAATATATATTTTTTGGTTTTGCAAAACCTAAAATGAATTTTCTCTCCCATAGTTTACATGGTTGAGAATTTTAGCTTTAAATTGTTGAACACTAATAAACGTTCGTATTATGTTTAGATTGTATGGGTGTTGGCTTATACCACATTGGTTATCCCTCTATTGTTTCATTATGTGATAATTATATAACCTTTTAATTCACTTTTAAAGGAATCCAACAATTTTAATACATTATTTTTTCACATAACATATATTATGATCGAAGGATACTCTGGATAAATATTTAATATCATAAAAGAAACATTTTTTGTCCTTTTATTATTTCTGGAAACATTAATTAAATTCTATATCCGGACAAGAAATTTAGTGTTATGACTAATCCTGTTACCTATAGAGACATTTGATCTTGTTTTGATTTTAATGGATTGATTTATATCAAAATTTTTGGATCACTCTAAAATGGTACATGAAATATTTAAATGGCACGGATGCTAGTATACATGATAGTACATTTGATAGTGAAAAAGATATGGATTTCTGGGACTCCACCTATTGAAATACAATGTCAAAGGTCATCTATGATCATCATCATATTCTAGTTTATTTTATGGTCAGTGAATTCAAAACCATCTTCTGTTTTTTGATTACAATTTTCTAGATGACTCATTTTTATTGTAGATAAACTTTTTTAAGATGCATATAATTTTGATAATTAGGAAAATGAAGCCTTCATGTATTCGTATATTTAAATTAGTTAAGGGAAATCGTAAATAATATTGAAATATTCTTTTTAACTCTGTTGAAGTTGAAATTTCGTTTCATGAGTCCTCCCTACACCTTATTCAATAACATTGAACCTATAATGATTTCTCTGATGGAATTGATAACGATGATGTAGTTTCATGTAAACTAAACAAATTACATAATCATAAAAATAAAATGTAGAGAGAGAATTTAAAATAGAAATGGATAAATAATGTTAAACAATATTATAATTTATTTAATTCTATCCAATTGCTTAGAAAGATATCATGGCCCTTATCCTCTCTTAAAAATTCTGATTAGCTTTCGGATAATATTTAATCTCAATCTGATCATGTGGTCTCACACTATAAGGATCTCATTAGGGGACACTCTATTATAATTAAGACAATGGATGGAATCATTCCAAACAATGTCAATCAAGAGGATAGATATAGGATCATATCATTACCACTAGAATCATTAATTAAGGTGGAAGCCATTATTTTTAATTTAGAACGATCCCATGGTCTAGATGGAATTGGTAAATTTTTTATTCAATATTATTGGGATATTATTCGGGATAATGTTTAACATATTTTACTTCAATTATTTAATGGGAGTATAATTACATATAGATTTAATTAATAGTTTCATACCCTTATTTATAATGTGCATAATGATAATAAAATTAAGTTCTTCTGACCAATTTCATTGGTAAAAAATAATTATAAAAGCATCATCAAGGTTTTGGCTAACATGTTGTCATCTATTACAAATGTTGTTTTTTTCTCTAATAAATTTGTTTTTATCAAGAGATTCACTATTTAGGATTGTCATAATACTCCATTATATTGTTTTTAACTTCATAATATTCTCGCTATAAGAGGGAACATTTCTTCGACATATGATATTACAAAAGCATTTGATACTGTCGATTGTAGCTATACAAGTAAGATTCTTAGTTTTTCTCATCGATGTTGTTTAATCAATTGGGAAAAAACATTTATGAACTGATCCTATTTCTATTAGAATTAACTGTTATCTTGAAGGTTATTTTTTTTGTTTTAGAGGTCTCAAATAGGGAGATCCCCTCTCTACTATTCTTTTTTCCATTTCTGAGGATGATCGTAGGAAGATGATTTTTATTATTGATTTTATAATAATTTAAATACATTAGTGTTAGTTGGGGAATTTCTAATCCTTATCATTTAATTTATGTAGATAAAATTAACGTATTTACATAAGGGGATAATGAAAATCCAGAAATGTTAAGAATGAACATTTTCACCATAAATATGTATCTTGAAAATTTGTTCATCCAATGAAATCAAATGTTTACATCATCAGGTGTGTGTCAGATAACTGGAAGTTTATATTATCAATGACATGGGAATTAGGGAGGAAAAATTTCCATTTATCTACATTTTTGTACCTATGCTTTGAAGATGAAAAAAATCATGTTTTTTTGAAATTTTCAGTATTATTAGAAGGAAATTTTCATCATTGAAGGGTAATTATATTTCAATGGATGGTCATATTTTTTTGGTGAAATATTTTATTAACATCATTTTTTATACTTATATAAGTTATGTGAATTAATCACTTATATCATTATGAATATTAGTATCTGAAAAAATAATTTTATTTGAAGAGGGAATATTTTGGATAGAACATTGGTGACTATTTTTATGTTTACATGTTGCACACATTATGACTATAGAGGTCTGATCATTAAAAACCATCAATTTTTTAATACTTCCTTGAAATAACACTACATTTGAAAACTTATTAATGATATGATAGAATACAATGACTTTATTCACACATGATTTTTTCTAAAACTCAAAAATTGTAAAATGATGCCTATGAACACTATAGTTTTACCTTATATTAAATCTTTACACTCTTATATTGTCTTCCACTCCTGATGGATGGTCTCTACAGACTCCTCTATAAATATTTCGACTATTAATTGGACTACAACATCACTTATGGACACCCTCCTGGATGATAATATCAATCAATATTTCACTATTTTGATTTCAGAGAAGCTTCACAACATAGATACATTACCTATGAATTTCACAACCTCTGTGAGAAGCCACTACATCTCCCCCAAATCTTGTTTTGGGGTTTATGATCCTAAATTTATTGGAATTCTAAATTCAATGATGTTTTCCTCTCATCTTGCATGATCAAAATCCACTATCATGTTTCTAGGAAAATTGTACATAAAATTAAATCACCCCACGAGCTTCTTATAATATTGGCATCTGTCACACCTAAAACAACCAGAAAATAATTTTTTTCAAAAAACGTGGGAAAATTTTTTTCTCCCCTTGTGCTCAATGTCATTACCATAAGTTTGATATTAAACACCTTTTTCTATATTATTCCATGAGTTCATCACTTTGGAGTTGTTTTTTGATTGTTTTGAAATTCAAATTACACGAATTACCTTTGTAAATAACCTACGCATAATGTATATGGGAATTATATTTATATTAAGGAAAATTTAATACATGACTTAAAAAGACACCAAATAATAGTATTAGTTTAGTTTCATTAGAAACATCAAACACATTCGTCTATATGGGTGATATATTTTCAACATCTCCCATGAATTTCACCCCCTTTTAGTTTTTTGGACATAAAACCATTCGATAAATATTAGTAAATGAAATCATATAAAAAGTGTGTTCTCTAATGCTTACTAATTGTATATATGAAAAATATCATGCAAATAATAAACATAAGAATATATAAACATGAAATTAACTTTTTAAAATCATTCAATGAATAAAAAATATAATAATCGAGAGTCAGGAAGTAAATCATGGAAATTATAAATTTTTAAATCATAAAGGAACATGAGCTATGATAAAAAAATTTGACTTAACAAATTGAATTTTAGAAAAAACATAATTCTAGAAAATAATTTCCATAATTGCCAGGGTATCATTTCATAGAACATCATAGCAGACAATGTCCATTATTGAACCATGTCCTCTCCTCATTCTAGCCCTATATTACTGAACCATATTTTCTTCTCGTTCCAATTCTATTTTACAGAACCAGATTTATATGTCTTTCCAACTATATATATCATAACAACGTTTAATTTTCATTCCAGTCCTATATAAATTATATGATATAAATAAATATCCAATTCATTTGGGGGATATATAATTCCCACTAGTCACATAATAATATCATTCTTATGTGTTCCACAAAATATAATACATTAATCACTACATTACACAATGAATAATTTTTTTTTCACAAACATCATATCGTTATCCATAAAGAAAAATGGATTTCATAAATTACATTCTATCATAATATAAATAAACCATACGAATAATAGTCATAGAATACATGAAACATATTTTTATTAAATAATTTCATCTTAGATGGAAGATAATTTAGATAAAACTCTTGAATTTAATTCTTGTGGAATCTATCCATTTTTTCAAAAACCATTTCCTTCCATAAAACAGAATTATATATGAAAAAATAAATATAATTTAAAATAACCATAAAAACATGAATGTTAAGATAAATAGAAATATGGGGCTATGAATGCATACAATTACATTCATGCAGTATTATTTAAAAAGTATTTTCCTTGTAATTTTTTTGAAAAAGTAAAAAAGTTACTCATATTGAAGATGATAAAATATTTCTTTAATTACATTATATAAGAAAAATATAGACTTGTCAAAAATGACATTAAACATCTATAGGTTAATTTTAAAACAATTTAAGAAATAATTTTCTGAAATCATGGGCATGGTTGATAAATAAATCCTTGTAAAAACATATTTAAATACATTCGTGGATATTTATAAGATTATAAAAGAAAAAACTAGAAAATTATTATCAGTAGAATCTTATTATTTATAATATAAAGAATATTATATTCATATTAAAATATAAAAACCATCATAATAAATTTAATAATAAAATTTGTGGGAAGAAATTATACTTCTGAAAAGTAATAGGTGGTGTACAATGTATAATTCCCACAAAAATTAAACTGATACAAAATAATCCGATACCATTGGAATGATATATTTTTATGTATCCTAACCTTATTTAAAATTGTTTAAAAAATTTCATTATTTTATTCTAGGATCATTTTCATTTTTATGATATCATTTATGACCATATTATTTTACCCATATTCATACCATTTATTTATTATTCATTATTTGGGTATTAACTGCTTCATATTCTTATGCTTGTTATGTTGAATATGTTATGGTTCTCTTTTTTAGGTCATATTTATATCATTAATGGATATCATATAGTATGAATCACATTTCATTATAGAGATGGTATGACATACTTTTAAATGAGTGATGATAATATTCCCATGATTTTGAAATGGTATAGATGTAGTTGGAATATAAATTTTTCTAGAATAAATATCATTTTATAATAATAAAACATTATTATTATGTCAATAAATATACCCATAATAGTAAGGTGGTGGCAAAAAACAAATTACACCCTAGCATGGAGAGAGTAATCCATACATATGTTTTTGTAGTGATTTAGTTTTTTCTTGGATGCATAGGAGGTTGAATAATGTTTTTCCATGACAATAATAAAATAAAATTATATAGGTTGTATTATAGTTATTAATTAATAATGAATCCAATAGAGTAAGTGAATGTTGATGAAGATATGATCTTGATAGATTCGGTAAAGGATATTACATCTTCATTAGGGAGCTCCATCTATATCTCCTCATAAAAGAACTGAGGTTGTTCTTTTGAGTTGAATAGAACATTTATAATGTGGAAAAGAAGTTTATATTGTAAATGGGTAGGTGATGGATAAAAATAAATTCTCAAATTTATTTGACGAAGTGATGGAGGATATTCCATTCTATAATTGAGTTAACAGGAAACATTGGATTCTCTAATAATATTAAATTATAATAAAATATATGTCAATCAAAATACCACCTAAATTTCATTTAATTGAATATATAATGTGATAATTTTTTAATATAATATAATAAATAAATTTTAGAATCGTTTTTCTATCAATTTAAACATTATAATTTCAATAAACCCTTAGTTATTGTAATTTAATATTTATTTATGTAAAAAAATTATTCAAACAGCAATATAGTGTAAATTTTCATTATTTGATGCCAATTTAATCATAAATGAACAATTTAGAATATTTAATTCCATATATTACTTATTTTATATTTTTCTAAATATATTAAAATTTTTAAATAATTTAATTAAACATTACATTGACAAAATATCAATATAGTCAATTTTGAAACTATTTTCTTCATTTATTTTTAAAAATATCCAGACAAAAATATACCCTTGAAAAAATATTTTATTATAATTATAATGGGTCTATGTAATTTAGAATATTATTTTACTATATTAATTAACCTACATTATCTGTTTTTTTTATTTTTTATAAAATTACTTTTATATATTCATTATTTAGATAATTACTATTCCAGTTTCGTGTAATAATTTATTATAAATATTTTTGTAATAAAAATATCAAATAAAAACCATTATGAAGATAAATCTTATTGATATCAATGGAATGTTTATATTCATATATTTCATCTATAGAGCACTACATAAATTATGTTATATTTATTAAAACATTAATTTGACAACTTTAAATTACATTAAATAAATTATTATATGTGTCATAATATATACCATATGGTTCTAAATGGTCAAAAACATTATCCTTGTATGGTTATGGTCGATAAATATTCTTCAAACAGTGTTTGTTAATGTTTTTTAGTCATTTAATGGATATTATAATTTTAATAAATTTTTTTTTTGATTTTTACCAATTAAATAATTTATGCACGATCAATATAAATGAATTTACAATATTTATTTATTCCATAAATATTAAAAATAAATTACTATGATATATAAAAAATTATATTCAAAATGATTATTTATTGTTGAATTTATATTCTAAATAAGCTTATTTTAGAAATGATTAATTTATTAAAATTTGATTAATCCACTGATATCTTTTGATTAAATAAAAGAACATAAATGTCCAAATTTCATCCAAGTGGCTCCAAAAGGGTATAATTTAGACCCATGTATGATATATGATAAAATTATATAATCCAATCAAATTAATACAAGTGTTATGGAAATTTTATAATATTATATTTAAAATTAATTACCAGATTTACCTTTTATAGTATTAATGTAAATTGTTGAAGTCACTATTAATAATGTTTAAAAATAAAAGAATATTATTTACATAATTTAGACCTATAAATTGAAAATATTTAATCCAATGATCAAAAATAATAAAATAAAAGGTTTAATTATTAATTTATAACTTATCTCATTGTCACAATTAAAAGTTGTTTTAAAAGTTAAAACAATAGAAAATATTGAAATTTTTTTATATCAGAAATAAATGTTAAATTATTGAAAATGAAACACATTATATTGAAATTTTAAAATATATTATATTTATACTATAATCCGCATAAATAATATATTTTATCTATATAATGTATTTCGATGAATAATGTTATTTTCAATTAAAATTTAGTCCAATTTTACTATTCATCAAAACTACGAAGTTATATGAGAAATATAAAATATTCATACTAAGAATATTTTTATAGCACAATTCGAAAGGAAAATTTTATTTTATTCAATAAAATATATTAAAGTGTCAAAAACTATATTTAAAATCGGTGTACCCTTAAAAGGTGTAAAAGCTGTATTTTTTAAAAATTAAATTTTGTTTCAAAAAATTTGGATTTAGTCTTATATCATGTCTAGAAAACATAAAAAAAATATTAAAGATTATATTTAACATATAAAACATCTATTTCATTAACAAAATTCATAAATATTGAATTTATTATTTTATAAAATCACTTATATTCATATAAATTGTTTTTTAGGAAAAAAGATAACATTGAACATACCCGCCATTATAATGAATAAGACAAAAAGTATATTAATAATATTTATTTATTTCATTATACTAATTTGTGAGTTTAATTAATTATATAAAATTATCTTCAAATATTTTGTAACACATTTAAATAATAGTGTTTCATTTAACTCCTGATAAGCTAGTTTTCTGTTTTTTGTAAGGTTATCTTAGTTTAGTGTACAAAAAAAGACATTAATGAATTTAAAAAAAAATATCTCATAAAAATCATGAGGTGTTAGATTAAACCCGCTTCCATTAAAAATAGTTTTACATTAAAATTTATTGGTTTATAAAAGTTTTAATACTTTAATGTTTTTTTCATTGAAATCCATATTGTAAAAATGAATACTAAAACATAATTTTAATGAATGAAAGTCATAAATATAAAAGCCCGGTATTACTGAAGGTGATTCACATGAAATTCCAACCATGTAATAGTAAACTATATTTACATGTAATTCCAATCATCTTTATATCATGAGATATAAATCATTATCCATTAATTGGAGGGAGATGTTGGAACCACCTCTCACATAATGAAATCATACATACATGCTGCATATAAATAGAAAATATTCATCATAGTACAACCCAAGGAATAAATTTTATTTCTTAAAAATCAAAACATAATCATAGAAAACCAAATGGATTTTATTAATATCATTCTATAATATACATAATAAAACCATTAGAATAATGTAGATAGAATAATTTATTCACATCCCTATTAAATTATATCATCTTATATGGAACAAAATTTTTGTAACACATTTGAAAATAATTAACTAGAAAAAAATCATTTCATCTTCATCAACGTTTAATTTCCTAACGCCATTTTTTTTAAAATAAACTTATTTCATTGAAAATAAGATAAAAACATGAATGAATTCATAATTTAAATGAGGCATTATGAAAGTGTAAAAATCAATTATAGTCGTATAAGTGAAAAAACACAATTCTTATACTTTTTTTTGGAAACATCACAATGTACATCATATCAAAAATGACAAAAGATTCCTTTCAGACAATTTTAAAAAATATTACCAATTGGTTAAAATTAACTTAATCATCTATAGGAAAATATTAAAACATTTTATGACATTTTTTTAGAAAACAATGACATGAATGGTATAATAATCCCAATAAATACTTATGTAAAAACAATCTTTGATAATAATGAGATTCTGAAATTATTACTTACCACTTTATAATCATAAGAATCATATTACATGTAAAATAATGAAAATAAAATTCATATATTATTATCATAAAATTCACAATAAGAATTATAAAAACATTGATGAGCAACAAAAAATAAACTAAAAACAAATAGGAGGTGTATAAGGCCTATATCACCAAAAACATAATGTAAATCAATACAGTACATTACCTTATGCATGATATCCTTCTTATGTATACTAAACATATGTATAATGATTAAAATAAATTCATTTTCTTATTTATGAATAAAATTCAATTTTATGGAATCATATATCACCATATTATCATTCGTTTATCCATAATATTTCATTATTACTCATTACTAGGTTATTAACGACTTCATTATATTCTGGATGTTTTTTCGATTAAGTTTCAGTTCTCGTTATTAGGTGATATTTATATCGTTAATAATTGACATTAACAAAATATAGATCATATTTATTAATTCTATAATTATATATCTTCATGTTTTAATGGATATAATATGAAATTAATCTCATCATATTGTTGAGATGGAAGGTCGTACACACACTTGAGCGATGATATATTTCTTATTTTCATCATTATTCACATCCATTTATGGTGGCAGTGAATGGAAAATTACCACACGATGTGGAGAGGGTAAGTCCTACAACTTCACATGTGGTGATATTGTTATTCGTAATATTTATATAAGGTAGAATAATGTTGTTCCATAACCATAATAATATCAATGTATATAGGTTAGGTTGTATATATTATTTAATAATTTAAACAACAATGTAAGATGATGTAGAAGAAGAAATGATATTGATGAATATGTTAAATAAGATTTACACATCATCGATGAGATCCCTATAGATACCATCATAAATGCACAATGGATGGAATTTTGGGATAACAAAATCCTCTATAATGTGACTTGGGGTGTCAATAAGTGGAACAAACAGAGGATGTAAAATATTTAAGGCTCAGATCTAAGGGTTTATGTGAGAATGGTGGTGCCATGTTATTATTAAGGTGAGGGGCACCTTTAGAATCTGCAAAAATATTAAATTATAATAAAATACATTTCCGAAAAACCAAAAAAAAATTCATTAAATTGATGATACAACTATGTAATTTTGTAATATAATCATCCTATCAATTACAGAAATGTTGATTTTCAAATTCAATATTGATCATTTCAATTAACCATTAGTTATTATATTATTATTTTAACTACGATAAAAAATTATTCAACATTATCATCGTATAATTTTTACTTATTTAATGCCAATTAGACCATAAATGAAAATATAGAATATTTTATATCATACCATAATTATTTTTCATTCTTAATAATTTACATTTTTTTAAATAATATAAAAAAATATTTTTACTAAATATCAATATTTTTATTTTAGAAACTATTCATTTCTAGGATTTTTAAAAATTTCAATATAAGATGTTATCCTAGTAAATAATATTTTATTTATTTCCCTAGGTGGAAAATATAATCTATAAAATTACTTTTTTAAATAAATTATCCCGGTTATTTTTTTAATAATATTAATTTGATATTTCCATTAGTAAAATAATTATTTCATTAGTTTTGTGTAATTATTTAATATAGTAATTTGATTAATTAATAAAATTAAAATTTCATCATGAATATAATCCATAGAAATATCAAAAGAATATTTATAATCGAGTACATCTTCTTTGTAATAAATCAATAAAATTTTCACATTAATTAAATCATGAATGTGAAAACATTATCACCACATTAAATAAAATATTAAAAGTCTCATAATAAGTTACATTTGAATCCAAATGGTCAATTACACAACCAATAGTTGATTATTTATGAGATATATACTATAAAAAATAGGTTTTAGGCTTTTAATGATTATTTTTATTTTAATTAAAAATATTTTACTGATTTTCCCTAATTTGAAAAAATATTTTCATCATGAATGTATAATAATTTAATATAATTATTTATTTCCTGAATATTAAAAATAAATTACCATGATAAATAAATTATTATTATAGTTAAAATTAGAATTTATATTTGAATTTATCTTCTATATGACCTTATATTAAAAAATATTATGTTATTAAAATATGAGTAAAATATAGTTATCTTTATTTTAAATAACATATATAAAATGTCTTAATCTCACCCATGTGGCTTCTAAAGGATATCATTTTTTCTAGACAGTGGTATAGGTTGAAAATAAATCATTCAATTACATTACTCTTATTGTTAAGTTAATTTTATGAAATTTTAATGAATCTTATTTACCCGATTTACTTTTTACCGTAGAAATATAAATTAGTAAATATTATTTTCATAATTCATAAAAAAATGATATTTGAAATTTTTTTAAAAAATTATTAAAAATATGTAATTCATTTTAAATAATTCATAACAAATAAGTTATTGTATTTTATTTAAAATTTATCCTATTTTTTAATATAAAAATGTGTTTTCGATCTTAATACATTAAAAATTATTTAAAGGTTTCTACATTAAAACTCAATTTATAATTAATTCCAATGACATAAATAATATTGAATGATAAAAATAAATTATATTTATACATTAAATCCATTCAATAATATAAATTTTTCATATAAATTATGTGGATAAAAAATAGAATTTCAATTAAATATTATTCTATTTATAATATTCATGAAATCATGAATGTTATCAAGGATATAAAGAATGTTCATTTAATGTAAATTTTTATATCCTGCTTCAAAATAAAATGTTAATTTTTAAAAATAATATATATAAAACTGTCAAAAATATATTTAAAATGGATATGCCTTCTAAAGGTAGAAAATTATATTTTTTAATAACGTACTTGTATTATCCAAAAAATTAATTTATTTCTTATATCATTTTTAGAAAACATATAAGATGAATTTTAAGCATTATATTGTATATGTTAAACATATTCTTTTTTTTAATTTTTTTTTAAAAAATATGTTTTATTATTTTATATACTCGCATATTTTCATTTAAATAGTTTTTCATAATAATATAATATTGTTATTAACTGTCATTATAATAACTAGGTAATAAGGTACCACAATAATATTTAGTTTCTCAGTTATAATCAGTCTTGAGTGAAATGAATTATATCAAATAAACTAGAAATTTTTTGTAGCACAAACTAAGTATAGCATTGTGTATATCACAAGCTAAGATGGTGTTGCGTATTTAGAAACTTATCTGGGTATAGCGTACACCAAGAAACAATAATGAAATTAAAAAAATTAATATCATTAAAATAATATGGTGTAACACTATATATTTGAGAATTAATCAATGGTTGGTCAAGGTTTCCCCACTCACTACACCTTCAATATCTTTTCATTGTTTCTATAGAGGAATATATTTTAGTTATTTGGACCGCTCATAATAAATGGATTCAAAAACAACCTATGTTCATTCAACAAGTGGGATTAAATAAAATTAATATTTTGATTAGGGAAGTGAACTCCCTTTAAAATGGTTTTTTTTCATTATTAAGTTCATCATCATTTGGCCTTTAGGAAACTTGGAATTTGAGGTAACATCCATCACCCCTATGGAATATTTGACATTATTTGGAATTATACATTTGTGGGATGGATCAAAATCAACACTGATGTTTCATCAAGAGGGAATCTGAGTCATTCAAAAAATGTTTTAGTATTTCAAGGACACCATGGTGATGCCTCATGTTTTTTCTAAGGTCTATATGACTTTTAGTCTTTATTTAAAGCCGAAATTTATGGTGTTATCAATTCCATTGGGCACTCTATAATCCTTGGTTAGAACAAAATATTCCTTTAATATGACTCTTATATAATTTTTTAAACCATTAGTGAAATCTATATTCATCTTTTATAGATTTTAACTTCATGATTGATTAATTTATTTTATTATCAATCATATATTGATTATATTGTTAATCATGTTTATAAAGAATCAAACTCACTTGTGGATGGTCTTTCCTACAAGGGTACTATTGAAAATGAGCTGGATTGGCCTTATCATGTTCCTAATAATATTAGTCATCTTATTTAGAGAAATAGGTGTAAATTTCATCTCTTAAAAAATCTATAATCTATACTTTATTTCTAGTAATGTTTCTTTCTCTTATGAGTAAGATCGTATGTTCTTTAAAAATATAAATTTAAAATAGATAATTTTTGGTAGATATATCCCTATTATTATCACTTACTTATGATTAAATTTTATATTTCATGAAATTATTAATCTTGTATTGATATTTCAGACCATTTAAATTAATTTCCTAGTTGTTTTTAAAATATGAAATTATAAACATTAATATGATAATTAATTTCACATAAATATTTTATATAATTACTCATAATTCAAAAAAATATTAATCATTTATTATACACCACAATCTACTAAATCCATATATCATTAATTTTATCAAATCTATTTATATGTATTTTCACAATTATGAAATCGATAAAACATTATAATCTGGATAATTAGAATATTTACTAAAAAATCAATAATTATAATTTATTAGTCATCATCATAATATTAAAACATCACAAATACTATATACATACACTCATAATTGTCATGATATTTTATTTATTGTATCATTATGTATTTTTTCCACTTGCATCAGAACTCTGTAATATTTGGTCAGTTAATTCATTATATTACTCTAAATGTAAATTAATTAACATAACCAAATCCTTATTATTGAATTTTATTTTCAAATTTGAAACATAAATTATTCCATTATAATTAATAGCATCAAAGGACTTGTTTTTATTTATTATTGGTACATAAGAACTATGTATACCTAAATTATTATGTATATATTTAATTTTTAATAAAAAATAAATTTTTAAAATTAAATCATATTAATATTATATTTTGTTATAATATAAGATATTTTTTTAATTCCATGAAGAAAATATTCTCATAAACTTTAAAATAATATTTATATCAAGATATTTTCATGAAATATGTGGTATTCATAAAAACTATAATTTTCACTAAATAACAAGTCGTTCATATATATTTAATAACTTCTCCCTATAATAATTTCATCGTTATTATTTTAAATATAATTTCAATTTTATTAAATTTAGAGAAATATTTTTAAATAAACCTATATATTTTAATGAAAAAAAAATCTTAAATAATAACTATTGTTTTTTAATATGAATAAAATCCTATTTTAATAAAGTAAAAAAATTATTTAAATATATGTATATCAATAAAAAATTTAATTTATTATTTGAATAAAAATTTAATATATAAATATCCAAATTAGAAAAAAATTTAATTCATTTTAATGAAATATATTTAACATTTAATAAAATAATTTCATATATCATGATTTAAAGAAATAATTATAAATTCAAAATTGGAAAGAATTTATATTATTATTTATTTATGGTAATTTTATAATCAAACATATATTTAAAAAATTTATTATTTTTATAAATTTATATCCTAAAAACAAACAAAAATTAAGGGTCATTAATGTTTATCATTCATTGTCTGTCACATTTCCCATTTATTTCATTCAATGATTGTTTTAAAATTTCATCAAAAATATAAATCATTCATAAATAAATATTTTTCATTACTTAACAATTAAAATTTTACTTTTTTGAATGAAGTTATTAGTTCCAAAAAAACCGTCTCCAAAATCATTATATGGAACTCATCAAAAAATTATATCATTATCTGATAACCAACTGAAATTAACATTTATTTGTTCACAATAGTTTCAAAATTATAATTGATACATCACATTTCAAAATAATTGCATCATCCAAAAATTTCCCATATACCAATTAGTTAGATTTACATAACCTCAAACCATCGGAGGAACAAGGTTTATGAAACAATAAAAAAACTCATCTTTTCGAACCTCATATGTTAATGAAATTCACCATAAATTAACTGATGTAATTTTAAAATTAGTACTAATACAATTTTTCATGAAATACATTCAATATATTTATTGTTTATTATACCTCTTTATTACAATAAGATAATTTTCACTTTATATGCATTCATATAATGGTGATATGACAAGTTTATTAGAAATAACACAAATTATAGAATATTAGTAACATAATTATAATTTTTATTATAATGAAACTCTACTAATAATAAATTATTTTCTGAAAATTTAACATGTTTAAAGAATCATTAATGAAATATTTTATCTTGATTAAAAATAAGTAGAATCATCTACCCCTCCTAATAAGGGTGATATAAAAACCCTAAAACCTAATGTTTTTTATTTTAATTTTGATGGTTGAATAATAAATAAAATAATGTATACCTAATTAAGATAGTAAACATTGGAACCCCATAATTTCTTGTCATATTAGAATTATGACATCCCCAACTAGGGAGAAACTAAATCTATTCCCCAAGATGAGTCTCTACACATCCTCAAGAGTACCTCCAGATATACCATAGGTTACGAACATCTAGAGAAGTTTTAATTGATCACGTGGGGATACAATTCCCTCTTCATAAGAGTAATTCCCAATATAAAACATATAGTACCATGTAAAAATTTTATAATAAACAAGAAACATGCATTGAAAATTATCCTCCAAAATACTTTACATACCACAAAATAAATATAGACAATTCAATGTCATGCTAACTCTAAAAAAGTTATGGGAACCATAAATTATGATCGGTGTATGAATCAATAAATATTTCATAAAACCATTTTTGATTCTATCATCCATGAATATCTGTTTCCCAACTCAACCCTCAATTACACGACCTTTTCCCTTGTACATACCAACAAAAATATACTCTTATTAGGTACCCAAATATAGCCTAAGTAGTCTGTGGATATAAATCAGTATGCCACAACCATCCATGACTACAAAATATCCATTCATAAATGATATTGAATGAATGTACTGAGAATAATAATATGTAGAGAAAAAAACATAGGTTCAATTAGTTAACAATAATCACATCATCTATTCACTTAATTATTTCTATTTTTATTACATAACACATGTTCATAAGTTATTCTATTGGGTTATGCATTTATATCATTCATACTATGGCATTGAATAATAAAATATTATTCATAAGGGAATAAGTCAAATTCCCAATATCACTAGTGATAAATATTTCTTAAACAAATACATCAAATATACATTATATCCTTGGTCAATCTTGTATCATCAAATTAATCATTTTTGGGAAAAGATCTCTAGTCCCCTTACATAACTCTTACATTAAAGGGGTAGGGTCTAGAGTATCCAAAAAACATATTCCATGTGTATATATTCAAATGTATAGTACCCCATAACTACCAAGACATGTGCACATGATTAGTTATACATTTTCCACATATACCAAATCACATGGAATCCATATTCAACATATGTCACATTAAATATTACTTTTCATTCACATATTAGTTGATATCAAGACTTAACACTTTATCACAATTACCATTTACTTTTCAAAGATCATTAATCATGTATCTTATTTAACACCCTAACATATTTAGTTTGATCAAAAATTCTCAGACATTTATCAATTTGCGTTATTCCACAATTTACATGAAAATCCCATTTACACATTTCAATTGAATTCTCATAAGTCATTTGTCAAATGTACATTACTCTATTTAACCCAATATACATTATATCAAACATTCTATTATTTCATATCCGAATACTAGAAACAAATCATGTTAGTTTCTCTTTATAATTAAAATATAATGTTATTTTATTTTTCATATGCAATATTTCAAAAAAAAAGAACCCCATGATTAACATTACAATTTCAACTTTCTTTACAGTTTTCAAACCCCATAGGTGACCCAAAGACAATATAATCCAACTCAATGAACCGAACATGGATCATGAGGGGTTTAATTTATCATTTTTCACTAAATTTCCCATTTCTAATTAATGGAATTAAAATATAAGAAAAATAGAAACATTAACAAAACCATGAAGGAAAAAAATAAACTCCATGACATTATGATAAAACTACTTGACCACTTACCTCAATTCTGAAGTTATTGACATGATTTACCAGGTCCTTCATCTTAGATTCAAACATATTTTGAACCCCAAACCTATGATCCTCATGAAAAAGAGGGTTCAATGAATTCCAAATAAGAACAACAAAAAATACATATTTATGATAGGTAGAAATTAAAATCATTAAAATAACATGGAGATTAGATCCTCCAAAATTGACATGAAAAATGACCTAGATACAAAAGACATATTTCCTTCAGAATCCTTGGTTGTTTTGGATCATCGCTTGGGTTTCTGGTCAAGAAATGGATGAGTTAGTCTAGTAGAACACATAAAATATAGATGGGTAAAAAATGGTAATAATTCCACCTTTTAATAGGGTGTAGGATTTGGCCGCATGGTTTTCCAAAGTTATAAACTATCAATGTGATATATGCTATCCACGATTGGTTTATGTCACACATTTACCTGGGGAGCCTACATAGTTAGAGGAACCATAAACCAGCCATTCAAAATAGATTTGTCCTAGTATGTATGGTTTTATCATATCATGTATATGGTTTCATGCAAATTGTGCTCCCTTACACCATGAATGCATGGTTATGGTGAGTGTTTACTCTTAACATAGTACTCATTATGGACCATGCATGGGAGGGTCATTTTTCATTTCCATTCATACCTCAAACCCCCTGAACTCCCCCAAAAATCGTTATTCACACTAAATACATTTAATTATCAACATGTAAAGTATTTAAACGATAATTTAAACATGATCACACCTCTATTAATACAATTTTGATATAAAAAATAAAAAATATAACATGGTTTGGAAATAAATATTTTTCTCAATTGTTACTAAATTTCATTATTATTCAATTAGATTTCTTATCACCTAAAAATTTCAATGTTTCAAAATATATTTATATTAGTTCAATTATGAAATGAAATAAAATATATACATTTATTATTAAATTAATTGGAAATGATCCTAAAATTTTGATTATTTAACAATTATTCACAATTATACATTTACATGAAATACATTATGGACTAAAGTGTGAAATATTTTTTACACAAAAAATCATTATATATATTCATACATTATGAATAAAGTATAATCCTAATCTAAATTTAATTTTTATGTGTTTTAAAAAATTATTTTTTAATTTTAATGGCACCACCATACATTCGATGAAAGACGGAATTATAATTGATGTATAATTCTAATAGTCGGGGGTATCTCATCTATATAATAATTCTCTCATTATGATAAAAAATTTATCAAATGGATTTTTTTCATTGGTTATTTAATAATTTATGTACCACTTGGAAATTTGGGAATGGCACAATAAAGTTTTTCTTCTCACTAAATGTGGAGGGTGGATGAAATTACATGTAACAACAAATTTTTTCTAAAATTGTGGATTTTGTGGGTAAGAGTATTAAAAATAAATGTATCTGAAAATTCATCTATATTATTAAATTTATACAAAATCACAAATTTAAAAACAAAATAGTACAACAAGATCATGTATTTTCACTAGTTAAGAGAACTATTTGAGGAAATATACATAAAACTATTGTATCTCAAAAAATGAAAACTGATTAATCCAATTTTTTATCCCTCTATGTATTCTAGTCATAATAATTATAATATTATTCCAATTAATATAGAAGATCAATATTTTCTGAGGCATGTAATTTATATGATAGATACACTATTATTGTTTTTCACACATTTGACAGTTTACTAAGATAGTATAAAAAATAACAATGTACATCAAAAGAAAATATTATTTGAGGAGAAATTAAAATAAATTTAAATGAAAGAACTATAAAAAATCCTAATTTTGTTATTATTTAATTAAATTATATTTAAACTCCAACCATTTGAGTCAGGGATAGCATTATTAATTTAAAAATTAAAATTAATCCATATTATTTCCTGATCATCTAATAGAAATATTATTTCACATAAATTATTTTTCCATTTGATAAAAATGTAATGGTTTATGGATATATGAAAGTAATATATGTAATGGAAATTTTTATGTCTCACAAGATTCATACCATAATAAAATTATAATAGATGAAAAATTGATACTGATCCACCACTTCAATCATTATAAGTGAAATATTTTTTTTAATTCAGATTTGTTCAAGAACATCAATAAATACAGACATTATATCAAATTATAGTACACAAAATTGATACATATATATTGAAATGGATGAAGTATCCACCATCATCTTCTAAAAGGTTTCATTTTGATTTTAATAGTGAACTATTTTAAATTAATAATAAATTAATCTAGTAATATCACCCAACATGTACATATCATTTACATATTCATAAAATTTATGTTAAGGAATGCAATGTCCTATAATATTCTTCAGTTTTAAATCATTTAAATTTATTGTTAACGTTTATTCAACAATTATTATTTTTACCCAATGGAGTTATAACCCCCCCCCCCTCGCATATAAAATAATATATAGATATTATAAAAAATAAGGAAAAAATAATTCATAGGTCATTTTTATTAACCTTTATATCATGTAATAAAGAAATTATAGTTGGGAAAATCAAAATGGAACCATTCACCAAATTTCATCTAACTATATTAATAATTGGATCTTTACATGTAGACCATGAAAACAACAATTTTTAAAGAACATTTTTTTGGAAAAAATCATTAATATTTCAATTTACCATCAAATCCCAAAATATTCATCATTTTTACATAATATTATTCCATTGACTACAATACATTATTTATTCTTTTATATTACATATTTGTATTATTAAAAAAATCCAAATATATATATTTTTACTGTGAAATTAATTATAATACAGGAAAAGACACTTAGATATTAGGTACACATATTCACCAAATTATTAATATGTTAGTAAATAATCCTCATAATGAATTTAAGAGTTTTTTAATATATTACATTTTAGATTTATTTATATTTTTATATTTCATCAAGATAAATTCATATATTCACCAACATTGAAATATAGAATGGCTTCTATGTATATATATAATAATTATAATGGTGATTTTTACAATCTACTAACTATTTATCTAAATGTGGATAATCCCTAAAATATATTTTTACTGCATATATGTAGTTATGAAAACTTAAAAACTAATAGTCTTTATCATTATCATCAATAAAAAAAAATATTATGTGCAATATAATTTGAAAAAACATAGATGCATACTCAATTTGTTTACAAATTCATATTCTCATCAAATATAAATTAAAATTCCAAATCCTTTTTAAATATCATTTCATGAATAACCATAAAATAATATGTGTTGTATTCTTGAATAATAATTATCACCAATATAGAAACTAAAAAATTGATTTTCATAACTCATAGAATTTTAAATTGATATGACATCCTCAAAGAATATATACGAATTATATATAATTATAAGATATAAATCATTCATCAAAGAAAAAAATAATTAAAAAAAATTACATTACATTTTCTATAAGTATTTCAAAAAATTATTTTGGATGACCACATTGAGACTATTTTATCAACAAAATTAAAATTCATTATTAATTTTTGTTTATATAAATATATTTAGTAAAAAGTATATTGTTGTTTCCAAAATATTTCATGTAAATAAATAAATTATTATTTTTAAAATATATAAATGTGATGAAATTACATTCCATTAATATCATCATGTATGAAAAAAAATGTTTGACATAAAATGGATGAACTAGTAATATATAATTACAGGAAACAATGTGGTTTCCAAAAAATTTATTCCCTCTATACTTATATAATAACATGAGATTCAACATATAGTGTTATATATTTTTTGTGTATATTTACAAGAAAAATAATCATAATATAATTTTCTTTAAGACAACCCAAATCTTTAATAAAAAATTCTGATATGATACAATTTTTTATTATCCTAACAAAGGAACCCAAATCCTAAGAGATGAAATAATCCGAACTATCTAATCATATATTTTTCCTTTATTATATTTTTATGAAGTATTATAGAAAAGAATAAGATATACTATTATTGAATTAATTACCCTTTAAATATACGAAAAATTAAATAGAAGATAGAAGTAAAATAGTTATGATAAAAATATGAATTTCAATATCAATTTTAACATGTTGCACAATTACTAACTATAATGTTCATAAAAAACGTCTATTAAATTTGAATAAATGTTTTTTAACCCTAAATACCTATAAAACACATCCATATCATTTTAATGGATCTATTACTAACCAGAAATAAATTATGAGAGAATTACATTATTTGTATATTTACTAATCATTATTAAATACCCACTATCTTATACTTATATAGATGAGTATAAACATTGTATTAGTTCACCAGGAATCATGGAATATCAATATATGCGAAGTGTTTTCATTTAAAATTTTAATATATAATCATAAGTTATATATTATAATCACAAAATTTGATTTACCAAAATAATTTTTATGAAGTCCAAGCAATACAATATTTCAAAACCAATTTCAAATAAAATTCTGAGAAATCATTCTAATATCAATATAAAATTTTATATTTCCTAAAAAATATTATTTCAACACAAATTTTTTTTTATTAAAACACAATATTTTCCAAGAAAACTAAAAATGATTCATTTATTAAATAGATTTAATGACATTCTATATGTTGATAAATAACATTCTCTAAGGAATAAATCAATATAAACTATATTAGTTTAATAATATCTAAGTAGTATTTCATATAAAAATAAATTAATCACATAATAATACATTGAACTATGATAAATATATAATACCTTCTCAATAAATGACTTTTCAGCATCAGGTCCCCCCATCTTTGAAATATTATTTCTTACATCCATACTTTTCCATTGAATAATCATATTGGATTTCAAAATGAATATGAATAAAATCTAATTTGAAAGTATAAATAACAACATTAAATAATATAATTTAATAATCTTGTAAATATTGGACATAATTTAATATCATTAAAATATATTTTATAGAGAATTCTCTATAACATAATATAAAAAATTGTTTTCTCAAAAACCAAGTTTATAAAATCATTTCATGAACATAATAAATCAATATTACATTATTATATTATCCATCACATTAAATGTCTTGAGTCATTTTACAAAGGTCATAATTTTTTTTATCTACACATAATTTTAAAGAGTTGACTTATTTAAAATAAATTATTGATGTTTATCAAGATAATACATCCTTAGTATCTATTCATGAAAGAGGGACTACAACCCTCAATTTTTTTTTTAAAAAAATTCATGTTTGGTTTCATAATGTAATATCATTGTAAAACTAACATTCCATGATACCATAACCCATAATATGTTTTATGGTGATGTTTATGTTTTAAAATATACTAATGGTGTTACAACCATAAAGAATAAAAGAAAAAAACCACCCAAAACATAATATTTATGCAAACCAAGAGAATAAAATTTTAGGTGACTATGTATATAAAAACTTATTGCTAAACGAACATAGAATTGAGTAGTTTTTGATGAGCGACCTCAAGGTATGATTATTATCAATAGTGTGAGTTTTTCAAATCACAATGAAATATAATTTCATGGATTATTTGAGATTCATTACAATATTGTTCTATTCAGGCTTGATTGTGGTCCCCATTGGGGGACTACTTTTTTCAATAGGGATAGTAATTATTCCATGTGAGATAAAACCCAATGACTATGATAATAAGATGTTATTATTCACATAGAAGGTACATTTTGTAACAACTAATTCATATTTTGTTCTCGTCTAAATGTTTAGTATTTCTAATATAGATAAAATATATATTTCATAATGTAGAGACCGTGTTCTAAAGAGTAGAGATAATTTAACTATTATTGATATTTAAGGGAAAAATAATAAATGTTACTACCTAGGAAAATATCTTATACATTTATTTTTGGGATCCTACTTGATTACTACTTCATAGTTATGTGATATTTTCAATGATTAATGACAAGATGATTGATCGTTTTGAATGTATAATTTGTTTCTCTGTGACTAATGACAAAAAAGAAAAAAAACCTTGTTCCTTATGTAGAAAACCATTACTGTAATAATCTATTCAATCATTTGTGTGGTTATTAGGGGGAAACAAATATATTTAGGGAAATTAGGTGTTCCATACAGGCCAAGAACAGTCAACCAAGCTGGGATGCGATTCATATTCTATTTTTTGGATAAATATTAGAAAATGTTTCAAAATCTAATCAATAGTACATTATTATCTATAACCACATCTAATCAAGACATGGATCGATGTATATTATGATTAACTATGGGCTGGAAACAACTATATTTGACTCAATAATGACCTTTTGGAATGACTTTACCACAATTAAAATATAAAGTATAAAAATTCATAATCAAAATATCGGTATTCGAAATTAGTAATATATATGAAAATATGAATTCATTAATAGAAAATATTCTAATATTTATAATATAAAATAATATATTTATGTAAAATAAGAAAATAAGTCAATGTGACATGAAATAATCTTCAAATTTTAACAACCTTATATTAAAAAATCTAGTATCCACACAGTGGTGTTGTTCCCTTACAAAAATCAGATATATAAATATTTTGTATTGTATGCATGGTTTGAGAAATGATTCCTAGTTGGGTACTACCCTGTGATTTATAAGGAGATATTCCATAAAAAACCACTTCTGTTAATGTTCAAAAATAAAATGATTAATATAATATTGTACATAATTTAACAATAAAAAATATTAATAACCTATTAATATTTTTTAATAACATACCAATAATATTTCATTCAATGTATTTCTAGAAATATCTGGAATATTAATTGATAGTATAATAAATTCAAAACTAAATCTGATGGGAATCTGTAGTTATTCATTAATGATGATCGGTATTTCATTTTTTTGATTATAAATCCACCAGTTATACACATTACACTACTATAATAGTTAATGTGGGAAAGTGTTTACCCCCTAAAGTGGATCCTTCCCCAAGAGTTGGAATCATAGTGGACATGTTACAACATCATAATTGGCATGTGTGGAAGGAATCATCATAGGGGATGGATTTCATATTAAATATTGGAGAAATTCAGTTTCACCATAATAAAGTAATTTAGTAGGAATATCATATTTTAAATAATGAAAATCATTGTTTAAAATAATTTCAATAAAAAATAAATGTTTTCATTTAAAAAATAAATAATGAATTTTTTTTATCAAAACATTGATAGAGGGCTTGAATATCTATTTTAATTTAACTACCAAGGGACAAAAAAAATATTTTTTTCTAATTGAGTTAGAAAAAAAATCAATGAGAATGTAATCATGGAATGTAGAATAAAACAAAATTATGAATATATATATATTAAAACAAATTTAATTCAAATTCATATGGGTAAAAACAATAAACGATGAACCGACGTTCCACGTAATCTATTAAGTATCATAAGAAAGGGAATTCCCAATCATAAATTTAATATTACAAGGTTTTAGAAAAAAAAATTATTCAGAGAACACATAGAATCACAATTAAAGACGAACACATAATAAGGCATGAAAATAACGAAAAAAAAACAGAAAAATTATATATTGGGTCTAAAATAAATATAAGTATACTTCCACATCCAAATCATTCATATATATTTTTGGTAATATATATTGTGATAAACTAGAGGTTAAAAAAGTATAAGTCTATCATAGATAAAAAAAGATTTATACATAGAAGTGTAGAACCAAAATATTGATCAGTGCTTAAATATACAAAGTAATTTGGTTAGGAGAGACAATGATATCCAAATTATTATGTATGTTTTAATGTATTGAGTTTAGGTCAAGAAAAAAGGATGGGATTGAGGGTATTAGTAATGTATACTTTATACTAGAAAACACAATACAATGGTGAAATTACGACACTATGAAGGAAGGGTACTAAGATATAAGAAATATATACCATAAAAATAGATAATACAACATAGTTAAACCTATGTAATGGTATTTTAAGAATCTATTCCTTGGTCAGTGATGAGATCCAATAATATATGGAATATTCACCACATATAAAGAAAATAAACATAACAAAAAATTCAGTGGTCATAAAAATGATACTTCACATCCTAGATATTGGATTAATTAATCCTAAAAATTGTATAATAGATAATGTTAAACTATCTATGTAACCATGTAGTGGCCCTCTCCATACCCAATAGATAATTTAAACTTGGAAGAACAACCCAATCTATATTATTTATTTTTGTATCCAACCTAAAAAATATCCATTGGATTCAGGAAACAAAATGATCATCACATCATAGAATCAGGTTCTATAGGACACACTACTTGATACACACTCCAGAACCATCAAAATGAATGAAAAAAACAAGAAAATTATGGATTGATTAAATTATTTGGAAAATGAAACATTATGAAGATCATACCTTAAGAAAAAAGTCAGGTTAACTCATATGTAATAATAGATTTAAGAACTGTTAAAGGTGGATATGGATTGGATAGAACTTCTAATATATAGTTTGGGCGTCAATATAAATTTTTATAGCCCATGTTAAATTTTATTAGACTTCATTAAGTCAATATATTTACGAAAATGTCAATATGGTGTTCTAAAAAAATTAACAAACATCAATATGTTTTAAATAATTTTATAAATACATATAACATTAATTATTACATATACAATAAATTTTATGGAAAATATCACATCATCTAATTAGCTTCATCCATTACTCAAATTGATGTTATACAATAAAAATAAAAATAAAGGAGGCTATCAAATAGGGTGTATATGATTCCGATTCCAAACATTTATAAACCTTATCATATAACTCTCGAATATCTTTATCTGAATGTAATATTCAATGAACCATACTTCTCTTTAACTCTTATTAAATCATTTTATCCTCATTACATTATATTTTAAATTCCATAATTCGTTCTTTTGAAGTAATCCATAAAATTTTTCAATATTTAAAAACATAACTACACTACTATAATAAATAGATAATATAAAATTAATTTACATGCTAATGAATATTTTTTTAATTCTGTTAATTTAATGATAATTTTCCTCATTATACCAAAATCTATTATATTACCAGTATACTTATAATAGGTCTAGGATGATTCCCTTAAACAAATTACATTCATTGATAATTTTATATTGATATCCATTGTGAATCTCTATCCTTAATACTTGCCAAAAAAATTAAAGTTAACAATTATGATAATTTTATATTGGTACCATCAATATAAAATATATTTCTACACCAAATTATTTCACTCATTCTATATAATTGACAAATTAAAAAAACATTTCATCAATAACCACATTATGGTAACAAATATATTGATATTAATTGCTTTTACCTAATCAAATACACATCCAAAAAATAGTTCCACATGATTAAATATTTTATTACAAATTTAAAATACCATGTTCACGATATTTTCAATTAATACTAAATAACTAATTCACTATATTCCCAATTTAATTATATAAAAATTAAATCAACATAAAATAAAAATGAAAAAAAATATAAATCCATTAAAATAAACCCATTGACCAATCATAATTATTTTATCACAATAAATCCATGTTTATATCTATACATTATTTTATGTTATATTATCCCCCAAACCTCACATATCTCATGCTCCAAACAAAATTTGGAAATAAATGTAAGATTATGAAGCTAAATAATAAATAATATATATTTGTACCACAAATAATTAACCAAGATAAAAATTAATTGGATATAAATATACTATACTAAATATTCCAAAA
The DNA here is from genome assembly GCA_963277665.1 of Viscum album. Classification (NCBI taxonomy): domain Eukaryota; kingdom Viridiplantae; phylum Streptophyta; class Magnoliopsida; order Santalales; family Viscaceae; genus Viscum; species Viscum album. Next base: position 82,394,798 of record OY728151.1, on the reverse strand, counting down.
CACATGTGTTATGATACCTATAACCATTGTAAATAAAATTATTTTGAAAACATATATAAAAAAAATTAAGAATTATAAGAATATTTTCATTGGGGATTCCTGATAAAAAAATATTATATAAATTTTTTATTAAAAAATTAAAGTTATTTTAAAATAAGAAACGATGATGTAAGAAAGAAATTTTAAATAAAAATTTAATGTTTAAATAGAATATTAATATGAATTTTTTATTAGTAATTAATTATCATCATATGAATATAACTAATATATATATATATATTATTTTAGTAAAATATTAAAATATGTGACATCCTATCTACCTTCTAAATAATCGATTTTCATAAAAATTAGTATTCATAAATTTATTTCCAAAATTAATTATTAAGTTCTCATTTAAGAAGTAGTTTTGTTAGAGGTGTTTCATATAAAAGTATATTTGGAAGAATAACATTAAAAAAACTTATATTTAATTTATAAAAAGTAATATCTCTTTTTTGTTTTATCATATCAATAATTTCTTTGGATGGTTTTTTGTGAAATTTCTGAAACTATATTTTGTTGTATGAATATTGAAAAATACCATTTTTTTTTAAAAAAATGTCGTTTTTTTTAAATCAATAATGTAATCTAAAAGTATCATTATGAAATGAATATGAATTAGATAAACTATATTATTATTTAGTATTATTGTATCTATAAAAATTCATTTTAATCAAATTTATTTTTCGTTTTTGGAGGGGTTTATTTTTTTGATTAAAAATAGTAATTTGATTATAACTCTTTGAATGTACAAAATGATTAACCCATTTAATTAATGAAAAAAATGTTTACTATGGAATTTTTATAATGATATTTATGCATTATATGTCCTTATTTATTAATTTACATTCTGAAAATTATAATAATTTGTAATGGTGAAAATATAATATAATTATTTTCATTGAGAATACAGTGCTCAAATACCCTTTATTTTGTTACTTTTACTGGTTTTTCTAGAAATATAATTTTTCAAATTTAATGAATATAATTTTTTAAAATACATCTTTTATATGGAATTAAATAATTTGTAGTAGTAATTGGGGTTAATTTTATGAATAAATATTTTTCCATGGTAAATTCATGATTTAAAACAGTATAAGTAAAATAGAAAAAATCATCAATGAAAAATGTTAAAAGCATAAAATACCATTAAACTATAACATTAAATTGTTTTTATGTGATAATTGACCATATAAATCATTTATAAATTAGTTTATATATAAATATGTTGGAATTAATTCCATTATAATATTATTTACATTTAATATAAAATATTTATTATTTATTCATTTAACTCCACCACTCATGAAGTATTAATACCACTACTCAGAGTCTCAATTATCATAAAAAACAGGTAATCTATTAAAATTTTTCCCAAATCCACTATTACCCACTATACTCACAGACAAGTGATGCTAGTATGAACAAAATTAAAAATCCATGTTCCTTATGGGGTATTTCCTGGTGGCGATATTCAAGATATGTCTCCCTCAAGGAATCACCGTTAATTTATTCTTTTTCATAAAATCTCTCATCACCAAATTTATTCATAATATCATAGTAAATCATTTAACATTTATATAGAATAATTTTAGGTTTCTAATGTATTATGTTATATCCAATAATTTTATTATCTCATCACATTCAAATGAACAAAAACCTTTTCAAAACAATTGCAATGAGCCATCACCATAGATAATTTATTTTTAAATTATATCTTTAATGGTTTATAATAAAATTATTATTATTGTTAAATATGATTTTAATATTTATATTATATCTCATTTAATGTTTTGGAACTGACTAGTAGACACAATAATAAATCAAATTAAAATAGGTCATGATGGTCAGAAATATGGGAAAAATAAATTAATCATTTTCAACAAAAATTTATTATATAAATCATCATCATGATAGAAAACATAATTATATATGGAGACATTTATTTTTATATAAGTTAATTAATATATTCTCATTACAATTCTATAGTATTATTTACATGTGACATGAAAAATATATTTTTATATAAATTAACCGACATGGAAACCATGAAAGGATTTCACTCTAGACAAAAAGAATAATGAAATATTATCAATGAATATGTCAAAATATGATATTAAAATAATCACAAAATTTCTTATATATATGAATATTGTTATTTAATAAGTAAATAAAATTCATTAAACCATTACACATGGGTATTGAACATGTTTGATGGGAGTTGAAGTAGAGGTAAGGGAATTCATTACTGAAATTTAATTCTTTTTAGTTAAACATCAATATTATTGTTAATGACATGATCTGATTAGTTGAAAAGAACATTAATTTTTTATTTTTTAAATCAACATTATTTATGATTAATTACATTAGAGAAACAAAATCTTTTCATTTTTGTAATTCTTTCTTAAATAATATTATATTTATAAGGTTTTTTATTTTCTAAATTATTATTTTAATGTGTCTTTTTACAAAAGTCAAATGAATGGTTTTTGAAATATATGTCATTCGTGGAATTTTTCACATTATTTAATTATTAATAATTTTCATAATAATTTAAAAGTTTATTTTTTTCATTTAATGATAAATTTTCCCTTTGTTTGTGTGCAGTTATTAATAATGAGTGGTTTCAAAACTGAATGTTTATTTTCTTCTATAATTTTATTTTGATGACTGGTTTCATGAATTATGTTGATTTTATAGATCATGGTAATTATAAACCATGTATAGTCGGTTACGTTATAACCTCTTCATCATTGAGTATTACAGATATTGAATTCGACCATATTAGTCATTTCAATTGTATGTGTTATATGTAAAATGGTGTATCATGTGACTTACATTATTCCTGTATTCTTTACATTGTTTATTCCAGTAAATTACTTTATTTTCAAATCGAAATATAATGATCATATTTCAAATATTTTCATATTTCATGGTAAAAAAATAATGTTTTTATAAAGATGTTTTTTTCATTAGACTCTTAGTTTCCTTTAATTTATATCCATTAATGACTTTTTCTGCTCATACCATTTTTAAAATTTTTTTTCATATGGTTTTTAGAAGAGTATTCAAATAGATGATATCAAAAGGAAAATTTTAAAGAATTTTCATGATTAGGGACAACGTTTTTTGTGACTAAAATTTTATAAATGAAAATGAAATTGATTATATGTGTAAACATATAATTTATGTACATAACATGTATTAGAATGTATTAATTATGTAAAACTATAAATTTTAATAATCCTTAGTATAGTAATAATGTAAATTTATGTTTAATGTCAAATGAATAAGTAATGTTTAAAAAATGGAACATACAGTTGGAATTTAAGCAGGGTTTTGATAACATTAAGAGAGAATAATATGAATATAATGACCATAAAGAATTTTTAAATTATTTTTAAATTTAAATTATTTATAATTTAATAATTACTATGTTTCTTCAATTATGATATGTTTTTTCCGAAGGTGTTTCTACAGAGGAGACCAAGTAGCTATAGAGGGAATTCATCAGGAAGAAAACATCCTTCCAAATAAGTATCTTGAGATGTTTTTAATATAAAAAAATAGTTTCTTATAATGAGGTATCAGTTGATCCAATATATTAATAATGGTGGTATCCATTTATTAGAGAGGATGAATCAAACAAATATTAATATTTTTTATGTGGATAATTTTATAAATCAATATACTTTATCATTATGTGAATCCTCAAATCTACTGGTACCCAATTGATGGATCAATGGTCTCAAAATAATTTTCAAATTCATTGGATGTTTGGAATTACAAAAGGTAATACTATCAATTTATCATTTTTATGGTGATTTTGATTAGTAGTCGACACTAGTGAAGTAAACCAGAATTATAGATGAACTAGATGTCATGATATTTTGATGATTTTGATATTTTTTCTATAAATAGTTTTTCTTAAGGCTATTCAAAATGAATTGATAAAAATACCTAGATATGAGGATGATGGATAAAGATTTTTTAGAAGCATATGAATCTAATTTTAATATTCTATCTATGTACGTACCACATTTTTTAGTATATTGATAGTGAAATTGATACATTTTATTCTATTTTGAAACAAATAATATGAAATTAATTGGAATCGCATGTGTTTAATGTCAACGAAAAAATGGGGTTCCATACTGAAAAAGGTGAAATGGGGTTTTTATACACCCATGTCCCTTAATTATATGAATTAGATTCACGGTGGTTTTATGGAATTTTGGAATATTATGTAAAAATAAATTAGATGTGTGAAATGCAAATTACATTCTTGTGGAATGTGTGGAACGAAGTATCGTTTTTAATGTGTGTGAAAATGCGGTAAATAATTTTTATTTCAAAATATTGTCACATGGATCATGAATATAATGAAAATTACCATCCAAAAAGAGAATAGATGTTTGTATGAATCTTTAATTATAATAAAGTTGGACATTAAGCTATTGTGGGTCATAAATTAGTCACTCTAGAGGGAAATCATTATGATCAGAATGTTATGGTTGTGAAATATGTTTTTATACTATTACTATTTATTATGGGTCACCAAATTGATTTGTAATTGATTCAATAATTATTATTTCAAATTATTCCATTACCCTATTTGATTATATGTCCTTATATTCCATTATTTATTGGTAATTTTCTTGAATTCAAGGAATATCAAATCGTGAATATATGAAAAAACTTTTGTTGAATTCTCTTACAGTATGTATTAAAGGATCCACGATTTATAAGAATAGTCTAATTTTTATTGATGAAATTGTCTTTCATATAAATATTATTGATCTAACATATGTTTAGTTTCCTTTTATTTTGGTTTTTTTATTTTGAATTAATTTATCAGGTTAAGATTGAATCTAATGATAATAATTTCCAGTTTAATGATTTAATAAATTTAATAACATACCAAGAAGTAATAAAATTTATTGGAAAATGAATTGAAACATACATTGAATAAGTCATTGAAAAAAATTAATGATTTAGATAAGTGATGTGAAATTAGTTAATGAATACATGGATATTTTTTCAAATGAATTTTGTCTTCATTATTCATGATCAATATATTGTTTTTAGAATTTAACTCGTTATTGATTTCATGCCTATTTCAAAACCCTAGAATTTATAAACAAATGGAAAATGATTTAAAATAAAAGTAAATTAATTATATTTTCTAGATAATTTTTTTTTATTAATCCAATAACATAATAATTTGGTGACCCTATTTTTTAATTAAAAAGATTGATGGTCCAATGATATTTTTTTGATTATATATATTTGAATAACATCAATGATAAGAACATGTGCACTTAGACTAATATCAATGATATTTTAGATCCTCACATGGGATATCAATAATTTTTAAGGATTGATCATATGTCAATGTACCCTCAGTTTTATGTTTTATAAGTAAAAATAATGATGACTTAATTTAATGATAGAAATTAGAATTATTATTTTTTAGTTATATATTTTGGGGTTGAAAAATTCCATTATTATATTTACAAATCATATAAATAGAAAATTTCATTAATATTTGTATATTTTTTAAGTAGTTTTTAATTATAATGTTCGGGTATATTAGTAATGTTGTGAGGATCGTGATAAGAATATAAGTATTGTTCATAAAACAAATATATAATTGAATGTAAACAGAAAATTTTGAAAATTTGTTTCATGGTTATGAAATATTTCATTTCTTGGAGAAATTAAATTTAAAGATGGAATTACGGTTGGACCCACCAAATAAAGGTTGTTGATGAATTAATAAATCCCACAAATGACACTAAAATTTTTATTTTTTGTTGATTATAAGGCTATTAGAAGTAGTTATTTCAAATCAATACCAGGTTATCTATCATGTTAACTATGTAAAGATGAAAATGATATATATTTTTCTATTCAGAATAATAAAATTACTATTTTAAAAAATTAATAAAAATATTGTAAGGTGTACCATTTTTTGACCTACCCATGATAAATAGATATTTTTTATCTATATTGACACTTCAATAAATTCATTTTTTTGTTGTGTGTTGTATAATTATAAAGTAATTTTTTATTCTTTAAGAAAAGTAAAAATTCATGACAAAATTTATTCTACAAACTAATTGGAATAAGATGATGTGGTTTTTTATTAAATGATTTAGTGTTATAGTTTTTATAGATCCATGTGTGAGTTATATAATAATTAAAAATGTTTCAATAATATATATACTTTGAAATATTATATCATGAGGTGGAGAATATGGCTCAATCTAATTACATATTTTATTTTTTATCATTTACGTTTATGAAAAAGAAAAAAAGTGGTTGATTCTATTAGTCAAAAACATCAAGAAATATTTAAAATGATACATTTGGATCAAGAATATTTAGATAATGACATGAAAAACATTTGAATATAAATTACAGATTCGTGGAATTCATATGTATTGTATAATTCTTTAGGGAAATTATCTCTATGAGTCATATTATGAAATCCCAGAAGGAACATCACGAGTTATAGTAAAAAGTGGTTTGAAAAAAAACAATGTTTATTGATGATAATAATCATAAATAATGAGATTTATTTATAAAAGATATTATGTTTTCATTGTGATTATATGTTGAATAGTTTGTTGTTAAATAAATCTTATATTTATCCATTCTATACTCATCCTAGAAGTAATATGATGAATAGGGAAATTTCAGACTATTACATTTATTAGGGAATAAAATGACATATTTCTAACATTACCTAGAAATTAATTACTTTTAAATATTTTTTTGAATAATTTAAATGACTACTGTTGTTGGATAAGACTTTTACATTGAATGAGTAGAAATGGGAAATATATATATATGTGGATTTTATAGTGGGACTACCCAAGACCTCCCGTGTTAGCAATGAAATTTGGGTTTTTTATGATCGACTAACTATATCTATACATTTCTATAACATTCAGGAAACTCTACCTTTAGAATAACATTATGGTATTTATAATAAAAATATTATTAGATTATTAGGATTTCATCTCCTTATAGTATCTGGATGTTATCCTAGGTTCAATACAATTTTTATGAATTTCCTTAAAAAGTCATAGGGAAAAGAATTAAATTTCAGAATATCATTTCAACCATAGTCAGATGGTTAATCAGGATAAACAATTCAGAACATAGAAGACATGATACATTCTTGATCAATAGATTACCCATGAATTTTTTATCTATGTCTTACATTAGTAGGGTTTTCTTATAATAACAGTTTTCTTTATATTATACTGATGGGGAATTTTGATACAATATTTAGAATGAAATGTTCATACTCTAAAATTTTGGGTTGAATTATTTGAATGAATTATTATGAGATAATAGATACTATAAAAAGTTTATGATCATTTAAAACTGATTTTGAAAATTATAAGGGATTCTCAGATATAGAAGAATAGTTTTAAAAATTAAATGTTGAAAGATCCTTCATTCAAGGGAGGAGATCATTTATTTATTTAAATATATCCATTAAAAAGTGTTATTAACGTTTATATAAAGGTAAATTGATCTCTAATGTTTATTGAAAAATTTTAAATCATGGAGGAAGACAAATCAATTTCCCAAAAAGTAAATTTTCATCCATATTTATCCCACGTACACAATATTTTTTAGGTTTCGATTATTGGAATGTGTCTGATAGATTGATCACATTTTTGACCCCTAACGTAGTTCAGTTGTAAGAGAACATATCAAATGATTACAATAATATTCATATTATTTACCATAGATATCATGTAGTGGTGAAAAATTTAATTCACAGGTTTATGGTTTTGTAGATAAACCATATGGCTGAAAAGGAAACAAGGGAATATAAGAATGATACGAGGAAAATACATCCCCATAAGTTTAGTAAGTGAATAAAGTTTCAAGGATGATATTACCATAAATTGGGTGGAAGAATTTAAAAAAGTAGTTTCTAATAGAATAATATGATTTCATATTTATTATTATTCTTGAATTAAATTGTTTAATTCATAATAAATAATTAAAGTTGTTAATAGTTTATGTAACCTCATTTTATTTTGAGTTATATTTAAAAAGACTATATTAAAATAATAGAAATGTATTTTTAAAAACATATTTTCATTTTTCTATATTGATAAAATAATTTTAGATGTAATTTTCTATAATTTTTTTTAAAGGAATATTTTTTTAATAGAGAAAAATACTATTTTTTGTAACAGTGTCTATTATCATTAATTTATTAAGATATTTCGATGCCCAAATATTGTTTAGATTTTTTTAGTTAACATAAATGTTATTTAAAATTTTTAATCAACGCAAATTATTTTTTATAATAATTATATTGTACTTTTTAGTATGTTTATTTTTTAGATAACAACTGGGATTTTTCAAAAAATAGTTTTAATGTACATGATATTTTTCATTTTTAATTAAATAAAAAAACCCATGAGGTGGAATATTTTATATAAATTTTATATATTTTAGATCAATAAATATTATTTATTTCAATCAATGATAATTATTGGTAATTTATTTTATAAAAAATCATTCTCTTCTTGCAAAATACAATTCATTAAAGCCCTATTTTCATTATATGTGTGAGTTTTGTTTTAAATAATATTTTTACAATTATATTAAATGAGTTTGTTAAAATTGATTCTGAATTTGGAATCAAAGTTTTATAATTAGGTAGTAGGTTCATTTTTATTTTTTTTAATAAAAAGGATATGGTGGTAAAATAGTATTTCATTATTGCTAAAATAATAAAACTTGATAAGGATAAATGTAAAAGGCATGAAATATATAAAAAATAAAAAAATTAAATATTTATTTGGTTGTTTTATAGACATCATGAAGACATAAATACATTAATTATAATTACAAATTTTTGGAGTTATTTTATCACAAATTTTGATGGATTTATATATTAAATATTAATCAATTATTTCTTAAAAACCACCCATCCTCATGTATAAATACCACTCATTAACACACCGTTCACCTATAAAGAAATTAATAAATTAAAAAATATACTGAAACATATCCTCCAAGCTTTTTACATGAAAATGTTCTTATTGTAGCACTATAGTACTGATTCCTATTACCATAATAGATTCTTCAATGAAGTGATATTAAAGGGGATACTTTCTAAACTTACATCTCTAAATTTTTATCATTCTCTAATTTTTTATCAACATATTTCATTTATAAAATCATAATAAATACATTATAATGTTTATAAATTTATTTTATGTATCTAATGAAATATCATATATCTAATCCATTTATTATCGCATCATATTGAATGAAACGATACCATTTTTCAAATTGTGTTGTCTAAGAGTCCCAATGGAAATTGATTTTCTGTTTTCCACTACCAACTTCAATGATAGTTATAACACTATTAAATATTTTGAATCATATATTAATAATTATATTAGAACATATTTTATTTTTTCCTTATAATATATAGAAAAAATGTTAATTAAAAAATAAACTATTAATGATTCTAGAAAAAATGCCAAAATTAAATAATCATTTTCCAATAAAATTTAATAAAAGGATTCATCATTAATTTACAAAATATTATATATATTTCTATATATTCTTATGGATGTGAATTAATACCATTTCAATCCAATTTTTGAATAATTATTTCATTTAACATTATTATCCAATATTATACAAAAATAAAATTACCATGAAACCATGAAATAAACACTACAAAAACAAATAAAATAATAAAATATTATTAATGATTACAGATAAAGATGTTTTAAAAATTAATATAAGGAATAATATATATAAATATTGTTCATAAATATATTAATAACATTATTTAATCAATTATAGTATATGTTTGATGATTTATTTATAGAAGTGGAACCTAATGTAATGGAAATCAAAAACAAATTTTCATTTATTGTGTTAAAATAAACCTTCATTGATAATGTCTTGTAAATATTTTATTTCAAATGTTTGTTTATTTTTTTATTTTATTTATTTTTACTTTTTTTTAATTTAATTTGTACGAAAATAATATATTCACTTGATTTACATTAATTAAAATGATACAATATTTGAAATGGGGCTTCCATTAAATATTTTAATTTAATTTTTATATATACAAAAGTTTAAACAAAATTTTTTTACATGTATTTAAGGAATGTAATTTCAATATTTCATTCAACTTAAAAAATTTTAATTATACATTACAAGATTATATACTTACTTATATTGAGTATTTTTCAATTGTATGTGTACAATTTTTTAAATTATGTTATTCGAAAATAGAATGATTATTTTCTTCATAGAGTTTTTTATGATGCCATATTTCATGATTGATGTTGATTTTTTGGTTATTTGGAATTTCATAAATTATGGATTATTTATAGATATACTAAGGAAGGGTGTTTGATTTATTATGTGGTGCCTATACAATTTCATGATTTATAATGTTATGATAATGAACTTTTTAATAATATTAATCGTTTCTCAGGGTATAAAATGTATGTTTTTATGAAAAAAAATTTATGAGTCCTCACTTGACAAACTATTTACATTATGTTATATACCTTATATATATATATTTTCTTTCAAACCATATTATAAATTTATTTTAATATAGTTTATATAGGAATAGGAACAATTATGATATTTTCAATAACATTTTGATGATATTTCCAGAAGAGAATGCATGTTTTTATAACATTTGGTTTTTAGATGAAAGGAGTACTAAGTGTAGGTGTTTAATTTATTTATATGGTTTTAATATATATTTTTCAGTCCAAATTTAATAAATCTATAAATGTAAAATATCCTTGGGACTATAAAAATACAAATTTTAGTTAAAAATCACTAGAATATGTGATTTTTAGTCCATATCCATAAAATTTACATTTCAATTGTTAAACTAAAAAATATACCAATTAAAAAAATATATAAGTTTTATCATATTTTATAAAAAATGAATTACTTTAATTTTATTCAATATAATGTTATTTATATATTAATTTCAAGACAAAATATTAATTAAAATATGCAAGTCACATATACATTCCAGTTATAAAATATTATACTAATGCATTGGATATAGATATTCCCAATAAAAATATATTTCTTTACCATAAATCCAACATCCAATTTATAATAATATAACCATTTTCTATTTCTACACATAACCTTACATACATCATAGAAAATTATTTATGGAATTAATGATTATATTTTTTTGATATATTTTTTATATTTTTATATTTGATTTGTTTCTGCTATTATATTTAATTGTATTATATTCAATAAATATTGTGTTTATGAATATTTAAATATTATAGATTTTTTATTTTGTTATTTAATATGATTATAAATATTAACTTTATTTATATCATATTGGATTGATATGTTTTTATTTAATGTAATTTTACATTAAATGATGAATAAACTATTTAATTTAGTATACTATTATGTATGTGAAAATTTATCCATCATATGAAAATTACCAAATAGAATTTAATAATAAAAATATAGAATGTCTTAATTAATATTCATAAACATTGGGAATATGTGAATATATAATGATAAAAAATTTCAATAATATAAATATAAGAAAAACTAATAGATTCATAAAAAAATTTCATATAAAATAAAATTTATCCTATTATAAGGAAAAAATCTTATGTATTACTTTTTGATCAAGATTTCATTTTTTATACATTAATTTTTTAGTACGATATTTTGATTCTTCAACTAAATAAAATTTATTTATATTTTTTATTGAATAATTAACTCAATATAACTATGTAATTTTTAATCTAGTCTACCAAGTCTAGTTCCTTCTCTATCAATATATATAAAAATATTATTGACATTCATGACGTCATAATAATATTTTTAATTGAAATTAAATTGGGTTTAATTAAGAATTATATATTTTCATCGATAATTTAATATTTTAATTTAACTTGTTACTATCTATTGAAATGTGTTTTTTCATATATTATAAATTTTGTAATTCTTATTATTTTTATAAGCACGTAGATTTATTTCATTTTTATATTGTTTTCTCATGTTTTGAGACATAATCTAATCTATATATGATTCATTTTAAAAAATATATATAGAGAGAAACATATATAGGTTGTTTTAATCTATTTTGTATAATGAAAAAAATATGGAACCAATTATTCACTATTTTCTCAACTTTAGAAAACAACATCCTAAAATAAATAAATTTCAACATTAGAAAAATATTTTATTTTTTAAAAAATCATTTCATATCTAGGAACACCATTTCAGTACCATATTTTTTATCATATTTCTATGATCCCTCAATAATTTCCTATTAAAGAATCATTAGTGAGTATAATATATTCAAAATTATTCATAAAAATATTTCCTTGCCACACATCTCTATGTTTGAATTATTAGAATAATATGTTAATAAATTTGAATATTCTAAATTTTTATAAAAATATAATTCATTCCGTGGAGATTATTCTAGTATAGATATATATTGCCCTTTATTTTATAATGTTTATAATTTTCAAGGTTTATAATCATTTTCCAAAAATAAAATTTAACTTATACTTATCTTTTTTATAAGATAATTATAATAAAATGAACAATATATTTAGATAGTCATATAGTATATAGGAACAAGACCATTACACTTTCTTGATTTTGTAAGAGACTAAGAAATCATCTTTCTATGTTTAAATTTATAATTTTTAGTTTGATCCGTAATAAATTCTTGATGAAGAATTAATCTATTCCCCTATAAAAAGAAGGATGTTTTTTATATTATTTTTCCACATCCTTATTTTTATAGTCTAGTCCTTATTTTATTTACTCCCCTCCATCATAGGAATTTATTTATTAATGAAAAACTGGGTTATATATTTCTTTTACATTTCTTCTTCTAGTTGCTAATTTTTTCATTGTAAAATATTTATAGAAATTATTTCTGTTTAAACAGTCATTTTGCAATAACATCATTATTAATTAAAATCGATTAAAACTTCAATACTAAATTATAAATCATTTGATTTTATTACTAAATTATTTATTTATTTTTTTCCCTTATCACCATTTTAATAGTGTACCATATTTTATGTTTTCATCATTATATATATTTATGATCGCTTCTCTTAAGGAGATATAGATAGACATAGATAGATATTATTAAGTTTTATCCAATACATAAACATGTTTATGTACCTCATATTCTATTTCATTGATTACATTATCATAACAATAATAAAATCTAATTATTTTGGAGATGTAATCATCATTATTAGAGTTATTAGTTTAATAACAGGGTTTACACAAAACAAATATTGTTGAGTTATTAGATGATTAATAATAAACTGTTAAATATTTTGGAGTTATATTATAATTTATAAAATAACCACTCAATAAATAATTTAAAAAATATACACCAACAAAAATTCTATTGTTTTTTACAAAATAATTATTATATATATATATCATTGAAATTAAGGGAATATATATAACTAAACACATGTATAAAATATTCTAAAGCCATTTGAAAATAATTTTATATTCAAGACCAATATAAACCATCTTTTTTCTAATTATAATAATCATTAATTTAATCTCTATTTAAATATAATTCCTTAAAATAATAATTTTTTATATTCTAATGAAATAAAGTTTTATTAATTTAATAATTTTACAAAAATGTGCATAGAAAAAATATATAATCTAACTTTGAAATGGTCCCCCTAAATTTTATTAATTTTATTAACTAGATATTGTTTCATAGATCAAAAACTATAAAAATGATGAATTATGGATGTTAAAAAAGAATAAAACCACTTATCTATTAATTTATTAGGTTTCATTTTAAATTTTTTAATTAATTTTAACATTATCTAGTTGATAACATATAATTTCAAATTGATTAGTTTTTTGATAAATATTTTTTAATTTTGGAGGTATTTTTTGATATTTTATCCTAGTCATATTCATGAAATTTTTTAAAAGGAGAACATTGTTTTTATTGAATATTGGAATATTATAAAGAAATCATACTATATGAAATGATAAAAAATATTCATAAATTAATTTATGAATGAATGAAAAAATTAATATAAGTACGTTGTCGTTTTGACTTTCCATTATATATGTGGGAATCGTATTTACCATATTTTCATTAGAGGAAATGTGGAAATATATATATAATTCATTAAATAATAAAAAAAATTAATTCAAAAAACTGAATTTCCGAAATAAAAATATAACAAAATAATATTATTTCAATGATTATCTGTTAACCATGACTAGTTTAAATTTATTTAAAAAAAAATTAAAAAAAATTAATCAATGATTTCTAAAATTATTATAATATAAATCATCCAAGAATATTTTGTTTCTTTTAATATTTATAATTTTGATAATTAAAACTTTTTATATATCATTTTACACAGTAAATATTCACTCTCTTTAATGATATTTTTATCAATATAATTACTTGTGTATCATTAAATAGTAAATTACCACTAACATTGACTCAATAAATTATTTTTTATTACTTTTGCTGTTTTATAATTCATGTTTTAATTGTGAAACTATTATAAATTTAATTATCAATTTGGATAAATTATATAAATACATCTCATTTTTAAAATGTTATATTAGAGACTATTTCATTAAAATTATCTTATAATTTCATAAATAAATTGTAAAATTCTATATAATAACAAAGTTATAATTTTATAAAAATAGAAAATAACATTGAAAAAAACTAAAACTAAATTTATATATTATGTACTTTACAGTATATGTATTCTAATATAACTTACATCATTAAGAAATTCATCTTTAGTAGTATAAAAAGAATTAGTATGTAACATATTGATTGATTGTGAAACTATAGTCTAAAAATGACATTTTTAAAAAATTATTTTTATCTATATAATTATTTATTTCATTTTCCACAACATATGTATTTGGTAATAATATATATTTTTATAAATAGAATACAAAATGTTTTAAATTTCCATATATATAGAAAAAAACTATGTATATATTTAAAATTATATTCTTTGGTATTTTTATTAATCCTTGAATATATATATATATATATCATAATATCTAAATGAATTGTAGTTAGGTTTTCATTTGAACATATTAATATCAATTATTCTCTCTATTATGATCATAGAATGGTCTATTTATTTCATATAAGAAGTCCCAATCTAATTACAAAACGATATTTATTTTCCAAAACAATATAATTATAATATGTATTATATGTTCATATATTTCAATATAATTGATCTTTCTATATATAGATATAGTTTCATTCTCATGAGTTTTCGTTCTCCCACAATTCTCTTTTTAAATTATTTTTATGTAAAAACAACATATTATGTGATATTTTAGTGTCGATTTAAAATTAATTTCTTCTAAATTGATTTATGTCATTTTAATTACCTTAATAATTACTTTGTTAAATTATTGAGACATTAATTCCCATAATAATATGATTATTAAAATTAAATATTTATAAATTAGAATAAAATTATCAGGGATCATTCTCCAATACATAATGACTTATAATATTTTTATAAACATTATTCCGATTTTTAGAATTTTCAAACTTCTGAATATTAGTTGACATAAAATTCCTCCAAAATAAATATATTTGGAAAAAAATTTAAATTTCATTTAATATAATATAAAATTATAAAATTTTATGAATGATATTATGATTTGGATAGTCTCAAGCATTTGAACTTTGGAAAACATTTGAACATACAAAAATATATTTCTGTAAGACCTTTAGAATCATGTCCCGATATACTGAAAAGAATATTATATTATAATAATAATTATTTTGAAAAATACTCCATATTATCATAATTTTATTTGGATACTTAACAAAGGATTACATTTTTTTATATTGAAAATTATTGAGTTTTTTAAAATGAATTATCCAAATATTTTATATTAAGGCATTATAATGAATTTTGTGTAAAAATTTGGACATAAAAACATGATGTACAATATCATTTTATAAGAAACATGTTCTTTCATTTGGATGGGTTATATTTGGGGAAAAAAGAAATCATGGTTTTGATATATATATATATATATATATATATATCAATATATGTTTTATTAGTTTTGATGATATCATTACATGATTTTATGTTAAATGGAATGAGGTTTAACAATACAACTTTAAGAGGTTATGTGTAGTGGTTTAAGAGAATGAGGAAAATAATATGTTATGACTGATGTTATATTCATAGTGGATTTCATGAAAAAAAAATTAGACGATGTTAAACAAATATAGAACATTGGAAAAAAAACAATACATGATTGGGGATGCCTACTAATGGCTAGAACGTCCATAATTTTATTTTAATTAATTATGGAATTATAGTACATGAAATTAGGTTTTAGAGATTCAAAAAAGAAATTTACCATTCACATTGAAAATTATTCTACAATACATATGTTTCATTTAATTTTAATGAAAATTTATCTACATTGATTATATATAATCAAGTAATAATATAATTCTTCAAAATCTGTGTAAATTGTACTATGTGTATGAGTATTAGGAAAAAAACATTAGA
Organism: Viscum album; assembly: GCA_963277665.1. Taxonomy (NCBI): domain Eukaryota; kingdom Viridiplantae; phylum Streptophyta; class Magnoliopsida; order Santalales; family Viscaceae; genus Viscum; species Viscum album. The sequence continues at coordinate 82,378,143 of OY728151.1, read as the reverse complement.
GGAATTTCATCAAAATAGAGTAAATAGTCCCATGTGTAAGATAATTCACCTGTATGGATATTATTAGAATGTATGCAAGATAAATCATATATCGGAAGAGATATTGATATGAAATATAAATAAACAATAACTACCGAAGAAAATTTTGACCAACTATAGAAAATTGATTTTTTGGTATCATAAATTATTTCTGAGATTAAATTAAAGTCAACATAATAGATGTTTGCAGTATATGGGATCTATATAAATGGAAAAACATACATATAGTGGTTATTTAAAAAAAATTATATCATGTCAATATAAGCATGTGTAATGGTCAGCAGATATTCATGTAAGGGTAACCTTTAAATTACAAATTATATAATTTTTTAATTCGTAAAATGATATGTTATATAAAATTAGTTCTAATTTCCCAAAAAAAATGTTCTCATGACAAACATAATAAAATGAGTTGATTTTTCTATTGTGATCATCCAATATTAAATAACCATTTTCTAATTTGGATTACAATTTAGGCTAATCTGACAAGGGAACTAACAAAGGAAGAATAAATTGTGGCTGATATTTGTTTGATTCTACAAATAAAATTTAAATGATATAATTGATACATTATTTCCCACACATTAAGAATTTGTATGATTTTATGGTTGTGTATTTCTTAGCAATTTTAAATGTTTTTCAAATATGGTAAAATCTAAATAATCTCTTGGATGCATGTCTTGAAATTTTTGATGATTGATTTGTGCACATTTATTTATTTGAAATTTTAGTGATATTCATTTGGATTACCATACGTAAAAAGGATTATGAATTATTTATTAACATGCCATGTATCCTTATGATCATGAAATAGTCAAATAATATGGATCTCATGAAAAATAAAATATGACGTGATTCACTCAAAATAGGAAACAACCATTCATGTAATTTTTTGGAATTAAAATGCCTATATTTTTATAATTAATTTTAATAGAAATTTAAATAAATATATTAGGTATATTTTTGAGGAAAATATTGTCGCTATTGACTACTATCTAACAATTATTAGACACTCAAAACAACATGTATCATTATTATATTTCTTAAATTAAGTTTAAAAAACCCTTATGAAGAACAAGACATGTTGCACATGAGTATTTTAATGTATTGAGTAAGAACTACATTAGACTTAATTATGAATGAGGATCAGGTTTGTAAGAATTTTAATGGGTTTTTAGATTATCTTATATAAATTAATTGACATTATTATTGGTAAATCCTTCTTATATAGTAATATATTTTCACAGTAGATGAAATTTTATCCTAGAAAATATTATGATATATATTTTGAAGTATATTAACTGTAATTGGGAAATATAATTGTTATGGTTCTTCAAATAGGTTTAAATGGAATTATAAAAAGTTTGAATAACATGTTGGTATGTAATTATAGTTTTGGTGTCTACCTAACTACACATATAAAAACATGATTCTATATGAGTTGGTCTATAATTTTCTACCTATTAAATGTTTTTATTAGTAAGGATTTATATGAAAAATTATATGTAATAATGATCCATTTTTATGATTCCATATATATGAATAAAATTGAGGGTAAGATAATCATTTGACTATATGTCAATTCAATAAATTGTAAATGTGGTTTAGATAAAATGGCGTTACTCGTAAAAAGAAAAAGAGTTCACTGATTCACTCAACCGTCTCTAAGTAGTAATACAATAACTTCATATATAAAAAAATCATTGAAAATTCATCCTAAAAGTTATTTTTGATTTTAATATGTATGGAGAATAAAAATTTAATTCATAATATAGATGATCAAACATTTAATGATAGTAAAAAATAAAATATAGAATAATTGGATGACTAACTTTCTCTAGTAAGTTATTCTAAATGTTTCCAAATTTATTATAATATGATTTAATCCAATTTATGTGGGAATTTATTTAATAAATTATGACGATATATGTATTATGAATGATACTAAGACAAACAATTTTTATATTTCTTTCATAAAATTTATAGTCAAATGTTATGATTCATCATACCACCAATGAAATATAGGATATGATGAGAAGTAGTTATGAAGGAAATTTATATGTATGAGTAAAAATGGTTCAAGTGTAGTGGATTATTTTTTAAAATTTTAAAATTAATTTTGAAATATAATTTTGATGAGTACTTCACCGAGGTGAATGCTATCGTGTTAAATATATTATGTTTTAGTGAGAAGATAGATAGATCAACTAGTATGAAATAGAATATGAAAAATTTCCCCAATTTTTTTAATACGTATGATTCATCATCAAAATAGAGTAAAGTTATATCCATAGATTATTTTTAGAAAAATTTTATAGTATAGAACATCTTAAATGAATAAGAATTAAGTTATAATATAATACATGTGATGTATTTTGAGGCTATGAGAAAAAGTGAAATAATAAATGAGGATGTATTTTCAAAACCCATCCTCAGGACCCATGTTGTGACAACCCCAATCCCGCCTTCCGTAGGCCAGGGGCTGGCGACTAGCACTAAAGGCATAAATCCTGATAAAAAGGGGAAGGCATTGCCTTTTATAAAGTAAACAAAAACACAAAAGAGTACGCAAGTGAAGTAAGAACTAAGTAAAACTGGGTACAAGGTAAGTGCTGGAAAAGTAAATGGGCTGTATACAAACACAACTGAAAGTATATTACAACTGAAAGGAAAGTACAATAGTAGTAAGTAAAATAGCAACACCGAGTCGTCCTCCGGAAATCCCACCTAAAGGGTTGGTATAGATAGTCTCCTCAGCTCCTCAGGTCCGGTCGTCCGCTCCGTGTACGCCCCGCCAAGTGGTCCACCTCTGGGTACCGTCCAACTCCACAAGCCTCCACCTCGATCAGTGTTGTCCATCGTCTGAATCCAACACAACGTAGTGCAGGCATAGCCCGTGCAGGGGTGAGTATACGATACTCAGTAGGGACCCCGAGACCCCCGAAGGCCTATCAGAATCCACAAAGGATAAACCACAAAATAAAGATACAATCATGAAGTATCAACAACACTACTTAGGTATATTCCCATACATATACCTGAGTTATCAGGTACAGTTCGTCTCCAATTCTCGATCCCAAGCACCGTATAATCCACAACGGAAAGCACAACTCAGTCCACAAATGATAGCACAACTCAGTCTACATAAGAACAACACAACCTAGTCCACACAGGAAAGTAAGTCAATCAAATAAACCATAATGATTAAAGTCAAGACTCAGCACACATAGGTATAAAACTTTAGTATAGCGATAGAGATGATCAGATGAATCCACTGAATCATCTAAGCTATCAGAACCACATAGGATACAAGACCAACTAAGCTATCAGACCCACAAAGGATACAAGACCAGCTACTCTGCAGGACCCACTCAGGATACATGTACAGAGGTCATACTGCCGGACCCACAGAGGATACAAAAACAGTAGTCATCGCTGTCGAACCCATGGAAGATCAAAGAACAGTCGTTCTCACTGCCGAACCCACGGAAGATCCATTTACAGTCGTCCTCGCTGCCGAACTCACGGAGGATCCAAGTACAGTCTTCCTCGCTGCCGTACCCACAGAGGATCCAAGTACAGTCATCACCGTCGTAGTCGTAGCTACCTCTAGGGTTCCCGCACATAGCATGCTCAATTTGGGTAGGGTAAACTCCCCGAGCAAAAGGGAGAGTCGATACATCAACTATAAAAAAGTCTATAGTTGATGTATCTCAATGTTCCATATCGTCAAAATAAACCCAACGCGGCAGACGTTACATCAATCAGACACCTAGTCTGAGAGTTATTGGCTTTTCCGTCCTAGGGGCCCGGTTGGTTTTTAGGCTAAAACCATCCCGACCGCACTCCAGCTACATCCAACCCTGAAGAGGATTATGCCAAAAGTACCATCTCATCATGAGGAATTCTAACGAAAATGGACCGAAGTGGGGGGTCTGGGCCCGGCCCAACACCCCCCGGTCGGTCCGACCCAAGTCCCGGTCCTGCATGGTAGGGCACGACGCGGGCCGTTACGCGTATCCTTCCCCAGCCTGACCGGGGGTGTGCTGGCTCGGCCAGCGGGCTGAGCAGGGAGGGCGCCCCCCCTTGTGTTCCGCGGACACGACGATCAACACCGCGACTCCCCCAGATCCCGTGCGGCCGCCGGATCCAATACCTTGCCGCCGCTACTTCCGCCACAGCTGGCTCCTTCCGGCGGTGCACCGGGCCCCCGCCACTTCCGGGCGGCCATCCGGTGCCGGTCACCGCCTCTAGCCGGTGCCCCGTGCCCCTGGTGACTTCCCCAGGCCACCAGAGTCATTCCGGTGGTCCGATTTCACACCCCTCTGTGCCAGCGGTCGTCTTGGGTCCCGTACATTAATGTGAAGGATTCCATTTTCCATTCCGGTCCTACTTTGTCATCTCCAATTATTTTGAACATCATGAACAATGAATTGTTGGGTTCGGACTTGTTTGTTTGTCCGCACCCACCGCGTTAGTGGTGCAAAGCATCACCAAATAAATACATGCCATACCGGGAGTATAATTCTCATAAAAGAAGAATAAACAAATTTTACCCTACCTCAAACAAGAAGACGCTTGTTGACATCGCGGTAGATAGCATTGCGGTAGATGATGTCGTGGGGAAGAGGATCAAAGGCATCGTCAGAGCACATTGAGGAGGAAGCGGTGTCTCCTCTTTTGTCGCAGAGAAGAGAAGGGTGGCACGTCGTTGATCTTTGAGGAGCCTGCGTTCTCCGTCGGGGGCTGGCGTTCTTTGTCGTTCCTCGTCGGAGGTCTCCGTTCTTCCAAATATCAAGAGCTCTCCCCCAATCACTCATGCACAATGAATCTCTTTTCCAAATTAAATAATAGGTTCCTCCTATTATTTAATTTCACATGAAAAGAAACTCCATGAATTAATTCTCCACATTTCATAACGTGATGAAAATTAATTTAAGAAGGGAGAGAGAAGGTTCCCCATTAATAATTATATTGGAAGATAAATGAAAAGGAAGAAATAGGAAGGTTCCTCATTAATAAACGTGTTGGAAGATAAATGAAAAGGAAGAAAGAGGAAGGATCCTCATTAAATTTAGGGGTTGACACCATTTAATGGAGAGACATACATTTGATGGAGGTTTTCCAAAGTAATGAGGGGATGTTTATGGGTTTAGAGGAGATAAAATGGTGGGGGTCGTGTGGGCCCTACCTGTTTAACACCCACATATGGGTAGATAAATGGTTGTGGGCCCCACCCTTAACAACCCATGGGAGGGAAAAACCGGCTTTCAAAATAAAAACTTTTCCGTAAATTTTTATTTATTTCATGGAAAAAACCCCAAAACTAACTTCTCCTCCTTTGCAAATGCAATTGCGATAAGTGTTCCCTTAAGCAATTACCGGAGCTGTGAGTTCATCATTTCCCTCAGATATGAATTCCGAGCACCAGTTCAAATGTTATAAATAACCCCGCTCATTCGTTCACTGAACATACCTGAGCTAAACTTCAAAAATTAATTTCAGGTACACTAGGACTCGGAATCTAGTTCCGTCAAAAGCCACAGACTCATAAAATTCCAAAGTATTTAAAAATATTCCTTGAAATTTTTGTGTCTTTACATCAATCCCACCTCAGGGATTTACATACCCATAATGCTACAACATAAACTAGGGAAACAAATGAGGGTTCCGAGCACGCATCTGAGCCTCCCTCTCCCATGTGCTCTCCTGGATGTTCCAGTGCTCCAAATGAATGCCCAGAAGAGGAATCAACCACCCATGTAGGACCCACTCCTGTCGATCCCCGATCTCCACCGGGACCACCGCAAATGTCTCCCCATCATCGATGTCCATCTCCCCGTGGTTGATGATATGCGTCGGGTCGTGCACGTATCTTCTCAGCTGAGATACGTGGAAGATGTCATGCACCAGGTGCAACTGAGGTGGAAGGGCCCGGAGGTAAGCCACCTCACCAACTCTGATGAGGACCTGAAAAGGTCCGTTGAAGCATGTAGATAACATGCAACCCCGGACAAATCTTGATAATCCACGTCGTGGAGAGACACATTAAAAATAGTGGTCGCCATCCTTGAACTCCAGTGGTCTCGACCTCCTATCAGCATAGGACTTCTGTCTGCTCTGTGCAGTCCTCATCTGCTCTTTAATGACCTGCACCTGCTCCGTCGTAGCCTGAACCATCTCTGGTCCTACGAGTGCTGAATCCCCAGGGTCAGTCCAGAACAGAGGTGATCTGCATGGTTGGTCGTACAAAGCCTCATAAGGTGCCATCCTGATGGTGGAGTGGTATCTTTCATTGTGAACAAACTCCACCAAGGGTAGGTGATCTTCCCAGCTGCGACCAAAGTCAATGACACATGCACAGAGCATGTCCTCGAGTGTATTAATGGTCCTCTCTATCTAGACATCCGTCTGTGATTGAATGACAGTGCTCAGGCATAGCTGCATCCCAAAGTCCTCCTGTAACCTCTTCAAATGTCTGGAAGTATTGTGAGTGTCTCGGACTGAGATGATAGACGGTGGAACACCATGAAGTCATACGATCTCTTGTACGTAGAGGCATCCCATTCTCTCTACTGAGCCCTGCTCTCTGATCGGTAGGAATTGTGCCGACCTGGTGAGTTGTTCTATGATCACCCAGATAGTGTCGTGTCCTCTGGATGTATGTGGAAGCCTTGCCATGAAATCCATGGATATCCCGTCCCACTTCCACTCCAAGACATCTTAGGGATGTACCAATCCTGTAGGTACCTGGTGCCCTTCACTTGCTGAAAAATGAAGCATTGAGAAGAGAACTCTGCCACAATGTTCCCCCTCCAATAATACTAGACTATCTCAAGTCATCGTCTCTAAGGAACTCAAGTCAATTTCATCATCTCAGGTCCTAGTCCTTCTATGAGAAGCCACAACTGAGACTTTTGAGATTAGAGTAGACCATAAACTGTTCGCTCTACGAACCATGGGTGTGATTGTCCATGGTAAAGAACTCGAATACAACCCTGTTCGCTTACGACCAACAAGAGCTGATAGGATTTATCCTTTACCGAAAAGAGATATCTGATCTCATCCCCTTGATGAAACACTTTATTTTACTAATACATTCAATCCTGACATGAACAGTACTATTTAATGCCATGGATGACGTCGTAAGGCCTCGATGCTACAACCAAGATATCCAATCGTTAATCTCGCCTCCAAGGTCGAGTCACACAGTCAGCAATGGTGTGTGGTCACTAGGTCTCCTCCAGTAGGAATATCAAAAGTCAGTGTCAAGTCAACAGTTTTAACCAGAACCTCTTAGTATCAACCACGTAAAAATGACAAGGAAGAAACGTCATAAGAACAACTAACTTTTATTACTGCAGCTCAAAGTACAAAGACACAAATCATCCACAAACACCGACATTAACCAAGCTAGAATCAACATGGACAAAAGTCTCCACGCTTGGAGCTAGTCTCTCTCCTACCCATCTTCTCCTGGAGCTCTATGGTCGTAGGCCTCAGCTACCTGAAGTTGAGCTCTCCCCTATCTAGTTGTTCCCTACGGTCGAGGCAGTCCCCTAGGTGGTGTTGGTGATAGGGCCTCGAAACGTCGCCCACCACCTACTGCTTGGCCGGCCACTCTGCCATGTCTGTCATCCCTTGGCGGACCACCATGGTCAAACCTCTTCCAGGTAAGTCCATCTACCGCATGATGCTCATCTGTGGGGCGGGTCGGGAATTCTCGAGCCATGTGACCCTGCTCAACGCATGCCTAGCACTGCCTGCTCTGCATATGGCTGGCTCTGTTCCATGTGCCCTACACTGCAGAACCTGTATCCTGAGGTCGCCCACCTGACGACATTGTCCTCTTAGACCCATGTGTTTGCTATATACTGTTGGTTGTAGTAGGCTCCGCTAAGTGTAGTCCAGCGGAGGGTCTTGTCGCTGTTGACTACTCAGCGAGTAAACTCTCCACTAGGAGCGCTCTCTCAAGCACCCCCGCTTGCATCATGATGTTTTGGGAGATCATCAAAGACCTGATATCATGCCTCATCCCCTGGTCAATGGTCCAGGCCCGGAAAAATGTGTCCCGTACCATGTCCTAGGAGTAGCACAAAATGTAGGAAAATCTCACCGTGTACTGGGCTACTGACATGATGCCCTGCCACAGTTGTAGTAACTCTTGGATGTGCACCACATGGAGGGTGGCTGGAACAATCTCCGAGATGAAGAGGCTCTCGAAGTCCATCCATTGTAGAGATGCCTCATCGTGCACCTAGAGCATCAGGCTCCACCATCTACCTGCTGTTGTGTGGAGGAGACTCATGTCAAGGACCACCATAAGGACTGCTATTGTCCCTACCAACTAGAAGACTCTGACGACATCCACCAGCCAAACCTCGGATGCCTAAGGATCTGTCTCTCCATGGAACCTTGGCAGCCTCTACCTCTGGAACTTGTGCAACGCACTCAGGCAGTGTGCACTCTCCTCCGCTGGGGCTGGTAGGATCGGGGGATCAGTAGGTAGTGGTACCGCTGGTGCCCCTTCTATAATGGGGCCCTGTACCGAGGTCTCGTCACTCGGTGGGCTTCCATCCCACACGTAACTACGAACCCTAGTTGGATGCCTTCGTGGGGCCATCTTGAAAAGAAATAAGAGCTCCATAGTTAGACAGTATACCTGGTGAGCTAAAAAAAGTAATGAAAAAGAAAACTTTTGAATGGAAACACACACACAATCAGTGTTTTCATGAACTGAGTCGGAAATCAGAAATCTGGGTCCTAGTGTATGGATACGTCGGCCATCACACCAACACTGGACTCCCTGGACTAAAAAACACACTCAATACTCTTAACACTATTGTTTCACCGTGAATAAATTATCAGAGTCCTAAGTTCTGTGGTGGAACCGACTCCTCTGATACCAATTTTTCAGAACCCTTCCTCAGGGCCCGTGCTGTGACTACCCCAAGATCGCCTCTCATAGGCCTGGGGCTGGCGATAAGCATCAAAGGCGTAAATCCCAATAAAAAGTGGAATCCATTTCCTTTTATAAAGTAACCAAAAACACAACAGCGTGTGAAAGTGAAGTAAGCACTAAGTAAAACTGGGTAAAAGGTAAGTGCTGAAAATGTAAATGGGCTAGTATACAAACCCAACAGAAAGTATAGTACACCTAAAAGGAAAGTAAAACAGAAGTAAGTAAAACAACAACACCAAGTCGTCCTCTGGAAATCCCACATGAAGGGTTGGTAGAGATAGTCTCCTTAGCTCCTCGGGTCCGACCGTCCGCTCCGTTTAAGCCCCACCACATGGTCCACCTCCGAGTACTGTCCAGCTCCAAAAGCCTCCACATCGATCAGTGCTGTCCGTCATCTGCATCCAACAAAATGTAGTGTGGGCATAGCACATGCAGGGGTGAGTATACGAGACTCAGTAGGGACCCCGAGACCCCCGAAGGTCTCTCAAAATCCCAGAAGGATAAAACACAAAGGAAAGATATAATTATGATGTATCAACAACATTACTTAGGTATATGACCATATATATACCTAATTCATCAGTTACAGTTCGTCTCCAACTCTCGAGCCCAAGAACCATCCAGTCAACAAAGGAAAGCACATCTCAGTCCACAAAGGATAACAAAACTCAGTCCACACAAGAACAAAAAAACCTAGTCCACACAGAAAAGAAAGTCAATCACATCTATGATAATGATTTAAGTAAAGAATAAGCTCCCACAAATATAAAACTTTTGTATAGCGATAGAGCTGATCAGATGAATCCACTGATTCATCTAAGCTGTCGGACCCACATAGGATACAAGACCAGCTATGCTGTCGGACCCACAAAGGATACAAGACTAGCTACTCTGCTGGATGCACTCAGTATACATGTACAGGGGTCATACTTCTGGTCCCACAAAGGATACAAGAACAATAGTCATCACTGTCGAACCCACAGTGGATCCAAGTACTGTCGTCCTTGCTACCGAACCCACAGAGGATCAAATTAAAGTTATCCTTACTGTCGAACCCACAAAGGATCCATGTACATTCATCCTCACTGCCGAACCCACAGAGGATCCAAGTACACTAATCCTCGCTGTCGAACCCACGAAGGATCCAAGTACAGTCTTCCTCGCTGAATATTTCATGGAGGATCCAAGTACATTCATCATCGTCGCTGTCACAGCTAGCTCAAGGGTTCCCTCACCCATCATGCTTGATTCTGGGAGGGTACACTCCTCGAGAAAAAGAGAGAGTCGATACATCAACTATCACTAATTCTATAGTTGATGTATCCCAAAGTTTTGCCTCGTCAATATAAACCCAACGCGATAGACGGTACATCAATCAGACGCCTGGTCTGAGAGTTATTGGATTTTCTGTCTGAGGGCCCCGGTTGGTTTTTAAGATAAAACCAACCCGACCGTACTCTAGCTGTGTCCAAACATCAAGAGGAGTAGGCCAAAATGACCATATCATCAAGATTAATTCAACTCAGTTGACGGAACATCAAACGGAAGTTTGGTTCTTAAGTTATAAGTGTTTCTGCTCCAAGGGATAGGTTGGTTTCGGGTTCGAACCAACCCGGCCGTACCGAAACATTGCCTAAACCTCAATTGTAATATACCTAAATGATCGGCACAATCCATGGATTACTACTCAACTGATGGTGCATCGATCGGATTTACATAGCTCATGTTATGTGCAAAAGAACGAAAACAGTCTGAAGTGGGGGGGTCTGGCCCCAACCCAACCCGACCCAACCCCCCTTGGTCGGCCCTATGTAGGTCGACCTGACCCGGGTCCGGGTCCGGCCCAGTAGGGCACGGCCCGGCCTGGCTGGGCATGACCTGGCCTGGTCCGCACGACCCACCTCGGCCCAACCTGGGGGTGTGTTGGCTCGGCCATTGGGCCGAGCAGGGGGGACGATGTCCCCCCCTATATGTTCCGTGGATGCGGCGACCGACACCACGTCTCCCCTGGAAACCGTGCTGTCACGGGATCGAATTCCACACCGCTACGCCTGCGACCCGCATCGCCGGTGACTTCCGTGGGCCACCGGAGTCATTCTGGTGGTCCGATTTCGCTCCCGTATGTGCCAGTGGTCGTCTCAGTTCCCGTACAATACTGTGAAGGCTTCCAATTGCCATTCCTATTCTGCTTCATTGTTTCCAATTATTCCGCACATCAATAACAAAGAAGCGGTGGGTTCAGACTTGTTGTTAAGTCCCCACCCACCGCGTTAGTGGATCAAAGCATCAACAAATAAATACACGCCATGTCGATGGTATAATTCTCATAAAAGAATAATATACAAATTTTTCCCCTACCTCAACCAAGAAGACGATCGTCGATGTCGTGGTAGATGGCATTGTGGTAGACGGTGTCATGGGGACGAGGATCGTAGGAATCATCAGGGCGCGCCGAGGAGGAAGCAATATATCCTCTCTTGTCATGGAGAAGAGATGGGCGGCGTGTCTTCGATCTTCGAGGAACCTGTGTTCTTCGTCGTTCTTCGTCGAGGGTCAGCATTCTTGGTCATTCTTCATCGGAGGCCAGCGTTCTTCCAAATCTCAAGTGATCTCCCTCGATCACTCCCGCACAACGAATTTCTTTTCCAAATTAAATAATAGGTTCCTCCTATTATTTAATTTCACACGCAAATAAACTCCATGAATTAATTCACCACATTTAATAACGTGATGAAAATTAATTTAAGAAGGGAGAGAGAAGGTTCCCCATTAATAAACGTCTTGGAAGATAAATGAAAATGAACAAAGAGGAAGGTTCCTCATTAATAAACGTGTTGGCAGATAAATGAAAAGGAAGAAAGAGGAAGGTTCCTCATTATTCTTCGGGGTTGACACAATTAAATTGAGATACTGACATTTAATGGAGGTTTGCCAAATTAATGAGGGGATGTTTATGAGTCTAGAGGAAATTAAATGGTGGGTGTCATGTCGGTCCCACCTCTCTAACACCCACACATGGGTAATTAAGTGGCTATGGGCCCCACCCTTAATTACCCATGGGAGGGAAAAACCACCTTTCAAAATAATAATTGTTCCATCAATTTTTATTAATTTCTTGAATAAACCGGCAAAATTATCTTTTCCTCCTTTGCGAACGCAATTGTGGTAGGTGTCCCCTTAAGTAATTACCGGCGCTGCGAGTTCATCGGTGCCCTTGGATTTTAATTCCGAGCACCAGTTACAAAGTTAGAAAAAATCTCGCTCGTTCGTTTACTGAACTTACCCAAGCTGAACATCATAAATTGGTTCCGGGCACACCGGGCCTCAGAATCATGTGCCATCAGAATCCACAGACTCGTAAAATTCCAAAGTATTGAAAAAAAATTCCATAAAATTTCCAGGTCTTTACCTGTATTATAATAAACAAATACAATTTTGGTCTATAATCATGAAAACTCTAAAAAGATAGTTTCTATTATTTTCAAGTGAAATTTCAAAGGAATATGGAATATAATAAGAAAAAATTCCAATTTGATGGAATTATTATGGAATTGTTAACATTCAAAATGATTTTTCTTTTATGAACTCTTATATTTTATTTCAAATGAAGAGTAATTGATTCCATAAAAAGTTGATTAGAATATTAATAATAATTTTAGTATAATTATAATTCATTTAATGACTATGTACGAGCTAAATCACTCAAAATCAAATATATCATTATAATATAGTCTAATTTTTTTTCATTATTGAAAAATTTATTGAAAAATATCATGGTAATGATGATAGATTAAGTAAAAGAATGTTTTAATGGGAATTTATAAATAATTTTGATGAAACTATTATGAAAATTACATATGCATAAATGAAAAGAGAAAATCGTTGAGAGGTAATAAATAGATTAATGCTAAAAATGGTTGATAAAAATGATAATAAATAACATTTTTAGATTTTAGTATTAATAATATTTTATATGTATATAATCATGAGAAATTGTTGGTTTTTAATAAAGGATTCTATATCTAAATTGGTAATAGATATCTATGTGAAAAAACAATATTTATAGTCACTAAAAATGAGCACAGTGCATGAATAGATGACATGATCATTTCTGTTGAGGTAAATAGGATTTATCTCAATAAGGGTAGTTGAAAGGTCCATAGGAATATGAAAAACTAGTTACCTCATTATGTAGTGTGATAAAAAGTAAATATGACCCAATTTAAAAAAAGGTAAAAATTTATAGTCAACAGTCCTAATTAAATTTAGAATGAATGTATATAAGAAAACATCCCAATATAAAACAAAAGGAAAAATGATTAAGAATGTTTTTACTAAAAAAATCTAGAATTATTCGTGGAATAAAAAAAGTGTTTCACTTACGCTAGTGCTGATGAATTTATGTGGACAAAAAATACAAATGACAATATAATATTTAACTTCAATTGAGGGGGAAACATTAAAGGGTGGGTTATACTATGTAAAAGATTTTATTTAACTATATAATGAAACCCATATAATAAAATATATCAAACAAATCAATATATTATTCTTATAGATTTTTAAAATATATGGGTTGAGGATGTGAGAATGAAGAGAAAAATGGTAAGATTTTTATGACTAGGATAACATTATGTTAATCCAATGTATTGGAAAGGAAACATGGTAAAATAAAAAAGTTTGTAATTAAATATTATTTTATGAATAATAATATTTCATGTGAGAATACAATGAATATAGAATAAGTAGTATGATAATTATTTATAGTTATGGTACTGATTCTAGTTATGTAAAATGGAAAGAGGGGAGTAGAGATAAAAATATGGTATAATGGAAAGCTAGGGATTTCTAGTGACGATGATAATAATTAGGAGGACTATTAGATTTATATATGAATATATAAAAAAAATATTCCACATTTTTGAAGAATTTGGTTATTGAAGAAATAATTTAGGACAATTGTACAATTATAAAATATATTTTACAATTGTTGGAGGATTCAAGGGAAAATAATATTTTCATAAATTTGAGGTGATGATATAATATTTCACATATAGATTTTTTTAGAGATGGTAATATGTGTAAGAAACATATAAAATTAATTTAATATAGAATTAATAATGCGGTTTGATGGAATAAATTATTTTGATATGAGAAAACACATTGGATGTGATTTACATATATCGAGCAATTTGGTCTCCCCTTATACTAATTTTTTTATTTTTTTATAAATATTTATAAATATTCTTGATAATGATTGAGGTCCAAACTGTTAGGGAAATAGTTAAACGAATCATCTTGGTGTATTACGATAACCATGATGATTTGGAAATATTATTATCCATTGAGTGAGAGAAAAACTAAAATGGAGATAGAATAAAACAATTCTATTAGATTAGAGTAATTTGAAATATTATGATAGGACATTAGAATTTGAAACTATTCCCCAAATTTGGAAAATGGAAATGACTTTGCACGGTAAGACAATATTTGATATTATAGGATAATACAGATATCATTGATATATTACTAATCAATCCTGGATAAGCTTTTATGATGTATATATACTGTGGAATAAATATATGTTCATTTCACAAAAAATCACCTTCTTCCATCTTTTTAAAAAAAATAGACAACTAGTTCATACTAAAAAATATTAGAACTAGTACAGATGTATTTTTCATGTCTTCACATTATGATCATTTATTTATAAACAATGGGTGATGTTGTGTAAATTGATTAATCATGTCGATTATAATATAACCGTCATTAAAAATGAATTATATTGATTTGTTGCATTTTTTATTCTATTACTATAAAAATAAATCCAATTATTAATTTTGTTTATACAATAACTGACTTGATAAAGAAAAAATAATTGCATTGTTATGTAATTTATATAGTAATTGGTTTGATGAATCTAAAAAACTATTTATAAAATTTATTATTATATAAATAGCATTAGTTAACAATTTATCCCATATATTATTTAATAAATTACATGATAAATATAGTATAACTATTTTATCATTTCAGTTACTAAATAACTGATATGATAAATCATTTATAAATTTTATGAATACCAATTTTGAGTAATTATTGGGTTTTTAATTCAAGCGATAGTTACTCATTTCTCTCTTCTATGAAAACCCTAGAAACGTTTTTCTAATATTATAGCATCCAACTATAGTTTCCTAATTTCATTCATCATCATTTTAATAGGAGTGAATATCTGATCAAATCACAACTTCTATGTAATCCTCACACGCATCAATTTCTTTCATTCTATTTCACAGATGACCTTAATAAACATTTTTTTATTCCGGATACTAGAATATCACAACATCTTGATTAATTTCCCTATGATGTCACATTTCATTCTTATATTGCAAAGAAGTAAGTTAAAAATCAATAGAAAATTTATATTGGACATTGTTTTATTCCAATTCTACAATATGTATTCGCTATAAGTTATTTAATCATAAAATTAATTAAATGCATAATATTAATTATATGAATTCCACATTTTTGGAACAATTAGAGTCATTTTTTCCTGAAATGTGAGCTTGTGTGAGGTCGAAAATTAGTTACACTTTTTACAAAACATGCAACATCTAAAATAATGTTTCATATTGTGTGTAAATATGTAGTAAAACTACCTACAATTCCCCCAAATTACATGGAATTTTTATTACTCATATAGGGGATATAATCTCTGTAAATGTACTATAATTATTATGTATAACTCATGTATCAATTTCAACTTTGAAAAAAATGATATCATCTAGATGGTTTCATCAATAATTTTTATCTTAGACATTTAATATTTTGATAAAAATTTTGGTCAAATAATTTTTGATATAAAGGATCTATAGAGTAAATCTATGTTGTATACATATGAAATGAACTCTATGAACCTCAATACTACATAATATAATAATATATTGCTTGAATGAATTATTATCATATATTATATCATTGAAAAAATAATTAAATGGAATAAATAATTTTGACAGAGTATGTAAATAGTGTTATGTCATTTTATAGAATAGTCATAATATTAATGATTTGTAATCTTCATAAAGGACTAGATAATTTATAATTACTATATTTTTGATAATTCTCTAAATATGATTTTCTTTCAATAATAATCTTACCATAATTTAATATAACCCTTATACATTATTCATATACCACATCTCATTTAAATATATTAAACTATAATGTGACATTAAATGTGAGTACATTATTTTATGACTGCAATGGTTTTATTCTTATGTATTGATTTTTCATTGAGTTACACTGACAAAAAAACCAATAGATTAATAATACATCATAGTTGTGGATGGTGATTACTTTTTCATAGTGGGTTTCTATCAAATAGTAAAAAAATTATCGTTATAATTTTCAAATATGCATATATTTGATTTATTTTTGAAAATTGTGTTACTTTTAAATTATGGAATATTTCATAAAAATATAAAATTGGTTTACCTAGATTTATATTATATTTTTTAAAATTATTTCCATGAATATCTCTTTAGGGTTAATTATTTAAATTTAAATATATCATTCATTATGGTATTGAATTTTTTATTATATTTTTCATATAAATTGATATTTTCATTATATTTAAAAATTATGTTACTTTTAAATTATGGAATATTTCATATAAATATAAAATTTTTTATCTAATTTTAATTTCTTTTATAAATTTTTTACATACATATATTTTTATGATTTATTATTTATATTGAATTTTATCTTCCATTATTTTATAGAATTTGTAACTTTATTTTCCAAATATGAATATATTGGTTTTATATTTCATAATTGTGTTACTCTAAAATTATCACATATTTTTAATAAATATAAAATAAACTTTTCATAATTTATATTTATTTATTTATTATTTTTATAAGTAATAATGGGTTTATGCTTGATTATAGAACCAAGAATGAGTGATGAATATGAGGTACATCTTGATTATTTTTCATAGATTTCTAAACTAAATTTTTTAAATAAATACAAGTTTTTTTCCGTGCCTAAAATGTTTAAATATGAAGATGTTGAAATGTAGAGATATCAAATATCATTTAATTATTCTTAGTTTGAATTTGATTTATATCCATTGGATTTTGCATGGTGAAAATAGGTAGAAATTCAGATGTATTGATGATGGGGCTTTCCAAGATGGTGTCTCTGGTGAAATTAAAGAAAACATTCTGATATTGAAGTAGATAAAAATGAGATATAACTAATAATTCAACCTCAATATTGTGATGATGTAAAACAAAAGTATCCCGGTTATATTAATTTTATGGATTTATCATTATTATTTGGATTGATTAACCGTAAGGATAATCCTAGATGGTGTGATAAGAGTTTTACAGAGCTGATATAATTGATGAAATACATTCTTCCCAAAGACAACGAAATTCCTAATTCACATTATATGTTGAGGAAAATGTTATGACTGATGGGTTTGGTGTACAAGAAAATACATATCTTTCTAAATGACTGTGTAATATATAGGAAGGAATTTGAATTTTTATCAGACTATCACAAATAATGGAAATCAGGGTATAAGAATAATGATAAATCAAAGACCAATTTAGAGGTTAAAGAGACCCTAAAATGGTATTTTTGTATCATCCTATAATTATTTTTTGAAATTATTATTTGATAATTCACTTGATGAAAAAATGTTAATATGGAATGACGATGAACAGATATGTGATTGAAATATACGTCATCCATCTAAATGTCCACAATAGAAAAAAATTGATAACTGTTTTATAATATTCATAAATCATGTTAGAAATATCAGACTTGGTCTAAAAATGGATGGAATGATTACATATCAAATCGTTATTATAACACATTGTTCATGGCTAGTTTCATTGGAAATATATAACATTTCTATAGAATCTTTTATTTTGGGGAAATATTTCATGTTGAGTGTAATGATATATGTACTAATTAATCCTAGAAATGATATTGACTTTTTATTATCATCATTAATTGATGATTTCAATATCTTATGGGTGGATGGTATTAGGGTGTATGATTCCTATAAAATGTAATTTTTTCAACATCATGCAATGATTATGTTCACAAGAAATCACAACCCAGCATATAGAATTCTGTTTGGATATACTGTTACGGGGAATAATGTGTGTCCAATTTTAGAAAACAGACATTATATTATAAATTGGATAGTGGGAGGAAAATAGTATACATAGTTCATTAATTGTTTTTCTTATAGATCAATATTATATAAGGTTAAATAATTACCTTCAATGGATCATTGGAATTTCATATTGCTTCAATACCTTTATCCACAAATTGGTATTTGGAGAGGATGATATTCTATTATGTGAAGTATATAATTTAAAATAAATCTTGTAATGATATTCATATTTGGAAGAAACATCCAATATTTTTTGAACTACCATATTGGAGATATCATGACATGAAACATAACATTGATTTCATGCACATGGAGAAGAATATATATGAAAAATTCAATTGAAAATTAATTTATATAAAAGGACACACTACAGATGGGTTGAATTCATCACTAGAATTAACGTCGATGGGAATAAATTTATAATTAACCCCTTTTCATGATGGAAGGGGATAATTCATTCCCTATGTTTTTCCTACTTATCTATGTGGGGGAAAAATATTTTGTCAGTTTTGTTATGATATCAATGTGTTGTTGGGTTATTCATCAAATATAAATTAATTTGTCTCATTGAAGGATTTGATGTTGACAGATATGAAATCTCATGATTGTTATGTTATGATAGAACAATTTATACCAGTTTCATTGCATATAATTTTTCCCATTCATGTTAGAAATACTATCATGAAGGATTGTAATTTTTTCAACTGATTTTGTTATAAGCTGATTGATATTGATGGATTGATCATTTTGGTAAAGGAAGTAATTTATTTGCATTGTAAATTGAAAATTTATTTTCATGCATATTTTTTTGATATAATGTGGCATTTAATAGTTCTTTTTGTTAGGGAAATAATGATTTGTGGATATATATATTTACGTTGGATATATCCTTATGGAATTTATATGATGATATTGAAGTTTTATGTTAAGAATCTATATTTACATAAAGCCTTTATTTTTTAAATGTTCATTTCTATAGAGATTGTGGAGTTTTTTACTAGTTACTTGTCAATGGTGGAGAAAATTTATTTGCCTCCATCTATCAATGAACGAGTTAATTATGGTGGAAAGGGGATTCATGGATTGAACTTCAAATATATATTTTTAGATTAATAGAAAAAGAAGTAACTGTAATACATGTAAGATAACATAGTTGATGATAAACGTTATATTATATTTCATATTAATGAGTTTAAAAAATTTCATCGGATGATTAAATAAATTTTTATTTTGAATGAGCATAAATAAAATCCAATGTTTAAATAGACCATTCATGGTAGATAAGATTATTTAGAGGAAATAAATGTTTTAGTGGGTGGTCGAGGTTTTAATTTCATTAAATGATCTGAGTATGACATTAATGGTTATACATTTCATATGAAATATCGGGACAACAAATGTATAGTTAATAATAGTGGTGTATTGGTGTTCACATAAGAAATTAAATTTTTTATTTATAATGAAAAAACCCAATATATGAATCAAGTTCATATTATGGATTCATTGAAGAAATATCAAGGTTTATTATATTAAATTTAAATTTCCAATGATTTACTATAAATGGTTTATCGATAGCAATAGTTTCATGCGCGATGAATTTAGAATGACACGAGTTAATATGATTAGATTTGAATTAAAAACTAAATATTTTAAAATAAAAACAAATGAAAAACAAATTTTGTATGTTCATGATCAATCCAATAAGTAGGGATCTATATTTTAAAAGGATAAAAATATTTTGGTGATGATGAACTTGATGAAGTTGTGGATATATTTGAGATCCCTACATCAAGGGAACGATTTATATATAATAATCTAAAGAACATCATAGACATTTCGAGTTTTATAATGAATGATCATGGTTAAGGAATTTTGGGAAGAAGATCCTTTAGAAAATTATTAATATTATAGGTAAATAATGATTATTTCATGTTTAAATTTATTAATTTCATAAAATTCAAGATATTTTTTGTAATGACCCAGAATTTCTGTGAATTTTTTTGTCTTAAATACAAGGGAAGTAACTCACATAGAGGGCGTCTGATTGACATGCCATCTATTGCGTTGAAACCCCTATGATGACATAGACCATCATGTTATTTTTCCATGTGACATTATGGAAGGTGATGTATCAACACTTGGCTTGTGAAGTGGATTATCCCAGAATCAAGCATGCTTATGTGGAAACCTTGTGGCTAGATGATTTATGACTACTGTTCCTAGATCATGTGTGGGTTTGACAACTATGACTATTGTTCTTTGATACTGTGTGGGTTCGACAGATTTGACTAATACCCTTGGGTCTTGTGTGGGTTCTGTAGTTCTGATTTTTTTACCTTGATCCTACATGGGTTCGACAGAATATATGATTTAGTGGCTACATCTAATCATCTCTAACGCTCTAAAAATGTTTTATACCTATATGATCTGAGTTACTAACTTTTGTGTTTTCCTCATTATTGAGATAGATTAATTGATAACGTAGGTATATATATGTGCATATACATAACTGGTGTTAGCTGTTGATTTCATACTTGTGATTTATCCTTGTTGGATTTTGTGAGAACTTGACGGTCTCAGGGTCCCTTCTAAGTATTGTTTTACTCACCACTATATGGGCTATGCCCGCACCTCGTTGTGTTGGATGGAGATGACATACAACGCTGAATGAGGCTGAGTGTACCAAGACTGGACGGTACACGGATGTGGAACACACGACATGACGATACATAGAGTTTATGGATGGATGTGGAGTGTTGTGGAGGTGATCTGTACCTACTCTTTGGGTAGGATATTCTGGTGGATGATCTTGAAGCTGTATCCATTTTTCCAGTACTTGTACTTTTAGTATCTTGTACCTTACAGTGGGGTTTGTATTTCGACCACTTTTTAATTTTCTGCACTCTTTGGTTATATAGTTTTACATAGTTTTTTTGCATCCATATTGTACTCTATTATGTTTTCTTTCATGATCTAAAGGAAATGAAATCCATGGTTTAGGGATTTATGCCTTTGGTGCTAGTCGTCTGCCCTAGGCGTAGGGAAGGATGTCTTGGGGTAGTCACAACACGGGCCTCGGGGGACGAGTCGTGACAAATTGGTATTAGAGAAGTATGTCCTACCATAGAACATATGACTCTGATATTATCTGTGAATCAATAGTGTTATGGGTACTGAGTGTGGTTTTCAGTTCATGGAGTCCATTGTTGGTGCAGCGGCCGACGTATCCATACACCGGGACCCCGACTATTGATTTCTGACTTAGTGCACTGAAACATAGATTTCATTTTTGTTATCAAAAGTAATATTTAAGTCAAATCACTGGGTATTATGTTTGACAGTCTCACATATATTTCTTTCTGGATACCTCCCTCAAGATGAAAATCTAGATCCCCAAGAGTAGTTCGCGAAGATAGCCCACAGAACGATGAAGCGTCGGTGCATGGCCCTTTTCCAGCGGAGGCACCAGCGGTACAACTTCCTGTTCGGCCACCGATGCCACCAGCCCCAAAACAAGTGACTACATGCTGCCTTAGTGCATTTGCCCGAGTTCTAGTGCCATAGGCTGCCCAGGTTCAAGGGAAAGGTGGACCCACAGGTAGAAAAGGATTGGTTGGAGGCTGTGGTGAGAGTCTTCAGACTGGTAGAAAAACTAGCCATACTTATCCTGATCTTTTCCACAAGTTTCATTCAGGCAGTAGCAGATATATGGTGGAGCATAATTCTATATGGGCATGAAGATGTGACACTACACTGGGATAACTTTTAGAGCCTGTTTTGGGCATAGATTTCCCCAGCCACCCTTCTTTCAGTGTGGATACAAGAGCCACTTAACCTGCAGTAGGGCGGCATGACTATGGCACAGTACTCAGCGAGGTTCACCAACCTCTCATGCTACTCCAAGGATATGGTATGGACCCCATTCTTCAGGGCCTGGACCTTCGAACAGGGGATTAGGTGAGAGATCAGGGCTTCAATGATCTCCCTCAGCATCCCGATGCCAACTGGGATGTTGGAGAGATCCCTCTTAGTGGAGAGTTTCATTGCTGAGTAGTCTCCAGTAGCGAGACCCACCATTAGTTGACATGCAGTGGAGTCTTCTACATCTGGACATAGACAGATGTCACAGAGGTCCAAGAGGACTAGACCCAATGTGTGGATGAGTTCATGACTCATGATCAGTTGTGTGGGGCACCCAGGGCAGAGACATACATTCCTGTAGCGGGCAGTGTTTCTCATGCGGTGGGCAGGGTCACGTGGTTCGTGACTGTCCGCAACTCAGTTCGGATGATCAGCTGATAGTTGGGGGACCTCTTAGGCAGAGGCAGAGATTCGATCAAGGAGGTTTGTTGGGTGCAGGCATACGTGGCAGTGGAGCTGGCCGAGCAACTGGTGGTGGGTGACGTTTTGAGTTGTTATCTCCACCACCACCATGAGGTCCACCCCTATCACAGGGAGCAGGTGGACAAGAGAGATCTCAGCTCCAAGCTGCTGAGGCTTAGTATCATGGTGCTCCGAAGATGATTCGAGGTATTTTCTATGTATACTCCACCTTAGCTATAGTTCTTATAAGCACGGGTTCCACTCACTCTTTCATTGCCACTACCCTCCTTCGTAGCTCAGAGATTCTGATGGAGGCGTTGGCGCGATCCTTACAGTTAGAGAATCCTACGGGAGTAGACATGAAGATTACACACTGGTTCTAGTAGTGTGACCTTACTCTAAGAGGTGATAGAATCGGTTGGGATCTCCTCTTAGTGGCGTCAAGTCTTTACGACGTCAACATGGGTATGGACAGGTTATCTACATTCCATGCTCATATTGATTGTATTAGGTGCAATGTGCAATGTGTCCGAATGGATGGGACTAGGTACACCTTCACTGGTGAGAAGGGATCCTTTGCAGTGCATGATAGACTTTCACAGAGGAGATTACATCTAATCATTCATCTGTTTCCTTGACTTACTCTCGGATTTGTTGATGTGGAGAGTACGACTTATCCTATAGTGGCGGACCAGTACGGGGATGTTTTCCTTTATGATGTCCCAGGTCTACCTCCCCACAAAGAGGTGGAATTATAAATTGACGTGTACCTTAGGACGACACTGATATCTACACCAGTGTATCATATGGCTTCTGCAGAGCTTCGTGAGCTTCAAGTACAACTAGAGGACTTGCAGGGGACGGGATTTATATGACCTAGTGTTTCTCCCTAGGTAGTCCCGATTCTGTTCACCAAGAAGGTGGATGGCAGGTGAGGAAGTGGCTGACTAGTGCTCCCATCATGAGGCTTCCAGAGGAAGGCATATGGTACGAAGTATAATACGATGGATCATCGACTAGACTCCGGTGTGTCCTGATGCAGTAGTAAGCCGTGATTGCGTAGGGTTCATGGTAGTTGAGATAACATGAGAAGAACTACGCTACCCATGACCTGGAGTTACCAGTAGTGGTATTCTCCTTGAAGATGTGTCAACATTATATGATGGGAGAAAGTTTTACCATGTTCTCTGATCATAAGTGTTTTAGGTATATCATCTCTCAGAAGGAACTGAAACTGAGATAGCAGTGATGGATTGAGTTCCTCCAAGACTATGACTTCAAAATAGTCTATACTCTTGGAAAGGGGAACATTATTGCAGATGCACTCAACAAAATATCTGGTATATATCTACTAGGCGAAGTGATGAAGCAGCCAGCCACTTTGTAGTTTTCTTTTATAGATAGAGAAGGAGAATATTTCATTCAGTCCCTTACAGTCACTCCCTACTTTTTCAGTGGGTTAGGGAGGCATAGTGTGGAGACGCTGAATAAGAGACACGATGTGCTCAGATATCCACAGGGAAGGAACGTGATGGATATTCTAAAGGTGGGGAGCATGTCATCCTATTCAGAGGACATACTATGGTGCCAGTGTCACTTTTGGAGGATGTGTTGAGGGAGTTCCACACATCCACTTTAGAGGCACATCGAGGAGTGGTGAAGATATACCAGGACTTTCAAAGGAAGCACTGGTGGCCCAGTATAAAGAAGGCAGTAGCGGAGTTTGTCTCTCGATCCCTCACTTATCAGCAAGTGAAGGCAGATCACCAGGTACCAGAAGGCTTGGTTCAACTTTTAGAGGTCCTATATTGGGAGTGAGATGGTATATCCATGCACTTTGTGATGGGTCTTCCACAAACATCTAGGGGACATGACTCGATTTGGGTGATCATCGACCAACTCACCATGTCGGCTGACTTCCTATCGATCAAGGATAAGGGTTTAATAGAGAGCTTGGGATGTCTTTATGTGCATGAGATTGTGCGGCTACATGGAGTACCTTCTTCTATTGTCTCTGATCATGATGCACAATTTACTTCCCGTCTATGGAAGGAGTTGCAGGAAGCTTTCAAGACTCAGTATCATCTGAGCATTTCCATCCTTCCTCAAATGGATTGTCAGAATAATCAGACCACTAAGACCCTCAAGGACATTCTATGTGCTTCTATCCTCGACATTGGTCGCAGTTGGGAGGATCAATTACCTTTGGTGTAGTTTTCATATAATAACATCTATCACTCCACTATAGGGATGGCCTTTTTTGAGGCATTATACAGGTGACCTTGCAGATCACTTTTATGTCGGACAGACCCTAGGGAGTCAACACTAGTGGGACCAGAGATGGTACGAGCTACTATAGAAGAGGTTCAGATCATCCGGAAGAAGATGAAGACCACACAGAGTAAACATATGTCACATTCTTACAGGAGAAGGAGACCTCTGGAGTTTGAGGATGGAGACTATGCCTTTTTATGGTTCTCTTCTCGACAAGATCTACAAGTATTTGGCCGAGGAAGCAAGTTATCTCCAAGGTTCATCGGGCCTTTACAGGTCTTCTGAAGAGTTATCGAGGTGGCTTACTTCGTAGATATTCCACCTCAATTACATCGGGTACAGGACGTCTTCCACGTATCCCAGCCGAGAAGATACATGCATAACCCTTCTCACATCATCGACCATACAGATTTAGACGTCAACGATGGGGTAGCATTCACGAAGGTTCCAGTGGAATTTGAGGATTGAAAGGAGAAATTCCTATGTGTATGGTCGATACCTCTGGTGCGCGTTCGCTGATAGCATTGGATCCTCTAGGATAGCACATGGGAGCAGGAGGCTCAGATGCAAGCTAAGTACCCCCACTTGTTCCTTTAGTTCGTGTTGTGTCTTATGGGGACATAAATCCATGAGGTGGGGTGATTGTAATGAACCGAAATTTCTGTGGATTTTTTTTCATTAATAAATGGGATTTTTATGAGTCTGCAAAAATTGACGGCATAGGATTATGAGACCTAGTGTGCTCGAAATCAATTTCTAAACTTTTGATAGGGTACATTCAGTAAACGTATGAGTGGGTTTTTATAACATTTCAATTGAGCTCCAAATTGAAATCTGAGGGCACCGTTGAACTTTCAGTGCCAGTATTCGCTTAAGGAGACATTCAATTTGACGACATTGGGTAGAGAATAAAAGTTAGTTTTTGGGATTTCGTGGAAAATAATAAAATAAAGTGAGCTTCACTTAATTTTTATTTTAGACACCATGTGAGTGTTTGGAGGTGGGTCCCACTTGATTTATAACCTCCTTTTGGTGGTTCTAAGTGGGGACCACTAGGTCATAACCTCCAATGAGATGTTATGGTGGTGGGGACCACCACACCACAACCACCGATGTGGGGTTAATGTGGTGGGGAACACTCAAGACCACATAACCTCCCAATTTGATTAGTAGTGGTGGGGACCACCTGACCCCTATTAATGAGAGGAGAATAAAATCTCTCAACTCCCCTCATTAATGAGGGGAAGGCCCTTCACCTCCGCTACCATTTATGGGGCCACCACTTCCCCTTTAATTTATTTTTCCAACCTTATGAATTAATTATGGGGAGCCAAGTTAATTAATTCCTCTATATTGAATTTTTTTCCAACAAATTAAAAATAGATAAACCTAATCTATTATTTTTTCATTTGGGGTGGAATATTTGGGAGAGGATTGATTGGGAGAAAAACATTTCTCCAATGAAGAACCTTGTCTCCCAACAATGAATGATGAACGCATTCTTCCAATGAAGAATGCCTGCAATGATCTCCTTCAATCCTCTTCCTGTGACTCATGCGGACGTGGACAGTCTTCCATGATCGACGTGCAAACTCGGGATTAGAAGTGTTTAGCGGACATGGCGAATGATGATATCCTTCGTATTCTTTGTGCGACTTCATAGTTGAACAACGGTCAAAGGTAGGGGTTAATTTGAGTAATACTACTTTCCTTATTCTCTTCTTCGGTTGGAATGGAATCATCATGGAGGTTGTAAAACAATTGAAGTTCAATTTTTTTCTCCTTGATGAGTCAAATTTCACCTCCCTAAACGTGTAGGATGATGTCCAAACTAACATTGCCCAACCCGTCCACCTTTCTTATTTATGGTGATCATTGACATGGCGATTAATCAATGATGTGGTGATAGTGGAAAAGACAAAGTCCGTGCTACTCGTGACCTTAGTGATCTACGCCACCCCCACAGCGTACCACACCACTCGTAGAGCCAAGATGTTTCCCTGATCTCTCTTATGGCCCGACAGCCTGCCCGGCCCTCCGTCGGCACACCTGGAGCCCTGCTTTGTTGCCCGCCGGCCTGCCTGGCACCCTGCCTAGTCGACCGTCGGCCCACCTGGCGCCCTGCCCGGCCACCTGCCGGCCTGACCGCACCTTACCCAGCCGCTTCCCGGCCTTCCCGGCCGCCTCTTGTTTTCCCAACTGAACTTCATAGACCCACACAACACGAGATCCCAAGACTCGCCCCACGTGCTCCTGGTTGAGCCAGCCTTCCTCGCCCTGGAGCCGAATTGCCCTTAAACCAACGTGCGACTTGTCCACGCCCTCGTGACCAGTCTGTGCCCCCCATGCTACTCATGGACTTCACATCCTTCTAGGGCCAAACCCAGTGAGCTAGGCCAAACCTAATGGGTCTGCACAAACAATGTTGAGCAGGGTCAGCCCGACCGGGTCAGACCGGACGCAGACCTGTTGCGACCCCCCTTTACTTTATTTGGCCATATCTTTGGCACCAGATGACCGTTTGACAAACTATCAGCGATGCTAGTTTTCTTCAAGTGCAATGGTCCCTATTAGTATACCCCACGGAATTTTAAGGAAAATTTGAGATATGGTCATGGTGGATCATGCAGGAATCCAACCGGGCCCCCGAGACTAAAAGGCTACTTACTCACAGTCCAAGAATACGATTGACGCGTTGTCTGTTGTGTTGAGACACCAATGATGACGTGGACCGTCGGTTTATTTCTTCATGGGATCTCATGGATGTTTATGTATCAACATTTTTCATGAGGATTGGATCCTCCTAGAATCAAGCGTTATTGTGCTGAAACCTTGTGGTTGACTACTTTCTAACTACTTTTCATAGATCCTGTGTGGGATCGACAACTCTGACTAATGTTCCTGTATCCTGTGTAGGTTCAATAGCTCTGACTACTATTCCTGGATACTGTGTGTGTTTGACAGTTCATATTTCTGTACTAGGATCCTATGTGGATACGACATAATAGATGATTTAGTGGCTACATCAAATCATCTTTAACTCTCTACAAAAGTTGTATACTTGTGTGATATGAGTCAGTATATTTTGTGTTTTCCTCATGATTGAGATGGATTACATGATAACCTTGGTATATGTAAGGACATATACTTAAGTGGGGTTATCTCTTGATTTCATACTTTTGGTTTATCCATGTTGGATTTGTGAGACCTTGAGGGTCTCTGAGTCCATACTGTGTTTCATTATACTCGCCCCTGTATAGGCTATGCCCGCACCTCATTGTGTTGGATGGATATGACAAACAACGCTGATCGAGAATGAGTGTACCAGGACATGACGGTACCTAGAGGTGGGCCACATGACGTGATGGTACACAGAGGTGACAGATAGTTGTGGAGAGCTGTAGAGGATATTTGTACATACCCTTCTGGTAGGATGTCCTGGTGGACGATCAAGGAGATGTTTTCCCTTTTTCCAATACTTGTACTTTATAGATGGGCTTGTATTTCTGACCACTTTTAACATTTTAGAACTCCTTAGTTATACATTTTTACTTAGTTTTTTGCTTCCCTCTTGTAATTTGTTGATTGTGATTTCAAGATCTAAAGGCAATGTCTTCCCTGTTTTAGAGATTTACACCTTTGGTGCTAGTAGATCCCACTCCCCAACCTTCAAATGTTGACCCCTTTATTTCTCCTCCACCGTCATCAGAATAACACATTTTTTATCTTACTCGTACACCCACTCCTCTACCACCACCAGATGGCCCTATTTTTTACTGACCCCTATAACCCTCCTCTATAGTTTCCAAATTTATGAGAGTTATATTTTTATTATCTTCTCAATCATATAGTTTTATATGGGATGACATATTATATAGTAGATATAATTCATCATCAATCATTAAAGATAATACATAATAGGGTTAATGTACATGATATTATAGATATATTATATGACGTACCATTATCTTCAGATGAGGTGAGAATAGTTTGACAAAGTATCGACCAATTTTTAATTCGTCTATCTAGACTTGTATGACATATTTCTAAAGAGGTATGTATATATTTTACCTTTTATTTTCTTTTTATATAAATTTTTTATCATATAAAATATAATATATTTACCTATTTATTTATAATAATTAATTAATGGAACTGAAATAATGCATGTTCAAAAAAAAGACAAAGGGATGTGACTTCAGATATGGATTCTAGTTGTCTTGAATGATTGGATATATATTAAATTTTTTTGGTGGGATTTTATAAGTTTCCATTGAAATATCCAGAATGTGGGAATGAAATAAATGTTGGGATTTTGAAAATTGATATCATAGATCTTCTAACTAGATATAATTAGGGAATCCACCTAATTCATGTTTTTTTCCATGTAATTCTTATCAGAAATCTTTCCCTATGTTATATTTAATTAAAATTTAATCATATGTCAATTTTTTGTTAGGTATCTTTATAAAATGTGTGTGGAGAAAGAAAATACATATGTATACGGATTTAGGGACCCATAATTCATATTACTTCAAGTGATAACATTGACTGATGAAGAATAAAAATTTTATATTTATGAATTATTTGAATATAATATATCTATATAGTGCAATATGTTTACATTTTCTGAGAGGTATGAAACATATATCGAAAAAACATTTATTTATCTTGTATCATAATAAGCACTGTATTTATTTTTCTTTTATATCAGTTACCATTAGAGGATATATGTATTTTTTCATGAGAGAATACAATTTACAATATATTATCTATCCATAACGACGTGGGATGAAATTTTCTAAATGGGTAGGGAAAATATGTTTTCATTTTCAAATATATTTTAATATTATAATTAATTTTAAATTTATTTCATTATTGTTATTTTAAAAATAGTGATTTTATTTCATTTAAAACCCCACAAAGAGATATAATTCCATGCTGAAATACTTAACAGGAAACATTAACTTCCTTTATTAATTATAAAATTTTAGATATATTACATAAAAATATTAATTGAAAAAAACATTTAAACATAATTTTAATAATAAATTGATCAAAAAAATTGTAGATATTATGTGTTGAGGATTTTAAATGTAATCATTACAATTCATATAATAATGAATCTCAATCGGGTTAGATTTCCTTATAAACTAGTCAATGATATTTAAGATGTTTTATTCATTATACATTATAACTACTTTACTTTTAATTATTTGTTTTTTGATGAATCTCTACATTATAGTGCTTAAGATCTCACACACATACATGTACAATGGGATATTCATTTTACAAGTTTGGTATGATATTTTTTTAGTGAATATTGTAATTCTTCATGTTGTGTTTGAAAATGAGTTTCTAGTTCCCGTTTTTATGGATCAAGGGTTTTTAGTTAATATTAAAATTTTTTAAATTTTTTAATTTTCAATGTTCTGATTATGAATGTTTATTTATGATAAATGATTCTAATTTGGTTTATTTCTATATATTTTTTCTGGATTGGTCTATAGGAGAGAAGAATGGCATACTAAATATTTTAACAAAATATTGTTGTTATGTCAGTAATTATATAACTGATGATAAAAAATGATTAACTGGTTTTTAAATTCTATTTTTATAAAAATGATTTTTTATGGTTTTTTGATGTCGATTATAAAATATTTTAAATTGAATAATGTTTTTTATTTCTATTAATCATTAACCAATGTAAAATATTCCTCTTGATCTCGTTTGTTCACATCAGTTATATAATAACTGATGTCGTATATGATTTTTTACATTATTTATTAAATAATCGATGTAAAGAATAAAAATCATTATAGAATCACAATGTTTATTTTCTTAGCGGATGTTGAAGAATCTATTCATAGTGTCTGATTTTTTAAAGGCAACTAATAACCGACGAAAAAAATAAAAAAAACCGATGTGGAACTTTTTTTTGCTCTAGTGTAGAAAAAGATGAAGTAATATGTTATAACATGTACCAAAAATCTTCTTTGAATACATTTTAAATAACTTGGAGAAAGTGAAACATGCATATTGACCTAAGAATATTATTTTGGTATTAAAAAGAAATCCAATGGTGGATATTGTTATATAATTTTTATTGGAAATTATTTTTTTTAAATACCTATTTATGTTGTTGAAATAGTTTTCAGTAAGTGTGGGACGGGTTTTGGTTAAATATTATTGTAATTAAATTTTATATAAATATATTTTTAAAGATACATCATAATGAACTTGAGTGGAAAGGTGAAAGAAAAAGTTGAAAATATATTTGGATGACATTTGTAACGTTTTTATGGAAATAAATATAATTATCCCCAGATGAAGGACACAAATCCAAAAAACATTTGGGACGTGTTTATGATATGTTTGAAGTGGTCAAAAAATTATCAGAATTTTTCATCAATTATATTTTTGTCTATTTATATTAATTTCCAATAAATGTTTCTTGAAATAGGGTTTCCATTTTTCCAATTTATGAGATATATCATCTATAGAACTAATGAATAAAGAGTTGAAAAATGAAATAACTGTTCAAAAAAACATAACTTTAACCCTTATCTCAATTTATATGGAAAAGAATGAATTATCAATAAAGTTTGTATTTCTAAAAAAACATAAATAATATTCATCAGTGTGCTGAGAATTAGTTAATATATAATATAATTCATCAAATATGAGTGAATTAGGTGGTCCATAAAAGAATTCATCTATGTAGGGTGAAAGAGAAAGAACATAAGTGAATTTATCTCTGAGGAAGTGAATTTTGAACCATGTAATATATTTAGGATATTCATAACCTATGGTGAATTTGAGTCGAAATCAACATACATAATAGTATGATTTAGAATATATATGAACTATATTAAGGTAACTACAGACGTACATAATTGATTCACTATAAAACTAAAAGCTTTGGTAATGTATTATTAACATGGGTGTACGTCACTGGCCTTTCTCTTAAAATAACACGGTAATATAATGTTTATGTTAAAATGATACTAACAATAATATGTTTTGTATAGGTAGATTGAGTTTATATAATTTTTATATAAAAATAAATAGAATTATATCAGAAGATGCTTCCAAAAAAATATTAATTTTTTAAAACCAATGATCAATCATGTATATAGTCTAAAAATATAATAATTAAGGATCCAATTAAGGAATAATAATCTATATCTATGGATTGTTCTATGAAATATAAATAATAGGTCCAAAAGTAAATTAATGCACATTTTCATGAATAGGGATGATGTAATGGGAAATAATTTTTTATACATTATATACATTTAAATTTTATATAATAATGGAAATGTTGTAGATGTATGAATAGAAACTATTAGTGAGAATATTAGAATTTATTTTGTTTTTAATTAATTAATGTGAGAGAGTTGAGGAGTTATCAAAAACATTAATAAATGACAATATAGTATTTTACCTACAAAAAAGGGTTCCATTTTATACAAAAATAAATGGAAAATTAGATTGAGATAGATAAATAATGATATATTTTATTCGAAGAAGGAAACAATAGTTACTATTTTTCATTTTAATTTCAATAAATATATATTTTATACGAATATTAATATGATTTTTTATAGTAATATATAATATATATTAAATGAAAAGGATTTAGTTGTTGATAATTTATAGAATATTCATAGTGTATTGATTTTTAATTGTATTTATCATAGAATAATGTGATTTCTACTGGGATAAATTGAGGTGGAAGAAGACCTTATGCTCTTAATTATTTGATAATACATGTGAATAACTAAATTTCGACAAATATATATCTATTATGATCAAATTCATGTCAATTAATGTAGTTGGTGATATTTATAATGATGTTCATGAGAATACAAGTCAATCCAATCCACTGATGGAGAGAAATCATTGTTCATGTGGTGAGAAATCAACTTGGAATATATCACGAACATTATATAATTAGATCAACATTGTAGTTGATAAAAATTATTGTAATGATGGATGTAGATAATTTATTTGGACTAGGGTATATAAGATATTGGTAGATGATTGTATTTCGGGTTTTTAACAAACTATAGTTTTAAATAGTTTTGTAATAAATTGTTAATTTTTAAATAGGAATCATGAGAAAGTTTAAATGTATATGACTTTATGTTATTACTTTGTAAATTAGAATATTCCATTTATATGGTTCCATCAATATGAATATTTTTATTGTTTATATTCTAGTTTTATTCAAAATAGATATTAACTGTTCCGAATTTATGTGTATAAAGAGGATATGTCATAAAAAATAGATCAAGGATCATCCATACCCATAATCATGGTACAACAAACCTGTAAAGGCCCGGACCTCTTAGGTCCATTACATTGTGAAAATGTGGTGTTTGAGGTGTTCCGGGAGGTCAAGGTGGCTCATCCTTAACAGTTAGAAAATTTTTCAATTTTGTGAATAGTTATATCATGGAGGTTCAGTGAACAGTTCTATCGGTGAGGTTCAATGAACAGTTCTATCGGTGAGGTTCAGTAAATAGTTCTATCGGTGAGGTTTTTTGAACAGTTCTATCAGTGAGGTTTAGTGAACAGTTCTATTGGTGACGTTCAGCGAATAGTTCTATCGGTGAAGTTTTGTGAACAGTTTTATCAGAGAAGATCAGTTGACAGTTCTATTAGTGATGATTAGTGAACAGTTCTTTTAGTGAGGTTTAGTGAATAGTTCTACAGGTGAGGTTTTGTGAAAAGTTATATCGATGAGGTTTTCTGAACAGTTCTATCGGTGAGGTTCAGTGAAGAGTTCTATCGGTGAGGTTCAGTGAACAGTTCTTTCAGTGATGTTCAGTGAACAGTTCTACCAGTGAGGTTCAGTGAACAGTTCTATCAGGGAGGTTTTGTGAACATATCTATCAGTGAGGTTCAGTGAACAATGTTCTATTAGTGAGGTTCAGGGAATAATGTTCTATCTATGAGGTTTAGTGAACAGTGTTCTATCGGTGAGGTTCAGTGAACAATGTTCTATCGGTGAGGTTCACTAAACAGTGTTCTATCAGTGAGGATTAGTGAACAGTGTTCTATAGGTGAGGTTCAATGAACAATGTTATATAGATGTGGTTCATGAACAGATTTCTATCAGTGAGGTTCATGAATAGTGTTCTATCGGTGAGGTTCTAATGGTGAGGTTCATGAATAGTGTTTCCTGCTTCCTATAGTTTCACCCCTTTAGCATTTTCCATTAATGTAAAATGCATTTAAAGCCACGTTTTAAGGACTCTAATTCCTATTCAAAGGCCATAAATCCTATATTAATTATTCCTATGGCTCAAGATGTTTTTACTTGGTCAAACATCATGGTTTAATGCGATCCGCTTTTAATTGGAAATTAATGGTATCTTAAACCATCACCCCATTAAATCTTCTAAAGGGACAAGATTTATTCCTCCCTTATTCTTCCTATTTTTTCAAGGATATGAGACTCTATAATCATTCAATCCTTCTCGTAGGAGTTTCACAATCAAACATTACCCCTCGAATTGGTTCCACTATGTTGTGATGCCACCAAGCTGTATCGATCAATCTTCGATATAAGTTATGTTTTATCATCATTCCTTTGGGGATTAAATTCCCATATTTATCCTTCCCATGTTATATCATGTAATCTCTATACTTATATTGGGGGTTTTCTTGGGTTTTGGTTGGTGCGATCATACATTGGCATCCATTGGTTGATGCAGTTATCGCAATATGAGGATCATGAACCGCTGTGTGGATAAAGAACAAGAGGAACTATTTGAGGTAGGGTATTTGATTCTTCTATTTCATTTATGTGAAACTGTATCTTTAGAATGTTTTATCCCACGGGATGAAAATGGAATTGACATAATAAATTTTTGAACCAGAAAAATAAATTTACATCGATCATATATTTTTCCCTCTTGTTTTTTCTAGATTCTATGATTTTTATTCTTATTCTTGATTGAAATCGGTAAAGAATTGAAACCTGGATTAATTGATATTTGTTTAGATAAAGATAAAGATACATGTAAATGAATCTGGTTTTTTATGTAATATGATGTTAATTAAATTGATGCAGTAATCATGTTTATTTATTTGTGATACCTCATTGTTATGTTTCCTGAATTTAGAACCAACTAAAAATAAATCGGTTAATCCAATATGGATTAAAGAACTGTTGGTTGTTGAAAGATAATTACTTGTAGGGTTATGAGTTACCCTCTTTTTTTTTTAAGGGCTAATAGCCTAATTGTGAAGATGTTTGTTTTACTGCTGCTTGTGTTTTGGTGTGAGCCTGGATGGTTATGGTAATATGTGGAGGCATGGGATTGTTGTTATTGTTGGATGCTTATTGTTTCATTGGTTGTTTATCTCCATTACTTTTTCCCACTTATCCAGGCAACTGGTCTTACATACCCTTCTTCTGAAAGAGGCAAAGACATGTGGGGTATGCCCCGTGCTTTCTGTGTTTAGCTTCTCAAGGAAGGATGGGTATATGATCTTTCAATAAGCGGCAATGACTCGACGGGTAGTATATCTACTCACTATGTTGAGCCCCCTTGTGTTTAGTAGCACAAAATTATTTTCTAGAATGCCTGGGATTTTTGGAAAGTATTATTTTAATGAATAATTTAATAAATGGAGTTAACCCACGGGGTTGGAGTTTGCTGGAACATAATGATGAGGTTGTAATTTTAAAGGAACAGTGAAATTTTGTGTGATGCTAATGAATTTAAATGCGGGTTTTTTCTTGATTAATTAATGCTTAAATAATTTATTTACGTACAGTAACACTGATAAAAACGTAATTAAGTAATCTAATAATTCTCTTATAATGGTTGTGTGCTTATAGGATACCTAGTCTTAGATGTAGCATCCTGGCGACTAAGAGACATTATCTACAGTTTTTTCTAAGCCTAGGTTATCACTATAGTGTGGTTATGAGTTATAGTATATTCTGTACTTTTTTTTTGTTTCTATACGCTACTCCACCATGTTAGTAAGGGAAACTGAAACCTCGGGATTTTGAGCCCTGGGGGGGGGGAGGGGTTGTTTTCCCCATGATTTCGGTGGGAGGATGGATGGATGACTACCCCCTATATCCTCACTCTCTTCTCTTGGTAGTTACTTGTGCTGGCAGGCACATTGGTTTCTTTCCCCATATATGTGTGTAGAGGGATGTAATGGCTTGTGGTTATTCACACACATATATTCTGGATATAGTTTTATATGGACTACTGTAGGTGTAACGTGTATATGTTGTGATGGATTGAGGATCCTTACTCAGTGTATGGGTTGTGATGGATTGAGGTATAATACCTGATGTATGATAAAAATTATTTGAGTTGTGGTGCCTCCCGAAAACCACCAGGTTACTTTGGTGTGTGGATGTGGGGTTTTTTTGCATGAGGTGCATCTTGTGGTACTTCACCCAGGTGTCCGCGAGAAAGAATTTTTGGAGAAATATGCCTAGGACATGTGACGTTGGGGAAAAGCGGCAAACCCGTGGGTACGTAGTAGTGGGGTACGCTTCATATTATTTATTATATTATATATTCTTTTATGTGTTACTTGGTGATATTTTCCATGGTGAGGGTGGGAACGTAGTATATCTGTTTAGGTGACGAGTTAGTTTTACTTATTTTTCACTCTTCTTTAGAAAGATTTCTATACTTTTGCATGAGAGGTTTCGAGGAGGATACTACAAAGCATAATTTTATACTCACCCTATGCCTATATAAACTGTTTCTTAGGTCACTTGGAGGAAAGGATGGTGTTTACTATCTTTTGGTTGCAGGAGGTTTTCAGCCTTGTGGTTGCTGTTTTTTTATATTCTTTTGGGTACTTTTAGTTTTCCCCATTCAGTTGTAGTAATTTTTCATGGGCTTACATATGTTCTCTTGGGTTTCTTTTATGTTTCAGTTCTGTGTTGTATTTGGTTGGTGTTTATCTTATCTCTCTCTTCCACATGTGTTCTCGTAGAGGGTAATTCCTCGAATTTGTGTGTTTAATTTACCCTCAGTGAAAGTCGTTAACTCGGGGCCTACTCGAGTCGGGACTCGGGGGTCATTATCTCGCTTCTCACATTGCCGACCCTGAAGGCATACACTTTTTGGGGAGGGGGTCTTGACAGAGTGGTATCAGAGGTCTGGTTGAGGGATAAGATGGAGTTTAGAGTTAGGCACGGGTGAGGATGCAAGGGTTGGTAGGGAAACAATGTCATTCATGTTTATCAAGTGAGGTAAACACTGGAGACTGGCTGATACATAGGCGTTTAGGGCCCCCTATGATCTAATGTATGGACCATTATGTTTACAATGGCTACTAAACAAGGTGTACTAGTTGCAGGGTAGCTACCAAGGAAAGGATCAAGAATAATTTTTCATTGTGCCTTTGTTTTAATTAGTAGACCATAGGATATGTTAACCTAAAATGGATAAATGAAATTAATTAATTAATTAATAATGATTCTTCCATATTCTAGGTATTGGAGATATAACGGTTTTTTATTTTATAGTTATGGCTCCAGGTCAATGTCCTCATCAGGTTTGCATAGAAAATGTCCAGTAGGTTGTTCCAGCTGATCACCGCAGGGAAGATGTTGATGAAGACGACACATGGAAGAAGAAACTCCGAGAGTTTCAGCACCGGAGTCTCCAGAAGTACGAGGGATCCATTTCAAATGAAGTCACAAAAGACTGGTTATAGGAGGTCAATATCAGCTTCAGTTCAATTAATGCTTGAAAAGAGAAATGGGTGTCCTTAGTTGTGACGATGCTGCCTAGAGCAGCGAGGTAGTGGTAGTTCTTGTTCATCGGGGATTGTGAGGAGTAATTGATTTCATGGGAGGAGTTTCACGACAAGTTTAGAGTCGAGTTTCATTCTTCGACTATGAAGGCGTCTAGTCTCCAAGAGCTTCATAACCTTCTATAGGGGAGCTCTAGTGTTTTCGAGTTTGGAATCCATTTCAAGAACCTTTTAAAATATGATTCGGACTTGTTTCCAGAAGAGGAGGCCAGGACGATACATTTTGAGGAGGCATTGCGTCCAGAGATCGAGCGCCAGGTCACCCCATTTATGAAGAAAACATATATTGAGGTACTGGTGAGGGAAGAGGTTGTTTAGAAGACTTTGTTCATGATAGTATCATCATGAGAGGAGAATCTACATGATTCCTCACGAAGTAGAGCGATGGTTTGGGGTTCCGTGTTTTTAGTTTAGAAGAGTTTCTGTTTATCTAGGGGTGGGTTCAAGCCTTTCACATCTCGTTTCTTCGAAGGTAGAAAATCTTATGCTTATGACAAGATATCATGCTATTATTTTTCTTATGGTGGTCATGGCCATCAGCAGCGGGATTGCACGATCTTTCAGAATGGTCATCGTGCATCAGGCACTACGCTCCAGGTTCCTCCGTTGAGAATGTTCTAGCCGAGGTAGTAGTAGACGATTGCACGAGCTTTAGATCAGCAGAGGGTAGATAGGGAAGGTAGGGGATTTCCCCATGATGCTCCCCTTCATCAAAGATCAGAGTGAGGATGTGGTGGTGGCCATCATCAGGGTTAGAGAGGCTTAAGAGGAGTTCTTGGTAAGATTTATGCTCTAGCGTTGCCAACTCTAGGTAATCCAGATGTTATTCAAGGTACCCTTTGCTTGTTTTCTACATTGGTGTATGACTTGTTTGATTCAGGAGTGACACATACCTTCATATCACCTACCCTTGTCCATACTTTGGGAATTGAGTTATAGAGGCTTCCAGTGCCCTTGGCGTTGACTACGCCCGTTGGAGGTCGAGCTTACTTGTTTGAAGTATGTAAGGACTGTGATCTAGTGTTTGGGAAACACCTCTCTTGGGGAGATTTCCTATGTTTATGAATACAACCATATGATTTCATCCTTGGAATGGATTGGTTGTATTCAGTGCATGATATCGTGGATTGCTTTAGGAAGAAGGTCGTTTTCATTTTTGTAGATAGAGAGGAAGTGTTTTTTGTTGGTGAGAGAGACCCTCCGATGGGTCATAGGCATGTTCCATCCATATCATCCATGATGTATGAGATGATGTTGAGTATTTCAGAGGTTCAGCAGTTGGCATTTCCTAGGGTCATAGAGGAGTACCCTAATGTCTTTACAGAAATGGTTGTAGCATTACCATCTCGATGAGAGACCGAGTTTCGGATCGAGCTACAGCCATGAGCGTATCCTATCTCTATGTCTCTATAAAGGATGGCCAATTCTGAGTTACGAGAGGTACATATACAGCATGATGATCTATTACAGTGTGGTTTTGTTCGGCCAAGTGGGTCAACGTGGGGTGCACCCATTTTTTTCGTGAAGATGGTTGACGGTAGATTGCAGGTGTGTGTCGATTATCATCACATAAAAAAAGTGACAATAATGAATCACTATCCTATTCCATGGATTTATGAATTATTCGATCAACTGATGGGTTCAAGTTGGTTCTCAAATATAAACTTGCGGTCAAGATATCATCAAATGCATTAAAGGTATGAGGATATCCTGAAGAATGCATTCTGTTGTCATCATGGGCATTATGAGTTCGTTGTAATTCCATTTTGCGTGATGAATTATTTATCTCTATTAATGGGATTGATGAATGATGTGTTTTGTGAGTTCCTGGACATGTTCTTAGTAGTTTTCATCAACGATATCCTTTAGCACACCGCTTCTGAAGAGGAGAATGAAAAGCATCTACAAGCCGTTTTGGGAGTTCTTCACCAACATCAGCTATTTGGGAAGTTGTCGAAGTGTGAGTTTTAGGCTCGAGAAGTCTTTTTCATGGGGCATGTTGTATACCGATAGAGAGTAGCGGTGAATCCATCGAAGAAAGAAGTAGTTGTGTCTTGGGAATCCCCCAAGCCAGTGTCAGAGGTGTATAGTTTCTTTGGACTCGCATGCTACTACAGTAGGTTCGTGGCCGATTTCTCATGAGTTGCGACTCTGACGACAGATTTGACAAGGACAGATCAAGAATTCATATGGACTGATCAGTGTTAGGAAACTTTCAAGTATCTAAAGGAGAATTTTGTATGTACTACGGTCCTTTTTCTTCCAGCTGAGGGAGTTCGGTTTGATGTTTTCTGTGATGCATCACATCTGGGGTTAGGTTGTGTTCTCATGCAGCAGAGATCAGTTGCTTTATATGGGTCTCGGTAGTTGCGTCCTCATGAACACAACTATTCCACCCATGATCTTGTGTTGTCATCTATGGTGTTTACTCTGAAGTTGGGGAGACATTACATCATTGGTGAGTGCTGGTGGTTTTCACCGATCATAAGAGTTTGAGGTATGTTTTCTCCCAGCATGACTTGAACTTAGGACAACATCAATTGATAGAGTTCTTATAGGAATACGACTTTGAAATATCATATACACCTAGAAAAGTGAATGTTGTAGCTGATGTGCTAAGTCGAAAGTCACGTAGTGATGCTGTGCGTGAATATGGTGATTCATTGAGAGTAATGGAAGAACTGTCAGCATTGCATCTTGATATGGAAGAAGTTGGGGGGTAAAGGTTTACTTTTTTAAGTGATGGTACAGTCATCCATAATGCAGAAGGTATACGAGTCCTAGTTGGGAGATCTAGAGGAGGAGGTTTGGTGGGTCTGAGTTGTTTGTGGTGAGGCCCCTGATGGCTGGTCAGAGGATGAACAACATCGAGTGTTGTATCATGGAAGGAAATTTATTCCCTTGATGATGCACGAGAAAGTTCTCTGATACATCCATCGTACACCATTAGTGGTATATCTAGGCGTGAAAAATATTTACCAATCCTTGAGGAG
Source organism: Viscum album (assembly GCA_963277665.1). Taxonomy (NCBI): domain Eukaryota; kingdom Viridiplantae; phylum Streptophyta; class Magnoliopsida; order Santalales; family Viscaceae; genus Viscum; species Viscum album. The sequence goes on along the minus strand of OY728151.1, from coordinate 82,337,546 downwards.
TCAATTTTGGTGACCAGGGCTGATGCGTGTGGTTGCGGTGTTTGTGTCTTGATATTTAGTCTACTAGATGCTGAGGGGCAAAAACCGTGTTCCGGGTGGTCTTCTCCAGCCATTAGTGATTCCTCGGTGGAAGTGGGAGGAAATCTCAATAGACTTTGTTATAGGTTTACCTTGTTCTCTGGGATGACATGAAGCTATTTGGGTAGTAGTGGATCGTTTAACAAAATTTTCCCACATCATAGCGATCAAGGAGTCATGCTCAGGGTAGTTTTGTCGAGGTAGTATCTAGAGGAGGTGTTGATACTTCATGGAGATCCTAAGATGATTTTTTCTGATCGAGATCCTCATTTTACCACCAAGGTGTGGAGAGTTCTCCAACATGCTTTCGGTTCTCAACTATGCCATAGCACTACTTTTCATCCTCAAATAGATGGTCAGACGGAGCGAACCATCCAGACTCTTGAAGACATGTAACGCTCTTGTGTTCTTTATTTTGGAGGTTCATGTATGAGGAAGTTACCCTTGGTGGCGTTGTCTTAAAACAATAGTTTTCACTCTGCCATCAGTATGGAGCCATTTGAAGCCTTGTATGGTCAGCCTTTCCCTTCTCTGTTGTGATAGACTGGGGTCAGAGAGTCCATAATATTCAGACTGGAACTAGTGTAGAATACAACAAAGATGGTTCAGGTGATTCATGAGAGGACGAAGCCAACACAAGATCGTTAGAAATAATATGATGATCAAAGGAGGAGACCCTTAGATATTAATGATGAGAATCATGTGTTTCTGAAGGTGACTCCCCATCGTGGGAAGCGATGTTTTTGTCGTGGAATTAATCTTTATCCCCGGTTTGTTGGGCCTTTAGAGGTGTTAGATCATGTTGGTGTTGTGGTGTATCGAGTAGCACTTCCCCCACAGACGAGTCAGATACACGATGTTTTCCATCTTTAATAACTCTGTCGTTATCTTCATGATGACTCTCACATCATCAATTGGGGGAGATCAATATTGATGATGATGCAACCTTTGAGGAGTGACCTGTGGAAATACAATACCTCAAGGGGAAGGTGTTGCACGAGCATTCTATCCGCTTAGTTCGTGTCTTATGGAGACACGGTGGCATGGAGGTGAGTACCTGGGAACGTGAGTTACAGATACGTGCTTAGTACCCAGAGTTGTTTGATGTTTAATTATTTTCATGTAACGATGTTCCCTTTATAGTAATACCTTTCGTGATTAATTTATGAATTTCTTTTGTTCCTTTTTTGGCTTTCTCTCTTTTGAGAGGTATCTTGATGGTTGGTTGTTCAGACCTCGTTTCTTTTTTCATCTTCTCTTTAGGAGGATTTTGCATTCTTGAGGACGAGAATGTTTTGAGAGGTATCTAATATAGTGTCACAGACCTCTCCATTCCATTACTTTGTAAAAATGTGGTGTTTGAGGTGTTTTGGGAGGTCAAGGTGACTTATCCCCAACACCTAGCCAAATTTCCAATTTTGTGAACAATTTTATCAGTGAGGTTCAGTGAACAGTCTATCAGTTAGGTTTAGAAAACAGTTTTATCTGTTAGGTTCGGTGAACAATTCTATAGGTGAGGTTGTGTAAACAGTTCTATTGGTGAGGCTTTGTGAATAGTTCTATCGGCGAGGTTCAGTGAACAGTTCTATCGGCGAGGTTTAATGAACAGTTCTATCTGTGAGGTTTTGTGAATATTTCTATCAATGAGGTTCAGTGAACAGTTCTATCGATGTGGTTGAGTGAACAATTTTATCGGCATGGTTTAGTGAACAGTTCTATCGATGAGGTTGAGTGAATAGTTCTATCTGTGAGGTTTTGTAAATAGTTCAGTGGGTGAGGTTTTGTGAACAGTTCTATCAGTGAGGTTCAGTGAACATATCAATAAATGAGGTTCAGTGAACAGTTTTTTTTGGTGAGGTTTTTTTTACAGTTCTATCAATGAGGTTCAGTGAACAGTCTTCTATTAGTGAGGTTCTGTGAACAGTGTTCTATAGGTGAGATTCAGTGAACATTGTTCTATCGATGAGGTTCAGTGAACAGTGTTCTATCATTGAGGTTTAGTGAACAGTCATCTATCTGTGAGGTTCTGTGAACAGTGTTCTATTAGTGAGTATTAGTGAATAGTGTTCTATCGATGAGGTTCATTGAACACTATTCTAGCGGTGTGGTTCAGTGAACAATGTTCTATCGTTGAGGTTAGTGAACAAAGTTCTAAAGGTGATGTTCATGAATAGTGTTCTATCGTTGAGGTTCATGAATAGTGATCTATTGTTGACGTTCTAATGGTGAGGCTCATGAATAGTGTTCTAATTGTGAGGATCATGAAAAGTGTTTCCATCTTCCTATAGTTTCACCCCTTTAGCATTTTCCTTTGAAAAAAATGCATTTAAAGCTTCATTTTAAGGACTCTAAGACTGATTCATAGGCCATAACGCCAATATTAACAATTCCTATGGCTCGGGATGTTTTTACTTGGTCAAACCACATGGTTTAATGAGATCCTCTTTTAATGGGAAATTAAGCGTATCGTAAATTGTTTCCATTTTAAATATTCTAAAGGCCATAGATATATTACTCCATTATTCTTCCTCTTTTTTCTATTCTATGAGACTCTTGAACCTTTCAATCATTCTCATAGGAGTTGCACAATCAAAAATTACCACTCGGATTGGTTCCACTCTTTTTTTGCAACCAAGATATATCGATCAATATTCGATATAAGGTATGTTTGATCATCATTCCATTGGGGATCATCTTCTCCTGTTTCTCCTTACCATTTTATAGCATGTAATCCTTATGCTTATAATGGGGTTTGTCTTTGTTTTTTGTTATTCTGGTCATACCGTGGCATCCTTGTGTGGGTGCAGTTGTTGTGAGAGGAGGATATTGACCTATTGTGTGGATAAAGAATGAGAGGAATTGTTTGTGGAAGGGGATTCATTGCATCTTTTTATTTTATGTGCAACTATATCATTAGCATGTCTTATCCAACTGGATGATAATGGAATTGAAAAAATAAATATTTTAACCAAATAAATAAATTGATATCGATCATATGTTATTGCCTCTTTTTTTTCTATATTGTGTGATATTTATGCTTTTTCATGATGGAAATTGTTAAAGAATGTAAAACTAGATTAATTCATAATATTTTGGATAAAGATAAAGATTCATGTAAATGAATCTGGTTCTTCTTGTAATTTGATGTTAATAAAATTGGTGAAGTAAGCATGTTCATTTATTTTTGATAGCTTACTATTAGGTTTCCCAAATTTATAACCAATTAATAATAAATATGTTAATACAAGATGGATTAAAGAACTGTTGGTTGTTAAAAGATAATTTCGTACGGGGTTCAAAGTTACGCCTTTCTTGTTTAAGGGCCAAGGGACCAAATGTGAAGATGTTTTTTTACTACTGCTTGTGTTTTCATGTGATCTTATATGGTTGTGGTAACATGAGGAGGCAAGGATGCCTTTTTTGTTTGTGGCAGCAGATGATGCCTACAGTTGCGAGATGAAAAGGAGTATGAATGTGGGTGTCAGGGAGGACACCATGGATGATGTAATGGGATGGTTGTGATTTCTGGATTCTTGTTGTTTCATTGGTTGTTTATCTTCTTTATTTTCACCATTTACCAAGGAATCTGGTCTTATATACCCTTCTTTCAATAGAGGTGAAAACACATAGGGTATTCTATGTGGTTTACGTCTTTACCTTCTTATGGAAGGATAGGAATATGCTCTTGTTATAAGCAGAAATGAATCGACGTGTAGTATATCTACTCACCGTGTTGAGCCCCCTTGTGTTTATTATCATAATATGTTCTTCTTGAATGACTAGTAATGATGTAAAGTACTTCTGTAATGAGTAATTTATTAAATGGTGTTAACCCATGGGGTTAGAGTTTGCTGGAACATAAGGATGAGGTTATAATTTTGAATGAATAGTTAACTTGAGTGTGATGATAATGATTTTTTATGTTAGATTGTTCATGGTCAATTAATTTTTAAAGAGTTAATTAATGTAATGTGAAACTAATAGAAACGGAATGAAGTAATCTAATAAATCTCTTAAAATGGTTGTTTGCTTATAGGATACCTAGTCTTTGAAGTAGAAGCTCGGAGTCTGAGAGACGTTAGCTGCAGTTTTGTATAAGACTAGGTTATGCCCATATTGTGGTTATGAGTAATTGTATATTCTATACTTTCCATGTTTCTATACGCTACTCCATCCTTTCAGTAAGGGAAACTGACACACTAGGGATTCTGAGCCCTGTGGGGAGTGTTTTATCCAACATTCTGGTGGGAGTATGGACGACGGACTACCCCCTTTGGCCCCGCTCACTTCGCTTGGTAGTTACTTGTGCTGGAAGTCAAATTGGTTAGTTTTTCCCAAATATGTGTTTAGAGGGTTCTAATGTCATGTAGTTATTCAAACATATATTCTGGATATAGTTTTCTATGGACTACTATAGGTGTAACGTGTATAGGATATTATGGATTGAGGATCCTTACTTGGTGTATGGGTTGTGATGGCTTGAGGTATAATTCCTGACGTATGATACACATTATGCGAGCTGTGGTGGCTCCTGGAAACTACCTGGTTACATTGGTGTGTAGATGTGGTGGTTTTTTTTGCATGAGGTGCATACTGTGGTGCTTCTCCCAGGTGTCTACAAGAAAGCCTTTTTGGAGAGTGATGCTCAGGACGTGCGACATTGGGGAAAAGCGGTAAACCAGTGGGGAAGTAGTAGCGGGGTACCCCTGATATTATTTATTATATGATATATTCTTGTATGGGTTACATGGTGAGAGTTTCCATGGTGAGTTTGGAAACATAGAATTCATGTTTAGGTTACGAGTAAGTTTCTCTTTTTGGTCATTGTGCTTTAGCATGATTTCATTACTTTTACACGAGAGGATTCAGGGAGGATCCTACTAAGTTTACTGCTATACTCACCCTATGACTATATAAACTATTTTTCAAATCACTTAGATATTAGGATGGTGTTTACTATCTTGTGGTTGTAGGATGTTTTTGGGCTTGTGCTTGCAGATGTTTATACATTCATTTGGGTACTTACAGGTCTTCCCCCTTCAGTTGTAGTACTTTTTCATGGCATTACATATGTGCACATTGGTTTATTTTATATTTAAGTTCTGAGTTGGAGTTGGTTGGTGTCTATATTATCTCTATCTCTTTCATGTGTTCTCTTAGAGGGTAATTCCTCCCATTTGTGTGTTTACTATACCCTCAGTGCTAGTCGCCAACCCAGGGCCTACTGGAGGCAGGACTTCGAGGTCATTATATCCCTTCTCACATTGCCGACCTATGAGGCATACACATTGTAGGGAAGGGATCATGAAAAACCCATGCCCCCCTAAAAAATATTATTTGTTTTCAAAAATACTAATCACATAATTATTAAAATTATCCTTTATCTATATATATATTATAATAATGTAGAATTTGCATTTTACATGAACTGAATTATCATTTTCAATAAATTTATCTTTTTTTTGAGATCAATTAACTATGTTTCAACTAATATATTTTAATGATTAAAAGGTTCTTGGAATTTATTTTTTAATAAGAAATCACATTCAATCAATACAAAAATATAATTTAAAAGAGGATTAGCTTCAACAAATTTGATATATATAGATTCTTCATTTATATTTATTATTTTCATGAATTAATAATATGAACTTCATGATGTAGAGTAATAAAGAAAAAATAAAATATCAAATTTTACATCAAACACATTGACATTATACTTAAAATTAATTATAAATACCATTAAATTTAAATACTACGATCCACAAATAATTTTTATTTTTCCGTTCTATAATTTAAATGGTTCTTTATAACTTGGGATGAAATTGTATAATTTAATTTAAATGGATGGATTAATATATTAGTCAGAGAATATTTTTTACTTTTCATTGAAAAGAAGAATTAGTAATTTATTAAAGTGTAAAATTTCATTCTTAATTTAATAGTTTTATGATGTTTTTTATGAATAAATATATATCTAATACCTGTATCAAAATGACAAGATTCTAAATCGTTATTCTCAGAAACATCATTATGATCAGGATAGGTAATTGTTGGGGAATTAATTTTCTTATTTTCATTTTCATAGAGAAATTTATTAAATTTTAAGTGGTATTCTAATTTTTTAGGTTAAATAATCTTATACATATTATGATTATTCTACAAGTTAAACAGACATGAAGTAATTAACATCTATTATTACGTATTGAGTGTGTAAAAAAAATATCTGATAACTGTATAAAATATTTAGGTTATGATATATCACATATTATAGTAATTTCAACATTTTTATTTATTCCATATTACATTGGTTGAAAATATATTAAATAATTAAACATTAATTTATAGATTTTTCTATGGTTTTATATAGTTTAAATTTAATTATGCATCACGACATTACTTTTTCCAATCCTTTTATGATATATTTGTTCATTAAAATTTTTATTTCAATATATATTGTAATATATTGGCACATAAGTCTAACTACTATTTAATATATCCATTTTTATAAAAATTTAAGGAAAATATGAGAACTTCTTGTAGTCCAGTTATGATATATATTTAATAAAAAATAAATTTAACAAACATAATCACCTTAATTGTAAATGATGATAATATTATTATTTTAATAAAATTAGGGAGAAAATTTACAATTAAATCCAAATAATGTATTAATACATGATGAATACCCAATATCTGATCATGCACACTGTCATCAAAAATATCATTCACGCATTCAATATTCATGTAGTTCTAAAAGATAATATTTCCATTATCCAATATATAGATAAACCATTATCCATATTATAAATATCTTTATTATTTGATATCATAATTTTATATATTAATTTAACATCACAAAATTTGTGTAAGGAAATTATCATAAAATAAAATTCATTATAAAATAATAATTTCAATGAAAAAAACATTCCTAAGTCTCCTATGTAGATGAATTGTAGTCATTATCTCACAAAACAATACATTTTGTGAAAAACGTACAAACACGAGATAATATTTCATCTTATTAATTTTTCGATCATTATGATTAATGTTTTCAATATATAATAACATATACAAAAAAACATATAATCTAATGGATTAAATGAGTAATGGTTATGGGATTTGTAAAAATTGAATAATTTTAAGATTATAGAAATTCTAATAAATTATGGTTTTTATAAAACAAAAAAAAAATTAAGGGGATTTTTTAGAGTGAGGAATTGGAGCATTATAATAGTGTTAAAAAACTAATCAGTAGATATTGAATAATGGAACATCGATCATAACATAAATAATAATGGTTTTACTGATATTCTTTCAACTAACCAAAATATTTGTTAAATTTATTCATTAGATTATTTCATGTAAATTATTCTATTCCAAAACCATTATAATAATTGAAAACTATTAGAATATTCTTATATATATTACTGATTGATGCATTTAATGGTTTATTATTTATTTTACTTCTGATTTTATTTATATTTAAGTGTTTTGATAGGTGCATATTCTTGTAATTTTTTATTTATAATATTATCAATAATTACTTATTGTATATTTTAGTTAAATATATACCAATTATAGTAGAAGGATAATAAATATAATTGTTTGAGTTATTGTGGAATAAAATGATAAGCATTGATCTACATGTGATAGTATTAGTGGAAAATAAGATACATACTGTAGTAGCTCTAAAATTATGACTATAATGAATGACATGTATTAGGTTATGAAAGATAAAGATAAAAATCAATCTTTATCAATAACACAACTTTTCATTAGTTAATATTAAATGAAATAGAAAATCAATAGTATGGACATAATATTCTTTTTTATTAAAAGTTGTTATGTTATTAAAATTTCAAGGGTATTGGATATGAAAATATATACTCAATTGTTTTTAAAATATTTCTATATAACCAAATTTCATGTGTTGGATGAAATATCAATTATTTTTATAATTTCCCTATAGTTTTTATGAAATTATATAACTAAAATTTAATACATATTATATATATTTACATTGAATTTAATTTTTAGTTTTTTCAGTGTATCTTGGTTTCGTAATACTAATAAAAATATATCTTGCGGAGTAAATAAAATTGTAGTTTTTTCAAACAATAATTCATCTACATCTAATTTTATTATTTTTATACAATTTTAATTAGACATTTGTTATTAATGGATGTTTCTACATCATAAATCAGACCTCGTTTTTTGTATCATAAATTTTCTAAAAATATATCATATTATTAAATATTAAATTTATATATACATAATAAATATAAAAATAATTTTGTTAGTATTGATTGAATTCAGTTTGGATATATTATTAATATAAATTAATATTGACCACCAAATTTTTTTGGAAATGACTATGAATATTGGGAAGATAGATTAGAATCCTATGTTATAAACACAAAAGTTGAAATGTTTCTTATTATTACTAGTTATTACAATTTTCATATGGATTAAGATTTAAAATTTAATATATTTAATAATTAAAAAATTCAATACAATTTTTGTGTTATAAAAACATTGGTATGTTCAATCCAAGGAAATATATATATTTAAATTGTTGCATGTCAATTTTCATTAGTTTTATGTATGAATAGTGATGTTTAGTTTTTAAATATCACATGTTCTAATAACTATGAAAGTCATGTTAATGTAATATTATCAATCCATTTGTATTGTATCAAATATTGTGTGTGCTATTTTCATATATTGAATGGATTCATTTCGATATTGGGTGTTAGGGGGGATTGTGAATATGAGGTAAAATGTTATAGAAATAAATATATATAATATATAATATATATTAAACAACACATATGCAAATTTTTTCAGAAAAAGTGGAATAACATCTAAATCTATTCCTGGATATGAAATATGATGGTACTCTGGAGTTATAAAATCTAGGTTTACCCATGAAATGACTTAATCTTCCTTAAATTGAGTCAATTGTAGAAAATCCATCAAGGGAATAAAATGAATAAATTAATTACTAAATTGTGTTATTTTTAAAGATGACACATTGAAACTACGATATAAATTTCATATTTTAATATATTCTTATAGAGAATTCACAGGGTTATCCACATAATAAAATGAGTTTTTTAGAGCAATTGGTGACATTGGTGGAGATCCCATTGGTGGGAAACAAGTATATCAGACATAGTTGAAAAATGTGGTATAGAATCAAATGATGTCACTAATGAATGAGAAACAACTTCATTCTACTTAAATGATAGATCTAAATCCTGTTATGAAAGATAATTGATTTTCTATCATACCTTATTCATTATTTCTATGATGAACATGGATCAATAAACTAATGTATTGAAATGTTGATTGTGACAATGTTTTTTTGATGGTTATATTTTTGGGATTATTTTGGGAAAATGAAATTTAATTAAGGAATTATGTGGATATATTCTCATAGAAACCAATCGATATTAACATGAATGTCAATCAAGGTTCATTCTACTCATTTATTATCATGGGTTTTCCCCTAGTTCTTCGTTCTCCGCATGGGTTCTTTGTTTGGGACGAGGATCAAAATATCTTTATCAATCAATCATTACACACCTATTTCATGTCACAATGATTTAAAATAATAGATATATTATCAACATGATTTGAAGGTGGTGTGAATATATGGATGTTACTCAATCATATGATATAGATACCCAATTTGTGTGTTTACTATAGAGATGTGAAAAAGGATTAATAATATTTTTTCAGAAAGAATTGAATGACTGAAGGATGTTAATAATGATGGATGAGTATTTGATTTCTGAATTTATTATTTTGGGAATGAGATGATGCCAGAAAATGGGGAAGAGTAGTGGAGAAATCATACGAATCATAAATCTAGGATTATTGGAAATTCTGCATTAGATGGTGTTTAAACTTGATCTACACACCATGTGCAAACCCCATTATGTTGGATAATGTTTCATGTAGGAGTTAATGATCACATTGAATATGGCCCTATCACATAATATATTACTACTACCATGTGATCAAAATTTATATCAAAGGTACATTACCACGTGGTGGACTACATGAGTGGAATACACATCGTGTACTCTCCTACACAAACATAGCCTAGACCATAAAAATTTGATAAACCATGCACTGGTACACTGGTACATGTACACGGGATAAATCAATGTACTATAACATGGGATTACTATAGGGTAATCATATAAATGATGCACGTGTATGAGAATGAGACATGTAGCTTCTACAAGTGTAGAACACTATGTCATGGAACAATATATGTGACCCCAACTACACATCGTGTACTTTATTATACATGTCCTAGAGACCCTTTCAACTATATCATTGAAATGATTATTAGTGTGAATTTCCCATATCCTTCAAATTGTGGTTGGTATGGAATCAACTCATACTCCATGGAATATGATCCCTTAAGAATGAATTCTTCGACAGATTCATTTGAATCGCTCAGAGAGGCCCATAGTGATGTCATATATTTATCTTCATTCCCTAGGTAGATTTTTTTTAATATTCATTACCAACCCTACAATGATATGATCTTCTATATAGTGGGCCAATCCAGACTATGTGGTTAGTATCACCCCATGGCCTTGGTATTAATCTAATTCATGGTATCATATGCTCTATATACAATCAGTTTGTAATTTCTCATGATGTGACACGATGAGAAATACCTAGCAGGTGAATTTTATTAGTCCTATAAAATATAATAATGTGTTATCCATGATGGAATATTTTTTAAATCATTGATCTATAATCTTATGATAATATACTATTTTTTGACTAACCAATCGAACATGTTTTAATTGAATACAAATGGATGATCATGTTATATGTGTTGTAGAAATATACTAATTTAGAGGTGAATGTATTTCCATTTTGTATGAATTGTGGTTATGGGGTTCCCTACTCGATAATCTTATGCTCAACCTTATATGGGATTATCACATATATATCGTTACTTCTAAATACATTCATAATTTTCATATATTGATAGACATATTTGGAAAAGATGATGCTTAGTTAGACCAGACAGTCTGAGGTGTGATCTCGTGGCTTTCATAAAGTGATCCCTCGAACCTACCGGTCATGATGGACTTGTATTTTCACATTATATATGGTGGGATTCTGGTTGGTCCTATTTACATTTTATTACTTCATGTCATACTATGGTTGTGGGACTTAGAGGTATGAAATCATGGGTTTTCAATTGTTTTTACAATTTAGTATATTATAGGCTTAGAAATGTGTGCATGTGTATAGGTAAAATGGATATAACCTCCCATTTTAGTGATATTCTTACATAGTTCTTGTTTCTATCTCATGGCCATGTAGAGGTGGTCTTCAAGTGTCATGGAACAAACCCCTATTGGATGGGTCATGTGGAGTCGTATCAAAAACTCAAATATAAATTTCGAAAATGTGTAATTTAGATTTGTTTTGTGTGATAATGTTTAGTGTTTTGATTTTGATTTTTTGTCCATTGAATCTAATTCTTCTGTGGCATATGAAATATCCAAAAATTAGGAATATGATTACCTTTTATTTAGGTCACTGTTTTTGAACAATCATTTCTGGGAAGAAAATGGTTAGAGAAAAATATATGAATTCGTTTTGATTTTCATGACCTTTTTTATTCATCTCTATAAATATTATCATTAATGATGAAATATCATGTTTACAATTTGTATTACTCAATGAATATTTTCATGTATGATTCATCCAAATCACAAGGATTATTATCTAATGGATTATGTTTTAATATAAGGATCTGATCAAGTGGTTTTACCTCCAGGTGGTGCACATGTTATACCATCTCCCATACAGTTGCTTGTGGTACTCGTTGTATTGGTAGATGAAGTATGCATGCTTAGTTTACATCATGAGTTTTATAGTAATAGTTCTATCAAGATCCAACATGTTCCCAACCCATAGATGTATAAGGAATATCTTTAGATGGTGACCCAAGCATTCTATATTGTAAGTACTCTAGAAGGTCGGTTAGTGTTATATGAAATGTTCAATATTTATTACACAGTAAGTAGAAGGTGGGGTTTGTTGACGAAGACATATGATGAGGCAACTATACCATTTATAGTGTATGAGCATATTTTTACAGAGGAGTGCTCACCAAATACACTAAGGGTTCATCATATCCAGGATATTTTGTAGTTTTAGTAGTGAAACATGAATGAAGCAATGTATTCATCATGTTTTACAAACCTATCTTCGTCCTTGGTGGATACGGTTCCAGAAAAATTCTTCAAAGATATGAAAGTAGGTCGGGGTCTACATAGATACAAAAATTATATCTTTATCCCTCATTTATTTACAATATATGTGGGGGTGTTAGAGCGAGTGGTGGATGGTGATAGAGTCTTGTTTGAGAAAATACAACTAGAGTTTTCTGTCGATGGGAAATAAAGAGATCTTACCCTTATATCAAGGATATACAATCAGCGTAATGGATGTTGACATGATATAAATGTCATGATGTGGTTCTATGATTGATGTTCTATGGAATATGTCTCACAGGGTCTTTCCAGACATCCAAGTGTTAGGGGTTTTTGTTAATCTTATGATGGGTACATCTCTCCTGATATTATTTGAACCACGTTTAATTTTATCTAGAGATAATATATTGGATGTGAGTCATATGTAGTATAATGATCCAAAAGGTCTTTAGGGTGTAGGATGTGGTATAAGAGTGGGAAGTGAAATTGTTGGTGGTTGAGAAAATTAATTGTTACCACTACAAACCATATATGTTCTACTCCAGGCAAAGGGAACTAAAGGAAATGATCCAGGATAACTGTAAGAAGATAAATATTATGATATAATGGATATGGGAATGATTTGAGATATTAATTGTGTATTTTTTCACGTAGATGATGTTTGGATAGGTAGTGGTTCTAGTTATTTATTTCACTCAACATACACTGTATGAGACATTGAGGTTCTGGTTGATCTCGTAGCTTGACCATTACTCTTGGAGAAACCTACTATACATGACATGAAAATTACATGTATATGAAAATACTATGACCTGACTCTTGGTGGTGAGAGTTTCAGCATAAATCACTTCATAGTATGGTGAAGGCCTCATAACCACATTCATGGTATAAATATGTTTTCTAGAGTTCATTCCCATATTAACTATTTTAGGTGATTGATGCAGTGTTTCCAAAGAGAAGGAACTAGTTTTACAATTTATAAGTGAAGAGGAAACCTATGAAAGACAATATTGAATTATGTATAAGGGGGTTCACCCTAATGGTCATCAATTTTCTAGCCTAACCCTTAGAGAAGATAATGTTATGATTTCCATGCTTCATGTAGTGGTGGAAGAGTACTAGGATTCCATCTTTGAAGATGTTCAAGGATTACCTCTCTACCAAGAGATAGACTTATTCATTGATCTAAACCATGGGATAATAGTGATATAAATTCTATAATACCATATGGTGGCCACATATCTTTCTATTTTGAGGGTGTAGTTGGAAGAAATTTTGGGTAAGGGAATTTTTAAACCCACATTTCACTATGGGTAGTCCAAATATTATTTTATATCAAATCATATTGGAGAAATTGGTTGGGTGTTGTCTAATGGTGCTTGAACTAGGTGATTGTAAAGAACAAGTATTCACTATTGATGACTGACGACCTTTTTGATCAGTTGTGAGGGGAGATATGGTTCACGAAGGATAACATTTGGTTTGGCTATCACAAGTTGTGCATACATGATGAGGATATATCGAAAACAAAATTACTATGTTTCTATGAACACTATGGGTACATGTTGATTCCAAATTGAATGATGAAGTCAAAAAAAGGTTAGTGATACCTATTAACTAGATCATATTGATGTTATTTTATAGGTAATAGTAGTCTCCATTGACGAAATCCATATGTTCTAGGCATCCTAGGAGGATCACATGAGACACTTGAGATGGTTACAGACATACTCATAAAGAACTTTCATTATGGAAAAAACATGAACATATGGTTCTATGTTCAGGAGGTCCATATTCTAGGACATGTTATATCAGTAGATGTAGTTTAATTGGACAAGGCCATGTTTAATGTATTTTTAGCATCGGTACCACACAAAAATATGATGGAGGTAAAGAGTTTTCTTTGGTGGGTATGGTATTACCATATATTATGACTTTTTTATCAACAATATCAGAATGAATGAAAGCTTTTGACTCGAATGTGGAATCATTTCATGTGGATAGAGAGGTTTCTATAGAGTTCTGAACTTGTGAGGATGTGATTGACAATCACTCCCATCTTTATATTTCTAGACGATGATGTATAGTTTGTAGTGTAATGAAATTTTTCCGAAACTGGGCACGGTTGTGTTATGAAGTCAAGGAAAGTGGTGATTGTATATGGTTCATTCCGGTTTATAATAAACATTAAATTCATCACAAACCATGATCATGAGTTATAATTAGTAGTGTTATCATTAATAATGTGGTGGAAATATCTGATTGGAAAGCAGTTTATCATCTACACTGATCACCAATGTCTCGGGCACATTTCTCTTAGAAGGATATCAACATGAGATAGATAATGTTTCATGAGTTTCTCAATGATTATTAAATCAATATTTATTATTCTTTTGGGTAGGGGAATGTGGTTGAAGATTCTCACATAATGATATCTTTTTCATATTTTCTTAATGAGGATTCATAGTTGTTAGAATGGTTACAACATACTAGGTCAATAGAGATAGAGTAGAAAACCTACATTTAATGGTTTTCATCCCTCTTATATTGTGTTTAGATATGGAGACACATCTAGGGGATACCATCGTTGAAACCATACATACTCACATATACACAACCCAAGCTCCTAATGGATTAACTAATGCTGGTGAGCATGTCGTTCTTTTATGTTGATGAATAGTGGTACCAGTAACGTTGTTCTCTAAGGTTGTATGAGAGATTCATATGTTTCCTTTTAATGTAAATCCCGATATAGAAATGAAGTTATAGGACCACCAACATCAGATTTTTTGGATATGAATGAAGAAAGGAGTTATAGAGTTTTTATCATTATTAAATACTTCTCAGCAAGTGTAGACTGAGAACCATGTTATATTGAGTTCAGATCATTATATTTAGTTTATATAGTGGGATTAAAATTTGATATACATATACATGATGATGTTTATACCACATATGTATAAGAGACATGATTCCATATGGGGATCATATAACAACTATCCATGTTGGTCCATATCCTAGTTATTCCTATGCAATGTTTGGTAGCGAGATTGGTACACATCAAAATTCAAGAGATAGTATAACTCTATAAAGTTACCTTGAAAAATCTTTTTTAACATGAATCTAGTTTGACATCATGGTTTTGTAAGGTATTTCATGAGGTTTTTGGGATGTAGTTATGCCTGATCATATGGTCTCACCTCCAAACTGATGGATGAATTGAGTGGACCATTCACATTCTAGAGGACATGACACAAGCTTGCTTATTAGTCTTTGTTCATAGTCTACAGTATCATCTACCAGTGGTGAATGATTTAGTATAAAAACTACTACAATTTCAACTTAAATGTGGAACAGTTTTTTGAATTGAGCATGTCACCCTGTAGGTTACCACTTTTATGGACTCAACAATGAGTGTTAGAACTCAGGGGACTAGAGTTGGTGAGACCAACAATCAAGAAGTTGAAGAACATCTGGGAGAATATGAAGACTATATAGAACTATTAGAATTTATATGCATACAAATGTAAAATTCCATTGAATTTCATGGAAAGGGACCATGTGTACCTAGGGTTTCACCTCGACCTAGAATACAAGGATTTGGATGTGGTGGATAACTATATTTGATGTTAATTTTCCCCTTATAGATACTATTTAGAGTTTACAAGTTCCTATACTTCTTAACTCAACCTCCAATGCTAGACCATGTACACAACATCAACCATGTATCGTAATTGATGATGTACATGAACGACCATCATATTCTATTGACTTGTGAAAGATGCATATCAATGATGAAGAGACCTTTTCTAATTTTGTAGTAGAGATCAATGATCGATAAGATTTGATCCTCTCTGTATGATATATTCCATTGGTGTGTGCATAGTTGAGGAACATGAATCATTTAAAGATCACTTGATAGTGATTTTATTAGATAAATGCTCATTCCCCACATCATTTTTAGTATCCCTTGTTTGATTTTTTGGTGATGTAATCCACCATGGTGTAGCTACTGTATTGTCTCTAATTTCCAGAGTATTATTATTGGATATTAAAAGGACTATTTTCTTGACCAATAGCTGAGAAAGAGTTCCATACAAATAATTGTGTTCTGGGAATAAATTACTAAAATATTTGAAAGATAATAAATAGACTGAGAACACATATTTCATTAAAAAATGGAAAAAAATCTAAATGGTTTTCCATATATTAAATCTACAAGAACTGGTGAGTTTAGGATTTGAGTTTTATCTTATATGTGACATAATCTTATTCATCATTGGTCATTTATGGAAAATCCATCATGGGAATAAAAAATAAATAAATAATAATGATATTAATTTATTAGTTTTGTTGATACAATAATATAGAGACCTATCATCCTTCATTAAATACATTACTATGGAATGTTTTTAGGGTTATCGGAATAATCATGTCAGTTGATGAGATCAATTTGAGTCATTATAGGAGATATATTTGGTGGATGAAGTCAAGACTAATGGCCGATGAAGGGTAAGGGACAAGATTGTTAGATCTCACTGACAAATTCCTTTCATAATTTTTTTGATGAGTTATAGATCTAAATTATGGTAGAGTAATTTTTTGATTTTTTTCATTCCAATTTATTGATTATTATGTTGATAATGAATTAATCTACTAATATATTGATCCTTGAATCATGTTTATTTGCAGGATGTTTATATTTTGGTGTGATTTAGGGATAACATCATTTAATTTATGATTTAATCATTGTTATTCACATAGAAAGGTATCAATATCAAAAAAAACATCAATCAAGGTTTTTTCATCTCAAATGTTCTTGTGCATTCCGCCCCTGGTTCTTTGTTTAGCACATTCATTCTTTTTTTTGCCTAGGGTTTGACAGATCTTTATAAGTCGATCATTAAATATCCATTTCATGGTAAGACAATATAAAGAAGTGGATCATTTTTTTCCATGGAATAATAGTTTTATGACAATGTTAAAATTAGTTAATAATTTTTTTAGATACCTGATATTCACGTTCAAAATACCATAACAAATAATGGAAAATAATACCATGTAATATTGGATCAAAGGCCCATTTTTTTATCAGCGATTTAATAGTTTTTAGGGAATGGTATATAATTTTTATGTCATGGTATGACTAGATCATAGGATAGAGATCTGGAGAAGATCATAAATTCATAGATATGAGATTCTATAATATTCTACATTACTCTATATGTAAACTATATGTATATTCCATTATGGGTTCCCTACACGGTGGATGGTATTTTTGATTGTAATTTTGAATCAAATTGAGTGTCACCATATTTCATGGGTTGTGACCCCACCCTAGTAGCTTGATTTGTTCCTCATAGGTATAGATACATTTTAGAGACTACAAAGGCAGCGTACATGATGTATACACCCCAAAACAGACATGATTTGGAAAATGTACTGGAAATTATATGTCTACATTTACATGGGAACATGAAAATGAGATTATGATATGTACTAGAACATTGGTATACTACAAAAGTTGCATACAAATTGTGCACGTCTATATGGATGTGGGAAATAGAAACATGCCATTTATACTAGCAGAACTAGGGGTCAAGAAATAAAAATATTGACCCCTACTTTACATTTTGTACTTTATTATAAATATTATTCATTAATTTTCATATATATCATGGAAATGATTCATTAGGGTTCTCTTATGACCTCCCCGAATTGAGACATAATTAATAAATAAGTTATATAATAAAAACATAATGATAATAAATAAAACTATGTGATTTCATTTAACAATAATGAAATCTTATTATTTTGATTTTTATAATTTTTCAAAATATCACTTTTTAAATATATGAATACAATTTAAAATAATATTAATTAGTTATACTTTTATGAAATATATTATCTTCACATGATATTTTCTGAGAAATAAAAATAATTAAAGTTAATATTAAAGGTAAAATGTTTTTTTAAAAGCCACTCAATATTATTTTCAATATAAAATATATTTAATAATCAGTTATAAAAATATAATTTTTGTTCAGAATTTTTTAAAATTAGATTTAATTATTTCAGAAATTATTTTTATAAATACCTATGAAAATATAATGTTTAAAAAAAATAAATGAACATATTTATGACCAATTTATTTTGAAGTCAGTAGATATACATATATATTGCAGTTTATGATTTATTCTATCAATAATTATATGAATTAAATATTATTAAATAAATTTAATTTAATTAATTATATTAATTAACTAAATAATCTATTCAGACTTCATAATAATAACGAAAATAAATAATTTATATGAAAATATGCATGGAAATTAAATATCACTATTATATTGAATTAACACTATATATGAAAATATGATATTATAATTATAAAAAATTAATTATCATTATTTGTAATAATATATATATATATATATATTTTAAATTGTATGAGTTATTATTAAAAAATGTGGAATTATAATTATAATAAAACTATACTTTGTATATTATAATAATATTATATATATTATTATCTGATTGAATTAATAATAAAATGAAAATCCAATTATAATTGAGATAAGATTTCCTATATGGAAGACCATAAATGATAAGAAGCTAGGGGAATCCATGATTTTGTTTTCATTGGGTTCGAGTGGTGGAAGAAGAAGATTATTTTTGGGGAGGCATGTTTACCTCAAAGTGGTATCAAATCCATGCATAATATTCCTTGATTTGTCACAGCCAGATCAAATTCTTCATTCATGTTCAAAGCCATTTCTATTCGAATTGTAGTTTTTTTGTCGAAGGATGTGTGTTGTGAAACCAATAACATTGGGCTTTGAGAGCTATAATCCATATCATGTCCACATACGGTGATTCGAACTCGGTTTTGGGGAAAATGATGTTTTATTTTTTAGATCTTCTTTGCGTAATCCAGTTATGAAATTATTTGTTATTCATTCATTTTTTGGTATCTAAATATCATTTATAGATTCTTTTTTAATGTATTAACTCAATATTTCAACATTATTCAATTATTTTTCTTCTCTAGACATCGACAGATTACTATTACCTGTATTTTATGTGTTTTATTAATATAGAATTAACATCAATATTTATCTTGAATTACATTTTTCATATATTGCAATTAATATTGATCAATATATTTTAATCAAATCTATATTGGTGCATAACCAATTTTTTCAAATACTCATATTATTTTTCATGGATCAGAATCCTTGTTCATGATAAATTTCATTTTTTTTCATGTTTTATATCTATAATTTAGTTTTGAATGTCATTTTCTAAAACGTTTCATAGATAAATATTTTTAAGTGACTGTATTTTTTTTTCAAACAATGATTTTTCATTTGTAAGTATTCTAATATCTCAAATATCAAAACAAGTGTAGGACATAAACAACAAATTTTTTGGCCATTTATCTTATAAATATTTTATAAAGCTCTAAGATGGATACATCAAGTCAAATATTCCCTTTCAATTGTTGCGCACATAACTGATAGAGATGAGAGGTTTGTGAGAGAAATATTTTTGAGTAAGAAAGAGGGTGATGCCCTATCTTAAAGGTTTACTATGAACATTTCAAGCCATGTTTGGGTTATCCTGAGATGAAATATTATGGTTTCCACTTCTCATATTTTTGTAATGGAAATTTCTATCTGCTTTTTTATATATTCTTGAAGGAAATTAATTAATTATGTTTGATAAGGGATATATTATTTTTTAATTTAATTAAAGTAATAATATTTATATTCTATTTTTGTTTAAGGGAAAATTGTATTCCAATCATTTTATTATTCGTTACTTTAAATCAATATCAAACATGTTTTGAAGCTTCAAATTTTTTGATATGGTTTAAATATGCGCATATTCTAAATCTTTTATAGATTTTTCTTAAATATTATTTTTCAAATAAAAAACAAACTCTCGAAGGATCATATTATAACATTTGAGTGGTATAGATTGATATATATATATATCAATGTTTATGTTTTAATTTTTATTTCATGTTAATTTTTCCAAGGAATATTATATGTTGGTGGTATATATATATATATATTAAAGATTATATTTTAATTTCATTTCATGTTAATGCTGCTAAAGAATATTAATATTTATCAACGGATCATATAAACATGAATATATTCTATAATTTTGTGAGATATATATAAATATATACTTATATAATTTTAAATTATATAACTATTTAATGTAAATACTTTTTAACCATATATTTGTAAAATTATGAGTTTATTGAAGTAATAATATCATTATTTTATCATATACTTTCATATATATGTATATATATGAATGAATATTGAATATACTTTACAAAAAAATGATTTTTATGGTAATTGGATGAAATGTTTATATGCATTTTATAATTTTATTTCCATGTTTCAAAAAATTTAGAAGAAATGTCATCGTGTTATAATAAAATTATTTATATTGTATCTGTATACAAAAATTTCCTTGATTTTTTTCATTACATTGGAATTTTTTTCATTTATAATAATTTTATGTTTTAATTTCATATTTATAGTTATTTCCACAATTAATTAAAACATGGGTATTGTTTAATGTATATTTATTTTAAATATTTCTATTAATTTTTTTGGGGTGGAAAATAATTAATTATTATGATTAATATATGAATATAAATTTAAACATATGATAAATAATGGTGATTCAATAATTCAATGAGGAATACATTGATAGTGCATGAAAAAATAATTTGGTTGAAGTATTGGTTGTAACCAAGCATGGAATGTTAAAATAGAAGTTAATATATTTATATATGTACATATATATATGTGTGTATATAAGAATGAATGTTTAGGTTAATACATTTACACGTTTTAAAATGAAATAAATTAGTGTTTAATTCATATATATGTAAAGGAAGCTTAAAATGTTTTAAAAAAACCTAGTTCTTGATCGCTGTAAGAATAAAAAGCCATTGGGGAAGGATCCAATCCTCTACTAAGTGGGTAGGCCCAAGACAAAATTCAATGATTCATGTGACCACAGAATATAGTTTTTTTGATCAATATTAATTTTATCCCATGAAAATAATTGGATTAGTTTTAATGCACTTTCAAATTATATTTATTTTAAATACATTAACATATTTTTTAATGATATTTTAAAAAGGCGTTTTTAATTGTATTTATATTTATAACATTTTTATCAATGTTTTTAAAACCCCTTATTAGAAAAATGAATGCTCAATCCTTTTGTTTAAAATGATTTTTCATAGGTACCATAGAAGATTTCATCCTGATGTAATCTCTTTTTGAGTTTGTTCACACTGAATAGTAGTCGACCTTTTTCTATTTATTATTCGACTATAATAAATTTATGTTATTTTCTAATTCTCCAAATCCTATAACATTAATTAGTCCTCAATTATGTGTTTTTGTCTAATTATTTACTTACATTAATAAAAAAACACATTTTAAAATTATGAGTCTAAGCGAAAATGATTATGTTTTATTTATTGGTATCGGTGGAATGATCTACACAACATTATAGATTAAACATTTCATTTTTATAATAAATAAATAAATTCATTAGAATTTTATTTAAACAGATATATCCCCATTAAAAATTTATTAATTCTGATGATGTAAATTCATAATTTTTCTCAAATCCGATGAATGAATCGAGATGGTGCAATTCACTTTAGGGGGAGAATGTTACATCACTATAATTTTATGTAATAAATAAATTAATTATATATTAAAAATATATATATATGAAATAATACTATGGAATTTCAATTAATGAAAATGAAATTTTATTGCTTTTATTGTTGTGATTTTTCAAAGTCTCACTTTTTAAGTACAAAATGACCTTTTAAAATAATATAAATCAATTATACTATTATGAAATATAGTATCTAGACACGAGATTTTCTAATAAATAATTATAATAAAAGTTAATATTAAAGGAATCATATTTTGTTTCCAAGAAAGATTTTATTATTTCGAATATAGAATATATTAATGAATTGGTTTTATAACTATAAATTTTTTTTAGAATGATTTTATATTAGAATGATCTATTTGAGAAATCAATATTTTAAAATACTTATGTTAATATAATGTTTCAAATAAATTAATGATTTTATTTATGATGAATTTATTGGGACGTTACTATATATACTTATATATAAAAATTTAAAATTAATTTTGTTTATATTATTATAAATACAGTTTTATTAATGAAATTTAATTTATATAATGATAATAATTTACTAAATATATTTATATGACATATATTATTTTTTAGTATTATTAATTTTTATGAAATTATGTTTGGAAATTTAATATTACTATAATATTTAATTAAAATAATATATTAAATTATTAAATTCATATTAAAAAAATTTATTATTATTATTTTCAATATAAGATATATATATTTGAAATTGAATGCATTAGTATTTTTCATACATGAAATTATAATTATAATCAAACAATAATTTTTACATTATAATGATATTATGTATATTATTATTTGATTTAATTAATAAAAAGTTAAAATCAAATGAGAATTGGAATAGGGTTTGCAATGGGAAATCCTATACATGATACAAAGATAGGGGAATCCAAAGTTTTTTTTTCATCAGGTTCGACCAACAGAAGAAGTAGAGTATTCGTGAGGTGTAGAGTTCTTCTTTAGGTGGTGTTGAATCCGATCATAGTGGTGATGGATTTGTTAAAGCTGGATCTAGATCTGTTTTCTAGTCTATAGTCCGATGTGCTTCGAAACAGATTTCTTATGTTGATGGTCGACCACAGTGAAATAATGACATTAGGGAAATGAGTGTGTTGACCAGATATTAACCAAAAAAGGATATTCAAACATGATTTTTGGGGAAATGATGTTGAGTTTTTGAGATTTTCTTCATTCCGTCGAGTTTCGAATTCATGTGTTTTTTATTAAAATTTTTGGTATTGAAATACAATTTTTAGATTCTTTTTCAATGTATTAATTCACTATTTCATTTTTATCCATTGATTTTTCTTCTTCGGATGTCCATTTATTACTATTTACTGTTTTCATGGGGTTTTGTGATTGATATTTTTCTTATGTCCTTATCTTGAATTACATTTTTTTTCATATTTCATTCTATTTCTACCAATCTAACTTAATTTAATCTACCTTGGTATGTTACCAGATTTTTTACCTCCTCATATTATTCTGAGTGGACCATAATCCTAATAAATAACATATTTGATTTATTATTCATGTTTCCATAATAAGAAGTCAGTATTGAATGTCATTTTTCAAATAGTGCAAGGGATAACTATTTTTAGTGACAAAAATTTTTCTATTCAAACATTGATTTTCATTCTATAGAATTTTTATATCATATCATACTCAACAAGCGTTGGATTTAATACAAACAATTTTTTTAAATTACTTCATAGAAAAATATTTTTATACCTCTGAGAGATATATAAGGATTCATCATCCCTTTCAATTACTATACACAAATGTGAGAGAGATAAAAGTAGGTGAGAGGAATCCTTTTTATCATGAAAGAGGGTGTATCTCTATTTTATTTATTCCTTATGATCATGAGGAGCCATGTTTGGGTTCTACCAAGAAGAAATATTAAGGTTTCCTCTCCTCATGTTTTTGGTAAGAGAAATTTATAACTTCTTTCGTATTTGTAATTGATGGAAATTTATTAATTATTTTTTTGTAAGGGAATATTTTTTTATTTATTTAATTAATTTTATAATATCTATTTTCTAGATTTACATTACGGAATATTATTTCGAATGTGTCTGCTTTTTGGTTTCTTGAAATCAAATGCCAACATTTTTTTATGTTTCAAAAAATATTATAAATTTTTAATAAGTAATTGTTCTGATTCATTTTGATAAATTTTTTAATTATATTTATAACTCAAAACATATTTCATATGGATGATATTATTTCATGTTAGTTTTATATATTGATATATAAATGTTTTTGTATTATTTTTGATTTCATGTTAATGCTTCCAAATAATATTTAATGTGTCGGGTATATGTATATATATATATATATGAATGTTAATATTTTAATTATATTTAATGTTAATGCTACCAATAAATATTTCTATTTTTCGACGTTACCTATAAACTTGAATAAATTATTTTATTATCTGATATATATATATATACATATCATATTTCCATGTATATAACTATATTAAATATATTATAATTAAAAACATATTAGTTGAGGTATAAATTTACAAAACTAAGAATATCATAAATTTCTTATCATCTATTTTATATATATGTATATATTGATATATTCTTGAACAATGAATAAACATTACAGATAATCGAATTTTATAGGAATTGGTTGTAATATTTATAGACATGTTATAATTTAATCACAACGATTATAAATAAATACACCTGACATGTCATCTCAATATATAAAAATTATGAATGGTGCATCTAAATAAAAACAAGGCCAAACCATTATGAATTACATTCAAATTTGATTAATTTATAATAAGTTCATGTTTTAATTTAAATTTAAAGTTTTTTCACACAATGAATATGTACATGGGTATTATTGACTGTGTATTTATTTTCAATGATTCTTATACAATTTTATACATATTAGTAATCTAATTATTATTATTAACTTAATAAATAAAAATACTCATATAAACGACTAAGGTGATCCATGAATGGAATGATGAATACATGGATTATCTTTGAAATGCCTATTTAGTAGAATTAATAGTTGTAACCAAAGATTAAATTATGATATGGATGTCCATATGTTAATATACCTACTTATATATATATATATATATATATTAATGTGTAATTTAATACCTTAACTTGTTTTAAAATAATAAAACACTAGTTGAAATGACATATATTCGTAAAGAAAGAATAATATTATTTCAAAAAACCTACAACTTGTTCATTGTAAAAATAAAATATCATTGGGGAGAGAACCCATTCATTTATATCTATGTAGGCCCATGAAAACCATCAATGAGTCAAATGTCCTTAGAATAGTGTTTTTTATAGGATCATTGATAATATTTCCCAATCATAATCATAGGATATGTTCAGAATTGTTTTCATTTCATGATTATTTCAAATGTATTATAATATTTTTTAACGATATTTTTCCAAGGTGTTCAAATTTTTTTCTTTTAAAAAAAATTATCAATAGTTTTAAAACCCATCACATGGAAAATGAATGCCCACCCCTTTGGTTTAAAATTATTATTCAAATGTATCTTATAAGATTAAATGTTGATGTCATCTCTTTTTGAGTTATTGTGTGGGGAAGCATAGTTGGACATTGTTTCTTTATTTTTCAACTCTGGTAAATATATGGTGTCATTTAATCCTCAATTACCTATAACATTAAATGGTCCTCGATTATGTATTTTGTTTTGTAAATATTTTGTTACATTCAAAAAATTACACAACAATTTTGAATACCATGTTTTTAAGAGAAGGATTGGGCTATTATAGATACCCCTACGTGCTTTCGCTAAGGGTTATTATGGAATAACCTCTTACTAATAAGACTATGATCCCTCTATAAGGATTAAATAGACAGATTTCATGGATTCCAACAGAGAGGAATAGAGTGATATTCTCTATTAATCATTATGCGCTATGTGGAGTTCTTCATATCTTCATAACCAATAATACATGGCTGATTATCCTATAATTATCATGTTAACATAAGATGATTTGTATAAATTACATGACGGATTTATCAGTGATCATATTCTTCATATAGTATTCTCTTCAGTCCTTTAGCATTTACTTTCTCAAGATGAGAATCAATGAGAACTACCTCTTGGACAGAGATCATAAGTGTTATCAGACTGAGGAGTGTGTTCTCCAAAATGTGATCCTTATATAATATTAAAGCTGGAATCTTATTACTTTATAATTTTTTTAACATACATTTTTGTTGTGTGTATTTGATTAAAATTTATATATATTCTTGTTATATGTGTTTTAGACATTTACCTTTTTAGAGATGATAGTAATTTTTTCTATCCTTTTTTATTTCAAGGTGTCTTACTGAGTATTTTTTTCATCCCTAAATTGTATATTTCTGACAGGTATTTTGTCTTTTGAAAACAATCAACCTTTTTAAAGAGTCATAGTCAGACCATTATAGGACAGTTCAAAGAGATTCTAAAAAAACTGAAGTGAATTCAAGTGGATTTCTAATAGAAGCCCCTGTATATAATTATTAAGATTGAATTTTATTTTTATACTCTATGTGGTGGGATTTTATATGTCCAGGTTTACATTATTTTAATTCTTTTTCTACATAGGTTGTGGTATATAGATATATACATCGATTATAGGTCTATTATTTTTAAATTTCAAAATTTTATAGTCTTTGAGATGAGTTCATGTGTACAAATACTTGGGCTAATTCATCGCATGTTATTTATATTTCTACTCAGCACTAGATGAAAACCCATGGAATATTGGAGGCATTCTTGGGGAGTCACCAAACTGGACCCATTAGGATGGGTCATGAAACCATTTACCTTATTCCTTTTGAATCAGTTTATTAAATAAATCAAATTATCATATAAATAGATGATATTTTCAAATATAATATAAGAATATAATTTTATTATATATTCTTGTATAAAATTATATATATATATATTATAACAATTGAATTGGAATCTGTATAAACAATTATTCAACATACAATGAACTTTTGTATGATATGTCTTGATAAAAAATTGTTAATCATATGATGTATGAAAATCAATTAACGAGTGATGTAAGAAAAGAAATAATGTATATCATGGTTTAATTACTAAAATAGGAACATAAAATAAAAGTTATTATAAGAAATTTTCATAAATAATTTTTTTAAAATTGTTTTTGATATATGTTATTTTGTGCTAACTCATGATAAAAATTATAATCTAGAAAAAAATTAATACAATTTAAATAAATTTCATATAAAATATTCTAAATAAGGAAAATAGAATAATAAAATTTTTAGCCAATAATATTTTACTATTGAATGAATGTTCATTTTTATATTATATTAAAGATAGAAAAAATGAAATAATATTCACAAGAATTTAAATTCTAAAAAAAATGAAGAAAAATTTTAATTAATTGGATACATAATGAACTAGTGAATGTTATTCTATAATATAATTTCCATATGAAGAAATATATAACTATAAAAATAATTATATTTTATGATGATTTTAATAAATACCAAAAGTGTTTCAGGAGAAATTTAACTATAGAATATCATAAAACCTTTTTAGTAAAACCACAATTTATTAATGATTGTGATAGTAAAAACGATTCTGATGATAAATATTCCACTAGTACAAATGATTAATTATAAGTAGAGTCTTTTAATGTAATGAGATCATTTACATATTAATGTGAATACTTTTATCAACATATGTAAAATTTGTACACAAGGAATTATAAGTATTATGGTAAAAGGAAATATATCATTATAAAATTTCATATTAAAATAATATATGTTAGAATGTTTAAGAGAAACAATTTATCTAAATTAAGATATTATAATAATAATATTTTGAAATCTATAGTTCTAATAAAAAATAAAAATTTATGTTATAGAATTTATGGATACAAGGTTATATAATATGAATTTGAATTAGAAAAAATTAAAAATTGAGATGTTATAGAATGCAAAAAATAAAATTATCAATATGTTGTCTCAGATTAATTGATTATAATATATTTTGAATATGTCACAAAAGGAAGTAGAGGATTCAAAAATATTTTTAGTCAAATGAAATTACATCTGGATTAACAGCTTAAACTAATGGAATTTTAATCTACTAGAAAAATATTATGTTCCATGAAAATCTACTTCATCTAAAATTGAAGCTATGAGGAAAATTGAATAAATATTCCCCATAACAGAGTACAACTTTTTAAAAAATAAATATATTTGATATCATCGTAACATACTTCTTATAAGATTAAACCATATAATAATATTTGGGTACGTGAGATTTTATTTTGAAATATAATTAGACTAAATGAAGTGTGTTCTTTAAAGAATAATACTAATAATAAATAGCTCTTCAAATATGTAGTTGAATATCAATCATAGAGACATATGTTATTTCTTATTATTATTTCGATATATCTATACCCATTGGTATGTACAATCTGAATTTATATATATGATTTAAATTTAGAAAATTTATTTCACTGTATTTATTCCATTAATTTAGTGGGTGTATATCTTTTTCTATAAAATTTATAAAATAAGTATTTTTTAAAAAAACATTGAGAATTATGTCAAACTATTTTTAAAATAATCATATAAGGAAGAGTAAGACATTGAATAACTAAATTTATCTTCATATTTTTTGTATTTTAATCTTTTTACTTTTTTGGATTTTAATATACTATTATATTACTAAAAATATTATTATTATTATAAATTTATTTTGATCTTAATGTAGTAGTTTTTATTTTTTTAATAGAATTTGTAAAATTTTATTATATCTCATTTTTATGTGGAAATATTTTGAAAATCCTCTAAAATCAAATTAAAATTTATATATTACATCATACTTATTTGAATGACAAGATCATGCCACTGGATATAATAAATAATTTAGAATAATCCTATTCAAAAATTTTAATTATAAAAAGGTATACCCAATACTGGTTGGATATAGTATGTGATATTGGATACAGCGTTCTTGCAATTATTCAGATCATCCTAATTATCATCAAAAGGTTCTTTCCCAACATCATATAGTTTTTTTAAATCATAAAGGGAACTCTTCTCTAGATAGATTCTATGAGAAATATAAATCGATACAATTTTACTAAAAAAGAAATATATAATGATTATGGATGTAATTATATTATGATGGTGGATAATTCTGAATTCAATAGAATAAGTGTTTGAAGTGAACTATCAACTGTTGATCAATTTGTTTTTTATATCTTAAATATATTTTGTGTATAAGGTATAAAAAATATAATGATCATGTATTTTTTAGAATATTATATTTTCACATGGAAAATATTTCTTTAGTTGAAAGAACATTCATTCGAAGGGGAAATGTGTTTCCCACACACGTCATGTTGTTAAGGAATATTTTATGGATTTGATTTTGATAATAAGTTGTTTGTGATTAGTATAAATATTCCAATTTTGGGAATATAATTCCAAAAAATTTCGATATAATAATTTTTATTTAATCATTTTTGTACAGAGTAATGGTGAAAAAATATAGTCACGATTTATGATGTTTGCCTTTTATAATTTACACAGATGTTCAAAAAGATAAATATGTAAAAAAACTAACTCTGATTTTGAAGTAATTTTTTGTGTATTTATAAATATATTAAATTTATGAATAAATTAAAATAATAAAATATTAATAATGAATAAGATATATATAATTTATAATAAGTTCAGTTATTTAATATAAAATTTTATGAATGAGATTAATGTTTTTAAGAAGGGAATATATTAGAATGAAAATTATCTATAAATAATAATGATGAAATTTAAAATATAATATGGTTAATGATGATATTATAACTAAGACTAAAGTATATAATTATTCCATTTCAAATAAGTAACCAATGATGATATGCCAAAATATAGAGATTGTATAAAATAGGAATATAAAATTAATATTTTGGAAAGAAAAATAATAGAAATTTGATTCATAATTCAATATATACTATTTTATAATTAAAACCAACCCCTCCAAATATCATATTAAAAATGAATTCAATGTATTATATAAAGCTAAAAAAATAAAATAGTACAAAAAATATTTACATTTTAAAAAATTAGTAACATGATGTTTTATATGTTTTTTGAAGCAAATGATTTTGTTTGAGCGAAATATTAAATGAAGTTAGCCATGAATTATCCAAAAAAATTGGCATTTTAAATGAACAACATCATTCATGGAGAAAATAGGCTATAAAAAAACATGTGTGTTTCTTCCATATTCATTTCATATTTAAGAAATTAAAATTAATTTATATATATATATAATTTTTATCATTACATAGTAATATTTACGTAATACATGTGACATATTTTTGCCCTTTATTCCTTAATAAATTTGATAAAAGAGAGAATTAATCACATTTCTTCTTGAGAATGTTGTCCTTTGTAAGCACGAATGACATTATCATATTCCCACAATGTGGAATTATTGATTTTATTGGATATAGATTTGATAAAAAATCACAAAAAATCATAATTATCATAAATATCATATAGAAATATTATTTATACCATTATTCCATACCATGAATGGTTATAATGGAAAATGAATAAAAATGTTTTTTGAGATGGTATTCCACCATTCACACGAACTATGATTTTCTAAAAAAAATTATGGAATTGTGTTAATTTTTTTCATACCTTTAACATTATTACAAATAATTATAATGAAAAAAATTTGGTTATTATATATTCATGTTATAAAAATAATTGGAGGAGGTGGAGAAGGAAATAAAATAATAATTATAAAAAACATTACCTCTTCTTCATATATCTTCCATTGGTATTGAAATAATTTTTTTATAAGTTATATGTATGTCCAATATAGGGCTTGTAGGACGATTTTAGGAAATTTTCGGAGTTATTTGGGTATTTCTTGTCCAAATAAATGTTCTTTGTGAGTATGAACAGTGAAGGGAATGGGTGGTCTATTCAAATTGGGTGAGATTACACACATTGAGTTTTCTAAAAAAGATAGGTATACCCACATTTTTACCTTAAACATTTCATTAATAATTCAATAAAATCTAATGAATATAGAATATACCTTATCTCATCACAACAAAAATTCAAAACATAGTTGAAAAATATAGTGATTAACTCAAAACATAATGAAAATAACGAAACATTATAAACACATTGGAGATAATGTTTTATAAAAGGATCATATATGATATTATAAATATTAATATGATTATGGTATATCCTAATAAAATTCTTAAAAACATTATTCTGGAAGACAAATAATGTTAAAAAAGGGGGAATAATGTTATATATTTCATCTCCATTTCTTTTTATTAATGCATACTATATTATTATGCAACTATTTTCTCTTATACGGTGTATATATTTCCCCCTTGGTAATTATTATCTTTATTTCATAATTATTCATCGTATTTTGATTTTCAAATTGAATGATTATATTTAATGGGATTGAAATTTTAGTAAATATTTTGGAATAAAAATTAATAACTCAATTCAATTTTATTATGTTATATTAATTACTCATTATAATTAATATTCTAGGATTATTTCTATAATAAATTTTATCTTTTTTTAATTTACACTTGATTTATGTAGATTAACGTTCATACACAGAACTAATTCACTAATTAATTAAAATTGAAACCATATTATTATTTTAAGAGGTCATTTCACAAATAAAATCTAATGAGATTGTTTATTATTAAAATTACAATAAATGATATTATATGATAACTGTTTAACATAAAATTTAATTTTCATATTATATGGTTATTAGCTCTCCATTTCTAGTGATAATACCATTTTTCACACTATCATTCATACTATAATTTGGAAAATGTTTTATACGATCTTTCTTCAATTTTCTATAAGTTCAGAAATCCATTTTATTAAAAAAATACATATTGTAAAAATTCTATCAAAACGTTTTCAGTAAAATTTTCATATTGATTTATTAAATTAATTTTTTTTCTTTATTCATTTTAAATAATATTTCAAAATATTATAATCAATGGTTTCCAAAGAAGGAACATTTCTAACCTTATTACAATGAAAAATAAAAGTTCCTCTTTTACATTGTATAAAATTAAAAATTGTCATTTATTTTAATGTACCATTACAATTTTATAAATATTATTCTTATGAATTTTTTTTAATTTTTTATAATGATAAGATGAGAAATTTACCAAAATAGATAACCTCATATTATTGGAAAAAGGAATAAAGGAAATCTTACAAGTGTCTGAAGAAAGAAAGTTTACTTTTATCACTCTGAATAAAAGAGAGAAGGTTGTAAGGGATCACATCACAGCATGAGAAGTCAATTCCATTGATGCACTTACTTGCAAGATCGTCTACCAATGAATTCTCCTCCCTATAGGCATGAGTGATGAAATAGGTCATGGATGACAGATGATCCAAGAATTGGTTCCACCAATTGGTATTCTTCTAAGATAGATGAGAATAACCAGTCCTAAAGTCAAGTACTATAATGGTGGATTCAAATTCAATATATATATTATTCCAACCAAGTTGGTAGTATTTCTATAACTTTGAGATAATTCCAATCATATATGCTTCGAGAGAGGAGACAATGTCACCAGAACTATTCAGATATCCAAGGACAACCCCCTTGTGATATCTAAAAATGATACCATATCCAGACGGACTGGGATTACCTCTTGAGGCACCATCAGAATTTTCTTTTATCCATCCCAAAAAGGGGGGATTCCAGAAAACCACGATCATACCATGAGGGGTAATAGGTCTACCCCTAACACCAATCCTATTTAGGAAAGTTAAGTCATGTATCTAGATTGAGGAGTAGTGCTTCAAAGGTGGGTTAGATTCCGAGATATCCCTAAATATCACCGAAATGGAAACTGCAGTAGTGAAGTGGAGGATATCATGAATCATCCTATTTATAGATAACCATAGGAACTAGATTTGTTCTTCAATAACAACCTGGAATAGATCCTTCAGAAGGGGTGAGAGCACTAGTTCATGTCTGCTCATGAGAAGCTCGTGAATTAAAGTGACCTGAGGTAGGATTACTTCAAAAATATAAGAAATGGATTTCCACACTGAGATGCAGTGTCACAACACAGGAATAAATAATTAATGTCATCTCTTTGTTGAAATATAGAACATCGGGAGCCCAGTGAAATTCCACATGCTTGTATAAAAAATCCTATGGGAAGCTTCCCAAGTGCCGATCACCAAATAAGAATGTAGCTAGTGTGTTTGATAAAAGTCTTGTTCATATTTCCAAGCCACTTAAAACCATCAAAGTTGCATTTAGGGTGGTTATATAATAGTTTGGAAGTGAAGAATTCATTTATATAATGCTCCCAATCCTAGAAGTCATCTATAGATGAGAAAACATAATTTTCCACAATATAGACAATGTGGTCTGGTTGGTTCACCATGCTTCATAACTGGTCCCTTATAGAGATGTCGAAATTCAGAATATTCTCATCACCCATAAGAGAATTAAAAAAGGGGTACCAGTAAAATTCCCTTTTCAAAACTGTAGGGAAGATTCCATAGAGGGAAGCCATCTAGAATGGGATTTAATAGATGCAAAAACAGAAATAAAAATAGGACACCACGATGACAGAAAATAGTTGGAATTGCATGTCTTGAGTTTGTGCAGAAATATGTCCTGTAGGAACCGGAGATCATTATAAATACCATTCATGAGTTTCCAAAATAAAGATACATGCAATGCGTCATTAAATCGCTCATGATTATTAATACTTAATCCCTAAGAATCATAATACTTGTAACATGAGTTCCAAGAAATAGTGACAATTCTTATTGCCATTATTCTACCACTCCAGACAACGTTTCTAAAAGAGATGTTGATGCTTTGGAGGGGATAAATAAGCAATTTATAAACCATAAAGGAGTAAACCAACTTGGAGGTAATGAATTATTTCACCAAACAAACATGACCATCCATGGAAAAGGATTTTCTCTTCCAAGAAGATTGATGTATTTGGATTTTTCTAATGATGTCAGAAAAGTAGCAGGCCTTTGGTCTCCCCCAAAACAAGGGGACCACAAGATTTATAAAGGAAAGGGACCCCTCACGAATTCCCAAGCCCCCGATAATTCCATGATTCCTGTAAATAGAAATACCTCTTCAATATTAAATGAAACATTTTCCTCAACTGATCTCTTGACCAGAGACCTTTTCATAATGAAAAAGTGATGTTTATTTTATCCACTTTTGTAAAAATAATAATTTCATCCGCATAAAACATATGTGTGGGTGAAAGGATATCCCTATCAACATAGATTTATCTCATTTCCCATTACCATCCATGATGCAAAAGAGCCTGCTGAGATAGTCTTCCGCGATAAAGATGGTCCTTGCGGATAAGGTTTCTCCTTGTCTAACCCCTCTGGAGAAATCAAAGTATCCTTCAGGTGAACCAATAAGAAGAAAAAAATATGAGCAGAACCTAAAATGACATTAACCCAGATAATAAAAACACTATCAAAGACAAATAAGTAAATAACAGTATAAATAAATTTCCAACACATTGTATCAAAGGATTTCCTCAAATCAAGTTTGAGCACAATATTTCCACCTCTAGAGGGTTTTTTAAGAATGTTGACACTTTCTGATGCAGTGATAAGGTAGTCCTGATTTGATCTTCCTTTAATGAATCCAAATTGATTAGGAGAAAAAAAATCATGCAATAAGAGAGATCATGTTGGCCTGGATTTTGCTAATGATATTTAAAATGGTGTTACCCATGACAACTGGACTAAAAAGATGGATCTCATTAGCATTTTCCACTTTGCGAATAAGGGAAAGGAACTGGGAATTTAGTCCTTGCTGAAGAGATCCCCCTTTGAAGAAGTGAATGATCAATCTGAAGACATCAACATTGATGATATCCCAATATGTATGGAAAAAATAATTTACAAACCCATCTGGTCTAGGAGAGAATTCAGGTTTGAGGCTAAAAACATCCTCCTTGATTTCAAAATCAATGGGGATTGAGATGAGGGTGAAGTTATCATCTAGATGAACAAGTCTTCGAATAATTCACTCCTCGGGGAAAAAATAGAGGATGTTCCCTTAAAAATGTTCGTAAAGAATGAAATAAAATGATCTGAGAGGTCCCTTATGTTATCTAAAAGTGATCACCATCTTTAATGAAGGATATAGGCCTAACGACCTTCCTACTTTTCTAGAGTGAATTAAAGAATTTTTAATTTCTATATCCATCCTTCAACCACATTACCATAAAATCATCCCATTGCAATGAATCATTGAGTATGAGAAGGTTATTAAGATTGGAACTCATTTCAACAGCACCCATGAGATTATTAGAGAAATTTTTGTGAGTATTGGCCTCTTGAGATTGATGAAGCAATGTCTATTGGAAGGAAATATCTGAATCAATATAGATGAAACGGTTTTTGCTCCATGTATTCAAGGGATTTTTTGAGAATTTTGAGTTAAAGTATGCAAGCACATGCATCATCTCTACAGTTGAAAGAATCCCAGATTCTCTGAACAAAAAAAACTTGTGTCAAAATAACATGTCTGGGTCCATCGAGGGCTCTGCCAAGCCAGCGTGCGCTACACGTTCCCCAGCTAAGCAATGAATTTGAATCTCTCTATGCATAATATGCACAATGTCCAACTCTGGCGGGACTTGAGTGTGATCCACTTCCCCCAGATAGTGAGATGGCCCTACCGGTGAACCAGTCAACCTATTCCATGGGGGAAAACATGTGTAAGGGTAACACGCCTGGCCCCATTGGGGGCTCCACCGAGACAGTGTGCACTGTACATTCCCCATCTATGAAAATGACTTGAATGTAAACTTCCAATGATATATGTCATATTGATATGATTCTTATTCATTCACGAGGTAGATTATGAATATTTTGAAAATTAATAGTTTAAAAAATTATTTCATTGAATCATTTTTCATAGTCCTTATATTACCCATTGGATGTGAACTTTGTAGTGACCATTGATCTCTTCATTTAAATTGTATATATGCATTATTTATCATGAATTTTATTATTTCATAAAATATATACCATTTTTACATATGTATATTACATGATAGTGATTTTATTATCTAGGGAAATATTGATAAATTTTTATTCTATATTCAAAAAATATATTTGTCCAGGAAAATTCCGTATTAATTTAATCTATTATTAGATATAAAAAAATATAAATTTATATATATATATAGGGAGAAATATTTGGACTAGCATGACACCGGTAGGGATCCATTTAATGTAATCAATTCAATGAATTAGTAGTCTCATGGGATGAATCAATTGGATAACATCTTTTAAATGGGGTTTTACCCATTAGTTTTAAACAACTTTGTGAATGGGTTTTCTAGTAGAGGTTTCATCTATATATTAAACATTTCATAAAATAATTAATAACTACCTTCATTCAAAATAAGTTATTATTATCTTTGTGGCGTTATCTTTAAAAAAAATATATATTCATTTCCTTATCATTTGAATCAATAAATGTAAAGGTTGTTAGTAATTGACTATCTCATATTTTTTTATTAATTATCTTATTATATAAATTATATGTGTTCGGAGTCAGTTAACTTACCATATTTATTATTATTTTTCATTTTATTTAAATATTATGTGTTCTTAGTTATTTAAATTAATTTAAGGTTTATTCTTATTGATTTATTATATCTTACAATATACATTACCCTTACTATGAGTCTAATATCACCCTTATATTTTCCCCTTCCTCAGGAATCCATGATGTTTACAATTACCGGTATAAAGTGATACTCTCTATGGGATAACAATATAATATTAAGAAATTGAAATTGTAGTATTCAAAATATATTGTAAGAGTTATATATGATCATTGTTAAACGTGAGTACTAAACTATTTGGTCCTTTTTTAATTTATATACATGTATCATATTACAATGTTATGGTATTAGGAACCATCTCTATTATACGATGGTTGGGGTCACTACAGTTTTTGTTGTACAAATTTTAGAAGAAACCATTGAAACTAGATTTACATAAACAAATACTATGTAACAAAACCATCCGATATAGATTGAGGATAACTATATAATAAAACACAATGTTTGGGTAAAATTGATACAATGTGGTTTTCTTGAAATATATCTATGTCTAAATACAAAAAGTGGATGTGGTTCTAACATATATGTAACTAGGGGAAACGACTCTTAAAAGGGAATGCTAGTCTCATCTCGAAGTGTAACATGGTACATGAAAACATGATTAACTACAATCATGGTTTGAAGCTCTTATGTTATATTCATAATATGATATATATTTTTATTATAAACCATTATAATGGATTTGAAAATATGATGATAATTTTGAAAAATAATGAACCTTAAACCAATGAAGGACCCATTTTGAAATAAAATATATGAAGTAAATTTCCTCAGGATAATCCAAAAAAAATATTATCTGTATTTTTAACAAAGCTAATTTGGCTATAAAGATAATGAAACATCTATGAATTATTTTTAATGTATGATGCAATGTTGAATTGAATAAAATATGATTTATGGATACAATAGTGGGTTAATGATTTTTGATATAGAAAATAACATCAATTACTCTATCTTCTATTTATGTTTTATATAATGTGAAGCTACCAAGATTAATGATATTTTGGATAAAATTTATAGAAATAAAATCCATTGGACTGCTACATGTTTTACTAGAAAATTTATTTGAGGATTAATTACATTACATTTTATTGAAATATTTATAAATTTATTTATAATCATTTGGATTAATTTGATAATTTCAGTAAGAATTTATTTAAACATTTTGTAATATAATAAAGTATTGAAAAAAGTAGAAAAAAGTTAATTTAATTATTAACCTATTTCATGGTTTTATATCTTATTTTATGAAATTATATAGAAAATATATTCATAAATTATATTAAAAGGACAAATTGCATATCAGTTGACAACCTATTGTATCTGGTAAAGACATAAGGATTGAACCCATGGATTAAAGAATGATTTGGGTTCCTATCCTATAACTACCCAATATAAATTCATAATTAATAAGTCATTATTTTTTATTTAAAAAACTAATTAATAATTACAATGGATAAATATATTTTATTACAATTTTGGTTTATAGATTAATTAATTTACAATTTTTTGGAATATTTGTATATTTCTCAGATAAGATTTCACACGCTTTTATGAATTTTATGATTGAATAAATGTGTATCTTATTGACATAGTAATAAGAAAATTAGATATTTATTTCACTATGTAATTGATTGAAGAAAAAATTGGATAAAATTATAATTATAAAATAAAAATATATCATGAAAAATTATTTTCAAATATTCATATATAGTGAAATAGTTTCTCAATGTTTGGAAAACTGTATTTGAAATAAATTGATATAATTTTACCATCACCAATAATGATATCTATTACCTTTTCATAGATTTTATATTTATGGATTTCAGGCCCTCAATAGTCCATTGAACATTCAAATTATTTTTGTAATTCCCCGACTCAAGAAGTCAAATTTTAGAGAATTGTATTATTACATTAGAAAATTTCAATGAGTTGAATCCCAAATGATAGATCATTTTTGGATTATTAAAATACATATTAAATACATGATATTCATAATATGTAATGAAATATGATATAAAATCATTTTACATAGTAAAAATAAATAACAAACATCCTTAACCCATATATGATAATTTATTCCTTATATATTGGGGGAAAGAAACCTGATAAGGGTGAGCACAAATGCCCAATAAAGGTATTAAAAGAATAATAAATTTTGATCTAATATGAATACATTTGCATTGAATAGTAAATTTTAGATACATATGACATTAAAATAACTAGATATGGAAAAATTAATATGTAAAGCTGAATAACTGGAACATGTGCAATTTCATCAATAATATGAGAATAAAATGATTCCATTGATGAATCAATGAAACATATCATGGATAAATAATAATAGAATAAAACTTTAGTAATTAAAAGTGATAGATATACATATATAACATATTAGTGAGGAATCATGATAATTATCTAATACATTCTAGGATACATGTCAAAATTATAATAATTTCAAGGCTTCATGTCAATAATCTGATATTTTCATGGCTTCATCAAATTAATCTATGACGCGCAAGGGATAATTAATATAATATAATAATTTCTTGGATTCATTCCAAGAATATAATACATTAAAGAATTCAATCTAGGAATATAATACTATAAAGGCTTTGTTCTATGTATCTAATACAATAAATTTGAATACCATATTAAAAATTGTATATGGTTTAGGAAATTAACATATATATGTTAAAAGACAAGAAAAAATATGGGAATTTAATTTTTTTTCATAATAAATTCAATATGTTAAGGGGAATAAAATAAATAATGAATGTTAATGTGAATAATCTCCTTGTTCATAGGAATTATAACCCATTCATTAAAATGATAAAGATGGTATCTAAAAAACACATTCCTAATGGTGTCAAATAATGGAATGTTGACATCATTGATTATAAATGATATAAAAATGAAATTTGAAAACATTATTTATTCAAGATCATTTTTTTAAAACCCCATTTAAAAAAAATTCATTGAAAAATTATTTTTCATTTTTTTAATAAAAAATGGTTTTTTTAAGAAAACATGTTTTCTGAAAAAAGAGAAATGATGTTTGCTTTTTGTAAGCACATTTTCCCAAGCATTTTGAGTACCAAAGAGTAGAAAATACACATAATACTTAAAAAATTCAATAATAACCATTATAGAGAAACATGAAAGGGTTTATTGAAAAATTTCCATATGTTTTCGTTGAATGAAAATACCAGTGATAGATCATTAAAATTATTATTAAGGAAAGTAATCAGTAAACCTTACAAAGTGTCCTATATCACATTTAATCATTTTAAATCATGAGCCTCCGGATGATAAGAAATTAAATGTATTTTTTTAGTACCAAGATGATAAAATAATTAATGATATAATATATCAAAATGGTAAGAGGTTACACAACATGGATAATGTATGTGATTAACATGGAATTTATCTCACGAATGAAAAACGTGAGATGAAAATCACTATCCTTAAGTTTCATTTTTGTTTCTTTTATTTGTCCACCTGAATAGTGTTTAAAAATAAGTTTAAAAAATATAACATAAATATAATAATGTTTATAATATCATATATTAACATCTTATAATGTTTTTTTTACCTGTTGGTTATAGTCATTCATTATATTTTCTATTTATGGTGTTAGTTTAATAGTTTTCTCGTGTACGTTTTCACTTGGCATTTGGTGTTACTAATACATTATTCATGATATAATCATCTCAATAATGTAAAAAATGATTTTATTATCAAATATATTGATTATATATGTATTTATAGTTTTTTATAATGTTATTAGATATGAAATGATGTGTACCGATCATGGAGATGGCAGGATGTAGTATGCATGAATGGTTCATACATTTATTTATCCTCATAAATGACTGAAATGTAAGTGAAACACACAAACATACAAATATTTATATATATATATTTTATAATTAATTTATCATATCAATGTTATATATGTTACATAGTATAATTAAATCCATCTTTAATACATTTTATGTACAACGTGAACATATCACAACACATTTAGGATGAGATAATCCACATATCCACAAACAATGTCATCATATTTACAAAAAATATAATTTTTGGAAATATGAGTAATATAATAATAAAACAATAATAAATACATCTTATATATTATATATAAATATAGTTTCCATCATAGTGACCACCTAGAGAGGCAATAATGGAACAACGAACAATCATTTTTTTAGGTAGTAGGTGACCATTCACTTAAACAATATGTTCATCACCCATAAATGGGAGTGTGTATATGTGTTGGTGAAAAAAATATCATTAAAAAAACCTAGATTCTAGGATTATAGAATCCTAAACCAAATTATTTAATACTTTTTTAGGCATAAAAATTTCCTTGTAGATGTTAAGGTGTTAAAAAATGTTATCATCTGAAGGAAATGTAATGTTTTTATTTTAGTGATTTTATATCATTTCATATTCTACTTTCTTTAATATCCTTAAACCATGATGTAAAAATAAATCTAGTACCCTTAAGATACTAAGGTTTAATTATATTAATACCATCAAATAATCCATCTAAATGTTATCGAATAGTAATGGAACATTTCATTTGTGCGTAAGGTGGATTACAACCTCATAAATTGATATAGTTCATTTATCATTTCTGTCTTTCATGACAGGTAATAATGATGGAATTATTGTTTTTATATGCTGTTAATGACATATATATCATTATAAAATAATAATATATAAATTATATACTTATTTTACATGCACATAAAAATGGTAATGTCTTTGTTACATATATGTGGACTATAACCTCCACGAAGTGATTTGAATCATTTTTATTCACCACATCACTCGTATTATTATATATATAAAAATGTATTTTCAAATTATTAGTATTTTTTAATTATATTTTGATAATTTTATGTCTGGTAAAACAATAATTACCATATTTTCATAATGATCAATGAAAAGTGGAATCATTACCCATGTGTACGCATGGACGACAATATCTAAGATAAAAATATTTTTAATTTTTCACACAATAAATAATTTGAATGACTTAAAATAATAATTAATTTATAAAATTGATTATTATTTCTAGAATGTTATTTTGGATATGAAGGACTTATTACCGCATTGACCAGTGACATCAAAACCTATTAATTTATTACTCATCACTGAATATTGACTAAACCACCTATATAAACTTAAATAATTATTTAATTTATATAACATGGAAATATGTGATATAAGAGGAATAATAACCATGAAAAATGATTTCACGAAATAATAAATTATCTTAAGTGTATTATTTAAGAATATGTGCATTATTTTTAAATAATCTGTCTAACGATAAGGGACGTCGTCTTAATTTCCATTTAGGGAGGCATACATTGATAATATATTCTGAGTCCTGGGTAGGATGTATAATCAACCCCTTTTAATTATAATCTTATTAATTGGTTCTTGAATCGAAATTTATTATTATGAATCGTTTTGTAAAATTAGGAAAGGATTTTTTTTGAACGTACATGGAGACAATGATTTCTTTTTCCATAGTGATCGTTATTTTATGATTTTATTCCTTTTGATGCCTTAATGTTTATAAAATGAGAAATAAATACCATATTACCTATCATTGTATCTTATTATTTTATTTTCTTCCAGAATGGATTGATTATTTCCTTGATATCTTGTGTTGGTAAAGTAATTTTTTCTTTTATTCTTCTTAATGAGTTATTATTATGTTATGGTTCTTGAGAGATTCTTATGTATACAAGTGGTTCCAGGATAAAACAAGGGTGTGTGAGCCTATGATCTCTATATAATGCATTGTTTAATGAGAATGAGTTAAATGATAATATTTACCTTAAGAGATTGAGGAACTATTTTTAGGGGTATTCAAAATGTAACTATGAAGGTATGTCCTTATGTTGTTTTGAAAGACACAATGTAAGTATGATATGGATTCCCAAATTCTATATTATGAATAATGATTAATCAAATTATTTTCATGAATTATATTATATAATGAATTATATTAAAGAGTTTATGTTTTAGGGGTGAAATGTTTGATTTTGTGAAAATGTTTTCCTGATATTAAAATATTTATGGACTAACAGTTTCATTCCTTTTATATATATCCTTTACTAAGAATTTTATGATCAACCCAGGTTTTTGAAATTATTTCCGTATGGTATAAGGATTAGTAAGAGATGGGAAAAAGTCATGATTAATTTTATGAATAATTCTATCATGAAAAAATAAATTCTAGTTTTATTTGAAATATGGTTAGTGAGAAGAATATTTTTATTTGTAATATTTTTAT
The DNA here is from genome assembly GCA_963277665.1 of Viscum album. Lineage (NCBI taxonomy): Eukaryota > Viridiplantae > Streptophyta > Magnoliopsida > Santalales > Viscaceae > Viscum > Viscum album. Next base: position 82,294,407 of record OY728151.1, on the reverse strand, counting down.
TTGTTATGTAATATTTATAGAATAATTATATAAAACTCCAAACATAAAAAGATCATCAATGTGAATTCTTGACAGAACTCATATTTTGTAATGTTTAATCATGGGACCTTATATTTGGTATCATATGATTCGTTAGAGATCTTTATAGGTTATGGTTATATGTAAGAAGAAGTTACAAGGTAAATATAACCATAGTTGTTAGCATAATTGAATGATCCATATTTATTTCTGATAAATTGATTGATTTTTAGATAATATTAATTGTCATATGTTAGTTTTTATTTTAATCATAAGATATAATATTATGATTTTATTTATATAATCACACTCACCTTTTTGGTTTAAGTTAATATTAATATCTTTTTAGAAAATAATTAATAATTCATGTGAGGAAAAATTTGGTGGTTCTCTGAATAATAATCAAAATGAAACAAGATCAACAATGAGAACTATCATGGTTTTTATAATCCAATTATTACGAGTCAGAAATAACAATGAGATCATTGGTTAGTTTTCTAATGCATTATATATAAGATAAATGAATTTTCATTGTGTGTTAGATAATAATAATAAAGGAGTGTTTATTCAACAATATATGTGTTGATTATTTGGATAGAAATTTGACAACCATGTCCCGGTGACTGCACTGACGCCCCACCTTAATATGGTCATCGGGTCCCAGCCATCCAGGTATCCCAGTTTCCCCGCATACATGTGGTCCCCAACATGGGTCCCTCCCACATGCCCGAAAAAGTCATCTGACTAATGACAGTACCCACTGGACAACACATGTCCTTTCTAGTGTGCATTGTCGTCACTCACACACAGCATGGGAAACCTCCCCGAAGGTCACCAATCTTGATCACTAATCTAGGGAAAGAATGCTTAACGATGGTGTTTTAATCACGTAGGCTCCCAAAAAAGGAAGGTGAACTGTGTTTTCTAGTGTCAAATCATTTTGTCATTTAACCCTTCTTCATTATGGGATGATACAATAACCCCCCCCCCCCTTTAGAGTACAACATCCTCGTTTTGGGCCGAACAGCTCAACCCAGGAAGTGCACCGCACTTAAGGCTGGATTCCTCCTATGATACCAAATGTGAATACCAGGTCATGGTGATAGCACAGACACCCTACCTTAACATGTATGTTGGGTCTTGGCATGTCAGGTACCCCAGTTTCCCCACAAACATGTGGTCCCCACCATAGTTCCCACCCATGTGCCCGAATGGGTCATCTGACTAATGAAAGTCAACATAGGACAACACATATCCTTTCTAGTGTACTTTTTTCTTCACTCACACACACCCTGGGAAAATTCACAGAATATCACCCTTCCAGATCACTAATCTAGGCCAAGCATGCTTAACTATGGAGTTATAATTAGGTAGGATCTCAAAAAGTAAGGTGTAACATGTTGACATGAGTTATATAATTTAATCGTTTAATCCATTGTCATTTGGGGGTATCCGTGTCCTGAAGCCATGTAGTCCATCACGTACCTGTGTACTTTCCCAAATACACGCTGAGCTTCCCGGAAAGTCCAACATGACGTGTGACCAGGGTCACACGCCATGTTACTGTCATTTTATTCTTCTGTGTGGAATACCTATGTGGGTCTCATGATTTATGATCCTGTGTGGGTATGATGATTTAGGATACTGTGTGGGTTTTCCTCATAATAGTGTAAGATGAATCATTAATTACACATAATCATCTTTAATACTACACCCATGTTATACATGGTGTGAGTTGAGTCCCTACCTCCATAGTGATACCTTTGTGGTATTCTTCTATGTTGATTACATGTGTGGTAATTTCCTTCATGGTGATACCTTGGTGGTATTATTATTTGTGGAGAACCTATGTGGTATGTTCCTTTGTGGTCATACATTTTTGGTATTCTTCTGTGTGGCATACCTATGTGGTACATTCCATCTTGGTGAAACCATTGTGCAATTCTATTGTGTGGCGTACCTGTGTGGTACTTTCCATCGTGGTGATACCATGGTGGTATTCTTTTGTGTCGCGTATCTATGTGTTACTTTCCATCGTGGTGATACCATGGGGATATTATTCTATGTGGCGTACCTGTGTGGTACATACCTTCGTGATGATACCATTGTGGTATTCTTCTGTGTGGCATACATGTGTGGTACTTTCCTTCATGATGAAACCTTTATTGTATTCTTCGGTTTGGTGTTACCTTAATGGTACTCACCTTTGTGGTTTTAACTTCATGGAATTCATTCGTTTGTGGAACAGTTGATCTTTGGCCTTTGGAATTGGACCATGTGTTTCCTCATGAATGAGATGGGTATACTTGAAAAATTGGGTATATATATGGAAAAATACCTAAGTAGGGTTGCCAGATGTTTACATGCATTGTGATTTATCCTTTGTGGATTATGTGAAACCTTTGAGGGTCTCGGGGTCCCTACTTAGTATCGTTATACTCACCTCTGCACGGGCTACACCCACACCTTGTTATGTTTGGTGCAGATGATGAACAACACTGACTGAGGATGAGAGTACTAGGACGGGAGGTTTCTCGGAGGTGGATATTAGACGAGGCATACCGCAAAGATGGTTTTTTGAGAGATATACCTACCCTTCATATAGGATCCTCAACAGATGTTCACATGATCTATTTCATTTTTCTTGTACGTTTTCACTTTTCTTGTACTTTCTGGTCGGTCTTGTATTGTGGCCCGTTTTTCTTACTGTACAAATGATTTTTACTATACAGTGTACTTGTTTTTGTATCTCATATTGTTCTTGGTTGTGTGTCTTTACAGGTTATAAAGGCAATGCCTTACAAGTTTTATGGAATATGCCTTTCGGTGCTAGTTGCCTGCCCCTGGCATATGGATGACGAGCTTGGGGTAGTCACATCATGAGCCCCGAGGGACATGATGTGACAAGATACTCCTATGAATTTTTTAAAATGGATCAGTTGGTTTTATATATGTGGTCATGATGGTCTTTAACAAATACACTCCCACGGAAAAAGTAAACATTTAGTTGAATCTACAAAGGAGAGAGAAGTTCATTAGATGTTATCAATTGATTATTTTAAATGTGGAGAGTATGGTAATTGTTTATATAAATGTATTATGATGACTATTAAGGAATTGGATCATCTAGGCCATTCAAATATATTTCTAGAAAACCTAATGAAATTATTATTAATGATGAGGAAAAGATAAATAGAATATGAAATTTATGTATTATTTCATGCCTCATGTTTTGACATTGTAGAATATTAAGACATGAATCAATGATTTTTTGTAAGAAATAGGTATTAATAATTAAGAGATAAAATTTTGATCAAGGGAACATGAATAATATTGAATGACTAAGAAGTCTGATTATAATGGATTTGATAGTTATTTTAGATCTCTAGATGATCAAATGTTTTAATGTATTAATTCTCATTTGATTATGGTATTACATTACAATATTGTTTCTAGTATGTCTAACCCCTATCTTTCTTATGTAAAAATATTATGCAAGTAATTATCATTACTTTATGTGTGGTCATTATTGTAATGGTATAAATAACATTTTGGGTTTATTTGATCTTTATTTTGAGTTAATTATGGGATATTATATTTTGGAATACGTAATGAACATTATCAAATAACATTTGTAGTTAAAATATGTTCTAGTTATTTTTTATGTATTTTATCTCAGTTTTTTAATATTAAACAAATTATATAGTTTTCGAAAAATGATAACCCTCCTTAATGGTGAAAACCTATCGCATTAGACATGGCAGCAGTAATTGAACTGAAAACCGAAAGGCAAAAAGGATTTATCACTAGCATTAGCCGACGTGACATACCTTATTAGTAAGAATTTTTCTTTTCTGTTAAATAGTCTATAAAATCATAAAATGTTTATTATGTTAATGTATGTTTAATCAAATAGATATATATGTTATTGTATTATAATTGGGTGATTATGTGATAATTTTTTCTAAGAATGATGCTCCCACAACTGAGATCATTATATGATTAAAGTAAATAAAATATATGGGTATTTTATTTGATGATTAATGTTTCCATTATATTTTGTAAGAATCTATGATATTAATTGTGGAATTATTGGAAATGAGTTTATCTATGGGAATTATTAACCTATTCGGGAGATTATGTGTTTTGGTTACATACTTTTTGTATAAGATATTATAGGGAATTATTTTATATGGAGATAAATGTTAAAACATATCAAGGAAGAATATGTGATCAAATACTTATGAAGATTGGGTATCTAGTATAGTTTGGATCATTGGACGAATTTTATGGAATGTTATTTTTTGACTGGAATATTTTAAATTTTATATATTACTATTGAGTTTTTTATATTAAAAGGAGACTTTCTTTCTTTAGATATTATTATATTTGGGGAAACATGTCTCATTATCCTAATAGTTTGGGGTTTTAAGGTTTTAAGACATAATTAATAAAATCATAATCATTTTTGGATTATGAGATTCATTTGAAGTTGATTACACTTTTTCAGGTGTGAAAAAATTTCTCTTAAATACTCATCATTTGGGGAAGAATATGAGAATGTGGTGGAATTTTATTAATTGATGATAATCTACATTTCATGTAATTATATTTATGTGTTTCTATCGTAGCACTGTAGTAGGGGAACTATATTACTACTATAGCAGTGACATTACTATATTAGTGGTGACATTATAACGGTAGAGGAACTATAGCAGAAACTATAGCGGTGATGGTTCTGTAACAACCTAGGTGATATAGCAGTATTATTCACCGAAGGGCCCATTTGGCCAAAAAATGGGCTTTCGAGATTTATATTTGGGATTTAATACCCCTAGTTCTATGAACTATGTAATGGGTTCTTCCATACCAAATCATAATAGAATATTTTTGCATTAATAATAGAAAAGTAGCTTCAGTCCCAGCTATTAAAATATATTTCCTTTGGTTCATAGCCCTGGTAGAAATATAATCTCACAAATCAATGAAAATGATCTTAAAAAAATGTTCGCCATTTAATTTTTGAAATATAAAATAAAAAACTATTTGAAAAATCTCAAATTTATTATACTATGAATTTTAACATTCTCTTGGTCTTGTTTCATATCACTCTACATTATAATATCATGGTTAGTTTATCTAACATATCCATGTTTTTTATATGGAATCATAGTATGGTTTATCATGGGTGATCATTGTACATGAACTTATTACTTTTAATGTAGAGTAATTATGGACTAATTTTCCAATGTGGTAATATAGTAATGAAATAATTAAAAATAGAATTTTGTTAACGAGCCCCAATTTAAAATTACGGTTACATAATTTCATAAAGGGGAGAGGTGTGTAACATCATTGTTATTATAGAATAAGTACTTTTCGGGTTCATTAATATTTAGAATCAAAATTTAACATTACCATTCATGGATTCTTAGTCTGATAGAAATCATTCCATGCAATAATTCGTATCACCAAAATCATATGTTTCAAAAAATACAGAGTTATATCGAAAAATAAAATATTACAATTGTTATTATATTAACTAGTATTTAACTCCTAGAAATTTAATTATAGAAAATGAATAGAATAAAATTAATTAATTATTTTTTTGAAACATGTATATATAATTTTTTTGAACCAGTTATATATAAATGAATGTAAAACCTTTTTAAATCAAAAGGTAATGTTTTACTGCAAAAGTGATTAAACGAGCCCAAGAGTGGGTTATAAAATAAAAAAATCATTATTTATGGGTTTTTAATAATTAAATATATATTTTATATATTCAAATTTATTTTTATCCTTCATCGTGTATTTTTTATAGAAACAATATATAAACAAATTCACTTTTTAAACAGAAGAAGTATTTTGCAAAAAATATTGTTTTTCTTCCTTTTGATGGAAATCCAGTTTTAAATTCTTTTTTGAAATGTTATGTATTATATTTTAAAATATATATATATTATATTTATAAGTGTAACATAAAAATTTTGTTTTGATAAATTTTTAATATTTTTATGAAAAGTGTTATATTTCAATGAATAGTGTAAAGTACTGCATTTTAATTCAAACCTTGTTTTTCCCAAAATTAATTAATATTGATAGATTGTACGTTTAAATGTTTTTACATGAAATAGATTATTTATTTATCATTTAAACAAATTTAGTTCATTATATTCTTTTCTAAATTAAAAATAAAATATAAAAACTACGTGAATTTATTAGCGATTTAATTAAAAAACTACATTCACTATTCGATAACTGGATTTGTGTTCAACATAATTTGATATCCAATATTAATTTATTTTTTAAGAACATAAATAAATAATTTCACTCAATTTAAAAATTTTGGTCCAATAGGATCAATATAATTTTATGGAATTACATCATTAGTATTTTATTTACCGTATTTAAAGGTAAATAGGGAAAATAAAGGTAAAAACAATATTATAATTCTATATTATTTCACATACACCTGTAATAATATTATTGGATTATATATTATCTATTATGATAGTCCATAGGAATAACTGTTTTTTAGGCCACTTGTGTGTTATTATAACATTTATCACATTTAATTTAATGTAAAAGAAAACATTTCATAAATATGTCTCTTATTTCTAAATCAATTTAAATATACAATTATGTAAGTGATATTTTCAACTATAAATAATATATAAAAATAAAAAAATATTAACTAAAATGGTATTTTATTTAATATTTTTAATATTAAAATAATTATATTTATTTATGACTCAAAGATGAAGAAGAAATAGTTTTATTAAAGAAAGATTCAAATAAATGGTATTAATAATATTTAAATGAAATAATATAAAACAGTTCATGAAATCCCCAATTTTTTTTATGAATATGAAATGTTATTATTGAGTTAATGTAGTTTTCTAGAATCATTCAACTTGTTATGATATTTTAAAAATGTTGGGTTTTGAATAGTGTCTAAGTGAACATAGTTAACTAAAATATAAAATATGTAATTCAAGGATATAAAATTTACAAAAATATAATATTATTCCCCAATGATTTTATAACTCTAATAATATAATTAATGATTCATTCATTGGATGTTTTGAAGGATGTAATAATTATTTAAACCCTTACTGTGTAAATTAGTTGTTAAAACTGTAAGAGTTAATAAGGATAAGAAAATATGTGGATAAAAAATTGTTCACAAATATTCAAATTCTCATAAGATGATTATATATCAATCCCACTTCATCATATTTTCTAATTAAATCATCTTTTACCCATTTTAATCTAAATTTAATTTATATTAATTTAATACTGTCAATAATTTAAGGGTGCTCATCACATCCCTTAAAAAAATGAACATATTACACTCTATTAATGACACATAAAAATATATTTTAATCATCCATGATCTAATAAAAACCATTAATATAATTCCTAACATACTATTGATGCCCTATTTTAGGAATAACATTCATATATAGGTGTTAATGTGTTAAAAATGATGATTATTTGAATGAATGGTAATGTTTTTATTTAAGTGTTTTTAACTTAATTTCTTATTCCACTTCCTTTATAAATCCTCTAAAAATTATGGGCTAATATATAAAGTGTAATTAAAATAATAATATATTATTATATTAATAAGATGGCCTAAATCCATTTCCAATATCATAAATTTTTAAGTATCTTTTCGTTCGTCTGTATAGCAGACTACCGCCTCACGAACATATATAGATCATTTTTCATTATCGTCTCTCAAAACAGGTCATAATGACAGAATTAATGTTTTTATATTATTTTGATAACATTATTTCATTTTAATAGAATAATATAACAATTACTTTATTAAATTCCGTTCACACAAAAATGATAACATCATTTGTGTGTATATGTGAACTATGAACTCCACGAAGCCATGTGAATCGTTTTTATTCACCACATAAATTCTATGATATTTAAATAAGTATATGGATATTATTTTAATTATTTTAATTATATTATATCATTATGTAAAGACAAAATTATAATTACCTTATTTCCCTAATGATCACTGGAAAGTGGAATCATTACTCATGTGTACATATGACCAACTGTCTTCATCATTATAACATTGTTCATTTTCCATGCCATAAATAAATAGGTTGATTTAAAATAAATATTAATTTATAAATTTTATTATTATATCCTTAATATTTTTTATGATAATAATTACTTATTACCAAAAGTACTAGTGTTATTAAAACATGTTCTTTTTTGACATAAATACTGAATAATGACAGCATGTCTAATATGAATTTAAATAATTATAAAAATTTTAAAACATAAAAATAAGAGATATAAAAGTAAGAACAAGCATGAAGATGTTTCCCAAGAAAGAATAAACTAACCTATGTGTATTATTCAAGTATATAAATATTTTAATTGAAGAATAATACTCATGTTAATGGTCTTCATCACAATCCCCTTTCATTGACTCATATATTGATAATATACAACAACTTATATTATAAAGTGTATACTCAACCAGTTTGACTATAAAAACACTTCTCTTTATTAAATAGTTAAACCTTATTTATTACATAAACCATGACTTAATACAACATTTATTATTGATAGGACTAGCTTCATAGAAAATTTTGAACAATTAATAACAACATAGAACTTGAAACCCAACAACTTTATTGAAAAATTCTTTTACATTACCACAAAATTCATTCATACATAGCATTGCTTGTGATAACCCGAGGACATGTATAAAAAATTGGTAATCTATAATTCCCATTACTAGAGTAAACATGGAATAAAATTATTAATATATTATATGTTATGAAATAGGAATATCAATGGAGTAGTAGAGAAACAATAATATAAAGGCATGATATATAATGATTATCATAGCATGGAAATATGGCAACAACATTAAAAATGACATAAGAATGATCCATGGGTAATTTCACATGGATCATGAGTAAAAATTGTTTTCACATGAATTTTCATGTCGAAAATTTCATTTCACATTATGTATCATGATAACAATCTTTACCCAGTGCATTTGAGCGCTATTCAGACACACCCATATTTATCATTTAATTTCCTACATAAGTGTGCCACATAGATCATATAATAAGGATTCATTAAACATCATGAATTATTTCAAAAAAATATTAATGTTAAATTAATACATGATATTATATAATCAATAAGAAAATTATCATGAAGGTAAATTCCCAAGATAGAGAAATGGGCATGGTATTCACTACACTATGACTTTAGCTTTGAAAATCGAGCTGAAATTTTGGTAGCATAACAGCATGACATAAGAATTAATAATAATGTTTTATGAGGGAGAAAGAGGAATATATTAAGATTTGTATGAAATGAATAGTAAGGGGTCATATAGATACATATCCCAACATATGTAATCTAATTTTGATGCAAAATATAATAGTATTGCTGGAATGAAAAAGAGAAGAGATAATTCATAACAAAAGGTAGGCATGGTAATAGGTATGAATATGAGGTATCAATAACATATAAAGAGATATATAATCATTCCACAATAAAGTGTAAAGTATTGGGGGGGTTTATGAATCATACACCAACCATTTTAATTGATTACAAAAGGGTATAACAATATAACAAAATTTCGAAAAAAATTGAGAAAGGATAAAATCCATTAATGAATTTCGGCATGGTAATAGGAGTACATGGGAGGCATTAATGAGTGGTAAATTTGGTCTCTAATCATTCCAACATTATGATGGAAGTATATATGGGGTGTGAAATCATTAAAAAAAATTTAATTCAATGGGAAATGGTATAGTAACCAAAAGAAGCATGGACAAAAAATGAGAGAGGAAGAAATCCCTTACTTGTAAGTGTGGTCCCAATGGCTTGGGAGATGGTTGAGAGGGGATTTACGAGATGATGGGGAACATTGGGATGGTTTTATTAAGATGAGGGAATATTTTGGTCAAACTCAAATGAGTTTTAGTAAATATGAAGTTGTAGCATTAGTGGGTTTATATAGGAAAAGAGGGGAATTATTTATTATTTATGTTTTGGACACAAAATAATAAACTAATGAAATCCAAAAACCAACCCTTGGTTTTTCCCTTGGATTTTTCCAAATGGGAGTGGAAAAAGATATTTTATAATGTTTTTTGTCGATCTTGTTAAACTATTAGGGTTTTTTATGTGAAGGGGAGTCAGACCCTCAAGGAAATCATTTTAAAATGTTTACATGTTTTATATGTTGTGGTGGGTCCACTATAAATAATTATAATAAATCAAACAAACATAAAATAAAATTATTTTAAAGATAAACAATATATTTACCAAAAAACTATTTATATTATTTTATTACATCACTATTTGGTCATTCTGATGTCGTAAAACACATTATATATTTAAATAGTATTTAATTTTTACCTAAAAATTAAACGGTCTTAGAAAATTATAAAAAGTTCACCAATATATAATTTTGATTTCCTGAATCCAAAAATAATATTCATTTATCTAAATTATTTTATAAATATATTCACTATTACATTTAAAATAAAAACTAACATTTATAAAAAATTCATGGGTTTTGACAAAAACACCATTACAACATTAGTAAAAATTTTAATTTTATTAAAAAAATATAATATAATTTATAACTAATAAAAAATAATTTTCTAATAATATTTTATTAAAATATTATTTAATTATAAAATCCATTATTTTATCAAAATATATTTCTTAAGAAAATATTAACAAAAAAACTATTATTTTTTTTAAAAAAATTAACAAAGTAATAATAAAAAATTAAATATATATTATTAATTCTATAGAAAAATAATTAACATAATCATAGTGATATGGTACTATTACATAACCCCTTATAACACCTGTATAAGAAAAATGGGTATGGTGTGTGATGGTGACAGACTCTTGCAGTGGTTCAAATAACATCGCTCAGGTGGTAATCCCTATTAACATCCACATCTCCCATAGGTGATTCTGTTCAATCTCAACATGTAGAAGCATGTCATGGTCTTGGTCATGAGAGAAATTCAGTAATTCCACATCCCTAACGAGCTCTTACAAATGGGCTTCATATAAAGAAATTATAATGGATAATCCCATCACATCCATTGACTTAGTAAATTGAATTTGTTAAAACCATATATTTATACATGTAATATGATAACTGTCAAACGAATGTATTAGAAACATTAAAAATTCTTAATTGTATTCTAAAATCCAAAAATATAATACCAAAGAAGTGCATATGTTTTATATAACTTTTTACATAATAATACATTTAATTAGATCACTAAGACATTTCATTCATAAATGTTTTGGTCGTTACAATGTCCCCTCTTTAAGATATTTCTCCCTTTAAATCTATTTTTTCCAAACTGAAATAAAAGAGGGTAAATCTACTTCATCACTTAATCTGATTCCCATTTTACTTCTTCAAACATTTTGTTTCACCGCAACACCATGATGAGGGAAATTGTCTTATTTTGTTTAAAGTTTTCCATATGATCTAAGATCTTCACTAGATTCTATTCATATGATAGGTCACTCTCCAATTGTACCACCTCTGGATGGAGTACATGTGATGGGTCGAGTATTTACTTCCTCAAGAGTGATACATGGAAAACATTATGTAGATGAGATATGTTTTGTGGGAGTGATTGTTGATAGGCCACTTCTCCAATGCGACAAAGGATCTCAAAAGGGCCAATTTACCTTGGACCATGCTTTCCATTCTTCCAAAATATCATAAGTCTATTCGACAGTGATATTAGAATGAATTCCATTTCTTTGACATTAAACTCTCGGTGTCGTAGATGATTATCAGTATATCTTTTTTGTCGAATCTGAGTAGCTTTAATGTGCTACTTATGGTCTTAACCATCTCCACTGTTTCATTGACCATTTCTGGACCTAAGAGTTTTCTCTCCCAAATATCATCCAACATGATGGTGCTCTGCACCTCTTCCCAAAATGGGATTCATAAGGATCTATTTGGATGCATGAGTGAAATCTATTACCATAAGAGAAATCAATAAAAGTAAGATGTTGATCACATCATCCTTTGAATTCGATTAAACATGCTCCAAACATGTCCTCAAGTGTTTAGATAGTCCCCTAATATTGGCCCTTATTTTGAGGTTGATTAGTCGTACTTATGTTCCCCTCAGTATTTAGAGAATGTTGGAGACTCCTACAGAACATAGAGGTGAGTCTTGGTTTTCGGTCAGATACAATATATAGTGGAACTCCAAGAATCCATACCACATCTTCGGTGTATATCTATGCAGTTTCTCCAATGACATATCCTCACGAATTGCAATGATGTATGAATTCATTGTATGAAGATCCAAAAAAACAATATATCATTGTTTCCTTCGTATTTCTTCAGAAGTGTGGTAAAAAAGTCCCTGGTGACGTTCTCCCACTTACTTGTTAGCGTGGGTAATGGTTATATCAACACTATAGACTTATATCTCTTAGTCTTCACTTGCTGACATATTAAACACATTGAGTTATACTCAGTGATCTAATTCTTCATGTTATCCCACCAATTATGCTCTTAGAGATCTTAATACAACTTTTTGTTTCCAGGGTGAATGGAGAAATTAAAACTATTTAAATAATCCAAAATATCATTCATTAACACAGTATTTTATGGAATACATAGTCATTCATAAAATATAACAATTCCCTATTCATTAACATTGAACTCTTAGGATTTCCATTTTATGATAGTGTCCACCTTTTTCAAATTCCCACTTCATATTTTTTAAAATCCATTAAAAATTTCAAAAAAGGCAGTTGTGTAATTATTTAGGAGAGGATTGATGATTCTAGCTTTTTTATGATTCTCATTTTCTTCTTCATCCAATTGATGAAAATTATATCCTTTTCAATTATCATCCATGATAGAATCTTTGGGTCCATTCTTATGAGAGCTTCTCCACCTTGTTCTCTTTCCATGGTTAGTAATGGATTGATCTGTCATAGTATTTGATAATATATAACAATATTCATTGGTTCATATTCAACTCTTTCTATGTGAATATATAATTGAGGATTTGGTGGTTCATATATATTTCACACATCTTCACAAAGAGGTATTGTCAAAAAATATTCAATGTGAATAATACTACATCCTACTCTAGATCCATTTTTGGATAGTATTTCTCATGAAAATTAAATTTCATATAAGAATAGGAAATTAATATTTTATTTTTCATCCACACATAACCCATGAACTTCTTTGAAGCATCACTAAATTCAACAGAAGTTCTCCACTTAATGGTAGTCTTAGAATGGGAGAACTGATAAGCCTCCTTTTCAACTCCTTGAATCTCTATTCGCATTCATCATTCTAATAATACATGAATACCTTATAAATTATCCTGGTATGATGGTTTGACAATCGGGAAAAACATCTGACAAATCAGTGATAATATCCATATAACCCTAGGATGCTATAGATATATGTCACCAATATTATCCTCGACCATCCCTCTATTGTATCTATCTTGTAGCGATCCACAGATATCCCATTTATTGTGATGATATGACTAATGAATGAGATTTCCTACAACTATAACTCACCCTTTCTGTACTTTCCATAGAGACTCTCCTTTCTCATGGTATCTAGTATAGTTTATAGATGTCCCACATGCTCCTCAATATTTTTTGATTATATTAGATTATCATCTATAATGAACACAAAAAATAGGCCGTGGTAATCTATAAACAATATATTCATAATGTCCATGATGATTGATGGATAATTAGTGTTTTGAAAAGGAAGTACAATGAATTCATAGTTCTCATACCTCGTATGAAAAGTAGTCTTGGGGATATCCTTTTTCTTCCCCCATGGTGATATCGAATCTGAAAATCCCCCATAATGATGTATTGTGAACCAATTATCTGATCAAACAGTTCATCCATTTTGGGAAAAGGATACCTTACTTTATCATGATTATATTGAGCTCATGAAAATCAATGAAAAGGCGCATTGACCAATCCATCTTCTTGACAAAGAGGACTAGTGCACCCCAAGGTGAAGCACATGGGAATATAACCCATTTATCTATAATTTCTTGTATTTTTTTGATGAACTCCATAATCTCAACAACATACATTCTATATATAATCATGTATTTTGGAAACACCAAAGGTATATGATCAATTAAGAAACAAACATCTCTTCTAAGAGGAAGACTAAGAAATTCCTTATGAAACACATTAGTTAATTCCATCAAAACATTCATATCTTCATGATTTTTAATTCATTAGACTCAATCATTTGAGCTTGATAAGGGTGTTCATAGAGAAATAATATCTATGATTGAGATGGTGATGAAAAATAAGATTTATCCACCTCTATGAAGTTGTATACAATAGGTGGTCGATTCTACATTTGGAGAGTGATTTCCCTCTCACATCATTTTATGTTACCTCAATATAAGGAAAGTCAATCCATGCTATGAATTGAATCAAATTCTACAAGGGGTAGTTTGAAAATGTTCTCTAAGATGTTCAATCCACAAATTATTATAGGGGAGGATTTATATTCAAGGGTTTTAATGATTTCTCTATTTTCTATTCTCAACGACATAATTACATCCATGATTTTTGGTTGGGTGGGGTTTGTTCTAGAAAACATTCAAGATATAAAAGAATGTTTAAAACCAGAATGAAAATGTATGTTCTCAATCCTTGAATAAATAACTAGCTTATCTGTCAACAATTCATTGTTGGGTTCATATTGGAATTAGTGAAGGAAAAATCTCCCCCTTGTTTCATTAGAGGTTGTTGGTTCCCTCCAAAACCCCATAGCATAGGGAACTGGTTTCCAATGTGCCTTAGTACTTTCCAATTGAAGCAATGAACAATGATACGAGAGTCGAACGTATTGTTCCTCTGCTCAGTCACAGCGGCCGGATTTTTTTTTAGTAGTTAATGGTCAATTTCCATTCACTTCCACACCAATATCATTTCCTCATACCCTTAAGGATATTTTTGTGGTGATTTCTTCTGCACCGTTGGCATGTGGGGTGCTATATTTACTTACTACCATTGGATTTATACATCAGACCAAGAGAATTAAAGTTCACCTTATGCTTCATATCCCCTTGATACCTCTATGATTCGTCATTATCCATTTCTATATTTAGGGCAACAAGAAGAGTTCCTCATAGCTCTCGAAGTCACAGATTGCTAGGGATTTCTATATGCTATGTTTTATCCCATCAATAAAGTGTTCAACCATATATTTGGGGATAACAATCAAGATGGAGGCATATTGTGCAATCATTGTAATTTTTTCTTCATTCTCTCCAATTGATTCATCAACTTTTTTCTTTAGAGAAAATTATTAACTATTAATCTTAAGTCAGAGTGTACAAGCATAATATTTATCAAAAAACATTTTTAGGAAATCCTTATATTCCAATGCCTCATTTTATTCCCCAGTCTTCATGTTTTTTATCAAAGTCCACCATTTATCATCTTCACCCTCCATATGATAAACATCAAGAAGTATTGTCTCTTGTTTAGAACAATAAATGATGGAAAAGATCTCCCCAAAATATTTGATCTATTTTCGCAGATTTTGTGATTATGTTACCAATTAAAAGTCGTATTACATTGTCTCATGAAGTTTTGGATTATGACTTGTTCTTTCTTATACTGGGTTGAACATTCCTCTTGACCTATGTCTCTATTCGAAACATGAGTTAATAAGAGAGTATCATGGAAACGATTGTGATTCCCACTCCCATTGGACTAGGCATCTCATTATAATAGTCATCACAATGATTTTTATAGTAGTTTTTAGCATGATTATTCATATTTCTGGACATTGGGTGGAAAAAACAGAAAGATAGTGGTAACAAATAATGAGGAATCTAATGAAGAAACAGATACGTAATAATTTTATTTCAATTCATTATCTTCTGAATTTGTAGAATTCAATCTATAGTATCCATGATATGCATCCCAAAAAATATTCATAGGGGTATTTTTTAATTCCCTTAATAATGGTCCATACTATGATTTAATATCTTCCAAATAATATCCCTCAGGAGTGTCGTAACCTAGAGATCAGCAAGGCACATCGATGTGCACCAGTTCCTGTTGGATTTTAGCTCAAAGCTGTGTTTTCTGGTTTTACCCCTAGATACATTTATTCTTAATCCACTTATACCATCTCGTATATTGATAGATATTTATATTCATGATAAACCATGGACACAATACTCACCAAAATATAGGGATTTTATTATTATACTTTGTATAATCCCTAAGGCTTTCACTAAGGTTTTCTAATCATAATCCCAAAAATAACTAAACTAATCCTCTTATAATAACCTTTCCAACCCTGATTTTTATTACACACATAAATATGATTTACAAAATAAAAAATAACGTTAGACAATGATAAGGATTTATAGATCTAGTGTATTGGGAAATTAGTAACATTACATAACAACATGGAACATATAATCCAACATCATTATTGAAAAATTATTTTATATGACCACAAAAATCCTTAGTACTAAACATTGAATGAGATAACCTGATGTCACACATATGAAAAGGGTAAAATATAAATTCCAAAAAAGTTTTAAACAAGTCATAATTTGAATAATATATTACATGTTAGGAAATATTCATATAAATGGATCACAACAGAATCATGTACATAAAGGTATGATATAGCATGATTATCATAACATGGATATGTGGAAACAACAATGTATAGGATATTAGCATGAGAGAAGGTTTGTTCCACATGGAACATGAGTAATACCTCATTGAACATGAATTATCATGAGAAAATACATCATTACACTTTATGTATTAGTATATTAATAATTACCCAAGGCATTGGAGCACTATCAGATTCCAACCTTCTTAATCATTTCATTTCATGCATAACTCTGCCACATAGATAACATAAAATAGAGTAATTAAATGTAAAAAATTATTACTCCATAATGTAATGTGTAACTAATACATAAAACACTGTAATAAATATGTAAATAAGAATGAGGGTTAATACCCTTGATATAGAAATGTTATTGGTATTCACTACACATTGACTTTGGCATGGAAAATCGTGGTGTAATTTTGGCTCCATAACGGTGTGACATACGAATTCAAAAAATGGTCGATCAGAAGGAAAGGGGTATCTCATAATATTAACAAGAAATGAAAATTAAGGGGTTATATAAAATCATTTACAACATATTTAATGGAATTTAGATCCATAATATAAAATAATTCCTTGAATGTAAATTAGAAGTCATAAATTCCTTAAGAAAATTTGGCATGGTAACATGTATTCATGTGAGGCAATAAGGAGAGTGAAAGAGGTATATCATCATTAAAACATAAAGATGGAAGTATATGAGAGGTTTGAAATAATACCCCAACATTTTTAATTTAAATAAAAAGGGTATAAAAATATAAATAAATTTGGACAAATTTATGAAATGAAAAACCCCCTTATGAAATTTAAGCATTGTAACCGGTGTACATGGGTGGAATTAATGAGAGAGGAAAGTAGTCCGTAATCATTAATACATAAAGAGTGAAGTATAGGGGATGTGAAAATTCATACTCCTATATTTTTACCTAAAAATTGTTAAATAAACATTATGAAATATGGACACAAAATGAGAGAGGAAGAAATCCTCCACTTGGATTTGTTATCCCAATGTATTGGGAGATGCTTGAGAGAGGTTTCATGGGAGCTCGGGTTTACTTAGGAGGATTACAGATAAAGGTGGTAAAAGGTTGGTCAAGCTCTGAATTTTTTGAGTGAAGAGGAATTGGGATATTTGGTGGGTTTATATAGGATAATAGAGGGGATACATTATTTTTTATGTTTTGGACAACACATTTTAATCTAAATAAAACAATAAAAAATCACATGGTTTTTTCAGATAGTTTTCCAATGGGTAGTGGAAAACATCGTACTATAAGACCAATGTACAAACTTATTAAATTATCATGCTTTATTATCTGGAGTTGAGTCACACTCTAATTGAAAACATTTTGAAATGTTAAAATGTTTTATAAGTCTTGGAGGGTCCCATAAGACTTTTTAAAATAAATCCAACAAACCTAAAATAAAATTATTTTAAAGGTAAAGCGTATATTGGTCGAAAAAACCATTAATGTATTTTATTACATAACTATTGGTTCATTATGATGTCATAAAACACATTATATATTTAAAAAATATTTAATATTTACCCAAAAAATCGATTGTCAATGATAATTATGAAAAAATAAATTTCAGATAATTTCAACATCGTAAATAAAAAATGATATTAATTTAATATTAATATTTTTTTAAATATAAGAATTTCTAATTTTAAATTAAAAAATGACATTTTTATAAAATTCATGGGATTTGACAAAAATAGATTTCAAATCGTAATATAAATTACAATTGTATCCATAAAAATTATACGATCAATTTTGTCTAATAAGAATTTATTGATTAATAATATTTTATTAAAATATTTTTTAATTAAAAAACTTTTAATTCTAAAAAAAAGATTTATTAATTGAATGTTAACTAAAAATACTATTTTGTTCTTTAAAAACCATTTGAAAAGTAATAATAAAAAAATTAATTCATATTTATTGTTATATAAAAAACGAATGCACATAATAACAGTTTTAGGTTATTGTTACATAACCCTTAATAACACACAATTATGACCTAAGGGTAATGTGTGTGATGGTGATAGACTCTTTGGGAGGCTCAGATAACATCCCTTATGAGGTTATCTCTATTTACATACACTTGTCCTGTAAGCGATTCTGTTCATGCATAACATTTTGAAGCTCATCTTGGGAATGGTCAAGATTGAGTCCCAGGGACACCACCTCCTTTCTGAGCTCAAACAAATGTGATTCTAATTGAGAAATTCTACTGGATGAGGTCTTCACTTCCATGTTATGAGTAAATTGGATTCGTTAAAGTCGTATATTTATACTAGTCATGTGACCACTGTTCAACGATTATATTAGCAATGGAAACTATTATTAATGGTATATTAAAATTAAAAATCATAAAACCAAATAAGTGAATATATTTTATATATCCATTTTAAATAATAATATATTTAATCAGATCAAGATGAATTTTCATTAGTAAAATAATGGGTTTTTAATTCTCTTTTTAATTTCATATAAATATTTTGGAGATGAATAATTTTTTATGAAAAATTTTGTTAAATTAAAAAAGGATTGTTCTTTAATGTATGGAGACACAATGAATTTTCCACCATTGTGACCATTTTTTGATAAGTGACTTCTTATATATGACATTATGTTTTTTATTGAAATGTAAATATAATATGTCCTTTTCATGTGTTTTTCTATTGAATTTTTTTTTGAGAATGGTTTTATTATGTCAATGATATCATGTGATTGAAATGTTATTTTTATACTTTATGATGGTTAATTTGTTATGATTTAGTTATGGTCCTTGGGAAATGATTATGTATATAGGTATATCTCTAATAAACTGAGGTCTTTTGTGCTCAAGAAAGACCTCCAATGCATTGGGTTATGAGAATGAGAAAAATGGTAAGCTTTCATCTAATATATTTATGGAATATATTCTGATGTGTATTCCGAATGTAACCATTAATGTTACTCTCAATGTATCTTTTAAATCTAAAATATATGTCTGATATGGATTTTTCATGTTACCATTATAATTTATGATTTCTATGATGTTTATAATGATGATTATGATTTAATGAGGCATGTTAAAGAGTTTATGTTATATGGGTGAAAAGTATGATTTTTTGAAAAAAATTCTATGAGATTAATATATTATGGAACTAATGGTTACATTCTTAACATATATCCATTAGTGATCCATTTGTCTTATTCCCATGTTTTTAAAAAATTTATACATATTCTATAGATGAGTAAAATAATAATAATTCAAGATGGATTTTTTGAATTTTTCTATCATGAAAAAAATAATTCATGTTTTAATGAGTTTTATCTCAAGAAAAAATCTATAGTGAGTAGTGTCTACATTATAATATTTGGCATTTTAAACAATATTTATTAACTAATTATCTAAAACTATTCACCTGAAAACATAATAAATTTGTATTGTTGACTTAACTGAAGATTATGATATGATTAAGGTCGGTGCCTTAAATAATGTGTCCCCAAAATGGAGAAATAATGAAGTAAATCGAAATCATGGAAGATAAAATATCCCCCATACATTAAAATGTGCATTTTAATAATTTCATTGTTAATGTTCTTTGATTTCCCAAATTTATCATTTTGGGTCTTATTAATGAATATATTTTTCTTACCATTTTATTAATACTATTAAGACTGAAATAAAGTGACAATTAATATAAAATATAGATGCATAAAATTATTTATATTATAAATAATTTAAAAAATTAAAATCCCATGTTTTCTGGTATTTTTTTAAAAAGGGAATGTCATGTGCTAAATCATTTCTTAAACTCAATCAGTTTTAACAATGAATTTATTTTATATAAGGAATTATTTTAGTTATAATAGATAAATGTGTCCAGTAAGAGAAATTCTTTATTATTTACTATCACGTAAAAAAACATTAATGAATAATGTATTTTCATTAATATTGAATAATTAAATATAATAACATTTATTGTAAAATAACTATAATGTCAATATGAATATTATTTATTTTATTGAAATTTTTAAAAATGAATAAAAAATTAGAATTAAAATATATTATTTTTATAGCAGGTTATTCAGATATCTTAATTTTAAAAAAATTAAAGACAATAATTCAATAAATATACTTCACTTTTAATATTTATTTTATTACATATTTTAGTTATTTATTATCTATATAATCACTATGTTAGATTTTCCTATGCATTTTATATAGAAAAATAAACATTAAAATTTATTTAATATGTATTATTATAATAGTAACACATTTATATGTAAATGGTTTTTTCATGACTAAAAATAAGTCATTTTATAATATATCAAGGTTTAATACAAGTTAAATGTATGGAAAGTTCCCTTTTTCTCTTTCCTAAACTAACCTATTAAATAAAGAACATGAATTTAATAATATAAAAATGACTAGAAAATTTATAACCAATAGGGGTGTGTGTAGAGTCCCAAAGATTGATGTACATAGACATTACATTACTTTTGCAGAATTCATAATACATGACAAAAATAGATGCCCAAAGATCGTATTAGTTTAGTGTCTATGGAAACTCAAAACATAATCATCTAATTATGGTGAAAGTTCTTCAAAATCTCCCAGAAATATATTCCACTTTGGGTTTCTTACCTATAAACATTCTTTATATCATGGGGAAAATAAAACATAAAAAGGTTGAGCTCAAATTCTTAGTAAGGGAAAACATGGAGAACA
Source organism: Viscum album (assembly GCA_963277665.1). Classification (NCBI taxonomy): domain Eukaryota; kingdom Viridiplantae; phylum Streptophyta; class Magnoliopsida; order Santalales; family Viscaceae; genus Viscum; species Viscum album. The sequence continues at coordinate 82,272,938 of OY728151.1, read as the reverse complement.
TAAAAGAATCCCTGAACATTTGAACGTATGAACATGAACATAAAAAATTAAAATCATGAGTTATGAAGTAATTCTTGGAATTGAATACGGCATAGATCATAAAGTAACATTAACCATTATAACATATCATGGGAATAAAACATGTAAATGTTGAATCCATTAATCACATGTTAGGATTTCTATAGTAGCCAAGGCATTGCTGCCAAGACCATCATAGTGGACAAAGTCACTTTCTGAAACCGAGTTTACTTGTCATTACATCCATGTCTATCTCATGATATATAAATCATTACCCAATGCATTGGAGGGAGATATAGTTCTGACCCATCTCATAACGAAATCATTCTTACATGTGCCAAAAAATAAACATAAATCATTAATCATTACCCAAAGAATAAAATGGGTTTCATAAACATCATACAATATTAATGTAATCCATATAAAACAAATGTATATAAATTTTATCATAATAATAATCAAACCATGTAAATAATAGAAACATTATATTTGAAACATTACAATACTAAATAATTTCATCTTAGATGGAAAATAGTTTTGATAAAAAACTGGAAATGAAATATTGAGGAAAATATCCATTCATCTTCAAAATCATTTTATTTTCAAAAAATTATATTTAATTTTACATGAAAAGGATTTTGTTGAAAATAATAATGAAATATTGTAGAGGAATCATCATGAAAATTTTTCTTTATGAAACCATAAAAATCCGTTCATTCTATATATGTTAAAAAACATTCTCCTCGTACTTCTGCTGAAGGGGTCCAAATGTTCCCCGTATGGTAAACAATAGAATGATTCCTTCCATAACATGTGGTAAAAGTAAAAAATGGGTAACAATTGACCATAAACATACATGAAAACATTTTTAGAAAACATGGACATGGATGATAACAATAACCCCGGTAAATACTTATGAATAAATAATCCTGGATAAGAACGAGATTGGAATAATTATCCCTTACCATATGTCCAATTCTTGATGTATGTGTCCGAGAATCCTATATAGTGGGTTTAAATATATTATTAACTTTTAATAGAACCCTAATAATATTTATAATATCATATATGATTCACTTAGGATTTTATATTACACGTTCTTTTGGAAATTCCATGTTAAAGCAACATTTTGGGTAAATTCATTTCATTTATCGTACGTGTTTGGACTTGTTGTTCTTGATATTATTACTTATAAACTTATTTACTTAATTAAAAATTGTAAAACATGATATATATATGTTATATTTATAATATAAATATAAATTATAGATCGATAAATGTAATAAAATACACCGTTGATGGAGACGGTAGGCCGTTCGTACGCATGAAAACTTTATTCCTTTACTTATAGAATTGAATGGAATTGAGTAAATGAAACATATATGTACATAAAAATAGTATCAATATTATGTCATATATTTCATGATTACTTTTTATATATACATTATAATTATTCTTGAATGGTTAACTTGGAGAATGAATCTCATCGCATCGTGGAGACAGTAATACGTACGTACGCACGAGCGGTGATATCGTTTCCATAATTATTGAATAGAATTGGAGTCAATGATATAATATCTCAGTATCAGTATCATGTTATAATAACTATATATATTTATTCTTCACACCATTATTCTTATCCATGTAACATGGTGGTGGAAAAACAGATTACACCACGACGTGTAGACGGTATTCCATACGTACGTACACACGGTGATTACGTTTTCCGTATGATGGATATAAGGTGAAACGGGGTTGTTTCATATTTATAATAACATGTAAGTATATTATTTATACTGATGTTATTACTTTATAATGAAACAAATAATGATAAAGAATTATAAAAATAAATAAAATTGAAAGAATTTGTAGAAGAGATTACTTTTTCTTCAACGCCCCTTTTCTTAACGTACTCTTAGGGCACTAAAGTTGGTCTTTGAAGAAGACTAGGACATCTAGTGGGTTTATATGGAAGTGGAGAAGTGAAATGGGAAGGTTTTGGTTGAGCCTTAAAGCTCTAATTTTTGTGAAGAGGAGAGAGGGGAGGTCCCCTTTTATAAGGGAGAAGAGGGGAACCATTAGAAACCGCAAAAATATTAATTTAATATAAATTCAAACCCCACTTAAAAACAGTCAAAATTACTAAAATCGAATATTAGATGAGATAGGGTTGTAATCCCATCAACCAATAAAATTTATACATGTTGAAAATTTATTTTAAACCATGTCGACTGGATTTATCTTTATTTAATCTATTTTAATTTTTTTAATAATATTCTAAATTGTAAATTTTTATAAATCATTACTTTTGTGTAGTGATTTGTCCATAATTGTATACTTTATGACATTTTAGACCATATAAATTTAAATTTATAATTATTAAATATTTTTTTTGATATTTAATCAATTTTAAAATATGTTATTTTTATAAAACAAAAATATTGTCAATTTTGACACTATTAATTTATTTGAATTTAAATTAAATCCACACAGGGGATATATTCGAATTTTTTTAATAGAATCTCAATATATCATATTCATATATGAAATTTGTGAAGAACATTAATTAGTTCATATAATATTTATTTTAATATTTTTAATACCATTTATTTGATATTTCAATCAATAAAATAATTTCTATATCACTATTGTGTCATCATTAATGAAATTATTTAATCCCTAAATATACTAAATAAATTCTAATGATGTAGCTAATTTTATTATATTTCTAGAGGATATTCATGTTCGATGTTTTATGAAGTTTATTACTCAATTAAAATTATTATATTTATAAGATATAAGAGAGTTACATGTTGTCACTTTCTTTGGTTTTAATAATAATTATATAATTTTAATAGTCAAAAGTCCATGAAATGAATATACTCTAGCCCTTAGGGGATATGGGTCGACATAAATTCATCCAATATAATTTTGGTTGGTGTTAGGGTAATTTTATAATCTTATTTTTACCCTTAGTAACCTGATTTACCTTTAATGTACTAAATAAAAATTACAGTAATTACTATTCATAATATCAAAAAAATAAAAGTATCCTATTAAAATAATTTTTACCCAATGAATCCAAATATGGAATCCATTTTTTAAATTTCAAATCATTGAAGTTGTAGTAATTAATTTAAAATTAATACTGCTATTGAGAAAATGGGTTTTAAAAGATATAACGTTGCAAATGATTTAAATGTTTTTACCTATGAAGTCAATGTAAAATTAATGATAATGAAATCAATTATATAAAATGGTAAAAATATATTCTATTTATAATTTAAAACCATTAAATATTATAATTTCACTATATAAATTATCTCAATGAAAATAAGTTGTTTTTTATTAAAATTTAGCGTATTTTTACTATTCTTCAAAATATGAAGGTTATCAGAATAATCTCAAAAATTTATCCAAAGTAAATTTTTATATCCTGATTCTATTTAAAAAGTTTTAATTGTCAAATTAAACATATAAACATGTTAAATATATTTAAATTGGGTGCACCATTGAAAGGCGGTAAAACTGTATTTTTTTTATAAATACTTATTTTACCAGAAAAATTAATTTTGTTCTCATACCAATTTCTATAATATGTGTAAGATTAATTATAATTTAATTAAATTAAAAAATTATTTACTACTATTCATAATGGCTAGTTCATAATAATATTAAAACAATATATCGTTGTTTAGTGAAACTCAGAATTGCGTACAACACACGCTATCAGGGAATGAATTTCATGCGTACAACACTAGCCAAGAATAGTGTTTGTGTGTACTACACGCTAGTACGGTGTTGCGTAGAGAACAAGATAATCATGGTGTAGCGTAGAACAAAATACAATAAAGAAATTAAAAATAATCATTCTCATAAATTTTCAGGGTGTTACATTCTACCCCCCTTAAAATGAATTTCGCCCTCGAAATTAGTCAGGTTTATAAATGGTTTACTACTTGAATGTTTATTTTATAGAAACCCACATCATAAAAAGGAATACTAGAACTTAATTTTAAAAACTATAGTATGAAACATAATGGTTACCCAAATTAACTCATCACTGGGTTTCCACATAAAATAACATAGGATAATATTTGGATATGGAAGAGAAATCTTACTATTATGTTCTGATGGAGAGTGGTAGAGAACATGGCTATGAAAAATCATACAATCACAAAGCCATAAATTTTTTATGATTTAAGGTACCATATAATTCATCAAATATGATGGTATTAGGAAAGAAATTTTGGTTTTCAATATCATTCCCCTAATGTTTAATAATGTTTTAATTAAAATAAATACTTACTTGATTTTGGTATAATCTCACTGTTGTTCGTGCCTTGAAAACAATTTCTACCTCATCTCTTAAGGAAATTATGTTGAATTTGTCTTCCGTGATGTGTTAGCAGATCATGCCATAGAATGATAGGTCATTCCATCTATCTCAAACATAAGGTTAGTGAATGTTATATACATAAGTCCATCTTATGGTGAGATTAACCATATATGATTCCAAAAATGGGCTTATACTTCAACTATCATACTTCTTAATAAAAAAACAATTTCTACTAACCAAGGACTTCTAGTAGGTCAGTGGTAGGCTATAAAGTCATGTCTCACTTCTATTGTGGGTTCGATTCCTGCAACCTTGTCCGACGCGGTGGATTGTCATCCGTCCCGAAGGTTGTACTTTTTCTAAAACATCACCATTATAACATTCCAGAAATTATATCAAAAAAATGGTTCTATCCTTACAAAATACTATCTGTTATCCAATATATTCCATTCCAATATTTAATGTTATCCAAAATACTTCTATCCATTCTAATTGTGAAATGTAAACGATTACTAGAAATGTCATCTACCGAGCACGTGAATACCATAATATATCATACAATATATCTTTTTGGTCGCAATTCAAACATGTGAATACCTTAATCATGTATTCTCTTGAAAATAAATACCCATTAAACCATACTAAAAACATGAATGCTGTATAAAGTTTACTCTTTCCATATACCATAATCCGAATATTTCTATATACTCAAACCAAGATATCACTTTGTCCTTATATGATCTCCTTAATACAATCAAACATATTATTTTCTTTTTATCTTTTCATTATACGCATATTATTTGCTTTCCAAAAAATATTTCAAACAATTTTTATGGTTAAAGGTACCATATAAATATTGAACACCACAATAAACAAATACATATATATTCCAATATTCCACAATACTAAAATGAGATTCCATAACATTATTTTGGAATCCCATTACATAAACACATAATCATTCCTCTACATAGTTTTCATACTCAATATCACCAATATTGATCACATGTGACTTCCCTTTGTCCTTTCCCTTAAGAGGTTGGGGATTTCAATCACCATTAACCCTAGGATTAAGGCATTGGTTAGAACAATGCCCCATTTCCTTGCACTTGTAGCATTGTAGTGTTGGTGGAGCGTTCTCTATAGTTGTTTCTCTATTCACATCATTTGAAATCTTTTTCCCATTACTTTGGCACTCAGCTGCTTGATGTTTTTATTTTCTACACTTGAAACATTTTCGAGTACCATTTAGAAAATATCCACCATGCTTCTTTCCAAAAATTGAGCATAAAGAAACATTCACCTTCTTTTCACCATTGTTCTGAGGTTTTTCCCTGAACTACAACTTTCTTTTCTTATCAAAACCATGTGATGTACATGTAACACCAACATCCAGTTCTACCCTGATAATGCAATGCACAATTTCATCATAGCTACTGGAGTCCCTTATAGGTAATTCCCTTCGAAGACATAGTTTTAAGACACTGTATAATCGATCAATATTACATTCAGGTTTTATAATAAAGCTAGATGCATACCTTACAAGCCTTGTAAAATTCTCTTCTTATATACCAACAGATTCATCATCCATTTTCTGAAGCTCAAGGAACTCCTTTTCCATATTTGATCGAAGAATATAAAGAATGTAATTATTGAAAAACAAGTTCTTGAACTCATCCCATTCCATGGATTAAATTTCATCTTGGGGCCTTGTATTCTTAATTAGAGTCCACCCCTAGTCTGCTATACCTTCTAACTGGTAAATAGCCAAAATGACATTTTCATGCCTCGTACAACCATGTATGGAAAATATCTATTCAATGGTACCGATCTATTGTTCAGCAACAAGTGGCTCAAAAGACCCACTGAAAAAAGGTTTACGTTTACCCATAAAGGAATCAATAGAATATTTTTAATTTCTCTTCACATTTGGAAGCCTAGAATGATTCAAATATTGTGTAAGTATTGAAATAAGATTTTTCAATCCATCTCGAATCACATTTGGTTGGTCAGGAGGAAAATCATTGCATTGTCCAATACATTGATCAACACGATTCCTTCGGGTTCCAGCCGTCGTCTAAAACCGAAAAAGAACAATGTGAGAGGCAAAAACCATACTATGAAAACAACATAATAAAGGGGGATTACCTTCAATATATAACATCTTTTGTTTAATTCTATGATCTTTAGAGTAATTCTATGACTATAAATTATACTTATTCTTAAACCTAGGGACATCCATAGACATAACATAGAAATATCTCAAGATATTTCACTAATGTTTTCACATCCTCATTTCCAAAGTTAAAATAAACCTTTGCACCGATACCAATTGTAGAGACCCAAATCTTGACATACATATACATTACATTAATTTTGATAAAATACTTAATAAATGACAAAAACAAACGCCCAAAGACTGAATTAGTTTAGTATCTTTGGAAACTCAGAACATAATCTTCTAATCATGGTGAAATATCTTCAACATATCCCATAAAGATCTCCCACATTGGTTTTCTTACCTATAACCTTTCTGTATATCCAGGGGAAATGAAAACATAAAAATGGTGAGCCCAAGTGCTTATTAAGGGTAAACATGGAGAACATAAAACAATCCCTGAACATTTGAGCATAAGAACATGAACATAAAACATCAAAATCATGAGTAATGACATAAATCTTGGCAGTGCATAAAGCATAGATAATAAAGGAAAATTAACCATGATAAAATTGCATGTGAATAAAACATGTAATTGTGGAAAACATTAAGTACATATTATGATTTCCATATTAGACATGGAATTACTGCCAAGACCCTCGTAGTGGACACATTACCTTACTGAATCACGTTTACATGCCATTTTAGCCATGTTTATCTCATGAGATACAAATTGTTACTCAATGAATTTGAGGTAGATATAGGTCCCACCCATCTCATAATGAAATCACTCTTACGTGTTCGACAAAATAAACATAAATAATTCATCATAACCCAAAGAATAAAATGGGTTTCATAGACATCATACCATCTTCATGTAATCCATATAAAACAAATGGATATCATTTCATCCTAAGAATAATCAAACCATGTAAATAATAAGAACATTATACTTGAAATATAATAATACTAAATAATGTCATCTTAGATGGAAAATAGTTTTGATAAAAAACTTGAACTAAATTCTTGAGGAAAATATCCTTTCTTCATCAAAATCATTTTCTTTTCACAAAATGCCCTTTAATTTTAAATGAAAAGGATTTTGTTGAAAATAATCATGAAATCTTGTAGAGGAGGCTTCATGAAAATTAGGCATTATGAAACCGTAAAAATCCATTCATGTCGTATAAGTTAAAAAACATTCTCCATGTACTTTTTCCAGAAAAGTAAAAAATATCCTCCTATGGTAAACAACAGAAATATTCCCACCATAACATGTGGTAAAAGTAAAAAATGTGTAAAAAGGAATTTAAAAAACATCAAAACATTTTTAGAAATTATGTACATGGATGATAATGATAACCACATTAAATACTTATGAATAAACAATCCTGGATAAGAATGTAATTGGTATAATTATCCCTTAACTAATGTCCAATTTCTGCAGTATGTGTCTGAGACTCCTGTATAGTGGGTATAAACATATTATTAACTTGTAACAGAACCATAATAATATTTATGATATCATATATGATTCACTTATGACTTTATATTACCTATTATTTTGTCAATTCCATGATAAAGCAACATATTTGGTAAAATCGTTTCATTTATCGTACATGTTTGGACTTGTTGATATTGATATTATTAATTATAACCTGATTTACATAATTAAAAAATTCAAAACATGATATATATATATAAAATATTTTTCATATAAATACATATTATAGATCTATAAATGGAATGAAATACACCGTTCATGGAGACGGTATGTCATTCGTAGGCATGAACGCTGTATTCGTTTCCTTATTAAACTGAATAGAATTAAGTAAATGAAACATATATGTATATAAATACAATACCATTATAATGTCATATATTTCATGATTACTTATTTTATACACTTCATAATCATTCTTTAATGGTTAACATGGAGAATGAATCTTATCGCGTCGTGGAGACGGTAATCCGTATGTACGCACTAGCTGTGATATCGTTCCCATAATTATTGAATGGAATTGGAGTCGATGATATAATATATCAGAATAATTATGATGTTACAATAACTATATATAGTTATTCTTCACACCATTATTCTTATCCATGTAAGATGGTGGTGGAAAAACAGATTACACCACGGTGTGTAGACGGTATTCCGTACGTACGCACACACGATGATTTCGTTTTCTATATGATGGATAGAAGGTAAAATGGGGTTTTTTCATATTTATAATAACAAATAAATATATTATTTATACTTATTTTATTACTTTATAATGAAACAACTAAAGAAGAAGATGTATAAGAATAAATAAACTTGAAAGAATTGGTAGAAGAGATTACCTCTTCTTCAACGCGCCTTCTCTTAACCTCCTCTTAGGGAACTAAAGTTGGTCTTTGAAGAAGACCAGGACCTCTAGTGGGTTTCTATGGAAGTGGAGAAGTGAAATGGGTAGGTTTGGATGAGCATTAAGGCTCTAATTTTCGTGAAGATGAGAGGGGGGGGGGTTCCCATTTATAAGGGAAGAGAGGGGCACCTTTGGAAACCGCAAATATATTAATTTAATATAAATTCAAACCCCACTTAAAAACATCCAAAATGACTAAAATTGAAGATTAGATAATATAGGGTTGTAATACCATCAAGCAATAAAATTTATACATGTTGAAAATTTATTTTAAACCATGTCGACCGGATTTATCCTTATTTAGTCTATTTAATTTTTCTGTAAAAATATTCTAAATTGTACATTGTTATAAATAATTACTTTTGTGTAGTGAATTGTCCATAATAGTTTACTTTTTGACATTTTCGACCATAGAAATTTATATTTATAATTTTTAAATATTTTTTTGATATTTAATCAATTTTATAATATGTTATTTTTATAAAACAAAAATAGTGTCAATTTTGACACTATTCATTTATTTGAATTTAATGAAAATCCACACTGAGGATATATTCAAATTTTTTTAATAGAATCTCAACATGTCATATTAATCTAGAAAATTTGTGCAGAAGATTAATTAGTTCATGTAATTTTTAATTTTATATTTTTAATACCATTTATTTTATATTTCAATAAATAAAATAATTTCTATATCACTATTGTGTTACCATTAATGAAATTATTTAATTCTTAAAATTTTAAAAAAAAATTCTAATGATGCAGATAATTTAATTAGATTTCTAGAGGCTATTCATGTTTGATGTTTTATGAAGTTTATCACTAAATTAAAATTATTATATTTATAAGATATAAGAGAGTTACATGTTGTCACTTTCTTTGGATTTAATAATAATTATATAATTTTATTGGTCAAAAGTCCATGAAATGAATATATTCTATCCCTTAGGTGATTAGGGTCGACTTTAATTCAACCAATATAATTTTGGTAGGTGTTAGGGTAATTTTATAATATTATTTTTACCCTTAATAACCTAATTTACCTTTAATGTACTAAATAAAAATTACAGTAATTACTATTCATAATATCAAAAAAATAAAAGTATCCTATTAAAATAATTTGTACCCACTGAATCCAATTATGGAATCCATTTTTTAAATTTTAAAATATTGAAGTTGCAGTAATTAATTTCAAATTAATACTCCTGTTGAGAAAATGGGTTTTAAAAGATAAAACGTTGCAAAAGATTAAAATGTTTTTAACTATGAAGTCAATGTAAAATTAATGATAATGAATTAAATTATATAAAATGGTAAAAATATATTCTATTTATAATTTAAAACCATTAAATATTATAATTTCACCATATAAATTATCTCAATGAAAATAAGTTGTTTTTAATTAAAATTTAGCGTATTTTTACTATTATTCAAAATATGAAGGTTATCAGAATAATCTCAAAAATTTATACAAAGTAAATTTTTATATACTGATTCTATTTAAAAAGTTTTATTTGTCAAATTAAACTTATAAACATGTTAAAAAATATATTTAAATTGGGTGCACCATTGAAAGGCGGTAAAACTGTATTTTTTTATAAATACTTATTTTACCAGAAAAATTAATTTTGTTCTCATACCAATTTCTATAATATGTGTAAGTTTAATTATAATTTCATTAAATTAAAAAACAAGTTACTACTATTTGTAATGTCTAGTTCATAATAATATTATAACAATATATCGTTGTTTAGTGAAACTCAGAATTGCATACAACACACGCTATCAAGGAATGAATTTCATGCGTACAACACTGGCCAAGAAAAGTGTTTGTGTGTACTACAAGCTAGTACGGTGTTGCGTAGAGCACAAGATAATCTTGGTGTAGCGTAGAACACAATACAACAAAGAAATTAAAAAGAATCATTCTCATAAATTTTCAGGGTGTTACATTCTACCCCCCTTAAAATGAATTTCGCCCTCGAAATTCGTCAGGTTTATAAACGTGTTACTACTTGAATGATTATTTTATAGAAACCCACATCGTAAAAAGGAATACTAGAACATAATTTTAAAAAATGTAGTATGAAACATAATGGTTACCCAAATTTACTCATCATTGGGTTTCCACATAGGAGAACATAGGATACAATTTGGATATGGAAGAGAAATCTAACTATCATGTTCTAGTGGAGAGTGGTAGAGAACATGGTTATGAAAAGTCAAACAATCAGAAAGCCATAAATTTTTTATGATTTAAGGTACCATATAATTCATCAAATATGAGGGTATTAGGAAAAAAAATTTGGTTTTCAATATCATTTCCCTAATGTTGAATAATTTTTTAATTAAAATAAATACTTACTTGATTTCGGTATAATCTCACTGTTGTTCGTGCCTTGAACAATTTCAACCTCATCTCTTAAGGAAATTAAGTTGAATTTGTCTTCCGTGATGTGTTAGCAAATCATGCTATAGAATGATAGGTTATTCCATCTATCTCAAACATAAGGTTAGTGAATGTAATATACTTAAGTCCATCTTATGGTGAGATTAACCATATATGATTCCAAAAATGGGCTTATACTTCATAATAAAATAAAACCAATTTCTACTAACCAAGGACTTCCAGTAGGTCAGTGGTAGGAGATAAAGGCCTGTCGCACTTCTATTGTGGGTTTGATTCCTGCAACCTTGTCCGACGCTGTGGATTGTCGTCCGTCCTGAAGGTTGTACTTTTTCTAAAACATCACCATTATAACATTACATAAATAATATAAAAAAATGGTTCTAGCCTTAAAAAATACTATCTGTTGTCCAATATAATCCATTCCAAAATTTATGGTTATACAAAATACTTCTATCCATTCTCATTGTGAAATGTAAAAGATTACTAGAAATGTCATCTACTGAGCATGTGAATACCATAATCTATAATACAATATATCTTTTTGGTCGCCATTCAAACATGTGAATACCTTAATCATGTATTCTCTTGAAAATAAATACCCATTAAACCTTACTGAAAACATGAATGCTGTATAAAGTTTACTCTTTCCATATACCATAATTCTAATATTTCTATATACTGAAACAAAGATATCACTTTTTCCTTATATGAGCTCCTTAATACAATCAAACATATTAATTTCTTATTATCTTTTCACTATACGCATGTTATCTGCTTCCCAAAAAATATTTCAAACAATTTTTATGGTTAAAGGTACCATATAAATATTGAAAACCACAATAAACAAATACATATATATTCCAATATTCCACAATACTAAAATGAGATTCCACAACATTATTTTGGAATCCCATTACATAAACACATAATCATTCCTCCACATAGTTTTCATACTCAATATCACCAATATTGATCACAAGTGACTTCCCTTTTTCATTTCCCTTAAGAGGTTGGGGATTTCAATCACCATTAACCCTAGGAATAAGGAATTGGTTATAACAATGCCCCATTTCCTTGCAGTTGTAGCATTGTAGTGTTGGTGGAGCATTCTCTGTAGTCGTTTCTTTATTCACATCATTAGAAATATTTTTCCCATTACTTTGGAACTCAGCTACTTGATGTTCTTCTTTTCTACACTTGAAACATTTTTGAGTACTATTTAGGAAATATCCACCATGCTTCTTTCCAAAAATTGAGCATAAAGAAACATTCACCTTCTTTTCACCATTGTTCTGAGGTTTTTCCTTGAACTACAACTTTCTTTTCTTATCAAAACCATGTGATTTACATGTAACACCAACTTCCAGTTCTACCTTGACAGTGCAACACATAATTTCATCATAGCTACTGAAGTCCCTTATAGGTAATTCCATTCGAAGACTTAGTTTTAAGACACTGTAGAATCGATCAATATTACATTCAGGTTTGATAATAAAGCTAGATTCATACCTTGCATGCCTTGTAAAATTCTCTTCTTATATACCAACAGATTCATCATCCTTTTTCTTAAGCTCAAGGAACTCCTTTTCCATATTTGATCGAAGAATATAAAGAATGTACTTATTGAAAAACAAGTTCTTGAACTCATCCCATTCCATGGATTCAATTTCATCTTGGGGCCTTGTATTCTTAATTAGAGTCCACCCCTAGTCTGCTATACCTTTTAATTGGTAATAGCCAAAATGACATTTTCATGCCTCGTACAACGATGTATGGAAAATATTTATTCAATGGTACCGATCCATTGTTCAGCAACAAGTGGCTCAAAAGACCCACTGAAAAAAGGTGGACGTTTACTCATTAAGGAATCAATAGAATATTTTTAATTTCTCTTCAAATTTGGAAGTCTAGAATGATTCAAATCTTGTGTAAGTATAGAAATAAGTTTTTTCACTCCATCTCGCATCACATTTGGTTGGTCAGGAAGAAAATCATTACATTGTCCATTACATAGATCAACACGGTTCCTTCAGGTTCCAGCCATCGTCTAAAACCCAAAAAGAACAATATGAGAGGAAAAAACCATACTATGAAAACAACATAATAAAGGGGGAGTACCTTCAATATATAACATCTTTTGTTTAATTCTATGATCTTTAGAGTAATTCTATGACAATATATTATACTTATTCTTAATCCTAGGGACATCCATAGACATAACATAGAAATATCTCAAGAGATTTCACTAATGTTTTCACATCCTAGTTTCCAAATTTTAACTAAACCTTTGCACTGATTCCAACTTTAGAGACCCAATTCTTGACATACATAGACATTACATTAATTTTGATAAAATACTTAATACATGACAAAAATAGACGCCCAAGGACTGAATTAGTTTAGTATCTTTGGAATCTCGGAACATAATCTTCTAATCATGGTGAAATATCTTCAACATATCCCATAAAGATCTCCCACTTTGGTTTTCTTACCTATAACCTTTCTGTATATCCAGTGGAAATTAAAATATAAAAATGGTGAGCCCAAATGCTTATTAAGGGTAAACATGGAGAAGATAAAACAATCCCTGAATATTTGAACGTAATAAAATGAACATAAAACATCAAAATCATGAGTAATGACATAAATCATGGCAGTGCATAAAGCATAGATAATAATGAAAAATTAACCATGATAAAATAACATGTGAATAAAACATGTAATTGTGGAAAACATTAATTACATATTATGATTTCCATATTAGCCATGGAATTACTGGCAAGACCCTCGTAGTGGACACAGTACCTTACTGAACCAAGTTTACTTTCCATTCTAGCCAAGTTTATCTCATGAGATACAAATCGTTACTCAATGAATTTGAGGGAGATATAGGTCCCACCCATCTCATAATGAAATCATTCTTACATGTTCCAAAAAATAAACATAAATCATTCATCATAACCCAAAGAATAAAATGGGTTTCATAAACATCATACCATCTTCGTGTAATCCATATAAAACAAATGGATATAATTTCATCCTAAGAATAATCAAACAATGTAAATAATAGTAACATTATACTTGAAATATAATAATACTAAATAATGTCATCTTAGATGGAAAATAGTTTTGATAAAAAACTTGAAATGAATTCTTGAGGAAAATATCCTTTCTTCATCAAAATCATTTTCTTTTCACAAAATGCCCTTTAATTTTAAAAGAAAAGGATTTTGTTGAAAATAATCATGAAATCATGTAGAGGAGGCTTCATGAAAATTAGGAATTATGAAACCGTAAAAATCCATTCATGTCATATAAGATAAAAAAACATTCCCCATGTACTTTTTCCAGAAAAGTAAAAAATTTCTTCGTATGGTAAACAACAGAAATTTCCCACCACAACATCTGGTATGAGTAAAAACATGTGTAAAAAGCAATTAAAAAAACATCAAAACATTTTTAGAAATTATGTACATGGATGAATATGATAACCATAGTAAATACTTACGAATAAACAATCCTGGATAAGAATGAGATTGGTATAATTATCCCTTAACTAATGTCCAATTTCTGCAGTATGTGTCTGAGACTCTTGTATAGTGGGTATAAACATATTATTAACTTGTAAAAGAACTATAATAATATTTATGATATCATATATGATTCACTTATGACTTTATATTACCTATTATTTTGTCAATTCCATGATAAAGCAACATATTTGGTAAAATCGATTCATTTATCGTACGTGTTTGGACTTGTTGTTATTGATATTATTAATTATAATCTGATTTACATAATTCCAAAATAAAAAACATGATATATATATATATATATAATATATTATGCATATATATACATATTATAGATTGATAAATGGAATGAAATACACTGTTCTTGGAGATGGTATGTCATTCGTAGGCATGAACACTGTATTCATTTCCTTATTAATCTGAATAGAATTAAGTAAATGAAACATATATGTACATAAATACAGTACCATTATTATGTCATATATTTCATGATTACTTATTTTATATACATTATAATCATTCTTTAATGGTTAACATGGAGAATGAATCTTATCGCGTCGTGGAGATGGTAATCCGTATGTACGCACTAGCGGTGATATCGTTCCCATAATTATTGAATGGAATTGGAGTCGATGATATAATATATCAGAATCATTATGATGTTATAATAACTATATATAGTTATTATTCACACCATTATTCTTATCCATGTAACGTGGTGGTGGAAAAACAGATTACACCACGGCGTGTAGACGGTATTCCATACGTACACACACACGATGATTTCGTTTTCTGAATGATGGAGAGAAGGTAAAATGGGGTTTTTTCATATTTATAATAACATATAAGTATATTATTTATACTTATGTTATTACTTTATAATGAAACAACTAAAGAAGAAGATGTATAAGAATAAATAAACTTGAAAGAATTGGTAGAAGAGATTACCTCTTCTTCAATGCGCCTTCTCTTAACCTCCTCTTAGGGCACTAAAGTTGGGCTTTGAAGAAGACCAGAACCTCTAGTGGGTTTCTATGGAAGTGGATAAGTGATATGGGTAGGTTTGGATGAGCTTTAAGGCTCTAATTTTTGTGAAGATGAGAGGGGGGGGGTTCCCCTTTATAAGAGAAGAGAGGGGCACCTTTGGAAACCACAAATATATTAATTTAATATAAATTCAAACCCCACTTAAAAACATCCAAAATGACTAAATTTGAAGATTAGATAATATACGGTTGTAATACCATCAACCAATAAAATTTATACATATTGAAAATTTATTTTAAACCTTTTCGACTGGATTTATCCTTATTTAGTCTATTTAATTTTTCTGTAAAAATATTCTAAATTGTACATCGTTATAAATAATTACTTTTGTGTAGTGAATTGCCCATAATAGTACAATTTATGACATTTTCGGCCATATAAATTTATATTTTTAATTTTTAAATATTTTTTTGATACTTAATCAATTTTATAATATGTTTTTTTGTAAAACAAAAATAGTGTCAATTTTGACACTATTCATTTATTTGAATTTAAAGAAAATCCACACAGAGGATATATTCAAAAAATTTTAATAGAATCTCAACATGTAATATTCATCTAGAAAATTTGTGTAGAAGATTAATTAGTTCATGTAATATTTAATTTTATATTTTTAATACCATTTATTTGATATTTCAATAAATAAAATAATTTCTATATCACTATTGTGTTACCATTAATGAAATTATTTAATTCTTAAAAATTCAAAATAAATTCTAATGATGCAGATAATTTTATTAGATTTCTAGAGGCTTTTCATGTTCCATGTTTTATGAAGTTTATCAATAAATTAAAATTATTATATTTATAAGATATAAGAGAGTTACATGTTGTCACTTTCTTTGGTTTTAATAATAATTATATAATTTTATTGGTCAAAATTCCATCAAATGAATCTATTCCAACCCTTAGGTGATATGGGTCAAATTTTATTCATCCAATAGAATTTTGGTAGGTGTTAGGGTAATTTTATAATCATAATTTTACCCTTAATTACCTGATTTACCATTAATGTACTAAATAAAAATTACCGTAGTTACTATTCATAATATCAAAAAAATAGAAGTAACCTATTAAAATAATTTGTACCCACTGAATCCAAATATGGAATCCATTTTTTAAAATTCAAAACATCGAAGATGCAGTAATTAATTTAAAATTAATCCCGCTATTTAGAAAACAGGTTTTAAAAGATAAAACATGGCAAAAGATACAAATGTTTTTACCAATCTAGTCAATGTAAAATTAATGATAATGACTTACATTATATAAAATGGTAAAAATATATTCTATTTATAATTTAAAACCATTAAATATTATAATTTCACCATATTAATTATCTCGATGAAAATAAGTTGTTTTTAATCAAAATTTATAGTATTTTTACTGTTCTTCAAAATATGAAGGGTATCAGAATAATCTCAAAATTTTATCCAAAGTAAATTTTTATATCCGAATTCAATTTTATAAGTTTTATTTTGTCAATTTGAAATTATTAACATGTTATAAAATATATTTAAATTGGGTGCACCATCAGAAGGTGGTAAAACTGTATTTTTTATAAATAATTAATATAACCAAAAAATTTATTTTATTCTCATACCAATTTCTATAATATGTGTAAGATTAATTATAATGTCATAAAATTTAAAATGTAGTTTCTAATATTCATAAAATCTAGTTCAAAATAATATTATATCAATATATCGTTGTTTAGTAAAACTCAGTATTGCGTACAACACAGGCTATCAAGGAAAGAATTTCATGCGTACAACACAGTCCAAGAACAGTGTTTGTGTGTACTATAAGCTAGTACAATGTTGCGTAGAGAAAAAGCTAATCTTGGTGTATCGTATAAAAGAAGACATCAAAGAAATTAAAATAATCTTTCTCATATATTTTCAGGGTGTTACATTCTACCCCCCTTAAAATGAATTTTTCCCGCAAAATTCGTCGGGTTTATAAATGGTTTACTACATGAAATTTTCTTTCATAGAAACCCACATCATAAAAAGGAATACTAGAACTTAATTTTAAAACTATAGTATGAAACATAATGGTCACCCAAATTAACTCAACACTGGGTTTCCTCATTAGAGAACATAGGTTAACATATGTATATGGAAGAGAAATCTAACTGTCATGTTCTAATGGAGAGTGGTAGAGAACATGGCTATGATAAATCCAACAATCACAAAGCCATAAATTTTTTATGATCTATGGTACCATCTTAATCATCAAATATGAGGGTATTAGGACAAAATATTTGGTTTTCAATATCATTTCCCTAATGTTGAAGAATTTTTTAATGAAAATAAATACTTACTTGATTTTGGTATAATCTCACTGTTCTTTGTGCCTTGAACAATTTCCACCTCATCTCTTAAGGAAACAAAGTTGAATTTTTCTTCCGTGATGTGTTAGAAGATCGTGTGATAGAATGATAGGTCATTCCATTTACCTCAAACATAAGGTTAGCGAATGATATATACATAAGTCCATCATATGGTGAGAATAACCATATATGATTCCAAAAATGGACTTATACTTCAACTATCATACTGCTTAATAAAATAAAACCAATTTATACTATACAAGGTCTTATTGTAGGCTAGTGGTAGGTGATAAAGGCATGTTGCACTTCTATTATGGGTTTGATTCCTACAACCTTGTTCGACGCGGTGGGTTGTTGTCCGTCCTGAAGGTTGTACTTTTTCTAAAACACCACCATTATAACATTCCAGAAATAATATCGAATAGAGGTTTTAGACTTAAACAATACTATCTGATGTCCAACTTAATCCATTCCAATCATTAAGGATATCCAAAATACTTCTATCCAGTCTCATAGTGAAATGTAAACGATTACTAGAAATGTCATTTACCGAGAATGTGAATACCATCATCTATCATACAATATATATTTTTGGTCACCATTCAAACATGTGAATACCATAATCATGTATTCTCTTGAAAAATGAATACCCATTAAACCTTATTGAAAACATGAATGCTGTCAAAAGCTAACTCTTTCCACATACCATAATCCCAAAATTTCTATATACTCAAACCACGATATCACTTTGTCCTTATATGATCTCCTTAATACAATCAAACATATTGTTTTCTTTTCATCATTTCATTATGCGCATATTATATTCTTTCCAAAAAAAATCAATCAATTTTTATGGTTACCGGTACCATATAAATATTGAAAACCACAATAAACCAATACATTGATATTCCAATATTCCACAATACTAAAATGAGATTCCACAACATTATTTTAGAATCCTGTTACATAAACACATAATCATTCCACCACATCGTTTTCATTCTCAATATCACCAACAGTGATCACATGTGACTTTCCTTTGTCCATTTCCTTAAGAGGTTATTGATTTTGATCATCATTATCCCATGGATTAGGGCATTGGTAAGCATAGTTCCACAGTTCATTTCACTTGTAGCATTGTAGTGTTGGTGGAGCATTCTCTATAGTTGTTTCTCTATTCACATCATTAGAAACCTTTTTCCCATTACTTTTTCACTCAACTGCTCGATGTTCTTCTTTTCCACACTTGAAACATTTTCTAGTACCTTTTAGAAAATATCCACCATGCTTCTTTCCACACATTGAGCATAAAGAAACATTCACCTTCATTTCACCATTATTATGAGGTTTTTCTTTGAAATCCATCTTTCTTTTCTTATCAAAACCATGAGATGTACATGTAACACCAACTTCCAATTCTACCTTGATAGCGCAACCCACAATTTCTCCATACCTACTGAAGTCTCTTATATCTAATTCCCTTAAAAGACTTAGTTTTATTCCACTGAAGAATCGATCAATATTACATTCAGGTTTGATGATAAAGCCAGATTCATACCTTGCAAGCCATGTAAAATTCTCTTCTTATATACCAACAGATTCATCATCCTTTTTCTTAAGCTCAAGAAACTCTTTTTCCATCTTTGATCGAAGAATACGAGGAAAGTACTTATTGAAAAACAAGTTCTTGAACTCATCCGATTCCATGGATTCAATTTCATCTTGGGGCCTTGTATTCTTAATTAGAGTCCACCCCTAGTCGGATTCACCTTCTAACCGGTAAACAGCCAAAATGACTTTTTTATGCTCTGTATCGCGATGTATGGAAAGTAACTCTTCAATGGTACTGATCAATTGTTCAGAAACAAGTGGATCAGAAGACCCACTGAAAAAAGTTAGATGTTGCCTCATAAAGGGATCAATAGAATATTGTTCATTTATCTGCTCATTTGGAAGTCCAGAATGATTCAAAGTATGTGTAAGTATAGCAATAAGATTTTTCACTCCATCTCCTATCACATTTGGTTGCTCAGGAGGAAAATCATTTCATTGTACATTACATTGATCAACATGGTTCCTTCGGGTTCCAGTCATCATATAAAACCCAAAAAGAACAACGTGAGAGGAAAAAACCATACAATGAAAAAAACATAATAAAGGGGGATTACATTCAATATATATCATCTTTGAATAAATTCTATGATCGTTACAGTAATTCTAGGACTATAACATATACTTATTCTTAATCATAGGGACATTTTTACACATAACATAGGAATATCTCAAGGGATTTCACTAAAGTTTTCACATCCTAGTTTCCAAAGTTTAACTAAACATTTGCATCGATACCAACTGTAGAGACCCAAATCTTGACATACATAGACATTATATTAATTTTGAGGAATACATAATACATGAAAAAAACAAAATCCCAAATACCAAATTAGTTTAGTATCTTTGGAAACATGGAAAATAATCTTCTAATCATGGTGAAATATCTTCAACATATCCCATAAAGGTCTTCCACTTTGGTTTTTGTACCTATAACCTTTCATTATATCCAGGGGAAATGAAAACATAAAAATGGTGAACTCAAATGCTTATTAAGGGTATATAAGGAGAACATAAAACAGTCCCATAACATTTGAACATAAGAACATGAACATAAAACATCAAAATCATGAGTAATGACATAAATCTTGGCAGTTCATAAGGCATAGATAATAAAGGAACATTAACCATGATAAAATATAATGTGATTAAAACATGTAATTGTGGAAACCATTAAGTACATATTATGATTTCTATAGTAGCCAAGGAATTGCTTCCAAGATCCTCATAGTGGACAAAGTACCTTATTTAACCGAGTTTACTTGCCATTAAAACCATGTCTATCTCACGAGATATAAATCATTTCTCAAATCATTTGAGGGAGATATAGGACCGACCCATCTCATAATGAAATCATTATTAATTGTGCCACAAAATAAACATAAATCATTCATTATAACCCAAAGAATAAAATGGGTTTCATAAACATCATACCATCTTAATGTAATCCATATAAATTAAATGGATATCAATTCATCCTAAGAATAATAAAATCATGTAAATAATAAGAATATTATAATTGAAACATCATAATACTAAATAATTTCATCATAGGCGGAAAATAGTTTTGAAAAAAAACATGAAATGAATTCTTGAGAAAAGTGTCCTTTCTTCTTCAAAATAATTTTCTTTACACAAAATGCCCTTTAATTTTAAAAGAAAAGGATTTTGTTGAAAATAATCAAGAAATATTGTATAGGAGGCTTCATGATAATTAGGCATTTTGAAACTGTAAAAATCCATTCATGCCGTGTAAGATAAAAAAACATTCTCCATGTACTTTGGCTGGAAAAGTAAAATAGTTCCTCATATGGTAAACAAAAGAAATATTCCCACCATAACATGTGGTAAAAGTTAAAAATTTCTAAAAAGGACTTTAAAAAAACATGAAAACATTTTTACAAAATATGTACATGGATGATAATGATAACCCTAGTAAATACTTATGAATAAACAATCCTGGATAAGAATGAGATTGGTATAATTATCCCTTACCTTATGTACTATTTCGGCCGTATGTGTCTGAGACTCCTGTATAGTGGGTTTAAACATATTATTAACTTGTAACAGAACCATAATAATATTTATGATATCATATATGATTCACTTATGACTTTATATTAACTATTATTTTGTCAATTCCATGTTAAAGCAACATATTGGGTAAAATCATTTCATTTATCGTACGTGTTTGGACTTGATGTTATTGATATTATTAATTATAAACTGATTTACTTAATTCCAAAATATATAAAACATGATATATATATATATAATATTCTGCATATAAATATATATTATAGATCGATAATTGGAATGAAATACTCCGTTCATGGAGACAGTTGGTTGTTCGTAGGCATCAACGCTGTATTCGTTTCCTTATAGAATTGAATGGAATTAAGTAAATGAAACATATATGTACATAAATCCAGTATCATTATTATGTCATATATTATATTATTACTTATTATATATACTTTTTAATCATTCATTAATGGTTAACATGGAGAATGAATCTCATAGCGTCGTGGAGACGGTAATCCGTACGTACGCACGAGCGGTGATATCGTTCCCATAATTATTAAATGGAATTGGAGTGGATGATATAATACCTCAGAATCAGTATGATGTTATAATAACAATATATAGTTATTATTTACACCATTATACTCATCCAAATAAGGTGGTGGTGGAAAAACAGATTGCACCATGGCGTGGAGACGATATTTCGTACGTATGCACACGCGGTGATTTCATTTTCCGCAGGATGGATAGAAGGTGAAATAGGACTATTTCATATTTATAATAACATATCAATATATTATTTATACTTATGTTATTACTTTATATAGAAACAACTAAAGAAGAGGAATTAGAATAATAAACAAACTTGAAATAATTGGTAGAAGAGAATACCTCTTATTCGACGCACCTTCTCTTAACCTCCTCTTAGGTCACTAATGTTGCTCTTTGAAGAAGACCTGGACCTCTATTAGATTTCTATAGAAGTTTAGAATTTTAATGGGTAGGGTTTGTCCAAGTTTGATGGCTAAAATTTTTATGAAGTGAAGAGGGGCGAGGTTCCCTTAATAAGGGAGTAGAGGGGCACCTTTGGAATCCTCAAAATTAATAATTTAATATAAATTAAAACCCCACATAAAACATCTAAAATGACTCAAATCTGAAAATTAGATGATATAGGGTTGTAATCTCATAAGAAAATAAAATTTAGACACTATGTAAATTTAATTTAAACCATATCAACTTGATTTATACTTATTTAATCTATTTAATGTTTTTATTGTAATAAATTTCTAAATTTTAAATTGTTATAAATAATTACTTTTGTGCAGTTAATTGACAATAATTTTATACTTTATTACATTTTAGACCATATAAATTACAATTTATAATTTTTAAATATTTTTGTGATTTTTAAACAATTTTATAATAAGTTATTTTTTTAAAACAACAATAGTGTCTATTTTGACACTATTCATTTATTTGAATTTAAATAAATTCCACACAGAGGATATATTCAAACCATAATTTTTAATAGAATCCTAATATGTCATATTCAATATGAAAATTTGTGGAGAACATTAATTAGTCTATATAATAATTATTTTAATAATTTTAAAACCATTTATTTGATATTTCAATCAATAAAATAATTTCTATATCACTATTTTTTTCATCATTATTGATAATTATTTAATCCCTAAAAATTATAAATAAATTCTAATGATATAGATAGTTTTATTAAATTTCTAGAGACTATTCATGTTCGAAGTGTTATGAAATAAATTAAAATTATTGTACTTATAAGATATAAGAGAGTGATATATTGTCACTTTTAGTGATTTTAATAATAATTATATAATTTTCATTTCCAAAAGACCACGATATGAATCTATTCTGACACTTAGGTGATATGGGTCGATTTTTATTCATCTAATAGAATTTTTTCAGGTGTTAGTGTAATTTTAAAATCTTATTTTTACCCTTAATTACCTGATTTACCTTTAACCGTAGTAAATAAAAATTAAAGTAGTTAATATTCATAATATAAAAAAATTAAAGATTAACCTATTAACATTTTTTGGACCCACTAAATCCAAATAAGGAATCCATGTTTCAAAATTAAAAACACAGAAGTTGAAATAATTAATTTAAAAATAATCCTGCTGTTTAGAAAATAGGACTTTAAAGATAAAACATTGCAAAAGATTGAAATGTTTCTACCTAGTAATTAAATGTAAAATTAATGATAATTACTTAGATTATATTATATGGTAAAAATATATTCTATATATAATTAAAAGCCATTAAATATTATAATTTAACCATATAAATTATGTCGAAGAAAAAAAGTTGTTTTTAATTAAAATTTAGCGTATTTTTACTATTCATCCAAATATGATGTTTATCAGAATAATCTCAAAAATTTATGCAACGTAAACTTTTTTATCCTGATTCCAATTAAGAAGTTTTATTTGTCAAATTATACTTATAAACACGTAAAAATATATATTTAAAATGGGTGCTCCATCAAAATGTGGTAAAACTGTATTTTTTTAATATATTCTTACTTTACCTGAAATATTTATTTTGTTCTCATACCAATTTCAATAATATTTGTAAGATAAATTATAATTTCATAAAATTTAAATTGTAGTTACTACTATTCATAATGGATAGTTCATAATAATATTATAACAATATATTGTTGTTTAGTGAAACTCAGTATTACATAAAACACACAATATCAAAGAAGGTCTCTCTTGCGTGCAACACAAGCCAAAAAGAGGGTTTGCATATACTACTTTCTAGTACAGTGTTCCATATAGCGCAAGGTGCTCCTGGTGTAGCGTACAACACAAGATATCCAAGAAATTAAACAGAATATTTCTCATAAAATTTTAGGGTGTTACAATGTCATTGAACTATTTTCACCCATTGGTTTTTTGACACGTGTCCAGGTTATTTTTGAACTTTTGATTAAGGATTTTTCCCTTGTTTAACATAATTTTACCTTCATCACTGCAATTAATTTAATCACATTAACTTATATTTTTTGTCAAAATTTTTATTCCTCATATTATAAAAAATACTCTAATGATTAAAATTTACATGTTACAGTTTTTACAATTTAAATTAATGAATTGTTAAAATTAATCAGGAAAGTAATATCCCAAACCTAATGATAATGAGAGTTTTTAATGTAAAAATGTTTAAATTTTTCACATGTTTTAATATAAAATTGTAATATAAAAATGATTCCAATGAAAACGAATAGTTTATAATATTTATAGTTGATCTATTTTTATTTCAAAAACATATTTAATATATAATTTAACATTAAATATTATTGAAATGAAAATGAAGTTTTTAACTAAAACTCCAAATTTTTCACTATTCATCCAAAAATTAAACCTCTCAATAAAATAAAAAAATAAACATTAGGTAATTTTGTTATTATGAATCAAAATAGGTAATTTTGTTATTATGAATCAAAAAATGAAGTACTTTTTACATATAAAATTTACAAAATGATGAAACTTTAGTTTTTAAAAGGATCCAAATTAAAGGTTGTTAGACTCTCTCTTGCATGCACAGTAAATTAATGTTATATGTAACATCTTTTTAATAGGTTATTGTATATGAAGAAATATAGAAGAACTAGTAATTTTATTCTATGAGTAATTAATTTAATTGTAATGGTGTGTTACATTATTCTCACCTATTATTAATTGTTTCCTCAAAATTTAAACATGATATCAGGAATCAAGGGATTAATTAATGAAAATAAACAATTCTTAAAAAATTGACCTCATTAATAGGGTAAATAAGTCATATTATTAATAATAGAGAAATGAAAGATAAATGTTCATATGTCTAGGTTCCATTTTATGAGAACGTATGTGGGAAATGTAAACAAGGATATAATAAAAAAATTTACCATTAATTTATAATAGATAGTACTAGTGATCATTGATAGGAAAAAGTTAACAATCATAAGTCCCTAAATCCATGATGATCTAAGTGGTCCATTGATTCAACTAAAATAAATGAACTTGGAATACTATTTTTGTTTCATGATAATTTCGCATAGAGTTGATAGATTCATTCACTCTCTTTGAAAATAATTTAATATAATTACTTCAAATGTTTCTATAAGATGAATATTATCCTTTGGTCATTCCATGAACTATATCTACATCATATCAAAGAATATAATTCATCATATACTGAATTAATATGTCAATATATAAAACAATATACAAAGTTAATCATAAAACATTTAATAAATGGTTAATATTTCCCAATTATTATGATCCAACACTTTAGAAATAAGTTAATTGATATTAAAAAATGAACTTTTCATAGGACATTTATTAATATAATGCCGTTCATAATATCTACATTCCATACAAGTGATTTTCATCACCATGAATCCTTTTAAAATATGGTAATAACATGAATCACCATAAAACCATATTGGAAACATTCATTCTTATTTATTCCTTGTGGAAGACACATGTTATTTGACATAATCCATTAATCCAAAAGTGTTGTAACCAATATCGTTGATAGCATATGCCATTTTTCGACAAATAATTATTCAATTATATGGTATTCAAAACATGTAAATATAAATCAGTTCATCATCATTATCTTGACATTAGAAGCATATTAAGGGTTTTCATTCCCTAAATAATATATTATCTGAAATGTTTACCTTTATACAGAATTACATATCTAGGTATTATTTATAATTTTGTCTCAAATCCATAATGAAACACAACTTTATTACATTACATACATATTTCATAATCCTTATAAATAGTACCTCATGAATGAAATATTTAAATGAAATAATTACTGAATAAGAATATTAATCAATCCACTTCATCCACTGTAGTATCATAACATGACAATTATGCAACAGAATCGTTTTGGATGTATACTTTTTTTTGTTTGACACATTGATTTGAATAGCATCACATTTATTTAATGATTAATTATTATACATTAAAAATCATGTTTTACCCTTACAGTCACAAGTATAGTGTCCATTCATTATACAAATGTAGAAAACAATTCATTTTATGCATGCACCATAGTGTTTCCTTCCACACTTATCACTTGTGGTAAAGTACATGATTCCCTTCGTCCCTTCATCCTTCTTTTTCAATTCCATATTAATATTCTATTTATTGCACTAAAATCCATAATAGATGGATAATTATTTAATTATCTTGTTAGCTGGTGATACTATTTTTTCTTATGAAGATAATTCTTGGGACACTACATAACATTGAAATATTGGATTAAGACCACAATGATAAGACCCTTATTACTCTATGGATCTGGTGTATTGGTGGAGTTCACATTCCTTATACTAGGTATTGATTATAAAAAATTTAAAACACTGGTATAAATCATAACGTAATGTATATTTCTAAATTTAGTATAACACAATACCGGAAAAATATTCGTCGTGAATTGTAGAATCATAACCATTAGTTACATTGGAGATATCATTAATTTTAAATCGTTCATTTTGGTAGGTAAGGAAAATATGATCTAAACATAGATTATCACGTAGTATTATAAAACAAGGTGCATATTAAGTAATGTTGTCATGAACATTTTTATATCGTGTCAGGCCATGTACACATTGTCGGAGTTGTTACTCGTTGGAAGATGTATTCCATAATCACATCGACTTGTATTATCCTAACATGCATATATTTCATAGAATAACAATATAATATCTATATTTCCAAAATTATATGTTGCCCTTCTAACCTTATCATCAATGTATATATTATGTTTATGTTCCTTAATCTGTGTTATCTAAATCTTGTTTCCATTTTTTATCAACATATATTAAATCCAACTATAATGCCCTGACCCTAGAATCCCAAAGAGAGTGTATTAATTATATACAATGACATGATTAAAATGAATCTACAATATATGGACCATATATTTTTGTAGCCTTGAAAACAAATTACAGAAATCTTACCCATAATACAATGGTAAATAAGATGTACAAAATGATACATAATAAAAATAAATAAATATAATTCTTTAATTCTCATTAAAATATTTCTTCGTTATAACATAGAGAAAGAAAACAATATGTGGGTGAGATGAAATAAATATAAACGGTAATTTAATCAAATAAAATAATTAACCAATATAATTATATAAAATATAAAGATAAATAACTGATAAGACATTCTATTAAAATTACTAGATAAGAAAAGATGATCAAATGAATCACATTCCATTTAATCAATAAACATAGATTGAAATGTATCTATATATGTGACAATGTATAATTTTATTGATAAATAATAAATTAATAAAAATTAATATATTCACTAAAATATATATCTATAACATACAATTTAGACTTTGTTCATGGGATTTAGTACCTTCAATGATTCATAGCATGATTCTGATACATTTAGTTATTTAATGTAATAATCTAAAAATATAATGGATTTGGGAAAACAATTTAATAATATCATGGTTTTAATCCATTAATATAATACATAAAAGGTTTCTTTCCAATAATATAAAACATTCAAGGAATCATTACATTAATATAATAATATCATGGATTTGTTCCATGAATATAATATAGATAATTATAACACCTTATAAAAATGATACATTGTTTATAAAATAGACATATCTACAATAAATGATAAAGATAATTAAAGTGAATATAATGTTTAGAGATCATATGAAATTGAATATTTTCATGGGGACTATAAGTAATCATGGATGTGGATGTGAATACTATCCTTGGTCAAAGGAGTTAAAAATCATATAGTGGAATAACATGGGTGGAATCAATACAACATATCCCACGTGGGGTTCCATAATCTTTTTATGTTTTTGATGAATATAACTTATAAAAATTATCATATAAAAAATATAGAGAAAAAAACTATTTTAAAAAATGTTTCCAAAAATAGTATATTTTATAATCACATTTCATAAAATTCTAATAAAATATGGGGTTTATAATAAAACATGTTCTCCAATTAAAGAGATAAATGAACACTAGTTTTCTTAAACACATTTTCTCAATGAGTGGAAAATAGTAATAATAGATGAATGAATTCATGAATGACAATCAGAGAAGAAATGTAATTGTTTTATATAACAATGGTCATATAATTTCTATGAATATAAAATCTGTACAATGATCATCAAAGTTGTTGTTAAAAAAAATAATCTATATACATTCTAATGTGGCCCATACCACATTGAAAACATTTAGATAGTTAGCCTCATGAAGAGGTATCATTAAATAAATTTTCTCAATACCATGAATATGAAATTATTAATGACATAAAATATTAAATGGGGAACTATATACACCAAATGAAATATATATATTGTGAACAAGGTATTTATCTTTTGGATGTAAAAAGTGAGATGAAAACCCTATACATTATCCTTACTCTTGTGGTATTTTGTTTATCCTCCTGTATATTTGTTTTTAAATATGATACATACGTATTAGAAAACTACCAATAATATTATAATATGATATATTATCTTAATATAATATTTTATTACACTTTTGAAAACACTTTTTTGTTATTTTAACTATTTCAGGTGTTAATTGCATAGTTACCACAATTGTTTTTGACATGTCCGTTGTTGTTACTAATAAAAAGATAGATTTAATCAACTAAAAACTGTAAAACAATATTTAATTATCATGTATTTTAGATATTTATTTATTTATTATTCTCCATAATATTTATAGATAAAAAATAAAGTGCATTGTTCATGTAAACAGTAGGCTATATATATGAATGAACATAAGATTCATTTCATTCAAAAATTAGAAGATTAAAAAATTAAATGATAAATATGTATATTATAATTAATGTATAATATTTATGTTAAATAGTATATATAGGTTTATTAAAATCATCCTAAATACATTTGACGTATCTTGTGGACAAATCACATCACTTTACAAAGGCTGTAGTCCACACGTCCAGAGACGATGTTATCATATTTACACAAAATGGAATGTATAGATGTATCTGTTAAATAAAAATTATATAATAATAATTAAATCATATATATTATATTTAAATATAGTGTTCATCATGATTACAACCATCAGAGGTGGTAATAGAAGAACAAACTATGGTCGTTTTGTCGGGTGGTCGTTCACTATTCGAGAAAATAATATATTTGTTACCCGTTATATGGGAGTGTTTGTATGTGTATATAAAAACCATATTATATAAAATAATATAATATTTATTATATTAGTTTTTTTATAATAATATAATAATAAAATATTTTAGTGGGTAGATAATAGAAATAAAACTAAAGAGCTTATGGAATAATTTTACCACTGGATTTGGTAACACCATTTGATTTGTACTAAAGGGCTTCCATAGGTAGATTTACACCCAAATTTAGAAATATATAATGATGGTAATGTTTTTTGGAAAAATTTGGGACAAATTTTGGGTGATGTAATGTGTCTTGAGAGTTGTGAGGTAGGGGTAGAGTAATTGTAATTTTATAGTGGTTGGGGAGTGGCATTCTTGTAAATATCCAAAGGTATTCATTAGTGGGTGGTCTAAGGTACTTAATGTGTCTTATAAATGGAGGAATAATATATTAAATGGTTATAATGGTTGATAAATACATCTGCCACACAAAAATGTATGATTTTTAAAAATTTCATTCATTAACATCTATGATTCCCCAATTTTAGAATTTTTTTATTAGAGCATCGAATTTTATAACCCAATAATTTATCCATTAATAATAAAAATATAAATTTTAAATGTAAAGTAAAAATAAATGTAATTATTATATTTTAATTTATATTAAAAAATTAAAATCCCTTGTTTAATGGTCCGTATTTTCAAAACAAGCGTATGAGACACACTAAAGTAAAATTTAAATATGAGCCATAATAACAATGTTTTTATATTATATGAGTCATTATCTTATTATAAAAGATTAATTGTTACATTAATATAAAATATAGAATATTTTTCATCAAATATTAAACCAAATTACATAATATTAGATTTTTACTTATTTTAAATCATTTAAATAATATAATTTATTGTTAAATATCAATAATGAAAAATTTGACATTATTTATTTAATTTTAATTTTGAAACATCAAAACAATATTTTAATTCAATTATATTATGTTAAAATATTTTTATGATGATATATTTATATAAAATAATAGAGAAGTAAAAAAATTTAATTAATATACATCAAATTTAATATTTATAGTATCATTTTTATAGATAATTATTATCTAAATAATCAATATGATTGTGTTTAGTAATCATTTTATAAAGATTAGTTATATGTAAAAATAGATGATAAATTATTTTGTTAAAACTAACACATTTATAGTTCAAAATAATATTTATAAAGGAATGTATGATTTTATTTACATATATAAAATTCATATAAAATGTAAAGGTACGTAACGTTATTTTATTTGTCTATTTCATTACATAACCCTTTAAATTAGGATATTAAATTTAATAAAAACCTAATAACCCTAAATAACGGATTGAATAAAAATATTGGTTTCTAGTAGTTATTTTTTTTCTATTTTATTTTTTCTTTTAATATTAATTTTTAGACCCTTGTTATGTGAAATTTTACATTAATAATGGTAATTAATAATAATCAGTTTGACTAATCATTTGGTCAAAAATTAATTTGATCTTATTTTAAAAAAATATATTACTAATTTATTGATTTTTTATATATTTTTAAAAATTAAATTCAAATAATTGTAAAAATTAATATTAACACTAATCTCAAAGACATTTGTGAGAATGTGTGTTTTAATATAAAAATATTCAAATTATCAACATTTTTTTATATCCAATATTAGTATAAAAATATTAAAATGATCAAAATTGGGTTAATATATTAATAATTCACCATTTTGGACTTCAAAAATTATTTTAATAAATTGTTTTACATTTATAATTATTGAAATGAAATTGAATTTTTCATATAAAATTATTTATTTTTACAATTCATCAAAAAATATAATATCATTGCAAAAATACCAAATATTAATAGTAACCTAATATTGATATCTCAAATCAAAAAATGACGTTTAGTTTGAAAAAAATTACAAAACATAAATATTTAGTTTTAAATAACATACATCCATTAAAAGGTGGTAAAATGTGGTCTTTTGTGCATGTTCTTATCGTGTTTTGTATAACAAAATATTTACCAGGTGTTATGTATAATGAAATATTGAATCAAAATAAATTATATTCTACAATTAGGGAATTATAATTTATTGGGTGTTACAATTTTAATCAATGATGTCACTCACTCTATATAATTATTTATTATTTTCCTCTAAGTCTATATATCCATGTTTCACTAATGTAATATTACATAGATACCTATAGATAATTTTTAAATGGCTATTTTACATAATCTTCAGTTGTATAAATAGTAAATTATATTAGTCCATTTATAATGTGGCTTTTTCAAATATGGTGCATTCAAATACAAAACCGTTAAATACAGGGATAATGCTAAAATTATTGGGGAGTAATTTATTTATGTTATGAAGACTGTAATACCTCAACGTTTATAAAATAATAACATTTTATTTATTAGCATATGTAACATTGTTATAAAATTATTGAAGAAAATATAACATCTATAAAAAATATGATATATTTACAATAAAATATATTCTATATCTTAAAATCCACATAATAATGAGTTAGAATTCATTACATGAAAGATTTAATTTCTATAATGGTGTGTGTTATACACATGATTGTGTTTAAATAAATACTATTAATGTAATTATTTGCAATGACTATTATTCTCCATGAAATTAAATAATTGATTATGAATAATAGTAAAAATGTTACGAACAAATGTGTTTATAGGAAAAACTATTTTTATGCTCCAAAGCTATTTTATCATTAAAAATGAAATTAATTACTATTATTAAATAATATTCACGAAATTAATATGTAATAGAATTTTTTTAAATAAATCATATTGATTAAAATTTTAAAATATGAGAACCAATAATATTTTACTCATGAAAAGATATGTTTTTCTAAAGGTAGTTATGCCACATTTTAATAGCGCACAAGATTTTAAACTCATTTAAGACAGTTTATAAATTTTATTTGAAAAATAATAATTACTAAAATAAGAATTTATTATTTTTAATATGTTTAATTTGTGGTAAATTTTGAATACATTCATTTTTTGATGAGTTTTTAAAAATACTAAATTGTAATTGAAAACTGCATTTTCGTCTAAATATAGTACATTATAAAATTACATATTGAATTGTTTTATAATTCATAATAGTTCAATTATTAATCTATTAACACAATTAAAATATTTTTAATCATTTTAATCTTTCATTAACATATAAAAAAAAATAATATTTATAACTTTCCCACTTTAAAGCCATGGTTTTTTATACCACCTACATGGTTACTGTTAAAAATACTTTCGATATTTCGATGAATTGAAATTTGAAAATTAAATCCATATTTATATTAAGAATAATTTATAATGCCTAATTAGTTATACATAGGATTTTACAAATATTATTACTGAATATAGTTAATATAAATTACATCGATGAAGAGAACAAATGAGTGTACAGAGGGACTAAAATTGAAATGTAAGGAGAAAATAATTATAAACTTTTCAAAATTACATTTCGAAGGTAATATTTTTACTTTAACACTTCATGTATAGACATATTAAATTATTTAATACTATAATTTTGTAAAAATGTGGGCACACCATTCTTCTTTTCAAAAATCCAAGTGCATCCTCTCCCACTTATAAAAGACCACAAGATATCCTCTAATTATCACAAAAATAAAAAAATTATTTCGATAAATAACTCAAAAAAATAAACAAAAAATCCCTTCACTAATTCATGATTCATTATTGTCTATATAAAGAAATAATATTAATAAATTACTGAAAACTAAATGAAAATATATGAAGAGAAGGGTTTTTTTTTCAAATCGTGTTTTTATTTATTTTCAACCTCAACCTAATTAAATTATTTTCAAAAAAATTATATAATAAAATAAATATATTAGATATAATTAAGTGTATTAATGTTAAGTATGTGACTTAAATCATAACATACTTTCATCAAATGGGATACCAATTCTTCGTTTGTGTGTATGGAAAACAACTACTTCACAAATGGATGATGTTCATTTTTCTATTACCACCTTTGAAAGATGATAATAATGATGTACAAAAAAAAATTATATTTCTGATTTATGTAATTTATGATATATGTTTTCTTCTATAATAATTATATAACACATAACATCAATCATTTTATATTATGGGAATATGATAACACTATTAGTGTGTATTGTAGATGACATCATCCCAAACTGATTTGATTCATTCACTCTTTACATGGAATGTATTAATGATGGTGTTTTTGAAAAATTGTGATATATATAGCACAAATAATTAAATATAATAATAATATTCATTTCTATTGTTTACAAATTTTTATTATAATAAAATATTAATATTAAAGTATCATCCATGCATACATATGACCCACCATGCCTAGGAAAAATTCATTTCATTTAATATAAATTTTTTGGGATTAAAATAAATTAATAGATATTAATATATAGTATATTTGTATCATGTTTAGTATTTTCAATATGATTAAATCATTATGGAATTATGTGGGACAAAAAATAACATGTAAAATCTTACTTATAAAAGAAGGTAACTGACACAAAAATCAAAAAAATTAATGAACCATTATTAAACAATGGGTCATATTATTTTATAAAAAGACACAATATGACATTTTAAATATTAATATGGTTATTTATATCATGAACCAAGATATGTCACCATTCGAACCGACCCCTAACCCATCCCACAAAATGCACCGAAGGGTGTTCCCAATCCCCACGGGCTGGCACAAGTTCCCGGGTATCCCAATAAAACATGGGAACAATTTTTTTTAATAAAAAATATAACACAACCAACAACATAAACCAAACCAAAGGTACTAGTTGTAACCAATTAAGCCAATAACCAAACCATATGTTTGAATCACATGTATAACCAAAACCCAAACAACACTAAAAGGTATGGTGACCAAAAGCCAACCCAAAAAAAACAACCGCCTGGCGAGAGGACACCACCCACATTCCATATCCACAACACTATGTCAAGAGATCTACTAACAACCTAAATCACCACTCCCAAATGTATGACCCTTACCTATACCAGACATTAAAAAATATTCTTACACAAAAAGGTGTAAGTAGGGTGTGAGAAATCACCCAGTAGGATGTCAACAAAAAAACAATCAACGCATAAGCATTAAAAGACAATAAAATCAGAAATGATAAATTAAATAAAGTAAAATAATCTTAACAATGTCAGTGAATATGGATTTCTTAAAATGAACTTTACGAAAAGTAGATTAAAGAAAACGCTTGTTTTGGTAGTAACTCATGTGAAATATCTTGTATCATTGGTGTGCGCAATGTAACTGTTAGCCCCAAAGGATGGGGGAGTCCCTATGGGTACTAGAAACAGGTGGGACCCTAGAACATTGTGTCTCGAGGAAACGTGTCTTAGAAACCATGAACCTCATAAAATGTGGCTTAGAAGGCCATGACCATCATAAA
Organism: Viscum album; assembly: GCA_963277665.1. NCBI lineage: Eukaryota > Viridiplantae > Streptophyta > Magnoliopsida > Santalales > Viscaceae > Viscum > Viscum album. Next base: position 82,237,336 of record OY728151.1, on the reverse strand, counting down.
ACGTGGCTTAGAATACCATGACCCCTAGTCATCATATGTTTAGTTAGTATTGCAATCATCAATCTTACCAGTGACATTGGGCCATGCCATCTCCGGGAAACTAGCTCACAAGTCCTTCTCCTCCACCCAAAACCCCAGGCTTCCCTCCTTGTGTTCACCTGAAATAATAGTTCACTTAACATTTCACCTTAACACATAAGAGCCTAAAAAGGTCCATACACATAAGAACATGTCATTTTCACAATGATATCATCTTTTAAAACCACACGCACACAAAAAACGTTTTAGAACATAACCTGTTCCGCTTGCACATTAAACTAACTAGCTGCATAGTTTTATAAAAACATTTTTTAAAATCAAGAAAACCACTAAAAAAATAATTAAACAGGTTCCAAACATGTCACAAAATATTTAAATGGAAAAAAGTCAATGAAAACCTTTTTCAAGAAAAACACAATTTTATTACTATGCCAAAATATAATTTCACCATACACACTTCCTAACACACACACTGCACAATTTTCAAAACACTGATAAAAATCCAAAATAGGTTTTCATAATTAAATTCACCGAAATTACTTAAACATTACTATATCCAAGATAAAATCACATTAAACTCAGTTAAAGATAATTTTGAAGTGTGTAAACAAATAGAAAAAAGAGAAAAACTGATTAATTAAACCATAAAATTATTGTTAATTAATACTTGTGTGTGGAATCACCTACTAGTGTATCATAAGCTTCAAAAAATTGGAGCGCAAAATCCACCACACCTATTTCACCTCAAAAAAACTAAAAACACCCCCTAAAAATAAATCACAACACAACCACATCAGAATTGTATCAATCAAAAACTAAACATTATTTGAAACATCCCCAAAAATGAAAGAATGCATAACCAGTGTAATACACACCTACGACGAGGGTTTTGAAGTATTTTATGGGGGATGATGGAGTCTGTCCGAGCTTACACGGTACTGAAAAATTTAATGGTGACTCTTGAGAGATAGGCGTAATTAAGGGAGGGGGGTCCAGATGATCTGTTGGACATAGAGAGGGTGTAGCATGATTTTCTGGTGGAGGGAGGAGGGCAGTGTCAGCTGGGAAAAATGATAGGGAAGAGTGTGGTGGCGGGAGTGGCAGGACCGAACGGAAGGGGTTGCAGGGGGGTGAAGAGGGCGTGAGGCAGCGAGGAGCAAGGCAGGTTGGGTCAAGAGGTGGTGGCTGGTGCATGGTAAGGGAAGGACTCTGATGAGGTGGAGAAACAGCGGTGTTGTAGGATATGAGATGGGGGAGGGGGTTACCTGGGTAGCGTGACAGGAGGGAATATGGTAAGTGAGGGAGAGAAAGAAAAAGAGAGAAAAAAAATAAGAATAAAATAAAAGATAAAAGATAATACAAAATAGAAAAAACATAAAAAATGAATTAAACAAACCTAAAATAAAAATATGTATTTAAACTAATATAAAATAATAATGAATATATAATAACAATATGAATAAGGAAAATAAAAAATGTTATGATTTTAATGTTACCGAAAATTAAATATTATTTTATATAGTGTTAATAATAATAGTAATAATAATAATATTCACAAAAATAATTATAACTATATAATTTTATTCTTATTAGGTTTTTTAATCATTCATGCATAGGGTATAATAGCTGTTAAACTAACGAAGAAGACGACTTTTCACGTGCCCTGCCCGCGCGTCGAGTGATGTCATGAAAACCCTCACTTATCAGCGCAAAATCATAAAACTCAAATCGGGTTCAGCCCTCCCCTCAACAAAAAAAATTATATCTAGTTAAACTAAACAATGGGATAAAAAATAAAATTAAAAACATACCTCAAGAGAAGTCCGAGTATGACAATTCTCCCCACTATGAAAAAATTCTTCCCTCATAATGTGAATTTGGAGCATGATCAGAGTATAGAAATGGGTAATCCTACTCAACCGAAGACATCCACTCCCAGGTATCATGTTCATCATTTAAATGCTTCAAAAGAATTCAAACCGATGGAATGTACTTTCCAAAAAGTTCCTTCTCCTTTGAATCCACTATCTGCACTGGCCGCTCAAACACTGATAAGTCTATCTCAATCTCCAACTCCTTCAAATTAAACACATGTGACAGATCAGGATTAATCATTTTTAGTTGGGAGATAGGAAATATGTCATGAATTGACATCAACTGTGAATGAAAATCTAACCTTTACGCTACATTTCCAATATGCACATTAATCTCAAAAGGCCCAACATACCTCGGTGTCAGCTTCGCTTATTTTCCCAAGCAGTAATGACACAAGCGAGGCACCTCCTTCAAGAACACATTGTCCCCCACTGAAAACTCAAGATCCCGATGCCTCTGATATGCATAATATTTTTGGCTACTTAGAGCTCTCAACAACTTCTTTCTAATCAGCATGACCATCTCATATGACTCCAAAACAAGGCACGGTACCAAGAGTGTGGTCCCACCTTCCTCATCCCCACACCAAGGAGACCGACAAAGGCCAAACATTGAGCGCATTGATGTTATTAATATTTTCATGACTTATTATATTCCCCCTTTACTTATTTTATATGAAATGTTCATAATTTGTGTGAAATATTAATTTTTTAATTTTAAGTATAATTTTTTAGCATTTTTAGAAGTAGTCCAATTGAGTCAATTTAATGTTTTAATAATAACTGTCACTATACTGATCCAAATTGTGTGGTTCTTGAATTTTAGGATTCTCTATTCAATATACAACATTTCATTAGAAGGTACCATGATCCAATTCTGCCATTTGAAGAGTCATATGGTCCTCACAAACAAGACCAAAGAATCTGTGAACAATCTGGACCAGCCTTGAAGATTGATTTACTGGGCTCAATACAGCAGTCTAAAAACATTAACTCTGCACCATAATTCGGGGGACACTAAATGTCATCTTGGATAAAAATTGGAAGGCCCAAATCCGAATACAAGGGGCCCAAATAAAGCATTGAAGTCCAGCCCACCATTCTGGCCATGAATTAAAATCAGTATAGTATGAATGAAATATATCATGATGTAAGCATCAAATCGAGCTGAGATTTTTCAGTGTGAAAGAAGAGATATATGCGGCCTACATAGTTGAAGAAACCTTTCGGATTTGAAGGCATCTTCATATTCAAAACCCCTTTCACATCATGGACTTCAAAAAGACTGTATTGAAATGGACAGTTTAACTTTGTTTTATCAAACGGACATAACATTTGATAATTAAGTCCAAATGACTCAAAATTTTGAGAGTAGTCAACCAACATTATTGTCTACATCTTTAAAGAAGGAGATATTTGATGATTATGCGGTTTAAATAGCCAAATTGGCGATGAAAGTGGAGGGACAGATTGGGAATGCAAACAGTCCACTCCTTGGGCTATAAATACTCTCCTCTTCTCTCTTTGAGAGGGTTTGGCATTTCAGAAGATAGGATATCATATTGGCACGACCAAAGCCTTTCCAAAGGCTTGGGAGGACCTTCCATACTCATGTTTTCACTTGAGAGACCTTTCTTCCTCTCTTTTTTTTCACTTACTTTCGTGTTCTTCGTTTTTGTAATCTTGTAATTCTCTTTCTTTGTAATTCTGTTTTAATGCATGTTACTTCTTCAATATCTATTATTCTCATCCACCTTCTATAGTTTAATATTTATGTTCTTGAAATAGTTAAAATTCAGTTGAATCCGCTTCCCTTATTTTGCTTCATCATTCAATCGAATATTCGTTTTTAATTATCATCATTGTTCGTGTGTGTGTGTCCAACGTACCACTCTTTTCTAATACCTTTCCGTTTCTTCTATTCTTAATTTATCATCAGAATTATTTTAACTAGAATATTAATCACCCAAATGTCTGAGTAAATATCTCATTGTTGTGAGTCAAAATTTAGGGATGTTATGGGATTGAGAGTATTTTCTTGATGAGTATTAGTTAATGTAACATTGTGTATGTTGGACTTAATATGTCATGGATTAATGACATATTTTGTTTAGAAAATGTTTTCCATGGATTATTGGAACCATAAATACACTACCATAAACAAGAACCGATTGAGTTTAGAATCCTAGTTAAGTTAAGGCTTGGATTAAAGCATTAACACTTAGTAATTCTAATCGACGTCAACTTGTGAAGTGGGTGTTAATTTAAATGCAATATAAAGAAAAACTCAAGGATATCACAAGATTAACTACCTAATAATGAACTCACCCAAATTATTATCAATTTCTTAAATCAATCATAATCAATTAGTCATTTCAATTAAGCTCTGCAAAAAACCCCCCTAATCAAAATAAAATCAACTAAAAACAAACGACTATTACAAAGTATCATCATCGAGGATTCGACCCGAGTGCTGCTATACACATTAGGAGAGCACTGGAACATTGGTCGGTCGATAGGCGACAATCGGCCGCATATTTCAAACCATTCTAATAGAGGATAGGTAACTATTATTATAAGAAAACTGAACCTATCCCAAATGGAAATCCCATAATCCTCCAAAATCCAACACACATACACACAACATGTCCTCCAGAATCTGATTGACTCGCTCCATCTGGCCATCCATTTGAGGATGTTATGTCGTGCTCATCTTAATCTGCGACCCCCAATCCTTCTAGAGACCTCCCCAAAACCGATATTTAAATTGGGGGTCCCCGTTAGAAACAACCGCTGATGGAACACGATGATGTCTGACTACTTCTTGAACATACAAACATCCCAGCTCATCCACCTTCACTGTAACTCTGGTCGAGATAATGAGTGCTGGCTTGGTAAAACAATCAGTAACATACCAAATAGCATCCCCCCGAGGTGTACGAGGCATGTCCACAATGATTTCTAGGGAAAACTCATCCCACATTCATGTAGGAATGGGTAATTGCTAAAGTAGTTCAGATGGTCTTTGATTCCATACATTCATAAGTAAATTTTAAAATTAAATTTGGAATATTTTTTCTATATACATATGTTTTAAGTGTATTCATATTATCTATTTTCGAACATGGAACTTTACTCTCATTTTTACACTACATAATCAGTGTTATTTTTTAATCGAAAATAAATTTAACACCATTAATTCATTAAAGAAAAAGAAATTGTTTTTGAAAAATAATTTTAAATGAAAATGTTTTTTCATAGAAAAATAATTTTCAATTTAATTTTTTTTCATTTTTTTCTTTAAATAAAATTTTTATTTGCATCAACAATGTTATTATGAATTTTTAATAGTAATTTTATTTATTAAAGGATAAATCTCACATTATTACACCCAGGAGTAAAAATAATATTATTACTATCAATATTATCCATCTAGTTGGATGTTGAATATTTTGAAAATGTATAGAATAAACATTAACTTCTATGTATCATTTTTGGTATTCAATAACATCCCCGTTAGTTATTCAGTTTCCTATGACCATTGATAATTGAATTTATTGTATATATCGACATTATTTTTCGTAGATATGATTATTTTATAATTCATATTCTATTTTAATATATGTTGTTTAATTTTATAATTATTTGATTATACAGATAAATTTTGAAAAATCTATAATCTATAAATAACATGGTGTTTTTAATAAACTATGTTTATAAATTCTATTGATTAATCAATATATTAGGAATGTTGTTGAATAGTTTAGAATGGGTAATAAAATATTTAAGGTAATCCCCTTGATGAAGATGTAGTCTAATGGGATAAATCAGTGATCCACCATCAAATAAATAGGGCTCTATAAATCAGTTTTAATTAGTATAATGAATGGTATCGATTGTAAAGGTTAAATGTACCTAGAATATGTGAATTCTAATAATTAATAATTTCATTCATTAAAATTTATTTTTTATTACTCATTTAATTGTAACTATTAATAAATCCATGGATTCCATTAATTCTTATATTTGTGAATAAATTAGATGGTTTTCAGTTATTTACATTTCAATATTGATTATGAATAATCTAGTTATTTAAATAGAATTTGAGCTCATTTTATTATTGTTGACACTCCTTTTTGTCATAGAGACTAATGAATTGAAAATGGAAAATATCTTGAACCCAAAGTGATTCATCCTTTGAAGAAATATCAAAAATTGACAAAGTCATGAACAAAGGTTTAAATTGACTTGAGTCGTGCAGGTTCCACCAAGGTCGCACAAGTATTCATGAATGCCACCCAATAGTCACGCAGGTGACTTGTGGCCCCTCTTTGAATTTCGCACAGGGTTTTCGCCAGCCTATAAATACCCCTGGTGGCCCCCCCATTCAGGGACGAAAAATTACAGAAACATAAATTTGAGCTCCTGGAACCCTATTCTCTTCTCAAAGATCCCTAACACTTTTAAGTTAATTTCATACCGAGAATAGAAGATCTAAAGAAGGGGAGTAAGACCTGAGTGTTGAAACTCATCATCACTTGCGCGCATAAGTGGTCAGCCCTTAAGGGAAATGGCCACAATTGTGCGCCACCTTACCCCTTCAATAGAACATGTGTGCCCCTCTTTTGCAAGCCTCTAGGGGTAGTACTAAGGGATTCAACCAAGTCTCACCCAAGTATTACCCTAAGGGTTGACTGTTGTCCAAGTACCTCTATGTCGCACAAGTATACTTGCGCGACCATTACATGCATGCCCATGCCGGACTTGCGCGCCACCTCCATTTTGTGTACCCCTCCTGCCTATTTCACCTCTCTTATCCCTATCCACCTATCCTATTCAAGATTAATCCTTCATAACTCTCTCCAAATCCATTCATGGAATGATTTCCTTGTTGGATTCCTTATCTAAAAGAAATTACGTGGAACATCTCTTAAAACATAGTGATTTACATATTTATATGTCACTAAGGACAAAGATTTCATTCATTCAACCTCATCCTTTAAGATGAGAGAATCCATAACATGGTCCTCCTTTTAAGGAGTAAGTTCTAGTCCATGTTCTCTATATTTGGGAATCCTCCTTAGGAATAAGCCCCAAGTCCCCTAAACTAGGCATCTTTTTCTGGAATAATCCCCGTCATAATTCCCTTTAACCTGGCCCTCTTCTTTAGGAATAAGCCCCATTCATAATTTCTTTTAACCAGTCTTAATTTACTTTTTTAATTAGGCTTCCTCTTTAGGAGTAAAACCCAATCATTAGTCCCTTCCTAATTTGGGAACCTTCTTTAGGAGTAATCCCCAAGTTAGAGTATCTAAATCTCCAAAAAGCACATATAGCTTTATGGACCTTTTTCCTAGGTTTCTTCCCCGATGTAAAACCCAATATTCATCTATTTTGGGAAGTCATACATACCTAAGCCTCACATCATTTCATATGATGGCACAATTGACTAGTTTTACCAATACCTCTTGTTTCTCACACCAAGCATGACTCACGTGAGATTAGAGTGTAAAAGTAATTATGAAAACTTTATTTGAGCCATCAATCATGAATAAAACCCATACTTCTTTACTCGAACTATGTGTGATCTGATTCCTTTTCTAAAAAACAAAGTATACGTAGGTATCCCATATGTGGGTACGATCCCAACTGTGAAATAATTAATGTCCTTCTAAATAACAATAAACTTCAAGTGCCCCGTTGAGTAGCTTTAAAACCAGTATGGTCATCATAATGACCAAGAGACTTTTATATAATGTATTAATGAGATCATCCCCAATTCCAGAGGAAACAAAAAATGGCGAACCTGACGTGAATCCTTAACCATGTTAAAATTATGTTTTACTTATTTGTTAGGCCCCTATTTAATCTCAATGAGAGGGCCAACAAGACAGTCAATAAAATTTGTGATCATCCAAAAGATGTAGCGGCCGAATTTATATTGATTATGTTTTTTATATGAAACAGGAACTCTTTTCCACAATCTTCTCCATTACAAGAATGGATTTTCTTATGTTAAATTTTGTGAATACTTCTACTGTGATAACCTCTGCTGTGAATGCATCTACTACTAATCCTGCTGGATCATTGTCCACTCTGAGGAAGACATCACCTACTCAGCATCATTACATCAGGGTATCAAATTCACTGGTTAAGGAGTACTGTCAAAACAGTACTATTCCGACCATGGAGGCCATTAGACAAGCCCTCCAAGTCAATAATTCACCCTGGTCGTCCAGAAAGCGATGACTAGCAATCAAGAAGCAGGCGGTGCTAACCACCGTCTCCAACCATTTCTGGTCATTATCCCCGGAATGCAACAACCATTCCATCCCATATTCTATGGAGGTGAATGAGAAGGACACTAAAGTCCTTAATTCAAGGAAACATGAATCCTTCCTGAGGGCTCCCACCAACAATCGCTGCCTGACTCGTGCGGTAGTGCGCCCTCACCCTAATGAGGGTGTCGCCTCCAGGGGTTCGGCTTTGGTTCCTCGAACTAGAGCAAGCAAGACAAACCACCAGAAGTGAAATCCGGTCAATAGTGAACATGTTCTCATCTCTGCTGTTTCTAGAGAAGTCCACAAACCTAACTAGGTGGCATACAACGAGCAGGCACACAAACCTGTCCGTTTTGATTCTGCTATCTAGTAGACTCTTCTAGCAGCAGAACACCAATCCCGCCAGGTAAATCCAGTGGAGTACTATAGATAGGAACATACACTAGTTTATAAATAATCGGCTGGTCAGTAGGCTCGTCTGACTACATGTTATTGAGCCCGCCAACCTAATGTGTTGACAACTGGTAAACATGCACATACACCTGCCTACACTCATAAATCCTGCCAGCAGCCCCATCTGTCAGTATTGAAGGAATTTCATCAACCACATTCGGAAGAGTGCAATCAGAAGGCACATAAACCTGCTAGTATTGATCAAGCCTACCAACAGTCTTGTTTGGTTGCATTCAGAGAAGTCAGTTAGAAATCTCCGGTGAAAAATAAGAGGCAGACTCAACTCTCTTCCCCCACACATGAGTACTATCAGAATTCATTGAAAGGAAAAAAAGTATAGGAGTAGGCATATACACATACTCCAGGCACAGAATGAACATATATCCCCATTCCAGCAGCTGAAGTCACCAATCATATTCTATCAATGGTGAAAGATCAGAAGCAAATCCCGGTTCATATTCTGGATGCCTTCTAGGATATTATAACAGCTTCAGCAGCATCTCAGGGAAAGACACATAAATCTATCCCTACCAGTGGAGTGACCCATCAAAAGTTCACTCCGGAACAGACACACACATTTTTTCGGTCCAAGAGGGTTGTGGGGCATACTCCCCCATATTATATGAACGTCCAAGTCAGGCACATACAACTGATTTGAGTGGAGATAATCAGCCTAACATGATCATATCTCATGAGTAGGCACATACACCTACCCATAATGACCACTTTACTCAAAAAGTGGTTCCTAATGTGAGTAAGAAGGTGTCTAAGAAGAAGCCCCACCCATAACAGTCAAAAAATCAAGGGCCAATCTGTAATAAGGCCTTACTCGATGCTTGATTTCTTGATGCACTCAAACAACTATCTATTGCAGCTCAAGATTTTACTCTCTCAGTTTCTAATATTGGGAACACTAATTCCAAAGGTCTGAATAAGACACTTCCTCATGAAGCCTTACTTCATGACAATTCGGTCAATCTCAGAGTTTCATCACCAGATTAAAGCCACAAGAACCCTCTGTGTGGTCAGAAGACCAAGGAGAAAAATGTTTCATCTTTTGTTGAAACCCACCATGGTGGTCCTCCACATAATGATGTATTTATCTGATAATCTCCTCTCCACGGTAGTAATGCACATCGCTTGGAAGATGCTCTAATGGACAATGTAGTGATGTGAAAGCCCTCTTATCTTGAGGCACTTGAAAATGTGATGCCAGTTATGTGTGACACTTTACCATTAGAAGGTGAAATACTTTCTCAAATAGAAGATAGCCCAGGGTGTAGGTCATTCTCTGAACCACCACTAAGTCATGCATCTTCTAGTTTGATCTGTGATTCTCTACCAATCTTGTTGAATCCGATGAAGAAACAAGGAAGCACTAGCTCTAGTATAATCAGGTAGAAAAATCTTCATCGAATGATAAAGAGGAAGTACTGAATATGAGAAATAAACTGGCAAAAGGTGTAGTGCCAGTTATGTTTTGGACTTTGGCTGATTCTCAGTATGACATTCTAGAGATGTTGACGGAAGATGAAATTCGTGATATTCATCTCAAAATATGGAAAACACATTGTCAGTTGAAAAAAAAAATATTATCTTATGACGAATATGAAAATCATGTCAAGATAATAGAAGGGTTACAATGCCAAACTTATTTGGGTTCTCTCTTGATTTCTCGATATCCGAAGGCTGAAAAGAAACAGAGAGCCCTTCAGTGTTCATTCCTTGGCACACTAAAAACATTGTGCTAGTTAATTTCCAATTCCCCATCTTGTATTCATATCAGGGGATGGGGCATTCATGGAGAACTACATTTCACTATGCTCTCTAGTAAAAAAGCCCTCCGAAAATGGTCCATGAAATGTTATTGCCCATGGCCTGCCACAGTCAATGGGTTTTGTTTGTAATCAAAATCATTCCCAAGAACATGCCTTAACTAGTTCCTCTCAAAATCAAGCATACAAGGAAAAAGAATTTAAATTACTCCTGCAAAAAGAAAATTAGAATATTGAACATGCCTCCCGTTTTGAGAAAGCATATCATCAAGTGACAGAAGTGTCAGAAATCATCAAACGGTCTTTTGAGACGGGTGATAAAAGGGGATGCAGGTTGATGCATCAACCTAATTTCTGGACTAATGTCTGCATGATCAGAAGATCATTCAAGAAGGTCTCAAATATAGCATGTCAGGAACCACCCCTACTTGCCAGACGGAGGAATATTTTAACCCAACCCTCGGAATCAACAAATAGGATTCGAGGAGTTTTGTTATAACAACCCCAGTCCACTGGACTGGGGTGTTTTTTAAATCCTCAATCTCTCCCTCAGATAATGTCAGTATTCTGTCGATTTGGGAAAAAGCCTCAAGAGGAAAGAAGATCGAAACTATCAGGAGATTCCCTACAAATTAAGATTTTTCAATAAATTCAGGAGGGATGAAAACGACAAAAGGAAATGTATCATCAGGGACGTAGAAAAAGGAATTATTGCATAAATGCAGATAGAAGAGATGCAATGCATTATGCATCAATTTATGTCATTAATGCTGTTGTTGTTGATCCACCAGATGAGGTTCACCCATAGGGATTAGACGAAGAGGTTCCTGCTCAAGAAGCTGTACACACAAACAAAAATGAAGAAGGTGTGCATACATGAAATCAATGCCTTACCCAGAATTTGGGTAATCCTTCATGTAACCCACTTCCCCCTCTCCGAAAGGGAACCAACAAGGGGAATGTCAAGAATCCGGTTACATACCCTTCCTCTGGAGAAGGCCAATCGCTCTCACTAAAGAAAATATTTGCACAACAAGAGGAGGAAAAGAACGAATTAAAGAGGTTGAATGCAGAATTAATTTAAGGTAGTCTTCCTCGTAAGCGTGCTGGAGTCAGTCGGCCAAGGGAATTTGTTGCGGCTACTGAGATGGATCAAGAATATACTCCTCTACCAGTACACACTAACAGGTATAATCCTATGGGTCATGTGCAGCAAGAACGGGCGGTGCTACCATCAGTTGCTGTACCAGCCACCACATCTGTACCAGCTCCAGTCATTGGACCTGTTCAGGTCCAAGACCAACCGTATGTTTCTCAAAAGTTAATAACTACTATAGAGTAACTAACAGCTTGGTTGGAAGCCATGGAGGGAAAGCGTGCTCAAATTCAACCATAAAAGAGAGCTTACCCTGAGTGGGTTGACGCAATTTCTCCCCCATAAAATTTTGAAAGTACCACATTCCTAATCTTTAATGGTTCGGGAGGCTCAGAGCAACACTTAACACATTTTGATTCTCATTGCGATCCTATGATGGGAACTCCTCAGCAACAAGAAGATGTTATGCTCAGGTGTTTTGTATAGTCATTACAAGGGCCTGCCTTTGTCTAGTACATAAGCTTGCAATCCCTGTCAATTACCAGATGAAAGCATCTCCACCAAATATTCCTTCTTCAATTCAGTTCAATGTTGCCAAAGACAACGTTTTTTTATATTAAAAATTTCAAGCAAAGTGAAAATGAAAGGTTTTCATATTTCATTGCTCGTTGGAAGGGATTAACATATTCCCTGATCATAGCACTCCCTAAAGAATAATCGTTTCCAATCTTAGTGGAAAATCTGCATGATGAATTATGCACGCCGTTGATCCCTGTGAAATACATAGGAATGTTTCAGGACCTTACTTCAATCACTCAACATATTGAAAACTCATTTATGAAGACTAGGGATAAAGCTCATCTAATTCCATTAGCTCCAAGAAGGAGAGTGGGTAAAGTAGAGACTGATATAGTTATGCGTAAACAAGCACCTATACCGACTTCTACTTCAAGACCTTCATCTTCTCGATGGGCTTCACCTCCTGTGAGCCAACAACAGAGGTCGTTTCGTCAATATGATCAAATAGATCAAGGAAAAAATTAATTTGAGGATTTGAAGAGAAAAGTTTACTCATTATGAAATGAACATGTTCCTGGTTACTTTATTTCGTCTTTGGAAAATAATTTGGTTCAATTGCCAAGGCACAAGCGACCAAACAAGGATGGAGATGAAGATCATCCCAATTATTTCTGGTTTCATCAGAGGTTGGGGAATCCCATTCATGAGTGTTGTGTCTTCAAGGAACTCTTGAAAAAAATGGCCGACTTGGGACAAGTCGAACTGAAAGGTTATTCAGCTTAGGTAGCATGTGTTTCTGCTACAGATCGAGAGGAAGAAGACAAGTGGCATGAAGTCAAGAACAAAAATGCGCAAAAATATGATGATTGGATGGTCAGAAAGATGATCAACCAAACTCATGCCATTTTGGGAACATAATTAAAGAAACCAATTATGTATTCTGCCATGAATACCACAACAAAACCCTCTTCATCAAAGGGAAAATCCCCTAAAGTGCGGCATAATTCATAGATAGAGGGACAATCAGAAGAAGATGAAATCGTGAAAAAACCTAATTTTTCTTTCACTCTAGAAGATTTTATTCCATCTAATTCGATTTCACAAGCACTTCCCCACCAAATGGAACATCCTAAACAGGATAATCAGGTATTCTTCATCGGATTAATTGTTGATTTATGGTTCTGTTAATATGATTCAATTAACAGATCCATATGCCAGTCGTAGTTTCGATTTTGATGAGCCCGAGTTCCCTGTAGAAAACAGAGGAATATGAGGAATTTCTAGAGGCTCGAGAAACGGGGGACGATGTGGATCTTTTAGGGGAAAATATTCTAATTCTACCCCTTCTAGAACTGTGTATGCGGCAGAAACTCATGGTAGAGCCCTTCAACGAGCTCAACAAGAACAAGCAAGTTCTTACACACAAGGAAGACTCAATCCTGGAACAATTATTCTGGAAGATCGGTTGAAGGTTCTATATTCTTCCCCTCAGAATGTAAATAGTCCTAATTAGTCTAATATTCTAAATCCATGAGTATTACCAACTCTTATCCTAGTACAAGATGCATCTATTCCAATGCATCAACGTCTAAGGCACCTACGAAACTACATGTTCCTGTTGGGAAACGCAGAACTTTGGATCAAAAGTATGATGTACTAAAATGCCTGGCCCAAATACCGACAAAGTTATCAATTTTGGATTCATTGAATTTATTGAAGGATCTTCCGGAGGCACTCATCGCGGCTTTTTCGAGTCCTCTGGAGTTTGAAACTAAAATTGCTGCAGCTGAATTCTACCATGTAGAGAATAATCCTACAAAATTCCATGTAGGATATCTATCACAGATGAAGATGAAGATGATGTTGTGCATGGACATATTAGAACTTTGAACTTATCAGGGAAGGTTGATGGTGTAGACGTCTGAAGAGTTTTCGTTAATAATGGTTCAGGAGTCAACCTCATCCCCATTCGTACACATCATCGATTGGACCTCACAGAATCTGATTTATCTCCTTCTAATTAGATGTTACAAGGATATGATAAAAATGAACAAGAACAACTGGGTGATATAACACTCAGAACTATGTTTGGGGATCTTGTATCCAATTCAGAATTAATGGTTGTTTATCAAGCCTCAGCCTTCAACATCATGCTTGGAAGACCCTGGCTACATGAACATGCAGTTATCCCTTCATCATACCATCAATGTCTTAAATATTGTATTGATGGTAAAATTAGAACATTGTATGGTGATAAATCCCCATTCAAGACATGTGAATCTCAATACATTGAAGTAGAAGTCTATCACATAAAGGGAAAGGAGAAATCCACAATAAGGGAGATTAAAAAAGTTATTGATCCATATGGTTTGGAAAAGATTCCAGTAAACCCATTTATCACGTGAGAGTATAGATTATGTGTTGCCTATCAGTAAAATTAATAGGATAGACCCAAATAAAAATACGCTTATGGAAACTTCCATAATTTCAATTAATATAATCAAGACATGCAGCATGGGAGAAATTGGTTATTCACCAAGAAATGATGAAAGCTCAAATGGGGATGTCTTCATTTCATCTTCTAAAATTCAGCAACCCTATACTTCTCCATTTAGATCAGAAGAATTTATAGCAATATTAGAGGTGAATGATGATGTCGATTCTAAATCCATCATCACCTCTATATTATCCAAGGAAGACCCTTCAACATCAATCGGGTTGGAAATGGAAGCTTCTTCTTCAAGATGATCAAATTTTGACATTTTTCTGATTATGGAAATTCTGATTCATTATCCACTTTGAAAGTAGAAACAGAAGAAATAACACATGTTCAAGAAGATGAGGAAGATCTCATGGATGATCTTCCATCATTTTATGAGGTTTTATCTACCACCGTGGATGAACTCAGAGAAATAAATATGTGTACAAAAGAAGATCCACGTCCCACTTTAATGAGTGTGGCCATAAATCTTGAAGACCAAGAGAATTATATTTCCCTTTTAAAAAAACTGAGATATATTTTCTTGGAAATATACAGAAATTCCAGGGATTGATCATGATTTTTCCACTCATCATTTGGGTATTCCATAAGAACTTCAAGGATTCAAACAAGCCGCTAGAAGAACACACCCAACCTATGCTTCCAAAAATGAAGCTGAAGTGGATAAACTTATCGAATCTAACATTGTCAGAGAAGTTAAATATCCCAAATGGTTAGATAATATTGTCCCAGTGAAAAAGAAAAATGTGAAAATTAGATCTTGCAATGATTTCAGAGATCTTAATCAGCGTTGTCCTATGGATGATTTTTTAGTTCCGATTACAGAACTCTTGATTGATGCAACTGCTGTCTATGAAGCAGTTTCCTTTGTGAATGGATATTCAGGATATAATAAAATATGAATGGATCCATAATATGAGGAATCTACAGCATTCAAAGCCCCTTAGGGCGTGTTTTGCTATCGGGTAATGCCCTTTGGCCTGAAGAATGCAGGCATAACATATCAGCATTCCATGCATCGTATATTCAAACCCTCTTATGGGATGTTTGTTGAATGTTATGTGGACGATTTTGTGGTTAAATAGAAACAAAGTTCTAATCACTTGGCTGATTTGGAAATCATATTCCACAAACTTCAGAAACATAGTATGAAGATGAACCCCTTAAAATGTGCTTTTGGGGTAACCTTAGGAAAATTTCTCGGCTTCGTCCTACGCCATCAAGGTATCATGGTCGATCCTCAAAAGAAAAACTCAAACTTTGGTAAGTCACCTCCTCAAAATTTAAAGGAATTAAGAGGACATCAAGGACACTTGGCCTATATTCGGCATTTCATCACCAATTTGGTAGGAAATTTTTTTACCTTTCACCATATTGATGAAGAAGGGAGTCACATACCAGTGGACTGAAGAATGTCATGAAGAATTTGATATTCTCAAGAAGATTCTGTTAAGTCTACTAGTGTTAATACCACCTGTTGAAGTAAGACCACTTATCCTTTATGTGACATCTTTAGAGCGATCATTGGGTGCCTTTCTTGGTCAGAAAAATGATATTGGGAATAAAAACAACCTCTAATATCTTAGTCGAACTATGCATGGAGCATAAAACCGATATTCAAGTATTGAGAAGTACTGCCTAGAATTAATCTTTGATTTTCAGAATTTGAGACACTACCTACAACATCACGAGGTCCAATTGGTATCTCGTAATAACCCGCTCATATTCATCCTTAGTCGTACAATGCTTACAAGACATCTGGCAAGATGGGCAGTTATATTGAAGCAATTTTATATTCAATGTGTGTCTCAAAAGGCAATAAAGGGCCATGCTCTGGCTGATTTACTTTCTGAATATCCTTCAGCAGTGGATACAACTTCAGATATTGAACTTCCAGATGAGGAATTATTCTTTATTCAAGATAGTCTTCAAACATGGGAAATTTACGATGATGGTGGTTCCAAAAGTCCAACAGGAAGGAAAATGGAATATCCTCAATTCAACAAAGTTGTCTTAGGAATTGTACTCATTTCCCCAGAAAAGGCAATGCTACCTTATTCCTTCTCATTGTTAGGAGGTGTTACAAATAATGAATCAGAGTACCAAGCTCTCATCATAGGCTTGGAGTTGGCACATCAAGCACAAGTGAATCACATAAAGGTGAAAGGTGATTCACACCTAGTAATAAAAACAAGTCATTGGGGATTATGCAATCAGAAAAAAAGAACGAATCACTTTGTATGATTACTTCAGAGAGTTAATGGAATAATTTCATACCGAAATTACATTTTCTTATGTCCCCAGATCACAAAATGCCCATGCTGATTCAGTGGCTAATATAGCCACAGCTCTGGAAGATCCAAATCGGAATGAGACAACCATCAGTATTTCCCACCGTCATACAATTTAACTTTATGTTCAAGCCAAAAGAGTGGAAATCAATGAAATTATTCCCATATCTGAACCATATCGTCATACTATAGGATGGATGACACCTAACATGGAATACCTTAAAAATTGAACACTTCCACCTAGTAGATTCGGGAAAGAACAAGACCAGAGGCGTGTGGAAAATTTCACTCTTTATGATAGGCCAGATCAATTATAGAAAGTTCTCTACAAAAGTTCTTTTGATGGAGTTCTCTTAAGATGAATTTTGTGTGAAGAGACAATGGATGTCCTGAATGAAGTGCATGTAGGGGTCTGTGGTGCCCATCAGTTTGGACACAGACTATCTGATCAAAATTGAAGGCTTGGATATTTATGGCATTTAATGATATAGGATTGTGTTGATTTCACAAAGAAGTGTAATTATTTCCAAGTACATGCAAACTTCATTCATTAACCCCCAGAGTTGATTTATACTGCTCAATACTCGTGTCCATTTTCCATAATCGGAATGGATGTAGTAGGACCTTATCCTTCAACTAAATCCAAGCAGTTGAAGTATATTCTTACTGCTACTGACTTCTTGTCCAAATGGGCAGAAGCAATACCTCTCAAAGAAGTTAGTTCTAAATGCATTTTTAGCTTCACCAAGTCTAACATATTTACCAAATTTAGTGTCCCTCATACCATATTGATGGAAAATGGCACCAAATTCTGTTCATTCGAGGTGAGGAAGTTGTATCAAGAATACAACATTAAATCCAATCATTCCTCTCAGTATCATTGAGCGGCCAATGGCCAGATAGAAGCATTCAACAAGTCTCTATCAAATATACTGCAAAATATGGTTGATAAAGATAAGAATTCATGGCCTGATAAACTCGTTCATGCTTTATGGGATTATTGGACCATAACCCGCACTGCAATGCGGTCAACTCCATATTCATTTGTATATGGAATGGAAGCAGTCTTGCCAATTGAGGTTCAACTACCCTCGCTCAGAGTAGCCATTTGTGATCAATCATCTATAGATGAGAAATGTCAAAAGATATTGGATGAATTGGAATGGTTAGATGAGAACAGATTGTGCACCCTGCACCACTTGGAATTCTATCAGAATCAAATTGCACAAGATTTCTACAAAAAAATTTGTCTTCGTTCATTAGTTCAGGGAGAAATGGTATTAGTTCTCAAAACTCCAATGATATCAGGAAAGAAAACTCCCAAGTGGGAGCCAAAATGGGAAGGACCATATTCAATACATAAGGTCTACTCTAATGGAGCATATTATTTATTCCTTATTGATGGAGAACTCATCACTACTCCAACCAACGCCAGATTTCTAAAGAATTATTTTGTATAAACACAAAATACACAAACAGTCAATGCATATGACCTGAAACTATTGGTATTTCATATTTTCCAGCAAGACGTTAAACTACATTAGCAGTTACGGTCCATGAATATGACCTTAAACCATTGGATCTTACGTCCTACATGACGTTAAACTATAACGTCCTTACTACATGACGCTAAACTGTACAGAAGTCCCTTACGTTCAACAAGACGTTAAACTTCATAACCAATGGTTGATGCATATGACCTTAAACTATTGGCATCCCTTTCATCTAACATGCCGTTAAACTATGGAAAAAATCCCTAAAACGTCCAACATGATGATAAACTATATCTCTATATTTGTCCTTACTACATGACATTAAACTGCACAGTCACCCTTTGGTCCAAGATGACATTAAACTGTAGTGTCCTCATCGTCTTAGATACAAGACGCTAAACTATACAGAACCCTTATTGTCCAACATGACATTAAACGGTGTCCCTATATTTTTCCTACATGACGTTAAACTTTATATTGTCCCCACTTCATGATAATAAACTGTGCAGCACCAATAGTCCTCACTGCAAGACATTAAAATACATAGTCCCTTCGTATGTCCTACTTGAATTTAAACTGTGCATCGTTAAGGTTGTTGCTACCTCTTGTTTCTAAAATCGAGTATTACTCTCGTGATATTAGAGTAAACATCAACCATAACACCCTCTCTAGGCCACTAACCATGAGTAAGTCCCAACAACATTTTTTAGGTCGTTGTCCCCAAGAACAACTTCTTCACTAATTCATTCATTAATTGATCTACGTGGACTTTGATCCTTGCCTTCTAGGCTGGGTACATAGGAAAACTCCTAATTTTCAATCCCAAAACCAATCTCTTCACATTGGTTAACTGTTATCCTTGCTACATGATGTTAAATTGTACAACACTTTTGTCATGTACGACATTAAACTACAACATTCTTTGATACCCTCACCTAAGAGAGAATAATTATTTACATTGATCTCCGATCATGTTACATTTCAAAGACTACGTTCATACATGGAAATACACGAACATTTTACCTTGGGTCATACCATCATTGCACTAAAGTCCCCTTTTCACCCTTCATATGTACAAACCAAATCTGTACAGAGGGTATTTCAAGAACTATGTGCGGCTTTATTCCCATCTTTATGGGGTACGTAGGAATGTTCGAGCATCCCTTGAATCCTGTCCCAAGCCTTTTGGGCCTAACCCCAATTTCCACTTTCAATCCCCTGGCTGAAAATTACTAATTAAAACACGCATTGGGTTTTCATTATTAGGGGCCGAGCTCTATGACCCTAAACTAAGATCTCCCATACTTTCATCCCATATGACGTTAAACTATATTTCAAGAACTACGTATGGATTCATTCCCATCCTTATGGGATATGTCATGAAGTCCATCATTTCAATTCAGAACCCAACCACAACATGATTATGGTTAGCATTGATATTTGTATCTCTACATACCTTGGACAATAAACATTTTTTATGTGACATAATCCTAACCTTGAATACTTTCCGATCTCCATAACTCTTTTCTTTACTTATGGTCACAAAATGTCAAATTTTTGAGAATTATATTCCCTGACCATGCAGCATGTGCCCTTCGGCGGCCTTGCATAAACAGTCTACATAACAGACATGTCAACCAAAGGATGATTATATTTGACAATACATCATGTCCCCTTAGGTGTCTTGGCATGAGTAGTCTACATAACGGATATTTCAGCCAAAAGATATTATTATTTGACTATGAAGCCAATTCCCTTAGGTGGACCTGCATAATTCAACCCCCTAACAGGTTTGTTAAAAAATGGTAACTTCATTTTTGGGAAGAAAATATCTTTTGTACTTATTGTCTTAACGAAAATATGTAGGGATCCGAAAAAAATATCCATCCTTAATATATTTGTCTCATACTCATTTTCATGATCTGACAGTATTCAAGTATCTAGTTTATATTTCCCTTCCTTACGTTTGGGACAGACCTACGTAGGAGTGACATTCATCCAGTTCTTAGATAGTCTTGTTTGGAAATATCTTTTCCATATTCGACTACCTATCTCCATACAGCAAACTCTATGCTTTGGAAAATTTGAATCCCCATAAACATCCACTGGATTTTTAGAAGTAGAAAAGTAAATTTCTGAGAGTTCTTTTTCCTCACTATGCAGCACGTGCTCTTAGGAGGCCTTGCATAAACAGTCTACATAACATAATTTCCTGCCAAAAGATGCTATTATTTGACTATGCAGCCAATGCCCTTAGGTGGCCCTGCATAATTCAACCCCCTAACGGGTTTATTAAATAGTAGTAACTTCATTCTTGGGAACTACTTCTTCTAATTCCCTTTATCCCTTTTTTCTTGTCATCCCTCAGGTTTAAAACTTCTTAAGTCATAGTTTAAAAATATTCCCTCATACTTGAGTGTGGTAATATATTTTCAGATAAATTTTCAATGAATTGAGTCAATTTTGATCCATTCGGTCAAAGCTATTTCTACCTTAAACATTAGCCTTTTCATTTTTTATGTCTGACATGCATGACTTTAAACTACCAATAACAACAAAGACCAATGGTTTGACTTTTTTCCTCAATGTCAAATCCTCTTTTCTCTCAGGATCCAACTCTGAGGGGGGACATTTGATGACACTTCTTTCCGTCATAGATTCTAACGAATTGAAGAGTGGAAATACCTTGAACCCAAAGTGATTCATCCTTTGAAGAAACATCAAAAATTGACAAAGGCATGAAGAACAATTCAAATGCACTTGATTCACGCAAGTTCCACCAAGGTCTCCCAAGTATACTTGTGCACCACCCAATGGCCACGCAGGTGACTTGCGCGCCCTCTTTTAATTTATCCCAGGGTCTTTACTAGCCTATAAAAACCCCCGGTGGGCCCCCCATTGCAGGGATGAAAAATTCCAAAAACTCGGATTTGAGATCCTGGAGCCCTAGTCTCTTCTCAATGCTTTTGAACACTTCTAAGGTAATTTCTTACCTATAATCGATGATCTAATGAGGGGGAGTAAGGCCTAAGTGTTGAAACCCATCAACACTTGTGCGCCTAAGTGGAAAACCCTTAAGGGAAATGGCCACACATGCGCTTTTCCTTACCCCTTCCATAGAACTTGCGCGCCCCTCTTCTAGAAGCCTCTAGGGATAGTACTAAAGGCTTGAGCCATGTCTCGCCCAAGTATTACCCTAAGGGTTAACTATCGTGCAAGTACCCTTGTGTCGTGCAAGTATACTTGCGTGACAATGATTTGCGCACCCATGCAGGACTTGCGTGCCACCTCCTTTTTGGGTGCCCCTCCTGCCTATTTCACCTCTCTTATGCCTATCCACCTATCCTCTTCAATATTAATGCTTCACAACTCTCTCCAATGCCATTCATGGAATTATTTCCTTATTGGCTTCCTTGTCTGAAATGAATTTTGTGGAACATCTCTAAAAACCTTGTGATTGACATATCTTTATGTCACTAAGGTGAATGATTTCCTTGAGTCAACCTCATCCTTTAATATGATAGAATCCTTAACCTAGGCCTCCTTTTCAGGAGTAATCCCTATTCAATGTTATCTTAATTTGGGAAACCACCTTAGGAATAAGCCCCAAGTCCCCTAACCAGAGCATCTTTTTCAGGAATAAGCCCTAGTCATAATTCCATTTAACTTGGGCCTCTTATTTAAGAATAATCCCCATTCATAATTTCTCTTAACCAGTCTTAATTTTCTTTAGGACTTGGGCTTCCTTTTCAGTAGAAAAAACCAATCATAGGTCCCTTCCTAATTTCGGAACCTTCTCTAGGAGTAAGCCCCAAGTTAAATTATCCAAATCTTCATAAAGAACATATAACTTTATGGACCTTGTTCCTGGGTTTCTTCCCTGAAGTAAAACCCAATATTAATCTATTTTGGGAAGTCATACATACATATGCCCCACATCATTTCATATGATGGCACAATTTTTTGGTTTTACCAATACCTCTTGTTTCTCACACCGAGCATGACTCAAGTGAGATTAGATTGTAAAAGTAATTATGACATCTTTATTTGATCCATAAATCATAAATAAACCACATACTTCATTACTCTAACTACATGGGTTCTGATTCCTTTTATAAAAAAACAAAGGATACTTAGGTAGCCATTCTATGGGTACAATCCCAACTATGAAATAATTCATGTCATTTTGAATGACATTAAACTTCAAGTGCCCCGTTGAGTGGCTTTAAAACCAGTATGGTCATTATAATGACCAAGAGAATTTTATACAATGTATTAATGGATACCATCGTCTAATTATCTCTAAACAAATACAGATTATTCTCTATCGATGAAGAACCTCGAATACATATAAAAGATTCTCCAAATCTCATACATATTAATCATTGATTGTCAGATCTAATAAAAATATCATTTTCATACTTGGTAATATAATAAAGAATCACGAACATAACTTAAATCTATAAAGAGAGTCCTAGAGTAGACAATAATTCCCCTAAAAAAGGTGTGATGAGTCCGACATCCCATCCTCTCGACCAATGAAAATTCTTAAGTCTCATCAGTTCACAACTAATGAGCTCCTACCTTTGGAAAGTAGGTCCATATGGATATGGAATCATTTTATCTTTCCGGTTCTATGAACAAACCCGTTAGAAATAACATGGAATGTTTGAATCATAACTCAATGAGATCATCCCCAATTCTAGAGGAAACAATTACATCAAAATATTGAATTTTCATTCTGTAGTTATATAAATGGGACATGTTCTTAGTTATTTTCATTTCAATATTTATTATTCAAAATGATTAATTATTTCTTATAGTATAAGATACAATTAATAATATTTTGAGTTAATTATTATTTTTATTCCTTTACCAAGAATCAGTGAGGTATACAATGATTTATTTGATGTTTTACTCTAGATGGAATATTGTTGTTATTAATATTTTTATTATAATTTATATATTAAAAATGTAAAATAAGACTCATAAATGAATATTTTTTACTAATAATACTCTTCAATTTAGTAATTTGTGATGAATTTCATTATATAATATGATAAAGTAATGCTTGTAGTTTCTATCTATAGGATTCTTAATTTATGGAAACTACATCCCCTTAAATTTGGGGTTCAAAACTCCTCTCATATAAATGAACTTATTATTTACATGACCCTTTTGAAATTTATTCAAGCCATACATTTTTAAAAATCACTATATATAGATCCTATTGGGGTTTAAAATATATTTATATATTACATCCACTCACCTAGTGACGTCATCCCATTGATTAACAATGAGATTCAAATTACCTATGTTTATTTTATATTAAAATGACATATATCATTATCATTTAATATTTTTCACTATTGTGTTATGTATCACATACTTAGTTTTTACTTTGATTAAATTCAATAAGCTTGTGACATTTATTTATAAAATCATTACACAAACAATAATTCACTCACACTCTATTCCAATTATAATGTCAATACATCTATGACTATAATGAAAATTTCATTTCAATTATCATATTAGTCTCATAAATTTATAATAAAATAATTAATAAAATCTAATATTATTATTTCCAATCATTGACATATGTTAATGAAATTTATGATATTTTTTAAAGAATATAAAATTGTAAAATGTGAGAAATGTATAGAAATATAAAAATAATATATACTTTATATATTTATATATTTTACAAAATATGTATTTTACATTTATACTAATAAATTTTTATCATACATGATACATGGTCAAAACATAATTATTGTTGATTTATAGTATGAATTTGTTCCCTAAAAATAGATAAATATAATATAATAATCCATAAACAAATAATGGAATGTGAAAAAATTGCAGTGATTTATTTATAAGTAGTATTGAAGAGAATGGTATATTCTTTAGGTTCTATAAAAAAGAGCTATGGTTACTTAATTAGATTTTGGTCATTCACTATGAATATTTATTTGAAAACATATCTACCAATTCCAATAGAACCAAAAAAATATAATACTTCTTGTGTATGGTCCAACTTATTTCGAATGAAGCTTTATAGAGAAAATATTCCTCCATGACGAATATAGAAGTACTTTTCCACTTTCGGAATTTTCATTTCTTGATATATTTATCATTGATATATATTTTTTTATTCCTTGTAAATTATTTGTTATCATATTCCTCATTCCATAACTCCTAAATGTCAACAATTTGCAATTTCCACTATTTTATAGCCTTTATAAACACCAGGTTTACAATATTGAAACCCCATTGGGAATTATGTGTCATCTCAAAAGGAAATTAATAGTGAATTTCACAAGAAATTTTTAATGGGGACATACATAATGTGTTATTATTGTTTTTTTATTCCCATATAGAATCATTCATTATTAATCATATCATTACTACTTTGATAAAAAAAATTCTCCAAAAAAATGACTTATATGTTAGAAATCATAATTAGTCTACTTCCCCATTAATTACATATAGTGGATTGTATTGTTCGAGAAATTTAGTATACTTTTTTTTAAATTACATGTAATTATTACGAGACTGAGAAAATTAAAGGCACGTGATTTCAAGGCCTGTAGTTCCTGTAATGATCCGCCAAAAAATGTTATGCTATAAATATTGTGGGTGAACAATTTTCGTAAAAAATTTGAATAACTATTAAAAGTATTCCCAGATAAAAAATTTGAGGTTATCATTGCATTTTGGATGGTGGGATTACCCAAGAAGCAAATTATATTTATTCGGTGCATGCCTCTAATAAGAAAACCCAAAAATTTAATAACAATATATAAAATAAATATATTTATGTATTTCATTTTTTAAATTCTTATAAATCCGGAAAAGTGACGAGAATTAAATATCTATGAAAATCCCCGAACATGTGAGTGTATTTTTCCATAGGAAGATACTAATATAGACTGGCCCTCGCCAACCATGGATGTTATTTTTTGGAAGTAATAATAATAATTAATTAACAATTTTTTTATTTTCAAATCCATATATGTTCTATGTGGTAACTCGGAATGGTAATATGAGAGTACCATTGAGATTTTGAGGGAGTGTTTCCCATTAGAGGAGGCTAAATTTGGTCGGCATAGATCGACGGTGACTGTAAATAATTTTTTATCTTTTTTAATGTACGTCCAATAAACGTGCGAGCGAGGATTTATATTATTTTAACTAGTAAATGGATTAAAATTATAAGGGAACCGTTGAATTCGAGGCACTGATATTCACATATTTGAAGCATAACATTGATTGACAAGGGTCTGATAGAAATGATATTTTAGGACATTTCTAAAAAAATAATAATATAAAAAAAGAAGTAATTTTATTTTTTGTGCAATAGTTAATTGGGATATAGAGGGACTACAACATAATTTAGGCAATGAGTAAGAGTCATTTAATGGAATGACCTAATAGTAGCATAACCGGGATGCTCGTAGGATTAAAATGAACATTAATTGTGGTACATTAAGGAACCACATTAATGAATGAAAAATGGGAGGTTCCTTTTCTTTTATTTTATCGAATCGATGGTGTGGTTTTTGGAAACCCACAAGAGAACTCTTGACAAATTTTGGCGGACATATTCCTCTGATGAAGAATAGAGAATCGATGACGCCATTTAGGAATCAATTTGCAGATTGGCGAACTCCGATGAACACCTTTGAATGCGGACACTTCTTCTTCATCTGCAGTGTCTTCCAACAAGTTCAATGTTGAAGGATTATGTGATTTACGTCTTTAATATCCATCTTTCCCCATTCTTAAATAATATGAGGAATGCAGACCAACCGACCAATGCGATAATCCACATTTTTTCTTTCTTGTGGGTGGTTTATGTAGGGTTTTAATGTAGGTTTTTGTTGTTAAACTAATTTTTAGTTTATTATGTAATTCATTCCCATGTTATACTGCTAATGTTGATGGTGCGGGCCAAACCGAACAAGGTCTGGACACTCCACTGATATCGGTTTAATGTTTTTTTCATGGTTGACTAAGAAATATGGCAACATGGAGAAACATAGGGATGTATAGTGGAGGCGGCACTCTAGGAGGCACATAAGATCAACCAGGAAGAAAACCAGTCAATATGAGATTCACCAGTAGCCTGCAGAAGCACCACCAGAGTGGTGGAAAAGGCGACCGATGGAGGAGACATGCCGTAGCTTGCGACTCCCACATGCCACAAGTGAAACAAGGTTCTTAATGGAATCTTTGTGTATAGGGGTGGCTGACCTTTTCCAACTGCATTTGATATAGGGCGGAACATCGTGATAGCATGCCACGATGGTGGGTGCACATGCCCCCATGGGCCCTACCCTAGATCAGTCAATTGAACAGATTCAATGGAAGGCCAACACTAGCCTAGTACCACCGGTTGGTTACCCCTAGTGGGATGCATACAGTTAGGAAGGGTGCAGACCACGTGCCTAGATAGTGGGAAACAACCAACTAGTTGTCGTGCTGGTTTCATAGTCTGGAAGGCCACGCCCAACCGGGTGGGCCAAACCAGTTCTGCAGCACAGCGGGATGAGCCCACATCCTAGTGGCCTTGATCGGGCCAAGCCCAACCACATCGAGCTGGGCCTAGAAGGTTGGGTCGGGTCAGTCCAACCAGGTCGGACTAGACCATGACCCACTTACGACCCAATTTCGGCTTAAAAGTCATATCTTATAAACCAAACATATGTTTGATGAACTATTTGTGCCAATGAAATCCATATGATGAGGCAGTCCTTTTGAGATACTCCACTAGGGTTTTTGAGAACATTGTACAATGGCTGAGATGGATTAAACCTGAATCCAATGAGGCCCTCATTAATATAATGCATATAAAGTACAATCCTAGTGTCTGATTGACATGCTTTCTATTCCATTGATACCCTTATGACATGGAACATTTATGGGATACTTCTTATAGGGGATTATAGGAAGTTTAATTATGACCAATGGATTTAGGAGTGGATCCTCTTAGAATCATGTGTTCTAAGTGAGGGAATCTAGTGGTTGGTTGTGACATGAAGAAAGAACATCAATCCTATCAGTGGGTCATCATATAGAGATCATCTGAGTGGGTCATCATCTAGAGTTCCTCTGATAGGGTTAGCACCTAGAGATCCTACCTAGGTCTACACCTAGATATCCTCTTTGGGTCATAACCTAGAGATCCTAATAGTGGGTCAACACCTAGATATCCTCTGAGTCGGTCAGCACATAGCAATCATCTGTGGGTCTGCACTTATCAACTTTATATGGGTTAAAAAATAGTGATCATCTGTGTTTCAACACCTAGAGAACTACTTTGGTCTTGCAGCAAAAAGACCCCCTATAGAATAAGATTATCTATCATTGCGACTAATCAACATTATTCATTTTCTTTATGTAGTATACCTGGTGTGTTTAGTCTTTTACATTATGCTTTGTGATTTTGATCATGATTTGTGATTTTTTCATTGAAGAATTAATAGATGACATTATAGTCTTGGGGTCCCCACTAAGTATTGTAATACTCAACCATACATGGGTTTCCCCCGGATGGGTTGGGTTTGGTGTAGAAGTTCGATGTTTTGTCAGAAGTGCCAAGGGGGATGGGAACAACAGATGCTATGATGGTGGACATGGTGGCCTGGGACTAGGTGAGGCCCAGTATGACCGCACGAGCCTGAAATAATTCAAAATATTTGATTAGCTTCACTACTCTCATTATTAGGTGTGGATTTCTATGGATGACAATAAGAGTTTTCTTTTGTACTTTGATGTTTTCAGATCCTTGTTTGTTTTTTATTCTGGCCCACTTACTTTTACATGTACATGCACTCAACCTCGTTTTATTCGTATAATTGTTTTCCCATTTTAGTGTTTTGGGATTTGGTTGTTTGTTTGTGTATACAAGTTTAAATTCAATTCCTTCCCTTTTTGGGAAATTCCTTGCTGGTGATAGTCATTATCCCCTAGCCTATGGAAGGCGAGTTTGGGGTAGTCATGACATGGGCCTCGGGGGACGGGTCGTGACAATGTGGTATCAGTGGGTTGTCGGTTCTATCGGAACTATTAGGAGTCTATATATTTTAATAGGGGAAATAGTGTTATGTGTCTTATGTGTAGATTGTCGTCTAGGGAGTCCAATGTATGTGCGGTGACCGACATATCCATACACCAGGAAGCTGAATTATACATTCCGACTCGATACACGAAAACACTAGGTGAATGTGTTTTGAGAATTTTTTTCTCTTGATATCCTTTGAGATCACTCACTAGGTATAACATATATATCATTGTTCATCTTGATTCTATTTCAATATTCCTCCAGACAGACAGCCATCTGACATTTCTGTGTGTTACCATGAATATGGTTCGCCATGTGATGAGGCATCGGTATAGGGACCACATCACGTCACGACCCGACCCTACTCGGGCTCGAGCCGCAACTAACCCAAGCCCGCCTCCATAGGCCTGGGGCTGGCGACAAGCGCCGAAGGCTAAAAAAATCAGGGAGGCCTTTGCCTAAGTACCTGTACACACACACGCAGCCCACTCAATGCAATAGTGAAGAGTAAAAAAGAGAATTAAAGTGACAACTGCTATAAATAAACCAAAAATAGCATCGACCTTTAAAAATTACAAAGCAAGAGATGAAGGTAAACTAAAAAGTAAAGGGAAAAACATCTGCCCAACTAGAAAAGTGACACAACCCGGAAACAGGTAAACAAAAACAAACATCTAGGAGAGTCCCACACCTGGAACCCGACTACGACCACCACACGTGGTCCAAGCTCCCGAACTCCCAAGCTCCGTTTAAATCATGATCCACCTGTCTGTCGTCTGCAAGGGCACACCAAGTGCGGGAAAAGACCATGCAGGAGTGAGTATAAAAATACTCAGTAGGATACCCTAAAGGCTCGAGGGAGAAACAAAGGAGGCACCGAAGGGTGAACTGTAGATCGAACAGGGGAAAAGTAACGGAGTACAACCGATTGTTAAGTAAACAGTACAACTCAACCCAACAAGAGAAGGAAGTAGACTCTTCCAAACTCAAGGATCTTGAAATGGTGAGAATATGAACATCTTGTTGATTCTTCACTACCTATAGCAGGATAGTAGGCTCGTCCAACCATGAGAAGCTAGACATGGAAAGCACATGGCATACCCCACGTGTCTTCGCCTCTCTTGGAAGGAGAGTAACGAAAACAAAAGAAGTGGGTACTGGAACAAGATATATACAAATCCATATACTGAAATTATAAACTCGAACAAGATCATAAGGGGATCTCCATCACGTAGCTCATCCTAAGAAAGTGAGTCACCAACAGTCCCAGAAGTAAACACCATTGATGCCCAGCATCCCACACGTCTGCCCATAACTACAAGTCAAGGGTCTCAAATCACCGCACCTCGAAAAGATCCGCTTTGGGCGGCACTTACTTGCCCGAACAGTTTTAGGTCGGGTCGCAAGGATGCGTCTCGGTGGGTAAAGTGCCCCATGTACTTGAGAGTTATGGGGGAACGTCGAACCAAACCTCGTCACTGAACCATAGTCAAGAGGTATCCTCAAATATGACAGGAGACCCGCTGCCCAGCCCCACTGGAGGTTGATCCCTTGAAGTCGACGGGTTCCCACTGGAGGGAGACCCGAAAAGAGTCAACAGGTGGCACACTTCCCATCCCCATAAAAGGGTAATCCACTAGAGGGAGACTCTGCTAAAGACATCGACGAGTCCCAATGCTGAGTCCTGTAGTAGGGTACTCCATTGGAGGGAGGCTCGGAACCATCATCGGGGACAACTTCCTAGCCCAGCTAGAGGTAAATCAGACATCGGGGACCACTTCCTAGCTCAGCTGGAGGAAAACCCGGCATCGGGACCACATCCCACCCACGCTGGAGGTAAACTCGGAACCACATTGCCCATCCCGGCTTGATGGTACTGCTCAGTGAACACCGCTATACTGGACATCCCTGCTGGATAGTAACCCACTGGTCATCCTTGCTGGATGGTACTGCTCTACCCATCCCTGCTGGATGGTTCCCCACTAGCCAGCCCAAATGGAAACAACCTATTGGCCAGCCCAGCTGGAAACAACCTCCTGGCCAGCCCTGCTGGAAACAACCACCTGGCCAGCCCAGCTGGAAACAACCTCTTGGCCAGCCCTACTGGAAACAACCACCTATCCAGCCCTACTGGAAACAACCTCTTGGGTAGAGGACCATTGTCCACGTAATGTGTTGATCAAACCGAATCCACAAGAACACTACCAGGGAACGAAGCAACTCTGATGTTCCAACCATCGAGAAAAGAACCATGGGAAAACCAGTCAACCATGCTGTTCAAACAAACGAGAATGGAACTAAGGGAAACTCAACCCTACTGATCAATAAAAAAGATCTGAACCAGGGTAAACTCACCTTTCTAGTCAACAATCGAGAACAGAGGGACCCTCTACGTCACGAGAGGTCAAAATAACATAAAGCCGAACAAGGCATGCACATGGGTCCCAGACGACGTGTGACCCCAAAACAACCCCAACCAAGAGTACAACCATTCATAGGTACCAACATCCAAATGTACCTCCCATCATTCCCGTATACTCCAAGAGTATACAACATCTCCATCCAAAAGGTCAATGTGCACACGACACCCTATGTCAACGCAAAGGGAGTAGACGTATCAACTCCAACTTGCTACCTCAACGGATGTGGCACGGACAACCACATCTCATCAACCATTTTCATCACTCACACGAGATTGAACACGATCACACGCTAAGGGTTCGCTTCCGAACACGGCAAGAAGAACTTCCACCAAAGATCCATTCATATTTCCACATTTAATAAGATCGTGTAAGAGGCTCTACTCGCCTGAACAGATTACACCATTGTAATCCTCATGAAAAAACATGCGAGATAGACTACTTACTTGCCTCCAACGGATATCCGACTTAGAAGTCATCCAACACCGCTTTAAGCCCGAACGACGTCACGTGATCCCGAGCCTTGACCCAGAAAACAGTCAGGCGCATCGCACCATTGCGATCCCCTCAGGAAAACACATCCAAAGGACTGCTCACTTGAGTGGAACAGATATCCGGAGAAAAATATGCATTCCGGCACACTGCACACGAGAAGTGCTACGTGGGACCCGCATCCCGGCACCAAAGCGCCACAAACAGATCGCACCGTTGCGATCCTCTCGAAAAATTACACAAGATGGACGATTCACTAGGCCAAAACGGACACCCAGTGATAAATCTAGAAATCACTACCAACTCCCAAACAGCCCATGTGGGGCCTGAACCATCGTACAGAATTAAAGAGGGACGATTGTGCCATTACAATGACCTCGGAAAAACACCAAAAAATGACTGTTCGCACGCCCCAAACGGACGTCCGATTAAAATGTTGATAAAAGCTGCTCGCATCTTATAAGACGGCTTGTGGGGACCACTCCTCAACTGCGGTTTCAATGCCCTAAACCACACTATATAACTCTTCCTTGGCACTAGGGTCCTAACGCCGCTAACAATGCTCAAATCAGATGTTGGATGCGTCTGCACCGCTCAAAACACAAACCACCAAAAAAGCATCAAACTTACATGACACACCTGTCGTGCCACCAAAGCCCTTGTTCAGGAGTTAATCCCCCCGAATCCATCTCAAAGTATTCGTCACAATTTAAGGGACGCGTCGCCGTAGACGGTGCCCAAAACGGTCGCCCTGCAGATGATTTATCAATATAAATAAATTTTCATAATAATAATAATATTATTATTATTATTCTTACTATTAGAAACCATTTTTTTAGTATATTTTTTCAAACCAGACCGGCCATTAGGCCGGTCTTCGTCTCCAAATAAGACTCGCAACATGCGGGTCCTTGTCTCCCAACAAACCAGCCATTTGGCCGGTCCTCGTTGACAGCCCCGCAAGACCCACGCGATGCGGGTCCAGGCTCTCTCGCGTCCAGGGTCGCCGCTGTATCCCTCACTAGTGGAGGCCGTCTCCCCCAGCTCGCAGGCGCCCCCGCCTCTGCTGACGCCTCACCGAGCCCGCTCGTCGGGCTACTCCTGCTGAAGACCGCCGCCCGCTGATCCTCGCTCGCGCCGATGCCCTGCTGTTGAATGTCGCGGACCACCTGGCCGACGCCTCCTCCTCGTCCCCTACTGCACTACCGCGCCTGCTCCCCGGACCACCGAGATGGAATGCCGGAACAGCCGGAAAACCAGAAAACACATCCAAACTTTGCCGGACCGGTGTGGGTGACACATGACTCCGAAATTCAATCCGAAACAAGTGTCGGAAAGATCATAAAAATTACTACTCAACAATGTGATTTTCGAGAAAATTAAACAGTAATTAAACATATATAAATGGGTTCAAAGAAGGTGCATGAGTTTAAAATAATAAACGCACGATCCTACCTGCCGGGGCGCAACCGACGCTTCACCGATAACCCGCCGGAGCTGTCTTGCCTCACTGGAGAGGTGGAGGAGAGGAGAGGGGTTCCTCCTTGGATGATAGCTTTCTCCAAGGGTGATCAAATGGGGAGAGAGGGGGTTAAGTGTTTAAATAGAAACACACTTAACCACCCGCCCGTCGGCCCGAACCCCAAATTCCGGCGGGGTCGTGATTAAGCCTCCCCTAGGCCAATCACCACCTCTCGAGCGCAACAGAGGTCTCAAAATTTTAATCTGAGGTCCCGTTCAAAAGTTATTAAACTAACCGCCTGAGGCTGCCAAATTAAGAAAACGCCCCTGGGGCCATTTTTCAAAGACGGGCCATGCCCGTGAATGTTACACCCCTCCTAGGGTAAACGACATGCTCTGAACACAACGGTGACCTCTGTTTTCCAATCCGAGCAAACTTTTAATAGATACTTGAGTTTAACCATTAAATGAATAAAATAATTAATTACATTATCTGATTAATGCACCAAAAGAGGGTGAGGGGTCCAAACATCCCTTTCCTACATGATTTATGTCGTTCCTAGGGTAATCACTCCATTTGGATCCCATACATACACTCATATTTCTGATCTGAACCACTGTTTAGGAGCTATCCCATTTATTTGGCATTTCTAGTGTGAATACACGAAAAATTTAATTCCAGCCACACCGGGGCTCGGAATCGCACGCCGTCTGAATGCGCTGCTCTGAAATAATATAAAAAATATTCCAAATTATTTTATAGCCAAAAAATGGGTTCTTACATCATTCACTCTTTCATGCTTTTCGTCCCCGAAAATAAAAACTAGGGAACAAAACAGGGTACTAAGCCCGCACCTGGCTCTCCCATACCCAAAAGAACTCATGGACAGTTCTGCGCCACCACACACAGACCAAAGGATTTGATTTGTTAAATCTAGTTCCTCCCTTGCCGATGACGTGCATAAAGGCATGCACACATCTTCTTGGGAAAGTAATGTGGGAGAGGTCATGCACCCACTCCAGTCTTTGGGGTTAGGGCAAGGTGACAGGGATCGTCTCCATCCCTTTGCACAATCTCAAACGGCCCAAAGGCTCTCTAGGGTAGCTCACCTCCCTGGTCGAACCCTTACATCGCACACCATGACTGGAATAACCGCCCGCACCTGGAACAAGGCCCAGTGGTTCCCTCCTTCAGAATATCCATATGGTGGAACACCCAAGGATATCTAGTCACGTGAGATTTCACAATCGATGTACCACAACCAAAACCCTCTTACACGCTCGGAAGCGAAGGATTCAACACCATCGACTAAAGGGAAAGGTTACCCACCTTCTACTCTAGCAACACTGAGTTACATCTGATTCCCTGAGTCACCCAGGTAACACCTTAAACAGGGAGTAGGGAGATAATAATTCCACACACAGAGTCTATCAATTCTAATGTAAAAAGTATAAGAGCTGTAGATCATACCTCTTACCAAATCATGCTCCGCAGGATCATAGACATCCAAAGCTCGCGGCTGTCTGCGGTCCCAACTGTCATCTCCCGGAGCCTTACAGGGACCGCCTATTGGTGATGGGAAAACCTCGTAAGGTCGTCCTCCACTCCCAGCTCCTCCTGATGCTCTTCTAGAACCACCTATCTGGGTACTACTCCGATCATGGAGATTCCTCCGTCGTGGTGGTGCACCTACTGCCTGCCTGAAGCTCTTTGCATGCATGGTTAGGCAGTCCCATGCCAGGGGACCTCACACATCACAAGCATAGCACCAAATCTCTTTGTCCTACACTGGTTCCCTCCAGCGCCACTGTGTTTTATGACCAAACCCCTGAGTCCGGTTGTCAGAAAGTCACCTGCGTTGAGGTTCTGCTTGCCGACGCCCACTAGCTGTGACAGACGTCTCGTCTCCAACGTGCCTGCTTCCACCACCAACTCTAGAACGTGACAGAAAGCTCTATGTCACCAATGCTTTCTCTATCACCACGAAATATGTGTAAATGTCCTAGGGTACAATTACAACACGAATCTCTTGGAGGAGACCCTACTCAATCTTCCGTGCTCGGATGTTGTCGTTATGGACCAAGTCTGGATAAAAGTGTGACTGGTCTGCGAAACTAGCCGCGTACTCAGCCACCGTCATCCCTCCCTGCTGAAACTATAAGAGCTCTTAAATATGAATGGAGCACAAGCAAGAGGGAAAAAACTCCTCATTAAACAAAAACTAAAATTCGTCCCATGAAAGCGATGACTAGACATGAAACTCATTCACTAGACTCCACCAACGCCAAGATGCCTCGCGTAAAAGGTTGGCAGCCAAAGCCACCATAAGATCTGCCGACGTCTTCACAAGCTTGAAGAGGTAAACCACTGTCCCAAGTGAAACCTCTGCTGCATGAGGGTTTAGATAACCACTGAACCTCAACAATCTCTTTCACTGGAACTCACGGAGCGCACTCAACCTGCCCTCAAGCTGAGTCTACTCTGCTGAAGCTATCTGCTGCTCAATAAGTGGGGGTGCTGCTACCGGCCCACCCAGAGAAAGGGGCTTGCATGATGGGTATTGGACTGAGGCCTCGTAGATTACAAGGTCATCGTCATGAACCAAAGCTAGCATCCTGGATGGCTGTCTTCACGGAGACATCCTGAATGTTATCAAGGAGTATCGTGGTAGCTGAGTATTTGTCGAGCCATACTGACCTTTCTAGGTATTTGATGAATACGATTTGATCAGTTCTCTTGGGCTTGGACCTCCGGGAGAGATGTTTTTAGGGACATTTGTGCCACAAAATTTACATTGTTCATTCCTACTTATGATGGGATTATATATAGAACCTTAGTGGTTGGAAGTTATTTCGCTAAGAAGATACAACTAGTGAATATTAACAGTGGGAAAGAAGAAAAATAATTTTAGTTACAGAGTAATGGACATTTACATTTTTTGAGGAAGAGGAAGTGATAGGTACAGACGAATATATAGGGCAGAAGACATAGAAGATGATCTAGGAGAGAAGTAGTAGGTTATATATGTTTCAAGATATTACAACCACCACCCCAATGTCTCCCCCACTAGGCTCAGGGAGATGGGGTACAAGGGAAGTAAGTAACTACATGTCGTCATGGAGTGTGACCCAAGGGCTCCCAGAATTATTCGAGGTATAGTCAGTGTATCCTTCCAAATGAAGTATTGATATTCATTGATATTAATCATTCCTACTTTTCATTAATCTTTTTCTTGATATAGGGTTTCCAGTAAAACTATTTACATGATCCTTACATCTAGAGATACATATAATAGGTGACTCGATAATAACACTTACGCCGACTATGTGATCTGATCCTTGAGGTGAGAGTTTCGGTTGGATCCTCTTTGAGCCATCATCAAGGCCTTACAATCATAATTTTGGTACAGATTAGTAATCCACAATTTATTCACAAATTGACAATTTTAGTCAAAAGGGTGTGGTATATCTACATAGTTGGAATTGGGTTTTCCTTAGTCGGTGACAAAGGAATCCCATATAGCACGAGATTAACTCATACATAGGAGGGTCCAGCCGATCAAACTTGTGTCAGCGGAACATACCATCATAGAAGCTTGTGTTTTGAGATTTCAATTCCCAAATGTAATGGTAGAGTGTGGGAACAAACTCTCAAAATATGTTTCATGGATTACCTCACCACTGGGAAAGGGACATCTACATTGGATTCTACCCAGGGATGGAATTGATATCTACAAATACATATTAGATGGATCCTGCAGAGCTCTGGGGGATGAGAGTATAGCTGGGGTAATTGAATTGCTAGGGAATAGTAAGACCTAGTTTTCAATTTTATTTGACGAGTACTCACACATTATCAAAGTGGAAATGTTAAATTAGTACCCACTACAAAAAGGTCAATGATCACGATAATCAGTTTATAGGGGTGGCCTTTCTTGTGGATGGAATGGGGCCCATAGGATATTCAGTAGTTAATATAGTGGAAATGGTTGGAGTTCTTCCAGGACTATGACTTTGAGATAGTCTATACAACTAGGAATGGGGACATGGTGGAAGAAACACTTAGAAGGAGGTCTAGGTTCCATTTTCATAGTGAGGCGACATAAGAGCTATTCGTGTTGTAGTTATCCTTTATAGATAGTGATAGAGAAGCTAACCTATAGTCTATGACAGTCACTCCCTCAACCCTTCAACGAGTTAGAGGGAAAAATCATGGGGATGTTGACTGTGAGACATGATGTTCTCATATGTCATCAAGAAATTTTCCTGATGGATGTTCAATAAGTGGAGATCATGTCATTGTTTTTATAGAAAACACCATAGTACTAGTGACATTGTAGGAGGAGGGGTTGAGGGGGTTCCATAATTCTCTTTTTGTCGTATATCAAGGTGTTAAAAGGATGTACCAGTACCTTCAACGTCAGTAATTGTGGATAGGGATAAAGAATTTGGCAGCCAATATCATTTCACGATGCCCCACATCTCAGCAAGTGAAAGTGAAGCATCATATTCCAGCATTCTTGAGTAAAGATTTTTCCCATAGACAGATGGGAAGATGAAGCAGAACATATAGACCATGGAGTAAATGCTTCGTACTTGTTTCATGGATTATGATCACATTAAAGAGTACCAGCTACCACTGGTGGAGATTGCGTACAAAAAAATCTATCAGTCCACTATTTTCATGGCATCGTTTGAGGCCTTGTATGTGAAGCCATGCATATCACTTCTTTTTTGATAGTCCAAGGGGATTCAGCACTCATGGGTCCATTGTTGGTACAAGATACCCTGATAATGTGCAGATTATCCAGGATTGGATGAGGACATCATAGAAAAGAAAAAATTCTTATGTCAATAGGAGACGAGAACCCTTAGAGTTCAAAGAGGAAGACCATGTTTTCATCAGGCCTCACCAACATGGGGATTGCAGAGATTTGGCATAGTGGAATGCTATGTCCGAGGTTCATTGGACCTTTTTCATGTCCCCATCAGAGTTGGCGACGTGGCATACTGCCTTGCTCTTCCCCCATGGATGCATCAGATGCGTGATGATTTTCACATGTGGTAGAAAAAGAGGGCCTTCATGGGTAGTATATTCATTTGGATCACATTATGTGGAATCACGATAATCATTAATAGAGAAAAAGGGAGAGGGAGGCTCATATTAATGCTCAGTACCCCCACTTGTTTGATTTTCCATTGTTTTGTCTTTCGGAGACATAAAGCCCTAAGATGAGGAAAATGTAAGGTCCTAGAAATTCTAAATAGTTTTTATTAAACTATGTGGAAATATTACAAGACTGTGAAAATTTACAACATGTGATTACATGGAATATAGTTCCCTAAATGATTCATCAAAAAATTTATGCTTTAAATAAAGTGTGTGAGCAGTTTTTCTAAAAAACTGGAGTAACTCTTAAATGGTTTCCCTGATCAAAAATGAAATTGCACCATTGGGTTTTGGATGATAGGTTTATCATAGGTGTGACTTATGTTATGTCGGCGCAAGACTCCAGTGAGAAAACCTGAAAATGGCATAAAAGTAAATACAATAATTAAATAAAATAGTTTTATTTTTTAAATCCATATAACTCAAAAAAAGTTACTCGGATTAAAAATCAAATACCACTGTTGAACTCGGGAGGGAATGTTTTCCATAGGAAAAAAATTATTTTATTGTCAAATCATTATTACTCATAACTGTTAACTTGGATAGGATATGTGAGAGTAGTGTTGACATCATGAGTGTGTGTTCCCCTTGGGTGGAGCATATCCTTTACCAGCGCACATTGAGGGTGACTGTTAATAATTTTTTACATTTTTTAAGGTACATTCAGTACATTTCCAAGAAGGTATTTCTATAATTTTAACAGGTGATCAGATTAAAAAAACAAGGGTGCCATTGAATTCAATGTGGCATGATTTTCTTAGGTGAATATTGACTTCGACAAACAAGTTTCGGACAAAAAAGTTAATTTTTTTACGTTTCGTAAAAAATAATGAAATAACATAATGAGGTATTTTATTATTCCTACAATAATTGAGTGGCGGATGGTAGGACTGCATAATAATTTCAGGAATTGAATGAGTGTCTTTTAAGTTCATGACCCATTAGTAGCATAACTACAACACTTGTAGGATTGAAAGGAACAGAAATTGTGGTTCATTAATGAACAAAATTAATGATACCAACATGGGTGGTTCCTTTTCATTTATTTAATCAAATCATTGGCATTGGTTTTGGGAACCCACGAGATAACTCTTGAAATGTGATGATGACGTCTTCCTCTAATGAACAACGAAGGTTCGAGGATGACATTGATTATTCAATCCAGAGATAGATGAATGTCGACGAACACAATTGAACATGGAACCTTATTCCTCATCTGCAGTTTCATCCAATGAGTTCTGGTAGGGGGTGTATTTTATTTATGTGTTTTATACCCCTCTTTTCCCATTTGTAAATAATATAAGGAATGTAGACCAAACGAATAACAAGTTGATGCATGATACATTCTTTATTTCTAGAGGTTGATGAATGAATTCATTGTAGGTGTTTTTTTGTTAATGTTAGATTTTGTTGATTATAGAATTCCTTCCCATGTTATGAAGCTAATGAGGATGGAATGGGCTGAAATGAATAAGGCCCATACGCCTTAACGATCATGGTTTGATGAATTAATCATGGACGATAGAGAAATATCATGTCAAGGTGAACCCGAGGGCCACACAATGTAGGTGGCGTCCCAGGAGGCCTGTAGGCATAGTCGGGAAGAAAATAAAACACATTGTGCTTCACCAGTGGCCCACAAAATCATTTTCGGTGCAGCGGAGGAAGCGACCAGAGGAGGTGACTAGGGGCCGGATCTTGCCGGCTATGAGATTATGATAGTACTTGATGTGTCACCACAAATAGGGGCAGTCGACCTTTTCCAGTTGCATTGATGGTGGGTGGAGCGCCAGGGAGAAGGAACAACAGCTTTGAGCTGAGGTGGTGGGTGAACCCATGACCAATGTTCAAACCCTAGACTTTTCCACGAGACCAACCATCTGGAATGGTCACACCAGCCTAGAAACGTTGGTCAGTGAGACCGAACGGACACGGTCCGTTGGGGAGGGGAGCAGACCAGGCGCCATGCTAGCAGGCTGGCCTAGTTCCATGGAATAGTGGGCTGCTCCTGCAGCCCAGCAGCATGGACTTGGCAGAGCCTAACCACATTAGGCCAGGCCAAGTGGGCTGGGTCAGGTCAGTTCAATCGGGTCGGACCGAAGTGATCCCACAGACAACCCAAATCCACATAAAAAGCCATTTATTCTAAAATAGACTTTTGTTTGATGAAAATGTCTGTTGCAATGGAATCCTTTATAAGAGGTGGTTTTTTGAAGATACTCAACATGGGTTTTGGAGAATTTTGGAGTATGTCCGGGTTGGATCAAACTCGAATACAACTTGTACCTCAGTAATAAAATTCTAATAACTTACTGATCAAGTGTCTGATTGATGCACCATTTATTGCATTTGAATCCTTAGGACATGTAATTTCGTCAGGTTACTTCATCAAAGGACTTAGTGATGGTTGATATTGGACTTATGGAATGAGGAACTGGTCCTCCCATATTCAAGTGTGCTAAGTTCGGGAATCAAATGGATGGATGTGATGTTATGAATGAATAAAGATCCTTTGTGCAGGTCAGCATCTAGTGTGCCTCTGAGTGGGTCAAAAGCTAGAAGTCCTCAGAGTGGGTCAACACCTAGAAATCCTATATGGGTATTCACCTAGCGATCCTTTATGGGTCTGCACCTTGCTATCATGTGAGAGTGTAATAACCAAGAAATACTCGGAGTGGGTCAACACCTAGGGATCTTCTGTTGGGAAACACATAGAGGTCATTTTTGGGTTAACACCTAGTGATCCTCTATCGTTTATCTCTTTGAGACCGTATGCAGTCTTGTATAAAAACAAGATTGATAGAATAAGATGATATAGATTTGTTACTAATCATCTTTATTCATGTTCTTTATGTTATATACCATGTTTGAGATATATATTACTTTATGAATTGTGATTGAGATCATGCTTTGTGGTTTTTCCATTGAGAAATTATGGAAGACCTTCAGGGTATTGGAGTCCCGCTATGTATTGTTATACTCACACTTGAATGGTATTCACCCACACATGTTGTGTCTAGTGAAGAAGTTTGACGTTTCAATAGTGCTTATATAGGAGATGGGAGAGCTGGACGCTACGATGGTGGACTTGGTGGTCTTGGACTAGCTAGGGCCCAATAAGACTGGCCGAACAAGACATTATACATTGGATTCTAGTAGAAACAATACTCTCATGATCAGGTGGTGATTTCTATTTATGATAATTAGAGTTTCATTTTGTACATTTCTATTTTCAGTTCCTTTTTATATTTTTATTCTATCCCACCTACATTCCCATGTACTTTAACTCTACCATGTTTTGGTGGTATACTTCTTTATAACATTCAGTGTGTTAGGATGTGGATGGAAGTTTGTGTATATAGGATTAAAGGCAATGATGTCCCTTTTTGTTATATGCATTTATGGTTCTGGTCACCATCCCCTTACCTATGGAAGGAAGGCATGGTGTAGTCACGGCATGGGCCCTTGGGGGACTTGTTGAGACATGAATGTTTTATGGTGCACTATATATTTACCATGGTTTCCTCCTTGTTCATAAATGTAGAATATGGATCGATTTTTAAATATTATATCATTGTGTATTATAATAAAACAAAAAAATCATTTTAGAAATAAAGATAAAAAATTATATCAAATAATTCATAGGGGTATGTCCTCAATCCAATCAGAGTCACAATATACTTGCAATAATATTTATAAAAATGTATTTGGATTATAAAATGAAAAAATTATTGTAACTCACTATATATTGACTATATTAACAAAATAAATGGTCTTTTGGGAAAAATTTATTAATTCAAAAATTACAGAAGAAAAAAGGAATTTGTTCATTTATTTCTAAAATTGTTTTTATTTTTAATGATTTATGTAAAAAACAATACAGATTCACAAAGTAT
Organism: Viscum album; assembly: GCA_963277665.1. Classification (NCBI taxonomy): domain Eukaryota; kingdom Viridiplantae; phylum Streptophyta; class Magnoliopsida; order Santalales; family Viscaceae; genus Viscum; species Viscum album. The sequence continues at coordinate 82,195,507 of OY728151.1, read as the reverse complement.
TCTTCCATTTCATTGTGGTCCAAAATGGCCTATACTTGTATGTGTATAAGAATACAATGAATATATTTTTTATTTTCACTTTCAATTCACCATTTAAAAATATGGTCATTTAATGTTTTTCATTAATATTAATATTCAAAATAACAATGTTTTTCTTTAGAATTAAATTAGGTATATTTTTTCATAGATAAGAATGAAAAAACCTTTAAAATGACCATAATGTATAGTCATTAAATATAAAAAGAATCATAAGATAGAATATATAGATTATCACCAGGGAATGAATTTTCTATGTTATTCTTTGGGAGTGGCTATACATTGGATTCCTAATTATACAAGGTTATGTTGTCATCCAATTTAATTTTCTAGCCCTTCATATCTTTGGAAACTAAGTCAAAATCCATTAAAAACAACCTCCATCTCAATTATTCGTGATTTTTGTAAGTATTGTTGATTAAATATCATAAGGTTGTATGATTATAATAAATAATTAGTTTACTTCTTAATAGATAATAATGAGTTTTATATATTAATATTAAAATATACCAAACAACTTCTCTATTTTTTAGTTTTTTAGTATTGTATATGTTGTGTGAAGTCTTATTTATCATATATGGATGACAATATATATTTTGGGATATAAAAACATCTATATCACTATTATAAGCATAAAAAAACATAAAATGGAATAATATTATTTGGTGGGAAGATAAATGGGTTAGTGGTTAATCATTGGTTAAAATTTTCAATGATGTTATGGAAGAATCATAAATTAAAAAGTTATTTTATTTATTTAATAGGATAGTTAGGGGGAAAGTAATTTTCCAAAAGTCTATAATAAATCACCTATAATATCAATCATTGCCTTGAAATTACCTGATGTAAATTAAAGTGGTGTGGTATGGTTTTATTGAAATAATGTCAACTATTGAATTTTCAACTTCTATTACATCCTAAAAATTATACTTCCTTAAACATTTCATTTTCACATTAAAATTTAATTTTCAAAATTAAAAACCATGTGTTTCATAATATATCCTTCTAAATTCATTTCCATGAACTTTCAAAAGTACTTAAATCAATTAATATAGGTAGAGAAGTCGGAAATGTATATTTCTAATATGATATCAATAGTGTATTAGAAAATAAATACAATAAAAATTTAATGTTATATGACAAATTTTATTTTAGTTTCACTAGGATAGCTACCCTGATAGGGGGAGTGCGTGAATCAGGGTATAACAGATTAAAAAAGCATCCCCTTATGATCTTGTTTTGTCATTGGAAAAAATCATCTTCTCTCTCTTTCCCAGTGAAGAGTATGAACAAAAAATAAAGTATTCACATGACACATCAATTTTACTTGGTGAACCCTCATTGGGCTATGTAAAACGAGCATAAACCGGCGTTGCGACGATGTACAAAATCCACTTTAAGTGCACTGTTGTTTTCAATTTCAATGCGGAATCACTGTCCATTCTGGTTTACAACCACTTAGAGTATGATAGCTCACTTCTCCTCAATTGATGTGTGTTTAATTATTCTTTATAATATCCAATCACATATTAAAGTCTTCTAGGTCCCTTCAATATCACATATGAATTCATATTTCATTGTATGTAGATGCTATTTTGAGGTCCATCTTTCATCCATAGATGAATAGTACTTTACCACTAGTGTACCATTCAATATTCCAACATTCTCAAAACACTTGAATGACCAGCGTGCTTTTCTTTTCCTGGTGCACTTCTCTATTCTTTAGAATGCTTCTCTAATCCTAGCGCACAAGTGTCACCTAACCACATGTGCGAAACTCCCTTCTCTAACTCATAACATGGTAAACTCACACCTTTTTATTCCCAAACCAATATAGGTGGACAGCTATCAACTACCACACAACATATGAATAACCTTATACATGCTCTCCCACACCCCCACCAGCGTACACAAAGCACTTATGTGACTGGAGCTGAAATTTTCTCTAAGTGTTTAACTCTTCTCAAAATGAGGATGTGTATCCTTCCATTTATAGGCATTTTGCGCACCTCCATAGTCGGAGCACGGGTCTTCTCTCGGCATGCATGTCCAGCTACCATAGTCTATGTCTCTATAGTCACCTTGCACGGACAAAAAAACATTGAAGACCAATTTCCTTTGGAAAACTTTGATATTCTGATCCTTAAAAACATATGTCACGCAAACAATCAAACAATCTTTGTAAAAAAAAAACCAGCTCTGTCAATATAAAAAAACTGCAAAAAATGGTTCAATGTTATCTTGAAGGATTTTTTCATAACATATAATATATGGAAGGAAATATCTTTATATGAAAATTATAAAAGGCATATGATGAGTTAGACTTATATAGGTCTCATGAAACTATTTTAACATAAAAATATCTTGGAACCCCTTTTGGGACACAATTTTGTCCTTTACAATCTAGTAACTCTTTCAATTTTAATGAAAAGCTTATAGGGAAATGGTCTTTTATTTCCACATGGTTTAATATAAAATTTTTTATACAACTTCTCCAACCATTTTGGACATTGGTGAATACTTATTCATTGTGTTCATTATTAAAAATTGTGTAACTTGTTTTATTTAGGTCAATTATAAAAGTAATCGTCATTTGGGAGTCTATGATGGGAATGATTATTTCATATTGTAAAATTCCTTCAACAAAAAAAATTCATACATCTAGGAGGTTTGGATGATTCCTTCAACTAGGTTTTCTCACTAACTAGGAACCATTTTCCAAAAAAAATATTTGAATGAATGTTGTGGGGATACATCCGTGAAATTTTTACTATATCTTTAATAGATCCCTATAATTATTTATCAGACTCCTCATTTGTTGGTTTTTGTTGCTTGAATCTAATATATTAGAAATTATGGCTGAGTGTTTTTTACACTCCTTTAAACACTATTTTTAATTTATTGTATATGTTGTAACTATTACATACGAGGGATTCTAGAGTTTTTTCATTTAATTATTATCCATGAAGTCTATCTATGTATGATTAGTAGAAATGATAGTTTAATATTTAATTATCTCATCAACATAACAATCATTAATATCTTCATGTTTCCATATGTTTGAAATTTTCTCCTTGATTAGATCATTTTAAAAATAATATTTCTCTAGTGGGTTCGTTGTTTCCAATTATACTCCTCGTATAAAATTTTGAATTTTTTTTATTTCCTCCTTAGAAGAACATACAATTTTAGGAATATTTATTTTAAAATTTTATTTTAATTAATTTCGGGGTTTCAATGAATCCAATATGTTACTTTTTTTTCTTATTCATATTTCAAGGAAAGTATTCCTTAATTATATTTTTATTGTTGTCTCTTATATTTTTGGAAATTTAATACTGATGATGATGAAGGAATTTATATTAACATTTTTTACTCCATGCATTGAATGTAAAAAACAGTAGGGACATTGTTCCCTAATACATATACAAGGAGGAGTTCAAAGTTACATATAATGTTGGTAGTGTCTCTGTTGGCATGCAATAAAACCCTAATTGTTTGTTTTTATCCCATATATAAAGAATAAAAAATTGAATAAGGAAATAAATTTATTGATTATCTAATGTCACATAGAAAATTGGAAAATGTGAGCTTACCAATTAAACTAGGAGTATCAAAAGTACCCTTATCATGAAATATTTGGTGGATTTAGGGTGTATCGTGAGAATAAAGAATATTACCCAGGACATACCTATTTATTCACAATTATTATAATTATAATAATGAAAATTTCATCAATGAATGTTTTTTACTTTTTATATGGTTATTTGATACAGGTAGTGGGATATTGATCACTATGCTAATGAAGACATCCTGAATCTATTATGTCCGTGATTCATCCATGGGTTTTCTATTTTCAGGATTTACTATAGTAAAGGGAGGTGGGGGCGGTTATTGATATTTAATGGGGTGTTTGTCTTTTTATAGTCCCTTTAGTGCCTCCTCCTCATGTTATTTTCCATCAGTTGATACTTCATATACATTTTAATATTCACTTAAAGCATCTATTAATAAGGTGATTATTTACGATCATATAATTATTTTATGCACATTAATGTTAAAAAACTATAATTTAAATTTATATTTAATGTTTTATAATATGTAAAATTTCATGAACTATGATTTTCCATACTCATTATGTGTGACATGATACGTATAAATTGTCTTTTTAACTCGGTCAACTACGATCAACGGGTGGTTATATTTTTTTCACTATTTTTATATTCTATTACCTATTATGACATTCCATTAATAAATGGTTATTGTCATAGAAGATGGTAGTATATTTTATAAGGTTTAATATTATGTCATTTGAATGGAGTTTGTTGGTAGAGATATAGATAATAATATTAGAATACTTTCTAGAAGGGGGATCTCAATTGACGTTATATCCCAGCTGCAAATTTTTTGTGTGTGGAAAATTCATTGCCTTATTAGATTCCACTTTGCTGGTTAATGATTTTCCTCAAGAAAATTACAACAAAACATTCATTCTAGGATCTTGAGTGAATCCATAAGTGGAATTGTCTTGGAAATACAATAACTGTAATTCCAATTGTGATTTGGTGGGTGATAATTCATGTATAGATTTCCCATCATTCTATCTGATATTGGATTTTAGATAATTAAACATAATATTTAATAAAAGTGATATGGAAATTTATAACCCATTTATTACGTTGTATGCATTTAATATAAAAAATTAATTGTAATATGATGTTATCATCATAATGAGATCTATTACAGTAACAAGAGAATTATCGATCAGTGATCCTTCTAAAGAAGTATTATTTAGGGTATTATAATTTTCCAGCAATTCATGGTAGAATAAAACATGTATTTGATGTAAATAATATTATCAGTGTGAAAATTATTTTGTTAATTTCATGAATTGTTTTTAGAACTCAAAATGAGTATCTCTATATTCTTATTTGAATCTATAAATTTTATATCAATTATGGTTACTTATTGAAGCTTGATTAAATTTGTGATGAAAATTATTTTATATCTCCACCCATGTGGTGACATATCCATGCTATGTATTTCATATAAACTATTTGGTAACCCCTTCAAGATTTTAGGGGTAAGGATTCCAGGTGATTTGAGACTTATTCATTCATATTGTTCAAATGAAATTTCCTAATTATATAATCGTACTTATGTTGTTATTATTTTCTTCACCAGATAGTCCACAGAATATAATATGTAACCAAATAAATCTAGTTTTGATTTCGCATTATTTTTAATTTAATAAATATAGTTTTTAGTTTTTAATATTCAATTGGGGTTATTACATTTATCTCAATGTCTAATATACATGATCTATATTAAATACTATTTTTTTCACTTCGTATTGTTGTTTTTCATAATGAATTAATTGAGGAGCGAGAGGCTGGTAAGATAATGTTTAATAAATAACATTCATCTAATTCTATGTTAGTAGGAGTTCCATGCCTTTATATTCTAGTTAAGTAAATAGTCAGATCAAATCCAATGAGGTTAGAATAACTACATCTAGTCGTTTGAAAATAAAATATAATAATTTATACAATTCTCTATCATCTATGAAAACAATAATAGGTCTTATATGTTCTGTTTGTGGGGTGCTCAAGAAACAATCTTCTAAAAAAGGAACAACATATTAAAAATGGTACTAAGGTTTTCTCCAGACAATAAAATTGTGTGGGAGTGTTAGATTCATGTTTCATTGATCAATATAAATTATATTATATGTGAATTTTGAATGTTTTAAGGATTATTCTAGATGTAGTATTCTATCCTGTGATAATTCCATAATAATCATGTTGATTAATTATTCAGTTAGAATCTAATAATACTATAATCTATTAAATATCATTGATTAAATTTATTAGAAAATTTTGGTTCAGACATGGTTATAAATCGATTAATGTATTGACTTACATTTTCTAACTAGTAATTGGAAACATCCATTAAAGCCTAATTTATCCCACATGATGATATATCATTATTTGAATTAATTAAACCTGTATTTTGTGTTTTATTATGATAATAAACATATGTTATTAAGATATAAAACTATAAAAAACCCCAGGAAGACTAAAACCATTATGATCCACTAAGGAGTTAGTACATTTTTTGTATAAGAATTCATAAATTCATGGGATGAGGGAACACTCTTATTTGAAAACAATAAATTTTATAGTGTTCCAAAATAAGTAATTTTTAAATTATAGAATTAAAATAGCATTATAGTTGTGACCCATGGTCGGTGATGATAGCCTCTAGGGTTGTGTTCATTCATACCCTTCAATCAGGCATTGTGAATTACCTTTTCCATGAATTCATGGATATTATATCATTTTGAATATCCAATGAGGAAAATTTCATTCATAATAGAATTCATGAATTTCTTATTTAATAAAGGATAAAGATTGTGTTTTCATTGATTGTTGAAATTCATCCAGAATGATGGGTTTAGATGATTTTTGATGGAAATTGATTCTCCTCCCATGATACATTGCAATTTAATTTTGATGCTAGTGTATTATACAACATCTAATAGAAATAGGTGTATTTATTTGTTTTGATGTTAAAATGGTCATGTACTTTAAATCTTGGTCCTCTCTATTCATTTATATCTTGTGAATTATGTCATTTTATTGAGGTTTAGTACTCATCCTGAATCTACAACTTATATTTCCCATAATTACAATATTAATTCAAACCATTATTGTGAGTGGAGTTCTATTTCATAGAATTATGTATTTTATTTCATACGTTAGGTCTGAATCATACATAAACTCATAGTTCTATTTAGTGGTGGATATATCTTGTTAATCATATTCATATATTTTGGATATTATTATGATACAAAAAAATTATACCAATCATATTATCATAGGATTATAGACCTTATTCACTTGTCTTCAATGTCAAAATGTAGTGATATCTTTTTAAATTAAGTTAAATCCCATAGATTCCTCAGTGGTTTTACAGGTATTGTGGAATCACCCATGGAACATTCAGATGGATTTCATTATAATTAAATTAATAGACCATGTTGGATTACAGTACTACTATAATTCTCCATGGGAGGTGGCTTCACTCCAACATTTTCAATGTTCTATTGGTAGATGAAAAATGTAGTACCATCAGGGTATTTGAAATAGTACTTTTTCTGAAGGATGTTTCCAATAAGTGGTTGTGAGAAAATCTAGAGAAATTTGAAGCCTTTATATATTATAAAATATTTATTTAACATGATTTTTATTCTTCTAGGTATGTATTTGTTTCGGCACAATTTATAGAATTATTTCCTCAGGAGAGTCATAGGTATGGTGAGAAAAGGTGGAAAATTATGATGGTATTAGTCCCACCCAGAAAGACATTGTCAGTATTTTGATCACGATATTTTTTTTTTCTAATTATCGGTTCTAGTAAGTATACCTATCGTGAATGGGGTTACCTAGTAAATAATTTATTTTCATGTGTTTAGTTTTTTCCCCTTTAAAATTTTTGTGCATGCACGATTGTTGATGGTTCTATTGGTAAGTATTAATATCATATGTATTGGATGTGGTATGTTGGGTAAGAGCTTGAGTGAAGATATCATTGTTTGATTAAGTCATAGTCTCCATGCATACCATGTTTGAGTATGGTATCATAGAAGGATAAATCACATGGTCATTACCCATGGTTATCACATTGACTTTTTATGGCTTGGTTGCTTCTAGAAATTTTCATAATTCAACATACAGAACAAAATGATTTACCTTTTATTTTAGTACATTATTTTTATAGAATTAAAATTTTCTTATTAATTATTAAAGGATTCAAAATATATATAAAAAGACGAATATATCCATAAACCCCATATATATTCATAATTTCCATCAATATTAACGATCAATATAGTCAATGATGATCCCTATTAATGTGAGAATTTAATTAAGATTATATTATTTTCATTGAATATTATTTATTAAATATTTATAATTCCATATCAAGTAAATATTATTCTATACTGAGTATTATACTAGATGTTAAATTATATTACATGGTAGAAAATGTATCTATTAATATTATTAGTGACTTGTTCTATTATTTAATGTAATAAAAATGGTGTTTAATGATTTTTATAAAATATATTCACAAAAATAATTGGTTTTTTGAATATGAAATACCAATTAATACATTTTGGAGATGATAAGGGTTTTATTCTTATAATTTTATTCCTTTTAGGATAAAAATGATCAAACAGTTCTTTAGAACTCACTAATAGAATCATTCACATTTACATGAAATTATCAATCATTTTTCTTCATTGATGTAACATTTATGTATTCATGGATATCATAATCACGTGTTAGCACCTAAAATATTTTATTTAATAGAATTGGAGCACATCATGTTTATGCCATGCTCTCCAAATATAACATTGGGATCCATGATGCATGTTATCTCAATCCGGAAATTCATCAAGTTGTATTCCCTATTGACATGAAACTATATTTTTTTAAATATTTCTAATGTTATCGGAATATCTATAATTGTTAATATTTTCATGGATAGGCTAGGAACTAAATAAGGTTTAATTAATATGTTTCCTATCATATAATACATAGAACAAAGATATTAATGAAGGGTTAAATGATTAATTATATTATCTATATAAGGAATTAATGAAAAATATCAATATGAGAATTTCATCATCTCTAATTGGTGTATTTTAGAATCTCTATTAAGGTACATAATTTATTGTTATGCATGAAATGTTTCATTGGGAGTTTTAAAGATATAAAATAATTTTTAATTTATAGGTTTCCTTTTCTAATAACTAATGAGTGTACATACCATAATTAATAATTATAAATAGATTCTACGATTCATGGACTGATGTTTTGGTCAAATTAAGTCCTTAGTGAGAGAATTTTAATATATACAGTGCGAAAAAAATTTTAGTATATTTGTTTATACGGATACATGAATCCTTTTAAGAGGAATTTATTATATTAAGAATAAACATTTTATATTTAGATAGTTTATTATAAGGGGAACTTAATTGTTTATTTATTCTATAAGAGGGAAGACACAATACCTTGTAAAGTGAACATAATATGAAGACTAGAAGTCGATGAACAAATTTGATGATTATGAGGTTGGTATTTATGATGATCATATAATTGATCCAAATGAACAATCGATAGTCACACCCTTATTTATAGAGCATGTAATGATCAGAAAAATGAATGATTTTGATTGTTTCATGATGTTTGAAAAGTTAAATAGACAATATTACAATCATTATTGGACCTTTTAGGGATGTGATGTGAATTATGTGCATTGTATGACTATTTGTTCTTCATCTGTAGTCATTGAACTGAGGAGTTAATTCCATGATTTTTAGTGGGCTTATCACCCAATGTAGTAAATGATGTATCAATATATCATAAGTTTATATTTACAGCCGATCATGTAGTAGTAAATTGATAGATTTGTGTCCCATTGTTTAACGTATCATAGGATTAATTCTAAGAATCATTGACCATGTTTATTACACTCGGATATTTTGGTTCCTATGTGGAAATGAGATGAAGTGATTATATCTGTCATGGTATTTTATATGACCATAAGTGGTTGTAAATTCATATGGATAAACGATTTCATGTAAACGATAGTATTTCATTTCGTACATAATTGGGTGACTCATTTGGTGGATGTGATAGAAATATATATGTTCTATTTATTGTGTTGATGTGTCACGCCCCTCCAAGAATAGTGTTAGAAAATTGATTATTTAAAACTGCTATCTTGGTAGGGATTAATGAAGTTGATGGGGACTGAATTTATGTTGTGTATTTATTATCACCCATAGGCTGATCAGAAGTCATAGATAATGTAATATTCATAATAGTATATTATTTATCCATTTTTCTAAATTTCAATGGAGTGTGTGATGATCATTTACACTTGATCGAATTAAAACTCGTTAATAGTTTCAAATCATCAATTTAAATAGATATGTTTGATTCTCAATATATAATACTATTTCATTCTCCTCTATTTTTTTAGGAGGCATAAGTTCTTCTATTATTGGACCTTGTATAGTGTGTGAGGCCTCAGAACAAGGATAATTTTTTAAGAAGTGGCTACTAAAAACTCTCAGAATACATCCATTATATTATTACAATGGGATATGATAATTGGTATTTTTTTGATGATTGGGTATTGTTTTGGGTATCCACATTGATAAGACATCGATGATTATAATGGAACTTAAATCACCACCATGGTTTGTTGGATAATTTCAGATCTCCATTCATGATATATTGATTTACTATGAATTTTACAAACTTATTCAACATCATGGTATTCAAAAAAAATTCCTTGTGTTTCAACATCTATATTATGATCCTGGTGTAGGGTATTTGATCAATTGTGATGTTATTTTGGTGGAAACAGATGCACCATATATGGAACAATTGATTAAGACTGCATATTGAAGTGAGAGGGCGTTGTGCGGAAATATAAATCTATAAATTTGAATAAAATGTAATCATAGGTGGAACAATGACAAGAAATGTGTATTGGAGACTCATGATGAGTCTGAATATAAATATTTATTTAACCATGATCATTATAAGTACATATCAAGTATAAGAAGTCATTATAATGGGATAATTGTTGCACCAATTATTTTATATGATGTGTTTTATTTTGTTTTGGATGACCTACAATAATGTTTGTGATTCTCTAAATGGTTTATATTGGTTTTGCGAGACTTTAGATTTTTTTAGTGTCCCTAAAAAGAATTATGTGAATTTTCCATGCACTATTGGTAGTACATATATTGTTATAAAATGATTTTTTTCATAGAGAACACTAATGTGAAATAGGTTATTCGAGACAAACCTGTTATGGACTACTGTCATGAATGAGTCTCGAAGTTTCACCAATGGACCATGGTCATACAATAATCACTATTCGATAGTGGAATGCATAGTGAGTCAAAAAACTATTTAGGATTTTACAAAAAATCCTGGTGGGTGTAACTGTTGGTTTTTCTTAGATGGTGTGTTCTATGGCTATTTTGGTTGTCTCCATGACATTATGAAATATATTTTTTAATATTAAACATATTAATTTTTGAATAATCCTTGTGGGTTTCATATGTTTCAAAGAGAAAACAAGTGATATCTTTATGGTTGAAGGATTAATTCCCTTTAACTCAGTTTTTCTATCTATTAATAATTTTTCCCACCTCTAAAATATTTATTATCATATATTGGAAAAACTATGGTTATATATTGTTAACCCCTCGTAGATAAATTATTTATATTGTCCTTAAATGTTAAAAATTATTCATTCTTTTTGGAAGGTCAAAACTAAGTTGAATAAGTGTTTTGTAAAGACCCGGAAAATTCAAGGAAAGTTTTTTCATAAATACATTGGAATTTTTCGAGTCTGTGGCTTTTGACGGAACTTGATTCTGAGGCCTGTTGTTCCTGGAATCAATTTCCGAAGTTTAGCTCGGGTATGTTCAGTGAACGAATGAGAGGGTTTTTCTATCATTTGATATGGTGCTCAGAATTGAAATCCAAGGGCAATGATGAACTCGCAATGCCGGTAATTTCTTAAGGGGACCTTTACCGCGGTTGCGTTTTCACGGGAGGAGAAGTTAAAATTTGCGGATTAAATAAAAAGTTAATAAAAATTGGGAAATTTTTTTATTCTATATCTAAGTGGCTATATCCTACATGAGGGAGTTGGGGTGGGCCCTAACTACCCATGTGAGGATATTTGTGAGGTGGGGCCCACGTGATCCCCAACCCTTCACATTCAATAAAACTCCTTAAACTCCGATTTTGAACTTGTTAACTCCTCTTTAATGATGACTATTCCTCTCCCTCTCTCACGCTATTAAAAATTTACAACCTATCACTTAATTAATTAAACAACTAATGGTTTAATTAATTATGTTTATTGGAATTTGAATTTTAAATTTTGAATGTATGGAATGATTTAATAAAATAAGGAGAAGCCTTATTTTATTTTTGGTTAGCTTGTTGTGTTGATTTTGGAGAGGGAGATATTGAGTTTTGATGAACACTTAATCTCCTTTGTTGAAGAATGCCAACTCTACGATGAAGAACATCAACTCGGTGTCTCTGAATTCTCTTTCCTCTTCTTCCTCTGCGACAAGGGAGGAGGAACTGATGTGGGAAATTGCCAACGATGTCACGCCTTGTTTTCTTCTCTCCTTGATAAAAAGGGGAGATGCCGCTTCCTCCTCGGACGCTCTTCGTTCACGTCTACAAATCCTTATCTTGCGACGCCTTCAACTCTGACGCTGAAATTCGTCATCAGTTGTTGAGGTAGGGGTTTATTCTTGAAATTGGATGTTTATATACCCTGTACTCATTGTAAATTGTTGATTAATATGGTCAATTATTATAGTTCTACACAGAGGGTGCGGGCCGAACGAACACGTCCCAACAACCCTATGTTGTTCTCATTTATTATTTTAGAATTGGAAATTGGAATTGAAGGAAGCATGGGGTTGTTGCGCCATGCCGGTAATGTGGAGAAGGGAACCAGTGCCGTCACGCTGGTTGTGCGGGAAGAACCGCGGCCCTCTATGCGGGGCCGCTTCGGCGGAAGAACCGGTCGGCCTGTCGGTCGGCCGGGTGAAGAGGAGCTACGACGCCAGGAGGGAACTGTGCTAGAGGACTGGCCAGCCGGGTGGAGCTGGACCCCGGCTCCAGGAGGGCGCCGCACTGGAAGACTGGCGGCCAGCCCATGCGGGCCACGTGCATCGAAGATCGGCCCGTCTAGCCTGCCAGTTTGGGGAAGGGCGGCGCCACGTGGCATCGCCGATGTGGAACCCCCCTAGAAGTCGCTCGACATTGGATGAGCCGCTCGGCTTGCTGGCCGAGCTAGCCAGGCTTCGCGCTCTGCCAGGCCACGCCAGGCCGGGCAGAGCCGGGCCATGCCGGGCCACGCCGAGCCATCCCTCGTTGGGCCGGGCGGAGCAAGGACGGTCCGGGCCGCACCACTTTGGGCCAGGCCGCACCTCTCCAGGATGGGTCGCGCCCCCTTCTGGATGAGTGGTGTATTTATTCAGACCGGTCCAACACCCCTTCTGGGTCGGACCTATCAAACTGGGTCAACCCGACCCATCGGCCCACTGGGCTAAACGGGTCGGGCCCGTTATTCACTTAAATGTGAATAACATAAGGACCGCACATTCGATCGACGCGCTGTCTACGGAACTGGGAATCTTTCATTGAGAAGGTCATTTTGAGAAACTCTATGTGAGTTTCAGATGAATTTGGATATCAGCCATTTTAGAAACAGGCGTATTTCTAACTGGGCCCTGCGATGGAAAAGCCATTATCTCTTAGACTGGGCGTCTGATTGATGCGCTATTTATTGCGTTGAGTTCTTTTTGACGAAACAGAACTTCAGGATACATCAAATCTGGACTTAATGATAGTTGATGTATCGACCCCACATGGCTCGAGGAGCGGACCCTCCCGAAATCGAGTGTGCTATGTGTGGGAACCCTATAGCTGGCTGCGATTGTGACGACGATGACTACTGTACTTGGATCCTACATGGTTTCGGTAGCAAGTATGACTGTACATGGATCCTCTATGGGATCGGTAGTTATGATGACTGTACATGGATACTACATGGGTTCTTCAGCGTTGGTCACTGTACTTGGATCCTACGTGGGTTCGGAAGGGACGACATTTGTACTTGGATCCTACGTGGGTTCGGCAGGGAAGATGATTCAGAGGCTATATCTATCTTCTCCACCCCTTTTCGTGAGTAGTATACTTGTGTGAGCTGAGTCTTGACTTAAAATCATTATCATCAATGTGATTGACTTCATTCCTGTGTGGACTGGGTTGTGCTTTCCTGTGTGGACTGGGTTATGCTTGGGCTCGTGAGTTGAAGGAATAGATGACTTATGTATATGTATGGTCATATACCTAAGTAGAGTTGGTTGAATTTATTGTTTTTATCATTTCTTTGTGGTTTATCTTTTGCGGATTGGGGGAGACCTCCGGGGGTCTCGGAGTTCCTACTGAGTATCGTATACTCACCCCTGCAACGGGTAATTCCCGTACTACGTTGTGTTGGTTACATACGACGGACCGTGATGATCGTGGTTGAGGCTTGTGGAGTGGGACAGTATCCAGAGGTGGACTATCAGGCGGTACGTACATGGAGCGGAGGGACAGACTTGAGAAGATGAGGAGACCATTTGTTCCCACCCTTCATGTGGGATTTCCGGAGGACGACTTGGTGGTTTCTGCTTCTATTTTCAGTTTTTGAACTTTCTTTCTCAGTTGTACTATACTTTTAGTTGGGTTTGTATACTGATCAATTTACTTTCAAGCACATACTTTTGTACTCAGTTTACTTAGTGTTTACATCATCATGTGAGCTCTGTTGTGTTTTTTACTTATATAAAGGCAATGCCTTCCCTTTTATCAGGATTTACGCCTTTGGTGCGAGTCGTCAGCCCCTAGCCTATGGAAGGCGGGCTTGGGATAGTCAAGGCACATGCCCTTTAGACGGGTCGTGACATGTTATTATTTATGATCCTTTCCCTTGGGGATAATATCATACTCAAATCTATTCATCATTTTTAGAAGTGATGGAATATCATTATTGAACAAAAACTATATCTGCAATTAATGTTTATTATTTGTGTAAAGTTTTTCTTTTCAACAATATTACTATGTATACCTTCATAAAAATAAAACAACAACCCTTCTAAAAATGGATTAGAATAAGATCATAGGACCCTTTGCACATATTTTTAATATGGTTATAACATGACTGTTATTTAGGAATTTAATTAAAGATTATCTTGATACATGTATTAGTATGTTTGATGTAGTAATTATATATCATAAATGACATATAGTTATGAGTTTTTTACTTGATTGTTTGTTTAGAGTGTATATCCCATGAGAATTAATATACATTTTATTCACATTTGGTTTCCTTATTAATACCCCCATGATTCTTTTATTAGATATGATTCTCTTATCATGTGTGTGTTCTTCAATAACTATGAAAAATATACTTTCTATGATTAAAATATTTTTGGGTGTGGGATTTATGAATATTTCATGACGTCACATCAATATGAAATGTGTTATTATAGCTTCTATCCAACATGCATAGTTTCTCTATTATATAATTTTAGTGAAAACATTTTGTTGTACTGGAGATATACTATAATAGAGGGTTATTGTGGATGGTGTGAGGGACTTCCCCCCATACATGATATTAGGATAACATGTGTAGTAATTTATTTCCCCTGATCTATGCTATTTGATCACTATATTGAGAATATATTTTAGTATATCAATGACTTTGGTCAACATGAGTATTACCGTTAATGGTGGCTTCCACTATACCATCATGGGGATATAGATAGATGACTAGTTGACTGAGTATTCTATAAAAACATATGACATTCCATTCATCAATGAACTCAAGCATGCTGAGATAGAATATAAAGACACACATTTTTTGTGTAAATTTATTAAGAAATAATTTTCTACATGAAAATTTATTATTTATAAGTCGCACTTATGAGTGTAGTGTACTAATATATTTAATATCAATGGTTCTGTCCAAATAGGTATTATATTCCGAGTGTGTAGATCCACCTCTATAAAAGTGTTTGCATTATGACAAGTGAGTATATAAATGAAACATTCCCTATGACAGATAATTGAGAAAGAGACTCATGATGGTGCCATGATGATCGAAGATAGACATTGTTTCTTTTATTTGTTCCACATATTACAAAAAATTTTAGTTAGTATTTAATGCGTACATTGACCAACAATCCATTGGGAGGCTCATTATATTTTTCATTGAATATGATTGATAACATATCACATAATTAATTCATGGTATAAGAACACTTATCTATATATTGATGTTTGATGGATTTATTTTTATGTTTCTTCTTACTCTGTTACGTTATCTGAGATTTTTCTATTACTAATGGAATAGTAAATCCATGATTCCGGTCATGCCATCACTACTGGTCATAACCCCTTTTCATAGGAAAAACTTTTATTTATTAAATATTAAATCATGATTTATTACATAAAAATACATATAATAAAACCTGAATAATCAATATGTCTTCTGTATTTTATAAATAGTTAAATTATATAATTACAGAAAACCTAAAATACATCTTCTTTATTGAATGCATTATTTACATGACTATACTGAAAATATAATGGGATTACCTGGGGGAATAGATAATAATGGGGTGAGCTCGGAATCACAGTAAGGTTATAAACATTGAATTACATGAAAATATTAATAAATTTTAGACAATAAGTGTATCAAAATGGAATTATTGGAATGATAATTATAAACATGAATAATGAGGCATGATATATCCGGATAGTCATAAATGAAAAATGAGAAAGGGGGAAAAACATACAACATTTAATCATAAACTTGGATCAAGGATAAATTCCAAGACACTAGTGTAAAAAATATACCATGAAGGATTATGTTCATTCTGTAGTCCATTTAATGTAGTATCCTAATACTAAAAAATTACACATATGTTGGAGCGCAATATAATTCTGGGCGCACTGGTCACTTTAATTTTATTTTCATGATTATGTGTGCCGGAAAGATCATAAACAAGGAATCTTTTGACATCATATTTTATTACACCACCATGAAGTGTGTAGGTCACTATCTAGGAGGAACATGTGCTTGAAGTTGAACACACATGACGTGAATTGGCTATATGAGTTCACTACATATTTTTTCAGGTAAAATTAGATAGAATTTTAAAAAAATGATATATCTTTAAAACAAGATTTATCAAAATTTTTTGATAAGAGATAAAGGGGTCTATCATAACTTGGAAAATAAATTTTCAATAATAGTGACATGGGTAAAAATCTCAAAGAGTTATGAATTTAAAATAAAATTCATTAGACTATAAAAAAGTATTCATAATGATGTGAAGGTGAGGATCCCTTAAAATGAGAGGGTGAATCAACATAATTTGGGGGATCTACTTGAGAGCTTCGGGGAACCATGGGATAACTATATAGAGGATATGTAATATTAAAAACATTCTAAAATAACAATTATGTAGATAAATTGGAAAATGGTTTAGTTTATATAGTAAATGAGTGGGGTATTCATTATTATTTCTCAATCCTATTGTTTTGTCTCCATATAAAAAATTAACCAAAACCACAAACCATACATTTATTATTACCTTGGATCTATCTAAATGGGCATGGTTTTCATTATTTTATAAGGAATAGTGAAAATTTTTAAAAAATAATACCCTTAATGATGTGAAAATATGTTATACTTTAGAAAAAATATATTTTAAAACCATAAAATATATTAATGGTCTTGGAAGATTCATTAAGGCATTATGAAATAAATAAAAGTTTAATAAAGTCACATTTACTTAAAGTTAAAATATATTTTTTAGGGATACCCTTTATAGTATATATTAAATACATTTTTCGTCATTATTATTTCAAAATAAATAACATATATTTTTAATATATTTAATTTCCTTTCACAAAACATTTAGTTGCTAAGAAAATTTAAAGAAATAATCCATTTGATAATTTAGTATTATGATTCAAAAAAATTATTGAGTTTATATTGATTATTTTATAAATATTTTAATATTAAATTTAAAAATAATAATCCATATTTATTGAGAAAATATTAATTTTTGAAAATAATATTTTCATACCCTTTTTAAAATTAAATTAGTATTCTAAAATATAATATGAAAATTTTTGTTACATAAAAAACTTAATAATATTTTTTAATAATATTTTTTATAATTTTGAAATAAATTAACTCATTAATTCAACTTGAATATTACAATTACATTTTTAAAGTTATATTATTAAAATGAAGATCATTTATAATGTAGAATTAAATATAGAAATTATTATATTAAAAATAATATATATATTGACTCTATTAAGTACTTGATACATATCGATTTAATGAAATGTATAATTTCATAAGGGTAAGGTTATACATGGTGATATTTTCCAGGGGTGGTTTAGAATATATGGTTTGGGTCGTGTTCTCAATGACTTTGAAAATCTCTAGCAATTAGTTTCCATCGTGCTTAAGTAGTTGGATATCCACATGGGACTCGTCATGGGAAAAGACCATATATTTTAAATCTAACATAATCTTTGATAAATGGGTTTCGATGGGTATTTTCATACAAGTTGAGGACATCACATCTAATGTCTATGTTGATTGGATTTGCTAACAAATATATTTATACTAATATTATTCTCATTATTCAACATCAATATTAATCATGGTTATGATTATTAAAAAAAAATTAAATTTGATAAGATAAAAATAAGTACATATTTTTCAATAAAATTATTACATGATAATACATTCAATTAAGTAATATGTAGAATTTTATCTACAAAAGTTTGGGTTATTAAAATCATTCCTCCTTAAAAATACAAATAATAAACATTTTCATTTCAAGCACTTAAAAAGATGAGGTTGATTCTAATTCATCAAATACTATTGATCACATGTCACTTCATCAATATTTTTGACCCTTCGAAATAATTTAAACATGTGATTTTTATTATTATGTAGTATTTTTCAATATTATCTATGATCTTCACTAGCTTCACCTCATGTAAAACATCATTATCAAAATGATCCACCACTATACTGAGTACATCTGAGGATCATTTATTTACATTCTCTAAAGGATGCATGAAATACATCAGATACATGATATAAATATATGAGAGTTCCAGTAGATAGACCACCATTCAGTGCGATCAGTGTTCTCAAAGTTACATATTTACCATGGAGTAATATTTCTCATCATTCCAAATATAATTAATTTCATCCTTTCAGATATGAAGAAAAATACAATGTCTATAATATCAAACTCTAGGTCTCACTGATAATAGTCATCATTGATCTTCTATGTCCTTTGAGAAGCCATTATGTGATTTTGAATGTTCTTAACCTCTTCTACCTTTTCCTCTGCCATTTTAGGACAAATAAGAATCCATTCCATAACATTATTTCAACATGAAGGTGTTCTATACCTATTCAAATGATGGGATTTATATTTAGATACTTGGATTCATGAATAGAAATTATTATTGTGTGAGAAATCAACCTCATGATGTTGTTTATCTCATCCTATATTAATGTCAATTGAGTATTCCCTCAACAATTCCTCAGGTTTATGGATAGTACACTCAGATGGAAAATTAGTTTTGGGGATATAATACATGATGAAGTTCAACTCATTGTTTAGAATATGTCACAGGATCTTCTAAAACATTGAGGTTTTTCATGGGTCTCAGTATTATATAGTCGATATTTGTGTTCCATGCAGCTTCACCACTTCATTAATGTATACCCTTTCATGTTTAATGAGTGATAAGTCCTCTATGGTTGCAATTAATTGGGGTATAAATGTAAGAGTATCCTCCACAAAAAATATATATTTATTCACTCATTATGTCACCAAAATACCAGTGAAAAAGTCACAATTGATGTTCTCAACTTTCCATTTATGTACGAGTAATGTATTCATCATCCCCTTGGATTTTTTAATTTCATCCATCACTTGATGACATAGGAGAGATCATGATTTTTATTCCACAATTTGTTTCTTCATATTTTTAAACAAATAGTTCTCTTGGATATCTCAATATATCTTTGTACTTCCTAGATGGATGGAGGATCTTAAGCTATGTGCATCATCCAATAATTCCATCTTTACCACAGTTTTTATGGTACCGATAGGTGATACCCAAATATCACCACAAATTTTTCTTTAACATTTTTCTATTATGAATTACCATTTCATAAATCATTCACATTTTTATGAATACACATATAATATAATATGGAATAATATATCTTTTCCAAAAGTGATAGTTGATAAATATTTTATGAAAGGAAATACGATGTTCATTCCTTTGTGACTACCATGTCCATACTCTTTAAGTCTATGAAGATTAAATCCTTCTAAATTCTAATCAATGACAGAATTTCTAGATCATCTTGACATTTAGAATATTCCATATTATTCAAATTTCTAGGATGGTAATGGATTGAGTAGTCATACTCTCTGATCATATCTAATCACCATCAATGTCCCATATTCTTATCTTTCTATGTGATTAGATACATGATGTTTTTGTCCCTTATATATTACTTAATTTTCCTTATTGGGTTAATGCGCCCTGATTTTCTATGTTATTATCTCTATTTCCAAATCAATATCATGAGTTTTATTTTTTTTAATGTGAAAATCCAATTTCCATGAGCTATAGGTAATCACATTGTCATTTTGCATTCACACACATCCATATACCTTTTCTACAGCATCAATGAACACCACCGAAAATTATCCACTTTTGGGATGTCTGAGTAGAGTTGTATGGATAATCCAAAATATCAAGTCATTGAATATCTCTTTAAATTCGAAATTCCATGAAAACACGAATCTAACATAGTTATTTTTTTATTGGGTCTGAAATTATCTAAAATATTCTAAAAATTTGATGATAGTTCCTTACTAATCCGATGATTCGGTTGATGACAGTCTCATTTATTTCACTCATCAATTAATAAATTACATTTTTCGTTTATGGGCTTATATATATCATATTAATTATGATAATAATTCCCATGAACAAGACTTAATTCAAACAATACTCTAATTTATGTACAAGGCATAAATCATATTCATTCATAAGGTCTTTAGAATTCTATTCAGGTGCTCCTCATGCTCTTATTTTTAATTAGAGTATATTATAATTTCATATATAATGAATAAAATAATTTTATCAAGGTAATTTATTTATTGTCTATTATATAGGTACCAAATAAATTTTTTGAGAATTATAGAGTTTGAATGTAATTACTATGAACTAATAGTACCTATACATTGAATAAAAATTAGTTTAAGTTATATCCTCCTTCGTAACACTAACATGGTGATTCCATGACATAAGATTCACCTTGGAGGACTACATTGATCAACCTAACTGATCAAATAAGTCATCAATCATTATAATAAGATACTTGTTCTTTTTTATGGAAAAGTTGAACTAACAATAATCAATGAAATGGAACGTTGACCCAATCTTATGCATGGGGAATAATTATGATGCATTCCATGTTGAAGTATATCAAAGAAAGGACCATGTAAGAAAATTCACCTTTTGATGTCTCTTTATATCCTCATGAACCTAAACACCCAATCTATATAGAGTATTGGATAATGTTAATTCCCCATTTGTATGATCGATTTGAAATTCAACCTTATAGCTGGGAGAAAGACTAGGTAATTCATTAAGAAGCACTTAATTGTTTTCCCCAATAATGTGAATGTCTTTTTTCGATGACTCATTACATAGTGTATTTCATTTGTGCTAGATAATATTTATCATATGGTAATACTATCGATCATTGAGTTGTTTTTTAGACATAGGATTCATTTATATCATAAAATTAGAAGAGAATAAGAGGATGATTATTGGTATAAAGAGTGATTTCTTTCTAGTGGAAATTTATGTTTAGAATATATAGGTAAATAAAATCCATACATATAATTGCATCAAATTTCTATAAAGGGCATTTGAAAATGTTTTTTGGGGAAGGGTTTCCCACGATTTTTTATATGGGAGGAGTTATATACATGGGATTCGACAATGTATACATTTCTCATTTTCACAGAAAACATGACATAAATTCAATATAGTTGTGTTTGAATTTTTATACTATAATTTCATGATATGAATGAATAAGTATTAAATGAATAATAATATAAATTTACTATTCATTAATGAATAACTAGTGTACCCATCACAACAACATTGTCCAGATTGACCTTAGTGGTTGTGATGGAAAAAAGATCACTCATGATTCCATGGTTTTTGTTGGTTATTTTTGAAAATCCTTATCATGGTGAATTTTTTATATTAGTGTATGAAAATACATGAAGTTAAATTAATTAAAAAAATACTAAGAGTTGACTAGAGAATTCCTTTTTTCTATCTTATTAGATGGTTTCTCAAGTCGGTACTTTCTATCTATATGTCTATCATTCCCACAACTAAATCATTTTTTTGTTCCCCTTAGGAATTTTATGGGATTCAATTTTTCTTCCCTGTTGAAAATTGGGATGTCATAATTACTTATCACTATTCTTATTAACCATTTGATTGAATCTGTTAATCTAATATGTTTTATTTTTATCACCACCACACCCTTGTGATTCTCATATCATCATTTTGACATTGAGGTGACATCATATGATTTACTCATAGTTATCAATGTCTTGGATCACCTAGGTTATTTATAAAATTGGATTTTTACAAAAAATGAAGTGATCAATATTGTGTTCTAGGGTAATAACAAATCCAAAAGCATATCAGAAAAGTATTCTAATGTTTGGATCATAGGTCGTGATGTAATCATAATATTTTTTTGGATGAAAATGAAATCCCATTTCATTTTATATATTAGTGTGACCGGAATATATTTTTTAATATGAATTTTCCTGAATTCCATCCACGCCATCGATTAGATATCTTCCATAGGATTCATATTTTTGATAAATTTTTACCACTATTAAACATATCCCTCTCTAAAGAAGCATATAATTGCACCCTCTCTTGATTGAAACATTCATGGATGGAGAATATATTCTCAATGTATTTGTTCCATTGTTCAGTGATTAAGGGATCAGATGATCCATTTTAGGTTGGAGTCTTTTATCATGTAAATTTGTAAATTTAATCCTTTTCATTATTAATAGGATTAGGGTAATTCCCCATATTTATGTTTATATTTAGAAATAGATTAAATTGACAGGGTATTATCATAATGTTCCTAATTACCACTTCTATTGGGATGACCATCTTGTTGGGGAAGTCATCACATTTTCCTTATCATTGGTCCTTTTATAAATTGATCATATTTGTAGCCATTAGAATGAATAGTTAGAATATTGGGAATGAGTATATTTAAGATAATAAACACTTGATCTAGAATCAAATGAAATTAAATATATAGATTATAAATTACATGAATTTTCATCATTTATAAATTTCTTTGCTTCAATCTTTGTTAACAATGATGTTTTTTCTAAAATATATTCTCATCATTATTTTTTACTTATTAATAACTTGTGATAAGAATAAAAATTTACCTAAACATTTATCCATGAGTGTCAATCATATTTAACAGTATGTTTTATTTTCATGCACAATATTTTGGTCTAATATTTCTCAAATCGATTTTTTTTTATTTTTCCACGATTAAAATTTGTGCTAGAGACACATCGACATGTAGAATCTAGATAATGATGTATTTTAGGATAAAAAAGTAATATATACTCAGCAAGATGTAAGGATGCTTTCTTAAAACTATTTTTATCTAAAATTATTTCTATAGATCATTCTAATCATAAACCAAATTATAACTATATTTTTCCATCGAGACCAACTATGAGAACACTTCTCATTATTTCATATTAATTAAATAATTATTATATAAAAATACAAATAAAAAAACTGATAATTTATATAATTATAGTTTATTTTGTAATTATGTTGAATAGATAAAAAATTAAAAATGATAATATATATGGGATAACATGGGGACATAAATAATTAATCAGTGATCAATAAAGACCACAAAAGGAATAAACCTGGAATCAAATGAATAAATTAAAACATGATTTATAATAACAATATAAATGGAGAATAAAACGAGTTATAATTATAAAAATGACCAATGGGATATGATATAAAGTGATTATCATAATGGGTACATTAGAAATGTGTTATAACCTTATATCATTGCATTAGAAACACTAGTCATGTATAACTACCAAGAAATAATGATCAAAAAGTCATTTGAATGATTAGGATAGGAAGAACCTAGGTATTTCTTGAGGTACATATCTTTATAATTTTGTAAAATGTGTTTAATTTATTTTTGGCATAAACCCTCATCCAGGCCATGGGATGGACAGAATTTTTAGGAATGAATGCGAAAATATGCAAAAGGCTGGCTACATGCCATGTACACATTGAGTACTTGTCCTACATGTCGTGTACTTCTAGTAGACATGCTGTAGTAGCCCATCACAACATGTATAATTTATGGTTCATAAAACAATACCATGCCATACATGCTATGTTATTGAGGTACGCATCGATATGTACTATACTATTTTTTGCTCATTATTGATAATTTGGAACAAAAGACATTGCTATTTCAATTTAGGCTCATATTCCTTAATATTACATTCTTCTTCCACTCATTGGATTTATTCCAAACCAGGACTAATTATGACTGGAGACTGGACTATCTATCTACTAATTAGGCTAGGTAGGTGGTATATATTTTTTTTGGATTTTAGGTTGAATTTTCGGGGTTTGGCATTTTGCAGCCTGTTGGACAATCTGATGAGGCCTTGTTTTTTAGTGAGTTACATGTCGTAGTTATAGACGGACCTAGAGGGGATGCATGAAGGTTATGTTTATGTTAATTGACACCCAGTACATGATTCATGGTCACCCAAGGGGTTTCAAATAAAGAAAAATTATTTGTTTTCTTACTTTGAACACCCAAGGAGTGTGTGGTGATTTTTTCGTTGTTAGAGAAACACCATGAATGCCTTGATAGCATGAATTGATATATAATGGCATGAACTTGCTCCTTGACCAATGAATTCCATGTTATTAATTGGCTATATTAATAGTTCATATTAATAAATGGTTTATATGGAAGGGTAGGCTCATATTATTGTAGTTAATAATTGTGTTGGATGAGTGGGTATACTCATAGATTTTGAATATTGATGTGAGTGGGAATACCCACATGGATTTTTTTTTAAATTTTATGATTAAATTCATGAATGAATAGTTGATCGATGCTATAGACTTATCTACATGGATCAATAATGTGGTAGTAGAAACTTATTGCTAACAATGTCTCTTTGGTCTGGATTCTATGGGATTCTTTGGGCCTTACTACTACATAGATCTAGTTTCCTTTTACTCATGTAGGAGTTGATATTGAAATTATCTTATAACCACTACCAGTGCCTAACTATGTTTCCACCAAGGATAACCATGGGACTCGATGGGATACCTTTGACATGCTCCATGGATCTATCCCTCTTTGGTCTAGATAAATTACATGGATGCCTTGGTCTGCCAACTATTTTGATCCAACCCTTGTAGTCTACATATCACTATACGTAGTACTCATTGTAATAAGACTTCTCTATACAACATGGAAGTGGGATACATGATATATATGGATGTATAGAGCGTAAACATGACTTTTTTATTTATGTGGTTCTAAATACCTTGTTAGTAGTTGACTCTCTTTTTTAGGTAGCCTTGAGGCATGATTGGTTATACTTACTATAGTAGAGTTACACCATGGGAATACACCATTAATAGTTGTATACACATTATATCACATTGTATAATTGAAGTTATAACTGTATAGATATAGGTGTATTCATATTGGGATCATTATCTCATACCCTATTTGGGCCACCTATGGCACCTAGATAGATTATATGGTTGCGTGTGATGATATCGGAAAGCTCCCTAGTACAAGTTGTTGATAGCGGCTTTGGAGTAGGGGAGTCATGGACCAACCTGAGGCTTGTGATGCTGAGATACATCTTTTTGGCATTTCATCCATTTTCGGATAATTTTATTTTATTTTATTTTCATGTACTATTTTAGATGCTTCCTGGATACTTTTACCATCATCATCATTTTTTATATAATACATTTATGTATAATGTAATGTATTTTTTCCCCGCTTTCCTTACTTTCGGTTAACTGATGTTAATTTTTCATCCACTATTTATTTTATGTTATTTTGATGTGATACTCTAGTAATGAGGGTTGATTTTCTTTATTCACTCACTTATTCCCTCACTGCTAGTCGAAAACCTCTTGCATTTCGGGATATGCGATGGAGGCCTTGTGACCAACCGAGCATGGGGAACTATTTCGAGTGGAATATAGGTACGAGGCATTAAAAAGTGTTATCAGACGAGTTTATTTATTTATTAACAAGCTATTTGTAGAAATTTTATAGTGATTGGAAGGAAATGATGTTTGGTAATAAACCATGCCCATGAGTAGCTACCTCACATACATGGAAAATCCATGTTTCCTCGAATTGAGATCTGATTTTCAAGATTTGGACTATAACAGTTGATTCGATTTCACCATTGGGAGACACATTTGATATCATATATTATTATTGATTCTATTTTTGGTTCTATTTTAGATGAAACAATATGAGATAATGGTGTACCATGTCATTCATCTTATAGACGATTTTTCGATTTACATTCCATGAATTATGGCATGCCATCTAGAATGAATTAGTTATTACATGTCGTAGTGATATTTGATGTGATTTTTGTTCGTGAAATTTTCTTAGTTGGTTGTAGAAGATCGATTTGTGACGTTATATTTCAATCCATATGTAGTATGGTCTCTTATGAATTAGAAAATTACACAAAAAATGGAATGTAAATGTTAAATGAACTTGATATGTACGGTTTGAATGAGAATCATGTTTTTGATTAATAATGTGTTATGGGACCCTGTAACATCCCGAATAAATGAAAAAGATGAATTTTTCATAATTATTAATATTTTTAAATTATGAATTAATTTTACTTTAAATGGGTTGTGATGTTCGATAGTGTACCTGATATGCAACAACGAGTTTCTTTGAAATCTTATGTTGCACACTAATAATATAATATTATTATTTTAAATGGTTGTTATCTACTAGTTGTTGTATTGGAGGGAATGAATAAAACTCACTAAAATATGAGTATACATGTTTTTTAAATGTATTTACATTCATCCAAAAAGGTAGAGGCCTAAAATGAGAATGAATCAAATTTTAAGCATAATTTAAATTAAAATGACGATTTACCGCCTTTTAATGAATAACCCTCATTAAATATAATTTTGGTCACTTTAATTTGACCAAATAAAATATTTCATTAGAATGGGGACATCAAAATTAACTTTGTGTAAATTTTTGGAAGTTGTCTCATAAAGTTCATTTTCTAATGAACAGTGAAAAATATTGCATTTTAATTCAAACCTATATTTTAATCTAATTTATTTATATGGTTAGATTATAATTTTAATTGGTTTTAAAGTTTAATTAGAATATATTTTTACCATTTAATCTAATTTTGGTCATTGTAATTAATTTCACTTTGAAATTGAACATAAACAAGTATCAATCTTTTGAGAGTTATTATTTCTTAAATACACGCTATTTGTTTTGATAACGGTAATTAATTTTAAAACAAAATTAATGCCACTTCTATATTTTGAATTTGAAAAAAGAGACATCATATTTGAATTCGCAATATAAAATATAGCTTAGGCTGAATTTTTGGTATTTTTATGAAAAACATCAATTTTTGATGAATAGTGAAACCACTTAATGGTAGTTAAAAAACTGACATTTTAATTTAAATGAAATTTTACAACTTCTGTGAATTTAATTTAAAAAATCCAAAATACTTGGTTGATATAAATATGTAAAATGTGGTTCATTAAGATGAAAATAATTTTTGATGAATAATATCTTTTGACTTATTTACCACGGTT
The DNA here is from genome assembly GCA_963277665.1 of Viscum album. Taxonomy (NCBI): domain Eukaryota; kingdom Viridiplantae; phylum Streptophyta; class Magnoliopsida; order Santalales; family Viscaceae; genus Viscum; species Viscum album. Next base: position 82,167,740 of record OY728151.1, on the reverse strand, counting down.
AACGGTAAATAGGTTAATTCAAGATTAAAAGAATATTATAATAATTCAAAATTACCTTAACAATAGTCCAAACCATATTTGTTGAGTCAGTAACGTCCATTGGCATCTTTGGGTCGATTTTGAGACCCCATTGATCCATTTTGTTGTGATAATCAAAATTTAGATTAATTAATTTAATGTAAAGACAAAATTGAGATTAAAAAAAATTAGTTTTTAATTTTTATATGGGGTTATATAAGTCATATTTTAGACTATAAATAATAATTGGAAAGATAAAAATATTTCCTATATCATGGTATTTTTTATAATTTTTAGACAACAAATAAATTAAATTCTTTATGACATAATTATGATGCAACATTTTCCTCATTAATAAATCATTTAAATAAATAAGATTATAATTATGAAAATAATATCTAGAACATGTAAAATTATGATTGAATGATTTTATTTTTACCATGAGTCATCTTATCTTCATATTTATTGATTTTTGGACCATTATAAACCGAATATAATTTTATAATAAAATAATAGTTTCACACTTTCTTAAAGAGCCCCTCCCCCCCTTATAAAAGCAGACCACTTCTAACCAATTCCTCACACCTCTCAAGCCATTTGGATCATCCACACTCTACCCACTTAATCTCCTTACATCCCTTTACTCCCCCTAGAAGCCTTATATTATGCAGAAGGCACTTCAAGAAGTCCTTTTGGTTCAAACCAAAGGAAGTTACCCAACATAATGGTAAAAATTTCTCTTAAATTGTTTTCTTTTATTTTCCTACTCCAACCCCTAAAATCTTTTTCTTCCTTTCTTTTGTAACAACATTAGTATCATAAATATACTAGGATTTTGTTATGATAATTATTCAAGCTACACTTACACACACCTCCTTCTAATGGATGAAGAACATAATGTTTTTCTGGATAGAAAACTAACGCCTCATGAAACAATGATTTTTAAAATATCTCCAACCGCCTCTCATGGTGGCCATTATAATGGAAGTGTATTTATATATGATATGTTTTATGTTTATGTTTTATTTATGCATCTGTATTTTCCATTTATATCATGCCTTTGTGGTTTCCATAGTGGGTAAATATAATAATCTCATTTGAGAAAGTGCGGACTACCGCCCCCTCAAAGTGATTTGATTCGTTAACACCTAATGTGGGATGCATAAAGGATGGAGTTAATAATATTATATATGATATTATAATGGAATTATATTATACCTATTTATAATTTTGTTTTATTTCCATTAAAATAAGAAATCCAAATGAAAGTAGTGGTAAGGCGTACGTACGGCTTACCGCCTCCATGAACGGTGCATTTCATTTCTTACCTCTAAATGTTATGTACTATTATAAATACATGTATATAATGGATATATATGATATATATGATATCCAAATCATGAATATAATTCTGGATATAATGAACCATTGACCACATGATCAACATGTGATTATAAGAAGTCCATTTTTTACTCCAATACCAAATATCGACAAAATGGACATTATTAACATAAATGATTACATAATGTTTATAACATGTTAATAAGTGATATAAAAGGAATAATAAACATGAAAACTTTTCTTAAGAAAGTAGAAATTAAAATTATATTATTATTCAGGAGATTAAAGAACGATCGAGTCAAGTCTAACATGAGGTAAGGGATCCGACTTCTCTCTTTCTTTTCAAGTACTATCTTTTATGTCATTTCTTTTATGATCCATGTTATTATCATAGAGAATGTTATTTTTTTATTAATAATACTGTAATTTTTATTTTCATATGATTATAGACCCAATATTACTCTTATAAATTAATTTTATGAATTATAAGTGGCATCGTTAGGCTGCCGAATTTTTGTAAGGGATTTTCTTATCTCACTTTTAATTCCGTGAGATTTCCTTTGTTCGACACTTATTCATTGCATGTGGTGTAATGTGTACTTCCATTTGATATATATTATCATTATTTTATTTATATTCATTGTATTCTGTGATTAATTTTAGGGCTATTAACTTTTGATCAAGCGACTCAGTTGATAACAATGAAGTAAAGGGGTTCATCTCACTTTTTATTCCCATGTGATTCATGCTATATTTTCCACTATTTCCTTTTGTGTGGTGTATTTACTGCCCATGATTTTACTATTTGTGTAATATAATTTAATTTATGAATATTTACATTTTCATTGTATGATTCTTCTTCTATGTGGAATATGTTTTGAATGTTACCAAATCAGTAAGGGAACCTTTGAACCTCCTCCATTTAAAAGACATATTTTGTTATGTCTTTTAATTTACATATTATTATTTTGGGATATGTTATTATATATACTCATTGATGTAAAAATTATTTAAAAGTGATGATATATCCTTTTAATCTCATCAACTTATTTTTAGAATTTTAAATTGACACGGTTAGGCTGTCGAATTTTTGCAAGGGAACTTCTTAACCCAATTTTCCATTGTTTGGGTTCATCTTGTACTTCTTGAATATGTCATCCTATTAATATGTGGGAATAAACTCTGATTGTTTTACAATTAATATCCACTTATATTGGATTTATTTATAGTTTTCACACATAGTTATGTGATTGATTTATCCTTAATTTAAGGATACCATCTTTATAAGGGATTTCATCTCAATTTACATTTCCATTGAGGATTCATTTTTGTTATGCACCAATTCCACTCTTATAAGGTGTATATACTGTCCTTTGACATATTATATCATGAATCCCTTTATTCTCATGATATTATATAATTCTTGTTAAATGTTATTTCGAAATTATTTGTATTCAAGAGTCTCTCATTTTGATAAAAACTCTTAAAAAAATATCATTTTTAAATGTTTTAAATATTTATCATTCTAAATGATTATCTTTAATGTCCATGTTGTAAAAATGGTTTTGTGTATTTATTTATATGGACATTAATGTTTTGAAATTATAATTCCATTAAAATATTCAAAGTGGTATGGGACACTTTGATTCAAAATTCATTTTTAAATGGTTTTTGAAAATGGATTGATTTTTTCAATATCATAAAATTACTAATTGTAATTGAAAATGAAATTTTATTGGTGAAATGTTTATATTTTAAATATTTTAGGTGTTATGATGTTACTTGGACATTTGATGGGTGGTTACATGATAATCAATATGACGGGTGGTGTTGTGAATACCAGGACATGTGGTTACGTTATAACCTCCAATGCATTGGGTATGGAAGTCAGCCGTATGGATATTCCATTTAGTGATTTGTGTGGAAGTTGACTGTATGGTTATTACATTTAAGTATGTATATGTCTCATGTTACCTTTATTTGTTTTGTGTTCTTTATATGGGTTTATGGTAATATTTTTGTTACAAAAGGGTATGCAAGGATCTTTTATTCAGTGAAGAGTATTTACTACTTCATATTGGTGAAATGTTTTACTTATGATAATGTATTCATGGTTTACCCGTTGTTTTGAAATACTAACAGTTTTCCTTCTTTATGTATCCCTTACCAAGATTTTTATTCTCATCACATGTTTTTGAAAAGTTTTTTACAAGACATAATGTGGAATAGGGTCAAGGATGGGATCATGGAAAAGTCATACTGTATAAAATATGGAACTACATATGTTTCTTTTTAAGAGTTTTTATTTTATGAAAAAAATGGATACTGAGTAGTAGTGTCTACTTGTAATATTAAAGTTTTTATGTATTAGTTATGGACTAATTTTCTAAAACTCTAAACCAAAAAAGTTCATCAATGTGAATTATTCATTTAATTCAATATTATGTAATGTTTAAGGTTATGTTCTTATAGTTGGTATCAGAGGGACATTTTAGATATCTTTAGAGGTTATGGTGTTATCTAAGAATAAGTGACACAACCATTATGGTTAGAATATTATAAAGAGTAATAGTTATTTTGAATGAGTTTAAGATAAAATGAATAAGTATTTACCCTCCTCATAAGATATTATATGATGATTTTACTGATATACTCACACTGACCTTTTTGGTCTTAGTAAATGGATGGATCTAGAATGCACCAAAGTAACAGTGGATGTGAAGATAACTTTGAAAGTTTTATGAACAAGAAACTTAATGAAATGAGAGATTCAATGAGAACTATTGTGGTTATTCTCAACCAACTATTTGGAGTCATGATTGAAAACATGAAACTTGGTGATTTTTCTATGGCATCGTATATTCGAGAAACAAATCCATACATAATTTCAAGTAATAATCATAAAGGTAAGTATGTTCAAAAACCTATGTGTCAAGGATGTGTAAAGAAACACCTAGGAAAATTCTTCAAAGGGACTGGAATATTCTATAGATGTGGTAATGAAGGTCATAAAGAAAGAACCTTCCATGGAAAAAGGAAGCATCCAGTTGACTCTACGAATGGGAAAGAAGTTATTTCCGAGGGATCAATAGAATGTTTTAAATATGGTGTGTATGGTCATTATACAATCATGTGTCCTACGAAGATGTTTCAGTAATGGGATCCCCAGGACCATACAAATATTTTTTTTACCAATACCTAATGCCATTACGATGGAGGATGAAGAAACTGGCAACGACCAATGAAAGGTATGGATTATTTCTTAACAAAATTTTTGATATTATTGAATCTTAGGATATGATTCATGATTATATTTTTAGGAAATAATTATATCATAATAAGTTGATAAGTAATGGTAAATGGATCATGAATAATGTTGAATTTTTATGAAGTCAACATATAAGGGATTCAAGAGTTATGGTAGATTTTAGGATAGTGAAATGATTAAAAGTATTAAGGATCTTTTGATGATAGGACATACATTAGAAGACTTTTTATAATATGTTTAACCCTAAGGTTTGATATATGAATATTATATTCAAGGAATAATTATCTTTTATTTTGTGGATAAAGTTTTAAAGAACCATTTGAGTTTATATGATCCTTGAATTTGAGGAAACTATAGGTTAATATTTTTTTGGGATGAAAAATGAAAGTTATTAGAAAACCTTAATTGTTAAAACATGTGATGGTTATTTTGGATTAATTTAACTTTTTTTGGGAATGTTATAAAATTTTATATTTTTTGAAAAGGGACAGTGTGACAACCCGTCGCATCGGATGAAGCTACATGAATCGAACCCACAACTAATGTGCGACTAGTATTTATTGACTACCATTGGACTAAGTGAAGTCCCTATTTAGTATGACTTATTCTTTTTAGTTAGATGATCTTATGAATCAATATAAGTTGATTTGGGGTTATATTTGGAAATGTTTAACAAATCATGGAGGATATGTGATTAGTTTAATTACTTATCAATATGATACTTTAAGAGTAACTGATGTATGTTGGAGATAAATGTTAAGATTTTCTTGGAAGAATATATGATTAAATCCTTTCGAGTTTTGGTTTTCAATCTTATTTTGGATTACTTTGAAGAATTTCAAGGACAACTTCTAATTGAATGTTCCTTGTTGAACATTGGGTTTTGTTAGACAAATTTTGGAGATTAAAGTAGTTTTTCATTATGTAAAAGTTTATACTTTTGGGGGATTATCTGATCTTGTAATAAATGTTTTGGTTTTAGTTAATATCTAAAGACAATGGATATATATAGATCATCTTTTGTGGATTATTTGATTCTCACGAAGCTGATTATAGAAATTTTAATGACAAAAAAAGTCATCCTGAATACTCATCGTTTGGAGAAAATATGAGTTTGTGTTAGAAATCTTGTAAAAGATGAATTTATACATAACAAGTAATTATTTTTACTTATTTTTTTGTTAAGATCATAAATAAATTCCTCAATAAAAAGTAACTTAAAACAAAAACCTTGTATGTTACCTTTTCGTACTGGCGAATCAAAGACTATTTAACCCATCACAAGTTTGTGATTTTCTGGTGGATAACTTTCTCCTAAACATGTTTTCTATCACTCTCCATCATAACATGGAAGTTTATTTTCTCGTCCATATCCATGATTTAATGGAATCCTAGTATCTATTGTCTAGGGTAACCTTTATACTTATCTTCCTTTATTTTAATGTGATAGTTTTATTGACTCTTTTTTCGATATGGAAGTTTCAGTGATGTTCCTGAGCCCAATTTTTAAATTGCGAGGACGCAATTCCCAAAACGGGGGAAGGTTGTGACATCCCGGATAAATGAATAATATGAATTTTTTATATTTATTAATATTTGTGAATTAAATTTTAATTTTACTTTAAATGGGTTGCTATGTTTTACAGCGTACCTGATACGCAACAACGGGTTTCTTTAAAATCTTACGTTTCACACTAATAATATAATATTATTATTTTAAACGGTAGTTAACTTCTAGATGTTTTATTAGAGGGAATGAATAATAATATCTACATTATGATTATACATGTTTGTTAAATGTATTTACATTTATCCAATAAAAGTTAGAGTCTTTAAATGTGAATGAATCTAATTTTAAGCATAATTTACATTAAAAGGCCAAGTTACCACCTTTTAATGATGAAACCTCATTAAATCTAATTTTTGTAACTTTAATTTGACAAAATAAAATTATTATTTAGAATGGGGACATCAAAATTTAATTTTTGTAAATTATTCTAATTTTTCTGATAGTTCATTTTCTAATGAATACTGAAAAATATTTTCTTTTAATTCAAAATTGTGTTTTAATATAATTTATTTATATGGTTATATTATCACTTTAATTGGGATTAATGTTTAATTATAATATATTTTTACCATTTAATCCAATGTTGGTCATTGTAAATAATTTCACTTTGAAATTGGACATAAACAAGTATCAATCTTTTGATAGTTATTGTATCTTAAAAATACTCTATCTGTTTTGATAACAGGAATTAATTTTAAAATTAATTAATGCCACTATTGTGTTTTTTATTTTGAAAAATAGACAACATTTTTGAATTCGAAACATCAAATATATCTTAGGCTGAGTTTTTTGTATTTTCTTGAAAAACATTAATTTTTGATCAATAGTGAAACCACTTAGTGGTAGTTAAATAAACTGACCTTTTCTTTTAAATGAAATTTTACCACTTCTATGAATTGAATTTCAAAAATCCGACATACATGGTTGATATGAAGAAGTAAAATGTGGTTCATTATGATGACAATAATTTTTGATAAATAGTATCTTTTGACTTTTATTTACCGTGGTTAAAGGTAAATAGGTTAATTCAAGATAAAAAAAAAATTTTAATAATTTAAAATTACATTAACATTCTTCCAAACATTTTTGGTTGAGTCATTAACGACCATGGGCATATTTGGGTTGATTTTGGGACCCCCATTGAGCCACTTGGGTGTGACAATAAAAATTTTGATTAATTAATTTAATTTAAAAACAAAATTGACATTAACAAAAATATTTTATTAATTAATTTCTATATGGTGTTATATAAGTCATATTTTCGACTATAAATATTAATTGGAAGGATAAAAATATTTCCTACATCATGGTATTTTTTTTAATAATTTTTAGACCACAAAAAAATAAAATTATTTATGACAGAATAATGAGGCAGTATTTACCTCATTAATAAATCATCTAAATAAATAAGATTATAATGTTTAAAATAATATCCAATACATGTCTAATTCTGATTTTATGATTTTATTTCGACCATGAGTCAACTTATATTCGTCATTAATGTTTTTTGGACCATTAGAAACCGAATATAATTTTAAAATAAAATAATATTTTCACACTTTCCAAAAGAGCCCGTCCCCTCCCCTTATAAAAGGAGACCACATCTAACCAATTACTCAAACCTATAAAGACATTTTAACCTACCAAAATCTTCCCAATTAAACTTCCTACATCCCTATACTCCCCCTAGAAGCCATACCTTATTCAGAAGGCACTTCAAGAAGTCCTTTTGGTTCAATCCAAAGCAAGTTACCCAAATTAAAGGTAACAATTTATCTTAAATTGTTTTCTTTATTTTACTTCACCAACCCCTAAAATCATCTTATTCTTTTATTTGGTAACAATATCAGTATCCTAAATATACTAGGATGTTTTTATAAGAATTATTTGAGCTACACTTACACACACCTCAATCTAATGGATGAATAACGTAATGTTTCTGTGGATGGAAAACTAACGCCTCACGAAACAATGATTGTTAAAATATATCCAACCGCCTCTCATGGTGGCCATTATGATGGAACTATATTTATATATGAAATATAATATGTTTATGTTTTCTTTATTCTTCTGTATTTTCACATTTATAGCATGCCTTTATGGTTTCCATAGTGGGTAAATACGATAATCTCATTTTAGGATGTACAGACTACCGCCCCCTCAAAGTGATTTGATTCGTTAATGCCTTATGTGGGATGTATAAAGGATTGAGTTAATAATATTATATATGATACTATTATGGAATTATAATATACCTATTTATCATTATGTTTTATTTCCATTAAAATAATAAATATAAATTAAAGTAGTGTTCATGTGTACGTACGGCTTACCGTCTACATGAACTGTGTATTTCATTTCATACCTCTAAATGTTATGTAGTATTATAAATACATTTATATAATGGATATATATGATATATATGATGTCCAAATCATGAATATAATTCTGGATATAATGAACCATTTACCACAAGAACAACATGTGATTATAAGAAGTCCATTTTTTACTCGAGTACCAAATATCGGCAAAATGGACGTTATTAACATAAAAAATTAGATAATGTTTTAACATGGTAATAAGTGATATAAAAGGATTAATAAACACCAAAAAGTTTCTTAAGAATGTATAAATTAACTTTAGTTTATTATTCAGGAGATTAAAGAACGATCGAGTCAAGTCGGACACGAGGTAAGGGATCCGACCTCTCTCTTTCTTTTTAGGTACTCTCTTTTATGTCATTTCTTTTATGATACATGTTATTATGTTGGAGGATGTTATTTTATATTAAACATAATGTAATTTTTATTTTCATATGATGAGAGACCACTTATTACTATCATAAATTCATTTTATGAATTGTAAGTGGCGCCGATAGGCTGCCAAATTTTGGTAAGGGATTTTCTTATCTCACTTTTAATTCCGTGAGATTTCCATTGTTCGCCACTTATTCATTGAATGTGGTGTAATGTGTACTTCCATTTGATATATATTATCATGATTATATTTATATTCATGGTATTCTGTGACTCATTTTATGATTATTAACTTTTGATCAAGAGACTCAGTTGATAACAATGATGTAAAGGGTTTCATATCACTTTTTATTCCTATGAGATTCATGCTATATTTTCCACTATTTCCTCTTGTGTGGTGTCTGTAATACATATTATCATACTATTTCTGTAATATAATTTCATTTATGAGTATTTACATCTTCATTGTATGATCCTTCTTTCATGTGGCGTATGTTTTGTATGTTACCAAATCGGTAAGGGAACCTTTGACCCTCCTCTATTTAAAAGGCTTATTTTTTGTTATGTCATTTAATTTAGATCTTATTATATTGGGATATGTTCTTATATATCCTCATTGAGGGAAAAATTATGTACACATTCTGAGATACCCTTTTTATCTCATCAACTCATTTTCTGAATTTTAAATTGACGTCGTTAGGCTGTCGAATTTTTACAAGGGAACTTCTTAACCAAATTTTCAATTCTTTGGGTTCAACTTGTACTTGTTGAATATGTCATCATAAGAATTTGTGTGAATTACTTATGATTTTATACACATTATATCCATTTATAATGGGTGTATTTAAATTTGTCACACATAGTTATGTGATTGATTTATCCTTAATTTAAGGATACCATGTTTATAAGGGATCTCATCTCAATTTACATTTCCATTGAGACTTATTTTTTTTATGCACCAAACCCACTCTGATATGGTGAATATACTGTCCTTTGATATATTATATCATATATCCCTTTATTCTCATGATATTATAATGTTCGTGTTAAATGTCATTCCAAAATTATTTGTATTCAAGAGTCTCTAATTTTGTTAAAAACTCTTAAACAAATATCATTTTTAAATGTTTTAATGATTTATAATTATAAATCGTTATCTTTAATGTCCATCTATTAACAATGGTTTTGATTATTTATTTATATGAACATTAATGTTTTAAAATGATAATTCCATTAAAAGATACAATGTGGAATGAGACACTTTGATTAAAAAAATCCCTTTTTAAATTGTTTTTGAAAATGGATTGATTATTTCAATATCTTGAAATTACTTCTTGGGATTTAAAATGAAATGTTATTGTTGAACTGTTTATATGTGAAATATTTTATGTGTTATGATGGTACTTGGACATTTGATGGGTGGGTACGTGATAAACCATATGATGGGTGGTGCCGTGAATACCAGGACTGGTGGTTACGTTATAACCTCAAATGCATTGGGTATGGAAGTCATCTGTATGGTTATTCCATTTAGTGATTTGTGTGGAAGTCGACTGTATGGTTATTCCATTTAAGTATGTTTATGTCTCAAGTTACCTTTATATGTTATGTGTTCTTTATATGGGTTTTATGGTAATATTTTCATTACCAAAGGGTATGTAATGATCTTTTATTCAGTGAAGTGTATTTACTACTTCATAAAGGTGAAAAGTTTTACTTATGATAATGTATTCATGGTTTACCCAATGTTTTAAAAAACTAATAGTTTTCCTTCTTTGTGTTTCCCTTACTGAGCTTTTTATTCTCATCCCATGTTTATGAAATGTTTTTTTACATGTCATAATGTGGAATAGGTTCAAGGATAGGATCAAGGAAATGTCATGCTCTATAAAATATGGAACTAGAAATGTTTCTTTTTAAAATTTTTATTTTATGAAAAAATGGATACTGAGTAGTATTGTCTACTTGTAATATTCAAGTTGTTATGTAATAGTTATGGCCTAATTCTCTAAAACACTAAACATAAAAAGATCCTCAATGTGAATTATTCATTAATTCTGTAGTATGTAATGTTTAAGGCCGGGTCCTTATATCCCCCATGGATTTGGATATTGATAAACCCTTGGTTGAAATTTTTTAAAAAATAATAGTTAAACTTAAATTAGATCTTGAAATGGTGGATATAAACATTACCTAGACTCGACTATTGGGTGGGAAAGAGGCCTATTTTTAGTGGATAAATTGTTGTTCTTAAAACCATCATGGATTTATGATGAGGCTATGGGGTAACCAGGTTTCAAGGAGGGTTTTATAATGTCCTACAAATTTGAGATTTGTGAATTGATGTTGTTACTTCATGAGGTGTATTTTTTCATTGTAGGGAAATTGCACAATGACAACCACCATTGGTTTCCTACGATGGAGACAATAACCATACATATGAGATAGTGGGCCACAAGTTACATGTTGACCCCCCCCCCCATAGTTACAGCTGCAGATCCTAAGGATATTACAAACATAGGTGTGGAGTCATAGTTCTACAAGGATTTCATTTACTAAATAATTATGATCTAGGGATCACCGAATCCATCATTTACCATGGTTGAGCGTAATAAGGTTTTCCATTAGTAGAAGCCTCATATGCTTCCAAAAGATTGTGGACCACATGATAATAAATTGTAGTGAAAGACCATGTTAATTATTTTTGATCATCTGAGATGTCTCTTGCGTGGGGGGGGGGGGGTCAATCTCACAGCTTATACGATACTTGTAAAGGTAATGATCTAGTGTGATGTTTTAAAAAAAGATGATGGGATAAAAAATATGGTTGGGATCAATTCCATTACAACTCTTGTGACTTATTTTTCCCCACGACTCTATTTGTAAAGAGGGGTAATGAATTTAGGAATTTGGATAGGGAAAAATGACGGTTCTGGAATACTGAACAATCTTTTCATAGATTCATAATTTTTCACTAATGTATCTTACTAATGAGATATCGAGTGTGAGTCACTTCGAGGAAGGTCTCAAACATGCTATCAAATATTAGGTCAATGTATTTTGCATTCCTTCTATCATTGATATTACGAATCAGTTGATGATAAAAGTGCAGAACCTAAAGGGAGATGGGGGTACAGAATAGGTGAGTGATGTATCTTGGCCCAGTGGATCTACATGTTCTGGAATAAATCATCATTACATGGATTTACATTATGTGAGTTCTCTTCAGGCTGTGGGTGTAGGAAGCTTGGTATATTTCCATCAATGGGGTTAGAGAGGTCATGGGAAAAATCTATGTTACTGTGACCCTGTCAAGTGTCAAGCTTGCAGTAGAATGAGAAACATGTAGTAATTTTTATGTACATTCACTCCAACTTTGAGTGGTTGGGGTTCAGCTATGCACTTAGGTTCAAGATAAGATTCTACCTCTTTGAATTTGACTTGGAGCTATAATAGTAAAAGATAGTCAGGCCCGAGTTGTGTTTGTCGTAGTCTTGGTATCCAGACACCGGGTTCATAGAGGCAGTCTGATGGATTAGCTAAGGGTAACCAGGAATGTTCATAGGTCTGTGGTCTAGGCCAGAGTTATACAGTTCAATGGACCCAATAAGACAAGGAACCCAAACTATCTAAAATTAGATATACGATTTTAGTATATTCTAATATTTCAGATTTTGTTTTTGAAATATGTTCCTCTCAGATTTTTTGCTTTTCACGAGTGGTTAAAATCCATGGTTATGTGTTTTTTATTTATATGGGAATTTTGATGCTAAACACACCATTAGAAGTTAGAATGGGTGATGGGGCCAGTGTATGGATTGTCCCTTATATGTCGTAGGATTTTTTTATCTAGGATCATTATGTCCTCTAGAAGATGGGGTTTAATTTCATTATCGGGATGGAGTTTCTAGTAGCTTATCAAGAGTATGATTATAGCTATTGCAGGATGGTGTATTTAACATCACCAAAGGGTGGTGTGTTTATAAATAGGGGTATCTGGGATATACATGCAAGCAGAGCTAGACCCAAGCATCGTGGGTTGGGTGGGATGACATCCTAGATTTTTAGTTTGTTTCTAGAAGATTAGAAAGTCAGATAAAAGGACATTCTATAAGTGGTTGAGAGATTCATGGTTTTATTTCTTGATGAATTTTTTAGATTACATCCAACGTGAAAGGTGGAGTTCTTTATCAAGTTAGTGTCAAGATCTAGGTCAGATCCATTCCTCCTTAAAGGATGTCTATGATGATGTTGTCGAACCTTAAGTGGCACCTAGAGGATCTCGAGGTAATGAGTTTTATCAGAAATAGTACTTCATCATGGGATTATAAGGTACTTTTTCCAAAAATACAGATAGTACCCTTAGTCCATGGATGAATTATTATAAACAAATCCATATGATTGTTAAAACCAATATCCATTTCCAAGGATAGATGGCATGTTTTATCAACTTCATAGAGTTCAAAGGTTCTCAATGATAAACATGAGGTTAGGATATCACTGATTGGGTGTTCAACCTTCAAAAATAGATCTTACAGCATTTTGTAGTAGGTATGGGTTATACGAGTATCGGGTTATGTCATTCGGTCTCAAAAACACACCTACAATTTTCATGGATTTGATGAAACAGGTGTTTCATCTTTAAGTGAATTATTTTGTGGTACATAGGGTGTTTGGTACATCAGTGTATTTTCACAATCGATATGATCATGCCAACCATCTTGAGATAGTTATGAATATAATGAGAGATAATCTATTATATAATAATATTGTAATGATACACTTTTGGATGGATCATATTCACTTCCAAGGTGACCTCATTCCCAATACAATAGAATTAGTGGACTCAAATAATGTGAGAGATGTATTTTCCAAGGAATACCAGAAGAAATTTTTTGACAAAAAGGGTTTCGTGGGGATATATGGCCACTATGTGTGTTTTATATAGGACATATCATGATTATAAATGTCATTGATATGCACGAATAAGAGGGGTGTGATTTTCTTTAATAAATATTGTGAGATAGCCTTTTAGGAGCTGGAACGGTAGTTAACATCAGCACTTTCCTTGATACTGCCATGGTAGTGTTAGAGCTACATGATGTAATGTGACAGTTCAGGTATTGGGCAGGGGGAAGTGCTGATGCTGTGAGATCGAGTCATGATGTATGGTTATTGACAACTAAGGCTTCACGAGAGGAATTACCCTACTAACAATATCATGTTATTTTTATTTTGTCATGCTTTTACACTGTTGGACGAACAATTTACTAGGATACTGCTTTGTGGTGAAAAAGGACCAGAAAAGCCTCCAGTATATCATTTCGTAATGTGATCTAAATTTGAGTTATAGAATTTGGGTGGTGTACCAAAAATCAGTTGAATTAGAGCATGCATACATTCTTGGAAAGGGAAATGTAGTAGCTGATGCACTGATTAGGACGGCTCAGATATAGGTAGTCCAACAAGACAGTAGTGGGTGAAAACTTATGGTGTTGTTCCCTGATATTATATTAAAGGTGAATGATATAAAGGGCCATACATTTTTATCATAATTAGAGGTGGCCTCTCTCCTAATAAATAGTGCTTGGATAAGGTATCTATCAGATTCAAAAGACTTAGTTCTACGAGAAGGTGTGTCATGTGAGTTCTCTCCTCCTAGTTGGACGATAGGTGATGATGAGATACAGCGTATCCATGGATGTGTCTAGGTTCTACTGGATATATTTTAGGAGGTGATGTGGGTGTTTCATACATCAGCTGGGTAGTGCATCCCAGTTCCACCAAGATGTATAGTGACTTGTGACGATGGTACTAGTGGTCGGGAATAAAGTGTGAAGTAGCTGGTTTTGTTACTAGGTGTTCCACCTATCAGTAGGTGAAGGCAGACACCAACAACCATCACTGTATTTACAGTAGGTACCTATCCCATGGTGAAAATGGGATGAAGTCACAATGTATTTAGTGATTGTTTTACTGATTTCACCCATCGGTAATTATGTTTTGTGGGTACTGGTTGATAGTGTTATAATGGTCACACATATCTTGGCGATCACTAAGACCTTTCGTGTTGATGATCGTGGAATGTTTTACATTTGAGAGTTTGTATGACATAATGGGTTCCCACCCACTATTAGTTCAGATTAGGAAACCCATATTACAACTCATTTTCGGGAATGTTTTGTAGAGGGAATAGGTATAAATGTTTTATTGATTATAGAATACCAAAATCAGACTGATGGCCAATTATAACATACAATACTGGTGCAAGGGGACATGATGTGAGCTTGCATCTTAGAGTTTGGGGCTCTTTAGGGAGGAAAAATTTCCCTGAACTAATTCTCATATAATAATTTTTATCACAAAAATGACTCCAATGGATACATGTGTGGATTTATATAGTAGACCTACCTTTTCTCCCTTGTGTTGGTTAGAGGAAAGAGAGTTAACTATACTGGAATCGTTTGTCATGCGAGAAAAATCAGAGCAGGTCCAGTTGATTCAGATATAGATGGATAATGAAATGTCTCGTTAGAAATTATGCATCGATCGTCATAGAGAACTTCATAGTTTCAAGGTCTATGGTCATGTTTTCTTGTGTGTTTCACTGATGTTGGGAAACAGATGGATCATGAGAGAGGGTAAAATTTCATCGAGATATGTTGGACCAGATGATATTCTAAAGAGGGTTGTGTTAGTTTCATATCATTTGTAGTTGCCTCAAATGTATCAGGCCATGCATGACATCATCCATGTTCTCGAGTACATCACCATCAATCATACATTTATGACATTTTTCTTAATGGCGAGGTTGAGGAAGGGGTTGATGAAACCCTTGAAGAACATTTGAATCATATAGTGGATAGGGGCCCAAATATTCATCGAGGCTAGCCAGTTACTCTAAAATAGTTTCTATAGAATCACCGTCTTTTATAGGACGAGACTTGGGATAGGGAGGTCGATGTTTGTGATTAGTGTCACGATTTTTTTAGATGAATCTTGACCACCCTTTAGAGAGAAATTCAGGGATGAGATTCAATGTGGGGTAAGATTGTAAGATCATGTGTTTTTCAGGAGGAAAAATGATTCTATTCATTGTAAAAGAGATTCATTTATTTTTGGACTACACTTCATGTCATGATGTGGGTGAGTAGGGTTGTTTTTGGGAATGAAAAGGGAAATAGGCTAAAAGATGGATGCATTCCATGTTCATGTTATGTACATAGCTTACACGTCGTGTACTTTAAGTACACACCGTGTACTGAACCGTCATGATGTGTAGCATATCTAGTTATAGAAGGTCATACACATTGTGTACTTGAGGTACATATTGTGTACTTTCCTAGTGAGTTTTTTTATAAATTAGGAAATCACTTCATTTTTTATGAAAAAGAAGTTTGTATCTGTTTTGGATAACCAAAACACCCCTAAAATAGTCTTTCAGATTTAAAAGTCATCTCGACTCCGATTCAGGCTTCATCAGTCTTGTTGGAACTACATTGGAAAGACCTCGATTCGAGTTTAGTCGTTATTGATTCTTTAGAACAATGAATTTACTATTTTGATTTAGGTTCATATGCTCGTATATTTCATTCATCATCCATTCTTGATATTTATTCGAAACATGGATGAATCATTACTTGAACCTAGAATATATGTCTATTATCAAGGAAAGGTAAGAGGTTTATACATTCATTAGTCTTTTAGGGTACTTTTTGGGTGTTTGGAATTTTCTCTGCTCGTTGGAAATTCTGGTGAGGCCTTGTTTTTTGCGAGTCACTTGTTGTAGTTGTATTCACATCTGGTGGGGATGCCCGTATGTTCTTTTTAGGTGCATTAAAACCCATTACAAGATTTGAGGTCACCTTAGGGAAAAACATTAGGAAAAATACAAGTTTTTTCACATTTAAACCATATATAGGGCATGTTCTTGTGCATTCCTAGTTAGTGGAATCCCATTAATGCATTAATATCTTCAATAGTTGACTTAAGAAATGTAGTGCGTCCATGCTCAATGAATATCTTTTTATGGCTGTTCTTTTATGATACATTGGAATGTTAAATGGTTTATATCGGTGGTTAGTCCCACATGATTCTATTTAATAAATGGTTAATTGAGTGGGTATAATCATGGCCCGTGTAGGTTGATTTGAGTGGTTATACTCACATGTAATGATTGTTTAAATTGAATGATTGAACACATGAATGAATGATTGATCGATGGCCTGGAATGATCCTCATGGATCTGGAACAAGTTATTGGATGTGTTGGATTGACTATGTCCATTATGTATTGATTCCATTAGATGCATCAGGCCTTTCTACCATGTGGATCCATCTAGCATGGGATTGCATTTGAAATGCTACTTCCAGGTTCCTAAGACCCCAACTAGTGCCTAATTGAGTTTCCAATAGGGAAACCCATGGGGAATGATGGGATTCATTAGAAACGCTCTTTGGATATGACCCTCTATATTATATTTATATAACATGGATGACTTAGTTTCCGACACCTTAGATCCAGCCCATACGGTCTACACAACACTATATGATGTGGTCGTGGAATATTTTACTTCATTATATTAAATGTTTATGATTCAAATCTCTTATCTATATAGAATTGCTTTGGGTTACAGGATACATAAGAAAGTACTATTTAGCAGTGGGATATGATTTTTTACTTCATTATAACTGCTTTATTAAGATTTGACACTCTTTTTCAGGTAGCCTTGAGGTCTATTTCATTTTACATACAATAGTAGACTTCTTCCATGGGAATAAACACTCATTTAATATTTTTTACACCTTCTTAAACATTGTAGAATTTTTTTGAACTATATATTGTTTAGAGGTTTATTAATGGGATGTTTATATCCGACCCTATTTGGGCCTCCTTGGTGACACAAACAGATTATATGGTTGTCGGTGATGATAGAGGAAATAAATCAAATACTGGTTATTGACTGTGTATTTTTAGTAGGGGAGAATATCAACATGCCAAGGATTGTGATGGTGGGATATGATTTGGGTATTTCTTCCTTTATTAGATACTTGTGTTGTATTGTATAGAAATTTACTGTTCTATTTTTTCTAGATACTTGTACCACATGCTTCATTTTTTATATGAGACATTGCGGGTTATGTTTATGTATTCTTACCATGCCTTCTTTACTTTCTATGGATTAATTTTTATTTATATTACACTATTTATAGTACGTTTGAAATCCACTGTGATACATTGGTAATGAGGGCATAGTCTCCCCAAAGACTCACCTAGGCCCTTGCTTCTTAACGGAAACCTTAGACTTTTAAGGAGATGCGCTTGAGGCCTTATGACTCACCAGGCTCGATGCACCATTTTAGGTGGAATCTTGGTTTAGGACGTTACAGGGATCACTCCAAAATCCATTTTATGATGTCTCATGAGACTAAAACATTACTCAATTCATTTTAGTGATATAATATTTTGGGCTCACCCATCACTGGCATTTTATTCGCATTCGTTAGCGTTCAACATAGATCATAAAATATGGAATCATTTCACAACATATTTTTTTTCTAGACCATTGAGTGTTGAATAATCATAGGAATGTTCCATATAAAAGAGTTATATGTGTATAAATGTCAAAACATTTGACAAGAAATGGGTATGAGTTTTCACTGCCCATGTTTTGGTTATAGAAAATCACTCTAACATTTCATTAGAAAAAACACATTAATTAGTGATTTGTAAAGTTGGTTGAGGGGTGATAAAGTGGAAAATAATCATTTTTAAATAAAATGGAATGTTAAAGTTATATGGATAAAAATATCCCAAAATTATGAATTAGAAATATAATTCGTTTTGTAATGACAAACATTAAATAAAGTGTGGAAGTTGAGCCTCCCTTACATTTGTGATGATGGTGATTCAAAAAGCATGGTAAGTGCATCTTGAGATCTTGTGGGAACATTGTGAGGACACTATTGATGTAAGGGGAGAGTAAGAAAGTTCTTCAATTATTTATAGTAATGATCTATGGGAGTATATGTGAGTTTATATTGGTAATGATTGAGGAAATCATTATTATTTACCAAAAATAGGTTTTGAAATCTTTATAATAAAATAAACAAAACCCAAAAAACCTCCAATGTTTTTTTCACATGATTTTTTTCCAAGGAGTGAATACCTAATTATTTTGTAATTTTTATTAATGAAATGAATAAAATAATACCCTTGAAAAAATGGATTTCTGTCATACTCTTAATGAAATAAATTAAAATATTAGAAAATATTAATGGTTTTGGAGGATTCATAATGAATTTATAAAATTAAATTTAATAATCCAAAAAATTGTATTATTTTAATTCTAAAAGATTTATTTGGTGTGTAATACCATTTATAATATTTATTAAATCATTTTTATATCAATACAATGTCCTGATACAAACAATATATTTATATGATAATAAACTTTCTACCAAAAATTTTGAGTATATTTAAAAATTATGAAAAAATAACAATCATATAATTTTGACATAATGATTCCAAAAAAAATTAATTTTATCATTTTTTTTCAAAAAAAGATAATTTACACTTTTAAAAAAATATTCTATATTTATTTAGAAATGGTGTGTTTTTTTACAATAACAGTTTTCAAACCCATATACAAATTACATTTGACATCATTAAATTATTATTATCATTAATATGTAATGATAATTATTTATAATTAAATTATAATTTTTTTTATATCAAAAAAATTATTTCATTATAATAAACATCTTAATTATTTTGAATATTAGAAATAGTATTTGTGATTTATTGACTAAAAATAAAAATAATTTATAAATTGGATCTTAATATAACCATTATTATATTGCAAATAATATAAGTATTAATCCGATTTTTGTATTGAAATATATAACCCTTTAGTACACTAAAAAAATACTTAAGGGTAAGGTGGGATACTAGGATATTTTCATGATGTGGTTCGATATACAGGGGTTTTTCCATGATCTCGAGAAGCTAAATTTTGATCATGATTAAGTGATTAGATCTTGGAATATTCTTTTATGTGGGATAAACCTTGATATTTTACCTCCCTCAAAAGATTTGATAAATGGCATTCATTGGATATGATCCTACTAGTTTACGCTATCAATTTTTAATCCATTTATAATTGTTAAATCACTATATTAATAGTAATAATATGGTCATTGTTCAACGACTATATTATGGGTGGTTATGATTTTTAACATTCATTAATATGTGATAGGATAAAATGAAACAAAATAATTTCATTTGTTTTCCGAAAACATATTATATAGTACGAAATTTATTTTAATCATATGCCTCAATTTTTTTTATACATATCCAAATCAATATATTGTAAAGGCGGGGAACATATGAGGATTATCGATTCCCCATTACAGACATTGTGATTTATGATTTAGTGTTACAAAGGGTGTATACCACAATATATCAACTCTACTAGCCATAATAATTTAACATTATATCCATGATCAATGATTATCCCTAATGATAAAATTAAAAATAACTTGGATAAATAATGGGCAATGCACATGTATGATTGAAATAGAGAGAATACATGTAACTAGTATTTCCATCCAAAAAATATTACTAACTTAACAAATAATGATGTTTGAATATGTATATATAGTTAAAAATGATTAACAACATATTTTATAAATGAGATAAAAAATATATTTATAATCCATATCAATATGTATAATGATACACATAGAATAATAACCACAACCACTAAATAAAAATAATTTTCTCTATTCTATATCAAAAATTTCAATTGGTCTAATATACCATCATAGTTTGATGCCTTTTTCCACCCAATATACATACAAACTGGGTTATTAAAAAAATAAAAAAAATTATCTATCTAAAAATATAAATTGGAATAAAAATATATAACTAGATATAATGTTCCAAAAAAATTCATAATCCCATAATAATTAGGTGTATACATGTACAGACTCTAAAGAAAACACACATCTCTAAGGATAAATATGTATACATGATATATATAGTATGTACACACATGAGGGGTTAAATATATTTATATAAACATCCTATATAAATTTATATGAGTGGGAGGAGTAATGTGATCATGCACACCAATTTCCACCAGAATCTATTCCCTAATGTATAAAATGAATATATCCACTCACATTAATTACTAACAAAACATATTCATACTCATAATATGGGGGACTTATATAAAATCCCTATATTTCCAATGTGAAACATCATATTTGATACAATATGTGACAAAAAATCATAATTTCCAATGTGATTGTAACACCAAAATACTTTATTATATATTTCAATTTAAATTCCTTCAATATCTTAGATATTTGAAGATTGAAACATCACTATGAAATAATAAAACATTAAAATATATTAAAATAATTTTATTATCAAGAATAATATAACGTAGTTATTAATTTGGAGGGTATGAATGAAAATTATTAAATTATGAAAAATCAATTGTTCAAAAATTTATAAAATAAATTATATTTTTATGTATATATTTCATAAAAAATAACCATTTTATTAAATAATACATGTTTTCTCATAAATTTTTATTCTAAAAAAATTGGTCTAGTAGATCTTTTCTTATGTTATTTAAAATTAAATTTTACATCTTTTGGAAACCTTATTTTGGATTAAATTTGTTTTTTAGGAACATTTCAAAATTTCTTTTGGGTGAATCTTTTAATTTGTTTTGAAATGATAATTTTTCAGTAGAAAGTGAAAAACTAGTTTATAGTAAAACTGGTTGTTTCGTTCATATCCATTTCAAGATAATATTTATTATAATGTATTTCATTGTAAAATTTGTCCCAATATATATATTTCAATTGAAATTGGGTGATAAAAATCATTTTATTAATAATTTATTATATAAAAACATACAACACTGTCATGTTTTTCTATTTTAGAAAACAATTTTTTGTCATTTATGTAGGAATAATATTAAATAATATTTTGGTAAATATTTTTTTAGAATTTGTAAAAATTTATTTCATAATTCTAATAATCATGAATTAAATTTTATAGTGATTTCAATTTAATTTTTTCCATAATTAATAGTAAAATATTACCATTGTGGTTAAGGAAAAAATGGGTTTACTTGTTGTTAATCTAATAAGACAAGGAGTTAAATTAATAAGAAAAATTTTAATAAACTATTATATGTACATATATTGTACTAATAACGTGTATGGTCCTTGAATGAAGCATATTATATCCATTTTAAATTTCAAATAATCATGTATATCTTTTCATAGAAAAATTTAAATGTGTTCCACTAACCTCACTTATTAAAGGTCACCTTTTTCCCTCTCATCTTCACAAATACAACAACATTTATATATACCAATAAAAACACACATTTATACATTAATTACATACCCACATCCTTGGGACATTATTTTTTATCATAGATTCATTATATGAATAATTTATGTTAAAACATTAATGGTTATCTAAAGTAGTGGTGATATATTTTTCTATGGATTTTTATTTAAATCGTCTCATAAAAATAATTTATAATACTACCTAGTTACAGTAAATAAATAAAAACAGTATTTCCTATATAAATAATATTTTTATTTTAATATTAAAACCTATATCCAAATCCACATCATCCAAATGTGATACCACATCATAATTCATTTGTAGGAAGGGCCACTACCTTGCGAACTGATTCTGTTTGTTTTCACACACCAAATTTGAAGGGAATATATCAAAATTTATTTAAAAAACATATATGATAATTATTAAATTATTATAATTATGTATTATTAATATCACACATACCTATATACAATAAATTCTTTGGGGTATATAATAACATTTCATGGTTTTACATCAGACTACCTCCTTGTGAAACGATGAGAATCGTTTCACAATTATAATTTACAAGGAAGGTGCTAAGGATAAATTTAATTAATACATGGTATATTTATGGGCCCAAAAACATGAGTAAAAATAAAATCTATTATAAATATTTACAGTATAATCCATTAGAAAATAACAATGTCACTCATGCTTACCTGTGGACTACCAACTACACGTAGAGATCATACATTTTTATCAATTTATTATTTTATAAATGATAATAAGAATTTATTTTATTAATATATAAGATATATAAACTAGAATAATTAATATGGGAAGGTGATTTAGTTTTTATTTTCTTTTCATTACGTCAGTCTAGAAAATGGAAATGACAATCATGTGTATATACAACCAACCATATCCACAAATGTTTTAATCCATTTTCAACAACAATATTTTATAGATTACTAAATGTACAATATTAATATTTATACAAGATATTAATAAACCATGTTACATTTAATATTATATTCAATTATTATCAAATTAAAAGATAAAAAAATACTAACAAAAAAATTCTTGAAAAATGATGATTATATAACATTAAGTAAGGAAATTAATAATGAATTGTTTATCAAAACGTTATAAAAGTCTATAAGTAAATAATACATTATATATATTTATATATTGACATTGACCGATAATATATATATATATATACATATATTTACTATAGATGATTCATATACAAATATAGAAGATGTCGAACAAGTGATACATGTTTCTCATCTCAATTTAACTTCTGTGAGACATATAACATTGTGAAAAATTATTTAATGTATGAAATTAATAAAGGTTCCATTTGATATTAAATATAAATATTCATTTATATTTATTGTATTTAGTGTTTAATTTAATTTTATTTCTCTTATTTCTGTTATGATTCCAATGTTATTAAAATTATAATGTTGTCCTTCATAATTTCATTATTATTTGGGATTATTTTATATGTCTCCATGGAGAAATTAAATGATATTAAGATTATTATAAAACAACATAAAAAAGTAAATAGTTTTAACTCAATATTAAATGTATAAAAGTTTCACTATTTCAATATTACTTTACAAAAATGTTGAATTTGATTAAATTCACTAAGAATGAATAATTTTCAAATTACCTTGTAATATCAAATTGAAAAAAATGGTAATTTATTGTTATTTTAACTAAAAATTATTTAAAGTACAATTTTGATCATCCACATATTTTTTTCATAAAATCCATTATTTATTTATTAAAATTCAATTTAACGTGAGGTATTTACAAAAGTACAAACACTTAATTAATTATAAATATAAAATAATAAATATAGAAATCTAATGTATATATAGTGATTTATTATATTTACTTCTAGTATTTCATTAATATTACGCCTAAAAATTTCATTATATACACTGATAAACACATCTCAAATTCACATTTCATAAATTTTAAAAAAATATTCTTCAGTATTTCATCTATTTTTGTTGAGAATAATATCATTGATATATATTTTTAAAAATATGTTCTCATTGAAAAAAAATTATTAAAAACTTTGTGTATGAAATTCATTGATGAAATTATATTCAATATAACTAAATAAGTTATTTTTTATTCCATACTATCAGGAAATTTTTATTTATTTACAATTCGTTTGTCAATTAAAAAAATTTATGAAACTTTATAGCTTTAAATTCATAAGTCTAGTAAATATAATCATTATAATATACCTAAACATTATTAAAATAATTTTTTTAAATCCACTCTGGAATGAATATATTTTAAATGATATATGGAGACTAAATGAATATTTATTGATCATAGTTAACCTACCAGAGTAAACATTTTTTCATTGAAATTTGGTCTCTTTGTGACAATAACCTGAAACAACAATAATCTTTTGATTATATATAATAGTTTCTTAATAACAAATTTTTATAAATATTATATTAGAATACTATAATAAGATTATAATTTATCCATTCAAACAATGTCCAATATTTTTTATGCTCCAATTGATTAATCTTTTAAAATAATAAAAATATCAAACTCTTAGAAACAAAGTCACCATCAACTATTTTATGTTCACATTGCTATAATAATTCAATATGTTCTCATTAATTTAATAAGAATTTTATTTAAATAAATCGACAACCTACATAACCGATGATATTATTA
This sequence comes from Viscum album, assembly GCA_963277665.1. NCBI lineage: Eukaryota > Viridiplantae > Streptophyta > Magnoliopsida > Santalales > Viscaceae > Viscum > Viscum album. The sequence goes on along the minus strand of OY728151.1, from coordinate 82,142,713 downwards.
GAGTGGTGGTTCTATAATTTTTTCTATTTTCTATGGAATATTAATTGTTATTTTTCAACTATATTATAGCTATCATCTAGTCATATTGATTTTGGTAACAGAACATTGGATCAATGAAGATCTTATTTTTAAGGGAATATATAGGGGTTTTATTTTTTCAGTATACATTCATAGTTGAGAACATTTAATATCTTATAACGATCAGAAACAAACCAATCATGGACAATATTAGCAATTGTATGCTTTTTAAAATTTCTAAATATTGTGAGACTTACACATGGTAGAATGACAAAGATAAAATAATTCATCAAAATTTGCCTCAACATTTATTTAAATTACCATTAATATTTAAGATCATTAAACCATATAAGAAAACATTAATGTAACAAAGTATTTTATTCCATCTAATCCACAATCATATAGTCTTTTATATAAAATATATTTATTTATATTGACATATATTTTACATTTATTATTTTCTAATACAGTATGGAATGTGTTCAGGAATATACATTGAGATATTGTGTGATAATGAGGCCCTCTGTAAATGAAATAAATGCCGGATATATGTAATGTATATTAAATAACATGTGTGTGATGTTCTCTTAAAAATGGAATAAATTATAAATTCATGCTCAAATATGATATTTGGGGCATCATTGATCTAATAATGTATGGTTTAGCCAAGGTGAAACATGTCTTTTTTTGCCATGGGACGTTTATCAAAAATGAATCACAGGCACATAAAAATACAAAATAATACAATTAAATTCTAAAATTTTTTATTAATAAAATGATTGGATTTTTTTTAAAGAGACAATCATAGTGCAATCCTAATGTTTTCAATGTAACCCCAGATCTATTAAAGTGCATTTGGAGAGAACATTTGGTGATATCTATCAAAATAATGGGTACATGATCACAGTTTAAGGATCAACACATAATAAATTCATAGGATCTCTCCAATGATTGTTTCATATCCCTGTTCATCATCATCAGTCAATCCAAATCATAGTAAGGGTTATTTGATTTGATTTATTCTCCATTATTATTTCCTATGAAGTTTGTGAATTAACAAAAAAATGGATCGATTCTTGGATCATGTGTATTTTGGTTTCATTTATTTTATAGGTATTTTCAGGAAAATTACATTAAATTGTTTAATCTTTATTTTTATAATACTGTAAAATAACATTGATTGAAAAATATTCCACATATTTTCTATTGTTATTTTCTTCCTGAATTCCTTGTTCATCATTTGTGCTTTTCATTTGGTTCATAGTTCAATGTATATTGATCAATCTGTTTTTGTTCACTCTTTTCATGGCTCAACGATTATAAATAATAGAATAGAAATCGTTATGATGCGAAATATGTTCAACGATGGTTGAAATAGTAGACATGACGACATAGATATATGATTTTTTATTCTTTAGTGTGCAATGAATAAATAAAAATTATCTCAATTTCTAAATGGATCAATGTCTTGTAACATGTTAACTGAATATTGATTGACAATACATGTCTTAAATGTTTATTATCCTTCAATTCAGTGCCCATATTGGTGGCCTAAAGTGGGATGAAGACAGACACAAATGTTATTGAATTCCGGGAAATTCCACAATATGTGGCAAATAATCTTTATTTACACACCATGTGGTCACCCTTGTGAATCAGATATGGTTTTGTTATATAATTAAGTCTCACACAACATGTATCTTATCCCTAGATAATCATCATGTACCTTTGAGGGCATATGAGTTGGAGTGTACGGGTTGGATCACAATGTGTAATACCTTACATAGACATGACATGTACCATTGTACACATGCAGTTCTATTTACTAATACAAAGCTACATGTACATGGTGTTAAGTTGTGTACTAGAACATAGGAAGTCTGCATAATTTTCCTAAACACGTTTTACTTCTACACAGACATGGGAAAATGAAACGGTTCAGTTACATGAGTAGGACTCAGGGTCAGGGGACATGACACGTAACCATTCTACACACTGTTTGCATTTTTATACATATCCTAGATCCCTTTTACTATTTATCATATACATTTTTCATTTTTGTGTATTCCTAATATCTTTCCCCCTAGCGTTAGTAAGGAATCATCTACTACACAATGGATAATGATCCCATTATTATGGACTCTTATATATTGTCATTGTAATTCATCCGTGTGGCCTAGAGTGACTTCCTATATTTGTAATCATTACTGAGGTGAATTTTGTTGTATCATCATGACCAAATATTTGTTGGATCTAATATTCTTACTAGTAGGTAAACCCAAATTGATTTTTTGGATTTTCCTAATGGCCTTGGATGTGATCCTCATCTATTAATCATATATTTTCTAAAACCTTTTCTTATGTACTTTCTAATAGTGAGACCTGATGAGCTCTACCACTCATTTAGTCATCCTTAGTGCCTTCAGACATAGGTATGTGTTATCCCAAATGAGTGAATTTTTCGGAGATCATTATAAAATCTTATGGTAGATTTATGGTTGTGACATACCGTTAGAATATTTTTCTGTGTTCATTATATCAAAATATTAATTGTATATGTGTTGTAGACATGTAGATGTGTATACCTCACTATACTTCCTTTGGTTTATTCATTGTTTTTTCGAGGTGTCCTACTATGTATTGTTATTCTCATCCCTTCAAGGGATCTTCCCACATGATTATTGAATTTTTTAGATGTTTCAGCTTTCAAAAACATCTTTGAAGGACATGTACCAAAATGTACATAGTGATACCAGAAAAACTATGGAAGTTTCTTGCTTCTTTTTTCAATGTAGTCCAATTTTTACTATCAGGATGGAATTATGTTTCAGGCACATTTTTTGGGATTATAATGAGCCCTATTTATTATCCTTTACATTATTTCATCCTATAGTTGTGGGATTTTTATGTTTTAATAATTTTTTGTTAAGTTATTTTTATATATCAGCATTTTATAGACTTGGTGATATGTGAGAGTTTAAATTTATATAATAAAGACCTACCAGGTAAATGATATTCCTTCAAGGTGTTAGTTTTCATCCACATGCCTATTGGAGGTGGTCTTAGTGAGTACAGACATTGGCCCCATTGGGATGGGTCATGAAAAAAGGGTATCAATATAGTCGGTACTACACATGGGTTATATACAGGTGAGATTCTTTTTTGGAGTTAGTTTTAATTTCATCAAGTTTTGGTTTCATGATAGGGACTCCAATTTTGGTGTGGCAGAAGACGTATCAATACACATTGAATTTGATAATCTAAATTTCAACTCGGTACATAAGAACAATGGATTCAAGGAAAACATCTTTACTTTCATCATATAGGAATGTGTCTTGGTTTCCATTTCATTTTATTTGATATCTATATATAAGAATTAATAATGCTACATGTTTTTTACATTCAAGATGACTCTGTGACATATTCCATATTTTAATTTTCTTCATCATCACAAGGATGATCCCCTCAAGGATGAGGTATTGATACATGTACTAGTTACTAATATGATAACTTTGAGTGGTGCACCAGATACACCACCACCTATTTAGAAGCATATGGTACTTACAATACCGATGGATGAGGTGCACATGAAAAGCATAATACATGGGTTTCAGTTTCATGTACCCATAGGTTTGATGGTAAGCTCAACCCATGGGTAGATGATGAATATATTGATGAAGTGTCATGTAATTTCATTCAGGTTTAGACACTAATATTATATATAGTGGGACTAAATAATATTCCACATTACATATCAGTATTGAGGTGATGAGGTTTATTAACTTAGTATTATGAATATGATAATGTTACATGGAGAGTGCATGATTTAAAATTAATATGAGGTATCTCCATATATGATGACGTTTTTATATATCTAGGACCTTCTATTGCTCTGGCAGGTTGGCTGATTGTAGCTGAGCATTTATTGAAGCTTACCAGCCTCTGTAGGTACTCGATTTATATAGATATTGACCACTTTATTAGTGTTCGGAGCACCATGTGAGTTATATGTTGAGAAATATTAGATACTTTCAAACATATATGAATTCCTATTTAAGATAGTATTTTAGTGTGATCTTTGGTGGACAAGAGTTTTTTGGATGTGCATATACAACTAGTAGTTTTTGATGGTAGGAATGAATGAGATGATAACTAGATACATGGGATCCGACATCATTCCAAGCTAATTGGATGTGAAATAAATTTCATGAGGTCTTATAATATGGAATATATTGTTTATGGCTCACAGAATGGGTCTAGTCAAACTAGAGAGAGGCGGCCTATCTAATTTGTTGGAATGGGGAAAATTGCACATGATTTTTTGACCATCTGAAAAGATTGTATAGAGATTGTGGATCAACTTATAATGTAGAGGTAGTGGTAGAATGATTCATGTTTCCATGGTGGTATTAATGGAAGAAGAGGTATGATGGAAGAAAGAGGTAATACATAGATTTACAGGTTTCGAATACCACTCCAATTTTGTCCACACTCGGCTAATGGAGGTGGAGGACATTGGTGGGGACCACTATAAGTGGATAAATCATAGGACCCCAAGGCTATAAGAATTATTATAGGTATGATATGTGTCATTTATACCATATAAAAATTACATATAGACAGAGTTTTTTATATTCTTTTCCTTACATATATCGTGTATTTGAATTATTGATTAATGTTTAGACCACGATTTAAAATTTGCTCTTGGGGACCCCTATTGAATAATACTCAATGATCACACACATTTTTCTATGGTGTGAGAAAAATAATAGAGGAGGGAGTTTATTTTGGGAACACTTTTTAGTATCAATGAGGCCTTAAAATGTTATATTTTTTTAGCCTATTTACTTATGGTCCATCCCTTGATTGTATTTTCAGGAAAAAGATGTGGTGTGGTTAACATTGAAGAACAAGGATTTCATTTTTTTGTAGTTAAAATGATACCCAGTCGATGTAGGATCAAATAAATTGGAATATGAAAACAATATATCATCAAATGTATAGCCAAATCCTTGTATTAGTGGATGTTATAAGCTCCCTGATTTCTACAGTTGTTGTAGATTATGAGGAAGTATTACTGTAGGATGTTCCAAATTTACCACCCCACTAAGAGATACATTTCTGAATTGAACTACACACTAAGATGAAATAGATATCTGGGAAATCACATCAGATGTCACATGTAGTGATTCATGATCTGAATGTTCAGTTTGTGGACTTGTAGATGATGATCTGAATGTTCGTATATTATATTATTAGATAACATAATGCTATATGGGGAACCAATTAAAAAATTTACCATGGTCATATTATTAATAAAAATTTATTTTCAATCTATTCTTTATTAAAATATTGAAAATCACTTTCTGATGTCAAGATTCATATTTATTTTAAAAACCCAATTCTAAAACCATAATAATATTAACTTTTAAAACCCTTTAAATTAAAAAAATACCTATATATATCGAACTAGAGTTTTTATTTTTATAATAATTATTTTGTTTTTTTATTGCATACATTAAATAATTGACATGATAAAATAAAATTATTTATTTTCATATACTTTAAAATTGGGATTTTTTTCTTTATGTCTGTAAGTTTCACATTCAATATATAAAAAAGATAATTTTTGAAAACAACAAGAAAAAATTCAAAATAGGTGTAAAATATTAGTATAATATATTTTTTATCAATATAAAAATATTTCAAAAGAAATGTAAAACATAGACTTGGATAGTAAAGTTAGTTTGAAAGAAAACATTAAATGTGTAATTTATAAAAGATAAATTTCTTATCATATAGAAAGTATTTGAATCATATATCCCATAGAATAATAAGATTAAAAAAACTAAATAACATGAGAATAATTAAATTCATGATATAAAATTTTGAAAGGTATGTATATAATACACATAAAACAGTATAGGTGCAAAATAAGAAAAGGTGCCTCGTGAAAGTAAATTCACACAATGTCCCTTACCATGAGTCAAACCCATCACATATGGTATTTAGCTTCATGAATAATAAAAAATGTTAATGATATAATTTCATTAGAAAATTATATTCATTATTTATTTATATACATAATTAACATGTTATATATGATTAATAAATCAATTAATTTTAAATTGGTTATTTTGACCATATTTGGAATATTTCTAAAAAATAACATTGGTAGGTTGACTATAGTCATTGGTTTTATTATATAAACATATCTATAATAGTAATAATGACATATTATCATTTTTATATATAATTTAACATTTTATACCCATAATAAAATATCGGTTTGATAAATGAACTATATAATGACCATGAAGATGGACGGCTTTCTGTAAGGATGTTTAAGAAATCCAATTTTTTAACGATTATTATGGAGAGGAGGTGTATATTATTTAATCATTCAATAAATAAAATAATTTCAAAATTATCAAATTATTTTATTAATATATAGTTAAATATATAACCAATGTGGTTTTGTGGTAAAAATATATTTGCATTTCTTTTTCAAGATGGTACTTCAGATAAACACAGACAAAGATATACCAATTCTATGAGAAAAAATTTATGAATGAAAAATAGTAAATTAGCATTTAATAATTATAAATATTTCACAAAAATCATAATTATTCTATTTTTATCACATATATTCATTAAAATTAAAATTCTAACCTACCATATAAAGTGTAATTGGAATAAAATAACAAAACGTTGTGAGGTGTAGTCTCTTGTACACATTAGATACATTATCTTATCACATATGGAATAGAAATTAATATATTTATATTTAATATTATAACTCCATATGTGTAATTTTTTTTAATATAATATATATACTATAGATAGATCAACATTCTTAACCATGAGAGGTGTTGATGGAAAATTTGTCATATCAGTTAATGAGGTAGAATTATACTATAGATTCATGTCATATAATCATTTACAATTTGATGGAAGCTGAGATAAATGTAGTTCATTTAATTAGCATTATAAATTACCTATGTATTATATACACTAGTGTTATTATATAAATAAATAAAAATATATTAATTTTTTATAAGAATTAAAAAACAAAAAAGGATAATTATGAATATTAAATCTTCTGAAACCACATATTCTGGATTATATATATAGTGATCCTATGATTAACATATAATTAATACAATATTCTAGGATATTGGGATGGAATTTTGGAAATTATTTTGGCATCGAGTAGTTGAACCAAATGGGAATGCATGTGTATAGAATAAAGGATTATGGTTGGAATTTTATAAGCAAGGATGTTGAAATGCTTATACATTCATTAAATTAAAAAAAGGCTTAACTTAGATTATAACAATCCAGTTGGGTTAAAAATGGATTATTTTTGTGAAATAGACATGTTGAGGTTGATATATCAAAAATTTATAGTATTTAGACATGTGTTTTGGTCATTTTAACACTTATCTACATTGTTTGTCCCCATTGTAAACTGATTTTTTACTCTAATAGTGGTAATAAATTTCAAATTCATTCCATATTAATTATTCTTTCGAAAATCCGTGAATTTATAAAATATACTAATGACATAATTGGTAGTAATATTATTTTAATCACAAAAAAAATAAAATTATAACGATAAAAAATAACTAAATTGATTTATTAAAACATTTTTTTAAAATAATTATAAGTAGTTATATAAATATAAATGATTTAAATCATTAAAATTTATCATAGAATGGTTTTTTAAGATATTGATTTTTTATTGAATATAATAAAAAAACTAATTTTATTTTAAAAGATTATTTTATTAATTATGAAATGTTTTGTAAAGGATTAATTTAAAAAATTTATTAGTTTATTTATATATAAAAAAATCCAATTCTTGTATTTTATGCTTATATTATACATGAATTTATTGTAATTTTCTTTAGGTTTTTAAAATGTGAATTTTTCAAAAAATCTGTTTTATATTGGGTTTTTCATAATTATTATTAAATTAATATTTGAAACTTTTTTTGTTTTGTAATTTTAATAATAGATTCTATATATAGAGTTATGAAGTCAAATTTTTTTAAATAGAAAAATATTTTTTGGCTAATATTTGTAGTAACCTGTTAATTTTAATAACGATAGTAAAAGATAAATTATGTAATTATGTAAAAAATAAAATTGTATGTACTAGAATATGACATTATAGAAATTACCATATATTATTGTACTATCTATCATTCACTACAATAATATATGAATAAAACATATAATCATTTTAATCCACTTGTATGATAATGTGACAATTATTATATTTTATTTTAATGATATGTCAAAGATTCCCGACTCATATTTTTAATAAATATATAATTTTAAAAATAATGATATTAAGAAGATATATATTACTTTAAATATTCATTTTAAATCCAATAGCTATATCAAAATCATGGTTATTTATTTATAATTTTAAATTATAGAATAATTTTTGTAATTTATGACACAATGCTGATACAAATTTTATTTCACTTATAAAAATATTAAATAATTATTATTAAAATTAATAAAATATATATGTTTTAGACAATTAATATCATAAATGAATTCATTAGAATTATATATTATGTTATAGATGTATTAAATTTTTCTTATATTACCTTTTCTTATTGATATATTTTAAATTCAATGTATGGAATAATGCTAAAAAAATTTAGAAACGATATTTTTAAATAAAAAATATTTTTTTAATTTTTAATTTTTTTTAAATATTAAATGCATCGATCAGATTTTAATGTAGTTGAAAATGGAATAAATTATTCTTTTATGGGAAATTTTTTATTTTATAGTAACTATATTAACCCTTAAGGAGTAAAATATATGTTCATTATAAGAGTTATAGAAGTTAAATAAGGGTTAAAATTAAATGATAAGGTTAATTTTAAGATATAAAAATTTCTAATGATAATTTATGACAGTATTGGAACCCATTCATACCATATATTATAAAATAACTCACATTAGATCCATTTTTAATGGAATATTAATATATATTAGTTGTATATTTTTAGAAATTCTTCGAATGACCCTGCCCACTAATTTAAAAAAGAGACCACTTATCCCTATTTAATACACATCAAAAACATTTCGGTTCAGCTATGCTCTATATGAATGCCTTAATACAATCGCTCTACCCATTAAGTTGTATTCTTTTAGAAGGAACACAATCATTAGCAGTCATAGTTTGTTATGTATGGTTTTATATCCAATAACGTGGAAGATGGATAATATACATCTCGATTCAGACCCTAGGTGAGGGACTTGAAAAAAAATCTTATTTTATTGATACTCACACAAATATTTTTTTATAATCCAAATTGAATGTTTTTAACTTATACTACATGGACATAATTTCTTATATTCATAATTCAATAATATTTTGAACCATCATTTTCATGATTAAAATTTTATTTTCAAATATATTGTTTTCATATATTGGAGAATAGTTTTTTAAAAATTAAACAAGATTTTAAAATGGGATAAAATATTAACTCATGATGTTATCTTTCATACAATAATTATGGTGTATTAATATTTTATGATTCGTGGGAATTTTTTATGATGACATGTGTTTCTGAGATAAATAGAAGGTTGGAGATCTAGGTATATCTCTCCAATGCATTGGTTAAACGATCAATGTTAATCAGTTAGGTTTCTATAAAGATATAAAGGGAACAGACTGGGGTGATTATTACAATTGTAAACATGAGGGTTACACCCAGTTTAGATTATAGAGCTATTTTATTTTGGAGATTTATATGAATATGATTCAATAGTAACCTTTATAATCTATTCTTTTGTGGGTTTTATATGAACTAAATTATTTCATAAGATATGATATATAACTTTTTCTTTATGAGTAAAATTGACAACATTTGAAAAATGATTTCTTTCATGGACTAAAGGTTAATTTCTTCCATTTTTCCCATAAATATATTTTTTTCTCAACCAACTTCTAAAATTTTATACCAGAATATTTAAGGTTGAATAAGGATAGAAGTGTTCATGTTTAATGTCATGTTGATTTTTCATTAAATTAATTAGTATTTTTTTTATAATTGTATTATTATTTTTAAAATTTTGAAATTGTGTATAATTAATCTTCATGCAATTATATGTTATTTTACTTTTATGAATTATGATATAATTATATAAAATACAAAAATTAAATCTTATATTGTAATGTAATAAATACATTTATTTTCAATGTTATAATAATTTGTAATTTTTTAGGTTGGTTCCTTATAGATGTATCATATAATGGTTCAGATAACATTATAAGATTTTGGTAATATTACGATAATAAAATTAATCTTTTTCTATTTACTTTTATGTTGAAAAGATATGAAATATGAATATTAACATGTTTCCTTATTTAAACACTTCATATTCAAAATGGTGTTCTAAATAGGAAATTGGGAAGATGATGTGGGAAGGAACCTAGAATAAAACATAACACTGAATCAATAAATTGGAATTTATGGAATTCGAACTGAGTAGTTTCTGAATGTAGTTTCTTAGTTTTCATATGGTATAATTTTCGGTGGAATCTGTGAATGAGATCAACTAGATCTATGTAAGAACCCAGTTCATAGTTCTGAGGTATGGGCTTCTTCTTTTCTATTTTCCATAAGTGTTTTTAAGGAAATAAAGAAAACGGGGGAAATTCCAAATTTGGAAAGTACACGCTGTGTACTTTTGGCCGTGTGGAATGAGTACACAGGGCGTGTGTACATTTCTATGATGAAGGGTGTAGGAACCAAGTACGTGACATGTATTGGTCCCTTACAATCCGTGTAGTCAGTCGGTCAGCGAATAGTAAGGTGGTGGCGAGCTGTGTGATAGCACACGCTGTGTACTCAGGAAGACATGTCGGGTAGTAATTTTGGCAGGTGAATAGTGTCGTGCTGGCAGGAAGCTGCCAGAGGAACAACTTATCAATGGGAAGTTCATGTCGTGTACTCAGAAGTACACGCTGTGTACTTTGTTTTTTTCACTTAAAATGGGTAGTAGCCTCCCCTTCTCACAAGGAAGGCTTAGAATGGAAATATGGAGCATGGGATAAGAGGTCGTAGCTTTGGATATATTCCAAGCGCACGTTCGGAATCCGTTTCTGCCTCAGACGATATCGTTAGAACCGCCCGGGTAATCCCTCCACTCTTCTTTAACAGTTCTTTCCAATTATTCCCCTAACTTGAGTTATTGACGTTTAAGAGATAATTCTTTTACCTCAGATCTACGGCATTCTTGGACATTTCAGAAGCCGTCGTTTGCGTATATCATTCATGGGTGTTTAAGGTAGGTGGATTGGTGTTTATTTTTTCCATCTACTGTTCATTTTGTGTATTTTAGTGCCACGAGACCATGTTGGGTTTTCGTGTGGCTGAGGCTGTAGATATTTGAAATACCTAGAATTCTATAGGTAATTAAATGTGATATAAATTTTTTTTTTGGGATCGCCGCTTGGATCTAGGAGAACCCCAGGGGTGTGTTCCTCTGTTTAGCGGTTTGGCCAGGATACCTGAGGGTATAACTTGTTTATTTTATGCCTTTAATGAAATGATTGAAGAATTTCCTTGAGAGGAATTGCTTGTTTTACTGCTTGATTACATGTTGGGCTTGGCCCGGTTACCTGTTTAGCCTGAGGGCGGTGTTGTGATTAGCCTCTGGGCATTCTACTACCCTGCCTATGGGAAACATCTTTCGTGCCTGTGGGTAGCTGATTCTGTGTCTATAGGCGACACATACTATGCCTGTGGGCAATATCTGTATACCTGTGGGAAAATTCTTGTGATTGGATTCTCTTTACCCGAGGGTGGGTGTTTATGTGTCTGAGGAGATTGGCTGTTTACATAGAATATTCACTGTGTTGGTATTTTAAATAAAATGATTAAATGGATAATAAAATGGAAATTTAACTGCTTAAGTTAGTTACTTTTAGTACTTCTTATTTTATTTCATTTTATTGCTGCACAATGTTGATGCATGCTTACACAAAGTTGAGCACGGGCCTTCGGTGGGTGCCTACTGGGAATTTATTTCTCACACCCTGTTTGGGTCACAATTTTTGGCCCAAAAAGATTATGTTTCTACATGTGTGGATAATGGAAAGTGTCCTTATATAGGTACTTTATTGCTTATGGGGTGTAAGAGAGCATGGGATAGAGCATTGGCTCGTGATGCCGCTGGCTGTTCTATTTTTCTTTTCTGTACTTGTACATCAGTTTTATTATATTGTATTATAGTGTAACATGTTTTGTATGTTTTATAAAATAGTGACATGTTGCATATTCATATATATATATAACTGCTGGTTTCCTTTTTTGTTATCAGTTATCCATTTCATTTATATATACTGTTACTGCATCTGGTTTTTTTGTATGGTTAAATTATATACCACAGCGCTACACTTTGATAAATGAGGGCATAGTTTCCCCACTATCAGACCTGGGCCCTCGCTGCTAATCGGCAGCCTCTACCGTTAGCGGAGATGCGCTTGAGGTCATGTGGTGAACCAGGTTCGGGGCACCCGTTGCGTGGCACCTAGAACCGGGACGTTACAAAGTGGTATCAGAGGAGTTCTTCTCATTGAATTACTATTTGGAGCGTAAGTCGGGGATAGGATGGAATGATAATTGGTAACAAGATGTTCCCGGACATAGCTAACCCATGTATAGGGAAAAGAAAAATTACCTCGTATTGCAATTTTACTGATTTTGCAATTTATAGTTGATTTGATTTCACCGTTGGGTGACACACTTGTGATTATTCTCGTTATATTTTATATATGGGTTCTATTTAGTTGTAACCCAATGAGATGAGGGTATGCCATCTCATGCATCATTTAGGCTCATGCTATAAATCACATGTCATGCATAGTTTCCATGCCTTGTAGGTGCATTAGAAATTGCATGTAGTTTTGATAGCTTCTTGATAAATACCTATTATGTGATATGATATTTTGTATGAGCCGGTTTCTAGAATAAACGTCGAACATTGGTTTTTGGGGAGTATGGGCCCCCATTAACCGGAATTTGGTGGATCATTGACAATTTATATTGTTATAACACATATAAGATGTCAAACTTTGATTCTTGGGGAGTATGGGCCCTCACGGATCAGAATTTGGCAGTTAGGTGTTTTTTTTCCAGTATTTTATGGACTCCGGAGAAGTTTCTGAGGCATACTGTCTGGAAAAACTAGTAAACACGCCGTTTAGTGCTTTACACACGTCGTGTGAGTTCTTATGTTTGGGAAGAAAAATAAACTTTTTGAGTACACATCGTGTACCCTAAGTACACGCAGTGTAGTATCTTCCTGTGTCACAGACCGTGTGGGCGGGGACATCAGGAAGGGAGATGCTTGGGGCAAACACACCGTGTACCGGATGTACACGCCATGTAGTGTTGACCCGGAGTCCGCCCGTGTAACTAACAAACACGGACAGAGGATACCTTAAGCCATATATGATGTGTCCTCAATGGAACACGCAGTGTTGTGTGACCAGGGGACCCGACCGTGTAACTAATAACATGGGTCGGGGAAATCCATTCGAGTACATGCCGTGTGTATATAGAACATTCCATGTAGGTTGATCCGTGTATCCGGCTGTGTAACTACCAACACAAGTCGGTGAAGCTTGTCTATAACACGCCGTGTACCTGTGGGAACACGTCGTGTAGTCTTGTCCGAGGACAGACCATGTGGACATAGCCTTATGGCTGGGAAACAGGGTTGTTGACATGACGTTTGTGAGTGTAACACACCGTGTGGTGTCAATCTGAGTAGTCGGCCGTGTCACAAACGACACAGGCAGTTGGAAATAACACCATACACGCCGTGTAGATGATATACATGTCGTGTAGATTCATTCAGACGGATTTCTTGTGGCTTATCCATGTCAAAGGGCTGGGGAAGGTGAAGGGAGGTCATGTACATGCCGTGCAGACATTATACACACTGTGTAGTCTTTTTTTTCAAATCTTGTAATTCCTTCTTCCTCTTGTTCCTTTTGTGGTTTCTTCATTTTTAGTCTTGTTAATCTTGAATCTATGGCATGTTGTTTACCTTGTAGAGTCATGCTGCCTAGAACACCGTGTGTTTTTCACCTGAAGAGCGGCAACGATTATACTCCAGATATGGTGGGCCATGGGCTACCAGTTGATCCTCTAGCAGAGCTAGATGCGGCACCAGCTGCTATAATGGACACATGCATGGAGGTGTAGTTCTGTGAAGGCTTATTGCAGTTCATGAAGACCATTCAGGGGGCACCGCAGGCTGCCACATCTATGGCCGTGTTGACATGTATATTCCAGCATCGGCATCCGCCGACACTTTCGGGGGATGATAGACCACAGGCTATGGAGTCTTGGCTGAAATCGATGTAGACAATTTTTGAGCATCATGAGATGCCTCTAGGGCGAAGGGTCAACTCACGATATATATGTTGCGTGATTCCGCCAAGATGTGGTGGGATGTTACAACCTAGTTAGAGCATCACATGGACATGGCATGGGATGATTTTTATGTAGTCTTCTATGACATCTACTTCCCGGAGACTCTGAGGGAAGGTAGAGCTCGAGAGTTCACGAATTTGCAATAGGGAGCTATGTCGGTGATTGATTATTCTGCTTGATTTACCGAGCATCAGCGCTTTTCACCCGTGCTGGTGTGTGATGAGATGTTGAGAGCCTGATGTTTTGAAGAAGGTCTTCGTTATGAAATATGAGCACTGGTGAATGTTTTTAGGTTTCCTACTATACATGCTATTGAGAACCAGGCGCTGATTACAGACAAGAACCTATAGGAATCTAATAGTGTGGTCTAGGTTTGTTCATCACCAGTTACTGGTACTATTTCTACTGGTAAGATGAAGAGACAGATGGAATTCTCCAAGTGTGTAAGTACCAGCCAAAAGAATGCTACAGGTGGCCAGGTCATGTGCTACCTGTGTGTTAGGGAGGGGCACAAGTGACCTCAGTGTCCACGAGACCCAGTGGAGTGCCGAGCTTGCAGCAATATGGTTCATCTACATCGCTTTTTTAGGGCGTTTACATCGATGTCTAGTGAAAGGGGTTCTGTGTAGACTCCGCGAGTGGGAGTAGGAGCAGCAGCTTCTTACCAGTCGGGAAACTGGAGTACGTATGGGCGTGCAAGTAGAGATGGTGGTCGTGACCGTGGTAGCCGGACACTAGGATCTCAGAGGCAGCAGGGCGGGACAGCTCAGGGTAGTCAGGCTGTGTCGCAGGGTCGCAACACTGGGCATGCATATGAAGTGCAAAAGACCCAGCATGATCAGGATTCTGGACCTTCTATAGTCAGAGGTGCTATTCTAGTAGCATCTGTTTTATCTTTAGTACTGTTTGATATGGGTGCTACACATAGTTTCATATCTATACCCATTGTGGAGATCCTTGGCTCTGTTTTTCTACTACATCTGATATCATGATGATAGACACTCTTTTGGGGACTAGAACGGTTAGTGTGGTACAGTGCAATGAGTGCCCCCTTGAGGTTGGTGGGTGTCACTTTCTTTGGAACCTCTATGTCTTAGAGATGATAGCTTATGAATTCATTCTCGGTATGGACTGGTTGTTCTTTTTCAAGACTTTGTTGTCTGTTATCATCGCAAGGTGAGTTTCACACCATTAGAGGGCGGAGAGATCCTATACAAGGGTGAGTGGGATGTTCAGGAATGTCGAACTGGACCATAGCATCGTGGGCGAGGTGGAGTCACAGCCTAGATTGCGAGTTTATATCTGGATGACCAGGGGACTTTTCTGAATGATTTCCCTCTAGTGGTCGATCGTTTCAGGGATGTCTTCCCAGACAACTTTTTAGGTCTTCCTCTACAGCGTGAGGTGGACTTCTATATTGAGCCTATGCCCGGAGCCGCACTGATGTCCATTCCTCCTTATAATATGGCCACACCTGAGTTGCAGGAGCTCAAGAGACAGTTAGAGGAGTTACAGGTAAATGGTTTCATTCGACCTAGTACTTCTCTGTTGGGTTCGCCGGTCCTCTTTGTGAATAAGGAGAATGAAACCCTTAGACTCTATGTGGATTATCGGAATATGAACCAGTTGATGGTTAAGAACCGATATCCCTTGCCAAGGATTTATGATATTCTTGATCAACTTCATGGAGCATGAGTGTTTTTGAAGATTTACTTGAGATCAGGATATCATCAGCTGCGCGTTAGACCATCTGATATACCGCTTACAACCATTCGGAGCAGATATGGTCTGTACGAGTAATTTTTTATGCCGTTCAGACATACGAACATGCCAGTAGTTTTTGTGGCTATGATGAATCGTGTGTTCCATCTTTATCTGGACTCTTTTGTGGTAGTATTCGTGGACGACATCTTGGTGTACTCTCACACTCGACAAGACCATGCCACCCATCTTGATATCGAATTGAGTACATTGATAGATAATCGGCTATATTCTCATCTCTCAAAGTGCCTCTTTTGGATGGACCAGATTCATTTCCTATGTTATATCATCTCGGAGGTAGGAGTTGCAATAGACCCAGAGAAGGTGAGAGCAGAAGTTTCCTGGGATCACTCTAAGAACGTGTTTGAGATACAAAGATTCTTAGGGCTGGACAGTTACTACAAATGAATTATACAAGAATTCTCCCTCTTATTGGAACCGTTGACAGGTTTGACTAAGAAGGGGTTGAAGTTCGTTTGGTCGGAACCTTGTGAGATATCCATTTAGGACCTGAAGGGAAGGTTGACATCAGCACCGATCCTGATACTCCCTGAGCAGGGGAAGAGCTATACAGTTTACTGTGATGCATAAGGTATTGGGCTGGGAGTAGTGTTGATGTAGGGCGATCAAGTTGTTGCATACGGGTCTTGGCAGTTGAGGCCACATGGGAGGAATTACATGACGCCTGATCTGGAGTTGGCTGTAGTTGATCATACGTTGCGCTGTTGGAGACATTATTTGTTGGGGGAACGTTTTGTGGTTTTCACCGACCACAAATGTCTCATGTATATCTTTACTCAGTGTGACTTGAATCTGAGACAGTGAATGTGGGTTGAATTCTTCTGTCATTCGACTTCGAGCTTGCCTATACACCTGGTAAAGGTAATGCAGTAGCAGATGCACTGAGCCAGAAGACTCAGATACAGGCTGTGCAGGAGGCCAGTGGTGAATGGCAGCATATGGCTTTGTTCTCTGAGATGCATTTAAGGTGCATGATGGTAAGGGGCAGACCTATCTTTCATCTTTAGCTGTAACCTCTACCATACCAGATAGAGTGAGGATGAGACATCTATCTGATTCAGAAGGCATAGTTCTATGGGAGTAGGTGGCAAGTGAGGACCCTCCTCCGGGTTGGACGATAGGCGATGATGGGGTTCTGTGTTTCCATGGACGAGTGTGGGTTCCTGGGGATATACGCGAATAGATAATGTGGGAGTCCCATGCTTCAGCATGGGAAGATCATCACGAGGTTACCAAGATGTACCGAGACTTGAGACGTCAGTACCGGTGGCCGGGTATGAAGCGTGAAGTAGTGGGTTTTGTTAATAGATGTTCCACCTGTTAACAGGTGAAGATGGAGCATCAGAGGCCAGCCAGACTGTTACAACAGTTACCCATTCTGGAGTGGAAATGGGATGATGTTGTAATGGATTTTGTGATTGGTTTTCTGAGGTCACCACGAGGCAATGATGTCGTGTCGGTTTTTGTGGACAGACTCACGAAGGTAGCTCACTTTTTTTCGATCAAGGAGACCTTCGGTGTTGACGAGCTCGGAAGGTTGTATATCTGATAGATCGTATGTCTTCATGGGGTCCCTCATTCTATTGTTTCAGATAGGGACGCTCGTTTTACGTCTCATTTCTGGAATAGTTTAAAGAGGGAACTGGGTACACAGGTGCTTCTAATCATAGCTTACCACCATCACACTGATGGATAGTCAGAGCGTACAATACAGGTTCATGAGGACATGTTGCGTGCATGCATCCTAGATTTTGGGGTCTCTTGGGAGAAGCATAATCCCCTAGTTGAGTTTCCATATAAATAATGTTATTATGTGAATTTTGAGACAGCACCATACGAGGCTTTATTTTGTAAGCCATGCTGATAACCTTTGTGATAGTTAGAGGCTGGTGAGGCATCTTTACTAGGACCACATCTCATGTAGGAGACTTCTGAGCAGGTCCAGTTGATTCAAAAGCGGATGGCAATTATGCAGTCTTGTCAGAAATATTATGTTGATCACCGCAGATGACCTTTGGAGTTCATGGTCGGGGATCAGGTTTTCTTGAATGTTTCGCTGAGGCTGGGACACATGCGGATTAGAAGATAGGGTAAACATTCACCAATGTATGTGTCGCCATTTGAGATTATGGAGAGAGTCGGGCAAGTTTCCTATCATCTGCAGTTGACATAGACGTATCGGGCCATGCACGACATCTTCCATGTATCTCAGTTGCGCTGTTATCATTCAGACCTGTCTCATTTCTTTCATCCCCAAGAGGTTGAGCTCGAAACAGATGAGTTTTTTGAGTAGCATCTGATTCGTATTGTTGAAAATAGCACGAAGGTTCTCTGAGGCCGGTCAGTTCCTCTCGTACGTGTGCTATGGCAGCATGGCTGAGTGCAGGACGAAACCTGAGAGCGGGAGACCGATTTATGTGCTCATTGGCCGGAGTTGTTCACAAAATTATCTTCTCCACCATTGGAAGGGAAATTCGGGGATGAATTTCTTTAAGGGGGGAAGTTTGTAAGAACCTGGTTCTTAGTTCTAAGGTACATTCTTCACCTTTTCTCTTTTCCTTAAGTGTTTTTAAAGATATAAGAAAAATTGGGGGAAAATTATAAATTTGAAAAGTACACACCATGTACATTGTCCACACGCCATGTACTTTTGGCCATGTGGAATGAGTACATATGGCGTGTGGAAGTGTTGGCAATTAAGAGTGTAGGAAACAAGTACACATCATGTATTGGTCCCTTACATGCCATGTAGTCAGTAAGTAGGTTAATAGTAAGGCGGTGGCCAGCTATGCGACAGCACATGCCATGTACTCATGAAGACACATCGTGTAGTCAACTCGGCAGTTGAACAATGTCGCGCTGGTGGGAAACCGCCAGAGGAACAGTTTAAAAATGGTAAGTACACGCAGTGTACTCGGAAGTACACACCGTGTACGTTTTTTTCTTAAAATGGGAATTAGCCTCCCCTGCTCATAGGGAAGCCATAGAACAGGAAGAGGGAGCTCGGGAGAGGTGAACGAAGCTTTGGAGATCCCCCAATAACATGTTCCAAATCTGTTTCCACCTCGGACGATCTCGTTGGAACCGCACTGTTAATCCCTCCACTCTTCATTAAATGTTCTTGACAATTACTCCCATAACGGGAGTTATTTAAGTTTAAGAGAAAATTATTTTACCTCAGATCTACTACATTCTTGGATGTTTCAGAAGGATTTGTTCACATATATTGTTTGTGGGTGTTTAAGGTAGGTGGCTTGGTGTTTATTTTTTCCAACTACTATGAGTTTTATGTTTTTAGTGCCATGAACCAATGTTGGGGTGTCATGTGTCTTAGGCCGTGGCTATTTGAAATACATATAATTGGAGAGGTAATTTAATGTGAAATAAAAATGTTGTTTGGGATCGCCGATTGGATCCAGGACCACCTTGGGGGTGTGTTCCTTTACTTAGCCATTTGGCCAGGATACCCGAGGGTATACATTGTGTATTTTCTGCCTTTAATGAATTGATTGAAGAATTTCCTTGAGAGGAATTTCTTGTTTTACTTCTTGTTTACATGTTGGGATCTGCCCGGTTACCTATTTAGCCCGAGGGCGGTGTTGTGATTAGACTGTGGGAATTGTACTACCTAGCATGTGAGAAACTTCTTTCGTGCATATGGGCAGCTGATTTTGTGCCTTTGGGTGACACTTCTTATGCCCGTGGGAAAATTCTTCTGATTGGATTCTCTTTACCTGAGGGTGGGAGTTTACGTGTCTGAGGACATTGGATGTTTAATTATAATATTCAATGTGGTGGTATTTTATATAAAATGATTAAATGGATAATAAAATGGAAATTTAACCGGGTAAGTTAGTTAATTTCAGTACTTCTTACATTATTTCATTTTATTGCTGCACACTATTGATGCATGCTTACACACAGTTGATCACGGGCCTTCGGTGGGTGCCTACTGGGAATTTATTTCTCACAGCCTATTTGGGTCACACTTTTCGGCCCAAAAAGATTATGTTTCTAAAGGTGTGGATAAGGGAAAGGGTCCTTATACAAGGACTTGATTAATGATGGGGTATAGGAGAGCATGGGACCGAGCATTGGCTCGCGATGCCTCCGGTTGTCCTGTTTTGCTTTTCTATACTTGCACATCAGTTGTATTGTATTGTATTGTAGTGTAACATGATCTGAATATTTTATAAAATTGTGACATGCTGCATATTCATATATATATGATTTCTGGTTTCCCTTTTTGTTATCAGTTATCCATTTTAGTTATATATACTGTTACTGCTTCCGCTGTTGTTGTACATTTAAATTATATTCCGCTACATTACATTTTGACAAATTAAGTCATAGTTTCCCCACTATCAGACATGGCCCCTCGCTACTAGTCAGTAGCCTCTAGCGTTTGGGGAGATGCTCTTGAGTTCATGTGGAAATCCGGGTTCAGGGCACCCGTTGCGTGGCACCTAGAACCGGGACGTTACAATCTACCACCGAATAACATGAAAAAAATGGAACATTTTTGGAGGCAACACCATGATACATTTATGAGATATTCCAAAAAAATGGTACCTTAAGGATGCATAAAATATCTATAATATATTTATTTTTTCACGGGATGTTCAAACCATTAAAAATTCATTGATTCTATTTATCATTTTCAATGTGAATATGATTACTGGTGGTTGATGGTTATGAATATCAAGGATAGTGAAGAGATTTATATTATTTAACTAGAGGAATTCAAAAATATTATTCTTGATAAATATTTCACAAGTACATTCATCATATGATATAAAAACATTTCATTGAATTTTAATTTTAGTAGGATTTAATAGATATATATTAAGAAAAATTATCTTGATATAAACAGTATGCTAAAAATTTTATCACGGTTATTGATTGTTAAATCAAAAATTTATTACTTAGTATTGAAGTCTATATAACGATGTTCATTAGATTCATGTGAATTTAAATGTTAGAAAAACCATTCCAATGTGCGGATAATATGGAGATTATGTTTACCATTGTTCATGGGTTTTTTGAAATCAAGAAAAAAAGAGCTCCATGTTGTTGGGAAAAAAGAATATTTGCATCAAAGATGATTGATTGATAAAAAATTATGTTTTCAATTTGTATTAATTTTGGTGATAAACAAAATACTAAATTCCTTTTAGAGTGTGGAAAGTGTTTCTATTGTAGTATTTTTTGGCATATGGCTCATATATACATGGAAAATATCATGGTAGTGGTAATGTAAATTAAGATACCTAGTCATTAAAAAGTTATAAATGTAATGGGATGGGTTATTATGAAAATGAGTTTTTCAATCTGGATCCTTGATGATGGGATGCAACTAGAATATAATAAAATAGAGTATTTAAATCCTCTGAAACAATGTCAATTGAGGTGGTTCCATTAAATAGAATGGTATCAAGTGTATTATACATTTATATATATTATATTAATTTCATATTTGAAAAAAGGTGTACATATTATATTATTTATGATTTTTTTTTGGTATATTGGAAACTCCACCTCAACAAATTAGGTTCAAACATATGGTAAAATCACATCAGAATTATGTCAATCCAAAAAAAATTAATTGTATCTTTTTTTCATTTTCTATAAAGTAAAATACCGGGAACGAATTTCTCTACCTTGTATAGTTAAATATTAATTTGGTCTTATATCAGATTTTTATTTTCTTTGATAATATATATTATATAGAAAAAGAAAATTATATTCATAAAGTGTTTTAGTTTCAGTAGAATAATGTACCCATTCCATTGATAACATGTTTTGATGATAAAAAACAATGAAAAGATAAAAATTAATTTATCTTCTATATATTATTTAGAAATAGGAAAAAATTCATATTAATGA
Organism: Viscum album; assembly: GCA_963277665.1. Taxonomy (NCBI): domain Eukaryota; kingdom Viridiplantae; phylum Streptophyta; class Magnoliopsida; order Santalales; family Viscaceae; genus Viscum; species Viscum album. Next base: position 82,120,547 of record OY728151.1, on the reverse strand, counting down.
TGTGTTGGAGGTAAATGAGAGTCTATAATTTATTTAGTTGGGTTTCTAGGTATTATACCTTACCATATAGTTGAATTTACTATTTATATAGTTCATAATTCAATTCCATATTCAAAACACCCTTAGCGAATATCTCAAGTTTAACAAATCGATTTGAATAAGAAGTTACTTTTATTTTAGGATAAAGTAATTATTATACACAACACTTCACATGAGGATATTTAGTTTTATACAGTAAAAAATAAATATGGTTCAATGAGTATTTTCATTTATTATATATGTTTAAATGGAATTGTTTTTTAGAATATATATGCATTTCCTCATATCAATTACTGGTTTCATTAGCTCCAAGGATCTAGTTATTTTTTAATGTTTAATTGATATATATGTACCATCAACTTTTGGAGATGGAGGATGAAGTTCCATAAATTAATTTCTGAACAATATATGTGGATTAGTATTTTATAGTTATTCCCTTTGGTTCAACTAATTTATTTCTATATTAATGGATCAGACGAGTAGAGTATTATTTGATAATATGTTAATTAATTTGGTTTTTTATTTATTATATTTAATTTATGTATATCTTCATATGGATAATGAAAAATATATATGGACTTATTTTCAAAAACGTATTTAAATAATATTATATTGAAAATATATGAAATGTGATTTTTGGTTTCAATCTTATATATTTTATTGGGAAATTTTTATGTAATGATGGAATTATAGTCAATAATTTTAAAAAATTCTTTTTATGAATTTCCAAGAACCAAAAATGTTATTATGATATTTAGTTTTCATGGATTATCAGGATATTATTGATAGTTTATAGAAAAAAATTCATGGTTATCACGAACAATAACTACATTTAAACAAAAATGAGTAAAATTTATCTAGAAAACAATTTCGGATTATATTTATGAATTAAAAAGAACAATTTTTAATTCTCTACTTATGGACCTACATTTGAGAAAAGTGTTTTTTTCCTATAGAGATGTGTCATTAAAGGAGTATGGAGGTGATTTGATGTAGAATGGTCTGGTAATTTCTTGTGATTCATTAAATTTGAAATCCTCATGATTAATATTATTAAAGTCCTTTATGGAATTTTCTTCAATGAATTTTTATTTAAAAATGTGTAGGGTACATTTTTATGGAGAAAAATGTTATATGTATATATGACATAAATATATGAATTATATATTCACATTAAAATATTTTTACATGAGTAATATAAGATATCTAGAGTTGATTATTGATTATAATTGCATGATTCATTAACATAATAGGAATGAAAATATAGTGGTTGATTTATTGAGATAAAAATATATGTATATATTAAAAATGTATCACATTGATCATTACCCATTGGTAACTAATTTTATGAATATGTCACCTCATGTTGTTAGTAAAGGAAATTTATTTATTTTACGTAAGTAGTTCATGAAATTGTCTCTATCTGACAGAATTATTGTAGTACAGAATAATGATCGTGTGCTTTATAATCTAGTTGAATTGGTTAAATGTGTGTGTATTATTTACCTAACTTTTATAAACATTAAGTTTTTATATTTAACAATATATTATGTGTTCACTATGATTCACATTTGAAAAGATTGTAATTATTTGATTCTCATAGTTCCTTATTTTCCATTCATCCTGGTAAAACTGTGATATATATTGATAATGTATAGTAAAACTAGGGGGATAGAATTAAAAGAGATATTTATGAATATTTAATGAGATTATTAACCATTCAATAAGTAAATACGGAATACCAATTAAAAATTGGTATTCTACAACCATATTGGTTTCCATAGTGGAAATAAGTAAATTTATCCATTGATTTAGTAGTGAGATTACCATTGAATTCCATAGGTAATAATTTTTTTGGGTAATTATTGGTCGAATCGCTAAATAAATACATTTACATACTATTAGATATAATATATCATTAGAAAATATTGAAATGTTTTATCCTTAGGAGATATTCAAGTTACATATAGTTCCTATCCCAATAGTTTCTTCTTGTTATCCATGTTTCACATATAATATTATGAATAGAATTTAAAATCTAATGATAAATGATTTTAATTCTATAACTAATTTTCATCCCTGATCTGATTGACATATTTATAGGAAAAATCATAATTTAGAGGATGTACTTCAGTCATAATTAATGGATTACTATGTATTTTGGGGAAAATAATATTTCTGTAGTTGAGTTTTTATATATGAAATGTTTTCATTCTAGTATATAGATGGTACCTTTTCATGAATTATATCGAAATCATTCTTAAACTCCCTCATATTGGAAAGTGGTAGGTTAATGGATTTTAATCCCAATATTAGTGTAGAAAATCGGTGAAAAGGATAATATAGTCCAACATCACATGTAGAGACATCATAGCTAACATATGTGTTATGAAAATAATAGGAGGAATGGTCTTTCATTTAAGTTAGGTTTTCATGGTGTCCAAAAAAACATATACATAGAAAAATGTTATTTGTTTTGGAAAAATATGTAATACTAATTCCACGGTGTTTTAGGGAAGATGAAATATTTGAGAAAGATTTATATGTTGTATAATTAGTGACCATACCTCCAAATATATCTTATGTACACAATGTTATACATGATAAAATGCTAATAATCTATATTATAGATTTTTATCAATTTTTGTGCCTTGACATAGTCCATTTCAAAGATAACCACTATAATTAGTAACACCCTATCCAGATTATTGACCATGTAAAGAAAATATTATGGAATATGATAATTGGCCATATTATGTTATTGTCAAGAAACCCAGTAGTTGATGAAGAAACATGGAAATATGAAATTTAATAATGAAATAGTATCCCCACTTAATGAAAAAAATTAATAGTACTCTAACTATATAATTTCCAAAATGAAGGGGGAATATGACAACCATCGAAATTATTGAATAGTTTGTTGTAATATGTAGATGTGATATTATATTCATTTTAAATAATTCTAAAAATAAAAAATATTATATCATTAATAAAACTATTTAATTAATGATTTTTCTTAAAATAATTATTTTTATATAAATATATTATAAATATCTGTATAAGAAAATAATTATAGAATTTATTTTTTAAAATAATTTTTTGTCAATGAATTGTATAAAATAAATTTTTTGTTTAATAACTATATTTTTATAGAAAATATTTATATTATGTATTATTTAAAATATTAAATTTTTCATTTCGATTTATTTTATGCCCATTATTGTTATTGAAAGTGATTTTATTCATCAATTTTTTATAAAAACATTTTTAAATTTAAAATGAATATTTAAAGAATACTGTTTTTGGTTATGTGTCTTTGATTTGAATTAAAAATTTATTAATAAAAATTAGAGTTTTTATAATTTTCTTAAATGGTACCATGTTTTTACCCATGAAGTCAAAATTTTGTTAAGTATGACCGATTTGGCCTAAATGAATAGTAATCTTGACAAATTGTTTTTCCATGATACAATGTTAATTGGTCATTAAAGATAAAAATAAAATCATAATCATTACATAATGACCCAATAACTCAATAAAAATTTATTATACGTGTATTATCAACTATAATCATACAAATATCAAAATAATAATCATTGGAAGCCACAAGGATGTGAATATCACATTTATAATATTTAATTTAATCAAAATCCAAAGATGTAAAACTAAAATTATTAATATTTATATAACTTTTAATATATTTTTATTGAAATTATATCCACAACTATATACATTCATTAAAAATTGTAATGATTTATTGAAATACTGGTAATTCAAATAGAAATACTAGAGATGATATAATTACCTTAATTTATGACACAATTCTTATGTAGTAATTATTTCTAGAATGAAAATTTAAAATAAATGTTATTTAAATATAAATTTATATATAATTATATATAATTATTATAAAGCACAAATATATTATAATTATATCAAATGTTAAGGAATTACTAAATTGATTTAATGAATTTATCTTGATCATTTGATATTTTTAGAAGTCATTTTATTAAATTTCCTTGTAAATGAAATTAATTTTATTTTAAAATAAATAATATTTTATTAGATGATATAAAATTTATAAAAAAATAATGTCTACCCAACAGATTGGGATAATGTTGAAAATGAAATCCCGGAATCATTTATGGGTATTTTGAAATTTTATAGTAATAATATTAACCCACATATAATAAAATATATGTCATCAGGTTGAGAGTTAACATGTTTTAATAAGGGATGAAAGTAAATTCTATTTGTTATTGTCCTAAACTACATTATTCATGATGTGGGTATGGATATCAAGATCTTGACAACATCCTCCTTCATGATTAATGGGTTATTACGACACCATGGCTCTCGTGTCTAATAGGCATCATGGTGGCGTCCAACACCAAGGGGTTATTAATTTCATTAAAAATTTGGAGGACATTCCATTTTTATATAAATTACATTTAGGAGATAAGATATTTCAATCTCAAAAAACACTAAATATATAAATATAATGAATCAAAAATCAACCCCACAAGAATATTTAGTGTAAAAGGGTGAGAAATTCAAGAAACATCCAATGTAATTACCAAAATATAATTAAGTAGAAACAAAACAACAGTCACAAACAACTGATCTAGTATGGTCTATAATGTTTCATGTATTCTCCATGGAAACCGGAAACCGATTGTATACATGTAGGGTTAGCATACTAGTATACTATGTTGGGAAAATACAGTTCCACCCATGCACTTGTTCGAGAATCATACTAATGATCCTATGGAAAAACAATAAAAACTAAAATGAAACTAAAAATGTATACCATCCACCACAACCTCACAAATTCACTCCCACCAAATAAATAATTCCAAGTAATATAATATGAACATTAATATTTGGGTACCCCGCACCACATCCAACTGTATAACTACTCATTTCTAATGGAATATGTCTTAACGCTACCATAATCTTCCACAAGCCCCAATATCAAAACCTGCTAGCAAAAGCCTTGGACACATTCCACATCATAACTCACCTACAAACTCATGGTCCAGAAACCGAAATTTCATTGAAAATACATATGAAAACCACCACAAAACAACTCCCAGAGACACATGTGAAGAAAACAACGCTCACAAACACCTAGGGCTCACAACTACACCACAACCCGATCGACAATTCTTGTGATACCAAAACCTAGAATAGGGATATTTGAAGAGAAAATGATCATTCATTCATCCTCTCACCAATATGTTGGTAAAGGAAACCCTATCCCATAACAATGGTGGTGCTTGACATGTTGTTCTCAATAGGGGAGAAGTGTGTATAAAAATCACAAGTAACTATATGTATAAATATAGGTACAAAAAACACAACCCAAACTATGGGTATTCAAAACACCAACCATCCAACACCAAACATCCCTAGTTTCCAACCCAATATGAACTTATAAATTAAAATGACGATTACATTCATAAGATGAAAAATGAATTCCACTACACTATAATTCATAACTCAAATCATACCCCCATCGAATTAATTAAACCTGTTATCATTCTGTATTATCAATTAATTTATTTATTTATTCCACCCATACCCATGCAACTACCAGACACTACAAACATTATATTTTTAAGCAACCACAAAATCCACATCTTGAGCCAAACATGTAATGATTCACCAAGGTAAAATAACTCATTATATAAATGATTCATAAAATAATGTTCTCCAAAAACTCAGGGAGAAATCCCCACACAATTTAACATGATCATTCAACAAATAGTCCATGTTAAACCATCCCTGGTAGCCCCTATGTAATAGAAACACAAAATTCAAAAAAACAAATAGAAATAAACTAGCATGTATTTCCAATGCACACTACCCTTTTTTGGACACCAGTTCTAACACTGCTACCATAATTCTTCTATGTCATGCCACCATGTCCTTACTATAAACATGTAAAACACCCAACACACCTTTTAACTACCTCTCTTGGAAGTCCTAATGAACAAAACCACACACCCAAAAGATCAATATTCATAAATACAACACAACCCTATCTATAACCCCTCTTCCTAACCACTCCCCAGATGCAGTCCCACTACATAACATGTTCATCCATTCCAAAATCAACTAAACTCTACTAGAGATACCGTCATACAGCCAATACTGCTCTATACTCACATCCACACTCTAAGCCACAACACCAGTCAAACAGGAGACTCCCAAGGCCGAATAGAACCACGCATAGAACACTTCTACACCAACATGGAATGGTTTCTTAATATTTATGAACACTTTTTATTTAATTCCACTTGATAAAAATATGGTGATCACAATAAAATATGACGTTCAGGAATCCATATAATTAAACCAGTAAACATGATTAACCAAATTTTAATTCATACAATAGTGATTCATGAACGAATATTGGTTCATAGAAATATACAATATAAATACACAATTATACAAAGGTATACAACCCTTATAAAATATTACAAGTATTAGTGATAACATATAAAAAATTATCATCATCAACGTACTATCAGCACCAAATTAATTTCTTCTTATTTTCCGATTAAATTTGTTTTCAACCATATTTAAAATCTTATTTCACCAAACCTACACCACATGATACATAATTAAATTAGAGATGATGTATAATCCATATATGGTACAACCTGTGATCAACAATTCATCATTGTGTCAAAAAATGTTGGTCACAGGAGGAGTAGTATGGACCCTAGGGGAAAAAACTGAATTTTATTGCATAAGTGAAGAAATCATTGGGGAAATTGATACTCAGAACACCAATAGAAAATTGAATCACACGTGGAAAATACAATCTCAGATTAGAAGATCTATATAATATATCATTGGATGGGAGATGGTTTCAATGAAAATAAATGTCGGATCATGGTTAAAACCACAAGGATTGATTATTTCAATGCCCATATAATGATTAGATATTAAAATATAATTAATATCCCTTGAGATTCATATATAAAATCTCAAAAAAGGATTTGAAGCTAATTTTTGTCAATAGATAGAAACTATAAAAGCTAAGATAAATAGGGAATGAGTCACTAATCGGTGAGTCACCGACGCCGAACATATAGAAATGAGTCACCGATGCCACTCACCAATACCAATCAATTATGCTCATCCTATATATTTTTGACCTACCAAAGAATCAACCAATCAATTATTTTAACTATTGATCCCTAAACATACTAACAAAAAAAGAAACTGAATCCCCGACCTAGATAAACATTGACCTACCGACACATCGATCTGCTGATGCCTTAGTCTACTGATGTAATAGCCTACCAACAACTCATCTTAGATATTACCCATAATATAATAACCATTATTAAACAATGTTGAGCTACTAATGTGAGAATCCGATGAAAACATAGAGATGATTCAAACTGATGGGACTCACTGGTGCCTGAATCACCAATTGAAAAACTAGAAATTAGAAAAACTCTTGAAATGAGCTAGTTTTCATCAAAGATATCCCCAAACACTAGATTTTGAAAAATTAATGGTTTGAGGAGGTTTTTGACATTACATATGATACCTCTAAAACTATTCAGGCCCTTAAGAATATAAAACCAAACCCCAAATAATGAGGGGTATGAACAACCACCACACCAGATACCTATCATGCATAAACCATACTATGTTATTTGAAAGGTTTAGTGATACCACAACATCCAAGTAAATATCCAACAATATTTTCTAACCAAAAAATTCTTAAGTTAACCAACACAAGAACGATCTATATAAGCATTTAAATTATGGAATTCTTTCCTCCATGTCAATAAAATATTCTCTATGGCTGGAAATGACTGTCTTTTACGTGTTTCATCGGATTTCTATTAATGCATCTAGATTAAGAATTGGTTATCCAAATTTTCACATGGTTGTACATCCTCACATTATAAATAACAAGGAACCATCCCATGTTGTGATAGAAAATGTTAATGAACTACGTAAGAGATAAAAAACACAATAAATGTCAAAAAAATATGGGATTGGGAAAACATTTATGATTCTCTCTCCCAAGTACTATCACCTCAGCCACCATGCCTCCACAACACACAAATCATGGTAATGGTCATTCCATTTAGCACAATCTATAAATGATTCTCTATCTCCAATTTCCTCACCATGAATGTTTCATCATCCTTGATATCAAAATATCCCAATTAAATTACATGGGAGTCATCAGGATGATAACAATGAAGTTGTGAGTCTTGAAAGACCTCATTGATCATTCTCAAATGTTCTGGTAAATCCAAATGGTATGCCACATCTAAAACTCTTCCCAACTCCTCGACAGTTCGGATAAACATGGGGGAATTTTTACTCCCTTTTTTGATCCTCTTGCTTCCAACATTGAGTGGAAACATTCAAGAACATGTAGTCTCCATCATCAAACTTGGAGGCCTCCTCCAACAATCTAAATATGACTTTTTCCAGTCTTGTGATGCATTAATCCTCAAAGGGACAAGATTCACAATCTATATTGAATTTTTACCATGTAAAGACAAATAAAAGATGCCTCCACAAAATTAATCCATCATAGTGGTGAACAAACATACCTTACATATGAAGTCTTGAACAGAGCCATGCCAATGAATGAGTGATAGATATTATTGTTATAAGACATTAGTAAGGGAAAAACTTAGAAACATAAATTCCTATATTCCAAGACACCGTCTCAAATCATGTCCTCCAATGTACATATATTATTCTCTATCTTCCCGTACATCAAGTGGTGGATAGTAGTGTTGATGTGTAACTATGTTCCAAAAGCACGGTGTAATCCCCTATAGACTTCAAACGTAATATTTGTATCCTAGTTTGAGAAAATGTATTTGGGATCTCCATGAAACCACATTACCTCATCCATATTCCTTTGTGCTATGGAATCCATTGTGCTCCACTCCTTATTTGCTAAGAAGTGATCTGATGTTTTCAACTAATCCACCACTAACCTAATTACATTATAGGCTTTCAGCTCCCTATATAGCCCTGTGATGAAATCTATTAACATTCCATCCCACATCCAATCGAGGACACCTAAGGGATACAAAAATATACTACTAACATAGATCTCATCCTTCAATTACAATAACACCATGCACATCTCAATAAACTCTACCACAACCCGCTTCATCCTGATCTTCCAAAACAGTTACATCAGGATGTGGTACCTCATAATGAATTCTATGTGTAACACTATGGTTGATCATTGAAAATCATGGAGAACCACCTCACGCATTTCCAATGGTCCAAACAACATTCCATGGAACAATTTCTTGTTCATACTATCCTCTAATTGTCTCTCCACAGCATCACAGTTGTCAATGTGATCACGCATTACCTCTTCTTCTGTGTCTCCCCACTAAGACTCCTCCACCTGCCATCTGATAGATTAATGGACTATCATTATAAATATATTTCCTCTTATGAAATCCATTTATTCATCTATGATTAATTTATTCAACTCCTCTATTTCTCTCTAAGAATGCATATATTCCCCACCCACATCATTTTTCAACTCCCTACTTTAAGCATCTTCCACAACCTTCCCCCTTTCGAAGGTGTAGGTGTTTTAAAAACTATAATTCTGGAAAAAATATATCCACCTCCAATGCTACATGTTCATATATATCTGGTAAAATATGTACCTCAAGCTGTTAGGATTCGTGAAGACCACAAAGCGCTCACGAATGAGGTAATGTTGTCACAACTTCATCGTGAACATAACTGTTTCTTTCCCTAGATCATGAGTAGAATATTTATGTTCATGGGTATATAAATTCCAAGACCCATAAGAGGACAGTCCATATTTCTGCATCAGAAAACAACCCATTAATAGACTAGAAACATCACAAAACAACTTGAATATCACCCCTTCCTCCGGAATCCTATGAATTGGGGCACTGAACCATTCCCCTTAATATATCCAAACATTTCTTAGGACTACACGTTCCACATAAAATCATGCACTTTTCATTTATAGGATATCAATAGATCTTCTAATGAATATAAATAATGTATAAATCTTTGATAGTACCTCACAAAACTGAGGAAATATGAACCCTTTCCACATTCTTGGGTGATTCCCAAGAAAACAATTCATCAAACCTCAATTAATCAACTACTAATCCATTATAATACATCACATTTCCATGCATGTTGACCACCCATATCAAAAACATCCACATGGAATGCATTCCATTGATTTGGTGGTTCCAAAGGACCTCATGGATAGTCTGGTGATTCTTAGTATTCATCTTAACTAATATTAAGTAGATTAAGATATAATGGATGATTGTAATGAAAAAAATGTTTAGGAACACATGAGTGATATAGTTAATAATCCTCATGAACATGGATAGCATATTCCTTACACCAAATAGCATGTCCATGAACTCAGGGTGACCATAACAGCAACTGAAAAAAGTATTCTTGATTTCACCCTCTATCACCGAAAACTGGTGATTGCCAGACAAAAAATTGATCATAGAAAAAAATTGATCCCTTTTATAGTTCTAAAATATCATCTATCTTCGGTAGATGGTTCTATTCATGACCATTACTTGATTTATCATCCAGCAGTAAATGTGTAGCCTCAGAACATCAGCTTCATTCTTCGCAAACAAGACTGAGCCACACCACAATGACATACATGGATTGGTAATGTTGTTCTTCATTGGATCATCAATCTAAATCCTTATCTCCCATATTTCAGAAGAAAACATCTCATAAGGATCCATTGAAATTGGATAATAACTATGATACAAGTATAACTTGAACTCAACATTTCATTGAGGGGGTAGTGCCAAAACCACTTTGGAGAAAATATCCATGAATTACCTAAATACTTTTGAAATATCCACTGTCCAATTATCAATTAGTTCCAGTGATAGCATTGCTATCATGGAATGAAGAATTTCTATATGCCAGAATCCCACCAGATATATCCTCACACCCATAAAGGCTACACACTGTCCTATCTCGTGTGAAACAAGACTCTTCTCCAGAATAATTTGATTATAGAATGCACCGAAAAAATATTCTATTCCAATGATGAAATTTTACAACTAAATCGTTAGAAAAAATAGATCCCACCAAGACTGATGCGGCCCCATAATCAGTCTACATCCCCTAGTAAATGAAAAAAACTATTCAAACCACAAAATGGCATACTCATTACCAAGGGAATGGAACATCTATGTACATCTAGTCCCAAGGTATGGGCCATACTGGGTGCAATGATGGAGCAAAAATCCCATGAATTAAAATAAACAAGCAATAGTAAAATATTTATTGATATTACCATGAACTATTTATATCCCCAATAGAACAGCTGCCTATATAGCAGGAAACTGACCACACCCAGCTCTTATGTCCCTATTCATTTTCCTGCCTCCACACCAAAAAAAGTGTAGAGGTCCTGGTGGAATTCCTTTTGGTCAGAATATACCTACAATATCTTCCCTCTATAGAGAATGGGCCTTCTATTCATGCGGATAAAATGGAATGTATGTCAACTACTACTGTAGTGGGCACTGGACCTACCCACCTCTACTATACTATGATATAACATGGAACTAACTCTGATGTTTCATGTGAAATCCACCAGATAAAAAAATTCTAGCACCTATAAGAAAATGATGAGGTCCCAATGGCTGAAACCAAAACTGCTTGTGTTGGCTCCCTGCCAGTCCAAACATAGAATGCCATGATGCTGGGGACCTAATGCTAACATCCACCTCATTTTAAGAACATGGTTGGCTCCACTCACATGGTAGTTCTCCTCATAATAGAATCCATTCCACCACCATATATTTTTTTGTGAACCTCTAACTATGTTGGTTGTGTGGAGGGAGTAACCTCATACTAGAGGGATGAATGAAGTGAATCCTCTAAGAGACTCACCCGAGACTCCTCATTTAGAAAGAGATCTGGGACAATGTGAAAGTGATCCTAAAAATTTAAACTCAATTCCATCATACACATACTCTCTTATTAGAGGTATATTAGCTCTTATCTCTTATCAACCATCGTCATCGAAGAAAGGAATTCCTCCCAGAACTCCTTCCCAATGTAAACCCATGAAACTTCTGTCTCAATCCCCTCCTTAATGTATGGTTTCTTCCACTAACACACTTCTACCATCATCTGGCTCACTGCAAAGGGAACAAATAACTCCTCCAAATCTTGCACCAAGGTGAATGTGATCAACAAATCCTCGAGAAAACACTCTATCTCTATGTTTGAGATTCTTTAGTAGTACTTTACCTTAGTCTTCCACTAGAAATCACTACACATCTTTCTCCACTGATTTTTATCATTATATACATCATCCCTCCACTAATTAGCTGAATTGGCCTATTGATGATCCACTGACCATTCTAATCGTGGATGATAAAAGGGTTATATAGCTAAATGGTAAACAAGAAATTCCTATGCCCAAGTAGTATATAATATATTTTGGATTTATTTGAACTCATTTTTTACATTTAAATTTCATGATAATTTCCATAACAAATAAGATAAAAATTCGTCATGATGCTTGTACATTCCCTTGGGTTTCAACATCGAAATAAGTGTATCCTGACATGGTCATTTGGTAATCTCATATTTCTTGAATTAGATCAAAGGGGAGCCTAAAATATCTTGTCTGAGCGGGTATTTCCCTATCATATGTCACACACCAAGATCACCTAACACTGTTTCCCTACCAACCCATGTAATCCTCAGTTTTCATAACTTGAAATTACATCATATATCTCACCCATCTTCCTCTGTTACCATTCTGTCATGAATCGACTTCTTCAAATTAAGTGAATAGATATCTTGTTTTTGATTCCTTCGTTCTTCATGATGAATGAGATATAATGACCCCTGATTGCTTCCTCCAATAGGCCCCAGGGTGTTAACTATCTCTACAACTATAGAAATCTCATAGAAAAATGGGTTGCATTAACCTTGTTATGATAACCATGATCAAGAGATAATATGTATCAAAAAAAACCCTAGACATATATCCCACATGAATGTTTAAAGTAAAACAATGAGTAATACAAGGAAACTATAAAGTAAGTACCAAAATAAATCTAAGAAGTAACACATCAACAGTCCCCAACATCTAAGCTATTAAGGTACAAAACTATCCACATAATCTTCTTGGAAAAATAAAAATAATTTTATATGCATTGGGTGAACATACATGTATACTCAGTAGGGAAAAATACATTCACCCAGGATGAAGTGGGAGATGCATTCTAATTCCCCTATAATAAAACAACAAAAACTCAAAATAACCTAACAATGTATACCATCCACCCCAAACTCACCAAGGCATGCTCAATAAATAATGAATATCTAGTAAACAAATCGAATAAGAACGTCGATATTTTTCTACCTTTCACCACATCTTCAAGGTTAACTGCTCATCATAAAAGATAAAAGAACTGATGCAACCATGCCCTTCCACATTCCACAATATCATAACCTACCTTCACAAACCAGGTCCACATACCACAACACACCACACCCACAAACACCTAGGCCACAATATACAACCACATCCATATGAAACCTAGGAACCAACACACAAGTCATCTAAAAAAATCATCTAAATCACACCTTTCCCGAAAACAACTGGGAATCACCACCACACCACAACCAACCTTGATAGAGTTGGTCTACTAATTCCTAGAAGAGGGACAAAATAAAATCCAATAAAAAGCAATTATGCCTCCCATTGGGATGTTGGAAAAGACACCGTCCCTCATAACAATGGGGGTGTTCAATATATAGTTCTCAATATAGGTGGGGTTTGTATAGATATCAAAAAAACTATATGTATATATATAGGTACCAAACACTCAGTACTCCCAATGGGTTTTTAAAACAAAAAACATCCTTTAAAATTCAATCTTGATTCGAACCATACATGAACAAACTGCCTTGAAAAAATGGTCACTTCTTTAAGTCGATAAATGAACAAAACATCACAATAAGTTACAATGGAAAATATACCACCAAATAATTCAAATAACAAATTTTCACTCTACATTATCAATTAATTCATTTATTTATTCCACCCCAACCTAGGGAAACAAACAAATTGTAATCATAATAAGGCGAAGTAACCAACCCAACCACTTTTGGAGAAAAACAATTAACGATGGTCCAAGGTAAAAGAACACATTCTAATACTCATTCATAAAATAACTTTTTCTTGAATCATCCGAAAAAATAACCACGCAAGGTAACACCCTCGTTCATCAATATAATTCTTCACAAACCATCCCTAGGAACACCACTACATGAAAAAAAACATATTCATCCAAAATATAGAAATTAACCACCTAGTAGTTCCACTTCACACTACCCTTTCCAAGACCATCATTCTACAACTTCCACCATAATTATTCAATGTTATTCCACCCTTTATTTCCTCTAAAAAAGTAAAACCACCATAAATCATCATTACTACCAATATTTGTTGCCCTTCAACACAACAAAATAATTCCCAACAAACTGATAAACATGAACATGAAAAACCCCTATCATGAATCCCTGCAACACAACCACTTCCTAGACGTAGTCCCACTGTATAACAACTTCATCAATTCCACAATAAACCAAACTCTCGTCCTAATATACCATCACATCAATTATACCGCCCCATACTAACATCAAAACTCCCAATCACGACAACAAATGATCAACATAGACACATCACAACACATAACCACATACAGCATAAAACCACACCAAAAAGGAATGTAATATTCTGATTTAATAAAAACATTTTATTTAATTAATCTTAATAAAATAGGGGTGATCACTGAATAAGTTCGATAGCAAGACATCCACATAATTTAACGAATATACATGATTTAACATATTCCAATTCATTTATAAATTATTCTTGGTTTATGTAGGTTGTAACACCCCAAGCGTACATGGTACGTTTCCCTTTGAATTATGTAGTATCTTACATTGTAGGAAACTTGGAGTTTTAACACACCACGACCAATCTGACTAGCCATTATGAATAGTAATCCCCAATTTTTATAATTTTTATAAAATTTAATTTTCAAAATATACTTCATTTTGGGATTTATAATTTCAAAATTAGCTTATGGTGAATTATTGGTATTTTTCTGAAAATATTCAATTTTTGATGAATAAAGAAAAACACTACGTTATTGTTTTAAACTGAATTTTTATTAAATTATTTATTTATTTTATTTTACTTTATTTTAGGTCAAAATTGATACATAATACCTTAATATGATCAATTTAATTCATTAAAGTCATTTTAAATAAGTTTGGATATATAAAATTTTATTGTACTTTTTACTGTATTTTAACCACCATCTAGGAGTATTTGAATATTTTCACAAAACATAATTTTACATCTTTTGTGAGTATATTTTCAAAAACCTGATATGCATGGATAATATAAACAAGTAAAATGTGGTTCAATTACATGAAAATAATTTTTGGTGAACAATACCTGTTGACTTTTATTTACCACGGTTAAAAGTAAATAGGGTAATTAAGGGAAAAAATTATATTATAATTACCAAACACATTTCATAATTCTATTGGATAATTTTAATTACACTGAAAACAACATTAGAAATAAAATATGACCCCGTTTGGTCCACTTGGATATGATTAGGACCTCTATCATTATTTTATTTAAAGAAGTGTTAAAGGTGTAAAATTCATTGTTTAATAACTAAGTCGTTTTTAATATAGGGTTATAAATAATATAATTTAGAATACAAATATTTATTATAAAGATAATAATATTGAATACATAATGGTATATTTTACATTAAATAATTTAATTTATTTATGACACAATGATGATGCAGTAATAAACTTATTAATGAATGATTAAAATAATTCATATTATAAATATAAAAATAAATATAATTTGATATTTTTTATGAATGAAACAAATTTTCTTGGATAAAATTTCATTTTTGGGTTGATTAAATGACTTTTTTTAAATAATCTAGTTTTTATGATTTTCACAACAACCAAATACAAAATTGTGTTAAAATTGACATAAAAGAGTTTTATAAAAAATATTATATGATTAATTGGTATAATATCTTTAACAGTCTAAGGTTTGTAAAAAGTACATATATATGGTTATATATATTAATAATTAAACACGTCATATTATAGTAGATTTATTATTTGTATAATATGAATATACAAATAGACATGGAAAATGTCCAACTATTTAACTAAGAGTTAAATCTAAAAGATAAGGTTAGAATGGTAACCTAAACATCCATGAAACCTACTGTTTTAGAGCTTTTTTCCCAATACCTACCTTAGACTCTATATAAAAATTTTTGGAGACATTATAAACTTAAAATTATTTAATTATAAAATAATTTTTCAAACATTTCCTAAATTGACTCTCACCTCTCTTATAAAAGGGAACTTCCCCTTCACTCAAATTCACACCAACAATGCCATTTGGATCTGCCAAAACCTTCCAAAATATCATCCCAACATTATTTACATCAACCTATAGTCATTAAATTTTTCAGAAATCCTACTTGAGGTCCCCTTTTGATCAACTCCAAATGAAATACCTGATGAAGCGGTAATAATTTTTCCACCCTCTTTCAAAATATTTTCTTCTTCCACATCCTATTTCTTTGTTGTTTCCATAAAAAACATTTAATCAAGTACCTTATACATAATTTAATGTGATTATAAATATGGTACAACCATATTTGTTATTCTATCTATCTTATAAATTATTAGTTCACCATACATGTGTACAACTTACTGTCTTCGAGTCGTGGTGTAATTTTTTATTCAAACACATCATTTTTTGAATGTGTATAATAATGAGTATAACTTATTTAAATAATAAATATATCATTATAATGATTCTTTAAATATGATATAACATCCAATTACATACTATATCATAATCAATATAATGATATTTTCACTCGTGCATACGTACGAATTACCGTCCCCACGAACGCGATGAGATTCATTCCCTATAGAAATCATTCAAAAATAATTTTCATTTTATGATTAAAAATTATGTCTAAGAACTTAATATAATTCCTTATATGAATAAAATACAAAAAATCCATTAAAAATATGGCTTACTTAACCAAGATTATAAAGGAAAAATAATCATTTAACACCCGAAACGATGATACTGCTAAAATATTATTAACAAAGCAAAATTAGAAGATGATATATGATATTCTATTTATGTGTATGATTATTGAATAATTTATTAAAAATTATTTAACTGTTATACATAATGTCGACATACAATCTACCATGAAAAAGTACAATGTATGGTTTAATTCTACAATCTCATTACTTTTCTGAGGTCGTTAATACGTAACTATCTACTAGGACATATTTATAACCCACATCCGTGTTTTCTTAAAAATGTAATTCAATTTTTATACTATTTACTAGACAATGTGTTAATGTAATTTATACCCTTATTTGACCACATATTTTTTTAATGGAATCTTTCAATTATTTTCTAAATAAGGTATGTTATGACCATATTGACAAAATTAAGGTAAGAATTTCTTTTTTTAACATACACGAAGGGTGCATATATTTTACACTTTTATAACATCATCGATTCTTACTATACATATTTATTAAAATATTTTCATAATAAATGTTTTCTTTTATAATTAAATGAATTTTAAATGATTTCAAAATAGAAAGATATATTTAACAAAAAAAGGTTTTCATTCATCTATATCATCATCCTTTGATGGATTTTAATATTTTTTTAAGTTGATTTTTTATGATACAAATCTTACATATTGTATTAAAGTTTATTTGATATCTTTGAGTGTGGATGTATTTTTTTACACCATTCATGGTTTATGGATAAATTATTGACATTTCATATTATAGTTTTAATATAAATATTTATGTTATGATTAATCCTTTTCATATGATGAATGCATTGGACTTAGTAAGTGAACGATGGAGCCCGCTATAGCTCATAGATGCATCGGTATGTCAATGAGACAAACTAGTGTCTTAAAATAATGCCTTGACAAAATTTTATTTTATTTCTTGGCACAAGCCCTTGGCTTTGTGGTTATAATGTCTGGCATTATGCATTCCATCACTATGAAATTGGATATTGATATTTCATATGATTATTCAGATAGTAGAATATCTATGTGAATATGTAAATGGTATTATTTGATTTATGTTGGATATATTATGCATATGTTTATGTTTAAAAGAATTATGTTTTAGTATTATTCATTCCCTTAAAGGTTTATTCATATTTATGAATGTTTATGCTATATTTTTATCCTTATAGAGCATTTGAGCTCACCACTTTCACTGTTTTTTTTTCAAGATGTGAATATGTATTTTATGGTTAACCAACAAGGATTGGATGAGGATATAAGTGTGTTAAAAGGTGACTAAATGTTGTTTATGTTTTTATTTCCTAATGTAATGAAAAACTTATGAATGTATCTAGTACTTATAATGCTATTAAAATGATTAGTCATTTGGGATTTGATCCCTTTTGATCATGGAAATCTTATGTAATAACGCACAGACTCTGTATAACTCGTGTTGGGGAATTAATGTTGGTATCCGAGGATCTTTATTAAAAAACTTATAAACAAGATTTATATAAACATTGATTAGAGCACATTACCCTAAGATAGGCATTGAGGTTTAGTATAGAAGAACTTCTTAGAATATTGGTAATGTAAATATTTTTTGTATTTTGAAAACAATACATCCATGTCGGGATACGAGCTGGTAGAGCTGGCTCTGGAACAGATGTACCTAAGAGTGATAAATCTGAAAAGTAGTTCCAGGCTTGACCTAGGGTATCCTAGTACACGACAATGTTCCCTACTTCACTATTGGTTACCACACTCCTTGGGGATATACTTAGGATAATTCAAATTTTATTTACAAACCATTATGAATGATTTATGAGTATATACCTTCTTAAAGAAAGCATTTTTATGATTATGGATCTAATTCATAAACTTTACAATTTATGTAATGTGTTTTACATGTTTGGAATTATGTATTGTAATTCATAAACTAATATAGTGTATGCCATTTTTTATAAATGATGCATATTATAAGGAATTGAAATTGTATCAATGCATGTAATCCATTTTGTGATTTTGGTCCAATTCAGGATAATTATAATGGAGCTGGTTTTGCCACTAGTGTTGATCCGCATATCACCATACTGGGAAAACTCACTTAGGATACGAATAATAACTTTACTCGTATAGATCACCCTGATTCAAAATTTTTAGGATCAATGTTAGTCTAATTCATGAGGAAACAACCACCAACATTCAATGGGAGTACAAATCCATTAGTAGATGAGAAATGGATAAGTTCCACAGAGAAAACATTTAATGATTTAGGGAGTAGTGGAAGGGAAAATGTTGTCCTGGTAGTTTATCGCTTCCTGGGAGATGTAGATAAATGGTTATCATTAATCCCAAACAAAAGAGAATATGAATAAGAATAAAATATGTAATAAAGGTATTATAAAAAGTTTTTTATATAAATATACGTTTCTCGTTACCATTAAGAAGATATGGAAAGATGATTTCTTGATCATGAGGCAAAAGTAAGACGAGAATGTCACAAAGTATGAGGATAACATTATGGGGTTATGAAGGCACACAACAGATTATATAAGTAACCCAATGAGTAATATTTATCAATTAATTTATGGGTTAAACCCATTTTTCCATTGAGAATTATTATCACAATCCTTCTCATCGTATGAACATATTTTCTAAAGCGCTATCATGAACGAAAAAGGATTCTATATGTATTATGACTTTAAAGAATAGGAAGAGAAAATAGGTCTACTGAACACACTGGAAATAGAAATAAGGGGAATAAGGGAATATTTTTATATCAATATTGATGAAAATGTGGGAAGATACACCATGGAACTTTCCTGATGGTAATTATAGTATATTACAATTGTGGTGAAAAAAGCCACCAAGCTCGGGATTGCAAGGGGAAGAATGAGGTTGTCAATGATGAATTCTACAATTGTAGAGAAAAGGGGCATTATGAAAATGAATGTACTAAGTGGCATGGTAACATACCTCATCAAAGGCCAGTGGAGCAAGGCCAAGCTTACGTAATGACTATACTAAGGTTGAAGCTCCGAAAGACATGGTGGAAGGTAATTTAATGGATTCCTCAAGTTTTGCCAATGATTTATTTGATTCTGGATCATCGCATATTTTCATATCTTCCTAATTTGCTATAAAATTAGATATATAAAATTTGAGTTAACAAAATAGTTGTCAGTCAAAACACCTAAGGGAAGTATCATCACAACAATTTTTTCTGAATCAGTCCCCATTAGGGAATATAAATGTTCTTTATTTGGTGACCTCATTATCATACACATAATTTAATTTTACATAATCCTAGATATATATTTGATGTCGGACCATGATGAAAATATTTATTGTATGAAGAAGGATGTTACAATTTTTGATGATGATATGGAGTACCTTATTTTAAGAGAGGAATCATCACCATCCGATTCTTATCTAGATCCACCAGTAGTGTCTTTATAAAATTAAATTATCATGGAGGAAGAGATTGAAATAACTATGTTTGATGAATGTAATGTTCAAATAAAGGATGTACTTATTGTGCAATAATATGTTGATGTGTTTCTAGAGGATTTATTTGGATATCCCCAGAACTAGAAATTGAGTTTTCCATTGATTTAATTCCTGGTTCAAGGCCCATATCGAAGACCCCTTAAAGCATTGCCACTATGGAATTAGTGGAACTAAAAAAAAACTAAAGGAATTGAGTAACAAGGTATTTATTCTCCCTAGTGTTTCTACATGGGGATCCCCAGTCCTTTTTGATAAGAAGAAAGATGGATCTAAGAGGTTGTTCATTGACTTCAAAGAGATCAATGCGATAACACTAAAGAAGAAGTATCCCCTACCTCTAATATATGATTTATTTGACCAACTATAGGGAACTCATTATTTGTCAAATATTGACCTTCGATCTGGGTATCATCAGTTGTGTGTGAATAAGGAAGAAATTATGAAAATTGTATTTCAAACTAGGTTTGGGCATTACGAGTTTACAGTATTGCCTTTTGGATTGACTAATGAACCCTTTGTCTTCATGGATCTAATGAATAGTGTTTTCAAGGAATATCTTGATGACTTTGTAGTTGGATTTATTGATAATATCTTGGTATACTAAAAAAGCTAGGAATATCATGAATATTTCTTGTGCACTATTATGAAAATCCTATTTTGAAATGAATTATATGGGAAGTTTAGCGAGGGTGAATTCTAGCTTCAAGATAATTATTTTATTATACATATTGTCTCTATGTATTGAATATCTATTGTTCCTTTAATGACCAAGGAGATCCAATAATGTCCATCAACGATGAGTATAACTAAGGTACACAGTTTCATTGGTTTAGCAGGTTATTATGGAAGTTTCATCTAGAAATTTTCATGGTTGTCTTTCCCATTAACCATGCACACACGTAAAGGGGTGGAAATTGATTGGAAAAAAGATTTTAAAGAATTTTTTTGAATAATTGAAGATAATATTAGTCAATTATCATATCATGAATCTACCAAAAATTAATTATGGGTTTGTTATTTATAGTGATGAATCAAAGCAGGGACTTGGTTGTGTCCCGATGAAGAGTGATATAGTTATTTCATATGCTTCACGACAGATAAAAATTCATTATCAAAACTATCCTACTCATGATATATAGTTTTATGTAGTAATATTTGATCTGAAAATATGGAGAAACTATCTCTATGGTAAAAATGTGAGATTTATACTGATCACAAGAGTTGTGATTATATTTTTTCACATAATGAACTCGTCCTGAGGAAATGATGATGGCTTGAACTACTCAAGGATTATGATTTCACTATAGAAAACCTTCAGGGGATATAAAATTATGTTATAGATGCTTTGAGTATAAAGGATCATGGTGTTTTGAACACGATGATAGTTGAAAGGGATCATAATTTCATGGGTCCAATAAATATGGATATGGGAATAACCATGAAAGTTGAAACATTAATACTTTTACAAATGGATGAAAAACCATCTTACTAGAATAGAAAAAGTGTTATCAGACCGATGATGGGAAGTTTCAAAAGATGATTAACGATGTGAATGATGGGAGACTGAGAAATATCATATATGAAGATGGAATTTTGAAATTTGGGAATATAATTTCAATTCTAGATAGTGCTGATCTAAAATGGGAATTGTTGGATGATTCTCAAAGCTCCAATTTCCCTATACACCCTGGGATCACCATGATGTATAGTTATTTGGATGAAAATTTTTGGTGGGACAACATGAAGAGGTGGATTTCTCATTTTTTGTCAACATGTGTGGTTTGTCAAAAATGTAATGATGGAATGCAACATCTTGGAGGCTTCATGCAAACTCTTACCATACCTTAGTGAGAATGGGATAATATTACGATAGACTTAGTCATGGGGATACCAAGGACTTCTAGAAGGAATTAGGCAATATGGTTCACTGTTGATCATCTTACCATGTCCGCTCATTTTCTTTCTATAATAGATGATTTAACAATTGATCATCTGGAAAGACTTTATATCAATTAAGTTGTAAGGCTCTACGGTGTACACCTATCGATTGTTTCTGATCGCAATCCCTATTTTAAATCATGATTCTAGAAATTTATTTAGAAGTCCTTAGATACTAAACTTCTTTAAAGTAATTTTATCCTCACTCAAACTAATGGAAAATCATAATAAACAATTCCAACCTTAGACAACATGTTGAGATTTTGATCACAAGACTTTGAACGTATGTTGGATCAATATTTACCTATAGAAGAATTTATCTATAACAATATCTTTTATTCATGTATTAATATGGAACCATATGATGTGTTATTTGGAAAGAGATGTCAAAAACCAACTTGTTGTGATGATGTTGGTGAATGAAAACTCATAGTCCCCGAACATGTTGAGGAAACAATGGAAAAAGTGAAGATTATCCAAAACCACATCAAAGCAGGCCAAAGTAGGCAAAAGAGCTATACCGATAACCAATGGAAGGATTTGAAATTTCATGTAGGAGACCATGTTTTCATGAAGTTACCTATATGTAAGGGTGTTATACAATTCATTATGAAGGGTAAATTGATTCCCAGGTACATTGTACTTTTCGATATTGTTGAACAAATTGGATTAGTAGCTTATCGTCTGGGAATGCCTCCAAGTATCTCCAAAGTTCATGACACCTTCCACGTATCATTGTTAAGAAATTACATTCCTGAACCAAGGAATGTACTCACCTATGAGGAAATTGAACTATAAACTGATATATCTTAATTTGAATAGCCAGTCAAATTTATGGATACCAGCAAACAAGTTATGAGAAACCGGATGACTAATCTTGTAAAAGTTCTACGGAGAAACCATAATATGGAAGAGGAAATGTGGGAACCCGATGAACATATGATAAAGAACCACTCTAATCATTTTATGATATAATATTCAAGAAATTTTAATGACGAAATTATTTTAATTAGGGGATAATGTAACACTCCAAGCTTCCACATTACGATTCCCTTTGAATAATTGCAGTAGCTTGCGTTGTACGTAACATGGAGTTTTAACACACCACGACCAATCAAACTAGCTGTTTCAAATAGTAATACCAACATTTTGAAATTTTATAAATTTTAATTTTTAAATTGGACTTCATTTTTGGATTTTGAAGATCAACATTACCTTATGGTGATTTTTTTTTTATTTTTCATGAAAACTTTCAATTTTTTATAAACTGTGAAAACATTGCATTATTGATTAAAAAAACCTTTTTATTTAAGTAATATGTTTTTTTATTTTAATTTAATTTTGGTCAATATAGATACATAATACAAATATATGTTCAATTTAATTTATTTTAGTCATTTTATAATATTTTTAGATATATAAAATTTTATTGAAACTTTTACTATCTTTTACCACCTTCTAAGAGCATTTGAAAATTTTCATGAAACATAATTTTACCGCTTCAATGAATTGAATTACAAACATCATAAAGACATAATTAATATCAGTAAATAAAATTTGGTTTAATAAGAGGAAAATAATTTATAGTGAACAAAATCATTTGACTTTTATTTACCACACTTAAAAATAAAAAGGGTAATTAAGGGTAAAATTTATATTATAATTACCCTATCACATGTTCTAATTCTATAGGATGATTGAAATTCGTGAAAATAGAACCTTATGATTAAAATATGACACCCTTTGGTCCACTTGGATTAGATTAGTAAATTTATTATTATTATTTCAAAAGAAGAGTTAAAAGTGTAAAATTCAATGTCTAATAACTAAACAAAATTTTAATATAGGGTTATTCATAAGATAATTTTGACTATAAATTTTTATTAAGAAATATAATAAAATGTCCTTCATAATTGTATTTTATTTATAATTTTTATAAATTAAATATTTTTATTTATTTATGACACAATGATGATGGAGTAATTACCTTATTAATGAAAGAATAAAATAATTGATATTATAAATATACAAATAATTGTAATTTGTGAAGTTTGATGAATTGTACTATTTTCTAGGTTAATATGAAATTTTAGTGTTGATTAAATAATTTTTTTATA
Source organism: Viscum album (assembly GCA_963277665.1). Taxonomy (NCBI): domain Eukaryota; kingdom Viridiplantae; phylum Streptophyta; class Magnoliopsida; order Santalales; family Viscaceae; genus Viscum; species Viscum album. Next base: position 82,095,742 of record OY728151.1, on the reverse strand, counting down.
AGTAATAATGTTTTTATGATTTTCACAAAAACCAAACACTAAATAGTGTCAAGATTGACATAATTGAGTTTTTAAATCAAATACTATATTATTGGATGATATAATATTTTTAAAAATCTAAGGATAGTCTAAAGAACTTACATATGGTAATATATATTAATAATGAACCACTTGGGGTACACTTGGTTGTTTATAGTTTGTTAATTAACAATATAATATAAAAATACAAAGAGACATGGTAAATGTCAAACTATTAAACTAAGAGTTAAATCTAAATGATATGGTAAATATGGTGACATAAAACTATATAAAACCTATTGTTTGAGAAGTATTAAAATAATAACCACCTTATCCTCTACATAAATTTTTTTGATCCATTATAAACCGAAAATGATTTTATTATAAAATAATATTTCATGATTTTCCTAATGTGACAGTCGCCTCTCTTAAAAAAGGGCACTTCCCCTTCTCTCAAAATCACACCTCCAACTACATTAGGATCAGCCAAACCCTACCCAAATATCTTCCCAACATCCCTCAAATCATCCTAGTTTCCATAAATTAATCATAAAGCATACCAAAGTACCCCATTTGATCAACTCAAAAGGAAACACCTGAAGAAGAGATAATTATTTCACCACCCTCTTCCATGTTCTTGTCTTCTTCCACTTCAAAATTCATTGTGGTTTCCATACCAAAATTATAAATCGAGTAACATATAAATATTGTTATTTTATTTTAAATATGTTACAACCATATTCGTTATTCAATCCATCTTATAAATGACAATGTCACCATACATGCATACGTACGGCTTAACGTCTCCACGTCATGGTGTAGTTTGTTATTCAATCACTTCATTATTTGGATGTTTATAATAATGAGTATAACTAATGTAAAAAATAAATATAACATGATAATAATTATGTATATATTAGATAACATCCAATTACACATGATTTCACCATCAATATAATGATATTGTTCCTCGTGTGTGCGTACGAATTACCGTCTCCACGAATGTGATGAGATTCATTCCCCAACATAATCAATCAAAAACAATTATCATTTAATGAAGAAAATTAAGAACTTATTATCATTTTAGATATGAATCAAAAACAAAATATCCATAACAAACATGGCTAACGTAACTGAGCATATAAAATAAAACAAATCAGTTAACCCCCTAAATGGTGTTACTACAAAAATATTATTAATAAAGGAATATTAGAAGATCATATATGAAGTAATTTTTATATATATGATTCTTGAATAATTTAATAACAATGATTTAACTATTATAAAAGAGGTTAAAGTACCTTTGAAAAAGGAACGGTATCCGTTAAGGGTTAATTCTATAATTACATTACTTATCTTTCGTTGTTAATACATAAGAATCTATTGGGACCTCCTTATCATCCACATCCATGATTTAATAAAAATGTAATTTACACCATTTTTACTAATTACTAGACTATGTGTTAAATCCATTTATACCATTATATGACCACATATGTTTTGAGAATAATCATTCTGTTGTTTTCCAAACAAGGTACTTTATGACCTTAATGACAAATTTATGGTAAGAATGTCTTTTTTAACTTATACGGCGAGTGCAACTATTTTCCTCCATTATAACATCGTTGAAGCTTCCTATACAAGATTATAAGAAAATTTTCAAATCAAAGGTTTTCTTTTATAATTATATTTCTTTTAAATGATTTCAAAATAGAACGAGATATTTCTCTAAAAAAGTGTTGATATCATCAATGTCAACATCCATTTATGGATTTTAAGCTTATATGAAGTTGATTGATTATAATACAAATCTATTATATTGTATTGAAGGTTTTGTGATATGATTGACTATGGATGTGTTATTTTTACACAATTCATTGTATATAGTAAATGTATTGACATTTTTTATGTTAGTTTTAATAGTATTGTTTATTTTATGATTAAACTTTTTCATATGAGGAATGCATTGAACTTAGTATGTGACAGGTGGAGCCTGCTATGGGTCCTCAATGCATAAATATGTATTATGACACAAAATATTATCTTAGAACCAAGCCTTGACAAAACTGTATTTGTAGTATAGTCCCAAGGCCATGACTATGTGTTTATAATGTCTGGCATTATGCATTTCATCATTATAAAATTGGCTATTGATATTGAATGTGATTATTTGAAATATAGAATATCTATGTGAATAAATAAGTTTAATTATTTGATTTATATTTGCAATATTATGAAAAAAAATTCGTTAAATGGATTATGTTTTAGTCATGTACATTTCCTTAAAATTTTAATCTTATTTAGGAATGTTGTTGATATATTGTTTCCCTTACTGAGCATCTGAGCTCACCACTTTCGTTGTTTTATTTTCCCAAGGATTTGAAGATTTATTTTATAGTTGAACTACAAGGATAGGGTAATGATATGAGTGTGTTCAAATGGGACTAAATGATGATTATGTTTTTATTTCTAGATGTAATGTTATAGTTATGAATGTATCTAGTATTTCCAAGGCTACTCTATAGATCAGTCATTCAAGATTTGATTACTTGCGATCATGCCAATGTTATGTAATAATTCACCGACTCTACATAACTGTGGTTGGGGAATTATATAGGAGTGAAAACACATATCACTAATGTTCATGATTTTTATAACACAAATCAAACCTTAAAAACACAACAGGGCTGAAGAATAACATATAAACCAAATTGATCATCATCAACATACTCCCATCCCCTCTTTTATTACATTATTTTATATTTTTAAAATCGGTTTACTATTTATTAAGAATTTTAAATAATCACAGACACCCCAAATGATACATTATAAAAATATAGAGTATGTAAAATCCTTACCTAGAATAACAGAAGTTTAACAATTCTTCCTGGCATAAAAACAATGGGTTGTTCAAGAAGCAGGAAGGACTCTAGGGGATATCTGAACATAGTTCTACATCCCAATCACATGACTCCTTAGGGGAAAAAGGATCTCGATTGAACAAAATAAATTAGAAGAACATTTGGAAAATATGATCTCTACATAGAAGTGTTGAAACATATATCAATAGAAGGAAGATTTTTTCAAATTCCATTAAAGACTGATCATGGCCAGGACCGTGAAGGTTAGCTATTTCAAAGCGTATGGAGCATTAAGATACTAAATATATAATTAATATAATTTTAAATGTTGTTTGAAATTCTAAAAAAAAGGAGTTAAACTTGATTTACATTCATAAAAATGTTAAAGGGGTGAAACATGAGAAACTGGGAAAAACTGGGTATGAGTCACTGAAGGGTGAGACACCAATGCCTGAATCATGGACACAAGACCTTGATGCAACTCAACAATACCACCCACTGATTCTCATCCTACTAACACCCAACCTTAGGATGCCTTCATGTACTGACGCCTTGACAAATCGATACCGAGACATATTGATGCCTCAACCTATCGATGCCTGGACCTACCAATGCCCCAAACTACGAATTCCTTAACCGACCGATGCCCTCACATACCGATGCCTCGACCTACTAACACCCCAACCTACTGATTCCTACAACAACAAACTCCTGGTCCAACCCATTCCGAGAGTCACCAACCTTGAGCAACAGACGCAAGCTACGTATGCAACATACTGATGCTGATCATCCAATGCTACTCAGTGACACCTAACTCACTAATATAAATATTGTAAAATTGGAAAACTCTTGAAATTATCATGCATTTAAAACTCAAACACCCCAAAAAATGGATTATGACAATTTAGTTGTCTAGGGAGGTCAGTTATATTACATTAATCATTTGACCTAAAAACTTCTAATAACATATAGATGAATGTATTTATACTCATATTCATCCAATCATCAAAAATTAATCCCATTAGATCAATTTGTTTATATAAAATTATTATATATTAAAATTATATTTTGAGAAATTAAAATATTTTCCATCCCCCTCCTATAAAGGGGAAACCATTATTTTTATTTCAACAACCATCAAATCCATTTATAATTAGCCCTTATCTACTTAGATTACTTGTAATAATCTCTCCCTATATTATAGAGGTATTTGTTGATGCATAAATCCATCCATAATTTTATTAATTTGTAATGTAAGCGTATATTCTTGAATAAGAATAATATTAATAGTGTATGTGATGATTCAAAATCAAGGAATGAGTCATTTTATAAAAATATCTTTTATTGTTTTACTTTTAACAATTTCTAAAAACCCATAGGGAAATTTTTATAATTATATATAATGAATGAAATTTTCCACATTCATGATTCATTAACGTTTCAATTCATCCATTATAAAGTTATAATATTAATTTAAAATAATATTTTTTTCATTTATCAGTGTCTTTCATTGTAAAATTTAATGATTATGAAAATTGAAAACTTAATTTCATTAATATTGTTTCCATTATAATTAATTGATTTATTATCCTTAAATTACACTTCATTGAATTTTTAATGATGTTGGTGGTTATGTGATAATTAGATGGTGAGGATACCATTATGTCTCTTCATTACATTGGGTATAGGGACAATGTTAATTGGTTATGCTTCTCCTAATAAATTAAGGGAATATGATGTGGTGACTATTTGATATATAATTATAAAGGATATTCCATATGTAGTTTTGAATGATATAGTATATTTATGAGTGATATGAAAATGATGCCACAAGTTAACATTACAGTTTATTAATTCATTGGGATTTCTTGGAAACATAATATTTCATAATGTAATCTAAAGAGCTTTTTTTCTATGGAAAAGTTTTTTTGGAAAAATAATTCCCATGGACTAACTATTACATTCATACAATTTATTACTACTGGAAATATTTTTTTAACATCCCCTATTATATAACTTCTACACATTACTTAATGATGATTAATGAACTAAATCGTACATGTTCATATTTATTATGATATTTTATTACAGAAAATAATTTTTTATTTTAAAAAGTATTTATATTGTGAAATAAATGATATTGAGTATAACATTACATCCAGTAGTTATATGGTTCTTAACTTTTTTGAATTATGATATCATTCTCTAAAGCAACAGATAAAAAATCTCTATTTGAATGAATCAATGATAATTTGGGTCAATATTTATAGAATATGTGTGGTTTATGGTTTTGTCCTTACAATTTAAAAATATTTAATTTAATTTATTGTAAAATAGAAATTATTCTAAATATAAATATATTATAAATATTACCCAATTTATCAATAAGTTTGAGGTACCAAGCAAAATTGATCCCAAAAATATATTAACAAATATAAAATGAAAACACAACCCAAAAAACACAAAACAAAAAAAGAACCAACAAACCATGATCATGGATGGAAACCATCACAAATTACTAAACCGAAGACCCATAAAAAACCAACAAAACATCCCTTAATCAAAACCACAAAAAACCCATATCAAACATCCCATACTAATGGCCCAAGGCCCTACCGACATATTCCCCATTCCATACACCAAGCAACACCACATGTTAACACATAAATACAAAATTACTTGTATTAATGGGCTATGTAAAACCCAAAAATAATGAATCCAACACCTGAGGACACCTATCATGTTTCCCACCATAAATCACACCCTTGACAAAAGAATCACCCCCGCCTTTTGAAGTCTAGATGGTCACCGGTTAGAAATCTGCATTTATCACAATAATACTAGCACTGATTGCTCCAGTAGCACTGCTCAAGTTGTGGAAGCCATCACCATTCCCAATGTAACTCCTTTTTGGACCACCAAACGATCCAAGACCTCGTTATAAACATCAGGGTCCTACACCCTCCAGCATCTTGTATCAATCATTACACAAAATGTTACCATCGTTAGGCCACCATCACCACAACTACTAGAAACCCAAACCCTGATAAATCCTTCTCCAGTTTCATTTACCTGGATACCCGACTCACCAATTTCCAGTTTTCACCTCCATACATCAACAATGCAGTCGAAGCCAAAGGCTTTCTTGTCACACAAAATCAATTGCTCGCTACCTTAAAAACGAATTAGTGTGAAAATTCTCATAACGAGCATGGGAGTGCTGGGTTATTCTCACTTAGAACATTACAATTTATCACAGTACATTTCTGTAGAATCTATTGGAAATTCACATTATTTCAAAACTGTTCTAACCTAATGACTTACACAACGTCATGCAGCAAACTTTTCAAAATTCTTGAAAATTACTTCATCATGTTTGGGGCTTGAGAGAACTAGATTTCTAGAGAAATCCCTTAGTTTTAGAGAGATCACCTCCCTATCAAAGAGTGATAAGATATCACTATTTCCCAAATTAATTTATATAAGTGGAAAATTTAAATTTAAAATAACACCCGAAGACATTAAAAAATCAGGTTTTCAAGAATTTTGTATTTCAAGGAAATACTGATTTTATATTTACATAATTATTAATAATAATAATTTCATGAATTTAAATTAAATTTTATAAATATAAAATGTATACATTTCATTTAAAAATTAACTCATTATGAATTATATTAAATAATTAAAATTATTAAATAATATGAAATTTTGGATAATTTTAAGAAAAATTCTAATTCTCAACCCAAAAAAACAATAATTAAAATATATTATAAAAATGATTGAAAAATAATTGTATATATTTAACATAAATTAATAATAAATATTTTACATTAAATCATGTTCAATTGGTAATGATATTTTTAAATTAAAAATATTTATTAAAAAGAAAATAGATTTTTACAAAAAAATAATCATATTCTCTAATATTAAATAGAATATACATATTTTTAGAAATTTAAAATAATTTTCCATCTATAAATTTTTATATGAATATATGAAAAATGAAATTAATATTTCTTAATTAATATTATAAAATTTTGAATATAAATTTTTAAATAAAACATTATAATAGAATTGTTCATTTTAAACATCTTCATATCTGATAAAAAAATTACATAATATTATTATAATGAATATAATTATCAACATATTATTAGTAAATGTGATAATTATTTAATATAAAATTACATATGCTTTCACAATATCATTATAAAATCTAAATGAAGCTAATGGAATGGTCTTGTTGAAAAGCTGAAGATGACACATACAACTGCAATCCCAACACAACATATGGAATATGTCACATTGGGGCTTTGAATGAACGCATCTTCCAAACTGATGAAACACCACATTGCTATCAAACTGGATAATATGGATTCTACAACCCTGATGAGAAACCTCTATAGAACATTTCTTATGACTAGAAGAACTATTTGACTGAAGCATCACTATTTCATTAAAACTGGTAATTGTGCCTTCTGTCATGTTATGTTCGGTGATAAGGGCTTGATAACCAATTTCAGAAAAGTTAGGAAGGATAAATACATTCACCAAGGATTATATTGAATATTAGAGCCCATCCTCAAAACATCTAGCATGTAAAATCACATCACCAACTAGAATCAGTGAAAACTACTATTAATCAGTTAAATGAGCTGAATATTCCATAAATGATAATGAACACTGCTTGAGATGCATGAAATATATGGAAATTTCACCTATAAGTGCCTATGGAAATAAATTATCATAGAAAAAAGACTAGAAATAAACACATAACATTCCTTGATGAAGACCGTCCTGGGTAACTACTTCCCACAAACCCTTGGTGGAATCATGTAGACTATATATTAAATGAATGAATCTCCTCTCTATAAGTGTTTCCAAATGCCCATTGAAAAAAATAATTTCCTCTAGCCAAGAAACTATATCGATAGAACCACTATCCCATGGGAATGTAGGAGGATGCTCCTGCTAGAACTCACGAATTAGACCATCCATGAAAGGTGAACCCTATGTAGTAGAATGCATGGAAAACATCAGATGTAGTAAACTATCTCGGACTTGAGAATTAGTTCTCAGATCGGGTATAGAAGGTGGTGCCTCATGTGTCACTTCTATAGGTAGGACTGGAGGCTCAAGGCCCACCATATTTTTGTAATGATCACCACCACCTTCTGGGATAATTTCATGAGGATGTCATTTTAGTAGTGGTCTACAAATTTCACGAACATGCATCAGAACTACTATAGAATAATTGGTATACCATCCCAATTTAATGATGAATGTAATAAAAATATATACTCAACGTATACTACCTAAACTACCCCCTTATATGGCCTTGTATTTAAATTCTCTCAAGTATAAGTTTCATGTCATTTTACTTCTAATTTCTATGTTCATTCGTTTACCATTCATAAACATGACATGGTGGGATAAGGATATGAAATCAATTGATTTTATCATTCATGATTCACTTTATAATGAATATCCATTTCTGATGAACTAGTTCCCATACACCTATCACTAGAAATAATACCTACATATTTAGAGCATAATGGATTGACTCAGTAAATTAATAATCCCAATCCACGAGGGCCCATAAACTACATGAATTAAGATTGGAAATCACATAATCTCAAAACAATGTAATAAATATATAAGAAACTATCACCTCATCACTCATTAATAACAAGCATTTCGAATAATTCAAAGTAGAGATATGAACCTACATGTCATAGAAATATGCATGACATGTGAACTCTAGCTACCTATGGTGATTCATGTTACAATGATCCTTTCTCTCATATCATTAGGATATAGATTAAATAAATTAGAAAACAAGTAATAATCATCCACACTACACAACAGGAGCATCATTCAACAGTTAAATAATATTAACTATAATAGGAAAAATCACCATTGTAAATATAATTTAAGAAACATGATTTTTACCATAAACATGGGTCCATGATTCCCAAGAACATCTAATGACCATGTCCCAGGTGAGATGATTCTCCCATCTATTGTCTCCAAACAGTAAATCATGAAATGAAACAATCTTTTATATCACATTGTGTTGTCCTAGTACTAGATTCTACATAATGTGTTCCCTGATCACATTGAGAAAAATGGCCTCGAGCACATCTTTCTAAATGCAAGAGGATTCCAACAAGCAGCAACGACCTAGGGTTTGTCTATTTGGAGAATATGACCTCATTAGTAGAGTGTATCACAGTGTATGTAATATAAATTTTAGTAAATAGAGGAATCACCATAAAAAGTAGTAAACAATGGAAGAAATATAAATAAATAGAGGAAGGAAAATGATGGAATTTATAAACGAGAAAAACTATAACTCTATAAACTAATCTATGATGATTCCATGACATGTCACTATAAAACTGTAAAACATGGATTAAGGATAATAAGAATATCATCTCCCACAATGTAAAAAAAGACCACTCTAAGCATTCCAAGATCCAACTCAACCATCTACTATCATTCTCCATCCTATCATGATGCAATCATGTGTTTTATGTTGTATGCTTCCCCTTGTCAACACCTACAACCATGTAATATACATATGGAAAAAACTATCACCTAGAGAGTGTGTGAGATAAATTCAGTTGGAATCCACCATCGGTGTCTATAACCTCCTACCCATGTAATGGAATATATTAGTGTGTATACATGCATATATATTTCAAAAAAAATACATTATAACTAAATAACCCAATACCAGTTGTAAAACACAACTACTGACTAATCATGAAACATGTTCACTAGTTAAATAATTATCATTTAATAATAGTAGGTCACCTGAGGGATAGCCAAAATTGACGTCACCTATTGATAGTATATGTTGCGGAGGTCACATGATTTAAAAAGGCAATCTGAAAAAGATACCCTTTGAGGTATTTCTAGGGAAATAACCTTGGAAATGTAGATGTGATGGAATGCTAAAATATTAGTATCTGAGACTAGATAAGGGGTAAGATTGTAATCCCTGGGGTGTAATCCAAGTCATTCCACAATAAGGAGACTACAATGTCAAATGTGAATGTTCAAGATAAAATAGGGCCACACATGGACATTACCCTATTGACATTCACAATGGAACCTAACAGTCAAAACTAGATCCAAGGAGTGTATCGAATTTATAATGTAATAATGTATAGGCCTCTATGGTAGTATACTAGGAATCCAAAGAATAGAAAACAACCATAGTCTAGGTGGGTATCAGACTAAGAAATCAACACCCTTGAATCAGAATGGGGTTTCCAAAACCCAAGGTATTCTCTTATCACAATCTGAGGCGATCTCGATTTAGTCTATTTTGATGTGATATTATAATAATTAAAACCATTATTATGTTTATGCCTTGTCTTCCATTAGTGTGGATAGGCAAACTAAAATTTCAACCATTTAATCATTTCTTAATTAACCATTAAGGCATATTCAATTATTGAGGTTCACTCTACTACCTTACATCATTATGTAATAGGGTTCCACGGACATGTAATCTTTTTTCAAACTCATTTAATAGAAAAAAATCATATAATTAGTACACTTACTATTTCATATTTTTCTTTTAATAATAATATTTATGTACTTAACTTATGCAGGTCATGTGGTGATAATACATGGTAAATACCATTATGAAATTATCTTTCATAACAAAAAAGTTTTTATAAAGAGGGATCACATTCAGGATGCTCATGAAAAGGCACTCCCGAATGGTGGCTCCAATGTTCAGAATCATTAAAAACATATATTGAATATTCTTTGACATATGGTGGATTGAGTTGTGGTTGTGAAATCTAAGAAAAAATCACATATTATTAATGAGCATAACTATATAATTCTAAAAAGTATTATCATGACATATGAATTTATGAATCGTGTTCCGATGAAATCAGTGGGACCAACACGAATATTCAACAATCCATGAACATTAGGGATGAGCTATAGACCATCCATATTGGGGTTGTATGAACCTTCTCCTCCGGTATGGGCCACTGATTTGTTTCGGATCATATTAGATCAATGCAATTATGAAAATGCTCACATTTTGATCATAAGGTCTTGATAAATATAGAATAATTAATGATAAACAATACTATTGTACTTACCGTTTCCCATCAAACGTGACAAATGTATGCTCGATCAGATTCCAGATGAAGGAGATATCTTTATCCCAAGATTTGGGCTTCAAAAACTCCAATAATGAGGGGGAAATAACATAATCATGCTTGTGCTCTAATTAGAGAAGAATAGGGGTAAATATATCATTATGAGAATTTTTGACATTTTTCAATGAATTTTATGTTGTCCACAGTTTTACCGCACAGTTTGTTGAACTATGCACAAACTGTGTGAGATGGTTATAACTTAAATAATATCCGACGAACAGTTTTATTAAACTGTGTGCATGACATGGACATGTACTGGGGAAAAGGGGGAGTCTACACTATTAGGCAGCACGACCGTGCATCAAGTATGTGAGATGGCTCTATCCATAAAAACAAAATCTACATGATTTAATCTAAACCATGCGTAAAGTCTTTTTTTCTCCAAAAAGATTGGATATGGTCCATGAAAAAGCACTATAAATCTTGTGATCCTTTATTAACTTATTAAGAGTCCATATTAGGTCTATTGTAAATATTTAGTCTAAAACGTAAAGGATCCATACCTAAGTGATAACTGAGTTTTTACAGTTTTTGATTCTTTATGTCACCAAAATGAGTTTAAACCTCTTTCTATGGAGTTTATTAATTTTTTGAGAAAAATTAATTTTTTTTATTTTAATGTGAGTTTTTGTATTTTATATTATCTAGAAACATTGAATATAAAGTTAAATTTTTTATGAGTTTTTATGTTTTCAGTTCTACTAACAGTTTCTTTTTATTCATTATCCCATACCAAACATATGAGATCAGTACATCTTTTTTTAATAAAACACTCATCATAATATTGGTTCGGAAAAATAATATTTCACAATTAATGTATAAGAAATTTATCTCCAAAAGAAATAATTTTTTATTTTAAAGGGGTTTCATTTGGTTGAAAATTGATGTTGAGTATAGGTATCCACCTTTAATTATTTTTTTACTTTGTAATATTTTTTCTATAAAACTATAAAATTCTTGACTAAAAAGATCATCAAATGTATTTTCTAGTTCAAAACCCCTTAATTGGTAATTTTTAAGCTTGGGTACAGAGAGTTTGTATCATTGGAAGGGTTTAGATAAATATAAATATTTTAATTTTTTAATGAGTGTTTTATCATCATGGGTTTGTAATTTTAATGTTGTCTATATGTTCAATGTCTTTGTAACAATATTATAGGCTTTATGTAATGAAATTTTATGTTGACTAATGATGTTTTTAGAGGAATTTATTTTTGGGTTTATTATGGGTTGATAATTTTTAGGATGAAAATTTATTGTTATAAGATATACATTGAGATTAGAACATGTTTTTGTTATTTTTTGGGTATTTATTATATTTTTGGAGTTTCATATGATATACATAGTTTTAGAAAAAGGTGAAAGTTTATGAAGGGTGACAACCCATGGTGTCTGGAAAGGTTATACTTTTTGAACCCAAAAATTAATGGAGAAAAGTGTGTATTCCCTACCATCAGTTTACATGATGTCCCATTATAAGAATATTTTTAATTTTGTCAATGAGTTGATGGAATAGTAATCCGTTTATTTATGGAATGAAATTCATATCATATTCGGAAAATGAATACAGGATTAAGTGAGGAATGTTATTTCAGAATACATTCGCTATATTGGAAATCCTATATGATCAATTTAAATTATATAAAATATTACTTTATTTGATAAATATATGTTGAATAAGATTTAAAATTAATTTTTTATTTTGGGTTTGGCATAGTGATATAAACCCCTTAATCCAAGCTGAAAAAGGGGGTTCAAGACCAATTTGGGTTCATGGTACTGTAGTAGTATTATAGAAGTACAATATCATCGGTGGGACTGTAGTGATGTGCGTACTGTAGCGGTAGCAGGGCACTGTATTACCGATGGGTATTGCGCAATATTGTAGATGGTGGGTACTGTAGAATTACATTTCACCGAATGGTCCAGGGGCCAAAATATTGTTCATACAAGCCATGTAATGTTATAATTGCTCATAGGGCCTTCGGTCTATGTAGTGGATCTCCATTTACCTAGTTAAAAGTGGAATTTCCATTGCTTTAATAATAAAAATGAGGCTTCAACCCCAACCTTTAAAAAAATATATAGAAAGAATCTATAAAATAATTTTGTACTTATGTTGATTTAGTTTTCTTATGTAAATGTTTAAAATATCATGATAATTACAACATTATCTATTTTTTTGTGTGATTATAAAGTGGAATTCATTTTATTTGGATATAATTCAAAAAAATTACCTTTGAATACTATGTTATAAAGAAGTTTTTATTTTATAGGTTTTAATCATATTTAAAATAGTAATATTTAATTTTAAGGGTAGTTATATTTTAATTGTCTTTGTGGAACATCATGTATTAGTGTTGAATTTTGTTGATTGATGTTCTTCTTAATCATATAATTCATTATTCTATTTGGGGAACTATAAAATCTTGTAATAATTTTTTTTGTTAATGTATAATGAAAATAAAAATAGATAGTTAATCTTTCATAATTATATGATTCCCTGGAAGATGAATCTATTTCATCAGGAAAGGATAATTCATCTGAAATTTTAATGTTTTGGAGAAAATTTATTATTGGTTTGTTTAAATTGATTAAAATGTTACAGTCTATATTTCAAGTAATTATATTTCATTATGTTCTGTGTCTATGTATAAAAATGATTCTTTAACTCTATGAAAAATATCTAAAAAAAGAAATGTGATCCATTTATGTTTCTTACAATGAAATCAATGCCCTTTTAACCCATTATTGAATTATGGTTTTTTGATTTTTAATGTTATCATGAATATGTTTTCTATAACTTCCCATTGTAACAAGATAGATATTGTTTTATTCAATATCTATGATCTCTCACATTGAACCCTATTATTAGTTCTCTCTAGTGACCATTGTACTCCTATATCTTTATTTTATAGTGGAACAATCATTAATCATATATTTTATGTGCTATTTGAAAAATGGTATTTTGAAATGTCAAACCTTTAGTTCCTGATCCCCTGTTAAATTTTCAAGTATTTAATTTCCTAAATGGTGGGTAAAATCATCTTCCCACGTTATTAAACGATATTTTTTTTGACAAAAGTGGAAGATACACCAAAATGATCATATGTGAGAATCAATATATAATTTCAATTTAAGCATTAAAACCTGTATATAAAAAAATTAGAATTAAAAAAATTATCCAAATTATTGAAATATGGTTCAGAAATTGATATATAAGATGAATTAGCTGATGAAATAATATTATTAAATCAATTTAAAACCCTTTTTAAAAATAAAATTTATTGTTTTTTAGAAAAAACTATTTTAATGTAAAAATAATTTTTTATAAAATAATAAAATAACTCGTATTGAATTATATAAATGATATATATATATAATATATTCAATATAATATTTCAAATCTATCTTCTATGTTTTCTAAACATGATATAAGAATAGTTCTACGTTTACAGATAAACCAAGTATTTTACTAATAATTTGTATTTTCATCTTTTTGATAATGAAGTTGATTTAAAAAGAATTTTTGACACCATGATAAATTATAAATGAATAAAATAATATTTTACATTTAATTTAGAGCATCAATATTTAATTTGGTTTAATTTTTTAAAATTTTCTAATACCTTTAATGTTTTGATGTACAATTTAAATCCTACATTTTAATCAATAACAAGTTTTTAATAAATGTTTTTTATTCTATAAAATTTTATATTTTAATAGATTAAAGGATAATTAAATCATGTTTTAAATAGTTAATCAAATATAGGTAACTGGAATCAATTACATATTGATATTTTATATAATATCTTATTGAACATTTGGGCAAATTTACTTTATCCCACTTTATCTCCAGGAATGTGGGATTACTGTTCAACATAATTAAGCCTGTTATGTGAATTGATTTAAAAAATAACAAACACAATAATTTGTAATCATTATTATATTAATGATATAATAGGATAAAAATATCTTTTTAAAAATAATAATAGTAATATAGTAATAACTTATAATACCAAAAATAAGGGAAAATCAAGTAATTAGAGATAAACATAATACTACAAAAAATATGAAATTACATAAAATATTATATGAATTTTAATGGATGAGAGTGTCAACTAACAAAAATATTCATCAGGACTTTTTTATTTTTAATTTTTTTCAACATGGATGTCTTTAAGTCATTTATATTATTTTATTCAATAAAGATATAATTTTATTACATTATTTTTTCACTAGTAATATATTTTTCATATGTTGACATATCACTGATATGTTTTAATATAAGTAGTATATATAAAAAAAATTCTTTTACTTGTCTGATGTTAATTTATTTAAAATTTATTGAAAATATATTTAAATTAATCTGTTACCCAATGATGACATTTTAATTTATTTATTAATGGAAAAAACAAATAAATTATAGAAAAATAATATAATAAATATATTTTCATATAATTTATGTCATCCACTAATTTTATTGATTATAATGACCTGTTGAGGATAAGTTAATTTCTATATTTTAAATATTTCATGTTTTTATGATATTTTTTTAATTAAATTATTTAATAGTGTAAAATTTGTTATTAGTGTTATTTTAAATTTTATAATATTTTCATAAATGATATAAAATATAAATAAATAAATCCTTAAGGTAACTAATTGCGATAAGACCTAAAATTTCATAAATGACTCATTTATTGGTCATTTAGTATGTTATTATTATTATTTTAACCCTAAACATATATTATAATTGAGAACATGGTAATCATTAAAAGGGTAAATTAATGGTTAAAACAAAATGATAAGGAAAAAAAATAGTCAAAAAATAACTACTTTTCAGTGGAAGAATGTCAATCAACCACCAATCCTGATATATTCTAGTATAAAATATAATCAAAATGTTTCTCGTGGAATGTAATAATTATGAAATTGTTATAACATGATATTATGTGACATAAAAGTAACAATAAACTCTAAAAATGTTTATGTTAAATTAAATAATTTAACAGTGTTTATTATTCAAGAAGATAATGAATGTAAAAGACATATCAGACTCAAAGTATGTGATTTCATCTCGTTCTGCTTGTATTGATGAATTTCATGATGATATGAAACATTATTCTTTTAGATTATATATATATATATAATGAAATTTATATAAAAATATTTTTTATATATTAATCTTATTTTATGTGTTGGTAAATTTATTCATTCATGAATATTATGACTAAATGAATTAAATTGTCTTGGGACACCTTGAATGAGTAAACATTTAATTATAAAATAATATTCAATTTGTCATTCTTCTTGAATTTATTTTACATATTTATTTTGATGTATATTAAAAGATTATAAACAGATATTTTAGGTCTATTTCAAATTTCATTCATCAAAAATCTAAATAGAGTATTTGTACATTATTTTGTATAGAATTTTAAAAAAACAAAATCAATGTTCAATGTTCAATTATTGTCATATATAATGATAATGACTTTTCTTCCATCATGGTCACTATTTTATTTTCATTCTGTTTTATAATATTTCATGTTTCATTAAATGAAATATCATCTCTATAATTTATTTACTTTTTTTAAATTAATTTGTTTCTCAATGAAAATGGTGTTTTGGTATTGAATATCGGTTCTTGAAAAAATGATATTTTAATCTAAAGGATTTCACATATGGTATTAAAAGTGTTATTATAGAGTTATTATGATTAATGTGTTTTATTAATGATATTGTTAGAGTGAATTATTAGAAACTGGTTACCCTGTTAAGCATATACTTGGGGTGTCCTATATAGCGATTGGAAGGCCCGTCAGAGCATACCATGGGGTGGCCCAGATAGAGCCATTAACGCCCCATAATTCATAATATGGGGTGGTCCATATACCACCAAGAATTAAAAAAATATAGAATAACATTGGGTGGACTAGTGATATTCATTTAATAACATAATAACTTAATTGGAAGACTTCTATAAGTTTATTATATTTAACAATATTTTGAAATGGTTTTATGTATATAATTCTGTAAGTCACATAATTGAGTATTAATTAATTTATATTTTATTGGATGATTTTATTTGAGAATTTTTTTTCAATTTCTTGTGAAAATTATTTATATCATATTATTAAAGGACGTTGAATATAATGGTAAACGATTTTTCATTTTTCATTTTTTTGATGAACAAATAGTTTCTCTCTTTATTTACCCCTTACCATGATTCTATTCTTAACAAATGTTTTCAAAATTATTTCAAATGTTTAATGGGGGAATAAATAAAATTATGAGATCAATGGATAATTATTTAGATTTTTTATAATGCGGGTTTTTTTAAATTTAAATTGTGTTATTTTGTTAAAAAACAGATACCGATCAAAAGGTCCACTTATAATGTATGTGATTATAATATAATAGTTTTTCTTAATTATGTAAAACTCTAAAATGAAGATATCCAAGAATTTAAAATATCATTCAAAAACATTAGAATATATAATGTTTATGGTCAGTTACTTATAGCTACACAATCATATTATATAATACATAATACATTTTAATCATGAGAGACAAAACTATATAATATTTTACTCAAATAATCAAAATCCATAAATATTAGAAGAGTTTAAATAATTATAAAATTATGTTCATGTCAAATATCCACACACACACTCGTCCCCCAAATTTTATTAATTTGGAAATAGGTAATATTAAAACATTATGATTCTATATTGAGTAAAATATATTCCATATAAATGTAATATTTTTATACCATTGAATAAAAAAAACACCATTTAATTTTGATAATTATTGGTAGGATAGGAACATCTATAAGTAATAAATTTTTAATCCCATATATGAAAATTTACATTCCAAAAATTATAAATATCCAAATTCTAGATGAGTGATATGAAAATTTAATTCATTTTGAATACATTTATCATTTAAATGAAGGATTATAACACACATTATCTTCAATATAAGACTCTTAAATTATACAGAAATATTATTTGATTATAAAAATACCATGTGCCTTTTTAGTTGAATCTTGATTAATGAGCCACTATAGAAGGAAAACATGGCTAAAATAAAAAAATACCCCTCAAGACTCAAAAAATCAACAGTAGAGAATATGTATTTTGTTCAATATAATAAAAAATATCATTCATATATTTATATTATATAAAATGATTCTTAGAAAAACATTTCCTGTGAAATTCGCCTCTTCTTTCATTATGTGAAACTTTACAAAATATCAATACAATAATTACAATATGATATTTAAAAAATTATCCTCGAATTTTCATATGATCGACCATTATTTTCACAAATACATGTTTTTAGACAATTATTACTATTATAATTTTATTTATATAATGTCAAAAAAATAAATT
This sequence comes from Viscum album, assembly GCA_963277665.1. Classification (NCBI taxonomy): domain Eukaryota; kingdom Viridiplantae; phylum Streptophyta; class Magnoliopsida; order Santalales; family Viscaceae; genus Viscum; species Viscum album. Next base: position 82,077,268 of record OY728151.1, on the reverse strand, counting down.
ATATTATGCTACAAATACCAGAATATGATTTATAATTTAAAATTTTATATCATAAAATTAATATTATCTATACCGAGATCAAAATATTATGATTACAATTCACATATCATTATCACCAGTACATATTTGGATAAATTCTTAATTATTATTTAAAAACCCATTTTAATATTTGATAATGATAATAATATCCTCAGTATAATTTATTAGATAAATATAATTCTTTAAGCTTATTCAACCCCAAATACTCTATAAAAAATCTCAATTTATTATTTTAGTTCATAAAAAATAACATGAGTTCATCCAATATAAACATGGGGTTTTATAAATATCTTATATAGTAATTTGTCATGAGAATAATCAACTATCATAACTCCACAAGATAGAATAAATATTTCTCTATTGAAATTTTAGAGACACTAGGGCATAAATCTATATAAATCTTAATATAAAATAACTATGGTTAAAACATAATCACCACAATGAACAATGTTATTTATTTATAAAAAAAATTATAATACCATATTACATTTAAATAAATGTATTAATAATAAATATCACTGGCTATGTGGTGATATCCTCAAGCCAAATACATGAATTCCCAAAATGAAATCCTCGACCACAAGTGAATATAACTTTTCCTCCATCACGATTTCATAAAATCGTATTTTATTGATTTAATTACAGAAAATCTTATAACTAATGTAACAAATACATATTATTTATTAAATAATATTTTGTTTTATTTGTCATTATTAGACCACATAATGACAGATCCCTCCACCCCACACACACCAAGATCATATTTATGGAATGTCACATCAGCTATATCATAATTATGTCATATATTCACTGATTATGGGTCATTTTTTCAAATATTTTATATATTTTTCCATTACATAATTTTTTTATTTAATTTTTTTTAATAACAACATAAGTATTAGTTTGTTTGTATTAAATTAATATATACGAATTATTCTTATTGAATGATGAATGGTTCAGTCATAGTTAATTGAAATTTTATAGAATCACAATACAATTTCATTCAACATATTCGTAACCATGATGATTACAATTATATATGGGAATGAATTTTTTTGTTGTCATATGGTTTTGATAATATTTATGGGAATCTATGAATGCTAACCTTACATAGGGGAATTTTGTCACATGTTATCCACCTAATTATTAAATATTTTAGAGAAATGTATATGATAAATATGTTAATTAAATCCAATCATTTCTAATGGTTGGTTCGTGATTATAGAATTTGTTGGTAATCCATGGGTCCAAACAACATCAACATACTAGAATAGTAATTTCTAAATTTACCATTATTCCCTTCTATGTATTTAAAACTAAATAGCACCCTTCTATCCTCATTTTCATTTTTCATGGGGGGAATATATATATATATATATATTGAAGTCATCTATTGTATCATTTTCATTGATTCAGTGCACTTAACTAAAATATTAAATTATTATTTGGATGGTAAATATTGTATTTATATAATTTTTATTATCATTTAACTACTTCTTATACTTCGATTCTGTTAATTCATAATTTACAAATTATAATTCACATATCAATCAAACATATGGGTTTTTTATGGAATAACCTTCGGTTTTTAACTTTATCGGATAACAAAGCCCATTTTAATTTAATTTTGTTCTTCGTTCAATGAAAAAATATTGATAAAATTGAGTTGATATAGGTGTCTTGTGAAATTCATTATTAATTTCATTTCATATGAATCATTGTGTTTCTCAGGTCATTTTAACCAATTTTATAACTAAATTTAAGGGCCTTGATGTTCTTGGTAAAAAGTTTAAATTATTTTCACACATACAAAAAATCAATATTCATGAATTTCAAGATCTATATTATAAAAAATATATTTATTAAATCCATGTATTCATAAAATTTCCAAATAATAACATATCATTTTAATTTTAAGATAAATATATTTTTTACATTTCTTCCGTTTAAAATAGGTAAACCTGTGTTTTTGAAAAATTTATTAAAATCATGTGGGGTAAATTATACAATAATAATTTCTGTTTTTTTAATATATGATTATTTATTCATAGTTAACAAAATGTGCAGTTTTTCAAACTGAAAAAATAATTATATAATATTTCCATGGGTTGGTATTAAAACAAGGAATTCCATTATTGATCCACAAGACTAGTAATTATGCTATTAAAAGTGTTTAATTGTGGTTTTTGAAACACTATGATATTATACATCTACATTATATCATTTTGAAAATTTAGTTACATCAGATGAAATGAATTAATTTTAGAGGATGGGTAATTCTCACATGGGTCTATTTTAGAGAGGTAATTTATTGTTATGCGAGTGATTATATTATGTTATTTATTTTTTAAATTGTACTCATAAAATGACATTATTAATTCTTAAAAAAATTGAAAATGTTTAATTTGTACTCTCAACATCTATGAGGGATATCATGACATACGATACATAAATACGAACAATTGTATCTACTAATATCATGCAGACTAAATCATTAAATTTTTAATATAGTTCTTTTAGTGATACAATATTAGAATGTGTTAATATGTTATTTTAATTAGTGAATATTAGGAAAATAATATGTTCAAAAAGTTTATGTTTTGGATTATGAAATGTTATGACATATTGTGATTCACATGTTGTTATTTCATTATATTGAGTATAAATATTGAATAAAATTTTTATATAAGTTATATTATCAATAATTTGTCATATTAATCTAGTTTTAATTTTTAAAAAATTGTGATATATTTTCAATATATATTTGGATTGACCAATATATATTACACTATAATGTTTTAAATTTTGTGATTGACAATAAATTGGATATAGACTATAGAAATGATTCTTATATAATTTTTTATAAAATGTAAAATTTCATGGATTTTATTTTTAACATAAAAAACATTTTCTAGTGGATAAAAATTATATTCATTACATGTTGTGGTTGAAATAGTGTTACATATAAAAAGTGGGGATAAATTTTAAATAAGAGTATGGTAGAGAAAATATAACTATAGTATATGTGATTTACATTTCTAAGTGATGTTTTTAGATCATACCTTTGATTTCTAATTGTATAATATGTATTGGATTTTATAGTTTTCATTAACTAGATTCTTGTTTTTTTATATCAGGTTTTCCTTCGTGAAATTTCATATGGAATTATCAGAATTTTTTTAAAATATATAGCATTCCATTTATGGTCCCTCAACCTATTGACTATAAATGTAAAAAATATATAGTTTCCTATGTAGGATCTCCTCTACTATTAAGCCCCATATAATATTGGACGAATGAAAATCTCATTAAATACCATTGTTATAAATGTTCATTAGATGAAAATTATTTTTTATTGTTGAATGGGGGAATCTATAATACTATTTAAACTCATATAACATTTATGGTGAAATTGATTATAGGTTTCTTTAGAGGAACATTTCATTAAGGGATATCACTGTATCATCTATGATATCAAATAATATAGCCTAGAAATTCATCAAGATCATCTTATATGGTAGAATAATTCTAAAAAATTTAATGTGCTATATGAAATTAAATTTTCTATTACCAATTATAGTTATTCCTGATTTGAGAGGTGTTTCTATAATTTTATAGAGTTATTGTTATTCTCTCTTATGCTAGTCGCCATCAAATATCGAAAAGATCAATTCATTGTTGTATATCGTCTCCCAATGTTCAATTAAATATTATTTGAATCCATTTACGATTATAAATACTATAATAGAAGAATATAAATTATTTTATTATTTTTTATATAATAGGATCTTGTTTACGTAGTGTATCTATTACATCTATCATAAATAATGAATTTTTTTCATGTGAATGTTGATATCATCGGGATACCATGTAATGAAAATATAAAAATGAGGGTTATTCTATTGAAAATATCGTATCCCTTATATGATGATAAAATATATTATTTATTGTAGTTTTAGGATACACGTACACTATAATCCATCTTGTATATCAATTTTTAATTGTATGTTCATTTGATACATCCTATAAAATAAATATAATCAACATTATCATTGGAAATGGAGTGGTTTAATTTCATTTGATCAATTTTTATACTACCAATGAGGACTTGATTTGATCCATTTGTATCTAGCATTGATATTTATGACTTTTTGTCATGATTTAGTGATTTCACAGGATTTGAAATATTTATATATTAATTTATTCTTGTGATGAGATTATGTTTATCAAGAGTTGATGAGTTTTAGACTTGGGTCTGTTAAAGAGATTTTTGAACTGACGACGCACTGTTATAGGTAATTAATGTGTTATATGAAACAAATACAAGGATAGTCAAATGATAAAGAGGTTGGGGAATCAAACATTGAAAATTATTTTAAAAAATGATAAAATTACAAATATTTATATAGATAAATAACTAATATGAACATTGTGATTATTTTAGTATTTTGATTCAAAATTTTCTTATGTCAACACTTCACTCCATTAAAATTTATATAGAAATAAAAACCACTATTATGGAATAAATATAATTTAATAAAGGATCCCAAACCCTGAAAACTGCATTCTTAATCCATTTAGGAGGAATCCATGATTTAATTTTTCCGACTATCAGTAATAACCCAGATTTATTTTATTAGGTGGTATATGAAATATTTTTTATCGTCATATAAAATAATGGAAAATAGAATCACTCATCATATTCCATGTTTTCAAAACCCCACGCATACATTAATAATGATGTGGTATATCACAAATACACTAAATTCTATGGTTTTTATAAAATTTTAATATAATACACATTAAAATATATATAAATTATTAATTTACACAAAAATACTAAATAAAATTTTTAGAATATTTATGGTAATAATCAACTATCCAATATAGAATGATATAATGATATAGTCTAGTCAATATTTATACCAATGATCGAATAAATTTTAGGGATAAAATATTGAAACAAATCCCTGGAAATAATGTATTTAATTGGAATTTTGAATATCTATATGAAATTATAGTATATATATACCATCTTCGAAAAATATAGTTTTTTATTTTACATTTCCTATGGAACAACATTTTCCAGTTTTATTAACAATAAATATTTTAGTATTTTATGTAATGTGAATAAAAATATAAATCTTCGTAAATATATTCAACATAAATAAATATGATATTTAATATATCAATTTATAAACATAATTATAATCATTAATATTTTTTTATAATAATCATATAAGGTATGTGATGTAAACATTTCTTATCTCAAGCATATCAAATTGTAAACTCATTATTTTTATTATCAGTATTGTCAATATAAAACACATAAATAACATGTTTTTCATTATATAAATATATATTTTATACATAATAAAAGATAAAATTGAATCGACATGATTTATAATTAATTATATCTCAAAAGAAATTTAATACTCAACATAATCATACAATAACTATACATTTGAACAAAATATGAAAAGTAAAATATCAATGAGAACATTCATTTTTGGTCTATAATATTAAATTTAATTTCATCAAGAAGTATTTAGAACATTATTTTGTATAACTTCTCACAGTAGGTCAAGACTCATTATAGGTACAACATCATATTAGGACATATCCATTAGTATGATTGAAAAAACATCTGGTTTATCATTTTGATCACAAGGATGGTATAATCAAATTGAAATTTTACATTCATGGTATATTAGATTTATTATGTGTTCATCCACATCATTTATTTGATATAGTCATGTGGGAGGTTTAAATGAATACGTAGATGAGTAATGATATTAGAAAAATAGTTACAGTAAACTTATCAGTAAGGTCATTTGATACTTCATGAGTAGTAAATTTAATACTTAAAAACTCCTTATCAAAAATTGATTATTCATTTATGGTCGATCTGTTGTACTTATAATTTTTTGAATACATATAGATGATGCATGTGACTATTCTGTCATTTTATGAATTATAAATGATGATATATATTCAATAGAATAATCATATAGTAAATTTTTTAATATGCGGTCAATGAATAACCAACCTCACGACAGCTTGATAGGGATCATCAATACAATAGTTTTTAACAGATTTCAAAATATACTAAAAAGACAAAAAATTATATGAGATACAAAACAACATAGAGATTTTTTTCCATATAATTTTATTTATAATATATATTATCAATATGTATATCACAAATGTGAAAATATAATAAAAATATCATAAAATTAAATCATTTATATAAAATTTAGAAAAAAAAACTTTTCAAAACTAATATTAGAGGGAATAAAGAAATTAAAAACTGAAATGAGAAATTAGGATTACACATAAAGACTTATTTTAATAAAAAAACAAATAATTATAAAATATTCCAAGAGCTGTATCAACATTCTCTAAAATTATGATAATAAAAAATTTAATTTACACACACTTTTTTATGTTGGTCAATAATTTTAAATTACCCCTCCTCCATTTAAATATTGAGAATGTTATGTAAAAACATGACTCTCACAAGATATAAAATCTTTATAAATAAGTTTTCTGACACTTATATTGATTGAAACATACATCAGAAACTCACCTAATGATTATCTATATAAATAAGGTCAACAAATTTCATGTAATTAGGGGATGTTCAATGGTATATGTAATGGTCCAGACCACTCTAGTGCATTACATTGTAAAAAATCATGATTTTTAAGTGTTCATAGATGTCAAATGACTTATTTTATCACTTTTCTAGTTTCTCGGGTACTAAATCCATATGTCTCAATGACGAGTCCTAACGGTGACTCACACCTGTAGGCTGTGGTGACGAGTTGCAGTGGTGAGTCGGAATGGTGAGTCAGAATGGTGAGTTGCAGTGGTAGCTCATAGTGGTGAGTCTCAAAAGTTGCTCAAACCTGTTACTCACACTGGTATCTCACATTAATGAATCAAACCAGTATCTCTCATTAGTTACTATTCCAATAGTGATTCAATTTCAATAGTTTTATGCTTTTCATGAATTTCCCATGTTTTCTCAGTTTCTCCCATTTAATGATTTATTTAATGTAATTAAATTTTATTCATATTAAATTGTTTTTGAATATGTTTCATGGGCTATGGTTTATATAATTAATTTAGTAACAACTTGGGGGTTTTTAGTTTGTCAAATCATATGGTTTTGTTGAGATTCATCTTTAATAATGATTCAGAATTATTTCATATTTGGTAAGGCTCTGATCCAATCCTTCTAAATTTGGGCCCTTACAATAATTTATTCATTCTAATTTCTCTTAATACTGAAAATATCCATAACCATTCATCGCAAATTATCTTTATGTAATATTATAGATTTTATATCTCTTATTCCATGGAGGATTTTCTTGCTGCTTGTGTACACCAGTCGTTGGTGCAGGAAGGATGTGATGATTTCTTCTTATGATCATACTGTTTATTTGATATTTTGATCAATAAAGTGAATATTATGGGTTATATTCCTATTAAAAATTGTGTTCATAGTGGGTCCATGGTTATCCAAAAATAATATCAAGAATTCATGTTTGTCTACTTCTCTTATGACAAATACATCGAATCTATTAACCATATATAATAGACAAAAAAAATTGATTACCTATGATAAAACTATTTATCTGATAATTACATAACTAACAAGATGAATATTGTTGAAGAATTCCTCATTAAATATGAATATTATTTTCTAGGATTTCTATGGTGATGTATTGTGTTTGTAATTTCTCTGATTTGTTCTGTTGAGGGGTTTTTGTCGTGGTTTTCATTATGTGGGTTGGTTTAGGGGGTGTAGTGGACTCTCTGATTGAGAGTATATTTGTTTTTTAGAATTGAGGTTTCTGAAAAGGGGTGTGGATTTGTAATGAATGGGAAGTGTTTTATATAAGGGATGTGATTGGGTTGCGCAGTTTTGTATTGTTTAGAGCAGCTATGAGTTAGGGGTTTTCTATCTAAGTGGATGGTATGGGAAAAATTACATTGCAGAATTATGATGGAAGTAGATGGAAAGGGTTTTAAACATATAGGAATGTGAAACTACATTAGTTTATTTGATATTCGCATCCTAGAAATGCATCTCTTGGTTTTAACATTTTGTCATGTGTTTGGTAGTTACCCAGGTTGTGATGGAATGGATAAATGAAATTTATAATCAATAATCTCTTAAATTAATTCGTTGTAGGTATTAATTATGTTTATGACATGTTTTGAGTTTTTATTCATTCATAGGTAAAAGACAAGAAGTTATAAATAATTGGTTATTGGTTGGGAACCCATAGATTGGGTTTGAGTGTTTGATATTATAAATAAATATATAATTGTATTTCCTTTGAGATTTCAATATGCATCCCTCCCTAGTTGAGAACAATGTCCTAAATACCCAATCATCAAGGGGGAGGGTGTATTTTCACAAAATACCATTTGAAGGATGGATGTATGGCCACTCACACATCTTTATTCCTTCTTCAAGGAAGTCATATTCTAGGATTCATTGATAATGTAGCAGTTTGGGTTACCAATATGTTGAGTGCATGTTGTGTTTTCCCAGGTTTCATCGGGGTGATATGTGATGTTATTTCCTAGATGTTTTCAGGTATAGATGTTTAATTCTCTCCCAGATGTGTTTTACGACGTCATGTGGTATGAGGCCCATGTGTATTTGGGTGGTACATCATGAGAATTTGTTTACTAGGTGACGAAATAAGCTTGAAGGCCCATGTGTGTGCATGCATTATGTTATGGTATTTGTCTTTCAAGGTGATTGGTCAATCTGTGTGGCTTAAGAGTGTGTGAGATAGATGTGATGATCCTTATTTTCCAATATGACAAGACGAACTATGAGGACCAGGTGTGGGCATGCAATTTTTGATGTGGTAATTTTGGGAAATGGTGGGAGTCCCATGATGATTTTTGTTTAGGTGTCAGATCATATAATCTGTGGGATAGTTGTGTGAATTCCATGATTATTGATTTGATTACTATATTACAATACTTTACCTGTGTTACATGGTGATCATGCCTTGGTAAGATTGTTATGTCCAGTATACAATGTTATTTGTTGTATGTTCTTTTGTTTTCCCATATAATAATTTGTATGTCTCTCTCTCATGGGCACAAGTGAATTTAGTTTTTTATACTTAGTATACCAGAATGATCACCCTTTGTTTATAAACATATTTCAGGGTTTCTAGGATGATTACATGGACCATTATATATTTACATAACCAGGCCATTGGAGTCATTTCTTTCTTTCATCCTTACCTTTTATTCATTTATCATTCATTTGGAAACCATCATATGTCTTAGTTTATATCTAAACACACACTATGGTATTATTTGGACTTCTTTTATATATTTCATTGAGTTTTTTGTGTTAAATTTATCCTACCTTATAATAATGTTTTTTTACAGAGGGTAATGCCACCCATATTGTTATATTTTTTTACCCATCATTCTACTCGCCATCCATGGGCCTTTTAGAGGTGGGTCTTGAAGGTAATTATCTATCGTTTTAAATTTCTATCCTAGGTAGAGCGTCATTGGGGAGATTGGTCTTGTTATAATTGTATTCTAAGAAAATGGATTGGAGGTAGGATAGAGTTTGGTGTTTGGATTTATGAGTATTTCATGGGATATTAGTGGAACCATCTTAGGTGACCATAGTGTGTGACATAGCCACGAGATGAATGACTATGACAAGGGATTATAGGACCCCCGTGATCATATTTTAGGAATCTGAGAATACTTAATGACTATGTGAGGATACACTATTTTCATGGTAGAGACCCAGGGAATGGTACATGCATCATAATAACATGTTTTATTATTTTAATTTGATGACATTGTGAAGATAAAATGGATTGAATAAATTATGGAATTTTATGTATGTTTAAAATAATTTTCACATTATTTTTTTGCTAATAAAATTGAAAAATTATTTGATGGGTTATTAATATATATTAGAAAAATTTGTTATATGATGGTTGACTAGCTTGCATATTTTGTTCGAAACCTTATTGAGGATTGGATATTTGGATTCCATTCCAATTGTATGATGAATCACAATAAGTTGGATATTTTTCTTACATTTTTACTAATGTATAACAAGCCCTCTAGTTTCTTAATGATTTATATTTTTATATTAACATGCATAGTCTATTTTTCAAAGTTCAAAATATTAATTTTGAAAACACATATGAAGCATGTATCCTTTAATTATATTTCAAAATGAAATGATAAAATATTTTTTTTTGAAACCATTCAATGAATTATTCTTGTTTCCTTGTGATCTAAAAAAGTGTTACGTTGCATTCCATTTGTAATTTATAATAAACATGTTATATTGAATTTGTGAAAAAATGATACTATAACATTTAAATTATGAAATTTATGAAATTGTTAATATTTATTAATTATAAAAAAGTTGAAACCATGACACTAATGACATTCCCCATAATTTTTCTTAATTTAATTTCAACAGTATTGATATAACCATATCTTATAATAATGTTATATGATATAAATACATGTGACAATTATTTCTAAATTTTGTAAGATGATAATCATGCTTTGTAGTTACTTGTTTATTTTTAGAATGTTTTATGTGATTAAACATATTATTTTAAAACTGATAAAAAATTTCGAGTAATGAAATAACTTTACCTAACATGTTATTTCATGAAAAGTTTGTTATGGGAAGTATGGATAATGTTAAAATCATTGGTTTGTTAACTATGTAAAATCTAGTAATAAAGACATGTGTTTGTATCATGATTAATATGTAACATTTAATTATGAAATTTGAATCATTTTCTACTTATTCTAGAATATAAAAATGTTTTTTTGAAATATTAAATGATTACTTAACATTCACCTTGAGCATGATAATGTAGTAATCATAGTTATAGAACATATATAGTTCATTTTTTAATAAATTGTTTTCCCTTGTTTATCATGATTAAATGTCGTTTATTTAATATATTATTTGTAATGAACACATAAAAATAGAAAAAATGATTTCTCAAATTATGTTGGATGTCTACTTCCTTGACAATAAAATGAATCTATAATCTCATGTTAAGAATATTAAATATGGTTTCTGAAGAAAACTTTTATGTAATTCTTTCTCTCACATGGATTCATGTTAGATCAATTTAAAATGTATGGAAAAATATTTCACAAGAAATAATCTTGAGGGGTATGTTTTTTTATTTTCATTTTTATTATTGTATTGATGTAATGATATGCCTCACTGAAAATAACAGTTGATCGAAACGTTTATTTTGTTTTGATTATTGTATATTAAAATACCCTTTTTATAATTTCATTTTTAAGCTCACTATGATTTAAATAGATAATAACATATCTATGACTAGTGATCCAGTTCCCCAGATAGATTTTTAAATTTTTTAAATATACCTATGAAAAATAATTATATGATGTAATTAAATCCACTAAAAAATCTGGAATATGTTATGTCCTTCTTCTAGGTTTCGTTGTTTTTACTGAGATTCGTTGATTAGATTTGGTTTGAAACCCCAAAAGTATACATGGCTGGGGGAAACTGAATCCCTAATCAAGATGCATTATATTTTGACGTGATTAGAACCATGAGGGAGAATTAGTGACCCTGAATGTGGATAACATATCCGTATGGTAAATTAAATTACTTGATTTGTATTATTAGGGCATTTTGTGTGACCATAATTGTGATATTTACGTGGTGGGGTGAAGAGGAATAAGATGAAAATGTGGTTATGTGGAAGAGGGTGAGATTTTTCGATGGTAATGTGGTGAAAATGTGTGAAATTCTAGGTTGATGGTTTTTTTGGATGGTATGTTTGGATAGTAGTTTCACTATGAAATGGTTGAGATGTGTGGTCAAAGTGTTATGTGGTTGTTGATGTAAGATAACTTGTTTTTTGTTGTGATGTGTAGTGATTATAGTAATGTAATTCCTCACCACTCATATGAAATATTATTCACATAAGGTGGGTAATAAAATATACCATTTGTTTTGGAAATAAATAAGTTAATGAATATGGGAATTCCTCCTACGTGTAAATCATTTAATTTTAAAATAATGTCTTGAAAATGACTTAATACCACCGTTTGGGTACTGTTTTCTTGTGGGATATTATATCTATAGAACCTCTTACGGATAAAATGTATGAATATTAGGAAACTCATTCAACTCATCTGGATATTGTAACACCCTGAGATTTTATGAAAAATATACTTTTTAATTTTACTAATGTCTTGTGTTGTACGCTACACCAAAAGGATCTTGCACAACACTCATCCTTGATTTGCCTTGCATTACACGCAATCGCGACCTTCCTCGATAGCTTGTGTAGTGCGCAATAACGAGTTTCACTAAACAACAATACGCTATAAAAATATTAATAAAACTAGCCGTTATGAATAGTAATAACCATTTTTTGAAATTTTTTAATTTTATTTTTCAAAATGGAATTCATTTTTTGATTCGTAATATCGAAATTAGCTTAGGGTGAAATTTTGGTACTTTTCGGATAAATTTTATTTTCTGATGAATAGTGAAAATTAATAAATTTTAATTAAAAACAACTTTTTTAATTGAAATAATTAATAGTGTTAAATTATTAATTTGAGTGGTTTTAAAGTATATTTAGAATATATTTTTACAATTCAATACAATGTTGGTCATTGGATGTAATTTCACATTTACACCAGACATAAACAAGTGTTAATCTTTTGATACTTATTATCTCTTAAAAACACGCTATTTATTGTGACAGCGGAAATTAATTATAAAATTAATTAATGAAACTTATATGTTGGGAATTTTGTAAACTAGAAATCATTTTTGAATTCGGAATATCAATTATAGCTTAGGGTGTAATTTTGGCATTTTCCTGAAAAACATCAATTTTTGATGAATAGTGAAACTACTAAGTGGAAGTTAAAAAAATTAATTTTTCATAAATCTTAATTTTACCGATTCTGTGGTTGGAATTTCAAAAATCCGAAAGACATGGTTGATGTCAGTAAATATAATGTGGTTCAATGAGATGAAAATAATTTTTGGTGAATAGTAACTTTTTAGTTTTATTTACCACGGTTAAAAGTAAATAGGGTAATTAAGGGTAAAAATGATATTAATATTACCCTAACACATGTACTAATCCTATTGGACAAGTGTATCTCGACCAAAAACAACCTTAAGTGTAAAATATTATCATTTAGCCCCACTTGGATTAGATTAGGACAGTTATTATTATTTAATTCAAAGAAGAGTTAAAAGAGTTAAAATCAAAGTTTATTTACTAAAACATTTTTAATATAGGGTTATACATAATATAATTTCCACTATAAATATTCATTAGAAAGATTAAAAGATTTCCTACATAATGGCATTTTATTTGTAATTTTTATACTTTAAATAATTTAATGTATTAATGACACAACGATGATGCAGTAATTACCTTTTTAAGAAAATATTAACATAATTGATGTTATAAATGCCCAAATAAATGTAATTTGAGACTTTTTATGACTTAAAATAATTTTCTATGTTAATAGGACATGTTATTGTTGATTTAAGTAACTTGGTTAGAACCTATCATTCTGTTAGAAATTTCATAAAAATCATGTACCAAATAGCGTCAAAATTGACATAAATTAGTTTTTAAAACAAATATTTTATTATTAATTGTTATTTAATTCCTAAAAATCTAAGGATAGGCCAAATGACTTATATAATGATAGATATATTAATAATAAACAAATTGGGGTTCGTTTGGCTTCATATAGTAAGTTTATTAACCATATAGTGTAAGAAAACAAAAAGACACGGTAAAAGTTAAATTATTTAACTTAGAGTTAAATCTAATTAATAAGGTTAAAATAATAACCTAAACTTGTCTAAATCCTATTGGATGAGAGGATTTCGACCCATCCCCACTTTATCTTTGAAAGAAGGCCATTTGGAACAATTATAAACCGAATTTGACCTTAATATAAAATAATATTTTGAGATTTTCCTAAGATGCCCCTCTCCTCCCTTATAAAAGGGCACCTCCTCCCTCTCCTCCTCACACCAATTTGAGCATTCAAGCTCGACCAAACCCTGCCAAAATCTCTTCTCCACTTCCCTAGTATCATCCTATAGGTCCTGGTCTTCTTCAAAGACCATCCTTATTTTATTAAGTGGAGGTTAAGTGAAGGAGTGTCAAAAAGAGGAGGTTCAGACACTTACAAAGCAAGTCGGACCTAAGGTAAGGGAAAATATCACAATCTCACTTTTATCCGAGATTGTTTTTACTTTGGAATTTACTGGGGTTTATTTTATCATCCACATCCATGTTTCCTCAATACTTAATATTATTTCCATCCACCTACAATTGTTTAAATCCAATTTTACCATTCGGTGAATTTTTAGTAAAAGAAAAGAAAGGAATCTTTTGTCGTTTTTCATACGAGGTACTTTTTGACTTTTCCGACAAAAGTACGGAGTTTGTTTTTTTAACTTATACAAAATTAAAGGATTATTAAAACATAATTTCCAAGAATAATCCTTTAAAAGTTTTCAAGTTTATTTTTAATCAACTTCTTTAAGTTTAAAGTTGTATAACATTTTAAGAAAGGAAAAATGTTTTTGAAGAAGAAAGGATATTTTCCTCAAGAATGGAGTTCAAGTATTTTATAAAAATTATTTTCCATATAAGATAATAAAGTGTTATGTTTTTATCTCTATTATTACATTGATTTGATAATTTTGTGATGGAAATATTTTTATAAATTCCTTTATATTATATGAATTGTTTTATGATGTCATGATGTTTAAGATTCCCATTTTTATTACATGGGTTATGAAATTATGTATGATTTATGATTTTGTGGCACACATAAGAATGGTATCATTATGAGATGGGTGGGACCTATATCTCCCTCCAATTCATTAGGTAAAGATTTTATAGCTCATGAGATAGACATGGCTGGAATGGTAGGTTATACCGGTTCAGTGAAACAGGACTAAAACGAGGGTGACTCGGTTCAGAAAGGGACTTTGTCCACTAAGATAGTCTTGGAAATGAGTCTTGACTAACAAGAAATGATTCTCTATGATTGTGTTTGTATTCCACAAAGTTTCATGTTTTAATTTATGATTATTGTGATTACATTTCACTACCATGATTTAGTCCATGTTATGAAATTATGATCTCTTTTGCAGGTTAAGATTTCCAAAATTTTATGTTCTTATGAATATGATGTGATTGATATTTCTTTTGTTTACCCTTACTGAGCATTTGAGCTCACCATTTTATTTTGTCTTTTCCCCAGGATATATAGAAAGGTTTTAGGTAAAAAAGAGGAAGATCTTTATGGGAGATATTGAAGATCTTTCACCACGATTAGAAGATTATATTCCGAGTTTCCAAAGACACTAAACTATTACGGTCCTTGTCTGTGTGTTTTTGTTATGTACTATGTATTTCGCAAATGTAATGTAATGTCAATATATGTCAGGCTTCTGGTCTTTACAGATATGTTATATTATGACACATTTGAAATCCATGCGGGCGAGTCAGTGCCACCAAAGGAGGAAAATATCATGGTGTGGGGGATGTATTCCTTTTATTTGTACAATTGTTGTAGATCTATCTATATTAATATATATTTTTGTGTTGGTAGAGGTATTATATTTTAAACACCCTAATGTAATGACATGAAACTATGAAAAATGTAAATTTGAAATTAAGAACACTATGTTGATTCTGAATATATTTATTCTTTATAATTATTGATTTGATAAAAAATGTGAATAAAATGTTTGATAAACTAGTATGTTTAGAAAACACGTCATATTAGTGATTCATACCATTTTATAATTGTTGTTTTCTAAATTTAATATTAGTTTTTGTTAATATTATCTTGGTTAAAAGAATGATAGAGTTCTATTATTCAATAAAATGTTGAACACATAAAACCTTACAGTTTGTGTAAGTTGGTCTTGGGAAACATGTTAAATAGAAATTGATTTTTCAGAATTTGTTAAATGTGATCTCATAAAAATAATTGTTATAAAATTACTTTCATTAATATTTATTTCACTCAATGTGGTTTTATAAACCTACTGAATTCATTTTATATTTTCTTAGAAATGCTTTAATTGGATTGTATTCAAATATAACATGATTCTGAATAAAACAATGTGATAGATGTCTATAATGTAATGGATCATTTAAAAAATCAGGATTATCTTTTATTCTCTACCAAATTTATTTAATCAAGTTTCTTAAATATCATATATATGATGTTAATAATTTTTCACCCGAGCATGAGAGTCAATTTCATCAAGATATGTATAGAAGGATATGTTTTAACTTTTTTGAATTTAAACATTAACGATTAAAAACTGATGAAAATTCATGTAAATATATTCATTCAATGGAATGATAATGTGAATTTAATTATATAAAAGGCAAATAATTGTTTTATTTAATTTAAAACAATCACATCTGTTTGAAATAATGCGAGGGAAAAAATTTCAATGTTCTCCCTTCCTTTGTGTCATTATGGTTGATTGATTGTTATTCAGTTCATAATGCAATTTTTATACCTATCCATGTATCCATGTTATTGCTTAAGAGGTATCTCCCCTGGGCGATTGTTTCTGATATATTCTATAGATTTAACCATTGTTCCCTAGAGGTTGTTCTATTCCAAATTTATTGAGAGACCATGGAGGTATCTAATGGGGTGGTTTTGGACTCTTCTTCTCATTTCTTCTAGGTCAGTTTTGAATTGTCAAAGGGTGGAACTCTTTGAGATGTTTATCCAATAATTTATCAAACCTATCCATCCCATTAAATTGTGAAAATATGGTTATTGATGTGTTCTTGGAGGTCAAAGTGTCTTAATTCAACACTTTTCATAATTTCCAGTATCTCTAGTTCTCTAATGGTAGGTCATGAAGGTTATTCACATTAGTGACTCACACCAGTATGAATTTATGGTGAGTCATAGTGGTGACTCACATGGGTTAGTCTGATCAGTGAGTTGTAGTTGTAGCTCATAATGGTGAGTTGTATAGATAGATTTCACTAGTGAGTTTCTCCTGTAGCTTACAATGATGAATCACCATGTTTTCTCACACCTTATTATCATCAAACATGAATTCATTTTGTATATTTTTACGTTTTCCATAATTTCTCCAGTTTTTTAGTACGTCCCCTCTAGAATTTTCTTTTACATAATATGAAATTTTTCAATATTTTAGTTGTTTTGAAGCTGATTCAATGGATATTAGTTATATAAATAAATTCATAAATTTACGAGATGTTTTAATTTTTTAAACTATGTGTTTTTTTTAGATTCAAATTTAATGAAAATTCATAGTCATTCCGTATTTCGTCCATCTCAGATCTAATAATTTTATATTGGGGTCCTTCCCATAATTTATTCCCCCTCAGTTTAGTTTATACCAGATATCTTCTAAAAACTTCTGTTATTATGGAGTCGTGCATAATGCTATAGCTTTTGGAACGATTTCTCCCTGGAGGCTTTGCAACTGCATGCACACCTCCTGCATTTGAGAATTAATGAAGTGCTTATTGCTTATTCTTCTATGTAGTTTCCCATTCTCTTTCGTTTATCCGTGAATCATCTGGGGTTATTGTATAAAAGTTTGTTAAGAGAACACTTAAATTTTGTTTAATGTATATAATTAAACTAGAAAATATCAATTTCTTGGGTGTTTGGATAGTGGCATATGATAATAATATTTATTTGATATTTTGAACAATATTGTGAATTTTTTGGGCTAAATTTCTACTAAAAAACCATTCCCTTTCAGCACATTTGATTCCCACTAATTTTTTATGAATGCTTATTTATATTCATCTTCTTAATGAAATACATGACATCTGTTAACCACATATACTCAGCCAAAATCAATGGATTCCCTAGGAATATACTATTTCTGTTATAATCAATGAATTAATAATAGGAATTTGAGTTAGTAATTATGTATTAAATATGAATATTCCTAGCCTTCTATTTTGTGGTGGTTTGGTTTTTTGAGATTGTTTGTAATTTCATTGTTGAAGGGTTTTTTGCATGGATGTGTGTGTGGGGTGATTCCATAGGTGAAATGGAATCTCATTTTTAGAGTTTGTTTGTTTGGGAACCTAGATGTGTCTAAAAGAGGATTGTTGATTTGGAATGGATGGGGGGCTTTGTACAATATGGAAATAATCATGTTTTGTGGTTTTGAGTTGATCGGTGCAACTGCTAGTTGGAGATTTTCACAGTGAGAAGACAGTTTTTGAAGAATGTCATTGAAGAAAGGTCATGGATGTAGTTGGAGTTGGTGTAAAACATAGAGGAAAGAGATTTTATATTAGTTTGTTAGCTCTTATACTTCTAAGATGACTTTATATGGGTTTCCTTTGGTGGCATCTATTTCGTAGTTTTCCGATTCGAAATGGAATGAATATATAAATTGTTTAGTAAAGATATAGAATAATGAATTGTTAGGGTGTATGAATTGGGTTTGTGACAAGTTGTGTGTCGTAGTGTAATTAGTGGTAGCACTATAGTCTTTATAACGCGTTGATTATCAGTTGGAAACCCATTGGTTGGTCTTGAGTGTATAATATTATAAATATATACACAAATGTATTTACATTGTTATTTCTATACACACACCACCCTAGCTAAGCACTATGTTCCAAACACCCCCATCATCATGGGGGAGAGTGTCATTTCTAATCATATCGATGGGATGATGAATGAATGGACTCATTATTTACCATGATAATTCTTCCAGGTAATGATTTACCAAGACCCATAATGAAGGTAGTGGTTTTTGAGGCCAATGTTGTATGGTTGAGTTTAGTTTTCTCATATGTCTTTGGGATTAGAAGTGTTTTGATATATCTGGTGTTTTTTGATGTGACTTTGTATGAGTCCACCATGTTTGCGATAGGGATGTGATGAACTTAATTCTCTTATATGAAGGGACTAGTTGAGGTTCCCAGATGTATACGGGTGGGGCGATGTAATTAGTTAATTTTTCCCAGTTGACAGACTAGCTATGAGGCCTAGGTGTGTGTGGGTTGGATTTATTGATATTCTATTTCCTATGTAATGGAACTAGATATGTGGCCCATGTGTATTAGGGTGGATTGTGATGTGGTAATTTTAGAAGATATGGGACCTCCAGAATGTTTACCTTTAGGGTTTTATAGTGGTTAATTAATGAGAAAGTGGTATGGGGTACCTTATTATCAGTGGTCTTACAATATTACTTTACATTAATTATGTTACATGGTGATAAATACTTGGCAATGTTTGGATAAATAATATATCTTGGTAGGTGTTGTTGGACCATCTATTATCTCATAGAAGCATCAGTTTGATTCTATCACATATTCATGAGAAAATTTGGTTATTTAGATTGAGTGTAATTGTATGATCATTGTATGTATATAAAATGTTTTCATGTTTCTAAGAGGATTACGTGAAACAGTTGGGGGGTTACTTGCCCAAGCATTTATTGTTGTTGCTATGTCATTTCCTTAGCATTTAATCTTTAGGAATAATTTTGGATATTTTCATATGTATCTTTTATTTATTTATTCAGGAATTGTGGGAACTTTTGGATATATTTTATATATATAACATTGAATTTTTTTACTTATCATATCCCCCAATATTGTTTGGTTATAACGTGTAATTCCTCCCATATTTTGAGTTCCCTTCAACATTCATGTGAGATGCCAAACCGGGGCCTATTGGAGGCAATACTCTAGGTTTCATTATCTCCCTTTCTTTATTTCTAGCCTATGAGGGGTATCATTAGAGGGAGGGGGTCGTGACAGTAAAATGAATAAAAATGTATGAAAATAATATAAAAAATATTTAAATGTTGTATAAATTATTAAAAAAATAGTCTCCAACAACACATTTGTTATGGATCCACTTGAAAAGAAGTAATATATTATTGAGAGAGTTATAAAAATTAATTTACAAAAAATTTCAAAATAACATTTTCATGAATTTGGAATAAATCATTAAATATTCCCCATGAATATTTGAACTTCTAAAGAATCATAATTACATCCTTCCTATCACAGTTTAAATATTCACACATTATTTTAAACCCAATGATTAGTATATATGTTAAAAAATAATTTCTATATGAATAGATTCCAAAAAGAATTTACATTAAATAAAAATTTAATTTGTATTATACAAATAAATAATGATCAATTCAAAATTAAATCCAAAAAAATTATTTTTTATTACATAATGACAGAATAAATGTTGATATTGTGACATATTCATATTAATTTATTGATAAAGTTATTGAAATTTTATTATTATAACTCCATGTGAATAATAACATACCAAAAAGGTTATTCATACAAGATAGGATATTCATATCAATCATCCCTACTATAAAATCTAAATCATGATAACTTAGTTTATGAAAATAATTTCTACTATTGTATAATAAACCATTACTGAAGGTTCATTGAACATATTTTATAATAAGTTCAAAATATTTTGATTTGATTTATTTTAGATTAATTAAAAATATATCCAACAAAATTACAATAATCATTATATTGATAATATAATTAGTAAATAATGTCAATCTAGGAATCAAACTTCTAAAAAATTTTACATCTGTTGAATAAATATAATTATCCATATAATTTTAACTGAAAAATTGTTATATTATGACTAAATTTATTTTATATATATCCACATGTTTTTACAAAATCATTACAATATATAATGTGATTAAAAAATATAAAATAATTACAAAAAAATTGTTAATATCTAACTGAATTTAAGTCTACCAATTTTATGATATAAAATTCACTTTTCATGTAAGTTGGAAAATGATTAAATATTATATCACATCACCATTTAACAAATAATTTAGTTAATATAATTTTCAACAATTAAAATATATTTTTAAATAGATAAAATAAAGAATTTTTTTAACATTCTGATTTTCAAACCTAATATTCAAAATAAAAATTAATAAACTATAATGAAAATATCTAAGAGATTCATTTAAAAATGAAATATATTTTAAATTGAGAAAAAATTATTGATTTGGGATTTATTCTAAATAAGTATTGGTTAAATTAAAGAATGTTTTTTAGAATTATATCCATATAATGATTCAATTTACAAATCAATTTGAAAAATTATAATTATAAATTTATGTACCTATTACAATAGAATTATTGTATATTATAATCTTGAAAATATGGGAAAATTAAAAAAAAAATTATGTATCCTTCATTGAAACCTTGTGCAATAAATCTATCATTTTTTTAATTATTTTACTACATTAATCAATCATATATCTAAACATCTATTTTTTTCAAATAACAATCTAATACTAAGGTGGTCCTACTCTGAATTATAATTTATTTATATAAAAATTAATAATTTCTTCATGTAATTCTATATTCCAATTTCAATAAGATGAAGCCTTATCAATATTTTAAGGATTAAAGTATGAAATAAATTCATAGTTATAAAAATAAATTCTATTGAAATTTTGAGTGTTAAAATTATATTTTATATCTCTTATTAAATTTTTATTTGAATGGTCAACATAGATTTTTTAATTTTTTATAAAATTATCCCACCCAAATAATCTATACATGAATATATGAATTTGAATTTCATTTAATTTTAAAACTATAAAAACATACACAACATACTCTAAATGATATCTTCATTCTTTTAACAATTTTCACTAAATTTAACATGGGATTATTCTCTATTATGTAGTTATATTTTAATGTAATCTATGTAATACAAATTCTAATTACAATATCATTGCAATATTAATTCAATATATAATAAATTAATATTTTTGAATAACGTATTTATTAATGAATTAAACATTTTCAATTAAATACTATATATCATTTAATTTTTTGATTTATGTTTTAATGCCTCCATAATACCATGTAATTTTGTTATTATATCGAACTATTTCAAGACCAGGTGTTGGGATTACATGCACATCCAAGGCCCGAAGAGGCCTGATTGATCAATAAAAAATGTTATTAATTAAATAGTGAATGTGAGAGGTTTTCATAAAAATAGTAATAACTTTTAAATGGTATCCCAGATAAGAAATTTATGGGAACCATTGTGTTCAAGATGGTAGTTTTACCCTAGGTTCGACTTATGTATAGACTACGCATGCCTTTAGTGAGAAAGCCCAAAATTGGCATAACTATAAATAAAATAATTTAATACCCTTATTTTATTTATCAAATTCTTATCACTAAAAAACAATGACTCATATTAAAATTCTCAGACCACTACTGAACTTGTGAGGGTATACATTTCTTAGGCAGATCGGAACATTGGCCAACTCGGGCAAACAGTAGAAGTTTGTTTTTAACAATAAATAAAATTATTAAGTTAGAATTATTTTATTGTAAAATATTATTAAATCGTAAATGGTAACATAGATTGAAAATCCAAGATTATCTTGGATCACATTAGGGCATTTCTCATGTTGTCGAAGAATAACCTAGACCAGGATGTGTTGAGGGTTGATGTTAATTTTTGAACTATTTTTAAATTTCATATAACTAAATGTGTGAGAAGATTATTAAATCATTTAAACTGGTTCTTGGATAATAAATATAAGGGGTCCATCGATCTCAGAATGGTGCGATTCACTTAGAATTGATCTAATCTTGACTGGTGCATGTCGAGGGAAATATTTATTTTTTGAACATTTTAAATTAAATGTTAAAAATAAATTCAATGTTTTTATTTTATATTTCTGAATTTTCATGTTGTTGTTGCCCAATGGTTTCCCAACAATGTAAAATTGAATACATTGTTTCATTATATATAAAACTGTTACAATTTCATAATTGAAATGTTACTGAAATAATGACTTATGTTCCATCCATTAATGGAAAAGCAGACAATAATGGATTGTTTGGACAATCCTATTTCTTCTCTAGAGCATTGAGGGGTGACGACGACAAGCACCAACGACATCAAAAACATATGATTGTGGATCAAAAAATTGTTGAAAAATTCTTATTCTACCCTTTGAGTAGATCATCACCAAAGACGAATGACCAATAGCCAAAAATATAAGACCAAAGAACGAAGAATGTCATGACATCGTTCTTTTACAATGAACAATCAGAACCAGGTAGTTATTTAATTGTTTTATGATTTCCCCATTCATATTCTAAAACAAAAAATGTAGATCAACCCCCAAAATGGTTTATCTGTGGATCAAGTGTTCTTATGGGAGGGTGATTTCCATGGTGTTTTTGAAATGGTGTGGATGATTATATAATAGAACTATGATCCCAATTCTTCCATGTTATTAAACATATAAACAGGAGGGTACGGGTTGACACGAACAAGGCCTAAGCCCCTTCTTTTGTGAATAATTTGTGGGCACTTCCTTGAAATGGAATCCAGGTGGATATGAAATCTAGTCAGTGATGATTGAAACTAGAGAGGCATAGAGGTGTAGACATATATAATACTAGACTACTGGAGTGGCCACAGTGGCCGACAGAAGGTGTCACTAGAACGAAAAGACCAATGTGGCAGTGGCAGTGGCAGTGACCGCAAGCAGGATCCCCCCCCCAGCATTGCATGCGGGACGTAGCGGTTGACTCATTCCCTTCATGTTGGGGGAGGGGCCACCCTCGGTGCATGCTACATAGAATGATAGTCATGACCTGGAATCCACGACAACAAGATGGATGTCGCTCCAACATGGAACCTCATAGGAGGAGCGTTTCACTCCATGTGGGCTATGTGATGACCAATAGGGGTAGTCGGGTGACCATCCGCACACACCCCAACCAGACCGGACTGCCCGAGTGGCCCGACTAAATTTTTTAGCCCATCCACTTTAGCAGATCAGGATGATGGGATATTGATGGTTTTCGGGATGGCACGAGTAGGGAAAATAATCCTTCCATCTAGTGCAGTCCAGGCCAAATAAATTATTTTCAATGAAAGGCCAAGCAGACCGGGGAAATGAACCACCTTGACCGGGTCTGGTGAGGCCCAATGGTCCAGGCCAATTTTCCTGGCAGATATGATCAATTCATGTGGAACCCTGGGTTGGGTTGGTGATTTTGGCCAAAACCTATTGGACCTGGCCCAAATGCAACGGTCCCCTATATACAAAAAAGGGTGTATCTCCCTGAACGTGTGTCAGATTCATGGAGATTCTACAGTGTTGGGACCCACTTGACAGGTGGATCCATATAGTATCCTCTATATACAATTTCATTGATGTTGACCTATTATTGATTCATGACTCAACTACACAATTGAACTTCATGGCTCAACTATCAGCGAGACTTTGTGAATCTTCTACCCATTAATATTTCGTGACTCAGTTACATAGAAAAACTATATGGATAATTTTTCTGTGATACGTCATGTCTTAGATTCTCAGAAAGACTTCAAATCTCATATCTCAATGAGACTCTATGACTCAGCTACCCAAAAATACATCATGACTTAGCTATTAGTGATACTATGCGACTTAGCAACACAAATTTGCATGGTGACTCTCCTATCAATAAGGATCCATGAGTTTTCTACCCAACAAGGCTTCGTGAATCAGCTACTGAAAATTTATAGGTGACCTAGCTATCCTAAATAACTAATCAGGGATGAGTTCCTTTTTTAGTGTTTGTTATACTGTGTTTGCAACTGTTGGTTTTTCTATAAACACTTTATGTTATACATCTGTCCAGCTGACTCAAGAGTCTCTACTCTTTGTTCGTTCTTTTTTAATTTCTATTTTGGGTTGGTTTTGGGGTCTTTTTGTTGTATTTCAGTACTCAACCCTACATGGGAATCTCCTACACAAGATGTGTCTTGTGCAGATGACTAATGACATAGAGGAGTGCATGGTTACCCAGGATGAGGTGGTTCCATGTGAGGTCTGGTTGGTGGGAAATTTTTATACTTCGTCCAAAGATAACTCTATACTTAACCATTTGGTGGGGTTTCCAGCAAATAGATATCAATGTTTCCTAGTATTTTTGTGTTTTTATTACATCCCTTGTTGGGTTTTTATTATGGCCCATTTGACCTATAATTTTTACTTTTACTCAATGGTTGATTACTGGCTTGCATGCTTTCTTTTCCATCTTTGGGGCATGGTTTTGTGTATGTGTGGATAGGTACTCAAGATAATGCCTTCCATTTTTAGGTTAACTCATTCGGAGATAGTCTCCAAACAATGGCCTTTGGGAGTTGGGCTCGTGGTATGTCATGACACCTGCCTCGAGGGACGATTCATGATGAAGAGGTAACCGAGGTGGTTAGTTCTTCCATAAGAACTAAGAGTCTATAGATTTGGATGGGGACTAATGATAAGTGTTTTGTGTTTGGCATTCAGTCTAGGGAGTCCAGTGTTTGTGTAGAAGCCGACATAACCATACACTAGGACTCGAAATTCTATTTTTGACCTAGTATATAATAAAAACTTTCATAGGCCCATTAATGTTTTTCCATGATATTTTTTAGTAAAATTCAGCTTACTAGGAAAAATAAATTGATCGTGGTTCATCATGATTCACTTTTGAGATTCCTCTACGCAGACATCCAACCAAGATTCCATTGTGTAACCATGAGGATCATCCACCGAGATATTAGGGATCAGTATAAGGTCAGTTTTCTGAGGTTGTACCTTAAAGAAGGGTTCTAGTGATTTCACTTCCCTTTGGTAAGTATTTACTACTAGATCAACTAGTAAAAGAAACATGTATACCTACTGCCTTACACAAGTTTAAATAGTAGGGACCACTCAGAATCTGAAGCGACCACGATTGACAGGTGGATATGGACTGTTTTGAGTTTGTCACTGAGTTTAAATCTAGCCCGAACAAAATTATATAATATGGAGGTCCTTTCAGTGACCCTTCTATGTAGATCAATAGGGATATGGTAGGGTTTAGATTCCCTGATATTCTGATGAGTCAAATTTTCCATGGAGAAAGCTTTAGAACCATTCATAGAGAAAGGGATACTCCCATAAATAATCATGGGTATGTGTGTCCAAGAGCTTCAACCAGACATTATGTCAGTATCTGAGTATTCATCGAGGCATGATGACTTTTTCTAACTCTTGATTAATATTATATGAAATGTTATTCATGGATCAGACATCTGAGCAAGGTGTGTTTAAGGTCATCCAAGCCATTAATATTCCATTGGTAATTCATACATATTCTAGGGTGATAAATATTACCATTTTGAATGGATGTACATTGGTATAGAAGATATATTTTTTCGATGTTAGTACTTTGAATGCAAGAAGTCGGCGAATGTCTTAGATACATGGATGTGTGAGACATTCTGATAAGAGGTCCCAAGTAAGGGTCTCTATAGGTTAGGGTTCATAGGGTGAGTCTAGTAAAAATAGGAAAAGGTAATTATTTTCAAAATATGGTAAGGGACATAACTCTAGAGATTATCCATCCTTTTGTGTTGATAATGAATTGGCGATTGTCCACCATGTCCGATAATGTGACAAGAACATATGAATCTGCATGGAGGAAGATGTGTTAGATGAGATAGGAGTGCAGTATGAGGTAGTATACATTTGGACATGTTACAAATAGCACCCTTTGGTGGTCCAAATTAGGATTTAGGGAACTGGAGGACATTGGAAGAGATTAGTTGCATGCGGTCAAGGAGTATGGGTTGAGGGCTCCAGGAATGATTCAAGGTATAGTATATATCTACTATAAGCTACCATATTAATAGACATATGTGATAATGAATCCTTATTTTCATTGATATTATTGAAGACCATGAGTGTCTGCTTAAACCATTATGTTGATAATTACATCTGGAGATACCTATAAGATGAGACTCGATAATCACAGTTACGCCAAAAATGTGATCTGACCCTTGAGGCAATATCATCAGTCAGAACCTCTTGGTTGTTGCGTCGTGAACTTATGAAGTTAGTTTGGGTAGATAATGGTCATACATTGTTCATTCATAAGATGAATGTTTTAGGAAAAAGTATGAAATATATCAAATATGTTGGAATGGGTTTATCCTTGGCCAGAAAAAATGGAAACGCATGCAGCATGATATAAACTATTGCATAGGTGGGTTCATTGGATCAATCTTTGAGTCGGCCGACCTTACAGTCATGGTAGTGGATGTTTTGAGTTTTTATTTCCCAATAGTAGAGGTGGAGTGTGAGAACTTCCATTCAATATATGTATACCGAATTACCTCTCTATATGGGAAGGGATAACTATATCATTATACAAAATGAGATGGAACTGATATCAGTATCATTATATCAGAGGGATTCTATAGATCTTTGCAAGAAGGGGGAGTATGTGGGGGACATATAGAGGAAGTTATTGGTAAGAAAAAGTGATATAGGTTTTGTGTGGATTACTAGTTCATTAGCCATGTGGTTGTGGATAATGAGTATCTAGTACCAAAGGGTCGATGGGAATATCAACTTGTTTAGATTGGAAGCCTTTTTCGTGGATGGATATGTTCCCATAGGCTTTTTAGTAGTGGAGACAGCAGTGATGGATGGAGATCATCCTAGACTATGACATTGATATTGTCTATACTACTGGGAATGGTAATGAGGACAAAGACATGCTCATTAAGTGGTTTTGACTATAGCTACTGTGTGAAGCGACAAGGAAGTTAGTCGTGATGCTAATATTTTTCATGGATGAGGATGTAACATCATACCTCCAACTAATGAGTTTTGCTTCCCCACTAATATAAATAGTTAGGTAGGCACAAATTTTAGATGTGGACAATGAGGCCCAACATGCATTGTTTTCCCCAAGAGACGTTCCGGATATATTTTTCATAGATGGGGAGCACGCCATTCTTTTCAGAGGACACACCATAATACTCGTGACATTGTAGGAGGAGGTGTGGAACGATATCCATAATTCTATTTTGGAGGTATATATTGGTGTGGTGAAGATGTTCCTGGACCTATGATTTCAATACTGGTGGCTATGGATGATGAAATCAGTTTAGGTGATCATTTCACTATTCCTCACAAGTCAGTAAGTGAAAGGTGAGAATCAGGTTTTAGGAGGCTTGTAACAAAAACTTGAGATAGCATAGTAAAATTTGGATGATATCTCAAAGGGTGTCGGGACGGGATTACCATGCAGATCCAAAGTCCACAATTCTTATTAGGTGATCACTGACTGACTCAACATGTTGGCTCACATCCTACCCATCCGAATGCAGGGATCAATATAGGTCTTAAGTCACCTCTATGACTAAAAGATTGTGTGGATTCAACGGGT
This sequence comes from Viscum album, assembly GCA_963277665.1. Lineage (NCBI taxonomy): Eukaryota > Viridiplantae > Streptophyta > Magnoliopsida > Santalales > Viscaceae > Viscum > Viscum album. The sequence continues at coordinate 82,048,859 of OY728151.1, read as the reverse complement.
GCCTTAAATGATCATCTCAGACTGTGATTACATATTTATATCCCAATTGTGGAAGATATTGCAGGAGGCATTCAGGGCTCAGCTGCCCTTGAGCATATCCTATCAGCCTCAGATAGATGGTATGATAGAGCAGACCATACTGACCATGGATGAAAAGTATTGTGTTTTAATTCATGATTTTGGACGTAGTTGGGAGGACCATCTTCCATTGGTGTATTTTAAATACAACAATGGATTTCAATGAACCATTGGGATGGAATAGTTTGAGGCCTTGTACAATAGTCCTTGAAGATCGCCTCTATGTTTGACATACCCAGGGGAGTCAACACACAAGGGGTCCTGAGTTGGTATGGGGTACCACTATGAAGGTGTAGATCATCCAGGAGAGGATTAGGACTTCACAGATCATGTATAAATAACATTTTTAGGGTATATAGAGCCTTGTTGTTAGAGGAGGGAGACCATGTGTTCCTTCAGTTCTCACCAAGATGGGGATTATAGTGATTTGGCAGAGGCGACCTCTTATCTACGAGGTTAATCATATCTTTTCATATTTCTAGAAGATTCGGTGAGGTGGTGTACCACCTATATATTCCCTCAACAAATGCACTATGTTCATGATGAATTCCATGTGTCGCAGCTGAGGAGGTATGTGAATCATCCATTGCATGTCAATTGACTGAGGTGAGATGGGGATTGTCAATGGGGTGACATTTTAATAATTCCTTGTAGAGATTGGGGATCAAAAAGACTGGGTACCTCATGGATGGTTGATTCCTTTGGTTCACATTTTGTGGCAGCACGAAAATCAATAGGAGATAACATGAGAGCAGGAGGCTCAGTTTTTTTCTCAATACCCCCATTTGATTTTTTAGACTAGTTTTGGCTCAAGATGGCATGACACCCAAAAAGGGGTCAGTAAAGTAATGTATCAAAAAAACTGTAATATTTTTATTGTATATAATTATTTTTAACCATTACCTTTTATGTTTTCTGATTATAAGGCCCGGTGTTCCAGGAATGACCCATCGAAAAATGTTAATCCTTAAATAACAGGCCTGATATGTTTTCTGAAAAAAGAGAAATAACACTAACATGAATGCGCAGATTAAAAATAAAAGGGCATTGTTGCATTTAGGATAGTGCGAGTACCCTAAGAGTGAGTTATGGTTAGTCAGTGCAGGGTTCTAGTGAGAAAACCATAAAATGGAATAACCGTAAATAAAATAATTAAATGAAATTAATTTATTTTTACATTTCTTATAACTCATGAAATGTGAATCAGATTTAAAATCTGACACCACCACGTAGTTTTTTTGCTATTATTTCCTTAGGAACATACTAACACTGGATGGTAAAGGCCAATAGTAGAAGTTAGATTTTTGCAGTAAATAAAACAACTAAGTAACAATTATTTTAATTTCAAATCCTTATAACTCATAAACAAAAACTCAAATTTAAAATCCTAGAATAACGTTGATATAGTTAGTGTGTATTCACTTAAGAGGAGCCTAATCTCAACTAGTGTGGGTTAAGGGTGAATGTTAATTTTTGAACTATGTAAATTTTCATTTAAAGAAACGAGTGTGTGGGGTTTTATAAAATTTAAACCAGTGCTCAGATCAAAAATTGTAGGGAACCATTGAACACAGAATGGTCAGATTCTCTAAGAATTTACTTATCCGCAACCATCACGTTTCATGGGAAGAATTTACATTTTAGACATTTAAATAAAAAATTTAAAAATATAATATAATTTTTCTATTTTATTTTATTGAAATTTCAAATCGTTGCATCTCAATGTTTTTTCAACCAAGTGAAACTGAGTAGGTGATTTCATTAAATGAAACAACATAATGACTTCATAATAGAAACATAATAAATTTTTTGATTAACATTTTTTCCTTTAATGTCCAATAAGACATTGCAGGATTGTTACTATATTCCTGGTTCTTCATTGGTGCTCTTGAAGGTTACAACGATAAGTTCCATTGATCACCAAAAATCAGATCATTGATTGATAAATGGTGGATGCATTCTCCATCCACCCTTTTAACGGATCATCAACAATGATGAAGGACTAATGACCATAAAAACATGATCTCAGAACAAATAACTTATAAACACCATTCCTCGCCATCAAATAATCCCACCCAGGTTGGAATATAATTTTTTAATTATTCATTGTTCTTATTCTAAAACAACAAATGCGGATCAACCCACCAATAAGTTGATCAGTGAATCATGTGTTCATATGAGAGGGTGTCTTCCTTGGTGTTTTTTCATAGGGATTGATGATTAACCGATATAACTATGATACCAATACTCTTATATTTTTAAAATTATAACGCTGAGGGTGCGACCCGACACAATCTAGGCATGATCTCCCCTCTTGACCGTTCCTCCTGGACACATCCTCAAAATGTAGAAAAGGTGGATTTGAGGCCATGATAGTGATGGTGGTGAACTGAGGGGCATAAGGGTGATAAAAAAACCTAATATTAGACCACCGAAGTAGACCCCATGATCTGAATAATGTTTCATCGGTGTGGCACCACTGGTGTGGCAATGCTGGCGACCAACGATGGGGACCTGTGGAGGCACGACACCAGGAAACGCGTTCGAGATGAAGTGGAAGGCTCTTGCCGACCACACTGGTGGAGATGACATGATCAGTTTGTGCCATGTAGAAGGAGTGTTTTTGAGTGTCATTTGTGACAGTTGGATGGACACAGTGCTTCGTAGGAGGGGAAACTACTCAATGCGGGCCATGTATTGACCAAATGGGTGTGGCGGGCAGACCAACCGCATGCGCCCCGACTGGACTGGCCATGTCAGTCTGACCCAACTGGGCGGCCTATTGGTCCAGGCCTTGTCGATGAAGTTTTTAATCCTATTGGGTTTATCTGACTAGGATAACAGAATATTGTCGGGCTACGGGGCGGCCTGGGAAGTGAAAATAAAATGGTGCGCCATTGTAACCCTAGATAGATAAATTCTTGTCATTAGGTTACCATGAAGACTATACACACATAAAACCTCTTTCCGGTCCACTGAGGCCCCATGGGATAGGACAATATGGCCATACAGACAGGATCATGTCATGTGGGTCCTCGGGTTGGGTTGGTTGGGTCGGTCAAAACTAGTCAGATCGGGCCCAAATGAAACCATACACTATTTACAAAAAGAGACGCATCTCTCATACTATGCATCTGATTGACGTGTCGTCTACGGAATTGTAAAACACGTGACAGGGAAGTACATATTAAATCCTCTATGTATAATTCCATTGAATTTGAACAAGTCAAAAATTGTCACTCAGCTATCTAGCGAGACTTCGTGACTCAGCCATCAGTGAGGCTTCGTGACTAAGCTACCCCACATGACACTGTGACTCATCTATAAGAAAGACATCATGAATCGACAACGTAGTGAAACTATGTCACCCAAATATCACCGAGATATCATCACATATCAAAAAGAAATATTGTGTGACTCATCTGTTAGTGAGACTCTGTGACTCCGCTACCTAGTGAGACATCGTGACTCAACTATCAGTGATACTCTATCACTCAACTACCCAACGCGGCTTCATGACTCAACTATTTGTGATGCTATGTCACTCTACTACCTAGAGATGCTTCATAAATCATCTATTGAATAGTTCTAGGTGACCAAACTAGCCTACGAAAATCATCCAGGATGAGTTTTTTTCCATTGATAAATGATTAGTGTTTGTAACCGTTGGGTTTTCTATCAACACATTAGGTTATACCCATGTCGATCAGACTCTAGTGACTCTAATCATTGCGCATTATTTTGGGATTTCTTTTGTGGGTTTTTTTGGTCACACATTGGTTTTGGGGTCCCTATTTTGTATTCAATTACTTACCCATGCACGACCTTCTCCCGCACATGTTGTGTCTGGTGCAGATAACCAACGACATGGTGGAGGACGTGGTTTCCCTGGATTGGGCGGGGATCATTGAGGATAGGCAGGTGGGATGTACTTATATGTATTCTAGATGCAATACTATAATTACCCATCCATTGGGGTTTCTAGTGGACGGTTATTAGGGATTCCTTATATATTTATATTATCAAATTTTCATTTTTTGGGATTGTATTCTGGTCCATTTGACATACAATGTTACCTTTTACATATTGGGTCTTTAGTGGCATTCATGTTTAATTTTCTAGCTTTGGGGTATGGAGAAGTGTATATGAGTAAAAGTACTCTATAAAATTCCTCTCATTTGTTGGTTGAAACATTCTTTACGTGTCACTAAACCCTAGCCTTCGGGAGAAGGATTGGGTTATGTTAGGAAATGGGCCCCAGGGGACAGGTTGTGACCCCTTTTCATCAAAATTAAATATCGAGTTCTCATAAAAAATCATATTTTATGGAATGTTTTCGTTACATGACTATCTGTGTTTGCATATTATTCATTTATTATAATAGAAAATTTAAATCAATTAATAGTTCCATTGAAATTTTCAGTATGGTTGTATTTTTTATCCTATCATTCTATTTTATTATTTTTTTATTGGAGATTAGAAACTATTATTAGATATATTATCATAACTGATGTAATAAAATTCCATATTGGAAAATGAATATCTTTATTAATTCCTATAGATCAAAATTGATTTCCATTATCATTTTGACATAATTAAAATTAAATGACATATTTTGAAACATATATAATATTCATTTATAGGAATATAAATACATGTTAATATGTAATATTTAAATAGGATAACAAATAGATATATTTCCCCTCTAACACATGATTTTTCTAGGGGTCTAAAGAGAACCAAATGTAATTATTTGAGCTGCATATATCTTTGTTTCTTATTTTCTGATTTTAAATGATTCCCCATTCTGCTAACCGTTAATTTTTTTAGCATACATATTTGTTATCTAGATTAAAAATTTAAATAACAAACAACAACTATTATTTTATTAGCTTTCACATCAACATATGTTTTGTATGAATAAATAATTTCTGATGTTAACTATTATCACATATTAAAACATTTAATCACCTGAATGTCTATAATTTTAACTCTATATAATTATTTTATTATATGTTATGTATTAAATATTCATGAAATAAGACTGATTGATATCTAAAAAATTTTCAATTAACATTTCCAAATTGGACATCCATATCAGCATCACAATGTTATAATATAAAATTAAATTATATTTTATTCCATAAATAAATTAAAATTTTAAATAATAAAATAATTGGGACGTCCATCATCTCTAATATAACACACAATTCCATTGGAGTTATCAATATATATAACATTATAATCATAATACAAATTAATAAATATATATATATATAACTATCATATTCTATATCTCAAGATAACCTATTATCCATGTAGCATTTATCCATTTTTAAATATGCAAGATATTCATTTAATAAAATCATATTCATGACCATTGTGAAACACATCAAAGCATATTTAAAATTAGGCTGTAAAAGTAATTTTGAGAACCAAAAATGAAATAAGTAATGCATTAATTAGAAATATAAAATTGCATTATTTATTGATAATTACCCTTATGTTACCCCAAGATTCTAGATATGTAATGGAACATTAATTTGAATAATGGTGTTTTATTATACCTCTTAGGAATATATCATTTGAGGCTTATATACATGATCCATTAATAATAATGTTCATATACATTTTTACATAATTATTATCATATCTAATTATATTTTTATTTATCTTTATTTCATTAATACTCACAATTTTATCATAACATTGGATTCCTTGAAAATGTTTAAAAATATAAATTTTTAATAATTTATTTCAATATAAAATATTTTTATTACTACTATAATATAATGAAACAAAATTTAGTGCGAATCGTAAAATTTAAAATAAATATTCTTATGTAGATTATTTTTATGTTGAGGAAATGTATAATTACTGTGTATGTTATATTATCATCATGAAAGGGCATACCAAAATTTATTATTTCCTCCATGGAATTCATTATATTTTATTATAATATTATATACTAATTTATCGATAATGATAATCAAATGAATAATAATATCATTAATAGTATAAAACTATTATTCATGGGGATGTTAATTTTATTCAATTGATGTAGGATAATTTGATTCACATAACTATTTATATGAGGCCCGAAAAATTATTTTTTAAACTTCAATTTTCAAATCAAAATCATCAATATCAAATATTCATGATATGTATGTATAGAATGTTCCCCATGGGGCACATTTCAGTGGTTCCACCCCTGCTGTACCTATAGTGGTGAGTTGAGGAGGTCCTTGTTTCGAGCCTCCACATCTGCAGATTATCATTCCTTTGTACCCCTTCCCCTTGAACAACCCTATATGTATAGAATGATACCATTTCATTCAATTCCAATTTTTGACAATTTTTTCCCTTTTCATTTTTGAGGGTGGAAAAATTATTTTGATAGTTACTCTATTTATATTGTAAGAAAAATGGTTTTTTCAATATTGATCAAAAAAAATAATATAATATAAATTTTATATCTAATATTCTTTTGTGTGACGCTTCCTGAATCTTATATTATATAAATTCTTATTTCTATAGACTAGGTTTTTATATGTTAAAAATAATAAATAATTCATTTGACTATAGCATAATATCAGAAGGAAATTTATTTAAATATTATTTTAAATGAGTTTCATATTTTTTTAAATATAAAATTGAGAAATATCATTGATTTCTTAGTCATATATATTTGGGAGATAATAATTTCATATTATATATATTTTTTGATATTTAATACTAATATAAATATTTATTTTCATACCATGAAATATATTATATAAATCTCTCTAATATCACTAGGGGAAGATAATATTATCAAATGGCCCAATAAAAAAAGTCAATACATTTACAATACGTCTAATTATTTCAATCATTTATTATTTTTATATTTTTCTTCTATATTAAATTATAAATACTCAATAAATAATTTTTAAAACATAGTTACTATCAAATATTCTATTCTAATATGAGTGTATTCCATTATTATCCAAATGTAATATATTTTTTAGGCATAGTCATGATTGTAGTGAATCCAAAATATTACACAGTATACTTAAGAAGGCACAAGACCAGGCATAAAAATGGATCCTCCATATGAATTAATAAAATAATAGTTGCATAACATAAAATAGGGGAAAGAAAATGTAGATAACATAGAAAGTGCATATACATGTCAATGTAATCAAAATCCTCACCATAAGGATAATCAGAGGCTGCACCAACATCAAGTGATTCTCTATCAGATTGAGAATTGTAATGTTTTAAGGGATTGATATTTTTTCTCCTTGAGTTTTAACTAATATGATGTGAGTTGATGTTTGGAGGATTTCTTGCTAGAGCACCCACACTTGAAATCTGCAACAACCTTATTTTCAGCCTTATAATTGGTCTTGGTTTCCATAGTTCTTGTCATGTTGGACAGGTACTTCTAGGGCCTTCTCTTTGGGGGAGTAAAGGTGGTTTCCAAGTAGTCTTTCCATATATATCCTCTACACATGACAATAGATCTTTATGACATCATCCCACATCTCACTGCCTTTTCATCAAAATTAAAATTCATCTTTATCAGAATCTAAGTCATTCACCCTTTTAGTTGAAGTGTCCACATTATTTAGACAATCAACAATGTGAAATTCCATCAACCTAAAATGACTGTCTTTTTCAACCCCCCCCCCCCAACTGCAAGGAATATTCTTTAATAAATTCTTATATTTTTCGATTATTCATTAAAATTGTATCCTTATTGTATATATTAAAATATTCGTAATTAATATTATCATATTTTATCAATTTTTAAGGATTATATAATTTGAAAGCATATGTTCGTAACAAGAGTACTAATTTTTCTAAATTTTTAGTCATTTCTATATTTCATTTGAAAATAAATTATTCTAAAATATATATAATTATGTATTAATTTTAGGTATAAATTTTTAATTAATATATGTAAATAAATCTTAATATCCATTCTTGTTTTCCCTTTTTGAAAATAAAAATGAAATCCTTGTGTGTTTCTAGAATGTAAACATCAAAAAGAGGTAAGATTCATTAACCTTAACAACCTCATAGAGAGATTCTAAATGTTTGATTTCATAAATATTAGTAATATTAATAATAAATTTTGTATTAAAAAATTATAAAATATAATATAATACTTTCATGTTCTACTAAATATGAAATGATCTTCAATAAACATATACAATCTACTTGCTCAATCGAACAATAGATTTTCATTTTTCATATTATCATGAACATAACTGTATGTCAATGAAAATGAATTTCATAGAAAATTTTGATATTTATCAAATTATGATGTTTATATAAATATTATTTGAAAACATGTTAGAACATTGGAAATAAACAACATTGGTAAATTCAACCATCAAGAAGATAATTCCAAAAATATTAATTATCCAACTATGTAATTACACCATATAAATTATATTCATGAGGAAATTTATAAAAATACTTTTTTAACACTATAATAAACACTAAATGACATCATAATGATTATTTTTTTGGATATTATAAATAAATCACCTTATAATAATCCATTGATTTTTATATATTTGGAATTTGATCGGTTAAACAAGATACATGAATGATGATATAAATATATATCATGGATATTTAGAGGATATAATTTCAAAAAATATATATTAAAAAATTATATAATACTATAATTTTTGTTATTTAATAGTAAAATTAATATTAATTTAGATTTTTATGAAACCATTTTTAATTTTTTATAATCAATGAGACACTTTCATAATTATTTTCATGTTTATCAATCATAAATTAAACTATAATAGAATGAATTTATGATGATATAATTTATTTTTAAAAATAAATTATTAGGTGTTTTTTGATTTATGAATAATTTTATTTGTAATAATAATGAATAACAATACTAATATTATGAATATTTTTTAAAAGGATTTTGATTTTTGACATATAATATTGAAAATTGACATATATTATATTAATATAAGTGGAACGAATAGTTACAAATGTAATTGAAATGGTTCATATGCATGAATAATGGTTCCAAACTAGTAATTATTAAAATTATATAATATATATAGTATTCTAGATAACATTTAACTATTTAGGAATAAATTTATGGATTTTTTATAAAATTTCCATTTTATGTTATATGATTATTTTATACACAATTTATTATACTATATAGTGTACTGAATAACCCATTTATATTTGTTCCATGAATATATCAATATTATTTTTGTTTAATTTTATTTGGTATTATATCCTATATTTCATATCTATTGAGATGTTACATGAGGAGTTATAATTCCCAAAAATCATAAATTTTAACTATTCGAAGTGTGAGATTCTATGAAATGATATTCTTGAACGTATATATGAAAATGAACGTGGTTGTGGAATAACTTCACATATCCAAATGATCCCTAAAATTGGATTCCTTGGTATTAATTAACTATTTACCCAATGCATGATTAATGGCCTATTGACATATCATCATTAATGACACTCCCATGTTATATGGATTCGATAATTTAAATTATACTTACGATTATTAATTAAGATATTTGTTACCATTAATTTGATATCCACATATATTAATGGATAACCTACCAAATATTTAAAGTCATCTCCATCACATTATATTTATTTATTTTAAATGAGTACTTATGTATTACCAATAGTTTCATGTAAGTAACCCTTTAATTATGATATATATGTCCATAATGTGTTTGGGTGAAGTTTGGGAGAGTTTGGAAAACATATTATCTGTATTTGGAGATTTTATAGAAGATAATTGGAGGTGAATAGTTTTTTGGAAACTTTGAAAACCATGAAGGAAACTAGGCAGAGTGAGACTCTAGAAAAGAAAAAGTCACATGGGTGACACATAATTTTTCCAAACCGTGCAACCACCTAGTAGAAACTATTCCCATTGAAGTATGGAATTTTTCAATTTAAGACAGTTTCTATAATATGAATAGTATATGGTTTGGATACCATGTGAGGAAAGAATGTGAGGTTGATCTTTACAGTAGTTTCTACCATACAGTTATCACACAATTTTCCTTATCATGTGACTAAACTATGCACGGGTAAATAATTACATTATTAAATTTTGGATCCAACTCTTTCATACCGATATCTTCCTCGTTCATTCCCAAAAATTTCCCTAACCGAAGTTTTTGGTCTCTCATAGTTTAAAGAACCTATCCATATATATTTTTAGGTAATATATAGTCATCCATTGGTGTGTTGATTCATTATTCTCACGGTATGTGTTCAATCTCTATCATTATTGTTTGTTTTCATATATATGCCTAACCCTCTCCCACGGTTTCTTAGTTACACTATTAATGTTAATAAATAAAAGCTTATAAATACAAAAAATTATTACATTTGTACCTTTTTTATAGGGGATGATATCAGATGCGGGTTTGTGGATAATCAATCCTGTTTTGTAACAATTTTAATGTTTTTTATCATTTTTTCCCAAACAATTGATGTTGGTGGATTAACTCTAAACTACTATATCATAGAAATATAAGTATTGGATTGTAATGGATTTATTTGATTGAAATTGATTTTTTTCTGTGTTAAATAGATGTTATTAGCTTCTTGAGAGTCGGTTTGTTGAAATTTGGGTATTTGGTGTGTTGTAGGAAAGTCTTTTGGATAACATGAATTTAATTTTATTATTTGAAAATTGATATTGTTGATCTTTTACAAGAAAAATCAAATAAAAAGAATGAGGTTTTGTTGAAATGGTTTGAACACATATAGATATGGCATGTGTAGTCCACATTTGGTGGCTTGTGTTCATATGAATTGGGATGGATAAGTGTATGAAGTATCACAATCAATATTTTAAGATAGATAAGGGAATTAAGTACCCATGTTAATTTTTCCCACTAAGTGGGCAATTACTGGAAGGATGTATCATTACTTAGGATTATAGGGAGTTCCATGGATTTCATGAATGGTTGGATGTATAGTATTATGGAAAGGGATTACGAATTCCACAATCGGATGTTAACTGATTTAAGGACTATTAATGTTATTTAAATGGAAAACATTTGACCTTACATGGGTTTATATTTTGTTAAAAATTATTTATAAATTAATTTATATAAATTTTTAATATAATTGTTCAATATATATTCTCACCCAATGGAATGATTTGGGAATTAATTGGGGATATCCTATTGTGTTTTTATACACACCCATGCAATGGTAGTTTAGAGATTTTGATTAATTCATCTACCAGGACATGGGAAAGATAAAAATTATCACTTTTCATCATAAATAATTTCTTCTAGTTATGATTTTTGGTGCAGTTGGACCACAGAGCTTGTGGATATTGAAGTGTTTTGGATGCCTTAGAGTGTTATTAATTTGATGTATTGTTTTTTTCATTGATGTTTTTGTATTTAATTAGGGTACTATATGGTTTTTATTGATAAAAATTAATTTTTTATGTATTATTTCTTATTTATCATGCATCTTGTTGTGTTTTAATTAGTTATATTTTTATGGTTGATTATTTTTTTCAAAATGAAAAATCTTCCCCCAAATGTTAATGAATTCCATGGAAATAATTTACAATTTTTGGCATCATATACATGTTACTTGTGCCTTAGTAAAGTCCCACTACTATCACAAGCTAATGAGAGGGGGTATGATGTAACAAATGGTATCAATTTTCTATGGTCTCATAGTCAATTTGACATAAATGGAATCAAATTGTTTCTTTCATTAGAGGAACACATAGTCATCATTTACATAGTTCATTGATTTTAATTGTATTCTTGTATATTCCTTGGGTTTGTATTAAATAATTTAGTAGGAATATTAAGACATGAAATATAGAGAATAATCAGTCATAGATATAATTTTAATATTGAACATCATGGTTACCAGGGTGTTGGGCTCATAGGTGTTTTGGTCACAATTATATGTTTCTAAAATATCGTTGTTATGTGTTTATACAATGAGGAGAACATTCCATATATTAGAAGAAGGACTTCTTAATATGATTTCATATATTATTTTGGTAAATAAATTATGTTTTTTGAAAAATTGATAACTTTGTTAAAAAGGTTATGTTATTTTCAAATGAAAAATTTTGAAAAAAAATCACGAAGAAGGTATTTTGAATATGGTATGATTTTCAAAAATCATTTCTAATTTTTTTTAAATGAGTGAATTTAGAAAAGTTTTATTTTGTAAAGCAAAAATGTGATAGTATATGTGGTAGAATTTTAAATTTTAATACATTTAGTTAATTGAGAGTGGGACTTCTGATGTTTTTTGTTGTTATGAAAATTTATCCTAATATACATCAAAGAAAAAATTCAAATGAATCTATGTATAATGTGGTTGCACCGAAGCCATAGGTGAACAAATAGATGGTACAAAATATAGATAGAGCGAATCAGAGGATGTGGAAAGGATACTAGATCATTCAGTTGAATTATATAAGCAGACTCCGCCCATAATTATTGGTAATTCTAAACCAGAAAAGGCAGTGGTGTTGATGAATATGCTAAATCATAACTTTTATTCCCACCACACACAAGAATAGTTAAAATTGAAACATGTGATTTATATGCCCAAGGATATTTCATGCTACTGGTGGGATCAATAGTATCATGATATAGAAGAAAAATAACTAGTTTTGGAAAATTATGAGTAATTGTTCAACAAAAAACTCTATCCATACATGATCTGGATTTAGATAATGAAGTATTGTTTCATGCTGATGTAGTAAAATCTCCATGTCCCAATGTTTGTGGAAATAGTCATGAATTTTCTTTCATCACACTTGAGGATTTCTCTAGCGAGCCAATGAAGGAACTCATCCTTTAATCCGGGATAAGGTATGAGATTCGATTGAAGATAGTTATGCTCTATATTATGGATTATACATAAATAGTGAATAGAGAAAATGTTGCTGAAGGAGATATATCAAGAGATACGAGAGGGGGATTTATTTTTATACTCATGGTAAATGGTATGAAATCTAATAATGGGAGATATTGGAATAGGGAAAATTATTTCCATTGTGGGAGTGTGAAACAAAATCTCATTAAAGGATCACCAAAACTTCTCTATAACCCAACAAAAATGTTGTTTTTTTTTCTATATAGGTTACTTGAAAACATAAAGTGACAGTGTAGGAAACATCATAGAGAATGTTACAAGAACAACTATGTGGGGTCATCAGCACAATGTGTTTTCCCATTTCTCCATGGTCATGTCCTCAATACAATTCTCATGTGTCAGAGACATCATATGTTTCGATGGGACAAGGAAAATTGAACTAATCTCATGATAAGAAAAACAATATACATGGTGATACTAGGAAAACAATGACCCCATTGGTAAGACATTCTTATATTGGAAGAAAAGAACAATGTTTAATGATGAAGCATTTATATAGGGATTAGTAGATGATTGAGGATTATTATGACTGACCATCAATGGTGAGAGAAAAAATTAATTTGAATTTTACCCTTATACATGATTTGTATGATAATGGCACCTCATATTACATTATTCTTTATTATGATGTTTATTTTATGAGTGTGAACCATGAGACGAGTCACACTGTAATAATCCATCAAAATCCTCTTTGAAAAAGAGAATGTTGATCATTCTTTCTATATATAGAATATTTTATAACTATTGACAGTAATGAAGTGAAATGGGATTAATATATATTGTAGGTGGATGTGTACTATATAATGTTTTCAATTGATTGGTAGAAAACATTCAAGTATTTCATAAACTGTTATATTAGAACTCTTAGATTCAAGGATATGTATGGTTTTGAAAAATTATTTAAAGAAGAAAGAAATAAAAAGATATGTGCAAAGAGCTTTTTATCACTATAATTTAGAAAAATCTCATAGTAGATGGTGAAATTGACCTCAGAATCAAGGTATGATATATAGAATATTATTTTTCCAATAGTCATGGACTAGTTTAATAATTTTTTTCTCAAAAATTTCCTGGGGATAGAACCAGTAATAAAATTAATATTTATGATTTATCACTTTCTAGGAACCAATATTATCTCACATAAATATAATTGAATAAAATTAATAGAATTAGGGAAACTATTGTCATAGTTGGAAGTGCTGTAAAGGAAGTTGTCAATCCATCCTAGAATGTCCTAGTGGGAAGAATCTTTCTTGTTTAGAAATATATATAATGGGACTCCAAGGCTATTTGTGGATTCTCTTAATATTTTCCATGTTATTATAAATATCAGGTATCCCCTTCCCTGAATTTAATATATGTTCGATCAATTGTGGGGATCTCATTATTCTATACAATATAAATGGAATGAGGATATCACCAATTCTATTTTTTAATGGAGGATATTCTATAGAAGGCTTCCAGAAGAGGATATGGCCAGTATGAATATACGGTAATTCCTTATATCCTTATCAATTCAGTATTTGTCTTTAGGGAATGGATGAATCAAATATTTTATATGGTATCGAGATTATTTTTTCATGGAATTTGTGGACAACATAATGGTGTATTCCAAAAAAAGGATGAGCATGAGAAGCAGTTGGAGAGTGTTAGAAATCATAAGAAATGATAATTTTATTCCAAATTATTTACATGATATTTTTTTACAAAATGTTATTATCAAAAGGATTTGTAATATTAGAAATAGTTGTTTTAGAGGATTTGGAGAATATATAATCTATTATCTATATTTGAATATTGAATAATGTTTTTAAAATATAATGATTTCTTAGTCTCTCTTATTTTTATATATTTTTTATACTTGAATTTTCAAGAATTTACATGCCCATGAATCATTGAAAAAGAGAAATTATCCATTCCAATGGAGTGAGGAATTCAAAAAACATTAAAGAGATTAAAGGTCACCTTACATCAGAACCAATCATGATTTTTACAGAATTTGAAAAAGGGTATGTTTTGTATTGTGATGTTTCATGATCTGGGTTGGTATTTTTTTTCTCTAGTAAGGATATCATGTTGTTTTATATATCTCATGGCAGTTAAGAGTGCATGAGAAGAACTGACGAAAACATGATTTTAAGTTATCTATAGTGTACATGACTAAAAAACATGGCGTCATTATCCATTCGATGAGAAATTTATTGTGTTCATGGACCATAAGAGCATGAAGAGTATTTTCTCAAAATGGAATTAATTATAGGGAATAAGGTGTGGATTTTTTATCTCAAAATTTTTATATTTTATATGATGTATAAAATAGGTAAATAAAATTTAGTAATTTATTCATTAAAATGATATATGTATACTTAGATGGAAAAAGAAGTTTAAGATGAGTGGTAGCTGATGAATGTCCTAGTCTAAATGGATATGTAATGTGACGATTAAGGTAATATTCTAGTTTTCTATCAGTTTTCGTGGTTCCTGAATGGGGACATTTGGTAAAGGATGCACATACATTTGATGTAGAATGTGATTCTATTATGTAAAAACATAATGGGGGGGGGAGAACATTGAGTGGATTGAGGCTAAAAGGGAGTTTAGTTTTGGTTTTTGAGATCATATGAATGTACCTATGGCTTCTAAAAAAACCTATTCATAATTACCAAAATTTGGGATGTGTTGTCCATCTAAAAACACATAATATGTATAAAATTATGAAAGAATATTTCTAGTTTAATTGTTTGAAACCAACAGTGGTTGAGTTTTTTCGATTTACATAACTTGTCAGCAAGTTGATGCAGTTCATAAGTGACAAGTAGGTATGTTATATTCACTACATATTTCGTTGTGTAAATGGGAGCATATAGCTATGGATTTTGTAAGTCTCTCAATAAGGGATTTGAAACGTGATTCCATATCGGTGATAGCGGCTTACATTACCATGTCGTCTCATTTCATCCCTATTTGTGAATATCATATACTGCACGATCTTTCCAACATAGAAATCTATAAAATGTTAAAGATACATGGATTATCTATTTTGTCCAATCAGAAATAGATCTGTGTTTCATGCATCATTTCATTAAATCTTTATAGAAAGACCACATGACTCATTTTACTATGAGTAAAACATAAAATCCATTAGAATATTCCCAATCTAAACGGATTATATAGATTTTAAAAGATATATTAATATCTTTTCCAATGGATTTTTGTGGATCATGAGAATAAAACATACCAATAGTGGTGTTATCGTATAAAAAAATAAATAAGGCCTCAATAAATATGGATCCATTTAATGAATTGTATCGAAGCCCTTCTAATTATCCACACTGTTGGGTGGAAACGTGTGAGACTTCATTACCTCATTTAATCCATGTTAAATAGAGAATAAATATTATTAATTTGAATAGAAAATGATGGAAATGAATGAGAGTCTTCAGAAATCATAAGTGGGTCATCAATGATGACTGTGGTCATTATCAATGAGTGATCATGTGTTCATGTGGGTTTCTTTGAAACATGGAAATTAAAATTTTAGGAAGCATAAAATGTATCTTAATGATAAATATGACCTTTTGAGATACTGGAATGTGTGAGAGAGGTGGTATATTGGTTAGAATTACCACCATGGTTCAGTGCGGCGAATAATGTGTTCCATGTGTCTCTATTCGAAATATAACTACTAGATCAAGACCATATGATCAGATTGGATAGTTTTAAAATAGATTGGGGTGCTTTGTTTGTACATATCATGCTGAAAATTTTTGATATTAATGATAAATCTTCTCCTAAAAAAATCATTGTCCTAGTGTTGGTTTTTTGGGTACATGGGAAACCTCATGAAGTGACTTTGAAACATGAGACCAAGAAGAAATAAAAATGAGTCAAATAGTTCCATGAAACTAATGGTTGTATAAATTTTGAGGCTAGAAAGGAAAATGGTGTGTATAATATAGTAGATTTAGTTTCCATTATGTAACCATATAACAAATCAATTTTATGAATAGAAAGTATGTGGGTGATGTTTGAGATAGATTGGAGAACTTTTAATGTGGTTTGTGGTATTTCTTATAGGTCCACGGGTAGTGCACAATTTTTTGAAACAATGAAACCCTAGTATCAAACTATTAATAGTGAGATGGGGACAAATGAAATGGCACACCGATGAGGCATGGTCTGTCTAATCCATGTGTCTACCTAATAGAAACCATGAACTTCGAATTATTTATTTGGTCTATTTGAGATAGTAGATTTAACATGGTTAGTGCACATCACAGAGACTGTATTTAGAAACCATGAGAGTGCCATCCATAGGGAATTGGATACCTCATGGTTTGTACATGATTTCCCTAACCATGTGTCTAAACCATGTTTCAGTCAATAATTAAATCTGTAAATTTTTTATATAACTTTTTTTACCTTTATGTGCTTCATTTTTTAACAAAATGGACATAACCATGGACTTTGGTCCCTCATGGGCTGGAGATACACTCCCCAATAATTAATAACTGATATGGAGCCATCCCTTTTGATATGAATCTCAATAAACATTTTATGGGATAATTCTTGATTGATATTGTTAGATTTCATATATCTAAATAAACCTTTCTCATGGTTTCATAGATCTATAATCTTTGTCGATATAAATACTGTTCTAGATTCCATTTATTGTTTATTCTAAAACTCTTGACGTAGGTAGCTCCACTCTCAACTACTGTATCTTATAACATGATGTAATTTTTAGTATATATTTCATTCATTGAAATTTATTTTTTATTCAATGTGAAATTGTATTAAAAAACCTCGAGATAGATGGTTCATTGAAATTTGGGAAATTTGGGTGTTTTTGAAAAATGTTTTTGATAACCTGATTTTAAAATGTTGATTTTTAAATAGTTGATTGTTTGTCTTCATAGAAAAATGGTTTTTAACAAAATTAATCTTGTTTTGATGAATTGGGTGGATCAAATATGTATTTAGAATATGTTTCCATGGTTTTTTATGCGTATTCATATGCATTGTGATGGATAAGGAAGGGAAGTACCCCCATTAAATGTTTGGGACAGATAAGGGTGTGAGGTACCCCTATAAAATTTTCCCTTATGTGAAGGATTATTGGAAGGATGAATCTCCGCTCAAAATTATAGGGAGGTCCATATAATTCATGATTGTTTAGATGTATGGTTGTGTAGAAAGGGATGGGTTATGCCAAAATGGAATGATTAAAGATTTATAGCACATTTTATGTGATTTACCTGTAAATTTTTTGCCTTTGTTGTATTTATATGGATATAAATTCCTTAGTAATTTTTTCATATATATTTTTATATTAATTTCTATGCTATTAGAGTGATTTTGGATTTCATCACATAAAATCTACTGAGTTTTATTACTCACCCATACCTTAGAACATTGGTTCTTTTGTGGATGTCATCTAATTGATCATGGGAAAATGTAAATTATCACTGATCATTAGTACTACCTTGTGATACATAAGCTATTTGGTGAATTCATAGCATGATTCTTGTGGATCTTGGAGTCTTTTTTATGCATTTTAGTTGTATTAGTTTGTATTTCTCTATTTAAATTGATGTTTTTATCAACAACTATTGCACTGTTGGGTTTGTTTTGATATAAATGAAACATGCTAGATGTGTTTCATAATATTGATTCATCATGTAGTTTTTTATTTTTCTATAGATTAGCTATTGGTTATATAATTTAAATATCAAAATTATTACTCAAATATCAATGAATCCCTTGGACATAATTTCTAGAAATTGGGGTCATATGGATTTTTTTAAGGCCTGGTAATGTCCCACTTCACTGTTAAGCTATTGAGAAATGGTGGGATGTTACATATTCTAATTTTATTGAGAATACCTCACTATAACAAAGATTAATTTTGATATATTCTCATATATATCCACATTATTTCATTTTATTGGTTAATATTTATCTTCAGTACTTCCATCATATTGATAGATAATGTTAAATTTTTTCTATCATTGAGTAATAATTTCCTTACTCTTTTTTACAAAATTTCTTGGTATAAGTTATGATGATGGGATTAGAATTACAATGTAATGAGTGGGTATTAATAGAGACTACATCTCGATATAATTTTATGAATCTTGATATTCAATATATATATTTTTATAATATGTATTAATCATATATGATTGATGACATTTAACACAGATTGTGTAACATTTTTTTCATTATTGATATTATACATAAAATTAGTTTGAGAATAGTAATAAGTATATATATTATTATAAATTTTCATGTATATAAAATTCTGTTAAATTATATATTTTATAATTATTTTGATTATATCATTATACAATTTTATTTATCCCATTCTTATTTTATGATAGATTTTATGTATTCTACTCTTTATTGATCATATAGACTCACCATTTGTTTTTTCAATTCCCTTGGGAACCTAAAAGAGAACCACATGTAATTTTTAAGGATATCCGAAGATAGATAAAAGTAATATTCAACAATTTTTTCATTTTAATTTCTGTAATTATGTGTTCTTTTATTTATATATAATTTCCCCTAAAAATTAATAAGAATTTGGATTGTTGAGAAAATGGTTTTATTTATCAATAATTTAATATAACTACAGAACCTAGGTTTCTAGAGTCTAGGTTTTTTTAGTATATAGTAAATTTTTTTGAGTAAAAATTATTGTATATATATTTAGAAGAACCATATATAATATCACAATTGTTATAGAATATTCATGTCATGTAAAACATCTTTTCCCTTTGAATAATGTTTGAATGTTATTTTTAAATTAAATATCTTGTGATAATTATGAGTATGATATTATTTACAGTTTATGACTAACATTCAAAATTGGAACCATATCAATAGACATAATAATTGTAAATATGTTCCTCATTTTAATGCATAGTAGTCTATAGTTATAGATCATCATATCATAAACATATTATTTTAGATGGCATAGGATACGGAAATTAAAATCTCTTTAATAGTGTATCCTATCGATCCATAGTGTGGGTAACAAAAATTAGAATTATTTGGGTGAAAAATAAACCACAATTATATAATTCAACAAAACCCCTAGTGTCTACAAAAGGGTCATATCAATAGTTTATAATTTTCTAATATTAGTATGTAATAAATGGGAAATGGTCATCATTATGTTTTATCATATTGATAGAGGATTGGAGTAATTATGGACACTAATTTAGAAACATAAATAGGTTGTATATATGAAGAAAAATAATAAATAACCTTTTATAATATATTCTATGACATAAAAATCTCTCATGGGAAATGGTTGAAATCGATTTAAAATTAATTAAAACCATATAAGTTGAGGAGGAAGTTTTTTTATTAGTATTAGGATTGTTTTACATATTTAGCTAGATAATAATTTAACTATAATGATTTATTGTAAATAAATATTGATATTTTAATTGACTAGATAATACTAGGAATTAGAAGGGTGTTCATTTATCATACAATTTTTTCTATAATTGGTTTTATTCTAAAGTATATTATAATAAAATATCAATATTTTAGAGAGTAAAACTAATGGAAACATTATTTAATGAATATTTTCTAGGATATCTTTATTAATATGCAAAGATATTTCTAGGCTGGAAAACATGATTGCAGGACCTATTTTTTATTTTTTCATAATAAGTCATATAAATGGCATCTCAATTTATATATTTATAATTTTTTAGATAGTGGGTTTATTATTTATGATGGGGACATAGAATCCATTACATTCAGGGGATTAAATTCACCATCCTAGTCTATTATATAACCACCACCTATTAGATACCCTAATAAAATTGTTGAAGTATAGATTGAGAAAACAATAGATTTAGATTGGAAGGAAATAAAAAGTATGGATGTTATACACACTCTATAAATATAAAGATAAATTACCTAGTAATCGACATGATTATGATTTTGTGTTTATATTGATCAAATATTTAATGTAAGACTATTGCCAGATCAGAAAAAAATGATTTCATTTTAAATACATTATCAAAATGAAAACATTAAATTTCACAATTAATAAGATACCATGGAACAATTGGTTTTGTGTATTTGTAGAATATATTTATAAAAATATTATTTTGAAAAAAATAGAACATTTATCATTAAAAGAATAATACTAGACCATCTTCTAGAAATATCTTTTGAAAAACTCATCATCATAACCGGGAGAATGAAACCATTTAAAACTGTTGAAATAAAACATTTTTTTTTAATAATTATATCATATTGATAGTTTTTAAAAGAGTATGTGAAAACATTTTATGTAGACTTGTATCATAACATCATTAGTGAAAAATGAAAAACATATCTCAGCTTCATTGAATATGGAATGAAAAAAGAGTAATAGGAAAACATAATAGATATAACACAACATATATTTATTTGAAAAAATGGTTGATTAATGAGAAAAATTTATATTACTGGGTTATATACATTAACAATGTAAAAAATATTAGTTAATGGCAACGTTAAATTCAGGAGACACACAAGCATTTCCCTTTATTCTGAGAAAATAAAAACTCCTCTCGAATACATATAACATGGGATATAATATTGTAACCAATGCAATAAAAGGTATAATATATCCTTATCCATAAAATTTTAAATCAATATTAACAAATGGAAATAAAATTGGATTCAAAAAATATATGAATAATTCATTATTTATAAAGAAACCATGAAATAAAATCGGTTGAAAAAAACATCCAAATGGAATATAAATCACTATGAACAAAATAATTTTATATTAATCTTGTTATAAAAGGCCATTATCACAAAAATAATAATAAATTAAATATTTAAAAATTAATCATAGATCCATTGTAGTTATATACTATTGATAAATATTATAACCAATTCATTAAATGTGAATAATTTTAAGGAATTTTGTATTTTTCATTTTAAAAGTCTTACATATAACACAATTCTATAAAAATAACAATATTTTATTTTAGATAACATAAAAATATTTTTGAAAATAGTCTTTGATCAGATATACTTTTCCCCAGAAGAATGAGATAACATAATTCAAATTGGAATGCCTTCATAACACATAATTCAATAGGCATTTTTATAATTCAACTAATGAAATTTGAGTTTCCATAAAAATAAATTTATAGTTGATTCTAATTTATGTTATTTAAATTATTTTAAAAATATATATAAATCCCTTGATTGTCTAAATAAGAATTAATTTCATGTTTATTTTAGTTACAATCATCATTAATATAAATTATCCATATGTAAAATCTTGTTATAATTTTTTACAACAAAGTTTGTTAACAATATTTACCATTTTGAACATAGATAACAAAAGATATATTTGTAATCCTTCATTTATAATTATAATTATTTTCAACTTATTAAATTGAATAGAATTGATATTTAATAACGTAATATTATTATATTTTTTCATCAAAAATGTGTTTAGCTCAAGTCTCTTGATGATGAAATTCTTGTTGAACTAGTTTCAATATATTTATAGATATCAATACATTACCTTACAATGATCAATGTTAATTCCATAATCAATGATATTCATGTCATATATTTCATATATATAACTAATATTATCATAATATTTATATTAACTCCATCTATGGTAGAGTAGTGAAAAATTAATGCATCCATCCATGGAGTGGTAGTCTGCATATAATGATTATTTATGATACCTTTTAAAAATGAATAAAATAATATTTATCAACATAAATACTATCATTTCAATGGTTTAAATTTGACATTAATTAATTTATTCCATCATTTATACCATCGAATATATTAGGTGGTGAAAAGCAGATAACATTTCGTTTTTAATGTGGAAGTCCACATGTAAGCAAGATCAAAATTATTTTGATTTCATATTAGTTGTAAATGATTAAGTATTTTTTCGTTTTAAAAAAACTTATTATACTACTAAACTAATATATAAATATTGATATATTTCAATATAATTTAAAATTTATTAGAGTAAAATAAGAGGGAAATAGTAATTCATACTCATGATTGAAACATGAGATTTATTTCTGAAAATTATTTAGATTTTAATGTCCTATGAAGAAATCATATCAAATTAATATAGAAGTTTGGGAGTTTATGGGAATAAAATTTGTAGAAATTTAAATTGAAAATTTGGAGTGGTTATGTTGTTGATTTATACCTTTAGGATAAGTAAATAATTTTCTTCTGTTGTTATTTAAATAATGAAAATTTGTATCCCATTAACCCATTAGTGGAAATTAATTAACTAATGATGGTGAAATAAATATGAAACATAGAACAAATATTAACAATGGGAAACATAAACAAGATTTCATAATTGTACCAGAGTTGACTTGTTTCATTATTATTTATATTTTTATTTCATGGACTATAAATTTATAGTAGATATTTTTGTTTCCACCATAGGTGGTGTCCTACTGAGTTATACTAACACCCTGATCAGGCATCACCTAGGTACCCAAGAAAATTTTGTGGTTGAAGGTCATGTAAAGAAAGAATTCCATATGATATGTAGTAGAGTTTGGTTTAAGAAGGTCATTGTTGAGTATCCAAACATGATGTTAAGACATGTTTTTGGGATTCAAATATTGTTATTTATTTGGTGATTTCCTTCACTCTTCGAACAATTATTATGGAACAATATATTTATTACTAGTTTATGGTATGAACATAGTTTTGGGACATGATTTACTATGATTGTTCATTGGTTATTTAATATTGATTCCACTATTATATTATCTTTCTGATTTGTTTTACTATAGTAAAAATTGTATAGTCTCTCCATGTGAATTATTATATACTTTATTCTTGTCACCAAACATTGTTTTATGTGGAGGTGCACTTAACGCAACATGTATATTCAAATCAGGGAACCAATGTAGTGTCTCTCGATTCAGGGATATTAAAATTTTCATCATATTCAGTCTATTCTGTTGATAAATTTTTGTGAATGGAATACGAGAGATTAAAAATGGGTATATCCTTGGGAAAGAGATCATGGTTTGTAGTATCTAACCCATATAAAATATAAAACCCATATTCCATAGTGTGGGACTTTTTGTTATTGATCTTCAATGCAACAATGGATGAAATTTTACCATTGGGTGATGTACTTATTGTGTGATGCGATTGTTTTATGATATTTAACTCATGGATGGATCTACATGAGGTTGCATATTCATGAATCAATGTTGGAAATTGGGAATATTGGTGGAATGAATCATAATAGGAACACATGGGATTAGTGGGTGAGAATTGAAGGATGAATTGAGTTTAACATTCTTGATGAATTTGAGGATGATGGCATCAAAAAAATATTAATCAAATAGTTTTTAACATATAAAAAAATGGTTTCTATGAAATAATTGTAAATTATTTTTATATGATTTTGAATAATGAAGGGGTGTATGTGAGATAAACAGTTGTCTATAATTATTTGTTTATAATATAGAAACATAATTTATTAAGGATATAAATGTTCCTAGAGAAAAATGTTTTTCATTTTATATGATAGAATGCTTTAAAAATGGGTTCGTAATGATGTATTTTTTGTCTAATTATTATGGTTTATCAAATTATCCATGAATCATGTCATATATAATAAAGGATAATGTCATTGGCGGGAAGATGTTCATTGGAATTGTATGTGCAGGATGAGTTGTTATTTATAGAACAAAGCCACCTTTTCTGAATATCTCATATAATTTATGTTTAATGTTTAAAGATTCATTCCTAGAACTATAGAATTATCCCACTACAATGAGGTGATATGGTTAGGAGACAATGGTATGTTGCTGAGCATGCTCTTTTAGAAGTGGGGAAGGATTTTCTATTAGTTCAAGGAAATCAAAGAGATGTTAAATTCAAGGAGAAGTTTTCTCATATTATAATGAGATATAAAAGGGAAAAAAACATTTATTATTGAGTTTTTTTATTTGAATAGGGATTTTTAGTAACAATAGTGGTCATTGTTTTCTAAAGATTGTGGACATGAGGATACAATGTTATTTATGGTGTCTATAAAGAAAACACTGTACCACATATTGAATCCAACTAAAAGCGGGTTAATTGTTTAGCGTACATTTTGCAGGGACAGATGAATCGTTGGTGGTTATCATTGTTTAGACACAATGAACAGATGTTATGTTTCGGAAGGACATACATGAAATTTTGTTGGATCACTTATACCTTATGACATTTTTCTAGGAGGTGACTATATTGTTTATGAAGTCGAGCCACATAATGATGTCAGTAATAGATTTTCTTGGCTGTTTCATGGACATGAAAATCATTATTCTATAATTATAAAGTTGTGATTATATGATTAATATATGATTCTACAATAGTCTAAGACATGATAATAATTCTTAGTTAATCGTCTTAGGTAGAAATATTTTTTCTGAAGTGGTGGATAAGGCCCTTATTTTAAAAGGCAATTTAATGGAGGCTTTAGGATGTAATTTTCTTCTTACGGTATCCCAAACTATGGGAGAAACTTCTATGTGTAAGAAGGTTAATTTAGAAAATTCTCATCAGGATTGACCTACATATAATTTTTCAATGAGTGGACAAACCTCTCTGTGTACTAATCTTGGGTGTTTTTTTAAGTGTGGATTGATGGGGAACATGCATGGTAATTGTACATGACTATAAGTTGTGTGTAATGAATGTTTCCTAATGGATAATGTGCCGAGGTTATATAGATTACCTCAACAGTCGAGAATATATGTTTGGTAAGTGTTAGTTATGAGGAATCTTAGGGTGAATTTACCCATTTTCGTGTTGGATGTTGGAGTTAAATAAGTCGTACTAGTATATCTGGTGGACGTTGTACTCCAGCATGAGGGTATCCACAATGTATGTGTAGAACCCAAATTGGAACACATAATAGTGCCCACGGAAAAGAGGAAGGTCATATTCACATAGTTCAATCTACACCTGTATTTGGTGAGGCAATGAAATTGACAATTTGAGGTATGATCCATGTAGCTTACATGCTTTCTAGTTCTTTATTTTAACAGTTTCCCCGCATTATTTATTTTTACGTAGTTTGTGCTAGTGTGGTGTATAGAGGTGGGTTTTACATGTGGATTCAATTTCATTTGATACACTGTTATGGGTGGGACAATAAAATATCATGATTTATAAGGGGTGTTCAATTGAGGTTGGTAGGTACCGTCTATTATGAAACAATTTCATGATTGAGATGTTGGGGTTTGATTTTATTTTTGGTATTGACTAGATAGTGTTATACCAATCCCATAATGACTGCTACAACCATTGTGTAATGTTCAATTATATCAAGGGATAAAAAAAATTACCATCATGGTGAATGGGATATTCTATAAGGCAGTGCATTTCCAGATTTTCATTAGTTGGGTAAACACACAACCTAAGGGAATTGTATTATGATTAATGATGGGGATGAAAGGAATATTAATTTCCTCCTATGGTGGATTAGTTCTAATACATGTTTCTTGATGATTTCTGGAGGCATCAACATACGAGGGATGTTGATTTTATGATATAATTTTTACCGAGAGGAGAAAATGATTCAACTCCACTATACTGAATATAACAAACATATATCTAGGAGTATAAATATCAATTTTAGGAACCAAATATTAATGTGTTTATTATCCCTTGTGAATCACACTAGGGATGTTCAGTGTTGCAATGAAGGAAAGTTGATGGATAATTTTTTTAGTTTTTGATTATATCATTTTGAATATGATGATAGTTAGGAAATGATACATGCTTCTATGAATATGCGATCTGTATGACCTGTAAAGTGGTGCCTCACTGCCTTACAAGATTGATATGAAATCATGGTGTCATCAACTAATGGTTAGTCATTCTAATATACACTGAATTCCATCAGCAGAAGGTATGGGTTTCATGTGTTTTTGGTAATATTGTATTGATTGACCAATGCGCCAATAGTGTTTTTGGACCTAATGTATCTATTGTCTATCCTAACCAATATAATATTTTAGTTGTATTTGTTGATGACATTAGGGTGTACCTTAAATCAAAGTATAGTCATTCCATAAATCTTGTCGTCATATAGAGTATACAAAGAGAGAATAGACTATACATCAAGCTATCCAATTTTCATTTCTATATTGACATGTTTTTTTCCTCAGGGAATAGGATTTTATAACAAGGATTCTTTATGGATATGCAGAATGTAATATATTTGTTTTTGGGAGATTCCCAAAAATGATTTTGATGTCCGCTGTTTTTTTGATTTACAATGTAATTAATAATATTTTAATAATAATTTATCTAATTTTAAATATCAAATTTTGGTTTCACTAAGAAGGGTATAAATTTTTATTTTTATGAGTCTTGTAATAATTATTTTTAGGAACCAAAGTGGTGTTTGAAAACTGCACTTATTCTAATATTACCTAGGCCATTAAAGAAGTATCACTAGTAAAGTGATGTGCATATTGGTGATTTTAGTGTAGTGTTTATTCATGATGATCAGGTTGTGGTGTATGGGAGATGTTTGATGAAAACACATGAATTAAATTACCCTATGCATGATCTTGAGTTCGATGCACCTGTTAATTACATAAAATTTTAGAGGAATTACTTTTTGGGAGATTAGTTTAGGGTATTTAATAATAATGAAATCATAAATTATAGCATCTATTTTAATTATATGGATCATAATTAGTGAATATGGGTCGATTATATGAAATTATTTGGAATTGGGTTGGATTATAGAATGTTAAAGTGAAAAAATGTTGCAGATTTCATGTATCCGTAGACTCAAAATCTGGTGGTTTATAAGTCATGTTCACAGTGGAAGATGATGGTTCATTTTGCTGAGATGCATCTAGAGATGAAGGATGAACATGGTAAAATAACCCTGGAATCCTTGGTAGATGATTCCATAGTTCTATGTTGTGTTATGAATAAAAATATAATGATCATTAGTTGTTTATATGATGGAAAATAATAAATTTGTGGAGTCATATTCATGTAGGACCACTAAATTTGATTGGATTATTTATATGTTTGGACTTGTTCTTATGGAAACATGTATACGATATTTATTAATGTGTGGGTTCTATGATTCTATGTTGGATGAGCATCACAGTATTTAAAAATGTATTGGTAAATTCATATGTAGTATTGGTGGAAAGGGATAATGACATTGGATGTTAGTATCATGGCATGATCCCTTAACTATCACAAGGTTAAGGCTAAGAATCAATGACTAAGTGGTTTGTTGTAGTGGATACCCATTTTTAAATGAATATTGGATGAAAAAACTATTGATTAATTTATTTTTGATATGTGTGAACATCAAATGAATTTTGTTATCAATGTAATTATGGATCAGTTAACTAAGGTGGATCATTTCTTAATGATTCACGGAAACATCACCATGGAACTGTAGAGGGAGTTGTACATTTGTGAGAGAGCATGGTATCATGGGGTTCCTGGGAAGATATATTTATACCATGTTTTTCCTTTTACATGGCACATTTAATGAGGATTGAAGAGATTTATTGGGACTCTTTTGTTTTTTATTATTGATTTTTACTCAATGATAGACATAAATTCTTACCGTACTATTCTAGTAATAGTGGAAATATTGAGGGATTTTGTCCCAAATTTTTGTGGATCATGGGAAAATAATCTCATAGATTTTTATTTTTCCTACAATAATAATTATTAGGCTATGATTTATGTGGATTTATTTGAGATTCTCTATGGTAGGCTATGTAGTTTTATGTAATGTTGGGAGGAAGATATATAATTTTAATTTTTTTTGGAATTCTTATAATGAAAGAAATATCAGCAAAAGTTCAATTGATTCCAAAAAAATATGAAAATGAAACATGGTATACATTTTCATAAGAAGTTATAATATTCAACCTATTGAGTTTTTGGTGGGTGACCATGTGTTCCTATGGGTGTCACCAGGGTTGGGTCACCATCAAATTTGGTAATAGTGTATGTTGTATCATATATATATATATATATATATGGGACAAAATGAGATCACTGAGAGATTCAGAATGGTGGAATACCAATTAGAACCTCTATAGATTTATAGTGGTAAAAACAATGTTTTCTATGTGTCTCAACATAGAAATTATCACCTTGATAATATCATGTCATTTAGGATGAATATGTGGAGCTTGAGGAAGATAAAACCATTATTTGACATAGAGTTTGTTTTGTTTTTAGTTTCAAGAAGGTCTTGTGGGGAATGATAGTACCCCTGGACAGAGTTTTTTTTGGTAGGTTGGTAATGTTAAGGAAGAAAATTGGAAAAGGGAGTCTGATATACGGGCCCAATATCCCAATATTTTTGCTTCAGAATAATAAATATTATTGGGATGAGCGTCTTGGGGAAGATATGTTATAATGTGTGGAGTTTTTATGATCCCAGATATTGTGAATGTTCCCTTGTCTAATTCATGGATATAATATATTAATTTGGGTGTTGGAATGATTATTGGGTGTCTGGAGTTATTATGGGGTTCTTGGGTGATCAAAACAAAAATTAAATCAGAAAACAACCATTCTATGCATGTAGTATGGTGTGTTTATGTTTATAAAAAACAATGAGTGGGGAAAGCAAACCATGGGTTATATATAGGGAATTATTCTTAGTTGGAGTTATGTGTTATCAATCCATGCTGGATTTTATAGAAAAACATGAAACCAAACCCCCTATTAGATATTAGATGGCACATGGTTTGGACGAATGTGAGTGTAAAACATGCAACCCATTAAAAGGTGATAGTTGAAATGTTTTCTGTAATGATTTTTAGACCCTAATATATTTTTCCTCATTTCATAAAATTTCAACCCTAGGGATGAACCCAATCGACCCAAGTATCCAAACTATGGTTTGTCATTGATTATATAAAATTTGGATTGTGGTTTTTTGTAGACTGTATATCTAGTAATGTCTAATCATCATCATGATTCTCTTCACAATATCAGGACATGGATATTTCTACATTATCTTATAAATTCCAAAGAACATCCTTTTTATATGGATCGTATAGTTGGGCTTCAAGGGGTGTTTAAATCTGTATCTATAGTAATTCTTAATGGTAATTTCATTATTTAATTTGAGGTAGGAGATTTACAAATTATATCCCATGATTTTTTTATATATTTGAGCATGTATGGTTCCATTATTGGGTTTCCTCTTGTTTTGTATTTTGTTACATTGATAAAATCTTGTAAAATGGTGGTATAAATTATTAAATGATACCTCTATGATTCCCATGGGATTTTTTGTGGATGATTTTACTATTTTAGTGAATTATATGGGGTGAACCATCATTTTTAAACATATAGAATAGTTGGGTTAAGCACCAAATTAATGTATTTTAAAATAGAGTCATGATAGAAATGTTGAAATGTTAGTTTGAGTTATAATTGTATTCAATAGTGGTTTTGTCTACCATATGATGTTAGAATAAAATATTGTTTCTATTAATTGAAATTTAGTGTGAAATTAAAATGAAACTGTTATATGAAATTTATGAAATGTATTTGAAATCCAAAGTGGGTTAATACATAATAACTGGTGAATATGTTAGATTTGAAAACACTTTTGAGTTAATGAATACATTTTGTGATATAACATGATAGAATTGATGAACTCCTTAAATGAGATAATGTATATGAATCAGTAAACATTTCAAATTAGTTATTATGAAGAAATTGTTACACACGCTAAAAGGGATAGTGAATGAAAATTGATTAATATGAGAAATGGTTGGACTTTTGTAAATTTTTTACAATGATAAATGATTTACATAATGAGAGTGGAAGTGGGTTAAATGAGTTATGCTTTGTAAGTGGTGAATTTGATAATGGGTTAAATCGTAAAGATGATTTAATTGTTAAATGATATGTGGAATTTTTTTATGTGTATTGATTGTATAGTGTTTGGGATATAGTATATGTGGAAAATTAAAAATTAAGAATGTGAGAATTTCATTGTAGTGGGGGGGGCATAGGACATGTGAATCTATTCACATGTTTTGGGTTAGATTGAGGCTCTAAAATCCACCCCAAACATTATGGGTCAGATAAGGGCACCACAACTCTTTTCTTCTAATATATGAATTTGATGAAACTACATGGATTGAGGCTCCATGGTATTGGTGATTTTAGTGTAATGAATTTTTTATCTCAATAAGGATACATGTCATGACATATATAGTTAATAATTTTAATTAAATAACTTATGAAATTTTTTAATTATTTATAATGAATAACTAATGGGACATTTGTTTTAAATGAATTATGTGATGATGATGATTGAAATTTGAAACATGAAACTAATGTGGAAAATGGGGAATGTAAACATTATAACCAAATGAAACATGAGTTGTAATAGTTAAATTATTATTATTTTATTTATTTAATGGACTACTTATTGGTATTGGATATTAATGTTGACATCATGGGTGTTGGACTACTATGTGGTTTTCACACCATTCTTAGGGAATCATTGGGCAACCGAGTAGGTTTAATGGTTTCATTTTAGGACAAGGTAAAACGTCCCATGATAAAGAGTTGTCTTAAAATTCAGTAGTGAATGTATAAGGATCTAGACATGGATTCAGGAAATCTTTTTTAGATTTATCTATTGGTCATTATTTTGTGGAATCCTCTAGTTTTATCATTGTTATAATATCCTAGAATATTTATTGTTGTTTTATTTGTGTGTACCATGTTTGGAGAGATTCTTGAATATTATTGTTAATTGTTATTTCATATTGTATCCAATATTATATTATATATCTATTTTTTATTACTATGGTAATGAGTTTATAGTCTATTTACAAGAATTATTAGACCCTAATTGCAAGTTGAAAACCTCTAGAAAATTAGGAGGAGCACTTGAGGTCATGTGTAGACACGACAAATGGCACCTACATTTTCGATCATGAGTTGAAGATGTTACATAAATTGTAACCATTGAAAATTATATTAGTTATCTAAAAAATATTTTCAAGTATTTAATATATCAAATGTTTGATACTTCTAAATTTTTTGGTCATTTTAAATTATCAAGAAAAATAAATCAAGGTTTAAATATATTTGTGAAGTCTCGCATTTTTGACACTTTAAATTTAGTGAACAATGTATTATATGGTCCTAAAAATCTTTTATTATTTGTTGGAAATTATGTTTATATGTTTTATTTTACGATTTCTAGTAAATATACTTGATTTTATTTGTTAATAATAAAATATGAATCTATTAGTTATTTTAAAACTTTTTTATCTGTAGTAAATATTGTAGAAACCCTCTACAAGATAACAATTCATAGTCATTATTTTGTAGAATTTGTATCCTCTTATATAAAAAAATTAGTTTTAAAAAAGGTATTAGACATTATTTTTTGGTCCATATAATTCCACAACAGAATAGTGTAGGTGATATTAGAAATAGTGTTTTTTGGACATTACTAGAAACATGCTCAGTGAATATGAGATTTATATTCATTTTTTGGATGATTCATTAATGAGTAAATATAACACTATAACATGAGATTTAGTATATCATTTTATTAATAAAAAATTATGTGTTTTTCACAGAAAGAGAACAAAGATATTATTAGTTTAAAGTGTATGGATACAATGAGTACATTCTCAATTTTAATGATGCTTTTAATAAATTTGAACAAAAATCACCTGAAACATATTTTTTAGGTTATTCAAATACTAGTAATGACTATGGTTAATTAAATTAATTTTCATGGAAAAGTTTAATGTTTTATGAAAATGATCTTTTTGTTTTCAAATTACCCCATGCAACTTAATCTAATTTTATTTATAAATCAGATTTTTGACTTGTGTTTGAATGCACTTCTCTTGATAGAAGAATTGAAGAATATTTTTATGAATTAGTACCTGAAAAATATATCTATAACACACCAATATTTTATGGATTTACACTTTTTAAATTTAATAACCTTGGTTTCCTATATTGTACACAACACGAAGAATAAATGAGCCATGTTATAATATTAATTATTTTTATTTTAACATGACCATCATAAATATAAATTAAATTACAGGGAATGTATAGTATTAAAATCTGTAATAAATATTATTTTTTATACAATCAATCAAAAAAATTAAAATTTTATAATATATAAGATATTTTTATCATAATAATTTGTCTGATTTTTAACATAAGAAGAACTATTTTAATAAAGGTAGTTTTGACGATGATTAATATAACACTAATTTTAAGATTAAATTCTCACATTTTAATAAATTATATTATAAAAATTAATTTTCCTATTTAAAATATTGTTTAACAAATTAATATTGAGTTATTTTTTAATGATTCAAAAATAATTACTGTTATACTTAATAGTGAAAAATAATAATTTTTTTAAAACCTTGAATTTCATTATATTAATGTCACATTAGGATTTAAATTTTATCAAAATATAAAATAAGTACTCTTTAGTTTTAAAAATTATTATTTGTCTCATCTTAAAAATCCATAAAACAAGTTCATTTATAACTACATTTTATGTCATAAAAATAAATTTTTAAATACAAGAGTTATTCATTGTGTTTTCAAGGATTTATGTGAAAGATTAAAACAGAAATTTTTTGTATCATAAAAAATTAATTTCATTTTAGTATTCAAAAGTTCAATATTTAAAAAATATTTCCAATATATTTTTTAAATAATTAAATTGAATCATTGGTAATTTGTATTACCATGGTTAATGGTAAAGTTAGTAAATTTGGGTATATTTAACATGGTAATAATTATATTATCACCATAACACATGTAATAATTATTTTGGATAGAGTCAATTAGACACTTAAATAATAAAGTTCTAATTATTTAATTTAAAATATTCTATTAAAGTGGCCTATATATTATTTAAATCATAACGTCACAAAACGTGACTTTCTTTGCCTTATATATATCTTCTCTGACCCCATGGATTTTTATATGAAAGTATTAATGTTTACATTTTTATATTATTAAAATTATTATATTTATGAATATTTATTTTAATCTTTTTTAGCCACTTGAATGTGATTTGGATATTTTTTTTATTTTAATTAATGAAAATTCAATGATTGCATATTCATGTTATTAATAACTATATTATATTTCATATTATATAATCTATATGATATAATATACATAAATTATCTTTTTATTTCAAATATATTTATCTAAATGAAGTTATGTTACTGTTAAATTTTAGTAAATAAAAAATAATTTCAAATAATTTCACAACGACGATGAAGTAATTTTTTATTTAAAGAAACATTCAAGAAGATGATGTTAATGTTATTAAAAGAAATATAATATGAATGAATTTAGGTTAACCATGAATTTTGTATTTTTCTTATTATATTTTAGTAGTGTACTAATTTTTTTATCAAATTTATCAAGTTGTCAGGTATTTGTTCTTAATGTAATGAATAATGTCAAAATTGACACAAAAGATATTTTATGAAAAAAATATTTTAGTAAATTATTAAAAACCCATAAAAATTTAAAAATAAAACTGATTTTGATTTTTTCTACATTGAAATAAACTATTAATTTTGGCTCCAATTTATATTGGATATGTAAATATTACATCAATTGAATATAAAATGAATTATTACCATAATAAAAATAGAATATGATAACTAATGTCAATATAAATGATAACGATTAAATTTATATGTAAAAATATTTTTGGGTTATGATATTATAGATGTATATCATATTATATTATACTAAATTTACATTTTTTGTATTTGGATAAAAAATTAGGTTATTATTATTTAATATTTGGGTGACTACTGTGGGGTCCCCTCAAATAAATTTTAAATGGGCACCCTATATATATTTTAATTTCACCACCTAGATCATTATATCTTGAAAAACCCCTAAAAATTATCATCAAAATATCCTTACACAATTTATGGATGTTATGATCTTCTAAAAATAAGAACATTATATCCCCTTTTAAAAGGTCTAAATGGTATTTGCGAAAAAATAAGTAATTTAATTTAATAACTCATTATTGTTCTTTTTTTCAACTTCCTATTTTAGTATTTCTCCGTTATAAAGATATTTATTATTTTTTATTTATATACATATATTTTATAATGGTATTGGTAAAACCATAATCCACCTTTTATCCACCCTGTTATAAATTATAGCACTGCATGTGTGTTTGTAAGATTTACTGTATCCATGCTGTGGTGAATTGTTTTCCAGAACAGTAATAATTAGATGGATTTGATGAGAAATAATAATAGATATATATGAATATTATGATACAAAATTGATTTTTAAAAATTTATATGTCATCCATTTCCATACCCATTCTCCTTTAAGGGAATGATACCATCACTCATGCATATGTACAACCTACCAACTCCATAATGCAGTGGGATTCATTTTCCATTTTCTTCCATATAGACTGATTCAAAAATTATATATAATGGGTAAATATTATATATTTTCCCATATTGTCATTTTTATATAATGTAAATATATACTATGAAAAATATCCAATACTTACTTGAAAAAACGTGAATAAGAATATAATTCTACTAACACAGAAAAAAGTGTAATAATGAAATATTATTTTAAAATGGGGGATAAGATGATCGTATATGACATAAAAAAAATGAATATGGTATTCTGATAAATTTAAAACATTGATTAGACAATTAAAAATTGAGTTACATAACATACAAAAACAAGAAACCACAAGGTAAATGTTTTACTGTATAAAATTATATCTATGGGATATATGGTTTATGAAAAAAGCTTTTTTTTCTTTATACTAAACATTTGACAATATTTATAAATAAATTATTTAATATCATGATATTAGATTTTTTTAAATGTTTTTAATTTATGGATCATTCGATTTGACTTATTATATGTGGTATGATATTTTATAAACCAATATTCATTCATTGTGTTAAACTTATATCTCATTGATTACTTGGATATGTGTGTAATTAAATTTTATTATCTTTTTTGAACATACACTTTATTATTATGTATATATAGCAGATATACATAATAAATTCATTTTAGTATTACCAAAATCATACACAATTTTACATATGGGATAAACATTGAATTTGTTTTTAGTTACATGCAAAATAATGTTAAATTCAAATATTATACTCAATAAAGATACTTGATTCCTAGGATTATTGATTGATGAATTAAATTTTTTCATTTTGATATATATAGAATGAATTGGAAAATAATTAAAGGGTGTAAAAATTATATAGAAAATCTCATTGATTCATCAGTAGTCACATCCTGAGAATAATGTTTTCCAAATTAAATTGTATTTTACACATATTGATTAAAAAGTGTTGTTAATGTTCTTAAAGTAAAAGATATCATGTTCCTAGGAACCACGAATTCCAATAATTATGAATTTCCATCCTTATTAATTCAATTAATTTTATCCATGATATTTTAATTGATAATATTATCTAGTGATTCAGATTGTACAAAAGATATTGTTTAAATAAGAATGTGTGTTAATTTAATTAATATTTCCATATTTAGTATGGATTATTGATTCAACATAGCTACTATTTTATGTAACTATTACTAAGAATATGATCACAAACTTTTATTTTTTTCTACATTCCTTATGTTATGATGATTAAATATTTGAATGTGTTCAATCACTAAAATTATTTTTTGTTATTAGGTTTTATGTATTACTAATGAAATAATAGAACCTTGTGAATAACTTGTTTATCAAGACAACTGTGTTGATCAGTATGTTGGTATTTTATTTTAGTTATCTTAATCATATGTAATAATTTATGTTATCAGTTCATGGGTACATGGGTATGTTGATTTAATGATTTTATTAGATATAGTTTAGTAAAATCCATAAAAACAATATTTCGAAAACATAGATAAGGTAAAATAACCCTTTGAATGACATTGATTTTATTTCTAAAAATCTAATATCATAATACTAATTCATTAATGATAAAACTATGTAATAAATAGAGATTCATATATTATTATTTTTTATAATTTAGACTTCATATTCTGTGATTATTGCTTTTTATAAACTAATTTTTAATTTTAGTCAATGATTAAACCCATATTGAACATGCTTAATGATGAAGGTGGTATTTATATTTTAATAAAGACTGATGTGAATGATATTATAATTATTTAAAATAAGTTATCTGTATATATGATTACAAAAAAACACCATAACCAACTATATGACTCGCCAAATAAGAGACTGATATATTTTTTAGAACACTCGGTTAGTAAAGAACGTTGATGAAAGAAGATTTAGTTTCATATTTATTGATAATGTGAGAAGAAACACACAAGTGAATATGATAGAAAAACAAGAAAATATTTTTTAATGTGCATATTAAAAGGATATTAAGACATTAATTTCTAATGAAAAAGGAAATGATTGGAATAATTGTAAAAATATGATATTATCAATGGTTGAATGATTTATGTGTGGCAGATATGGGAACTATCAAAATATTTTCCTTGGGTGAAAATAATAAATAGAATCTAAATGGTTGTAAATGTAATTATTGTACTCACAATGATTAAGAGACTAAAAATGAAATATGAAAATATGTAGTTATAAATGAATAAGAAGGGGAATCATAGTTATTGTTTTATGAATCATTTATAATGAAAATTGTTATTTTATATTTGGATTAAAGAATAATTTTGTAGTTAGAAGAATAATAAGATATGTATATGGATTGTACTATAAGACTTTTTCTTTAATTGTTCGAATGAATATGATTAATAGTATGAGTAAACTATACATATTTTTTTCTATTAGAACGTTTATATTATGGAAACACATGCTTTTTGTTGAAAAGTGTAAAAACATTCATCATTAAAAGATAATATTAAAGAGATGTTGTTGGATATAATGTTTTATGAATAAGGCTATATGGTGTTTTATGATTTTTTCATCTTTTTAGGGTTTACTACATTTTTTTCATGAATATATTCAACCTACAAAAATTTTATTTTTCGAATTGTGAATGTTTTTTCTACGGTTTTAATATTTATAGGTAATATAATTATTGATAACATGATTTATATTAAGATGTTTAGATAATATAATGTTATATTTATTTATAGTGACCTTAATATAGATATTATTGTAAATTAAATTTATGATGATTTAATTTGGAATATTTTTAATGATAAATACATTTTGAATGGATTAAGTTAGACAATGGAAATATTTTAATGTTTAAGAAGGATTTATTATAGTGCATATATTATTATAACAACTTCAAATTCAATAATAATTTAATGGTAGATTTAATAACATGTGTATATTACTATTCATTAAAATTCATTAGGACGAAAAAAAATTCACCATGGTCATTCTTTTACTAGTGTAAGCGATGTAGAAAATATTGATTGAAACAAAAAAATATTTTAGATTATATATACAATATTGAAATAAATCATGTAAATTAATTTTATATAGATATTTATTAAGACAATAATAATCTTCCTCGACACATGGAAAATGATTTTTCTAATAGAAAATTTACATATTTACTTTTATTAGTTTGATGTAAATTGTATTTTAAAATTCAACTAGTTTAATAGTATAGTGATGGTTAATAATTTTACTAAACATGGTCTATATTTCTCTCCATTAGAACAAGATTTTTATATTTATCTTACATGAATATTTTTTCAATTTACACTAATGATTTCTTATACGGAATACGAGATTTTTGGTTACCATAATATTTTCTCTTCCTACATTTAAGAGGTTGATTTATTACCACTATATACTATGTGGGTTTCCCACAACCAAATATTTGAATATCAATATTCTATTTTTGAAGTTCACTTACATATAGGTAAGGAGAAATTTATTAATTTTGTATAGAATGTAACCCAACATGATTTTATGATATTTATTTTTTTAAATGAAATATATTCAATAAAATATGTTGTATGCAACACCAATCTTAAATGAACAATGATATACTATTGTATATTACATTTCAAACATGATCATTATACACTGGTCATTACATTTTAGAAAATTAATATTATTTTCCAATTTTATAAAATTTATATATTTTATATTAAATAAATGCTTTTGAAATTAATCATATATATTTGTTATGCATAAATTAAGAATAATTCAAATCTTACACAAATATTATATTTTTAAGGAATTTTCGACAAATTTCAATAAATAAATTTACTTATAAATTTTTTGGATAATTTATAAATTCTATAAGAAAAAATATTTCTCATTTTATAAGTGGAATTTCATAGATAAAATAGGTATATTTTTTATATGAAAATATAATTTTAATAAATATTGAAAAATACTAATTTTTATAAAACTATAAATTTCATTATATTAAATTCCATTTATAATATTACTTAAATATTAATGTAACATATTGATTATTTGATTACAATTAATTTAATTAATTTTATTTTACCAACCTTACACCATATTTAGTTACATGTAAATTTATCGGCCAAAAATTTTATTTTTCATCAAAATAGTTCTTCATTTCATTATGTGTGGTTTATATTAAATTTTTCCACTAATGTGGATTGAATTTAGGAAAAATGATTCCATATATTTAGATATAAAGTCATTGTTTTTTAAATATTATTTTGTTTGTCCAATATGAATTCTAACCTCACTATTTGTTATTACCATGGTCAACGGTAAATTTTGTAATTTAGGGTTAATGTTTTTTGATAATGGTAAGAAATTTACCAAAACACTCGGCCGATTTTTATATGATGAGAAAACTCATCAATTTAACAAACATAGATGTAATTTTAGTTATTTTGTGGGTATATTTCCATCAAAATGAATTATATATTATTTAAATCAAAGAATGTCAGAAAATGTCATATTATATATCTTATATATATTGTGTGCCAACATATGAAAAAATGTATGTTGTGAACAAATAAAGGTGTCCATTTTTAAATTAATAAAATAATTTATATAATATTTATTTATTTATTACTTTTAGAGTCACTAGATATATAATATAGTATTTCCAATATTTTATTTAAAAAAAAGGCATTGATTTCAATTTTATGATATTAATAACTATATTATTTTTAATAAGAAGTAATAAAAAATAAATATTCAAATATGAATAAAAATTTAAATTATGAAATATTTATTTATAACCTAGTATTTTATTTTTAATTTAAAATGATGAAATAAATATTTTTAATAATTATAATATGGAGATGCATTAATTATTAAAATATGTAAAGAATCTAATAAATGATATTTAAAATATACAAATAAATATAATAATAACTAATTACGGTTCATGATATTTTAATATTATTATGAAATTATATGGGTGCGTTCAATGTTTTTTCAAAGTTACCTTGTTTTATTATATTAATTATTTTTTATATAATTAATATTGTCAAAATTAACATTATTGACATATTATCAAAATACTATTTTATTATGTTTTCTAAAAAGAATATAAAAAATTCAAATAATATTCAATGATTATAAGGACTAAAATGAAATAAATTATTCATTTATTCTCAAATTATTATATTATATACATAAATTAATACAATTTAATATTATTAAATTGTTACCATAATTAATATTATAATACGCAAATTAAAGTTAATAAAAATTAAAAGGTTTAAAATAAAACTAAATATGTAAAAAATTAATTTTATAATCATATTAAAACCATATATCATATTTTTTTCAAATACATGTTCACTTAGTGGTAATTGGATTTATAATTAATTTATTATAATTTAATATTTTATTGATTTTCAAAGGCTTCCCCCACCCAAATTATAAAAGAACAATTATTCCATCATTTCATTTCACAACCATGAACCATCTATATCTACCAAATAAAACCATTTATCTACCATAAATCCTTATACACCTTTTGGAGGTTTTGATATTCATAAATACCAACCATAGATCCCTTATTAAGAGACCAAAATGATGTACTCTGATGAAAACATAATTGTTTTTACCAACTCATTTATTTCATTTCATCGTCTACATCATATTTTTTATGTTGACTCAATTCTTAATTATTCATTCTAATATTATTTATATTATGATATTTTATTATGTGTATCAGATAACTATATTTATCTTTTATCTAGATAATGGAAAATGAAGACCACGTGCGTGCGTACAGAGGGCTTTCCATCTCCACGCCATGGTGTAAATTTATTTCATCACAAAAATACAAGGATGGGAATAATTATAGAAATATATTATATATATGATAATAATGATATAATATTTATTCTAAAAATATTTATATAGTACCCACATCCATACCCTCTCACGATTATGGGAATGATATTGTCTATCATGCATTCATTTGTCATACCATCTCCACTATGTGATGGGAGTAATTTTCCATGTCCCCCAATAATGAATGACTATGAAAATGTATTAAAAGAAGAAATATGATATCTATGACCTCAATATAATTCTATATATAATGTAACTATATACCATTAACAACAATTGGGACATACATGAAAAAACATACATAAGAAAAAGAAGCATTTTTCTCCAGAAATTAATGTAGTAATGAATTATTATTAATAAAATGTGCGATAATAGTATCATATATGACATCATATAAATTAATTACAGTATTTAATAAATTATATTGGTTGTAAAATAATATAAAAAAATAATGTGCAATGTATGGGTTTTTCATCACTCGTTATTTTCTCGGGGACATATGATTTATTCACCACTTGTTTCATTACTGTGTTGTCCATTAAAACATATGACGTAATACATCATTAATTTATTCATTCTCATGATATTTTAATATTATATAATTACATTCTATAATTTAGCCTATGATTTGACTAATTACTAGTGATAGGGGTATCATAACTCAATATTCCTTCATTGGGTTAAACATGTATCTCAACATTTATAAAGTTATGTTTGAAAATATTATGGTTATATTATGTTATAGTTTCACTATATTTATGTAGATATATAGTTATTAAACAGAATTTATTAATTTTCATTTTAGTTAAACCATATATAGTTTTTATATAAGTAGTTTACATTGAATTCCATTTGAATTACAGGGGAAATAATATTAAGTATTTATATTTTACTAAATACAAATACTTATTGATAAGACTTATTTATTATTACAATGAATCAATCATTTTTATATATGAGAAATGAATTGGAAATGAATGAATAAGTGGTGACCACATATAGAAAATATCGTAGATGAGTTGGTAGTCTATCAAGACAAACAATGTTTCCGAATTGAATTTTATTTTACACATATTAATTATATTGTCATTCAAATGTTCTTTTCAATAAGGCATCACGTGCATGGGTAACATGGCATAAATAAGTTAATCATTTCATTATTAAAAAATTTAATTATGTTTATCCATTATATTTTTACTATGATATTATATATGGAATAAAATTATAAAAACATTATTATTTCAATGGAATTTGTTTTAATTTATTTTACCTATCTATATTGATTATGAATTTACTGATTCATGATATGTTATGTTATGTGTAACTCATACTCTGAATCAAAGATCACCATTTAATTTTACCTATATTCCCATTGTTATGATGCTTATATTATTGAATGAGTATAACGATGAAACTGTTTCCCAATTTTAGGTTTCATATATTAAAATTTTAAAAGGAAACCATGAATTAATTTTGTTATTAAATACTAAAAAACTAATTGGCCCTTTGTGATGAGATTTATTATATCTTCTTCCTAATGTAATAATGTAAGTAAATTTCAATGTGATAATACGTTTCGGGTCATTATAGTTGCAAACCTATTTTTGATGAACTGAGTTTTAGGAACCAAATAACATAGTTGTATTTTAGGAATTGTACTAGTGATAATATCATTGATAACATAAATTAAATAAGTTAGAACTATATGGTCATGGAGAAATGATATTAATCATCTATTTTTATGATCACAATTTCATAAATAAAAACCAAGATTAGGTTTTAGTTAACGAGGAATGGATATATTCAAGGCAAGATAAACACAATGTGTTTGATATTATTTTTTTGTATGTTTTTTGAAAATCCTAATTGTACTTATATTATTGGAGTATAGTTGTTTTCTCTGATATATTTAATATAAAAGGTATAATTGTTTGAAAAGAAATCTATACATGTATTTTAATATTTATAATCATCATTTGGGATTATGATATGAATAATCCTGTCCTCTGGTAGTATTAAATGATGTTATAACTATACATATATTTTCTGAAGTGTTATGAAATTTCAAACAATTTCAAATGAGTGTACTGTGTAATTTAGTTAACCGATATGATCAAGATAAATCTTTTTTTATAAGAAAGCCACTATTTTTAAAAAAACATAAAATGTTTGTACAAATACTCATGCACATTATAGACTCAATCATGACTTTAGATCATTCTTTAATAGGTTAACTATATTTGTGTTATGAAAATATTTTCTTAAAGGAATTATTGATCCAAATATATATTTTAAATATGTTAATAAAAAATTATTATCCATAATAATACTTTTTAATGAAATTATATTTTGATAAAATATAAAATAATTTTATATATTCTTTTTAAATCTTATGAAATTTTAGTTCCAAATTAAAATGATGGGTTTGTTAACCCACT
Source organism: Viscum album (assembly GCA_963277665.1). Taxonomy (NCBI): domain Eukaryota; kingdom Viridiplantae; phylum Streptophyta; class Magnoliopsida; order Santalales; family Viscaceae; genus Viscum; species Viscum album. The sequence goes on along the minus strand of OY728151.1, from coordinate 82,005,056 downwards.
TTTAAGGTAATCAATTTTCCCAATAACCAAAACAAAAAATTATATAACAAAATAATTATTAAAAAGATATTCTTATGAAATTTGGATATTTCTAAACTAAAAGTGTTAGTACTATTATAATAACCTAAAATACTTTATATCATGATGATTTTGGGAAAATTTTAGATCAAATTAATTTTATAGGTATGATTTGAAGTTTACATTAAAAATCTACTAGTTGTTTAGATTTATTATTATAAATATTATCATGTGCTAGATATAAATGTAATGAAAATTAATAACATATTAAATACAATAAATTTATTATTCATTTTCTTAAGAAGTATATAAATTTAGGTTTGTTTTTCACTTCTGAATATAAATTTTTTTTAAAAATTTACGAGGATACTGAATTTTTTTGAAGTTGAATGGACAAGAATAGTAATTTCTGAACTTGTCTTTTAATAGGAGAAGCATCAATTTCAAGGATGTGTAAAAACAATCTTTCAGTAGAACATGCCACTACTCAAGTTGAATATTTGGATACTTGATATTGTTATGTTCAAGTGTTGTAGATGAATCACACACTAACAGACTATTTAATGAGTTTTACTAAAACTATATTAGTTTATGCCAACAAAATATCTCTTTCATTGTGTAAAACCCAATCAGATAACTCACATGAAATATATATATATATATATGTATATATATTAGGAACCATTTAATTTGGGATTATATTATAAAAATATAAATATTTTTACAATCCATCGGAATACAAGAAATACTTAAAAATATATTAACAAAACATCTTTGTTTAGAATGATTTTAATATTGTAATCATAAATCATTGAATTTTCCATTATTATTTATTATTCATATGTTGTGATAATTTTAACAATATAAATTAATTAATTAATGTAATTTCATAGTTTGGTACATATATTGTAGTTTTATGGTAATATTTTTTCATAAAACATATAGTTCTCTTAAAATAATATTTTTACTGACTTTTATTTCATAAAAATTTATGTTTTTTTAAAATTAATTATTTTGATTTTAACATTATTCTAACTCAAAATATTTTATAAAAATTTTATATTGTCATATTATTTTATAAAAAATTATAGATCAAATATTTTTTGAATGAACCATTATATCCAAATAATTTCTAGAACTATAAAATGTTATAATAATAATACTTAATCAAAATGTTCTATAAACTTTTTGGACTAAATAATAGTAAGATAAACTTATAACATAATTATTACTATAAATATTACCGTAATTACAGTTCAGAAATAACCCTTTAATGTATATGTTATATACCGATGAAACAATTAATCTTTGAAATGTACTATTTTATTCTTTAGGTTTTTTACTTATCCATTTCATTAGTTTATCAATGTTGTTGTAAATGTTTTTTAAGTATTTTTAAAATATTATTCACTAAGGAGTAAATTTTTTCTAATCATAATTTGTTCACTATAGTTAATATTATATTCAAAATAATCTTTTTGTGGAAATATAGAAATAATTATTTTTGAATAAATATTGATCATTGGACTAGACATATATTACACCTGATATATTGAATTTATTTTGGAATATGAACCAAACATCATAACTAATATATAAATGTGGGTATATCCACGACCCACTTTATATTTTTTATATTTTTTCACTAACTCATGCTACTACGTCTAGTGCTCACTCCGATTATTATCCATTAATATTATCATTTTTTTAAATCTCTATATGATGGAAACTACGAAATAATTATGGAAAAGAGATGTTTTACATAAAAGAATTATAGAAATGTTATGATATTTAAATAATGAGACTCTTATAAAAATGATTTTTATTTTATGACGATGGGATAAAAATATCAATGAAAATCCAACTAAGTACTTTAAAATGTATTACCTTAATATAGTAAGTTAATTTTATGATTCACCTAACATTCAATATGATGATTATATTGTAAAGGAACCATTTAAATTAGCTTATAAAATATAATAAATCAATTATGAAATAGAATATAGTCTTTTTTTATGGACTTTAATATTTTACTCTTATATTCCTTATCACAGGTTACCAGATAATTTTGGATGTTTATTATATTTAATGTTAAGGAATTATTATATCCATATTATGATAATGTCTAAAATGTTTCAGAACTAAAATTGGTTGAATTGGTGGTAACATAATGAGTGAAATGATATATTATAATATGAATGGGTGACATGGATACACTCAAAGTATATGATATTTTTTATTTTTCTTATTTTATGTACAAGGTAAAATTAAACATTCTAATGTTTATTTTCATTGGGGTGGAAAACATTTAAATGGAATTAGTGATTTCAAATATTTTAACATTTCCTAGTTTTATTAAAAGGATGTTAGAAAATTTGTTGATTTATTCTAAAATAAATAAAATGAATTACAGTATGATTGGAATAATTTCCCATATTAGTGATAAAACAATAATTTCAATGAAGTTATTTTTCAATTAAAAATGTAAAATGATTGGGGGAAATGTTGAAATAATTGTATACATATAATGATTTGTTAAAGAGAAATATATTGATATTGGAAAATAGTGGATGAATATTCAACTATAAATAAACAAAATAAACCAAAAATTATATCTTTGGAATATTTCAAATATTTGAAGGAAAATAATAAAAAGATGAAAAATGAGGATCCAGAATTTTGGTGTGACAATGCTAAGGCATTATCATCAAAATTTTGAACTAAATATCAGTTAATGGGAGTAGAAAAGGAGATAAATTTAATTAAGAAGATGAAAATATAATTTTTTTTCTAAAACCCGCTACAGGTTATAGAAAAACCATTACAGAATATGGTTATGTAATTATTCCATTAGAAGTTATGAAATTTCCTCTCCATTTCTAAAATGTTCATCACACTGATTAGAACACTCGAGGTGTCTATCTAGATATTTTTGATAAATATATTACACATTTAGTTGTTCATTTAGTTTTTTAAAAGGGTATAATAAAATATATTTTTTAATAAGTCGCATATTTAGTTTTATAGAAATATGAGTGAATTGAAAAGTCGTCATCATTATTATCATAATTTTTAAACCCATTACCATACACATTAGATGTGTAGGAAAACAAAGGATTATGGGATGTAATGATTTCATCAATATAGGAAGACATATCATAATCAATGGAAGAGTTAAAATAACCAAAATCTCAAAAGAAATAAAGGTTTACTGAGATAAAAAAGTCAACATCATAATATAACCATAAGATGAAAAATTATCTCAAATTGTAAAATGAAAAAATATAAAAAGAAAATTTATGTAAGACATTTCATACCAAAATATACTAAATATTAATTAGGTTAAAAAATTTGAAAGATAAAATATCCCATAATGGTTATAATTATATTCTAAAAATAATGACAAGGTTTTTGTGATTTGATTCAACATTTTGGTGAAATAAAATAAAGGTGTCAGAAATATTTAATAACCATACTAAAAAATTGGCATATATGAATGTTTTGAGTAAAATAGTATTTACATATGGTAATGAACAAAAATCATTAATTGAAAATAACAAGGAAGAAATTATTTTACAATCATATAGAGAACATTTAAATAATGATGATAATGATCTTATGGGTAACAATGTTCATTTCCTAGAAGTGAAGAGGATTATAGTAGAAATATATGAATCCATTAAAATGTTATGGATTAATTATTTTGATTGATTAATGTTTTTTAATAATTTAAATGTTATTTCACAATTACTAATTAATGTTTTTAATAAAACAGTTCACAAAATAGAATTATAATAAAACAGTCTCAAAATATGGGGAGTTTAGTTTTTTCTTATAAAACAAGATAATATTAAAAAATCTAAGGATGTTGAATGACTAATGTCATATGTTCAGAAAGAGGAAGTGATAGTGTAAAAAATATTGATGCATGAGGCATCAGTCATAACATCTAAACAGCATCATCAACTTCTCAAAGAGATTTAGGTGATTACAAAAAATTTTACCCACAAAAATGATCAAATTATTTTGAACTCTTTATCTGATATATTTGAAATAATTTCAATTAATTTTAAATACGAATACATTTTCATCCAAATAATTTAAATATTAATATCATTAAAAAATTGCGATTTATATTCACTCTTTAGTTCCATTTATGGTTACTAAATAAAAATATAATGGTATCATTTATTATTAATATTCACATTTTTTAGGAAATTTCATTACTTTCTAGTTAATTTTTTAACTCACAATAGGGGGTAAATTTATAATGATATATATTATTCTAAAGTTATAAGATTAACTAGATTAATTTTTGAGTATGGTTAAGGAGATTATCATAAATAGTGTTATTATCTAAATAAACATCATTATAAAGAATAATTTTTAAAAATGAGGGGTGATTTTGACTTTTATTACTCCACCTCATATAAAAATATGTTATAAGGTGAGTGGGAGATTATATATGTAGTATATCTTCAATATAATTAAATGAAAAATGGTTGTATTATATTCAATGTTATTATTTTTCACATTATGTGTTGTGAATTGATCATTCCAAAAATAGGTATATCATTATGTCATAATTATTACATTCTACATATCCTTTCAATTTTTTTGGAAATAAAAAAATTCTTAAAATCATATTTACTAATTTTATATTACCCAAGAGTTTTGATTATGTTTTAATATACATTATATTAATATGAATAATGAAATAGTTTTATTGTGTAATGAAAATAAAATTTCAATATTCAATCTGATCCAGTAGTTGGAAGATGCATTTTATTAATAAGACATAACAATGTTCTTACAAGTGGTTACACTAATTTCATATCTATTAGACAATAAATCGGTATCATCATTAAAATGAAAATGGTATTGATACATCATTCATACCATTCTTTGGTTCATAGAATTGACTATAAATTTAGATTTCGATTAGACTATCAAAATTTTATAATCATAGTATATATATATATATATATTCTGTTTTAATGATCCAATATTTCATTGTAATTGTGGTAACATTGATGAAATCGATCAAATGAAGTAAAAATAATTCATAACTATTTTGATCAAGAACCATCCCATAAAAGTTTAAGCTATATATGGACAATGAAAATAACTCCGAATTGTGACAGTGGGGATAAAGACAATAAATATGTTCACACATGAATAATAGGGAGCTAATAAATTTTCCAAATCACAACTTCTATGTTTCTCTCTACGTGAAAGTATAATTCCAAATTATTTATAAATAATTAGATATATTGTGTTTTAATGAATCTTTCTATGGTTTTTAAATTCCATAGAACTATTTTACTTTTAAATAACATTTTAGTAGTTTTACTAATCGAGGGATTCCATGTATAAGATGATTATCAATCCAATCAATCCATTCAATGAATTTAGTGGTCATAAAGACAGAGATGACATTAATCATCATATTGATGGATTTATTATCCAAGAATGATAGAACTGAATCTGGCCATCATAATGAGGGATTACATGGTATTAGATGATCGATATGATACTAATCTACCATATCAATAGATTTCATATAATGAGAAATACTGACCATATAATAGTTACTAAAAACATAGATATATTTAGAATGAATTTCTGATAATCTTAACCATTATGGATTAATAACTTTGATTGATTAATGTTTTTAATGATTTAAATGGTATATAACAATGAGTAATTAATGTTTTTAATAAAACAGTTCACAAAATAGAATTATAATAAAACAGTCTCAGAATATGGGGAGTTTAGTTTCTTCTTATGAAAGAAGAAAATGTTAAAATATCTAAGGATGTTGAATGACTAATGTCATATGTTCAGAAAGAGGAAGTGATAGTGTAAAAAATATTGATGGATGAGGCATCAGTCATAACATCTAAATAACATCATAAACTTCTCAAAAAGATTTAGGTGATCATAAAAAATTTAACCCATAAAAATGATCACATTATTTTGAACTATTTATGTGATATATTTGAAATAATTTGAATTAATTTTAAATACTAATACAATTTCATCCAAATAATGTAAATATGAATATCATGAAAAAAATGGGATTTATATTCACTCTTTAGATCCATTTATGTTTACTAAATAAAAATATAATGGTATCATTTATTATTAATGTTCACGTTTTTTAGGAAATTTCATTACATTACAGTTATTTTGGTAACTCAGAAAAGGTGGTAAATTTATAAAGATATATATATTCTAAAGGGATAAGATTACCTAGATTAATTTTTGAGGATAGTTAAAGAGCTTATCATAAATAGGGTTATTATCTATATAAAAATCATTATAAAGAATAATTTTTAAAAATGAGGGGTGGTTTTGACTTTTATTACTCCACCTCATATAAAAAATGTCATATACTAAGTGGGAGATTATATATGTAGTATATCTTCAATATAATTAAATGAAAAATGGTTGTATTATATTCAATGTTATAATTTTTCACATTATGTTTTTTGAATTGATCATTCCAAAAATAGGTATATCATTATGTCAAAATTATTACATTCTACATATCGTTTCAATTGTTATGGAAATAAAAAAATTCTTAAAACCACATTTACTAATGTTATATTAACCAATCGTTTTGATTATGTTTTTATAAACATTATATTAATATGAATAATTAAATATTTATATTTTGTAATGATTAGAAAATTTCAATATTCAATCTGATTCAGTAGTTGGAAGATTCATTTTATTAATAATACTTAACAATGTTCTTACAAGTGGTTACACTAATTTCATATCTATTAGACAATAAATCATCATCATCATTAAAATTAAATTGGTATTGATTCAAAATTCATAACATTTTTTGGTTAATCGAATTGAATATAAATTTCTATTTCTATTAGACTCTCTAAATTTTATAATCATAGTATATGTATATATATATTCTGTTTGAATGATCCAATATATCATTGTAATTGTGTTAACATTGATGAAATCGATCAAATGAAGTAAAAATAATTCATAGCTATTTTGATCAGGAACCATCCCATAAAAGTTTAAGCTATATATAGACAATGAAAATAACTTCCAATTGTGACTGTGGGGATAAAGACAATAAATTATTGCACACATGAATATAAGGGAGATAATAAATTTTCCAAATCACAAATTCTTTGTTTCTCTCTACGTGAATGTCTAATTCCAAATTATTTATACATAATTAGATATATTTTGTTTTAATGAATCATTCTATGGTTTTTAAATTCCATAGAACTATTTTACTTTTAAATAACATTTTAGTAGTGGTACTAATCAGGGGCTTCCAAGTATAATATGATTATGAATCCAATCAATCCATTCAATTAATTTAGTAGACATGAAGACAGAGATGACATTAATCGTCATATTGATGGATTTATTAGTCAAGAAAGATAGAACTGAATCTGGCCATCATAATGAGGGATTATATGGTATTGGATGATTGATATGATACTAATCTTCCATATCAAGACATTTCATATAATAGAAATACTGACCTTATAATAGTTACTAAAAACATAGATATATTTAGAATGAATTTCTAATAATCTTAACCATTATGGATAAAGATTAAAAAAATTCTAATCATTTATGACAATATTAATAGTATAATACCCTATACTAATTTTATTTATAAGTTATATTTTATGTTGTGAATTTATGCTATAAAATGTTTCTTAAAAAAATATACTATAATTAATATTATTTTTCTGACTATGATGTCGATAAATATATATAATTTAATCAAACACTACATAGATGATGTTTTAGCACTCTAATAATCAGATGAAGTCTGATTCGAATAAATTTTAACCTATGTTAAATTGTATTTTTCATTAGTAAAAATTTTAATGTAATATTCTACCCCTTATTATATCCATTGTAAAAAATTTCATTTATATGATTTTTGATTTATTAACACCCATTATTTCTGCATTAAATTTTTATGGGAGAATTGGATCTCATCTACAATCCGTAATGTAATTTGTTTGGAATTATTTATTATTACATTATATCATTATTTAGGATATTTAGATAAACATGTTGTTGATGTATTTTGATATATATTTTACGGTTAGTGAAATATGGTCATTTACATGGTCATTTTATCCTTCGTTTCATCATTGACCAACCACATATTGTAGTGATGAGGTTTTTATTATTTATGGGAGGTGGATCATGAAGAATTTTACCAATACATGAAATCCTGATTAATGAATTGAATTAAAAAATATTATTCATTTCAGGTCTTTGAATTTACTTTATTTAGATATTGATTTTTAAAATTATTGGAATCGTGTAATATGTCCCTTTTCAATGTATATAATTTTTTTTAAAACTTTTATTTATATTTAATGTGAATGGATTAAATTTTTTTTATTTTAAATTTTTAGAAAAATATATTTAAATGAGTGTTTTTAAGTCATGTTCATAGGAAAAACATATGACTTGGATTAAAAAATTATGTAGAGATTTGAAACGTGAAATTGTAAATTTGAATTGTGAATGATTAATTGAATTGAAAATAAAGATTTTACCATGATTTATTGATTGATTGACTAAAATCACATGTGATCTTGAGTAAGTAGTGGGTTTCTATGACATGAATTTGGAGAATCATGCCCTTAAGCAATGTAATGTTGATAAAAACATTAACCATACCAAATTAAGAATGTTTTCCACCTTTGTTTTTTTATTATATCATGATATCCTGCACATTGTTTATATATCCACAATTTTATATGATATTGATTTCCTTATTTTTTTAGGATCATAGAGCTAGAATATAAGAAACATCATGAAATATGACTATGGTCGACTATTTTGATTTGATTATTACACACTAGTGTTTATTGAATGTATTCATTGATGTCGTTATATTATAGGAAATTTTATATTTTATCTTATTTTTGATATACCATCGATCTTCGTGATTTATTATGTTTTTGAATGAAAATGTGAAATTGATTTTACATGAATTTTTTTCTTTTTGATGCAAAATAATTCTTTTCTCAATTGAATATCATATTGAACAATTTTTCACATCATATTTTATAATTTTCTCAGATCCTAAATCTTTTCATTTGAATATTGTATATTATTTTATTCTAGTTGAATGAATATATAATTCCCCTCATTTATGTGGAAGTGTACTTGACTATTGTGACTTATGGTTATAGAAATGACTAGTGCAGTTATGACCCACTTTTTACATGGAGATTCTAGGAAATTGTTAGGATGAATATTATTTCCATTATTGCACGATTCACCATTTTGGTTTAATTATTTAAATAATTATGATGTTTTTCATAATTCAAATGAGTTCAAAATGAAATATATTTTTTATCATATATTTTTTTAAATTCGTTGATTCTTTTTATTGAAAAATTCAACCAACAAAATATTTTTTAATTCTAGTGGTGCGGTTTTTATCCCGTTACGACTGAGATCACCCAATGATGAATTCATATACAAATAAATTACCGGTTATTAAGAATAATATTCTTGGTTCATGGTGAATCATTATCAATGGAATTTTTTTGCACCTTTTCATGATACATGAAAGCATAATAAGATGTATGGGGAAACATATGATTAATTTTTGATTAAAATGTGTTTTATGAGTGTGTTTATTGCACGATCACATCATTGAAAGCATTTTTATCCATAAGTGTTATGTAAACTAGTCCTAGAGGAATAAATTTATATTTTTAATAATATTTTATAAACATGATAATATTATTTTAAATTAAAATACATTCCTTTTAATTTTTGATAATATTTAATCATGTATCTATTGAAGGATTTTATAATATTATTATTGTTTCTAATATTTTCATGTTGAATTTTTATGTTTTATAGTCCTATTCCCCCGTGAAGACATATGAATATGAATTAACTGAAGGTTTTTAGATATCCAAAACTAGAGAACAATCCAATTAATCATAATATTATTGATATTGGATCAATGATTTCAATTCAATGTGATATGTATATACACCAATTTTTATTAGGTATATAGTAGAGGATCCTAAATGTGTTGAAACTAGTTATAATTATGAAAAATTTCATTGGAAAAACCCATCATCATTCCAAGGGTAAAATAATCCATATCAGGTAGAGTATATATTGAAAAATATTGATATACATTTTGGGATTATGCGAATAGATAATTATTCGACACTAAAAAGTGTGTGGTTTCATTTTTTGTAAATATAAAAATATTTTTTTATTTATAATTTTGAGATAATATGTGTCTATATTTGGTTAGGAAACATTTCTTATGGTGTTTAAGGATGATTTGATTGGATGTTTACAAAAACTACTAAATTGATTGGAAGAATTAATGCATAAATAATGTGATGAGGATTTGTCATTAGTCATGATCTGACCTCAAGATGAATTTCTTGATCCATTATGGGTTTTATTAATTTTGTATAAATATTGTGATATTATTTTCAATAAAAACATTGAGGTGTAGGATGAATTTTGTAATGAAATGTTACCAAAAAAACATGATGAAAAACTTCATATTATAAGGTGTTATGAGTTACAAAATAAATGATGTTGGTGTATAGGAAAAGATATATGAATTTGAAGCCTTATAATGAGAGATTTAAAGAGTTATAATATATAATAAAAAGAAATAAACATAGTAGAATATAAGTTCATTTTTAGAATAATTTAACATAATAAATCCATGATTTCTGTCATTTAGAGTATTGTATAAATCAATCTGAGTGGTGGATTTATTTTAAATGCTATCAAACAGAGTAATTTTGATTAATGAAGTAGATAGAGGAAAACTATTAATTTCATTGGTTATATATAATGAAGCCCTTGATATGTGGGATAACTTGAAAAAACTATTGGGTGGAGATAAAAAGAAATATTTAGTAGGTTTAAATTCCAATAATGATGACATGACTAAAGGTCCATTATCCATACACTCATAAGATCTAATGGATTGATAATTTTGATATCATCTGATAGATTAATATGATTTTCCTCTTATAAGATAAGGCCATACAAATATATGGATTTATTTTATAGACTTTAAAAAATATTCATATGTTTGAGATATAAGGTATCATCAAATGTAAGATAATCTATCAGAGAATACATATGAATAGTACTAGTCATATTATAGAGGGATTATTTGTCAGATGTATAGATGATATGTTTTCTAAAAAACATAAGATCATAACATTAGATAATGTTTTTCTAATTATGGTAAACTGAACAACATTACACAAAAAGGAGGAATGCCTATGGGTATTCTGAGTAAACATTCCAAGTTCTATCAGATGTAGAAATTTAATAATTCTATTTAGTAAGAGAATTTTTTTCTATTACAGATGTCGAAAGATCATAGGGGATAATAAAAATGTTTTTAAGGTCCTTTAATATAATGATGATATGATTGAATATTTTTTTCCATATTTTCATGGTAATATAATTTTTTATTAGTTCCGTAACAATGTTTTTGAAGAATGGTAATTAATGAAATAATTTTAAGAATCATCACATGTATTTATGAAACATTTATAATTGTTGCAATGAACCGTGTACATATTATCTAAGAATAAATTTTTAATATTTAATTTTAGTTGATCAAAAATATATATTTTCTATCTCATGATTTTCATTAATTTTGAACTAATCCATTGGGTATTATATATAGTAAAATATTTCATTGATCATTTAGAGTGGATATAGTTTACTAAATATAACCTTCCATGATTCTGTGACCATTTTTTACACTTTTTTAAATATGATCCATCTAAATAATTTATATCAATATAATATGAATCCATATGATTTGTACTAATTTAGTTCAATCCAAGTCGAGAAAACTTCATCATGAAGTGATTCATCATGATTATGAGGTGATTAATACTAAACATTCATTGTTAGACATAGATTTATAAAATAAAGTTATCAATTGATGCTTCTTTGAAATCATAACACTAGGATGTATCAAGGGGACTAAAGGAGAGTTCAATAAAAACTAATAAAATGATGAACCATCATACAGAGGTTATACTAGATATATTTTTATCAGGGGAACATAGACATGTAAATTTTTATGTTTTTTATGAAAAGATTATTATTTGCTTTTCTAGGACTACATATTATTAAGGGGATGTTTGAAGATTAACATACTAATAATTGATTTATTAGAATTAATTAAAATTATTCATAGGAGTTTGTGTTATAACATTTTTGTTCAGAAATAAAATATCATTCTATAATGGATCATAACCAATAAACAATAGATCATGTTGTTGAAGGGGAATAAGATGAACTTAAAGTAGTTTTTGGTTTGTTTATACATATGAATAATGTGGATACATTTAATAAAGCTATGTTTAACAACCAAGTATTGTAGAATATCATATTACATAGTGGTTTAAATAAGGTTAGTTTGATGATTTATTACTAGGTTTTAAAATTAGTTTCATCATATACCATTGTATTTCTAGATAATGTAAAAAAATCCATATTTATGGGAATAAACAACATGGAATACAGTATGTATTTGTATGGACCCATTCAAATGTCATATTCTATTATCTATTAATATTTTTCATATGAAATTTGTGGAAGAGATTTATATTTTAGTGGGTATGTAATTTATCAGGAATTTAGAGGGCATAAAATATTCCTTTACCATATTCAGAAACAATATAATAATAAAACATGACCTCTTATTCATACATACCCATCTCAATGAAGTTAAATTAATCGAAGAAACTCTAATTTTATCAGATCATAGTATTCCACTGAATGACCCCACTCTAAATATATATATTTTAAATTCATTGCAGCATCAGGGTGTTCTATTTTTTATTGGAACAACAATATTATTTGGTTGAATAAGATATTACCCTACCATATACCCTTGACTGTGAAATTATAAGAATTAGAATAGTATTATTTCCCTAAATTAATGTATTTAGGACTAATATCGATAATAGAATTTATTATATCAAGGGAAATATTCCAATTTCAAATTTATGGATCAAAAATATAAAATTTATATCGTAATTATGTGGTATATAATAGAATACAAATTTTTTTAAATTTTTTTTAAAAAATATGGATGATATGAATAAATAAATGATGTTATATTATATATTTGAAGATGAAGGTTTGATTATATTGGGATAGAATTTTATGAATTTACTAATAAATAAATTATTAGGAGAAATTAGATCATTAAAAATATAAAATGTTTTAATGATACTCCTGAATATTATATAATGATTAATATAATACTAATAAATATTCCAGATGGATTTTAAGAAAATGTGTTAGCATTTTATGACATTGATCATTTATTTGTGGTTGAACATCAGAATATTCTCAGAATATATGAAATGAGGAAGCATAATGTATTTTAGAATAGTTCTATAATAGAAATCGATATTGAAGTTATATTAATAGGTAATATTAGATATAGTTATTACGATTATTAATGAAATGATTTACATGAAGAATATTAGCAATAACTGGAAACCAAAAAAAGAATATCACATCATAAAAAAGGTTATACAAATGTAAATATAATGGTAGCAGAAAAAAATATATTTTAAATATATGATTTGTTGTGATGAAATTCAATTTTTTTGAAATGTTTTATGGAATCAAAATGAATATTATTATGAAAAAAAGTGCAGAATGATTCCTCATCAAATGATATTACTGGTCATCATACATACATCATAGATCATATAGAATATGAAATTATTCATCATAAATTTTTTAATTATTGTTAATAGAGAACATAACGATAGTATATTATTATTTACAAAAAGGATTTTTCTTATAAGAAACATACCAAAACCCATATGGAAATTAAAAATAGAGAGGAAAAAATTCAATGGAATAAATATTGAAAATATATTGTGAATCATGAATAATAGATAATATTAAAAGAAAATAGAGCTCATAATATGATAATATATGATATTTAAATTGAAAAAAAGTATATAAATAGTTTTCAACTATATAGTATGATAGTAATATTATAGAAAAAAACTTTTTATGGAATATATGAAGGGATAGTTAATGTTGTATGAATTAAAGATGGTTGCATATATAATTCATTATTTTTTAAATGGTAATGAATAATAATTGTTAGAAAAAAATAAATATTTATTTCTATGAAAATTAATTTAGTTTTGGTTTGAGAAGACTTCACAACTTTAGTTAATGTTAAATGTCAAAATAATCAAGTTATAGAAATAAAAATTACATAGAATTAATTTGATTCATTTCAGAAACATCAAAATGTTTATATTATTTATGTAATGTATATTTTTATAATGATTATTATTTTTAAATTATTTTCCATAGTAAATAATTGTAATCTGTGATAATTTATCTCTGAAAAATAATTTCGACATACTTTTTTAACAAAACAAATTAATGATATTTAATGAGGTACTACTATCTGTCTGAATGATCCAAAATCAATGGATACTTATGCTTTTGTGGATATTTCAATCCTCATAAATATTCATAATGTATTAACATTTCCTTACTATGAAATATGTTTAAATTATAAAAATTTGAACAAATATTCAATATTAATAAAATTATTCCATAAATAAAGTACCAAATTCAATATGAAAACACCATATTTTTCATGGGAAAGAGAAGAAAAATGGAAAATAAATGAAATATTTATTAGTTATTTAGTTTGAGAAAAAAAAAATATCTAGAAATATGGTGGTATCACCGTTGATTACAGATTAAAATGGCCAGAAACCAATTTTATAAAATAAAATTAATGTTAAAATCAAGTTATGACTGTAGTTGAAGATAAATATTCCAATGAAATTTCGGAGTATTAATAATGATTGGAAAGATAAAATTTTTTTCATGACTATCATATAATTTATTTATGAAAACATTTAATTTATATTACAAACACAAGGAAATGGTGATGTAAAGAAACATTATGAGAAATTTATTCATTAATCTAAAGATTCCACACATGAAAATTAATAAGAAAATAATATATGAAATTTTTTCATAATGAAGAATGAAAATCCAAATAGAAGTATAAAAACAATAATTATTATTTTTGAGTGAGTTACGAATATTAGTCAATGTGTTCTATATATATATGGTTGTTATTCCTCTTTATCCCTATATTTTTTGTTTGTTTATCAAATGTTAGGTAATTTATGTATAAGAAGTAATAAAATAGGTTTGATATTGTAGTATATTTATTTGAATATGACAAACCAGTTAGTGATAATTATTATCACCAATATGGAGGACTTTTTTACCATTTAGGGGTATTGAAATTGAGATGTGTTATTGGTATCATAATTTAAAAAAAAATTAATTAGTGATGTAAATAATAATTATTTGTAATTAGAATTTATTCTTTAAGTGTGATGTATTCTGATAATATTATTATGATCAGGTTTTGTATTAATAATAACATACACAAATTACCCTTAGTATAAATTATAAAATAGAAAATTAAGAAAAGTATTACCATAAATATTTTTTATAGACAATATTGATAACCTTCATTATACACTGTTATTTTATACCCTATGTTCACCCATGTAGTCTTATAGTTTATTTGTTAATGACTATTTCTAATAAATTAGTATTATTCTAAATTTCTCTCAAATAATTTATTCAATATTATTAATGTAATAAATATGAGTTTAGAAGATAACTATGATACCTTTTTGGATTTTATTTTCAATAAGTATTTTAAGAGATATATAGGGAGTATGAAAATGAAAAAATCAATTATTGATGAACATATACAGTACAAATGTTTTTTTCTAGATATTTTGGGATTTATGAGGATACTGAAAATGAAAAAATAATAGATAAATTATCAATAGTGTGATCCATTACAATTATTTCAATATGTAAATATGTTTTTAAAAAAATACAATTTGGAATATGTTTTTTGAGTATTGTAAGAAAAAATTCATATATAAGGTAAAAAATATTCCTAATAATTTTAGAAAAATGTTCATTATGGAACTACTGAATTTCTAAATTAATAGTTTGAATATTTTTTTTTACTATTTCATGTTCTAAAATCATGATGAATATTGCAATCGATGATGAGCTATTAAATTTTTTTAAATGTGCTACTAGTTGGTTCTATAGAATTATTGACTTGTAGGATATATGAAGGTGAACAATTTTATCAGGTGAACTATATAAAAATTTACTTATTTCATTGTTCTATGAGTAGAAAAATAATATTTGCAAAAATAATGAAAATGATTATTTAAGTTGTGTCCTTATAAAGATAGAGATAATATATTTGGATGTTGAATTTTCATAAGGAAAAGTAAGAGATGTTCTATTTTGATATAGAGTGATCTGTATGAGGAAAAAATTGTAGTGAATCTCCCAGAGAGTTATAAAAATCATAATAGATGTAATATTTATTCTAATATTATCATATAGTGGATTTCTATGTATAGAAAAATCTTGACGAAACTAATGAAATGAAATAGTCAGAGAGAGTGAAACCTTCAAGGTGAACAATATTATAGAATTGCAATCAGATGGTGTTAAAATAAATATAGTGAAGGCACCTAGACCACCCTGAGAGGGGGGTGAATCAAGGTGTCAAACTTTTATCTTCATTGTTGTATCGTGTTCCCAGATTTGTATCAAATTGTTTAAACATTTATGATGGATATGTGTTGTAATTAAAACATTTCCATGAAGAATGTTAACACAAAACATTTAATTGGTTCAACTTTAAGGGCTACATCAACAGAGAATATGCCGACCAGTCGGCGGTTGTACAAAATTACACTAATTTTCACTAGTTATGGATTTCAAATGGGATGAGAATAGTCACTATGTCATAAGAAGACTTCTTAAAGGATGATGGATATCTCACTGATTCGCTCAATCACTTCGGTAGACAACCTTTGTCTCACTGCCATGGGTTAGGTCTCAGTCAGTTTATCAACTTAAATGTATATTTATCAGATTTCAATGAATTTATTTATTTTTATTCAGCACAGGACACTTATTTCATTGATTTACCATGTTGATGCTCTTCTATATATAGTTTTCTACTTTAGTGAAATTAATAAATATACAAAAATATCTTCTTATTTTCACTTGAATCGCAATCTCCCTTTATGATGTTTCCAATTCCTTGACCTATTTGTGATTCTGCAAATTTTCTCTGATCTTTTTACCACACCCTCTCCGCGTACCACACCTACTCTGTGTACCACACATGCTCTTCGTACCACTCTTACCCCCATGTAATGCTCTCATATCGTATAATGATCCTGCTCCGCGTGTCACACCTACTCTATGTACCGAACAATCTCTGCATACCACACCTCCTCCGCATATCATGCATGATTCACCTACCACACCTTCTCTACATACCATTCATGCATCAAGTGCCTCCCCTATCCCATGTACCTCGCTGTCTACGTAAAACACGCTTGTATACCGCCTCCACATACTAACTGTACGTATCACCATGGGATTCCATTTCTTTCTTATGTAGACTTCTTCTTTATATAATGAGAGTTATTTCTTCTCTCAGATTCCCCTTTTTTTATATATAATCTATTCTGCAGACTGCTCCTTCCAATTCTGCGAACCAATTCGTTTTCCACATATTGCATCATCCTATGCAAAATCTTCCTCGCATACCACATTCGGGCATAGCTAGTTTTTTCCATACTGTTGATATTTTACACTCAAATTCTCAATATCTTATTGATGTGATTTACACTTCTTATATATGTATATTACTCATCTAAATTAGCAAAAAAAAATTCATAAATACATAATTTTGGGAAAACATCATTGCATACTAAACTCCATCGGTATACTGTAAGCTTATACAACGTAATGAGATCCTTTACTACATAACCATAACCTTTTCAATATTGTAATAATATCATTATGCATAATGACTATCTTCTACAAATTATGATACATCTCACAATGTGCATGTCATTATTCCATGAACCATTTTCGGTTCTGTGACCCATTCTGTAAACCATACCATATACCTTTCCCCTATACATGGTACATGGTACATGGCCATGAAATGTTCCCAAACATGGTATGCATTCCATGATACGAGGTATGTGATTATCTTAATTTTTTGATTTCCTTTGTCATTACGCATCTCATTCAATCATATTCATAAATCCTTCCATTTCCAAAACATCCTATTTTGGGGGTCTAATAATTTGGAAATCACAGGTAAAAAACACCACCATATTTATATGCTTCGTCAAGAAGAACAGTGAATTTTCACTATCATTTGGAAATTTCAGAAGACCACATCATTCATAAATTACTCATAACAACATTGTATATACTCTTTGAGTAATCAGTTTCAGCATCATAAAATTCTATAGGTGAGTATGGAAACTTCCCAACTTCCATGTCTTCTAGAAACATCAGTCTTTCAAGTCAACACTAAATATGACTAGATTCATCTTCGCAGCTTTGTTTGATCATTTATGAATCATTATATCAACATATTTTCCCTCATGCAATGATGAATGCCACTTTAGGTAGTCTCATTCATGGTTTCTTTGAACATTGAGATGTTTAATGATCACTTTAGAACATCAATCCATTCAACACTCTCTAATATAGATTAATTGTTGTAGATAATGTATCAAATTTAATACATGTATATTGAACTTGAGATCTTTTAAAAATTCCTTTGAATTACCACTATAAATACCATTGGAGTTCTTCTTCAACGCTTTAATCATTTTCATCATCATTGAAATCTATTTACAGCAAATACAACATTATACACAATGTGGTCACAATAATATAAACCATTGAATTTTGTTTTCAATGCCATAATGTTCTCCTCATATAAATGTGTCAATTTAAAAATGTGAATTTTCTCTCTCCCCTTACATTAATTTCAGTTTTCTCACCCTTATTGAAATTAAATCCAATGTTCATGATAAAATTATATCAATCCATAAATAAGAAATGTGTCATCAATCACTTCACTCTTAGTCTACTTGAGAAATGATCGGTGTACAAAACTATAGGATTTTATATAGGGAACAAGGCTTTCTGTTAATCATTGATCATTATACCACATTAGATGAAAAATATTCTACATTGTGTTCAAGCGTTTTCCATATTCATTCCAGACTGAAGAAGTTGATCGTGATAGAGAATAAGCATACTAAAACTCATACACTCACTTCAACAAAATGATCAAAAAATTTCATGTGTAATTGGCAGGATAAGTGTCCTTAGCGGACATCCATTCTTCTTATTTCACTGATTAATTTAGTTACATTCACTTTGTAAAATGATATTAGTTCTTAGTATCCAAGAAAATGTGATTGAGAAATGAAATACCTTTTCTAATGACATGTTAATCAAAAAATTTCATGAGAAAATCATTTTAATACCAACTGAAGTTCATCGATATTAAAATAATAATTGTGGAATCATCTTCATTTCTCACCCCCTAAATGGAAACACACATAATCATCATCATCATCATGGGTGATACTTCATCATTATAATAATTTAATGTCAATTTTCAAATCATCCCAGGATGGAAACATCTTCATCTTTTCTATCAAGAGTAGTTAGCATTAAATACTTCTCAGGTTCTCCCCTTAAAAGATTTATTCACTATAAATTCCCAATATTATAAAACATAAGTAAGAATGAGAAGATATTTAATTAAATGAGGTGGATCATCCGTACATTATGGATATGAACTACATGGTTTAGATTTTTTCTCAAAACGTTTTCTCCATTTATTATAGTCTTCATGCTCAAAATTCTGATCATATTTTCTGATCTGTGATGGTGTGGAATGGATCCCTTAACATTCTCCTCTACTGTTCATTGATAATTTTTCATCTTATTAGCCAACATGGATGATACATTCTTACTCCTCATATGTAATGATTATTTATTTGGTAGTAAGGTTATATATCCTTTTTCAATGTGACCAATTTTCATATATCTCTCTTATATAACATATTTAAGAAATATGTTTCTTTTGGTTTTCACTCTCTCATGAACATTTACTTCAGGAAGTGAAAATTTTCCTATTTTTTATCACCATCCTATCCATTTTAAGGATAAATATTCCTCATTCATTTCAAATATTCTATTAAGATGACCAACATGTCATTTGTAACTGTTTCAGAAGGATTAGATCATTCACATGGTTTCTTATGAGTGTCATACCTCTTTATTTCACTTTGGGATGATTTCCCTTCAATTATATGAATCTAAAATCTAGGTCCTTGTCAGCTTCCCTACGTGAGATATTCTTGGGGAAATTTTTATTCACAGTATTTTTCTATCTTCATCTAAAGGTAGGTTCTTCCTTTTTATACATCATTGGATGTTTTCTTTTCTAATCAATAATCAATTCATTTTGAAATGGACATGTACCTATCTTTTGACCTCAATCATTAAATACATCATAGATGTTATCATGAATTCTAAATCTATTTGCAGAAAATAGATTCTTCTGGTCCATTGGATGTTTCTTCTTCCTCTCTAGATATCATGCCCATGTGGTAGGGTTCATTTATTATTTTAAATTAAGAGGGATGTACAAACAGTTTATTGAACAATTCCAAAAATTTTGTTAGCACTAACAATGATAAAAAAATCATCATTTCTTTTTATTAAGTTTTTGGGCCATATTCTAGACTATTTATATTCATTATGGAGAACCAAAATCTAAATTATTCTTCTTATTCACCCCATACATGGTCAGAGGTAACTCCTCATCATTCCTCTTCCAAACTTGTGGTTTATTTCACTTCTGGAAACACTATTTGCGGAAACATATTTATAAAATGAGTACAAGATGGTTTAGATGGTACCATATTCTTGTCAGCTACTTTTGATAGATCAATGTGTGAAACAATGACCCACATATCACATGTTGGATATTTTTGGATAGTAAAATCATCTAGTTAGAATAGAGTAGAAACATACACTATTTCATGAGATATATAATCAAGTTCTGTCATTATCTTTTTTTCACATGTTTGAGGTATTTCATAATTATAATCATTCAGTGGGTATTAAGTACATGCATAAACTCTTTAATTATTTTTTTAAGTCTCAATATGTGACTTCTCATGGTTGATCAATTGAGCATCCAATTCTAGAAATTTTCTATTGAGATTGAACTTTTGATATTAAATCATAGTCATCTTCTCTTCACAAGACTTCTTCATTATAACAAATTCATCCTCATACAACATCATTTTATTATGAATAAAAGAGTCATGTTTCTTGATATTCTATGATATTCTTTCTAGTTGTATACCCTTGACATCTGGGCATGTTTTCAGTTTCACATCAAGAAAATATATCTTTTCAAAGAGATCTATTATAACTCTATATTTCTCCTCATCTTCTTTGATCCATTTTGATGTATTTATTTCATATTTCCTCCTTGTTTCTTTGATGGATCTAATCTGACAAGTTATATTTAAACATTCACAAATTTTTTCTTCCAAGCCTTTTTCCATATTGTTGGATATTCAGTCCAATTGGGTGATACCACAGTGCATACATTGAAAGATTATACAAACAAATGCAATTATTTCTTTAGAAATATCATGCAGATAATTTCTTATTTTATCAAATTCCATTTCATGTGATGTAAAAGACTTATCAACATAACCACTTGGGTTGAAAACCTTATTTTTCATGGAATCATGAGCCACTTGCTGTTTACATTCCAAGATTCATATTTCATCATTATTGTAAATGTATGGAGAAATAGAAAATTCATCATCTTTAGAAATGATTTATCTCTTCAATGGTATATTATCAGTCTTTATCTTATTTGTCATTTTTTTTGGATATAGACTTCTGATGAAGAAAAACTGAATATTAATCAACATTTCAGATCTTTCTTGACTCATGAATAATAACACAAATCCTCTTCTGAATAGAATTACAGTAGAGTATGGAACATATATTAAAAATTTCCATAAAATGTTAATTAACGGACCATAAGCCACCCAGAGGGGGGGACCAGGGTGTCAACATTTTCTCTTCATTACTAGATCTTGATCACAAGTTTTTATGAACATGAATAAACCTGTATGATGGATTTTTGAATTAATTAAAATTTTTACATGCGGACGGAAAATAAAAAATATTTACTTTCTTCCGTTAGATTATTTTTGTATACTCCCACATGCTCATTCCCTTGGGAGAGGTCTCACTCATTTTATCAACATGAAATTATCATTATTATATTATCATGAATGTGTTAGCATCTATTCCGCACAAGACACTTATTATATCAACGTCTGGTGTTGATGTTCTTTTATAATCACTTTTCCAATTTAGTGAAATTTATGAAATAACTAAATGTTCTTCTTTATTTTCCTAGAATTAGAATCTCCCTAGGTAATGTTTCCACTTCTGAAAAATGTCTCTAATTATATAGACAGTTTCTTATCTACGTACCATACGTAGTACACTTTCCGTGATTCTCTGCATACTATGTGTGCTCCACATACCACGCCTATTCCACTTATCATGTCTCCTCCGCGTACCTCACCGTCTCAGCACATCGCACCTGCGTGACATACCCAGGTTGCTCCATATACTGCGCCTTCCCAGTGTACATCACATTCTATGCATTCCACGCAAAATCAGCATATCGCATGTTCTCCTAGTATCATGCCTGCACTACGTACCTCACCTGCTCCGCATACCGCTCCTGTGTTCCACCTCCGAGTACTGCCTCTGCATATATCTTTGTCATACTGTTTCTTCTTCAGCATAATTACTCTTTATATTATGCGTATTATTTCATCTCTTATATAGTACTTTTTCTTACACAGAATCTCATTCATTTATGAGTCCTTCCAATTTCTTTAATATTTTTTCCTCTGCGTACTGTTTCATCCTTCGTTGAATATTTCTTACATAGAAATTTCGAACTGAGCTGATTTATTCAACAATGATGACATTTTTATAACTAAATTTATCTATCTAAATAATGAGATTATAAATTCATATGCAGGAAAATAAATCCAAAATTTTTTCTAATCTATTTCATCCAAATATTCAATTTGTGAGAAACATCACCACCTACTAAGATACATATAGAAACTATAAGCCTCCACCTCATTCTATAATCCGTTATCGCATATCATTAAACTTCATTGTATCGTAGGACTAGAAGTCTTCATACCATAACTCATTCTGCCACGAACCATTTTCGGCACTGTTCCCTATTCCATGAATTGCCCCACGTACCTTCCTACTATATGGAATGCGGCCGCGAACCCTTCCTAGACATTGTATGCATACCATGTTCTGAGGTACGCAATTATATTACATTAATGATATCTTTCACAATTCCTTATCTCATTCACTCCTATGACGAAGTCCATACATTTCCAAAAAAATTACCAATTTGGGGGTCCAAAATTTTGGAAAACTCTGGAAAATGGAACCCCCCCGTATGTATCTACTTCATCAAGAACACCCTTGTTTCTTCCCGGTCATCTATAATCTTCAACAGTCAGTGGTTTTCATCACGAACTCCTTCCATAGACAAATATACACTTTTAACAATTAGTTTTGGCATCATCAGATTCTCCATGGAAGTTAATGCATCTTCCCATCATCCCTATCTTCCAGTATCATCTGTCCTTCTAGTAAATAATGAATTTGACTAGGAATTTCTTCTCATATTTTTATAATCAATCTTAAATCATTATATCTCCATGTAATCCCTCATTAAAATTTAATGTATCTTTAGGTTGGATATTAATGGTCTATTTGAACAATGAGATGTTTCCAAAAAAAATTAGAACAAAAATCCCTTCAATACTCACTAATATTGTTAAATTGATGTAGAAAACGTATCACCATTCATACATGTTCATTTTATATAGTATTAGTACCACAAAAATCTGAATTACCACATTCTATATATTTGGTACTCTTCTTTTTCTTTATCTTTATTTTGATCTTCATTAAAAACTGGTGAAGAAAAAACTCAACCTTATATGCAATGGGGTCACAAAATATAGCATTGGATGTATATTCCCATTCTATTTCAAGGGATAATTTACCATCATCCAAACACACAATGGATCCAATGGACAGAGAGTTGTGATTTCATTATAAGGTGAAGTGTGAAGTACCTCCCAACAAATATGGGAATGTAAATATTGAGATGAAAATGTCTTTAATTATAGGAATGAACATAATGCAAAGATATACTAATCTAATGGATAAAAATTATTTGGATATGTGTTTCTTATGATGAGAAATGATAACTGAAAATCATGATGATCATGTTATCATAGATATGAGATTCCATCAGATATGCACTAGTGGAATACATCATATTAAGGATTCCTAACAAATGGAAACCAAACCAATGTACACAAATTTGATTACTTCATGTGCATATATTGGAAATATTTTTTATGGTCCATCATATGAAGAAATATTATGTGTATATAAAATAGAAGAAGTTGATGTAGTTCCATCAAATATAAGTATTCTATGAGGATTCATAAATTGATGTAAACTCCATAACTATAATGATCATAATCATGAGGTTTAATGTTTTCAATCATGGTAATCATAAGTATGTTTTCAAGTGTTAATTATCACTGACTTTAATAATATTTAGTGAATTGACAAGAATTCCTGATTCTTCATGTGTGTTCGATAATGTTTTAAATTATTTGATATGCATTCAGTGAAATTCAATAGAGTGGAAATCAAAACAATCAAATTTACCTGAACATGAATATCTATTTGAGTTCCCATGAATTTCTTTTATAATGATACTTTATAAATATTATTACATAAATTAAGTATTTTCATTATTCAAATGTATAAGAGTGAATGTACAGATGATTTTGTGCATTGGGATTCAAATAATGGTCAGATAAGATTAATGATGGTTCCCATAAAATATTATAATGGTTGAAAGTTAAGTATAGTGAAAGGAATTCTAATTGAGCTAATAATATGAAATTGATGACTTATTAATATTATATTCTTTTATGATGAATTATGATCTTCATATTGAAAATTATTCATCAAAAAAGAGATGTATTTGATGATGATTCCTTGGTACAAGTATACCAGAGTGAATAATGGATATTAAATGAGCACTGGATAGATTTCTATTTATTGATGACCTATCAGATAGAGTGTATACCATATGTATATCAATTGGAAAACCATTTGTGTGTATTTTTATCTCAAAAAAATTATGTAAATGTTCGGATTGTACATATCAACAACTTCCTTTTTTCATATGGTTTTTTAAATCACAATATAAGAATTAGAAGCTTTTTTAGGATATTGGATATTTTACATATTTAAATGTGATACAAATTAATTATAGAGTGTGATAATATATTTCAAAAATGTTTCATTATGAAATCATTAATCATGTAGCTGGGGTATTTAATTTTTATTAAATTTTATGTGGTTCTTGGTAGATCTATCTATGAAGAAATATAATACATATAGAATAGATCGTGGTATAAACAATAGAGGAATAAGAGATAATTGAGAGAGGAAGATGCAGTGAAATCATGTTGAACACTTAATGGGGAGTAAAACATATTTTTACATGTTCATTTGTAATATTTATTGATGTTTGTAAAATTATACATGTTTGGGGGATATGAATGCATGAATTAGGTGGGTCATTATAACGACCCTTTTAATTTCCATTTTCTGAGTTCTCTATATATTTTAGGCAAACAAAAGGTGAGGAGTCAATTATTATTTGCATGGATCCTAACTCTATAATGTATTTTACTGGTTAGGAAATTTTTCTCTAACCATTTATGAAACATTACAATAAATTAAAATTCATTACTAATTGAACACTATACCTATCAATGTTCCTACATTGGTTGAAAAAAATATGATTTAATGAATAATAAATGTGATTCCTTTAGGTTGTACAACCCGATAATAAGGATACAGGATTCAATGTTTATGATTAAGAAACATGATGAATTTAAGGTGAATAACCATAGAGATATTTTTTATAGTAATTATTTATCTAATATGTTATTTTGGAGATATATAGTGAATTTATCACTCCCCAACACCAGAATATAACAATTAATTAATATGATTTTTTAATACATGTTAATTTTTATTCTAATTTAGAATATAATGTGGATCTGAATGCCTGATAAATCTATGTGGTAAATTGTTATGTTGATTTATCTCAAGATTCCATACCACAACACAAATCATATTAAAACGAGTTTGAGAAATATTTCATGGATGAGACTATCCTGGATGGTAATTTATGGTCGTTTGAAGTTCCTTACACTTTATGAAGTAGTTCAATGAGTCCCATAAATAAAACAGTAACCAAATTGAGTTTTTTGGTGGATATAAATAGCATACATCATCAAAAATATAGGTAGTATCTGAAATAGTCTAAATATATTGATTTCAATGTTTATATATTCATAATTTTAAGAATGTTTTCACATAAGAAACAAATAATTTTGGTTTATGGGATTTCTCAACCAAAATATATATGTTTTGTTATAAATTTACTATATTTCATAGTGTAACAAGATAACTAGAACTAAAATAAAATATAGTGTAGTTATATGATTCATAATCTAATGGATTCTTTCGATAAGTATGTCATATAGACCTACATTAAATAATGGCTGAGTTTCCAGAGGATGCTTCTAAAGTTTTATTGATATTGAGATGTACCATTAGAATGAATCAGCACTAATTATGTCTCTATTTTATATTTTTTAATCTATTTATTTTAATTCTATTAAAATTTTAAATGTTTTATAACATCATACATATTTTTTTAAATGAATATTGTTATACACAGTGGGATGAAGAGAGAGCTAGGTATCAGGTGCCCCTATAATTCTTTTTTGATATCAAAAATGATATTTATCCTAGATGGAATGGCTCCCAATATTAATCTTTTCAATGAAATTGTAACAAAGTATTGACTAATTTTTCCATATATACCATATTGACGATTATTTTTTATGGGACTTCAATTCTACTCGTCATTATGTGGGTTTTGTATTATAGGATGATTATAACCCTAGGATGAGTATATATGTTCCAAAAATTCAAATATTGATATTATTATGTCAATGTTTTCATTATAAATATATAAGGAATCCATTATTTGCTATATTCCACCATTTTCTGTTGAGTATGGTTATGCATTTCTACCTTTGTTTAATATTTTTCCACTAATAATGTACGTTGAGTATTATATTGAATTGGTATAAGGATACCAACATATGATTTTTTACTTTTACAATAAGATTAATATATAACTAATAGAGTTAATTACAATAACGGTGGGTTTTATAAAATAATTCTCATGTGATCGAGTGTGTTTCCTTATATAGAACCTATTACATTTTTGATGATGTCTAATAGAACCTTTTGCCATTACATTGATTACGAAAAAATTACTAAAGTCACAGTACATAGACCCATTTCGTTACTAAGATTGATTATTTATTTGGTTACATGAATGAGTTGAATTGGTTCATGAAGGATGGTCATAATTTTTTTTAACATAATGATATATTCATAAAAAATTTTATCCCAAAAATATTCTTCAATATAATGTGTGCCGATAATGAGTCCATTATTCATCCTTTCGATGGGATTATTTTCCTCTAGTTTTTATGGTATTCATGAAAAATATATTCTCTCAATATCTTTATTCATTTGTAGTGGTACTTTTGGATGAAATAATTTATTATCCCACAAATGAGTAAAATAATTTGTCACATATAAGAGTAGTTCTGCAAAGGTTAATAGATTACTAACTTTAATCCATTATATCATAATTTCATTTCAATAATCAATTAAAGATTATCATCATAAAAAATATCTCCAAAATTGAATTTTTGTTGATCTTGAGTAGGAAAATTCAGTTATGGAATGAGAACAATAGTACAATGTTTTCTTGATTTGATGCGTCGTCGGATTGTTGTCATAAAATCACTAGTTAATTATATATTTCATTAATATGGTATCTCTTCTGAAAACACTAAATAATAATAAGTACAATTATTATGGTATTTAAAATAACAAATTATTTTTATTAATTGGTGAACTATTTCTCATCTACTATGGTTTTCATTATTTTTGAGGGTGGGTAAGGATATGTTGTTTTTTGTTAAGAATTTAGTTCAGTTTTGTGATGTATTTTTGAAAGGGAGGTCATGCAATGTCATATGTTTCCCAGTAACTTATGAAATAATAGACGAATAATCAGACACTTGATCTAAAACATATAGTGTTTATCTATAAACATAATAGTTCGTGGAATTAAATTTTTATATAATGGATTATAAAAAATATTTTGATCAAATTAGTATGAATTATATCATCTAATAGAAATATTTTCCCCAACATTAAATGTGAGGGGTGGAATAAATGTAATCAATTGAACTAATTAATTAATGTTCACATGGTATGGGGAATCTTATTATAAATTCAATATTCTATTTACATCATACATAATAAATAAAAGAATAATAAAAATGTGTCATTTTATTTATAACATTTGTAGTTCCACCAGTTTGAGGTATGTGACCCTAGTTCTGGTTCGTTTGTGCTTTTTGAAGTTGTTGGTTGATGTTTCGACATTTCCGGGATAAATGATTAATGTTGTGGAGGTTGTGCAGTGACGCACGGTGGGTGCATAGTCTGAACAAACTGTGTGGCCAGCCCAGAAAACTGTGTACCCTTAACAGCAAGCTTTTCACGGGTGGCGTACGGGTTTTTAGATTATGCGGGAAAGTCATCTAATGTCTCTAGGTTTGACAGTGGGAACCGCATGGTTGGATCACCATTTTTTAAACAGTGCGGGGTGACCATGTGGCCACATAATGTTTGGGTTTTGACATAATGGGCCACTCAGGATTTCCCATTTTCCCTCATTCATCCTCTCACTTGAAACTCACTTGAAATTTTTGGTTCTCAAGGGTTGGAGGGACTCTCTCACACCTTTTGAAAGAAAATCAAAGGTGTTTCAAGGTGGTTTGAAGGTGGTTTCTCCCCAGTAGGTCTCTCCTCCTGGTTTCTTTTTATTTTCCTCTTGATCGACATCTCTCTCTCTCTCTCAGTTTTATAGATCTTCACCCATTGTGTGTAGATATAGGTTTTTGGTTTCCTTGGGTGTTGATTATATGAATTTTTGATGTTAGGGAAGGGGATATAGAGCGATATCGGTGGTGGGTTTTCTGGACTTGGGGAGGTTTGGTGGCTTGTGGGTCGATTTTTTCGGAACCCTAATGGTAGGTGGCATCTCCCTCGACTCCACATTTCAAGAACGTAAATCTTTGTTATAATTAATTTTTGTTATTTTAAATAATTTTTTTTTGATATGTGAAATTTATTGGAAATCCCTTTGGTGGTGTTTTGGGAATTTTTTGGAAAAAATGGGTTTTTGGGTAAAATATTCTTTTTGTGATTTTAGAATAGAGATTTTGAAATAGGTTGTTTTGTTGAATTACATAAGATGTCTTGTGAAATAGTTTTAAATAATGGGTTTCTTTTATTGAAATTTGAATTGGTGTGTAAAAAGGATGGAAGGGTGTTTTCAATAAATTTTGGATTTATTGATGTGTTTCGGCATGTATTTGAAATGGTTAATTTCTTATTATGGTGACCATGGTGGGTTAAATGCTTGGTTATGGATTGTTTTAATGTTGTGGAAGTGGCCGAGAAGTACCACTATTATAAGGGGATGGGTAGTGGATGGAAGGGCCACCATCAATGTTAAGTTTAGAGGAAGTTCCACAATATTTAGGAAGGAAGAAACAGGTTGGACGGAAGTGCCATCATGATTGTTATACCAGTATTGGGTTGTGGAACATTGTGTGGTGAATTTCATTGCTAGATAGAAATTTGTGTGCTAATTTTAAATGATGAAATGTCTTGTGGTAGGACTGTTTGGATTTACCTTGGTTTTCATGTCTTGGTAAGGGTATTTTTGGATTATAGTAATTGTTTCACTTGTGATTATTTTATATAAACTGCTTCATATAAATGTTCTAACGGTCTTATCCTAGTGATGTGTGTAGGGAAGTCATTTGGGGAAAACCTACTTAGTATTTATAGTCACCCCCTGCTTAAGCACATTGGTGCTTTTTCAGATGTCTTATTCCAAGACACAGGAAAAGGTAAGGCATCTCATTGCTAGTGGTTTGTGGTGATGCTTGGGACATGTGGTGGTTCTTAGAGCATGGAGATTGGGGTGGAGTCATGGACTATGTCGTGGGTTATTTTGGGTCTCTTGTTCAGTCTTTTTCATAGTACTCTGATATCGTGCCACATTGTATTAGTTTGGTGTTGTATTGTGGAACAAAATGGTTGTCTTTAGAGAATACATGCTTGAATTTTTTATTGACATGCATCATCTAGTGGATATTAGTGGATGGTTTGGTTGGTTTTTTTATAGGTAAAATCATTCCCCAATTTGTTCTTGAAGCCCTTGGAATTTATTTCCAGCCTTTGGCACCTTGGGAACATTGCTTAAGGCCAAGTAACTTTCCCCCTCCCTCTCAATCCAATGGGATGGAGCAGGATGTTACAAGTTGTATCATCTTGTACGGTCATTTGGAATTGATTATCAGATATGGATTTGACATTCATTGTGGTATATTCCTTGAGTCTGAATGGTAACTAAGCGTGGGAATGTCAGAGCATGGAATGTATAGAATAATAAGACATATCTAACCCTTTTATGATGAACTTCAAGTTACCAAGGAGTAGGGTACATAAGTGTTTTGGAGACACTTATTGGCATTAGAAATCTCATTGTCGTGGGTGTATCCAATGGGATGTGCATGGCATATTTGGTAGAAATGACTTCCCTCTAGGATACATATTTCATTTGGAATAATGATTTATGGGATGAATTGAGAAATGGTTTTTTCAAATGTGTGAAATTGTAATGTGAATAAATTTAGAATTTTGAAAACGGTTTGGTTTTCAAAATGGTGAAACATGGAAAATGTGGAAAGGTTGAAAGCCTCATTTTGATAGTTTTGTGTAATGCAATTTGAAAATGGAATTCTTAGTGTCTGCGGAAGTGAGAATCATGGTTGTTTGTTTTCTATTCTAAGAAATGGCACCAGGTAGGCATCGTATAGACCAACCAGAAGTCACCGGTGAGAACATGGTTTCATCTGAGCCCCAAGTTAACTAGCATTTAGTCCAGAGCATAGTGCAATATTTCCAAAGTGTGAGAAGTGTTAATAGAGAGGAAGATCCAAATCATGTTGATTATACTACTCAATTTCAAAAGTTGTATTGACCCGTCTTTACGGGTGATTCAGAACAATAAAGGGAAGAGGCGTGGCTATCCAGAATGAATTTTTTTTCAAAATATTGGGGACGCCGATAGAGCTGCTCGTATTTCTAGAAACTTATATGTAAGAGGATCATTCTCATCAGTGGTGGGAGTTGGTATTCCAACTGGGGACAGACCAGGGTATCGCATGGGAAGGAATTGATAAATTGTTTAATAAACAATTCGACCCACATATGGGTATAATTCTGTACACAACAGATTTTATTTCAGTCTAAAGTAAGTGAATATGTCTATGAGAGAGTATATAGATAATTTTATGAGCTTAGTGTGGTTTGAACACGATGTGGTAGGTATCAAGTCATTGAAGTAAAGGATATTCGATGTGAGGTTAAGGCAAAAGATCTGTTCAAAAATAGTTGTGTTGTGTATCGGAGATTACACAGAGATGGTGAATCCAGCATCAGTGGCTTAGAAGGATCTGTTGGGAGCTCTAGGTGCAGTAAGCAGGCTGGTACCCATGGGGAATAGGGGGAAGTCTAATGATGGGTTCATGTGGAGGAGGGAATCATATTCCCAGGGCGAGAGTATGGCATATAATTCTACTGCAGTATCGATGAATCTTCCTCTAAATCCCCAGAGAAAACCAGGATGTTTTCATTATGGCTCTACGACACACCTCAAGCGGGACTGTATAACACAACATTGAGCATGTCATAATTTCAAGAAGATGTGGCATACTCAACACTATTATTGGAATTCTCAAAGGAATGGTGCGCTTGACACTCCTAAGGGATCGTAGACGTCATATGATTTGATGGGACAAGGACAACAACATACCTCTCGTCAGAAGAGAAATTTCAGTCATGGTGATTCATGGAACACCACAACTCCTCAGCAGGGAAATAAAGAGCAGAGTGTGGAAACCAAGGCATTTTTCAGAGCCAAGAAGGTTGCATTGGTTGATCAGTTGCGACCATCCATGATGCGAGGTACTATTCTTATAAATTCTACCTTGATGGAAGTGTTGTTTGATATGAGTGATTCAGACACTTTTATGTCTTCACATGTGGTTGTGATGCTGGGTATTATGGTAAAAATGATACCTTTGGTTTCAAATCATTAAACAACTCTGGGAAGAAGTGAGTGTTGAGCCTTATTATGTAGAGAATGTTGTATTGTTGTGGGTGATGTTGTACTAATGTGGAATTTCTCAGTTCATTAGATGGATGGGTATAATGTAATCTTGAGAATGGATTGGCTGGTGGAATTTAAGTCCCACATCAACTATAATGCGCGAACAGTTTCTTTTACAACACAAGACGGTATTAGACATCTCTTTAGAAGAGAGTGGCATGAATGGCATGGGGAAACGAGTTTGTTGGCACCAACAGTTGCCACATTATCATATCTATGGGTGGTGTTGTCGATGGAATCAGTAGAGGGTGTTGAGAAGAGTGTTCTTCCTGCAGTTCTCGATCAGATCATGGATTTTTTTTCCGAAGAATTATCTGAGATACCTCTCATAATAGAAGTGGAGTTTAGTATTAATCTTCCTCTAGGGACCACTCCTACCTCAATTTCATCTTACCGAATGGAACCTACTTAATTGTGAGAATTGAAAGTGCAGTTGGAAGAGTTAAAAAACAAATGGTTTATCGGACCTAGCATATCTCAGTGGGAAGCGCTGGTGTTGTTTGTGAAAAATACATATGAATCATTGATGCTCTATGTTGATTATCGTTCACTTAACCATGTTATGATTAAGAATAGATATCCACTTCAATGCATTGATGACATGATTGAACAGTTGAGGGAAGATCAATGGTTCTCCAGGATTCACATCCAATCAGGGTGTCATCAGTTGTGGGTGCAGATGAATTATATTCCAAAAATAGCTTTCAGAAGTAAATATGGCCATTACGAGTATGTGATTATTCCCTTTGGTTTGAAGAATGAACCAGTGGTGTTTATGCCATTGATGAATCAGATATTTCAGATATATCTAGATGCTTTTGTGGTGATATTTGTCGATGATATTCTGCTGAATTCAAGAGAAAAGTTAGAGCATGAGCAGAACTTACTACCCAACACATGATTTGCAGTTCGTAGTAGTGTTTTACGCTTTAATAATATGGAATAATTATCTCCTCGGTGGGAAATTTATAGTTTTTACTGGTCACAAGAACCTAAATCATATCTTCTCACAAAAATATTTGTACCCGAGGCAAAGGAGATGGATGGAATATCTATAGATGTTTGATATTGACGTTATGTACACACCGGGTAAGGGAAATTCAGTGGTGGTTGAATTATGTAGAAATTCATATGCTCAGTGGTGAAAAAGTCATCAGAACAGTGGCAGTTGATGTACGTTATAACTGACATCCGGTTGGACTGTGAGGATTAGTGTGATAGGGCGGTCTTCTTTCGGGTTGTGATGATTCCTGACATGGTTGGCCTGGTTAAAGAGGCACAAATATCTAATTTTGAGTGTGTGACCATGAGGTCAAAACTCAATTATGGGAGACCATTGAGGGTTGGCAACTGAATGGAGATTCATTTTTTTTTGTTTTTGGAATCAGATGGTTGTACCAGTTGCTTGTCAGAAGGATCTTCTCTGGGAGTATCAACATTCTAGATGGGATATTCATCCTAGAATTCAGAAAATGTTTAAAGGGTTGAAAGAACAGTTTTGGTTGGGTTGTATGAAAAGAAGAGTGGATGAGATTGTTTCGAGAGGCTTGAATTGCCTGCAGATCAAGGCAGAGCATCAGAGGCTAGTGGGAATTTTGTAGTATTTAACATTCCCTATTTGGAAGTGGGAGAAATTAACGGTGTATTTTTTCACAGGTCACCCAAGAATGGCCTGAAATCACGATTCCATTTGGGTGATAGTGGATCAGCTAACGATGTCAGTCCATTTCATTCCAATTCGTTAATCTCATACGATGGAGGATCAGTCCAAAATATTTATTCAGTAGGTGGTAAATAGGCTTTGTGTATCACTTTCGATTGTATCCGATCGAGATTCAAGGATTACATCTCGTTTTCGGAAATCCTAACAGAAAACCCTTGGAACTAAGTTGACCCTGAGTATGGCGTATCACCCTCAGATAGAAGGTTAGTCCGAAAGGAAAATACAAACATTGGAAAATATGTTGTGGGCTTGGGTCATGGATTTTGGTGGCTCATGGGAGGATCACTTTTGTTGGTTGAGTTCTCATACAATAATAATTATCAGGCATCCATACATATGGCTCCATTTGATTTGTTGTATAGGTGTTCATGTCATCCTCCACTATGCTGGGTGGAAATAGGTGTGTCCATGATGGTTGTTCCGAGCCTTGTCCAGGAGACTACGGAGAAGATCAAGTTAATCAGCAAGAGAATGGAGATGGATTAGAGTTATCATAAATCGTATGTGGATCGTCGTTGAAGACCATTGTCATTCTCGGTGAGTTATCATGTTTTCTTTAGGATCTCTCCTAGTTTGTTACATCGTCGATTTTGGATGCGGGGAATGTTTTTCTCCGAAGTATATTGGACCTTTTGATATTCTTGAGTGGGTTGGTGATGTGGCTTATCGTTTGGCTTTCCCACCTAGGTTCAGTTCTGTTCACAATGGGTTTCATGTGTCATAGTTGAAAAAGTATCAGCCGAATATGGTCCATGTTATTCGATGGGATAATGTGGAGCTAGAGATAGATTCTTCATTGGTGCACATGACAATGCCAGTTTTGGATAGTAAAGGTAATGTTTTTGGGGTAAAAGCATCTATTTGGTTTGAGTTTTTTGGCAGCATGGCCAGATCAATGGGCAGACATGGGAGTATGAGAAAGATATGGTCGAGCAATGGACCAAGCACTTTCAGAAAATGGTGGGTTCACTACATTATAAGGATGGAGTGTCCTATGGTGGAGAGAATGTATTATCCCATGTTTGAGGTATGTGATCATTGTTTTGGTTCGTTTGAGCTTTTTGATGTGGTTGGTTGATGTTTGGACAATTAGGGGGAAAACATTTAAAGTTGTGCAGGTTGTGCACGGGTGCACGGTTGGCACATAGTATGAACAAACCGTGCGACCTGACAACAAAAATGTGTACCCTTGACAATGGGCTCTACACGGGTGGCACACGATATGTCAGACTGTGAGGGAAATCCGTGCGATGTCCCTAGGTGAGACAGTGGTAATCGCACGGTTGGAGCACAGTTTTCCATACCATGCGGGGTAACCATGAGGCCACGTAAAGGATGGGTTTTGAGTCACATGCCATTTGTGATTTCCCATTATTCCCTCATTCTTCCTCTAACTCAAAGATCACTCTGGATTTTCTGTTCTCATGGGTTGGAGGGACTCTCCCACACAATATGGATGCAAATAGAAGGTCTTTAAAGGTGGTTTGATGGTGGTTTCTCCCAGGAAAGTATCTCTTATTGGTTTCATTGTGTTTTCTTTTAGATCTATGTCTCTCTCTCTCTCTCTCTCTCTTTCTCTATTGGATTTTTAGATCTACACTTGTTGTGTGAAGATCTTGGGTTGTGGTTTCCTTGTGTGTGGATTTTAATATTTGTGTAAGTTAGCGAAGGGGATATAGAACAATTTCAGTGGCGCGTTTACCATATTTGAGGAGGTGTCGTAGCATGTGGGTCGTTTTCGTGAGAACCCTAAAGGTATGTGGCATATCTATCAAATCCACTTTTCAGGAACAGGAATCATGGTTACAATTAATTTTTGATTCTCAAAATTAATTGTTCTTTTTATGTGAAAATTTGATTGGAAATATTTGTGGTTGTGTTTTGGGGATTTTTTTTGGGAAAATTCTCTTGTTGATATTTTAAAATAGATATTTTAAAATTTTTTGTTGTGTTGAATTACTTAACATGTCATGTGAAATAGTTTTTCAATAAAGGGGTTGTTTTATTGAAATGGGAATTGGCTTGTAAAAAGGGTTGAAGGGTGTTTTAAGAAATTGTTTGATTTATTGAAGTGGTTCGGAAAGTAATTGAAATGGTTAATATTAAATTTTGGTGACCTTGGTTGGTTATATGCTTGGTTATGGCTTGTTTGAATGTTGTGTTCATGTGGGCGGGAAGTACCACTATAATTAAAAGGTGGGTAGTGGACGAAAGGGCCTCCATAAATGGTAAGTGGACGTGAAGTGCCACTAGATTTAGGATGGAAGAAATGGGTTGGACGAAAGTGCCGCCATGATTGTTATACAAGTATTGGGTTGTGGAACCTTATGTGGTGCATTGATTTGTTAGATGAAAATTGTTGTGTTAATTCGTAATGATGACATGTCTTGTGGAATGTTTGTTTGGCATTATATTGGTATCTCTAGCTTGGTAAGGGTATGTTTTTTTATAGTAATGGTTGCACTTTTGATTATTTTATATAAACTATTCTATATAAATGTGTTAATGGTTATATCCTAGTGGGTTGTGTCGAAAATTCATTTGGGGAAACAAACTGAGTATTAGTACTCACCCCCTTCTTTGGCACTTTGGTCTTCTTGTATATGTCTTATTTTGGGACACCGATAAAGGTATGGAATCTCATTGCTAGTGGTTCATGGTGATTCTTGGAAGAAGTGGGGGGTTCAAGAAGCATGGATCTTTGGTTGGAGTTGTGGAGTGTGTCTTGGATTATTTTGGGTCTCTTATATAGTCTTCCACATAGTACTCTGATATCTTATTGGATTGTTTTGGTTTTGGGTTATATTATTGAACAACATTGTTGTCATTTATGAATACATGCTTGAATAATATATTGGAATGCATCATATAGTGCTTGTTAGTGGATGGTTTGGTTGGTTTTGAAGGGAAAATCGTTCCCCAATTTGTTCTCGAAGCCCTTGGCATTTATTTCCAGCCTTTGTCACCTTGGGAACGTCACATAATTCCATGTCAGATTCCCCCACCCTCTCAAGACAATGGGATTGGGTGTGACGTTACAGTATTACTCTTATATATTTGGTTGTTTTGGAGGATATGATGATGATTGTTCTTTTAGGAGTTCAGTTGATCTCCTCCATTATTGAGTTGATTATTCAGGAATATAATCATTATGTAGATGTATATGGAAATAGGGACACCATTTATGGATGTTGACAATTATTGAGTGTTCATTATCTCTTGACGTTAGCATTTAATTCAATATATTGTAAATTGTACCTTTCTAATGAGAAAAAAATTTATTATGGATTTCCATAATTCCAAGATGGTGGTACATCATATATCAACAATTATATTCTATGATATGTTCTAAGGATTTTAGTGGCCTTGTATGGGATGAAATATCAATTATTTTTGTTTGTTTTTGGTATTCCTATTAGAATGTAATAGATCATAAATAACACAAATGGATTACATTAGTCTATTCATGTTCTCTCTTTGATGTGGGATAATATTTTTGACGTATTTAATCATCATATATCCATATACATGTTTATGGAATAATGTGATATATTTGGTGATCAATATTCTATAAAAAAATGAATAATTAAATAACTTTCATGTTATGTCAACGATTAAAGACCTATGATGTCTTTATTTGAGGAATATCATTATATTTCAAAGAGTTACATATTATATAGTTTCTAATAGGGATTCCAAATTTCATTTTAATTTTTGGAGTGTCCTCCAAGAGGTAATGAAAAATCTAGTCAGATTGAGAATATAATAAAATACTTTGATGGATTGGATGTAACAACCCATCATGGGTTTGCACATGTCGGTTCCCTGAGTTGGTTCACCACATGACCTCAAGCATACCTCCTCATATTCTAGTGGTTGAAAACAAGTAATGAGGGTATGGTAATACATTCATGGAAAGACTATACCATCATTTTACAGAGAAAAACACCACACGAAATAAGTAAAAAAAGAGTAACCGTATATATAACAAAAAAAATACTAATATCACATCATATAAAAATAGGAAAATAATAATTAACTAAAATGGGATACATGCTATACCAACATATGTTTCAAGTGTTTATAATGAAACTAAAAATAAAGACACTACAACTCCACAAGAGGGTTCCAAACCACGTCTGGTTCCCATTTCCAAGATTCATCCCCAATCAGAACCCTATCCTAGGGCCTTTTCCCTTATCTATACAAACAAGGTTATAATATATTCAGGTACAAATTAGGATACCCCCAATAGGGTTTGAGTACAACATAGTAGGCCACCACCAACACTGTCTAATAAAATTGTAGTCAATATATACTCCATACAGTTCTATAATGGAATAAGTTAAATGAAATAATTAACAGTTTGTCACATTTTCAATTATCCGTATCAAATTTCATAAAGTATTGGGTTCCCAAGGATTCATATACCTTAATAATAAAATCATCTCATACTAGATCCTAAATTGTTTTCGAGGAAATATCATATTTTGATACCTTTTTCTAGCCGAATCTTGATGTATTCAAGGTGATATGATATCACAGTACCTGATTGAACACATGACAGGGTCGAATATACTTGTGTAAGGCCATAACCCAGATTTCCATTATGTCCATTGTTTAATTTCACATATAAAATCCACATTTACAAAGTTAAAAATATAAAAACATTATGTTAGATGATTATTTTACCATTCATACTCCTCAATATAATGACTATTTTCCCATTATATTTTCTCATAAGAACAACGACCATGTTACCATGTATACTTCTAATAAAAAAAGCATCCATGATACCCATTATATTTAATCATAATTACAACGACCATGTTACCCATCATAAATTTGATCTACATTGCCTACCATAAAGAGACTTGTATAGTTCGATCTATAATGTTTCCATATAATTTTTTATATAGTAGAACTCCACTATTGCCAATTTCTTTTCACAATATCCACTGAATTCAAGAACACATGATTGTAGCAAATCCCCATGAACCTGTATAGTATGATTCAACATCCCATCATTCTGTATGTGGAATGTGGTACTCATTTATTATTGTGTTCTTAGTTCATTTATAAATCCCTACTATAAGCATGCAGTAATGTGTGAATCAGGATATGAAACTATATTATGTTGAACTCCATGCAGACGAACTATCTTTCAACCATTTAATTATACCAATTTTTATACTATAAATATTTCCCTTAATGGAAGTAAATTAACACCCATTGTTAATCAATCCCTAATAAACCTAATATCAAAATTCTTCTTAGGTATATTTTTAAGACCCTCCACAAAATTGACGGTCACATCACCCCATTTCTATTTCATGGTGAGAAATGACAATAGTAAACTTATTGGTCGTTGATGCGCTTCCATAACCTAATTACAAGTGAATAATCTTGCACAAACCTTGAAATCGCCTTTTTCATTCAGATCCACCAATATTGTCATCGTAGTTCATGGTACATTTTTGTTATGCCTGCATTCATTATCAACTTTGAGGAATGAAATTCCCGTATGAGTTCATCTTGAATTCTCGTTGGTAGAAGAACCTAATAGAACACATATATGATTTCTTCATCATCTATCAACCATTATAAAGATATATACCCACCTTTAAAACATTCTATCATGGATATAAACTATATATCATTATAATATTTATCCTAAATCCATCTCAAAAGATTAGAATCCATAGCAACTGAACCCACAATGAGCTGCTCCTAACTCTCCTGACCCTCAACTTGCATTTAGACTAGAAAGATCATCATCTTCCACTCTACACTCGAATAGTGAACCATCTAAGTCTGAGTATTCCTATTCAAAGAATCAACGTCATAATTCCATTTCCATGTAATTTATTCCATTGCAAAATCAATGGACTACATATAGTCTACCTATATCTCATGGTGAAGTATCAAAAAAATTGATAAAGTATATACTTCAATATATTGTGGTCTATATAAACAGTTAACTATTATCCCAAAATATTGTTTCACCAACACATAAAATTATAAACTACTACTACAAACATGAGATCATGCATAGGGTAATTATATTCATGAGGCCTCAACAACCAATACCCATACTCGACAACCCAATTTCCCTAAATTAGTACTACTAACTGTATTCTCTATTAAGTGTCACACTAAACCATCTACACATCACCGGACTCAGGTAGGATCAATATATGTTCTAATGTCAAGCACTTATTCAACTCATGGAATGCTATCTCACTAGCCTTTGACCAAAAAGAAATTACTCCAATTTTGGTCAATCTAGAAAGAGGTTCATCCAAACAAGAAAATTCATTGATGAGTCTTCTATAATAATCTGTTAATTCCATAAATATTCGTAAAATAAAAACATTATTGGGTTTCTCCCAAAAAACCACTCAATATAATTTCTCAAGTTCTACTAACACACCTTCTGCCGATATGATGTTCTACATGATGTATACCTGATCAATACAAAACTGACACATTTCTATCATGGGATCAAACATATTATCCATATGTGTACTCAAAATGTTGTCAAGATATTGTTCCTGATCATCATGAGTCTTAGAGTTCACCATGATTTCATCCAGAAACACCTCAAAAACTGATCCAGATATGGATTAAAGAACCTATTCCTGAAATCCATAAACAATTATAGTGGATTTTTCAACTGGAATGGAATTATAAAATATCCATAAAGGCATTATATGATTATATATGAATACCTCAGTATATCTGAATTTTGTACTCTCAACATAAGATACCAAAGTCTCGAATAAATCTTTTTAAAAGACTCAAAATCCCTTCAATTATTAAAGCATAACATCGATATGTAGAAGAGGATATCAGTTCCTCAAAGTCATTTTTTCCATCTTCCGGTAATTTACATATAAGAACAAACTCTCATTAGACTTCATTGTGATCAAAACAGGAGATATCCAAGGTGGTGAACATGGATGGATATATCTGTTTTCCACCAAATCCTCCTACTGACTCTTATGCTCATGAATCTTAGTTGGATCCATCTAGTAAGGTGGAATAGCTACTGGCTCAGCCTCGACATGAGCTCAATATAGAATATCACATCTCACATAGATGATTGGCATGATAAGTATTCACAAATGAGAACATGTAATAGATCCACTACTAATGGTTGGCCATCAATTCTAACACCCCCATCATGCACAAATATACAATAAACGTGGGAGATAATCTCTTATGTTTTTAAGTAATTTTGTTGTCACATCCTTCCTTGAAATCCCACTCTCCATGATGAATATACTAGTAACCCTTTTGATATACAAAGGTCTCACTCCTGTGGTAACAGTCGATGTAAGATCAGTTTGTGACTAGCAAGTTTATTCCCGAAATTAGGTGTAATCTTATCAAATAAAGAACATAGAGATCCCATTGGTAATGATTTTACCCAAAGTAAATTTAATATCTCTTGAATAGAAAAATATCTATATATCGTACTCTAAACAGTCTATCTACAGTAATTACCACACTAAAAAAATTCGACGGTCATGCTCCAACACTCAACATGATTTTCATATTAAAAGGATTGAGACACACCAATATTAAATAGGGGACTATCTAATGTAAAAGCTACTAGAATAGTACCTCCCACAATAAATGGTCCACCCCACTATCTAAAAGTTTATGTTTTATTGAATGTTACACTACAACCCAACTTTCTTGTGATTGTGTCTGACTCCCATGAGTAGCACAACTCTGCTGATGTGGTATATCTTTCTCAGATGCACCACATCCACTACCTCTACCACCTCATCTAGTGGAACTCCATTTTACACCCAAATACTATGTAGAAGATTGTATTCTCAAATTCGGACTCTACCAATCTACTCCATCAGAACTAGTTTATCTCTACGACATACAAAAAATCTGTAGGTTTCCCATCTTACATCAATATCGAAACTCTACTAGTGCAAATGAATAATGTCAACAATACTATTTCAGCCTACCACCCTGAATAATGATAACCCCATTATGGTCATGTCCAACTAATCCTCTTGTCTATCTACTCTTCATCACACTTCCATGGAAGAAGATTTCATAATTATTTTTCCTACTCTGGGAAGTCGCAAGTCTTGATCATCTAGTATCATTGACATTTCTAGTAATGGAATACTCCCTTAGGTTCCCTCCATCTATGTGTTCTTGATCCACAACTTCCATAATCATTTTAAACATGTTGATATTCACCATGGACATAATCACACACTTATGTTCGTCCTAATAATGATTCTCCATAGTTTCCTCCTCTCCATCTAACATTGGATAAAAACATTACTGATCTATGAAGAATCTATCATAGTTCATAAATGACATGATCCCATGTCTTTGATGCATAAACTCATCAGTTTTCTCTTGTATCAACATATCTTTGTAAAAGGCTTCCATGAACCACTCTAATATGTCCTTATATAGCATTCCATCAGTCTGTCAAGGTCAAACCTGAATGTGCCAATGGTGTTTTACTGATCCCCTAGGAATATAAGTGGACGACATGACCCTCAGGTCATCCGAAGTCTACAAATGATCATGTATTTTTACTATGGGCTCATCCCAAAATTGATCTCCCAAAAGTCTACCATATTTAGTGAATGTAAATGTGTTCTATAACTAAATCTCACTTGTTCAATTAGACATACATATCATAAACTTCCTTGAGTATTTTTCCATGAATTACATGAATCAATCTATGTACTATAGAAACTATTCCCCATCATCTTCATCTAGAATGATTTTTTCCTCAAGATCCCTAACTGAAAAAACATTCATAGTCATGAACATCGATTATCCCCTCAATAAGAATCTTAGAGGAATACTATATTAAAGGAAAAAAAATCATCATAGGTCTCATAACACAACCTTATAACATTTACGTAAGTTGATATATTCCAAATACGCCTTTCCTTCACCTCACCACACTGTCAAAACTGAGCCTCTAAAACTACCCTTAACTATCAAACTCATTAGATTTGGTTAAATAGGGGAAAATCAATATCATAATATTATTTCTCATTTACAAACCAAATTATTCTCATTTCACACCATTTTTATGGCCTAGTTAATTCATTTTAAGAAGTATTTTATCTTTTTAATATAAAAAAACAGGGTTAATGGGTTATGATCAACAACTTACCATAAACCATTTCCCAATTAGTGCCTAAA
Source organism: Viscum album (assembly GCA_963277665.1). Taxonomy (NCBI): domain Eukaryota; kingdom Viridiplantae; phylum Streptophyta; class Magnoliopsida; order Santalales; family Viscaceae; genus Viscum; species Viscum album. The sequence goes on along the minus strand of OY728151.1, from coordinate 81,961,527 downwards.
ATCTAGTCTAGTAAAAATTATCCGGATTCCACTGAATGATCCAAGAAGTGTCAATAATCGTTCCATTTTTTTGCCACAAATCAATACTCATAAAATATGAGAAACTATAATCACATCACACCAGAAGTGTATCACCCAAGGTGAAATAACATTCAATTACAATAGTAAATAAAAATAACATCAATCCCACATAGAGTACCTCGGTTTCCTCCCATACATGGGTTTGTAGCTCCCATGAACAAGCTCATTACCATCCATCAACGATTCATAGTATCCTATCTAATTTTCCGAAAATAGAAAGTCAATAGTATAAGATAGAAAGGAGGACATATGATACAAATTTGTAACATTTATACATGGGTGCTACATGATGGTGTGTCGATCTAGTTCTCCACATAACCTCATGAGTACCTCCCTATATGTTTTAGGAATCCTACATGTATCACAGATTAGATAATCTATTCATGGGGAGATAATACCCTCATTTTTCAGAGTAGAACACAAACAGAAATGAATAAACCAATGCAGAATCATATATATTACCAGAACAAGTCTCATGTCACATGATAACCAAAAAAGAAAAAATACTCAACTAAAAGGTGAAACATGATATACCATCATAAGTGCCATGTGTCTATAATGAAACTGAAAATAATGAAAATACCACTCTACAAGTAGTTTTCAGAAATTTTTCTTGTCTTATTCTCCATGCTTTACCTCCATTAAGTCACCTATCTCATGTTATTTTCCCTTATACATCCCGGCGACAATATATACATCCAGGTTCTGATTAGGAATCCCAAATAGGTTGCAAGTACAACCGGGTCGGTCAACACAAATGTTGTCTAAAATAATTCTATAAAAATGATATATTGTACAATTATATAAGATTATAATTACAATTAAACAGTAACATGCTTAAAACCATTTCATTTATTCTTATATAACTACATTAACTATAGGGTTCCCATGGAAAAATGTACCTCAATATAATCTTCCTCATATATCAGTTCCCTAGTATTTCTTTATGTAGTATCAAATCATAATAGTATCATCCTTCAAAATCGTGAAGTATTCAAGGTGTTAGGATATCTCAAAATATTATTCGACTCATATTGGAGTCAAATATTCTAGTGTGATTCCATAACATTGAGTTCAATTATATATATATATATATATTAATTTCAAATTTAATTCCACATTACCAAAGTTACCAATATCAAAAAACATAATTATGAAGACCATATTTCCATGCTTACTCCTGAATAGAATGACCATGTTCCCATTATCTTTACTCTAATGCATAATAACCATGTTACCATGTATGTATTTTTTAGAATGTCCATGTTCCCATTCTCATTACACATAAGTATGATGAAAATGTTAAAATTTTAATATCTCAATTTTGAATGACCATCTTCCCAATTTTAATCAATATTTAATTATCCACCCTAATCCCATTACTAAATCATCAATTCGTTGCAAAGATTCATTCCAATAGTTAACTAAACAATTATCTTAGTAAATAAAACCATTAAATAATTCATCAATCAATTAATCAGTATCCCAATTAATATTCTATAATTAATTTTCTAGAATTAATTATCTATTTCAAAAATAAAATTTCAGTAATTAATCAGACAATTAATTTTCTAAATCATAATATCAAATGCACCTAATTAATCAAAATTTAATTATTTGAACTTTTCCATTTAAAAATCTCATTATTAATCTCCCAATTAATTATCTATATTACAAACCCTACCTATTATAATCAATATCCCCAATAAATGTTATAATAGAGATACACTTTGTATCATTATTAATTCCCAAATAAATCACAAATTAAAACAAGTCTTCGATAACTGTATTGGTTAATCTAAAAACCCAATTAAAGGAAATGAATTGATAAAGGATGATAGTAATTATAAAATCATTCATATACATATAAAATAAATGAATATAGGAATTAAATTTAGAATAACTACCTTGCTTTGTTGACAGATCTTTTCTCAATGAAAATTCCAAAAAAAATAGGGAATCACAACGAGGATGATTTGATATTAAGAATATAAATCCCAAAATCATGGTATCAAAATATCATGATCAAATCAATATAGATATTGATATAAAATCCGAGATATTGATCTCAACACATAGATTTATATCTGATGAAACATAGAATAAACTCCCCAAAGAGATCAATAGAATAACAATGAATGATCGGGATAGGCATCGTGGTGAAATCCACATACCAGGACAAGAGGATATATCCAATTTGGGCTTCTAATCTCAAAAAATAGAGGTTGGATGGCCTTTGGACACCAGTGGAAGCTCTAGGGTCATTCAAAATAAATCTTTCCTGATCCTTGGATGAAAATGAGTGTTTTAGGGGTTCAATGAAAATTTAAATGGATTTTTAGATGAAATAAAACTATGTGATCAATTTTCCCGGGCTGGGAACAAGGTTAGGGAAACTGTGCAATATCTATTTAGACCACACTGTCTAGGGTCCCACAGATACCAGTGATTAGGAAAATGTTTTATTAAACAGTGTCAAAACCATGCATATCCCACACCTTATGCATTATTAAAATCCCATACAAACTACTTCCAATACAAAACTCTAAATAAATGTACATAAAATCATCCTAATTTACCTAAAAATGTTACCGAGATGACACCATAGAAGGTCAGTATATTTCATGGGATGATGGAAAGAGAAATATCAATTATTTAAGACACATTTCATGATTTTCTAACTTATTTAGTGAGATATTTTCATAAAAAAATAAGACTACATGACTTTTTATATAAATTTTTTTACCAGTAATTAAATAATTGTGCAATATTTGGTTCCTTGTTAGATTGACGTCTTATATCACCACATTGTTGGTCAGTGATTGGTGAAACATATCTATTTGTAATTTTCAATTTAAATAGATAATAATGAGGACTCATTTTATTAACCTATGGATGGTGATGACTCTAATATGATATAAATTCTGTGTTAATAATCATAAATTTCCTATATAATATTCAATTAATAAATTTTTGTATTCGAGTATTTCAACTAGGTTGGTTCCCTTCTATATATAAATATATGAAAGGGTTTCATGATGATTCATATGGCCGAATTATATTTTTGAGGAAGTCGTTTTTATGTTTGTGGTTCCTACATGAATGAAAATGATCCCTGTCATATTTCATGTGAAGTATATCATGAATTATCTATTTTGAAAATTTCATATCAAGATATTGGATGAATTTTTTATGGAACTTAATTTATAATGGAATGAGAATCCATATTGGTTTTTTGGTTCTAAAAAATATTTATTAATTGAATTTGCATACCTTTCATTCTTGTGCATTAATAATATGGTTCTAATTCACATAAGTCCAAGAGTGTGGGATATTAATGAGATATTAGTTACCACATCTTTTTATATGGAGTCATAATTATAGTATTTCTAGGGGAATAAAGATTAAATGGTTAAATATTATAATATTATATTACCAGAGTTTTTTAATAAATATCTCTTTATTTTGATCATCCTTTATTTGGATATCATTTTATGTTATCTCATCAGTTTTTTGGGAGATGTTGGATGTTATTTAAAATGTTAATGTTTTATACATGGTATGTAAATTCCATATGTATCCAAACATTAATCCAAAACACTTTATTTTATGTTCTTTTGAGGGTTTAAAAATAGTTCTCGACATGAATCCTCACCCCTAAACCATGTGCAAGAGATAGTGTGGAGAGAAGGGATTGAACATGGTTTTAAAATTTTTCCACCAAACCAAGAACCCATTTCATGTAGCCTATGTGAGAGTACCTAGTTGTCACAAATTTTCTTAATACACAAGAAAATCCCATGAAACTCTCTCCAAAATCCTATTGATGGAATAAATTTACACACATTATTTCCACTAATGATTTACCCAACACCAGGAAACTATGTTTTGGAAATTTTAATATGAAAAAACATAATTAATATATAAAGGAAATAATTTGGAATAATACTATCTTCTAATTACTAATTATGATCATACATTGTATTTTAAGGCTAGTTACGAAGGATTTTTTCCCTACACCCCCTAATACCTAGATCGGTTTTTCAACTGATGCATTAGATATCTTCTACTATGTGTAATCACATTGATTATAAATTTTACACTCTTTATTTATAATCATATTTTGGATTGATTTATCTTCATTTTATTTATGGATTTAAATATTTCATATTTATTTGGGGAAATATGACTCTACATTGACAATTATAACCTCCAACAATTCTTTGGTGGACCCCCTATTGGGGATACAATGTTATCTGATTTTAGGTAGGTTGTTCTAAAGTGATTTTCCATACACAAGAAAACGTTATTTCATTATTGACATAAAATTAATTTTAAATTTATTTAAAATAAATAAATCAATAATTGTTGATATTTGAAATAAACATACCTGATTTTGTGAAATTAAAACCCATTTAAATTGAAATAAAATATCATCTGGATTATGATGAATGATGTATTTTGAGAATAAGTTATTTTATGAAATGATTTGATATTTTTTTAATGAGGAAAATACCATTAAATTGATTATAATTATAAAATGAACGACTATTAAAAAAGTCATTGAGTTTGTTTTGAAAATGATATTTCTTATTGAAACAAGAAATTTTGAATTAGAACATTAAATGATGAATAGAATTAAAAATAATCATATAGTCATGGTTTTTTAATGGGGTGATTGAATGAAAATGTGAACATGATTAATTACAGGTTTACAAGGATAGACATTTTAGGACTCATGCATCCATTAAATGGATTGATGATGATAAATCAAACTATGATAATTAATAATTATGTTTTTAGATGAGGTATTAATTGATTCTCTCCAATAAAAAACCCTATGCCACATAGATGTGATTTTTATTTGAATTGTGAGTAATTGACTATGTAGTTCTAAGATCATATAGGTACAAACTAACAATCCTCTATAAATATGACCATAATGTCCTTATCTTTATTTGATTTTTAAATTATAGTTTTTATTGAATTATTTTATTCAAGTTCTATATGTTTATAAAAAAATTTAATTTAAGCCTGTTTTTGAAATGATTTCTATATACATGTTTTAAAATCATATTTGACATTAAATTTGAAAATTAATTCCCTGGGTGCATTTTTATAAAAATCAAATAAATAAGGGTTTATTTATTATGAAATTACTATAAATATTTGGTGGAATTGGATTTTAATTTTTTAAAAAATTTATCCTTTGAATTCTATTGTTCAAAGATATTTCATGACAAATTTGGGAAAAGGGAATCCATAATAATGTAGTAGAAGTTATATAGGACCATCAGGAACATCAATAATGTAAAAAACAATTGAATTTATGATCCAATTTCCACACACTGATTCTAGTAGTTTTTATTTATATATATTAGTTTTTTATTAGATTCTAAGTCAATTTGGAAATTTGTTTTGTTTCTTGTGGTATTTATTTCCTTCAAGATTGTATCACATACCTTATGTTCGCTATTGTATCTTCATTTTTTCTACATTAATCAATTATGAATATGTAGAAACCATTTGCTCATACCATTTTCTGATGAGGATGTGATGATATCTATCACATGTGGAATATGAATTTTTTTAGTACATGTTAATGCCAACTCATGTAAAAATGTTAATGGGGTTTCATGTCGGTTTGTGAAACCTCATGTCTCCATCTAAATTTGTATTTTCCTTCATGGTTATCTGAAAAGACATTTTCTGATTTTTAAATTTTTCATGTCATTCTTATTATGACCCATGTTTATTATACATGTTAATTACATATTTTTATAGGAATAGCCATTACATAACACCAATAGATTCATTAGAACTATAATATCTTAGTTATTTTGGAATCATTGAATAAAATATTCTAATCAGTTGATTGATCTTCCATGGTTTCCACAATGATCCTCATATTTATTACTAGTCTTATGCATACCCTTCATAAAACCATTCTTACGAAATTGGATAGAGAGAAAATAATTGTTGATATATGATGAAATGTAAGGGTAAAAAGGGATATACAAATGCAGAAAATGAAAAAATGGTATGAGAGCATTCTAATAACATAAACAAAAAGAATCTTTTAAGTAAATTATCATAAAAATATATTGTGGAAACGATTCATCCAAATCACATGACATGAATGATATGGGAATCAAATAACATTATCCATGAGAACATGTCATTAATATATGGCATGAAATTTTTGGAATACACAGAATAACTGAAAATAATTTCATATTAGTCAAGGATAACTTCCAATACCATCAAAGTATAAAAATTTATTATCTTAATTTAAATCACTCCCCATTCCAGCCTTTTATTATTAAACCAAGTTCACTTCCCATTCCATCCTTTTTTTACTGGATTGAGTTTACTCCCTGTTCTTTCCCTATATATCACATAAGATATAAGTATTTACCCAATAAATTAGAGAGAGATGTAGACCCTATCACATAATGACATCATACATATGTGTTCCACTAAAATATAATACATTAATAATATCAAAAACCATAAAATGATATTGGTATCAAAAAAATTTCATTATATTATTACCAATTTGAAGGAAACATGTTTCACAATCATTTCATGGTAGAATCACACATGAAATAAAACTAGGTTCATGTGATTTTTATCATTATATAACTAGTGGAAGGGGAAATAGAATCTTAAATAACATATAATCATAAATATAAACTATTTATATAAAGAATATGAATGATATAATTGGATCATATCCCCTATAATTCTTACTCATCATCAACATATTTCATCATAGGTGGGAAATAATTTTGATAATCCATTTAAGAATTTTTATGATGAAATTGTTCTTTCTACAATGATTTAATATTTTATAAACGTAAATCCTTTTAAAAAATATTATTTTTTCAAGTAATTATGAAACGTTTTACACGAATCATTGAATATCATTTAAAAAAATTAATCTATACTTTTTTATAATCCATTTCATTGAAAATAACCATTGAAAACATATAATATAAGATTTTAAATTCATTTAAAATAAATTTTAAATATAATAAATAATTTAATTTCATCTCCATAATATTTATCATCATTGTTAATTTAATAAAAAATTTCCAAAATATTTGTTGAAAATATATTAGGCGAATTAAAATAATTTTCCTAGTAAATATGGAAAAAAATTCAGATTTTCATAATATCATTTTCTTAATTATATTTTGTAACATATATTTCCAATATTTTAGCATTAACTAATGATATAACGAATATATAGAGCATAATAATGTTCATGTAAAATATTCATATGTGTGTCATTATATTTTCTACATTGGAAAAATAATAATAAATAATCCGAATAAATTATGAGATTGATACATATAATAAATACCAATATTGTAATGTTTGAATAATAAGTACAATAATGAAATGAAAATAAATAAAACATGTAATATAATTAGAATGAATATATTCTTGTTATTTCATGTTTAATGTGTTTTATATTAACCTTCTTAAATAATATAGGTTCACAACACAATGTACATCTCAATGATATCAAATTGAGAAAACAAAATCACATACCCTATTTTTATAATTTTAACCAAAATAACACTATAAAATATAGATCCTAAAATGGATTTGTAAATACCCACAATTATTAATATGTTAATCATAAAATAAAATAATTTTAAATATATATACTACAAAATATCAAAGTATACTAAACATGGAATGTGCCTCACTGCAGGAAAATATTATATGACAATCCATTACCTTAGGGACATCCATCATTCTCAGTAAAACATCTATTATTGTTTATAAAATTTTATTATATGTTTATTAAAAATTTATATTAACATATAACATACCATATAATATTTATTTATGACTTTTTATTAATCATTTATTAATGATTCGATTTTAATTTTACGTTTTAGGAAGCAACTGCTTCGTTGTTCATAAAGGTTTTGATTTGATATATTTTTTATTATCTTAATTTAATCATGATTTCATCATCTCCATATTTAAAACTGTTATATAATAATCATATATATTCATTTTATTTGTTTTCATAGTAATTAATTATATTTTATGATATGAAATGATAACACCTTTCATGGAAATGGTAGGCTGTAAATATACATGGGATAGTTTTTTTAATTGATAGAATGAATTGTATATGAATTTTAGTAATTCCTGGATCAATTTTATATATTATATATGGAATATTTTTAATGACCCTATCCACAACACATTACATGTAATTAATTAATGAATCAACCACTTTTCATTGTGGTATTTTTCCATTCAAATGTCCAATATTATTGTATTACCACTAAATGGAAAACCTAAATATATGTGTGAATATGATAACATCATTGCTATGTACGGTGGATTATCGCGTTGTGGAAGAATGTGATTCATTTAAACATTAAATAAAATGGTTTAAGGATGATTTTTATAAAACAAAATTGTTGACCTCACCTGTTTTGATAATCCCAGGTATGCTTTCATACACTTTGATAATCTCAATATAATGTTTTTCTATATATTAATTCGTTCAATCCGTTCTCAAGATGATAATAATATTAAAATAATCCCTGAGATAGTTTAATCTTTGTTTATCCATGTTTATAGAAGTTCTGAAGTATTTCTAACCCATTCAGATATGTTGTGTATGAAACAGATAAGTATTTAGTCACTGATTTGCATTTAAGCTATCGGTACTCAGTCTACCGATAGACTTAGTCTACAGATAGACAGAGTCACTGATACACTAAGGCCACTGATATGTACAGAGCTAATGACAGACAACCAGAGCTAACGATACAGAACAGACCAGAGCTACAGACAGACATAAGTCTACCGATAGAGCCAGTTCACAGATCGTTACTGATACAAGTATAGTCACATATATATCGATCTACCGATAGAATTATTCGTGTACTGTAATTCTACCGATATGTGCAAAGTCCTACCGATGAAGAGACATCTACCAATGAAGAGACAACTATCGATAACAAGAGAGACCGATAGAACTAAAGTCACCGGTATATGAGCTACCTATACATGTTCAAAAGAGCTACTGATAGAAGGCTCTGCGATACAAAGTCCACTGTGCTCGTCGACCAGTAGAACTCTACTAATTCTTGACCAACTTGTCAAACCCTATATATTTATTTATATAGCTAACTGTTAGATTTTAATTTTTTAATGCAGTTAATGTTATTTAATGATTTCTATTGCATGTCAGGGAACCGTACCTAGTACCCTGGAAAAAAGAGATTGTTCTTTTCTGCCGAAGCTGAAACCTAAAGTGATGGAAAGAGAACACTTATATATAGTGACAGAGAAATAGATGCATATGAAACTCCTTGAAATCACAAAGAAGATACACGAAGGGTAAAAGAGAAAGATATGAACAAGCATTCAAATGTGGATCAATTTGTCTTCTGTCTACATCCATACTCCAAGAATCTTGGACATACACGAATAAAATCATTCTAGAAGAGAACACATGTTGCATCTTGAGTGAATTGATACAACAAACATTTCATGCACTCAGGATGCTAAGCTAGACAAAGAATCAAAGAAGAAATCGACACTCTGTTTTTCTGAGAAAAACCAGAGAAGGACTCAGAAGATTTTCTGATATACCAAACGAGTCCAGAGTTGCACTGATAATCACTAAAGCATTTCTAAACTCAATCATACTTCTCTTAGTGATTCTTTCTTTACATTTTGAGCAGTGTGTGTATCCTGTTTAATTTACACACAAAAATTTTATTGTGCTAAACGGGAGGATTCTTAAATCCTCACTTAAACTCCATAACTCTTTTGTTTCCCACTGTGAATTGTGGTAGAGGTTGAGTAAGACCTGAATAGCCTGTGAGTTGTTGTTTGTTTTTTCTGCGAAGAACTGTGGTAGAGGTCATTGTACTTGGATAGTAGTGTACTGTTGTTTACCTCTGATCTAGGGTGTTGATCAATTTATATAAATTTTTCAGAGGACTAAGTCTCGCCTTGAGACTGAACCTCTTGGTTAACTTTGCTATGATTTTATTTTATGTCTATAAGTATTACATATATATATATTCTGCTTCTTATTACTTTGAAATAAAAAACTATTTTAGAGATACTTTGATAGTTAAATTATAAAGTTTTTATAATTATTTTAAACTAGTAAGTTAGTTTCCAAAGTTAATTTAATCTTCAAATTAAGTGAAATGAGACCTAATCAATCTTTGAGAAACTAATTGAACCTTTACACACTGTATAGATTCACTACAGTTTAACTTTGTTTTTAAATTGTGGGATTTTAAGAGAAATATTTTTAACAGATATTTTAATTGGAACTCAATTCACCCCCCCCCCCCTCTTAAGTATCCACTCCAACCAACATTTGGTATCAGAGGATTATTCTTGTTCAAGGAATTTTTTTTAAAAATAATACTCCAGTTTTCAACTGTCATTTTAGTTGAATTTAATGATCTTGAATTTATGTTAGTTCTAAATTTTCATCTCTTTAACACTATTTTCTAAAATCTACTTATGGATAATAGACTATAGGGTGCTGCTACTAACTGACCACCTTTATTCAATGGCACAAACTATGCCCAATGGAAACTGAAAATGAAAATTCATTTAGAAAGTATGGGTTTTGATATCTGGACTCCTATAGAATCTCAATATAAAATTCCAGAAACTAAAATAACAACTTGGGATGATCCTACAAATACTGCTTTCAATAATAATTTTAAAGCTACGAATACCTTGTAATTTGCTTTAGGAGGTGAAGTGTTTAATAGAATTTCTTCTTGTAAAATTGCCTTTGAAATTTGGGATACTTTTGGTGTTTCTCATGAAGGAACAACCAGTGTTAAAGAAATGATATTAAATACTTATACTATTAAATATGATAATTTTAAAATGAATACTGATGAACCTATTTCTGATATGTATCTCAGGTTTAATGAGATAGTCAATACAATGAATTAACTCGGAAAGCCTGTTCCAGCAAAGGAAAAAATTATGAGAATCTTGAGAGGTTTACCAGACCGATGGAGAGGCACATCTGTTTCAATCAGAGAGTCATGTGACATTGCTGCTCTACCTGTCAAAGAACTCATTGATAAAATTACGATGTATGAGGATGAACTCATGGTGAATAAAGAGGAAGAGGATGAACCAAAAAAGAAATCAGTGGCTTTCAAGACTACTGCTTCAATGAACAAAGACATAGAAAAAGCTCAAATACAGACTGACAGTTCATCAAGTTAAAGCTCAGGCTCTGATAGTGATGCTGAGATGGCTCAAATAGCCAGGAGACTCAAGAAGTTTTATAGGAAGAAGAAATTCTTCATGAAATATAACTACAAAGTAATGTATGACAACAAGGGACACTAGAAGAAGGATTGGAAGAAAGATAACAAGAATGATGAAATTGTCTGCAATGAGTGTAAAAGGAAAGGACACATCAAGGCTGATTGTCCAAAGTTAAAAGTCAAAAAGAAATATAATTATAAGGACAAGAAGTACAAGAAATATATGAAGGCTACCTGGAGTTCATCTGAAGACAGCACAAGTCAATCTGATGTTTCTGATTCTGAGAAAAATCATGCCAACATGTGATTCATGACCAACACAAATGAGGTAACCTTAGAGACTCCTATTTTAAATTCTTATTATTCTGAAGATGATACAGAATCTAATTCTGATTCAGAAAAAATGACTAGTAAGGAATTATTTGAATATTTTAATATGTTTTAAGAGACATGAAATGAACATAAGGATAAATACAAATCATTAATGAAACAGCATGCTCTCACTACTACAGTTAAAACCAAACTTACTAGTCAAAAATAGAATAATGCTCAACTGTTAAAGGAAAATACAGAACTGCAAATGTCAAATGAGAAACATAGAAAAGACTTACAGAAGTTTAAAAATGGAAAAGACACACTTACTCAAATGTTAGGTAAACAGGTTACACCTAAATACACTACTGGTTTTGGATATCAACTTGGACAGAGACAGTTCACCAAAACATGATTTATTCCTAAGTCTGGACAAAATTATGCTTATTCGAGTTCTGTAAATTCATATGATTTAACAATTTATTCATATGGTTATAGGTTAAATAAATTTTTCCATTCAATATCTATTGAATCTATAAATTATATAAGATCCCTAAAACAAATACGGGTACCTAAAGTTTTGATTGCTATTTTTTCTGGACCCATGAAGATCTGGGTACCAATGAAATATTTTATCTAAATCTGTTTTGTAGGAAACATGCTTAAAGAGTTCTCACAAGAAGGTATGGTACTTGGACAGTGGATGTTCAAGACATATGTCTGGATATTATTCATGCTTCAAAAGTTTTATAAATGTTGATGGAGGACATGTCATCATTGGTGATAATTCTAAAGGAATGATCATTGGCCTATGTTAAATTGGAAACCCTGATTTAGTATTAATATCTAATGTCTTATTTGTTGATGCAATTAAGTATAACCTGTTAAGTATTTCTCAATTATGTGATGATGGATTTAATGTTAAGTCATAAAATGATTCTTGTAATGTTTTTAATTCTAAAAATGTATTAGTATTTTCTTCTTTATTAAATGAAAATGTTTATGTAGTTGATTTAAATTCATTATTTAAAAAAATGTTACCTGTTTAAATGCTTTTCATAAAGAGTCTTGGATTTGGCATAGAAGATTAGGACATTGCAACATATATTCACTTAGAAAACCATCTTGAAAGAACTTAGTTAGAGACCTACCCATACTTGAATTCCTAAATGACAAAGTGTGCAATCCATGTCAAAAGGGAAAGCATCATAAAGTTTCTTTTAAATCAAAGAATGAAGTTTCAACTTCTCAACCTCTTGAGTTGGTTCACATGGACTTGTTTGGACCATCAAGAGTTTCTAGATTAAATGGGAAGCACTATGTCTATGTTCTAGTAGATGACTTTTCTAGATATACTTTGGTGTACTTCTTAGCTCACAAAAGTGAAGAATGTTCTTACTTTATTAAATATGTTGTACCTCTCGTTCCCCTCGTTGTTTGATTTTCATGATCACAATCACCTTATTATTTGTCTAATATTGTTTGAAGTGTTTTTGAATGATAGGCACAAGGTTGCCAAGAAGTTGGCCCAAGAATGGACAAGAAGTGGACTGAATTTCAGTCCACCGGCCAACCGGTGTGATAGCACCGGCCAGCCGGTGGACCTGGCAGAGGCATTGCCCACTGCCAGGCTCCACCGGTCAGCTGGTGGCTCTGTCACCGGCCAGCCGGTGGCACCCAGAATCATGGGGTAGCTACTGCCTCCCCACCGGCCAACCGGTGGCCTCAGCACCGGCCAGCCGGTGGCACCCAGCAGAACAGTGGGAGCTACTGTTTCCACACCGGCCAACCGGTGGCCTCAGCACCGGCCAGCCGGTGGAGGCTGAGCCCGAATCCTATGCCTTTTTTCACACACCGGCCAACCGGTGGCCCTGCACCGGCCAGCCGGTGGAGCCAGTCAAACTAGCCGTTGCAGTTTGACCAGGCTGGCCCACTTGGCTCCCAACGGCTCTTTAAGCCTTTCCAACGGCTCCAAAGGCCTCCAACGGCCATATGAGGGTTCCCCCTCTATAAATAAAGGACCTTGAAGCCCCGGAACTATTTCCGGACCATAATTAAGCATTGTGAAGCCAACGAACACAATTCTCCTCATTTGGCAAACCTCCGGCGGATTGCTCCAAGGGAACCACAACTGCTCCAATCCAATTCCACATCCAAGGAGCACCACCATAGAAGCTTGGGAGTGCACGTCTTCAACTCCATTCAACCTTTTGCACCCAAGGCTTCTCAACAATACGGTTTTTATTGTTTTATTTATTTTGAGCTTTAATTTTGGGTTTGTACCTACAAACCCCAACACCTTTTCTCATCCCACTTTCTTTTGGGTTTCACATCACCACTAAGGTGTGAAGAGGTTTCTTCAAGCCTTTCCTTTTAAAAGGCTTGTGACATAGGTGAGCTAGCCTTCACCTGTAAGAAGGCTAGTGGGTTCTTACTAAACCATTAAAAGCAAGTGGGTTCTTGCTAAACCAATAAAAGCAAGCTGTAATAGGCCCTAGTGCTACCTCAAAGCCTAGTGGGATTCTTGTTAAAACCATTGAAAAGCAAGTGGTAGGAATCTCTCAACGGTTGAGTTGGGAGCGGAGACGTAGGCCGGGTTTTGGCCGAACTCTGTTATCAATTTTGTGTCTTGCCTACTTTATTTCCGCTGCATCTTTACTTTGATTTTTAATTTTTTAATCATTTTCTAAAAGGCAATTCACCCCCCTCTTGCCATCTTTTCCCCGTTTTCTCCGACCCAACAATTGGTATCAGAGGGGTAATTTGAGTAATACCTTAAACAGTTTCAAATTCAAAGATCCATTGTGATGGCATCTTCCTCTTTTGCCCCCGAGGGCTACTCATTAGGTCGGGCTCCATTTTTTGATGGGTCCGACTATAATTATTGGAAAACCCGCATGACCACTTTTTTAAGAAGCATAGGATATCCCATTTACAAAATTGTCATGCAAGGTTATACTTTGTCTACCCCCGACGAATCCAAATGGACCCCCGCCGATATTAGAAACTTTGAGCTTGATGGCAAACCCATGAATGCTCTACATTGCGGCCTTGACCGAAATGAGTTCAACCGAGTTTCCACTTGCACCTCATCTCATGAAATTTGGAAACTATTGGAAGTGACCCATGAGGGCACTAACAAAGTTAAGGATACTCAGTTAGACATGTATAGACAAGATTTTGAAAGCTTTTCCATGCATCCAAATGAGTCTATTTCTGAAATGTTTACTCGCTTCACTGACGTTTGCAATGGAAGGAAATCTCTTGGTGATGATGTTTCAGCCGAGACGATGGTCAAGAAGATCTTATGGGTCCTTCCGTGCTCATGGTCACCAAAGGTGACGGCGATCCAAGAAGCTAAGGACGTCAAAAATATGTCGGTAGAAGAGCTCATCGGATCTCTCATGACTTATGAGATCACGATGAGGAGGCAAGCACAAAAGGAGGGCACACCAATCAAGACACCAAAGAACATCGCCCTCAAAGTATAAAAAGAAGTAAGCTCCTCCTCATCATCCTCATCTTCCTCATCTTCATCATCTTCAAGCGGCGATTCGGAAATGGAGAGTCTCGCCCGCCAAATGCACAAATTTATGAAGAAGCACAAGAAGAAGAAGAAATCTCGCAAGGCGCGAAAGCAAGAACCCACCGCAAGATCTGAGCCCAAGGTAAAATGCTAAGGGTGCGGCAAAAAGGGCCATTACAAGCCCGATTGCCCACTCAACAAGAAACGGGCCATGCAAAAGGAAAAATGAAAGAAAAAGGTCCTCAAGGCGACTTGGAGTGACACCTCCTCGTCATCATCCTCCTCCTCCTCCTCGAGCGACCAAGGTACAAAATGCCTAATGGAATTTCACGAGGTAACTTCTTCCGATTCCTCATCCTCGTCCTCTACTTCTTCTAATTCTTTCAATCATTTGTCATACGAAGAACTCCAACATGTGCGAGACCAATTAGAAATTGGTTTTCACGAACTCTCGTCAAAATTTGTTGCTTTAAAAAAGAATTTCAAAAAGCTTTCCTCTGAAAAAGAACAACTTCTCAAAGAGAAGGAGGAACTCTCCCTAAAAATCCAAAATTTCCCAAATGTTGATTCTTTGGAATCAACCATCAAGGACCTTAGAGAATCCCTAGCCAAATTCACCCAAGGGGAACAAAATATATCAAAATTGCTTGGTTCCCAACGAATTTCAAGAACCACCCAAGGGCTAGGATACACCAATATAGCTTCCTCCTCCCATGCTCCAACTGTTTTTGTAAGGGGGAGCTCTAGTTTTAAATTTTGTAATTATTGCAAAAAACCCGGGCACTTAATTTATGAGTGCAATTGTAAAAATGCCCGGTATGGTAGGCCCAAAACCATTTTCTTTAATGATGAATTTTATAGGAGAAGACCAGCCACTAGACAAGTATGGATTGAAAAATCCCTTTTAGCGAGTCTTACCGGCCCAAAATTTGTCTCGGTTTCAAACACCTCTCCCCGGTGATTTGTTGTTTTATTTAGGGGGAGTTAGGTTTGTTTAAGCTTTTTGTTTTATTCAAAACATTCTTTTCAAACATTCAATTTCAACATTTGGTTTCAAATTTCAAATTTCAATTGGCTTTTGATTCAAAACTTTCAATTCAAACTGTTATTCAAATTTTCATTTCAATTTCAAAAATCTCAATTGATTTTCAATTCTCATATCTAGTTTTTCAAACCCTTTCCCTCAATCAAGTTTTATGCCCCGTGCTATTTTGATAATAACAAAGGGGGAGAAATTCTTGGTTGATTGGGGGAGAAATCTTTTAAAGCATGCTTTTCATTTCTGTATTTTACATTTATTGTTTTGGTGATTGTGATCATCAAAATAGGGGGAGATTGTTGTACCTCTCGTTCCCCTTGTTGTTTGATTTCCATGATCACAATCACCTTATTATTTGTCTAATATTGTTTGAAGTGTTTTTGAATGATAGGCACAAGGTTTCCAAGAAGTTGGCCCAAGAATGGACAAGAAGTGGACTGAATTTCAGTCCACCGGCCAACCGGTGTGATAGCACCGGCCAGCCGGTGGACCTGGCAGAGGCATTGCCCACTGCCAGGCTCCACCGGTCAGCTGGTGGCTCTGTCACCGGCCAGCCGGTGGCACACAGACTCAAGGGGTAGCTACTGCCTCCCCACCGGCCAACCGGTGGCCTCAGCACCGGCCAGCCGGTGGAGGCTGAGCCCGAATCCTATGCCTTTTTGCACACACCGGCCAACCGGTGGCCCTGCACCGGCCAGCCGGTGGAGCCAGTCAAACTAGCTGTTCCAGTTTGACCAGGCTGGCCCACTTGGCTCCCAATGGCTCTTTAAGCCTTTCCAATGGCTCCAAAGGCCTCCAACGGCCATATGAGGGTTCCCCCTCTATAAATAAAGGACCTTGAAGCCCCGGAACTATTTTCGGACCATAATTAAGCATTGTGAAGCCAACGAACACAATTCTCCTCATTTGGCAATCCTCCGGCGGATTTCTCCAAGGGAACCACAACTGCTCCAATCCAATTACACATCCAAGGAGCACCACCATAGAAGCTTTGGAGTGCACGTCTTCAACTCCATTCAACCTTTGGCACCCAAGGCTTCTCAACAATACGGTTTTTATTGTTTTATTTATTTTGAGCTTTAATTTTGGGTTTGTACCTACAAACCCCAACACCTTTTCTCATCCCCCTTTCTTTTGGGTTTCACATCACCACTAAGGTGTGAAGAGGTTTCTTCAAGCCTTTCCTTTTAAAAGTCTTGTGACATAGGTGAGCTAGCCATCACCTGTAAGAAGGCTAGTGGGTTCTTACTAAACCATTAAAAGCAAGTGGGTTCTTGCTAAACCAATAAAAGCAAGCTGTAATAGGTCATAGTGCTACCTCAAAGCCTAGTGGGTTTCTTGCTAAAACCATTGAAAAGCAAGCGGTAGGAATCTCTAAACGGTTGAGTTGGGAGCGGAGACGTAGGCCGGGTTTTCGCCGAACTCCGTTATCAATTTTGTGTCTTGCCTACTTTATTTCCGCTGCATCTTTACTTTGATTTTTAATTTGTTAATCATTTTTTAAAAGGCAATTCACCCCCCCTCTTGCCATCTTTTCCCCGTTTTCTCCGACCCAACCAAATACACCAAATCTGTAGAAAATCTTAGTGTACTTAAGATTAAAACTCTACGAAGTGATCACGGTTGTGAGTTTGAAAATCATGAATTTGAATTTTATTTCTCACACAATGGCTATAGTCACAACTTCTCTGCTCCTAGAACACCTCAACAGAATGGTGTAGTAGAAAGAAGGAATAGAACACTTCAAGAAATATCTAGAACCATGCTTAATGAATATGACCTACCATTTTACATTCGGGCTAAATCCGTGAGTATAGATTGTTATATTATTAATAGAGTATTAATTAGACCAGTTCTTAAGAAGACCCCTTATGAGTTGTGGAATAATAGAAAACATAATGTTAATTACTTTAGAGTCTTTGGCTGAAAATTTTTTATTCTTAATACTAAAGATAATCTTGATAAGTTTTCTTCAAAGAGTGATGAGGGAATATTTTAAGGATATTCTTTAACCATCAAGTCTTATAGACTTTTCAACAAAAGAACAAAGTGTGTGGAAAAATATTTTCACATAAAGTTTGATGAAACTGGTCCACATGAGCCTAAAACATCTCTTGAAAATCTTGAAGATGATTTATCTGCTCTCGACCTTAATGATAAAATCAATGAACCTATTATAAAGACAACCAGTTCTGGACTTATTCCAGAATCTACTTTTAATGAACCCGAACCTAGAGAATAACATGAAATTTATAGTCCTACCTTTACTAGATCAACTAGAATTTTAAATAATCAACCTTTAGATGTTGTTGTAGGAAATCTTGATAGAGGGACACAAACTAGAGCTTCACTTAGAAATCAGGTTGAACATCAAGCATTCTTGTCACAACATCAACCTAAAAACATTGATGAAGCTATTAATGATGAATTTTGGTTAATGGCTATGCTAGAAGAGTTAAATCAATTTGAAAGAAAAAAAGTCTGGGAATTAGTTGACAGACCTAAGGACACTTTAACAATAGGCACAAAATGGGTTTTTAGAAACAAGGTTGATGAGTCTGGAAATATAGTTTGAAACAAAGATAGACTAGTTGCACAAGGATATAGTAAAGAAAAAGGAATAGACTATGAGGAAAATTTTACACCTGTATCCTGATTAGAATCCATTAGGATCTTACTTGCATATGATGCCCTTTTAAATTTCACGTTATATCAAATGGATGTCAAAAGTGCTTTTATAAATGGTTTTATTGTTGAAGATAATTATGTTGAACAACCACCTGGTTTTACTAATACTCATTTTCCAAATCATGTTTTTAAACATTCTAATGCTTTATATGTTTTAAAACAGGCTCCAAGTGCTTGTTATGATAGACTTAGTAATTTTCGTATTTCAAAAATTTTTACTAAATGGAATGCTGATACAACACTCTTTATTAAAAGAATTTCTAACGATGTTTTAATAGTTAAAATCTATGTTGATGTTGTTATTTTTGTATCTTCTAAACATTCTTTATGTACTAATTTTTCAAAGAGTATGAAAAATGAATTTGAAATGTGTTTAATGGGAGAACTTAAGTATTTTCTTGGATTTCAAGTGTTTAAAAATAAAAATGGTATTTTCTTGAATCAATGTAAATATACAAAGGATATTTTAAAACGTTTTGGATTGGATAGTGTTAAGGAAAGTGAAACTCCTTTGAGTACTTTTTATAAATTAGATGCAGATGAAACTAGGAAATCAGTGGATCAAACCAATTATAGAGGTATGATTGGAAGCATACTTTACCTTACTGCTAGTCGACCAGATATTATGTTTAGAGTGTGTATGTGTGCAAGATTTCAGGCTAATCCAAAAGAATCACATTTACTTTCTGTTAAAATAATTTTTAAATATCTTAAACATACTGTAAACTTTGGTCTGTTTTACCCAAAAGGACAACCCTTTGTGTTAATGAGTTATTCAGATGCTGAATTTTCTGGTTTCAAGCTGGATAGAAAGAGCACTTCAAGAACATGTCATTTATTAGGAATGTCCTTAGTATCTTGGTGTAGTAAGAAGCATAATTCTGTAGCATTATCCACTGTCAAATCAGAGTACATAGTTGTTGTTAGTTGTTGTGCACAAATTATGTGGATGAAACACACTCTTTTGGACTATAGATATGACTTTAGGAACGTGACAATCAACTATGACAATACTTTTGCAATAAATATCTCGAAGAACCCTGTGTCTCACTCTAAGACAATAAACATTGAGGTAAGGAACAATTTCTTGAGAGATCATTACCAAAAGGGTGATATTACTCTTGAGTTTATAGGAACTGAACATCAATTAGCCAACATTTTCTCTAAACCTTTGAGTTCGGATAGGTTAATATACATTAGACATAGGTTAGGAATGTTTAATATCAATCAGTATCTATCCTCACCAATGTAACCTCACCGATGTAATCTCACGGATGTAACTACACCGATGTAACCTCACTGATGTAACCTCACCGATGTTACCTCACCGATGTAACCTCACTGATGTAACCTCACTGATAGAAATTCTCACCGATGTAACCTCACCGATGTAACCTCACTGATAGAAATTCTCACCCATGTGCGCGCTGTTTTAAAACATTGTCTGCTGCTAGAATGCAATTCATTTACATTATTTCATTTTGTTTATTTATTTTATAATTCCTAAATGATAAAACTAAAGTCTGAGCTACTTCAAAATCCACTGAGTCTGAAACCTTAACCCTCGAACCATATCTCCCGAATCCTTAGAGAACCCTAAATCCTTGGAACCAACAATGGAAAAACCAAACTTCCTACCATCATAAATGACTCTATTGGGCCGAAAGAAAAGAAGAAAATGATCGAGCAAGATGAAAGTGGTAGTGGAAGTGTTGCTAAAACTAGGTCGGGGAGACGACCAGTGAATCATCATCTGCAAAATTTAGTTATTATGATTGAAAAGAAACTGTGTGTAGAATGTATGATGTCTAGAAAGTCCTTAGTGCTCGATGTTCTTGAAGATCAAAAATGGGTAGAGTGTTTTTTGAATAATAATGGTCCTTACTTTCCAAAATTAGTGAAACAGTATTATGATTTTTTAACCATTGAAGAATCGGAGAATGAAAATCGAATAACTTCTTTTGTAAATTTAAAGGAGATGTTATTATCATTTTCTAATTGGGATGAGTGCTTGAACGTTCCACATGAAAGAGTATCTGGATATGTCATGAGATCCATGCCACCTACCAGTGAAATTTTCGATTATGAGACTGCTTTGGAACAACTGACGGGTGATGGAAGTCATAGTCAAGTAGTTTCTGCAGAGATGGATGGAGAGAATAGATTGTTGTTCAAATTTGTTCAACATGTCTTGATACCAAGGAGAGGAGAATTTTCCAATTTGAGATATCGGGATATCTATCTCCTGCACCTCTTAAGACATTGTTTCAATGTTAATTTATGCAGATTGCTGATGCTTCAGATGGAAGATATGACAAGACCAAAATAAAATACAAATTCCCTATTCTTTGCTAAATTAATCATTGTGATGATCAAGGTGAAAGGGTTTTCTGAGTCTCAAAATGAGACAATGGTAGTGAAGAATAACTTCTGTATCACAACCACAGTTTGTAAGTACATGAAAATAAATTGGAACCCTTGGAGAGGAGAATGGGTCTATGATGACCAGATGATGTATGACAAGTTTAATCCTATGAATCATCCTTCAAGACCAAAGGATATGAGGGATCCAAGTCTGGGACCTAATGAAGAGGAGATAGAATACAGAAATGATTCAGAAGAGGAAGTGTCCTCTGCTGATGAAGGAGGAGACCCTGACTTTCCTCCTAGCCTAGCTCTTGAAAATCTAGTTCAACATATATCAGATAATTAAGGAGCTATTGAAGTGGCTACTGTAGAAAATGAAGAAGATGTTCAAGAGAGTGAAACATCTATGAGAACTGATTTGAGCCTAAGTCCAGTGATTGTAAAATAATTAGTACCTACTGTGGAAGAAAATGATGTTGACATACCCTTACCTAATCCAGAAGACCCTCCTGCTGCTGCTGTAATAGAATTAATAGTGGAAGATTCTCCTAAAGATGAAATATGTAGAGACCTGAAGCTTGAGGTACATGGACATTACATTAATTTTTAGGCATAAATAATACGTAACAAAACAGACACACAAGGACCGTAATATTTTACTGTCTTTGGGAACTCGGAAAATAAACTTCTAATCATGTTGAAATATCTTCAACAACTCCCATAACAATATTCCCCTTTTTGTTTCCTTACCTAAAACATTTAATTATTTCCTGGGGAAAATAAAACATAAAATGGGTGAGCTCAAATGCTCAGTAAGGGAAAACATAGAGAACATAAAACAATACATAAACATTTGAAAGCAAAAAACTAGAACATGAAATTTAAACATCAAAATATTGAGCAAAGACATAAATCGTGGAAGTACGTAAGGCATGTATCATAATGGAACATCAACCATGATAAAATATAATTGGAATAAAAAATGTAATTGTGTCAACCATTCATAACATGTTTTGATTTCTATAGTAGCCAAGGCATTGTTGCCAAGACCATCATAGTGGACAAAGTCCCTTTCTGAATCGAGTTCACTCCTTATTTCGGTCATGTAACACTCAACCGGATTAACTTACCGTTCCAGCCATGTATATATCATTAGATATAAATCATTACTCAATGCATTGGAGGGAGATATAGATCCCACCCATCTCATGATGAAATCATTCTTTCTTGTGCCACAAAATAAACATACATCATTCAGAATAACCCAACAAATAAAATAGGTTTCATAAACATCATCCCATCATCACATAATCTATATAAAATAAATGGATATAATTTCATAATAAGAAAAGTGAAACCATTTAAATCATAGTGACATTATACATGAAACATACACATATGAAATAATTTCATCATAGATGGAAAAATGGTTTTGATAAAACACTTGAAATGAATTTTTGAGGAAAATATCCTCTCATCTTCAAAATCAATTTCTTTTCACAAAAATTCATTCCATTTTAAATGAAAAATTTTTTGTTGAAAATAGTCATGAAATATTTTGGAGGATGCTTCATGAAAATAAGGCTTCATAAAACTGTAAAAATCATTTCATGCCGTATAAGATAAAAAAAATTCTTCTCGTACTTTTTTTGGAAAAGAAAAAAAATGCCTTGTAAAAGAAAGATTCCATACATACCATGTAGTAAAAGTAAAAGATGAGTAAAAAGGACTTTAAACATAAATGAAAACATTTTTAGAAAATAGGGACACGGATGATAAATATAACCCCAGTGAATACTTACGAATAAACAATCTCAGATAAAAACGAGATTGGAAAAGTTATCCCTTACCGTAGGCTCGATATGCATTGTACGTATCCAAAACTCATGTATAATGATTTAAATAATTTCATTAACTTATTATAGAATCATATTCATTGTTATTATATTATATATGGTTCACTTATGACTTTATATTACCCGTTCATTTGTAAATTCGTGTAAAAGTAGTGTTTTGGGTAAAATCGTTTCATTTGTCGTTTGTGTTCTAACTTGTAATTATTCATATGATTACTTAGATCATGATTAATTAAATCCATAATTTAAAAAATGATGTATATATATATAATATATATTCAGAATATACATATATATAATAGATCGATAGTTGGAAATAAATACACCGTTCATGGAGGCGGTAGGTCGTACGTATGCATGAACGCTGCTTTCGTTTCCTTATTGAATTGAATGGAATTAAGTAGATGAAATTCATATATATACATAAATCCAGTAGAATTATGTTGACATATATTTCATTTTTACTTATTTTATATACTTTATAATCATTATTTAATGGTTAACATGGAGAGTGGATCTCATCGCGTCGTGGAGACGGTAGTCCGTACGTACGCACAAGCGATGATATCGTTCCCAAAATTATTGAATAGAATTGGAGTGGATGGTATAATATATCAGAATCAGTATGATGTTATAATAACCATATATAGTTATTATTTACATCATTATACCCATCCATGTATGATGTTTATGGAAAAACAGATTACACCACGGCGTGGAGACGGTATTCCGTACGTACGCATGCGCGGTGATTTCATTTTCTATAGGATGGATAAAATGTGAAATGGGGTTGTTTAATTTTTATAATAACATATCAGTATATTAGGGATAATGATTTTATTACTTCATATTGAAACAACTAAAGAATAGGAAGTTGAAGAAAAAATATGCTTGAAATAATTGGTAGAAGAGATTACCTCTTCTTCGACGCACCTCCTTTAAACTTCTTCTTAGGGAAATAGGGTTGGTCTTTTGGGAAGACCAGTACCACTATAAGTTTTCTTGGGAAGTGGGGAAGTGAAATGGGAAGAGTTTGTCCGAGCTTCAAGGCTCCAAATTGTGTGAGGAGAAGAGGGATGAGATGCCCTTTTATAAGGGAGGAGAGGGGCACCTTTGGAAATATAAGAAATATTAGTTTATATTAAATCCCAACCCCACCTAAAATCTCCCAAAATGACTCATATCTGAAGATTAGATGAGATAGGGTTTTAATACCATCAAAAAGTAAAATTTAGACATGTTAGGAATTTATTTTATACATTATCAACTTGATTTATCTTTATTTAATCAATTTAATTTTATTTATGGTAATAAAATTCTAAATTTTAAATTATAACAAATAATTACTTATTTGTTGTGAATTTTCTATAATTGGATACTTTATAAAATTTTACACCATATAAATTTAAATTTATAAATTTTAAATATTTTTGTGATTTTTAAACAATTTTATAATATGTTATTTTTATAAAATTACAATAGTGTCAATTTTGACACTTTTCATTTATTTGAATTTAAATAAACCATATAAAGAAGATATGTTCATAATAAAAGAATTAATATATTCATAAAATGTCATATGTATCTAGACAATTAGTGGATCACATTAAATAGTTCATATAATATTTATTTTATTATTTTTAAAACCATTTATTTGGTTTATCTCTTAATAAAATAATTACTACAACATTTTTGAATAATTATATAATATACTTATAGTTTTCATAAAAAGTAAAAATAAAATCCTATTATGAAGATAAATCTATTACCTTTCACAATAATACTTTTACTAGAATTTATCATCTTAGAATCACAATATTTAAATTGTTATATTTATTTAATTATGAAGGTGACAACTTTGGAATCATTTAAAATAATATAATATAAGTGTCATAATCGCTTTTATAAGGATCCAAATGGGAAAATATTAGAACATTGTATGATTATGGTTTAAATTTACATGAAAAATAAGTTTTGGTCATGGTTTTGTGCATTTTATGGTCACTATTAGTTTAATAAAAACTATATTCTTGATTTTTCACTAGAAAAACCATTTCTGTATCACTATTGTATCACAATTAATGATAATTATTTAATTGATAAAAATTTTAAATAAATTGATATTATGTAGATAATGTTATTAGCTTTCTGGTGACTATTAATGTTCAACGTTTCATGAAATTTATCACTAAATTAAATTTAATATACTTATACGATTTAAGAGAGTGATATGTTGTCACTTTCTTTGGTTTTAATAATAATTTATTTATTTTTATTGTCAAGAGTCCATAAAATGAATCTAATCCAACCCTTATTTAATGTGGGTCGACTTTTAGCAATCCAATAGAATTTTGGCAAGTGTTAGGGTAATTTTATAATCTTATATTCAACCTTAATTAACCGATTTACCTTTAACTATGGTAAATAAA
The DNA here is from genome assembly GCA_963277665.1 of Viscum album. Taxonomy (NCBI): domain Eukaryota; kingdom Viridiplantae; phylum Streptophyta; class Magnoliopsida; order Santalales; family Viscaceae; genus Viscum; species Viscum album. The sequence goes on along the minus strand of OY728151.1, from coordinate 81,935,926 downwards.
ATATACCGTAGTTACTATTCATAATGCCCAAAAATAAAAAGTAGCATATTAACATAATTTTGACCCACTGAATCCAAATATTTAATCCATTTTTTCAAATTCAATACACAAAAGTCGCAGGAATTAAATTTAAATTAATCCCATTATCGAAAGAAAAATGATTTTTGTTTAAAACATTTCAAAATATTGAATTGATTTAACCTAAGAATTCAATGTAATATAAATGATAATGACATAAATTATATTAAATGGTTAAAATATATTCTATTTATTCCATAAAACCCATCCATATTATATTTTAACCATATAAATTATTACGATGAAAAAAGTTGTTTTTAATTAAAATATAGTGTGTTTTTTCTATTTATTAAAATATGAAAGTTATAAGATAAATATCATAAAATTATCCAAATTAAATTTTTATATCATGAATCCAAGGAAGAATTTACTTTTTTCAAATTTAACTTATAAACATGTCAAAAACTAGATTTAAAGTGGGTACTCCATCAAAAGGCGGCAAAATTGTATTTTTTTGGAAAATATTTATTTTACCCAAAAAATTTATTTTGTTCTCATACCATGTTCTAGAAAATATGTAAGATGAATAATAATGTAATAAAATTCCAAATGTAGTTAATACTATTCATAACGTCTAGTCCATAATAATATTATAACAATATATCATTGTTTTGTGAACCCCGGTATTGCGTACTACACACGCTATTGAGGAAGGTCGTGATTGCATGTAATGAATGCCAAGTTAGGGTTGCGTGTGGTGCAAGACTACTTTGTTGTTTCGTATAACAGAATCAAACTGTATTTCATTTATACATTTAATATATATATATTTATATATATACACTCAATGTTGCGTAGAATAACTATTATCAAACGAACATGAAATTGTGTATAACACAATATAAGAATAATGTTGTGTATAATGCAGGCTAATACGGTGTTGCGTATAGCACAAGATAATATTGTTGTAGCATAAAAAACATGACATCAAATAAATTTAAAATAATACTTATCATAAAATATCAGGTTGTTACATTCTACCCCTCTTAAAATGAATTTTTCCCTCGAAATTCATCGGGTTTATACATGGTTTTATACTTGAAAGTTTCTTTAATTGAAACCCACTTCATAAAATGAAATACCAAAACATAATATTTAAAACTAATGTATGAAAGGTAAATGTTATCCAAATAAACTAATCAATGGGTTTCCACATCAGAGAACATAGGTGAAAATATGGATATGGAAGAGAAATCTAACCAAATTGTTCTGATAGAGAGTGGTAGAGAACATGGCTATGAAAAATCAAATAATCACAAAGCCATAGATTTGTGATGATCTAAGGTACCATCTGATTCATAGGATATAAGGGAACTAGGACAACATTTTTGGTTTTCAAGATCACTTCCCTAAAGTTGAATAATTTGAATTAGAATAATTACATACTTTATTTTGGTATAATCTCACCGTTGATCGTACCTTCAACAATTTCCACTTCATCTCTTAAAGAAATAATGTAGAATTTCTCTTTCGCGATGTTTTAGTAGATCATGTGATAGAATGATATGTCATTCCATCTGTCTCAAACAATAGGTTAGCATAGGGTATCAAATATACATAAGTCCATCTATGCTGTGTTTAATCAAATAAGATTCCAAAAATGAACTTATACTTCATATATAATACCATTTTATAAAATAAAACTAGTTTATACTAACTAAGGACTTCCTGTAGTCCAGTGGTAGGTGATAAAGTCCTGTCAAACTTCAATTGTGGGTTCGATTCCTAGAGCCATGTCCGATATAATGGGTTGTCGCCCGTCCTATAGGTTGTCCATTTTCTAAAACTCCACTATTATAACATTCTAGAAATAATATCGAAAAAAAGTTCCTTCCTTAAACAATACTAACTTGTGTCCAACATAATCCATTTCAAATCATTATGCTTATCCAAAATACTTATGTCCAAGCTTATTGTATAAAGAAAACAACTACTAGAAATGTCATATATCAAGCATTTTAATACCATCATTTATCCCCGATATATCTTTTTTATCACACTCCAATCATGTGAATACCTTAATCATGTATTCTCCTAAAAAATGAATACCCTTTGAACCATAGTGAAAACATGAGTACTGTCAAAAGTTAACTCTTTCCACATACCAAAATCCCAAAATTCTGTATATCAAACCATGATATCACTTAGTCCTTATAACAATCATGAGCTCATGAATAATATCAAACATATTATTTCCTCCTTATCCATTCATTATGTGCATATCATCTTCTTTCCAAAAATATCTGAATAACTTTTATCGTTACCAGTACCATTCAACATATACTTTAAAATACTTTAGGAAATACAATAGTGTAACAATCCTTAAATGTTTCTTTATTCCATAGTACAATTAAATTACCTATACAACATAACTCTTGATAAACATACAATCATTCCAGTACCTTATTAAACCATTTAAAAAGCTTCAACACTTCTTTAATCTCATATATCATTTGTAGTCTCCTCATCAACATCCACATAAATACTACCCATATAACCACTCTAATTTTCTTCATGATATTTTCCCTTCGGGCATTGGTTTGCATAATGCCCATACATTCCACATTTAAATCATCTAATCATTGTTGATTTTGTAGAAATACCATTATCCTTATCCATGGTGTTAACTGAACCTTTTCTTTTGAACTTGATGGGTTTGTGTCCATCTTTTCCGCACCCAAAGCATCTTACAGTTCCTTTGAAACATTATCCCTAGTGCCTCTTCCCACATGATTTAGATGATAGAAATTGAACTTTCCTTCCTTTATGATCATCATGAAACTCTATCTTTCTCTTATTAGATGAGTCGAGAAACTTAACAAGTTGATATTATTGATCATATTATGAAATTGTTGATTAGGCATAATAATGATATGTGGACCTCCAGATCCAATTTCCTTCAGTTTCTCATGAATAATATCATTCCATTTTCCAGCATATCCTATATTATCGTGAATCTTCTCGTTCCCAACCATTTTTTAAAACCCAAAAAAAATAGTGTGAGAGTCCAAAATCATAATCAAGGGGGGTTACCATCAATATCTAACATCTTAGGTTAATCTCTAATGTCGTTACCATAATTCTAGGACTATAACCTCTACTTATACTTAACCTTAGGGACATCCCTAGACATAACTTAGAAATATTTCTAGGGATCTCACTAAAGATTTCGCATCCTAGTTTCCAAAGGTTGACTAAACCTCCATCTGATTCCAACGGTAAAGACCCGAAGCGTGACATACATGGACATTACATTAATCTTGTCGAATACTTAATACATAACAAAAACAGATGCACAAGTACTGTAATAGTTTAGTGTCTTTTGAAACTCGGAATATAAACTTCTAAACAGGTTAAAATATATTCAACAACTCCCATAACGATCTTCCACTTTTTGTTTCCTTACCTAAAACCATTCTTTATTTCCTGGGGAAAATAAAACATAAAATGGGTGAGCTCAAATTCTCAGTAAGGGCAAACAAATAGAACATAAAATAATCCATAAAAATTTGAAAGCAAAAACTTGAACATGAAATTTAAACATCAAAATCTTGAGAAAAGACATAAATCATGGAAGTACGTATGGAATATATTCTAATGGAACATCAACCACGATAAAATATAATGGGAATAAAAAATGTAATTGTGGAGACCATTTAACACATGTTATTATTTCCATAGTATCCAAGGCATTGCTGCCAATACCATCTTAGTGGACAAAGTCCCTTTCTGAATCGATTTCACTCCTCGTTTCAGTCCTGTAACACTAAACCGGATTAACTTACCATTCCAGCCATGTATATCTCATGAGATATAAATCATTACCCAATTCATTGGAGGAAGATATAGGTCCCACACATCTCATAATGAAATCATTCTTACATGAGCCACAAAATAAACATACATCATTCATAATAACCCAACGAATAAAATAGGTGTCATAAACAACATCCCATCATCACATAATCTATATAAAATAAATGGATATCATTTTATAATAAGAAAATTAAAACCATTTAAAATATAGAGACATTATACATGATACATACACATATGAAATAATGTAATTTTAGATTAAAAAAAATGGTTTTGATAAAACACTTGAAATGAATAATTGAGGAAAATATCCTTTATTCTTCAAAATCATTTCCTTTTCACAAAATGTCATGAAATTTTTAAAGAAAGAAATTTTGTCAAAAATATTCATGAATTATTTTGGAGGAAGCTTCATGAATATAAGGCTTTATAAAACCGTAAAAATCATATCATGCCGTATATGTTTAAAAAAACATTCTTCTTGTACATTTGTCGGAAAAGTAAAAAAAATACCTCGTAAAAGAAAGATTACATAAATACCGTGTAGTAAAAGTCAAAAATGATTAAAAGGATTTTAAACATACATGAAACGTTTTTTAGAAAACAGGTACATGGATGATAAATTTAACCCTAGTGAATAATTATGAATAAACAATCTCAGATAAAAACGAGATTGGAAAAGTTATCCCTTACCTTAGGTCTGATATGCTCCGTACATATCCAATCCTCCTGTATAATGATTTAAATAATGTCATTGACTTATTATAGAATCATATTCATTGGTATTATATCATATATGATTCACTTATGACTTTATATTACCTGTTCTGTTGTAAATTCATGTTAAAGTAGTGTTTTGGGTAAAACTGTTTCATTTTTCGTTCCTGTTTTATCTTGTAATTATTCATATGATTACTTAGATCATGATTACTTACATCCAGAATGTAAAACCTGATTTAAATATAATATATATTCAGAATATAAATATATATAATTGATCAATAAATGGAATGAAATACACCGTTCATGGAGAAGGTAGGTCGTACGTACGCATGAACGCTGTTTTCGTTTCCTTATTGATTTGAATGGAATTAAGTAGATGACATACATACATATTTATATATATATATCCATTAGAATTATTATGACATATAATTCATGATTAATTATTATATATACTTTATAATCATTCTTGAATGGTTAACATGGAGAGTGAATCTCATCGCGTTGAGGAGACGGTAGTCCGTACGTACGCACGAGCGATGATATCGTTCCCATAAATATTGAATAGAATTGGAGTGGATGGTATAATATATCAGAATCAGTAGGATGTTATAATAACCATATATATTTATTATTTAAACCATTATACCCATCCATGTATGGTGTTTATGAAAAAACAGATTACTCCACGGCGTGGAGACGGTATTCCGTATGTACGCACGCACGGTGATTTCATTTTTCGTAGGATGGATAAGAGGTCAAATGGGGTTGTTTCATATTTATAATAACATATAAGTATATGAGGCATACTTATGTTATTAATTCATAATTAAATAACTAAAGAAGAGAAAGTTGAAGAAGAAAAAATCTTGAAATAATTGGTAGAAGATATTACCTCTTCTTCGACGCACCTCCTTTAAACATCTTCTTAGGGCACTTGGGTTGGTCTTTTGAGAAGACCAGTACCACTATAAGTTTTATATGGAAGTGGGGAAGTAAAATGGGTAGAGATTGGCCGATCATCAAGGCTAAAAATTGCTTGAGGAGAAGAGGGAGGAGATGCCCTTTTATATGGGAGGAGAGGGGCACCTTCGGAAATATAAGAAATATTAGTTTATATTAAATCACAACCCCACCTAAAACCATCGAAAATGACTCATATCATATGATTAGATGAGATAGAGTTGTAATACCATAAACCAATAAAATTTATACATGTTAGAAATTTATTTTAAACATTATCATCTTCATTTATCCTTATTTAATCAATTTAATTTTATTTGTGGTAATAACATTCTAAATTATAATTTATAACAAATAATAACTTATTTGTTGTGAATTTTACATAATTGGATACTTTATAACATTTTAGACCATATAAAATCAAATTTTTAAATTTTAAATTTTTTTGTGATTTTTAAACAATTTTATAATATTTTTTTTATAAAATAACAATAGTGGCAATTTTGACACTATTCATTTATTTGAATTTAAATAAAATATATACAGAAGATATGTTCAAAATAAAGGCTTTAATAGTTTCATAAAAGGTCATATGTATCTATAAATATATTTTATGACATTCAATAGTTCGTATAATGTTTATTTTATTATTTTTACAACCATTTATTTGGTTTATCTCTTAATAAAACAATTACTACCACAATTTTGTATAATTATTTAATATACGTATTTGTTGCATAAAAATTAAAAATAAAGTCATATGATTAAGATAAATATATTACCTTTTACAATAATAATTTTACTAGAATTTATCATCTTAAAATCACAATATTTAAATTGTTATATTTATTAAATTATGAAGGTGACAACTTTGGCATCATTTAAAATAAAATAATATAAGTGTCATAATCACTTTTATAAGGCTCAAAATGGTCAAATATTCTACCATTGGATGATTATGGTTTAACTATACATGTCCAAGAAGTTTTGGTCAGGGTTTTGTGCCTTTTATAGTCAATATTAGTTTAATTAAAACTATATTCTTGCTTTTTTACTAGATAAACAATTTCTGCATAACTATTGTGTTAGAATTAATGATAATTATTTAATCACTAAAAATTATAAATAAATTTATATGATGTAGATAATTTTATTATCTTTCTGGAGACTATTTATTTTTGAAGTTTCATGAAGTTTATCACTAAATTAAAATTAATATACTTATATGATTAAAGATAGTGACATATTCTAACTTTTTTGGTTTTCATAATAATTAAATTATTTTTATTGTCAAAAGTCCATAAAATGAATCTAATACGACCCTTAGATGATATGGGTCGACTTTTATCCATCCAATAGAATTTTGGAAGTTATTAGGGTAATTTTATAATCTTATATTTAACCATAATTACCCGATTTACCTTTAACTATGGTAAATAAAATTTACCGTAGTTACTATTCATAATGCCCAAAAATAAAAAGTAGCTTATTAACATAATTTGGACCCACTGGATATAAATATAGAATCCATTTTTCCAAATTCAATACACAAATTTTGCAGAAATTAAATTAAAATTAATCATGTTGACGAAAGAAAACGGGTTTTTGTTTAAAACATTGCAAAAGATTGAATTGATTTAACCTACGAATTCAAGGTAAAATCAATGATAATGACATAAATTATATTAAATGGTAAAAATATATTCTATTTATACATTAAAACCATTTAATATTATAATTTAACCATATAAATTATTACAATGAAACAAGTTTTTTTTAATTAAAATATATCGTGTTTTTACTATTCCTTAAAATATGAAAGTTATCGGAAAAATATCAAAACTTTATCCAAATTAAATTTTTATCTCTATAATAGAGGGAAGAATTTTATTTTGTCATATTTTACTTATAAACATGTCAAAAACTAGATTTAATGTGGGTACGCCATTAAAATGTGGCAAAACTGCATTTTTTTTTAAAATACATATTTTACCCGAAAAATTTATTTTGTTCTCATACAATGTTCTTGAAAATATTTAAGATGAATAATAATGTTATAAAGTTTAAAATGTAGTTAATACTATTCATAACGGCTAGTCCATAATAATATTATAAAAGTATATCGATGTTTGGTGAACCCGGTATTGCGTTCTACACATGCTATTGACTAATGTCGCGATTGCATGTAATGAAAGCCAAGTTAGGGTTGCGTGTTATGCAAGACTCATTTTTTATTGATATAACATAATACAACCATATTTCATTTATACATTTAATATATATATACACTCAATGTTGCATAGAATAAATATTATCAAAGGATCTTGAAATTGTTTGTAACACAATCTAAGAATAGTGTTGTGTATACTACAAGCCAATATAGTGTTGCATATAGCACAAGATAATCGTGTTGTATCATAAAACACATGACATCAAATAAATTAAAAAGAATAAGAATCATAAAATATAGGGTTGTTACAAAATAACTGCTGAAGATGCTGCTATTAATGTTGTTGAGAATGCTATTATTCTAATTGAGGATGCACCCATTGAGGGGGAGCATCGATCTAAGTTCGGAAGTGTCACAATGGCTGTTGGTTTTAATGATTGGGATGAAGACCCTGTTTTTATAGTCTTTGGTTTAGGCTATTCAGATTTAGATAATGAGGCATCTCATAATAGACCTAAAATAGTTTATGCTGTTGCGACTGAATTTCTACATGATGATGCGGCCAGAATGCATGACCTGGATACATTAAAGAAAAAAGCATAAGGAAATTTTTATGGAAGAGGTAAATAAAATGGAATTTTCTATGGTATCTTCAATTCAATCAGTTCTTACTGATGATGTAGTCTGTTTAGATTCTGAAAGAGCATCTGTATCAGTTTCACTTACTAATTTGGTTACCAAGGCAGATATGGATATCTTAATGGATGAGCTGAAAGAATCTTTTCGTGCCTATGTTTCTGAGATTAAGAAAAGTTTTTCTGATGAAATGGTTATGCTGGATAGATCTTTTGAACTATATCTTTCCTTCAATTTATCAACTTTTATGGGCGAAATAGTTGAAGAAGTAAAAGAATGCCAGGATCAAGTTTCTAGACTTGAAGCAGATCTTGAAGATTTAAAGGAATCTGTTGTTTCTTTAGACTCTATGATGAGCTCAAAATCCCAAGTAGATAAGGTCTTAGCTTATGTGAAGAGTGTTGTAAGTCATATGTTTTCCGTATTTGAAGGTTTAAAAACTTCTATGATATATCATATTAAAACACAGGAATCCGATGTTCAAAATCTTATAAGTGGTTTGACCAAAAGCTTCAAAGAGACTATATCATTATCTATTAGTTATCTAGCATCTAAACCTTCGATGGACATGAATCAAATTAGAACTGTGATGAAGGAGGGGTTTGGTTCTGCCTCAACCAGTGGCCCTATGGACTCATCTGAAGTGAGCAGAGTTGTTCTCTCTACCAGAGATTCAGCCAGAGAAATTATAAAGATATTACAAGACTACATGAGAGAAGCCTCTGCCTCTCAAAGGGAATTTAAAGAAAAAGTGTACTTCTATTTCATCAATATTTACACAAATAACCAAATGGCCAGTCATTTTAAGCTTCTAATTGAGAATATGAAACTGCCTCCTGTCAATCAAGCCTTTAGAGAACAAGTTAGCAAGCTAAGAGAATTGACTCCAGATTTGGAAAAGTTTATGGAGAACAAGGATGACTTCATATCCCCAATGGAGAGATGGAGAGGAATCATTATGGATTTCAGGAATCTTTTTCTGCCCTTTCTGCATGTTGATGCCCGACCCGAAATTGTCCCTCCTGCTTTGCATGCCTTCCTCTGCCTCCACTGCTTCTCCAAATCAGACGACTCCTGTTCAAGCCATTCGAATCCTCACACATGTGATCACACAAAGGACTCCTCAATATAGGCCAGGAACAATGTCCTTTTCTCAGCCTCCTATGGTCCTTTCAGGAATTCCTAAGCCTTCACCAGGATCCTCACCACATGCATCCTCTTCTGACAACAAGGGAAAATCTCACATTGAGAATTTGGATTGATCCAGTATCTGGACTATTTGATAGGAATCCTATGTAATTTTTTTCAATCTTCGTACCTATTTGTCACAATTAATACAAGAGATTTTCTTCTATTTCTATTATTTCATTTCTTTTAATTATTTCCCACATTTTGATTATCACAAAGGGGGAGAAATATTTTACATAAGGGATAAAATACTCTCTAAGCATCTAAAGAAGGAGAGATATTAATGAAAGGGGGGGTAATTTTATACCATACTCAGATGTTCTCTGATGTTATCTGATACCACTAAATTTTACCTTTGATATCATGTTTGTTTCTTTTAGCTCTGATACATTTAATTGTACCTCTAATAGAGTATGTTTTTTACTATACTCTTTTCTCTGAGAAAAATGACCTAAAATTATATATCCTCTGATTTTTTTTAAAATGATAATATCATAAGTTCTGATTATCAAAAAGGGGGAGATTTTTGACCTCACCTATTTTGATAATCCCAATTATGCTTTCATACACTTTGATAATCTCAATCTAATGTTTTTCTATATATTAATTCTTTCAATCTGTGATCCAGATGATAATAATATTAATATATTCCATGAGATATTTTAATCTTTGTTTATCAATTTTTATATAACTTCTGAAGTAATTCTAACCCATTCAGATATGTTGTGTATGAAACAGATAAGTATTTAGTCACTGATCTGCATTTAAACTACCAGTACTCAGTCTACCGATAGACTTAGTCTACCGATAGACAGAGTCACTGATACACTAAGGTCATCGATATGTACATAGATACCGACAGACAACCAGAGATACCGATACAGAACAGACCAGAGCTACCGATAGACAAAAGTTTACCGATAGAGCCAGTTAACAAATAGTTACTGATACAATTATAGTCACCGATATATCGAGCTACCGATGGAAGTCTGTGTGTAGTGTAAGTCTACCAATATGTGAAAAGAGCTACCAATGAAGAGACAACTACCGATGAAGAGACAACTACCGATAAAAAGAGCTATTGATAGAACTAAAGTCACTGGTATATGAGCTACCGATGCATGTTCAAAAGAGCTACCGATGGAAGGCTCTGCGATACAATGTCCACTATGCACGTCGACCAATAGAACGCAACTGATGCTTGACCAGCATGTCAAACCCTAAATATTTATTTATTTAGCTAACTGTTACATTGGATTGTTTTAATGCAGATAATGTTATTTAATGATTTCTGTTTCATGTCAGGAAACCGTACCTAGTACCCATGAAAAAAGTGATTGTTCTTTTCTGCCAAAGCTAAAACCAAAAGTGATGGAAAGAAAAAACTTATATATAGTGATAGAGAAATAGATGTATATGACACTACTTTAAAGAACAAAGAATATACACAAAGGGTAAAAGAGAAAGATTTGAAAAAGAATTCAAATGTGGAGCATTTTGTCTTATATCTACATCCATACTCCATGAATCCTGGACATACACAAAGAAACTTATTCTAGAAGAGAACACAAGTTGCATCTTGAGTGAATAGCTACAACAAAAATTTCATGCACTCAGGCTTCTAAGATGGACCAAGAATAAAAGAAGAAATCGACACTCTGTTTTCTGTTAAAAATTAGAGATGGGCTCAGAAGCTTTTCTAATAAACCAAACGAGTCCAGAGCTGCACTTCTAATCACTAATGCATTTCTAAACTCAATAATACTTCCCATAGTGATTCTTTCTTTACATTTTGAGTAGTGTGTGTATCCTGCTTACTTTATACACACATTGTATCCTGTGCTAAACTGGAGGATTCTTAAATCCTCACTTAAACTCCATAACTCTTTTGTTTCCCATTGTGAATTGTTATAGAGGTCGAGTAAGACTCAAACAGCCTATGAGCTATTGTTTGTTTTTCACATGAAGAATTGTGGTAGAGGTCATTGTGCCTGGATAGTCGTGTACTGTTGTTTGCCTTTGATCTAGGGTGTGGATCAATTTATATAAATTTTTGAGAGGACTAAGTCTCATCATGAGACCGATCCTCTTGGTTAACTTTGTTGGGATTTTATTTTAAGTCTATAAGTATTACATATATATATATTCTGCTGCTTATTACATTGAAATACAAAACTATTTTAAAGCTACTTTGATAATTAAATTAACAAGTGTTTATACTTATTGTAAACCAGTAAGTTAGTATCAAAAGTTAATTTAATCGTCAAATAAAGTTAACAAAGACCTATTCAATCTTTGAGAAACTAATTGAACCTTTAAAATCTATATAGAATCACTACAGTTTAACATTGTTTTTAAATTGGGGGATGTTAAGAGAAATATTTTTAACAGAAATTTTAATTGGAACTCAATTCACCCCCCCCCCCCCCCTCTTCAGTATCCACTTCGACCAACAAAAATTGTATTTATATGATAGAAAAATGATTTTGTGATGATAATATATCAAATAATATTCTTTCTCTCAACCATGAATGAAAAATGGAAAAATTATTCATGTGTATGTATGACTTACCATATACACGAATAATGTATTTCATTTCCTAATTAAATCATTTATAGATTATTATAAATACATATATAATGTATATATATATATTAATTATATTATATTAATAATTATGAATATTGTGAAATCATTATTAACATAAGAGGATCAATAATATTCGAAATCAAAACTTATATGAAAAAAGATGTTATTACCCAAAACATAACATTTACATGGAATGGGTAATAATCAAGTTATAAAAGTAGAATAAGATAATTATATATGGTATTAAATAATTATATATTGTTGTTTAGATGTATAATAAATATATATATATATTATACATGAGGATTGAATGATTATGATGGGAGTCAATACATACGGTAAGGCATTTCTATCTCAATAATATTTTCTATGAGACACAGGCCATATCATATATCAATTTATTCACCTTCATATATATAAATACAATGAATAGATGTTATGATTATCCTAAATAATATTTCAGTTATCTACATATCCATTTTAGGATATCTCTGTAAAGGGATTTACCGTAAATAAGCCACAAAAGAGGTAAGGGGATTTCTGGTCCCACATTTATTTCTATGAGAATTATTCCATATTCACCCTATTTTATTTTGGATGTTTTAGATACATCCCCCGGAATTTTTTTTAATTTTATAAATTTATTTAAGGATATTAATAATTTTGTGTGTTGTTTTTCATTCATGAGTCTTAATATTTAACAGTTACTCAACATATAATGGATCAGCAGGTCACATTTTACTTTTCTATGAGACCTGATATATGCACCACACACGTATTCTATGTGGTTTATATACCCCAATTATTGTTTTTTATTATTTTAATTATATTAATTTGTTTTTTATATCCATTCTGGTATCTATCTATCTTTAATTTTACGATTCAAAACATACAAAATAGGTAACATGCTTCTCACTCAATTTCTCTTATTTGTTGCACATGTAATATTTTGCACCTGTATTATGCAATATAGTTTGTCTATATCCAATTTGAAATATAATGTTTTGATTCTATAACTTTTAATGATTTTATATGCCTCATTTAATTTTATTCTTTCATGTGGATTCATATTCAATGTTAATATAGTGGCATGTGTTCAGGGAAAAATTCTCATCATCTATTAGATTTATATAAAACTATTATTTAATTGATAAAATATTATGATCCATTACCCAATAAATATTATTATTTGAATCCAAAATTGGTTATTCATGGGATAATATTGTAATTGTAAAACTGTTCTACCCATTTTAATTCATTATAATAATTAAAATAGTTTTTAGAATATCAAACTTCATTTTTGTCTTCTGTGAAAAATCTATTTTTCACCAAACCATGTTTAAAAAACCCCCTAAAATATGTTATAATATTACTTTTAAAAGTAATTTATAATGATGAATTTCTTAAAAAAATGAATCATCTTTTTTTACTTAAAACAAAATTTATTTTGACATCTACCTAAAATCTAAATTAAATCATTTATAATCATTTATGACATGGATGTAATTGTACTCACCCAAAACCAATAATTTTTTCAATGATTCATTTATATAATTTTATAAATATATTCTTATAGAAAATATTCTCAAACACATTCAATGTTTCTTTTATACATTATCTTTATTATTTTCTATGAAAATCAATTTCTTGTTGTATTATTTTTAAAAAATTATTTTTCTATGTTGATTGGATATTTTCATTATGGATTTTTTTAAGGATCATTTAAAATTATTTTAAATTTTATATGAAATCCATTCATATTTAATTATCATATTTAAGGATATGATAAAATCATACCATTAATATTCATTAATGACTGGATTTCATTTTTACTATATCTGGTTTATGAAACAAGTTTTTCTAATAGGGGTTAAAAATGATAAAACACTTATAATACCCACATTAATTCAATCATTAATAATTGATGAGATTATTAAGAATGATTTTTCATTTGAACATGTTATTATATGATGATATTATTATGATACTTAATTCATTTCATGGGTTATGATATTATCAATATTTGTTCTATTGTGTCACAAAAATATATTACTTTAGTATGTGACCTGTAGAAACTATATCTCTATCCATTGCATGAGGTAAATAGTTCTTACTCATGAGATAGACATGGATATAAAGGGGGGTTATGAAATTTATTAAAGGGAATTTTCTACTAATATGGTAATTGGGGTGGACCTTGACTACTAAGATGGTTTGGGAGTGAAGTCATTTAACTAAGGTTGTCATAGAATTGACCCTTCACTGTAGTGGAAATAATTTTATAAGATTATGTGTCTTCCGAAATTCCATGTTTTAATTGTTGAGCAAAGTATTGTTTTCAACAATACATGTTAATGTTATTTAAAGGGGGAGATTATTGAAAAAAATACTCTGTCTCTTTATGATAATTTTAATGCTCACAAATACCCTTAATTATTTTCTAATGATTTTATTTAGTATTTTTCAGGAATTTATTAATTTATTTTACTCTTGAAATAATTAGAATCCATTACTTATTCGGAATCTACTTTAGTTCATTCTAGAATTATTTTTCATACCTTATGTAGATAAATATAGCGTGGAATCTGCTTTAGCGCATTCTGGAATCATTTTTCATACCAAACGTGGATAAACGTAGCGTAAGGATGATAAGCGTGTATACATTTTGATATAAGAGAAAAGTATGGTTAAACAACCATATGTTTTTAGCAATGTATGGAAAGAGAACCTTACATTAGGAAGGAACATTACGTTTTGGTTATCAGTAATGTATGGAAGGAGAACAGTACGTAAATTCTAAGCGATACGTTTGTTTCTCAAAAGTTTGGTTCATCAACCTTACTTTTGTAAACAACCATACGTTCTTGTAAACGTATGGATCAAGTAAAAGTGTGGATCTTTCACCATACATTTGAGTGTTGAAGAAACAGTATGGATGATCAACCCTACGTTTGTATTCAACCTTACGTTGTCAATCCTACGTTTGTGTTTAACCTTACGTTATTAACCTTACATTTGAAGGCTATGTTTTTTACCCTATGTTTGGAGGCCACGTCATCAACCATAAGTTTGGCGTCGGAAATTTCGACAGATTATATTTATGTGCAATGATTAGTAAGCTGATTTTTGTGCAGATTTTAAGACGGATTTAATGTCGTTTTTAATGTACGAATTTGACTAATTCAAAGACATTTTATTAATGTATTTATGATCGAATTAAAAGGATATTTTTATGACGAGTCTTAAGGGAGGTTACTACTTCTATGTAAATTCAAATTTATAAATATCGCGAATTAGAAAGTGACTTTTATGGATCTAAATGTGTAGTAGATATGGTTTATTATATATGTTCTCTCTGAAAAACTAGGTACATGATGATGTGATCGATCTATTGTTGAAAAAGGTGGAAAACAGAGATTGCAACTATTCATGATTGATCTGCTAATTCAAAAAGAGCATAAAAGCTCTGTTTGTTCAAGAAGATGGAACATGATATAAGATTCAACAGTTCTATATTGAATATCTACTGTGGATCTACTACTGCTGAGGTTGTGAACTATATGTCTATATCTACGACAACTGGATCAACTCATAACTGCTTCGTCTTGAAGATCAATATTTCTAGAGACTTTGATCCATCTTCTTTCAATTACATTCTGTTGCAACTGTGAAGATCAACTGGAAATTTCTTTATCAAATTATTTTTATTCATGAGTATCCATCTTCTCATTCTAAGATGTGTAGGTTCCTGTTTGAACCAAAAGGCTTTTTTTCCCTTGGATTGTAAAGGTATCAACTCCATGTACTCAGTTGTGAATCGGTCTGTGGAAAAGAGGACCAAATAGTGAAAATCACCAATCACGTGAAGTTGAGCGTTCGAGGAGTGGACTAGGGGCCTTATGTTCCCAGAACCATTATACATCATTGTGTTCTTGATTTTAATTTTTCCGTTGCACAATCAAATCTGATAAAGTATAAATAATATAACTCTTTTAAGAAATGAGTTTTCGAAAATATGAAAAAGACACAATTAACCCCCCCCCCCTCTTGTGTATAATCTGTAGATTCATATCCAACAATTGGCATCAGAGGGGGAGCCTCTAAAAGAGCCTTAGAAATCAATAAGCATTTAAGGATAACACAACATAGCATCATGACTGATACCAGAGAAGGGATTTCGATGGTCAGAGCACCATATTTTAATAGAGACAACTATGGTTGCTGGAAATCGCGCATGATAATCTATCTAAAAAACCTCGGATATAGAGTCTATTTAAAGATTCTAACTCCTTATGAAATTCCTGAAAATCCTGAGACATGGAGTGCTGCTATAGAGGCAGAGTACGATATGAACTCGAAGGCTATGAATGCAACTATCTGTTGTCTAGGACCAGATGAATTTAACAGAGTATCTCAGTGCCCAAAAACATTTGAGATGTGGAAAAAATAGCTATGGCATATGAAGGAACAGACAATGTGAAGCAAATGAGATATGAAACTGCAAAACTGGAATTTGATACTTTCAAAATGGTTGAAGGTGAGAGCATTACCCAAATGAATGGGAGATTGACATAAATTTTCAATAACATAAATGCTATAGGAGAACCTATCAAGTAGGCTGATCAAACATTAAATGTACAAAGCGTACTTTCTACTCGATGGAATGGTATCTCTACTGCAATGAGACAATCAAAACTTGTCAAAGATCTAAACATGAGAGAGCTGATTGGTAGACTGATGATGTATGAATCTGAAATTCTAGATGAGGCTAATGAACATAAAGTGCTTATCAAAAGAGAAGATATTTTCTTGAAGGTAACTTCACAACAAAAGAATTGAAATATGAAGAGCAAAGAAGTCAAAGCTAAATCAGAAATCTCTGACTCATCCCACTTAGATGAATAACTGGCTCAACTGGCGAGAAAATTTAGAAAATTCTAAAACAAGAAAAGAGGCTTCAAAAAATCAATTAATAGAGATAATAAGAAATTAAGATGTTATGAATGAAAAGATATGGGATATATCATACCATATTGCCCACAGTTGAAGGATGAAAAGAAGAAGAAATTCTTCAAAAGAAATGACTTTGAGCAGAAAGACAAGAAAGCTATGAAAGCCACTTGGAGTGTATCTGAAGACTCTAGTAGCTCTTCTGAATCAACCTCAGAGAAAGAAGAAGTTAATATAAAGGAAAAATTGTGTTTCATGGCAGAAACTGATAAGGAACACTCATATTACTCCTCTGAATCAAATTCTGAATCAAGCTACAAAAATGAAAAACTTACAGCTTACTGCAATATGCATGAAGAAAGATATGACTCAGTATTTAAGAATCATAATTCACTAAAAAATAATCATAAATCAATTTTAGATGAAATAGATACAATGATGAAACAACATAAAGAATTAACTGATAAATACAAATTTATTAACACTAAAAATATTAATTTTGAATGAAGAATAAAAACACTACAGGATGAAGTAGAATCTTACAAACAAGATACATTGGTTTTTTCAAAAGGATAGAATTCAATAAATGAAATTCATGGGAAAACTTTCATTAAAAATGAGAGGTTTGGAATTTGCAGTAAAGGATAAAACCAAAGCGATATAAAAAATGTTTTGTTCCTAGCTCTAAAAAGGTTAATTATAATTTTTGTGGGGAAGAGGGACATATAGCTAAAAATTGTTTCTTAAGGCAACCTCAAATATGTGGTTTTAAGAAATCCTATGTTTCAAAATACTTATATGGTTTAGATAATTTAAAAAGAACAATGAAAACATGGATACCCAGATCATTGCTAGCTAACACTCCTTGACCCAACATAATATGGGTACCAAAGAAAATTGTTTGAATGCCTTTGTAGGTAGCTGGCCACTAGAGAAGAAAAGATATATGGTACATGGATAGTGGCTGCTCAAGACATATGAGTGGAAACCCATTGAATTTTTCTTCACTCACTCAAAAGGAAGTAGGACTTGTCACATTTGGTGACAATGCCAAAGGAAATATCATTGGCATTGATATTGTTGGAGATCCAAAAACACTCTCAATCAACAAAGTAATTTATGTTCAAGGACTAAAACACAATCTGATAAGTATATCTCAACTTTGTGATGATTGATATAGTTTTGATTTTACTAACAATTGTTGTATTGTTTTTAAAGATAAATGGTTTAAATTTAAAGCACCAAGAACTGAAAATGTCTATACTTTGGATTTAAATTCCTTGTGTAAATAACAAATAAATTTCTTGACTTCCAAAGTAAGTTAATCATGGATCTGGCATAGGAGACTTGGTCATTACAATTTTTATGTTTTACAGAATTTATCTAAGAAACATTTAGTTTCTGATTTACCTTGTCACAAATTTGAAATTGAAAAATATTGTGATGCATGTCAACTTGGCATGCAACAAAAATCATCCTTCAAATCTATTAATAAGGTTGCTACATCTAAACCTCTAGAACATATTCATATGGATTTGTTTGGACCTTCAAGAGTAGAAAGATTAGTTGGTAAATTATATGTATATGATTTAGTTGATGACTATTCAAGATTTACATGGATTTTCTTTTTGAAATTTAAAAATGATGCTTTTACTTTAATTGAAAGGTTCTGTAAATCTGTTCAAAATGGAAAAGGTTTCAATATTATCTCATTGAGAAGTGATCATGGTAGAGAATTTGAGAATCTGGAATTTAATTCCTTTTTCTCAAATATGGCTATTAAACATACCTTTTCTGCACCCAGAACACCTCAATAGAATGGGATTGTAGAAAGAAGAAATAGAACGATTCAAGAAATGGCTAGAACTATGTTAAATGAATATAGACTACCTATATATTTCTTGGCAGAATCTGTGAATACAACTTGTTATATAATTAATAGAGTTTTAATTAGACCTATTTTGAAAAAGAAACCCTGTGAACTATGTAATAACAGAAAACCTAAAGTTAATTACTTTAAAGTTATTGGATGCATGGTTTATATCTTAAACACCAAGGAAAATCTTGGTAAGTTCGATCCAAAATCTGATTAAGGTATTTTCATAGGATATTTTGCTACCTCCAAAGCTTATAGAGTTTATAATAAGAAGTCAAGGATTGTTGAAGAATCAGATCATGTGAAATTTGATGAATCTGATCCTTTTGAGAAAAGGACAGAACAAATGGATGAACTTGACTCTAATGATAACATGAGACTTGAGAATTTAAAGAATGATTTTGAAAATGATATAAATGAAATTCAGTCCAGTTTAGAGGAACATGATACTGAAGAACCTTTAAATATATTTCCTAGACAGTCTGTAACCCTAAAGAATCACCCATTAGAAACTGTAATAGGTGACCTAGAAATTGGAGTTCAAACTAGAAGAAACTTCGGAAACCTAGTGGAATTCTCTGCCTTCCTATCTCAAAAAAGACCCAAGACTATAGAAGAAGCATTAGATGATGAAAGCTGGGTAATAGAAATGCATGATGAATTAAACCAGTTTAAAAGAAATGATGTTTTGGAATTAGTGGAAAGTCCTAAGAATTATCCTATAATATGAACCAAATGGGTCTTCAGAAATAAACAGGATGAACAAGGCACAATAACTAGAAATAAAGAAAGATTAGTAGATAAAGTATATAATCAAGAAGAAGGGATATATTATGATGAGACTTTTTCACCTGTAGCTATGTTATAAGCCATTAGAATCCTTTTAGCCTATGCATCTTATTTGAATTCAAAATTATTTTAGATGGATGTTAAATCTGCCATTTTAAATGGTTATTTAATGGAGGAAGTTTATGTTGAGAAACCTCCTAGTTTTGAAAACTCTCAAAAACCTGACTCCGTTTTTAAACTTACTAAATCAATGTATGGCCTTAAACAAGCACCTAGAGTTTGGTATGAATGATTAAGTTCATTTCTTTTGAAAAATGATTTTACTGTTGATATGGCAGACCCAACACTATTTAATAAAACTGTGAAAAATAATGTTTTGTTGGTTCAAATTTATGTTGATGATGTAATCTTTGGATCAACTAATAAAACTATTTGTCATGAATTTTCAAAATTAATAAAAGAATAATTTGAAATGAGTATTATTGGAGAATGAAATTTCTTTTTGGGTCTTCAAATATTTCAAAAATATTTTGGAAATGTTTTTAATAAATGCAAATACATTACTAATTTACATAAGAAATATGGACTTGAGAACAGCAAGACATTTACAACTACTATATGTACTAATATAAAACATGATTTGGATGAAATTTGAAAATCAGTTGACAACAAGTTATATAGAGGTATGATTGGTAGTTTGTTATATCTTATCACTAGTAGGCCAGATATAATGTATTCAGTATGTCTTTGTGCTAGATTTGAATAAAATCCTAAAGAATCTCATCTAACTATTGTTAAGAGAATTTCTAGATTTTTAAAAGGAACTGTTTTTCATTCACTTCTATATCCTAAAACTTCTGATTTTAATTTTATTTCATATTCAGATGCTGACTTTGGAAGTTGTAGGTCATATATAAAAAGCATATCAGGTACACATCACTTTTTAGGAAAGACCATTGTATCATGGTCTAGTAAGAAACAACATTTAGTTTCCCTGTCAACAGCTGAGGCAGAATATGTTTCTGCTGGCAGTTGTTGTGCACAAGTGTTGTGGATGAAAAACACTCTTATGGACTTTGGACTGAATTTTAATAATACACCTATTTTATGTGATAATACGTGTGAAATTAATATTTCAAAAAATCCTATTAGTCATTCTAGAACTAAGATCATTGATATAAGGAATCACTTTTTAAGAGATCATGTTATTAAAAAATATATATTTTTAGAATTTATAAATACTAATATTTTATTAGCAGATATTTTTACTAAACAACTTCCCACTGCAATGTTTGATATTATAAAGGGGAGGTTAGGATTATTTAATTTTAAATAATTTTTTAATTTTTATTTACTTTTATTTGTTTATGTAATTTTTGTTGAATACTGATTATGTTTTTCTTTATTTCTTCATATGAAAATTTTATTTGTTTTTAAATATATGTAATGATTAGTGATAACACGTGAATCAAGGCTGTTAGAGCCTTTTCAACATCCAAACCCTTTCACTTCTATCGAAACCCTTTCGAAATCCGAAAATCGCACTTCCTCTTCGGAAACCCTAACCTTCGAACATCTGAAACCCTAACCTTCAATCCTTCAGACACTCTTGCGGAAATTGTAAGGACTAAATGATCTAGTGAGGTCGATCCAAGCAATGCCAAGAGACAGTGCACCGAGGAATGAAAAATATTACAGGGTAAGGTAATTGATCTCGACTGGTTATTTCAAACAAATCAGTTATTGAAGCAAGCTCTGTCATTTCAGAATCTTGAACAGATGTTCTACAGTGAGAATACGGAATTTCTGTATGAAGTAGAACTTAGAAACTTCTTCAAATCTGTACAACTTAGTCTGGGAGATATATAAGACAATATGATGGCCAAGATAGAGGATGGGGATTTCTCAATCTCTTCAGTAGAGATTAGTCATATTCTCAACTACCCTCATGAGGGAGTTTTTCATTTCGACTTGACGGATATATGAGATTTTGTGCATAAATCCGAAGACATTGTGCCTTTTCTTTTTGGTACCAAGACAATAAAGAAAATGTTTGTCAATGATTTGGAGCATGATCAGAAGATTTTGGTCAAATTTATTCAGACTGGAATAGCTCCACGGATGGAAGAAATGGAAAATATTTTGTACCCTGATATGTATATAATGTTTCTTATGTTAAGTGATATTAAGATAAAAATTCCAAGATACATGATAAGGTATCTCAGTTACTGCTGTCAAAGCGCGACCAGGATGAATTTCTACCCTTTTGGTAGATTTATTTCTTAACTGTTGTTTAAGAAAGACATGGTGAGATTAGTGGATGCTAGAGTTATCTGTCATCAAATTAATACGTTTAATGATGGAACTTTGAGGAAAGATGGATATTTCTGGAAAACAATTAATGGAAAAATTTTTCTATTAGGAGCTGAGGAAGACTCAAAGAGTTCTCAGGCTCAACCCACTAAGTCCAAGTAGGGACAAGATAAATCTAGAGTCAACAATGTAGAATGAACGATTTGCTTTGATGTGGAAGATGTTGAGGAAGACAGATGTCAGGAGGGAGTTCAATCAAAAAGAAAAATACCAGTAAATGAGGATGTCACTTCCACTTCTTTTGAAACTACAATAGAAGCTTTATTTTTATTATTCTTTTGTGAGAGAAGTTGTTGTTGATAAAACCATTGGAAGATGTTACTGAGAGAACAGCTCATGTAGAGGAATCAGGAGCTCAAGAAGAAACTCAAAGGGAAAATCAGGAATAATAGACAGAGGTAGTGCCTGGTGAAGAAGTGTCCAGTCCTCAAGAAACTACTAAATATATTGTTTTTGAAAGCCCAATGGAAGGCATAGATGCTGATGTTTTTGGTGAGCATTCTTTTGAAGTTCACACAGAGGTACTTCAAGAGGCTTTTTCTGTGGAGGAGTTTGAAAACTCTAAGGAAAAATCTGTGGACAAACATGAATGACAGGATACAAGATCTTCAATATAATAGTGCTCCTTTGTCAGTGTTTCTAGACAATCAGAAGTTATTAGTGGATCAACTGACATCTAGTGATCCATAGATCCGAATTCTGTTAAATAAGTTATCAGAGAATCTGTCAGTATTTGTTGAAATAGAGGAAAGGATGCATGAGTTTTTCAAAGTCAATTTAATTGAGGATATTAATATGACTCAAGAGAACAGAGAGCTCAATATCAAGCTTGGATATGGGATGATGAAGAGACTTTGGGAGCAGTTTACAGAAATCAAGTCTGCAATATAGAAGAGATAAACCATGTTTCCTATCATACCTAAACCTTGATTCATGTGTATATCATTGTCATGTATATACTACTTTTTTTGAATTAAAATTTTCTTCATTGTTTATTTGTTTCTTTCCTTATTTGTTTTGCTGACTTTATTTTTGATATTTCAGTACTCCAGTTTTAATTATTGATAAACAGTTCACAATAGCATTTACTAATAGTTCAGTGAAATATTAAACGTGTTAAAATCCAGGATTTTTCAGTCTTTTTTATATCACAAAAAGGGAGACAATTTGGATAAACACAACATCAAAACCTACATTTTATTTAGGGGGATAATTTATTTTAATGAGGGAGATAATTAAATGAGAAATTTGGATTTATAAATATCTTTTTGGCGTAGAAGTTTTCATTTAAAACTTTATAACTAATTTTGAAAGTTAATTTTTTTTAAAAAAATTTAATTATTTTATGGGTTTTGTGATCATAAAAAAGGGGGAGATTGTTGAGAAAAGAATTGTTTTCAACAATACATGTTAATGTTATTTAAAGGGGGAGATTATTGAAAATAATACTCTGTCTCTTTATGATAATTTTGATTCTCACATATACCCTTAGTTATTTTCTAATTATTTTATTTAGTATTTTGAAAGAATTTAATAATTTATTTTACTCTTGAAATAATTAGAATCCATTACTTATTCAGAATCTGCTTTAGCACGTTCTGGAATCACTGTTCATACCTTACGTAGATAAATATAGCGCAGAATCTACTTTAGTACGTTCTGGAATCACTGTTCATACCCTATGTGGAGAAACGTAGTATAAGGATGAAATGTGTGTATACTTTTTTATATAAGAGAAAAGTATGGTTAAACAACCATACGTTTTCAGAAAAGTATGGAAGGAGAACCTTTCGTTAGGAAGGAACCTTACATTTTGGCTATCAGCAAAGTATGGAAGAAGAACCATACATAAATTTTAATAGATACTTTTGTTTCTCAAAAGTATGGTTCATCAACCTTACTTTTGTAAAAAACCATATATTCTTGGAAAAGTATGGATCAAGTAAAAGTATGGATATTTTACTATACATTTGAGTGATGAAGAAAAAGTATGGATGATCAACCCTACATTTTTATTCAACCATACGTTTTCAACCCTACATTTCTGTTCAACCTTACATTGTTAACCTTACGTTTGAAGGCTAGGAATTTAACCCTACGTTTGGAGGCCACGTCATCAACCTTTCATTTGTCATCGGAAATTTTGACAGATGATATTTATGTGCAATGATCAGTAAGCTAATTTATGGGCGGATTTCAAGAAGGATTTAAAGTTATTTTAAAAGTACAACTATGAATGATTCAAAGAAATTTTATTAATGGAATTAAGATCTAATTAAAAGGAGCTTTTTAAGCCGAGTCTTAAGGGAAGTTATGAATTCTCTGTAAATTCAAATGTTTGAATATCGTGAATCAGAAGGTGACTTTTATAGATCTAAATGTGTATGAGATATGATTTATTATATATGTTCTCTCTGAAACAATGGGTACATGAGGATGTGATCAATCTATTGTTGAAAAAGGTGGAAAATAGAGATTAAAACTATTCACTATTGATCTACTGATTCGAAAGGAGCGTAAAAGATCTGTTTGTTCAAGAAGATAGAACCCGATAGAAGATTCACCTATTCTACATAGAATATCTATTGTGGATCTAATACTGCTGAGGTTGTGAAGTATATCTCTATATATACTACAACTGGATCAACTCAGAACTGATTTTTCTTGAAGATCAATATTTCTAGAGACTTCGATCCATTTGCTGTCATTTTCATTCTGTTGCAATTGTGAAATCAATTGGAAATTTATTTTTGAAATTATTTTTATTCTTGAGTGACCAGCTCCTCGTTCTAAGCTATGTAGTTTTGTGTATGAACTAGAAAGCTTTGTTTTTCCTTGGATTGTAAAGGTATCAACTGCCTGTACTCAGTTGTGAATCAGTCTGTTGAAAATAGGACTAGATAGTGAAAATCACCAAGCTTGTGATGTTGAGTGTTGTTGGAGTGGACTAGGGGCCTTCTATTCACCGAACCACTATAAATCTTTGTGTTCGTGATTTTACTTTTTCTGCTGCACGATCAAATATGATAAAGTATAATGGATAGAACTCGTTCATGAAAAAAGTTATCGAAAAATTACAAAAAGACACAATTCACCCCCCCCCCTCTCTTCTGTATAATCTGTAGATTCAGATCCAACATTAATTAGTTTTTATTATTTCATTCATTATTCAATTTATTCCCTTATGATTCATGTCATATTAACGAAAAATCAATATATAATGTTACATTCTCCATGGTATGATGATCTGTATTACCTAATATATGTATAAGAATTATAATAGAAATAGAGAACCTAGTGGTACAGAATATAGATCACTATTTTTATTGTGTTTATTATTCTCTGTTTTTTACTACACTAAACTAATAAGGTCATTGGGAACCATTTTGTGTAATATAATAAGTAGTAAAAAATTTTTGTAAACTCAATGAATGAAAATCAATTTTTATATAATAAAAACTTTTGTAATATATTTTTTCTTCTATATTCCATAAATAAATCATAGATTATATGATATATTTCTTCAATCAAACAATGTTTTTAAATTCATACATTTTATATAAAATTACTTTCTCAACAAATAAATAACGTGTTCAATGGTATTCAATAATATATTATTTATCATATTATAATCAAAAATATACTTATCCAATCTAAATACCAGTTTTCATAATCATATACATATTAATGGTCTACTCCCCACAATCTTCTATTTTTGAATAAATATAACGATTATATTAATTAAATTATACAGGCCAACCAATAACATTAAAAATATTAATGTAAAAAACTAATTAAAACATATATAAATTTTCTTTATATATTTCATGATTCATATCGTATTATGATGGAATTCAAATACATAAAGAGTTTAATAATTCTATATAATCATTATTCAATTCACTATGATTTTTCATATTATTCATTAATATCATTTTTATTTCATAGTTTATTCATAGTATCTTCATCCAATGCAGTATATCTATTACTCTAACCACATATTTTATTCTCATCATGATCTTTCCCTTTAAGAAATCGATTTTCAGAATTCAAATAATTTAAACAATTGAGACATCAATCGTTGTTGATATCATAGAGAGACCAGTATTCCTATTCATTTCATTTTACAAACTCTTAATTTTTATTTCTTATTTTCTTAATTTTTTACATATTTTCAATTGTAAAAACATCATTATATTCCCCAAAATCAACCAAATGGGTGTTTTTACATTCCTTATTGATAGAAATGAAACATTATCATTTTTTCAAAGGGTTATTTGATACCGAGACATTACAAACATTAATCTAGTTATAATAAAATTTGGATTCGCATTATATAATATTCCACCACATTCAATGTTATCCTAGTTTTTTCTCATTTCTTACATTGTTTAAAACATAATATAATTACATGGGATACAATAAATCAAGAAGAAAACAAAATAATCCTAAAAATTAATTTGTAGTACGAATAAATTTTGATAATTACATTAACATATTAATCATTAGGATTATCCTAGTTAATTTATTGTAATAATCTTTTAAAATCCTGATTTATGGATTGTAATTAGTTCCAAAATTTTCAATGCATATCCATTAGGTTATTCATAATAATATTGAATAATGGCTCATTATTGTTCCTGAGTTTAAAACCTAATCTTCCTTAATATGGTGTTTTTGGGGTTTTTACCCATACAAAAATATGTGCTAGATCCCCATGGAGTTTTAGTCAATATACAATGTAGTAATAAAATAAAAACTACTCTATCTATTAAATTCCAAAATTCCTATATATTTTTCTATTATTTAATTCAACATTATGGACATTTCTAGAGAAATATCTATAAATATACCTATAAATATCTCTATGAATCACACTATATATATCATGTCCTAGATTCCAAAGGAAAAATAACATTTCCTTGAAACACACTATAAATACTTTGATTTTTCAAAAAATGAAATTATAAATTTTTATATGACTAATCATTACATTTCAAAAAATCATTGTAGTGGACAATAATAATATAGTTAATTTTCCTTCATGGAACACAATATTATAGTCTAGTAAATTATAATCAAGGTTTCCACCATCAATACACTCATTTAGTAAAATTTAAAGTCAAATCCTTTATAAAAGCATTCATCATAACCATTGAAACTATAATATAGGAATCTATGTGAGTAGATTCTCAATAATTATAACTACGGATGAAATGTATACAAAACATGAACACAAGTGAATGGGAACATGATAATTAAAAATTAAAACCATAATCTTCATGTAAAATATAATAAAAATGACTCATAACATAAATATTGGTAGTTCATAATACAATAATAATACGATAATAAACGAACATCAGAAATAAAACCATTACATTATTATAAGAAATTTAATTTTAGGAATAAACATAATAAAATAATATTAATTCCATATTATTTAAGGATCACATCCTTGATCATTATTGTGGAAAAATTACTTTTATATATTATGTTCACTTTCCATTCTATCCATGTATTACTAAACTCAGTTCACTTCTTGTTATAAACATGTCATATTGAAATGAGTTCACTTACAATTCCAATTTGATCAATCTCATGAGTTATAAATCAATAACTACTTAATTTTATTGTGATATTGGTCGCTCCTGTCACATAACGTAATAATAAATTTTTTTCACTTATATCATAAAACATTCATCATATTATACCCATAAATTTGAAATGTTTATCTTTAACATATCACTATATCATAACATATGGAAAATTTATAGGTTTCAAAATCAATTAATCAAAGAATAGTCCATGAATAGAACATGTTTCCTAAAAATGGTATCAAGGTATATCAAATTGTATATAAATTGTCTTCATTAATATAATTTCATCATAAATATAAACCATTCATAGAGACAATATGAATGTTACTTTTCGATCATATCCCACTAAGGCTTAGGTAACATCATCATATCTCAAAATACAAATAAATTAATTTTGAAAGTTCATTTAAAACATTTTATAATGAAAATTTAATTTCTTCGTTGAAATTATCATTTTAAAATAGATATCTTTTTTGAACAATTATAATTTAAAATATCCAAGAAAACTTATAATTAATTATTTGAAAATCATTTATTTTTTTAAAAATATTTTTTATAGAACTCATTGAATATATCTTTTGAATGAATAAATAATATTTTCTGATAATAAATTAAAATATTTTATAATTTTTTCTATAAAACATTGTTTCTGGATGATACCTATTTTTTACCATAGAGGAAAGTAATTTTGGATTTTCATAAACACATTTTATAGGTTATCTTAAGTACAAAAGTGTTATGAAATGCTACCATTACATGTATATTTTATGAATAGCTAGATGAAAATGAAGTTAATTGTAATTATTGATCTTATGAGATTGTAATTATATCATTATAATCATAATAAACAACAATCCCAAGTAATGATGTTACTACCACAAAAAATCATTTCCAATTTGTTATCATTGAATAACAAGTCCCATTAATGAATAAAAAATGACAAAAAAGTATCATTAGTATGAATAAAATCATGATATTATATTTCATTTTTTTATATATTCCCCTCATTAAATAATGCATGTGCTAGACATAATATATGTCTTAAGGAAGGAAAATTGATTCAAAAATTCCTTACCAATTTGGTATCATTTTAACCACGAAAACCATGAAA
The DNA here is from genome assembly GCA_963277665.1 of Viscum album. Classification (NCBI taxonomy): domain Eukaryota; kingdom Viridiplantae; phylum Streptophyta; class Magnoliopsida; order Santalales; family Viscaceae; genus Viscum; species Viscum album. Next base: position 81,907,063 of record OY728151.1, on the reverse strand, counting down.
GAGATATCATTAAATAGATATATAAATACAAATAATTCTTCTTCTATAGTCATAAAATTCATGAATTTTAAATATATATATATAACAAAAAATGAATAAGTGGTGAAAAAGGCATGTATCTAACTTATGTAAATATGTGAGAAGAGAATATGTTTATTTAGGTTTTGACATCAGTTGTACTCAGTAAATGATCAAGTATAACAAATATTTGTTTATTATGCATCATTAATAGAATTATATCCAAAAGTACCATGCAATATATGATTTTATTCTTACCTTTTATTTCCATTTTATTATTGAATACGTGTTAAAGAACTAATTCATCTAATAACTGCATCATTTTTTATAAATGATCAAATCTGTAATATTTTTTTCTTATATATAAATAGTAATTATTTAATTATCTTTCTAATTATAATCATGATAAAAATTCTTTATGTATTCATTATATATTTATTTCTTACATTAGTAAATAATATTTAGCGATAATAAATGAAATAAACTATTTATGGAGATGATGGGTTTTATGTACGCAATAATACTGAATCCAATTTTATTGGGTTTACAGAATGACAATTATATTATATATTATAATTACGGAATCATTTATAAGACTTTTATTTTACATGTTTTTATTAAAACTGTCAATTAAACATTATATTTAAAGAGTTAATGAATCACATAATTTCACAAGGAAGTAATCCTCTAAACAAGACAACGACTTTATCATATTAAAAATAAAATAAAATACATGAAGGTATTGTGATATATAAATTTTATTAGAAAAATAATATAATAAATATAATAAATATTACATAAAAATATTATTTCCATCATTATTCCCAACCATGAATGGTGGAAATGGAAAACATGGCCAACATCAGTTTGCAAAATGGTAGTCCACGTACACAAAGATAATGATTTAATACCAAATTATATGAATGTTCGTTAGAGTTCGTATTGTCTTGGGTTCAGTGAATGGTCCAGCTTTGGACTAACGGGGGTGGATGTCTCATCATACTTGGAGTTTGGATGATGTGGGAGGTGTTAAAGTCTGTCTTCATCCAATGGATCATACATGAGTATGTGAAAGTGAAAATAGGTGAGAGCTCTTCCGATATTAACATGGCCAATAGTTGGAGAAGGCTTGTGTTGGCCGCTTTAAGGAGAAGACCTTTGGAGCTTAAGTGCCTGTAAAATCTACCACCTTTCGTCATTCGTAATGGTTCCCCATTTTGCAAGTGGGGTGTACGTGATGAACCTGACTTTGAAGAAATAACTTTTGTTGGTGTCGGCTCCTAGTTCGTCAAACTACTTTTTAATGTTCCATCAGTGTTTCTAGTTCGAGCATCTAAAGAAATCTTGTTCCATCCGTCTATAGTCATGCTACTACGTGACCGCTGGGGTCACTAGGAAAGGTTCTGGAAGTCGTGTTGTTAGAATAGGTAGTTCTGATACGGGGATGCTCATGTTTGACTGTGAGGCATAAGATGCTTTAGCCATCAGATCCCCAGTCTTAGGTCTCGAGGTGTAGCTCACGCACAGTCAGGGCGACAGAGGCAATTGAGGCCTTCACTTGGTTCCCTATATTTCGTCTTGGAATATAGACATTCAGGGTTTTCTTTTCCTGGTTTTCCCAATGTTGTAATTTCATCTTTTGTGTTAATAGTGTGATGAAAATATTCTTTCATGATCATATTAGTCACATTCTTTTGAATGTGGCCTCGAGAGATGATTGTTTTCTAAAAATCATATGTGGCCCTTTTGTGGGTTGGTCTTGATTTCATTAGTGATCATTAGAGGATGTGAGTGTTGGGGGTTTTTGTCTTGTGTCGAGAGCTCCATGTTTTAGTTGAAGTGTTGTATCGCTTGTACTTAGGGAGGGAGATGTTTTGGGAGTTTTAAATTGGTTTTAGGAATTCGTAGTTCTAGCGGTGTGGTTATAGAGAGTTCATTTTTTTCCCTGATATGCAGGGTGGCCTTGTAGTGGTGTTCCGTTTATGTCTTAGTAGTCTCGGTCAACTCAAGTGGAGAAGCCGGTAAGTTCAGGTTGGGAGTTCCTGTGTTAACCCCTCCTCAGGCGTGAGTGCTTGAGTTTTAAAGTATCTATGATTAGTTGAGTTCTTGTGGTGGGGAGAACTCTCTAGTGTTCTACCCTCATTCTCTGTCATGGTTTTTCATGATCGGTTGGGTGTGACTTGTGTTGGGAATCATTAACCTGAGGTTCTTGATTTTTGTTTTGGCTCTGTTTGGGCACAGACTCAAGCTTTGGCTATCTTTTGACTTAGTGAATTTCTGGGGGCAGAATGTGTCTGTGGTGGGGATAATTGTCAAATCATTATCGGGATTGACACACGACTTATAAAACTGTGCTACAGGATGCTGTTTGACTTTCTGGGTGGTTAGTGCCGGGTGACATGGTTCGAGTTCAGTCTGCTTAAACGTGTACTTGATGACATGTGAGCCGTGTGATTTCCCAACATCTGAGATAATTAAATAAAAAAATAAAGGTCAAGTTAAATGAAATTATCTAAAATAAAAATTTTATAAAATAGAGTTTGATAAATGAATTTTTAAGCATTAAATAATAATAATAATAATAATAATATCATTTTATTAATAACTATTATATCATTATTTTGGTTGTTTTTTTATTATTGTTATTATTATCATAATTGTTATTATTATTATTATTATTATTATTAATTATTAATTATTATTATTATTAATTATTAATTATTGTTATTATTATTATTATAACATAAAATGTTATTTTTGTTTAACTAACCCTAAATCCCTGTCTCTCGTCCCCTTTCTTCTCATTCCCTGCGTGTGCCGTCCACCCTTCCTCTTCATCCGGCTGCACATACCCCCGTCCCCCATGCATGTCGTCGCACCTCCCCAAACCCCCCTCCGTGCTGGTCTCACCGCATGCCACCATCGCTCCACTATTCATCTCCTAACCAACTACCTCCTCATCCGCACATAGTTGACCTGACCCCCCGACCACCGTGTTGTACCTCCAGCCTTGCCACTTCAGCACACCCGACCACCATCTTCGGGCGCCTTTCAGCTTCCCTGCACACCCCCAGGCCGTGCGAGCTCCACTAGTCGAGGCCCCCCTATGGCGACCCGACTTCTCTGGCCAGATCTCTTGCTCACCCTTCTCCTACACCGGAACAAGTCTCCCCACCACCCCCCTTTTTCCTGTCCAGCCATTGTAAGGCCAACTCCCCCTCTGCTTGTCTAGCTGAAACGAGACCCCCCTGCCTCCTCCTTTTTCCCCTTGTCGTGACCCATCGACGGAAGCCACTTCCCCCATTCCGTTCTGGTGTTATTTCAGAGAACATAAATACCCTTCTCGGCGGCCAGCGGCGAGAACCTGACCCCCCTATCTGGTTGCTAGAAGTGACAAACATGAATCCCTTGCGTATCACCTCAGCATGCTCCGATGTGGCCACATATTCCCTCTCTGGGTTCACGAAGGGTGTCTCGGGTCATGTCAGACACAGTTCTGTCTTCTTCCGCCGAAGACAAAGCAATTTAGATTAGTTAGGATCATTTGCCATTGTTCGCGGGGCGGGATTGGCCTCACCGCATGTGTTGTTTTGCTGCCACCATCCAAAGTGAGTTTCAGTATTGCACGCACGTTTATCTTTTTTTGGTTATTCTGTTTTGAATTCCATATATTTTTTCTAAGTGAGAATAATTATTTTGGTGTTGTTAAAGATAGGGTTCACATGAATCTTGGATTAGTCCTTGTATATGATGCCTTTGGTGTTTCTAAATTTACTCTTGTTCTTTTTGGGTGATTTTTGATGTAAAATCCTTGCAGTGTTTTTTAAAATTGAATTATAAACTTTTAACTGGTTTATTAAATATTATATGTTGTGTGAGTTATGTTTTAGAAATATTTTTGAGGTGCGCTGGGTTTAAAAATGGATTATTTTGACATTTGGTTATTTTTTTATTCTGTGTAATTTGTTATTTTAACTGTGCAAGTGGTGTTCATTCTGATTTGGTGTGGTGCGAGTTGTGTTTTGAAAGCATATCGAGGTGTTTTTTGCACTGTTTGTTCGTTTGAACTATTTTGTGTCCATGTTTATGTGTTTTAGTTGTGCGGTTGTTGCAGCATGTCGGTGAGGAAGACCCACGATATTGCAGTCGTTGGCTTGCACATGTTTTTGCATCTGTGTGAGGCGTGATGTTCCACTGTGTTTGGACTACGAGATGAGGTATGTCACCCACTGCACTCACTTTAAATTTTAGAATTTATTAATTACATGAATTTTTATTAATTTTAATAAATGAGAAACAATATAAGATAATTAATTTTTAAATGATAATTTGGTGTAAAAATAGCCTTTTATTTTATACACGACACTTGAAACATTCTCTTGATGACCAGACTACCATTATTAAATGAATTCCCATTTGGCCTTTCAACATAATTCACCGAATTTCAAATGTAGTTCTTGTTTTAATAATAAATGATTTCTTCTGAACAAGTGTTTTGGGTTTTCTCGAGAAATGAGGTTTTTTTTAAAATTAGTGAAGGCCCGTTGGGCACTTTAATAAAATAAATTATTTTGGAAAACCCACTCATGGGTGATCATTGATATGCATTGATTTCGTGATCTTTATGTGATTTTTTGCATCGTTACTGATTGATTTACAATGTGGACGTACCCCTTTTTATTGCTTGTGTTGACATGGGGACCTTGCATAGTGAGTGAATCTTTTGAGAATGATTGCCAAACTAGTTTAGATTACGCACTGTCTAGTGGCCCCATATCATGGGAATACCGAGTTATTACTGGTATGGGGATTGGGATCCTCGGTTAGGCCATGTAGGGATATACCGAGTGTTAGGGAATTATGACCTCACTGAGTTAGAGCATGCTTTCAGAATGAGTCACTTGTATGGTATGTTCTGGATTGTTCATGAGATCCTAGGTTCGATCCATGTTTTCTTTAGTGTTTATATTTATGTGGAGGATGATTGAGAGGTCTATTTCATTTTCTTCCCCATGTGTTCCACCTTTTTTTCATTTCCCTTAGTGTGTGTTCTGTGTTGTGTGTAGTTTTGCTTTTGACAAACAACTAAAATTTGGATTTCTAAATTGTTCGAAAAAATGTTTTAAAATGCAATAAAACTGGTTCTTTCAAACACTAAATTTTTTATACTAAAAAGTGCAATGAACTGTTACTTGTTTTATAAATGAAAGTGTGTGTGGAAACCCCTATTTTCTATAACTTAGTTAAAACCTGGAATTATTAAATTTCTTTTTTTTCAAATTAGTGCATTGGGAATATTTTTTTGGGCATGCCTACTGAGGTTTAATACTCACACCTATAGTGATAACCGATTTTTAGTTTTGTTACAGGTTTGACTTGATCTCTGTCGCTGTGGGAGAGAGTTGGTTGTGGACTGGTGAGCAACTCTCGGAGTCGTGAGGAGTTTTGGTTGTGGCCTGTTTAGTTTGTAGTTGTTGGTTGTTCATCCTTTTTCATTTCATTCATTTGCCTTGTGTTATCATAATTTTTCCATTGCATTATTTATTTTCAGTAGTCCAAATTGTTCCCCGCATGTTTAGTTTTGATGCCCTGCAATAGTTTCTAGCCCGTGGGGATCGAGAACGCCCCTCAGGCCATGTCGCGGGCCCACTCGGGTTATCGGTTCAAGGTCAACCCAAGTTGATTTGTGACAGTTATCATATTAAAAATAAAATACAATGCATGATGGTATTGTGATGTAAAAATTTTACTAGAAAAATAATTTCACAAATATAATAAATATTACATATAAATTTTATTTCCATCATTATTCCCAACTATGAATGTTGGAAACGGAAAAAATGGCCAATATCAGTTTGCGAGATGGTAGTCCAATGTACACAATGATAATGATTTAGAACCCTAGTATATATATGTTTTTTTGGATGTTGATTATTCCATTAACATATAAAATTCCCACTATATATATTACTGTAATATAAATGTAATTTCATTCCATAATAAGAATTAAAATAGGTGGAGAAATAAGTTAAATAAATATAATTGATGAGGAAAGTTACCTCCTCTTCAAGTATCCTTATTAGGTTTTCAATACAACCTTCAATCGATGGATTTGAGTAAATTTATGATTTCTAGGATGAGGCATGGGATGTTTGAAAGAATTTGGGATTGATATTGGTCAATCAAAATGTCATGATATGTGTAAAGAATAAAAGAGTGTGTGTTATCATTTATAGATCAAAAGGAGTTCATTGTATTTAGTACACAAATTATATTCCCTATTAGGATGTAAATATTACATAATGTGTCTCAATAAATGATAATTAATAATTATTAGAGTTTATATGGTTATTCCAAACGGTAACCATAGATTGAAACCATTTTTTAAATATTATCATTCAATTTCATTTAATATTTTTTATTATGACCATTTGTTTCACTATGATTACCAGATTTCTATAAAATGTAATTTATACTTTATGTTTAAGTTAGTATGATCTATATTTTATATATTAGACCTCATATTACAAATATTATAAATATATTATAAAATATTAATTATATTTGTCATAGAATTTACTTTTAACATAAATACAAGTATTAAAAAAATATGGCATTAAGAGTAATAGTGGTAAATGAGGTTTTGATATTTAACGATCAATATACCCATTATAAAAAAATAATTATTATGTAAATGAAAAATATTGAATTTTAATTATAATTTAAAAATAAATTGGATTAAGGTAGTATATTTAGTAACATTAAATCATTTAAATGAGTAAAATTTATTTTTTTTAAAAAAATAACGTCAATTAGGACATTATTTAAATAATTTTCATTTAAAAAATATCTAACACATAATGGAATTAGAATTAATTATTTTAAAAACCTATTAAAATTATATATTGATCTAAGAAATCTTTTTTTGACTGTTTCATTACATAACATATTATATGGGACATATTCAATGTCATGTGAAAAAGAATTTTCATATTTTATGATGCATTACATGAAATGTAAAATTAAACTCAAGAAGAAAAATTAGACAATATATTCGATAATTTTCACTATTTTCATTTCAATTTAACCTTGGGTAAATCCATGTCTACCTTAACCATGGGAATTAATTTTTTCTGCATTCAATATTTGTTTTTTGTGAAAAATATGTTTTCCCTTATTATAAAATATAAATTGTAATATTTATAAGAAAAAAATCTATTTTTTTGAGAGTCCAAATTTATATGTCAATACATAGTTTATAATTAATCACATTAAAACATTGAGAATATAGGTTTTAATAGTGAACATGATCAAAATTTTAAAAATTTATTATATAAAATTTCTATGTGAAACTCATTAATACATAAGTTGGATTAATATCTGTATTATTGAAACTAATATAATTAAAAATGAATTGTAAATATAGTTTAAAATTATATATAAATTAAATAAAAAGACATTTTTCAATTAAAATTCTATATAATTAGTAATTCAGTATAAAAACCTATCCATAAACATTTAATTAATTAATTATTAAATATTTTAGAAATTTAAAAAAAATGTTTGTTTTGTCAAATTAAAATTCCAAAACTGAAAAAAATTAATTTTATTTTTAATCTCAAAAGACAATTTTTTTATGATATGTTTTTTAAAAATATATAGAGACATTACCAAAAAATTTATATGTTTTTATCAAAATTATTTTATTATTTAATACAATTAAAATCATATTTAAAAATTAAATATTACACTTTACACTATTATGTTAATGTGTAGGCTATAACTGTCACATTTTAATTACCATATTAATAATATATCAGAGTTTAGTTAAAACTCAGTGTTAGGTTTAACGTAAGAGATGATGGTACCTTATATAAAAACTAATTTACATAGGTTATCCTGTGACCCAAAAAAGAAAATAATTTTTTCAATTCATAATTAAATACAGAAATACTCGTGGTGTTACATCGCTAAATGTCTTTTACCATCTATTTCATTTTTTGACATTTTGAAGAACTATTATCTCTATATCTTTTACATCATCTAAAAATTATAGAGTCCTATAAGTCATTCACTAATTAAACACATTTTCTTAAATCATATTCTATAATAAAAACATATTTAATGAGGAATATAGTCATGTTATTTCAGTCTCAATGCTATATCCACTTTTTTCTCATCCCATAATAGAAATGTATTAAGTTTTCATTGTATTTAAGATTTTTAAATAATATCCTCCATTTAATATATTTTACAATATATATTAACATATATTTCACATTATAGTAGTTTTTATTTATATTACACTTCTTATGAATGGTAATAATCCTAAAAATTGTTATTGTAAATATATTTGAGGATACATCCCAACCGTGAATTTTGTAATTTGGTTAATGTGTTATAAATTTTCACAAGGGAAATGAAATTTCCTATTCATTTTTCATGAGGAATTATATAAAAATAGTTGTTGAGAAATTATTATATATTACAGAACTAACCACACTATAAGGTAATGTCTGTTCAGATTTTCTGGCTATTCTCTTCATCAGTTTTGGAAAACATTATTCACATTGCTCAATTTAATGGAACTTAAACATGTAAAAAATTCACATAGATATTAGATTTGATAGTCATGATAAATTTCTCGAAATGAATTGATAATACTCAACTAACATAGGAAAATTTTATTCTCAATTATTATTATTGGTCCAATACATTAATCAAAAATATTTCATTTAAGGATATGTATATATTACTATATTAATTATTTCATGGCCCTTTAATGGAACTTTTCAATGTATAATTGACATTCCAAAAAATTCAAAGAACCTATCCTTTCGTATGGTCGTTAACATATTCATCAAATGATCTTAATTCACTTCCTTTCCTACTAGTTACATATGAATATACTCTTTATAAGAAATACTCAATCTAAATCAAGTGGTGTCTAATTAATCTACTCACTATAACCATGGATAGTTAATTGTTATTTTCAAATCATAATGAAATTAAAATAAACACATATTATATATATGTAATTATGAATAATGTAATTGAAATAAATTCACTTTAGACCATAAAAATATTATCAAGATAGAAGTTAAATAATTTAGAATTATTAAGATCCAATGTGTTTACAAAAAATCGTTAATATAGGTGAAATGATATGTATTATTATTTTTGATGCAATGATAAAAAAATATTCAAATAATAGTACAATTGATCAATCGTTTTACTAATCTATGTGTAATAGTTTTCCCAATGGTGAAGCATTAGGGATGATAATACAAAAATCCCAATTATCCATTAACATATTCATTGATTACAAATATTAGATGGAATAAAATCCCTATAAACTAATTTGGAATGAATCGATTTTTGTTTATGGTCAGTCCATAACTCCACCTCATGAGAAAGGGGGAATACTAGATTGTTCATCTAGACATTAATCATTATAAACCTATAAAATTTATATTTCATCAATTATAACATTATCCTCAATCATTTCATATTTTAATCCATCAATGTTCCAACAAGTTATATCCTTAAAAAGTATTCATTATTTCAGGACATAAACCATAGTATATACCCCATGATTGTTTCAACATGTGTGCAGTTAGGACACATTATTGTGAACCAGGTCCATGTTTAGTGAATAACCATCATGAACTATTCAGGGTTATTACCAATGGGTAAATAATTACAAGATCTATAGCCTCATTAAATTATCCATATACAGAGGGACCTTCTTGGAAAACAACATTCTCATGAATTTATGTGTATTTCATGGTGTCTCCCTATGGATAGACAGATCAATAATATTTTTTCTTAAGGATCTCTATCATTAATTTTTAATATAGACAATCTAATCTCAAAATGATATGTCAAATTATTCCTTTGATAACATCTATAGTGATATATGTTACTTATAACATTATTTTATATAATTTACATGATTTAAAACATGCCATTTCATTAATAATAATATCCTAATGAATGATTATATTAATGTATATGGAGACTAGCTACATAATAAGAATATTTTAAAAAACTCTTCATAATTTCTCATAAATGGAACCCTTATATTTCATGGATTCATAACATGATAGGAGATGATAAAAAGAACACAATATTGCTTCATCGATGTCGTTGTACTCATATATGAATGATCAATGTTATTTTTATTACATATTTCAAGGAAAGATTGAATAAGTGTTCTCTAATCAATATATTGAAATTTAATTATAATTTTTATTCTGATATAGTCATATTAATATTTTATAGGTCATTTATTAAAGAGTACATTAAATGAAATGAATAATAGAAAGTAATTCTATCTTTGAAATCTTGATTATTCACTTTTCAAACTCCTTCGAAATGAAGGACTTATTAAAAAAATAGTCATTAGAAAATTATGAATCTTTTATAAGGTTAATTAAGAGAAAATATTTAGAGTTTTAAAAATAAATTCCTAGGATATGTGTTTCATGAAATAGATGATGTTTTAGTTTTTTATAAGTCACTAGAATGGTTTTTTTATGTAACCATTCCAATTTTAACAATGTAATTAAAAAACTAATATGTTAATGAAAATTTGAAATACTATTGATAAAAAATATAGTTGGGGTGGAAAGTCTCTTATACCACATATATTTTTTATAACCATTACTTTTTTGAGGGATTTATCTTTGGGGTGTTTATCTTTTAATTAAATATACTTTTACAATGATAATAAAATATTGACCATAATTATTAAATTTGATTAGAAATATTAGTACATAAACATGTACATAAAAATATTTTCTAATTTAAAATTATTAAATAATTTTATTAAACAATATTTCTATTGGATTAAAAGACAATTTTTATCATTATGCATGTAATTTAGGAAAACCGTATTTAGAAAATATTGGTTTTACATATTAAATTTATTTGTAATATATAATTATTAAAATCTAAAAATATGAAGAGATATATTTTTTACTAAAAAATAAACATATTCGATGATGATTTCATGGAATTACAAAATCGAGTCTCGTGAAGAAAATATTTGATTCGGTAAAAAGAAGAAAAAATAATTTTATAATTTTATAATTTTACGTCAAAATTTTATTGACATATGATATATAAGTGAAAATTATATATTAAAAAAAATTATTCCATTGATCAATTTTTTCATATATAAATTTTTTTAGAACATTTATTATTCTCTTACATAATGCTAATTCTATTATAATTTAAATTTTCATAAATACAATTTTTTTAAACTATTTGTAAATAATATTAGAAAAAACTAAAAAATATCCAATTATTTCAATATTGATAAGTGGAGTTAAAAATTATTTTAATTTTAATCAATTTATCTAAAAAAATTTAAATTTTTTAATTTAAATAAAATATACAATATTTAAATTCATTGAAAATAATATTTTTCATATAAGAACTTTATTATTTTTTTGAAATCGAACATTAATTTAAAATAATTTATTACTAAATTCGTTTTTATTATAATATAATTATTAGTGTAATTATAATATTATTTTATTTTATTTTATTGGGTGTACTGAATAACATTTTTTAGCCAACATAACATCATATTTGTGAGATCTGCAATTTTGGGCCATTAAAGTGACCAATATCTAAAACATTATATAGAATTGAAATAATATTGTTGTTAAATATTTAAAAAACATTTAATATGGATTTTTTAAATTTTTTTATATTCCATAGTGTTTTTATATTTGTTGACCCTATTTTTTCATGGAAAACATTTACGGGAGTTGGGATTCAACATAGATTAGAGATGATCAATGAAAACACTATAGAAACAATGTTTCATTAACAATAATTTAGGACCAATATGATTATAATCCTGGAGATAAATATTATATAAATACTAATATCCTTTATGGTTTTCATCATTTATGTGAAAAGGATGTTGATATAATAAAAATGGAATTCCCTTTAAGATATGATCATTATATGTTCATTAAAATTCTATTCAGATTGAAAAAAAATAATTATATATATATATATATCTAATAAATAACATATCCATGGATTATATTGATAAATTAATAGAGTTTTTCAATGATAATATATTTATATACAAAACAAACTAGGCATTTCCTCAGTGTGATAACTTGGGTTCATATGAATGTTTTGATTTTAAAATATCTTTTTTTCATTAGGTATATGAGTTGAATTTTGAGTCATATTTACTTATGAGATTTGAAGATCATGGAATCCTAAAATAAGAAAATATTGACATGAATTGGGGGTTAAAAAGGTATCATTTGGTTTGGTTGAGAAGTGTGATTGTCTGGGGGTTGACTAGGTTAATGTAAAAAATTGAAACTTTTTCCAGATAGTCGATGAATGCCTAGTCTCAACCTCTCATGTAGGGGTTACACTAGCTAGCCAATTGACCCATGTATCCAACTGATGTGGAATATCAAGGGGGACTATTACCATTATTCAAATATATTATTAAGAGGTGATGTTATCTATTCAAATTATTTTTGTGTACAATACATCAGATCCCTTCTCATTAAATCTCTCATTAAACATGACCAAGGGAATTATTTCAAAACATTAATCATTAATCTATTTTAGTTTGGTCTTTTTTTTTCACCAATGTTGATCTATTCATTTTTTTTATCCAAAATGGGTATTATATTTCAATTCGACTGGATAATGGGGGAATGGTCCAAACCTCAATGGGATTTCAAGATGCGTGTGTATAGTGTGTCTTGAGACAACATCCCCATGTCATCTCAAGCCCATTATTCTATGTATGTCACCATGGTTATTTTTAATTAATGTGATATTAAATTAAATTAAATAAAATTATTGGTCATTTAGCCAATTTTTACTTTGTATTTATCCCAAAATGTTGATGGGGATACAACATGGGTTATTTTTTCATATTTTAATTGTTTCAGTGTTACAAACTCAAAAAATGGTGATCATCATATTTATTAATTTACAATATACATATTATAATTTTTTCAATTTCTTATTGTAAATTATTAAATTATAATAAAATTATAAAAAATTAATTTTTTGTTTTGGAAGTGAGGCATAACCTAAGGTGTTTTAGAAGATTTGTGACTTGTCTTGTAGTATAAAAACCCCAAACCCACACATCGAGTTCCAGTTCAAAAAGCACATACAATTATATATTAGGACTCAATATAAAATAATGTGACACAATTTTCCCTTGAAAAACAAACAATATCAATAAAAAAATATTGAATCAATAACATTCTTATTGATCATTTCTGTTTATAGAATTATATAATTTACACTAACTCTTAACATCATAGATTCATAATCAACTATTAAATAAATATGATATTCATATACCACTATGAAAATAATTTAAATTTTTTCATCATTATAATCTATATCAAACCCTTATAAACATAATTTTTTAACCTCAATATTTATATTATGTTGAAAATGTTGGATGAAACCAGGGAGGGAAAATTAATTTAAAGGGTAATCATAATGATAATCAATTAATTGAAATATGTGAGTATTATATGAGATTAATGTTGTAACAAAATAATTAAAGAGAATCATCATAACATTATCATATTCGTACTGATAAATACAAGGTTCATAAAACATATAATCATGGAATACATATTTATCAAAGAACAATGTCCCACGAATCAACAATCATGATACATGTGTCATCACTAATTATTATCATATTCAACATCATAAAATCTTTATAGAACTATTAAAATCCCTCTACAATGGTAAGATCACTAGGGTTGTCATCCAATACAATTCCATGGAGAACATAATCATTTCCCAATGAACACAATATAAGTATATAAGTCTGAAACAATTCTATCAGGGAGATAAAATGGTATTATAAAGTATATGAACTGAGATTAATGTACATAGTGATTCCATTTCATAAAAAAACATTAAACAACCATTATTCCATTCATAACAAGATTAGCATGTTGAAAAGAAATAGTATTTATGAAAATTGAATAAAAACATTGTTAAATTGTGGAAATGAATTATGTTCCATTATAATCACTTTGAAACATTATTAAATCATGTAAATGGAATAGGATCCATAAAAGTACCAATGGAATATTATAAACCCATCGAGAAAATTTACTCAATAAAATTATCATTGATATATGATTAACCCATGTAGATGAAACCGATTCTAAAACAATATCTTATAATCATGATATTCCACTAGAAAATATTTGATTCTATAATAATCAATTTAAAATATGATTAACTGAAGTGAAATAAATGGGTTTTATAAAAATAACATTGAATAATTATTAAATTATTGAAAATAAATTAGATCTAATAAAATTTCATTATTACATTTTAATCCATCCCAATAATGAATGATTATGGCATCAGTAAAAATTATCCATGTTTGATCATAAGTAAATCATGGGCTCTTATCCATGATGAATTAAAATACAATTATGAAACCATTAAAAATATTTTTTGGAAGAATAATTCATCCAACTGTAAATTACGTTTAAAAACTAAAAAATGAATAGTCATTGTGAAAATATTTTTCATAGAATAAATTATTAGAAAAATGTAATGGAAACATCATGGTTAATAATATATATGATGGTTTGAAAACAAATTCTTGTAAATAGAATCAAACATAAATATTGTTTTCAATTCATATTAAAAAATTTAGTTATGTGTGACCCATTCAGAAAAAGATTTACAAGTTCTATATAAAAAAATTCAATATAAAAAAATATTATGTGTACTTTATTTAGAAAATAATTTTCCCTTATTATGATTATTTGGGAAATAATTTTAGAAAAAATATATATGTATAGTTAAGATACTGGACCTAAAATAAAAATATACAATCGGTGTCTCTTAAAAATGACCTCCTTTAAGTTTCTTCAAAAAATAATGGTGAAAATGTTATTAATTATTTAGAAACATCATAATAACAAAATGATTATTCAATATATATGTTATATGAATATATGATCATGTTATTTCATCCAAAATAATCTGTAACAAAATTAATCCCAAAATAATGGAGATAGTATCAAAATTCCTTTTCAACTTAGTAAACTCTACAATCATAAGACCTATGAAAAAATACCTTCAACTGATACGTTAGATATTGTTAAAAAAATTATTTTTGATATTAAATTTAAAATCGAATGTTTATAAACCTCATAAAATTATTTTTCTTTAAAACACCATCATATGTCTCAATGTAAGAAAATTTCATATGAATAACACTAAATGATCATATAATTGAATTTCAAAATAATCATTAATGTAAATATAAATAATACATGAAAATACAAATGAAAAAGTTATAAATAAATAATAAATTATTTTATGTATCATTTATTTAATAATAATTGAATAACATAGTCAATTGTTTCATGTTATAACATAATAAAATGGAAATTATTAAAGAAGCACATTACGACTTTGTAATATTCATGTAAAAACCCATCACTTGAAATAATTGAAATTGAGACATGAAATACCATTATTTATGAATGGTTCATGATTTTAAATGAATTATATATAGTATATATATAACACAATAACCACTAGAGGTTAATATTGAATGTCTCAGAGAAGTAAAACTGAGAGGATAAACCCTTACCGAGAATAAAGACATTACATGTTTGTCATTAAACAACTATAAAATAATATTATATAAATTACATTATTATTTTAAACCATATAAATGATTAAAACTATATAATATATTTTAGTTCATCATATATATGTATATACTTGAATACATAATTTGATAAGTCCACATTAGGTGTTTTGAGAACTCACAATTCACTGTTTAAGAATTTCTTCGGTGTGTAGACGATGGAAATGAAGGTTATTATTTGAAAATGTGTATAGTAATGTTCATGAAAAAATATTATATTTATTAAAAATTTATATTCTTAAAAAAAATAATGAATGGTGGGTATAATAAATAATGTGTGTTACAATTTAAGAGATGGTATGTCATACACACATGAGTAAAGATTCCATTTTTTATGAACATTATGTGAGATGAGGTATATAATATGTTATCTATTTAAAATGATTTTAATACCATATATTCAAAATTAATTAGTTATATTTATTTATTTATATAATATATGTGTTTCGGTGATAAAAATAAAGACACATAACATCATGAATGTTGTATTCCACATGTACACGATTAACATTGTCATTTTCCAATTAATTAAAAGGAAAGTAATAAAATAATATATAAAACATTCATTATCATAAATAAATAATGAATATATTTATTATTTAACAAATTTAACATAGATTCATTATCATTATCTTTATTATCATCCTTATAAACTGTTAGTGAATAAATTCACATCACTTTGTGGAATGGTAGTCTTCCATTCGTATGATTTTTTTGTTTAATCATACACATAATTGAACATAAATAGGATGTATGTGATTTAAACACACATTAAACTCAAATATTTTAAAAATATCATATATATACTATAATACATCATTACAACAACCTATTAGAGGTTATGACTGAAATCCAATGTCATTAGATCACGAGGTAGTAATCTTATATACACAAGAATGATGATTTTGTATCCGACTTGATGTAAAAGGAGGTGGAATTCTGATATTATATTAATAAAATAAAATCTATTTATATAGGATATACAAATTTTACTATATATCTATAGTTGGACATGATTTAGAAGATGCGTAAAAAAATAAAAATGCATAGTTTATATGTTTAGCAATTCTGAGAACACCTATCGACCTAATTTTTTCTTATAATGGATTTATAACCAAACCGATGACTATAATATTTGGGAAGGAATTTTTGGATGTTATTTGGGTACTTAATGACTAATAAAAAGTGTTGGAATGTGTAAATAAGATAAGATAATGGCTTTCCTTTTTTAAGTTAGTAGAGTCGAGCATATAAAACTTTTGAATAGAAAAAGGTGTACCAATATTTTCACATGGAAAAGTGTCAAAATAGATTATTATAATGAATTATACATTATTTAGTATAAATTTGACCTAAAACAGTTTAATAATTTTTTTAGGTCAAATTGACTTTATATTTTTAGGTTAACATCTATTATAACCGTTTTCATCCTAATCACAGTAATTTTTTCTATATTTTCACAATTCATTGTGTGAAAAGATATGTTCTCCATATTCGATATTATAAATTATTCCAATTACACATATTTAATCCATTTTAAAAATTTCAATGAATAAAATTGGAAAATATTTATTTCAAAATTAAACCCTGAGATGCAATAACAATGTTGGTTTTCAAGAAGTGTTTTTTTCAAGGAAAATATGTGTATACATTAACTCTATGACTAAAAATAAAAAAAAATTGATTTTAAAATAAAGTCTTATTGATTTAATATATATAATTGTTAGTAATAAATATTATAATATTTAATTATCCTAATTAATTATAATGTTTAATCTTTTTTATTCAAAATTAGTTTTCACAGAAATCATCTTTTTAAACCGGAAACAAATATTATACTACAATTCAATATGATATTGATTCAAAATATATTATGCGGGTTAAATATAATTTAATTGAAATTAAAATAGAAAAAAATTATACAATATATTGTTACATTAAAATTTCATAATTTATTGACATGAAATGTTTTCTTACAAAATTTATATTTATCAATAATCATAGAAAATTCCATATATTTTGATATATTAAAAAAGCTATAACAAATTAAATTTCTATATCCTTAATTTAAAAATAATTTAATTTTATCTGAAATGGTATTTAAAAATAAAAATGGAAAATTTTACTATTTATTCAGGATAAGTAATTAATACAATTTCTAAAAAATCCATAATTTTTAAAAATTAAAATACATTACTACAAATTCATTGATTATTTACTAAATAATTATCAATAATTTACATTTAATATGACACATATACATAAATTGATATATATATATATATATATATATATTATTTTAGTACTTATTATTCATACCCTCAATCATTATAGAATTATTATAACAGTTATATAATTTTTTGGTAATTTAATCTCAATGTCATTTTTCAAATACGATATCAAAACATAGTATTATTTTCTAAAATATCAAGGTGTCAAATAATATGACATTAATAAATTATGTCCTCATAATTTCAGTATTAGCTTAGTTTTCAAAGGATGTATATTAAAAAACACCACTTTATTTTGAAACCCACGTAATAAAATGGTTTAGAAAAATAACATCCCTATACTATAGAAATAAACATACAAATGTTTAATACAATAACACATTCTAGATTTATAATTAAGAGAAAATAGTTGGGAAGTGTAGATTTAGACAAGGGATAAATAATAATTCAAAAATATTACTATATTGTGGGAGAGATTATTGACTTAAAAAAGTGACTAATCAAGGTAATGTTAACAACCACCAAACCAAAAACCAAATAGGTATGAAAAAGATAAATTATTTCATGATATATGATTCTAATATGAAAATATTTTGTTTCAAGATAATTTTCCATGAGTATAAGAATTATTTCTCCATCTAGAAAAAATATCATGATAAGACATACATTATTCTGTATTATAATTTCATCCATTTATCTATTTACACCAAAATCATGACGTTTTTTCCAAATAATGAGCATTAAAGTTATTTTATACGTAATGAAAATACCATTATATAAAGTAACGCATAACCATTCAAATGATTAAAATATATTTTACAAATATGATGAAATTAAAAAAATAACAAAATGGTTAAACCATTTTAAGATAATTCCAAAAATAAAAAATCCTTTATATGATACATTAATTTTAAACATTATATAGTATTAAGAAATGTTAAAATAAATCATTACATGATTGAAGAAACACATAAACAAATTAACATAAATAAACAAAACCTGAATTTTATTAACCTAAAATAGTATCCCATATCATTCAGCTTATAAAAAATAAAATATAATGACATTTCTTTCCAACAACATCAATTACATACTCACCAAATAAATTTTCTATAACATGGTATTATATAGAATATAACTTTTTTCCCAGTTTTTAATTCAATGCCCTAGATCATACCAACCCTAATGGTTTTAAATAACATAATCATATTACAAAAAAAATTAATGGAATAATTCACATTAAACTAAGTCATTAAATATATTTCAATATAAAAAAATTTCACTTATTGTGTCATCAATCAAATTATGATATCATCATATAAAACATGAAAATGTGTGTATAATACATTTAATATATTATAAAACATAATATTATAAACTTGTTATGGTATCTATAACTCTTAATATAAAGTCACATGATGAAATCCAAATATCTTAAGATATCTAATACTTTTCGCAGATACAAACAATAACAGTCTTATTTTGGCACTCTCAGATCCAGAGTTAAAAACAAAAAACTATATTTTTGTATTTCATATAGATTAATCAGACTTTATTATTTATCTCAAACATACAATATTGAATTGATATATTGGACCAATTACATTGTAATTTCAATTTAGTTTTTGGGTTTTATATAATTTTTTAAATATCAGACCATCATGGAATAAAAAACTTTTTTATAAGGATAAAAATATTCTCTCATTATACCCATCATTTCGTGTACTGTATTATTTTTTCATCATCATTAATAATAAATGATTATATACATAATTAATTGAAAATAAATCATTATTACATGGGTATATGAAACAAATAAATCTTGAGCATAAATTATCAATAAGGTTAAATGTAAGAACTAATAATTAAATGTAATTAATCATTATATGATATTACTGTTAGGATAAATGAAACATAGTTCATGCTAATAGCATATGAATATTCATACTTAAAAAATACATGTACCATAAAATATGTAAATATTGGATAAGTATTTAACAATTTCTAGATTCCTCATAATCAATAATCATGGTCCTTAGGATATCATTCTTGTTAATAAAAATAATTTTAACAAAATAGAACTCCAAATAAAATTATATTTATATAATCTAAAATATTCATCATATAACTCTAATTAAACCCTTATATAACACTTATATATGGAATAAATATAGAGCCAAAATCTAATATAATTATCTAGATATAATAATTTTTTCCATTATATTAGAGAACTGTTTTGGTGAACTAAACATATATTCCATATCATGGTCACATGAAACTATCTGGTTGAACCCATATTATAAAAATGAATATTAAACAAAAATAATGCACATAGTAATTTATTTTGATTGAAAAACTCATTAAAACACATAATCCATTTCATAAAATTATTTTACTATATTAAATAAATAAAAATAATGAAACAATATTTGAAACATGATAATCCCATCAAAAGGAACTGAGATAAATAAAAATATAACCGAATAATTATTAAATTGTGATGAAATGCATTCCGTAATAAGATCCTTGAAATAATATTAACATGACAACAAGAAGTATGTTTCATAATAATCTTTTTGAAGCCTAATAAATCATAGGAAAATAAATGACATCCAAAAGAAAATTATTTTAAAAATTCTTTACCCTTGGAAAAGTAATGGGGTCCATAAAAATATATTTAACACCTAAATACCTCAATAAAAATAAATTAGTATCACTAAAATATGTCGAAAAATTGTTTTACCATAGAAAATGAAACACGTTCCTTGATTCATTTTTCATAACAGTGCCATCAATAACAATAAATAATTATGATCGTATCAATATGATTTATCCTAATTTTATAATATATAAAAATAAGATATTTTTGGTGTAGATGAATGGAAATACATTCAAAAGACCATTAAAGTATTTTTATGTAAACTTAAATACTAATTATGTAACGAAATTTAAAAAAATAATAAATAACAATATATTGTGAGAATACATTTCTTTAAAAAAATTAATCATAAAATGTAAATTAATAAAAAATTATTCTAATGGGGATAATGGTGGGGATATATATTCATTTAATAAATGTTAATAATAAAAATTTTATTTCAAATAATTTTTAAAATGGGAGTTAAATTGAATCATTTTGAAGATGACAATAATTTTTCTTTTAAAACCATTTAAAATAAGTTAAATGTTAATATAAAATTATTTTATGAAATAATATATTTAAATATCTATAATTATTTAAAAAATATCTAAATAAATGTATATGGATGAGAACTTTACCCAATTAAAATATAAAACATTAAATTGGTAGTACTTATAAACAACATTATTGATGTTTACATGATCAATAAAGGGATAAATGGAATTTAAATATGTAATAAATTTATATATTTTTTAAAATAATATATAATTTGTTCAAAAAATTATATCATATTATTTCTTTTAAAAAAATTGATCAAAAAAATATAGAATGATATTGGATTGTATCATAAAAACATTTATACTTTAGTATCACATCATTCATCATCCCCATGAATTAATGAAATCAAATATCATTTTAAAAAATATGAAAGTATATATATTCCTCTTACTACATGTCAAATTGGAATTATGTAAACATAATAAATTGTGTAAGGATCATAACATAAACATATATCCAAATGTTAGGGAATTAGATACAAATAACCCTTACAAATATCACATCAATAAATTTATAATAAATAAATGGATTGATTATCTGTGATGTATTATAATCATAAAATGAAAGAATACATACATAATAAAACAATTTTGATGAAAATTAACACTTAATAATATCTTAATAAAGTAAATATAAAAAATATAAAACACAATGAAAGGAAAAAGAGTTAACAATCCATTTTCCTCATGGTAAAATTCATTTGATACCCATTTATATGAAATATTCAATATCATAATTATAATACCAATATCTTTTAAGGAATAATTATGTTACCTTTAAATTTCATTTTATATGATAAAGCAAATAAAAACATGTTTTCCTAAAGGAATATGTCTCAAAGAAGTAAACGCAAGACGAGACACCCTTACCACAAGTACAAATACTCCATGTATGTCCATTAAATACTATATAATAATATTAAATTAATAATTTTATTCCTTATTAAAATTTTAAGGGTTTATCATATTTTACTCAAATAAATTATTTTATTTCTTAATATTGACATTTATTAATACTTAATCAATTAATACTATGTCAAATGTTTTCAGGTCATTTGATTCAATGTTACAATTACCATTGGGTGTTGATTGTCATCATGGAGATAATTATTTCAACATATATAGAGTAATAATTCGGAAATCTATTGTTTTTAAAAAGAAACACTATGCTCAGTTGAATATATGATACACTGCATCAAGCATAATTGAACAACTAAATATTATTATTTTAATTTTACCATTATAAAAAACCCATTTGAATGTAATGAGCAAATATTATTAACTATATTATAAAAATAAGTTTTACAGATGTTTATATAATGATTCATTTTTTAGAGAATTAATTATAAATGAAAATACAAACCCATTGAATATAAAGGATGTAATATCATGAATAACTATTTATAAAAGAATAATTATGCCAATAATATAAAAAAATAACTTTTTGGATCATATTAATGGAATATAAATTCAATATAATGTTTAGAATTAGTATTATAAGTTTCAAGACATGACATAAGTACAAGTTCAATTTTATGCCTCCAAAGTATTATTTTTTTAAAAATGGTTTTACATCCATTTTATTGAGAATCAAAATTAAAAATTGTGTATAAATATTTTATATATATACTATTTTTCAAAATAATCATTATTTTTAAAATCTTAATATCCAACATATCTATGTTTGTGTTTTTGGTTTTTTCTGAAATGTTTGATTTTTTGATTAATAGAAAAAATAATACACTGTAGATAAAAATAGATATTTTTTAAAAATAGATATCAACATTTAAACTTATTATCAATGTTTGAATATATCAAAAATACATTTATCAATAAATTATAGGTTATTGGAAGAATTTTTATATTGAAATTCGATATAAAAATGTATTGAAATGTTGAACGTCTTTTTTACATACTTTTGTGCCACATCTGTTGATATAGTATGAAACCTAATTTTATCCACGTATGTTTAATGAGTTTTGAAAGTAGTCATACATGTTTGTAATTAGAATGAATATTTTGATCTAATAAGATCAACATAATTTTTGGTGAGTAGTGACTTTTGTATTTCATTTAAAACAACTGAGGATAAATTATTTAATGAAAGGAAAAAATAGTATTATTATTTAAAAAAATTACCATAATACATATCCTAATTTCATTGTAAGAGTGGTATTCCACCAAAATAATCATTAATAAGGAATTATAACCTTATTAGGACACTTGGTTAAGAATATGATATTTATTATATTAATTTAATGAGGAGTTAAAAATATCATAATCAAATTTGTATTAAGTAAATCAATTTTTTAATATATGATTATATAGAATACAAGTTATATAGTAAATATTAATATAAATTATAATATGTTTATTTAGATCATGATAATTTATTTATAATTATTATATATTAAATAATTAAATATAATTGTGACACAATGATGATGTAGTAATTGATTTATTAAGGTAGAATCAAATAATTGATATTAAAAATATTACAATAAATATAATTTGAAATTATTTATGAAATACACGATATTTATTGATGAATTCATCATTTTAAGAATTATTTAATGTTGTTTTCTTGAAGTAGTTATTTTTATGGTATTTTTAAAAAGTAAGGTAATTTTATTATCCATCAAATAGTAATTTGCTTGATATAACGATAGGATTAGAAATGGTTAAATCAAAATGATAAGGATAAAAAAGTAATGAAGACACGTCTAATTATAATTGGATGATTTTTTTTGGATCTATAATCATCCTATATTAAATTGTATTTAGTATTTTTCATTTTTAAAAGAAAAAGAATTTATATGAATTTCATATTTTGAATAATTCCAATACATCCACTCCCCTCTATTATAAAAGTATGCATATTCTACTTTATTCCATACAAATCAAAAACCATATAGGTTGGCCAATATCTACCCAACCCCCTTCCAAAAATACCACCAAATAGTTAAGTGGCATTATTTTAGACATAACACCCTCCGTAGAGGTTTTAATGTGTTATTCAATGGTGATGGTCCGAAGGAAAAATATCTTTTTTATTAAGAATTTCTGTTTTATTTATTTTTTACCATCCTTCAAATATCCATCAACATTGATAAAATAATAAATAAATAATCATAAATTTTATGATATTTTATTATATTAATATAATGACCTAAATCCATCTCAGATCCCCTAAAATAGGAAATGAATTAATCATTCATCTATATGTGAAAAATATCGCCTCTAGGAACTGATATAATTCATTTTACATAACTATCTCCCAAGACAGTTCGGGATGATTCAATTAGTTCCCATATGTCATATTCATGACTTAGTTATCATTAAATGGGATTAATATCTCAATTAAATTCTTACATTCCATGCACAGTAAAATGATATCCTCATTCGTGCGTGCGTCTAAACAATCACATCTAGGATATGATGTGATTTTTTTGTAATCAAAAAATAACATGGATATTATATATATATATATATATATGTGTGTGTGTGTGTGTGTGTGTGTGTATAATTAAATCATTAATCAGATATTAATGATATTATTATCATTATGGAAGGATAATATAATACATACCTTCTTTGAAAAATGGTCAGTTTAAATTTGAAATGTTACTCATTCAAGAGTATAACCAATCATATATTTGATTATAAAATTTTTCATTATCCATAAACACAAACAAATGGTTTATTTAATATTATAAATTAAAATTTATTCTTATCTCAGAAATATTATTTTATAGATGATGGGTTTATCAAAATTTTAACTATAGGCGTCACATCAAAGTCATATTGGACACAAATACTGACACATGTTGAAACATCATACATGAAATTGAAGAATTAACATATTGTTATAACATGATATCATGTTATATAAAAGTAATAGAAACCCATAAAAAGGTTCTAAATCATGTAAATAATTTTCCAATGTTTTATATTTTAGAAGATAATGAATGGACATGATGAGTCAGACTCAATGTAAAGTACTCTATAGCTAAAATAACATTTAAAATGTTTTAATGATTTTTTATTCTAAATAATTATCTCTAAAGTATAAGTGGTTTTAAAAAATTTACAGATTTATACAAATTTACATAAATGTTTTAAAATGATAATTCTATGAAAATATGTCAAAATTTAATGCGACATTATGATTCAAAAGTATTATTTTCTTTTTTTTATATTTTGTATACAAATGAAATTATTATTTCAATAATTTGGAATTTTTTACTCTAAACATATACATCATGAATAGAATTTCCCACTTTCATACCACATTATTTTTTTTCTATTAATTGTTTTCAATTTTATTTTCAAATAATTGTTTTTCATCTATGAGAACATGACATTGTAAGAAAAATTAAAATTGATTTCAAAGTGGAAATGTTATTTTGTCTATCATAAACATTTTATTTTTTATTATTATGTTACGGTAGATGGGAATAATTCCTGAATATGGGTGGTTCTATGATAAACCAATTGTGGCTAAGCCCGTGATAGCTCTTCCATTCATTTGGTAATGAAATAGAGTTAATCAGTAGGTTTTCTCCCAAGAGATTTAGGGAATATAATATGAAGAGTCTTACAAATGTAACATTGATGGTTACTCTATATATAGTTGTGGAATCTACAATGGTTTAATGTTATAGATTACACAAGTGAAATATATGATTTATTTTCTCTATATAGATTTATTAGAATATTATGAATTCATTATATAAGCTAATGATTTTATCATTCATGTGTGAAACATATGATTTTGTGAAAAAAAATTCATATTATATGTATTCATGGTATAAGAATTAAATTAATTGTTTTATGAGCCACACTATGAATATTTTATCATAAAGGGATATCAAAATTTTTTCATAGGACTTAAATTTTTTAAGGAAATATATAATGTCACGATGAAATTATTGAAGATGTGTCATGAGAAGAAGTAATGTTTTATTTTAAAATGGATTCCTTTGGTCTTAAAAATGGATACTGAGTGTCAGTCTCCCTATGTAATATATGGGTCTACAATGTTTTATTTTTTTCATAATCCTTGAAAACACTAAACTGAAAGCATCCTCAATTGTGGATTGTAGAAAACAAAATCTTGTATATATTATGGTTAAAGACATGTCCTCATTGTTGTTATCAATGGATATTTAAGAAAACATTGGAGATTTATATTTTTAATGAATATTATTGGATATCATCATGTTTTTAAAATTACAAGGATGATCATATGTTTAATTTCAAAGAAAATCATTTTAATAATTTATCATATAGAATTATAATGTCATTAATAGTATATTTGAAGACCATGATTTTTGATGTAGTTATATCTTGTAACATATTGGGATGAAAAATGAATATTCTGAGATAAAATTTTAGGTTAACCATGTTATGGTTATTTTGAGAATTTTATATATGGAATGTTATATGTATTATATAGTTTTTGAAAAAGTACAACCCATGTAATAGGTGAGAACCCATCCTATCAGACAAGGATGAGTGTATCAATCCCACAAATGAAGGGTGAAGAGGGTTCATCAACCACCACTGGACAATGTGAATTACATGGTTAATATAAAATTTTTCCTTTTAATTAAACACATTGATGTAATAATTATATGTTTATTTTTGGAATTAAGGTTTTATAAAATTGATATCAAATTTATTGGAAAATGATTTAGGGATTAAGTGATAATTTTTATTTTGGTAGGAATTAATTATATTGGTAACACAATATGATTATAGTAAATAAAATATTATGTGAATTAAATTATGTACAAATTGTTGAATTATTTTATAAAAATACGTCAGTTTAATTTTTTAATAATGAGTAATTATGTTATTTAAAGAAATAATTAAACTATCTTGGATAATATGTGATTCAGTTAATTACTTTTTTGTAAGAGACATTAATTGTTTTTTATGTTATTTGGGGGTATGTTCTAATAATTATCATGGAAGACTATGTGATCAACTCAATCAAAATTTTAGGTTTTAATATTACTTTTGATTATTTTAATGAATTTTACGAACATGTATATTTATTGGTCTATATTGAACTTTGGGTATTAATCTTTAAATTTTTAGATTAATATAGATTTTATCTTATAATTATTTATTAATTTTGGAGAATTATATTATATTTTACTACCCATTTTGTTAATGGTTAGTGATTAATGCTTAGATAAAAACACGGTTACAATTTTTAGGATTCTGTGATTCTGTAGATGATGATTCATGCATGAAAAATTAATCTTATGTACTAATTGTATAAAAAAAATATGTTTTTGTGGTAGAATATGATTAATATATGAAACTATACATTATATGTATTTCTATTTATTTATGTTCTTAGTATAGGATGTAAATGAATTCTAGAACTTCATGAAAAGGATCTAAAAATATTCTATATGTTTACCATTCCTACAAGGTAATTAATGAGTTTTTAACAAATCTATGATTTAGGATTTTGTAATTTTATATTTCTTCTGGCAATGTTTCATATCACTCTCCATCATAATGTTATAGTTAATTTTTCATCCATATCCACCAGTTTCTATCATGGAACCCTATTATGTATTATCTTAGGCGACTAACATAATTTTTTTATTTTAAAATGGTATTATTATTAATACATATTCAAATGTGGGATTTCAAAAAAGTTATATTTAAAGGTCAAATAATAGTTTTAAAAACATATTTAACATTTCGAGGACCCAATTTATATAGGGGGACAATGTGACAGACGAATTTTTTAAAATAAAACATCATGTTTAGCAGCGTACATGATACACCACATCATTATTAAGAGAACTAACTATTTATATTTTAGTGTTACCAATATAACTAAACTTTCTGAATATAGGTAATTACAATTAATAACAAAATTATGAAAATATTGTTTAAACAGATTTATATAATGAGTAATTGGTTAAAAAATTAATTAGAAATGGAATAAACAAATTGAACATAAAGGATGTATTTTTTTAAACTATTTAAAAGTGAATTATTGTTTTTATAAAATAATAAAATAATTCTTGGTACATTATATTTATAAGATATAAATTCAATATAATTTTTAATGATGTTTTATATGATTTCGAGACATTCTATAAGAACAAGTTTAATTTAATTCAAAATAAGAAATATTTTTCCAAAAAAAATGTTTGACATTCTTTTGATGGAGAAAAAATTTAAAATATAATTTTTATTCATTTTATGTTTTATTTTTAAAAATAAAATTTATTTTTTAATTATTAATATCCAAATTATCTTTGGGTTGATTTATGGTTTTTTTGAAATGTTTCTTTTTTATGAATAGTGAAAAATATTGCATTGTAGTTAAACAATGATTTATCATTTTAACAATTATTATAACTTACACATATTTTTAAAGTAAAAATATTTCAATAATAAATCTATTTATCAAGTTATGGTAATTTTACTATTATTACATATTGAAATTATATTATAAGGATTATTTAAAATTGTAATCGTCTCTTTTAACTGTATTGTCTACAATCTGCAGAATATGTGTCAATCACAAGTTTCCACTTAAACTAATTAACATTTAAAAAATGTACATAAAAGTTTATAATATTTTTTAAAATTATTATCTAATATAATAAAATTATATTTTTAATAGTAACATTACAATTTTATTTACCATATTTAAGGGTAAATCCAGAAAATAAAGGTTACATTAGTATTTTAATAATCTAAAAGGACCATAACAATTTTCATAATTTAATTGAATTACTGTGTTTCTACCAAAATCATCCTCATTTAAACATTATAACCATTTATGAAACATGTTTAAGAATATGTATATTAATATATTTTATTTAAAGATAACATAAAAGTTTCATACTTATGTTTTTATTAAGTAACTCATTTTTAACATAGGGTTATAAAGAAGATAGGTTAGAATATAAATTTCAGTTGGAAATCTAAACATTTTATCAAATTCAAAATAAATTATTTATAATTTTTAAAACATTAAATAATAAAGTTTAATTATGACAAAATTATGTTGTAGTAATTTATTTTTTATTGGAATAATTGATTAAATGTTATTAATAAAATGACCATAAATATTATTTGAAAATTATGATCCATAAAAGATTTTTTTGGAATAATATTAAACTAGAGAGAGTATTTAAAGTAGTTTTTTCTCATTAATAATGTTATTATAATATTGTTTTAAAAAAAATTAGTGATTACTATCAAAATTTACATTTATGTGATTTTAAAATAAATAATTTTTTTAAATAAAAAAATTAAAAATCTAAAAAATATAGGATGGAACAAGAGATATTACTATAAGTTTCATTAATGACTCATTAATTTTTGATTTGGAATGTTGTGGTAATTAAATTTACCCCTAAAATAAAAATTACATAGAAAAATTGTATGAGTAAAAATGAATAAGAAAAAAAATTGGATTATAAAATAGGAAAAACATGATTACTTTTAGTTGGATGAGTATAATTAAACCAAAAATAAAAATATATTATTAATTATTTGTTTTAAATCCATTTTTAAAATGGTGCGAATATTTACTAATTTAATATTTTTTATAATTCCAAGAGTTCCCCTCCTCTATTAAATAAAAAAGAACCCATTTTCATATATTTCATGAAAATGTAAAACCATTTTTTAGAAAAATATATATCCAATCCCTTAAATATAATACCTCCAAATATTTTATAGTCTATAGTTTAGGCAAAAAAACAACCATTCTGGTTTTAAGTTGTTAATAAAATCTCATTGTCCGATGAAATGATAATTTATTTTATTATGTGTTTCTACATTATTTCTTCTAAATTACCCCTCCAATATCCTTCACCCAAGAAGAAATATAAAATCATGTTTTCTCAATATACTGATATGTTATTATGTTAATATCATCTACTAAATACTTCTATGATTCCATGAAATTTGAGATGAATTAATCATGCATTCGTGTATTTGAATTATCACCTCTATGGATTGATATAATTAATTTTACATAATTATATCTCAAGACTGATTATAATGATCTAATTAAGGTTTATATGTTATAATAATGAAATATTTATCATTATTATAAAAATATATAACAATTATGTTCTTAATTATCCTTTCACATAAAAATGATAACGTCATTGGTGCGTACTTGTGAACTATTTCCTCCAAGAAGTGATGTATTAAATATTAATCATCACATGCCTTGTGTAATATAAATATATATATTTATATTAATAATGCGATATTAATAATAAAATTATCATTCTTTAATTAAAAAATAATAGTCACCTTCTTTCAAAAATTATCATTGAAAAAAGAAAACATCACTCATGTATACGTATGACCTACCATCTCCATGATTATACCATTGTTCATTTCATATAATCATAAATAAAAAGATTTATTTAAAAGTATTACATAAAATATATATTTATATATCATGGTAGTTATTCTGATGATTATGTGCATATTACCATTTTGACTATAGATATCATATCAAATTCATAATTGACACACATACCGAATAACATTAAAACATCTAACATGAAAATAAATAATTATGTATTTGTTATTACATGATAATAAGGGATAATAAAATAATTGAAACCCTTAAAAATGCTCTATTCCATGTTAATAATTATCTTAATATTATTAGTCATGATTAAAATTATTGCACATAGTGAGTGGCACTAATTTTAATGTACTCATTAACTAATATATCATTTTAAATGTTTTAAAGATTTATTCTTTTAAATCATTATCATTAATTTACTTGTATTGAAAATAATTTTAAGGATTTATTTATAAAGCAATTATTTTAATTAAATGGAAATTATTCCAAATCATTTAATGATGTATGGGACATATTCATTCAAAATTCTTCTTTTCAAATTTTTTAAATGTGTTTTAAAAAAGGATTGAAAATAAAATTAAATATATTATTTTATTTTAAACATATAAATCATGAAAATAATTTTTTGATTTCAATTCTATTTAAGGATTTTATGTTTACTTTACATGTTTTCCTTTATATTTTAAATTTTTTTTCATTTATGATTCTATGGATTTATAATATAATAAAGTTTATTTCCATGTGGAAATATTATTATTTTTCTTTTATTATTGTTTTATGTGTTATTATTATGTTATAGTTTTGGGAATATTTTATGAATGCTGGCCAATCAATGATTATAAAATGGTTGGTGAGAATATGATAGCTTTAAAATGCATTGTTTAATGATATGTAATTATACGGTATGTTTTCTCTTAAAAAATTATAGAATATACCATGATAGGTATTCCAAATGTAACTATGAATGTCACTCCTTATGTAGTAATTAGTGCAACAACATAATAATGATGTGGATATCAAATTTAAATAATATGTTTTTTTGAAGGGTGTTTTATTGGAATATTAGTATTTCATAAGTCATAAAACGAGTTTCTATTTTATTTGTGCATTTATGATTTTATGAAAATGATTTAAAGAATTTATAAATATATATTGACTAATAGTTTCTCTTTTTATGTCCTTTAATGAAAATTGATGATCCTTAATTTTTTTCAAATGTTTTTCACACATTTTAAGATTACTAAGGTAAATGAATATGTCATGATAAATGTATTGAAGATGTGTCATGAGAATAAATAATGTTTTATTTTAATAGGTTTTATTTTGGTTGAAAAAATGTATTCTTAGTATATGAGTATATATATAATGTATGGGTCTACATTGTTTTAGTTTTTCATAATCCCTTAAAACTATAAACTAAAAATATCCTCTACTCTCAATTATAGTTCACAAATTTTAGAATAAGTTATGTCTAAGGATGATTCTTTAAAATAATAATGAAATAATATTAATATTTATTCATCAATTATACTTTTTTATCAAATCAAGAAATATGAATTTCAGAAATGATTAATGTAACAATTATAGATGGATGGTCATACGTATTTGTGAAAAACATATCAATTTTAAAATTATCATTATGGAATGGTGATAACTAATAATTTACAATTACATAATTATAATAATATAATATATACCATAATATAAATTTAAATATAGTTATATGTAATTTTAATGAGGTATTCTGTGAAAAGGGACTCACATTTCTTAGTGAATCCATTAGTCCACATGAGTTGAATGATTTTATCGAATTCTGTTTTGAGAAATTGAATTAATGGAATTATATTATAGATTTTCAGAATGATAAATATTTTATTAATATTATTATTATAACATTTATTTCAAATATATTAATGCAAAGAAACAGAATTTCCATGTAATTTTTTTATGTATTAAAATATATGGGAGTTTTACGAGTCCATGAAAGTTTACGACACATGATTATGAGGACCCATTTTCCTGGAATCAATTTATGAAGTTTTGTTCGGGTACGTTTAGTACACGTACGAGCTTGTTTTTCTAACTTTTGAACCAGTGCTCGAAATGGAAATCTGAGGACATCGTTGAACTCGCAGCACCACTATTCTCTTAAGAAGATTTTCACCTAGATAGCAGTTAGTCGAGGATGAATATTAGTTTCTACTGTTTTTCATGGGAATAATAAAATAATATAAACACATGTTTTATTTTATTTAATATTTTTTAACCACCAAAGTGGAAGTTAAAGGTCGGGACCACCACACCTTAACCACCCATGAGAGATTATGGTGGTGGGGCCCACCCGAACCTAACCTCCCATGAGAGTTTACTATGTGGGGACCACATATGAGAAAACCCCCCCAATTAATCGAGGAAAACCTCTCAACTGTCTCATAAATGAGGGAGAGTCTCTTGACATATCATAAAATAATTGTGACACCCCCATCTCTTTTAATGGTTTCATCCCTCCCCCTTTAATTAATTGAGCCATCTCATTTAATTAAATTCTATAATTTTAATTTTAAACCCATAAAACTAAATAATAGATAATATATTATTTGAAGGGGAAATCTATTCATTTGTTGGCAAAAGATGGAAAATGAGGATTAGAGATTTTGAGAAAAGAACTCTCCAACTAAGAAAGCTTTCACTATGAGGAATGATTTTCCAATGATGAACTTCCACACCAAAATTGACTTCTTCTTGGGGTCTTCCTCCGACGTAGGGCGTCTTCTACTATGACGAGCCGGCACACAAACTGACGATTGAGGTAAATTCTGACGTCCGTCTTTTCCCAATGATCTGTCTTCTTCCCCGCGAATCTGTCGGCGAACAATGAACAAGGTAGGTTTTTTAATTATGTATGATATTATTCCTTTTATTATTTCTTTCTTAAAAACAAAAAATGAATATCAACTTATAATCAAGGTGATCCATGGATGTTTTCCTTTCTGGATGGGAATATTTTGTTTTATGAAGTTATAAGGGTATAATGTTGTTTGATTATCACTTTACAAGTACACCTATTATTTTCTTTTGAGGGTGGGGAATCATATTTGTGGGAGGGTTTAATGTGCTATATTCTTGTGAACTGCTTGTTATCGTTCTAACGCAGATGGTGCAGGCAAAAAAAACATGGCCCATCCTCTCTGCGAACACTTGTGTTTTGGTTGAAATCTTTTCTATGGAGGAAAAATAAAACTGGAGGCCGACCACACGACAAGAGTGGTGGCTTACGTCCACGCCGCTCGGAAAAGAAGGAGTCGCATCTTCTGCCGTGATGACAAATGGAAGACGGTAGGACATCTGGCCAAACGTGGGGGCACCCCGCCATACCGGGGCCCTCTCACCAAAATAGGTACTTATATGAGTAAAACTGCCTTTGATCCACCAAAAAACCCCTTTGAGTTTCCTCTAAATCGAGCAAAAGAGTTTCCCCAACCTCTGAAGACGGTAACATCCGCGTGATCCTTCAGTGGTAGTAAGGATGAGAGAAATATTGGGAAATCTCGAGTGGCCATGGACATAAAACCCTAACTTTATGTGGTCACACGGCTTACTTGCACGGTTTCGAAAACTGTGCGCCAACCCTGCGGTTTCTACTATCTCGCCCAGGGATATTGCACGGCTTGCCTGCTTGGTCTGACAAACTGTGTGCTGCCCATGTGGAACCCACTATCTAGGCTAATATCTAACAAGACTGGGTCCCCAGGACCAAAATGCAAAAAACACACAGACCGGGCATCCGATTGATGAGCCATCTATTGCATTAAGACCCTTACGACATGGCAGATCATTTTTATACTTCTTCGTGCGACTTTTTGATAGTTGAGTATCGACCAGTAGCATGTGGAGCAGATCCATCATTTGGTGAGATAGTAGAGTGTAGAGACCTAGTAGCTGGCAAAGACCTGATGACTGTTGACCGATTGACTCAATCCGACTCAACTAGCCCAGCGGGGAGCACCTGGTTATGGTGAAAAAACCACGATAGAGGAGTTCCTGGTTGTGGCAGAAAAACCATGATACTCGACAGGAGGATTACCTCTGCAGGATGTGAGTGGGAGCGCATGGTTGTAGCGGAAGACCCACGGTGGGGAGCGCCTCGGTGTGAGGAGGCAGACCCACGGTACTCGATATGAGAAGTACCTCAGCAGTCCAATGTTTCTGGGATGTGTGCTTGGTGTCACAGTGGGCCCAATGTACCTGATTGAGCAGGAGTTGTCCAGCCATCTTGGATACGATAATGTGAATAAAATCTTGTTTGATCTGAGTCAGTTTTTTCTGTGTTTTCCTCAGGATTAATATGGATAACCTGAGAACTTAGGTATATGTATGGGTATATAACTAAGTAAGGTTGTCTATTGATTTAATATTTTATGTTTTATCCTTGTTGTGTTTTTTAATAGCTTGAGGGTCTCAGGGTCTATATTGAGTATCGTTATACTCACCCCTACATGGGATATGCCCGCACCGTGTTTTGTTGGATGCAGATGACAGACTGCGTTGACAGAGGATGAGAGTAGCGGGACTAGACGATACCGGGAGGTGGACCATACGATGTGTCAGTACATGGAGGAGACAGACTGACATGGAGTGCTGAGGAGGCGATCTATACATAACCTTCAGGTAGGAACCTTAGAGGATGACCCAACGACTGTTTAACTTTTCTTCATTTTTACTTTCAGTTTATTGTACTATACAGTTGGTCTTGTATTTCAATCCCCTTTTACTTCATCACTCTTTTGTTATACATTTTTAGTGATTTTTTCATCCAGATGTGTACTTTCTTATGTGGGTGTTGCAAATTATAAATTTAATGCCTCCTAATTTTTTGGGAATTACGCCTTTGGTGCTAGTCGCTAGCCCCTAGTCTATGGATGGCATTCTTGGGGTCATCACGGCACGAGCCCTGGGGGATGGTTCATGACAAATTGGTATCAGAGGAGTAATTTCTACCACATAACTTAGGACATTGACCTTTTCTGTGAAGCAATTGTGTTAAGGGTGGTGAGTGTGGTTTTTAGTCCAGGGTGTCCAGTGTTGGTGCGGCGACTGACGTATCCATACACTAGGACCCTTACTTCTGATATCCGACTCAGTACATGAAAAAACTAATTGCGTGTGTGTTTTCAAAAAATTTCATTAAGTCATCTCATCTAGGTTAGCTCACCAGGTAGAATATTTTGACTGTGTCTCATCTGTTTCATTCATGATACCTCCACGCAAATGACCATCTAGAGTCCTGAGAGTTGTATGCACAAATAGACCACCGAGAGATGAGGCCTCAGTGCAGTGCCCTTTATTAGTGGAGGCACCAGCGGTACCTTTACACCTTGGGTCATTGATGAAACCAGCCTTAGTAGCAAATGGTTCACGCCCCATGAGCGCGTTGCAGAAGTTCCAGCGCCAGAGGCCACCGAGGTTCAGTGGAGAGGCAGACCCACAGGTGGCTGAGGATTGGCTGGAGGCTGTGGTGAGAGTCTTCTGAATGGTAGGGACACTAGAAAAACTCAAGGGGATACTTGCTTCCAGCCTTATATAGGAAGCAGCTGGCAGATGGTGGACCAAGATTCTTTAGGTCTACAACAAGATGTCTCTTCTCCCCGCAGAATTCAAGAGCATGTTTCGAGCAGTGTTTTTCCCTACGACTCTTCGTGCAGTGCGCATACAAGAGATACTTTCTTTGCAGTATGGCAAAATTACTGTAGCCTAGTTCTCAAGGAGGTTCACAGACCTCTCACTCTACTCCGCTGATATGGTGTGGGAACCATTCTTCTTGGCCCACAACTTCGAGAAGGGACTCAGGCAGGAGATCAGAGCTCCAATGATCTAACTCAGAATCTCAACACGGGAAGGGGTGATAGAGAGATCCATCCTTGTGGAGAGATTCATTGTTGAGTAGTCTACATCAGTGAGATCCACAACCAGTTGAATCATAGAGGTGTATTCTGTAGCTGGGAGAAGACAAAAGTCGTAGAGGTCAAAGAGGACCAGACCAATAGGTGGACGAACACATGAGTTAGGATCAGTTGTGTGGGGCACCCTAATCGTAGACAGACATTACAGGAGCGGGCGGTGTCACTCATGCAGCGGGTAGGGTCACATGGCTCATGACTACCTGAATCGACATTCAGATGATCGGTAAGCTGTCGAAAGACCACCCAGGAAGAGACAGAGATTCGATCGAGGCAGTACAGAGGAGGTATCCAGACATGGCAGAAGAAGATTGTTGTATAGCTAGCGGTGAGCGATGTTTAGAGGTGTTACCACCACCACAACTAGGTTGTCCACCCCGACCACAGGGAGTAGGTGGATAGGGGAGAGCTCATCTCCAGTTAGCTGAGGCATACGATCATAGAGCTCCTGAGATGATTCGAGGTACGATCTATGTTTTTTCCACGATAGCTGCAATACTTATAGTAATAGGTGCCAGTATCTTTTTCATTGTAACTGCCCTCGTTTGGAGTTCGAGGATTATGATGAAGCTGTTTGATCGATCCTTATATCTAGAGACTCTTACAAGAGTTTATTCGATGATTACACACTGGTGCCAATAACGAGAGATTACTCTATGAGGCGAGAGTTTCGGGTAGGATCTCTTAGTAGAGGCGTCGAGGCCTTATGAGGCCATCATGGGTATGATCTGGTTAACTACAGTCCATGCTCAAATCGACTATATTATGAACATTGTGAAATGTTTCTGCATGGATGGGACCCAGTTTACCTTCACCGGTGAGAGGGGAGCCATGGCGGCACATGACATATTTTCTTAGAAGAGAGTGCAACAGATCACTAAATCAGTGGGCCAGCCTTACACTCAAAGATGTTGATGTGGAGGGTCCAACTTATCCTATAGTGGTGGATGAGTATACGGATGTTTTCCATGATGATGTCCCAAGTCTACCTACTCATAGATACGTGGGATTTTACAATAACCTATACCCTGAGACGACACCGATATCGATACCAGCCTATCAGATGGCTCTCACGGAGCATTGCGAGCTGCCGTTATAGGTATAGGATTTTTTGGGGAAGGGATTTATCCGGGCCAGTGTTTCTCCCTGGTAAGCCACGATTCTGTTCACCAAGAAGGTGGATGGGAGATTGAGGCTTTTTGGCAAGTACCGGTGCCTGAACTAGGTGACCGTGAAGAACAGGTACCCACTCCCAAGGATTGACGACCTCTTTGATCAGCTGAAGGGAGCATGGTGGTTCCCAATGATAGAACTCAGATAAGGCTATCACCAGCTCAGAGTTCTAGACAAGTATGTGTTGAAGACGTCCTTCATATGTTGGTATGGACACTACGAGTTCTTGGATATGCCATATGGCATAACCAATCCTATAGCAGTGTTCATGGGAATCAAGAACATGATCTTTCAGTCGTACCCTAACAGGTTTTTTGTATTCTTCATCGACGACATTCTGATATGCTCGACTACAAAGGAAGAGTATGACAACCATTTGTGGGTAGTATTGGACACACTCCAAGAGGAACATATTTATTGAAATCTCTCGATGTTTCAGTTTTGGATCTGATAGGTTCAATTTCTAGGACATGTCATCTCGGAGGCTATAGTTACAGTGGATCCAAAAAATATTGAGGCAGTAATTGCATGGGATCCACCCTATAATGTGATGGAGGTATAGAGTATTTTGATTCTGGATGAATACTATCAGAGATTTCTTCCAGATTTCTTCTTAGTTGCAGCACCACTATCAGCCTTGATGATGAAGGGGAAACCCTTTGTGTGGTATGAGATATACCAACAGAGCATTCAAGAGTTGAGGCAGATGCTGACCAGTGTCCCC
The DNA here is from genome assembly GCA_963277665.1 of Viscum album. Taxonomy (NCBI): domain Eukaryota; kingdom Viridiplantae; phylum Streptophyta; class Magnoliopsida; order Santalales; family Viscaceae; genus Viscum; species Viscum album. The sequence goes on along the minus strand of OY728151.1, from coordinate 81,868,674 downwards.
ATATTGAATCTTCCATAGGAGGGGGTAGGGTACGTAGTTTACTCCGATGCATAATGGACCAGACTCGGATGTTTCCTAATACCGGAGAGAGTAGTGATCACGTATGGTTCTCGACAAATGAGACAACATGAGTAGAACTATGCTACCCATGACCTGATGTTATCAGTAGATGTCTTCGCCTTGAATATGTGGTTACACTGTCTAATGGCCAAGCACATTACAGTGTGCTCTAATCATAAGAGTCTATGGAATATCATCTCCAAAAAGGACCCAAACCTGAGAAAACAATGATCGCTTGAGATCCTCCAAGACTATGACTTTAATATAGTATATACTCATGGGAATGGGAACGTTGTTGCAGATGCACCTCGTAGGGGATCTGGTATACACCTTCTAGGTGAGGTGACAGAGCAGCTTGCCGCTTTTCAGATATCCTTTGTGGATAGAGATGGAGCAGCTTTCTATTAGACTTTTATAGTCACTCCCCCACTATATCTGCTAGTCAGGGAGGTGCAGCATAGAGACGCTGACAGTGAGGCACGACGTGGTTAGATATCGACAGGATAAGCACCTAATGGATTTTATAAAGGTGGGGAGCACGTCATCCTCTTCAGAGGACATACCATAGTACCAGTGCCACTGTAGTATGAATTTTTGAGAGACTTTCACACATCCCCTCTAGCAGTACATCGAGGAGTGGCGAAGATGTATCAGGATCTCTGACGACAACACTGGTGGATGGGAATGAAAAAAGTAGTAGCTGAGTTTGTCTCTTGATGCCTCACATATCGGAAAGTGAAGGAAGAGCATCAGGTACAAACAATCTTGGTTCAGCCTTTAGTGGTCCCATAGAGGTAATGGGATGTGATATCCATGGACTTCGTGATGGGTCTTCCACTTATATCCAGCTGAATGACTTGATTTGGGTGATAATTGACCAACTCACCATGTCGGCCCACTTCTTACTGATCAGAGAGCAGGTTCTAGTAGAGAGAATGGGACACCTCTATGTACAAAATATTGTGAGGCTACATGGAATACCTTCGACTATTATCTCCGATCGTGATGCAAGATATAATTACGAGCTATGGAAGGCGTTGTAGGAGTGTTTTAGGATACAGCTTCGTTTGAGCACCTCCTTCCATCGTCAGTCAAATGACCAGACTGAGTGGACCCTCCAAACCCTCGTGGACATTCTGAGTGCTTTTATCCTCAACTTCGGTCACATCTGTGAGGATCACTTACCTTTGGTGAGGTTTTCATACAACAAGTTTCACTCCACCATTGGGATGGAAGCATTCGAGGAGTTGTATGGGCAACCTTGAATATCACGTTTTTGCTGGACTGACCTAGGGGAGTCATCACTAGTGGGAAAAGATATGGTATGGGCTACCACAGAGAAGGTGTAGATCATCCAAGAGTGGATGAAGACTACACAGGGAAGGTATAATTCATATTACAACAGAAGACGAAGACCTCTGTATTTCGAGGATGGAAACCACAACTTTCTACGGGTCTCACCCAGATGAGATCAATAGAGATTTTGTCATGGCAGAAAGTTATATCTGAGGTTTAATATACATTTTCACATCCTCAGAAGTGTTGGAGAGGTGAAATACAACATATATCTTCCACCTCACATACACCGGGTGCACGAAAACTTCCATGTATCCTAGTTGAAGAGATACATGCAAGACCCTTCCCACATAATCAAACATGGCAAACTAGACGTCAAAAATGGGGTGGATTTTATGGAGGTTTTAGTAGAGATTGTGGATCAAAAGGAGAAGGTCCTTCATAGAATATCGATACCTCTGGTATGCATTCGCTGGCAGTAGAGGAACCTCCAGGGGAGCACATTGGAGTGGGAGGCTTAGATGCATGTTCGGTACCCCCACTAGTTCTATTAGCTATGAGTTGTGGCTTATGGGGATGTATATCCCTAAGTTGGGAAGAATGTAAAGACCTGGAATTTCCATGTAATTTTTCTAAAAATATATGGGAATTTTAATAGTTCGTGAATGTTAACAGCGTTTGATTCCGAGGCATGGTGTGCCCACAATCAATTTCTTAAGTTTTGTTCTAGTACGTTCAGTAAACGTACGAGAGGTGTTTTCTGTCTTATGATCTAGTGCTTGAAATTGAAATTCAAGTACACCATTGAACATGTAGTGTCAATATTCACTTCATTAGACTTTCACCTTGATGGTAGTTGGTGAAGGATGAAAGTTAGTTTTTTGGAGTTTTTCATTGAAATAATAAAATAAAATAAACGCATGTTTTATTTTATTTTATCTTTTATAACCACCCAAGTGGAAGATGTAGGTGGGGACAACCACACCATAACCTCCCATGAGAGGTTATGGTGGTGGGTCCCACCCAAACCTAACCTCTCACGAGAGGTTACGGTGTGGGGACCACCCGGGACAACCCCCCCCCCCAATTAATTGAGGAAAACCTCTCAACTCCTTTATAAAAGAGGGAGAGTCTCTTTACCTACCTTAACTTAATGGTTCCACCCCCCTCTTTTAATGGTGTCAACCCTCCCCCTTTAATTAATTGATCCACCTCATTTCATTAAATTCTACAATTATAATTGTAAACACATCAAACAAAATAATATATAATCTATTATTTTGATAGGGATATCTATTTATTTGTTAGAAAAGGTAGGCATAGGGGGATTAGAGCTCTTGAGAAAAAACCTCTCCAATGAAGAACTCTTTATCCAAAAAGAATTCTCCACCGATGAAAAACGTCACCCTAACATTGACCTTCTTCCTTAAGAAAACCTCCGACGTAGGAGCCGACAAAAAAACTGGTGATCGAGGAAAAAGCTGATGTCTGTCTTTTCCCAACAATCTGTCTTCTTCCCTGCAACTCTGTTGGAAAACAATGAACAAGGTAGTGTTTTTAATTAAGTATGATTTTATTACCTTGATTATTTTCTTCTAAAAACATAGAATGCATATAAACATTTTATCAAGTTGATATGTGGATGTTTTCCTTGCGGGATGGGAATATTTTGTTGCGGGAAGTTATAGGGGATTAATGTTGTTTGATTATATAGTCACATGTACACACCTTATTTTATTTCGACGGTTGGGAAGAATATTTGTGGGATTATTTGATGTGTTATATTCTTTTGAACCACTTTCTACCACTCTAACGTGGAGGGTGCTGGCCAAACAAACATTGCCCGACCTCTCTACAAACCCTTGTGTTTTTGTTGAAATCCTTCTGATGGAGGAAGATGACAACCAGAGTCCAGCCACATGATGAGAGCAGCGACATACGTATATGATGATCGGTGAACAAGGAGCCATATCTTTTGCCACTGCAACAAATGGAAGACGGCTGGCCATCCGCCCAGCCGTGGCGGCAACCCGCCACACCGCAGCCCTCGCGCCAAAAGAGGTACTTTCCCAAGGAGAACCGCTTTTGAGCCACCCAAAAACCCCTTCGATTGGCCTCCAAATCCAACTAACATGATTCCTCACCCTCTGAAAACCATAACATCTGCATGAGCCTTGAGTGGGAGGAAGGATGAGGGAAAATTTGGGAAATCCTAAGTATATCAGGACTTAAAACCGTATCATTAAGTGGTCGCATAGCTTACCTACATAGTTTGGAAAACCGTGTGCCAACTGTGCAGTTACTACTATCTCACCTAGTGACTTCACTAGGCTTGCACGCACTTTCTGAAAACCCGTGTACTACCCATGTGGTGCCCACTGTCAAGGTCAATAACTAAAATGATCGGGTCCCCAGGACCAAAAGACCAAAAAATCACAGACCGAGCATCCTATTGATGAGCCGTCTGTTGCATTGAAACCCCGGTGACGTGGCGGAGCATTGTGATTCTTCTTTAGGGGACTTCGTGATTATTGGATTATCTACTAGAAGATCATGGAGATGATCCTTCAAGTGAAGAGCGAGTAGAGTGCAGAGACCTAATAGCTGGCTGAGACCTGAAGACTGGTGACCGATTGACTCAGAGTGACTCTACTAACCCAGTGGGGAGTGCATAGATGTGGACGAATACCATCGGTGGAGGAGAGCTATGCTGTGGCAGCAGACCCGCGATGCTCGATAGGAGGAGTACCTCTGTAAGCTGTGAGGGGAGCGCCTTGTTGTAGCAGCATACCCAAGGTTGGGAGCACCTCTGTGTGATATAGTAGACCCACTGTACTCGATAGGAGGAGTACCTTTGCAGTCCATGGTTATTGGGAATCATGATTGGTGTCATGGAATGCCCAATATACTCAATTGAGTAAGAGTTATCTAGAATCGGTGGTATCCATAATGGGAATAAAATCTTGGTTGAGTTGAATCAATTTTTCTATTTTTTCACCATGATTGAGATGCATCACATGATAACTTATGTATGTGTATGTGAATATACCTAAGTAAGGATATATGTTGATTTCATATTTTTTGGATTATCCTTAGTGGATATTCTAAGAAATTGAGGGTCTCGGGATCCCTACTGAGTATTGTCATACTCACCCCTACACGGGCAATGTCTGTACCTCGTTTTGCTGGATGCAGACGACGGACATCGTTGACAGAGGCTGAGAGTACCAAGACTGGATGGTTCTTGGAGGTGGACCATATGGTGTGTTGGTACACGGAGGAGACAGACAAACGAGGAATGCGGAGGAGGCGATCTGTACCTACCCTTCAGGTAGGAACCTCAGAGGATGACCTAGCAGTAATTTTTCTTTTTTTAACTTGTACTTTTTGTTTCTAGTACTTTATAGTTGGGCATGTATTTCAGCCCCTTTTAATTTTAGCACACTTTTGTTATACAGTTTTACATAGTGTTATGTCCAGCTGTGTTCTTTCTTTTGTGTGTGTTACAGGTTATAAAGGCAATTCCTTCCTAGTTTTATGGAATTACGCCTTTGGTGCTAGTCCCCACCACCTGGCCTATGGAACACGGGCTTGGGGTAGTCACGGTACGGGCCTCGGGGGTGGGTTATGAAAATTAATTACCATTATCATTATCACCATCCATGTAAAGATTTCATAAAAAAGGAATTTATCTCTTGGCAAGTGGTGGCTTCAAAAATAATGTAAATGGGCTTAATAAAATTAAATAATAATAATATAATTTAAAATAAAAATAAAAATATAATGTTACTTTTTTAATTTATTAATTTATATAAAATAAATGACATTGTTAAAAAATTATTCTATTTGATCTATTCACTGAATATTCATTTTCTTCCAAAAAATCTCATAAAATCATCACATATAAAATTTTATATTACTGTTTTATATATTTACTTGATTTTATCAAATAATTATTAAAAAAAATTCATAATCAAAATTAATATTTATTCATGAAAAAAAAGCGTTTATTAAATAAAAAAATATTTTTAAAGAATAAATATATTTTAATAAAGATTTTTTATTTAATTAATAAAAAATTATGAATAAATAATATTGATTATGAAATTTATAAAAATATATATTTTTTATAATTGAAATAATAATATCCATATATCAACATTTGACGACTAGGTGGTAATAGTTATGTACGTCACAATTTTATTAAGCACAGTATTGCATATTTAATACAGAATTGAATATATGATTCTATTCTAAATTCTTATAGTGTTACATGTTGATACTTAGTGAAATATTTTGAGTTTAATTTAAAATGATGGAAAAAATAAATGATAATTATGTGGACCTATTTTCCCAAAAAGTCTAATATTTATTTATTGTTTTATCTAATTGTGGTTTAACTGGTTTTCAAGTTGGGTTAGATGAAATTAATTAATTATTTCCAATATAAATCACATAATTTAACACACATGAAATTCCTTGTGTCGTATGGGGAGGTTGTTCCTAGGGGATTAATATTATCATAATGTGTTCTTGGTAATTAAGTAATTAAATGGGGTTTCACTGAATTTTTAATTTAGAAATAAAAGTAGATATAATAATATAATATAGATATGGAACATGATTTGGTAATTAGAAAGGGTAATTTTTTTTAGGATATGAAAATTCATAGTGTTTATTAGAATTGATTTGGAGGTAAAATGGAATGTTTGTGGATGAATTCATATTAGATTATTTTGTATACTATTTTTTGGCTAATGGGAATCATTAATTTTCAATGGGGTTGAAAAATGGTTTTGGGAATTTTTTTTAATGCTGATTTTATTGAATTATTATTCCCTATAATTTTACATTATTTTTTATAGAAATTGAAAATATGTAAAGAATATATTTAAATTGTAATTATTTAGTTACTGAATTGATCGATATAGTACCCATGAATGGTTGTTGTTGATCGAGGGTGGGTATTTATTAAACTATTCTCGTAAAATACTACTAATTTTAAATTATAGAATTTATTAATTGGGAAATAAATCATGCACATTAATCTAGATTGGTTATGTTTTGGATTTACAGTAGTGTTGTGTAACACTGTTTCCCTTACATCCTTGTTGATCTACCAAGGAAATTGGGTATCAATGAATCATCCCTGTCATACTGGGGTAACATTTACTGAAGATGAATCTGATCATGTTTTGGATATACGATTTTCACACAATATACGAAATTATACATTCATTTCGATATGTGGATTAGAGTGGGAGAAGAACTATAATGTATTGTATTTTAATTTAATCTTTATTTGAATAATTTTTAGTCATAATTAGTGATAAATTATTTTTTAGGGAGTAATTCATTTCAAATATTGTTTTTAATTTATATATTAATTCCTTATTGTTCAATATTATTATTATTAATTACATTCTATTAACATGTATTTAATTTCACACTTGGTTATTGGTGTTGTAGCATATCAATATTAAATTTTTAGTCCCCAAAAGATAGTTTTTATCCACTACCATTCATGGAGGTCTGGATGAGGTCATGTACAGAACCTATGTGGCTATTGTATATGTAACACCCCAGGTAAATAAAGAATATTAAATTTTTATATTTATCCCTATTTGTGAAAAAAATAATGTTTTAAAGTGAACGCTATGCTGGATGGCGTACCCAATACGCAACAACGAGTTTCATGGGAATATTACGTTGCACTCTAATAATAAGATAATATTATATTAAATGGTAGTTAAATCCTAGACGTTGTAATGGCGGTAATGAACAGAACTAACTAAAAAATGATTATATTTGTTTGTCAAATATTTTTACTTTTTACAATAAATGTTAGAGGATTAAAAATGTGAATGAATTCAATTTTTAAGTGTAAACATTCTACTATTCTTTATAAGGTCGATTAACCACCTTTTGATGGCAAACCTCTTTTAAATCCACTTTTTGAAAATTTTATGTGTTATATTTTACAAAATAAAATTCTTTTTTAGAATCGAGACATCAAAATTTACATTTTGTAATGTTTTTGTATTTTTCCGATAAAGTTTATTTTTTAATGAACAGTGAAAATGATGTATTTTAATTCAAAACCTCTTTTTAATCTAATTTATTTATATGATTAGATTATCTTTTTAATTGGTTTTAAATTTAAATTAGAATATATTTTTACCATTTAATCCAATAGTGGTCGTTGGAATTAATTTCATCTTGAAATTGGACTTAAACTAGAGTCAATCTTTTGATACTTATTGTTTCTTAATAACACACTATTTGTTTTGACAACGGGAATTAATTATTAAATTAATTAATGACACTTATATGTTATTAATTCTGTAAAGTAGACTTCATTTTTGAATTTGTAATATCAAATATAACTTAGGGTAATATTTGGTATTTTTCTGTAAAACATCAATTTTTTATGAATAGTGAAACCACTAAGTTGTAGTTAAAGAAACTGATTTTTCGTTTAAATGAAACTTTTCCACCTCTGTGTTTTGAATTTAAAAAATCCAACATACATGGTTTTCATTAAGAATTAAAATTTGGTTCAATGGGATTAAAATAATTTTTTGGTGAATAGTAACTTTTCTGTTCTTAATCGCGATTAGAGGTAATTAGTGTAATTTAAGGTAAAATAATGTTTTAATAATTTGAAATGACCTAGACAAATGTCCTACCATCATTGGATGAGTCATGGCCGACCAAGACAATCCAGGGATCAACATGGGGACCCCATGGAGCCACTTTGGTTGGAAAATGACATAAATACCTTTTTATTTAATGTTAAAATTAAAATGACACAAACATGAGTTGTTTTACTAAAACAATTTTTAAATGGGGTTATACAAGTCAGATTTTTGACTATAAATAGGAATTGGAAAGATAAATAGATTTCCTACATCATGATAGTTTTTTTATAATTTTTATACATTAAATAAATTAAAATATTTATGACATCATAATGATGCAGCGATTACCTCATTAATAAAGGATTTAAATAAAATGAAAAGATAATCTAAAATATATGACCTACAGATGTCCAAAACCTATTGTATTGGTGGATTTAGAAACCTTATCACCTTTTCCTCGAATTATATCAATTTGGGACCTTTTAAATCCGAAACTCATTTTCAAATAAGGAAACATTTATTATTATCCAAGAGTGCCCCTCATCTCCTCTTATAAAAGGCCCCCAACTCTACCACCTTACACACACCTCTCAAGCCTTTGTATCGGCCAAACCCTTCCCATTTCATCTCACCACATACCTCTCTTCATCATTTAAGCCTCAAATTTTGCATAATCCTTTCCATGCAAGCCTTTGAGCTCAAATCAAAGGAAGTTACCTGATTTAAAGGTAATGTCTTCCCTTGTGTTCTTTTGTTTTATTTTTCTTATCCAACCCCATAAAATCTTTTTATTCTTTTATTTTGTAACAACACCAGTATCCTCAATATACTAGGATGTTGTTATGTGAATTATTCAAGCTACACTTTCCCACACCTATATCTAATGGTAAAAGAACATACTGTTTCTGTGGATGATGAATTTCTGCCTCACGAAACGATGATTGTTCAACACTCATATAACACCTTCAAAGGTGGCCATTAAGATGTCACTATATTTATATATGATATATAATATGTTTATGTTTTACTTAAGCTTATGTATTTTTCTTTTGTGGCATACCATTATGGTTTTCATTGTAGGTAAACACGATAATTTCATTTTAGGAAGTGCGGACTACCACCCCCTCAAAGTGATTTGATTCGTTAATGCCATATGTGGGATATATAATGTATGTATTTAAAGTTATTATATATGATGTATGTTACATATAAATTATGAATATAATTATGGAATTAAAATATAAATACCTCTCATTTTGTATTAATTCCATTAATATGACCTAGAAATGAAAGTAGCATTCATTCGTACGTACGGCTTACCGTCTCCATGGACGGTGCATTTCATTTCTTACCTCTAAATGATTATTTAATATTATAAATACATGTATATTATGGATATATATGATATATATGATATCCAAATCATGAATATCATTTTGGATATAATGAACCTTTGACCACACGAACAACATGTAATTATAAGAAGTCCACTTTCAACTTAAGAACCAAATATCGACAAAACAAACATTATTAACTTAAATGATTACATAATGTTTATAACATGGAAATAAGTGATATAAAAGTAATAATGAACTTGAAAAAGGTTCTTAAGCAAGTATAAATTAACTCAAGTTTATTATTCAGGACGTTAAAGAACGATCGAGTCAAGTCGGACCCGAGGTAAGGGATCATGCTCCTCTCTTTCTTTTTTAGTACGCTCTTTTATGTCATTCCTTTTAAGCTCATCTTTATTGTGTTTGGGATGTTCTTTTATATCACTCTTACTGTAATTTTTATGTTCATATGATTAGAGATCATATTCTCTCTCTTCAATCCATTTTGGATGTTTTGTGTGGCACCGTTAGGCTGCCGAATTTTCGTAAGAGATCCAACCACTCTCTTTCTTTTTAAGAACTCTCTTTTATGTCATTTCTTTTAATCTCATCTTTATTATGTTTGGGGATGTTTATTTATATTCCTCATACATTACTTTTTTATGTTCATATTATGAGAGACCCTATTTGATCTCATAAATCCATTTTTGGAAGTTTTAGGTGGCGCTGTTAGGCTGCTGAGTTTTGGTAAGGGATTTTTCATCTCACTTTTATTCTTGTGACATTTATTCTACGTTTTCCACTATTTCATTTGAGTAGTGTATTTACTTCCCTTTATTATAAACTTTGTGTAGTATAATTTTATTTATGGGTATTTACATCTTCATTGTATGACCCTTCTTCTATGGGGTGTATGTTTCAAATGTTACCCAACTCGGTACGGGGACCTTTCACCCTCCTCATTTTAAAAGACATCTTTCGTTATATATTTTAATATACATCTTATTATGTTGGGATATGTTACTATATATCCTTATTGATGTAATGTTTATGTCCATGTGCTGAGATACCATTCACTCTCTCATCGACTAATTTTCTGAATTTTGAAGTGACGTCGTTAGGCTATCGAATTTTTACAAGGGAACGTCTTAACCCAATTTCGATTTATTTGGGTTCAAATTGTACTTATTGATCATTTCATCTTATGAATATGTGTGAAGTACCACTGATTGTTTCACCCTTAATATTCACTTATATTATGTGTATTTATATTTCTCACACATAATTATGTGATAGATTTATCCTTAATTTAATGATACCATCTTTATAATGGATTTCATCTCCATTTACATTTACATTGAGAATTCATTGTTGTTATGCACCAATTCACTCTTATATGGTGTGTATACTGTCCTTTGACATATTATATCATGAATCCCTTTATTCTCATGATATTATGATGTTTTGGTTAAATTTTATTCCTCAATTATTGTATTCAAGTGTCTCTCATTTTGTTAAAAACCCTTTAACTAAAATATCATTTTAAATGTTTTAATGATTTAATCTTAAAAATATTTCTTATTAATATCCATGTTTTTAAAATGGTTTTAAGGATTTATTTATATTGATATTAATATTTTAAAATGTTATAAGCTTCAAAGTTGTATGGGACACATTGATTCAAAAATCTCTTTATTAAATGTTTTAAATGGTTTTGAAAATGGTTTTTCGAATGGATTCATTATTTCAATATCTTAAAATGTTATATTGTTATTGCAATGTGGGAATGTTATCTTTCCATTATTAATAAGTTATGTTCTATGATTATGTTATGGTTCATGGGCATTGTTATGAAGACCGGTGGTTCCATGATAAACTAAGGGCGGGTGAGCCCGATATAGCTCTCCAATGCATTGGGTAACGTGAAGGGGTTAAACGTTAAGCTTTCTCCGAAGAGATTTTGGGAATATAATGTGATGTGTATTCCAAATGTAACCAAGAGGGTTACTCCCTACGTAAGAATGTTATGAATGCCTCAAATTACATTTATGTCATATGATTTCTATGATTTATTCATGATTTTATGAGGTATGTTAAAGTGATTATGTTTTATGGGTAAAGTATGATTTCATTCTTATGTATACATGTACTCATGTTTCCTTTCCATATTTTTATATCCCTTACTAAGATTTTTATGCTCATCCCAAGTTTTTGAAATGTTTTTCACAGGTCAAGGGAAGGGTACATGTTATGACAATAGAGTTAAGGGAGTATCAAGAAAGAATCCATGTTTTATTTTAAATATGATTCCGTTGATGGGAAAAATGAATACTATATTTTATGTAACCACTTTGTTTAAATATGGAATGTAATTCATGTTATATGATCTAATTCTCTAAAACTCTAAACCTGAAAAGATCCTCAATGTGTAATCTTGAAATAACTCAAGAATAAGTAAGGTTTAAGGCTGGGACCTTATAGTTGGTACCAAAGGTCGGTTTAGATAACTTTAGAGGTTAGGGTATTCTCTAAGCACAAGTGACATTACCATAATGGTTAGGATTTCAGAAAGAGTCCTAGTTTTAGATAATGTGAATGTGTAAGTATATCTTAGTTTTTATCTTCCTCATTGGTACATGATGGTTTTCTTGATATAATCACACTGACATTTCTGTTTTTAGTGAATGGATGGATCTAGCAGGAACCAAAGGGACAACAGGTTTGAAGGAAACTGTGGTGGTTCTTTGATTAAGAGACTGGATGAAATGGGGGATTCAATGGGGAAACTCGTGGTTGTTCTAAACCAACTATCAAGGAGTCATGATCAACCACTTGTACCTTGGTATGTTCTGTAATGCATCATGTACGAGATGACCAATCGATGTGGAAGTTCAGGTAATAATTATAAAGGTAACCATTAGAGTTTATATGATCCTTACTTTTGAGGTAATTATTGGTTATTATATGTTATGATGGAAAATGAAAGGCATGAGATAAACTTGATGTTGAAATATGTTATGATCATTTTTGAAGATTTTTTCTCATTTTGGGGAATGTGTAAGAATTATATAGTTTTGGAAAAAGGAATACAAGCAGACCGTGTGACAACCCATCGCGTTGGACAAAGCTGCGGGGATCGAACCCACAACCAAACTGCGACTGGTATTTATCGCCTACCCCTGGACTACGTGAAGTCCCTTGTTAGTTTGACTAATTATTTTTAGTTAGATGATTTTAGGAATCATGAGTAAGTTTATTTTTGGGTTATATATAGAAATGATTAACCTATCATCGTGGATATGTGATTAGGTTAATTACATTTCAATATGAGAATTTAAGAGCAACTGATGTTATTTAGAGATAAAAGTTAATTTGTACCTTGGAAGACTATGTGACTAAATCCTTCAAATATTTGGGATTTAATATTATTTTGGTTTACATTGAAGAATTTTATGGACAAATTGTTTATCAAATGGTCCTCGTTGAACATTGGGTTTTGTTGGAAAAATTTTGGAGATTAAGAATATGTTTTCTTTTTATAAATGGTTAACCTTTTCTTGATAATCTGATCTTGTACTAACCATTTTGGTTTTGGTTTTGGTTTATGTCTAAAGACATGGGAAGTATATAGTTCTCTTTTGTGGATGAGGTGATTTTCTAGAAGTTGATTCCAGTGAACAAGTCTTCTTAAATACTCGTCTATTGGAGAAAATATGAGTTTGTGTAAGAAATCTAATAAAAGTTGAAAGTCAACATGATAAGGAATTATGTTTTCTTATGAATAAATTCCCAAATAAAAAAACAAAAAAATGTTGTCTATTAAGTTTTCATACTGGTGAATCGAATACTATTTAACCCACTACAAGTTTGTGATTTTCTTATGGTTAACTTTCTCTTAGACATGTTTACTATCACTCTCCCTCATAACATGACCCTTTTTTTTCATCCATCTCTATGTTTTCCTACATGGAATTCTAGTATGGGTTAACTCGGGTGACCTTTGTAATTATTTTTTTATTCTAAAGTGATAGTTTTACTGACTCTTGTTCTGATGTGGGATTTTCAATGAAGTTTCCAAGCCCAATTTTAAATATTGTGAGGACGAAATTCCCAAAAGGGGGGAAGGATGTAACACCCCAGGTAAATAAAGAATTTGAAATTTTTATATTTATCCCTATTTGTGAAAAAATTAATGTTTTAAAGGGAACGCTATGCTCGATGGCGTACCCAATATGCAACAACGTGTTTCATATGAATCTTAAGTTGCACTCTAATAATAAGATAATATTATTTTAAATGGTAGTTAACGCCTAGCCGTTGTAATGGTCGGAATGAACAGAACTAACTACAAAATGATTATATATGTTTGTCAAATATTTTTACTATTTACAATAAATGTTAGAGGATTAAAAATTTGAATGAATTCAATTTTTAAGAGTAAACATTCTAATGTTCTTTAGAAGGTCGATTAACCGCCTTTTGATGGCGAACCTCTTTTAAATCCACTTTTTGAAAATTTTAATGTGTTATATTTGAAAAAATAAAATTCTTCTTCAGAATCAGGACATCAAAATTTACATTGTGTAAATTTTTTGTATCTTTCCGATAAAATTCATTTTTTAATGAACAGTGAAAAATGTTGTATTTTAATTCAAAACCTCTTTTTAATCTAATTTATTTATATGATTATATTATCTTTTTAATTGGTTTTAATTTTCAATTAGAATAAATATTTACCATTTAATCCAATAGTGGTCGTTGGAATTAATTTCATCTTGAAATTGGACTTAAACTAGAGTCAATCTTTTGATACTTATTGTTTCTTAAAAACGCGGTATTTGTTTTGACAACGGGAATTAATTATTAAATTAATTAATACAACTTCTATGTTTTGAATTTTTTAAAAAAGAATTAAATTTTGAATTTGTAATATCAAATATAACTTAGGGCGAATTTTTTGTATTTTTCTGAAAAACATCAATTTTTATTAATAGTGAAACCACTAAGTGGTAGTTAAAGAAACTGATTTTTGGTTTAAATGAAACTTTGTCACCTATGTGTTTTAAATTTCACAAATCCGACATACATGGTTGTCATTAGGAAGTAAAATGTGGTTCAATGGGATTAAAATAATTTTGTGGTGAATAGTAACTTTTATGTTCTTAATCACGATTAGAGGTAATTAGTGTAATTTAAGATAAAAATAATGTTTTAATAATGTGAAATGACCTAGACACATGTCCTACACTCATTGGATGAGTCATGTCCGACCAAGAAAATCCATGGGTCATCCTGGGGACCCCATGGAGCCACTTTTGTTGGAAATGACATAAATACCTCTTTATTTAATGTTAAAATTAAAATGACACAAACATAAGTTGTTTTACTAAAACAATTTTTAAATGGGGTTATAAAAGTAATATTTTTTGACTATAAATAGTCATTGGAAAGATAAAAAGATTTCCTACATCATGATATTTTTTTTATAATTTTTAGACATTAAATAAATTAAATTATTTATGACATCATAATGATGTAGCAATTACCTCATTAATAAAGGATTTAAATAAAATGAAATGATAATGTAAAATCTATGACCTACAGATGTCTAAATCATATTGGATTAGTGGATTTCGAAACATTATCACCTTATCCTCGAATTATATCAATATGTGAATGATTAAATCCGATACTCATTTTCAAATAAAGTAACATTTCTTTACTTTCCAAGAGTGCCCCTCCTCTCCTCTTATAAAAGGCCCCCACCTCTACCACCTTGCACACAACTATCAAGCCTTTTTCTCGGACAACCCCTGCACATTTCATCTCTACACATCCCTCTATTCATCATTGAAGCCTCAATTTGGGCATAATCCTTTCCAAGAAATCCTTTGAGCTCAAATCAAAAGAAGTTACCCGGTTTAAAGGTAATGTCTTCCCTTGTGTTCTTTTGTTTTATCTTTCTTATCCAACCCCCTAAACTCTTTTTAGTCTTTTATTTTGTAACAAAAAAATTATCCTAAATATACTTGGATATTTTTATGTGATGTATTCGAGCTACACTTACACACACCTCTATCTAATTGTTAAAGAACATACTGTTTCTGTGGAAGGCAAGTTTCTGCCTCACGAAACGATGATTGTTCAACACTCATATAACACCTTCAAAGGTGGAAATTAAGATGTCACTATACTTATATATGATATATAATATGTTTATGTTTTACTTATGATTCTTTATTTTATTTTGTGCCATACCTTTATGGTTTCCATTGTGGGTAAACACGATAATTTCATTTTAGGAAGTGTGGACTACCGCCCCCTCAAAGTGATTTGATTCGTTAATGCCATATGTGGGATATATAAAGGATGTATTTAAAGTTATTATATATGATTTATGTTACAT
The DNA here is from genome assembly GCA_963277665.1 of Viscum album. Taxonomy (NCBI): domain Eukaryota; kingdom Viridiplantae; phylum Streptophyta; class Magnoliopsida; order Santalales; family Viscaceae; genus Viscum; species Viscum album. The sequence goes on along the minus strand of OY728151.1, from coordinate 81,852,937 downwards.
ATAAATGATGAATATAATTCTGGAATTAAAATATAAATACCTCCCATTTAGTCTTAATTCCATTAATATGACATAGAAATGAAAGTAGCGTTCATGTGTACGTACGGCTTTCCGTCTCCATGAACGGTGCATTTAATTTCTTACCTCTAAATGATTATATAATATTATAAACACATGTATATTCTGGATATATATGATATATATGATATCCAAATCATGAATATCACTCTGGATATAATGAACCTTTGACCACATGAACAACATGTAGTTGTAAGAAATCCACTTTCGTCTTAAGAACCAAATATCGACAAAACAAACATTATTAACTTAAATGATTACATAATGTTTATAACATGGAAATAAGTGATATAAAAGGAATAATGAACTTGAAAAAGGTTCTTAAGCAAGTATAAATTAACTCAAGTCTATTATTCAGGACGTTAAAGAATGATCGAGTCAAGTCAGACCCGAGGTAAGGGATCCTACTCCTCTCTTTCTTTTTAAGTACACTCTTTTATGTCATTCCTTTAAAGCTCATATTTCTTGTGATTGTTATGTTATATTATATTACTCTTACTTTATTTTTTATGTTCATATGATGAGATAACCTATTCTCTCTCATCAATCCATTTTGGAAGTTTTGAGTGGCACCGTTAGGCTGCCGAATTTTCGTAAGAGATCCAACCACTCTCTTTATTTTTAAAGTTCTCTCTTTTATGTCATTTATTTTAAGATCATATTTATTATGTTTGGGGAAGATATTTTATATTCCTCATACAGTTATTTTTTATGCTCATATTATTAGAGACACTATTTGTTCTCATAAATCCATTTTTGTATGTTTTAAGAGGCGTCGTTAGGCTGCCGAGTTTTCGTAAGGGATTTTTCATCTCAATTTTATTCCCATGAAATTTATGCTACGTTTGACACTATTTCATTTGATTGGTGTATGTACTTCCAATTATTACACAATTTGTGTAGTATAATTTCATTTATGGGTATTTACATCTTCATTGTATGACCCTTCTTCCCTAGGGTGTACGTTTCAAAAGTTACCCAACTCGGTACGGGGACCTTTCACCCTCTTCATTTTAAAAGACTTCTTTAGTTATGTCTTTTAATTTACATCTTATTATGTTGGGATATTGTAACTCCCCTACCCCAGCTACCCAGAGTCGGTGCATTACTTCGTAACATTGGCATGATCACAATAGATCAAGTGTCGAAAGACCGATTAGTTTAGTAGCCATGGAAACACTAGATACATTCATAAGTGTTACATTACATCATAAAGAGAAAAACTAATAACAAAGTCTTCATAGTCCACACTCATATCCTCTTCTGACTATCCCTGCAGGTCATTCATAAAATACTTCTTCACATCCTGGAAAATATTAAAACATTGAAAGGGGTGAGCTCAGATGCTCAGTAAGGATAACAATATTGCAGAAGCTTTCATAAATAAACATAAACATTTAAGGCAATGTATAACTAAACAAAAACCTTATTAAACTTTAACTTCAGCATAATATGGAAAAAGTAAAATCAAATAATGCCACTTAATTACTCACATGGATATTCTACTAGAGGAATAATCACATGAAAGATCAATAACCACTTTCATAATGAGGGAATGTATAATGCCGGACATTCTGAAACATTTTGTCAAGGCCTCGGCCAAGACATCTAAAATGATTAAGGCCTCGGCCAAAACCATAAATCAAATTGGGAAAGGGCCTCGGCCAATTCCACGTCTAGTTGTCTCATGAGACCTACCGATGAAACTTTTTTAGAAGATACTTACGTTTAAAATTTCTTAAATATACTCCAGTGTTTTTCTGAAAATATTATGCAAGCTTTTGAAAACAAAATAACTAATTCTGAGACTTCTCGACTAATTACAGGTCATGATGGGTCCACGCCCAATCCCTTCCTGTCTACCACACTCGAGAGTCAAGTTTTCTGAAAACATTTTTAAGCTTGCGTTAAATACGTATACATTTGCACTGGATTTTCACATATTTGAGAGAAATATCTATTTTTTGTAATCATTTATAAATCACATAATCATAAAATAAAACCTTTTGAATAAATATAAAAGTCAAAGGGGTTTATACACCGTATAAAAGAAATTTGTGTATAAAACAAAATATGCCTTAATGAATGGAGATTGAGACGAAGTCCCTTAAAAAGATCATTTTTAAATAAAATATATCTATTATGTGTATTCACTATATGTACACATAAAGAAAGTATAAATACAATATACGACATAATAATATCATGACATAATTTGAAAGTAGGAGATTAACCCAATGAATGGAAGTTGGGTTGTGAAATTCCCTTACCTTGCGTCTTGTCCTAACTCGACCGTTCTTTAAACTCCTGAATAATAAACTAGAGTTAATTTCTATTTACTTAAGAACCTTTTTCATGTTCATTATTCCTTTTATATCACTTATTACCATGTTATGAACATTATGTAAATATTTAAGTTAATAACGGTTGTTTTTTCGATCTTTGGTACTTGAGTCAACAATAAAATTCTTATAATTACAAGTTGTTTATGTGGTAGAATATCCATTATATCCAGAATTATATTCATGATTTAGATGTCATATATATCATATATATCCAGTATATACATTCATTCATAATATTACGTAACATTTAGAGGTAAGAAATGAAATGCACCGTTCATGGAGACGGTAAGTCGTACGTATGCATGAATGCTACTTTCATTTCTATTTCGTATTTAATGGAATGAAATAATAATTATATAAAGGTATAATATAGTTCCAGTATAATATCATACATAATATCATTTACTCCATCCTTTATACATCACACATATGGCATTAACGATTCAAATCACTTTGAGGGGGCGGTAGTCCACAATTCCTAAAATGAAATTATCGCGTTTACCCATAATGGGAATCATAAAGTATGCCATAAATGAGAAATACAGAAGCATAAGGAAAACATAAACATAATATATATATAATATATGAAAATAGTGTCATATAATATGGCCACCATTATAGGTGTTAAAAGAATTTCAACAATCATCGTTTCGTGAGGCAGTATTTCGCCACCCACAGAAACAGTATGTTCTTTAACCATTAGACGAAGGTGTGTGTAAGTGTAAACCAAATACTTATCATAACAAAATCATAGTATATTTTAGATACTGGTGTTTTTACAAAAGAAAGTAATGAAAAGAGTTTAAGGGGTTGGAGAAGCAAAATAAAACAAAACAACATTAGAGAAGACATTACCTTAAAAACGGGTAACTCTTTTTGATTTGAGACAAAGGCTTCCTTGGGAAGCATTCTTCCGAAAGTGAGGCTTCTAGGAGTAAGGGAGGGAAGTTGGGAGAGTATTTGGTCAGAGGTTGGCCGAGACAAATGGCTTGAAAGTGTAAATGAGGTGGGAGAGGTGGGGGCCTTTTATAAGTGGAGAGGAGGGGCACTTTTGGAAAGTAATGAAAAGTCACTTTATTATAAAATGAGTTTCGGATTTTAGAGGTCCCACACTTATATAATTCGAGGATAAGATGATAAGGGTTCGAAATATACTCATCCAATATGTTTTTGACAAGTGTACGCTTTGGAGTTTACATTATCTTTCCATTTTATTTAAATCGTTAAATAATGAGGTCATCGCTGCATCATCATTATGTCATTATTAATTTAATTTATTTAATGTATAAAAATTATAAAAAAATACTATGATGTAGGAAATCTTTTTAGAATTCTAATAAATATTTATAATAAAAATTTGGACTTGTGTAACCCCACTTAAATACTGTTTTAGTAAAACAACTCATGTTTGTGTCAATTTAATTTTAACATTAAATATATATATATTAATGTCATTTTCCAACCAAAGTGGCTCCATGGGGTCCCCAAGTTGACCCATGGGTTGTCTTGGTCGGCCATGACTCATCCAATAGGAGTAGGACAAGTGTCAAGCTCATCTCATATTATTAAAACATTATTTTTACCTTAAACTACACGAATTACCTCTAATCGCGATTAAGAACTTAAAAGTTACTATTCACCAAAAAATTATTTTGATCTCATTGAACCACATTTTATTTCTTAATGACAACCATGTTTGCCGGATTTTTGAAAATCAAATCACAGAAGTGGTAATATTTCATTTAAACGAAAAATCAGTTATTTAACTACCACTTAGTGGTTTCACTATTCATCAAAAATTGAAGTTTTTCAGAACAATGCCAAAATTTCACCCTAAGCTATAATTGATATTCCGAATTCAAAAATGATGTCTATTTCACAAAATTCCCAACATATAAGTTGCATTAATTAATTTTATAATTAATTACCGCTGTCACAACAAATAGCGTGTTTTTAAGAAACAATTTATATCAAAAGATTGGCAATTGTTTATGTCCAATTTCAATGTTAAATTAATTATAATGACCACCATTGGATAAAATGGTAAAAATATATTCTAATTATACATTAAAACCACTAAATAGTATAATTTATCACTATAAATTATTTTGATTAAAAAAGTTGTTTTTATGTATTTTTCACTATTCATAAAAAATTAGAAGTTCTCAGAAAAATACCAAAAATTCAACATAGGCTAATTTCGATATTCCGAATCCAAAAATGAAGTCCATTTTGAAATATAAAATTTCTATAATTTTAAAAAGTGGTTATTACTATTCATAATGGCTACTTTGATTAATCGTTGTGTTATAGAACTCGAAGTTGCGTACAATGCAAGCTATTGCATTATTGAATGAGAAGCGTATAATGGAAGCTCGGGGTGTTACATTCTCCCCTCCTTCAATAAATTGTGTCCTCGCAATTTTAAATTTTTTTCTTTGAAAATAAAAGGTTGAAAAGAGAAAATACCTTTGTGGAAAACCCACATCGGAAATAAGATTAATAAAATTTAGCCTTAATAAGAGGGAAATGGAAATAAGAAAGTCACCACCAAAATATGATCTCGATAAGGAGAACATTGTTGGAAATTAGAGACATATAATTGAAGGAAAAACGTAAATATTTGTAGGGAGTGATTGAGGTCATCAATCACAATCAACTGTCAAATAGAGGGCCTCAAAGCCTTCAATCTATATTGATTTAAAATATCTTCAGTTCAACAAAACATAAGGTATTAGGATAACACATTCTTTTTTGTTTTAATATCCCTTTACTAAAGTTTAAGAATTAATTTATTCATTGAATAAGAGATAGGTATATATATATTTATGCTTGACAATTAGAGTTTCAACCTTCAACTCATCTTTCACTCAAAATGATAATTGAACTCAAAAATATTATACTTATCCTGATTGTATAAGGTTCCAAATATTAACACATACCATTTAGATTAGTAAAATTATTTTGTAATAACCAGGGACTTCCTGTAGGCTAGTGGTAGGAAATAAGGGCCTGTCGCACTATGGTTGTGGGTTCGATTCCTGTAGCTTTGTCTGACGCGACGGGTTATGCCCCACCCTGCAGGTTGTCCTTTTCCTAAAACTATAGTATCATAATATTCCAAAAATAATCTTCATAAATTTTTTAACCTTAAACAATACTATCCAAAGATCAACTTAATCCACTCCAACCTTTATAGTTATCCAAAATACCTCTGTCCAGACTTTTTCTAAATGGTCTCTTAATTCCAAAATCAATTTATCAGATTCCCCAAACAAAGTAAAGTTTCTCTTATCGTCACATACTAAAAATATAATTACCTTCATCATATTAAAACCTTACTAAAATCAACAAGTACTGCAGTACAATCCTTATATATATATCACATTATTCTAATAACCAGAATATAATCCATGAGTCCAAAAGCACCATTACATTAGTTATTCTGCTTCAACTGTAGTAACAGCATAAGATTGTCCTTGATCCCTTGGCCTTTTCTGAGGTAAGTTTCCCTGACGCTTAGGACATTCATTTGCATAATTCCCCATTTCTCTACAATTGTAGCATTCAACATTGATAGCCTCTTTCTTTCCCTTGCAATCACGCGCCTGGTGACCTTTTTCTCCACATTTATAACAAACTCCCATTCCTTTTAGGCAAGTACCAGGGTGATTCTTTCCACAATTATCACATAATGGAAAATCCTTCTTTCCCTTTTTCCCTTTATCTATCTCTTGTTCCTCCGTTCTCTTCTTCTCTTACTTTACTTTGTTGTCATAAGACTTAGAGAATTCTTTTTCTGTCTTGATAGCACATGAGACAATATCTTCGTATGTTGAGAACGATTGTGATACTAAAGCTCGACGGAGAAATGGTTTTAACCCATCAAAGAAATGATCAATCTCACCTCTTGGGATACGTTTATAATTTGCAGGATACCTCGCTAACCTTGTAAAGTTGGCCTCATACTTTGCGACATTCTCATCCTCCTTTTGTTTCAGACTCTGAAATTGCCTTTCCATATCTTCTCTATGGTCATGAGGAAAGTATTTTTCTAAGAAAAGATCTTTGAACTCCCTCCATTCCATATTCGATATGTCATCATCTTCCTTTGTGTTTTTAATCAATGACCACCATTGATCAGCATCTCCAGTGAGGCGGTAAACTGCCATGATAACCTCTTCCCTTTCACTACTCCCCAAGGCGTGGAATATTTTCTCTAAGGAGTTTGTCCATTGCTCAACTAATAATGGATTTGTACCCCCATTAAATGTTGGTGGTTGTTGCCTCATGAAGCGGTCTAACATTGATCCTCCACGTTGCGGATCAGGGTGCTCCATACGAGTAAGGTTATTATTCATAACCTGAGTGAGTTCTCCCAGTATGGTAATAAGTTGATCAACACCAGTTGTATTTCTAGCTCCACAATAATTATCTTGAGCAGGAGGGAAATCCCTACACGGAGTGCGTGCATTGATACGGTTTCCATTCCTTCCGCTAGGTGCCATTTCTAAACAATGGCATAAACTATATTAGTTTATAAATCAAAATACATAATTCTATACTTGTAAGACACTTAACATAAATTGAACTATTTATGGATATAATCCATAAAAATGCTTTCTTTGAGGAAGTATATACTCATAACCCTTCATAGTGTTTTATAAAGAAAATGAGAATTATCCAAAGCATATCCCCCGGGATTGCCGTAACCAAGTGTGCAGCAAGGCCCGTTGTCGTGCACCAATTCCCGTTCGAGTCTATCTCAAAGCGGTGTTTTCGGGTTTTACCCCTAGGTACATCTGTGCCAGAGCCGCCTCTACTTGCTCGTATCCAGACAGGGACGTATTGCTCAGAAAACTCACAAAATCTCTATAATACCAAAATTATAGGAAGTTCATCTATACTAATCCTTAAAGTCTATCTTCGGGCTATGTGCTCTAATCAGAGTTTATCTAAATCTAGCTTCCAAGGTTAGTACTAAACTGCCTCTGATACCAACTGTAACGCCCCGACCCCAGCTACCCAGAGTCGGTGCATTACTTCGTAACATTGGCATGATCACATAAGATAAAGTCTAAAAAGACCGATTAGTTTAGTAGCCTTGGAAACACTAGATACATTCATAAGTGTTACATTACATCATAATGTGAAAAACTAATAACAAAGTCTTCATAGTCCACACTCATATCCTCTTCTGACTATCCCTGTAGGTCATTCATAAAATACTTCTTCACATCCTGGAAAATATTAAAACATTGAAAGGGGTGAGCTCAGATGCTCAGTAAGGATAACAATATTGCGGAAGCTTTCTTAAATAAACATAAACATTTAAGGCAATGTATAACTAAACAAAAGCCTTATTAAACTTGAACTTCAGCATAATATGGAAAAAGTAAAATCAAATAATGCCACTTACTTACTCACATGGATATTCTACTAGACGAATAATCACTTGAAAGATCAATAACCACTTTCATAATGAGAGAATGTATAATGCCGGACATTCTGAAACATATTTTCAAGTCCTCGGCCAAGACGTCTAAAATGATTACGGCCTCGGACAAAACCATAAATCAAATTGGGAAAGGGCCTCGGCCAATTCCATGTCTAGTTGTCTCATGAGACCTACCGATGCAACTTTTTTAGAAGATACTTACGTTTAAAATTTCTTAAATATACTCCAGTGTTTTTCTGAAAACATTATGCAAGCTTTTGAAAACAAAATAACTAATTCTGAGACTGCTCGACTAATTACAGGCCATGATGGGTCCACGCCCAATCCCTTCCTGTCTACCACACTCGAGAGTCAGGTTTTCTGAAAACATTTTTTAATCTTGCGTTAAATACGTATACATTTGCAATGGATTTTCATATATTTGAGAGAAATATCTATTTTTTGAAATCATTTATAAATCACATAATAATAAAATAAAACCTTTTGAATAAATGTAAAAGTCAAAGGGGTTTATACACCGTATAAAATAAATTTGTGTATAAAACAACATATGCCTCAGTGAATGGAGATTGAGACGAAGTCCCTTGAAAAGATCATTTTTAAATAAAATATATCTATTATGTGTATTCACTATATGTACACATAAAGAAAGTATAAATACAATATACGACATAATAATATCATGACATAATTTGAAAGTAGGAGATTAACCCAATGAATGGAAGTTGGGTTATGAAATTCCCTAACCTTGTGTCTTGTCCTGACTCGACCGTTATTTAACCTCTTGAATAATAAACTACAGTTAATTTCTATTTACATAAGAACCTTTTTCATGTTCATTATTCCTTTTATATCACTTATTACCATGTTATGAACATTATGTAATTATTTAAGTTAATAACGGTCGTTTTGTCGATCTTTGGTACTTGAGTCAACAATAAACTTCTTATAATTACAAGTTGTTTATGTGGTAGAATATCCATTATCTCCAGAATTATATTCATGATTTAGATGTCATATATATCATATATATCCAGTATATACATTCATTCATAATATTACATAACATTTAGAGGTAAGAAATGAAATGCACTGTTCATGGAGACAGTAAGCCGTATGTACGCATGAACGCAACTTTCATTTCTATTTCGTATTTAATTGAATGAAATCATAACTATATAAAGGTATAATATAGCTCCATTATAATATCATACATAATATCATTTACTCCATCATTTATACATCCCACATATGGCATTAATGATTCACATCACTTTGAGGGGGCGGTAGTCCGCACTTCCTAAAATGAAATTATCGCGTTTACCCATAATGGAAATCATAAAGTATGCCATAAATGAGAAATACAGAAGCATAAGTAAAACATAAACATAATATATATATCATATATGAAAATAGTGTCATAAAAAATGGCCACCATTATAGGTGTTAAAAGAATTTGAACAATCATCGTTTCGTGAGGCAGTATTTCGCCACCCACAGAAACAGTATGTTCTGTGACCATTAGACGAAGGTGTGTGTAAGTTTAAACCAAATCCTTATCATAACAACATCCTAGTATATTTTAGATACTGTTGTTGTTACAAAATAAAGGAATGAAAAGAGTTTAAGGGGTTGGAGAAGCAAAATAAAACAAAACAACATTAGAGAAGACATTACCTTAAAAAACGTGTAACTCTTTTTGATTTGAGCCAAAGGCTTCCTTGGGAAGCATTATGCCCAAAGTGAGGCTTCTAGGAGTAAGGGAGGGAAGTTGGGAGAGTAATTGGGCATAGGTTGGCCGAGCCAAATTGATTGAAAGTGTAAATGAGGTGGGAGAGGTGGGGGCCTTTTATAAGTGGAGAGGAGGGGCATTTTTGGAAAGTAATGAAAAGTCACTTTATTATAAAATGAGTTTCGGATTTTAGAGGTCCCACACTTATATAATTCGAGGATAATATGATAAGGGTACTAAATATACTCATCCAATAGGTTTTTGACAAGTGTACACTTTGGATTTTACATTATCTTTCCATTTTATTTAAATCGTTAAATAATGAGGTCATCGCTGCATCATCATGATGTCATTATTAATTTAATTTATTTAATGTATAAAAATTATAAAAAAAATACTATAATGTAGGAAATCGTTTTATCTTTCTAATGAATATTTATAATCAAAATTTGGAATTGTGTAACCCCACTTAAAAACTGTTTTAGTAAAACAACTCATGTTTGTGTTAATTTAATTTTAACATTAAATATATATATATTATTGTCATTTTACAACCAAAGTGGCTCCATGGGGTCCCCATGTTGACCCATGGGTTGTCTTGGTCGGCCGTGACTCATCCAATAGGAGTAGGACAAGTGTCAAGATCATCTCATATTATTAAAACATTATTTTTACCTTAAACTACACTAATTACCTCTAATCGCGATTAAGAACTTAAAAGTTACTATTCACCAAAAAATTATTTTGATCTCATTGAACCACATTTTACTTCTTAATGAAAACCATGTATGTCAGATTTTTGAAAATCAAATCAAAGAAGTGGTAATATTTCATTTAAACGAAAAATCAGTTATTTAACTACCACTTAGTGGTTTCACTATTCATCAAAAATTGAAGTTTTTCAGAACAATGCCAAAATTTCCCCCTAAGCTATAATTGATATTCCGAATTCAAAAATGATGTCTATTTCAAAAAATTCCCAACATATAAGTTTCATTAATTAATTTTATAATTAATCACCGCTGCCACAACAAATAGCGTGTTTTTAAGAAACAATTTATATCAAAAGATTGGCAATTGTTTATGTCCAATTTCAATGTTAAATTAATTATAATGACCACCATTGGATAAAATGGTAAAAATATATTCTAATTATACTTTAAAACCACTAAATAGTATAATTTATCACTATAAATTATTTTTATTAAAAAAGTTGTTTTTAAGTATTTTTCACTATTCATAAAAAATTAGAAGTTCTCAGAAAAATACCAAAAATTCAACATAGGCTAATTTCGATATTCCGAATCCAAAAATGAAGTCCATTTTGAAATATAAAATTTCTATAATTTTAAAAAGTGGTTATTACTATTCATAACGGCTACTTTGATTAATTGTTGTGTTTTAGAACTCGAAGTTTCGTACAATGCAAGCTATTGCATTATTGAATAAGAAGCGTATAATGGAAGCTCGGGGTGTTACAGATATGTTATTCTATATCCTTATTGATTTAAAGTTTATGTCCATGTGATGATATACCATTCACTCTCTCATCGACTAGTTTTTTGAATTTTAAAGTGACGCTGTTAGGCTATCAAATTTTTACAAGGGAACGTCTTAACCCAATTTCGATTTCTTTGGGTCCAACTTGTACTTCGTGAACATTTCATCTTATGAATATGTGTGAATGACCTCTGATTGTTTCACACTTCATATCCACTTATATTGGGTGTATTTATATTTCTCACACATAATTATGTGATATATTTATCCTTAATTTAATGATACCATCTTTATAATGTATTTTATCTCAATTTACATTTCCATTGAGACATAATTGTTGTTATGCACCAATTCACTCTTATATGGTGTGTATACTGTCCTTTGACATATTATACCATGAATCCCTTTATTATCATGATATTATCAAGTTTTGATTAAATGTTATTCCTCAATTATTGTATTCAAGTGTCTCTCATTTTGTTAAAAACCCTTTAACTAAAATATCGTTTTAAATGTTTTAATGATTTAATATTATAAATATTTCTCATTAAAATCCATGTTTTCAAAATGGTTTTAAGGATTTATTTATATGGATATTAATGGTTTAAAATGTTAAAAGCTTCAAAGTGTTATGGGACACTTTGATTCAAAAATCTATTTATTAAATGTTTTAAATGGTTTTGAAAATGGTTTTTAGAATGGATTCATTATTTAAATATCTTAAAATTTTATATTGTTATTAAAATGGGGGAATGCTATCTTTCCTTTATGCAAACGTTATGTTCTATGATTATGTTATAGTTCTTGGGCATTGTTATGAAGACGGGTGGTTCCGTGATAAATTAAGGGTGGCTGAGCCCGATATAGCTCTCCAATGCATTGGGTAACACGAAGGGGTTAAGCATTAAGGTTTCTCCGAAGAGATTTTGGGAATATACTATGATGGGTATTCCAAACGTATCCAAGAGGGTTACTACCTACGTAAGAATGTTATGAATGCCTCAAGTTACCTTTATGTATTATGATTTCTATGATTTATTCATGATTTTATGAGGTATGTTAAAGTGATTATGTTTTATGGGTATTGTATTATTTCATTCTTATGTATACATGTACTAATGTTTCCTTTCCATATTTTTATATCCCTTACTGAGTTTTTTATGCTCATCCCAAGTATTTGAAAATTTTTTCACAGGTCAAGGGAAGGGTAAATGATATTACAATAGTGTCAAGAAAGAATCTATGTTTTATTTTAAATATGTTATTGTTGATGGGAAAAATGAATACTATCTTTTATGTAACCAATTTTTTTAAATGTGGAATGTAATGCAAGTTTTATGATCTAATTCTCAAAAACTCTAAACCTGATAAGATCCTCAATGTGTAATGTTGTAATAACTCAAGATTAAGTAAGGTTTATGGATGGGGCCTTATAGTATATAGAGTGTTATAGGACAAGATCATAAAATGTGGTTTCATAGGTTATTTTTCATGATTTATTTTTATGAGTTTTTAAATATGAAATATAAGAATGTATTATAGATTTTTATGTTAACAAAACATTGAATCATTAAACAAATTTCCTATTGAACATTATGTTACTTGGTGTGCATCATTTATTTTTTTGAATTTCACATTAATGATTATAATGATTTTCACATAGAATGTTGAATATGACGTTTTAGATTCATAATTTATGGTGTATGGACGTTGTGGAATTGAATCATCTAGGGATTTTGATATTTATATCTTTTACTATTTTATAGCAATTGAAAACTGTAATATAAACATCATTTTTAAATTTAGAATCCACATTATATTTTCATTATATTTTCATATTTCAAAAAATGAATAGTGAATATCTATTTAATGTAACCACAACATCTCAAATTAAAATTCGTTAAAAATATTCATGGGGGAATTCAGATATGTTTGGCTAACATGGTAGTAATTTTTATTCACATTGTTGGACTTTTGGATCCTTTATGAAATTGTTGATTATATTGTTGGTGACATGGTTCCACCAGAAAGGGATGAATATAGTTCATGATAGATCAGTAAGGGAATTAAATGAAATTGATATGTACTAATGAATGTGATTTATTAATAGGTTATGTTATTTATTATTCCAGTAACAACCAATATTTTGTTTATCAATATTCTATGGAATAAAAATATTCTCATATAAACTATTCATATATTTATCTTCCTATGAATCATATGGGATAATGTTGTTCTGTTTAGAAATAATCAACCTATTTGTCATATTTTACAAGGGGGGTTGTATCATGTGTAAAAGATAAAGTGTATTATTTCATTGAGGGAGGATGTATTGGAATCTGACACCATTTAGTTATGTATATTAGAATCGTGATTGGATTTATAGAATGTGAGATTCCATGGCGTAGAAACTTCATAGTTTCAACTTTTGGGATAGGTGTGCTTTTTTGGGGACCAATGAATCCTGAACTGGGTTTTCACTAAGTCGTATATAATTATTTTATGAGGGAACCCTTAAATAAGTGTTATGTCATGTTTCAATTTTGTTTATAATCAAGATGTGTGTGTATGTGATTTTTGTTATTTTACTAGTTATCATTAAATGATAATGGATATATGACACCAGAAACATGATTCAATAATGGGTCTGAATGAAAATGAAAAATTAGTACAAGAGGTTTGAAATATAAGATACTAGGAATGAATTTTTATTATTCTGAACTATTGATGCAAGGAATATTCATATGAAATTCATAGATTTTAGAATTATTTTATACATTCATGGGAACATGAGTATTTTATTTATGTTTTGGTAATATGTTGATTGGATGCTATTAATGTTGTTAGGGTAGAATTTCATATAATCCTGAATGAATCCCTATTGGTTTAGGAATGAGACCATTATATTGAGTGATTATGAGATAAAAAGGCCATTAGAAATGTGTAACCATTCACGTGTTGTGTAATGGGAGAACCAAGCATGGTGCGAATCATAGTAATGAGAGGAAATTGTTCGCTTATATGAGTTATATCATATTTCTAGTAAATTAGGTATCATAAATGGTTTTGTTTTTTTTAGTGTCCAAGAGAATAATCCTATGATCCTTCTACGAGATAAGGAAAAATTAACTAGATATGCATAGAACCATGGAGATTTGAATCATTGATCGATCTGAGAGAGACAATGATCAAGAAGTGTTTTTACTAGAGCCTTGTGTGGATGAGTTCTTAAAAAATTGGACTAAATTAAGGAATAAACATTATATCTTGTGTGGTTATTGAAATGAATTAGGTTGGGTGACCAGGTCAGTTATTGAGCACTAATCATCATGGAAGGATCTCAGATTAAGAGGACCATCATATGTGTTTGGAAATGTATCCACTTAATAATTATCTTGATGTGTTTATTATAAAAATCTAGGCGGTGGTATGTGAACCAGTGTCAACATAAGGTGATTGAATCACATTACAGATTGGAATATGGTGAGTCATGATTATGAAATTTTTAGGGGTTGGGACAAATTAATAAGGGCTGTTTCAATTTATTAACTTAGAAATGTAACATGATAGTGATGTTAACTAATAATTTTTATAGTATGATAGTATGTGGATAATGGATCACATGTTTATGTATATACTTTCAATGAAATGGAAGGTATAATGGTCAGATTTGTTTTTATCATAGGATAAATTACCTCATGAGTGTATTTACATTGTTTGGTGAGTTCTGTTGGTGGAATATTCTGATGAAAATTAGAATCTAATGGCCGAAATTCCACATGATATATATTTGGTCTCTAAAGGTTGTTTTTTATGTGTTTTAACCTGGCTTGGGATGAAATATAAATGATATATAGACCCTTTAGATTAAGAATTTATTGATTCTTATGGATATAATGATTTTGGGTCAATTAGTATATGTTTATACAGATGAGATCACAATCGGGGTTGTGTATGAATTTTAGTGTGGGTACATCAATAATGAAGAAATTCAATCCATAGATATGGAATCATTGTTGGATATTTATGACATTTTTAACTTGTGTAAAATCATGAAATTGCATATTGTACATTTTAATGGATGTAGTGGGTGTGTATCGGAAGAATATTCATATTTTTTGTGGGAAATAAGGAATGATCCTATCATTCATTGAAACGAGGCCACATATATTTTGGATAGAATCAGGAGAAACAAATGGAAAAAATTTTGTATATGTCAATCACTCATTTTATGGATAGGGTTCCAGAAATACAATGCGTCCATTATTAGATATTTGGTATCCTATTCGACCAGGAAATTCCAACAGTTCAGAAACCATAGCCAGGAAGTTTACTCCTTTACCAAGGACATATGGTGTGGAATATAAATGAAATTATAATTAGTGTGGAGACCACATTATATTTTTTTGTGAAATAACATGGTAATTAATATCCCACAATTATAGTAATAATTAGGAGAAATTACTCATGTTTTGAATGTTAATGAACAAAATGTTCAATTATATCATTATAATAATGTCTGAAACATAATGGGAAAATTAACTATTCATTCATGAATTGATGGTCACTGTTGTTAGATATGAATTACTTAGTGAAATAAACGAATTATAGGGGATGTAGATATTCATTGTGATGAGTTTTTATTTACTCATGGATGTACATGAATATTTATTTTAGAGTTTGATTTATTTTTTCTTTTGATGGAAGGGATAAATTTGAATCATGTTTAAAAATGAATTATAGAGGTACAATTTACCATTTAAAATATTTATTTTGATATGTATTAGGATTTTATGTGGACACCAGAAGCTTGGGTGGGCCACCAGAGTAGCCCGCGGTAGGCTGGGTTGTTGTAGAAAACTACAACAGCCACCAACATGCTAGTGGATGTCAATCATATCCTCCACATATAGTGGTTCCAAAAACTAGTTAATTTGTTATAGTATGTAGATATATGTACAATACATCCCCTATATTTTTTAAATTGTGGACATACTATATTAATATTTTTTCTCATACAATTCATTGTAGCCATTCCCACTGTATCCCACTTCATCCATGATGAAGGTATAAAATTCATGTTATTCATTATGTATCTAAGGTTAAACATTTTCATTGTAAATTCTTGTTGATTTTCGTATCCATTATTAAATGAATTTGATTTCTATAGGATAGTTATTTATTTTATTCTTGTAAAAAATGGTTGAATCAATTGAGTAACAAATTTATTTCAAACTACAATCATATCGAGATTCATAAAATGATGTCCACAAGTAAAAAAATGGAATTTAATTAAGCTATGTGTCAGTTTTGTTGTTTCAATTATTTAAATAATATGTTAAAGTAAATAATTTTTTTATCCATGAAGTTATATGATTTTTTTGAAAAAATTATTATGGTTCCCCATGGGTTTTTTAATAAAATTTGGTCTCATATCCTATTCAATGAGTTTAATTATTTATCTTATTATTTTTTTGTCTATTTAAAATATATTACAGAAATTAGATAGAAATAAATTTATTTATATATTAATTAGACATTAATTGTTAAAAATTCTTTTTGGGGATTGGACATGTGGATTTACCACATGTGTTTTGGGTGATGGTCAGTTGGAATTAGAGATCCTTGATTGAAGATATAATACTACATTAAAAAAGTGGCAATGCATAATATTGAGATTTATGGCCCTTACAATTTCATATTTTAAATACTTTCATTATATTTTCATGTGATTTAGTTATCATATATTTACATGTGGTAGAATAAGAAATTAGTTTAATGATTAAAATTAAATTTTCCTTCGTTAACACAATTTTAATGTCTTTAATCATATGGGTAGGTGGTTCTCAGTGGAATGATTTGGTAATAACGTGAAAATGCTAAATAAATAATTAGGGAAAATTAAAAATTGATTATACTGGAAATATATATCTGAAAATTTAATTTACATGTGGAACTAAAAATGGTACTCATAATCATTATTTGAATTTTGATTTTGAAGATTATATTTAAAAGGGTAAAAATAAATGATTTGAAGGGAATACTAATAATGAGTCAATTTCATAAATTCTACTTATTTTCCATGTTTTTTTATGAGAAATTTTTATTTTTATTTTCTTAATTTTCCTCTTTGATGTATAATGTGGTTTTTTTGAATTTTATTATTTTTTTTCTAGGACAAGTATAAATTAATTTTATATCTTGTAAAATGATGACATGTGTACACTCCATTTTAAATGAAATAGAACCAATTGTGAATTGATGGTTATACATGGGGTAAAAAAATCATTTTTAGGGAAATTGGTTTATATATATACCCATGATGTAAATTACCCTCAATTGGATGCTTGTTGATTATAAATCCCAAGGTCAACACAAACAATATGATTGTACTAGTTATTTTCCAATGTTAATAGTTCCTATATATTCCAAATGTTTGTTATGGATTAGTATATTACCTTCATTAAGATATAGTTATCATGGTCATCAAAAAGTGATCATAAACACACTATAATTGGTCTCTGTAGATATATACCATATTTTTGTTGGCCCCAACCCCCGAGTTTAGAATTTCAATATGGTTATTGATTATAATGTTTTTAATTTTATGTTTTGGAATTTTTTATTTACCAAAATAAAAAATTAAATTTCTTCCAATGAAGATATATTTCTGTATACCATTTGTGTTATCCCACTTAGTAGTCATCATTCTATACTCTTTAAATTTTTTTGGAATATGAGGATCCTATACATGATATTTTATGCACAAGTCTGTTTGATGACTATGATAATTTGTTTCATTGATGAGAATGAAAAATAATTTGAATTTTTGAAATTCTGTATAATTAATATCTTAGAGTGGAATTAGAGAGTTATTTTATTTTATTTTTTATGTATTTCCATATGTAATTGTTCTATTGGGGGATCAATCTTTTATTACAGCATATACATAATTCCATTTATATAAATAATTTTAATGTTTATTAAATCTGTTTATAATTTTGTTTGATGGATTATTCTAAGTTATTTTATATTATATTTCTTACATTCATACATTATGTATTTCCATCGCATGATAGCCCATTGGATCCCACCACTATTTGCAATCCCCTATAATTATGGGAGATTCATGGGTGTCACAATGCCCACCCATCTAATTATTACCTAAAGAGTGATATGGATCATCATGGAACATTAAAAATTATCTCCTATAAATTATAGAGAACATAAATGAAACAAAAATTATGTTGAAAATTTAGTGTGTGTGAATTTTGGATACAAGATGATTCCTTTCTATGAAATATTATCTCTGATAAAGGAATATATATTTATCAATTGAAAAAAATAATCTTAAAATATTCTACATCAGTTAATGTAATTTATACATATAATTTCATTTTCAGAGATAGATATTAAATGTTATTTCTTTAAAATAATTCCCAATTACACAACACATTAACAAAAATTACCCATAATGTTGATAAAACCACATTGACATGGGAATATGATGAATTTTCAAAAGAGTTGAATTTTGGATTGATAGTTCACATATGTTGAACTTATGATAGGAAATGAATGATTATTAATATATGCTAATTTATAGAATAAATAATATTTTTTGTTTATATTAAAGAATGCTAGGGTGTTTTCCTATATATCAAGGAATTCTAACATAATAAAATTTAACTATTGAAATAACATCCTTTAGTTGGTTGTAGTAATATTTTTCATAATGATATAAATAATATATATATATATATATATAGAATGATGTCATTTTTATATATATACTATAAATTTTTGATGAATATATTATCATTGAAATAGATCAACATTGAGAAACATAGATATTTTATGATAATCATGGACTATAATTCCAAGACACATTACCACCATTGGAAATTAATAATGGTGGATTATATATTAACAAAGATGGACTACATAGTTTTCACCACAATAATTATCAATAAAGATTCTATCATGACGAATATAGTAAATATGGATATGGTAATTTTTAGTTTAATGGAGATTTCATTATTTTCCATTGAAATATAACAATAATAATTTCTTTAAATGATATAAAAGTCCCATAATTATTATATGGACTTAAAAATATTTTCTAAAATTGTTAAAAATGGTAAATTTATATAGTTTATCTACAATAATGATGTGATGATGTTTTGAAAGGGTGAACATATTCAATTCATACATGAATTGAACATGGAGATTCTAGAAGAAGAAAATAGATCAAAATTATCTATAAACCATGGTAGTAAAATGTTTTATTGGAATTTATGAGAATGTTTCCATAGGTATGGAATGAGCTTGAAAATTGAAAATAGTATAGAATGATACATGAAGTTCCAGCAGATAAAGTCAAAATATTACATCCTTAGGGAGTCATAAAACCCATTCAATTTCCAATGTGTATATAAAGGATTATTATAATATAAATATTTAATGTAAATCTCCATGTAAAGGTAGACATACCGATATTTATTTTACTATCCATATAAAAAAATTTCGACATTTTTCGCAGGATCCTACCTGATGTGAACTCCAATGTTAAGAATTCATGGCATGTATTATTGAAAATGATGTGATAATATCTAGGAATATTCCATGTTGTTTATGGATGTAGAAAAAACACAGTATAAGAACATTTGTTTTCCATTATAGATAGTAATTATTTTGATACGTGTAAATACCCAGAATTCCTGTGGAATTTTTTTTCTTAAATACCTTGGTATTTTACGAGTCCGCAAAAGCTGACGACTCTTGATTCTGAGGCTTGGTATGCCTAGAATAAATTACTGATGTTTTTTTGGGTACGTTTAGTAAACATACGATTCAGTTTTTATAAATTTTAAAATAGTGCTCATAACTAAATTCTGAGGGCACCGATGAACTCACAGCACCAATATTCGCTGAAGAAGACTTTCAGTTTGATGAAAGTTAGTCGAGAATAGAATTTAGTTTTTGGGTTTTCTTAGAAAAATAATAAAATAAAGAGAGCTACATTTTATTTTATTTGAGAGGCCAAGTGAGTGTTGGTAGTTAAAACCTCATCATGGGAGTTTGAGGTGGGACCACCACACCTTAACCTCCAATGAGAGGTTATGGTGGTGGGTCCGACCTGAACATAACCTCCCATGAGAGGTTACAATGTGGGGACCACCTGAGACCACATAACCTTTCATTTGAATAATAGCTTTTGGGACAACCCGACTCCTATTAATGGGAGGTGAGTATAACGTCTTAAATCTTCCTCATTAATGAGGGAGATCCTCTTGACCATCCCTTAATTTAATTGGAGACAACTCTCTAATTAATTCGTGACAGGACACATGAATTAATGAGGTAGAGCCTTTTAATTTAATTCACCCTTTTGAATTTGTGCCAATGATATAATAGAATAACTAATCTATTATTTGGAACGACTATTTCACTTGGTTTATTGAAGAGAAAGCCCTCAATGGGGAACTTCATTTTCCAACGAAGAATGCGGGGAATGATCCTTCCTCGACTTCTTTCCCGGACACCTACTAACGTGGAGCGACTTCTACGAGCCGACACAACATGGGATTGGAAGCATGTGGCGGACGCGATGAATGAAAATTCTCTTCATATACTTTTCATGACTTAGTCAATGAATGACAGCCGACGATTAATGGTAGGGGTTTTTTGTGTAATTATTGTTTCATTTTCTCCCCTTCAATGAAAGGAATTTTTGCGGAGGATTGTAAGAAAAATTGAAGTTCAAATCTCTTCTTATTTGTGGAACCAATTGTTAGCACCCATAGACGCAATGTGTGTGGGCCAAACTAACATGTACCAAAACCCTCCACCGATCTCTTTTTGATGTTGCTTCTGCATAGAGATGAGGCGACAGTATGATGAAGGCAACGCCGACAAAGGCCGTGATACCCACGGCCTCCATGAACAGCATCGCACCCATGATGCTTTGGTGTAATGGGTCAAACCGCGACCCTCCGGACGAGCCTCCCTAGTCGTGCCCCACCCGGCAGCGCCCCGCCTGGCCGCTCCCTGCTTGGTTTTGCCCGGCCTGGCCACGCTACCAGCCTCCGCGTGTGCCCCCTGAGCTGACTGCCTGCCGTCCTCCACACGCGCCTCCCCAAGCCGGACGCATGCCTGCCTCCGCACGCGCCCTGCATGCCACCGGTGAACTGGCCCCCCTTGCGGCCTCTCGGCCGATCTGGCATCCCAGCACCCATCACGATGCCCTATATGAACCACATCCCTCTGGCTAGGTCGACCTAGCCACTCCTTCCTGACCAAGTTGTGTCGGGCCGCACTCTCATGATGCATCAGGCCAAACTGGCCTCGAGCCCAGGCCGGACCGCCCTCTTGGCCTTCTTGGTTGGGCCCAGCGAGCCACACCAAACCCAAAGGGACAGGACGGACCCCTAGGGTAAGCACGGGTTGTCCAGAACCAGGTCGACCCAGACTAATTCAGCTCGAGTCGGCCAGACTCAGTTGGACCGGACCTGGTCCCACTACCGACCATTTACTTCTTTTGGCCATATCATTGGCACGAGAAGACTGTTTGACGAACCATCAGTGGCGCTAGTAATCTTGGAGCATGGTGGTCCCTTTTTGTATTATCGACTATATTTTGGGCTAAATTTGAGATATGGTCTGGTTGGATTATACATGAATCCAACTTGTCCCTCGAGACTAATAAGCTAATAACTCACAGAACGGGTGTCCAATTGACATGTCGTCTGTTGCGTTGAGACCCCTATGACATGAAAGGCCTTTGAGATACATCTATGTGGGAATTTATGATAGTTGGAGTATCGACATGTAGATCATGGAGTGGATCCTAATGGAGACGAGCGAGCATAGCGTAGAGGCCAAGTTGCTGGCTGAGACCTGACGACTGCTAACCGATTTGACTCAAAGTTACTCTACTAGCCCACTAGGGAGCCCCTTGGTGTCACAGAAGACCCCCGATGGGGAGAGCCTCTATTTGACGTGGCAGAACCATGGTACTCAACATGTGGAGTACCTCAGCAGGCTACAAGGGGGAGCGCTTCTATGTGACACCGCATACCCATGGTGGGGAGTGCCTCTTTGTGACGCAGCATACCCACGGTACTTGATAGGAGGAGTACCTAAATAGTCTAAGGATAGTGGGAAGCACGTATGTACGAAACTAAAGTCCCACAATACTCGATAGTGGATGATTACTTCAGCAGCTAAGGATTCGACAGTGTCTCTGGGGATGTTACTTGATACTACCCATAGAATCAAATCCTGGTTTGAGATGAGTCAGTAACTTTTGTGTTTACTTATTGATTAAGATAGATTACTTGATAACATATGTATAAGTATGGTCATATACCTAAGTGGGGTTATCTATTGATTTCATACATTGTGGTTTATCCTTATTGGATTTTATGAGACCTTGAGGGTCTCAGGGTCCCTACTGAGTATCTTTATACACACCCCTACATGGGCTATGCCCGCACCTTGTTGTGTTGGATGCAGACAACATATAGTGCTTACCGAGGCTGAGTGTATGAGTACTGGACGGTACCCAGAGGTGGACCTCATGACGAGTCAGTACCCGGTAGAGAGATATAGATATGGAGTATTGAGGAGGAAATATGTACCTATCCTTTAGGTTGTATCCGTGGTGGATGATCCAGGAGCTTCTTTTCACCTTTTAGCTTTTTTCCCCTTTTCATTTTTACTTGTACTTTGCAGTTGGGCTTGAATTTCTGGCCCCTTTATTTTTCAACACTAATTTGTATACAGTTTTTACTTAGTGTTGTTTCTAGATTTTACTTTGATTGTGTGTGTTTACAATTTATAAAGGCAATTCCTTCCCATCACTGGGATTTATGCCTTTGGTGCTAGTCGCCAGCCCCTTGCCTATGAATGGTGGGATTGTGGTAGTCACAACACGGGCCTCGGGGGATGGGTCGTGAGAAATTGTTATCAGAGGAGTCGGTTCTACCGCAGAACGTAGAACCCTGATATTTTCTGTGAAGCAATAGTGTTAAGGGTATTGAGTATGGTTTTCATTTCAGGGAGTCCAGTGTTTTTTCAGCAGCCGACGTATCCATACACCAGGACACTAACATATAATTTTCGACATAGTGCATGAAAACACTGATTGCGTGTGTGTTTTCAAAAGTTTTCATTATGTCATCTCAACTAGGTCATCTCACTAGGTATAATATTTTGACCATGTATCATTAGTTTTGTTCAGGAATCCTCCCCTCGGACGACCAGTTAGAGCCCCAAGAGTCGTATGCACAAATAGCACACCAAGCGACGAGGCCTCGGTGAAGGGCCCTTTTCCAGCGAAGGCACCAGCGGTACTACTTCCCATTTAGCCACTGATGCCACCATCCCCAACAACAGACAATGAAGGACATTTGAGCACGTTGCATGAGTTCTAGTGCCAGAGGCCACTCAGGTTCAGAGGAGATACATACCCACATGCAGTTGAGGATTGGATGGAGGTTTTGGTGAGAGTCTTCAAACTGGTAGGGACACTGGAAGACCTTTTGGTGATCCTTTCCACAAGTCTCCTTCAGGAAGCAACAGGAAGATGATAGAGCTTGATGCTCCATGTGCATGATGAAATGACACTACTATGGACAGACTTTGAGACACTGTTTCAAGAAAAGTTTGTCCCAGCCACCATACGTGCGGTGATGATACAGGAGCTATTGCATCTCCAACAGGGTAGCATGACGGTAGCTCAGTATGTAACGAGGTTCACTGACCTCTCACGCTACTTCACATATATGGTATGAGACCCATTCTTTAGAGCCTGGACCTTCATGCATGGGCTCAAGAGAGAGTTCAGGGCTTCGATGATCTCACTCCACATCCCAACGGAGGCGGGGGTGCTAGAGAGTGCCCTTCTGGTAGAGAGTTTCCTTGCTGAGAATTCTCCAACAGCGAGACCCACCACTAGTCGACATGCAGTGGAGTCTTCTGTAGCTGGAAGTAGATAGTTGTCATAGAGGTACAAGAGGACCTGACCCATGAATGGATGACCGTATGACTCATGATCGTTTGTACGAGCACCCGAGGTATAGGCACAAATGCTAGGAGTGGGCAGTGTTACCCATGCGGCTGTCATTGTCACAAGGCTCGTGACTTCCCGAGCCGTCGTTCGGATGATTAGAAGATTGTCAAATGACCGCCCATCCCGAGACAGAGATTCGGTAGAGGTAGTCCACAGGGAGCAGGTGGATGTGAAAGAGGAGCTGGTCATGTAGTTGGTGGTGGACAACGTTATGAGGTGTTACCACCACCACCACCAGGAGGTCCAACCCGACCACCGGTACCAGGTATGCAGACGAGATCTTAGCTCTAGGCAGCTGAGGCTAACGATAATGGTTCTCCTGAGATGATTCGAGGTATGACCAATGTCTACTCCACCTTAGCTACTGTTCTTATACACACAAGTTCTTGTCTCTCTTTCATTGCCACTACCCTCATTCGGAGCTGGGAGATTCTGACGTAGCCGTTGGCTCAATCCTTACAGAAAGATACTCCTATGGGAGAAAACTCGATGATTATTAATTAGTGGTGGAAGTGTGAGCATACTCTAGGATGTGATAGATTCAGCTAGGTTCTCCTCATAGTGGTGTTGAGGCCTTATGACGTCATCTTGGGTATGGACTGGTTATCTATAGTCCATGCTCAAGTTGACTGTTTTAGGCGCAATGTGATGTGTTTCCACACAGATGGGATCAGGTTGACCTTCAACTGTGGGAAGTGAGCCTTTGCAAAATAGGAGAGATTACTCAGAGGAGGTTTCTTCCAATCACTCATCAGTTATCATGCCTTACCCTCAGAGCGGTAGATGTGGAGAGTATGACTTATCCTATAGTGGTGGATCAATATGTGGATGCTTTCCTTGAAAATGTCCTAGGTCTACCACCTCACAGGGAGGTGAACTTATACATTGAACTGTACACTGGGATGACACCGTTATCTATACCAGCATATCGGATGGCTCTTGTAGAGCTTCACGAGCTGCACGTACAACTAGATTACTTTTAGAAGAAGAGATTCATCCAACCCATTGTTTCTCCCTAGGGATCCCCAATTCTGTTCGCCAATAAAGCTGATGGGATCATAAGGCTTTTTGTTGAGTACCGTTGCCTAAAACAGGTGACCTTGAAGAGAAAGTACTCACTTTTGAGGATAGATGACATCTTTGATCAACTAAAGGGAGAACGGTGGTTCTTGAAGATAGACCATAGAGCAGGCAATCACTGGCTTAGAGTTCGAGACGATTTTGTGCAGTAGACGGCCTTCAGGTGTCAATCCGACCACAACGAGTTATTGGATATTCCTTTTGGTGTAACCAATTCTCCAGCACTATTATTGTTACTCATGAATAATATCTTTCAGCCATACCTTGATCACTTTGTCATGGTCTTCATCGACAACATTCTGATCTACTTGACTACTGAGGAGGATCATGCCTACCATTTGCAGGAAGTACTAGACACACTTAGAGATCCTCAACTTTATGGTATACTCTCGAAGTTCCAGTTTTGGATCCAAGAGGTTCACTTTTTTGGTCATGTCATCTTAGAGGATAGAGTTGCAGTGGATCAATCAATGATTGGGGTAGTACTTTCTTGGGAGCCACCCAGGTGTCTGATTGAGGTATGGAGTTTCCTGGGTTTGGTTGGTAACTACCAGAGGTTCATTTTAGACTTCTTCAGAGTTGCATCACTAATTTCAACCTTGACGAAGAAGGGGAAACCATTCATGTGGTTGGTGAGATTCCAATATAGAATTCAACAGATGAGATAGAGGCTTACTAGTGCCCCCATTTTGAGACTTCAAAAGGAAGGTGTAAGGTAAATATTCAACTACGATGCATCAGGGAACAGACTCTGGTGTGTCTTGATGCAGTAGAAACCAATGATCGCATATGGTTCTCGGTATTTGAGACAGTACGGGCAAAACTATGCTACCCATGACCTAGAGTTAGCAGCAGCGGTCTTCACCATGATGATGTGGTGGAACCATATGATGGGGAGTGTTATACCGTGTACTATGATCACAAGAGACTCAAGTATATCTTCTCTCAGAAGGAAATGAAACTAATAAAAATACGATGTCTTGAGTAACTCCAAGAATATGACTTCGAGATAGTCTATACACCTGGGAAGAGGAATGTTGTAGTAGATACACTGAGCAGAACAAGGGGCGTTGATTGTGAGACATGACGTGCTCAGATTTCCACATGACATGCACCTGATGTATTTTGTAAAGGTGGGGAGCATGTCATCCTCTTCATAGGACGTACTATGATACCAGTCTCACTTCATGAAGAAGTATTGAGAGAGTTCCACACATCCCCTCTTGCGGGAAATTTAGGAGTGGATTGGATTTACCAGGACATTCAATGACAGCATTGGTGTACAAGTATGAAGAAGGCAGTATCGGAGTATGTCTCTTGATGCCTCACTTGTCAGTAAGTGAAGATGGAGCACCAGGTACCAACGGTCTTGGTTCAACCTTTTGAGGTCCCAGAATGGATGTGGGATGCGATATACATGGGCTTCGTGATAGAACTTCCACGTAAATCCAGGGGTCATGACTCGATTTGGTGGATCGTTGACCGACTCACCAAGTTGGCCAACTTCCTACCGATTAGAGAGAAAGGTTCAGTAGAGAGCTTGGGACACTACTATGTGCAAGGGATTGTGAAGATACATGGAGTACCTTCTTCCATTATCTCTGATCGCAACACACATTTTACTTCTGGTAGTGGAAGGGGTTGCAGGAGGATTTCAGGACGCAGCTTCACATGAGCACTGCCTTCCATCCTCAGATTTATTGTCAGACTGAGTATACCATTGAGACACTTGAGGACATGCTACATTCTTGTTTCCTTGACTTTGATCACAGCTTGGATGAACACTTACCTTTGGTAGATTTTTCCTACAACAATAGATATCACTCCACCATAGAGATGAAACCTTTTGTGGCATTTTACAGACGACCTTTCAGTTCAACCTTGTGCTGGATAGACCTAGGGGAGTCACCACAGGTGGGACCCGAGATTGTACGGGCAACCATAGAAAAAGTGAAGATCATACAAGAGTGAATGAAGCCTACAGAGAGCAGGCAAAATTCGTATGCTGAACAGAGACGGAGACCTCTGGAGATCGAGGATGGAGACCACGTCTTTCTACGTGTCTCACCTCAACAATGTCTACAGAGATTTGGCTGATGCAGCAAGTTACCACTATTGTTTATCAGACCATTCTAGTTCCTCACCAGAGTAGGTTAGGTGGCTTACCACCTGGATCTTCCACCTCAGTTGCACTGGGTGTATGACATCTTCCACATATCGCAGATGGGGAGATACGTGCACAACTCTTCTCACATCATCAAACATAGAGAGTGGGAGGTCGATGATGGGCCGACTTTCATGGAGGTTCCAGGGGAGATTTATGATCAACATGAAAGGTTCCTATGTGGATGGTCGATACCTCTGTTGCGTGTACGCTGGAAGCACGAGAACCTCCAAGAGAACACATGAGAGCAGGAGGCTCAGATTCGTGCTCAGTACCCCCACTTGTTTTCATAGTTCAAGTTTTAGCTTATGGGGATGTAAATCCTTGAGGTGGGGAGAATTTAATGTCCAAAAATTTCCATGGATTTTTTTTAAAATACATGGTGATTTTACGTGTCCGCAAAATCTGACGGTGCATGATTCTGGGACCCGGTGTTCCCTGAATAAATTTTTCATGTTTTGTTCAGGTAAGTTTAGTAATGTAAAGAACCGTAAAATTCAAGGGAAATTTTTTCTTAATTTTATTTGGAATTTTACAAGAGCGCGGTTTCTGACGGAACCTGATTCTGAGGCCCGGTGTGCCCGGAATCAATTTCCGAAGTTTGGCTCGGGTACGTTTAGTGAATGAACGAGCGAGAATTTATAACATTTGAACCGGTGCCCGGAATCGAATTCTGAGGGCACCGATGAACTTGCAATTCCGATATTCTCTTAAGGAGACCTTTTCTGAGGTTGCGTTTTATGCGGTTTGAGAGTTAGTTTTGGGGGATTTAAAATGAAGTTAAATAAAATGTGGTAACACATTTTATTTTTTAACCATGTTGGTTATATCCTTCCAAAGGGAGTTAGAGGTGGGACCCACATCCACTTAACCTCCCTTGAGAGGATTAAGTGTGGTGGGGCCCACATGAAACCTAACTCCTCAACACCCCTTAAAACACCCATATAACTCCTCTCTTATTAATTTGACAACTTGTTTAATTAATGAGGTGAGTTAAGTGTGGTTTATTTGAATTTCAATCTTTTGAAATTCATGCCAACACTTTTCATTTAATTAATTAAACCAACATAATTAATTATTTTGAGTGTTTTATTTCTTTTGAAATATTTTTGCCAATAATAAAATGAGAGCTTCTATTCTTCTCTTTGGGTTGGCATAAACTTTGTGGGGAGAACTAAGGAGAGGAGAAGAACTCTTGGAAGATCACCAACCTCTCGAGGAAGAACGTTCCACGTTTCAAAAGAACGTGAAGCAACACCTCCGACCTTCTTCAACCAGAGCAAGGAAGAGAAACACCGCCACCCACAGAGTTTTCGGAGAGTGTCGACTCGACTTGACTTCACCGAGCGCTTCTTCCACCAACGTTGACGGAACGACGCCCGACCTTCGCGACGCTTGTCTTCCACGGGTCGTTGAAGAACTCCTCTCTTGAAACTGAGGTAGGGGATTATTGTTGTTGTTTTATTTAATTATTCTCGTTCTTGGTTCTATCATGACGAACTTTGAGGATAAACGATTAAGTTTTATCGTTTAACGAGAAGGGGGTCGGACCGCACAAACACGACCGAACCCACATCTTTTGTTCTTGATTGTTTCTTGCGGATGGAACGAGATGGTGTGGTGTCGTCGCACCATGCGGGATTCGCACGACAATTATTTCACGGCGTCGTCGCGCCACACCATGGAAAGAATTTCAAGAACGCGACACCGTCGCGCCACGTCAAAAGAAATCGAACGCGCCGCAGCCGGAGCGGGGCCGCGGCGGAGGGGCGCGGTGCCGTCGCACTGCGCTGGACGACGAAGGCCGCGGCTGGTTCCGGGACATGGCGGAACAAGATGACCGGCGGTCAGCCGGGCCACCGGTGTCGGAAGCCGGAGAAGAGGAACGGCCTTTTCCGGTCCTGTTGAGAAGAAGCCGGCCGGCCATGTCGGGCCAGCCGGAACGGTGGAAACTGGGGGAATTAAATTCCCCCGGGCAGTATAATGGCCCCCCATTATGAGGGGGGTCACGGTTTCACAAAGGGGGGAAGGCGCCCCCCCCCCCCCCCCCCCGTTTCCAATCAGCTCGGCCTTCGACCGAGCTGGCAGTGCGCCCAGCACGCTGCCTTGCGCCGGACTGGCGCCTGGCCGGTTCGCCAGGCCAGGCCGCGCCGGGCGGGGGCGCGCCGGGCCGGGCCGGGCCGTTCCGGGCCGCGCTGGGCCGGTCCGGGGCGGGTCGACCCTCTCCGGGGCGGGTCGACCCGGTTCGAGCCTACCGGGGGGGTCTCGGGCCGGGACGGCCCGGGCCCGAAACCCCCGTTACCGAGCGGTTTGGATTCAAATGACCATAACTCAGGCTACAGATCTCCAAAAAATGCATCGTCAGCGGCGATGCGATCCTTGGATCGAGACGGTCGTTTCGGTATATTGCACTCAAGGTTTCAGAATACTATGAGTTCGGCCGGGTTGGTTCGTACACGAAACCAACCGGGCCCTCGGAGCAGAAACGCTCATATCTCGAGCTACAGACGTCCGAATGACGTTCCGTTAGCTTTTTTGTGTTCCTCTTAGCGAGACAGATCTTTTGGCATACTCCGCCCGAGGTTTGGATGTAGGTGGAGTACGGTCGAGTTGGTTTTGCCTTAAAAACCAACCGGGCCCCTGGGATGAAAAAGCCAATAACTCTCAGACCGGGCGTCTGATTGACGCGCCGTCTGTTGCGTTGAGTTCCTATTGACGATACAGAACTTTTGGATACATCAACTATGGAATTTGTGACAGTTGATGTATCAGCCTCTCGGCTCGTGGAACGGACCCTCCCGAACGAGCTTGCTGTGTGCGGGAACCCTAGAGCTTGCTGCGACTACTACTGTGACTGTGACGACGACTGTGCAGAGATCCTTAGTGGATTCGATGACGACGACTACAGCACTCAGCGATCCTGTGTGGATCAGTGCTACTGATCCTGTGTGGGTCCGATCCTGTGCGGGTCAGCGCTCAGCGGTGCTGTGTGAACCAGCGCCTACAGATCCTGTGTGGGTCTGATCCTGTGTGGGTCTTTGTGGGGGTTAGTACCTATCGATCCTTTGTTGGTCCGACGACTTAGATGGATCCGTGTTCATCTCTATCATCTAACAAAGAAGTATACATGTGTGAGCTGAAACATGTTTACCATCCTGTGTGGATTGTGTTGTGCTATCCTGTATGGATTACGTTTTTCTTTCCTATGTAGAATACGTATACTTTCCTGTGTGGACTGAGTTGTACTTGGGCTCGGAGGTTGGAGCGTATTGGAATTGATGACTTAGGTATATGTATTGGCATATACCTAAGCAGTGTTAGTTGTTACTTCGTGATTGTATCTTTCTTTTGTGGTTTATCCTTCATGGATTTTGGGAGACCTTCGGGGGTCTCGGGGTCCCTACTGAGTAGCTTATACTCACCCCTGCACGGGCTATGCCCGCACTACGTTGTGTTGGTTGCAGACGATGAACAGCGTTGATCGTGGTTGAGGCTTGCAGAGCAGGACGGTACCTGGAGGAGGACCACTGGGCGGGACGTGCTCGGAGCGGACGACGGGACCCGAGGAGCAGCGGAGCTATCTGTACCCACCTTTCAGGTGGGATTTCCACTGGACAGCTCGGTGTAGCGGCTTTTACTTTACAGTTGTTGTTTCCCCTTTCGAGTTTTACTTTACTTTCAGTTTGGGTTTTTATACTGGCCCATTTACTTTTCCACACTTTCAGTTGTACTCTGTTTTTACTTAGTGTTTACCTTTCCGCTTTCTTACTCTGTGGTGCTTGTTTACTTTACAAAGGCAATGCCTTCCATTTTTACCGGGATTTACTCCATGGTGCTAGTCTCCAGCCCCTGGCTTATGGAAGGCGGGCTTGGGGTAGTCATGGCATGGGCCCCGAGGATGGGTCGTGACAAATTTGTATCAGAGGAGTTCGGTTCTACCGCGAACTCTGATCTTTTTTATTTGAAGCAATAGTGTTTAGTGTATTGGGTGTGGTTATCAGTCCATGGAGTCCAGTGTTGGTGCGGCGGCCGACGTATCCGTACACCAGGACCCTGACTTCTGATTTCTGACTTAATGCATGAAAACATTGATTGTGTTTCTGTTTCAAGTTTTCTTTGTGATTACTTATATCAGCTCACCAGGTATAATGTTCTGACCGTGACGCCCCTGTTTCTTCTTCAGGATGGCCCCACGACAGTAGCCAGCTAGGGTTCCGAGAGTCCAGGTTGATGACAGCCCAACGAGCAATGATTCCTCGGTGTAGGGCCCTTTGTCAGCTGTGGCACCGGCGATAGCTTTACCCGCCGAGCCCCCGATACTTCCAGCACCAGCCGCTGACGATGCACGTCACCTCAGCACACTGAATGAGTTTCAGCGCCAGCGACCGCCTAGGTTTTGTGGGGAGACAGACCCCCAGGCAGCCGAGGACTGGCTAGAGGCAGTCGTGCGAGTTTTCAGGCTAGTGAGGACACCATCAGACCTCATGGTGATCCTCGCGGCGAGCCTACTGCACACAGCAGTAGGACGATGGTGGAGCTTGATGCTCTAGGTGCACGATGAGGAATCTATACTTTGGATGGACTTTGAGAGCCTCTTCCGATCGGAGTTCGTCCCAGCCACCCTCCGTGCGGTGCGCATTGAGGAGCTTCTTCATTTGCGGTAGGGCAGCATGACGGTTGCTCAGTACCCGGCGAGATTTACTGATCTCTCGCGCTACTCGACCGACATGGTACGGGACCCATTCTTCTGGGCCCGGACCTTTGAGCAGGGTTTGAGACATGAGATCAGGGCATCGCTGATCTCCCTCATCATTCCGACTCAGACAGATGTACTGGAGCGGACCCTTCCTCGCGGAGTCTACACCAGCGCCGAGACCCACCACAGGGCGGCACGTGGCGGAGTCATCTGCAACAGGCTGTCGAAGGATGACTCAGGGGTCCAGGCAGACCAGACCCTCAGGCAGATGACCTCAGGACACTAGCTCAGCAGTACGGGGCACACAGCGCGAAGCCAGTCTTTCGAGAGGCAGACAGTGCTACTAGTGCGGCAGGCAGGGCCACATGGCTCGTGACTGCCCGACCCGCCGTGCCGAGGAGCAGCAGACGGTTGAGGGACCACCGAGGCAGAGGCAGAGGGTCAACCGTGGCGGTCCGCAGGGAGAAGGAGGACGAGGCAGGGGAGTTTCCCGAGCAGCAGGTGGTGGGAGACGCTTTGAGGCTCTACCACCACCACCACCCGGAGGGCCACCCCGACCACAGGGAGTTGGCGGGCAGAGAGAGGCACAGCTCCAGGAAACAGAGGCCTACGACCACGGCGCGCCCGAGATGATTCGAGGAACTATCTGTGTCTATTCCACCCTTGATGCAGTACTTATAGACACAGGAGCGAGTCACTCTTTCAAAGTCGCTGCCCTTGTTCGGATCTCGGAGATTCCGACAGAGCTGTTGGCTCGATCCTTACAGCTAGAGACTCCTACGGGAGAAGACTCGATGATTACACACTAGTGCCGACAGGGTGAGCTTACTCTAGGAGGTGAGAGCTTCAGTTGGGATCTTCTTGTAGTAGTGTCGAGGCCTTATGACGTCATCTTGGGCATGGATTGGTTATCTACAGTCCATTCACAGATTGATTGTTTTAGGTACAAGGTGCCATGTGTACGTACCGACGGGAGCAGGTTCACCTTCACCGGCTAGAAGGGATCCTTTGCAGCACATGATGGATTTCCGCGGAGGAGAGGACAACCCATCACTAATCAGTTGTCTAGCCTCATCCTAGGAGCAGTTGACGTGTGGAGTCCTGGTTTTCCTGCAGTGGTGGATCAGTTTTCGGACGTCTTCCCCGACGAAGTTCCAGGGCTACCTCCTCGCAGAGAGGTAGACTTTTATATTGATTTGTACCCCGTGATAGCCCCGATATCGACTCCAGCATATCGGATGGCCCCCACCAAGCTTCGAGAGCTACGGGTACAATTGGAGGACTTACAGGGCAAGGGGTTCATCCGACCCAGTGTTTCACCCTGGGATTCCCCGATATTGTTCGCCAAGAAGGCGGATAGGAGCTTGCCACTTTGTGTTGACTATCGTCGCATGAACCAGGTGACAGTGAGGAACAAGTATCCGCTACCGAGGATTGATGACCTCTTTGATCAGCTCAAGGGAGCATGATGGTTCTCGAAGATAGACCTCAGGTCAGGCTATCATCAGCATAGAGTTAGAGACGAAGACGTGCAGAAGACGGCCTTTAGATGTCGGTATGGACACTATGAGTTCTTGGTTATGCCTTTCGGTGTAACCAATGCTCCAGCAGTGTTCATGGCCCTCATGATCAGGATCTTTCAGCCATACCTTGATTGATTTTTCGTGGTCTTCATCGACGACATTCTGATTTACTCGACGACTGAGGAGGAGCACGCCTACCACTTACAGGTTGTACTAGACACACTCTGAGAGCACCAGCTTTATGGTAAGCTCTCAAAGTGCCAGTTCTGGATACGTGAGGTCCACTTCATGGGACACGTTATCTCTTAGGCAGGAGTTGCAGTGGATCCTACGAAGATAGAGGCTGTGTTAGCTTGGGAGCCACCCAGGAGCGTGACAGAGGTGAGGAGTTTCTTGGGACTAGCTGGATACTATCAGAGATTCGTTCCAGACTTCTCTAGAGTTGCGGCACCACTCTCAGCTTTGAAGAAGAAGGGGAAACCCTTTGTATGGTCAGACAGATGTCAGTAGAGCTTCCAGGAGCTGAGACAGAGATTGACCAGCGCACCTATCTTGAGGTTGCCTGAGGAGGGTGTAGGGTACGTAGTCTACTGCGATGCATCAGGGACGGGACTCGGTTGTGTCCTGATGCAGGAGAAGGCAGTGATCGCCTATGGATCACGTCAATTGAGGCCGCATGAGCAGAACTACGCTACCCATGACTTGGAGATAGCAGCAGTGGTCTTCGCTCTGAAGACATGGAGACACTACCTGATGGGTGAGCGCTTTACAGTCTTTTCTGACCATCAGAGTCTCAGGTACATCTTCTCGCAGAAGGACCTGAACCTGAGATAGTGGTGATGGCTCGAATTCCTCCAGGACTATGACTTTGAGATAGTCTATACTCCTGGGAAGGGGATTGTAGTAGCTGATGCCCTCAGAAGGAGGACGGGCATTCAGCTACTTGAGGAGGCGACGGAGGAGCTGGCCTCTTTGCAGATATACTTCATGGATAGAGATGGAGCAGCCTTCCTTTAGTCCCTCACAGTCACCCCTCCACTACTGCAGCGGGTCAGAGAGGCACAACGAGAGGACACTGACTGTGAGACACGGCGTGCACAGATATCCTTGAGACAGGCACCTGATGGTTTCTCCTTTGGAGCAGGGCACGACATCCTTTTCAGAGGATGTACCATGGTACCAGTCGCTTTGCGAGTGGAGGTGCTGAGAGAGTTTCACACTTCTCCTTTGGAGGTACATCCTGGAGTGTCGAAGATGTACCAGGATCTCAGACGACAACACTGGTGGCCGGGCATGAAGAAGGCTGTGGCAGAGTTCGTTTCTCGATGCCCCACCTTCCAGTAGGTGAAGGCTTAGCACCAGGTACCAGCAGGCTTGGTACATCCCTTGGAGGTCCCGGAGTGGAAGTGGGACGAGATATCTATGGACTTCGTGACTGGACTTCCATGCACTTCCAGAGGTCACGACTCCATCTGGGTGATTGTCGACCGACTCACCAAGTCGGATCACTTCTTACCCATCCGAGAGCAGGGCTCAGTGGAGAGCTTGGGACGTCTCTACATTCAGGAGATTGTACGGCTTCAAGGTGTGCCATCATCTATCGTCTCCAATCGAGATGCTCGCTTTACTTCCCAGCTTTGGAAGGGATTGTAGGAGGCGTTCGAGATGCAACTACATCTGAGCACAACCTTTCACCCTCAGACGGATGGTCAGACGAAGAGGACCATTCAGACTCTCGAGGACATGCTCCGCGCAAGCGTCCTCGACTTTGGTCATAGCTGGGAGGACCACCTACCCTTAGTGGAGTTTGCGTACAACAACAGCTACCACTCCACCATCAGGATGGCACCTTACGAGGCATTGTACGTCCGACTTTGTAGATCTCCTTTGTGCTGGACAGACCCTGGGGAGTCAGCACTTGTGGGACCGGAGATGGTCCAGGCCACGACAGAGAAGGTCTAGGTCATCCAGGAGCGGATGAGGACAGCTCAGAGCCGGCAGAAGTCATACGCTGACATGAGGCGGAGCCACTAGAGTTCGAGGATGGCGACCACGTCTTCTTGAGGGTCTCACCTCGATGTGGTATATGAAGATTTGGCCGAGGCAGCAAGTTATCTCCACGCTTCATCGGACCCTTCCAAGTCCTCAGCAGGATTGGCGAGGTGGGTTATCGCCTGGCTCTACCACCTCAGTTGCACCGGGTGCACGACGTCTTCCACGTGTCTCAGCTAAGGAGATACATGCATGACCCGACGCACATCATTGACCATGGGGAGCTTGACGTTGATGATGGGGTGAATTTTGCGGAGATTTCGGTGGAGATCGAGGATCGACAGGAGCGGGTCCTATGTGGACGGTCGATTCCTCAAGTGCGCATCATATGGCATCAGGGGAATCTCCAGGAAATCACTTGGGAGCGGGAGGCTCAGATGCATGCTCAGTACCCTCATTTGTTTGCCTAGTTTTGATGTATCTTTACGGGGACGTAAATCCTTGAGGTGGGATTAATGTAAAGACCCGTAAAATTCAAGGGAAATTTATTCTTAATTTTATTTGGAATTTTATAAGAGTGCGGTTTCTGACGGCACCTGATTCTGAGGCCCGGTGTGCCCGGAATCAATTTCCGAAGTTTGGCTCAGGTACGCTCAGTGAACGAACGAGCGGGAATTTCTAACTTTTGAACCGGTGCCCGGAATCAAATTCTGAGGGCACCGATGAACTCGCAGCGCCGATATTCTCTTAAGGAGACCTTTTCCGAGGTTGTGTTTTATGCGGGTTGAGAGTTAGTTTTGGGGGATTTAAAATGAAGTTAAATAAAATGTGGTAACACATTTTATTTTTTAACCATGTTGGTTATATCCTTCCAAAGAGAGTTAGAGGTGGGACCCACATCCACTTAACCTCCCTTGAGAGGATTAAGTGTTGGGGGGCCCACATGAAGCCTAACTCCTCAACACCCCTTAAAACTCCCATATAACTCCTCTCTTAATAATTTGACAACTTGTTTAATTAATGAGGTGAGTTAAGTGTGGTTTATTTGAATTTCAATCTTTTGAAATTCTTGCCAACACTTTGCATTTAATTAATTAAACCAACTTAATTAATTATTTCGAGTGTTTGATTTCTTTTGAAATCTTTTTGCTAACAATAGAATGAGAGATTCTATTCTTCTCTTTGGGTTGGCATAAACTTTGTGGGGAGAACTAAGGAGAGGAGAAGAACTCTTGGATGATCACCAACCTCTCAAGGAAGAACGTTCCACGTTTCCGTAGAACGTGAAGCAACACCTCCGGCCTTCTTCAACCGGAGCAAGGAAGGGAAGCACTGCCGCCCACAAAGTTTTCTGAGAGTGTCGACTCGACTCAACTTCACCGAGCGCTTCTTACACCAACGTTGACGGAACGACGCCCGACCTTCACGATGCTTGTCTTCCACGGGTCGTTGAAGAACTCCTCTCTTGAAACCGAGGTAGGGGATTATTGTTGTTATTTTATTTAATTATTCCTGTTCTTGGTTCTAGCATGACAGACTCTGAGGATAAACGATTAAGTGTTATCATTTAACGAGAGGGGGGCCGGACCGCACAAACACGGATGAACCCCCCTCCTTTTTTCTTGATTGTTTCATGCGGATGGAACGATATGGCGTGGTGCCATCGCACCACGCGGGAATTGCATGGCAATTATTGCGCGGCACCATCGCGCCACGCCGTGGAAAGAATTTCAAGAACGCGACGCCTTCGCGCCGCGTCAAAAGAAATCGAAGGCGCCGCGGCCGGAGCGGGGCCGCGGCGGAGGGGCACGTTTCCGTCGCACCGCGCTGGACGACGAAGGTCACGGCCGGTTCCAGACCGCGGCAGAACAAGATGACTGGCGGTCAGCCGGGCCGCCGGTGTTGAAAGCCGGAGAAGAGGACCGACCATTGCCGGTCCTGTTGAGAAAAAGTAGGCCGGCCAAGTCGGGCTGGCCGGAATGGTGGAAACTGGGGGAATTAAATTCCCTCGGGCAGCATAATGTCCCCCCATTATTAGGGGGGCCGCGGTTTCACAAAGGGGGGCAGGCGCCCCCCTGTTTCCAATCAGCTCGGCCTTCGGCGGAGCTGGCAGCGTGCCCAGTGCGCTGCCTTGCGCCGGACCGGCGCCCGGCCGGGACGCGTCGGGCCGCACCAGGCCGTTCCGCACCGGGCCGGGCCATGTCGGGCCGTGCCGGTCCGGGCCGGGGCGGGTCGACCTGGTTCGGGCCAACCGGGGGGTCTCGGGCCGGGACGACCCGTGCCCGAAACCCCCCGTTACCGAGGGGTTTGGATTCAAATGCCCATAACTCGGGCTACAGATCTCAAAACGACGCGCTGTCAGCGGCGATGCGATCCTTGGATCGAGATGGTCGTTTAGGTATATCTCACTCACGGTTTCGGAATACTTTTAGTTCAGCCGGGTTGGTTCGTACCTGAAACCAACCGGGCCATCGGAGCGGAAACACTCCTATCTCGAGCTACAGACGTCCGAATGACGTGCCGTCAGCTTTGTTGTGTTCCTCATAGTGAAACGGATCTTTTGGAATACTCCACCCGAGTTTTGGACGCAGGTGGAGTATGGTTGGGTTGGTTTTGCCTAAAAAACCAACCGGGCCCCTGGGACGAAAAAGCCAATAACTCTCAGACCGGGCGTCCGATTGACGCACCGTCTGTTGCGTTGAGTTCCGGTTGACGATACGGAAAATTTGTATACATCAACTCTAGAATTTGTGACAGTTGATGTATCAGCCACTCGGCTCGTGAAGCAGACCCTCCCGAACGAGCTTGTTGTGTGCGGGAACCCTAGAGCTGGTTGCGACTGCTACTGTGACTGCGACGACGACTATGCAGAGTTCCTTAGTGGATTCGGCGACGACGACTACAACACTCAGCGATCCTGTGTGGATCAGTGCTACTGATCCTGTGTGGGTCAGCGCTCAGCGGTCCTATGTGAACCAGCGCCTACAGATCTTGTGTGGGTCTGATCCTGTGTGGGTCTTTGCGGGGGTTTGTACCTATCGATCCTTTGTGGGTCCGACGACTTAGATGGATCAATGATCATCTCTATCGTCTACCGAAGAAGTATACCTGTATGAGCTGAATCCTGTTTACCATCCTGTGTGGATTGTGTTGTGCTATCCTGTGTGGATTACGTTTTGCTTTCCTGTGTGGAATACGTATACTTTCCTGTGTGGACTGAGTTGTACTTGGTCTCGGAGGTTGGAGCGTATTGGAATTGATGACTTAGGTATATGTATGGGAATATACTTAAGTAGTGTCGGTTGTTACTTCGTGATTTTATCTTTCTTTTGTGGTTTATCCTTTGTGGATTTTGGGAGACCTTTGGGGGTCTCGGGGTCCCTACTGAGTAGCTTATACTCACCCCTGCATGGGTTATGCCCACACTACGTTGTGTTGGTTGCAAACGATGGACAACATTGATCGTGGTTGAGGCTTGCAGAGCAGGACGGTACCTGGAGGTGTACCACTAGGCGGGACATGCTCGGAGCGGACGACGGGACCCGAGGAGCAGTGGAGCTATCTGTACCCACCCTTCAGGTGGGATTTCCAGTGGACAGCTCGGTGTAACGGCTTTTACTTTACATTTTTTGTTTTCCCTTTTGATTTGTACTTTACTTTCAGTTTGGGTATGTATACTGGCCCATTTACTTTTCCGCACTTTCAGTTGTACTCTGTTTTTACTTAGTGTTTACCTTTCCGCTTGCTTACTCTGTGGTGCTTGTTTACTTTACAAAGGTAATGCCTTCCCTTTTTACCGGGATTTACGCCTTGGTGCTAGTCGCCAGCCCCTGGCCTATTGAAGGCGGGCTTGGGGTAGTCACGGCACGGGCCCCGAGGACGGGTCGTGACAAGTAATGGTACTAGCAGGTTTTTATAACATTTGAACTGGTGCTCGGAATTGAAATTCAAGAGCATCGTTAAACACACAGTGCCGATATTCACTTAGGAAGACTTTTACATCAACTATAGTTAGTCTAGAATAGAAGTTAGTTTTTGGGTTTTCTTGGAAAAATAAAAAAAATGAGCAACACATTATTTTATTTGAGCCGCTATGTGTGTGTTGGTAGTTAAATCCTCCTCATGGGAGTTGGAGGTGGAACCACCACACCTTGCACTCCCATGATAGGTTATGGTGGTGGGTCCCACATGAAAATTACCTCCAATGAGAGGATATGATGTAGGTACCACCCGAGACCACATAACCGCCCATTTTAATAATAGGGTTGGGGAACACCCAATCCCCATTAATGGGAGGAGAGTATAACGTCTCAAATCTCCCCCATTAATGAGGCAGGGCCTCTTGACCTTCCCATAATTTAATTGGTGAACACTCCCCAACTAATTCATGACACCAAACATTTATTAATGAGGTGGATACTTTAAATATAATTCACCCTTTTGAATTTGTGCCAACGAAATAATAGTCTAACTAATATATTAATTGGCACAACGATATCACATCGGCGATTGAAGAGAAAGATCTCAATGAGGGACATCATATTTCAATGAAGTAAACGTTCTTCCAACAAAGAATGCTAGGGATGATCCGTCCATGACCTCTTCCCAAGACATCTACCGACGTGGAGTGACTTCCACAAGCTGATGCAACTCAGGATTAGATGTGTGTGGCAGATGCGACGAACGACATTTCTCTTTGTCTACTTTAT
The DNA here is from genome assembly GCA_963277665.1 of Viscum album. Classification (NCBI taxonomy): domain Eukaryota; kingdom Viridiplantae; phylum Streptophyta; class Magnoliopsida; order Santalales; family Viscaceae; genus Viscum; species Viscum album. The sequence continues at coordinate 81,812,588 of OY728151.1, read as the reverse complement.
GCGACTCTGTCAATGAACGACGTCTAACGATAAAATGTATTGGTTTTTTTGTGTAATTATTTATTTATTTTCCTTCATTTGAATGAAAGGAATTGTTGCGGGTTATTATAAGAATAATGGAAGTTAAACTCTCTTCCTCTTTGTTGAACCAATTCTTATCACCCCTAAAAGTAGAGGGTGCGGGCCAAAATAACATGGCCAGACTCCCTCCGCCAATCTCATTGTGAAGATTCCTCGGAATGGCGATGAGGTGAGAAAAAGAAGAAGGTGGTGATGATAAAGGCTATGCTACCCACTGCCCACATGACACTCCGATGCTCAGGGCCAAACCATGGCCCTCTGGTTGAGTTTCCATGGTCGGGCCGTCTACGGGAAAACTGGCCGAGCAACCAAATCCGCACCACTGCCGGCTTCCCGGGCCGAACACCGCCTGGCCGTGCCCCGGCTGGCCATGCCCCGCCAGGCTGCCAACAGCCTGCCAAGCCGAGACGATACCTGGCCGGCCTCTACATGTGCCAGCCCGAGTCGTCTGCCTGTCGGCCTCTGCGTGCACCACACCGAGTAGGCCGCCTGCTGGCCTCCGTGCGCGCCCCGCGTGCCTCTAGTGAACCGAACACCCTCGCGGCCTACCGGCAGAGCCAGGGCCCCGACCCCCCTCACGATGACCTTGTCAAACCACAACCCTCCAGTGAAGCCACCTTGGTTGCGTCCTCCAAACCGAGCAGCGTCGATCCGCGCTCTCGCAGTGCGCCAGGCCGAACCGGCCCCGAGGGCTTGACCGCCCTCGGGGCCTGCTGAGATGGGCCCTGCGGGCTGGGCCAAACCCCACGTGTCGGCCCACCCAAAGGGCCTGGACGAACCCATCGGGTCAGAATGGGTTGACCCGAACAGGGTTGGCCCAGACTAAGTCCGGTGGGGTCGGTCCGACTAGGTCAGACCTAACCCGGGCGCACTACCGACCCTTTATTTCCTTTGGCCATATCATTGGCACCAGAAGACCATTTGACAAACTGTCAATGGTGATGGTAATCATGGATCATGGTGGACCCTTTGAGTATACCCCATAGTATTTCGAGGTAAATCTGAGATACGGTCAGGTAAGATCGTACATGAATCATACCGGACCCTCAAGACTAAAAAGCTAATTACTCACATACCGAGCGTCCAATTGACGTGTCATCTATTGCATTGATACCCCTATGATGAGTCATAAATTGAGATAATTCTACGTGTACTTCATGATATTTGTAGTATCTTCATGAACATCATGGAGTGGATCCTCTCGAAGATGACCGAGAATAGCATAGAGACATAATAACTGGCTTAGACCTGATAGCTGATTACCGATTCGACACGGAGTGACTCGACTATCCCAGTTGGGAGCGCCTTGGTGTCGCGAAAGTCCCACAGTGGGGAGCTCCACTCTGTGACACAACAGACCCATGATACTCAACATTTGGAGTACCTCAGTAGGTTTCGAGGGGGAGTGCCTCTGTGTGACGTGGCAGACCCACCATGAGGAGTGCCTCTGTGTGACGTGGCAGACCCACAGTACTCGACAGGTGGAGTACCTTACCAGTCCAAGGATAGTGTGAAGCACCTCTGTGTGACGCGGAAGGCCCACAGTACTCGATAGAGGAGGATTACTCTAGCAGACAAGGTTTTAAAAGTGTGTCATGGGATGTTACATGATACTACCCCTAGAATCAAATCTTGGTTTGAGCTGAGTCAGTAGCATTTGTGTTTACCTCATGATTGAGATGGATTACTTGATAACATTGGTATATGTATGGGAATATACCTATGTGGGGTTATATGTTTATTTCATACATTTTCGTTTATCCTTGTTTGATTTGTTGTCACCATGAGGGTCTCGGGGTCCGTAATGAGTATCGTTATACTCACCCCTACATAGGGTATTCCCACACCTCATTGTGTTGGATGCAGACGACAGATAGTGTTGTTCAAAGATGATTGTACGAGGACTGGATGGTACCCGTAGGTGGACCTCACGACGAGTCAGTACTCAATGGAAACTGACAAACATTGAGTGGTGAGGAGTCTATCTATACCTACCCTTCAGTTAGGATCCATGTTGGATGATCCAAGATCTAGTTTTAACCTTTCAGTTGTTTTTACCTTTTCATTTGTACTTGTACTTTGCAGTTGGGCTTGACTTTCTGGCCCCTTTACCTTTCAGCACTCCATTTGTATACCGATTTTACTTAGTGTTTGCTTCTAGTTTTTACTCTGATTGTGTGTGATTACAATTTATAAAGTCCATTCCTTCCAAGAATAGACATTTAAGCCGTTGGTGATAGTCTCTAGCCCCTGGCTTGTTGAAGGTATGCATGGGGAAGTCATGGAATTGGCCTCGGGGGACGGGTCGTGACAATACGATACCCATGAGAGTACTTGCATGTTCTGTGTTAGGAAGAAAACAATGAATTAAATTAGATACAAGGGGATAGATGACTGTTTTTTTTCATGGTCCGAGGATGGATGGATAATGAAAAATGGAATCATAGCCAACACCTAGTCAGAAGTGCAGTGGCACTTATTGGGTTTGGGTCTTGGGGTCCACAACGACAGTGTTGTTCTTCAAATGGGTGGATAGTGAAAAACATTTATAAAAGGGATAATTATTACAATAAATATTACTAGAGATTTCAAAAAGTTAAAGATTTCTATTAAGTATACTATATGATTAAAACTCCACATTTTTTTGTTCTTAGCCTCAAGTAGTGACTAGGCCCAATGAACTTTTATGATGTTTCAAGGGTTGTGTGTGAGTGATGAAATCACAAATTGGATGAACATGTGTTGGAATGTAGGGAAAATAATTACTCTGATAAGTGATCCCGATGAGTAATATCATGGTGTGTTCTTGAAAGGATGTAATAGAATTACTACAGACACATGGGAAGGATCATTAGTTTGTTCCTCATCTAAGGAAAGTTTTGGTAGTGAAAGTCAATGGAATTCTATAATATCAGACGAATAAAAAGCAATAATGGTAACTATTGCTCTCCAAACCTAATATACACATTTAATATATGGTTGGAATATATCACCCTTGATTACATTACCTTTCCCTATATATTAATGAAATCACGAGACATTAGGCGACACCTGAAGAAATTTTAATTAATCTTGTCTATTTGTAACAACATTATTCACAAATAGAAATCAAATCGATCATGAAGTTGAGATATATTTGTGAATCACCAATCATAATGTCATTTATGCATAGTTTGAAAGGAAAATCTATTAAAAACAAGACATTTAAATAACATTCATTTTACGTATAATAATAATGGGTTAAATATTTACATATAGTATAATTTACATTCAATTAGACATTCCATTTATGATTCTAAATGCAATCAAAGCTTGAATTGTAGGGGATGATGTTTAAGAAAAACAAGCATTGAAGAATATAGATAAAATAAGCTGTTATTATCAAAAAATGTGGGGTTGGGGTAATAGTGAATGTATGTAAAATATAATATTATATAAAAAATACCGAAAGAAAATTTACAAGTGATACAGATAATAAATGAATGAAATGAAATCTTAGAAATATGGTCATTTATTCATGATCATTTTACCATGAAAAATAAATATATGATTTAAAAAATTTGATGTTTAATCCCATGAAATGTCAATAAATTTGAAATTATATGGAGAATTCTAGATTTACACTACAAGACTGATCGGGTATACCAATAGTTTTAAACCATTTTTATAGGTTGAAAATGAATTTTATATTCAATACCAATGGTTTTCCAATATTTTTTTAATTTCGATGTTGTTATATGCCTATATTATTGGTTTCTAATAAACCTTTTTAGTTGGACATTGGTAATTACACTCTAACAAATATTTTTGAAAAATGTTGGTATATATATGTTATACTAGGATTGATAATATGTGTATTAGTCATCATCAATTTGGCTATAATAATGAATTAAAAACAATTTTTATAGAAGAGTCTAATATTCTAGAGAGATAACCACACTATATTTTTTCATATAACCTCCATCATATTATATAGATTACATTTAATCATTACCTGAAGCGCAAGCACATAAAAACCGATAAGATACAATGTATATTATTAAATAAGATAATGCATCACATGATAAAACAATATAATATAATGTAAAAAATTTATAAATCTATTATAGACCTGAAAAAACATAATGTATGAGGAATTCATGTGTCTAAATGTCAATCATATTGAATTATTCAGGATATTGTTATGAAAAAATAGGATAATGGAAGATCAATTATTTGGAATGCGCAAAATTACACATGAGACCAAATTTTATACCATTCCATGGAAATTAAAACATTATGGAAGCTTCTATAGTGTTTTAATTTCAATAATATCATACATTATGTCATATTATTTTTTTAAATAGTGGGACATATATATATATTTTCTAATTATGATATATATTTTTTCAAAATCATAATATTAGGGAAACACAATAGAAGTCAACATAAATGATAATTGAATATTTTTTACTTTATCGAAAAAATATAACATTACATTAAACTCAATTACCAGGGTCAATTAATTGTTTTAACTATTTTGGTAAAACATGTATTAGACTAATTAAAGTTAATTAAATGCGGATGTGGGTAAATTTGGGAATATAAATTAACAGCATTTAATATCAGTTTCACCCCTGATATCATGGGGTGATCATATTGGAATGGATCTAATGAAAGTTTAAAATTCTTTAAATTTCATTGAATTTTCCTTGTAATGGATAAAATGGGTTCATTTTATATAGTAATTGTTTGTTTGGATAAATCACACTCGATTGGCCTAATTTTGAAAAATCGTGGCACACCCTAGAATGATCATGATAAATGATAACTATTACAAGTAGAACAATAAGACCATTTTCATTCCTACCAATAATCCAACAACAAAAAACTAAAAAATGAATAAATACACAATAAGGATCCAAAGCATCTTTGATTTTATCCAAGATTAAATATCATTATAAAATTGATAATACATAGCATTATCTTTTAAAAATATATCTTCAAGAATATATATTAATTCAAATGTTTAAGAATCCAATGATATTCACATGCAGGGATTTAAAAATTATCCAAAATTCAAACCACCATTGATGACTCTAATTTATTTATTGTTAAATTAATTCTTAAATGAATAAAATTAAATAAAACTATAAGACCTAAAATTGAAGAATATAAGATGAGTCATTTTTGGATAACCAGGTCACCACAACACAAAATCATACACAGTTTTGTAGTTTTATTTAACAACTAATAAAAATGATGATTTCCATATTTAATACTAAACTAGTTTATAGTCAATAAATTTGTTATATTGATGGTTACAAAATCTTATTTAGTAGATGGTGTTTCCATAGGTGCTGAATAATAATACAAAATGGAATTCATGAATGTGAACCATTAATACCATCAATATTATAGAATAAAGAATTATTTTTTCCAAAAAAAATATAACAGTATGACTACTGGATTTAATGATGAATTGTATGTGGTGTTGTAGACTTGGATATAATATGATAAGTTTTGTTCATGTGAACGGAAATATGATATCTAAGGCCATCTGTTAGTTTGAAAATGTTTATAATTGATATATAAAATAGACTATCACAAAAAACCCATTAATTTAACCATGGGTGTCAAAGATTAGAATATTATGGTGACATATTCTAACTATTGATCATGATTATGGATCATAATGAACTAAATTAATAGAAAACCAGTGTGAGGATGGAATAAACAAATTCTATTGTTAACAAAATCATGTTACAGGTTCTTATACACATTTTTTCATGTTTGATTTTTTAAAATAAGATGTGTTTAAATTTTAAGTTACATTATTATACATCATAACTCATATTTACACAAGCTGGAAAACACACATCATTTGGTAACACTACAAAAAAGTAACCATGAATCTCTTCCATGATGACGTTATACTTCATTATGCATAAAAAATTATTTAATCCTTATTGTGATAATTATTTCACATATACAAGTATATATTACAATACTACACAAGTATATAATAATAGTAAATATTAATGTAATATATTGTATCTCACCTTTTAAATATTTCCACACCACTATATGTAGTACCCATCTTTTCAAAAAAATATTGCGAGGAATATAATATGTATTTTGTAGCATTTGAATGTATGATTATTTATCAATGAAAAATATTTCAGTTATAATCCATATTCTAAGAACTAGTACCCTTCAACTCATAATGAATTATACATGTTTTCTAGAAGATACCCACTATTAGAAATCATAATATAATGCTAGAATCATATTATACAGAAATCCAATATCCATTTAAAATATATTTATATTATTTATTTTTCTCCTCATTATAAATATAATGTTATAAGTTAGATTACATTATAATATATCACTAATATAATGACCATAAATATTCATACATGATAATAAAATATCAATTAGGCCAGGAATAAAAAATCTTATATTATCTTACATGAAACTAAATTTAAAAAAAATCAATTACTTAATCATTAAATAGAATAAAATATTGTTAAATTTAGTAATATGTTAATGTGGAAGATACATATATTAATAGATTGAGAATCGATTATATGTGATTAAAAAACCTACTCATACCACATGAAAATTTAATAAAAAAATAAATGTTTATACGAAAAAACATGAGGTGAATCATATTATCACAAACATGATATTAAATGAAAATTGAACACCATAAACATAAAAAATATTAAAAGGAAGATTGAGAAGTTGACATGAGATATCGAATTTACTAATTTACATACCATTTCAGAATTGAGAGAAACCACTCCATCTAGACTGTAAAATCTACATAAGAATTGATCTAAAATCATCTGATCATTAAAATCATTATTGTGTTACTCCATTATATTTTATGTTTACCCTTTATCCAAGAAGACTATATATCATTTCAAAAAAATATTAAGGACACAGATCCATTAAACAGAAATGAATTATAATTAGAGAACAAATAAATATGATATATTTATCTAAAAATATTTAAACCGATCAACACATTTGATCCCACAGAACTCTAAATTCCACAATATGTTATCATATGATATCAAAATTATCAATTCGTAATATTATAATAACCTTAGCTATTATCATTTAATAATTTATAAATTTGAGACTTACATTTCTCTCCAGTTTATAGTAAACGACAAAAGAAACACCTTAACATTTATAAGTATTCAAAACCATATAATCATCCTACACTTTTAACCATAAAATTTATCTATCTGATTTAAAAAATAATATAAACATAATGAAATATATCCCTTTGAAAATTTACAAAACAACAATCCCTTCATATCTAGGATACAACCATTGGTTGATAGTCGGAAAAATATTTCACTAATACGTGCATCATATGATTGAGTTATATGCGAATGTTATTGTTTTTCAACTACTATATTTTAAAGTTATACATCAACCGATCATAATATAATATACAACAAAAAATCCTTCTTTATATATGATCAATGTGTATGAGAGTACCCTCTTCATATCCACCTTTTCTTTGATCCATTAACACAACATGAATTTTTTTAATACAACTTTTAATTAACATCACTGTTGAAAGAAAATAATTTTGTCAGTGGTCATCCTCTCCTTATAAAATAAATAATCAATAAAAAATAGCCTACCTAGGTGTTATATTAGGCACAAAATCAATAGAATAAATTTAAAGGACCAAAAAAATAATCATTAGTATTTAATATCTATTGGATAATGTTAAGAACTACAATAATTTTATATTTTTTGGATTTATACTGATGATGATCCAAACAAAATAAACCTCCCACTAATAGTAAATTAAATATAAATATCTCCTCATAATTGAAAGAAAGCATTCAAGGTAGAATATACCCATATGTAAAACATAGAATTAAACTTATTCATTATGTCCATATACACCTAACAATGATAGAAAATTAAAAACATGGTAAAGGTTTAACATTGCAAAAAAAAGACTACAAATCTATAGAATCAAAAAGATGAATATAGTTTAATGTTTTAGATCTATAAAAAATTATAATGATGTAAGATAGAAGATATAAAGTATTTTGAAACCACTAATATGATAATCATGAAGAATTGAACTAAAATAGTTTATGGTGAGTGATTTTTGAGGTTGGGGAAGAGTAATAATGTCCACTCACTTGAAGGCTTCAGTCTGAGTGGGTGTAAAATTGGAGGTGGTACCACACAACTTGGAATAGTGGAAAATTATTAAATAACATTTTTTAAAAACGTTTTTATAAAATTTATCCACACTAATAATTTTATATAAATATAGGTGAAACCGTATGTATATAAATAGATATCAAATAACCATTTCTATATGAATATCATAAATATCCTACACCATGGTTTGTGGAAATTATTAGCCTATAGGGTCTTATAGAAATATATTTTCAAACCATTGGTATAACTATAGTGGTATGGGTCCACTTTACTTTAGTTTCATCTTATCAATTGGTTATTCCATGAAACCATCCTAAAAATTAAAAAATCATCCTTCAATAATTATTAAGGATATGAAATGTGGATCAAATGAACATATTAAAATCATGTGTAATGTAGTTGTAATGTAGATTTTTTAATGAGTAATATCATATGTAAAATTTGGAAATAGAAGATTGAGTGTTCTGAAATAAAACACATCACCATGTGAATGTACATTGAAATAAAAAAGAACTATTTGTGTCTACATTGAATATTGAACATGTTATGATGAAAAAATTACCAAATTTTATTTTTAGTTCACATTTTACCAATTTTAGATTCAAGATAATTTTCAAATTTGAGAATATAATAAATAATATCATACTATATAAAATAAATGATACATCATAAATATAATATATAATTATAAATCTATATGGAAAATTTTCATGAAATTAATTAAACGATTCATTTTATTAAATTTTTTTCCAAATTTACTTCATTTTGAATTTCTGATGTAAACGCTATGTTAATAATTTTTTAGGATATTTTAATAAAAATTTATTTTTGGAGAATAATTAAAAATATATTTTTACCATTTCAGATAATTATTTACTTTCTTAGAATTAATTAAAATTTAATAATCCCATTCAAATATTCAATGAATTATTTTAGATGTAAATATTTACATTTTGAAGATTATATGTATAATTTTGGACATATTTTGATAAAATTATGTAAAATTAATTAATATTTTCTAGTCTATTTCTTTTAATATTTATTTAATTTAATATTATTTGGGGTAAAACATTATGTTTAATTTTTTTTAAACATTAGTATTAAATTTGACCATTTAAAAAAATAAAATCAATGAAAATTAATATTTTACACTACACATTTTCCCTAAATAATGAAATAGTATCAATTGAAATGGATATAATGTTTTCAATAGATTGATAATAACTATCTAAAAGGGGATATTTTATTTATAGGCATAAAAATGAGTTACCTTGAAAAAACTAGCAATCAAGTTAATACCGACAAATGGTTATATAAATAAATTTATAGTGAAATGGAGTTAATCATATTGAATTCTTGTTGATAATTTTTTAATTGTTGTATTTGAAAACATATACAATATCTATATAAATTATTATCAACTTTTTAGGCTATTATACATTTCATACTTATTCCCTCATTATATTAAGTTGATATATTTATAGACATACCATTCACAGAACTTATTAGAGGGGTATATCATAAGTCCTTAAATACAACATAATTGATTTCACAAAGATTAACATATTCCTAGTTTCCATTAACTATAATACTATCTCAACATCAGTTGAGTTTTATTTTATAATTTAATATTATAATCGGTCTCTTTTTAATGAGCCCATAATGGAATCCCGAAGTCCTCAACATTAGTAAAAAAATTATTTTCTTTTCATTTTATGTAAAACAATCAAATTTATTTCTATCATTAAAATATAATGAAATTGTTATTGTTTCTATAAGGGATTATAGTATTATAAGAGAATATCTATTTTCAACTATTCCTTGTTTCAATAAAATAGAATAAAAAACTACATTTTGGTAATTTTAGACAAATATCTCAATAAGGTGTCATGTTTTGTTTTTCTAATTCAAAATAACTAAATAGTCCTGATATTTAATTTTATAATAATTCATTATTTTTTGAAATATAATATATTTTCATAAGATTAATAATATTATACATTTCCTTATGCATTCAGGGAAAGTAATAATCTACCATGAATTCATGTAGACAATCACATTGAAAGATAAATTGATTTCTTCTTTACCTTTAATCATTTCTATTTTTGAAATTTATTATAAATAATTAATTATATAAAAAAGATTATAATTTAATTAATAATTTTATATAATAATAAATTTTATAACATATGAATAGAAATATTAATAAACAATCTTGGAAAATATGATATTTCAAAAGAGTGTTCTATGAGGGATAATAATTTTCTTCATACTGCGTGCTGACTTCTTAAAGGTTATATTAATCTTATAATTGTTACTAATTATGATATAAAATAGTAATATGAAATAATTATGTTCATTATTCTACATGTATAATGATATTAAATATAAATCACTTCAGAATCATATTTCTATTATGTTATATCATGGTTTTGTTTTGTTTAACAACTTAATTAAATAATGTTACAAATTTATTTCAAGAAAGTATATAAGAATTTAATTTCTAGTTATGTTTGACATAAATATGTAAATTATTATTTTATTATATTTCTGTCATTTTATCATGAAAATTATGATCATATTAATGTGTTTCCAATAACTATGATTTAAAAATGAATGAAAGATATTCGTCATTGATTTAATGATTAAGGATCATGACAAAAAGTACCATAGAATGAAATTGTAACAATTTAATAAATATTAAATAATAAAAAAATGTAATTTAAATATTTATGAATATTTAAAATTTATAATAAGAATGAACCACAATAAAACTATATTTACACATGTTCAAAAAAATAATGATTACTCATATAGAGAATTTTAAATTGATTACAAATAACTTATATAAATCTATTAATTAATAATAAATTATGTTGGAAAAATATTATTGGTATGAATTAAATTTTAAATGTTATAATTAAAACATTTTTTTATTGACGATTCTTAATCAAATTAATCTATGTTGGAATAAGTGTATAGATATTTTTAAAAAAATTAAATCAATGAGACATGATTATTTTAGACACCATTTTTCATTTTTATGTAGAAATTATGACCACATTGATATTTTAAATCATGATTATATGTTTATTCATGGTATTTAATGTTCTCATATAATTTATATTCATCATGTATTTTTTTAATACTATAAAAGTAGTCTGAATTCCCAAAAATAAAAAATTTTGGAATGTCAACTATTATAGGGTTTCTAGGAAGGTATATCTATTTATAGACACTAGAATGTATATGTGGGTGTGAAATAGATGTAATTATGTGTAATAACACTGAAAATTTATTGTTTTGTGTTAGAAAATTCATTATGTATTTAATGATGATGAATGAATTTTAATACTATTTAATGGTAAATGTGTTTATTGTAAGACTTTTATGTTTCCTCAACTCTATTTTATTTACATAATGGGATCCCAATGATGTAATTTGGGATATCATAAATATTTCTACAATAATATAGAATACATGAATTGTTAGTATCCCCATGTTTAGATCATTACCAATATACGTTTATGTACCCTCTAAGATTCGTTGAGGATGATTCAGGAGAAAATATTTATGAATGAATACATGTTTTGTAGTTTCTTCGACCAAAAAATGTTTTTGAAAACATCACGTTTGCAAATATTGAGATTCCCATTATTATATTTAATAAATTTAAGATTATATTGTGATTATCATCACCTTTTATTATAATTTTGTAATTTATTAATCTAGAAATTATGATGTACCTATTATATCTATGTTAGTACATTTTCCATTCATATTTCTTTAATGATTAGAAATTATATTATATTTATTACCGTATTATTTTTTATTAATAATTACAATTTTTATTTTTAAATTGAATTTATATTTTTTTAAAATGATGAATTTTTTATGTTTTCTATATTTTAAAAAAATAGTCATTAAACATTTTCATAAAATTTTTTTCCTTGTCGTTGTACAATTTTTATCATTTTTTAGTGGTCATGTATTATTCAAGCAAAGCCAATGTTACATATTTTTTCCAAACATTTATATATGAAAAAATCTTTTTAAAATGATTCTCAAACTATGATTTTTGAAACATATAGTAATTCACTTTTTATAGTATCTTTACAAAAATCCTAGAATGCATATTTATCGCAAAAAAAACATACTCACATTCTTGTAAATGTATCACATGTAACTTCATCCATATGATTAGGTTGTGACGAAATAATTATTATGAACACTTCATTCAACTGATGAATTTAGTTAGGCATTGAAATGGCCTTAGGTCACAAAGATTTAAGAAAGTAGTAGCTTGGTTATAATGATTATTGTTCAATATTAATGTATCGTCTAATTCATGAAATAATTTTTCAATTTTTTCAATTACATGATTTTTTGTATTACTTATTATTATTAATTTTATATCATTTATAATGATCATGAATATTTAATATATTTATACAATAATTGGATGGTTATATTATATGAATCTATTTATTTCATTCGAACATATGTCTAATGTAATGACACGCGATATCAAAATCATTACGATTTTGAAATTAATATTATTTATTATTGAATAGATAATATGTTCCACCTTGATACGATTATTTACAAAGACTGTATCTCCAAATACGAGGGATTATTTATTTTATTGACATATGATTATCATTCATAGATATTGCATCATTTTTTGGAACATTGATTACATTACAAACACACACATACGAGGAACAGAATATATTATTGTCATTATGATCATAAAATATTGGTCTATAGGTAAATAAATCATCTATCCCTATTTTTTCATAACTATAAACCGTCATAGAAATATAATAATTGATAAATATTTTCATAACATTGGGAATGGAAACAAAATATTTTTTTAGAAAATATTTTTCTTAAAGGTAACCAATCGAGATATATTAGCATAACATGAGCATAAGTGTATGGGAACATGAGAATAATATTCTATATACATAACCGACATAAAAATATTATAAAATATATTCATGGAATAATGATTGGAATATCATAACACATCAAAACTGAGGGAATGATATAATATGATCCATAAGTGAATATCATTTTAATAATAAGTATATTTTTGGTATATCTATAAACATAATAAATCTATTATATTTTATATAAGGATCCCTTCTATTTATATCATAGTATAATTTTCCCAAAACCATTATTGTATTCAAGGTTCACTCTCAGAAGAATCATAAAAAAATCTCTTTTTGAACTGGGTTCACTACTGGTTCTAGTATATTTTATCTCGTTAGACATAAACAATTACCCAATTTTTTTGTGGGAGATATGGGTCCCACCCTTGTTATAATTAAAATATTATTTATCTAGAACATAATAAAATAAACCATTAATCATATGTTTATATATGAAGTCAATTTTGTTTTATGATCATCTCATCTTGTCATAACTCTTGGAAATGAGATATTTTTTATAATAATTTAATTATTTCATAACCAATGAAGAAATGAGTTCCATAATAATTTATGTATGGTATAATAGTTATAAAATTAATGGGGTTTCTTTAAAAATTATACCATAATAATTATAAAACATTCCTATAATGAATAATAATAGTATCATCGGATTATAACCCCACTAATGGGAAGGTTACATCAGTGAATGTAATCATAAATAGATAAATATTTGAAGAGATCATTAAAAAAATTTAAGAGGAAAAAAATATTACTCATCAATAGAAGACAATTTAAAATAGAAGAAATTGTGAATCTATTTTCCAATAAATATAAAATGGAATACATATAATGTAACCCTTGGAAAAATTACTTTTCACAATGATGAGATTTTTCATTCATGCATTACAATTTAAAAGATTTATTCCTTTAACATTTTTTGTTAAATTAATTCTATCATTGTATAAAAAGGGAATTAATATTATTTAATGAAATTTATGTAAAAAGTAAAACATCTGTAAAAATATCTTTTAAATGTAATATTTTATTAAGAATACATTTTTTAAAATCAGATTTAGCAATAATGGTCTTATGAGGAATTTAATTTCTGACCGAAGAGAAAGATATAGTTAGATATTATTGAAATCTATTTATCAGTCATATTACGTACCTAAAATTCAAAAAATATTAAATTTACAAGGGAATATCATGAATTTCATCAAGAAGTAAAACTGAACAGTTTTTTTGGATATTGAACATAATATTTTTTTCATCAGAAATATTATCATAATCCATCATGATAATCGATTGAATTTCGACATAAAATTTTTACAACATTGGAAACTAGAAATCATAATACCCATGAGAGGATAAAATAAAATTTCACCTAATATATGATGAGGATAAATAAATTAATTCCACTATAGGTTATATGTACTATATATACACATCATTAAATAATATATGTTCATAATAAGGCATATTCTTCAATAAAGAATGAATGAGACAAAAAAAGTCACTTTCTATAATTCGTGAATTCAATCATAGCCATATAGACATCCTATATAATAAATTTATGCTTATTTTCAATATATTAAAGAAATATATTAATATATATCATACCTTTTATGATATTCATATGATATTTTTACTTGTTTATTATGAATTCCTTCTGAAAGTCTTATTCATGAAAATTAGTGGTTTTTTTCTTGTATATTGTGAATATTAAGTTTTGGTCTTATAAAAAAGATCAGGGTTTCATAATATATAAAAATTTTAACATGATATTAATATATTATATATTTTTCATAAGTATATTTTGATTTATTTATTAAATTTATTTCCAGAAAATGAAATACATTGTTTATAGAGGTGGTAGGTCATATGTAAAAATGAACACATTTTAAATTTTCATATTAGATTGAAATAATGTAATTTATATTATATATATTATCAATTAATAGTATTTTTTGTATCATATATATCCTATATTTTTATAAAACTCATAATCAATACATTCGGTGTAATTTCTTAATTAATCACATTGCTTTATTAGGTGGTAGTCCACCGTATAGACGTGTGAAGTTATCATATTCCCAGAAAATTGAATGCATGAAGGTATGTGTTCCATGATAATTATATATTTTTTATAATATAATTAATCTTATATATAATAATTTAATCCATCATTATATCTATATTTGATTGGTGGTAATAGAAAAACAAATTACACTGATTCATCATGTTGTAGTACACCGTATAGAGGAACGATGATTTCATATTCTATTTTATAAAAGACGAGAGGGTTGTAGGTAATTCACATATTATAAAATCATATAAGTATATGGATGGTAGTTATGTTATTATATCATCAATTTATAATATCAATATAATTATTTTGATGATGAATTAAATCAATAACGCATATTGATGAACGTTAACTATTCTTTAGGTACCACCATATAGTTTGATCCAAGATCATTATTATGTTTTTTTTATATCCAAAATAATGTAGATGGAATGCGAGGTAGTGATTTTATATGTGATTTCTTAGGGTATGGGAAAATCCTAATTTTTTATTATTTGAAGAAGATAATATAATGAATAGACTTTTATAAGTGATGTGATTAGAACCCAATTTTTTAGGAAATAATTCCACACAAATTCATTCACTTGTCAAAAGGATCCAATAATTTTCTATTAAAGAGAGTAGATATATATGTACAAATTAACCGAAAAAAATTTACAAGTTACATTTTTTGTGTTATTTTTAACTATTATCATTCTTATTTTACCAATAGTATAATTATTTTTTCCTCAATAGAAGAAAATACTATTATCTCATTCTTTATTCATGTTGGTAAAAAAATTAATATATCCTTATTAGTAAATTTAAAAATTTATAATCTTTAATTTGGAATAGGTTTTAACAAATTAAATTCATAGAATTGACTTAAATTAATTTAAAATAAATCTTTGAGATGTGATGAGAATGAAGGTTTTTTATTATACAATCATAAAAATTATATAATGTGTTTACCCAAATATTCAATATAAAACATATTCCAATAAAATAATTAAGGTTAATGGACATATAATATCTCTAATGATATATTAAATAAAATTTAAAGTGTTGTATAATATTATATATTTATTATATGAATAGGAAATTTTAAATTAAATTTCAAAAAAATTGCACTATTAATCAGAAAATGAATAATATTAGAAAAATACGAAAAAATTTACTAAGATAATTTTTAAATTATGATGTAAAAAATATAATTTTATTGAATTAATTTTCAAGAAATATGAATATTTACTTTTATTATTGTTCATAAAAAGAAATAAATAGTTCCACATTTTTTATAATAGTACATTTGATATATAAAATGAATGTTTTGAAAAAGTAATTAATTTTTATCAATATATTCTATTAATAAAAATTCATTCTATAAAATATATAATTTTTTATTACTTTTGATATAACTATATTCAAAAAACAAGATTATAGAAATCAAATTTAAATAACCATATTAATAATATATCATGGTTCTTTTTAAAACTAGTGTTATGTGTAACACAGGATAACCATGTGATACATGTAGCACAATATTAAAATTATCTTACATATAAAAATATAATTTTTTTTATTTAATTCTTGAAAATTCAAAAAAAAAACTGAGGGTGTAACATTATATCCCCCTTGAAAGGAAATTAATGCTCAGAAACCAACACTCTATTACAAAAACATAATGATTCTTCAACGTCATTATTTACTGATATTCCCATATATCTTCCAAAAATAGTTGTATTCCACAATAACCTATTACTAAGAGAGTGGTCTTGAATCATAAAATGGTATCTATATTATGTACAATCTCCATATTTTTTCCTCATAAAAAGGATATTTCCCAAGTGGTATGACCTCTATTTATAGTACATGTGAAGTGTTCGGTACATGAATTCAAAATATATATGCATCAAATAATCCAAGGACATAATATGGGTTTAGTTCATGTAACAACTAACATTATACGATCCATATATTTTTAATTATTTCAAAGGGGCATATTTTTAAAGGTATTATATTCCCTTTCTTACTGAACTTCATAAACATATTCCATTGGGAAATTCATACAGAATCATTTCCACTAACATCTATTTATAGTTCCCAAAAAAGATTATCAACATATCTTTTTAGTAAACTATGAGTTTCTATGATTTTATGTAAATGGATCTAACATTCTATAACATAATTTCAGATATCTTATGTAAAAATTTCATTCATTCCCCATCTTCATTCTATCATGTTACAGTTCAACATGTATTTTAATAGCGGAATTCATAAGGTGTTATATAAATGAAGGATTGAATAATATTAGTTTATGAAAAAAACTATTGGATAATACTGATCACAATATCATTTGAAAACTAAATAATAGGATATAAACTTATCCATTCTTTTTGGAATTAATAACTCATACATTCCACCCATCTGGAGATGATATATAGTTTTCTGTACTCAAAATTGTATCAATATATTAGTTATGAAATATACAGAACATTGAGGTAACCCTCATATACCGATCATACATTAGGAGATGTTTTACCACATAAAACCATTCCATATCATTAATCTATATCATGGAAAGCTGATCTAAGGGGTATTATTCTTAGATAATAGTTATTTTCTATTTTTAAGTTAATCCAATACAACTCATATTGAATAATTCCCTCAAGTTGTTTTTATATTTTATCCAAAAAATATCGGGGTGAAGTTTTCCTATATCCCTTATTGTATGTGTAATGGATGTAAAATCCCCTTTGAGTTTTTTCATTTAGATTTTATGTGATGATGTTACATAAATGGATATACAAACTCCATGATATCTTTTTTCATGTCATCCAACCAGAAAAACAATATAAAAAATATATACATCTTCGTACTTCCAAGATGAATAAATAATTATGAACTATGAATATCCTCTAAAATATCCTTATTCTTATATGTTATGAATTGGTCATAGTCACAATTCTGTAACCATATCATTACATCATGATAAAGGTTACACATAGGATCATTTTGAACCTTATTTTGTAGATTAAAATTTTCCATATTCACCTCATTAATCTTTACATGGATATATGGTTGAAAATTCCATTAATAAAGATAATATTATTCCCCTTTATTCATGATTTCATTATCCATCCTTTGAAATTTTATAAATATTGGATATTTTTTACTATTCTTCATGTATAATCTTGCATGATTCTCTTACTGAAATCCTGACACACCTGGATCAATTTTACATGGTGTTAGTGCATTAATGTGTTTTAATCCTTATGAATGCCTAACCATAGTGTTTGGTGCAACTTCAGCTTCATATAAATTATTATAAAATTTAGTCATTAAATATTGGTTTATATAAAATAATATCTACATAAACAAAATAAGTCAATATCCATAATCAAAAAATTACAGTAGGTAAATCTATATAACGTGTTTAGTAGTTTTGATCATGACTCATTAATTATCACGACACATTATATATATAAATTTTACACTATATTATAAATGTACCATAAATTTTTGGATGCACTATTATTGATTAAAATCCATTCTTTATTACAAGGAATTGTATGTGCATGTTCACAGAAAAGTCTTCTATTCACCTGCATGAAATTTTACATGTATTGATCTGTTTAGAGGAACATTTATCATGTTTTATTTAACGTGGTCAAAGATTAGATATCCATTATAAATTCAAAATAAGTCATCAACAATAATAGTCTAAACAAGGAAAACTAAAGATCGCAGTCATTGTTGTTGGTCTATTCAAAAATTAAATTTCTGCAAAATTTAATGAATCACCTGGTATACTATATCATTAGATAATATAACCCAAAAATAAAACTGTTTTCACCCAAAATAACATATATATTTATTTCATATATTGTTTCTCCTCAGAGTCATCCATACAATTCCCATGTGATCTTCACATTCTTCTTTTCTATATGATTATATAAAATATCATCTATAATGACAACCAAAATATAATAATGGTATATCAAAATAAAATTTTCAATATGTCCTTAATGATAGAGGCATAAGGAGTATGACCAAATGTAATTAGTATATATTAATAGTTTCCATACATTGTATAAATATTTTTCATTAGTATATACTGCTTCGTGATCCTTAATTGATGATAACCTGACTAAGGGTCAATATTTCATAAAAATTCATATTTTCACAATTTATCAAACATGCCCTTAGTATAAAGAATATGATACTTATTCATAACATTGAATGTGAATTATAACCCCTAAAATGGATTTGATCTCCATTATATTTTCATAAATTTTGACACATTGATATATATTAATTGGATGGTTTAGAAAGACTAACATGAATTCACTTACATGATAATTACTACGAGATTTAGGCAGAGATAACCAATCCATACCCATGAAATAAATAAATATATAATCGAAATTATGGTATTATTATTAGGAAGAACATCCCTAAAAACATAAAATGTTGATGAATAATATACTTGTTATGTGAGAATAATACCATTTTTATTCCACTATTAAATCAATGTAAAATCATTTTGTTGGAATATTTAAATCCTTAGAAAATTCATCACATGTAATGGAATGGTTAGATCTGGAGTCAAATAAGTCATTAAAAATTCTAGAGTGGATGGTAATTATGCCTTTCACCACATTTTTGTCTTACCTTCCATTAGCTATATTGACTATGTGAAGCATCCCATTATCTCACAGATTAAGTTGTTTCTGAAATTGATCCTAATCATGAAAATTCCGATATGAGAATCGGTTGATATAATTCCCATAATTCTATCATTTTCAATCACTAGAGTTATGGTGGATTATTATTTTCATCAATCTATATATTCGGATCATTATATAATATTATCCAATCACATCATAAATGAAATTATTATTCACATCCCTTATAAAATTAAATTATTTACTAGTCCCATTTTGTAAATTTCATCCACATTTCTTCTGAACAATTTAGGACAATGAAAATATAATATTATTCACCCAATTTTTTTATTTATATTTTGAACTCCATATTCATTTTCTTTTAAATTAAATGAGACTACTATATAAATACAACAGACATTTACATTATTATTTCACATTTAAAATTATATTCAAACATACTGATGTATCATATAAGCCATTCCCATATGAAACATGGTTTTAGTAAATAATTAGCTAACCAAAATTTATATGAGGTAATATTATAATACTAGAACAATACCTCACATGTCTTCTAAATATTTTCTGAAATCTTCCAATGGATTCATCATCTATTTGGCATAGCTAAATTAAGTCATTATCCTACTTCATATGATGAATATAAGGAATATAATTATTGAATGTTATTTCCTTAAACTCATCCCACTCTATCAATGTAAGGTCATAGATATTCCTATGAATTATTTTCAAATATTTTAATGATTAATTTTTACACTAGGCTCTATGATGGCGCATGATTCCGAGTCTCGGTTTTCCTGAAACAATTTACTGAGAAATATTAAAATGTTAATATCACACATAGGTAGTTTTTCTGATATTATGGAATAAACCTTCTTCATATTCTCAGATTAGAAATATGAGGGGGCCATTGTATCCAGAGAAATAGATATACCCTAGGAATGAACTAATATCAGCTGATGTGGGTCAGCTACAAAATGTAGATTTGTGCAATTTTATTGAATAAAATAAATTGAAATTATTTATTATTTTTAAAATTCATTGATTTACCGGTAAGAACCCAGGTTTTGGGACTCCGAGACTTTAAAAATTTCTTGATGTCATTCCAAAGTATCGAGTTCAGGCAGTGTGCAATTCAGAGGCCCGATGTGCCTAAAATAAATTATATAAAAATGTTAAGTTTTTTTACATTATTCACGTGTGGTTAACAAAAGAAATGTGATATCTCTTAAATGGTAACATAGATCGGAAATCTGACGACACGGCTGCATCAGAAGCATGCCGTTTACCCTAGGCGAGGTGTAAAAGCTGCAGGCGTGGGCATGCAGTGAGAGATGTCACCGAGGATAAAAACTGTCTTTTTGAATTAATGACTTAGTGATTTTTATCACTGAAGATCTTTTTGAATAACATTCAAACGAAGCCTCAGAATTGAAATCCAAGACATCCGTTGAGTTTGAAATATGGCATTTTTCCTAGGAGAAACATGAAATAAGAGGGCATAGTGATTTTAGATTCTTCGCTAAGATGGTTTTCCTATAAATAATAAAATAGGAGTTGGGGTTCTCCATTCTATATCCTTTCTCTCTCTATCTCTCTCTCATTCTCTCTCTCTATTCTGTTCTTCGGTGTTCTGCACCATTTTCTTCGTCATATCAAGGAGTGATCTTTGCTCAGACCTCGGCGGATCGAAGGTGGATCGCAACGTAGGCATCCCCAATGACAAACGGGTCCAACGAAGAAGGATTTCTGAATAAATATTGATCCTTCATGAAATTCTGGGTTTTTGGTCAATTTTGTCGTTTTAAATTCATAAATTTTAGAATTTGGGTCATTGGATGAATGAACATGAACAATGCCCGAGCCCCATTTTTATCTGTCGTTCTTGTGCGTTCTTCGTCCAAATTTAGTGAACGCGCCAATTGTGTTGGATCAACGATCCGAGGTAGGCATTGTGAATGCCTTGCACTGAGGATCCCGAACACGTGTTCAGTTTTGATTTTGGGCCACCAGAGTGGTGGCGGAAGTCGTCGAATGCCCTAGCTCCGGCAAGGGCGGTGGTTGGAGGTTGGGGCGGCGCAGCAGGGGTTCGAAAGACATAGTTGGAATGGATGGGGTTCGGATCAAAGCAGCAGGCGGGCCGGGCGATTCCGGGTGTCGCCCACTGGCCGAGGGCGGAGCAGGGCCGTAGGAGCGGCTGGATGAAGGTGGTGCGGCCAGTGGGTAGCCGGGACAACATAGAGACACGAGCTAGGGGCACCCAGGTGTATCCGAGCAGGTCAGAGATGCTCGACTGTGATGCAGGGACGAAGTCGGCTTCAGAGCAGCAACGTTGGGCGGTGATGGTGCATAGGCGGCATAGGCACCCGACGTCGCGGAAATGCGCTCAACAGGGTGGGTCTCCATCGGTGGCCCGTCGCGGTTAGGAGAGGCACTCAGGTGCTGGGAGAGGCTGACTGAGAATCACATGTTGTGGGTCTTCTTTGCTTGGCGTGGTGAGAAGGGACCAGCCATGCTGGCCGGTCGGTGGAGGCGGTGACCTCATGGGAGAAATACCCGCACACTGTGGGTCTTCTTTGACGCAGTGTGCGGGGAGGGGAAACCGGCTAGGATGGTCGGTCTGTTTGAAATACTAGAACCGAGGCGGGGTCTGGTGGTTTTGAGGAGGGCCACGGCCAGTGGCCGCGGTGATCTGGACCGGACCCACGGCTGGGTCGTGGGCCGGTGGTCTGGACCGGGCCGGCCAGGGTGGACCAGCCCGGTTGGGCCCCTGGCATTCAATGGGTCATATCTTCTAAATAGAGCATCCATTTGACACTCCGTCTACAGCTGTAGGTTCATGTCGGCGAGACGGGCATTTTGAAGTGGGTTTTGAGATTTTTGGGGCTTGCGCCCAAAGACAGGAAACCCGATGAACTTTGTTTTAATAATAATAAATTATCATTAAAGATACGACAAACATGGCTCGTTAGGCGAAGGTCTGTTTGACATGCCGTTAAAGGCGGGTTGCCCTGTAGCTGAGATGGTCTTTCTTAGGTGGGTTTGAAGCCTTTGCGGGTTGGTTTAGTTTCTCGGTAGCATGAAACACTAAATTTGAAAAATGATTAAATTAATTAATTAATTGTTGCATCGGACCTAACTCCTTGGGATGTCTGATTGACGCACCGTCAGCAACAACGTGACCCCAGTCCTCATGCAGACTTTTTGAGATGCTTTCTGAAGCGTTCGGGTTGGAGATAAGGTGTAGGCCCCATAGGGCCTAGTTCACACGTTTTAGGGTGAAACGCTACTTTATCACCTATTATAACTATGGGGAGTATGGGGACACGTTTCTGAGTGTTTTTACATGGGGATTGAAACGACACAATACACCTGCCTAAATTTGGACCCAAGGCATGGGACCCACGAGGCGGCTTTCGGACGTTTGCTGCATTTTTTACGACTTTTTCTACATAAGTTCTTTCAGGGAAAACATATAGCCTATCCTGCGTAGTTACCTACAAGGAACATGGTGGTATGATCTGCAATACATGTTTCGAGGATGAGGTGCGGGCCCCACGGGGCCCTGTTGGCTTATAATGAGGGGAGTCATAGATTCTGTATCCGGAGTCCGTTTTGGGCACCGTCAGTGGTGTTGTGACCCTGGCGTCATGGCGAGGCTGACCAGGGTGGTTTAAGGGGATGAAGCCAGTGTTGAGGCTTGGGCACCATAGGCTGTCTTTTGAGCTTTGTGCGGCATTCTGTGAATTTTTCATCTGGCGTCTGTTTAGGGTGAAGAATAGTCGATTCGGCGTGTCTTTCCAAGAGCATCGTGATGGCTCAGTTCGCCCGACCTATTTTGGGACCGAGGTGTGGGACCCATGAGACGTCGTATGGGCCTGAAGCGGTGTTGAATAAATTTTCCACTAGGATCAGTTTCCATCATGTAAGTAGTCTATCTCCCATGTGTTTCCACGAGGATTGCAATGGTGAAATCTGTTTGGGCGTGCAGAGCTTCTTTCGAGATCTCGTTAAATGTGGAAACATGAAAGGGTGTTAGTCAGAGGTGACACACTCTGAACCTACACACGATAGCAGTGTTAGCGGCACCTAGTGATGACACGGGTAGTGTAGAGTCATCGGGCGAGTATCGGGTTTACCCTACAGTAGGGTTGGGTAGTGGGTCGCCTGATGATTTATTGCAGTATACCATCCACCTGGGCTGGGAAGTGGGCCACCTTCGACTTATTTAGGGTTTACTCTCCAGTGGGGCTGGGCAGTGGGTCACCCGATTATTTATTATGGTTTACCATCCACTAGGGCTAGGCATTGGGTCACCGTTGAGTCATTTAGGGTTTACACTCTAGCAGGGCTAGTCAGTGGGTCACCTGATGATTCATTACGATTTATCCTCAAGAGGGGATGTGCAGTGGGTCACCTTCGAGTTATTTAGGGTTTACCCTCCAGCAGGGTTATGCAGTGGGTCACCCGATGATTTATTACGGTTTACCCTCCAGTGGGGCTGGACAGTGGGTCACTGTCGAGTTATTTAGGGTTTACCCTCCAACAGGGCTGGGTAGTGGGTCACCCAATGATTTATTACAGTTTACCCTCCATTAGGGCTAGTTAGTGGATCACCGTTGACTTTTTGGGGTTTCCCCTCCAGCGGGGCTGGGCAGTGGGTTACCCGATGACTTATATCAGACTCGGTCCTTTCTATGAGGCTAGTCAGTGATATTTCTTCGTGATTACCAGAGTGCAACCCTTGGTGTTATGGTTCAATGATGAGACAACTTTGGAGTTCGGTCTTGTTGGGCATTAGTGATGGATATCCTTTGATCTGTTGGCGACTTTTCTTAGGCTGAGCTTGGAGATAGATATCCCCTTACACACTCAATTTGGGTTCTAATTGAGAATATATATACACCCTACATGTTTTCCTACTCTTTGGGTTTAGTTACTCTCCTTCTTGGAGGGGTGAAGACGCATGGGGTATGCCAAATGCTTTCTGTGTCTAGCTCCTCTTGGATTGTTCAATTCTACTTCCGTTCTTTTGTGGTGTTGAGAAACACTCTGTCTTTTGTACTCTTTCACTTTTCTTTGTTCTGTATCCTGAAAACCATTTTAGTTCCTCCTTTATTGCCCTCTCGAGCTTTTGGGGCATCCTACTGAGTATCTTTATACTCATCCCTACATGGACTTTTCCCGCACTTGGTGTGCCCTTGCAGATGACAGAGAGGTCGGTCGAGACTACAGAGGAGCGTACAGGACACATGAGCATGGGCTACGTACAGTGGTCGTAGTAGGAATTTCTGGGTGTGAGACTCGCTAGCTATTTAGTTTTGTTTACCTATTTCCAGTTTGTGGCACCTTTCTGGTTGGGCGCGTGTTTTTTCTCTTTTACTATTCAGTAATTTTCATCACTTTACTTGTTTTGGTTAGGGGTCGATTCATGTATGTTGGTTTTCCTTTTGTAGTAGTGTTGTATCTTGCTTTCCCTTCTCTTCACTTTTGCATTGAGTTGGCTGCATGTGTGTGTACAGTTTCTTAGGCAAAGTCCTCCCCTAGTTGTTGTGCCCTCGTCGCTAGTCGCTAGCCCGTGGCCTATGGAGGCGGGCTAGGGGTAGTTTCAACTCAAGCCCCAGTACAGGTTGGGTCATGGCAAAGTGGTATCAAAGGTGGTTCATTCTTTAGGGCGTCATTCGGACGTCCCTAAAAGGTAATTGGTTGTGTTTGGGGGCAATAGTGTCAACATGTCTCGAGAGCATCTCTCTGGCCAGGGAGTCCAGTGATGGTGTGGCAGCCAACGTATCCATTCACCAATACCCTGATAAGCCACTTGTCATCTCGGCTCACTGAGACACTTGTTGCAGGGAATTTGGTCCATTAATAATATAGGATCGAGTCATTGACTATCCTTCTTTAGTCATCTCCCAATATTTGTTGATATATATATGATCATTTGACCGCGGTACTCCTTGATCGGATTCAGGATGTCTCTACGATGATAGCCATCTAGGATACTAGCTCCGTTTCGTGAGGACGATTTCGTGAGTGACAAGGCCTCATTCAAGATCCATCATACGATTGCCCTTTTCTCCTGGAGGACAGGCAGTAGCACCTCAACCTGTGGAGTAGTGGATAGTACTGGCAGTTAGGGCCGATGACAAGCGCAGGCTGGGCGCGCTACGTGAGTTCAAACGTTCGAGACTGCTAAGGATCCACGGTGCGCCATACCCTCAATGTATCATCCCGAATAAATAAAGAATATAAATTTTTCATATTTATTAATATTTTTGAATAAAATATTAATTTTACTTTATAAGGGTTGAAATGTTCGATAGCGTACCTAATACACAACAATGGGTTTCATTGAAATCTTACGTTGCACACTAATAATAAAATATTATTTTTTTAAATGGTAGTAAACGCCTAGCTATTGTATGGGAGGGAATTAATAAAACTAAGTAAAATATGATTATAGATGTGGGTTAAATGTATTTACATTTATCCAATAAAAGTTAGAGGCTTAAAATGTGAATGAGTCTAATTTTAAGCATAATTTCCATTAAAAGGCCGATTTACCTCCTTTTAAGGGAGAACCCTAATTAAATCTAATTTTGGTAACTTTAGTTTGACCAAATAAAATCTTTCTTTATAATAGGGACATCAAAATTTACTTTGTGTAAATTTTTGGAATTTTTCGGATAAAGTTCATTTTCTAATGAATAGTGAAAAATATTTTATTTTAATTTAAAACTGTGTTTTAATCTAATTTATTGATATGGATAGATTATCATTTTAATTGGTTTTAAAATATAATTAGAATATATTTTTACCATTTAATCTAATGTTAGTAATTGGAATTAATTTCACTTTGAAATTGGAGATAAACAAGTATCAATCTTTTGATAGTTATTGTTTCTTAAAAACACGTTATTTTTTTTGATAACAGGAATTCATTTTAAAATTAATTAATTCCACTTCTATGTTTTTATTTTCGAAAAATAAACATCATTTTTTAATATCGAATATAAAATATATCTTAGGCTTAATTTTTGGTATTTTTCTAAAAAACATCAATTTTCGATGAATAGTGAAACCACTTAGTGGTAGTTAAAAAAACTGACTTTTTCATTTAAATGAAATTTTACCACTTCTGTGATTTGAATTTTAAAAATCCAACACACATATTTGATATCAAGAAATAAAATTTGGTTCATTAAGATGAAATTAATTTTTTGTGAATAGTGACTTTTGACATTTATTTATCGCGGTTAAAGGTAAAGAGGTTAATTCAAAGAAAAAAGAATATTATAATAATCTAAAATTACATTATAACTTGTCCACAACTTATTGGTTGAGTCATTAATGACCATGGGCATCATTGGGTCAATTTTGGGATCCCATTGAGCCACTTGGGTGTGATGATGACAATTTAGATTAATTAATTTAATGTAAAGACAAAATTGACATTAAAAACAATCTTTAAGTAATTAATTTTTATATGGTGTTATATATGACATATTTTAGACTATAAATATTCATTAGAAATATAAACAAATTTCCTACATCATGGTATTTTTTTAATAATTTTTAGATAGAAATTAATTAAATTATTTATGACATAATAATGATGCAGTATTTACCTCATTAATAAGTCATTTAAATAAATAAGATTTTAATGATTAAAATAATATCCAAAACATGTCAAATTCTGATTGGATGATTTTATTTCGACCACGAGTAATATTATATTTATCTTTAATGATTTTTGGACCATTAGAACCAAAAATAATTTTATAATAAAATAATAGTATCACACTTTTCTAAAGAGCCCCTCCTCCCCCTTATAAAAGAAGACCACATCTAACCAATTCCTCACACCTCTCAAGAAATTTTACTCGTCCAAACTCTGCCCAATCTGTTTCCCTACATCCCTATACTCCTCTTAGAAGCCTTACCATAGGCAGATGGCACTTCAAGAAGTCATTTTGGTTCAATCAAAAGGAAGTTACCCAAATTAATGGTAAAAATATCTCTTAAATTGTTTTCTTTTATTTTACATCTCCAACACCTAAAATATTTTTATTCCTTTATTTTGTAACAACATCAGTATCCTAAATATACTATGATGTTGTTATGAGAATTATTCAAGCTACACTTACACACACCTCCATCTAATGGATGAAGAACATAATGTTTCTGTGGATGGTAAACTAACACCTCATGAAACTATGATTATTCAAATAAATCCAACCGCCTCTCATGGTGGTCATTATTATAGAACTGTATTTATATATGATATATATTATGTTTATGTTTTCTTTATGCTTCTTTATTTTCCATTTATAACACGCCTTTATGGTTTCCTTAGTGGGTAAATACGGCAATCTCCTTTGAGGAAGGGCGGACTACCGCCCCCTCAAAGTGATTTGATTCATTAATGCCTTATGTGGGATGTATAAAGGATGGAGTTAATAATATTATATATGATATTATACTAGAATTATAATATACTTATGTATCATTATGATTTATTTCAATTAAAATAAGAAATAGAAATGAAAGTAGTGTTCATGGGTACGTACGGCTTACCGTCTCCATGAATGGTGCATTTCATTTATTACATATAAATGTTATGTACTACAATAAATACACGTATATACTAGATATATATGATATATATGTTATCCAAATCATGAATTTTATTCTGGATATAATGAACCATTGACCACATGAACAACATGTGATTATAAGACGTCCATTTTTTACTCAAGTACCAAATATCGACAAAACTGACATTATTAACTTAAATGATTACATAATCTTGATAACATGGTAATAAGTGATATAAAAGGAATAATAAACTTAAAAAAGTCATTAAAAAAGTAGAAATTAACTTTTGTTTATTATTCAGGAGATTAAATAACGATCGAGTCAAGTCGGACACGCCATAAGGGATCTGACCTCTCTCTTTATTTTCAAGTACTCTCTTTTATGTCATTTCTTTTATGATCCATGTTCGGATGTTATAGGATATTATTTTATATTCAAAATATTGTAATTTTTATTTTCATATGATGAGAGACCCCCTCTTACTCTCAAAAATTCATTTTAAGAATTTTGAAGAGGTGCCATTAGGCTGCCAAATTTTTGTAAGGGATTTTTTTACCTCACTTTTAATTCCGTGAGATTTCCATTATTCTCCACTTAATCATTTAACGTGATATTTTGTGTACTAGATTTTGATATATACTATCATTATTGTAAATATATTCATGGTATTCTATGATGCATTTGGTTTTTATTAACTTTTGGTCAGCGACTCACTTGAATACAATGTTGTAAAGCATTTCATCTCACTTTTTATTCCCGTGAGATTCATGCTATACTTGCCACTACTTCCTTTTTTGTGGTGTATGTACTACCCATGATTGTACTATTTATGTAATATACATTTATTTATGAGTATTTACATATTCATTGTATGACCCTTCTTTCATGGGGCGTATATTTTGTACGTTACCAAATCAGTAAGGGAACTATTCACCCTCCTCTTTATAAAGACTTATTTTATGGGAGTATTTGATATAATAATATATAAAATATAATCTCAATGAACAGTACCATTGTAGAAATGTATATGAAAAATAATGCAGAAGTAAAACATTGATTCCAACTATCTATCACTAACATAAGAATTGAAGCCTCTTAATATGGTTGCAATGATGACACTAAATGACCTCAAAATATTTAAAATAATTAAAAATATTTTCCATTTTCATAAACCCCAAATATTATTATATATTTCCCCACATTCATTAATAACCTCAAAATGGAAGAATTCAGTAACAAGTGAAAATAACAATGTAAATGAACATCCGAAAGTTAGTGATAATCTTATAGAATTTTAAATAAAACATAAAAAATGGCCATTTTATAAATCTTTTCTAAGATACATAAAAGTAAAACATCAAAAAATATTCATTAATAAAAAATTCCATACCCAGAAAAAATACATCAACATACATGATTAATTATATTGATAAGAACTTGTACATGATTTTTTAGAATAGAATCCCATGAACGATTATACATTGATTCTAGATATTTTAAAAGCATTATCATTTAAGAATATATTTTAAATAATTTATAAAGATAACAAATGAAGTACGATTGATGGAAAGTATTCATAAATTTAGAAAAATAAGTCTTCTAGTGCTTTGATTTTTTAGATTAGAATTGGGTTAATGATTTCATCCTTATAGGATAAGTGAAAAAATTATTTTATAAATGAACTATATCCTTCTAAATCCTCTTTAGGGAATCATATGTATTCTACCTCAAACTAAATTAATTACATTTTCCCATGTCTTATGAAAGATAATCACTACCCCTCGCATGTTTCCATATATGATTTAATACATCTATCTTTTAATTATTTACCAATCAATCATTGTTAATATATTAAACAAGATGATAAATATTGAAAATAATTCCCAAAACAATCATCATACTACAATAGTTATATGAAAACCATATTTATTATGTAATTGGTCAATAAATCATGACTACATTGGTTTTCACATCATCGGCTTATATAGTTACTAAATATTTATATATTTCTTTTAATTTTACTTGAAAAAATGGAACCCCACATATCAAATTTTTTCACTATATTTGTAATAATCAAATTTTGTTAAGCCCTTCCTTTGTGAAAAAACATTGTCCGTATTGTTATTTGGGGTCACCTGGCTTCTAGACTAGGAGTTTTCCAAAAAACTAGGTTACACCAAACGGTTCCACCAGAACGGTGACACCGATCACGGAGGCACTATAGCGGTCTCACCATCTTGGTTACACACTAAAATGGTGGCACCATTACGATGGCATTGTAATAGTGGAACTATTACAATGTCTCATCGAATGGTGTCTCACCCTTTCCCAATTTTTCTTCCAGTTTCCAATGTTTTTCTAGTTCCTCCCACAGTTACCAATATTTGTACGTAAAAGCGTTTTAATACCTTTTTCAATGGCATTAATGTGATTTAAAGATGTTTTATATCTATAATATTAGGTAGAACCTTTAGTTACCAAAACATGTAGCCTTTTTCCTTAGTGTCACACCCTTCCCCATGTTTCCAGCTTTTCCCTGGTTACGTGGTGTATTTTCTCCAAACATTTCTACTAAATCCTAGCTGTTATCTTCACTATCATTGAGGATAATCATTAGATAAAAATTAATCTCATAATGTGATACCACCCAATAGTGTGGTCAATCCACGATCCAACTTCATGTACTTTAAAATCATCTCTCTGGTTTTAGTATATTTCCTTTTAATAAGCCTATATATATCTCCCATCTTCCTTCTGGTTAATCTATGAATGCCTATAGACTTACTCTGGAGAAAACTTTTGTGCCCGTATTGGATCTCTTCCCACTCATCCATGAAGCCCTTGACTTTTTCATTTCGGTATGTCATGCATCTTTTTTTCTTGATGCGAGGATAAAAAAATTGATTTATGATCATCCATAAAGGGTTTATTCCTTCTTCTATCTTTTCTATGTATCATTCAGGGTGGGTATGATAATGTTTTCCTTAGGATGTGGATGAAACGAAAACCCAACATAGATAATAACCAGAATTTTAAATAATATTGGGGTGTGAATGATGATGATGTTCTTATATTTTTTTATCATTAGTTATTTTTGGAATCATATGGGATTATGTCAGCTAAAAATCATGGTCATTGGTGTCCTTTTATTGTGCACTAATAAACACATGTTTTGTTGATAATCTTGTGATTGAATGGTTGTAACATTGAAACTAGTTAATCATATAGACATGGTGGTTACAATGGATTCTAGATAAATAATAATCCTTGTGTAATAACACTTTCTAACCAAAACTAATGAAGGGACATAATAAATGGTGATGGAAAAATCTGAAAACATCATTTCTATGTTCTGGTGTTATGCATGGTTGCTCTCATTGATCCTAGTGGGATAAAGTGGATGGGGATGGGATATCCTATTGCTCAGTTGTTTTTTTGTGGATATGTAGTCAGGATGCGATTTTATGATAGGGATTGAATTGGATATATTACTTTGAGGAATGTCACAAATCCCTTTTGTTGTGGTGACATTAAAAGATAATTGGGTGTGAATGCTTAAATGTATGTTGGATGTTTCCTTCAACTATTTTCTTGTCTTTTGGATATGCCTATTAATTTCATGTTAATGAAATAATAATTAAATGGTATAACATGTAAATGATATCATGAATTACTATAATGGGGTATTGATTTCATGAAATGGGTAGTGCTTTGGTTGTGATTCTTGTGTATTTTTGCAGCTGGGATAGTAGTTAGAGTGGTTGTGTATGCGATGGTCGATTGTTTCGGCACCCATAGGTTGGAATGAGTGTTTTGTTACATTTATATAAAATTTTTAGTTCTTGTGCATCTTATACGCACTCCACCCATGTAGAGAACTTCATGAAAAACACCCCCATTTCATGGGGGATGATGTTTTTTTTTCAACATTCATATTAGTGGAGGGTTTTTTGCCCTTTGATGCTCCCTATCCTAGGTATGAAAAGAAGTGTTGGGTAGTTTGTTATATCCTATGGTTCATTATGGAGCAATAATCCTCAGGATTGGTGTGTTTTGATGGTTTTCCAAGGTGTGTGCAGGCAGGTTTGATTCCCAAGTGTCATTGGGATGAGTCCTAGGTGTCTTTGGGTGTGCAAGTGGTTGTTCTTTCCCAGGTGTCATTGGATGTAGTAGTTTTATTTTGGCACATGTGTCTTCATGCGTGGCAGTGGTTATTGTTGCCTAGGTTTCTGCAGTCTGGGATGTGTATGGTAGTGGTGTTTATGAATTCTTCAGGTGAGATGTGTGTTTGTGATAAGACATGTTGTTGTTGTTGGGGCAGTAGTGGGATTGCAGTGGAACTTGTGGGGGAGGTCTGATGCATAGGATGTCCTAAAAAACTAGTAGGAATACGGTACAGGGTAACCAAATTTCAATGTTCAATTACTATTACTTTAGCTGACATGTGTATTTTGGGGAGTGTGCCTTGGTGAGGCTGGGTGGATAGTTTCCATTCTCTGTTGTTCGTATATATATATTTTCTCATTGGGTATTAGAATGACTTTCCTCTTTTTCATGAGAAATTGTTGTTTTCCATACTGATTATACCAATATACTCAACCTACATTTATAATACTTCATTTAGGTTTTTAAGATGACATTTGGGACTGTGGCAGACATTATAATCTCGAGATTCGGTAGTTTTCATTGCGGATTTTATTTCTATTGGTACATTAAATCAGAGTTTTATTTTACCTTGTATCAATTTATTTGGTGTAGAGATATGGGAATGGATTTTCGGATTTATTTTTACATTTATTTTTTGAGTTGTTTGAGATTTACTACCTTATCTCACGATCCACTTCTATAAAAAGTGTATTGCCTTACATTTTTTGTGAGATTCTATAGCCTTGGTTCTAGACACCAATATGGGGATATTGAAGGGAGGACTCAGGGGTCATTATCTCTCCTTTAACATGAAGAAGGAAGGGTTTGGTAGTTTGATGTCCTTTTCCTCATCGTGGAGATAGAGGGTCATAATAGAATGGTATCAGAGGGATGTTGGTTAAGAGATAAGATCGAGTCAGGGGTTAGGAATAGTATGAATTTAATGGTACAGTAGTTAAATAGTGTTAGGAAATCATGGTGCATGAAAAAGGCAAGGGATGTCCTACTGTGACATTGTATTCTGGGGCTCCATGTGATCGAATGCAAGGACTCTAGGCCTACCAAACGACCAAGAGAGGCTACACTGATTACAGGGTAGAGACAGTTGAAAATGTACATGCATCATAATGACATGTTTTCTTGTGTGTTCAGGGGTATTTTGGGGAATTAAACGTGAATAAAAAGTTTAAAAAAATTTAAAATAAATCTTCTACACTACAAAGTCATATAAATTCCTTATATACCATGAATCTAGGGCACCCAGATGATGTCGACGAGTAGTGCAGGAGATCGAGGCCCAGATGGATAATCATGTAAACTAGTGGAGGATTGACCTATATGAATTGGATAAAAAGTGAAATATGACTCTATGATCATTCCAACTTTATACCCTTGTGAAATTTGGGGGCAATGTTTATTCCTTGGAGATACAAGGTTGGCATATATAGATGGAGATAAGCATTACATTGATTTATGATGTGAGGTAGTACTAGGATCTATTAGATATTAGTATTATAAGGGGAGAAATACATTAGTGGTGGATTCTCCAATTCAGATAGATAATGGAGACTACGGTATTGTTGACTGAGTTTGAGATGGATTTTAGATCATAATTCCTTTCCTATACAATAATGGCTTAGAAGAGGCAGGAGTTACTATTACATCAGAAGGGGAGTATGTCAGTGAGGGAGTTAGGGATAATGTTCAAGGATCTCCTTTGATTCTCTCCAAACCACTTCCGAAATGAAATGTTGCGGGCAAGATTCTTGGAGGTGGCCCTCTGGACATCCCTTTATCGTACAGTCACTCCCTTCAGGACACCAAAATATTTGGAGGTTTATAGGAATGTAGTTGTGGCGGAGAGTATGCAGACATTGGTCGGTGTGATGTGAGAGGGGATCTAGTTGAGCTCATCTAAGGGGAATGTCATTAACATAAGGTCTCTAACAATAGGGCCATCCGGGTTTTAGCCGGCAGAGAACATGCCCCAGAAGTTCCAGTTTCGATCACCTCATCCTTACCCTTTCTCTGTGAGCCTAAGAACATGGGGATTTTTCTATGGCCATCATGGGCATCAAAAAAATCTATTCACGGACTATGAGTAGTATAGTGAAGTTTGGTAGGTTCAACAATCACTTCCGCATCAATAGTTTCCAACTAGACCATTTTTGGAGTTTTAGTGGAGTCAACAGGGGCAGCGAGCTCTTGCTCCATCATGGGAGGATGGTTCCAAAAAAGGCTGACCACAGGTCACTCCTTTTGTACTTCGACTATAGCATGGTCGGGCGGGGGGTATTTGATAGCATTGGGGAAGAGGAGCTGGGTTTGGAAGGATACAGGAAACAGAGGAAACAGTTACAGTAGGGTCAGAGGTTCTTCGAGGTAATATCATCATGTTTAGTACTCTTTCTTGTTTGTTGTTTGATTCATGATATTCACACATTATTTTTCCAAGCCTGAAGAGCCCATTACATGGCCCTATATGTATAGAGACTCTACATACCCTTAGTGATGAGTACTCCAGTTAGAGATCAGATTATAGTGTTTGACATTTGTTGAGGATGCAGATTGATGCAAAGGACACATAAATGTAGTGGGGATCACTCTTTACTAAAAATGAAACTGCACAATGTCATCCAAGGAATCAAATGGATATTATCCATACACCATTTTATTGAATGATTCTTTAGAAGGATCGGGTTCTCAGATACGGGTGGCCATCGTGTAACTTTCTTTTCCAAGCAGGGTTTCCATTAGCGCAGATGGTGAGTGGAGTACATTCTTTCTGTGTTAGCTGAGCTGTGAGAGGATTTGGGAGAAACATAGATAGTGGATGTAATAGTGATCGTCAGTGTGAACCTTGACATCTTCCCTGTAAAGGTGGCGAGTCTACCCCCTTGACATGATGTTGAGTTCGGGATAGATTTGTGTACTGGGGCACATAAAATATTGATGTATCCCTATCAGATGATGCCTTTGAGTTGCAGGAGTTGCATATCCAAATTGATGACCTAATAATAAAGGATTTTATCCAACTGAGGGAATCAACCTGGGGTTCTACGACCTTTTTCTCAATGAAGAGAGACAGCGGTCTCAAGATAAGTGTAGTCTAATGTTGGATAAATCAACTGATAGTCAAGATTCATCACCCTTCCTGACGATCGATATCTTTTTTGATCACTTGAGGGGTATAGGTCTGTTCTCTAAGATCGAAATATGATTAGGATATCATCATTTGAGGGTGAAGGAGGGTGACATCTAGAAGTCTTATTTTCAGTGCAGATATGGGAACTTTGAGATCTTGGTCATGCAGTTCAATGTCACAAATTACACATCCTTGTTCATGGGACTCATGAACTCCATTTTCTGTGAATTTCTAGACCGGTTCTTAGCCATGTTTGTTGATTACATATGGATATACACAGGATCTTGGGAGGATCATGCAAGTATCTGAGGGATGTTTTGGAGGTACCCCAACACCACATGCTCAACTGGATGTTGTGAAAGTGCATGTTTTGGACAACAGTGGTGAACTTCATTGGACACATGGTGTACCACTAGGGAATACTAGTGGTCTCATCGCAAGTCAAAGGAATTTTTTCTTTGGCATAACCGAAAAACGTGGTAGAGGCTCACATTTTTCTGGGTTGAGTAGGTTACTACCATTTGTTCAGTCCTGACTTATCTCAAGTTACATCTCTTCTAACAACCTTTTCCAAGAAAGTAAAAGATTTCATTGGGAGTAAGCAGTGTTAGGCACCCTTCAGATGTCTGAAGGGGTAGCTAGTTCGTACCCCAGTACTGGGGTTTCCAAGGAATATGGTAACATTTTAAGTGTTCTGTAATGCTTCTGGTATAGGCTTGGGGTGTTTGATAAGGCAATAGAGGGCGGTTATACATTATGGGTTTGTGAATTTACGTCCTCACGAACATAACTTTCCACACATGACTATGAACATGCAGCATTTGTGTCCTCAGTGATGTTTTTCTGGAATTACCTCACCCATGGAATGCTTTTATGTCTTCAAAGATCTCAATAGCTTGATGTATGTCTTCTACCAGTGAGACATGAACTTTTAGAAGCGTTAGTGGATGGGGTTTTTTTGGACTACAACATTGGGATATACTAAATTTATGGAATGTGGAATGTCATGGTTGATTCTATGAGTAGGAAGTCGTAGAAGGATGTGGTTCAAGAGTTAGCAGATGTGTAGAATGGAATGGGGGAGTTGGCCACATTACATTTGAGAATGAGAGTGGAGTATGGTAGAGGTTGTGTGTTCTAGCTGATGGTGCATTCATCCTTGGTACATCAGGTGGAGGAGTCTCAGTGGGAGATTTATAGGAGGACGGGATGCATGATCATGTTATCCATGAAAATACTCATGAAGGATAGTCAGATGCTTGACCGAATGAAATGATTTTCTACGAGAAGAAGTTTGTCCCATAGATGATGTGTGAGGTAGTTCTTTGTGAGTTCCTTAACTACCACTAGCAGTACATATTAGAGTTTTAAAAAATACCGAGGCCAATGGAAATAGTTTTGGTGGCCCGTGGTAAAACATGCATTGATAGAGTATGTGGAAAGGTGCCTAGTATATCTATAGGTGAATGCTGAAACCCACATACCAGGATAATTATTGCATCATTTAGATGTCCTAGAGTGGATGTGGGATGATATATTGATTTATTTCATCACAGGAATACATAGGGATAAATAAGGTTATGATATAATTAGGGTAGTGGTAAACCAGCTGAAAAAATCAGCCCACTTCCTGGAACTCATGGAATCAAGTGTAGTGGATGCCTTAGCACAATGGTAAGTGGATGATATGGTGTGGTTGAATGCAGTTCCAATATCAATATTCATGTATTGGGATGTATGGTTTACTTCATGAGTCTGGAAGGTATTGATATGTGCGTTTGGCACCCTATTATGACTTAGCACTTTTTTCCACCCCCAAATAGATTGGAAGACAGAGATGACAATCCAAACATTGGAAGATATGTTGCGAGCATGTGTTTTAGACTAATGGGGATCATGTGTCTAACAAATTCTTTTAGTATTGTTTTTCTAGAAATATGGTTATCACCCTACCATTATCATGGATCCATACCAAGCCTTGTGTAGAAGGTTCTTTCGTTCACTCATGTGTTGGGCTGAGGCTGGCGAAACCTGAGTTCATGGACCGAAGATGGTGTAGAGAACCTAAAATAAGGTTAATCTTGTACGTGAGAGGATGAAGGAGGATCAAGCCTTGCGGAAAATGTATGTCGTTCATAGGATGATAACCTATGTGTTTGAGGATGGGGTTCATGTGTTCTTAATGGTCTCCCCTAGGCATGGGTTACATAGGTTAGATAAGGGAATAAGATTTCTCTCATTTTCTTCATACCCATTGAGGTGTTAAGGCTAGTCAGAGAAGTGGAATATCAGCTGGCACTATCACTGCTGCTAATGAGGGTCCACGGTGTCTTCCATGTGTATAAAATCTATTAGTATCTACATAGTGATTCACACATCCTTGACTGGGGAGAGCTAGATATCGAGAATGATGTGATATTCCTAGAACAACAAGTAAGAATCACATATCGTGAGGAGGAGGTGCTTCATGGACGAACCTTTCCATTAGTTCATGTGTTGTGTATTAATGATGGCCTCGAGAAGAGTAACTGGGAATGGTAAGCAAAAATTTATACACAGTACCCAGAGCAATTATGAGTTTTGTTTTTGTGTTGTTTATTACTTGGATGTGATTTTATGCATGACCATGTTAATGATAATGTGTGGTTTTTTATTATTCTCTAAGTCTGTGTGAAAATTCGTGACTATGGGGAGGGGGGGTCTGATCCCTAATCATGATGAGTTAAGGTGGATGCGATTAAACCCAAGCAGGCGAGTCAGTGCTGCCAAACATGAACAATATCTTGACATGGAAGAAGAGACTCACTAATCTATGAGTTTGGATGGCTTCACCATTATATGTCTATGTAGTTATGTGGGTGATAAGGGAGGTGGGGTATTCGTGGTTGTCATGAGATAGATGAGGGAAATGTTTGCCTAGATAATGTGGTTTGTTCTGCCTTTTAATCAACACTAGGGTGGTTTTCCACTGATAGGAATATTACATGGGGGATGATTAGACCAATCAGATTTCATCACGATTAATCTTGAATTCTCGAGAATTAGAATAGTTCGAGAGGTATCTGATGCAATAAAATTGTTTTCCAGAGCCATTAGTTTTTTGCAAATTTTGTGTTTCTAGTGTTTTTGGGGTCACATGGCATCTTTCCTGAGAGTTTTTAAAAATCTCGTGTCCAGCGATCATGGTGGCATGATGATGGTGACACAATGACAGTCAGAACGTCATGGTCATATAATGAAATTGTGGTAATGCTTAAAGTGTCTCACCAAACTGGCGGCACCATTATAGTGTCACATCGAATGATGCCCCACCCTTAGTCAATTTTTTTTCTTGTTTCCTGATTTCTTCCACTTTTGTCCCTGGTAACAAATATTTTGATGTAAAATCTTTCTAATACCCTTTTCAATTCCATTTAATGCTATTAAAAGATGTTTTATGACTCCAAGAGTTGAGAGACCCTTCAGTTACAAAAAGTGGGATGTTTTTCCTTGGTGTCACACCCTTGCCTGTGATTTCCAACATCACTCTTGATATATGTTTTCTTCTCCAAGGATATCAATTAACTCACAGTTGTTATC
This sequence comes from Viscum album, assembly GCA_963277665.1. NCBI lineage: Eukaryota > Viridiplantae > Streptophyta > Magnoliopsida > Santalales > Viscaceae > Viscum > Viscum album. The sequence goes on along the minus strand of OY728151.1, from coordinate 81,773,159 downwards.
TCCACCATATTGGAGGATAATTTTTATATAATAATTAATCTTGATATTTCAAACCATCCATCCACTTACAAAAGCCACGATCAATGTTCCAGTACTTTCAAATCATCCCATTAATTTTAGGATCTTTCATTTTCTTATGCTTAGATTATCTCTCCCTTTTTCATTCCAGTTTCTCTAGGTACTCCTAGAAACTTAATCGGGAGATGAATCATGAACCTCTACTGGTGGACTTCCCTCTTATCTATGAAGCCCTCAATTTTTCTATTCTTGCAGTCACACATCCTATGTTTTTAACATGAGGGTAAAACATCAATCCTTGATCCTCCTTGTTGGGGTCTTACCTTTGTATCTATTTTCTATGCATCATGCTGGGTGGGAATGATAATTTTTTCCTACGATCATTGATGAAAAAAAACCATAATAATGATAATAATAGGGATTTAAAAGAATAAATAAGTGTTAATTATGATGATTATGTTGTATTATTTTATATTTTTTTATGTTTTGAATTGTATGGGCATATGTCCAGTAACAATCATGGTCGTTGATGGTCATTTCATGGGTATAATAAACCTATGTTTTTTGGATAACATTCTGATTAGATTCCAATAACATAAAAATTGGTTAATCACATAAACATAGTGGGCAAAATGTGTGCTCAATAAATTTTAATCCCTTTGTGATCACCCTGTAAAAACAAAAAATAAGAAGGGAAATAATAATTTGTGATTGATGAATCTGAAAACATCATTTCTCTATTCTAGTGGTATGCATGGTTGCCCTTATTGATTCTTGTGGTCTGATTTTGATGGGTATGAGATCTTCTAATTTTTAATTGTTGGTTTGTTGAATTGTGGATGTGCGGACCTCATATGTTGGGACATGGTTTGGTTACATTTCATTGAGGGATCTCACTGATCCATTTTATTTATGTGATATAATAAGAGAAATGGGTGTGAATTCAAAAATGTAATATTGGATTCTATACTTTACTTTTTTTCTTGGCATGAGGCTTAGCCTGTTATTTGATTAGTAGTAGAGGAATATTTAAATAGAATCACTTGAACAAGATAACATGAATGAGTACAATGGGGGATTGTTTATCAGATATGGGTTGTTCTCTAGTTTTTATTTTTGTGTATTTTTTCATGTAGGGATAGTAGAGAGAGTGGTTGTGTATGGGAAGATTGTTTATTTTAGATCCCTTAGGTTGGGATGAGTTTCTTTTTATCTATATGTATAATTTTTAGTTCTTGTTTTTCTTATACACACAACATCCAGGTTGAGAAATTCATTCCAAACACCCCCATTTCTTGGTGGAGGTTTATTTCCAAAATTATTATGAGTGGATTCGTTTTATCTCCTTTTAACACCCACTCCCTTGTATGCCAGGAATCATTGGACATGATGTGGCAGCCTAATATTTATTATGGCCCAAGACACATCGGGTAGGGTGTGTTGTGGTGGTTGTCCCATGTGTGTGCAAGTTGGTTTGTTTACTAAGTATCTTTGGGATGATGCCCAGATGTCTTTGGGTGTGGAATTGTTTTTTATGGCATAGGTGTATTGGAAGTGGTAGTGTTTGTGGTGGCATAGGTTGATGAGGGAAAGGATGTTTATGGATACGGTGACCCAGGTGTCTACATGTGGGATGCAAGGTTGTGATAGCCTACATGGTTATTGTTTGGGCTGTAGTGGGACTATAGTGGAACTTGTGGGGGTGGTCTGATGCATAGGATTTATTAAATAATCAATTTATAATAGTTATGGGGTACCCAAATATCGAGGTCATATTACAATTAAGTTACCTTACAATCATTATTTTGGGAGTGTGCCTTGGTGAGGCTGGGTGGATAGTGTTCATGCAAGGTGCTTTGGTTATCTATATGATTAGATGAGTCTTTAGAATGTCTACATAATTGTGCATTAGAGCTTTTGGTTTTTCTACCGAGTATACCCGTATACTACCCTAATATATAAGACACTTATTTCAGGTTTCCAAAAGGTCTTTTAAGACCATAGTTGACCTTACTACCTTAGGACCTGGGAGTTCTCATTACTGATTTTTTTTATTTGGGTACTCTTTTCAGAGATTTCATGTACGTTGTATCAGTTTATTTTGAGCATGCATATGGGAATGTATTTTTGGATTTAATATCATTTCATTTTTTGGGTTGTTTGGGATTTACTGTCTTATCTCACGTTCTTGTTCTATATAAATGGTAACACCTTTGATTTTACGTGAGAATCAATACCCTTGGTTCTATTGTCCAATCTTTGGCTAATTTAAGGCAGGATGGATGGGTCATTATATATCCTTCAACTTGACAAAGGTAGAGTCTAACCATTTTTTGTCCCATTCTTTATCTTGGTGAAGGTAGGAAGTGAAAATATTAGATAATACAATTTTCATTCCTGAAACCTTGTATGAATTTCAATGGTAAAGGATAAGATGTATCATCTACTTTTTTCAATTTATAGGTTGAATAAAAAATCATAAATATTACCCTATGTATTTGAGGTACACTAATCTCTTTAAAATATGTAGTGATATAATTCTAATGATTTATAGATATAATTATCATATATACACTCCAAAAATTACAAATCATAATATAAAAAAAATTTAAATGACATACATTATGATATAAATATAATCTTAAAAACACCTAAATGAAAAACTTCTAAAAAATTCACATATATATATATATATTATAATATCTTTTTTTGTTAATTAATTATTTTTAAAAAATAATTACATTTTCTAAACTACTGAATACAATTCAATCAATCACTCTTCATTATAAAAATACTGAAAATTCATTATGTTTCAATTCCCTCATAGTTGAGTTCTAGATACATCACAATAGTTTTATAACATTAAACATACAATTTCAAAATCAATTATAAATTAATTTTTAACTATAAATTAAAGATAAAATATATAATAAATTAAAATATATATATATATAATATGACAAATATATAGCTTATAATTTGTTAATGTTTGTATTTCATCACCTGAAAAAAAAATTATGCGAACACTTCTATTTAAATAAAATAATTCCTAATAATTTTATAAAATAGAAACTACTTTTAAAATATCAATTGTGTACTCAAAACGTTTACCATATAAGATAAAAAATGATTTCTACTGTATTTAATTTCATTAAATACAATAATTAATCCAAAAAACATTATATAATTTATGTTCAATAGGTGTGAAGAAAATTATGCATCATTTTAAAATAAAGAGATGTAGGAGAAAATCCATTATATGGAATTTTTTTTGTGTATAATATTTCAACTTAGTTTAGAATACTGATAAACAATCAAGGGATAGAAAAAAATAATATGTATAGTCTTTTATGAATGGTTTTTAATGGTTTAAAAGATTATATATTATATATATATACTTCTATCGTGAAATCGTTTCTGATAAAAAATATTTGAAATATAAAAATAACTCATTTTATCAATAATTATTTCAATCTACCACCATAAAAGACAATAATATAAATTAACAATTTATTAAAAATAAAAAATTTATATCTCAAAATTGTAATTCCAATAGAAACTCCAATGTCAACATGAAAGGAGTAAATTTGATACTTCGTGACGAAATAAATCACCAGTTATCTTGGTTTTAAATCAGTTATTAAATTACACATCCTATACGAATATGAATTTTATATAATTGATTTGTAATATAACTCATTTAAATTTTAAATCATCTCCTTGTTATCCAACCATACGTCTAAAAGCTCACTAATAGTAATTTTGAGTAGGTGATAAATTTTGTGGGTTAAAAAAAATATATCATGGTAATTATATTATGGATAAATATAAAAATAAATTGTGTCCAAATTACAATAATCTATCATTGTGTATCAATAATTTTTTTAACAAATTTTTTTTTTAAAATAATGTATTAATAAATAAAAATATTATGAAAATAATAATATATTTAAGACACATAGTAATATAGAAAAAAAGCATTGGTAGAAAATAAAAAATTAATCTAATGGGGGGAAAAATTAATACAAGTTCAGTATAGAGTAATATATATTAAACATAATGATATTAAATCTTAATATAAAATTATAATTACACAATAATTCAATATATCCTAGAATCATATTTTAATTGTATATTTGTATACATGGATACATTAAAATTTGAAATGTAAGTGATTATCATAATCTTAGACTATATTCATTCTAAAAGGAATGCTTTATAGAATTATCATAAATAATATAATTATTTTTGATTAAGGGAAAATAAAAATAATAGAGATTGAGCTCATATGCCTTATAAGGGTAAAATGAACATATGAATGGTGGCAATATCATAACATAAGAACAAGGTTTTTTATTACATGATCTTATAATTTAAAAGTCATAACAAACATATCATAAATAACTATTTCAAATTAAAGAATAAATATGTGTATTTTATTTGATATTATTTTCAGTATAATCAAATTATATAATCAAATTTAAAATAACATTAACAGAATAAATATGATTTTGATATAGACATAATCATTTTAAATCATATCATTAGTAGTAATGGATCAATTACTAGACAATCATAATGGTTTGATTTTATTACAAAAACAATTGTATACATAGAAATTCTAATCATCAAATACATTGATAGAGGATTGATTCGATTACCAAACTATGTTCACTATACATTATAGTCCTTGTTATCTCATGAAATGTCATTCAAAACCCATTAAATTTGAGGTATAAATTTATTGTGTCCCACCCATAACATAATGAATATCATATATATTCCTTAAAAAAATCATAAAACATTCATCATATTGTAACATCAGAAATTGAATTTTGGTAAATTGACATTTTATTATTTCATATTATTATTAACTGAATAAAATTGACATTATTTATAGCATAATTATCCAATGTAACTGAATGGTTATCATATAAAAATCATTAAATTATGATCACCATTATACATACATAGAATCAATGTGGATGAAAAATTGGAACTTATATCAATATATGTTTAATTAATATCCAAGGTTGTGATCATAAATGAATAAATAGTCTTAAAATCACTATAAAATATCATGTGTAAAATAAAATGATAAAATTGGATTGAATCATTAATATCCAAAAATATAGCAAATAAAATATAAAATTAGTTTATATAAATTATCAATGAATTTTATAGTGGATTATTAAATTATATAAGATTTAATTATATTGGTAAATTCAATTCCTAATGTGTATGTAAAAAAATTTTATATCCACATGTTTTGTTAAATAAGAAAGGTACCATCTTTAATAAAATTAATTAAAGAAGCATTTATAAATAATTTTTAAAAAATTATAACATAGGTGGTAATGAATTTAAAAATTCAGGGGATAACATCAAATATAGTGTTTATGTCCCTATTATATATAATGAATTTGGAAGAATGGTATTTTTTGATCATAGATAAAAAATGTTGATTTTCCTTACAAATAATCATTCAAAATATAATGTATAAAAATAGGAAAAAATGAAGGAAAAATATTTAATATATGTATATGACCATAGGATAGTATATTTCATGAGATTATAGAGAGGTATATCATGAAATTTCATCAATTTTAATCTTAATCATAAACAATCATAACAAATAATGATATTATAAAATAAACCCCTTACATTGAGTTCCAATTGATTTTTATATACTATAACTTCATTTATAAAAATCATTATTTTAATATACATAAATAAAAAAATCATGTACATACTTATAATATACAACATTAACCTCTAATATACATTAAACACCAAATTATTAGTAATACATTATTCAAACCGTTATTTTTGTTGGTTAAATCATTACATTATTTTTCATGAGAATTAATGTTGAAGGGTCATGGTACAAAAATATTGATCATTGTTAAATAATATCAGTAATTTTAATAATTATAAAAATATAAAATATATTAATTAATTATATGTTTATATAGTTCTCTATAAATTATTATGATTGAGAAATGAATTACATAGTTCACAGGGATGGTAAGACATACATTCACATGAATGTGGCTGTTAGCTTTCAATATAAAGAATTAATGTCACATAAAAAATATATCAAATATACATATTCATTATTATATTTAATATAGAATTTTTAATTAAATATCTAATTTTTTTACAACCATGTAAATTAAAAATAAAAAATGAATCATTTCTCTTTATACCGGTGGTTGTCCAAACATATAAATAGGTTATTTTATCATATTATAATTAATTATATGGTTGTAATGATTATGTTATAAATTAATTCAAATGGATAATTATTTCACGAATATATTATATAAAATTTGAGTCAAACTAAATAACCATCCATGAAAAGAAGCTATGGAAAATGAATTGTATCTCTACAATGAGGTGGTAGTCCATATATAAGAATGAGTGAAACATTAACTTCGTATTTGATGTAATAACGGGTGCATAAATATTTAATCATGATCACAACACAATTTTATTGAATTTAAGATACTAAATTGATTAATGAAAAATGAATATCACAGATTATGAGGAGTTTAAAGATGAAATAAATCAAAAGCGGTCGAGTAATATGATTACATATTCTATGAAAATACCCATCATGATCATTGATTCAGGACCATTGGAAAAGAATTTTAATAATAAAATTTCCTCTAAATAATTTCAATAAGTGTTTAAAACAGATTTTTTACTGTATGGTCAATCTAGATAACCAAAAATGGTATTAAAGAATAGAAGGTATGCGATGTTTTTTATGTGGTTTAGAGGACCCATATTGAATTTATTAAATGACTAAAATAATATAATGTAATTTAAAATCCAAATTCCCATAAATATATATTTAATTGATATTGGGATTTAATTATTTTTAAATATTATTAGGAAATCGTAGGTATTAATGATTAACTGTAATATTAAAACTAATTTATTGGTTTATCCCATTATATAATCCTTTTAACCTTAAAGGTGGATACATGTTTTCAATGTTTCTTAATATTAATTATAAACAATTCATCTATTATAAAATTTAAAAATTATTAATAAAAATATGGAATTAATTTTATCATATTAAATCATTACTTTTTTTTCATCATTTTTATTTATAATAAATTCACACAATTTAATGACAAAATGTTTTCATGAACTTTTCTCTTAAGTAAATACAATTTTATTTTAAAAAATATTAATACTGAACATCCAGAACAATAATTTGATTATTCAAAACACAAAAATACTAATTTTAATTGAAAATGTATTTTAAAATAATTAAACATAATAAATTGAGTAATTGAAAATAAATAATTATAAGAAATTATTAGTGTTTTTCTATTCATCGAATAATCAATTTTTTCATAAAATTCTAATTAATCAATATATCATTATCTGGACTTTTGTGTTTAAAAATGATGTTAAATTTTCCAAATAATTTTTTACATGACGAAGTAATATTTTATTTTCTTATAGATAAAAACAAATAACATTTTGGATGTAAAAACGTTTTTTGAAATATATATATACTTTATTAAAAATATTTCTCTATTTTCAACATATTTTAATTATATAATACATTTATAAATACATTTATTATTTTTTTTCATATTAATAGAACAAATTATTATATTCAATATAATTATATTATATATTATAGTTCATTTATAATTGGGGATATGTTTATCTAAATCTATTATAAGAATTATATTTATTTTAAAATATATATATCATATAATCATAATGTTGTACCTTCTAACCCCATTAAAGTGAATTTTTTCAAAAAAAATCCTTTTACATTAATAAAATAAAATAATGATATATCTGTTTTATATCATCATCATATTTACAATTATATTGATTTAATTTATCATTACTCTAGAGAACATTAATATTGTGAGTCATCCTATTTTTTTGCCCAATATCTCAATGATAATTGATATATATTCAAAATCTTTTATGTGAATTATCACGCTCAAGTGGTTGAATATTGAGATTTTGTACATTTTAATTATCATGTATGTATATCCTCTATATAGAGATAAAGAAACAAATCATGATATTGGGAGTGGTATAATGGTTTCACCAAGATATAAACTAGAATCCCTACTTGATTCAAAATATCTATGTCTCCAAAATGTCTAGAAAACATAATTAAAATATTTTAAAATCTCATAACATTCATCCTGGGTGAATTTCAAATTAACTCATTCTCACTAATATGAATATAAATATTTCATCTTAAGGTGTCACCTTCTAACCCAATTAAAGTTAATGTCTTTCTAAAAAATTGATTTCTTTGATAAAATAATATAATGATATATATGTTTTATTACATACTTCTATTCGAAAATATATTGACAGAATTTTTCATTAATCTAGAGAACCTTCCAATATTTAGTAGTCCTATTTTTTAGCACAATATCTCAATGATACGAGATATAAATCATGTTTTCTTCATGTGAATTATCATGATTTATTGGTAGATTATTTAAATTCTAAACATTTGGATGATCATGTATGTATATCCTCTATATATATATATATAGAAAAAATCATGATCTTGAGTGTGGATTCAATGAATAAACCATAGATTATCAGGAATCCCCACTCGATTCAAAATATGAATGTCTCCACCATTTCTAGAAAACATAATTTATATAGTTCAAAATATCATATCATTTTCCAAGGTTATTTTTCAATGAATTCATTCTCACCAAACTGAATATAAATATTTCATGTTAAGGTGTCACATTATAACCCCATTATAAAGAATTTCAACCTCAATATTCCATTACACTGATTAAATTATTTGATGATATATTTTTTAAAATAAATTATTTTATTCCCAATTACATAGATTAAATTTTTCAATACTATAGAGAACATTAAACTGGTGAGTAGTCCTATTTCATAACACAACATATCAATGATAAGTGATATATATGTGATATTATTCATGTGAATTAGCATGAAATAGTTGTAGATTATCTACTTTTTGTAGATTTTAATGATCCTGCATTTATATCCTCTATATAGATAAATGTAAAAAATTGTGATCAAGAGAGAGGAATCATGGTAGCACCAGGAGATAATCTAGTATCCCTATATGTTTCAAAATATCTAAGTGGCCAACATGTCAATGAAATATAATTAATATATTTCAAAATCCCATAACATCCTTGCAGAGTTAATTTCAAATGAATTCATTCTCACCAATAAGAATATAAATATGTCCACAAAAGATTATCACTATAAAATTTATATCAACTCTATAATCCCATGATTTCTAGCTAAATAGATCTTGAATTATTTTACATTTCATCAACTACCATAGGTTCCAAAAACTATAATTCTATAACTTTATATCTTAATGATAAAGTTATAAACTAAACCCAATTGTGTAATTCTTCTAGATCTATATGTATTCTCATGTAAAAGCTATTTCACATTGAAAAGTCAACATGATAAATGTATTTATCCCAACTGACATTTAAATCCCAAGAAAAAGGTATCATATTAACTTCTAGGGTTTTAATAGATAACATAGACAAAACTCTTTTCAATAGATGATATGTTTTTCTATAGCATAACATTATGTGAAATAATTTCAAAAATATATGAAAAAAGTCAAGGTAAACCATAAATTTTGAAGGGACATAGTTGAATTTTATATAATATATATCATTAACGCATCCTTAATGTATGTTATAAAAATGTAATCAATAGTGACTGATTAACTAATATCATATAAGTGTTTCAAAATCATATGATGATCATGTAAAACAATTATAATAATTTTTTTATTCTTTTGTATATTTCATTGAATAAATACGTGGTGAATTTTTTCAATTTTCATTCATGAATGTGTAATGATTGTGACATCCCCATAAGTTTATCACACATTAATATTTATTTGAAATAAAATGAACTGATAAATTTCATCTACAATACCTCTCATCATGTGGTCCCACTATAAAAAATAATTCAAATCATTTTACGTCATCAATTATCCAATAATACAAGATAATGATGAACTAGAACATTATCTAATAACATCATATTCAAATATGTTATGGATGGAACACATATATCGTTCTTAAATCTTATTATTCCATCAAAAACATAGTTTAACCATATAATATTTTGAACATCTTTTATTGTCTCATATAATCTATAAATATTAGATCTATTGTGACAGTCATCATAGTTATGTCGTATGATCTTTTCAACTAATGGAATCAATAATTCTATACTATTTCCTTATGTGTTAAGAAACAAAGTATTGATAATCACTAATAAATTACAACAATATTATATGGTGAATGTTTAACTCTTTTTGAATCAATATATTCATCATCCTTTAAATTTTGTAATGAAAGTCACACCATTCTCAATATATATAATTTCATTGTGTCATTAATTAAATAATTAACACATCGGCCTCAAGATAAATAGTTAGATAATATTCGTCGAGAATAAACAATTATCAAAAAGAATAATCTAAAAAACTCAAATTCTCCATTAATAAATATATATTTCAATTTATTCATACATCACTAATGTTGACAAGACCTTTATCACTATAATGTATTTTATTAATAGGACCACTAAGTATCCATACATTATATTCAATGAAATATTATTTACATTCATCTGTCCTATTGTTCTATGTTACCTACTATGTTACCACACATACATGGTTAGAAAAATATGAGAAACATTCACCTATGGTTTTAAAATATTACAAATCTAAGAAAACTATGGATATAATACATAGTGGTTTATCTATTATATCATTCAATAACTCCCTTATTTGATGAATCCACATATATGCTATCTCTAGAGAATTTATAAACCCAAAATGATAAAAAAAAATTATCAAAAATTCAAATATGTAAATGTTTTAGAAAATTTATAATTTATTGCGGTTATTAGTAAAATTCTCATGTGATATCTATGTTATTTATTTCTCTTTTAATATTTAACAATATAATCAATAATGACTAACATAATGTTATCCTAGTAAACAATGTAGACTTTATTCATTAAATATTTCTAAAATTTTGAGGAATAATTAATACTAAATGTAATCACTATAAATTTGCAGTGTACATACCTTATAAGAATTGTTATCTTGGTTATACCCTCATTCATGAACATCAAATTTGGACTTCGAAAATATTTTTTTATCATAAAAAATTATTAATCACAACATATATGATCATAAAAGTCATAAATATGATGTAGATAATACAATATATTTATTATTATCTTTATATATTCCTGATAATATGTGTATAGTCTCATTGAACCATGTTACTTTTTAATAAATATAATATATACACCCTAACATGATTCTCATTTCACAATGAATCACATTTTTAAATTATCTAGATATAGGTTTTTCAATTATTTTAACTACAACAAAAAAATTATAAATGGATTTTTGAAATTGGTGAATAAGAATATATGAGTTCAACCGATAAATATACTTCTTTTTTTGGGAAATGGAAAATAATCTATTCTAAAATGATAGAAAACAACATCCCACAAAATGGGAATACCATTTATTTTTAGTTTCATCTGAAAATTTTGAGATAAATAACCGTTGAATAGAAATCATAAACCATATATTGTATAAATTCATGAGAACATATTTATTTTTACAATAATAAACAATATTATGTATATTTGAAAGATAAAATATAACATCACATCCATAAGTATTATATATAATAATTATAAATAGAATAAAAATACAAGGAAAAGAAAATGTCTAATTCAAATAGATAGGGAATAATAATATTTAGATTAAGCATATTAAAAAAGAATCAATTTTGTATAAATGATAGTAATTAATTTTTAATTATATATCTTTTTTAGTTTTCACTTCCAATTTAATATGTAAATATTACATTTTTATTTTGAAACCAATAGTAAAATCCTCAAATATTTAATTCAGTATATAACTAGAATACAAAATAAAATAATATTTCTATATTGTATGTTAAACGTACATTTAACTATTAAATTATATACATAAGTAATAATAATTTCAGGATATTTCCCTTTTTATCTATGATCATCTTTTTACATATGTCGATTATCTTCATCATCCATTAGATTTGATAACTGATTAAAATATTTAACACAATCCTAGCATTCATTTCACTGAAGTGTGGGTTGTTAAATTTGTTAAGCTATTTCATCATTTCATTAATATAAATGTCTTTGGGTTTTACATCCACATCTATTTTCTCAATATATTTCCCTTTCACATATAAATAATTTACCACTTCCCTTTAGATAAATTATTCCATGATCCTTTCTACATCATGATCATAAAAGAAAGATCATCATATTCCTTGTATGGTTTTTATAATATCGTAAAAATTCCATATTTCATATCATATTAAGAACAATTATATTTTATTTTTAAATTCAATATCCATGTCTACTTTGATAAGACAATGACATATTTCATCATTTTTATCTTTTTTATTGATATCTAATGCCCCAAAAAAACATAGTTTTTATCCAGTAAAGAATCAATCTGCCAAAAATTTTGGATGGACCATGATAATATAATCATACATCACAATTTATTCATAATTAGAAATACGGATACTAAAATATTTATCATCCTTCATCATTATATCATGTTATCCATTCTATTTTTTCATACAAAGATTACATATAATTTACAATCTAGTAAAGAAACCCTTAATCTCATCCCATGGGTTGGTGTCAATTTTTTCATGTGGCCTCATGATTTAGATAAAATTCTATAATATATCTCTTTATAACTATGAATAATAAGAAACTAAAATATAATTTTCATGTTAATAAAAATATAGAATAGAATATATCATTTTAGTGATATAGTCCAAATTCAATACAACAAGTATATCAATATAGTCACTATAAGGCGGTGGCTGTGGAATCATGAATGGATTAATGAACATGTAGTTCAATAATTTATTTGTATAGAATTAAATCAAGATTCATTTATTAATAAACTTTCCTAAGAATAAATATATCATTTTCCATTCAATATCTAATGAAAATTAGTTACTCTAAATAATAATCAAAAAAAAAATTACTATAAGATCCCAAAAGTCATACTCTTGGATATGGTTCTATATTCATAATATTTATATTTTCATATTTAAAAATAATAATATGAAAACCTATAATTTAGATAAAAACATTGACTAAATTTTGTTAATTACTTAGATACCCAATGATATTTTTGGTTGGCTGTTATAATGAGTTTGTAAAAAATAATAACATATTGGTTTCATAATAAATATTCCCATAAATATCAACAGTATCAATCATTATTTTTATCATTCATAACAATTCATCAATCACATAAATGAAAACTCTATATAGACTTAGTTCCTTTAATATCACCCATCATGACACGGGGAAATGAAAACAGAATAAATGATGAGCTCTGATGCTCTGTAAGGGTAAAAATAATAAATTAAAAGGAATATCATAAAAATAATTATATGATAACATGATAATTACATTTTAAAACAATTTCATATATATCAATCTTCATAATCATGAATCATGGAATTAAATACAAGTACTTCATGATATAAGAATCATAATAAATATAAATAACATCATCCATGAGAGTATAAACAATGGAATAAGTCATTGAATTTGTGACATATAAAATATCATATAAATTTGAAGGTCATGGAAACCGAAAAAGACATTTCATATAGGATAGTCTTAGTCTATTCACTTATAAACTTTTTTGGGGCATTTTATGACCTCTTATGTACCACATAGATTTTGTCTTAGGATGTCCTCATGTGTGACCTGTCGTTCTGGGATTATAATGAACACTATTATATACTTTTATTATGGTATTAATCTAATATCATGTGTACCCATTAATTTTTGGGTTATGATGGCCCCCCTTATACCCTGTTGTTTTTGGATTTGGTTAACCAGCCATTTCCATTTATGTTATCGTCTTGGGCTACCCACTCCTGAATCTTTTGTGATCATTACTAATTTAACATTACCCTATGAATTTGATATAAATATTCTTCCCACATATCACACATTGAAAATAAAAAATATTTTTTATAAAAGTAAATAATTTATTCAAAATTTCAAATCCCACGTAATGTAATGTGTATCATAAACAAATCAGTATCATAAAACTCATACAAAAGAAATAGGTTTGAAAAATATAATTCAATCACAATCATTAAAAATCCATAAAAAATAATGAGGTTTTTATTATTGAGGGTTATACTAATTAACTCATAAGAAAATTCAAATATTGTTTTCTTATATGGAAAATAATTTTCAATGACATATTAGATGAATATTTTAATATAATTATCATTTATATTTTAGAAACATTTCTTTATAAAATTTCACTTGATAGTAAAATAAAAAAAATTATCTTTTAAAATAACATATAATTATTTTAAAGGAATCATCAAGGATTTAATGATTCATGAATATGGGAATATCCAATCATTCCATGTATTTTTTTCAAAAAAATTGTATATTATTTTTAAAAAATTTATCATTAATATAGCTTTGAATACGGATGAATTAAATATTCGAACAAATTTTAAAAAACTTAAAATTAATTAAAATTTTATTTAAGAAGTCATCAATTAATTGTAAAAAACTTAGAATAATTTTACACAAACACGGCAAGGGAATAAAATAATTTTTTAATGGAATCATTGAAAATAGAATACATTTTATTTTGTCCCCATACAAATATTATATTATTGAAGTGATAATTAATAAAATTTATAGATTTTTTTAGTCACTATAAATTCAAAGAAATAATACAGAAATTTAGAGTAATATTATGAAAATTCACCCAATACATAATTATAAAAATATGTTATCATTGAATTAAAAGGATAACATAATTAATAGAAATTGGGTAAAACATGAACTTACCCATTTGTAGTCAGTAAAATCATATACCTCATACATGTATTTATTATTAAATAAATCATTGAATGATATAATTAATATGAAAAATATTCTATCATATAACAAATAATAAAATATAAACAAGGCATAAAAAATAATTGGTCAATAATGGAACATATATCACAGATGAAAAAGAGGGACGAGAAACCCTTTTCTAAAGGTTCACTCTAGATTTTCATACATCAACATCATGTATAATGGGGTAGAATAATTAACTAATTCATAAAATATCGGTATTAATATTTATAATATCCAGTCATATGATTTTATAAGATATTATATCCCATTAATTAATTATATATCATTTTTAGGGTTTTTAGTTCATTCATTTATTGTTTTCAGGATTGGTATATTATTGAATAATTATTTATCTTCATATAAAATGGGATATAAAATCAAGAAGTAGAATTAAACAGTATTAAATCATATTCATATTATAAAATTTTCCCTTATTTAATTTTTCATCATTACCTATTGATGATTCATTTGAAAAATTATTAATGATAATTATCTTTCAATTTGGTTTTTTATTACACCATCACTAACTTGTTTAATTTTATTTAAAATTATGTAAATAAATTAGTTTAAATTTTTTAAATAGATTTTAATACTATAAGTTCTATATTATTTTACTATAACAATTAATTTGATTACCATTATATGAAGTCGATAATATATAAATGATTAGAATCATTATTTATGAAGGTGATCAAAAAACATAATTTGAACAATTATTAGGTTTTATAGAATAAAAGGAGATGAAAACTATAATTATTATGAGATACTCCATTAGAGACCTAAAACTATAATATATACACTATTATATTTTTATCATGCACATTTGGATGATGGACATGTTGATAAATTGTTATAATAAATGAAATTAAGAGAGGTGCATTGGTAAAATTTATTATTTAACTTCAACTCATCAAAATTCACTTAAAAATAATAAAAATATTATTTTAGTGATTCAATCATAAAAAGGACATGGTGAGAGTAAATATGTGTGATTTTGGAAGTAATTTTGTGATATTCATGGATTGTGATGAAAAATGAGGTGGGATTTATACATGAAGAGGGGGATTTTAGTGATAAAATAGTAATGATTTTATCTTCGAATACAACCAAATGAAGGGAAAATCAAATTTCTAAGATTATGGAATATAATTAATAATTTAATTTATTTTTAGTTTTTAAAAAAACCAAAACTAAACTTTTAATGTCCTAATTTTTTGTTATTTTATTATTTTACCTTTTAACTGTAGCATGTTACTTTATTTAATATATATTGTGATAAATAAATTTCTTTCCTTTGTGTATTTTTTATTTATGAATTTTTTTAACTATAACACATAAATTCAATCATAAGATTCCAAATATTTAATCCATTTTCAAAATATAATTCATATAATTTGAAAAAATATATTTCAAATTAATCCCAAGGATTATGGGAGAAAACATGGTTTTAAAGTGAAAATGATCAATAGTATGGAATTTTTATATATCCAAATTCAACCTGAAAATGAATAAAATGGAATAAATTTTATAAATATATTTTTTATTGATCTAATTTTTCTTTTACACAAATAAAAATAAAAAATCAAACATTTAATTATTTATATTAATATTTAGTTTTTAGTTAAAATTAAAAAATTTCCATTTTTCATCAAAAAATAAAACTACTCTAAAAAATTATAAATATTACAATAAGATGAATTTTAAATTTATATATTAAATATTATATATATATATATTGTAAAATAATATATATGTGTGTGAAAAAAATTTCGATATAAAAGTTAAGTCAATCAACTCTTCAAAATTACCTTTTACAAAAAATATATCATTTATTGTTATATTGGGATTTATTTTTTATTAATCATGTCATAATTTTTTTGTAAAATTGATATGTTTGATTGATTATAAAAAATATAAATATGATTAAAATTTAAATATAATTATTATTAATTAAATTTATTAAGAAAAAATTACACTATAGGCATAAAAATAAGGTTTTATAGAAACACTTCGTTTAGTTCAAATGGTTTTTACATTGATATATAATTAATTAGGAAAATATACATTCATTTTTTTAGTCATGCATAAACTAAACTTTCATATTTTTTTTAATCTCATTTACTCTATCCTTTCTAATGGCTAGGAGAAAACAGTTGTGTTAAAATAATTATATTTTAGTGTTAGTTTAAGAATTGTGTTTTTGGAAAAATTAATTATTTTAGGGGATTAAATTTATTTAAATTTATATAATAAAATCATGGTGGGTAATATTATACAACCCTTAATAGAATTTTTCACTCAAAATTCATTACACAGATCTAAATATATAAGGATACTTCTTCCCAATTACGTCAAAGGGTTCGCATTTAGCTTCATCCAATTGGTGGTTTCAATACAATAAATTAACTAACTCATTTATGTTGTTTCATAATACATTATCTACACGATCCAAAATTTATATCGATTTTTCATTATAAGAATTATCTTTCTCTTTTATTATGGCACATGAGTTTAGTACATGTGAAGGATCTGGTATTTAATTTCATAAGAGGGATAATAGAACCCATCATGAACATTAGAGATATTTTTTGGAAGAGTATATCAATGATATACCATCAATATATGATCAATAATGTTAAAAAATTTCATTCTGAAAAAATTATACAATTAACATAAATAATCAATGTTAGTTAACTTAAAATTTCATTATTGGGAAACTTCATTGTAAAAGTTTTCAATACATTATCCACTCAAAATGAAAAAAAAGATGTGCACTTGTCAAATGAGAAAACACATACAAGGATTCCACTGAGAAGGTCATTGATATGGATTATAATTCTTACTATCATGTATTAATTGAGAGAAATAGAGAACAAGATCCTGGGAATGCTATCTATCAAAAAACCATAAATAAATGATTGGTTAAATGTGAATTTGTAAAAGTAAATTGATAAATATTTCGATTAAAAATACTAAAACTAAATTTAGGAATTATTTTATATCCTATAATAAAAACATATGAAATAATATATAATTTACTCATTTAATTTCATCATATTATTTTCACCATATGATGTGCATTCAAGATGAAATTTCTTATACATGAAGCACAATAATCATATTCAATAGATGACAAAATCCATCATGTTATAAAAATTGATTCCTACTGTATTATGGTTTCAACAATAAAATGTTTAGAAAAATATAAGATAATTCCCAAAGTAAATAACCAAGTTTATTAAGAATAAAATTTACTTCAATATCAAAAATTTGATTGTAATACCAAAATATGAACATAGAATAATCAATAAATATATACTTATAATTTCTCTTAATATTCTTGAATAAAATTGAATCCTAAATATCCAAAATTATTTTATTACAATGGTTCCTAGTAAAAATTTAATATTTTAATTTTTAATAAAATAATATCCTCATTATTTCTAAAAAAATCATGATATTCATTATGATACACTATATATTTCTATAAAAAAACCAAAAAAAACCCAAATCCACAGTGAAATTTTGTATTCATCCAAAATATAAAACACAGATTTATTCTTTATAGAAAATACCATATTATAATATTCACCTGAATAATATAAGGATCCAAAAATTAAAATGATTTCTATAATTAAATTAATCACATAATCAACAATCATTTTACATTCCATGTTCATCTATTTCATAAAACATATGCTCCCAAAATAAACTAATTATTCATCACCCAATTCATATAATTTAAAATATAATTTCATAATAAATTAAAATATATATAGGTATGTATTTGGTGACACTCCATTGTCACCCATTGGTTGTGGGTTAAATTCATACAAACATTCTAGATATAAAGGGTTGTCACCCATCCTACTGTTTTTCCTTTTAAAAATACTATATTATTATAATAACTATAAAATTCAATAAATGGGTGAAACATATTAAAAGAAAATAATATGTATTAACATCATGGTATATATCCTACCTTTAATTTTACTCCAAAAAACAAAATAAATATTAATTGTCTTAGAAATTAATGTCTTCAAAAAATACAATTAATCACATTACACATCCATATCATAGATCCTGTAAAGTGGTTTATAAAACATTATTTTTATTATCATCATTAATATTAAACACCCCGGAGGATATCCATATATCCTTATATAGAAGCAATATAATATCCAATGTTTTTAAAGCCTTATATATCGCTAACTAAATTTCCAAAACCATCACACACATATATAATTCTAAATTCAGAAAAACTTAATTATCCACTATGATATAAATTAAGTGACCCAATTTTTTTCCAACACAACATACAATTTTGAAAGAAATTATTGAATCAATTATAAACCCAATGACCCTATATGAATTGTGTTTTATAGAAGTATAAAAAATTCAAACAGATTTTGGTTCATAAATAAGTAGATTACAAAGATAAACATTAACTTCCACTATACAAAACATTAACAAAAATAAATCAACACTATCCATGTGAAATCCTTCTATTCAAAATAAAATTAATATCATTCCTCTGCATATCAGGAAAAGAAAAAATATTAATTTTTTTGAACTATATACTCAGTAAGGGTTAACATAAGAGATATGTAAGAATAAATTGAACATAAGGATATGATAAAATGATCATAAATATAAACATTCATAGACTATATATCAATGATAATAATATACAATAATGTAATTAATGATTAGAAATTTATAAGGCATGGAAAATAATTAAATTTTGGAAAAAGTTCCATAAAGGTATAAAAATGTAATAATAAATTTATTTTATGTATAATCATTAGAATAGAAAATATTATGTCAATGATACATAACAATACATTAATTACATGTTATTCTTGGTCTATTTACCCATCTACCTACTTCAGGATTTGGATGACCTACCATATACTATCCGGTTTTTATTTCACAAGGTCCTCTTGTGTACCTACCTATTGAGAGAATTGGATGACCTAAACGTTGTAACATTTTTGTGGGTATAGGATGAGTAGTCATATACCCACTTGTATAATTGATAGGGTGACCTATTATTTATTATCCTTTAGAGATAATGGGATGATAGACTATGTACAACTTTGTTGTGGGATTGGGCTACTCACCTATGTAACCATTGACCTCGTAAAACATTTAATATTACCAAATTAATTAGATAGAGATATAGGTCCCACAAATCATAGAATGAAAATCATACATATGTTTTCTATTATAACACAAATAATTCATCAAATCCAAACAGAAGTAAAAAAATATTTTTATAATTACTTCATCAAAACATAAATCGTGATAATGAAATATAAGCATATATAACAATATATCATAAATATAAATAAAAAATAAAATTAATAATAGATGCTTTAATTAATTATATCCCTATTAAATCTAATGTATGATGAAGTAAATTTATCTTAGATGGAAAATAATTTTTAATGACCTCTTGAAATGAATTATAGGAAAAATAATGATTTTGTTTTGAAATATTTACTTTTAAAATGACAAAAGGTATAAAAGAAATTTTTTTCTATTAAAATTGAATTATAAAATTATATAGGATTATTTGAAGAATAAATGTGTCATGATAGTGGTAAAATTCTCTCAAACTGTACAATTTATAAATCCTTCATTCTAAATTTCTCCCGACATGTCATGAATAACCTCCCATAAAACATAACAAAAATATTCAATTGAAAACATTTTTTGAGAAAAAAAAGAGAAAAATTGTAATTAAAAATTACATGATAATATTAAAATCTTTTTTGGGAAGAAATATTATAAAAACATTACCATTGGTGGAAATGATTTTTTGAAGGATTTATTATAAAAATAATTTTTCAAAACGAAATTACATTAGAAATGAAATTACATTTACATGAGAATTAATAAAATTTATACACCATATTTATTCACAGTAAATAACAATTAAAAAATTAAAAATTCATCATAATATAATTAAATTTCCCCCACACATAATCATAGCATGAAAAAATTAATGAAGTTGATGGTTAACCTAAAAAATAAATATTTAATTAAAAATCCCCTTACCAATTTGTAATATGTCATATCGTATGACCCATAAATTTTTAATATAAAATTAAATAGTTAATTAAAATATGAGAATGAAATTTATCATATTGTCTATCAATGGGAATTTTATAAACTACATTGTAAAAATAAGCGGTTAATAAGGAACATATCTCATAGAAGAAATATTGAGACGACAAACCCTTACCCAACATTTTCCATTAGTTTTTAATACATTATTCTAATTAATATAGTGTAAAATGATTTTATTAATTAATTAATGAACAATATTAGTGTTAATAATACCATATGTTATTATTTTATAGGATCTAATGACTGATAAATTTATAAGAATTCATTATTTCGATGGTTTTATGTACATTTATTAAATGTTTTTATGTTCAGTTTATTTCCATATATTTATGGATTTTATTTTAATAGACTTAAAACACATAATATTAAATGAAATCATATTAATGCATATAAAAATTTATAAATGCTTCCCTAAATAATATTTCATTATTATATGAAATATATTCATTTGATAAAATTTTAATGCAAGATGTTTAGTTAATTTTTTATTTTTTCTAACCATTATGAACATGATTTTTTATTTGATGTTACAAATTCATATATATATATATATATATATATATTAGTTATACAACATGAAATTAGATATAATGTGAAAATTATTATATTATTAAACCATAAGTATATTTTAACGACCCTTAAAGAAGGTGATAATTGAAAATGAAAAAAACATTATTCACAAAGGCGATTAACAGGCATAATTACAAGAATAATTTGTTTTCATTGAACTATAGTTGATAAGAAAAGAATTGGTTAGGAGATATTCCATTTGAAACTAAATAAAATTGTATATTCCTAATTATTTACATATTCGACAATGATATATGTAGGTTCGGAGGGGAATAATGAACTATAAATGAAATTAAAAGATGTACTCTGAAAAAATACCCACTTGTATATCACCTCCTTGAAGGATTCCATAATGTAATTTAAAATTATATTTGGGTGAGAACAACACAATATTGATGTGGTGATAGATGAAATGTGTTATTTTCTTATCATTGATGGGGAAAATAGCTTGTGAGGATAACTGGGATTGTTAGGGGTAGTATTTATACTTGAGGATTGGAAGTTATAAGTAATTAAATAATAATTATTTTATATTTTAAGAGAACCGAATTAAGGTGGAATTAATATCCATGAATCTTTATGATAATTAACATTTTAGAGGATGTTTTTAGTAGATCAATACTTTAACCTTATATTTTATTATGTATTTTAAATGTATATTCATCTATAACCTTTCAACATTAACATGTTTCACTATTTTACATATATTATGGTAAATAATTTTTTAAAAAGTGAAATTTAAATGTATAAAAAAAGATGACCATAAAAATAAATATAAAAATTATGAGTCCAAATATTTAATTGATATTAAAAAATAAAATTCAATGAATTGAGAATATTGGATTTATAATTAATCTCTTAAATGAGATAATAAAGTGGGGTTTTTAAGTGAAAGTATTCAGAAGACGAATATGATTTTATATAAAAACTGAACCTGAAAATGTATCCAATGAACTAAATTTGATTAATAGATTTTTAATTAAACTATTGTGAATTAATGATTATTTTAATAAATAATTTAATAATATAAATAATTTAGATGAAATTATACTTTTCAAATTAAATTCATTTATTTTCACTATTCGTATAAAAAATTGAGTAATGTCTTATAAAAATTCGAAAATTTAATGATACTATAATTTCAAAATTAATGTATCTAATAAAAACATTACATTCGTAAAATAAAAACTGTAAATTTTTCATTTTTTTAAAAATAGGTGCACCATTAAAAGTCATAAAAAATGCATTTTAGAATATATTTATTTTTATACATTGAATTACATTTATTATTATCTTAAACATATAATACATATTGTATGAATTTAATAATTTTTATGTAATATATATATAGAATATATTTCATAGTTATATTTCATTAATAGTTATTAATTTAAATTATTAAGATAAAATTATATAATGGCCTTAAAAAGTGTAGTAAAAAACAAATTTTTTTCGGTTGGTTTTTATTTTTATTTAAAATAATATGAATCCAATTGATTATTTTATTAGATTTTGTAAAAAATATATTCCTAATTTAGTAAATCTAATTAATTTATGTAATTCTAAAGGCTAGGTGGTAAAAGTTGTTTTAAAATAATAACGTTTTGGAGTTGGTGTGACCTTGGGGTTTTGCAAAAAAAATTCATCTAAGACATTAAATTCAATATAAAAATTAAATATTGTAAAAAAAATGGGGTGTTACATTAGTCAGGTATAGGATTCACATGATTTATTTAGGTAACATCAATAGACTAAAACTAAAAATCAAACCATCCAAAATACTAACATTATTAGGAGAACATCAAATTAAAAAACTGTAAATAAGTGTCTAAATCATGATTCCATATTTTAAATCAATGAAAATATAGTTTTATCATACTCCATTTATTTTAATCATTCATTTAAAATATTATCTAAAAAATATTTTAAATTTCCCCAGAATATCACCCATTATTTTCTAACCTCGTGTCTAGTAAAGTGTTACACATCGTGTAGTAGAATGATAGAAGATCTATACCTAATGTAATATTTTTGGGATTATTCCACTTATATGTATCTATAAAAATTACACATTGAATTGATGTACCAAAATAGGGATGTTTTATATGTAACAAAACTCAGTTATTTACCATAAAATAGTATATTCTTTTATATCGAGGATTATCCTATGTGTATTTATTAATTAATTCTCATTATTTTATCCTAAGATAACTAATCATTTATTTTACATGAAATATGTTGACCTATTATTTTATTAATAAAATATTATGCATCAAAAATAAATATTCATTAAATAAGATTTGGAAAGGTGTCATTAACTTATAATACTAGTATTTAGGGACATATTGATATATAAGCAACTACTTCACCAGGGATCTTTTCATATTCTTATCTTTTCTTTATGAATATCACCATTATTATCCATATCATAAAAAAATTCATCAAAACCTTAGTAAAAGAAACATAAGAAAGGGAGATTTAGTTTCTTGGTATGGTGAAAAGCAAAATTATCATTGATCAGAAAACCATAACATGGACATAAGGGTCATAGAAAATGATGAAAAAATATTAAAACTACATTTAGGATATATTAAAAAATATTATTAAATAACATAATAAAAACATGTATCTTGAAATACATGAATCATAATGGAATAACTTAACATGAAGAATGTGATCCTGAATTGATCATAAGAAATAAGCAGTTAGCATACACATATGAATAGAAAACCATTTAATTAAAAGTTACAGATGTCATCCAAGACTGTCATCATTATTTGGATTCACTATATAATTCATTATATCCATTATGATTGTTCACTTCCAATTATATTACACTGTGCAGAGTCCCTTACTAAACTAATTTAACTCCCAATTATATTAATTTTTACCTCATTGTATATTTATTCTTACCCAATCCACTAATGTGATATATTATTTGGATCCCACCCATCACAGTATTATAATCTTACATATGTGTGCTAATATTTCAAAAAAACATTCACAAAATCATAAAAAATTAATAAAAAACTATATTAATAAAAATATTATTATTTCAAAATAATTTAACCCATTGAAAAAATAATGTATAATTACTTAATTTTCCAATGTAAAAGAATCAAATTTCATAGAATCATTCTTATATAACTCATCCTAATACATATAAAAAATTAATTTTTATGGAATTGTTAGATCAGGTACCTAGTAAATGGAATGTATAATTGAATGATAGTATTAGTGATAAAATATTATATTAAAATATGATTATTACATTTCATGAGGGAAATATATTTTTTATGTACAAATTTTATATTTAAATTCCATAAATTAAAAAAATAATAAGAAAAAAAATTCATTGATAACAATCGTTAAATATTTTCATGGGTGATGGAAATAATTTATTGGTCCCAATATTAAGAATTTTTATTCAAGATGTTTATATATAAAAAAATTATCATGTTCTTTGGTAACAAATTAAAAGTAACTTATTTCATTAAATGAAAATATTATTTCATTTAAATAAAATTTTATATAGAACAGTAAAAGTAAAAAATCATTTAAAAATAATATGATAATAAAAAAAATTCATTATTACAAAATAAAATTATAGGGGGAAAATTATTCTCTATCAAATAAATAATTAATGTTAATTTACATTACACATATTATTTTAGTCTCTTGAGAATATATCTTGATGAATATTAATAAAAACACAAAAAATTTCACTGAATTAATAGTGTAATATAATTTTTTTATATTCATGAGTTATATATATTTAAATTTTATCATTCTAATCATAATGATAAACAATCTCTTTATGTAATGATATTGTAACATAAAACCATTACCCAAAGTTGAATTCACTGAAAATTTATCTTACTTCATATATAATAAATTTTAATTTATTATAATTGTAAAAAATAATAATTTTGTAACATAAAATATGATTCATGATACTGTTATAAAATTTGAACACATATTAAAATAAATCATTACAATAATTATTATATTTTGGTGGTACCTATTTTTGTTCTGCATGAGAATTTCTGTTAGGCAGTCTTAGTCCTTTAAAATTGATCATCATTACATCATCTTATATGTTTTAAAGTGATATAATTTTAATATTAATTAATTATATATATATATATATTCGTCCACAAAAATTATATATTGAAAAAAATACACCATTCTGGGAGACAAAAGGTTGCACATATTCACAGATGTTTTTTTCACTTTTATAAATATAGAAGAAAAGAAACATAAATTATTATTATCAATTAAATTATAATTATTTTATCATATATATCATATATAATGCATAAATATATCATTATTACCATCAATTCAAAGGGAAACAGATAACTGATTTTTATCACATCATAGAGGGGGTAGTTCACAAGTATTCACAAATGAATATATTGTTTTCCAAAGGATTTGATTGTATAAAGGTATATATGAAATTAAAATTAAATATTTAAATTATATCATAAGTATAGTATAAAAATATTAAACCCATAATAATAATCATCCATCAAAATTGGTGATGGAAAATGAATTGTACCACATTATGGATGTTGTAATCCATATGTTTAATTAAGGAATAATTTCACATACAATTTAATAGAATAGATAGATAATATTGGATGATACATAATAATAATAAATAATATATCAATAATAAATAATTACCTATTTGTTAATGAATATTATATTTTCAAATAAATAGAATTATTTTGAGTTAGATGATTACTTATTCTATGTTAGGCCTCTATTAAATCATAATTTAAGGACCCGTGGAATAGAAATTTAATAAGGAAAAAGAATATAATTCATGTATATTGGATATAATAATATATTTGTGTATGTAATGATTATTCTATATTATTTATATTTTTCTGAAGAATAAAAAATAGGATTGTCTTTTTATAATAGTGGGGGAGGACACACATTGAATTTTAAAAATATTAAATTACTGTAAATTAATCCATAAATAATATATATCTAAAAATTTATAGGGATTATAATTTGTAATAGTATGAGCTCTGAATATTTTTTCCAATAGGTTTTATCAAAATTATTTTATAAATTTTCCTATCATTGATAATTAAACTCTCACCGATTAAATTATGATAACCATAAACATTGTGAGATTTTTTTTATTACAATATATAATGTTAAAAAATTAATTTGGAATCATTAATTAAATTAGACATAATTATTATAAATATTTAGTCGATTATATTTAGTTTACTCACAAAATTGTTCTTACATTTCATAAAAATACACACACCATGGCAGCTGAAAATAGTTTTCATGAAGAAATTTTTTCTTAATAATACAATGAAATTTTACCAAAATGAAAATAATTTTTGTTCATATAAATATACTTAATGTATTATTAATATAAACCAAATAATTTTAATTTTAAAATAATTTTAAATTTATTGTATCTCTTTATATGTCTTAAAATATTAAACAATATTTAATAAAAATTATTATATTTCAGAATTCATCAATAATGTAATCTTTTTAGTAAATATAACATAAATAAATATAAAATAATTTTAAAATAAATCTTTTATTATTAATCCTAATTTATTGAAATGTTTTTTTTAAACATTGAAATAATATAATATTATATAGTAAAATGAAAACAATGCATTTTCTTTGAAACAGAAGTTTTGGAATAATATAAAAACATTTGTAAAAATATAGTACATATATTTCATTATATTTAATTTATTAATAACTATATAGATAATTTAAATACTTAGATATTCATATACATTCATCAATTTTTTTATATCTATTAATGGTATACTATATAATGATTTATTTATACCCAAGGTTGCATGTATCATATGTTATCAATGAAATTAAATTAAACTAAATTAATATTAATCATAATATCTCAAGGTGTTTAATAATCCAAATATGATCGATTTGATTCATACCTCCATGATTAATAAAATGTGACCCAAGGTTATGTAAACAACCTAGGACATCCATTTTTAGGGTTAATGAAGAAAGGCCTCCAACCAAGGAAGAGACATTGAATATTATAATTATATCATAAAAAATTAATTCATAGAGTGGTGTATATGTTGTTTGTTAGATAAACATTCACAAAATTATTTCAATTATTCTTATTAAATTACTTTTGTAATATAGTATAGAAATCCTTAACTATAAATAAAATTTAATAATGTCATTACTTATGAATATATTAAAGGGAATCATATTAATGTTTATTTTCTAAATTATTGGTTTAAAATAATAATCCAAGAATAGTTTTTTAAATTATATAATAAAAAATGACAAACCCCAAACATGTGATGTGATGAAATAAATTTATTTAATATTGTAATTTTTTTATTAATTAACATTCATTAGCATTTTATGTTTAAAAATATTTGATTTATTTTTTCAAACCAGTAATATAAAAAAATTATATCTAAATAATTATATAATATAGAAAATAGATCATCAAAGTAATAAAAAATTGAAATTCATAATTTGTAAAAAACTAATGTCATAAATTTGGATATAAAATATGAACATAAAAAATATCATTAATAAATAGTAGGTATAAAATATGAATAAAAAAAATCAATAGAAAATATATGATGAGAGTTAAAATAAAGATAAAAATAAATAAGTTTATATATAAGATTATCGTCTAACCATACTAATATTGAAAGTCAAATGAAAATAATAAATATCAATTGAAATAAATTATGATAAAAAAGATATTTCAATATGTAAAAAACTAGAATAATCTATCGAACTATTAATATATTACATGAAAATTAATGAATGAGCTAATCATTGTAGCC
Source organism: Viscum album (assembly GCA_963277665.1). Classification (NCBI taxonomy): domain Eukaryota; kingdom Viridiplantae; phylum Streptophyta; class Magnoliopsida; order Santalales; family Viscaceae; genus Viscum; species Viscum album. The sequence goes on along the minus strand of OY728151.1, from coordinate 81,744,582 downwards.
ACATCTAGTAGAACATTGTGTTGGAAAAGTCGAATCATCCCCTAACTAATCATAGGTAGTTCATAAACATAACTATCGAAGACATAATATATTGATTTCCCATATTGACAACCTTTGTTCCCATGAGAATGATTATGGGGGTTAGTAAATTTGTTGTCATATTATCTTTCACAGTTAAACACAATAATATATAAAAATTCATATCATCTCACTAATAATAATCATCTTACTTTATATGTGAAAATATCCCAATTGATAAATAACTATTAATAATAATCAATCTTTCTATGACAAAAAAACTCAATTGGGACTATTATAATGTGTCATTAATATTCTATTAACACCTTCTAATTAAAATTATATAAAATACTTGAAAATTATGAAAAATATTTTAAAAAATAAATCCATTTTTAATGTTTATTTTAAAAGTAATGTTTTATTTTAAACCTAATGAAATCATAGATGAAACTAAAAATTTTAACTATCAGATCAGATATATATCATATATGGAATGAATAAAAATTTAAACAAATTAGCATTGTTGAAAATATTAACTTATGTTTAAATATAAAAGGAATATACAGAATGTAATGAACCAATTATGATCTATGAGATCTTTAAAAGGGTTTGGCGGGGAATAATTTATCATTATTTTAAGGATTTCATACATTAGTGGAAGTAATCACCTATAGTTATTAAGATATGACTACAAATTATAATAAAAGTGAAAAAGAAAAAACCCATAATAAAATTATATTTCCACGAATCACTACTCAATAATATTGTCTAGTCCTTCATGTGCTTATGATTTAATATAGGAAAAAACAATTAACAAAAAAACAATCCTCAATGTAATTATATAATGATGCTCATATTTTATCACTAGAGTAGAACTACATCCAATTGATAGTGAATGCACTCCTCATAATGAAAAAAGATATAATTTTTTTATGAAATGTAAAAACCTTCGTCAAAAGGAAAAAATATCTTATCAAAAATCAAATTTAACCATTCATGTTATTATTATATAATTTTCATCTTGATTATTTTATTTTAACTAAAAAGTTACAAGGAAAGACTGTCTTGGAAACAATAATAAAATCTACATCCATTAATTATTTCATCTAGTAATCTCTTTATGAATTTTTTGTCTAATATAGTTTTCCTGGTGTATATTTTTTAAGCATGTCCATCTAATGAATTTATACATCTGATATCAATGTATCCAAGTCATTTCTGTAATTCTTCAAAATTATTTATTATTTTATTCTTCAACCTATTAATTTTATTTCAATTGATAGGAAACTAAATTTAGTATCTATCAGACCAATTCCAACCATTATATTCTCTTAATTGATCCCTCAAATTAGTATTAAATCTCCCAAACTATAAAATTTACTTAACATATGGTTGGAAATCCCCCCATATTAAAAATATACATCCCACACATTTTTAAGGGGATGCTCGAATATTAATTTAAATTTCCCAGTCATGACTATGAACATCGCGCTCATAAAATTACTTCATTTGATCTCATTAAAATCCCATGAATTTTAAGTACATTCGTTAATACCCATCATCAAAAAGCGTCATCAAACATTACAATAAACATAAAGATAATCCTGATATTACACCATGATTATTGGAAAATTTTCCAAATATCATATTATAATAAAATTTAATATCCTTTCAATAATATGGTAAATCCATTCGAATATTTCACCAGGTGAACATTTTAAATATTCTCTTATATGTTGAATTGTTTACCAAGTTTCTGTATAAATTTATAGAGACCCATAAAATTTATTTTTCCAAACACTTTATTAAGTTAATTACTCAATATGGATAGCATTATCAATTTTCATTTAAATTCTACCATTATCTATTGAAATTTATAAAAAAAATATACTTATTAACCTTGTTAGAACACCATCGAATTTAGTTTCCTCATGATCAGACTTTATAATTCCTCTCACTGATCCCATAAAAAATTCTCACTAATTGAACACAAAATAATGAGTTTGATAATGCGCTAATGATAGAATTTACCACATACTTCTTTATGATTACTTTTTAGCTATGGTATAAAATATGAATAATATTCTATCAATTTCAAATATTCTTTCTAATGACATAAATTTAACAATATCATTACATATTTCCTGAAAAAAAACTCATATAATATACATTATAATGTTATATATCCAGCATCCCCATTATCCTAATATATGTAACCAAGATAATTTATTCATTATGAATCAACAACCATTGGTTTTAATACATTATCAATCATTCTATCTGATATAACATTAGAGGATACTATGAAAATTATTATAGACTATAAAATTGTATAATCACATTAAATTAGCACTATTTTTATGATAATCTGAATCTATTGGACACTAAATTAAAAATAGTTAATGAATTGTAAAATATTAATTTTATTTAAGTTAATTGAATTTTTTTAAATAGAATAAAATGTATAAGAAAACGATTCACAAAACATAACAATTATTTTCAATACATATTCATCATCTTCTAAACACCACATAATCTCCATGGCCTCATAAATCACATTTCATTTTATTATTTTACAAAAAGATCTAAATAAATCACCTAAACAAATAAATCATGTAATATTTCATATATCTAATAAATAGAATCATATGTGAGTTAATTGGTTGTAGGAGATAAGAATAATTTAATAACAATTTACTGACGTCATTTAGACTTTATGAAATACTATTTTTAAAAACATCCATTCATAAAAATATAATACATATTTCTCAAAAATACATTCATTCAAACATAAATTAAAACCGTAATAACTAATGGAATGATTGATAATATTTTAAATTGAATACAACATACTAAATAAACTTATTATATTTATTAATTTAGAAATATATAATTGACATGGACCATGTTATTTGACTAAAAAAATTATTATAATAATTTTCAAATATCATTTAGAGATTAAACATGGTCATATAAATTTATAATATTATAATTGTATAATAACTATGAAATTTTATAATTTTTTTGATAATATAGATCAACTATATTCACTAAAATAACAACAATAACAAAAAATAAATTTGAAAAAAATGTATAATAATAAAAACGATTCCTTAATCTTGAATATATATATATATATATTTATATAATCATTACATGAAAAGCTCAATCATACGAAAAAATCAGACCATTTATGAAAATAAAATATTTGTATAGAAATAATGTTCAAAAAACTAGAAAAGACAACAACATATCATAAAAATCATACTCGTCAACAAATCAATAATAGATTATATCCTATACATTAGCTGATTCCCACTCAGAGCTTTCACAATGCATTAGAATCATGGAATAATTCATTATACGATTAAATTTCCCACTTGATAGAATCTTCTTAGATGATTTTATACCATTTTTCAAAATAGATACAACTCAAACTTCTTTCCTCATAGATGACCTTATAGACACCGACTTCAGCAGATATGAATAGTCATACCTCGGACTTCTTCATACTGGGGAAATCCTAACTTCCTCATTTCTGGACAACTTCTTCTACCCCATGAATAATGTCACTATAAGAAGTTCTGACCATGCCACTGTCATTTTTTATCTCACTATTACAGATTTCACCCCATTTTCCAAGAATATGTATGACTTTATAACCATCACTCGCTCCACGTTCTGGCTTAAATTGTCTATTTGTATCAATCATTAGTAAACATTGTGGGTGCTCCAAAAATCCTGATCATCATGTATCTCATTCCTCATTTCACCTATTCCTCGTAAAACATTCTGAGATGAAAATCATTATTTATACTGAAACCTTCATTCATTTGAGTACCCTCCTACAAAATAAAGATCTCCTCATGATACCAAGATAATCCCTTAATAGTAGAAATACTAAAACTGAAGCACTTCATCCACCAATACCCATCATTATAACCAACTGTGAAGTCCTAGTCAATCCATTACTGTGACATACAGATTCTATGTGACCAAATCGGCCACAAAAAACAAGGTAGAGAATCTATGACTCAAAAATGACCTCATGGTCCCACCAAAACTCCTTACCATCAATGATCCAAACCTAATCCATATGTTACCTCACAAAATCAACCTACACGCAAATTCGTGGATAGATGTTATAACATAACACCTATGTTTTGCGATCAGAGAAGAGGTACTATCGAACCATATTCCCTATAGCACCCAAAATGAAGGGATTTTGAATTGAAAGTGGAAGACCTGAGAGACTTATAGATGTCACCATTGTTAATGGATCAGGCCTCGTGTTGAAATCGAAACTCCATCAAAATCGATAAAAAAGAGCACCATTGTATCATCAAGGTGCCCTGGACCAGGAGTTAATCCAATTAGCTTCTGACTCAAACCAAATCATAAAGTGCCTCTGATGAATTAATCAGACAACTTAAATCACTATAATATCAAAAGAATTGAAGACGAACTGATCAAACTCATCAACTGAGGGGTATGGTAGACATAACTCAGAAACTAGTGTGAGTTTGCATAGGTCTGTGGAGTTATTGAGCTCCACCAGGGAAAGGGAGATCAAATTCGCTTCCCCAAAGAGATCATGGACTTTTTGAGAGATTTTAATCATCATTAATGGTGGAATATTATATGTATTTGAGAATAATAAAAAAATAGGTACCCTTTCAATTAGTGTGACATTGTAATAGTTTCCCCTCAGATGAAGAGGGGGGAGCAGGGCTCTAAATCATTAGGTTTAGGTCATCGCCACAAGGGAGAGAATCTACACGGGAAGGAACCTATATAATAATTATTGAAAAATATAAATACTAATGAAAGCAATACATGGTATTTATTTTTATTGTAGAACCCGTATGCCCCATTCTAATCAAAATGTTCAAATAGTAATCAGAGCATTGGAATTGTAATATTTACTGTTTGGAGTGATAAAATGACGTTATAAGATTATTCTCAACAATATATGTGTAAAAAAATATTTTATATTCATTTAAATGAAAATATAGTACTTATATATAATGATACAAGAAAATAAATGTGATAAACTGATAAAATAAGTTATCTTAAATTTTAATACATATATAAATATATATATTATTACTTTTAATAATAATATAAGGACATAAAATATATTTTTTATTTTTAATAAATGGGTTCATAAAATAATATTACAAATTATTAGAATGATAATATATTTTTAGGAGACCATAAGTAATTTTTTAAATTGATATAAATTTTATCATAATATTTAAATTATCATTCTTCATGTATATATGATTTTTATCTAGAAATTAATATATCAAATCTATATAAATATTTCAATAAAATGGAAATAATGTTTTGAATTTAATAATGTAAAACTATTTGCAGTTATTTTATTTTTGTTTTGAAATAATAGATGAACATCAAAAAATTGACAATTTATATAAAATAAGAGTTTGAATAAAATAATGTAAATGCATGATTACATTCACACATGATGATGTAATAACCAATTATATTGATCCAAATAAATCTATTTATTTTTAATAGTCACATGAATGAATGTTATTGGTCTTTCTGACCCAAAATACTAAATTAAAAAATATATTATTAAAAATATCCCCTATGATCTTTTTATGAAAACCATCGTCACTAACAACAATCCTAGAAAATTATAAGCATTAGAGATTCCAAATATTCATCCCATATATCATTCTAATTCATTTACCAATTTTATAATACATTCAGTCTCATTAAATATAATTTTACTGATCCATACCGTGGAACCAAAAAAAATTAACCATATAAATAAATGATCGTCTAAAATATATTATTTCAATGTAATTCTTAATCTACCAAAACCATATGTTCTCCATAAAAAATAGTAACATAATTGTACTAAAAAACTAATATATTATTATTATGGTTAAATATCCATATTCTACCAAAACTCTAAGTGATTGTTAAATGAATATTTTTTAGAATAATTATATTTTACTACCTCCATGAACCACAGACGTCATTATTTAACCTAAATTTATGTATGTTCATAAAAATGTTATTAAATTTTTATTTGATGAAATGAGCATAGTACAACATATTTCATGTCCTAGTATGAATTAATTTTAATTTTATTAAATAAAACAAATCTGGATAATATTATTTAGTAAAACTTATCAAATATATTAACCATATAAATTTATATTTTTTCTAAATGAATTTCCTTTTTTTATTAACAATATATATATATATTGGGATTTATTAATTTATATGAGGACATGAATACCATTTTAAATAAAATCTAGTGATATTTTTCCATGTTAATATAACTATAAAATTATTCCTAATTGACTTGAACATTGAACGTTGAAGCAAACACCCTTAAAAATTAAAATAATCATTATATCTATAAAAAAATTTATATCCCATATAGGTCATCATGAGAAACTGAGAGGGGGATAAATTGAATGAAACAATAATGTATTTTTTTCATTTAAATTAACATATTTTAATATTGAACCACGTCCCCATTTAAATGGAATTGATTTTTTCGGTCTATGTAATTAGATATAAAAGCAATGAAGATAATTAAAAAAACATATGTTAAGAAATATTTTTACAATGTCTGGTAGAATGACCTATTGCATGTAGAGATAAATTTATTTTTATTTCACATACTCTCATATCACTATAACTTTGTAGTGATTTAAAATTCCACGAATTTTTGTACCATGTTATGGTTGGAAATGGTCAACCATTTGGTGCAAGTTGTGTTCTCTAAAAGAATACGACCCATATTTATTGGCATTGTTTAAACTGGAAATAGGTGTTCGTCAATTATATTTATTAGTAATCATTAATAATATTTATCTACTACACATGATGACTTTGAATCATTATATTATAATGTCCCTAAACTAAGGTCTCTAACGTCTAATATATCAATAATATATAATGAACATATAACCAATACTCATCGTTATATGTATGATAACAACTTCCACTATATCTCACCGCCTTTATAGATGGTTAAAAACTAATCTCTAAAAAATATTTTTCTTCATCATTGAAATTCAAATTTTTGATCAAATTATCATTCTATAAATGAAATTCCAAAACTCAATTATATGTGTTCAAAAAGGGTACACACCTTCATCGAAATTATATTTAATATAAACCTTGTATAAAATTAATTAATCATCAAAACAATGATTAATTTTCATTGATTACAAAAACCCAACACATCCATATATGTTATTAATTATTAATAACTTCTAATTTATGATTTAGGTATATTAATAACAATTAAACTAGATGACATGTTACAATGGGTGTTTAGATTGGATTCTAAAATAGTTCAACATGTATTAATTCTTTGATAATCACATTCATGCTTGGAATCATGTGACTCATTTCAATGTATTTCACAAAAAACTGAACGGGTGTGAAATTTTATTATTCCACCTAATGATTCCTTTTCACAAGAGACACTATCTATGTGTTAATCCTACATGCATTGAATATTGAATCACACAATCAGTTCCATAAATAATGAATCCTATATGGGATTCATGATATATAATTAGTGTAAACATGTATGGGTATGAATATGATTTCTCAATATGATTGATCAAGTATATGAGGTACAAAAGAGAGTACGGTTATATTATAATTACTTCATGTAACATTTTCATAATAATGAAAAATAAGTTCTCTTTTTACAATTTATATTTTTATGGCATTCCTTCATGTCCATGGAAGAATAATATGTGTAGGAGGGAATGATCTTCCTGGAAATGTTGTATCACATTGAAATGATTAAATGTAAATGAGACCCTATACTTATTTTTATAAGCTCGCACATGCCTTAGTGGTTCGAAATTTATATTCAGGCCTCAACATTAGCCACATAAATTAATCATCACATTTTAGATTGCTTCATGATTAGGAATATTTTTTGGGATGACGCATATCTAATATCACCCAACTCATATGGGTTAATTCAAATATATTGTGAATTTTATAAAATTTAATATTATTTGATGTCAAATTTTTTTATTCACATGAATTCTATAAACACATTCTCCTATCAATAATTATTATTTTACACACCACCAATATAAAACAACCACCTATAACATTGTTTTTATTTGGTGGATGCATATAATCAAGTCATGTGAATGTATGGAAGATGTAGATTACATGGATGCAGAATCACAACCTCATCACCCATATTATAATGATCAGAGAGGATCTATTAGGGGATGAAAATCTATCATCAAACATTAATACTATGTTTTAAGTTACTATATATCATAGAGGAATCCTCAAATGACATTCATCGAGTTTAATTAGACAAATCATATGCACTTGATTGGTTGGACATATAAATGTATGTATCATTTATTATGTGGAAAATAGTAATAACCCAGTCAGAATCCACCAATTATATTCAACATACACATGGGAATTGTATTATGAATAATATCATGTCATAATTCTCTAGATATGGTGACTGGGGATCAACAACCATAAGAACATCACAGACCACAGTATTTGACACAGCAGGCTTCAGGTCGACCCTGTGTGCCTTCTATGTGCACTATATGTGGAATTTATATATAGTACCACCCACAACATGTGTGATCCATTAAATCCTTCAATAGATTACCATGGGATAGATTTGTTAATCCACATGGGTGAGATCATCCTCTATGTCCCACAATGCCTTGGTTGAGGATAACCTATGATGGTAGGTATGATGGAATTTATTTTCAAAAAAGCACCATTATAAATGATAATATGAAATATCAATCTATAAATATTACCAACAATCCCTTATAAAATTTTAAACTCGTTTATTCCTCATGAAAAAAATCTAATAATATACTATCTCATGAATTTATTCAAATACACATCCTCTTGAAAGAAGATATATTTCATGGTCTTCTTCATATTCAAAATTTTACTACATAATTTTTTACCCTAAACACATTTACTTAACATTATGATCAGTTAAAAATACCCACATATAAAGACATTCTTCCTGTTTTAGGGTGTTTTTTTTATATTTTTTGTCTTAGAATTTTCCCCTTAGTTTTCATATGAGTTTTTGGAGTAAAATAATAAAATTGGGTAAACAATAAGTGTCGTGTGATTTGTCCAAATGCGAACCCTTTACAAGATAAAAATATGGACAATTGTTGTTTTTGGAATGAGGATTATCACATGGTTAGACCAGAGTTTATAAATTATTTTGGGAAAACCATGTGGCATGTCCTGCTTGGATTGATATGGGTGCACTATTGAACCATGGGCTATAAAATCATGCATCCCATCATTGTCATTAAAAATGTGTTTTTTAATTTCCCCCTCCCTGATTTTAACACCTAATAACCTACTTTATCACCCCTTCGAGATTCCTCCCCATAATAATATCTCAATGTTCAACCTTACAACCTTAGGGTCCATTTTGGTGGGATATTTGGCTTGGATTCGTCAAAAACCATCAAGTATGTTCATTATCTCTTTTTTTGTATTACTTTTATAAGATACATGACATTATTCAAGGGATTCCATTTTACTTGTGGGTTGGTTTCCTGATTTAGGGATATATATATTCATATTTATGGTTTAATCATGAATTTTATGGTTTGGTCTTTCCCTTCTAGGGTTTTATCTATCTGTGATTGTTGGATTATATATTTTTTCAGATGTTTCTTCAATCAAGGTCGGTGGTTACATGAATATACATTATTTGAAGATTACAATACTTCTTAATGAGTGTTTAATTATGTATTAAGAATTTCATGTGTGGTGAGATATGGGTTTTCAAAATTATTAAAGGTTTATTTTTATTAAAAAATGTTTTTTACAGGGAAACAATTAATGATCTATGTTTGTTTCACATATTATTCATTGTTTATTAATTCATGGTGTTTTATAAAATATGTAAATGGAGTGAATAATATTGTAAAATGGATTTGGGGTGTGTTTGGTTTCAAAGTGGATTCTAGATGTGGAATTATTATATTAGTGTATTAGAATGTGTGTTTACATTTTTTGTCTATTGTATATGTGAAAGAGGCGATGTGTATTGTGTGTGAAATATGAAATGAGAACAGAGGGTAACCTGGGTAACATTTTGGGAGGACTTAGACTAGTACTCTAGTTGATTCAAATGTGGATGGTCCTAGTTGAAACTTGTACGATTTGTGATGACAATACTAACTAAATAATGATGATTGGAGACCACTAGGCCCAGGGGGTGTCCCCACCTTGTATATCATACACAAGAACATTGTTATTCATTGTTGATATACCAAATTTTAATGAGATATGATGTATATAGTGTCACATTTCTAGATAGTTCCTATAGTTATTTCTTGTGTCTTAGTTTTCCTTCATGATATGCATTCAGCATCACAATACAATGTAATTAGTTTGACATTTCCTAATTAATCATTTTTCCTATAAATTTATTTCATTCAAAAAACATCTGTACCAATGATTCAATATATTTTTCATAAAAATTGAATGTTTATTTATCTTAAAATGTTTATACGAAATAATATCATATCTGGTGGAATTATATTTGGATTTTGGATTTCACCATAATTAAATCATTGAGTGTAAGTGGACTTGGTTATGTTTGACACGAGCAAGGGAGAAATGCATGGAGATGGCATTTGATGATTATATTTTTTTCTCTTGTGGCCATGATGTTGGTGATGTTGTCTTGATGAAGACACTCTTCTTTTCATATGGATGTTCATACTGTTTTTATATCTCTATTATATTGTAGTGTTCCTTTTTTTGTTTAATGTTTTATACATGATCTTGAAAACTATTATTCCATGTTTGGTTATAATTACTAAGTTATTTATTACTTATTTTTGTTGTGTTTTATAGTTATTTACATGGGTAAAATCAGACCCAATATGTATTGTTATTACCCAAGTACATTATTCTAGCCCATTGGGATTAGTAATGCCCCTTGGGCTGCACAAACGATCATGTCGGGAGACAGGTTGGATGGTGTCCAGATATGGTTCAAAAAAATGGAATCATAGGAGATTCACACATTTTGGGGAATTCTATTTTGGATGTGCCCTGATATACTATTCCTCATATTTTTGGTATTGTTTTTCTTATTTTGAATAAACGTTCTCGCTAGCACACATCATGGAATAGCTCCAGTCTCCATGGGATGTTTGGAGTTATGTTTAATATATCCCCTAGTGATATGTATATGACATAGATAACAAATGAACATTTGGTGGTAGTGGAGTGATTTTTTTGTAATTTTCATTATGATGTGATTTATTTGTTTGGATTTATGCTATGATAGTATTTTTCTACTATTAAAAAATTTTATAATTTTTTTATTGGTGGGTTCTCTTGTGATTATTTCTTTTTTTACAAAAAATCATCCTTGGATACTTCATTAGAAAACAAGGTTAGAGGTAAGAGAGTGGTTAACCACACAGTTTGAAAAAAAACTTGTGGAAGGTGTGGTCTGGGATGTTCATGATTTTTTATAGGGGTGGGTCATAGTCATTCCCCAGTTAGAGATGATGAACGTGGTCCTATGAAAGGAATGGACTAGTTGTTTTTATTGAAATAACCCTATTTTTTGTTAGGTGGCATGTAACCCCAGGATGATTTGGAATGGATTTAGAATATAAATTTTATGTTTTAATATCATGACAATCCTAAGGATGTCTTGGTGAAATGAGTCTTGTTCTCTCTAAAAGGTCCTAATCAAAGGTGGTGGGACACAGTGGGACAATATGGTATGCATGAACAGATGAACATTAAGTACATTAATGCCATATTAAAAGACTACTAAATTCATTAGGTCTTGGATTATGTTAGATAAAAGGATTTTATTGATCATGTATAGGGGGACCAATACATGATGGAATACTTTAACCACTTAATTGACCTCATTCGTTATGAACCTGAAATTGTATCCAATGAGCAGATGAAGGATCAATGGTTCGAGAGGGGGTTACAGAGAGTGATGTATTCTCATGTATTTCCTTTTAAGATGAAGAATTGTGTCAATGTGGTTGATCGTGCATTTATGGTATAGATTTACTATAAGGGAATGTCTAGTTTCTCCAGTTATTTTTCAATAATGGTAAGTAAAAGTTCATCAAATAAAATGATGAAGCATGATGATGAGGGGAAGAATAGAGGAGGTAGTTCATGACACCTTTCCTGGTAGTTATTGTCTATGGATTCTGATGTTGGGTCAGTTGTGTGCCATCAGTATGATAGGGTAGGACACATAAAACAATTTTGTACATTTCCTCCCAAACCTTTTTAGTGATATGGATCTATGAGTCACCTACAACACTTTTTCAATGTGATTTGGCCATATCATAGTCATACAGGATTAGTGGAATCAATGAGATGTCAACCTAGTTAGATCCTTCTAAGGAAAAGGGATCATAATTTGGTGGCCACAATAGTAGGGATGGATCATCATCATGGTAGATCTAAAATTTTCCAGATCCTTGAGAGATCAGTTTTACAAGGTCCTAGTCTAAAGCTAAAATCATTATATTGTGTATCTTGCACTAGTAGGATTTGATGCCGGACCTTCAATAATTCAAGGTAATACTATGATTGTGTCATCTTTATCTACTATTTTATTTGATACTATTTATTTCATTTCATTTATATATATCTTCCTAGAGAACTTTTTTAGAGTCCCTATTGAGCTTACGTCTTATGGTATGGACATATTAACAACATTTTTTGTGAATAAATTATAGGGGATGAGGTATACAGCTTGTTCACTCATTGTTTTTTGAGTCTATATATAATGTTATTTAATAGTCTTGGATATGGTTCATTTTTATTTAGTGTACTATATGTATTGGATGTTGTGCTTTCAGGCCCATGAAAAATCTTATTACCGGCTGGTGAGTTTCGTGGATCTTGGTAGAAGTTCCATGGTGTTTCATGGTGAATGGTAACCTTGGTCGAGATGTGATGGACCTCCACTTAATAAATTGGGAGCAATTATTCTTATTTAGTGTCTCTAATTTTATAGAACAAGGTTTTTAATACAGATGATGGATTACATCCTGTGATGGGCATATTCCCAAATGAATTCCAATTTGACTTTTTAGTTTTTCATCTGAAGTGGTATGTGGAGCTCTGTATATATCCAGTTCATGGATGACAACTGATATCTCTTCCCTATTATCATATGGACCCCTCCGATTATATATAATTCAAGTTACAATTTGTTGATTTGGAATCCATAGGATTCATTCACCCTTGCATATATTCTTAGGACTCTATAGTCATGTTTGTGAGAAATTCTAACATATATCTATTATTATGTATCTATTTCCATAATCTAAACACAATAAAAATAAATAATAAATATTCTTTTCCAAGGATTAATGACATGTTTGATCAGTTAAAATGGTCAAGGTGGATTTTTTATAATGACATGTTCCTTGTATATCCACAATCTAGAGTTAAATTGGAGGATATCTCGATAACATATTTCTAGACCATGTATAGATTTTTTTATAATTGGTAATGCGTTTTTGATTTAAAAATTATCCTGCTATTTTCATGGATCTTTTGAACAGAGTGTTCAACCAGTACCTCGGTTCATTTTTCATGGTTTTTATAGATAACAATATTTTCAACTATAGATCTAAGGAGTAGCATGAAAGTCACTTGAAGACTACTCTGAGAACTCTATGGGACTATTATATTTATATGAAGTTATCAATGTGAATCTTATGGATTAAACATGTGATGTTTCTGGGCCAAGTGATTTTTGAACAAGGGGTTTTAGTGAATCCTGAGAAGATATGTATAGTTATGTCATGTTATATACCGAGTAATGTGTCTTAGAATAGAAGATTTATTTGTCTATATCAATATTATTGGTTGTTTTTTATGGAATTCTCTCATCATGCTTATCCCATGATGAAACTAACATGGAAATGGGTGAATTTTTAACGGATACAATAATTTGAGGTATCCTTTGAGTGGGTCAAGGAATGATTGACTACCACCCATGTGTTGTTTTTATATAATTTGGAAAGTTCATTATGGTTTATTATGATACATCATGTATGTTTCATTGGAGTGTGCTTATGTAGGCAGACATGTGGTTGTGGATGGTTCTCTCAAACTCAAACCACATGAATAAAATTTCTTGAACCTTGAATTGGTGAAAGTATGTTAATTAATTACCTAATTATGTGTACCCATTATCTCTTTGGGGAGAAATTTTTTAGTTTGTTTGGATCCTAAGATCTTATCCTACATTATACAATAGAAGGATCTCAATTTATGGTAGTGTCAATGGGTTGAGAACCCTGAGGGATTGGACATTGATATAGTCAATAACCCCTGGTAAAGTAAATTTTGGGGTAGAAACCTTAAGCACAAATGTTCCAGTGCAGTCTTTGAAGGAATGTAGTGATGAGTAGATATTTATGGTGTTGTTCCCTCATTTGAACTCGGAGATAATGGAGCATAGTAGAGTCACATTATTAAACAATATACAAATTACTTCTATTCTGCTATAGATTATTTACTAGAAGCTGTTTAGTTGTGTGCTATGCCAATAGACAATGATGTCTCTTCATGGTGGGGTGATGGATTGTGATTGTTTATCATCTCTCGTGGGAGTCATGTGCTTTAAAATAAAAATTATGGTTCTATTATCATTGAGAAATGAGGTGATTTTAGAATGAAAATAGTTTCAATGGTTCATTCATCCTAGTGCATCCAAGACGTACAATGTTGTTCATCGATAGTTCTGGTGGCTGGGTATGATGCATGATGTAGCTGACTTCGTATTGAGGTTTCATACGTGTATGCAAGTGAATAGGGTTGGATAAAAGGACCTCAGTTTTTCTTCAGTTATTACCCATTCTTACATTGATGTGGGATGTGATTTCCATATACATTGTTATTGACATACCTCATACCCCATATTGGATGAATGTAATATGTGTAGTGATCAACCGGTTGACCAAATAATCCCATTTCATTACAATCATAGTTTCAACCCATGTTGATGAGTTGGCCAGCTCTATGACAGGGATATGGTTAGAATTCATGGTGTTCCTTCATTAATCATTTCTAATAGAGCTCCCCATTGTCCTTTATTGTTTTGGGAAGGTTATAAAAAGACATTACATTATCTAGTGAAATTGATCATTAAATACAAACATCAGATGAATGGTCTGACAAGGTGGGCTAATCAAATTGTAGAAGTCATGATTGGAGAATGTTATTTGGATTTCAGTGGTTCTAGGGAAAAAAATTACAATTAGTTGAATTTTCATATGACAACAGTTACGAGTCCACTATCTGAATGTCACCCCATGAGAGACTCTATGGTTGGCCATGTCGGTCTCCGTTGTGTTGGTTAGAGAGAGTTGATTCCCCATTGTTAGGATCGAGTTTATTGGAAGAGATATATATGTGATGTTCAAATTTATCTAGAAGTGGTTATTGGCGTATCAGAGACACCATAAATATTATGCAGATCAGATATGCTTAGATCTTGTGTTTTCTGTACATGGATGGGTTTTCATGGAGGTGGATCATCCCTTGACTGGTCATCATTTGAGAAACAAAAGTATGGTACTGACACACCCACAAACGTAATTGTGTTCATAGGAGCTGTAGTGAGACTACATTTATTATCTCCCATAAATTAGTTAATACTCCGTTGTACTACAGAGAATTTTTTTGGTATATCCAATGAAGATAAAGCATGTTATTGATTGTTACTGGCTGGAGACCATTTTTGTATGAGTCCTTTCGAATTAATTTGGTGTTTTGAAGTTTTACTAAATTTAGGTTTAAATTACATAAAATAAGTAATGATAGGTTATAATCTATTTCATTTATCCTTATAAATTATTACCATAATTCTATTCATGTAATGGTATTAAGGCTTATGTTATGATGAAAACATTGGTTGCTAGTTGAATTTGGTCAGGTCACCATGTTTTACCAAGTAACTAACTATCCCATGATTAAGAGATAGAAACAACTTATATACATTATGTTTAGGTTCTAGGGTAGATTGTGTCCAATTCAAGTGATCATATCCTATAATACATTATTCTGAAAAGTTAATTCCAATTGATTATCTTATGGTTACGAATGTTCGTATGAATTATTTATATTTGTTTTGTTTTTCCTAATTACTAAACCATTATCATATCAAAAATGATATTTAATGATTTATTATGAGTTCAGATACATCTAATCTTGATACATACCCCAGAGTGGTTTAGCTACTATTTCTGGGATGGGAGGAAAACCAATAAATGAAAAAAAATAATTCATTTCATGATATTTTAATTTAATTATTTCATAATCATGAAGGGGTCAGATTTATAATTAGAATAATAATGCAATATTATTTTACTAAAGATAAATCAATACATTAATAGATTTCTTACATGAGTATAAAAAAATGGATCAAACACATGTCTATGGATATTGATGATGAAATATGGAATTGATATCATCATAATCATATATTGTTTAATAGAACATGATCCATGAAATATGAATGGAAATAAAATGTAAAACATGAATAAATGTTTAGTTTTAAATGTATTGGAATAATTGAAACATGTAGGGAATGAAAAATAGGGGAAAATATAATTCTGTAATGTTACAAAATGCTCTGTTGAGGTTTTTTATATATATGCAAATAAAAAATGATGGGTACTAGTGTTAGACATTGTGTACCATTGATCTGTGTAGTTCCCCATGTATTTTGGATCTTTTGCATACCTCGCATGTATGTAGGCCGAATTTGGAGTTCTAACTTATGAAACATCGTTTTTGGAGGACTCTTGACTTGTAATAGTTCTTATAAATTCCTTTGGTATTGATATCTCATTCATTCATTTTGACTAATTTCATGTCGTGTAATGATACATTAAAACATGTAATGGTTAATTCCTCTACTATATTTGAAACTTCGTTCATTGATTGCCTCACCAACCTATAACATGATATGAGTTCTTTGTGCACAATATGAAATGCCAAGTCATGCTGTGATCTAGGTCAATTTTTCACTTTTTCTGTGTTTTATCTTTTGATTAATGTGAAGCCTCATTCATTTAAATCTAGTCATATTCCTAGGAATTATAAATTAAATATTTGAAAATCTATATTTAAATGAAATTAATTATAGGTGTGAATTAGACTAATCACCCCCCCCCACATACATGAACAAATTATTTTACACAGGAGATGTAGATCTCATCAATTATGTCAATACGTGATAAAAAAATTTAAATTATGGAATATTCATTATGTCCGCGTAATTTAATATATTTAATGGAAAAAGGCAGCTTCTAAAATACGACTTATATAGAAAATTTTCTATTCCTCATACTTCAATTATTTAAAACAAATTCTAATATTTTAATTAAAATATTTTAATTATTCATTTAATTATATAGACATTTATAATTTAGCTCACAATGAATTTTATCTCAAAAATAAAGGTAAATTTAAATTGTACTTTTGATCAATCCATGAGTTCATGTTCCTCAGCATAGACATTCATTGGTTCTAATATATCAAAATAGCAGAGAGACGAAAAAAATAATCTTGAGGGCATTAGTAGTAAGATTCTACTAACTCTATGTTTTTGGGTAGGTGGGTAAAAAGTGAAAATAAATTTCAAAAGATGGTAATATCTAGAGCATAGTGCATGAATTCCCAGATAAATGTAATAAAATGCCTCCTTCAACTGAACTAATTCCACACTACAGTAGATCCGGTTGGATCTATATATTTCAAATGTGTATACAATTAGTATATATTTCATTTTTTTATTTCTATTTTTCAAAATTTATGACCTTACATGAACTCAAATCATTCCCTTAACCACATACAATATTTAAATAAATTCATCATTATGGAAATAGTGATTTATGATATTCCTAGTAAAAAACCCATGTACATTTTTATTTTTCATTTAATATTGAAATGGATCAGTATAATTGTGAAATTCTATAAATTATATATAGATCACAACAAAATAGTTTGATGAGTACATTATAAATCATTATAAATAGGATAACCCGTGATGTCTAAATAACTCTCCCACACTTATTCAAAAGTTTAGTCACACATTGTAGAATGTGATAGGTAATTATGAATAAAAGATATGGAATAAATTAATCTATTTAGTTAATTTATTGAAACCCATGCTAAACGAAGGAGATATATATGTTGGGTGTACAAAAAAGTTTATAATAATGAATTCATCCGTAAGATCTTGATGCATTTTATAATAGTTTTTCATGTCCCAGGTATCAATCAAGAAACATGTTTAGAGAAGAGTATGCAATTTTATGACAAGGTTCTTGACCCCCTCCCCACATGGTGCACCTCTTCTTGGTTGGAAATGTTAGAAGTGGGAAAGTGACTCTGATTCTCACCTCGAGTAGGCCATGGGTTGGTAACTATAACCAAGGGTATAATAAACACATAAAATGGGAGGAATTACCATCAATGAGAACACATGAAAAATCTAGAGAGAAAATATAGACACCAACCAACTACAATGTATAATTAAATATAAAATAAATACCATGTAGTCGTATATAATTTTATGCAATACAACTACAACTATTACAGAAAACTATAAGTACCAATGGAACGTGAAAACAACAATGACCACGATGCCCGAACCGCTTCTATAACCCCATGCTAGTAGTACCCAGCCTAATCTCTAGCATTCTCCATGTGACCTGAAAACATTATAAATATACGTTGGGAGAGTAACATAGTATTCATAGTAATATCCTCCCTAGAGACTCTTGTGCAAAAGTAAAGAAAGCATGCTAATGCATAGTGAACAACAACTGAAATTAATTCATCCCTTAAACTGTTAAACTATATTCCAATCCTCACCATGTATACTCTAACCAAGTATCTCATAATAGGGTATATAAAATAATAAATAATAACAAGGGTACCCTTTTACCACTTCCCCAATGTTTTTTTCTTTTTCCCAACATCATATGTACTAAGAATATCTCTCCAAAAAGGCATTCCCACCATCACCTAGTCATAGAATCAAAACATGAGCCTCATGAATAAAACAATCATGTCCATGTATCTAATGAAACTAGGTATATTTCAGGTTCCACCATATCTTCAATAACATGTATCATCCGTCTAGTATTAAACCTCAAGACATTATATCTTATAAACCGAGTAAGGATCATCTATTCAACATAGCCTATAAACCCTACACATATAGTTCTAATAGGAATCTATATCTAGAATATATTTTTTGTGAATAACCATAAGACTTTATAGCCTTCTCAACACATATATGTTCAAAACTAACAATTGTGCCTAGAAGTACAAGTAACTTGTACGAGAAGAGAGCGGGGCCAAAGGGGGTAGCCAGTCATCCAACGTTCAACCATAACGATGGCGAAAAACCTCCAGGGTTTAGAGCCCCCAGAGTATTAGTTTCTCTAGCTGATGTGCTAGAATAACATATATAATCACTAAAAGTAAATAATATATTGTATCTCGCAACCATATTAAGGGAATGACATAGTCTTAGTCTCAATTGTAACTATCGTATCTTGGACTATCGACCACCACTGCTAAGACTAGGTTTCCTATAAGCACATAACCATTTAAAGTGATTTATTACATTACATCATATTATTTTTATCAGTTTCACATTATTTTAATTAACTAATTAAAAATTAATTAACCATTAAATGTTAAACATTATATTTTATTAGCATAACACACATAGTCCACTATTCTATTAAATTGCAACCTTAGCATTGGGTACCAACAAGCTCAATCCCCATGGGTTAACATCATTTATTCAATCATTTATTAACAACTTTGTTACATTCCCTTATTCCCATGAATTATAGAATAAAATTATAAGCTACTAAGAACAAGGGGGATCAATATAGAGAGTAGATGTAGTTCCCTTCAATTATTTTTCACCTATAGAAAGAGCATAGACCCATCCTCCATTTGGATGATAAACATGGAAATCACGTGGCATACCTAACACGTCTTCAACCCTTTTAAAAGGAGGGTATGAAAAAATAGTTTTCTTGAGTATTGTTGAATGTTAATAAGAAAACAAACACAAAGATTTAGCAATCATGCAACGTTCACCTTCTATCTATTTCATTATCTTCAGTGTCCTCCCCAACACCCCCATACATATATTGATGCATCATGCCACTTTAGGCACCAACTACTTCGACAACCAATGGGCCTCAGTGCCCCCACACATCACAACATCCACCCAAGAAATAAACCCATCACAAGAAGTCAAAAATAAAAATCCAACTGAGATTTTTCCCCTAAAAAGGAATTCTTCCTTCAAACCCAACAATATCATACAGCTCCAAACATATGGAACTTGGCCTTTACAAGCAAGTGGGTAACTCAGAACCGTATGAGGCATTATGTTTTTTCAAAATCCAATTTCTTTAATACATCATGAATTAACCAGTATGTTATTAGTAGGTTCCATACATGGGAAACCTATCCAGAAATCCATCATAGCTATACCAATAATTAAACATGCTTACAATATCTATTTCATTAACATCATATAAAAATAATGACAAACGAACTCATATACATGAATTTTTGTCATTATAAAATAAAAACATAATTAATTTTGGCTTTATATTCATTGACAATTTTAACATGAACGACAAGATATCAAGAAAATCATTGATACCATAGAATATAGAAAAACATGATTCAATAACATACGGTCAATACTAACTTAGTTATCTGGTTAATGTTTTTTTTATGTCAATTCCATTGAGATCCTATGGGGTAAAACATACTAACTATATAGTATCATATAATATATATTGATGTCATGAATCCCCTTCCTCAAATGTTTTCTAAGATTATTTATATGAGAATGATCCACACAACAGATTATGATCACCTCTCTTAGAGGACTGCACCCATACAAGGATGAAGCGACACCACCACACCAAAAAACACCAACAAAAAGTCCATTAAGATCATGGAGATATCATGTCATAGTATTAATGGAAAATAATATGGATATGAACAAAGAAGTATGAATATATATCAGAACATATATAGAAAATTGAGTGGTATTTCTTGGTTACACAAAAATGGAGTGTGAACAAGCAGCATGATGAATCTTCAAGGGGAAATAATCCATGGGTTAATGATTGATCACACCACTCAAATGGGGAGGAGGAATGGTTCATGCATCCCACACTAGAGAATAATGATGATGAAAAATAGAGAATGATATCTCATCTCTTTAGAATATTTAACGAAGCAATGGATAAAGATACGATGTCTTTTCCTTTAATATTGAATCACAATAAACCACACGGTTTGACCAAAAAAAGGAATATTGAACCATAGAAAAATTAATATAAAACTCATGGGCTTTGAATCAGCCATAAATCCCATAAAAATGCATTTAATGAATTTTTCATCATGGAAAATGTTAAATCGGTGAAATTGAAAAAACCTAGAAATGTGCAAATGGAAATATGAAACAATTATGGAAACACTGTTCATTCGAGAGTTTTTGTCTCACAGTTTCTCCGACACCATTTCAAGGACACGGTTTTTGTGAAATCATTTTTTTGAAACCGTTTCTATGACACCATTTCTATTATTCAAATTATGTGACACCGTTTATATGACTCCATTTTGATTACACCTTTTATGTGACAGTATTTTAGTGACAATACTTCTTTGAAAATGTATCTATTACACTAGTTTTATGACACAATTTTGTTACACAGCTTCATAAAATTATTTGAAATGATGAAAAAGTGTTGGGGATTAGTCACCCTGACCTCCCAAAACATCTCTATGTCCCGATTTTAGAAAAGGAATAAACCTGATATATCTGGACATTTTATTATGAGTCATCATGTGTATTGAGAATAAAAAAAATATTGTCAGTCAAAATGGGTATAAAACAATATAATTGGTTAATTAACCATAATTTAAAAAATGATGAATTTGAATCAAATTTATAAACTAAGAAATAATTCAATAATTTCTAAATATATAAACACCAAAAATTCTAATAATTTTCAATATAAAATTTTTATTAATTTACATGGGAATAATGTTTTTAAACATTAAATCTTGAATTAATTTTTGTAAAAAAATTCATGGAAATGGGAGATCATGAAATATTTCAGGTGTATCATCTGTCAATATCCCAAACACCCCCTCAAAAACACACACTAAGAGAGAGAAAATATTTTCACTGTCCATGAAATAATTTTGGTGTGTTATGGAATATATTTCTAAATAAAATAAATGACTTTGAAAAATTGTAAAAAAAGTGGAAATTGAGAGTTAATTGGATTCTGTCATGCCATGTGGGTATTTTTATGTTTGTATGCTAGTTATGGGGCACCTTTAAAATGGTTCAGATAAACATTCCTTCACTCGATAATCCATTAATCCACAGATTTAAATATTATAATATTAGAGTAATAGGTAGGTGTAAATGATAACAAGAAAAGTTAAACATTTTTTTCCTTTAGTTTTTCGAAATTCAAAAAAGATCATTTAATAAGAGACCCAAATAATAAATAAAATATTTCAACTATAAGGAATCTATAAAGGAAACATATCAACTATGGGTTTCCCCTAAAAAAGCACTAACAGGACGTAGTCAGCCAGACAAATGGACTATGATATTCTTTCTTGTGTCCAACGACATTGGTCCTCTATTTCCACAAACATCTACTAGTAGTTGTGTATTCCAGATCTCAAGGTTAGTTATCATGGTTGATTACCTCGGGTATTATCTTAGGAGTCTGAATGTGATGAGGTAGAAAAGGGATCACTTATCTGGTTAGTTGCAGCAGTTCTTGGATTTTAAATGAAATTTTCTGAAGTTGATGTGTTGAGTCTACAATGTGTTGGAGTACCATTTTTCCAAAACAATATGGTGATATTGGACAATATATAATCCATGATGACTCGGAGGAGCTAGAAATTTTTATGCAACAAAATAAATAATCGACAATCAATCAATTAAAGAAATGAAAAAAACCAAACTCCAAATATATATCTCCAAAATCAGTAAAAAAGTGCCTATATAAAAATGAAAAAAGAATTCCCATCCCTATCACAAATAAGTTTAATATCCCTAAAATAAATTAAATTGAATTATCTGGCATCTAGACTATGTATCTCCTCCAAAATAATCTTACCATTATGTTGTGAAACAACCTATCCAACTGAGTCAGTAATTGTAATAGTAGTAAGAGTAGGGTTAGAGGAAGATGTTGTTGATGGTTAGGTTTTGTAGGTTGGTAAATGGGTTGTTATGGTTGGTGGATAGGTTTGGATCATTAACAAGGATATATTTTTATCATCTAGACCCACAAAAGGTACCTCTAAGAGGGATTCCGTGGTCACCCTTTTCACTAGTAGTACTGCTCTACTATGTACTCCCACGAGGCTGCATGGACAGTAAGGTCAGGTGGAATGTAATTTTGGATAATAAGGCTGTTGAATGGTAGTTGATGTGGGGATGGATAGTGTTGGTGTTATGGGTGTGTTAAACTCTATAGTATCTATGATGCTGGGATAGAGGTGAGTGTAATTCTGGAATATATTCTCTACGATATAAAAATGGGTGGACCAGATCACAATCATGGTGGGGTGGGAGGGTGTAGCAATGGTATATGGGGTGGAGGAAGAAGTGGGAGGGCAATGGGTGGTATAGGTGATGTGGTGGAGTGGGGCTCAATAGTTTGGTCTACTACTGCTGCTGCTAGTTTCAGTGGCTCCTACATTTCTACCTTCTAGACACATGGTGGAAAATTGTAATTGTCATCCTCCGTCACTAACATATTAATATTTTATATCTTCAGAATGTCAATAATATCAATGGGTCCTAGGTATGTGAGAGATAATGAATCATTAAACAAGCCAATGATCCTTACGAAATGCATAATGAAAGATCATCCCATAAAAATACCACACCGCCTCTGGTTAGGAGTATAGTATCACTGGTTGAATCGTATAGCCATGTTTATGGTTAGGCCACCTATAGTAATTTTAAAGATGACCACATCCATTTGGCTAACACAACCATAATACTTAGGCCATGAAAACCATCCATGATCTATGTCTCTATTATGTGTGTAGATTTCATGGCCTAGCAGCTGAGTGAATTTTATGATATGTGTCTCGGGGGGTTGTAGGGGGTCGTGGTTAATCAACTACCAAAACTGTTGAGACTCTTCTATAGGTGGATCTATTTGAAGTGTATGATAAATGTATGAAGTGGAAAAATCCTCAGTTCAAATATCAATACATACCCCGAACGCTTTGAAATATAACTCATATGGTCCTCCACCAAGATTAAACCAAATGCCATCAATGGATATATCAAAAGTGGATAAAAGAATTTGAAACAACACTCGTAATGCCTTCTAGTATACCTAAATAATGATATCAAAGTGTATAATTTCAAGAAGTTCAAGGAATGTGTTATCATTTTTAATCCTTTACAGGATGAGAATCTCCAAAATCATGTTTGTACACATGTCATTTTCCTATAATTGGAGAACATTGACATGATGTTGTGTTTTTGGTTAAATAGAGGATGTGGTGTTGGTGGTGTTCTTCGTTATTGGAGGATGAGTATGTCTTGTCCAGTGGAATATTTGAAACATGAAGTTTTAGTGGTTCAATAGGTCTAGCATGGGTGTTCTTTTCTGGAAGATATTTTATTTAGGTTGAGGCTGAGAATTTGTAGGAGGAGAATGTTTGGGGTATTTTTTGTTCACACGATTAAGGAATGGGGTGCAGTTTGGTGATGGAGGTGCATTCATCGATTGAGAGAGGGAGGGAGTACTGGGTGGCATGTGATGGACATAAGATAAGGAGGGTGAAGGTTGTGTGGCTTGATGTGGGAGGGAGACGGGACGAGTGGTGTTTGGAAATAGAGAGGGGAGGACGACATCAAGATAAAGGGTCAGTAGTGTGAGTTGTATGTGATAGAATGGATAGAGGTGGTGTGTTGAGCCATTTTGGGGTTTAGGTCATGAATCCAGTGCTCATGACCATCATAATAAAAAACAGACCTGACATAGTACAAAATATGTATTATAGGTTCACATCGTGTATGGGTAGATAAAAAATGGGTTTTCATGTAAAATGGCACACATCATGAAATACTTATACACAACGTTTACTCATCTTTTTTAGTAATAATGTTTGCTCCTCCGTTAACTGTAGTTCCTTCCCAACCTGTAACTCTCCTTTGATGATCCTAATCTATCCTAGTGTATAATTTTCTACCCTAGGATGCCTCTTAGTCTGTTCTTGTTTTTAATTTGATAGCTTGACTCAATGGAATCTTATGAGAATTTATGTATTATTTCCAAACATTCACATAAGGGTTCTTGTAATATCATTATACATTGACCATTCAATTTTAATAGTGTTCAACATTCTCTATGTATTTCAATGGTTTTGTACGGAAATAATTGAGGTACATCAAGTGGTCTTGAAAATTGAGACATTATCATACCCAATAATAGATGGAATATTTAGTTGAACAATAAAACCATATTCCCAGGAATAACATTATTCCATGAAATACACTAAGAATTATATTTTTTCTTTTACCTATAGATTCATGAATTTTCATATTCGTCACTCTGGATATCCTTAATAGAGGTCAAGTGTTGTATCCTAGCTTATCTATCCTTATTAGAATTATAATTTAATTTCTTGATCGCCCAAAATAAATGATGTTATAGATCAACTAAAAGATGAAATGGTAATCCATTAACTAGTCCAAACGGTGGGGTGAATACAACTATTTTATTGGATATTTAGTATTCCCATAGAGTGTCATCAAGTTTCAGCCCCCAATCACTTCAGTTTGTATTCAATGACTTTTAAAAAATCAGAAATACCCCAATTATACAGGTATACATGAACACATTATTTAATGTTGAATGGAGTTCCTATATTGTATCTAATGCTATACCTCATTATCATTCCTCTTACCACTCCATCTGTGAAGATTGTTCCACGGTCATATTGTGTAATCACAAGAATGTAAATTCTGTAAAAAAACATTCCCTTATAAAGATCATGAAAACCTACATTGTTTCATGTGAGGTTTCTTCAACTTCAATTCAGTTTATGATGTAGTCAACACAAACTAAAATTTTGGATTTTTTATAAGAAGTAAGAAATTATCCTATTACGTATATTCCCTAAAATTCAATGATTTAAACTATTATGATGGGGTTCTGTGTCATATCATTTTTCCCTATATTTCATGTATTTTGGAATCTGTCACATCATCTGAAGAATTCCCATTCATATTGGTGTAATGTGGGAAACAAAAATCCATTTTTTTATTATTTTCTCAATTATGCAAATAAGTCTATGATTTCCACAAATTGGTGATGTGTAACACATCTCAATAACATTGTGTATTTCTTCTACATGGATACACCATCTAAAAAATACATATTCCCAATTCTTGAACTATAATGGATCATTCTAGCATTAATTCTTGAAATATGGTAAAAATATCTTTCGTTCACGGTAAAAGTGTTATTAATATAGGAATCATGTAAAAAGAAAATTTTAAATATAGGATAAGAATGGTTCAACCTTGATACTAAACAATGATTCATCTCAGAAATAAACTTCAATTTCAGCCTCCTCATTTCCCTTGATGATGTGTAGGTGACGTCTATAAAAATGAACTGCAAATACATTTTCAATTTTTTTTATATTTGATCATGATATCAATTTTCCAAATATGTATAATAAAACGTATTAAACTTGGATAGGCATCCGTATTCCTCATTAAGTATCTGAAGAAAGCATGAGTAGTGTGAATAATGACATTAAACAAAACTAGATATAAAAAAATAATTTCTTTTTAAATAGATAGAATTATTTCTGAATAGTTAATTAATTTACATCAGATTCACTTATCTTGTAGATTTCATAATAAATATAAAAAAAGACATTTCTAATAAATTTTCATAACACAAAACTGGCAGCAAGGTCACTGGTATCACACACTAACTTTGATTCATTATCCCAAATGGGTAAAATGATGATTGGTGATGATATTAAACAAATATTCAATGTACTAAAATATTTCTGCATTACTAAATCAATTCAAAAGAAATATTTTTTCTAATATATTTGTCCATGGTTGGGACAATTTATAATAAACATCCATGAATCATCTATAAAATCAATTATGTACTATAAAACATCTATTAAACATTATGGATGAGTTTTTGAGAAGATCCATAATGAAATTGATTTTAGCTAGATAATATTCGATGCATTCTTTAGAGATTTTATAACCACAAAATATTCTCTCTTTTACCCCAAAATGGAATTTCTCCCAATGTGGGAGATCATATTTTTCCTAACAATGCTAGATAACTAATTATAGATTTATAAAATAACCTTCAAGTGATTTCCAATAAACAGAAAAATCATCAATGAATTTTTCACAGAACTCATAAACCAAGTCATGGATGTTATGATCCATGGATCTCTATAATTTTTTTGGAGCATCGCACATTACGAATGAAATTATTCTCTAATAGAAGTTATGAATTGGGTATGGGGATGTGGTCTTTTTGGTAATCAGCAAGGTCAACTAAAATTTGGTTTTATAATGAATATCCATCTGGGAAATATTAGAATCAATTCCTCTAATGAATATCTATAATATCATCCATGAAGGTTAATGGAAAATAATAATTTTGGGTTTCTGTATTTAAATATCTTTAATATAGGAATACTCTCCATCATATGATGGTGTATATCGAAATCAATTCATTTTCATATGTTTTTCCTTCTATGATATATATTTTCATTGAATGTACTTGTAGGGGTCACTAATTCACTATCTAAAATATGAATGGATATTTCTACACCAATAAGATTTATCACTTCATAAATAATTCCTTCATTTGTGGTGTTAGCCACATTTGAGGTTGTCGGTTTGTTTTTGTATCTACATCGAAATATATTCTGTGAGTGTATTGAGTATAATTGATTCCATTGTTATATTTCTCTCCACAAAAACTTATTGATTATATCATTTCAAATCATCATCAAAATCCTCTTCATGTTCCTTATAAAGTTCAAAATTGATAATGATCGGCAGATAGAATGACTCTCCAAAATAAGAGTACTTTAGTTTAGTTGGTTGATGTTTATACTCCATATGTGGCTGCAGAATGATGATGTGGATGAAAGGTGTCAAGGTGTATCTTGTGAGTGGATCAATGAAGATTAATTACTCCAAAAAATACTCTTTTCATTATTTGAGAGTTAATATTCAATTTAATCTTTAATGGATATTTAATAATTTTTCTTTTTTGGCGAGAGATATAGAGATTCAATCCACAAAATCATCTGATTGTTGGGTATCTTTAACTTTGTTGAATATTAGATGTTATTCCCTAACTATAATGCTCAGAAGACCAAGGTTCACTTCAATTAATGACATTCATGTGTAAAGGAATGTCCTTATGTGAATGATAGGGACATCAAATTCATCTTCCATATCCATAACTAGAAATTTTCAAAGAAAGATGGATTTCTTGAAATTAACCAAAACATATTCGAGAATGTCTATGGGTTATTTTATTGAACGGTCTACTAGATGTTGTTCTAGTATATATTTTTTAGTTATTGGAGTCCACACATGTGGAAAAAACTCATTATCATTATGATAATTTAGGATCCAAGATCGCAAAGTGATCTTCCAAACATGCATTCTCTTATCGATCAATGAATTAAAAAACTCTAAGGATACCAATTTTTTATAGGAATTTTTGGATAAAAAAATCAGATAATTCTTCCATCAAAGAGATGAATCCATTATCTTATATTTTTCTCTGTAGTATATAAAATACATTATAAATCTTTTCTAAATAGGCATATATGAAATGGATTCAACAAATTTTATTTTTATGATCAGTTCCTTTAACATCAATAAGAATTTCTTATATTGAACCTCTTACCAACCTTGTATTTCTCTCTACAAAAAGGTGATAGGGGGATTCTATAAAAGTGGGGAAACACAAACATAATCCATTGGATCTTAATGTTTTTGGTTCATCTCAGTTGGTACTTATTTTTGACATATGGTGGATATGGTATTATCAACTTCTTCTCCATCCTCGGATTTCATCGTGATAACATATGGATTATAATCCTTATTACCACATTGTTGTTCAATGTCCAAAACATTCCCTATTCATAGAACTACATCATTGGATTCCATCCTTTGGTAAGTCTATGTTTTACCAGGATTGGTAACTTTTAACCTATTAGACATGGTCTTCGAGATTTGACACATTTGAATATCATGATTTTTTAAATAGGCTCTATGGTCCTGCTTTTCAGTTTTAGGTTTATCATTCTCTTATCTGATTAATGGAAAGATGCAACCCCATGGTTTTCGATGTTAATTTTAGGAGGTGGAGGTGGTTAGTAATTCATTGGATGTGTGGGAGGGAATTTTAGTTGAGGTCACTTTTAAAATGGAGTTTGCATTTGTTCATGCAGTCTTGGCATTGGATTCATCCATGGAAACCCATGTTATCATTTATTTTGAACATGTGGTAGACCACTTATTCCATGGAAATATACTTGACAGCTCAAATGTTTTGTGGATGGTCTCTATAGTGACATGTGATTCATATTGTGTCCATCAACATGTTCTACCAATCAAAATATTTCATCAACATGGTATATAACGAGATTTGGTTGTCAATGAACAGTTTTCAATAGGTTGGAATTTTGAGAAACATCATAGAGAATTTCTCATCCTATTTAACGGTTATTAAATGTTAAATTTCAATCAGCAAAATTAATGAATATAATTTGTGAATCTATTTGGATTCCTTGGTAAAATTTATGCAACTGAATCCAGATATCCAATCCAAATTGATGACTCATCCTTGTGATATCATTGAACCAGTCCCTGGATTCCCATGCCGATTCACCTTCATCATGCGAATTTTTTTTCTACCATTCTGGTGATTCCATGTCTATATTGTTGGAAAAATTTTGTCCAAATTTTATTGGAATGATAATCCAAATTCATTGTGAATATAGATCTTCGGTTTTGAACAATTAATTTGATCTATCTTGTGATGAGAATGAGAAGACACCATGTTTGAACGGGTCTGAAGTCACTCCATGTCTGTGAAGGTGTTGTAGACTTCTAGGATGTTTGAAATGATCTCATGCGGGTCTCTACTATAGAGACCACCGAATTGTCCTATAATCAAGGTCATGTGAATGATATTTGGTTAAATCTATAATTTATGATCTTTAATGGGGGGTGTATGGTTCTTGATGTTTCAACATGGATTTATAGAATCCTATAATCCATTGTGGTCTTATATTGATGCAACGATAATTCCCCATGAATTACTTAATAATTATTTTTGGATTGGTTCCCACATGATTTTTTTCACTTATTTCTAACCCATGGTGGGTAATAAGATACCTTTTGATCTCAATATCTAATTTCATAGGTTTATCCAACTGATGGTTGCTTGAATTAGTTGAGGGACTTTATTAAAATCTCTATTAATCAAAAAAATGTGCATTCAAGGTCATAGTAATTAAAAGGTGGTATGGGAAATGTAATCATATGCCTTATTATAGAGTTAATGAAAGAACAACTTTGCTCCCTAACAACTAACCCAAAATTTTTCTTTCTGGTGTGGGTCATTGAGTCTCTACGATCTACATTCAGATTAGATTTATTGTGTCCCATAAATTACTTACTAACCAGATGTAGAATTCTAGATGTGTGGGGTCGATCCCATGAGGGGGATGTTATTTCTTATTGGTTACTATCTTGAGACCCTCTTTTTAGGAGACCATTCATATTTGATTGGTGTTTGGGGGTTTTACTAAATCTATGGGTGAAAGGGATTACAAATAATTAAGGATGGGTCGCGATCAATTTTGAGTATTTATAGAAGTGATGAAATTATTTCTAATCATGAGACGATCCTAAGTCATAGGCTATAATGAAAATGGTTTTTGCTAGTTATCATTGGTCATGTCAACTAGGTCAATTTAGGAAATGACCATTCTGTGATTAGGAGATAATAACAATTTATGTTCATTAATTTTTTATTATATGGAGAATGTTTCCTAGGCTAGTGAACATAGTCTAGTCTACATTAATCGGGAATGGTACTTTCATTTGAATATCCAATGGTTAGGGATATTCTGATTAATTTGTTATAAATTTATTTTTTATCTGGATTACTAAATCATTAGGGTTGAAAAAGTTATATTTAAATATTTTTTCTAATTTCATATACATCTAAACTCAATCCATACCATTGAGTGGTTTAGATACTCATCAAGGTATTGGATGAAAATAAATAAATGATAAAAATCATTTTTATCATTCTATTTGGATTTAATTGATTTAAAATCATGCAAGTATTCTGATTTATAATGATTATAACAATTCAATAGGGTTTGAAACAGATAAATAAGTACATTAATAGATCTCTTAATGGTGATAAGAAATAAAATTCATATAACATGTGACATTGGAAAATTACAATTTACAATGAGAATCGATCTAACAGAAATTTGAAGACATTGAATAAAACACTAATTGTTACTATTGAATTGAAAAAATAGTAAAAGACAAATAAATTTTGGGTTTATATGAGAGAGGGGTGATGTAAAATAATAGATAATAATAGAGTGAAATCCCATCCTAGAATGATGCAAAATTATATGGTGAGGTGATATTTTATAAGTGAAATTGGTCATGAAATGTACTATAGTTACACTCTGTGTGACGTACCGGACCCGGCTGCCCCTCAACCCGAGCCCAGAGCCCGATTGGCCACATGACCCCTGGCTCATCTCCCCATAGGACAGGGGCTGCCGACTAGCTGCGGGGGCTTAATGGTATGTCAGTGGGGAGACTGTACCCCCATTCCAGAGTACGCAGCGGAATAACACCAAGTTATAGAAATAGCGGAAGCACAACCAATGGATAAACATGAGAAAAAGGGAAACATACAACCAAGAAACATAAGTAAGGAAACCCTAATAAATATACAAAAGCCACATAGGCATTGTCTGATTCAAAATGGATTCATTGCATGCTAGTACAATGGAAATAGAAGACATGCATGATATACAATAGTACTAAAAGAAAAAAAGTATTCCACGAGCATCTCTAACCAAGCTCGATCCTCTACACTGGATCTCCAACTAGAACATACATGTATCAACAACTTGAAGCTCGGCCCATGGGCCTACTAGTACCTAGAGTAGTGAATTCTACATGGGTTCTAAAGAGTCCGCCTAGGTAGGGTCTGAGATAAGTCTCAGTAGGCCACCACAAATGATGTCTACGTGAAATAAAAAAAGGTGATCACATGCAACAATGAGTAATATATTGCAAGAAAGTAAAATAACGTAAATAAACACCCCTCCCACTCAGGTTCCGGAGGGACACCTGGAGGGTCAACCTACATCAGCTCATGGCTAAAAATCTGAACAAACACCAGAGGTATATAGGTTTTCAATGGAACGAGGTAAACATGCCTCTCATCCACAAGTACTGTAGCTAGTGTGGGGTCGAAATGCCTCCCACCTGTAAGGTTATATAGGCATGAGCTATAAATTCCTCTCTTACTCAATCATTGTAGTTGGTGTGGGGTAGAAATGCCTCCCACCCGTAAGGTTATATAAGAACGAGGTATAATTGCCTTTCATCCTCAATCGTTGTAGTTGTCGTGGGGTAGAAATGTATCCCACCAGAAATGTTATATAGCCACGAGGTATAAATGCCTCTCGTCCTCAATCACTAATATTTATCTGGCATAGGGTAAGAATTCCTCCCACCCATGCACGGGTTTTCACAAGCATCTCAACACAACAATGCATAACCATTCACTTCACAATATCTAAGGAAAAGCATCTTATATCACATCACATTAACAATACATAGAATTTCCCAATCACATCAAAAGGAAAAAAATCATGTCCAGGTGATGTACATTTCAATTCGTTCAAATGGATCAGGTTATCTCATCCTAACCAACCTCTAACCAAGCCATACCATTTCCCATATATGGAAAATGGCTTTCAAGACATACCATTAATGTTGAAAGGTCAAGAAGGTCCAATTCCCAAGGAATATCACCTATGGTTGACCACTCCCGGTCTACACCTAATCTAAACACCCAAACAAGGTTAGATTCATCAATCTCATACCATACGGGTCGTTTAGACATGAAGCAATCAATATAAATAAGGTGTTTATGTAACAGCCCAAGATTTTATAAAAAAATATTCTTTTTAATTTTATTAATGTCTTGTGTTGTACGCTACACCAAAAGGAGCTTGCACAACACACATCCTTGACTTGTCTTGCATTACACGCAATCGCGACCTTCCTCGATAGCGTGTGTAGTACGCAATACCGAGTTTCACTAAACAACGACATGCTATAAAAATATTATTAAAACTAGCCGTTATGAATAGTAATAACCACTTTTTGAAATCCAGTAAATCTTATTTTTCAAAATGAACTTTATTTTTGGATTCGGAGTATCGAATTTAGCCTAAGGTGAAATTTTGGTACTTTTCGGATAACTTTCATATTCTGATGAATAGTGAAAATTACTAAATTATAATTAAAAACAACTTTTTTAATCGAAATAATTAATAGTGATAAATCATTAATTTGAGTGGTTTTAAAGTATATTTAGAATATATTATTACAATTTAATACAATGTTGGTCATTGGATGTAATTTCACATTTAAACTAGACATAAACAAGTGTCAATCTTTTGATAGATATTGTTTCTTAAAAACACGCTATTTGTTTTAACAGCGGGATTTAATTATAAAATTAATTAATGCAACTTTTATGTTATGAATTTGGTAAAATAGACTTCATTTTTGAATTCGGAATATGAAATATAGCTTGGGATGAAATTTTGGCATTGTTCTGAAAAACATCAATTTTTGATGAATAGTGAAACTACTAAGTGGTAGGTTAAAAACTGAATTTTTGCATAAAACTTAATTTTACCGCTTCTGTGAATGGAATTTCGAAAATCCGAGAGACACGGTTAATATCAAGGACTAAAATGTGGTTCAATGAGATGAAAATAATTTTTGGTGAATAGTAACTTTTTACTTTTTTTTACCGCGGTTAATAGTAAATAGGGTAACTAAGGGTAAATATGATATCAATATTACCCTAACACATGTTCTAATTCTATTGGACAAGTGTAATTCGACCAAAAACAAACTTAGGAATAAAATATGACCATTTAGGCCCACTTGGATTAGATTAGGACATTTATTATTAATTTATTTAAAGAAGGGTTAAAATAGTTAAAATCAAAGTTTAATAAGTAAATCATTTTTAATATGGGGTTATACATAAGATAAATTCGATTGTAAATATTCATTAGAAAGATAAAAAGATTACCTACATGATGGTATTTTATTTGTAATTTTTAGACATCAAATAATTTAATTTATTTATGACACAAAGATGATGCAGTAATTATCTTATTAATGAAATATTGACAAAATTGATAATATAAATACCAAAATAAATGTAATTTGAGACTTTTTATTAATTCCACTAATTTTCTAGGTTACTATGATATATTTATGTTTATTTAATCAACTTGGTTCGAACATTTAATTCTGTTATGACTTTCACAAAAATCATATATCAAATAGTGTCAAAATTGACACAAAATAGTTTTTAAATCAAATATTATATTATTAATTGTTATTTTATTCCTAAAAATCTAAGGTTAGGCCAAATGACTTAGATAAGGATATATATATTAATAATAAACAATGTGGGGTTCGTTTGGCATGTTATAGTACGTTTATTAACCATATAGTAAAAGAAAACAAAAAGACATGGTAAAAGTTAAATTATTTAACTTAGAGTTAAATCTAATTGATAAGGTAAAAATAATAACCTAAACTTGTCTAAATTATATTGGTTGATAGGATTTCGACCCATCCCCACTTTAGCTTCAAAATAAGACCCTTTGGAACCATTATAAACCGATTTTGACTTTAATATAAAATAATATTTTGAGGTATTCCTAAGGTGCCCCTCTCCTCCCCTATAAAAGGACACCTCCTCCCCCTCCTCCTCACACCAATTTGAGCACTCAAGCTCGGCCAACCCCTGCCAATTTCTCCTCTCCACTTCCATAGAAACATCCTAGAGGTTCTGGTCTTCCTCAAAGACCAATTTTAGTGCCCTAAGAGGAGGTCTCAAAGAGGCACTTCAAAGAAGAGGTAATTACCGTTACCAATTCTTTCATCTTTATTTCTTCTTCCACTTCTTCTTCTTAGGTTGTTTCATTATGAAGTAATAACATCAGTATCACTCATATACTGATATGTTATTATAAGTATGAAACAACCCTATTTCACCATCTATCCATCCTACGGAAAAAGAAATCACCGCGCGTGCGTACGTACGGAATACCGTCTCCACGCCGTGGTGTAATCTATTTTCCACCACCACCTTACATGGATGGGTATAATGGTGTAAAGAATAACTATACATAGTTATTACAACATCATATTGATTCTGATATATTGTATAATCCACTCCAATTAAATTCAATATTTATAGAAATGATATCATCGCTCGTGCGTACGTACGGACTACCGTCTCCACGACGCGATGAGATTCATTCTCCATGTTAACCATTTAAGAATGATTATAATGTATATATAAGAAATAATAATGAAATATATGGCATTATAAAGCTACTGGATTTATGTATATATATACATATGTATGTCATCTACTTACTTCTATTTCAAGACAATAAGGAAAGAAAAACAGCGTTCATGCGTACGTACGGACTACCGTCTCCATGAACAGTGTTTTTCATTTTATTTATCTATCTATTATATATATATATATATATACTGAATATATATGATATATAAATCATATTTTATATTCTGGAAGTAAGTAAATCATGATATAAGTAATAATGATGTCAAGAACAACAAGTCAAAACACCTACGATAAATGAAACGATTTTACCCAAAACGCTTCTTTAACATGGAATTTACAAAAGAACGGGTAATATAATGTCATAAGTGAACCATATATGATATCATAACAATGAATATGATTATGTAATAAGTCAATGACATTATTTAAATCATTATACAGGAGGTTCGGACACATACGAAGCAAATTGGACCTAAGGTAAGGGAAATATCACAATCTCATTTTTATCCGAGATTGTTGTACTTTGAAAGTTACTGGGGTGTATTTTATCATCCACATCAAGTTTCTTCAATATGAAATATTATTTCCACCCACCTACAATGTTTTAAATCCAATTTTACCCTTTGGTGAGTTTTTAGTAAAAGATATGAAAGGAATCTTTTGTCATTTTTCGTACGAGGTACATTTTGACTTTTTCGACAAAAGTAAAAAAAGAATGTTTTTTTAACTTATACGGCACGAACGGATTTATACTGTTTTATAAAGCCTTATTTTCATGAAGCTTCCTCTAAAATATTTCATGACTATTTTCAATAAAATCTCTTTCTTTTAAAATTGCATGATGTTTTGTGAAAAGAAATTGATTTTGAAGAAGAAAGGATATTTTCCTCAAGAATTCAATTCAAGTGTTTTATCAAAATTATTTTCCATATAAGATAATAAAGGGTTCTGTTTATATCCATATTTTTACATTGATTTGACTATGTTGTGATGTAATTATGTTTATGAATTCCTTTATCTTATATGAATGGTTTTATGATGTCATGTTGTTTAAGAATCCCATTTTTATTACATGGGTTATACAATGATGTATGATTTATGATTTTGTGGCACACATAAGAAAGGATTCATTAAGAGATGGGTGGGACCTATATCTCCCTCCAATGCATTGGGTAAAGATTTTATATCTCATGAGATAGACATGGCTGGAATGGTAGGTTATACCGGTTCAGTGAAACAGGACTGAAACGAGGATTACTCGATTCAGAAAGGGACTTTGTCCACTAAGATAGTCTTGGCAATGAGTCTTGACTAACAAGAAATGATTCTCTATGATTATGTGTGCATGCCACAAAGTTTCAAGTTTCATGTTATGATTATGGTGATCTCATTTTCACTTCTATGATTTGTCCCATGTTAAGATATTATGATCTCTTTTGCAGGTTATGATTTTCAAAAAGATATGATATGATTTTTATTTCTTTTGTTTACCCTTACTGAGCATTTGAGCTCACCCTTTTATGTTTTCTTATCCCCAGGATATAAAGAAAGTTTTTAGGTAAAAAAAAAGGAAGATCTTTGTGGGAGATTTTGAAGATCTTTCACCAGGATTAGAAGATTACGTTCCGAGTTTCCAAAGACACTAAACTATTACGATCCTTGTGTGTGTATTTTTGTTATGTATTAAGTATTCTGCAAATGTAATGTAATGTCCATGTACGATAAGCTTCGGGTCTCTACAGTTGGTATCAGAGGCAAAGGAGGTAGGAATGTATCCGATCCTTGGGAACTCTCACATGGGAGCGTTGGACGAAGCATGGCTCTCCGCCCAAGGGCTTCATGAGGAAATGGCTGCCACTGGGGATGGTGGTGTGTCCCGCCCAGGGGGTGTAGCCGCCCATGGAGTGCCCTGATAGGTATCAATTGTAGTCCACTGGAAGTAATTCTAGACCGCTACAGTTGGTATCAGAGGAAAGGTTTAGTCAACCTTTGGAAACAAGGATGCGAGAACTTTAGTGAGATCCCTAGAGATATTTCTAAGGTATGTCTAGGGATGTCTCTAAGGTTAAGTATACGTATAGGTTATAGTCCTAGAATTGCGCTAACGATCTTCGAATTTAACCTAAGATGTTAGATATTGAGGGTACTAACCCTTTATTATGTTGTTTTCCCTAGCATGATTTTTGCCTCTCACACTATTCTTTTGGGGTTTTAGACGATGGCTGGAACCCGAAGGAACCGTGTTAATGCGGAATGTGATGGGCAATGCAATGATTGTTCCCCTGAGCAACCAAACGATATAGGAGCTGGAATGCAAAATCTTGTAGCCATGCTCACACAATTTCTCAAGCTATGAATCATGCAGGACTTCCAAACGAGCAAAGGAAGGAGCAACATTCTGTTGAATCCTTCATGAGGCAGCGTCCACCTTCTTTCAGTGGGTCTACTGATCCATTAGTTGCTGAACAATGGATCAGTACTACTGAAAAGATATTTTCAGTTCTTCAAGGTTCTGAACATGATAAAGTCATCTTAATAGTATATCGTTTGGAAGGTGAAGCTGATCAATGGTGGAATCTTATCAAGAATACGAGGCCAAGAGATGAAATTGAGTCCATGAAATGGGACGAGTTCAAGAACTTGTTTTTCAGTAAGTACTTCCCTCGTATTCTTCGAACAAAGATGGAGAAAGAGTTTCTTGAACTGAAGCAAAGGGACGATGAATCTGTTGGTACCTATGAAGCAAATTTTACAAGACTTGCAAGGTATGCTTCTGGAATTATCATCCAACCTGAAAGTAAAGTTGATCGATTTTTCAGTGGCTTAAAACCAAGTCTTCGAAGGGCATTAGCTATAAGAGACTTCAGTAGCTATGAAGAAATTGTGCGTTGTGCTATCAGGGTAGAAATGGAAGTTGGTGTTACATATCCATCTCATGGTTTTGACAAGAAACGAAAGATGGAATTCAAGGAGAAATCTCAGAATAATGGTGAAAAGAAGATGAATGTTTCCTTATGCACAAAGTGTGGAAAGAAGCATTGTGGAGATTGTCTTAAAGGGACTAGAAAATGTTTTAATTGTGGAAAAGAAGGTCATCGAGCAGCTGAGTGTCGAAGTAATGGAAAAAGGGTTTCTAATAATGTGAATAAAGAAAACATTGCAGAGAACGCACCGCCAACACTTCAATGCTTCAAGTGCAAGGAAATGGGGCATTATGCTAATAATTGCCCTAATCCAAGGGTTAGTGTTGATCAACATGAGCAACCACTGAAGGCAAAGGACAAAGGGAAATCACATGCGATCACTATTGGCAATGTCGAATATGACAACGATGTGGTGGAATGATTAAGTGTT
The DNA here is from genome assembly GCA_963277665.1 of Viscum album. Taxonomy (NCBI): domain Eukaryota; kingdom Viridiplantae; phylum Streptophyta; class Magnoliopsida; order Santalales; family Viscaceae; genus Viscum; species Viscum album. Next base: position 81,705,343 of record OY728151.1, on the reverse strand, counting down.
TATGTAATGGGATTCCAAAATAATGTTGTATCATTGAGTATTGCAATATTTATTGATGTGGTATTCAAAGTGATTGAGATATTTTTTGGAAATAAGATGATATGCGCATAATGAAGACGAGAAAATGAAATGTTTAATAGTATTCATGAGCTCATGATTGATATAAGGACTAAGTGATATCATGGTTTGAGTATATAGAATTTTGAGGATTTTGGTAACTTTTAACTGCACTCATGTTTTCACTAAGGTATTCAAGAGAATACACGATTATGGAATTTGAATGTTTAGAATGTGACCAACAAGACATATCTTATGATATGTGGGGATCAACGACAGTATTAAATCTCTGGTAATCGATGTCACTATATTATGAGAGTGGACTGCAGTATTATGTATAAGCCTAAAGATTAGACTGGATTATGTTGGACATAAGTTAGTATTGTTTAAGGATAGAAGATTTTCGATATTATTGATGGGATGTTATAGTAACGTAGTTTTAGAAAAAAGGACAACCTACAGGACGGGCGACAGCCCATCGCTTCGGACAAGGCTGTAGGAATCGAACCCACAACCGAAGTGCGACTGGCCTTTATCGCCTACCACTAGCCTACAGGAAGTCCCTGTTTAGTAGAAACTAGTTTTATTATATTAAGCAGTATGATATATGAAGTATAAGTCCATATGTGATTAATCTCACTATAGATCGACTTATGTATATAATTTTGCTAACCTTTTGTTTGAAACAGATGGAATGACCCGTCATTCTATCACATGATCTGCTAACACTTCACGAATAACAAATTCAACTTCATTTATTTAAGAGATGAAGTGGAAATTGTTAAAGGCACGAACAACAGTGAGATTGTACCAAAATAAAGTAAGTATTTATTCTAATTCAAATTCTTTAACTTTAGTGAAATGATCTTGAAAACCAAAAATGTTGTCCTAGTTCTCTTATACCTGATGAATCAGATGGTACCTTATATCATCACAAATCTATGGATTTGTGATTACTGGCTTTTCCATAGCCATGTTCTCTACCACTCTCCATCAGAACATGATGGTTAGATTTCTCTTCCATATCCATATTTTCACCTATGTGGAAACCCAGTGATTAGTTTATTTGGGTAATCGTTACATTTCATACTTTAGTTTTTAAAGCCAAGTTTTGGTATTCCCTTTTACGATGTGGGTTTCAATTAAAGAAACTTTCAAATAGTAAACCATTTATAACCCCGACGAATTTCGAGGGCGAAATTCATTTTAAGGGGGGTAGAATGTAACAGCCCAAGATTTTATAAAAAAATATTATTTTTAATTTTATTAATGTCTTGTGTTGTACGCTACACCAAAAGGAGCTTGCACAACACACATCCTTGACTTGTCTTGCATTACACGCAATCGCGACCTTCCTCGATAGTGTGTGTAGTACGCAATACCGAGTTTCACTAAACAACGATATGCTATAAAAATATTATTAAAACTAGCCGTTATGAATAGTAATAACCACTTTTTGAAATCCAGTAAATCTTATTTTTCAAAATGAACTTTATTTTTGGATTCGGAGTATCGAATTTAGCCTAAGGTGAAATTTTGGTACTTTTCGGATAACTTTCATATTCTGATGAATAGTGAAAATTACTAAATTATAATTAAAAACAACTTTTTTAATCGAAATAATTAATAGTGATAAATCATTAATTTGAGTGGTTTTAAAGTATATTTAGAATATATTTTTACAATTTAATACAATGTTGGTCATTGGATGTAATTTCACATTTAAACTAGACATAAACAAGTGTCAATCTTTTGATAGATATTGTTTCTTAAAAACACGCTATTTGTTTTAACAGCGGGATTTAATTATAAAATTAATTAATGCAACTTTTATGTTATGAATTTGGTAAAATAGACTTCATTTTTGAATTCGGAATATGAAATATAGCTTGGGATGAAATTTTGGCATTGTTCTGAAAAACATCAATTTTTTATGAATAGTGAAACTACTAAGTGGTAGGTTAAAAACTGAATTTTTGTATAAAACTTAATTTTACCGCTTCTGTGAATGGAATTTCAAAAATCCGAGAGACACGGTTAATATCAAGGACTAAAATGTGGTTCAATGAGATGAAAATAATTTTTGGTGAATAGTAACTTTTTATTTTTTTTACCGCGGTTAATAGTAAATAGGGTAACTAAGGGTAAATATGATATCAATATTACCCTAACACGTGTCTTAATTCTATTGGACAAGTGTAATTCGACAAAAAACAAACTTAGGAATAAAATATGACCATTTAGGCCCACATGGATTAGATTAGGACATTTATTATTAATTTATTTAAAGAAGGGTTAAAATAGTTAAAATCAAAGTTTAATAAGTAAATCATTTTTAATATGGGGTTATACATAAGATAAATTCGATTGTAAATATTCATTAGAAAGCTAAAAAGATTACCTACATGATGGTATTTTATTTGTAATTTTTAGACATCAAATAATTTAATTTATTTATGACACAAAGATGATGCAGTAATTATCTTATTAATGAAATATTGACAAAATTGATAATATAAATACCAAAATAAATGTAATTTGAGACTTTTTATGAATTCCACTAATTTTCTAGGTTACTATGATATCTTAATGTTGATTTAATAAACTTGGTTCGAACATTTAATTCTGTTATGACTTTCACAAAAATCATATATCAAATAGTGTCAAAATTGACACAAAATAGTTTTTAAATCAAATATTATATTATTAATTGTTATTTTATTCCTAAAAATCTAAGGTTCGGCCAAATGACTTAGATAAGGATATATATATTAATAATAAACAATTTGGGGTTCGTTTAGCATGTTATAGTAAGTTTATTAACCATATAGTAATAGAAAACAAAAAGACATGGTAAAAGTTAAATTATTTAACTTAGAGTTAAATCTAATTGATAAGGTAAAAATAATAACCTAAACTTGTCTAAATTCTATTGGTTGATAGGATTTCGACCAATCCCCACTTTAGCTTCGAAATAAGACCCTTTGGAACCATTATAAACCGATTTTGACTTTAATATAAAATAATATTTTGAGGTATTCCTAAGGTGCCCCTCTCCTCCCCTATAAAAGGACACCTCCTCCCCCTCCTCCTCACACCAATTTGAGCACTCAAGCTCGGCCAACCCCTGCCAATTTCTCCTCTCCACTTCCATAGCAACATCCTAGAGGTTCTGGTCTTCCTCAAAGACCAATTTTAGTGCCCTAAGAGGAGGTCTCAAAGAGGCACTTCAAAGAAGAGGTAATTACCGTTACCAATTCTTTCATCTTTATTTCTTCTTCCACTTCTTCTTCTTAGGTTGTTTCATTATGAAGTAATAACATCAGTATCACTCATATACTGATATGTTATTATAAGTATGAAACAACCCTATTTCACCATCTATCCATCCTACGGAAAAAGAAATCACCGCGCGTGCGTACGTACGGAATACCGTCTCCACGCCGTGGTGTAATCTATTTTCCACCACCACCTTACATGGATGGGTATAATGGTGTAAAGAATAACTATACATAGTTATTACAAAATCATATTGATTCTGATATATTGTATAATCCACTCCAATTCAATTCAATATTTATAGAAATGATATCATCGCTCGTGCGTACGTACGGACTACCGTCTCCACGACGCGATGAGATTCATTCTCCATGTTAACCATTTAAGAATGATTATAATGTATATATAAGAAATAATAATGAAATATATGACATTATAAAGCTAATGGATTTATGTATATATATACATATGTATGTCATCTACTTACTTCTATTTCAAGACAATAAGGAAAGAAAAACAGCGTTCATGCGTACGTACGGACTACCGTCTCCATGAACGGTGTTTTTCATTTTATTTATCTATCTATTATATATATATATATATACTGAATATATATGATATATAAATCATATTTTATATTCTGGAAGTAAGTAAATCATGATATAAGTAATAATGATGTCAAGAACAACAAGTCAAAACACCTACGATAAATGAAACGATTTTACCCAAAACGCTTCATTAACATGGAATTTACAAAAGAACGGGTAATATAATGTCATAAGTGAACCATATATGATATCATAACAATGAATATGATTATGTAATAAGTCAATGACATTATTTAAATCATTATACAAGAGGTTCGGACACATACGAAGCAAATTGGACCTAAGGTAAGGGAAATATCACAATCTCATTTTTATCTGAGATTGTTGTACTTTGAAAGTTACTAGGGTGTATTTTATCATCCACATCCAAGTTTCTTCAATATGAAATATTATTTCCACCCACCTACAATGTTTTAAATCCAATTTTACCCTTTGGTGAGTTTTTAGTAAAAGATATGAAAGGAATCTTTTGTCGTTTTTCGTACGAGGTACATTTTGACTTTTTCGACAAAAGTAAAAAAAGAATGTTTTTTTAACTTATACGGCACGATCGGATTTATACTGTTTTATAAAGCCTTATTTTCATGAAGCTTCCTCTAAAAGATTTCATGACTATTTTCAATAAAATCTCTTTCTTTTAAAATTGCATGATGTTTTGTGAAAAGAAATTGATTTTGAAGAAGAAAGGATATTTTCCTCAAGAATTCAATTCAAGTGTTTTATCAAAATTATTTTCCATATAAGATAATAAAGGGTTCTGTTTATATCCATATTTTTACATTGATTTGACTATGTTTTGATGGAATTATGTTTATGAATTCCTTTATCTTATATGAATGGTTTTATGATGTCATGTTGTTTAAGAATCCCATTTTTATTACATGGGTTATACAATGATGTATGATTTATGATTTTGTGGAACACATAAGAAAGGATTCATTAAGAGATGGGTGGGACCTATATCTCCCTCCAATGCATTGGGTAAAGATTTTATATCTCATGAGATAGACATGGCTGGAATGGTAGGTTATACGGGTTCAGTGAAGCAGGACTGAAACGAGGATTACTCGATTCAGAAAGGGACTTTGTCCACTAAGATAGTCTTGGCAATGAGTCTTGACTAACAAGAAATGATTCTCTATGATTATGTGTGCATGCCACAAAGTTTCAAGTTTCATGTTATGATTATGGTGATCTCATTTTCACTTCTATGATTTGTCCCATGTTAAGATATTATGATCTCTTTTGCAGGTTATGATTTTCAAAAAGATATGATATGATTTTTATTTCTTTTGTTTACCCTTACTGAGCATTTGAGCTCACCCTTTTATGTTTTCTTTTCCCCAGGATATAAAGAAAGGTTTTAGGTAAAAAAAAGGAAGATCTTTGTGGGAGATTTTGAAGATCTTTCACCAGGATTAGAAGATTACGTTCCGAGTTTCCAAAGACACTAAACTATTACGATCCTTGTGTGTGTATTTTTGTTATGTATTAAGTATTCCGCAAATGTAATGTAATGTCCATGTACGATATGCTTCGGGTCTCTACAGTTTATGAAAGAGACAAAACCCGACATGAGGATAATTACTCAAAATGGTGAAAACCCAGAAGGAGAACACACGATGACATACCTTAGGGCTATAGGAGTAGTATCACTCAATATCGACCTTAGATACGCAGTAGATTGGAAGAGATCAGAGTTCCTATCCAAAGCCCTGGAAATAGGGAATATGAGCCTGCATCAAAATAACAAGACAGAAGGAAAGATTTTCTGAGGAGAAAGGGGTGTGTGAGGTAATCCTTTCCTTGGCCCTTACAATACTTTTTTCAAATCAAGGAATAGACACCGGGGGAAGAAACCAAAAAAGATTGAGTGAGAAGAGGGTTTGGGAGCTCAAATAGGCTTTACCTCTGGTTCTGTCCACATGAGGAAGAATGAAATGGGATTAGACTTAAAAAGATATTTATGGGAAAAACTGTAAATTTACCCAGAACAGGGTCTCAAGGATTAGGCGCACGGTTTACAAAACTGTGTGCAAACCATGCGCACTTCCATTCCTCCAGAAAAATGGTCGCACGTGTTAGGCACACGATTTACCGAAACCGTGCGCAAACCGTACGCACCTCCCTGCTTCCAGACCAAAGGCTGCACGGTTTACCCAAACCGTGCACAATCCGTGTGCAGGCCATGCACCCTTGTCTGTAAGTCCATTCTCAAACTCTCGGGCTCTGAACAAACCCTGGACACTCCCTGCACCTTCCTTAAAACATCGCACTCATTAAACAAGCTTTAAGGAAATGTTCAAAAGAAAAACCAATGATATGTACCATTTCCAAAGAGTCGGGTCGTTACAACCTCCCCTCCTTAATGAAACTCGTCCTCGAGTTGGCCTTCTGAGGGTTCTAAGGTGTCATAAAAAAAATCTCTGGCCATTGAGAATGTATATCAGCCTCTCACTCCCAGGTCTCATCCTGTACCTGGTCATGCTTCCACAGTACACGTACAAGAGGAACAGACCTTCCACAGAGTTTCTTCAAGCTCCAGTCAATAATTTGCATCAGATATTCCTCTAAGGAAGCATCCATATAGAGTACAACCTCATTAGGCTGAAAAACATGAGTCTAATATTAAAAGTACTGGCGTAGCTGAGATACATGAAAAACATCGTGCATGGCCTGGTATCTTTGTGGAAGTGCAAGCTGGTAAGCTACTGGTCTGATCAGCTTCACCACCTCAAAGGGTCATATGAACCTTGGTGAAAGATTACCCTGCTTCTGTATACATATCTACCCCAACCTGGGTGAGACCTTTAAGAAAACCTAGTTCCCAACCTCAAACTCAAGAGGACGCTGGTACTTGTTAGCATATGACTACTATCTAGACTGATCTGTCTACATACGCTTCATAATAAGCTGTATCTGCTCTGTAGTCTCCTGCACAAGTCATGGTCCTAGAATAGCTACCTCCCCTGCTTCACGTCAACACAAGGGGGAGCGACAAGGACTTCCATATAAGGCTTCATAGGGATCCATCTCAATGGTAGCCTACAAGCTATTGTTATAATAGAACTTGAAAAGAGGAATGTGTTTATCCCATGAACCTCCAAAATCGAGAACACATGCATGTAAAATATCCTCTTGTACCTGTATAGTCTTCTTGGTCTTTCTGTTAGTCTGCGGGTGATAGGATGTGCTCAAAAGTGCCTGCGTACCCAAGGCCTTTTGTAAAATCTTCAAGAACTAAGATGTAAAATGAGGATCTCTGTCCGAAACAACAGAACGAGGTGCTCTATGAAGGCGCACTATCTCCTTGACGTACAATATTCCCATTTCGTCAACCGTAAAGGTATCCAACATAGGTAATAAATATGATACCTTCATCAAACGGTCGACGATAACCCATACTTCATCATTGCCATGCAGTGACCTGGGTAAACAGGTTTCAAAGTCCATAGAAACATCATCCCATTTCCACTTCAGAATAGACAATGACTGCAAAAACCCTGCCAGACGCTGATGTTCCGCCTTCACCTGCTGACAAGTGGAACAACACGTAATGAAACTGGCTACCTCTCACTTAATGTTAGGCCACCAGTACTGTCATTGCAAATCACGATACATTTTGGTGATGCATGGGTGAACTGCCCTTGCTGAGGTGTGTAAATCCCCCATCATCTCCTCTCTGATGTATGTTGGGACCCATACACGCCCATAGAACAATAAATTATCACACTCATCCACGGTCCATTCTATAGAGGTATCATTAGCGACACTTTCTCATAGAACAAGGCCTTCTGGATCTGATAACTGTCTAGACCTGACCTGTTCCAAAAGATTAGATGTTATCGCTAAGGCTGAGAGAATAGTCTGATCCTGACTATCTTGAACCTCAATGTGCATCTCCGAAAATAGGGCCATCAGCTTCCACTCCTCATCAGATTCTCGAACCACTTGTGACTGAGTTTTCCGACGCAGCGCCTCAGCTACTGAATTTCCTTTCCCAAGAGTGTAGGCCTATTCTAAATCAAAGGATTGTAGGTACTCAACCCACCTGCATTTCCTGAGATTTAGATCCCACTGAGTGAAGATATATTTGAGGCTTTTGTGGTCAGTGAATACCCCAAAATTCTCTCCCAACAAGTCGTGTCTCCAACAATGTAAGGAATGTACAACCGCTGTGAGCTCGAGGTCGTGCGTCGGATAATTCTGTTCATGAGACATTATCTGACGAGAACCATTCAAAATGACTCGCTCATCCTGCATCAAGATAGCTCTATGCCAGATACCTGACGCGTCACAAAATACCGTATAAGCGTTTTCTGGCTCGGACAAGATCAGTATTGGTGCTGAAGTTAGTCTTCCCTTCAGTTCCTAAAAAGCTACTTCACAATTTTCTGACCAATCGAATGTCACCCCCTTTTTGGACAAAGTAGTAAGCGGTGATTCTAGGCATGAAAAGTCCTGAATGAACCACCCAGAGTATCTAGAAATCCCTGAGAAACTCTAGATATCAAAGAAGTTCTTGGGCTACTCCCAGGAAATTACAGCACTCACAATCTCAGGGTCAACTGAAACTCCAGACTCAGTAATAATGTGACCTAGGAAGTGAACCTTGTCAATACAAAAGTGGCATTTACTGAGCTTAGCATAAAGATGATGTTGTCTTAGTGTAGTCCGCACGATCTCAATATGGGTTACATGGTCGTGTCTCAAGCGTGAATAGACTAAGATATTGTCCACAAATACAACCACAAAATAATCATGTTACATGTGAAAAATCTGATTCATTAGAGCCATAAACACTATAGGTGCATTCGTAAGCCCAAACGGCATGACTAAGTACTCAAAGGGACCATACCTGCTCTTGAACTCTGTTCGAGGTATGTCTGAAGTACGAACACGCACCTGGTGATAGCCCGACCTCAAATCTATCTATGAAAACACCTTCTCTCCGCAGAGCTAATCGAAGAGGTCGTCAATTCGAGGTAAGGGATACTGATTCTTAATAGTCAACTGATTTAACTTATGATAATCTATGTAATGGTGAAGGGTAACATCTGATTTCTTGGAAAAGAGAAGCGGTTATCCCCAAGGAGAAGTACTTTGACATATAAATCATTTTTCTTCTAGGTCCTCCAGTTGACTCTTCTGCTCTAGAAGTTATTTAGGTGTCATCCTATAAGGGGGAATGGTCACTGCTGCTGCTCCTGGCATATGCTCAATAGTAAACTCCACCTCTCGCAGTGAAGGTAGACCAGAGAAATCATCAAGAAATAAATCCCTAAAAAGCTCCACCATGGGAGAATAGTAGAGGGTGGTAACCCTTGGTCATCGATATAAATACTGGAGACCTATGTCGTGACACCACATAAACTTTGATGTTCTTGTCGTACTCATGTCACACTAAGATACCCTTCTCCATTTTGCATATGTGTGTCGCCCTCTAGTGATGTAAACGCCACCCTCTGATGATAGCAGTCAATCTAGTCTCTATAGGGAACTAACCAATCCATCTGGATTATTTCATTAAAACGAGTCATATCCAGAACATACAGGTTCCAAATGAAAAGGTAACCACCCACCTCGAGGGTTCAATTCTGACAATGATGAACGCTCTCTGAACAGATTCCTAATGGGGTATTTAACGTGAGCATTCAATGATATGACTCAACGTCGAGGCCCAAACTTTTGATAATCGCCTCTGATAAAAAAGTGTGAGAAGCGCTTATGTCAAACAAATAAGATGCTAATGTAGAGGCAACAAGAATCATACCTCATATGGTAGATGGTCCGACGTGCTTCTCATGTGGCATAGGCTCGACTATATACAACTGGCTGGTACCACGACCCTGTTTCACAACCAAGCTACCCTGAGCAGACCCGTCCTGCTGGAGCTGAGAGTCATACGCCTCATTACCTCTGCCTCCACGGCCACCATGACCTGATCGACCGGAGGTATTCCATCCACCTGAATGATGTGATCCTGCTGATCCAGTTCCAGATCGTGGAGTAGGCAAGGATCAGTGCTCACTAGACCCTGGGGGAATAGTCCTGCAGAAGTTGTGGAGATGACCCAACCTACAACAACCTCTAAACTCTACTGGGTTTCATGTACATTGCCTCTTCATATGTCCTGGAACCCCACATTGGTGATAGATAGGAGTACCACCAGTGAAAAGGGTCTGACCACCACTAACACCACGAGAGTCCTCAAAACGCCGCTTCTTCCCCGAAGCAGATCCACTAGAACGTTACGGTGCCGAACCGCCCTGGTTCACACTATCCGCTTCTCTCATTTTCCTCTAAGTGATCAAATCCTGATTGACGATCTCTGAAATAGTCGCCAGCTTGAACACATTATCATGCAACCAGATGACGTAACACAGCCCATCCTCAAAATTCCCAGTGGATGTGAGATCATCAGCAAATAGTGTAGGAGAAAAACAATGTAACTCAGTGAAACGGGACGAATACTCCATGACTCTCATGGTCCCTTGCTGCAGATTCATAAATTCCCTAGCTCTGTTATCCCTCAAAGTCTGGGGAAAGAAGTAATCATAGAAGATGGTCTGGAAATCATTCCAAATCATATATCTCTTCTCTCCCGACGAGGTGATGACATCCCACCACATCCTGGATGAACCACGTATCATATAAGCTGCGAGCTTGACCCTCCGCTCTAGAGGCATCTCAAGGTGCTCGACGATGGTCAGAATAGATACCAACCAGGACTCCACAGCAAGTGGTCCACCATCTCCCACAAAGTTAGGAGGATGCTGCGACTGAAACTCGCGGGTCAACTCTTCCATACTCGAGGCAGGTCGCACTCCACCTTGAATACACTTCATCATATGCAAGAAGATCTCACATTACTGGGAATCGACGCCCATCTCAGTAATAGCAAGAGGATCCACGGGTGGCTCGATAGGAAGATAAACTGGTGGCTCTGGGCCCACCATCTTAGGAATGTGATCGTCGTCACCTTCAGCACGCACGACTCGAGGACGTCTCAGAGGCGTAGAGCTACAATGCCAAATGATCGTCTCAAAACAAAGAACCATAAAAAATTAATGGCTAAAATCTAGAAGCTAGGACATGTACTATGACTTCCTACCCCTGATATCACCTATCCAAACCCATAGAAATTATTAGTAAAACCTACAACTGCTCAAAATTAACTTAATCCAGTGATATGGAATTTCCCATCCCCTAAGGTCCCATACTCTTCATGAACTGAAAGATGACACACACATGGATGTCATTCCTTACTTACTTGCGCTAATAATATTTTTAAATTTCCATTTAAGAAAAATATTGGTTTAGTTGGAATGTCATTTTCTGATCCACAAGGGCCCATACACCATATGAACCAAAGAGTGACACCCACTAGAACCACATAATTCCTCAATCAAGAACAAGCATGAAGGGCTAGCAAAAAGGAAAACATATAAACAAGGCATGGAAATAAACAACAAGCAATGCTCATTGAAAATTCTAAACATGGAAAGGAAAGATGTATGTCATAATCATATTGTGCCTATCATGATACATGATATAATGCATAACCCTAATTTCATCTGGTCAAACCATGAAATCTAGATTCCAACATTGCAAATCTCAATAAAATCATAAAACATGTGAAGCACCCAACGGTGAGATAGTATCAACAGTAAATGGCAGAATCAATAACAACATAAAATTAGGCAACAAGATCTTTTCCCCATACATGGGTTCGTGACGCCCAAGCACGGCTCCTGACTAAGTCCTTAAGCTTTCTTATTCTCCATGCCTATTTTCACCAAACATAAAAGCAAGCAAGAAAGAAAAACCTCTGATACCAAATTGTGACATCTCGAACTCGGCTTCCCCTCAACCTAAGCCCCGAGCCCAGTTTTCCAAATGACCCCTAGCTCATCTCCCCATAGGCCAGGTGCTACCGACTAGCGGCGGGGGTGTAATGGTAAGTCAGCGGGGAGACTGTAGCCCCATGTCAGAGTACACAGAAGAATAGCACAATGTGATAGAAATAGCAGAAGCACAACCAAGGGATAAACAGCAGAAAAAGGGAAACATACAACCAACCAATAGAAGGAAACCCTCATAAATATACCAAAGCCACATATGCAGTGTCTGATACAAAATGGATGCAAGGAATACTAGTACAATGGAAATAGAAGAAAATCATGGTATACAATAATTCAAAAAGAACTAAAGTAGTCCACGAGCATCTCTATCCAAGCTCTATCCTCTGCTCTGGATCTCCAACTAGAACATACATGTATCAAAACCCTGAATCTGGGCCCTTTCCCCTACTTTTACCTGCAGCAGTGAAGTCTACATGTGTGCCAAGGAGGCTGCCCAGGTAGGGAGTGAGAGAAGCCTCAGTAGGCCACCACCAACGATGTCTACATGTAATACAAAAAGGTGTTCGCTAGAAATAATGAGTACTATACATCAAGTAAGTAAAACAATGTAAATAAATACCTCTCATGCTCAGGTTCTAGAAGGACACCTAGCGGCTCTACCTGCATCAGCTCATGGCTGGAAATATGAACAATCAACAGAGGTATATAGGTTATCACTGGCAGGAGGTAAACATGTCTCTCGTCCCCAAGTACTGTAGCTGGAAAGGGGTAGAAATGCCTCCTATCTTTAAGGATATATAGGCATAAGGTATAAATACCCCTCATCCTCAATCATTGTAGTTGGCATGGGGTAGAAATGCCTCCCACCCATAAGGTTATATAGGAACAAAGTATAAATGCCTCTCATCCTCAATCATTGTAGTTGGTGTGGGGTAGGAATGCCACCCACCCGTAAGGTTATATAGGCATGAGGTATAAGATCCTATCGTCCTCAATCACTGAGATTTATCTGGCATGGGGTAAAAATGCCTCACGCCCATGCACAGGTTGTCACACGCATGTCAAGATAGCAAAGAATGACCATTCACATCACAATATATAAGGAAAACCATCTTATATCACATCACATTAACAATGCATGGCATTTCCCAATCACATCATAAGGGAAACAATCATCTTAAGGCAATGTACATTTCAATTCGTTCATGGGGTTCAGGCTATCTTATCATAGCCAACCTCTATCCAAGCCATCCCATTTTCCTAACATGGAAAATGGCTTTCAAGGAACAATGTTATGGTTCAGAGGTGAAGAAGGGCCAATTACCAAGGCATATCACATATGGTTGACAACTATTAGTCCACGCCTAATCTAAACACACAAACAATGTTAGATTCATCAATATCATACCACACGGGTTGTTTATACATGAAGTAGTAAATATAAATAAGGGTTTTAGGAAAGAGACAAAACCCGACATGAGGATAAATACTCAAAATGGATAAAACAAAAAAGGAGAACACATGACCACCTACCTTAGGGAGATAGGAGTAGGCTCGCTCGATATAGACCTCAGATTCACAGAATATTGGAAGAGATTTGAGTTCCAGACCAAAGACTTGGAAATAGGGCATATGAGCCTGCAACAAAATAACAAGATGGAATGTATGATTATCCTAGGAGAAAGGGGTGTGTGAGGTAAGTCATACCTTGGCCCTTCCAATTCTTCCGTCGGATCAAGGAATAAATGCTGGGGGGAAGAAACCACATATTTTTGAGTGAGAAGAGGGTTTGGGCGCTCAAAGAGGCTTCTCCTCTGGTTCTGTCCATAGGAGGAAGAACGAAATGGGTTTAGACTTAAATAGATATTTAAGGGAAAAACTGTTAATTTACCCATAACAGGGTCCCACTGTTTCGGTGAACGGTTTACCAAACCGTGCACAATCCGTGCGCACTTACGTGCCTCCAGAAAAAGGGTTGCACGGGTTAGGTGCATGGTTTAACCAAACCGCGTACAAACTGTGTGCACCTCCCTGCTTCCAGACCAAAGGCTGCACGGTTTACCCAAACCATGCACAAACCGTGTGCAGGCCATGCACACTTGTCTGCAAGTCCATTTATCAAAATCTCAGGCTCCGAAAAAACCCCGGACACTACCCGGACCTTCCTTAGAACATCACACATATTAAACAAGTTTTAAGGAAATGTATGAAATAAAAACTAACGATCCGTACCTTTTTTCAAAGAGTCAGGTCGTTACACTCTGAGTACAAATGAATCATGTAGATCTCCATGTATCTTGGAACTCTCATGTACCTATGACGTATCTAAGACAATTTATAAGGTTTTATTGATGATACGTTCTATATAGAGGACTCAAGATGTGCAACGGTTCTTACCAAATATTCCAGTATAGATTTCCCATTAAACCATTGTGATTGAGGTTATGTCGTGTAATGAGACTTAATAACCTACTATAGTTACTTCAACTTCTGGTTTCATATGTTGGTTCATAGCATAGATTAGGCCATGTCATATGTTGTAAAATCCTAGTACATGACATGTAATTGTAGGTCATGATATGTGATAGGCAAATCCTACACTTTTTATTCATTTCAAACATTGAATATTGGGAATCCTCATTCCTGCTAAGAATATCAAATAAAAATATCATTGTCAACTAAATGAATAAAAATCCATAAATAGACGACAACAAAAAGTATATATGAATTTGGTTTATCAGATAATACTGAGTTATGTTAGCCATTTCAAATCAACGAGCAGGTAAGAAAGGTTGAAAAAAATTACCTTTGACATCACAGTTTACAAAAATCTAGGACATGGTTCATATGTCCATTTTGAAATAGTAAATCCCAGACCTGTCTCATTTTTTGAATTGGGAAAACGTATAAATAAATCAAGAATTTTTAGTCTTTCACTAACCAATAATGATCAAATATTATTGGGTGAAAGATCTTTGTATGAATTTTAACCCATCTATATGTGTTCATTGGAAGAACAATAATAATATACATGAGTCATGGGTGCATAATTTGTGTGTTCTACTAAAGTATATACTTATATTCTATCTTCAGGATTCAGGTTGAATATCAGTGCATGAAATGTTTTCATGGTGGGGAAAATTATCACATCCTTTATTTCATTTTGATATATTTTACTATTTATATTTGGCCTATAATTTTTCCATTGGTATTATTTTTAATTTTTGTAGATAATGAAAAAAACATGGTAAAAAGTATGTGGTGCAAGGTTGACACACGATTTTTCAAACTGTGCACCCTTTCCCATGTAACGATTAATCCATGTGGTGTTTTTTCATTATCGTATATCACATAGTTAGATCGTTGTTTTTAAACCATGTGCGATAACCATGTGGAATGCCCTACATAGAAAATAATGGTTGCATGGTTTTCTCATCATTTGAAAATCCATGATTGAAAATCGAGTGGCATGTCTAGGTCCTTAAATGTTGTTATTTATTTTTCTCATGAACTGATTTTTTACCCCCAAATCCTCATTTCACTCTCCCTTTTAGATTCCTCTCTATAGGACCACCTCCACCTTCCTTATTCTTTCTTTAGAGTACAGTTTTGTGTGATATTATGATTAAATTATATACTAACCCATCAAATAAGTCCCTTATCCCTTGATTTATCTTTCTTTTATAGGGATCCTTCCCTTAATTTTTGGATTTTCTTTCTTATTGTGTGTTGGGAGTCCAATTTATTGTTAGATATGTATTTTTAGGGCTAAATAATTACATTTATCATTCATTATTTTATATCATGGGTTTTATTTATGATTGATTGTTTTTTAAAAAATTTCAAGGAGGTTTCTTCAGATAAGGTAGGTGGTTCTGCACATAAACATTACTTGATGATTTTAGTATTCTTTTTTTGAATTTTTAATTATGTTCAATGAATTATGTGTTTTGTGAGAAATTGATTTTTTTAAAAAATTTCAATTTTCTATTGTGTTAAAAATGGGATTTTAATGGAAATAAATTATGTTCTATGTGTTTATTGAATATAATTCCATATTGATGCCTTCATGGTGTTTGATAAAATATAGGAATGTCGTGGCCCGTGTTTCAAAATGGTTTTGGTATTTTCATGTATGAAATTGTTTTTTTGGATATATAAATGATGTGTTAGCATGTTTGTTTACATTTTTTGGCTTGTGTATTTGTGATTGTGGTGATTTGTATGGTGTGTGAAATGTGACATGAAAAAAAGGCAAACATGGGTAACTAGGTAGGAGTCCTCAGACTAGTACGCTAGTTGTCTCTAATGTGACTCATCTCAGTTTCTTCTACAATGATTAGAGATAAAAAAACAAGATAAATAGTTAAAATTGGATACCACAAGGCCCATGGGGTGTCCCCTAGTGGCTCACGCCTAAGAACACTATTATTCCGGTATTGAATACAACATTTCACTGAGATATGATATACCTACTATACCATTTCTATATAGTTCATATATTGTTTTCCCATGACATAGATCTACTTCAAGAAATTATTTTCGCTATTGAAATATAGTGTTCTTATATGGACATTTTAAAAAAATCATATTTTTCATTAAATTGTTTTCCATTAAATTATTTTCCATTAAAATGTTTTCCACAAAAATTATTCATGAATGCTTTCCTAAAAATTTCAGGTTTATTAGACATACAATGATTATAGCTTGGAATCCCTTGTTGGTTGGAATCCTACTAGGATTTGGGATGACAGACTATTGGAACCTTTCGTTATAAGTAGACTTGGTTGTGTTTCGAACATGTAGAGGAATGTTTTTTGGAGATAGTGGTTCTGTAAGCTAGTAGTATTTCCCTTACTAGTATTGTGGGTGATGGTGGATTGAGGGTGATATTACCCTCATCACATGGACGATTTTTGGTTTTTCTAGTGACTTTCTTATATTTTAGTGTTTCTAATTTTGGTATGATGTTGAGAACATTAACCGAAGAAATTTTATTCCATGTTTTTTTATGATTATTCTGCATTGGTAAATTTATAATTATTTTTTTTGATGATTATTTACATCAGTTAAATTATTCCCAAGATTTATTGATTATACAAAACAACTTTTTTCTTACCCATGTGTATTAGGAACACCCCTCAAGACATAAGATGGACCAAGTTGGGTGTCGAGTCAGATGGTGTCCTAACATGGTTCCTGACATTTAAATAAACATAATTTCTCAATAATTTCGACCAAAACATTTAAATTATTCAATGGTAACCATAAAAATTATTCTAGAATCATCACCATAAAAAATTAATACTAATAAAACTCATTAATTATTTATCCTTCCAATAATAATATTTATTCAGAGTGTAATTAATCATACATGGACTTTTGAATCCTTATAATATATTAAAAATGAAATACAACAATACAAATAAACCATAGACATGGGATTTTAAATCTTCACCTTTCTCTGATATTCTCAATACCACATTACTAATTAAATTCAATGAATCTTCTACCCCTCATTGACAATAAATGTAATGGGTTAATGCATGGATGTTTCGTTATTCATCATTCAAGAAATTTAGATTGTCACAGTTCATTTTTATTTAATATGGATGGGACCACATGGAATTATTTGAAATAAATCATTAAGAAGTCTAAATTAACCTAATATGGGATAAACCAACATTGAATGAATATATATAAATCTATATTTATATGTTATATCCTTTAAGAACCATTAATGTGAAATAATACCAACAACATAATTATTTCCCTACATTATGTCTGTATAAATAATTTTACAAGAAATATATCCTCTATCACACTTTCAAAAAAAATTATTAAATATAAGATGTATGAATAATTTTATACCCCTTTATATGAGAACACTCATCATACAAAACACTTTAATTACACAAATATTTTAAAATAATAGGTTGCATGAAGTATGTGATTTTTGGATTATACCATTTTAAGAATCTGTATAGATGGGATGATCGTTCTAAAATACATGAAACATGACATGAGAACATATCCTTTTTAATTTCAGACCTGTAATGGATAAAAAATCGTCATTTATACTTGGGGATAATTTCAGAAAATAATGATCAAATAGATCATAATGAAGATCTACCATTATAGAACAAATCATATTTTAATTTGATCATGACGAATTATGTAATAATGATGACTTTCACTTTTTCCATTGATTTATCCTCTAGGGAATGAAATTGACAATAAATAACCTATAATTTAGGATCAAAAAAATATTGCACAAATAATTAAATATGATAGAACACTTGTGAGATTGTCAATAAGTAGAATATGTATGATTATTTCATTACATCTTAAAGACCCTTTTCATTTTATATTTAACGTGTTTAATTATATTGATAATTGTGTCTACTCTACATTAGAATTTATTATATTCAATTTATATCATGGACATTATACATCCAATCAACATTATCTGTTGTGGATTATTTTTCATTAAACTATATATTATAAAAAATAACATAATATGATTCTTGTTATTCTATAATTAGAATCAGTTTTTAGGAAGGTAAAACATTCATTAAATTTATTAGATTATGTACAATCATGTTGAACTTTATTAAATATTTTTAATTCATTATTGTTTTTATTTATTGAAATACTCTCATAAAATTAAAATTCTTCTCCATTGAGAAAAATTATTTTTCGGTTTTAATTTATTTAGATGATGCATCATTTTAATATTTTTTCATATAGAATCATTAGATTATTCAATAAAACTTATTGATGATTATTTCGTACCATAATATTTTTTCATGATTCGGTAGGGATATTCCAAATTTTTGAGATCCTTTGTAAGGTATACTATCTAAATCCTCTTCAACAATATCGTTAATTAATCCAATCCTTCAGTTTATGTCCACAATTAATTCCCATCATTACATTTGATTGATTACATTATCATTCATAGCTAGTTTTTTGTGGTAAAAGGTGTGAACTCTCTTTCCATTACAGTACCATATTTTCTTGTTTGACATGTTATTCACATCATCCTTCTTATTAATCTCTATGGGAGTGGAGTTTTTAGTAAATATCATCAACTAAAAAAAATTAATAATTTTTTAATAATCTAAGGTGTCTAAATACCCTATCAATCTAACATACTACTTCTAAATAGTTATTCGTGTTGTATTAACATATTTATAAGTATTTACCAATCTAGTTAAGAGTATAAAATTTCATTTATGTGACAAAATGTGATGGTTTTACAAAATAAATATACTGAAAAATTGAATCTATTTTTAATGTGCATATTAAGTTTCTTCTGTAGAATATGAATCTATTTATGTGTTGTTATTGTTTGTTCATAAATAATAATGATATATATATATATATATGCCTTTTTAGTCCTCATACATTCTCTTTTCATTTTAATATTCATTATACTAATGTCTAAACATCTAAGAGCACAATTAGTGTCCAACATATCTAAATATTTTTCATTTAGTTAAGTCTAGCTAGATTATGTACTATATCATTTTCATGTATTTGTTTCCTTCATTAGTGCTTGATATTGAAATTAATTTTTCTTCAAATTTATAGAATCCATTAATTTTTATTGTTTTATTTATCCTCAATTTTGTTAACAAAATTCATACATCATTATATATTCTAACTTATATTAGTAGATAATAATACATTAATATCCCTCTAATTAATAGTGTATTGTAAAACATTCATCAATGAACATTTAGATAGTTGATTAATATATTATTTTTAGTTCTTATTTCCACCTATATGAGTATATTTATATACATGATTCTAATCACATTTTTTTATAGAAACATCTCTTTTTTATGATTTAATATCTTAATATTATTTGGGGAAAGAGTTCATTTTCATGACAATATGGGATGTTATAGAATGTGTCTCAAATTTATCAATTAAATATATATATATATATTATGTTTAGAGAATATTTTAATTTAAATATAATTTCATCATAACGTCCCATTAAAATATTCTTTTATTAATATCACATCCATGATGTTTTCTACATTTAATATGTGAGTCTTAATGTTCACACGATTTTCTATCATTATGTTATAATTGAGTATTCTATAAACTAATAGTATATTAATTTAATTATATTAGAGAATTTACATTTGAATATTCTATTTTAGAATCTTATTTTTCACTAGTATATTGAGATCATTGACCATAAATGTTTTTTCATCATGCTTATCATCTATAAACTTCATAGAGACCTTGGAAAATGTTTATTATACATTAATTACATCCCAAAAAAACATTTATATTCATATTTTTCTCCTAATATTTCCTCGTCAAATATTTATAAATTATTGGAATCTATTTATTCAAAATGGTTGTAGATTCTATTTTTTTATAATGTCTATGAGGACATTAAAAAAATTATTTCATTACAATTTAATCTTATTATTCATTGATTCCACCTTAATAATGTGATATATCTTAAAAAAATAATTAATAGAAAAATTTATGTATGAAATCAATTATTCCAGAACAATTGTCTTATATCATTCAAATAGAGAGTATAGATCATCAAAAAGTGGAATAGAATCGACTTCCTCATTATCTCTAGATTTTTATGTAGTTTAATAAAAATGATCATAGTATACTAATATGAATATGATTGAAATATTATTATCTTCATTATTTTGTGATTTTTAAATTATCCTTACTTCCCTCTTGGTTTCAATTTTTTAGTGACCTTGAAAATACCATCTGGACGTCTTTAACATTAGATAAATCAATATTTTCTAATTTAGGAACAATATTATTAACATAAAAAATATATATATCATATGAACCTATAAAAATAAAATATTTATAGAAAATTTTATCCAATCATATTTATCACTAGGATCTAATAACCATTTTAGATCCCTTATGGATTGTTCTACGGAAATTGAGAGGGGTGGAGTGAAATAGTGTACCGAAATTTTTACCAAAACTTCAGTTCTTTAATGTTATCCCCTATTATGATATAACACCATATGTAGGTTGTAATAATTGATTATTTTATAGCTATAAAAAAATAAATTTTTGATCAAATGAATATAAAAAAAGAAAAAATATGGTAAAATAATGTATACGTTGTTTGGTACTAATAACAATTCCTTTTCATGATCAATGTGTGCTTATATCCCTGATTATTTTATTAATATATTTTTATAGTGTTTACAAATACATAAAACTATCATACTATGTTCATGTAGGAATTACAATATATTATTATGTATGTGTAGTTTTTATACTAATAACACCACTCCTCGAAGATAGAGTATAAACTATATCCACTAGATATTCAATAATTTTCAATGATATATCTAAAAAAATCCATCTCTATGGGTATATAATATTTCATTAACTTTTTAATCATGTTCCCCAACCGAGATCATCGATTAAAATTGTATCTACTATGTTTTGTTCACATCATCCAAGTAATCTTTTAAAAAAATGACACGACAACCATTATTACACATTTCTATTTAAGAAATTTAAATTCATGGTTATTCAATGAAATGAATGTTATATAACTCTATTAATATCAAATTCCTAGGTAGATACTCTTTATATCATGAAATATCATACACTCGATTAGATGTGTGAAAATATTGCACACACATTCTTCAATGTTTTATCCAAGATGGACTTTGTACAGAATCAATAGGTCTTACACTTAATGCATTAGAATAAAGGAATATAAAACCACATAAGATTGAATTGTTTTATTTATTGTAATTTTATTCATCATGATATTTTTGTTATCATACAATTAACCCATTTGGTTTCCATAATCCAATGTGTTCGTAGCATGGATTTCCAAATGATTCTTTTTTTGATAATGTATTTGATTATAAAAGGAATACATGAAATCATAAATCATTATAGATTTCCGTATGAAAAAAATGTGTGTGTTATTTTCTTCTGCATCCTCAGTATTCTATCCCAGAAGTCAAAATGATAATTCGATCAACTATCACTCGTGAAATAATGAATCCTGTAAGAAATTTCATCAGAAATACTATTGTAATGGGATGTATTTAACATACTACATGAAAACTAGTATGGATAATAATTTATGTTATTATTATGTTCACAAAATTAAAAAATGAAGAAGTGGTAGTACCAATATATCTATATTGTAACATAGAATATGTTGTATGAAATTAAAAAAAAATTTATTCCTACAAATTATATGCCCATGAGATTCCTTCTCCATCACAAAAAATATTGTTTCACATGGTGGATTATTTTTTGTGAAACTATTGTTTCTTGGTGTTATGTTTCTCTATAAATTTGAGCCTCCAAATTAATTTTTAATCTCACATGGGCCTAAGTGGTTATATATTTATTTTAATTCCTCACTGAGTGTTACAAAACCTAAACATCACATTTTAAGATGTTTGTAGATGAAAAAAACATGTTGAGGAATATATCATCTAAAGAAAGTAGTTAATGTTTATTCATATGTAGTAAAAATATAAGGGAACGTTTTCATTGTCTATTTCTTGATTTTACTTCACATACATTCCATGAATACACACTCCTTATAATTGAGATATTTTAATTCATAATGTATTGAAAAAAACCCTTGAATCATTAATTGAATTCTACTGAAGAATTTCTTTATGTTATATATATTCATAAAAGATGTCTACTAAATTCAATGATATTCATAACACCATCACCATGTTAGAATATTAATAGTACATTATTTTCATGATAAAAAAAGATCCTCATTCATTCTACCTATAATCGATCTTACCAGAGATCCTCAAAGAAGGCGAAGATATAGAGATATAAATAAATTTCAATTGATGTATTAGATCCACCAGATCAAATGATAACTGAAATGTACTTATAAAATATGACGTTTTAATGGTAACCACAAGATCATCCACCCCTTATCATTTTCTACATTTTTTGGATCTACGATTTACAAATAATATTGTTCTGAAATATTCTTGAGTAGGACATGGGGGATTGATATCTTTAACACATTTTCACACCATAAGATTCAAGTAGAACTTTCACCCAATATTCTCAGGCCCCTTGATTGAAAATGAACTTTCACCCAAATTCCATGTACATGGTGTCATGACGATTTTATTTCTCGAATTAAAATAATTACATATCAAGAATATAAGTTTATGACACTGCCATGAAGCCTGTATGATGAGATATTCAGACAAAATGATTACATTAAACTCTAAGCATTCGTTTGAGGTGACACATCAATGTGTCAACAACTTCTTTCTGTCAGGTTCCTCGACTCATTTCTAGATAGAAATCTTGGACATTAGGCAAGCCTGCCTACTTCCAACGAGAAAGAGGCCTAGAGTGTCACACACTAAGTGAATCTATGTATCTCAATTAGAATAAAGATTATTCTTTTATGGGGTTTAATATTATTAAAGGAAGCCAAAAGCATTTTAATATTATAGTAAGAATAAAATGAAAACAAGATATACATATTGTGTACATTTAATGTACACACCGTGTAGTTTTCATTTTGGAAAGGAAATGAAAAACGAGTACACAACATGTATTAAGGATTACATGGTGTGTAGATTTTCAAGTCATGATTTTTTGGAAATAATACTGTTTTATTAAATTATACTTATTATAATCAGCATGGGTGCATGTCAAGGAATTAATGATTCAATAGGAATATTTTTAATTAGAGTTAATTAAATAAATAAAATACAGAACACATTTATTTTTTGTCATTAATGTATTACCTCAATCCTGATTATAAATATCCTCATAACCCCAACACTTTTCCCTAATCGTTTTCACAACAATTCAGGAGAATTCTCTTAAGGCCGAAAGAACTCCTTCCTCCATGAACACTCTCAAGACAGAAAGAGATGCCCTTCATCGGATTGAGGCGATCTAACACGGACATCACAAGAAAATGTTTCTCCATGCTAGCACCTGTAGATTCATTTATCGGCATCTAGTCATATGTGGTGCATGTGTGGATCACCACTATATGAAGTCTAAACATAACTTGTGTTACGGAATGACGAAACAAATCGGAACATGATTAGAAATATCAATGAAAAAGAACATCATAAAGTGTAATTCTTGTCAATTAATTAAATTAATTATAATCTACCTATGTTGATCCTCATTTTTTGTTCTGGGACTATTCATCTCCATTGTATATTTCTATGATTTGATCTGCGGAGTCTAGTGTTTATAGTCATATTCATCCCAGATTAATCATTGCTAATGACAAAAAAGTCAAGTGGGCACATCAACCCATGAGATTTCACTACGTCCTAGATGTACACTACACATATTAAATAAAATTAATATCAGAAAATACACAACCAAACATCTTTCGAAATTTCTTGTCATCATTCAATGATTCATTGCTTGGTTACTATTCCATCATTATATTTCTTTTGGTGACAACTCTAATGAGGAAACCTAAAGAAGAAGTAATGTTCATCAATGTATGTTTTTATTTTCACTATTACTCCAACCCAATAAATAATAATTATAGATAAATTATATAATAATATCAATATCATTAAACTAATCATATTTTTATTGGAATGACCTATAATCATATCATCTTTTATCAAATGTGTTATGAAATCAGGATCTGTTCATAAGGCATACAACTACATCATGAACCTATGCCTTTTATTTTTTCATTACCAACATTCACATTTGGAAATAATGATATATTTTTTTTAATTTAATATTTAACTCTTTTATTATTTTTTAAAATTTATATCACACATATCATAATGATTTCTATTTTTTTAATTTGATAATGTCGCTCATTTGTATGGTGGAAAAATAGCCTCGTAAAGTGATGAGATTCATTGACGCATTAGATCGACTAAATTATTGATAAATTTGTTAAATAATTTTTTATTTATATAAAAATAAAAATAAAATTTAATGTTTATATATATTAATTTTTTCATTATTTCAATCCAACAAAAAAATGGCGACAATGAGCATGCATATGTACGACATATCATCTCCATGAATTGTTTATTTCTATTTTTATCATAATGATTTATGTGTCATGATAAATAAATATATAAATAATATATATTATTTTTATATCATGGTTATTATTGTATATATGATGTATTATTGATATATATAAGAGGATAAAAATATATACATTTTATAACTTATACAAAAAATAATTTTTTTCTAACCCGAAATGTAAAATTAACATGGAATTATGAATAAACTGGCAATAAAAGGGAATATGAAAAACAATATATGGTATTATATATATAAATATGGTTATTTAATGGATATATAATAATTTTATTATTATACTATAGTTTTTAATGTTTTTGAAAAATGTTAATACAAAAGGTAATGGTTTTATTTCTAACATTATAATTTTCTATGACACATAAGACATATCCACAATGTATTTGTTTTTTGTTTTGTATAAAAATACCATGATAATAATTTATTATAACTAACTTTAATTATGGGTATTCACATATCTATTTGAACATCCATCCTTCATTGTGTTTATGGATTAAATGTTACAAAGTAGTAAGGTATTATTGCCTCAATAATCCTTCTTTTAGACATCTGTTACGAGATGCACCTAACATTTCTATATGGTCTGCATAATTCCACATTTAAGAGTTATTTCAAAAATAAATTCCTTTCGATTATTTTTTTATTAAATTTTATTAATTCAATTGAATAACAACTCAATGATACCTAATTGGTATTAAAAAATGTTACGGTCTCATCATTTATCATAATTATCTATGATAACACTTCCAATGACGATAATTATGATCTATCTACCACAAAACTGATAAATTTTATTATCTTCATATTATTAATCAGATAATCAGGTTATAGTAACATTTTTCACTCATTATTAAATCATATAGTTTATTAAATAGTTTAAAAATATATGTATTTGTTCATATCATTAGATGTAAAATCTATATCCTTCGAAAACCATATTTTATAAATAATTTTTTAAAATTTTTTATTTTTCAAAAAATAATAATAAATTACATTCATAATAACTTTATTAAATTCTTCAAAAAATTATCTAATATGAAAATTAAAAATATTTTTTAAATAATTCTTGTTTTCTTCAACTAAGAATATATTGTGAATCCTTTTTTAATATGTATTGTGGTTATGTATTTTTACGATGTTAATCTCTATAAATTAATGAAATATTAATTTATAATTTTTTATATCATTTTAAGAGATTAATTATTTCATTAAAATTTACAATTTAATGTATTGTTTTTGAAGGGGATATGATATATTCATTAAAAAGTATTATAATTATTTTAAAGATTCATTTATATGGTTTCTATTTTATTTTAACAAAAAAAGATACTATAAATGATTATGGTTTTAAAAATTTATTTTAAAGGAAATTTTATTTTCCCTATAAAATATTGTATATGTTCATTCCAAATCCAACTCCATCTATGTTGAAATCCTTTGATATAATCTATTCTTTATGTGGGATTGAAACCAAATAATCCATTAGTACTCTTTTTCTAATTGTTTTATGTTTATAATAACACAATATTTTTTTAAAAAAATATGTTTCAATAGGTTATACCATGATAAAACTCTTTTGTGACCCTCATCTATTCATATGTTAGGTAATGATGAAATGATGAATGAATCTTGAGACCTATATCTTGTTTATTTGTTATGATATGATTAAATTATTGTTAAAGACTTTTAATTTACTGGTTTGTGATATAAATAATTATTTATTAACTTTTTTCACAAGTCATATTTATTTTTACTATGTTATATTATTTGTGTTAATACCATTGATTGTGGGAAGGTTGTAACAAATTACCGGTGTTACCCACATCTCTCACCAATTAACTATTTAATGATTAATATATCATGATATATAAATTACTTTAATATTTATTGAACGTATTTATATTGATTAATTTCTACAATATGATAGTATTAAGAGTGAACATTTAATACTATAATTGTTTTGGGTGTAAACCAATAACACAATTGGGAAATTGATTCACCTAGAGAGGTTGGTGTATCCAACATTATAGTTTCAACAACCCAAATAGTTCCATGGTAAAATTTTTATATGATCTTTGAATACTATGGAAATTATATTGTATGATTTTTTATTCATCTCAATTTTATGTCATATTCCTGGATTATTTCATCATGGATTAAGTTTGTTTATTATCTAATGATTTTATTCAAAGGAACTCTTAATCAATATGAGAGTATAAAAGATTATAATATTTTATATAAAGGGCATGTTCTTAAAATTTTATTCCCTTGTTCTCAAACTATTAAATTCACATGATGTAGATATATCCCCTTTATTTACACATATTGTCATCTTTATCTGACCATTTCATATGTTTCTTTTCCCAGTGTTATGAATTTATTCTTGAAGTCGGATTAAAAAAATTTATCTAATTAATGTTATTCATTGATTAAGATTAATAAATTTATAATATTTTTTTATAATCCTTCAAAGGAACTAATGAATTTCGATCCATAGGTTTTTTTGTGTTATTAATTGAATGTTAATATAAATAGATGAAATATATATTTATGAGAACCAAGGGTCTCTGTATTTAGTATGATTGTCATAGATTAGTTATCCATTGTAAACAATGTATGTAAAGTTTTTGTGAGAAAAATATGGGAATTTATAATTATATTTTTACGGATGTTACGATAGATAAGTCCAAAAATGAGTCAACTTATATGAAAATGAAATCATTTTTTTGTAAAGGGTAAATAAGGTGGTTTTTATGTTTTTATATACACATCATGGTTATAAATCTAGATGTGGATCTATAAAATATGAACCTACAGTTAATAAACATGAAAATACTGTATTGAGACCAACATGAACGAGAAATAATGTGTAGAATGGAACATTCTAGACATCTAGTATGATAGTCCTAGGGGATATGCTTTAGTTATTCAAAAAATATCAATGATCCATCATGATTTATTTAAATAGATGATGACTATTAAAGAGCTATGCTAAAACTATGCTTCCATAAATTCAATAGTTTGTGTGTTGATTTTGACATCTTATAATTGATATTCATGATTACCTGGTTTTTTCCTTTGATTACTATTTGTGACACTATGGTTTTTGGTTTTTTTAATTACTGAAAACCAGAAGAACTATGATTATAATTAATTTTTTATAAAAGTTTCATATGATAACCTATATGGGATGATAATAGTGTGAAAAAATTATGATTATTCTTAATTAGTTTTCATGGTATATTATTAACAATGTTTACCATAACAAAATATTATGCTCACAAATGAAGATAATAGAAATATCTTCCAAGATAACATATAGGGGAGGCCATATTAGAAGGAATATTTA
The DNA here is from genome assembly GCA_963277665.1 of Viscum album. Lineage (NCBI taxonomy): Eukaryota > Viridiplantae > Streptophyta > Magnoliopsida > Santalales > Viscaceae > Viscum > Viscum album. Next base: position 81,677,108 of record OY728151.1, on the reverse strand, counting down.
GTTTATTTTATTTTAAAAATATTTGGTGAAAAAAATGTGTATATATTAGAATTTTGGGAAAGTAACATCCCATGTATTTATAAAATCATACTTATTAGTATTCTTGAATAAAATTGTTTAAATCATTATGTTTTGTAATTGATAAAATAAATAAATCTATTAATCCTTTTTTTATAATGTTGTTTATTTTAAAAAATTAATTTTTAAAATAATCTAAATTTAGTTTTAAATGTCTATTTTTATTTCTGAATTCAGACTATTAAAATTATCTATTTATGATTTTATTGAGAATTTTCAGAAAAAAATTACTTTTTGGTGGATAGTAAAAATATATAACATTGTATAAAATACTGTTATATTCATGACATCAGCAAGAAATTATTATGAACTAAAAAATTATTTAAATAATTTAATAACTAAAAATTAATTCTATTAGAAGAATATTTTACTTAAAAAATTTATGAATAGGAAATTTTTCCCTGATATGTATCAAAATCATTATCACTACAGATACAATTACAATGCAGTGATAAAGAAAATCAAAATTGGTAACATATATATAATAATTGAGTGATATGAATTATTTCCATGAATTATTTATTAATAATAATGTATAAATATTTTTAAATTTAAATTTAAGTGTAATATTATATTACACATATCTATATATATCTGAAATGATTATTCAAGACATAAATAGAAAAATTAACAATTTAATGAAGTTATTTTTTATAGAGATATATGTAATTAAACTTAATTAATAAATAAGAATTAATATTTTGATCCTATGTAATTTATTTTTAGGATGGTAATTAATTTTAATCTTTTTACTAAAATAATTTATTATAATGATTATGAAATTATTATTTTTTACTACATAATGTAAATGAAAAATAAATACATTATTCTAATTATAAATAAAAGTAACATTAAATGTCTCCAAATATGATTAAATATTTTTTTAGGATAATTTTTCTATTATTATTAGTATTTTATTATAATATGGGACATTCTAGTCCCACACAAGTAATATTAAGTCTTTTAGAATATATTGGATAAGTGTATGTAAAGGTTATCAGACTATAAACATTAATTTATAGAAAAAAAATTGGTTTTATAAAGTAATTTTTGAAAATAAATTTCTTTCTGAAATATAATAAAATTATATTTCACAAGAAATATTATTTTTAATTTTTAATTATTAAATAATTACTATAATGTCTTTAACAATAATGTTTCACTAATAATTAATTAATGAACTAAATGAACTAAATGATATTAAAAATAATAAATTTGATAAAATTTTATATTTTTACACTAATTAATGAATTACTGTGATTAATATGATAAATAGTTTATGTAAATGGAAAATAATTCTAATTGTTAAATTTTTTTGATTTTTTTTAAATTCAAAAGAAATTTATATTTTTTTTAATTGGACAAAATAATTTTTCATGACCATAATGTTTAATAAATATATTATAAAACAAAATTTTTTATAAAAGGACAATATAAAAATATTTTGACTAAAATATGAAGTACTATTATATTTAACACTTTTAAAATTCTTTAACCCTTTATTATACATAAAATAATTTAATATTTAAACTTATTATTATATTACCCCTCAAATCAATCATAAAAGGTGGATTATTCCTTCCCAAATCTCCATCTCCATGACACATAAACATTGACCATAAAAGTTAAAATTAATTTAATAACTTACCTATAGATATTTTGGAGGACTTAGTTTAGTATTAAACAAATAATTGGTGGTCATGTTATATTAATAAAAGTGATTTTTCAAAAAAGAGTTACATAAAGAAATGTATGTGATGAGGTGACCTCATGGTAAATAAATATTTTAAATGTTATTTATAATATTATTTTATATTTTAACAGAAAGTATTTTATTTTCATTCAATATTTTAGATACAGACATCATCTTTAACAATTATTAATATATTTTTTATGTTTTATGTAGTCATATGTTTTACAATTTTTGTCTTATTAAATATACAAATATCATCTCAAAAGGTGAATTTCTAAAAAATATCTTGTTTTTTAATAATGTATTAATTTATTAATTTTGAGAAGTATGAAAAATATATAATTTCATTAAATTTTTTTATCATTATTAAATTATTTAGTGGGGTTTTATTCTGAAATGAAGGTTTTGTAAATTATTTTCATAAAATATTTCACTAGATTATAATATAAGATAATAGGGTGAGGGTTGTGAGCCCCTGGCCTAAAAGAGATGATGTCAAGTGATACAATTAGTGGCCACATGTGGTCATGTATCATATTAAAATAGAGAAAAATTGTTAATTTAAAATTATATTAAAATATAAATTCAAATGTTATTTTAAGATGTTTTTTAAATTTTCTTATAGAATGATTATTATTTTAAATATTTTAAAATGTGTTTTCTTTGGAATTACTATCTGAATGTGTATATAAATTATATAATTTTGTTATTTGATATAAATTTTTTCCAATTTATTTTTCAATGTAATTTAAAAGAATTTAATCTTTGTTTATAATATCCCTTATTAGGAAATTTTCTTCTCACCAAATATTTGAAAATAATTATCCTCCAGATTACCCAAATTATATGATGGTGATCACTCTTCTTAGAGTGTTAGCACATGTGAATATTTTTGTTATGATTTTGTATAGTATTGTTAATTTGTAATTTATATATATCTAATACACTAAAATATAGTCATGAATAGGTCTTCGATTATATAATGTATTGTCCCTTTTTTTGTTATTTTATTAAAAAAATCATACCTTGTTTTAGTAATGAAAATTGATGTTTTGTTTTATAGTGTTATATTTTGAATTAGGGTAATGGTTTGAAAAATATTGAGATTAGAGGTTGTCATTTTTTTAAAAAAATTATGTAGAATTTTCTTTTTATCTTTTAGTAAATTAAGTACATAGATGAAAATAGTTTTTCTTAATTCCCAATATGGAAATTCAGAATTATATGAGAAATGAATAAATTTGAAGGGAAAAATTAATTTAGGGGTGGGGGAGAATATAAAAACCCATTTAGTTATAGAGTCATATTTATTATTCATCTTGAATTTAACTGTTAAATTCATTATGGTATGTATTTATATAACAAATAATGTTATTAAACCAAATTTTATATGGTTAGATAATTAATAAATTAATTTTAAAATAATTTTTTTTTAACATGGAAAAAGAAAATACATTTATGAATTCATAATGATGTATTTTTCTTAGTATGATTCCTGGACAATTTTATAAAATGACTAATTTGTGTTGAATAGTAACAAAACTATTTTTTATCAAGTACATTTTTTATTTAAATTGAAATGAATTTTCTATAATATAAGTGAATTATTTAAATTATTGAATAACTGAATAATTAATTTATAAGAGTAATATTTTACATAATTAATTAATTACATGAAAAATATATTTTTCCTGATAGGTATAAAAATCTTTGGCATTGCCCACGCATTGCTTACAGAGTGCTGACATTGTCCAAATTGGTAACATTTATGAAATATTTGTGAGAAAAAAATAATTTTCATGGATTATTTATTATTGATTATGTGTTATTGGGTTTATTGATAATTTCAAATTTTATTATTATATAAAATGAGGTTTATCAAAATTCATGTGCAATTCTTGTGCAATGAAAGAAAAAACAAATTAACAAATCAGGGAAGTTGATTTGATATAGATATGTGTAATTGAACATATTTAATTAATATAAATTATTATAAAAATCTTATATAGTTTAATTATGTTAGTAATTAATTTGTAACTTGCTATAAATGAAATATTTTTTGTTAATGGTTATACTATGTAGATTCATTACTTATGCAGGTAAATAGAAAATATATACAATGTTATAAACTATGATTATAGGTACTATTAAATTGACCCAAATGTGAATAAATATTTTCACACGAGAATGTGTCAGCCATTATCTCTTTTGAATTCAAATTTTGTACTTTTTGGACCAGAAATAATCACATGGGACGATTAGAATATTTTATATAAATTTAATTCAAAGTTTCCACACTATAAACATTAGGTTCTATAACTTTTTTTAATTTTGAGACGAATTTTTTAGAATAAATAGTTTTTACAGATATTAAAAAATTGTGACTTTTATATAATATGTTTTAAATTTTTATTAATTAAATAATAAACCAAAAATAATGTACAATAATGATACAGTAATTATTTAATTAATGAATAAAAAAATTTGATGATATGAAAAATAATAAAATAAAAATAATTCCATTTATTTAAGACAAATCATGATTTGACTTGTCACGACCCGTCCTCAGGGCCCCTGTCGTGACTACCCCAAGCCCGCCTTCCATAGGCCAGGGGCTAGTGACTAGCACCAAAGGCATAAATCCCAACCAAAAAAGGGAAGGAATTACCTTTATGAAACAAAAACACACACACAGAGAGTACAAGCAGAAGCAACACTAAGTAAGTAGTAAAACAAACGTGCTGAAAAGTACAAGGGGCCAGAAATATAAGCCCAAAAGAAAGGTACAACTGTAACTGAAAGTAAAGTACAACTCAAAGGACAACAGCTGAATGGTGACAAGCAGCTCCTAGATCGTCCTTCGGGTTCCTACCTGAAGGGTAGGAACAAATGTCCTCCTCAGCACTCCACATCCATCCGTCTCCCCCAGGTACCGACTCGTCGTGAGATCCACCTCCGGGTACCGACTCATCGTGAGATCCAACTCTGGGTACCATCTCTTCATGAGATCCACCTCCGGGTACCGTCTATCTCTACAGGCCTCAACCACGATCGGTGATGTCCGTCATCTACAACCTACACAACGAGCTGCGGGAAAAGCCCGTGCAGGGGAGAGTATACGTTACTCAGTAGGGATCCTGAGACCCTCAAGGTCTCACTAAATCCAACAAGGATAATCATAAGGAATGTTCTCAATAGATAACTCTTACATAGGTATATGTCTATACTTATACTTAATTTACCAAGATACCCATCTCATCCATGAGGTCTCACACAGATATGAATTCGATCAATAACCACTACATAGGTATATGCCCATACATATACGTAAGTTATCTAATAACCCATCTCAATCATGAGGAAAACACAAAGGTCATTGACTCATCTCATACCAGGATTTTCATTATCGAAACTGTAACTACTGAAGTGCTCCGTCTCTGATGAGTATAATGATCCTATCATGACTCGGAGGTACTGCTCAGTAACCTAAGATTGCTGAGGTACTCCTTCTATCGAGTACCCTGGGTCAGCCACCCAAACACAACAGTGCTCCCTGCCGGGTTCTGCCACCCAAACACAGTATTTCACCCCCCTAATAGCCTGCAGAGGTACTCCTCGTGTCGAGAACTGATGATTTTCCACCCAAACACAGTAGTGCTCCCCGTCGTGGGTCTGCCACCCAAACACAGTAGTTCTCCCCACTGGGCTAAACAAGTCTCTCCGACTCGAATCAGACAAGCAGTTTTCAGGTTTTAGCCAGCTACACGGTCTCCATACTCCGTACACTCATCTCCAAGAGGGTCCGATCCATAAGCTACTATTCGATACTCCAAGAATAACAAAGCCTCGCGAAGAAGTATCAAAAAGTAATGCCTCATCATAGGGGTCTTAGAGAAACATATGGCGCATCAATCAGATGCCCGTCCTGTGAGTTATTAGCCTTTTCGTCCCATGTGCCCAGTTGGATTCATGTACGATCCAACCCGAACATATCTCAACCGTACCCCGAACTCACATAGGGTATACTCATAGGGACCGATTCCCAACGTGATCACCAACGCCGCTGACGCTTCGTCAAACGGACGCCCGGTCTGAAAGTTATCGGCTTTTCCATTTCAGGGGCCTGGTTGGATTTCGGGTACAATCCAATCCGGCCTTACTCCAACTGTGTCCAAACCTTAGGTGAATTATGCCAAAAGTTCTGTCTCATCAAGAATAATTCAACAAAGTCGACGGTACGTCAATCAGTCGTCTAGAGCTCAAGCTATAAGTGTTTCCGCTCTGAGGGCCCTGTTGGCTTCGTGTTCGAACCAACTCGGCCATACCCAAAGCTCTTCCAAAACTTATGTATAATATAAAGAAACTACCATATAGATCCAAGGATCGCATCGCAAATTACGATGCATCGATCAGAGGTCTGTAACCCATGTTATGGGCGTTTGAACGAACCTGTCCGGTTTTAGGGGGTTTGGGCCCGGACTGACCCAGCCCGGATCCACCTGTGTCGGCCCAAACTGGGTCAACCCGACTCGGAACCGGGTATGGCCCAATAGGGCACGGCCCAGCCCAGCGGGCGTGGCCCGGCCCGGAGCGGGAGTCCGGCCCGGCGAGGGCGGCCCGACCCGCGTGTTGAGCGGCTCGACCACTCACTCCAGAACCGCCGCGGCCAAAGGGTCGTGGCTCTTGATGCTCCGGGGGCCGGATTGTCCGGCCGCCACCTATTGATGACCACTGCAGCCCTAGGCCGTGGCCTTCCTATGACCGGCGTGGCACATCAACACCGCACCCCTCCGCCGTGGCCCGACTCCAGCCGCAACTTTTTTCAGCTTCAACGGCGCGGCACGACGGTGCCACGCTCCTTCCATGCGTGCTATTCCTCATTCCCACGCGGTGCCATTGCACTGCGCCACCTCATTCCAAACCATAACAAAAAGTCAACAAAATGGGGAGGAGGTTCAGCCGTGTTCATGCAGTCCGACCTCCTCCCGTTATCTTGATAACATGAGGCATAATAAACAACAATGAGGAATTTAAATTTATTCTTGAATGTAAAAAAATCCCTACGTTTTTCCTCGCAATCAAATATTCCCAACCCGCAACATATTCTTTCACGGATAAACATAATATTGAGTTGATCTGCATTCTTTGTTTTTGAAGGAAATAAACAAGGGTTTATTAACATTCCAAAATTAATCCCCTACCTTGATAACGAGTTGACGATCGGTGAGTGTTGCGTAAAACGAAATCGCAGGGAGAGGATCCGTACACGTTGAAGGATATTGTTCGAGGTGGGGTGGCGTCTCACACCGGCTGTGGAGAGGAGGAGAATGGCACGATGATCGCTCCTTGCAGTGACGGCATTCTTCATCGAGGTCTTGACGTTCTTCGCGTTCCCCAACAAAGAAGATGACGACACCTCAAGATTTGAGTATTCTCTCCCAATTCCTCCCACACGACAACCCCCAAAATAAAAATAAGTTTCACCCTTATTTATTAATCCCAAGCCATGAATTCCCAAGAATTAAAAATTCAAATCTTAATTAATTTCATTAAATAACTTAATCAAATCATTTAATGAGAGAGTTGACTTGTAATTAAGAGGATGAAAGTATGAGTCAAAAAATTGTGGCTATGGGGTGTTTAATGGGGTGTTAGGAAATTTAAGGAGGTAGGGCCTCGTGTGGCCCCCACCACAACTCCCTCACAACATCTTTTTCCCTAACACTTAGTCCACTAGTGGTAAAATAAAATAATAATTTTAAAACAACTGTAATTTTATTTTTCGCATTTTTTACAACTCCTTCTGAGCAAACGCACCTTCGAAAATGGGGTTCCTAAGCGATTATCGGCACTGCGGTTTCATTGGTGCCCTCAGAATTTGATTCCGAGCAATGGTTCAAAAGTTAGGAATACCCACTCATTCGTTCACTGAACGTACCCGAGCTAAACTTCGAAAATTGATTCCGGGCACACCGGGCCTCAGAATGAGGTGTCGTCCGAAAATGCGGACTCGTAAAAATCTAAATAAATTATAAAAAAAATTCCTTGAAATTTCTAGGTCTTTATATTACTCCCACCTCAAGGATTTACGTACCCGTAAAGCTTTAACTCGCACTAGGGAAAACAAAGAGGTATTGAGCATGCATCTGAGCCTTCCACTCCCATGTGCTCTCCTGGAGGTTCTCGAGCTACCGGTGAAAGCGCACCTGAGGAATCGATCATACATGTATGACCTGCTCCTGTCGATCCTCGATCTCCACAAGAACCTTCGTGCATGTCTCCCTTTTATCGACGTCTAACTCCCTGAGGTCGATGATGTGTGAAGGATCATGCACGTAGCTCTTCAGCAGAGGTATGTGGATGATTTCATGCACCCGGTGCAACTAAGGTGGAATTTTCAAGCGGTAATCCACCCCGACTACCTTGTTGAGGACCTAGAAAGATCCTTTGAACCTCGGAGATAACATTCCGCCAGGGCCACATCTCCGTAAACCTCATCGTGGTGAGACTCGTATAAATATGCATTCATCATCCTCGAACTCAAGAGGCCACCATTTTCGGATTAGATCTGAAACTCAATACTACCGCTGCCACGAGGGTAAGGTTGACTGACTCAAGTGTGATCGATTGCACCCTCCTATGCATGAGTTTATCCTTTTCTTCCTAGGGTTTCATTTTCGCCGACCAAGGAAAACCCATCCCAACTTTGTAGATTAACCACGTCCTTTTTTTCTAATACAGTCAATCTGGGTATGAACTGTGGATCCAATCCATACTCAGACCAATGTCGCAAGGCCTCAACACTGCCACGAAGAGATTCTGACCGAAACTCTCACCCCGAGGGTCAGATCACACCTTCGGCATAAGTGTGATTAAAGAGTATCCTTACAAAGTTATCTCCAGACGTGAGGGTCAAGTCTACGGCTGACCGGAAATCTTGGAATGGGACAAGATTCGTGGAAGGAAGGAATGATTTTTATCAACATCTGTTACTACGGCAGCTAGTAGTGGACATAGACTGTCCCTCGAATCATTCTTTGAGACATTGAGTCACACTTTTTGACCGCATGCAGTTACTCTTTTTCCCTGCCCTCCAGCTCCCTGAACCTGGCGGGGAGAACAAGGGCGAGGGTTTGTAACATGTTCATATGTGCACCACCTCAGAAACTGCGGGTCCGTCTCTCCCATGAACCTGGGTAGCCTTTGGCACTAGAACATGTGCAGTGCACTCATATGACGTGCACTCTATGCTGTTAGGGCTGGTGGCATCGGTGGCTCAACGGGTGGTAGTACCGCTAGTGCCTCCACTTGTGTCTCAACTGGAAGAGGGCCATGTACTGAGGCCTCGTCGCTCGGAAGGCTATCAGTACGTACATATCTCAGGGATCTTGCTAATCGCCCACAGAAAGTCATCCTAGAAGAAAAGGAGGTCACAGAGTCAAACGATTATACCTGGTGAGCTGACCTGGCTTGAGCTATTTTAATGGATAACCTTTGAAAACACACACCTAATTAGTGTTTTCGTGCACTTAGTTGGAAAATCAGTATTCAGGTTCCTGGTGTATGGATACGTCGACCGCCTGCACCAAAAATGGACTCCCTGAACTGAAAACCACACTCATTACTCTTAACACAATTCCCTCACATAAAGGAAAAAATCAGAGATATAAGTTCTGCAGTAGAACTGACTCCTCTGATACCAATTTGTCCCGACCTGTCCTTGGGGCCCATGTCGTGACTACCCCAAGCCCGGCTTCCATAGGCCAGGGGCTGGCGAATAGCACCAAAGGAGTAAATCCCAACCAAAAAGGGAATGCATTGCCTTTATGAAACAAAAACACACACAAACAGAGTAGAAGAAGAAGATACATTGAGTAATATGTAAAACAAACGTGGTGAAAAGTACAAGGGTCTGGAAATACAATCCCAAAAGTATGGTACAACTACAACTGAAGGTAAAGTACAACTCAAAGGACAATAGCTGATAGGTGACAAGAAGCTCTTGGATCGTCCTCTGGGTTCCTACCTGATGGGTAGGTACAAATGTCCTCCACAGCACTCCATGTCCGTCCGTCTCCTCCATGTACCAACACATCGTGAGATCCAACTTCGGGTACCGAATCGTCGTGAGATCCACCTCCGGGTACCGTCTCGTCGTGAGATACACCTCCGGTTACCGTCCCACACTACAAGAATCAACCACGATCAGTTATGTCTGTCATCTGTAACCAACACAACGAGATGCGGTCAAGGCCCAGGTAGGGGTGAGTATACGATACTCAGTAGGGACCCCGAGACCCTCAAGGTCTCTCTAAATCCAACAAGGATAATCACAATGAAATTTATCAACAGATAACCCTTACTTAGGTATAACACTATACTTATACTTAAGATACCATGTAACCCATCTTAGCCACGAGGTATCACACAGATATGAAGTCGAATTATATCCACTACTTAGGTATATTCCCATACATATACGTAATTTATCTAGTAACACATCTCAATAATGAGGTAAATACCAAGTTCATTGACTCATCTCAAACCAAGATTTTAATTATCGAAACCGTAACAACTGAAGAGTTCCACTTATGACAAGTACAGTGATCTTGTTACGACTCCGAGGTACTGCTCACTAACCGAAGACTTCTGAGGCACTCCTCCTATCGAGTACCGCGAGTTAGCCTACCGAACACAGTGGTGCTTCTCGCCGGGGTATTCCACCCAAACATAGCACTGCACCCCCCCCCCCCCCCCCCCCCTAATAGCCTGTATAGGTACTCCTCCTATCGAGTACCGCGGGTCTGCCACCCAAACACAGTAGTGCTCCCCACTGGGCTAAACAAGTCTCTCTGACTCGAAACGGACAAGCAGTTTTCAGGTTTCAGCCAGCTACACAGTCTTCGTACTCCGTACGCTCGTCTCCGAAAGGGTCCTCTCCACGAGCTACTAGTCGATACTCCGTGTATCAAAAATTCCCATGAATAAGTATCTCAAAAGACCTCTTCTTCATAGGGGTCTCAAAGTAACAGACGGCTCGTCAATCGGACGCCCGACCTGTGAGTTATTAGCGTTTTTTTCCCAGGGGCCCTGTTGGTTTCGTGTACGAACCATCCCGACCATATCTCAACTGTACCCCAAAATAACATAGGTTTTACTCATAGGTACTGATTTTCAACGTGATCACAAACGTCACTAACGGTTCGTCGAACAGACACCCAGTCTGAAAGTTCTCGGCTTTTCTGTTCCAGGGGCCCGATTGGATTTCGAGTACAATCCTATCCGGACTTACTCAAACAACACCCAAACCTCAGGTGAAGTATTCCAAATGTTACTTTTCATCAATAGAAATCCAACAATGTTGACGGCAAGTCAATCGGACGTCTGGAGCTCAAGATATAAGTGTTTCCGCTCCGTGGGCCCGGTTGGCTTCGTGTTCGAACCAACCCGGCCGTACACAAAGCTATTCAAAACCATGAGTATAAAAAATCAAAACGACCGTATCAATTCAAGGATCACATCACAACTGAAGGTGCATCAATCTATGATCCGTAGCCCGAGTTACGGGCGTTTGAATGAACATGTCTGGTTTTAGGGGGGTTTAGGCTCGGACCGACCCGGCCCAGAACCCCCTAGGTCGGCCCGAACCGGGCGACCTAACCCAGATCCGGGTCCAGCCCAATGGGGCGTCGCCCGGTCTGGCTGGCATAGCCCGGCCCAACAAGCACAACCCGGCCCGGCACGGGGGTCCGGCCCGGCGCAGGCGGCCCAGATCGGCGAAGGCGGCCCTGCCCGGCGCGGGGGGCCCGACCCAAGTGTTGAGCGGCTCGGCCGCTTCGGCTGAGCGGGATGGGGGTGTGGGGGGGGGGGGGGCATTTAGGGCCGGCCTTTAGCATTCCCATGGGACCTGAAGGGTCCGGCCCCAAGGTTGCTCCAACGCCCGGCCCTGGCGGCCGCTCCCTCCTGAACTGTCGCAGCCAAAGGGTCGCAACTCTTGATGCTCTTGCGGTCGGAAAGTCTGGTTTCCCCCTGTTGTTGACCTCCGTGGCCCTAGGTCGGGACCTTCCTTCGACCGGCGTGGAACGTCGACACCGCACCCCTCTGTCGTGGCCCACCCCGTCCACGTCCCTCCATGGTTCTCTGGCGCGGCGCGACGGCACCGCGCCCCTCCACCGCGGCCCGACTCCGACTGCGGCTTCTTTCAGCTCAACGGTGTGGAGCGACGACGCCGCTCTACTTTTCCATGTGTTATTCCTCGTTCCCACATGGTTTCGTTGCACTGCGCCACCTCGTTCCAAACCAGAACGAAAAATCAACAAAATGGGGGGGAGGTTTGGCCATGTTCGTGCGGTCCGACCTCCTCCCGTTATCTTGATAACGAGCGGCATGATAAACAACAATGAGGAACACAAATTTAATCTTGAAAGTAAAACAAATCCCTAAATTTTTTCCCACAATCAAATATTCCCAACCCGCAACATATTCATTCGCGGATCAACATAATATTGAGTTGATCTGCGTTCTTTGTTTTCGAAGGAAATAAACATGGGTTTATTAACATTCACAAATTAATCCCCTACCTCGATAACGAGTTGACGATCGCTGAGCGTTGCGGAAAAGTACGTCACAGGGAGAGGCTCCGTACACATTGACAGAGATCATTCGAGCTGGGGTGGCATCTCACACCGGCATCGGAGAGGAGGAGAAAGGCACGATGATTTCTCCTTGCAATGACGTCGTTCTTCATCGAGGTCTTGACGTTCTTCACGTTCTCCAATAAAGAAGATGATGACTCCTCTAGATTTTAGTATTTTCTCCCAATTCCCCACACACGACAACCCCCAAAATAAAAATAAGGTTCACCCTTATTTATTAATCCCAAGCCATGAATTCCCAAGAATTCAAAATTCAACTCTTAATTAAATTCATTGATTAACATAATCAAATCATTTAATGAGAGAGTTGACTTGTAATTAAGAGGAGAAGAGGATGAGTCACCCATTAAAGCTAGGGTGTGTTAAATGGGGTGTTAGGAAATTTAAGGAGGTGGGGGCTCGTGTGGGACCCACCCAAACTCCCTCACAACTATCATCTCCCTAACACATAGACTACTAGTGGTAAAATAATATTATAATTGTAAAACAACTATAATTTTATTTTTCACATTTTTAAGAACCTTTTCCGAGTAAATGCACCTTCAGAAAAAGTGTTCCTAAGCAATTACCGGCGTTGCGGTTTCATCGGTGCCCTCAGAATTCGATTCTGAGAACTGGTTCAAAAGTTAGGAAAACTCGCACATTCGTTCACTAAACACACCTGAGCTAAACTTCTGAAATTGATTCCAGGCACACCGGGCCTCGAAATGAGGTGCAGTCAGAAACTGCGGACTTGTAAAATTTCAAAGAAATTAGAAAAAAAAATTCCTTGAAATTTCCGGGTCTTTACATGAATATAATAATATGAAAATTATATTTTATAATAAAAATTATATTCTAATTATAATCCTTTTTTAATGTTTTTAATGATAAAATCTGTGAATATTTTTTAATTTGACAAAATCATTTTTCATTATTATAATATTCAATTTCAATATTAAAATATCTCTAAAAAAATTAACAATTAAAAAAAATGTATATATTTAGTCTAAAATGTGATATCATTTTATTTTAATCCATTTTTAGATTCTTTACCCACATATTACCTTTAATATAATTTAATATTTTTTGGAATTCCTAAATGTCCCCTCAACTAAATAATTGAAGCAATCTCTTTCCTTCACAAATAATCGTCCCCATGAGTATTAAAGCTGAATTATCCAAATTAAAATTTTCTTCCCCACATTATGGATGTCTTACTTTAGGATGGACTCTATCTTTCTTTTTCATAAGGTATTAAGATCTGTAATTTTCTTTAGAATATGATGTTAAAAAATGTGATCGATATCGTTCATGGTTTGTTGGTTAATTTGAAAGTGTAATTTTTTATAATAGTATTTTTTATTTTCATATAAACTATTTTCTTCTAAATCATGTGTGTAGATATTTCCATCATATATAAATGTAAGTGAACTATCACAAACATTAATATTGTCATCTATTTTATTATTATTTTTTGTCTTAAAAGTTTGTATTTCATCTTAAAATGTATATTTTTCAAAATTATATAGTTTTCAATGATAATTTCGGTTTATTAATGCTTGTATATAGGAGAATTATTTTCTTCTACGAGAAAAATTTATATTAAATATTGTAATTTTTAGTGGATTATTAACGAAAAATGAAGGTCTTTTAAAATGTTTTCATAAAATTTGTAATTGTGTAACTTTATCAGTTGATAAAGTATGGTTAGTGGACCAATGTCTAAAAAGTTAATATTTACCAGAAGTAATAATTATAGTGGCCACATATTTTTATAATCTCTTTCAATTATCATTTTAATTCAAAAAAATCAATAATTTTTTTTATATTGAAGGAGAAATACATGTGTTTGTCAAATTAGATTTCAAAATAGATTCTAATAATGAAAATTATTTTAATTATCTTTAAATGTGTTTTATTATAAATTTTTATGAATTTTTATAATAAATTATTTTAAACGTTTTTTGTTTGATATATTTTTTTCTAAAGTATTTGTCAATGTATTGTAAAAGGATGTTATCATTGTTTTTAAAATAACTTTTTGGAAAACCTAATTCTCACCATATGTATGAAATTAATTTTCCGAATGATTAGAACACTTATCCAAATAATATCTCTTGTCTTATGTTATTAATGCATGATATAATATTTTTTATAATATAATTATATATTTGATAAATTGTAATGAATTTTTCTAATTCAATAAATCCTAGGTCGTAAATGGTTTTCGATTCTATATTATACATTATATTTTTCTCAAAACATTTATATGATATTAAAGTTCATGTTTTTGTACTGAATTAGGATTTTTGGGGTTAGTGCTTTCTAGGAAATATGTTTTCAATATGTAATATAATGAAAAAATTAAATTATCTAAAAATATATAATTACATGTTTGGTTAACATAGTTGATGAAATAATGGTGTCCCAATGATATCAGTGAATTTTAAATGTATTAAATATAAAATGTATATGAATTTAAAATTTGGTGTCATATGAGGTGAGATCATGATAAAAATTAATGAGGTTATACGAGTAATGATTATATTTCTAATGATGAACTAACAATGAATAATACATGGAATGAAAAAGTGTTGAGGAATAAGATGATGAATCCAAGTTAATGGTGTGTAAGGAAAGCAACATGATGGATTTAATTATTTATTGGTTTTCAAATTAATATATTTTAATAAGTTTTATTTTGGATATTGAAATAATAAAACATCAATGGATTCTTTCATTGTAGTTTTCCATTATAGAATTTACTGAATATTTTAACTAGAACTTATGGTATAAAAATGAAATTTAGTGTAATATTTATATATTGATTATGGGTAGATATACCAAAATATGTTCTAGATGTTGACAATATAGATTTTATTTTTGATAAAAATAATATAGATATGGATAATGTAATCAACATAATATTTATTTCCTCAAGAAAGATAAATGACTACTTGAAATTTTTCATTGTTTTTTCACCAATTGATTTAAAAACATTATTCAATTTATATAATATATTCAAGAATATGTGGTTTTACTCATAAAATCAGGAATAATAATTTTTATAAATGAGGTTTTATAGAAACTCCCATTATATCTATTTTTATGACAATACTTGATGACAGTTTTCATATGTTTCGTATGTGACAATAACGAGGTACATTATTATATATGGTGTATTAATATTATGTTTATTTTTAAAAAATTTGTGAAAATATTTATAAATTTTAAATTTATTAATTTTTATAATGATATCCATTTATACCATCGTTGATGTTGACCATTGGATGTTTTTTTTTCAATTTAACAAATCTCATCATGTTATGATGATATATGAATATTGTTTATCATATAATAAAATATTTTTAATTATAAATAATGGTAGAATAAATAACATATCATAATATTTATTTATCTTTGGATTCATTAGTGATTCAAGTATAAAATATTGACATAAATTTCATAGGGTAAGATATGAGGTGTAAATTGATAACGTCCAAATCTAAGTTTTAGGTTGCCATTAAAAAATGAAAAGAAATGAAATAATTATATCTTCCCATGAAGATTTATTATCATTAGGATGAAGAGTTCTAAATAAAATTGTGTCATGTTATATTAATTTTTATTGATATCAACGGTCTTTTCATTCCTATTTGGGTTGTGTATTTTGGTAAATTAACCGTCTCTATATATCAAAAACTGTCTTATGAAAAAAAATATCTATCACAGTCAACTTTTATTTATTATTTTATTCCATATCATATTATTCACCTCCCACCTATGTTCATATTTATAGAAACCTATTAGTGAGTTATTTTAGTTTATAGTTATATATCTATAATTACATATTAGGGATATATTTATCATTCTCTTTTATGATGTTTGTTTTTAATATGGTCCATTAAAATGTCAATCTATTTATGAACATGATGAATTTCTAGGGATAAATTTTTTCGGGGGGGGGGGGGGGGATGTAACTCTTTGAAATTAAGTGAAATAATTTGTTGAGTGTATTTAATATTTTCAGAATTTTTTGTTACATGAAACCATAAATTTCTCTTATGTTACACATAACTATGATGTTATCATGGGTAATAAGAGACAATGAATTTAAATAAACTACAAATTATTATTAAAATGTTATTATTTATTAATATGTTTATGGACAAGATAGTGGACTTGTTTATATTAATATCATTATCCAAATTATAAATTTATGGTTCATGATTGTATTTAAAATGAATTAATTGATGACAATTTATATAATAATGAATAAAATGAAAATATTTTTTTGAGAAATTATTTTTTTTCAAAATGATGTGTATCACCAAAATTAATTAAAATAATATTTTTTGGAAAAACATTTAAATAAATGAATTTATTTTATATAGTTTAAATTTTATAAAATTTTATATTATATGTTTTATTTACAAGATATAATAATAGAAATCAAATTTTAGGCTTAATAAAATATTTTCAACAAAAACAATTTCCCATTTATTTAACTTATTTTATAAATATTTTTACCAATTATTTTTTATTAATATGGAAAAATAATTTTAAATTATATTTAAAAATTATCAAAATTTATATTATGATAATTTATTTGGATTTTTCTAAAATATTTCATTTTTTATAATGAAAATACTAATATTAAATTAAAAAAAATTAGAATAATTTATTTATAATGATAAATATTAAATTAATCGGAATTTAACATTTTATTATTTCAATTATAAACTTACCAATTAAATTAATCTCACTGTATTAATTTTCCAATTGATATTTTATATAAAAACATTCTATACTTCTTGAACTTTAACCTATAAAAACATGCTTTCTCATCACATCTGGGTGAATAATTTAAAATTAGAATTTTCAATTATGATGATTTAAATTTTAAAAAATAGCTTAAATATTTGGAACTGTAATAATTTATAATTTCTAATATGATGAACTTAATATTTCACAGCCATGAATAATAAAATAAGTGAATTTTAAATATCATAATTTATGTAAAAATAGGTTTACAATGGGGTCAAACTAAAGAAATATGGTTAAAAATAACATATAAACTGTTCAAAATGTTAGTCGGTTATATATATTCCATTAAACCAACATGTTTTCAATATTTCATTTTTTTACCCTTGGAACATTTGAGAATCATGGGAGCACTCAATCATTTAAAAAACCCATATGTTTCTCTCCCCCAAATATAAAAGGAACCCCCCCCCCACTAAATTTTTGTTCACACCATAACGCCATTATATTTAGAAAATAAATATCCAAATCACATGATAAATTTTCCATTTTCTCAATGAAGACATATTTTTTCAACAATCAAATCTAGGAAAGAATTTAGTGAAAAACTAATGATTATTCATTAAGATTACTTAATGTTCATCCAATTTTTTTTAAATTTCTTCAACCACATAATTTAAATTATTATAATACTAATATCATATACAAATCTTAGTATCATACATATAAATAGATACTTTTATATTAATTTAATTATTTAAAACTATCTGGACTTATATCAAATGGGTAAACAAATCATCATTCATGTTTATGGACTATTATGGATTTCTTAACTAGTGTCCGTCAATTTTCTTTACAACCTATCATATTTAGACATAATGAAATATTTATTTTCTATATTTTTTATTTAGGATATTATTATTATTATTTTAATTTTATATATCATGTACCTTCTATCATTAAATTCTTTTTTTAAATAAAATGGCATCCCTCATTTTTATGATAGACAACCACTCCATGAAGAAATTTGATTCATTAATAGATTATATAATTTCTATTATAGATTTCCATTAAAAATTTCTATGATATATGTGAAATAAAATATATTATTAAATTTTAATAAATATCTTTTACTTTTATATCATTTAATATATATATCAAATGGAATTATCGTTCTTGTATATGTTCAGTTTTCTATCTCTTCAAATGACGTATTTCATTTTATGCTAGAATATTTTCTAGATTAATATTAATAAATGTATTATTAATAAATATAATTTTAATATCATGGTTATAATTATGGATAATATTTACCCATTATCAATTTTATAAGAACAATAATTTAACAAATCCAAACATATATAAAAATGTTGTTATAAACTAAAATATAAAATTTACAAGGAATTTTTAATAAACGTGTCTTAATAAGACATAAAAATAACATATATTGTATGATATATATCAATATGGATCCTTGATATATTTGAAGTAAAATTACATTAACTATATAAAATTATTGAATGATTATGATGGTTGTGGAGACTTATTTTCAGTGATTTCCATCTAATTTTTTTAACTTTTTATGGGAAACATGTCATGTTCACCATGTCAATTTATTAAGTTATATATATATTTTTCATGAATGTATAATATTATTATTAAACATAAATATTTGGATATTTTAATATCTAATTTAGTATACCCCTTTCATGGTATTGACATTTTCAATGATGATAAATCAGTAAGGGATTTTTGTATTATTTTTTTGTCATTCAAACATATTTTTCATTATAAACCTATATTATTCTATGAGGTGTACATAAATATTCCATGAAATGTTATATAATTGTTATTATTCATTTTATGAAATTATAATTATCTTTTTTTCTAATTTATAGGAATTTTTATTCAACATTACTAAAGTGGTAAGAAATTATGTCAAACTCTTATCATTTACCGAGATTATTTATGTGTATACATCCAATGATGAAATAATATGATATAGAACTAAATATTCTAATAAATGATATTCAACTATTGTCATTCATGAATTTAATAAATCCATTTACACTCTTATGTCCTTATAATAAGAGGGAATTGTTTTTGGAAAAGCAGACATTATTTCCTTCTACGGTTAAAAAAGCATTTTTCTTTTAAAAATATCATCACTAATTTTTTTTCAAAAATATTGTATTATAATCCATATAATATTAAAATTAAATTTTACCCATGATTGAATATTTATTGTTTTAGGGAATATTCATGTCATTTGTAAAAAAAATTATTTCTTGATTTTACTGAAAATGTGAAAGGAATATTAATTTTCACCTACATGAAATAAATAGATTTTCCAATTGTAATGAAAAATAATAACATAAATAATTATATTTTATGTTATCACGATTACATTAAATTTAATATATTTTAAAAAAATAATATTTTAAAAAAATATTAGAGGAAGGGATATATTCCTCTTTTAATTTTTTTAATAAATTTTAATTAAACTTTTCTACGTATTCCATTTCTTTTATAAATAAAATAATTCTAATAATGATTTCCATTTTCTAAATATATTTTCAATGAATATATATATTTCTTTAAAAAAATTCCACGGGATATTCCAAAATACATCTCAATCTATGTTGAAATATAATGAGTCAAAAATAATTTTATTCTATAAACATGAATAAAACATATATTTCATAAATATATAATATAAAATAAATATATTATAATGAAAAATGAAATAAATGTAAGTAAAATAATGTAAATTGAAAAAACTTTGACCAATAATGGCCTATTTTCACGAAAAAACTATATAAATTTAATTATTGTAATAAATATATATAATCGGAAGTATTTCAAAAATAATAATACCTATCTTGGAATGGAATATTTATTCACTGTGGAGGAACAAAATCTTAGGTTTTTATATGACATATACGTATTATTTCACCATTGTAATAAAATATATCATTTCTATACAATCTAATCATTGGTAAAAGGAAAACATCTAGAAAAATTTACAAAATTTATAAAAATGTTATAATAAGATACAAGTTTTTCTAAATGTGTATAAAAAATTTATTTAAATGTTTATGAATCTCAAAAACTATTTAATACCATTCTATTTTATATGAAATTCTTGGATACCCATTACATGGGAAAAAAGATGTTCCATAGAATGTTCCAAAGTGATTTATAGCCCTACCTCATAGAGAATCTGGATCCAAATAATCTAATATACATTCCTCGTGAAATATTTATTTTAATATATAATATAAAACATTTCATTTAAACATACCTAATAATATATCAATTTTTCCCAACAGTTATACATACATGCAAAACCAAATAGCAGTTTAAAAATATAAAACATACCGAATAATGAATAACTCTAAATTATCATCATACTTTCATTCCATATCACAATATCAATATGTGTTAGATATTAGGCATAAAAATGATCCCAAAATACATGTCGGTAAACATTTTTGATATAATAATGAAATAATATAATAAAAATATAAACCCCCAAAAAACTAATTATCTCCATGTAATACTGGTAAACTATTCAACCACATATCTAAAACAATATTCATGAATGAACCGACTGAAAAATTCTAAACGGAAGAAAATCCAATATCCTAATGAAATATATATAAGGTCCACTCTTTCTATTTAAATCGAATAGTATTAGTAGGTTTTCAGTAAATATAACAAGTTTAATATCACCAATTAATCATTCATTAATGTTTTTTCATATGAAATTAAATTTATATTTGTTTAGAACATTTTTTTTATGTTGATATTTTTTTTACTATTATGTAATGAAACCCATGTGATCTATTGACAAATATTATTTATTTAAAAACAAACGATGTTATTTAATTATGCAAATCTTTTTTAAAATACACATCATAATACCCCATATTATAACAGAATAATATTTTTTAAAGCATTAAATAATTTTAACTAACATAAATTCAATAATTTAACATTTCATATCAAAATTCATTAAAAATTAAATTTTTAAAGTTATATTAAAAAATTAAAACATTGAAACGATAGACATATCATAAATAGAATATATAAGATAGAATAAAAGAACAAAATATGAAACTAATTTTCTTAAAAAAACAATTTAATCAAGTAATAACATCAATCAATGTAAATATTTGTTTATCAGTCATCATGGGAGTGGGAATAATGAAATATATTTATCATAGTCTAGTATCATCAATCATTATTAAATTAAATGAAAATAATAACAAACACAGAGGACCACATAAGGGAGTATCATAAAATTCTATACGGCTAAAGTGATAACTCCAAAAAATGAATTGGCCCTCAATGGGGTGAACCATCTATTTCCTTGTATGTAAATTCCAGATTATATTCAAAGTTTTACCATAATTAATAGTGTAATATATTTATAGTGATAGAAGTTATATTCATAATATTTTTGTATATATATATATATAATATGTTTTTAGAAAATATCACGATAGTAATTCTATATTGTATGTAATTATGTTTCCATGGGTCTAATGACTAACCTTTATGAATATAAAAATCAATCAATGAATTATTCAAATAAATCTTCAATTTTAAACATATTCATATTATAATTGAGATCTAAAATCTCTAACTAAAACAACCTCATTTATTAATGAATATCATATCATAAAGAATATAAAATACAATGTTAAAATATAAATTTAAGTAATTAGTATATATCTGAATTAATATAATTCCATCCTATACATTAACTCATCGTGGATCACCCAAATAAAAAGGAACATAAATTTTAATTTATATTCTATGAGATACAATGTTTTTAACATAATATCCATGTTATATAAAACCTCATTTTATATATGAGAATAGATGAATAGTATAAGACAATTTGTTTTAGACAAAAATAAATTCAATACCATTATTATAAATTTTATCCAACATAATATAAAATCTAAAATAAATTAAGATATTATCATTGATTATAAAAATACAAGAAACATGTTAGAGTCAAATTTTTATAACTAAAAATAAAAAATTTATATTAATAAGATAATAATTTAAAATATTTTTTTAATTTAGAAATGAAGTAGAATTAAAATTATATTATATATCAAAAAAATTAGAAGGTAATTTGTATTTTAAACATCACCTTAAAATGGTATTTTCCATGGAAACTTTCATAAATGAATCATAAAAAAATAGAATACATTAAAAAATTTCTATACTAATATTATATTGAAGACTATGTTATGTATTAATTTAAAATAAGAATGATATGAAAAAGTTATATTATTGGAAAAAATATCACATTATCATGTATTTTTAAATAAATAATTCATATAGAAACCATTTGATGCCAACAAATATCAAATAATTGGATTTTTAAGGAAACTCTTACATTAAATACTCTTGTTGGAAAGAAAAAAACTTGTATAGAGGTTTTACAATAAAATATGGTATCACCACATCCAAAACTCTTAAAAACATGAAATTTGGATAGCCTTAAATGTTGGATTTCGAAACCAAGACCTGATGTTAAGAGGATGATTAATAAAATATAATGTTATTGTGAAATAAAAGAGATACATATTCCTAAACAGTCCTCTTGAAATAGAAGACAATAATCACAAAAAAAATAATTAATAATGAATCCATGATGGGTTCTCCCTCATGAACTTATGCATGAGTGGGTAGGATATAAGGCCCTAGTGAGATCAAATTCAATAGGTAAAAGTAATGAATTTCAATATATTAACAACATATGAAAATAACAATTTTTAGAATCATTGTTTAGAAATTCATGAAACCTTCAAATGATAATAATTACTGATGTCGCAATATATTTCAACCTAGATTCCCCAAACCAGGAACTGACAAAGAACAAGGTATCCAAACATAGTGGTGTATATCGTGGTTACTGTTGGATATGTATGAATCTCGACATACATTACTAAACCCCTCTGAAATCAATAAAAAGTAAATTAAATATCTATTTAATAGCAACATAATCTATAATTAAATTTGTTGTGTATACTATTATGAAAATTTTTAGACATTCAGAAATTTAAGAAGAATATCGTTAATATATAAGAAGTTACTTAATTAAAAATAAATATTTTTGGTAGATATGAAGGTTATAGAAGGAATTTTTGGTTTAAATATACCTATTTCTCATTGTTTATGATTATTTGTAGGGTTGTGTGTATCCGTCTGTGGAGGACGCACAACTGCTTCCACGCATTCCATCTTTCCAAAGGCGGGTGACATTCATTGCTTATTTAGGGACATTTTCTTATTGATCGAAATAGGATGATGGGATGTAGAATCCTCCATATGTGGAATCCTCCTCGGAAATCGTTACCTAGTTCGGGTCACCCTTAAATATTAAGTTGTGGTTTGTGAATTTCATTTCCAGTGCCATATCTTTGGGGATTCTGGTTAATTACACTACTTCCATCGAGACATTATATGGGATCATGACATGGTAACAACCTTCAATCGGAGTCGATGACAACATCAGGCATGTCAAGGAATATCTGGATGATTGGACCTTAGGGAATATCTATTCATCCTCATAATAGGGCATCTCAAATACATAAAACCCGAGTCATCCCACGTCAGTTGTGGGGTATCTTATGCCTGTGGCATTTCTCTGAGGTTTTCTTCAGCATCAACTGTTTAACACTGGGTATGCTATGATTTTAATGTCTAGTAGAGACGGTTAAGCCAAAGGCGTGTCTTCTGAGGTTTTCCCTAGGAATCACATGTTTTACACGAGGTAGGTCGCGAGTTTGACATCGTGTAAAGTCATAATAAGGGTGGTCATAATGTCCCATAGAGATAGATAAGATTGGTACATCCAAGGGAGAGAACACCTAAAAGATTGATGGATAAAAATGCCCAATAAGTACTGATCTATGGTGGTGCATCCCATGGATGGGAGATTTCACTATGTAATGGCAGATCAGAGAACCACTAATGGTGTGTCTTGGAGAGTTTACCCCAGAATAGGGAACACCAAGGATTACCATAGGTTGGGATTGAACCTCGGAAAGGTTTCCTACGTACCCTTTGTAGATGACAGGGGTAAAAATCCACATAGTTCGATTGGGTGAAAAAACAGGGTTTACACAAAGGACAACAACCAGAATACATGATGGGGCTTACGCAAGGATAACGGCCCATCACCAGAGGGATACTTTTGGGTGTATGGTTATGGATTTATTAGGGCTTATGCATGGATAGATGCTCGGGTTCCGCAAGGAGCAGAACTGGGATGAATGTTATGATCTCACCGGGATGTGGCAGCCTAGGTGAGAATCATGATTTATGATGGAGAGTCAAATGAAGTGGATGAGAATGAGGTTGAACCACCAAGAAGGTGACATTAGTGTTGGTTTGGATCCCTGAAGAGACTTCCCACATATCCCCATGGAAGGGAATCCATGTTCGCATAGTTCAGTGGGTGTTCCAATGGCTTACCGCTGGTTGGGTTTCCAATGGATTACCACGGAATGGGGAAGACAATGGAATACCACTGAATGGGGCTAATCCTCGAGGAGGCTTCTTATGTACCCTTTATAAGAGATAGGGATCAAATCCAATGTAGTTCGAATGAGTATCGTTTAATGTCTTGCCGTATGAAAAGGGGGCGTGCAGTTTAACATTATGTAGGATGGGGTGGAATAACGTGAAGTGGTTGGGACTAATGGGTGATGGTTTTGAACCTCAGAAAAACTTCTTACGTACATTGCCTTTTTCAAGGATCAAATTCCTTGTAGTTCAGGAGAGGTTTTTTGAACCTTTGTTAAGATTATCAGGACCAATGGATGTTGGGCTTGAACCTCGGAGAGGCTTCCTATGTAACTTTTCTTGGAAAGGATCAAAGTTTACGTAGTTCAAGAGGAGTGGGAACCAACATAAAGGGGGGGGGAACCAATTGATGGTGGTATTGAAGCTCAATGAGGCTTTCTACATACCTTTCCTTGGCGAGGATCAAGGTCTATGTAGTTCAGAAGGAGTGGGAACTGACATGAAGGGGGTCAGAACATATGGTTGTTGGGATTGAACCTCATTGATGGTTCCTACATACCTTTCCTTGGTAAGTATCAAAGCCCACGTAGTTCAAGAGGAGTGGGAACCGAAGTGACGATGGTCGGGACCAATGGTTGTTGGTAATGAACCTCATTGAGGATTCCTACATACCATTCTTGGAATGGATTAAATATCACATAGTTCAAGAGGAGTGGGAACCGACGTGAAGATAGTCAGGACCAATAGTTTTTGGGATTGAACCTCATATAATCATTATATGTACCTTTCCATGGCAAGGATCAAAGGCCACATAGATCAGAATGTGGGAACCGGTGTGAAGTAGTTCGAAACCAATGGGTGATGGGCGTGAACCTCATGGAGACTTCTTACGTTCCTTTCCATGGATAGGATGAAAGAACACATAGCTATGATAGTGGTAACCAACGTGAAGGGGGTTAAAACCAATGGGTTTTGGTCTTGAACCTCAGGGAGGCTTCAGACATACCTTGCCTTAGCAAAGATCAAGTACAACATAGTTCAGATGGTGGGATGAAACATTATGTGGTTTGGATCAATTGGGTGTTAGGCTTGATCCTCAGGAAGGCTTCTTATGTACCATTCCATGGAAAGGATTAGAGACCATGTAGATCAGATTGTGTGTGGGGCTTACACTCTAATATTTTCAGAGAGTATGTCATGGATGATGCTTAATCTAAGCCCACTTGATTCGTGCTCGGTGTGGGAAACAAGAAGTACCAAGGACCAAACGATGACGGCGCAAAGGTGCGTCTATGAAGGGTGGTGAATGGGGAATACACAAGAAAGCTATCCCTGTACCATTATGGAGCATCAATCGTGGATGCGGAATACGTGAGGAAGCTACCCCTGGGTCGGTATAGAGCAAAAATGGTGAATGTGGCATATGCACAGAAGATGCTCGGGTGCCTCTATGGAGCGACAATGGTGAATGGGGCTTATAAAAGGAAGTTGTCTGGGTGGTTCCATTGAGAAACAATGGTTTATGGGGATTACACAAGGAAGCTTCCTGGGTGCCGCTATAATGCGACAATGGTGCATGGGTCATTTGCAAGGATGTTGCCCGGGTGCCTCTATAGAGCAACAATGGTTAATGGGTCTTACACAAAGAATCTGCATGGGTGTCGCTATAGAGAGGTAATGGTGAATGGGGCTTACAGGAGAAAGCTACCTGGGTGCCGCTACAGATTGATAATGGTGTATGGGGATTACACAAGGAAGATTCCTAGGTGTCTCTATGGTGTGGAAATGGTGGATGGGGCCTACACATGGAAGATAGACAAGTGATGCTACATATTGACAATGGTGAAGTGTGCTTACTCAAGGAAGATTCCTATAATGTATTCATCCTATCTAGCCATGAGGGAATCCCATCTCACTAGAGAGTTGAGGAATATGATTGAGGCCTACACCTATGCACTTATTTTCATTTTGGATAAAGCCAAGGGCGCTGGAATCAGGCTGAACAAAGGGGGTTGAAAATGTGAATCTTATTGCCAACATTCAGTATGCGGTGAGGGAGGCGCTATGATGGAGGATAAATGTTAAATGTTTTGTAATCACAACATCCATATCATGTTATCTTTAAATGGGGACTAAACAAAGAGGGTCGACTCAACATTGTGTTCAAAAAACAGGACCGGACTCAATGTGTCATCCAAAGTCATCTAGGGCGTTGGCCTAAGACGGTAGGTGAGATGAGGAGGCATTGGACCAGGCCTTTAGGGGGACACTTTAGACAAGAATGATTATGAATATCTGAATGAAAGAAATTCAAAGCATGAAGTGTAGTGATGGAATGTTTGAACAGATTCCAACGCTCTAAAAATTGTGCCACTATAATAATGGCATTAGGAATCATATGCTTAGCACATAAGAATTTTCTTATTTGGAACAAGAGGAATCCTAATACTGAATGATAGTGAATACTAATGATTATAGTCATGTAGAGAGGATTGTTTTCATCTTATGCTTGGAGAATAAGGAATCTATTATTTTGAACAACAGTTATCCAATGTTTGAAACATAGGGAGTAAAACAATTTATATTCATGAAGATAGGACTGTTGGCATCTTATTTCTGGCGCAAAAGGCATATCATATATTATGTAAGATGCATCCCATGTTTTTCATGTTATGATTACTACAGTTTAAATTTTTGTAGATAGGACTATTGTCATATTATGCTTGGCGCACAAGGCATCTCTTATAATGAGAAAGAGGCATCCTATGATTTCTATATAGGGATTAGTACTATTTAAATTCATGATGATAAGTCTATTGGCATCTTATGCTTGGCATACTAGACATCACTTATATTGAGTAAATGGCATCCTATGTTTATCAAATAGGATTTAGTACAATTTAATGTAATGAAGACAGGACTATTAGGAAAAAAGAGCCATGAAATGGATGGTGTTTGGAGAAATGCAAGGGTTTCCTTTTCAGGTTCAACTAGGAAAAGGGGTCAGGTTATGGGGTTCAAATATGTTTCTTGAGGAATGTTTCAACTCAAGGTACTAGGGGGGAATTGATGATGATAATCTATCATGACCCGTCCTTAGGGACCATTTCATGACTAACACAAACCCACCCTCCATAGGCCAGGGGCTATCGAGGAGCACCAATGGTGTAAATCCTGATAAAAAAGGGAAGTCATTGCCTTTATGAAACATATACACACACAACCAGAGTACAAGCAGAATAAAGCTCTAAGTAAAAATGAAAACACAAGTAGTGCTGAATGTAAGGGGATAGAAATACATGCCCAACTGTAATGTACAAGGAAAAAGAAAAAACAGCTGGAAGGTGACAAGAATCTCCTGAATAGTCCACCATGGATCCTACCTGAAGGATAGGTACATATAGCGCAGATCCTAGATCGTCCACCATTATCCTACCTGAATGGTAGGTACAAATAGCCTCCATAGTGCCCTTGTCCGTCTACCACCTTCGGGTATTGACTCGTCATGAGGTATACCTCTGGGTACTAACTCATCGTGAGGTCCACCTCCGGGTGACGTCCAATCAACGTACACTCACCCTCCATCATTGTTGTCTGTCGTCTACATCCAACACAATATGGTGTGGGCATAGCACATGCATGGGTGAGTATAACGATACTCAGTAAGGACAACGAGATCCACAAGGTCTCACTAAATCTGACAAGGTTAAACCACAAAGAAATATCTCAACATATAACCTTTACTTAGATATATTCCCATACATATACCTAATTTATCATGTAACCGATCTCAATCATGAGGAAAAAAGAAGGGTCATTGACTCAGCTCAAACCAGGATTTTTATTCACGATGGGGAAAACACGGTTGTTGGTGACGCATCCTCTGTCGAGCGCAGTAGTCATGTCATGACTCTGAGGTGCCACTCCTGAACCTTAGACTGCTGAGGTACTTCTGCACTATCGAGTACCGCGGGTCTTCCACCCCAATATAGTAGTGCTCCCCGCCATAGGTCTGCCGCCCCAACACAATAGTGCTCCCTCTACTAGTCTACAGAGTTACCCCTCCTATCGAGTACCACGGGTCTACCGCCCCAACACAGTAGCGCTCCTCTGCCATGGTTCTGCCACCCCAACACAGTAGTGCTCCCCATTGGGCAAGTCATGTCACTCTGATATGAATCAGACAAGCAGTCATCAGGACTCAGCCAACTACGAGGTCACCGTAGTCTATATGCTCATCTTCGGGAGGATCCGATCCACAAGCTACAGGTCGACACACCAAGTGTCACAAAGATCCTTGAAATGTATCTCACAGGACCGCCTGATCATAGGGTTCTAAATGCAATAGACGACACATCAATAGGACGCCCGGTCTGTGAGTTATTAGAATTTCTGTTCCAGGGGCCTGATTAGTTTTCTAGATAAAACCAACCAGACCATACTCCAATAACATCGAAACCCCACGCAGAGTATGCCAAAAGAACGGCCTAATCAAGAAGAATGCAACGTAGTCCCCAACACGTCTATCGGATTCCCGGTCCTCAAGTTGTATGTGTTTATGCTCCGAGGGTCCGGTTGGTTTAGGGTGTGAACCAACCCGACCGTTTTCCTGAAGTCATTCAAAATTCAATAGTAGTAACGCAAAAGGACCTCCTCGTTTCAAGGGTCTTAGTGCCGCAGACAGCGCATTGATCGGACACACGGTCTTTACGTAATTCATGTTTAAGTGAAAAAGGGCCCGGTCTGTTAGGCCCGATGGGTTATCGGGTCGGGTCGACTCGGTTTTTGCGGGTCCGACCTGGCCAAGGGGTCGGACCGGCTCGGTAAGCCGCACGGCCGGGCTCGAGGGGAACAGCATGGCGAGGATGGGTGCACGGCCCGGTCGGCTTGGCCAGTCGGCCGAGCGGCCGGACCCGAGGGCTGAGCGGTTGGAGGGGTGCGGCCCCTCGGCTGTCTGAACCAGGGGCGCCAAGCGGCATCGCCATTCCCAAAATAGCCGGCTAGGCCGTCCGTACTTCAGGTGCAAGCGTCCTGCATGGCGGTCCATGGATCTTCTGGAACGACGCCCTCCTGGTGCTGCGGTTCTGCTCTACTCGACTGACCAACGGGCCGACCAGTATTCAAGCGTGGCACCCTCCTGGAGCCACGACTCCCCTTTGCTCGGTCGGCCGACAGGCTGGCCTGTCCTTCAGCCAAAGTGGCCCGCAAAGCGGGCTGCCGTTCCCGATGCACAGCTAAAGCGACGGCCCCGGCTTCCTCAAGTGCGGCCTAGGATGGCCGCGGTTCCGCATCCTCGACACGGCGCGATGACGCCGTGCTTCCTCTACCGCGTCCCACTTGGCCACGACTTTTCCTTGCATATGCGACGGCGGCCCTCGCACCGCTGGTCTCTTCCGTGTTCATCCTCCGATCACCAATTCCATCAAAAAACACGACCAAGCGGAGGGTCGGAGTGCCGTGTTTGTTCGGCCTACGCCCTCCATGTTAAGCAATAGCAATAGGCCGATACAATCAAAGATATACAATGACGAATCGAGGAACAATTTTAATCCATTAAAATTGAACATAACCCCTACCTCGATAGTTGATGTTTCACGTCGGGCGTCGCGGAAGACGGCGTCATGCAGAATGAATTTGTAGGCGATGTCGGAGTGCTTTTGAAGAAGAAGCGGCATTTCTTCATTTGTGGTGGAGAAGATAATGGTTGGCACATCATCATTTTTCGTGGAACTAGCATTCTTCATGGATGAGACATTGTTCTTCGTAGATAAGACGACATTCTTCGTTGAGAGTGGAGTTCTCTTCTTCTTCACAAGAGTTCTCTCTCAATCATCCTTTGCACAACAAAAACCCTTCCAAAATAAAATAATAGGCTACTCTTATTATTTTATTATCACATGAAATTTAAAATTCAAATTCAAACCACTTCATTAATTAATTGATGTGGTTGAATTCATTAAATTAATGTGTTGGCAAGAGATAAATAGGGGGAGAGGAGGAGGTCAGAGGTCTCAAATTTAAGAGGAGTTAACAAATTAAGGAAGGGGGTTAAGGAGTTTAGGTGGAGGTGAAATATTGGGTCTCGTGTGGGACCCAATTCTCATATATCCACACATGAGAAGTTTGGTGGGTGTGGAACCCACAGGAAAATTCCCATGGGAGGAGTTAACCTCCTTAGATATAAAATAAAATTGTTCCAACTATTTTATTTACTTCTTAATTAAACCCCAATAATTAAATTCTCCTCCCACACAAACGCAACCACGGTAAAGCCCCCCTTAAGCAATTACCGGCATTGTGAGTTCATCAGTGCCCTTTGATTTCAATTCTGAGTACCGATTCAAAAGATAGAAAAACCTGCTCATTCGTTTAATGAACATACCCGAGATAAACATCGAAAATTGATTCTGAGCACACCATGCCTCAGAATCGAGTGCCGTTAGAAGCCACAGACTCATAAATTCCAAAGTATTTATGAAAAAAAATTCCATTAAGTTTATGGGTATTTACATTACTCCCACCTCAGGGATTTACGTCCCCCTAAAGCTAAAACATAAACTAGGAAAACAAATGAGGGTATTGAGCATGAATCAATGCCTCCCGCTTCCATGTGATATCCTGGAGGTTCGCGTGCTGCCAACGAAAGTGCACCAGAGGAATCCATCATCCTCGTAGGACCCGCTCTTATTGATCCTCGATCTCCACCGAGACCTCAGCAAATTTCGTGCTGTCATCGATGTCCAGCTCCCCATAATCAATGATGTGGGTTGGGTCATGCAAGTATCTCCTCAGATGAGATATGTGGAAGACGTCATGAACCTGGTGCAATTCAGGTGGAAGGGCCAAGTGGTAAGCCACCTCGCCTAACCTGCTGAGGACCTGGAAGGGTCTGATAAAGGGCGGAGATAACTTGTCTCCCTGGCCAAAGATCAATAATACACTTCGAGGTGAGAATCGTAAGTAAACATGGTCATCACCCTCGAACTCCGGTGGTCTCCATCTCTTATCAGTATATGACTTTTGCCTGATCTATGCAGTCTTCATCCGCTCCTGGATGATCTGGACCTTCTCCTTTGTAGCCTGTACCATCTCTAGTTCTAAATGAGCTGCTGTGATTTCCCCTTTTCTAAAAATAGAAATCTAGTTTCATCCCCAGGATTAACCATGTTCTTTTCCTAATACAATCTTTCCTAACATGAACTGTACAATTCTTGTCATGGCTGACATCGAAAGGCCTCAATGCTACTACCAAGAGATCCAACCATTACTCTCGCCTCAAAGGGTCAAATCACACTGTCGGCATCAGTGTGTGGTCACTAGGTCTCCTTCAGTTGCAATCTCGAAAATGAGGGTCAAGTCAACAGTTTTAAATCGAATCCTCTTAGTATTTACCACAAATAATGTTGGAAAGAAAACGTCACAAAGAAATGTGTCTTTTATTACTACATCTCAAAGTAAAAAGAAACATAACATCCACGAAAAAACAACAACATGGAAACTAGAAGAATCAAGAGCAAATGTCTCTATTCCTGGAACTAATCTATCTCATATCCACCTGCCTCAGGTGCTCTATAGTCGTATGCTTCATCTGCATGAAGTTGTGCTCTCCCATGTTCACCTTTTCCCTACGGTCAGGGTGGACCTCCTTGTGGTGGTGGTGGAAACACCTCGAAGCATCATCCACCACCAGTAGTACGGCCAGCTCCTCGGCCTCAGTCTCCGGCACCTTGCGGTCCTCCTAAATCGAACCTCTGCCTCTGCCTGGAAGGTGTGGCTTAGTCTCCACCCTGGGTGCCCCGCACTATTGACCCTGAGTTGTACGGTCGACCACCTGTAGGTCTGGTCCTCTTTTACCTCTACGTCATCTATCTACTTTCATCTATAGAAGACTCTACTGCATGCCGTCTAGTGGTGGGTCTCGTTGCTGATAGTGCTCAGTAAGGAAACTCTACACAAAGAGGCCTCGCTCCAGCACCCCTGTCTACGTCGGGATGCTGTGGGAGACAACTGAAGCTCTAATCTCTCGCCTGAGTCCCTGCTCAAAGGTCTGAGCCCTGAAAAATGGGTCCTGAACCATATTGGTGGAGTAGCGCGAGAGGTCGGTGAACCTCGATGAGTATTGCGCCACCATTATGCTACCCTGCTAAAGATGCAGTAGCTCATGAATAAGCACTAATCGAATGGTGGATGGTACAAACTTCACCCAGAATAGGCTCTCGAAGTCTTCCCATAGAAGTGTCACCTCGTCATGCATCTGGAGCAATAAGCTCCACCATCTTCCACCTGTTTCCTGAAGGAGGCTGGTAGCAAGGATCACTATAAAGTTTATTGGTGTCCCTACTAGCCTGAAGAATCTCACCACAGACTCCAGCCAATCCTCAGCCTCCTGTGGGTCCGTCTCTCCCCGGATCTAGAGTGGAATCTGGCACTGAAACTCATACAGCACGCTCAAGCGTCATGCATCTCCTACAGCTAGTGCTGGTGACATCAGTGTCCAAATGGGTGGTAGTACCGCTAGTGCCTCCACTGGTGCCTCAACTGGAAGAGGGTTCTGTACTGAGGCCTCGTCGCTCCGTGGGCTATCAGTATGTGCAACTCTCGGAGCTCTAGCTGGTCGTCAGCGGGGAGGCATCCTGAAAGAAACAGATGCGACATAGTCAAAAGATGACACCTGGTGAGCTGACCTGGTTTTCTTCGGACTTAAAGTAAATCTTTTGAAAACACACATGCAATCATTGTTTTTGTGCACTAAGTCGGAAATCCAAATTCAAGGTACTGGTGTATGGATACGTCAGTCGTCGCACCAACACTGGACTCCCTGTACTGAATTCCACCCTCGATACCCTTAACACTATTTCCCTACATAAAATAATGATCAGAGTCCTATGTTCTGTAGTAGAACAGAATCCTGTGATACCAATTTCCCACGACAAATCCTCAGGGCCTGTGCCGTGACTACCCCAAGCCCACCTTCTATAGGCTAGGGGCGAGCGACTAGGACCAAGGGGGTAAATACTGATAAAAAGTGAAGGAATTTCCTTTATGAAACGTAAACACATACAACCAGAGTACAAGAGGAAGAAAACACCAAGTTAAACTGAAAAAAAAAGTAGTGCTGAAAGTATGGGGCCAGAAATACAAGACCAACTGTAAAGTACAAGGTAAAAGAAAAAACAGCTAGATGGTGACAAGTAGCTCCGTAATTGTCCACCACGGATCCTACCTGAAGGGTAGGTACATATAGCCTCCTCAGTTCCCTCATCCATCAATCTCCTCCGTGTACCGACTCGTCTTGAGTTCCACCTCTGGGTACTGACTCGTAATGAGGTCCACATATGGGTGTCGTCCATTCCTTGTACAATTGGACTTCGTCAGCAATGTTCGTCTTTTGCATCCAACACAATGAGGTGCGGGCGTAGCCCATGCAGAGGTGAGTAAAACGATACTCAGTAGGGACCCCGAGATCCTCAAGGTCTCACTAAATCCAACAAGGATAAACAACAAAGAAAGATATCAATAGATAACATTTACTTATGTATATTCCCATACATATACCTAAGTTATCACGTAACCCATCTCAATCATGAGGAAAACCCAAAGGTCATTAACTCATCTCAAACCAGGATTTTTATTCACGATGACGAAAACACGGCTGCTGGAGAACTCCTCCCTTGTCGAGCGCAGTGGCCATGTCACGACTCTGATATGCCACTCACTAAAATTAGCCTACTGAGGTACTCCTCTACTGTTGAGTACCGTGGGTGTGCCACCCCAACACATCAGCACTCCCCGCCATGGGTCTACCGACCCAACACAGTAGCACTCCCCCTACTAGCCTACAGTGGTACTCCTCCTATCGAGTGCCACAGGTCTGCCGCCCCAACATAGTAGCACTCCTCCTCCATGGGTATGCCACCCCAACACAGTAGTTCTGCCCACTGGTCTTGTCAAGTCACTCTAATATGAATAAGACAAGCAATCATTAGGTCTCAGCAAGCTATAAGGTCAACGTACTCCGTATGCTCGTCTCCGACAGGATCCGCTCCACGAGCTACTATTCGACACTCCAAGTGTCACGATGTTCCACAAAGAAGTATCTCAAAGGACCTCCACATCATAGGGGTCCCAACGCAATAGACGGTGCCTCAATCAGACGCCCGGTCTGTCAGTTATAAGTATTTATGTTCCACGGGCCCGGTTGGTTTTTAATCTAAAACCAACCCTACCATACTCTAATATCATCTGAAAACCACGCAGAGTAATCCAAAAAAAACTGTCTCATCAAGAGGAATACAACGTAGTTGACAACACATCAATCGGACGTCCAGTCCACATGTTATAAGTGTTTCCACCTTGAAGGTCTGGTTGGTTTCGGGTTTGAACCAACCAGGCCATTTTTCCAAAGTCGTCCCAAATTCACAAAGAGTAACAAAAAAGGACCACCTCATCGTAAGGGTCCTATTGCCACAGATAGCGCGTCGATCTGACGCGCGGTCATTACGTACTTCATGTTTAATTGAAAAAGGTCTCGGTCCGTTAGGCCTGATGGGATGACGGGTCGGGTCGACTTGGTTTTGGCGGGTCCGACCCGACAAAATGGTCAAACAGGCCTGGTATGGCACATGGCCTGGCCCGGCTCAGCTGGGTGCGGACCGGCTGGGCGTGGCTGTAACACCCTGAGATTTTATGAGAAATATTCTATATATGTCTTATGTTATACGCAACACCAAAGGAATCTTTAACAACACACAATACTTACTCGGCTTGCATTACACGCAATCACGACCTTCCTCGATAGCGTGTGTAGTACGCAATATTGGGTTTCACTAAACAACGATATATTATTATGGAATAGCCATTATGAATAGTCTTAACTACATATTGAGTTTTATAATAATATTATTCATCTTACACATTTTCTATAACATGGTAAGAGAATAAAATAAATTTTTTGGGTAAAATATGTATTTTAAAAAAAATGCAGTTTTGCCACCTTTTGATGGCGCACCCACATTAAATATAGTTTTTGACATATTTATAAGTTCAATTTGACAAAATTAAATTCTTCTTTGGAATCAGGATATAAAAATTTACTTTGGATAAATTTTTGATATTTTTCTGATAACATTCATATTTTGATGAATAGTAAAAATACGATAATTTTTAATTAAACACAACTTCTTTTCATTGAGATAATTTATTTGGTTAAATTATAATATTGAATGGTTATAAAGTATAAGTAGAATATATATTTACCATTTAATATAATATATGTCATTATCATTATTTTCACATTGAATTCAATGGTAAACACGTTTCAATCTTTAGCAATGTTTTAATTTCTAAAACCTGTTTTCTTAGCAACGAGATTAATTTTAAATTAATTACAGAAACATATGTGTTTTGAATTTTGGAAAAATGGATTCCATATTTGGAATCAGTGGGTCCAAATTATTTTAATAGGCTACTTTTTATTTTTGGGCATTATGAATAGTAACTACGGTAAATTTTATTTTCCATAATTAAAGGTAAATCAGGTAATTAAGGGTAAATATAAGATTATAAAATTACCATAACACCTTCCAAAATCCTATTGGATGACTAAAAGTCGACCCATATCACCTAAGGGTTGGATTAGATTCATTTAATGGACTTTTTTCATGAAAATAATTTAATTATTATTAAAACCAAAGAAAGTGACAAAATGTCACTTTCATAAATCTTATAAGTATTAATAATTTTAAATTAGTGATAAACATAATGAAACATCGAACATGAATAGTCTCCTGAAATATAATAAACTTATATACGTCATATAAATTTATTTAAAATTTTTAGGGATTAAATATTTATCATTAATTATGACACAATAGTGATGTTGAAATTATTTTACTAATTAAAATATCAAATAAATGGTTTTAAAAATATTAAAATAAATATTATATGAACAATTTAATGTGCTCCACTAATTTTTTAGATACATATGACATTTTATGAATCTAGTAAAGCTTTTAGTTCGAACATATCTTCTGTATATATTTTATTTAAATTCAAATAAATAAATAGTGTCAAAATTGACACTGTTGTTATTTTATAAAAATAACATATTATAAAATTGTTTAAAAATCACAAAAATATTTAAAAATTATAAATTAAAATTTATATGTACTAAAATGTCATAATGTGTCAAATTATGGAAAATTCACAACAAATATGTAATTATTTATATTAATTTAAAATTTAGAATATTATTACCACAAATAAAATTAAATTGATAAATAATGATAAATCAGGTTGATAATGTATAAAATAAATTCCTAACATGTCTAAATTTTATTTTATGATGCTATTACAACCTTATATCATCTAATATTCATATATGATTGATTTTGAAAGTTTTTATGTTGTGTTGGTATTTAATATAAACTAATATTTATTATATTTCTAAAGGTGCCCCTCTCCTCCCTTATAAAAGGGAACCTCCTCCCTCTCTTACTCACACCAATTTGAGCCTTCAATCTCGGCCAACCCCTTCCCATTTTACTTCCCAACTTCATTAGAAACATCCTAGAGGTCCTGGTATTCTTCAAAGACCAATTTGAGTGCCCTAAGAGGAGGACTCAAAGAGGCGCTTCAAAGAAGACGTAATGTCCCTTACCAATTCTTTCAACTTTATTTATTCTTATACTTATTATTATTTAGTTGTTTCATTATGAAGTAATAAAATCCATATCAATACTATACTGATATGTTATTATAAATATTAAACAACCCTATTTCACCATCTATCCATCCTACAGAAAACGAAATCACCACGTGTGCGTACCTACGAAATACTGTCTCCACTCCCTGGTGTAATCTATTTTCCTCCACCACCTTACTTGTATGGGTATAATGGTGTCAATAATTACTATATATGATTATTGTAATGTTATATTGATTCTGATGTAGTATACATACACTCCAATACAATTCCACAATCATGGGAACGATGTCATTGCCCGTGGGTACGTACGGAATACCGTCTCCACGATGTGATGCGACTCGTTCTACATGATCTTCATTCCATAATGATTATATAAATGAATTGAATGAATAAATATGATATTTATTACACTAATAACATTCTGAAAATTTGTTTTCTATAACCTAAAAATAGGAATAAGAATTTATTCGACAAAACACACATACGAACATTAAGCAATAAACACCCAAATAACAAGTAGCAATGAAATATTACTAATAAGAAGCTAGGAATATGACAATATATGATATAATAAAAATATGTATGATTCTGGAATAAGTCAATGGCATTATTTAAATCATTATACTGGAGTTTCGGACACCTACGAAGCAAATCAGACCTAAGGTAAGGGAAAATCTCACAATCTCATTTTTATCCGAGATTGTTTATACTTCAGAATTTACCGGGGAATATTTATCATCCACATCCATATTTCCACAATATGTAATATTATTTCCATCCACCTATGATTTTATAAATCCAATTTTACCTTTCGGTGAGTTTTTAGTAAAAGATATGAAACAAATCATTTGTCGTTTTTCGTACGAGGTACTTTTTGACTTTTCTGGCCAAAGTATGGGAAGAATGTTTTTTTTAACTTATACAGAAAGAATGGATTTTTAGAACATTATTTCCCTGAAGATTCCTTTACATGTTTTCAATTTTATTTTTAATCAACTTCTTTTAGTTTAAAATTGTATGACATGTTAAGAAAGGAAAAATTATTTTGAAGTAAAAAGGATATTTTCCTCAAGAATAGAGTTCAAGTGTTTTATCAAAATTATTTTCCATATAAGATAATATAGGTTTCTATTTCTATCCCTATTTTTAGATTGATTTTATTATGTTATGATGGATTTATTAAGTCCTTTTAACTTATAAGATTTATGTTATGATGGCATGATGTTTAAGAATACCATTTTTATTACATGGGTTATGCTATGATTTATGATTTATGATCTTGTGGCACACATAATAATGGTATCATTATGAGATGGGTGGGACCTATATCTCGCTCCAATGCATTGGGTAAATATTTATAACTCATGAGATAGATATGGCTGGAATAGGAGGTCAAACCGGTTCAGTGAAATAGGACTGAAACGAGGAGTGAACTCAGTTTAGAAATGGAATTTGTCCGCTAAGATAGTGTTGTAAATGAGTATTGAATACTAAGAAATGATTTTCTATGATTATGTTTTTATGCCACAATGTTTATTGTTTTATGTTATGATTGTTGGGATTAAATTTCACTTCTATGATTTATCCCATGTTATGATCTCTTTTGCAGGATACGATTTTCAAAATGTTATGATAAATATGATATGTTGATAATTCTTTTGTTTACCCTTAATGATCATTTGAGCTCACCCTTTTGTATGTTTTCTTTTCCCCAGGTCAGTAATAAGGATATTAAGTAGGATATGCTGAAAAGGGACTCTAGATGTGATGAAATAAATGGGAGACAACATAAATGATTTATGAACCAGTTGTTTATGTTTCCCAGTTTCTAAAGACACTATACCTATATGGTCCTTTCATGGTTATTTTATATGTTGTAATAAGTATGCTGAAATTTTTAATTAATAACCATGTATGTAAAGTTTGGATCGTTAGAGTTGGTATCAGAGGAAAGGTATAGTCAACCATTGGAAAAGAGGATGTGAAAGCCTTAGTAAGAAACCTAAGGATATGTCTAAGCATAGAACACAATCTTAGTGTTTTAGAAATGGCCATGAAAAACCTATGATAAGACCTTAAGTGTGAAATTTTATTCTTGATTATGTGGTTTTCCTATTATAATTAGTGTTGCTCACACAATTCTTCTGGGTTTTAGTCAATGGCTGGAACTTGAAGGATTCATGTTAATGCTGAATGTTATGGGCAATGAAATTATTGTACCCCTGAGCAACCCAACGTTATGGGAGCTGGAATGAAAAATCATGTAGCCATGCTCCCACAACATTCTCAAGCTATGAATCATGCATGACTTCCAAATGAGAAAGGGAAGGAGAAAAATTATGTTAAATCCTTCATGAGGTAGCGTCCACCTTAATTCAGTGGGTCTTCTGATCCATTAGTGGATGAACAATGCATCAGTACCACTGAAAAGATATTTTCATTTCTTCAATGTTTTGAAAATGATAAAGTCATCCTAACATTGTATCGTTTGGATGGTGATTCTGATCAATGGTGTAATTTTATTAAGAATATGAGGCAAAGGGATGAAATTGAGTCCATGGAATAGGATGAGTTCAAGAACTTATTTTTCAATAAGTATTTCCCTCGTATTCTTTGAACAATGATGGAGAAGGAGTTTCTTGAACTGAAGCAAAAGGATGATGAATCCATTGGTACATATGGAGCAAATTTTACAAGACTTGCAAGGTACGCTTCTGGAATTATTATCCAACATGAGAGTAAGATCGATCGATTAATTAGTGGCTTAAAACCAATTCTTTGAAGGGTGTCATCTATAAGGGACTTCAATAGCTACGAGGAAATTGTTCGATGTGCTCTCAAGGTTGAGATGGAGATCGGTGTAACCCATTAGTCACATGGGTTTGATAAGAAGAAGAAAATGAAATTAAAAGGAAAAATCTAAAGACCACACTGAAAAGAAGATGAGTTTTCCCTTATGCTCAATGTGTGGAATGAAACATGGAGTAAATTGTCTTAAGGGGACAAGAAAATGTTATAAGTGTGGAAAAAAGGTCATCGGGCAATTGAATGTCGAAATAATGGGAAGAAGATTTCTAATGATGCAAACAAAGGAAGTGATACACAGAATAAACCTAATACACTTCAATGTTTCAAGTGCAAGGATATGGGGCATTATGCCAATCAATGCCCAAATCCAAGGGTTGATGATGATGATCAACGTCAACAAAATCTTAAGGCCAGAGACAAAGGAAATTCATATTCAATTACTATCGGCGATGTGGAGTACGACAATGAAGTGGTGAGAGGTACACTTACCATCCACTCTAAAGTATCAAATGTTTTATTTGATTCTGGATCTACCCACTCTTTTATTTCTAAAGAATTTTATAAGGGTATCATCATACTACCTCTAATATTAGATGTTGAGTTAGTTGTGACAACCCCTAATGGCACAACGGATGCATCAAAAGTTTACAATTATTCTCCGATTGAAGTTTGTGGGAAAGTGGTTCCTGCAAATTTTGTGATCCTTCCTATAGTGGAATTTGATGTAATTCTTGGCATGGATTGGCTTTCTTTATATGGAGCTCATATCAATTGCCAAAAAATGGAAGTCACATTTCTTATTCCAGATCAATCTATGATCGTCTATCAATGCAAGGATTAACATAACCATCCATCCATCTTATGGGTCTTGATTCTACTAAATGAAGGTTATTTATCTCAAATGGTTGGAGAGAAACTCACGATTCATAATATTCCCACTGTACGGGAATTTGATGATGTCTTTCTAGGGTAATTGCCTGGTCTTCCACCAAATCGTGAAGTTGAGTTTTCAATAGAACTCATACCGGGTGCTTTTCCTATTTCAAAGACACCATACAGAATGGCCACAATTGAGTTGCAGGAATTAAAGAAGCAACTCCAAGAGAATCTTGATAAAGGATTCATACTCCCTAGTGTGTCACCTTGCGGAGCACCTATTCTATTTGTTAAGAATAAAGATGGATCAATGAGTCTCTGCATTGATTATTGAGAACTTAACAAGATCACTATCAAGAAAAAATATCCTCTCCCACACATTGATGACCTATTTGACCAACTACGCCGAGCTCAATACTTTTCCATGATTGATCTTCATTTAGGGTATCATTAATTAAGGTTCAAAATGGAGAATATACCAAAGACATCTTTCTGTACAAGGTATGGACACTATGAATTTAGAGTGATTCCATTTGGTCTTACTAATGCCCCTGCTATCTTCGTGGATCTGATGAATAGAGTCTTTATAGACTATATTTATTAGTTTGTGGTAGTCTTAATAGATGATATTCTTGTCTATTCAAAGGGAAAGGAAGAACATGAAGATCACTTCAGAATTGTATTATAGACTATGAGAAAGGAGAAGCTTTATGCCAAATTTACCATGTGTGAATTTTGGCTTAAAAAGATGCATTATTGGGTCACATGATCTCAAAAGAGGGGATATCTGTGGATCCAACAAAAATAGAGGTTATCGAACGATGGTCGAGACCAATAATATTAACTGAGATCCAACGTTTTCATGGTTTGGCTTGATATTACCAACATTTTGTGAAAGATTTTTCA
Organism: Viscum album; assembly: GCA_963277665.1. NCBI lineage: Eukaryota > Viridiplantae > Streptophyta > Magnoliopsida > Santalales > Viscaceae > Viscum > Viscum album. The sequence continues at coordinate 81,635,086 of OY728151.1, read as the reverse complement.
AGGTTATCTAACCCACTCACCATGTTGACTCGGAAAGGAGGTAAGTTTGTTTGGACAGAGGAATGTGATGAGAATTTCAAAGAGCTAAAAAGAAGGTTAGCCAGAGCACCTGTGATCACACTACCTTGCAGTGGAGAAAGGTTTGTCATCTACAATGATGCATCCAAGAAGGGACTGGAGTGTCTTCTCATGAAAAATGATATGGTGATAGCTTACGCCCACGATAGTTCAAAATCCATGAGAAAAATTACCCAACTCATGATTTGGAGTTAGATGCGGTAATCTTTTCATTATAGATTTGGGGGCATTATCTTTATGATGAAAGGTGTGATATTTATACTAATCATAATAGTTTAAAGTATATTTTCACACAAAAGGAGCTGAATATGTGTCAAAGAAAATGGTTGGAGCTGATTAAAGATTACAACTTCTCAATTCATTACCTCTCTGGGAAAGCAAAAAAGGTAGTAGACGCATTAAATCGACAAGACCATGCTAGCTTATCCATGATGAGGATCACAAAAGATCCAATATTTATGGATTTACAAAGGATGGATCTTGTAATTATAATGGAAAGGGAAAAATCTTGTCTTTCTCCAATGAATGATCAACCATCTATACACGTGAAGATTAAAGGGTCACAGAAAGAAGATGTAGAGTTACTCAAGAAGGTGAGAAATGTTCCTGAATTCAACCTTGATTGTGATGGGATAATAAGGTTCAGGAATCGGGTTTTTGTTCCTCCCATAAAATAATTAAAGAAGGGGATGTTGGATGAGGCTCATAGTTCTTCATTTTCTATTCATCCTGCAAGTACAAAGATATATAGTGATCTGAAAGAGTACTTATGGGGGGATGGTATGAAAAGAGATGTTGCGGAATATGTATCTCGATGCTTGGTTTGACAACAAGTTAAAGCTGAGAGACAAAAGTCTAAGGGGATGTTACAACCATTACCCATACTAGAATGGAAATGGGAAAACATCACAATGGACTTTGTCACTGGACATCCTAAAACATCTAAAGGCAATAATGCTATCTGGGTTATAGTTGACCGTCTTAGGAAGTCGGCACACTTCCTTGCTATTAGAGAAGATTTTTCTTTTGATCAGCTAGCCAGGATATATGTAAAGGAAGTGGTAATATTGCATGGACTTCCACTTTCCATTATATCTAATCGGGATCCGAGGTTTACCTCGAAATTCTGGCAAAGTCTTTAGCATGCTCTAGATACAGAGTGGAGTTTCAGCACTGCTTACCATCCTCAGACAGATGGTCGGTCTCAGAGGACATTTCAAACTCTAGAAGACATTTTGGGATCTTGATCTATGGATTTCAAAGGTTGTTAGGATCAACACCTATCTTGGTAGAATTATCTTATAATAACAGCTTTCACTCCTGTATTCATATGGCTCCTTAAGAAGCCCTATATGGAATGAAATGAAGAACTCCAACTTGCTGGGATGAAGATGGGGAAAGAAAGCTATTAGGACCTGATCTTGTTGATGAGATGGCAGAAAAGGTCAGATCTATTCAACAACACATAAGAGAAACTCAGAGTCGACAGAAAAGTTATGCCGACAACCGAAGAAAAGACCTAGAGTTTTAAGTGGGTGATAAGGTGTTCTAATGAATATCTCCATGGAAGAGATTCATGAGATTTGTAAAGAAGGGAATGTTTATCCCTAGATATATCGGCCCTTTTGAAATTTTGGATCCTGTTGTGAAGGTAGAATACCGATTTGCGCTTCCACCGAATCTATCTCAAGTTCACGATGTCTTCCATGTATCTCTCCTGAAAAAGTACATACCCGATTGTTCACATGTACTCAGCTCAGAAGTTGTACAGCTGGAGCAAGATCTTTCTTATAAAGAACAACCAATAGAGATTCTGGATCATAGTGAAAAATTCCTATGGAATAAGACCACTCTCTTTGTGAATGTTTTATGGAGGAACCACCAATTAGAAGAAGCTACATGGGAACTTGAGGATATGATGAGGGAAAGGTATCCTCATCTGTTTTTAATGAAGTGACGAATTTCGAGGGAAAAATCAATTTTTAAGTGGGGTAGAATGTAACACCCTGAGATTTTATGAGAATTATTTTATTTATGCCGTACCTTATACACAACACCAAAGGAATCTTTCACAACACACAATACTTACTTGGCTTGCATTACACTCAATCGCGACCTTCCTCGATAGCGTGTGTAGTACCCAATACCGGGTTTCACTAAAAAATGATATAATATTATGCACTAGCCATTATGAATATTATTAACTACATTTTGAGTTTTATAACATTATTATTCATATTACACATTTTCTAGAACATGGTAAGAGAACAAAATAAATGTTTCTGGTAAAATAAGTATTTTTCAAAAAATGATGTTTTTCCACCTTTTGATGGAGAACCCACATTAAATCTAGTTTTTGACAGGTTTATAAGTTCAATTTGACAAAATATAATTCTTCATTGGAATAAGGATATAAAAATTAACTTTGGATAAATTTTTTAGATTTTTATGATAACTTTCAAATTCTGATGAATAGTAAAAATACGCTAATTTTTAATTAAAAACTACTTTTTTTCATTGAGATAATTTATTTAGTTAAATTATAATATTGAAAGGTTTTAAAGTATAAATAGAATATATTTTTACCATTTAATATAATATATTTCATTAGCATTAATGTCACATTGAATTCATAGGTAAATACATTTCAATCTTTAGCAATGTTTTAATTTCTAAAACCCGTTTTTTTAACAACGGGATTAATTTTAAATTAATTACTACAACTTATGTGTTTTGAATTTTGAAAAATGGATTCCATATTTGGAATCAGTGGGTCCAAATTATTTTAATTGGCTAATTTTTATTTTTGGGCATTATGAATAGTAACTACGGTAAATTTTATTTACAATAATTAAAGGTAAATCGGGTAATTAAGGGTAAATATAATATTATAAAATTACCGTAACACCTACCAAAATAATATTGGATTACTAAAAGTAGACCCATATCACCTAAGTGTTGGATTATATTCATTTAATGGACTTTTATCCATTAAAATAATTTAATTATTATTAAAACCAAAGAAAGTGAAAACATGTCACTTTCTAAAATATTATAAGTATTATAATTTTAATTTAGTGATAAAATTTGTGAAACAACAAAAATGAATTGTCTCCAAAAATCTAATACAATTATATACATCATATGATTTTATTTGTAAATTTTTAGGATTAAATATTTATAAATAATTATGACACAATAGTGATGTTGAAATTATTTTATTAATTAAAATATCAAATAAATGGTTTTAAATATATTAAAATAAATATTATATGAACAATTTAATGTGATAAAATAATTTTATAGATATAGATGCCATATTATGAATCTATTAAAGCTTTTATTTCGAACATATCTTCTGTATATATTTTATTTAAATTCAATTAAATGCATAGTGTCAAAATTGACACTATTTTTATTTTATAAAAATAACATATTATAAAATTGTTTAAAAATCACAGAAATATTTAAAAATTATAAATTAAAATTTATATTATATAAAATTTAATAAAGTTTCAAATTATGGAAAATTCACAATAAATATGTAATTATTTATAATAATTTAAAATTTAGAATATTATTACCAAAAATAAAATTAAATTGATAAATAAGGATAAATCTACTTGATAATGTTTAAAATAAATTCCTAACTTCTATAAAGTTTATTGGTTGATGATATTAGAACCCTATCTCATATAATCTTCGGATATGAGTCATTATGGATGTTATTAAGTGGATTTGGGATTTAATATAAAATAATATTTCTTATAATTCCAATGGTGCCCCTCTCCTCCCTTATAAAAGGGAACCTCCTCCCTCTCCCCCCACACCAATTTGAGCCTTCAAGATCGGCCAAACCCTGCCCATTTCACTTACCCACTTCCTTCGAAACATTTTAGATGTCCTTGTCTTCTTCAAAGGCCAATTTTAGTGCCCTAAGATGAGGTCTTAAAGAGGCGTTTTAAAGAAGAGGTAATGTCTGTTACTGATTCGTTCAACTTTATTTCTTCTTCTACTTATTCTTCTTTAGTTGTTTCATTATGAAGTAAAAACATCAGTATCAATCCTATACTGATATGTTATTATAAGTATGAAACAACCCTATTTCACCATCTATCCATCCTACGGAAAACGAAATCACTTCAGGTGCGTATATACGAAATAACGTCTCCAGGCCATGGTGTAATCTATTTTCCACCACCACCTTACTTGGATGGGTATAATGGTGTAAATAATGACTATATATGATTATTTGAAAGTAATATTGATTCTGAAATAGTATACATACACTCCAATACAATTCTACAATCATGGGAATGATATCATCGCTTGTGCGTACGTACGGAATACCGTCTCCACGATGTGATGTGACTCGTTCTACATGATATTAATTGAATAATGATTATATAAATGAATTTAATGAATAAATATGATATATATTACACTAATAGCATTCTTTAAATGATGTGTCTCTAACCTAAAAAGTGTAATAATAATTTATTCGACAAAACACACATACGAACATAAAGAAATAAACACCCGAATAACAAGTAGAAATGAAATATTACTAATAAGAAACTAAAAATATGACCATATATGATATCATAAAAATAAGTATGATTATGTAATAAGTCAATGAAATTATTTAAATTATTATACAGGAGGTTCCGACACTTACAAAGCAAATCATACCTAAGGTATGGGAAAATCTCACAATCTCATTTTCATCCGAGATTGTTTATACATCAGAATTTATTGGGGAATATTTATCATCCACATACATGTTTCCTCAATATTTAATATTATTTCCATCCACCTACATTTGTCTAAATCCAATTTTACCATTCGGTGAGTTTATTGTAAAATATATGAAAGTAATCTTTTGTCGTTTTTCATACGAGGTACTTTTTGACTTTTTCAGCCAAAGTATGGGAAGAATGTTTTTTTAAACTTATACAGCATGAATGGATTTTTAGAACATTATTTCCATGAAGCATACATTACATGTTTTCATGTTTATTTTTAATCAACTTATTTTAGTTTAAAATTGTATGACATGTTAAGAAAGGAAAAATGATTTTTAAGTAAAAAGGATATTTTCCTCAAGAATGGAGTTCAAGTGTTTTATCTAAATTATTTTCCATATAACATAATATAGGGTTCTGTTTCTATACATATTTTTACATTGATTTGATTATGTTATGATGGAATTATGGAGTCCTTTTATCTTATATGATTTTTGTTATGATGGAATGATGTTTAAGAATCCCATTTTTATTACATGGGTTATGCTATGATGTATGATTTATGATCTTGTGGAACACATAATAATGGTATCATTATGAGATGGGTGGGACCTATATCTTCCTCCAATGCATTGGGTAAAGATTTATATCTCATGAGATAGACATGTCTAGAATGGAATGTTAAACCGGTTCAGTGAAACATGACTAAAACGGGGAGTGAACTCAGTTTAGAAATGGACTTTTCCCACTAAGATAGTCATGGAAATGAGTCTTGACTACTACGAAATGATTTTCTATGATGATCTGTGTATTCCAAAAAGCTTCATTTTTTACGTTATGATTATTGGGATTACATTTCACTTCTATGATTTATCCCATGTTATGATCTCTTTTGCAAGATAAGATTTTCAAAATGTTATGATAAATATGATATGTTGATATTTATTTTGTTTACCCTTACTGAGCATTTGAGCTCACCCTTTTGTATGTTTTCTTTTCCCCAGGTTAGGAATAAGGATATTAAGTAGGATATTCCAAAAAGGGACTCTAGATATGATGAAATAAATGGGAGACAACGTAGATGATTTATGAACCAGTTGTTTATGTTTCCCAGTTTCTAAATACACTATACATATATGATCCATTCATGGTTTTGTTATATGTTGTAATATGTATGCTTCAATTTTTATGTAATAACAGTGTATGTAATGGATGTGTCATTATAGTGGCCCAGCTGGGTGCGCGGCTGGGCTGGCTCGGCCAATCGGCCGAGCGGTCCGTGGGGCATGACCCCTCGACTGTCCGAATCGGCAGCGCCGCCCTTCCCAAACCGACCAGCTAGGCCGACTGGCCTTCTAGCGTAAGCTTCTTGAACGGCAGGCCGCGACTCTTCTGGTGTGGCACCCTCCTGGCGCGGCGTATCTACTCCGTCAGGCCGGCCGATAGGCGGGCCGGTTTTCTAGCGCGGCGCCCTCCTGGCGCCGCGACTCCCCTTTACCCGGCCGACCGGTCGTTCCAACGAAGTGGCCTAAAATGCGGGCCGCGCTTCCCGCTGCACATCCAGTGCGACGACGCTGGTTTCCTCCGCTGCGGCCTGCTTGGCCGTTGATTTTTCTATCTTATGCGACGACGGCCCTTGTGCTGCAGGTCTCTTCCATGTTCCGCCTCCGATCGCCAATTCCATCAAAAAATTGGATCAAACGGAGGGTCGTTGGGCCGTGTCTTTCTGGATCACGCCCTCCTTAATAAGCGATATAAATAGATTGAGAAAATCAAAGATATACAACAATGAATCGAGGAACAATTTTAATACATTAAAATTGAACATGACCCCTACCTCGATAGTTGATGTCGCACGTTGGACGTCATGAAAGACTACGTCACAGGGAAAGAATTCATAGGTGATGTTGCAGTGCGTCCAAGGAGGAATCAACGCTTCCTCACTTGTCTAGGAGAAGAAAATGGTTGACTCATTGTCATTCTTCGTGGAACCAGAGTTCTTCTTGGATGAGATGTCGTTCTTCGTGGATGAGACATCTTTCTTTGTTGAGAGAGCAGTTCTCTTCTTATTCATAAGACTTCTCTCCCAATCTTTCTTAGCACAATCTAAACCCTCCCAGAAAAAAACAATAGGCATCTCCTATTATTTTATTATCACATGCAATTTAAAATTTAAATTCAAACCAATTCATTAATTAATTGATGTGGTTGAATTCATTAAATTAATGTGTTGGTAAGAGTTAAAGATGGAGAGAGGAGGAGGTGAGAGGTCTCAAATTTAAGAGGAGTTAATAAATTAATGAAGGGGGTTTAAAGAGTCAGGGGGAGGTGAACGGTTGGGGCTCGTGTGAGCCTCACTTCTCATATATCCACAAATGGGAAGTTGAGTTGGTGTGGGCCCCACCAACTACTTCCCATGGGAGGATTCAACCTCCATAGATATAAAATAAAATTGTTCCAACAATTTTATTTACTTCTTAATTAAACCCCAATAATTAACTTCTCCTCCCGAACAAACGCAACTACGGTAAAGGTCCCCATAAGTTATTACCGGTGTTGCGAGTTCATCAGTGCCCTTCGATTTCAATTCTGAGCACTAGTACAGAAGATATAAAAACCCACTCATTCATTTACTGAACGTACCCGAGATAAACTTCGAAAATTGATTCTGGGCACAACGGGTCTCGAAATCATGTTTCGTCAGAAGCCACATTCTCGTAAAATTCAAAATTATTTATGAAAAAATTTGCCTTTAAATTTCTGGGTCTTTACATTATCTCAACTCACAACCTAGTAGATGGACCTAGAGGAATATGTCGACTCAAGCAGTTTGATGGTTTGCGGAGAAGTATCTCAAATCATGGAATCCCATGGGTGGAAGGTGGTTGCACATAAGGGAGGAAAAGAAATTTACGATTTCCCGACCAAAAAAATTTGTGGAACGACTCTCCATTTTTAATGGGGGGCAGTGATGGTTGATAAGGCACCCGCCTGATGTGTGAAATATTAGATGTGTTAGTGCAATATGGAATCTGTGCACTCAATTGGATAGGTGTAGAAATGGCTCATGAAAAATTGGGCATACTGGCACTATTTAGTGAAAAAAATTATTTCTTTGCATGAAAAGTTAGGCATGTTGGCTCTTTTTCCCACAAAAGGGGCAGTTTTGTAAGCCAGAAGGTGTTTTTCATGAAGGCGCAGACAATGAGGTCATACATGCATTAGAGTGGCAACCGACCTCTGAGCACCCTCTTGGATAAGGTGGTGTAATTTTATTTATAGGATAAGCCAAAGGAGGTGGTGTGTGTAAAATTCCATGAAGGCAAGAGGTTTTCTGCACAAGGAAGTGCACGGAAAAACCCGTGCGCCCTAGAGGTTTTCTGCACAAGGCAATGCGATTAAAATCCCACTCACACAAGAGGTTTTCTGCGTAGGGTTGTGCGTGTAAAATTCTTTGCACACAATTTGTTTTCCGCATGGCATTCAGTAGGCATAGGCGTAATGGGCCGTCTGACGTCACAATATTCTTTTTTTCGAGCAAGATTCCATTTTTTCACACATGATTTTATATTTTGCGTGCAACTCCATACAATTTCCGAAAATTTCCCTAGATGGTCATTTACAAGAGCCTGACTTCGAATGACCATAAATTCTAATACATAACTCCATTTGGGCTCCACGATGAGTAAAATTGAATTTTGTGAAACGAGAAAATATTCGTGACCATATATGGAAGCATTTAATGAATTAAATGGATGAATTTTCTAATTCAATCACTCATATAGATCAATGAGTACCATATTTTTCAATATTTTCTAGGATTCATCATTTATTTGTTAATAATTTTTTAGATTAATTTTATAAGGAATTATATTTATGTTATAATGTTTTTTATAGTACTTTCCATAAGTGAATTATAATATTGTTTATGAATGGTATAATTTTTCATTTCTCCCACGGATTAGACGATCTATGAATCTCATATAAATGATTCATAGAATCTCTCAGTGGTTGTTTTACATATAAAAAAATGTCTCGTATCTTATGAATTCCCACTAAACTATGTAAATTATCTATTGTATCAATTATTGCTTCTTAGTTTCATTTACTATTTATCCTGATTTAAATAGGTATTTTATAAATATTTTTATAATTGGATATTATAATTTTAATTATTTATGTTGAAAACATGATTTGTGTAATAAATAATTTCATTAAAAAATTTATGGATTTTCTCAATGATAATTTTAAAGAAATGGGTTTAATTAAAATATAAATATGAATATGATAATAGATTTTTTAGGTCACTGTATAGTTTTTATTTTTAAATTTACGACATTGAAATTGATTAATGTAATTTTTAATAATATCCAAAAACCATTTCATATTTGAATTTCTATGATTTTTTGTTTCATAATTAGAGGATTCAAATGTGTTATTCATTTACGTTATTATTTAAAAAAATAATTTATATATTTTTAGTTGATGTTTTGATACCTGTATTATTTTGATGAATCATTTCAAGAATATATCATGTGAGATTCCAAATATTTATATCTCTAATGTTTTTTGGGTTGTGATTATATTCTTCAACACTATACAAACTCCAATGGAGTGGTAAAGATGATTCCTTGATGGTTTATTGGCCATACATTTAATTTTGTTTGTAACAATTCACATTCCATTCACCAATATCATCTAGGGGATAATTTATAGATATTTTGATCTATTCTTGATGTGGTTGGATATTTTTTTTCATTAAGCAATTAGCCAAATAATTTAATATTTTAAATGTATCCTATGACGTGTCCTTAATCAACATTTAATTTTGATAGGAGTTCTATAACATGATGAAAGATGAATCTAGATAAAGCTAACCTTGTGTGTTAACATATCTGATGATTATTTTTTTGCTATGTATTCATTCGAACTATAAATAATTAATCACATTTTTCCTTCTAGTGAATTAATTTTATGCAATATAATCCCTCTTATATGATTTCATAATAACATTCATATATAGTTATTGATTCAGAAATCATGAAAATATTGGTGGGTTAGGGTTTTATATCCTTGACCAAGATTGTATTCTACTTGAGATTGATTTTGGTGTTTTACCCTCATCATATTTACACTATTTATTTTCCTCTAAGATGCATCAATAATTTTAAACTTCATGATTAAACTTATATCCCATTTGGTGTTTAGGAATTTAAATTATGTGTTTAAATTGATATTTATTTCTAGGTGAAATTGGATGTTATTCTTAAATAGATACGTTTTATTATCAATTTGAACTATCTTGTAATGGTAAACTATAAATTATGGTGATACATGTTGCAAATCTATATATTTTAGATCATCATATTCATACTACAAGGTGCATCTAGTCTACTTTTACATATAAATGAAATTAATGTTAATTTTTTGTAGACCTAATTAGGAATTATAAATTTTATTTTACGAAAATCTCAATATTTTGGAATGATATAACCATATGTAACAAAATATCCAAATCAATCGTTAATAAAATTTTATTTACTAATGAATTTTCCCTATCATTTAATTGGATACTAAATTCGTTAAAATATAGATACCGTGAAGAAAAATTTCAGTCATTTATTTAACATATTAAAATATTTATATATACTAAAAATTTTCTAGATATTTAATATTTGGTTTTTAGTAACCATTTTGAAAAGGATATAATAGTAACATAGATTGTATCATATTTTCATATATATATATATATATCCCAACCACGTGACTATTACAATATTATCTAGTTCCATTTTCATAGATAGTTCTTATTTAGATGGAATAGTTTAATGTTTCAAATTTGAGTAAAAATTATGTTAGTGTTGAATATTTTGTATCATTCCCATATATAATGCTTTCAATATGTGAGGGAAACTTTTATAATCATATAATGTTTCATCATGTACACTTGTTGGGTGAGGGATAATTTTTGGGTATCTGGTTTTCTAATTGTTGCATCCAAACCATATATGTTTATTAGGTTCATAAAATTATAAAATTCTACATATTATTATATAATATTAAAACCGTTCACAGCCACTTTTCCCACACATTTGTTTAAAACTACATGATTAAGGGACATATAATTATTCTATTTATTTCCATGGATTTTTTGCATCATTCATTCAATTTATAAACGATTAATTAATGTTATGATAACTTTTTTATCGTCATTCATAATTATCTTCTTGTTTTTTCTACACCCCTTACTAAAAAACCATTTTGGATGGAAATTTAGTATAATGTTCTCTAAATAATTTTTTATATTCACATGTAGGTTGTTTGAATTTATTCATTGTTCCCCATCGGTTCATAACATATTATTACATATATATATTCATGGTTAACGAATGTTTTTAATATAAACACGTTTTATACATCCAGTGGGTGGATAAGGTTTTTAAAAAGTATATTTGTTAAAATAACTAATCAAACAATCATTATATTAGAAATAATTCGATTGAAATATTATTTAATGGAATTTAAAGACATATATAAATTTGATTTCAATGGTATATAAGAATTAATTCTTTATATTGAAGTCTATCTTCTTTTTGTGAATGGGAATACGGTATTTTTAGTATTAATTATTGTAACGACCCGAATTTGGAGACCCTCCACTGCTGCCCCTTACCCAGTTCGCCAAATGACCTAAATCACATTTCCCCACTTGCCAGAGGCTACCGACTAGAAGCGAGGGCCTTGGTAAGTTATTGGGGGAAACTATGACATCATTTGGTAAGGTATACAATGTAAGAGAAACAACAACAAACATCGGATGTTGTAAAAAATACGCAACAACTGAAACCAAACAGTGGAAGAAATGATTATATAGCAATGATTGTAATGATGCAGCAAGTACAAGTATCTAAGGAAAGTAGAAAACACAAAAATGCGCTGAAATAAAATTGAACACAAGGACTAAAGCAACAACAAAAGAAAATCAAATGAGCAACTCCTCAGCATCGCAAGCAACGGCTCAGTCCCATGCTCTCCAGCTCCAGTGCAATCAAGAACCTGAAGTAGAAGGGCTCTTGCCCTTATCTATACTTGTAACAATATAATCTTCTTGGTCCCAAAAGCATGACCCACACAGGGTGTGAGATACAATCCCAGTAGGAAATTACCCAAAGATCTGTGCCTAATAGTCAATTAATACAAGGTAAGAATATGTGCGGAAAGCAGTAAACGGAAAAGAACACAACATCTAAAATCCACAGTTCTAGCATATAATGTACACAAGTAAACAACCAAAAACAAGTAGAAATATAGGTAACCCTATGGGTAGCTCTCATAGACTAACCCCTATGGTTCAACCTACAAGTACTAGCAACCCTCAAGGAGGCACACACAGTCTCACCCCTCTGGTTCAGCTAATGAAATAGACTCACTGAGGAAGCACTCACAATCAATTCTCCTTATAGTCTTGTATCATTATAAAAGCTCTCTGGGGATGTACTCAACGTCTCATGCCCCCTGTGGCCCGCATCGAGGAACTACAGACTCTCTGTGGTAGCACTCATCGTCAATTCCCCCTGTGGTCTCGCATCGTATTAAAATACACTCTAGAGAATCCCTTACGTCCATTCTCTATATGGTCTACTACACTAGGTTCTCATAGTCCTCTGTGAAAATAAACATGCTTAGCACACGTGTATCATCCAAGTAAACCTCAATAACTACTTGGCTATCATTCTAAGGTTCAACATCATAACAATAGAACAGTTCCACTATCCTACAACTAGGCATGGAAACTAGAAAATGCCAAAACAAGGGAAAAAATCATGGAAATCATCCAGAGTACAACAAAAGCTACTCTATTCACAAAGGTAACCCTATAATATAACAATCATGAAAGCAGGCAATCAATCAAGGAAAAAACAGGGAAACACACAATTCCTGTTCAAGGGAATTGGCAAAATTGCACAAAATACTCAAAGACTTTCTGCAGAAAGGCACAAACCACCTACCTAGATCCTAGGAGATCGATATACATGAACCATGATTATTGATTCTCCCTAGAATTCTATAGATCTGAGAATACACACAAAAATTTCAACCTTAGATAACTTAAAAGGATGAAGAATTGGAAAAAAGGCTCAAGATAAAGGGATAAATCACCACTGTGCTTTCAACGCAATCGACCGTGCTTGAATCAGAGAACGGACAGAGAGGCGGGAGCTCAGGGAAGATCCAGACGTAAGGGTCTCTCTCGGACGAAGAACCTGGAGAAGCGGGGTGTTTTGTCTGTCAGGAGCGACCTCAGTGTTTTTAGTGAAAAAAAAGAAAGTACACGGTGTGTACTTTTAGAGTACACAGCATGTACTATTTCTTTCCATACTCCTCCAAAATCAGCCTCCATGTCACCCCTACACACCGTGTGTGTGGCCCAGGCACGGCCGACACATCGCTTTGATCCATAGAAGAGTACACGATGTGTACTCCGAATGTACACGGCGTGTACTTCAAAATTTTCCAGAAACATTATTTTTCTTAAAAACTCCAGAAAAAGGAAATGCGTACCTGAAACAAAGATCCTCGTTCTTACAAACTTCCCCACTTAATGAAATTCATCCCTAAATTTACCTAGTGAGGTGTAGAAGGAGAAACCCTGAACAGCTCAGGACACTGTGATCGTACATCGGCCTCCCTCTCCCAGGTCTCGTCATGTACTCTCTCATGCTGCCATAGCACCCGTACAAGAGGGACATACAACCCACAGAGAACCTTCATACTGTGATCGACAATCCGTATAGGATGCTCCTCAAACGATGCATCTTCTTCGAGATCAACTTCCTAATGATGAAAGACATGAGACAAGTCTAAAAATTAACGTCACAATTGAGAGACATAGAAGACGTCGTGAATGTCCCGGTACCTCTGGGGTATCTTTAATAGATATGCGACCGACCCAAATCTCTCTAAACCCTCAAACAGCCCGACGTACCACGGTGAAAGCTTACCCTGTCTCTGAATCCTCTTGTTTCCCAACCTCAGTGCGACGCGCAGTAAAACCTGATCCCCGTCCTCAAACTCCAGAGGTCGTCTCCACTAATCAGCATAAGACTTCTTCCGAGACAGTGTTATAGCCATCCTCTTCCAAATCAACTCGATCTGCTCTAAAGTCTTCTGAACAAGATGAGGTCAGAGAAATGCTTCCTCTCCTACCTCCAGCCAGCATAAGGGTGATCGGCATGGCCTACCATACAAGGACTCATATGGTGCCATCTAAATAGTCTCCTGGAAACTGTTGTTGTAGGTGAACTCCGCCAGAGGGATATGCTTCTCCCAAGAACTATGAAAGTCCAGAATGCAATCTCTCAGCATATCCTCTAGCACCTGGATTGTACGATTGGACTGGCCATCAGTCCGGGGATGGTATGTTGTACTCAAAAGTTCATGGGTACCCCAAGACTTCTGAATTCCCTCCCAGAACCGAGAAGTAAAGTGTGCATCCCTGTCTGAAACAATAGAGCGTGGAACTCCATTCAGACGAATGTTCTCTCGGATGTAAAGTCATCCCAGATCATCGACATTGACGGTCTCATTGATCGGCAAAAAGTGAGCAACCTTCATGATCCTGTCGACGACAACCAAAACAGAATCGTTCCCTTGATGCGACCTCGTAAACCCGATCACGAAGTCCATCACAACACCTTTCCACTTTCACTCCGGAATGGGTAACAGATGTAAAAGGCCTACTGGTCGCTGGTACTCCGCCTTCACCTGCTGACATGTAGAACACCACAAGACAAAACCAGCCACATCTTTCTTCATACCTAGACACCAGTACTGGCGATGAAGATCCCGATACATCTTGGTGACACCAGGATTAACTGACCAAATAAAAAAATAAAAATCCCGCAACAGCTCCTCGCGTATGCCTGGTGGCACCCATACGTGTCCCTAGAAACAAAATATCTCTTCCTCGACCCCTGTCCATCCAGGAAGAGGGTCCTCCTTTGACACACTCTCCCACATGACTAAGCCTTCTGAGTCTGATAACTGCCTCATCTACACCTGATGAAGTAGTGTAGAGTTAACAGCTATAGAAGATAGGAAGGTCTATCCCTGTATGTCGTGCACCTCCAGATGCATCTCAGAGAATAGAGCCAAAAGATTCCACTCACTGCTGGCCTCCTGAACTTCCTAAATATGAGTTCTCCTGCTCAACGCATCTGCCACTACGTTTCCCTTTCCCGGCGTATAGGAAAGCTCGAAATCAAAAGACTAAAGATACTCGACCCACCTGCACTACCTCAGATTCAGATCACGCTGAGTGAAGATATACTTGAGACTCTTGTGGTCGGTGAAGACCAAAAAGTGTTCTCCTAGAAGATAGTGTCTCTAACTATGTAAGGAATGAAAAATAGCTGCCTAATCCAGACCGTGCGTAGGGTAGTTTATCTCATGCGGCCTCAACTGCCGAGACCCGTACGCAATGACTCCATATCCCTACATAAACACAACTCTTAGTCTGATACATGAAGAATCACAATAAATAGTGTAGTTCTTGCCTGGATCTGGAAATACTAGTATCGGTGCTGATGTAAATATTCCATTCCGCTCCTAAAAGTATGACTCAAAAGAATATGACCATAAGAACTTCTCCCCCTTCTTGGGCAGACCCGTCAATGGTGCTTCTAGGCGTGAAATGTCCTGAAGTAAGTGTATGTAATATCCAGCCAGCCCTAGGAAACTCCATACCTCAAAAATGTTCTTCGGCTTCTCCAAGGAGACTACAACTCTCACTTTCTCTAGGTCCACAGTTACTTTTTCCTCTGAGATGACGTGACCCAAGAAGTGAATCTGATCCATCCAAAAGTGGCGCTTCATGATTTTAGCGTAAAGCCGATGCTCTGTCAGTTTACTCAGAAGGAGCTCAAGATGTGTGGCATGGTTGGGTCGAGTGTGAGAGTACATCAAGATATCTTCCACGAAGACCACGATGAAGGAGTCCATGTAAGGATGGAATACTCGGTTCATCAGAGCCATGAAAACTGCAGGCGCTTTCGTGAGACCGAATTTCATGACTTTATACTCGTATAGACCATACATACTATTGAAAGTTGTCATAGGTATATCTAATGGTCTAACACGTGACTGATGATAACCGGACCTCAAATCGATCTTTGAGAACACCCGGTATCCTCGAAGATGATCAAATATGTCATCGATCCTCAGCAAGGGATATCGGTTCTTAACTGTCAACTGGTTCAGCATTCGATAATCCACACAAAGCCGAAGGGTACCGTCTGCCTTCTTCCCAAACAGGACAGGCAAACCCCAAAGAGAAGTGCTGGGTTGGATGAAACCATTTGCTTGTAACTCCATCAACTGCTTATTGAGCTCCTAAAGCTCATGTGTAACCATCCTATAAGTAAGAATGGACACCGGTGCCGCTCCTGGAACGAGCTCAATAGAAAAGTCTACCTCACGCTCTAGAAGAAAACCTAAAAAGTCTTATGGAAAGAATTCCCTGAAACGATCAAACACTGGAGGAATGTCCAACTGTGAGGTCCCCTGATAATCCAGATAAAGACTAGAAATCTTGGTTGTCACCCTTCTTAGCCCAGGATGCTCGATTCCTGTTCGACTTGCCCTAACATCCCATTCGCATCTATGAAGAAAAGATTCACCCTCTGGTTAGATAAAACTTACTCTGTGGTGGTAACAGTCGATGACTGCCTGGAAGGATACCAACCAGTCCATCCTAAGGATGAATTAATAGAATTTCATCTCTAGGACATAGATATTTTAAAAGAAACGATACCTTGTATCCTCGATATGGCACTCTCTACACTGGCGTACACTAGATGTCATCTTCCCCAATAGTGTTTCTAGTGTCAACGAGTCGGAATAAAAAATGATGTAGAGCCCAAGGCTCTCCACGATAGTAACAGAGATAAAGTTATGCGCAGCACCAGTATCAAAAAGAGATGAAGATAAAAATGACACTACTAAAATCATACCTCGAACCGTAGAAGGGCCGAGATCCTGCTCCTGATAGGTCTGCTCCACGGTGAAAGACTGGCCTGCACCGCGGCCCTACGCCCATGGCTGACCACTCTGAGATGAACCTCCCTGCCGGTGCTGAGGGACTTGTTGCTAAACGCCATGGCCTCAACCTCCAGCTTGGCCTGAACAGCTAGAATAACACCAGTTCCCCTACTGGTGTGAAACTGGTGGGGCTACTCCTTAATGTAAAGTCTTGGAAGAACCCAGGTCACCAGCTGCTGTTGAGAAAACCTGGCAGAAATGATGAAGGTGAACCGGCATGCCATAAGATCGGAACTCCACAAGGTCTCTCTGGAACTGTGGCCTCGTGTGCCCTGACCGACCACACTGGTAGCATACCACCTGGCTGCCTGACGATGCATCTCGCTTCCTCGGATCACCGCGCGTAGACTCCCTACGGTGCTTCTTGCTATCATATAGAGGAAAACTACCTCTGGATGCAGAAACACCATAGCTCGTAGCTCTGGAGTCTCTCAGATTGCGCTCTACAGTCAGTGCCTAGTTGACGATGGAAGTGATGGAGTCAACTGGAAGAGATTCACCTATGAGTGGATCTCCCGCCTGAGACTGTCCTCAATCTTCCTTGCTAAGAACACACCAATATCATCCCGGAGGGGTGTTAATTGTTGTAGCTCGGTGAAACGAGATGAATAATCCATGATAAAAAGATTACCCTTCTCTAATCTCATGAACTCCTGGGCACGATCGGCCATCAGGGTCTCCAAGTAGAAGTATTCGTAGAACACGCACCGGAACTCCTCACAAGCTAGAACCTGCTGATGAACTACCTGTGAGATCACATCCCACCATCTCTTGGTGGCGTCTCGGATAATGTAGGTAGCGAGCTTGACCCACCACTCTGGAGGCATCTATAGATGCTCAAAGATAGTCAGCATGTCTTCCAGCGATGACTCTGCAGCCTGCGGTCCTATTTCCCATTAGAAAGTAGGAGTATGATGTTGTTGGAAAACCCATGTCAAGTCTTCCATAGTCGTTGCAGGAGGTGGTTCTCTATAGAAGGTTAGAATCGTCCTAATAAAACCTTCCCTGAATGACACATCAGCACCTGCAACTGATATGTCAGCTGGTGCCAGGGCTCGCTCGACTGGAGGATTTGCAGGAAGTCCCTGATCAGCCATATCTGGTGTCTGATCACTGCCTGATGACAGACGTACAACCAGAGGATGTCTCGGAGGCATATATCAGAAAGATCAAAATTAAACCTTAGATTAGAAAACAAGGACAGGGAAACACAAGTGTACAAAATGGGAACATGGGAAAAAACACACAAGTTTACAAAACACGACCACACGACGTGTATAAAAACTACACGACCTATCTTCTTGACCCACTAACATGGTCGTGTACACCTGCGCTATAGGTCATGTAACTCCTCAAACTACATGGAGTGTTTACACAACACACGGCGTGTACTAGAAAACTATTCCCCTGCCCGAGTCTCCTTACACAGCTAACCCACACCGTCCGACTTAACCCAAGACTACACCGAGTGTTCTGAACAAACACGGCGTGTACTGGACAAGGCATCGACGACCCGTGTTTTTAAACACAGGTCCATCTAAATTGATGGACCCTAAGTTTCGGGTTCCGATCAAACACGACGTGTATAGGTGAAGGTGACACCATCCCGTGTTGTTCGTGACACGACCGAGTACCTGAACAAGACTACACGGTGTGTGCCGAAATCACACGGTGTGTCTAATAGAAGGTAACACTGACCCGTGATGTTCGTGACACGGCCGGGTACCTGGACAGGACTGCACGGCGTGTTCCTTTATAACACGGTGTGTTCTGCTCGAGCTTCCCTGACCCGTGTTGTTAGTGACACGGCTGGGTACACGGCTTCGAACTACATGGTGTGTACCAATCATTCACAGCGTTTTACTGATGTTATTCTCACGATACCGTGTTTCTGCTCACACGGTTAGTGACACGGCCTGAAAACTACACGCCGTGTATCCGAAAAGTACACGCCATGTATTCTCGGTTTTTTGGGCAGTAGCTCAGAAATTGCACAGAAGGCTAGAAACACTGAAAACAATGCAAATAGGTGCCAAATTGAAATCCATGAGGGCCCATACTCCCCGCGAATCAATGCTTGGCATCTCCCACAGTCATAGAGAAGAGAAAACAGGATCATGATCCACCAATTTCTGATTCGAGAGGGCCCATAACACCTCATGAATCAATATTTTGCATTCATTTAAGCAATTAGGAAACAATCAATCTTCTAAAAAGGCAACAGAGATTCTATCAAGCATCTATCACAACAGCAGGAATAATCTACACAAGGTCTATCACAACAGCATGAAATCGCTAATGCACCCAAGATTGCATGGCAAGAATGCATGGAATGTGATTTCTACGAGTTCCTACATGATGCATGAGATGGAATACCCTCATCTCATCGGGTTGCGACCGAAATAAAACCGCAATAGTCAAGAAAATAACAACACAAAGCATGTGAATCACTCTATGTGAAATCATATCAACCGTAAAACCTCAAAACCATCAAACTGCAATTAACAAGGTAGTATGGATTTTCCCCGTACACAGGATAGAAACTCCTGAGCATAGCTTAATACCAAGTACCGAATCCGTCCTATCCCTAGATAAAGTATCAATACATTGAATCAAGAGAAAAGAACCCCTTTGATACCACTTTGTAACGACCCGAATCCGGAACCCCTCCACTGGTACCCTGTACCCGGTTTTCCACATGACCTCAAGGGAATTTCCCCACATGCCAGAGGCTACCGACTAGAAGCGAGGGCCTTGGTATGTTATTGGGGGAAGCTATGCCCTCATTCGGTAAGGTATACAAGGTAATAGAAACAACAATAAACAACAGAAGCAATAAACAATACCCAACAACTGAAACGAAACAGCGGAAGCAATGAGTATATAGCAGTGATTTTAATGATGAAGCAAGTGCAAGTATCTAAGGAATGAAGCAAACACAACAACATGATGAAATACAATTGAAAACAAGTACTAAAGCAACAACAAAGGAAAATCAGATGAGAAACTCCTCAGTATCACTAGACTCTGCATAGTCCCATGCTCTCCAACTCCAGTGTAATCAAGAACCTGATGTAGAAGGGTGATTTCCATTATCTAAACATGAAACAACATAATATTCTTGGGGCCAAAAGCATGGCCCTAACAGGGTGTGAGATACAATCCCAGTAGGCAATCACCCAATTATCTGTGCCTAACAATCAATGAATACAAAGCAAGAATAAGTGAGGAAAGCAGTAAACAGAAAATCACACAACAGCTACAATCCACAGTTCTAGCATATAAAGTACACAAGTAAAAAACCAACAACATGTAGAAAAACAGGTAACCCTTTGGGTAGCTCTCACAGCCTAACCCCTATGGTTCAACCTACAAGTACTAGAAACCCTCTAGGAGGCACAAACATTCTCACCCCTCTGGTTCAGCTAAAGAAATAAACTCTCCGAGGAAGCACTCTCTATCAATTCCACCTATAGTCTTGTGTCGTTCTAAAGGCTCTCTGGGGAAGCACTCAACATCTCATTCCCCTTGTGGCCCGCATTAAGGAACTATATACTCTCTGAGGAAGCTCTCATCATCAATTCCCCTTGTGGCCTTGCATCGTATTAAAAGACACTCTGGAGAAGCCCTTACATCCATTCTCTCTATGGTCTACTAGACTAGGTTCTCACAGTCATGTGTGAAAAAAAACATGTTTAGTGCGCGTGTATCATCCAAGTAAACCTCAAAAACTACGTGGCTTTCATTATAAGGTTCAACAACATACCAAACCAACAGTTTCACTATACTACAACTAGGCATGGAAACTAGAAAATTCCAAAATAAGAAAAACAAGCATGGAAAGAATCCAGAGTACAAAAAAATATACTATATTCACAAAGGTAACCCTCTACTATAGCAATCAAACAAGCATGCAGTCAATCAAGGGAAAAATAGGAAAACACAAAATTCCCATTCATGGGAATTGGAGAAATTGCACAAAATACTCAAAGACATTCTATAGAAAGGCACAAAAAACCTACCTCGATCCTAGTAGATCGATATACTTGAACCACGACGACTAATTCTCCCTAGAACACCATTGATCTAAGAAAACGCACAAAACTATCAACCTTAGATAACTTGATAAGGAGTAATAATTGGAAAACAAGGCTCAACCAGAAGGGATAACTCACCGCTGCGCTTCCAACGCAATCGTCCTGCTCGAATCGGAGAATGGACAGAGAGGCGGGAGCTCGGGGAAGATCCGGTCATACGGGTCACTCTCAGACGAAGAACCTTGATAAGGGTTGTGTTTTTTCTATCAGGCGCGACCCCGGTGCATTTAGTAAAAAAAAGAAAGTACACAGCGTGTACTAGGTCTTTCTGTACTCCGCCAAAATCGTCCTCCACGTCACCCCTACACACCGTCTGTGTGGCCCGGGCATGGCCGACACACGGCTTTGAGCCGGAGAAGAGTACATGGCATGTACTCAGAATGTACACAGCGTGTACTTTGAAAATTTTCAGAAAATCTATTTTACTTAATAAATCTAGAAAAAAGAAACGCGTACCTGAAACTAAGATCCGGGTTTTTACAATGATCATTTTAATTGGATTTTCTAAATACTTATGACTTTGAAGTATATCATTAAAAATAGTTTTTTTTCATTAGATATAATTTCATAATAAAATAATGAATTTAAGGGTTATATGATTATTATTATAATTTTGGGCCCTTTGTTAACTATTTTTGACTCAAATATATATATTTTTTATATTTAGTAATATTATAAAAAAAAATTGGGTTCTATATTTTGTGTGTAAAATATATTAATTTTATAATTGATTCACTTACATATAAAGTAATCTTATAAATGACATGAAACATATTGGTTTATAAAATGTTTTTTTTCTATAACCATATTATAAACCACTAATCCCCATTTGAATAAACAATTTTGGAAAATAAAAAAATTAATTATATGAGTAATAATTTTTTTAATCAAATTCCCATTTGTTGTTTTATGAATAAGTATTTACAAAGATCCTCTATCATTAGATTTTATTTTTATCATTATTCTTATTTCGAATTTTTTATTTTTTAATAACGTCTGTGGTTTTATTTAAGGTGAAATAAATGATGTTTTTTTAAAACAAATTACATTTTAAGTGAGTTATTCTTATTTTTATATGCTAGTATCTGATTAGATATTTGTGGGTATATTGTTTTACATATGAAGGATCTCTATACAATTAAATACATTTTATTTAATATTCCATCCCTAGATTTTGATCACATTACTACACCACTCAAGAATTTACCCTCTATACATAGATATTAATTTCTATAATCATTATGATATTACACTTGAGAGAATATAAATACTAATAATAGGATATTTTATCATTCATTAAATAGGGGGAGTATAAATAGTTTGAAATGATAATAATATCAATTTACTATCTAAAAATTTTACCATTATTTCCCTTGAAATATTTTGTGTAGTTGGGTATAATTGATATTCATATAATAATGTAGAAAGATCTGACAGTACCCTCACCATAGATCTGTAGTAAAGATCTAATTTCTTCATGTTATATTACACATACATTAGTAGGTTTTGTAGATACATACATTTAAATCCTATGTTACATATATTCATTTAGTTTCATTTACTTATTTATTATCAATTAGAATTAATATATATTTAATTTTTTTATATCTAGTTTATTTTCCTCAATTAAAATTGAATAAAAATATCTATTAATTTTGATAATTAATTTATATTTTATGTATCATAACAAAATTATAGATATTTATTATTGTCTTAAACACATTTAGATGATTTCATAACTATATGTAGACATTTTTAACTATTGGAAAACACTGATGACCATTATATTATTCAATGAATTTTCAATAAAATATTGTTTGGATTTTATAGTGTATGATGTTTTACAATAAAATTTGGGTCAGTATTATCATCATAAATTTATTTTATATTAAAAATAATGTAATACATTAATCAAAAAAGTTACATCAAAACCATTTTTAGTGACATATTAGTATGAAAAATTCCCCAAACACAATTTATATCACTATATATCCATTTAGGATGTGGATTTTGTAGGTGTAGATTTATTTTCAAGATATTATTATCTTGACTAAATTTTCTATTAGGTAACTCACATAATAGGATTGGGGATTTCATTGGATGTAATCCTAGTTTATAGTCTGATATAGAGTTTTGGTTTTACTATTGCTTGTTTATTATATTGAATTGTGTATGTACCATCACATTCATCATATTAAGTATTTTGGTGTATTTTTATCAATCTCATTACATAATCATGTTATTTTTATTAAGAATAATTTAATTTGGAAGTTTATATTTAATTTTTATACGTTTTTTCCTCTTTATTTAATATTTTTAATTTAGTTTCACATTAATATGCATCCCTTCAATATAAAATTCCATGTTCTCAATTTATTTTATTATTATTTTAATTTACTATGTGATTCCATTATTCTAATTATAAACTATGAGTAAAATATAATTTTGACACCATGTGTGATTCAAGAACACCCTTTTTGAATTCCTGTGGGCTGGATCATGTACTGAGATCATGTATATCCTATATTTGTTCATTAAATTAGATACACATTATAATTCCAATGGTTGATCTTGTTATGTTTTTAATTTAATTACTATTATTCTCATATTTATGGCACCAAATATGTTCAGATTTTTTAATAGATAGTGTGTGAGACATTAATTATATAGACATAAAAGAATTATTTAATTCTCAACATCTAATGTCATAACTCAATTTTTTTATTGCGGTGTAAAAAAAATTCGTATTGTTTATGGGACTTGGGTGATCACACAGTACCATATGTTATGTTGGTCTAAGAATGATTTAATGAAAATGATTTTATTTTTAATTCATATATATATATATATATATCTAATCTATATAATATTATTATATAGATACTATCAAGGATGGATATATGATTACCCCCTTGGCGGGGGTTATCTCATCCTAACCAACCTCTAACCAAGCCATACCATTTCCCATATATGGAAAATGGCTTTCAAGACATACCATTAATGTTGAAAGGTCAAGAAGGTCCAATTCCCAAGGAATATCACCTATGGTTGACCACTCCCGGACTACACCTAATCTAAACACCCAAACAAGGTTAGATTCATCAATCTCATACCACACAGGTTGTTTAGACATGAAGCAATCAATATAAATAAGGTGTTTATGAAAGAGACAAAACCCGACATGAGGATAATTACTCAAAATGGTGAAAACCCAGAAGGAGAACACACGATGACATACCTTAGGGCTATAGGAGTAGGATCACTCAATATCGACCTTAGATACGCAGTAGATTAGAAGAGATCAGAGTTCCTATCCAAAGCCCTGGAAATAGGGAATATGAGCCTGCATCAAAATAACAAGACAGAAGGAAAGATTTTCTGAGGAGAAAGGGGTGTGTGAGGTAATCCTTTCCTTGGCCCTTACAATACTTTTGTCAAATCAAGGAATAGACACCGGGGGAAGAAACCAAAAATGATTGAGTGAGAAGAGGGTTTGGGAGCTCAAATAGGCTTTACCTCTGGTTCTGTCCACATGAGGAAGAAAGAAATGGGATTAGACTTAAAAAGATATTTAAGGGAAAAACTGTAAATTTACCCAGAACAGGGTCTCAAGGATTAGGCGCACGGTTTACAAAACTGTGTGCAAACCATACGCACTTCCATTCCTCCAGAAAAATGGTCGCACGGGTTAGGCGGACGATTTACCGAAACCGTGCGCAAACCGTACGCACCTCCCTGCTTCCAGACCAAAGGCTGCACGGTTTACCCAAACCGTGCACAATCCGTGTGCAGGCCATGCACCCTTGTCTGTAAGTCTATTCTCAAACTCTCGGGCTCTGAACAAACCCTGGACACTCCCTGCACCTTCCTTAAAACATCGCACTCATTAAACAAGCTTTAAGGAAATGTTCAAAAGATAAACCAATGATATGTACCATTGCCAAAGAGTCGGGTCGTTACAACATCCCCTCCTTAATGAAACTCGTCCTCGAGTTGGCCTTCTGAGGGTTCTAAGGTGTCAAAAAAAAAAAATCTCTGGCCATTGAGAATGTATATCAGCCTCTCACTCCCAGGTCTCATCCTGTACCTGGTCATGCTTCCACAGTACACGTACAAGAGGAACAGACCTTCCACAGAGTTTCTTCACGCTCCGGTCAATAATTTGCATCAGATATTCCTCTAAGGAAGCATCCATATAGAGTACAACCTCATTAGGCTGAAAAACATGAGTCTAATATTAAAAGTACTGTCGTAGCTGAGATACATGAAAAATATTGTGCATGGCCTGGTATCTTTGTGGAAGTGTAAGCTGGTAAGCTACTGGTCTGATCAGCTTCACCTCCTCAAAGGGTCCTATGAACCTTGGTGAAAGATTACCCTGCTTCTGTATACATATCTACCCCAACCTGGGTGAGACCTTTAAGAAAACCTAGTTCCCAACCTCAAACTCAAGAGGACGCTGGTACTTGTTAGCATATGACTACTATCTAGAATGATCTGTCTACATACGCTTCATAATAAGCTGTATCTGCTCTGTAGTATCCTGCACAAGTCATGGTCCTAGAATAGCTACCTCCCCTGCTTCACGTCAACACAAGGGGGAGCGACAAGGACTTCCATATAAGGCTTCATAGGGATCCATCTCAATGGTAGCCTACAAGCTATTGTTATAATAGAACTTGAAAAGAGGAATGTGTTTATCCCATGAACCTCCAAAATCGAGAACACATGCATGTAACATATCCTCTTGTACCTGTATAGTCTTCTTGGTCTTTCTGTTAGTCTGCGGGTGATAGGATGTGCTCAAAAGTGCCTGCGTACCCAAGGCCTTTTGTAAAATCTTCAAGAACTAAGATGTAAAATGAGGATCTCTGTCCGAAACGAAAGAACGAGGTGCTCTATGAAGGCGCACTATCTCCTTGACGTACAATATTCCCATTTCGTCAACCGTAAAGGTATCCAACATAGGTAATAAATATGATACCTTCATCAAACGGTCGACGATAACCCATACTTCATCATTGCCATGCAGTGACCTGGGTAAACAGGTTTCAAAGTCCATAGAAACATCATCCCATTTCCACTTCAGAATAGACAATGACTGCAAAAACCCTGCCAGACGCTGATGTTCCGCCTTCACCTGCTGACAAGTGGAACAACACGTAATGAAACTGGCTACCTCTCACTTAATGTTAGGCCACCAGTACTGTCATTGCAAATCACGATACATTTTGGTGATGCATGGGTGAACTTCCCTTGCTGAGGTGTGTAAATCCCCCATCATCTCCTCTCTGATGTATGTTGGGACCCATACACGCCCATAGAACAATAAATTATCACACTCATCCACGGTCCATTCTATAGAGGTATCATTAGCGACACTTTCTCATAGAACAAGGCCTTCTGGATCTGATAACTGTCTAGACCTAACCTGTTCCAAAAGATTAGATGTTATCGCTAAGGCTGAGAGAATAGTCTGATCCTGACTATCTTGAACCTCAATGTGCATCTCCGAAAATAGGGCCATCAGCTTCCACTCCTCATCAGATTCCCGAACCACTTGTGACTGAGTTTTCCGACGCAGCGCCTCAGCTACTGAATTTCCTTTCCCAGGAGTGTAGGCCTATTCTAAATCAAAGGATTGTAGGTACTCAACCCACCTGCATTTCCTGATATTTAGATCCCCCTGAGTGAAGATATATTTGAGGCTTTTGTGGTCAGTGAATACCCCAAAATTCTCTCCCAACAAGTAGTGTCTCCAACAATGTAAGGAATGTACAACCGCTGTGAGCTCGAGGTCGTGCGTCGGATAATTCTGTTCATGAGACATTATCTGACGAGAACCATTCATAATGACTCGCTCATCCTGCATCAAGATAGCTCTATGCCAGATACCTGACGCGTCACAAAATACCGTATAAGCGTTTTCTGGCTCGGACAAGATCAGTATCGGTGCTGAAGTTAGTCTTCCCTTCAGTTCCTAAAAAGCTACTTCACAATTTTCTGACCAATCGAATCTCACCCCCTTTTTGGACAAAGTAGTAAGCGGTGATTCTAGGCATGAAAAGTCCTGAATGAACCACCTAGAGTATCTAGAAAGCCCTGAGAAACTCTAGATATCAAAGAAGTTCTTGGGCTACTCCCAGGAAATTACAGCACTCACAATCTCAGGGTCAACTGAAACTCCAGACTCAGTAATAATGTGACCTAGGAAGTGAACCTTGTCAATACAAAAGTGGCATTTACTGAGCTTAGCATAAAGATGATGTTTTCTTAGTGTAGTCCGCACGATCTCAATATGGATTACATGGTCGTGTCTCAAACGTGAATAAACTAAGATATTGTCCACAAATACAACCACAAAATAATCATGTTACATGTGAAAAATCTGATTCATTAGAGCCATAAACACTATAGGTGCATTCGTAAGCCCAAACGGCATGACTAAGTACTCAAAGGGACCATACCTTCTCTTGAACTCTGTTCGAGGTATGTCTGAAGTACGAACACGCACCTGGTGATAGCCCGACCTCAAATCTATCTATGAAAACACCTTCTCTCCGCAGAGCTAATCGAAGAGGTCGTCAATTCGAGGTAAGGGATAATGATTCTTAATAGTCAACTGATTTAACTTATGATAATCTATGTAATGGTGAAGGGTAACATCTGATTTCTTGGAAAAGAGAAGCGGTTATCCCCAAGGAGAAGTACTTTGACATATAAATGATTTTTCTTCTAGGTCCTCCAGTTGACTCTTCTTCTCTAGAAGTTATTTAGGTGTCATCCTATAAGGGGGAATGGTCACTGCTTCTGCTCCTGGCATATGCTCAATAGTAAACTCCACCTCTCGCAGTGAAGGTAGACCAGAGAAATCATCAAGAAATAAATCCCTAAAAAGCTCCACCATGGGAGAATAGTAGAGGGTGGTAACCCTTGGTCATCGATATAAATACTGGAGACCTATGTCGTGACACCACATAAACTTTGATGTTCTTGTCGTACTCATGTCACACTAAGATACCCTTCTCCATTTTTCATATGTGTGTCGCCCTCTAGTGATGTAAACGCCACCCTCCGATGATAGCAGTCAATCTAGGCTCTATAGGGAACTAACCAATCCATCTAGATTATTTCATTAAAACGAGTCATATCCAGAACATACAGGTTCCAAATGAAAAGGTAACCACCCACCTCGAGGGTTCAATTCTGACAATGATGAACGCTCTCTGAACAGATTCCTAATGGGGTATTTAACGTGAGCATTCAATGATATGACTCAACGTCGAGGCCCAAACTTTTGATAATCGCCTCTGATAAAAAAGAGTGAGAAGCGCTTATGTCAAACAAATAAGATGATAATGTAGAGGCAACAAGAATCATACCTCATATGGTAGATGGTCCGACGTGCTTCTCATGTGGCATAGGCTCGACTATATACAACTGGCTGGTACCAAGACCCTGTTTCACAACCAAGCTACCCTGAGCAGACCCGTCCTGCTGGAGCTGAGAGTCATACGCCTCATTACCTCTGCCTCCACGACCACCATGACCTGATCGACAGGAGGTATTCCATCCACCTGAATGATGTGATCCTGCTGATCCAGTTCCAGATCGTGGAGTAGGCAAGGATCAGTGCTCACTAGACCCTGGGGGAATAGTCCTGCAGAAGTTGTGGAGATGACCCAACCTACAACAACCGCTAAACTCCACTGGGTTTCATGTACATTGCCTCTTCATATGTCCTGGAACCCCACATTGGTGATAGATAGGAGTACCACCAGTGAAAAGGGTCTGACCACCACTAACACCACAAGAGTCCTCAAAACGCCGCTTCTTCCCAGAAGCATATCCACTAGAACGTTACGGTGTCGAACCGCCCTGGTTCACACTGTCCGCTTCTCTCATTTTCCTCTAAGTGATCAAATCCTGATTGACGATCTCTGAAATAGTCTCCAGCTTGAACACATTATCATGCAACTAGATGACGTAACACAGCCCATCCTCAAAATTCCCAGTGGATGTGAGATCATCAGCAAATAGTGTAGGAGAAAAACAATGTAACTCAGTGAAACGGGACGAATACTCCATGACTCTCATGGTCCCTTGCTGCAGATTCATAAATTCCCTAGCTCTGTTAGCCCTCAAAGTCTGGGGAAAGAAGTAATCATAGAAGATGGTCTGGAAATCATTCCAAATCATATATCTCTTCTCTCCCGACTAGGTGATGACATCCCACCACATCCTGGCTGAACCACGTATCATATAAGCTGCGAGCTTGACCCTCCGCTCTAGAGGCATCTCAAGGTGCTCGACGATGGTCAGAATAGATACCAACCAGGACTCCATAGCAAGTGGTCCACCATCTCCCACAAAGTTAGGAGGATGCTGCGACTGAAACTCGCGGGTCAACTCTTCCATACTCGAGGCAGGTCGCACTCCACCTTGAATACACTTCATCATATGCAAGAAGATCTCACATTACTGGGAATCGACGCCCATCTCAGTAATAGCAAGAGGATCCACAGGTGGCTCGATAGGAAGATAAACTGGTGGCTCTGGGCCCACCATCTTAGGAATGTGATCGTCGTCACCTTCAGCACGCACGACTCGAGGACGTCTCAGAGGCGTAGAGCTACAATGCCAAATGATCGTCTCAAAACAAAGAACCATAAAAAATTAATGGCTAAAATCTAGAATCTAGGACATGTACTATGACTTCCTACCCCTGATATCACCTATCCAAACCCATAGAAATTATTAGTAAAACCTACAACTGCTCAAAATTAACATAATCCAGTGATATGGAATTTCCCATCCCCTAAGGTCCCATACTCTTCATGAACTGAAAGATGACACACACATGGATGTCATTCCTTACTTACTTGCGCTAATAAAATTTTTAAATTTCCATTTAAGAAAAATATTGGTTTAGTTGGAATGTCATTTTCTGATCCACAAGGGCCCATACACCATATGAACCAAAGAGTGACACCCACTAGAACCACATCATTCCTCAATCAAGAACAAGCATGAAGGGCTAGCAAAAAGGAAAACATATAAACAAGGCATGACAATAAACAACAAGCAATGCTCATTGAAAATTCTAAACATGGAATGGAAAGATGTATGTCATAATCATATTGTGCCTATCGTGATACATGATATAATGCATAACCCTCATTTCATCTGGTCAAACCATGAAATCTAGATTCCAACATTGCAAATCTCAATAAAATCATAAAACATGTGAAGCACCCAACGGTGAGATAGTATCAACAGTAAATGGCAGAATCAATAACAACATAAAAATAGGCAACAAGGTCTTTTCCCCATACATGGGTTCGTGACGCCCAAGCACGGCTCCTGGCTAAGTCCTTAAGCTTTCTTATTCTCCATGCCTATTTTCACCAAACATAAAAGCAAGCAAGAAAGAAAAACCTCTGATACCAAATTGTGACATCTCGAACTCGGGTTCCCCTCAACCTAAGCCCCGAGCCCAGTTTGCCAAATGACCCCTAGCTCATCTCCCCATAGGCCAGGTGCTACCGACTAGCGGCGGGGGTGTAATGGTAAGTCAGCGGGGAGACTGTAGCCCCATGTCAGAGTACACAGAAGAATAGCACCATGTGATAGAAATAGCAGAAGCACAACCAAGGGATAAACAGCAGAAAAAGGGAAAAATACAACCAACCAATAGAAGGAAACCCTCATAAATATACCAAAGCCACATATGCAGTGTCTGATACAAAATGGATGCAAGGAATACTAGTACAATGGAAATAGAAGAAAAGCATGGTATACAATAATTCAAAAAGAACTAAAGTAGTCCACGAGCATCTCTATCCAAGCTCTATCCTCTGCTCTGGATCTCCAACTAGAACATACATGTATCAAAACCCTGAATCTGGGCCATTTCCCCTACTTTTACCTGCAGCAGTGAAGTCTACATGTGTGCCAAGGAGGCTGCCCAGGTAGGGAGTGAGAGAAGCCTCAGTAGGCCACCACCAACGATGTCTACATGTAATACAAAAAGGTGTTCGCTAGAAATAATGATTACTATACATCAAGTAAGTAAAACAATGTAAATAAATACCTCTCATGCTCCGGTTCTAGAAGGACACCTAGAGGCTCTACCTGCATCAGCTCATGGCTGGAAATATGAACAATCAACAGAGGTATATAGGTTATCACTGGCAGGAGGTAAACATGTCTCTCGTCCCCAAGTACTGTAGTTGGAAAGGGGTAGAAATGCCTCCTATCTTTAAGGATATATAGGCATAAGGTATAAATACCCCTCATCCTCAATCATTGTAGTTGGCGTGGGGTAGAAATGCCTCCCACCCATAAGGTTATATAGGAACAAAGTATAAATGCCTCTCATCCTCAATCATTGTAGTTGGTGTGGGTTAGGAATGCCACCCACCCGTAAGGTTATATAGGCATGAGGTATAAGATCCTATCGTCCTCAATCACTGAGATTTATCTGGCACTGGGTAAAAATGCCTCACGCCCATGCACAGGTTGTCACACGCATGTCAAGATAGCAAAGAATGACCATTCACATCACAATATATAAGGAAAACCATCTTATATCACATCACATTAACAATGCATGGAATTTCCCAATCACATCATAAGGGAAACAATCATCTTAAGGCAATGTACATTTCAATTCGTTCATGGGGTTCAGGCTATCTCATCCTAGCCAACCTCTATCCAAGCCATCCCATTTTCTTAACATGGAAAATGGCTTTCAAGGCACAATGTTATGGTTCAAAGGTGAAGAAGGGCCAATTACCAAGGCATATCACATATGGTTGACAACTATTAGTCCACGCCTAATCTATACACACAAACAATGTTAGATTCATCAATATCATACCACACAGGTTGTTTAGACATGATGTAGTAAATATAAATAAGGGTTTTAGGAAAGAGACAAAACCCGACATGAGGATAAATACTCAAAATGGATAAAACAAAAAAGGAGAACACATGACCACCTACCTTAGGGAGATAGGAGTAGGCTCGCTCGATATAGACTTCAGATTCACAGAATATTGGAAGAGATTTGAGTTCCAGACCAAAGACTTGGAAATAGGGCATATGAGCCTGCATCAAAATAACAAGATGGAATGTATGATTATCCTAGGAGAAAGGGGTGTGTGAGGTAAGTCATACCTTGGTCCTTCCAATTCTTCCGTCGGATCAAGGAATAAATGCTGGGGGGAAGAAACCACATGATTTTGAGTGAGAAGAGGGTTTGGGCACTCAAAGAGGCTTCTCCTCTGGTTCTGTCCATAGGAGGAAGAACGAAATGGGTTTAGACTTAAATAGATATTTAAGGGAAAAACTGTTAATTTACCCATAACAGGGTCCCACTGTTTCGGTGAACGGTTTACCAAACCGTGCACAATCCGTGCGCACTTACGTGCCTCCAGAAAAAGGGTTGCACGGGTTAGGTGCATGGTTTAACCAAACCGCGTACAAACTGTGTGCACCTCCCTGCTTCCAGACCAAAGGCTGCACAGTTTACCCAAACCATGCACAAACCGTGTGCAGGACATGCACACTTGTCTGCAAGTCCATTTATCAAACTCTCAGGCTCCGAAAAAACCCCGGACACTACTCGGACCTTCCTTAGAACATCACACATATTAAACAAGTTTTAAGGAAATGTATGAAATAAAAACTAACGATCCGTACCTTTTTTCAAAGAGTCAGGTCGTTACACTCTGAGTACAAATGAATCATGTAGATCTCCATGTATCTTGGAACTCTCATGTACCTATGACGTATCTAAGACAATTTATAAGGTTTTATTGATGATACGTTCTATATAGAGGACTCAAGATGTCCAATGGTTCTTACCAAATCTTCCAGTATAGATTTCCCATTAAACCATGGTGATTGAGGTTGTGTCGTGTAATGAGACTTAATAACCTACTATAGTTACTTCAACTTCTGGTTTCATATGTTGGTTCATAGCATAGATTAGGCCATGTCATATGTTGTAAAATCCTAGTACATGACATGTAATTGTAGGTCATGATATGTGATAGGCAAATCCTACACTTTTTATTCATTTCAAACATTGAATATTGGGAATCCTCATTCCTGCTAAGAATATCAAATAAAAATATCATTGTCAACTAAATGAATAAAAATCCATAAATAGACGACAACAAAAAGTATATATGAATTTGGTTTATCAGATAATACTGAGTTATGTTAGCCATTTCAAATCAACGAGCGGGTAAGAATGGTTGAAAAAAATTACCTTTGACATCACAGTTTACAAAAATCTAGGACATGGTTCATATGTCCATTTTGAAATAGTAAATCCCAGACCTGTCTCATTTTTTGAATTGGGAAAACGTATAAATAAATCAAGAATTTTTAGTCTTTCACTAACCAATAATGATCAAATATTATTGGGTGAAAGATCATTGTATGAATTTTAACCCATCTATATGTGTTCATTGGAAGAACAATAAATATATACATGAGTCATGGGTGCATAATTTGTGTGTTCTACTAAAGTATATACTTATATTCTATCTTCAGGATTCAGGTTGAATATCAGTGCATGAAATGTTTTCATGGTGGGGAAAATTATCACATCCTTTATTTCATTTTGATATATTTTACTATTTATATTTGGCCTATAATTTTTCCATTGGTATTATTTTTAATTTTTGTAGATAATGAAAAAAACATGGTAAAAAGTATGTGGTGCAAGGTTGACACACGATTTTTCAAACTGTGCACCCTTTCCCATGTAACGATTAATCCATGTGGTGTTTTTTCATTATCGTATATCACATAGTTAGATCGTTGTTTTTAAACCATGTGCGATAACCATGTGGAATGCCCTACATAGAAAATAATGGTTTCATGGTTTTCTCATCATTTGAAAATCCATGATTGAAAATCGAGTGGCATGTCTAGGTCCTTAAATGTTGTTATTTATTTTTCTCATGAACTGATTTTTTACCCCCAAATCCTCATTTCACTCTCCCTTTTAGATTCCTCTCTATAGGACCACCTCCACCTTCCTTATTCTTTCTTTAGAGTACAGTTTTGTGTGGTATTATGATTAAATTATATACTAACCCGTCAAATAAGTCCCTTATCCCTTGATTTATCTTTATTTTATAGGGATCCTTCCCTTAATTTTTGGAGTTTCTTTCTTATTGTGTGTTGGGAGTCCAATTTATTGTTAGATATGTATTTTTAGGGCTAAATAATTACATTTATCATTCATTATTTTATATCATGGGTTTTATTTATGATTAATTGATTTTTCAAAAATTTCAAGGAGGTTTCTTCAGATAAGGTAGGTGGTTCTGCACATAAACATTACTTGATGATTTTAGTATTCTTTTTTTGAATTTTTAATTATGTTCAATGAATTATGTGTTTTGTGAGAAATTGATTTTTTTTAAAAATTTCAATTTTCTATTGTGTCAAAAATGGGATTTTAAAGGAAATAAATTATGTTCTATGTGTTTATTGAATATAATTCCATATTGATGCCTTCATGGTGTTTGATAAAATATAGGAATGTTGTGGCCCGTGTTTCAAAATGGTTTTGGTATTTTCATGTATGAAATTGTTTTTTGGGATATATAAATGACGTGTTAGCATGTTTGTTTACATTTTTTGGCTTGTGTATTTGTGATTGTGGTGATTTGTATGGTGTGTGAAATGTGACATGAAAAAAAGGCAAACATGGGTAACTAGGTAGGAGTCCTCAGACTAGTACGCTAGTTGTCTCTAATGTGACTCATCTCAGTTTCTTCTACAATGATTAGAGATAAAAAAACAAGATAAATAGTTAAAATTGGATACCACAAGGCCCATGGGGTGTCCCCTAGTGGCTCACGCCTAAGAACACTATTATTCCGGTATTGAATACAACATTTCACTGAGATATGATATACCTACTATACCATTTCTATATAGTTCATATATTGTTTTCCCATGACATAGATCTACTTCATGAAATTATTTTCGCTATTGAAATATAGTGTACTTATATGGACATTTTAAAAAAAATCATATTTTTCATTAAATTATTTTCCATTAAATTATTTTCCATTAAAATGTTTTCCACAAAAAATTATTCATGAATGCTTTCCTAAAAATTTCAGGTTTATTAGACATACAATGATTATAGCTTGGAATCCCTTGTTGGTTGGAATCCTACTAGGATTTGGGATGACAGACTATTGGAACCTTTCGTTATAAGTAGACTTGGTTGTGTTTCGAACATGTAGAGGAATGTTTTTTGGAGATAGTGGTTCTGTAAGCTAGTAGTATTTCCCTTACTAGTATTGTGGGTGATGGTGGATTGAGGGTGATATTACCCTCATCACATGGACGATTTTTGGTTTTTCTAGTGACTTTCTTATATTTTAGTGTTTCTAATTTTGGTATGATGTTGAAAACATTAACCGAAGAAATTTTATTCCATGTTTTTTTATGATTATTCTGCATTGGTAAATTTATAATTATTTTTTTTGATGATTATTTACATCAGTTAAATTATTCCCAAGATTTATTGATTATACAAAACAACTTTTTTCTTACCCATGTGTATTAGGAACACCCCTCAGGACATAAGATGGACCAAGTTGGGTGTCGAGTCAGATGGTGTCCTAACATGGTTCCTGACATTTAAATAAAGATAATTTCTCAATAATTTCGACCAAAACATTTAAATTATTCAATGGTAACCATAAAAATTATTCTAGAATCATCACCATAAAAAATTAATACTAATAAAACTCATTAATTATTTATCCTTCCAATAATAATATTTATTCAGAGTGTAATTAATCATACATGGACTTTTGAATCCTTATAATATATTAAAAATGAAATACAACAATACAAATAAACCATAGACATGGGATTTTAAATCTTCACCTTTCTCTGATATTCTCAATACCACATTACTAATTAAATTCAATGAATCTTCTACCCCTCATTGACAATAAATGTAATGGGTTAATGCATGGATTTTTTCGTTATTCACCATTCAAGAAATTTAGATTGTCACAGTTCATTTTTATTTAATATGGATGGGACCACATGGAATTATTTGAATTAAATCATTAAGAAGTCTAAATTAACCTAATATGGGATAAACCAACATTGAATGAATATATATAAATCTATATTTCTATGTTATATCCTTTAAGAACCATTAATGTGAAATAATACCAACAACATAATTATTTCCCTACATTATGTCTGTATAAATAATTTTACAAGAAATATATCCTCTATCACACTTTCAAAAAAAAATTATTAAATATAATATGTATGAATAATTTTATACCCCTTTATATGAGAACACTCATCATACAAAACACTTTAATTACACAAATATTTTAAAATAATAGGATGCATGAAGTATGTGATTTTTGGATTCTACCATTTTAAGAATCTGTATAGATGGGCTGATCGTTCTAAAATACATGAAACATGACATGAGAACATATCCTTTGTAATTTCAAACCTGTAATGGATAAAAATTCGTCATTTATACTTGGGGATAATTTCAGAAAATAATGATCAAATAGATCATAATGAAGATCTACCATTATAGAACAAATCATATTTTAATTTGATCATGACGAATTATGTAATAATGATGACTTTCACTTTTTCCATTGATTTATCCTCTAGAGAATGAAATTGACAATAAATAACCTATAATTTAGGATCAAAAAAATATGGCATAAATAATTAAATATGATAGAACACTTGTGAGATTGTCAATAAGTAGAATATGTGTGATTATTTCATTACATCTTAAAGACCCTTTTCATTTTATATTTAACGTGTTTAATTATATTGATAATTGTGTCTACTCTACATTAGAATTTATTATATTCAATTTATATCATGGAAATTATACATCCAATCAACAT
This sequence comes from Viscum album, assembly GCA_963277665.1. Lineage (NCBI taxonomy): Eukaryota > Viridiplantae > Streptophyta > Magnoliopsida > Santalales > Viscaceae > Viscum > Viscum album. The sequence goes on along the minus strand of OY728151.1, from coordinate 81,598,123 downwards.
TATCTGTTGTGGATTATTTTTCATTAAACTATATATTATAAAAAATAACATAATATGATTCTTGTTATTCTATAATTAGAATCAGTTTTTAGGAAGGTAAAACATTCATTAAATTTATTAGATTATGTACTATCATGTTGAACTTTATTAAATATTTTTAACTCATTATTGTTTTTATTTATTGAAATACTCTCATAAAATTAAAATTCTTCTCCATTGAGAAAAATTATTTTTCGGTTTTAATTTTTTTAGATGATGCATCATTTTAATATTTTTTCATATAGAATCATTAGATTATTCAATAAAACTTATTGATGATTATTTCGTACCATAATATTTTTTCATGATTTGGTAGGGATATTCCAATTTTTTGAGATCCTTTGTAAGGTATACTATCTAAATCCTCTTCAACAATATCGTTAATTAATCCAATCCTTCAGTTTATGTCCACAATTAATTCCCATCATTACATTTGATTGATTCCATTATCATTCATAGCTAGTTTTTTGTGGTAAAAGGTGTGAACTCTCTTTCCATTACAGTACCATATTTTCTTGTTTGACATGTTATTCACATCATCCTTCTTATTAATCTCTATGGGAGTGGAGTTTTTAGTAAATATCATCAACTAAAAAAAATTAATAATTTTTTAATAATCTAAGGTGTCTAAATACCCTATCAATCTAACATACTACTTCTAAATAGTTATTCGTGTTGTATTAACATATTTATAAGTATTTACCAATCTAGTTAAGAGTATAAAATTTCATTTATGTGACAAAATGTGATGGTTTTACAAAATAAATATACTGAAAAATTGAATCTATTTTTAATGTGCATATTAAGTTTCTTCTGTAGAATATGCATCTATTTATGTGTTGTTATTGTTTGTTCATAAATAATAATGATATATATATATATATATGCCTTTTTAGTCCTCATACATTCTCTTTTCATTTTAATATTCATTATACTAATGTCTAAACATCTAAGAGCACAATTAGTGTCCAACATATCTAAATATTTTTCATTTAGTTAAGTCTAGCTAGATTATGTACTATATCATTTTCATGTATTTGTTTCCTTCATTAGTGCTTGATATTGAAATTAAATTTTCTTCAAATTTATAGAATCCATTAATTTTTATTGTTTTATTTATCCTCAATTTTGTTAACAAAATTCATACATCATTATATATTCTAACTTATATTAGTAGATAATAATACATTAATATCCCTTTAATTAATAGTGTATTGTAAAACATTCATCAATGAACATTTAGATAGTTGATTAATATATTATTTTTAGTTCTTATTTCCACCTATATGAGTATATTTATATACATGATTCTCATCACATTTTTTTATAGAAACATCTCTTTTTTATGATTTAATATCTTAATATTATTTGGGGAAAGAGTTCATTTTCATGACAATATGGGATGTTATAGCATGTGTCTCAAATTTATCAATTAAATATATATATATATATATTATGTTTAGAGAATATTTTAATTTAAATATAATTTCATCATAACGTCCCATTAAAATATTCTTTTATTAATCTCACATCCATGATGTTTTCTACATTTAATATGTGAGTCTTAATGTTCACACGATTTTCTATCATTATGTTATAATTGAGTATTCTATAATCTAATAGTTTATTAATTTAATTATATTAGAGAATTTACATTTGAATATTCTATTTTAGAATCTTATTTTTCACTAGTATATTGAGATCATTGACCATAAATGTTTTTTCATCATGCTTATCATCTATAAACTTCATAGAGACCTAGGAAAATGTTTATTATACATTAATTACATCCCAAAAAAACATTTATATTCATATTTTTCTCCTAATATTTCCTCGTCAAATATTTATAAATTATTGGAATCTATTTATTCAAAATGGTTGTAGATTCTATTTTTTTTATAATGTCTATGAGGACATTAAAGAAATTATTTCATTACAATTTAATCTTATTATTCATTGATTCCACCTTAATAATGTGATATATCTTAAAAAAATAATTAATAGAAAAATTTATATATGAAATCAATTATTCCAGAACAATTGTCTTATATCATTCAAATAGAGAGTATAGATCATCAAAAAGTGGAATAGAATCGACTTCCTCATTATCTCTAGATTTTTATGTAGTTTAATAAAAATGATCATAGTATACTAATATGAATGTGATTGAAATATTATTATCTTCATTATTTTGTGATTTTTAAATTATCCTTACTTCCCTCTTGGTTTCAATTTTTTAGTGACCTTGAAAATACCTTCTGGACGTCTTTATCATTAGATAAATCAACATTTTCTAATTTAGGAACAATATTATTAACATAAAAAATATATATATCATATGAACCTATAAAAATAAGCTATTTATAGAAAATTTTATCCAATCATATTTATCACTAGGATCTAATAACCATTTTAGATCCCTTATGGATTGTTCTACGGAAATTGAGAGGGGTGGAGTGAAATAGTGTACCGAAATTTTTACCAAAACTTCAGTTCTTTAATGTTATCCCCTATTATGATATAACACCATATGTAAGTTGTAATAATTGATTATTTTATAGCTATAAAAAAATAAATTTTTGATCAAATGAATATAAAAAAAGAAAAAATATGGTAAAATAATGTATACGTTGTTTGGTACTAATAACAATTCCTTTTCATGATCAATGTGTGCTTATATCCCTGATTATTTTATGAATATATTTTTATAGTGATTAAAAATACATAAAACTATCATACTATGTTCATGTAGGAATAACAATATATTATTATGTATGTGTAGTTTTTATACTAATAACACCACTCCTCGAAGATAGAGTATAAACTATGTCCACTAGATATTCAATAATTGTCAATGATATATCTAAAAAAATCCATCTATATGGGTATATAATATTTCATTAACTTTTTAATCATGTTCCCCAACCGAGATCATCGATTAAAATTGTATCTACTATGTTTTGTTCACATCATCCAAGTAATCTTTTAAAAAAATGACACGACAACCATTATTACACATTTCTATTTAAGAAATTTAAATTCATGGTTATTCAATTAAATGAATGTTATATAACTCTATTAATATCAAATTCCTAGGTAGATACTCTTTATATCATGAAATATCATACACTCGATTAGATGTGTGAAAATATTGCACACACATTCTTCAATGTTTTATCCAAGATGGACTTTGTACAGAATCAATAGGTCTTACACTTAATGCATTAGAATAAAGGAATATAAAACCACATAAGATTGAATTGTTTTATTTATTATAATATTATTCATCATGATATTTTTGTTATCATACAATTAACCCATTTGGTTTCCATAATCCAATGTGTTCGTAGCATGGATTTCCAAATGATTCTTTTTTTGATAATGTATTTGATTATAAAAGGAATACATGAAATCATAAATCATTATAGATTTCCGTATGAAAAAAATGTGTGTGTTATTTTCTTCTGCATCCTCAGTATTCTATCCCAGAAGTCAAAATGATAATTCGATCAACTATCACTCATGAAATAATGAATCCTGTAAGAAATTTCATCAGAAATACTATTGTAATGGGATGTATTTAACATACTACATGAAAACTAGTATGGATAATAATTTATGTTATTATTATGTTCAAAAAATTAAAAAATGAAGAAGTGGTAGTACCAATATATCTATATTGTAACATAGAATATGTTGTATGAAATTAAAAAAAAAATTTATTCCTACAAATTATATGCCCATGAGATTCCTTCTCCATCACAAAAAATATTGTTTCACATGGTGGATTATTTTTTGTGAAACTATTGTTTCTTGGTGTTATGTTTCTCTATAAATTTGAGCCTCCAAATTAATTTTGAATCTCACATGGGCCTAAGTGGTTATATATTTATTTTAATTCCTCACTGAGTGTTACAAAACCTAAACATCACATTTTAAGATGTTTGTAGATGAAAAATAAACATGTTGAGGAATATATCATCTAAAGAAAGTAGTTAATGTTTATTCATATGTAGTAAAAATATAAGGGAACGTTTTCATTGTCTATTTCTTGATTTTACTTCACATACATTCCATGAATACACACTCCTTATAATTGAGATATTTTAATTCATAATGTATTGAAAAAAACCCTTGAATCATTAATTGAATTCTACTGAAGAATTTCTTTATGTTATATATATTCATAAAAGATGTCTACTAAATTCAATGATATTCATAACACCATCACCATGTTAGAATATTAATAGTACATTATTTTCATGATAAAAAAAATATCCTCATTCATCCTACCTATAATCTATCTTATTAGAGATCCTTAAAGAAGGCGAAGATATAGAGATATAAATAAATTTCAATTGATGTATTAGATCCACCAGATCAAATGATAACTGAAATGTACTTATAAAATATGACGTTTGAATGGTAACCACAAGATCATCCACCCCTCATCATTTTCTACATTTTTTTGATCTACGATTTACAAATAATATTGTTCTGAAATATTCTTGAGTAGGACATGGGGGATTGATATCTTTAACACATTTTCACACCATAAGATTCAAGTAGAACTTTCACCCAATATTCTCAGGCCCCTTGATTGAAAATGAACTTTCACCCAAATTCCATGTACATGGTGTCATGACGATTTTATTTCTCGAATTAAAATAATTACATATCAAGAATATAAGTTTATGACACTGCCATGAAGCCTGCATGATGAGATATTCAGACAAAAGGATTACATTAAACTCTAAGCATTCGTTTGAGGTGACACATCAATGTGTCAACAACTTCTTTCTGTCAGGTTCCTCGACTCATTTCTAGATAGAAATCTTGGACATTAGGCAAGCCTGCCTACTTCCAACGAGAAAGAGGCCTAGAGTGTCACACACTAAGTGAATCTATGTATCTCAATTAGAATAAAGATTATTCTTTTATGGGGTTTAATATTATTAAAGGAAGCCAAAAGCATTTTAATATTATAGTAAGAATAAAATGAAAACAATATATACATATTGTGTACATTTAATGTACACACCGTGTAGTTTTCATTTTGGAAAGGAAATGAAAAACGAGTACACAACATGTATTAATGATTACATGGTGTGTAGATTTTCAAGTCATGATTTTTTGGAAATAATACTGTTTTATTAAATTATACTTATTATAATCAGCATGGGTGCTTGTCAAGGAATTAATGATTCAATATGAATATTTTTAATTAGAGTTAATTAAATAAATAAAATGCAGAACACATTTATTTTTTGTCATTAATGTATTACCTCAATCCTGATTATAAATATCCTCACAACCCCAACACTTTTCCCTAATCGTTTTCACAACAATTCAGGAGAATTCTCTTAAGGCCGAAAGAACTCCTTCCTCCACGAACACTCTCAAGACAGAAAGAGATGCCCTTCATCGGATTGAGGCGATCTAACACGGACATCACAAGAAAATGCTTCTCCATGATAGCACCTGTAGATTCATTTAGCGGCATCTAGTCATATGTGGTGCATGTGTGGATCACCACTATAGGAAGTCTAAACATAACTTGTGTTACGGAATGACGAAACAAATCGGAACATGATTAGAAATATCAATGAAAAAGAACATCATAAAGTGTAATTCTTGTCAATTAATTAAATTAATTATAATCTACCTATGTTGATCCTCATTTTTTGTTCTGGGACTATTCATCTCCATTGTATATTTCTATGATTCGATCTGCGGAGTCTGGTGTTTATAGTCATATTCATCCCAGATTAATCATTGCTAATGACAAAAAAGTCAAGTGGGAACATCAACCCATGAGATTTCACTACGTCCTAGATGTACACTACACATATTAAATAAAATTAATATCAGAAAATACACAACCAAACATCTTTCGAAATTTCTTGTCATCATTCAATGATTCATTGTTTGGTTACTATTCCATCATTATATTTCTTTTGGTGACAACTCTAATGAGGAAACCTAAAGAAGAAGTAATGTTCATCAATGTATGTTTTTATTTTCACTATTACTCCAACCCAATAAATAATAATTATAGATAAATTATATAATAATATCAATATCATTAAACTAATCATATTTTTATGGGAATGACCTATAATCATATCATCTTTTATCAAATGTGTTATGAAATCAGGATCTGTTCATAAGGCATACAACTACATCATGAACCTATGCCTTTTATTTTTTCATTACCAACATTCACATTTGGAAATAATGATATATTTTTTTTAATTTAATATTTAACTCTTTTATTATTTTTTAAAATTTATATCACACATATCATAATGATTTCTATTTTTTTAATTTGATAATGTCGCTCATTTGTATGGTGGAAAAATAGCCTCGTAAAGTGATGAGATTCATTGACGCATTAGATCGACTACATTATTGATAAATTTGTTAAATATTTTTTTATTTATATAAAAATAAAAATAAAATTTAATGTTTATATATATTAATTTTTTCATTATTTCAATCCAACAAAAAATGGCGACAATGAGCATGCGTATGTACGACATATCATCTCCATGAATTGTTTATTTCTATTTTTATCATAATGATTTATGTGTCATGATAAATAAATATATAAATAATATATATTATTTTTATATCATGGTTATTATTGTATATATGATGTATTATTGATATATATAAGAGGATAAAAATATATACATTTTATAACTTATACAAAAAATAATTTTCTTCTAACCCGAAATGTAAAATTAACATGGAATTATGAATAAACTGGCAATAAAAGGGAATATGAAAAACAATATATGGTATTATATATATAAATATGGTTATTTAATGGATATATAATAATTTTATTATTATACTATAGTTTTTAATGTTTTTGAAAAATGTTAATACAAAAGGTAATGGTTTTATTTCTAACATTATAATTTTCTATGACACATAAGACATATCCACAATGTATTTGTTTTTTGTTTTGTATAAAAATACCATGATAATAATTTATTATAACTAACTTTAATTATGGGTATTCACATATCTATTTGAACATCCATCCTTCATTGTGTTTATGGATTAAATGTTACAAAGTAGTAAGGTATTATTGCCTCAATAATCCTTCTTTTAGACATCTGTTACGAGATGCACCTAACATTTCTATATGGTCTGCATAATTCCACATTTAAGAGTTATTTCAAAAATAAATTCCTTTCGATTATTTTTTTATTAAATTTTATTAATTCAATTGAATAACAACTCAATGATACCTACTTGGTATTAAAAAATGTTACGGTCTCATCATTTATCATAATTATCTATGATAACACTTCCAATGACGATATATTATGATCTATCTACCACAAAACTAATAAATTTTATTATCTTCATATTATTAATCAGATAATCAGGTTATAGTAACATTTTTCACTCATTATTAAATCATATAGTTTATTAAATAGTTTAAAAATATATGTATTTATTCATTTCCTTAGATCTAAAATCTATATCCTTCGAAAACCATATTTTATAAATAATTTTTTAAAATTTTTTATTTTTCAAAAAATAATAATAAATTACATTCATAATAACTTTATTAAATTCTTCAAAAAATTATCTAATATGAAAATTAAAAATATTTTTTAAATAATTCTTGTTTTCTTCAACTAAGAATATATTGTGAATCCTTTTTTAATATGTATTGTGGTTAGGTATTTTTATGATGTTAATCTCTATAAATTAATGAAATATTAATTTATAATTTTTTATATCATTTTAAGAGATTAATTATTTCATTAAAATTTACAATTTAATGTATTGTTTTTGAAGGGGATATGATATATTCATTAAAAAGTATTATAATTATTTTAAAGATTCATTTATATGGTTTCTATTTTATTTTAACAAAAAAAGATACTATAAATGATTATGGTTTTAAAAATTTATTTTAAAGGAAATTTTATTTTCCCTATAAAATATTGTATATGTTCATTCCAAATCCAACTACATCTATGTTGAAATCCTTTGATATAATCTATTCTTTATGTGGGATTGAAACCAAATAATCCATTAGTACTCTTTTTCTAATTGTTTTATGTTTATAATAACACAATATTTTTTTAAAAAATTATGTTTCCATAGGTTATACCATGATAAAACTCTTTTGTGACCCTCATCTATTCATATGTTAGGTAATGATGAAATGATGAATGAATCTTGAGACCTATATCTTGTTTATTTGTTATGATATGATTAAATTATTGTTAAAGACTTTTAATTTACTGGTTTGTGATATAAATAATTATTTATTATCTTTTTTCACAAGTCATATTTATTTTTACTATGTTATATTATTTGTGTTAATACCATTGATTTTGGGTAGGTTGTAACAAATTACCGGTGTTACCCACATCTCTCACCAATTAACTATTTAATGATTAATATATCATGATATATAAATTACTTTAATATTTATTGAACGTATTTATATTGATTAATTTCTACAATATGATAGTATTAAGAGTGAACCTTTAATACTATAATTGTTTTGGGTGTAAACCAATAACACAATTGGGAAATTGATTCACCTAGAGAGGTTGGTGTATCCAACATTATAGTTTCAACAACCCAAATAGTTCCATGGTAAAATTTTTATATGGTCTTTGAATACTATGGAAATTATATTGTATGATTTTTTATTCATCTCAATTTTATGTCATATTCCTGGATTATTTCATCATGGATTAAGTTTGTTTATTATCTAATGATTTTATTCAAAGGAACTCTTAATCAATATGAGAGTATAAAAGATTATAATATTTTATATAAGGGCATGTTCTTAAAATTTTATTCACTTGTTCTCAAACTATTAAATTCACATGATGTAGATATATCCCCTTTATTTACACATATTGTCATCTTTATCTGACCATTTCATATGTTTCTTTTCCCAGTGTTATGAATTTATTCTTGAAGTCGGAATAAAAAAATTTATCTTATTAATGTTATTCATTGATTAAGATTAATAAATTTATAATAATTTTTTATAATCCTTCAAAGGAACTAATGAATTTCGATCCTTAGGTTTTTTTTGTGTTATTAATTGAATGTTAATATAAATAGATGAAATATATATTTATGAGAACCAAGGGTCTCTATATTTAGTATGATTGTCATAGATTAGTTATCCATTGTAAACAATGTATGTAAAGTTTTTGTGAGAAAAATATGGGAATTTATAATTATATTTTTACGGATGTTACGATAGATAAGTCCACGAATGAGTCAACTTATATGAAAATGAAATCATTTTTTTGTAAAGGGTAAATACGGTGGTTTTTATGTTTTTATATACACATCATGGTTATAAATCTAGATGTGGATCTATAAAATATGAACCTACAGTTAATAAACATGAAAATACTGTATTGAGACCAACATGAACGAGAAATAATGTGTATAATGGAACTTTCTAGACATCTAGTATGATAGTCCTAGGGGATATGCTTTAGTTATTCAAAAAATATCAATGATCCATCATGATTTATTTAAATAGATGATGACTATTAAAGAGCTATGCTAAAACTATGCTTCCATAAATTCAATAGTTTGTGTGTTGATTTTGACATCTTATAAATGATTTTCATGATTACCTGGTTTTTTCCTTTGATTACTATTTGTGACACTATGGTTTTTGGTTTTTTTAATTACTGAAAACCAGAAGAACTATGATTATAATTAATTTTTTATAAAAGTTTCATATGATAACCTATATGGGATGATAATAGTGTGAAAAAATTATGATTATTCTTAATTAGTTTTCATGGTATATTATTAACAATGTTTACCATAACAAAATATTATGCTCACAAATGAAGATAATAGAAATATCTTCCAAGATAACATATAGGGGAGACCATATTAGAAGGAATATTTAGTTTATTTTATTTTAAAAATATTTGGTGAAAAAAATGTGTATATATTAGAATTTTGGGAAAGTAACATCCCATGTATTTATAAAATCATACTTATTAGTATTCTTGAATAAAATAGTTTAAATAATTATGTTTTGTAATTGATAAAATAAATAAATCTATTAATCCTTTTTTTATAATGTTGTTTAATTTAAAAAATTAATTTTTAAAATAATATAAATTTAGTTTTAAATGTCTATTTTTATTTCTGAATTCAAACTATTAAAATTATCTATTTATGATTTTATTGAGAATTTTCAGAAAAAAATTACTTTTTGGTGGATAGTAAAAATATATAACATTGTATAAAATACTGTTATATTCATGACATCAGCAAGAAATTATTATGAACTAAAAAATTATTTAAATAATTTAATAACTAAAAATTAATTCTATTAGAAGAATATTTTACTTAAAAAATTTATGAATAGGAAATTTTTCCTTGATATGTATCAAAATCATTATCACTACAGATACAATTACAATGCAGTGATAAAGAAAATCAAAATTGGTAACATATATATAATAATTGAGTGATATGAATTATTTCCATGAATTATTTATTAATAATAATGTATAAATATTTTTAAATTTAAATTTAAGTGTAATATTATATTACACATATCTATATATATCTGAAATGATTATTCAAGACATAAATAGAAAAATTAACAATTTAATGAAGTTATTTTTTATAGAGATATATGTAATTAAACTTAATTAATAAATAAGAATTAATATTTTGATCCTATGTAATTTATTTTTAGGATGGTAATTAATTTTAATCTTTTTACTATAATTATTTATTATAATGATTATGAAATTATTATTTTTTACTACATAATGTAAATGAAAAATAAATACATTATTCTAATTATAAATAAAAGTAACATTAAATGTCTCCAAATATGATTAAATATTTTTTTAGGATAATTTTTCTATTATTATTAGTATTTTATTATAATATGGGACATTCTAGTCCCACACAAGTAATATTAAGTCTTTTAGAATATATTGGATAAGAGTATGTAAAGGTTATCAGACTATAAACATTAATTTATAGAAAAAAAATTGGTTTTATAAAGTAATTTTTGAAAATAAATTTCTTTCTGAAATATAATAAAATTATATTTCACAAGAAATATTATTTTTAATTTTTAATTATTAAATAATTACTATAATGTCTTTAACAATAATGTTTCACTAATAATTAATTAATGAACTAAATGAACTAAATGATATTAAAAATAATAAATTTGATAAAATTTTATATTTTTACACTAATTAATGAATTACTGTGATTAATATGATAAATAGTTTATGTAAATGGAAAATAATTCTAATTGTTAAATTTTTTTGATTTTTTTAAATTCAAAAGAAATTTATATTTTTTTTAATTGGACAAAATAATTTTTCATGACCATAATGTTTAATAAATATATTATAAAACAAAAAATTTTATAAAAGGACAATATAAAAATATTTTGACTAAAATATGAAGTACTATTATATTTAACACTTTTAAAATTCTTTAACCCTTTATTATACATAAAATAATTTAATATTTAAACTTATTATTATATTACCCCTCAAATCAATCATAAAAGGTGGATTATTCCTTCCCAAATCTCCATCTCCATGACACATAAACATTGACCATAAAAGTTAAAATTAAGGTAATAACTTACCTATAGATATTTTGGAGGACTTAGTTTAGTATTAAACAAATAATTGGTGGTCATGTTATATTAATAAAAGTGATTTTTCAAAAAAGAGTTGCATAAAGAAATGTATGTGATGAGGTGACCTCATGGTAAATAAATATTTTAAATGTTTTTTATAATATTATTTTATATTTTAACAGAAAGTATTTTATTTTCATTCAATATTTTAGATACGGACATCATCTTTAACAATTATTAATATATTTTTTATGTTTTATGTAGTCATATGTTTTACAATTTTTGTCTTATTAAATATACAAATATCATCTCAAAAGGTGAATTTCTAAAAAATTTCTTGTTTTTTAAGAATGTATTAATTTATTCATTTTGAGAAGTATGAAAAATATATAATTTCATTAAATTTTTTTATCATTATTAAATTATTTAGTGGGGTTTTAATCTGAAATGAAGGTTTTGTAAATTATTTTCATAAAATATTTCACTAGATTATAATATAAGATAATAGGGTGAGGGTTGTGAGCCCCTGGCCTAAAAGAGATGATGTCAAGTGATACAATTAGTGGCCACATGTGGTCATGTATCATATTAAAATAGAGAACAATTGTTAATTTAAAATTATATTAAAATATAAATTCAAAAGTTATTTTAAGATGTTTTTTAAATTTTCTTATAGAATTATTATTATTTTAAATATTTTAAAATGTGTTTTCTTTGGAATTACTATCTGAATGTGTATATAAATTATATAATTTTGTTATTTGATATAAATTTTTTCCAATTTATTTTTCAATGTAATTTAAAAGTATTTAATCTTTGTTTATAATATCCCTTATTAGGAAATTTTCTTCTCACCAAATATTTGAAAATAATTATCCTCCAGATTACCCAAATTATATGATGGTGATCACTCTTCTTAGAGTGTTAGCACATGTGAATATTTTTGTTATGATTTTGTATAGTATTGTTAATTTGTAATTTATATATATCTAATACACTAAAATATAGTCATGAATAGGTCTTCGATTATATAATGTATTGTCCCTTTTTTTGTTATTTTATTAAAAAAATCATACCTTGTTTTTGTAATGAAAATTGATGTTTTGTTTTATAGTGTTATATTTTGAATTAGGGTAATGGTTTGAAAAATATTGAGATTAGAGGTTGTCATTTTTTTAAAAAAATTATGTAGAATTTTCTTTTTATCTTTTAGTAAATTAAGTACATAGATGAAAATAGTTTTTCTTAATTCCCAATATGGAAATTCAGAATTATATGAGAAATGAATAAATTTGAAGGGAAAAATTAATTTAGGGGTGGGGGAGAATATAAAAACCCATTTAGTTATAGAGTCATATTTATTATTCATCTTGAATTTAACTGTTAAATTCATTATGGTATGTATTTATATAACAAATAATGTTATTAAACCAAATTTTATATGGTTAGATAATTAATAAATTAATTTTAAAATAATTGTTTTTTAACATGGAAAAAGAAATTACATTTATGAATTCATAATGATGTATTTTTCTTAGTATGATTCATGGACAATTTTATAAAATGACTAATTTGTGTTGAATAGTAACAAAACTATTTTTTATCAAGTACATTTTTTATTTAAATTGAAATGAATTTTCTATAATATAAGTGAATTATTTAAATTATTGAATAACTGAATAATTAATGTATAAGAGTAATATTTTACATAATTAATTAATTACATGAAAAATATATTTTTCCCGATAGGTATAAAAATCTTTGGCATTGCCCACGCATTGCTTACAGAGTGCTGACATTGTCCAAATTGGTAACATATATGAAATATTTGTGAGAAAAAAATAATTTTCATGGATTATTTATTATTGATTATGTGTTATTGGGTTTATTGATAATTTCAAATTTTATTATTATATAAAATGAGGTTTATCAAAATTCATGTGCAATTCTTGTTCAATGAAAGAAAAAACAAATTAACAAATCAGGGAAGTTGATTTGATATAGATATGTGTAATTGAACATATTTAATTAATATAAATTATTATAATAATCTTATATAGTTTAATTATGATAGTAATTAATTTGTAACTTGCTATAAATGAAATATTTTTTGTTAATGGTTATACTATGTAGATTCATTACTTATGCAGGTAAATAGAAAATATATACAATGTTATAAACTATGATTATAGGTACTATTAAATTGACCCAAATGTGAATAAATATTTTCACACGAGAATGTGTCAGCCATTATCTCTTTTGAATTCAAATTTTGTACTTTTTGGACCAGAAATAATCACATGGGACCATTAGAATATTTTATATAAATTTAATTCAAAGTTTCCACACTATAAACATTAGGTTCTATAACTTTTTTTAATTTTGAGACGAATTTTTTAGAATAAATAGTTTTTACAGATATTAAAAAGTTGTGACTTTTATATAATATGTTTTAAATTTTTATTAATTAAATAATAAACCAAAAATAATGTACAATAATGATACAGTAATTATTTAATTAATGAATAAATAAATTTGATGATATGAAAAATAATAAAATAAAAATAATTCCATTTATTTAAGACAAATCAAGATTTGACTTGTCACGACCCGTCCTCAGGGCCCCTGTCGTGACTACCCCAAGCCCGCCTTCCATAGGCCAGGGGCTAGTGACTAGCACCAAAGGCATAAATCCCAACCAAAAAAGGGAAGGAATTACCTTTATGAAACAAAAACACACACACAGAGAGTACAAGCAGAAGCAACACTAAGTAAGTAGTAAAACAAACGTGCTGAAAAGTACAAGGGGCCAGAAATATAAGCCCAAAAGAAAGGTACAACTGTAACTGAAAGTAAAGTACAACTCAAAGGACAACAGCTGAAAGGTGACAAGCAGCTCCTAGATCGTCCTTCGGGTTCCTACCTGAAGGGTAGGAACAAATGTCCTCCTCAGCACTCCACATCCATCCGTCTCCCCCAGGTACCGACTCGTCGTGAGATCCACCTCCGGGTACCGACTCATCGTGAGATCCAACTCTGGGTACCATCTCTTCATGAGATCCACCTCCGGGTACCGTCTATCTCTACAGGCCTCAACCACGATCGGTGATGTCCGTCATCTACAACCTACACAACGAGCTGCGGGAAAAGCCTGTGCAGGGGAGAGTATATGTTACTCAGTAGGGATCCTGAGACCCTCAAGGTCTCACTAAATCCAACAAGGATAATCATGAGGAATGTTCTCAATAGATAACTCTTACATAGGTATAAGTCTATACTTATACTTAATTTACCAAGATACCCATCTCAGCCATGAGGTATCACACAGATATGAATTCGATCAATAACCACTACATAGGTATATGCCCATACATATACGTAAGTTATCTAATAACCCATCTCAATCATGAGGAAAACACAAAGGTCATTGACTCATCTCATACCAGGATTTTCATTATCGAAACCGTAACTACTGAAGTGCTCCGTCTCTGATGAGTACAATGATCCTATCATGACTCGGAGGTACTGCTCAGTAACCTAAGATTGCTGAGGTACTCCTTCTATCGAGTACCCTGGGTCAGCCACCCAAACACAACAGTGCTCCCTGCCGGGTTCTGCCACCCAAACACAGTATTTCACCCCCCTAATAGCCTGCAGAGGTACTCCTCGTGTCGAGAACTGATGATTTTCCACCCAAACACAGTAGTGCTCCTCGCCGTGGGTCTGCCACCCAAACACAGTAGTTCTCCCCACTGGGCTAAACAAGTCTCTCCGACTCGAATCAGACAAGCAGTTTTCAGGTTTTAGCCAGCTACATGGTCTCCATACTCCGTACACTCATCTCCAAGAGGGTCCGATCCATAAGCTACTATTCGATACTCCAAGAATCACAAAGCCTCACGAAGAAGTATCAAAAATTAATGCCTCATCATAGGGGTCTTAGAGAAACATATGGCGCATCAATCAAATGCCCGACCTGTGAGTTATTAGCCTTTTCGTCCCATGTGCCCAGTTGGATTCATGTACGATCCAACCCGAACATATCTCAACTGTACCCCGAACTCACATAGGGTATACTCATAGGGACCGATTCCCAACGTGATCACCAACGCCGCTGACGCTTCGTCAAACGGACGCCCGGTCTGAAAGTTATCGGCTTTTCCATTCCAGGGGCCTGGTTTGATTTCGGGTACAATCCAATCCGGCCTTACTCCAACTATGTCCAAACCTTAGGTGAAGTATGCCAAAAGTTTTGTCTCATCAAGAATAATTCAACAATGTCGACGGTACGTCAATCAGTCGTCTAGAGCTCAAGCTATAAGTGTTTCCGCTCTGAGGGCCCTGTTGGCTTCGTGTTCGAACCAACTCGGCCATACCCAAAGCTCTTCCAAACCTTATGTATAATATAAAGAAACTACCATATAGATCCAAGGATCGCATCGCAAATTACGATGCATCGATCAGAGGTCTGTAACCCATGTTATGGGCGTTTGAACGAACCTGTCCGGTTTTAGGGGGTTTGGGCCCGGACTGACCCAGCCCGGATCCACCTGTGTCGGCCCAAACTGGGTCAACCCGACTCGGAACCGGGTATGGCCCAATAGGGCACGGCCCAGCCCAGCGGGCGTGGCCCGGCCCGGAGCGGGAGTCCGGCCCGGCGAGGGCGGCCCGACCCGCGTGTTGAGCGGCTCGACCACTCACTCCAGAACCGCCGCGGCCAAAGGGTCGTGGCTCTTGATGCTCCGGGGGCCGGAATGTCTGGCCGCCACCTATTGATGACCACTGCAGCCCTAGGCCGTGGCCTTCCTATGACCGGCATGGCACGTCAACACTGCATCCCTCCGCCGTGGCCCGACTCCAGCCGCAACTTTTTTCAGCTTCAACGGCGCGGCACGACGGTGCCACGCTCCTTCCATGCGTGCTATTCCTCATTCCCACGCGGTGCCATTGCACTGCGCCACCTCATTCCAAACCATAACAAAAAGTCAACAAAATGGGGAGGAGGTTCAGCCGTGTTCATGCAGTCCGACCTCCTCCCGTTATCTTGATAACATGAGGCATAATAAATAACAATGAGGAATTTAAATTTAATCTTGAATGTAAAAAAAATCCCTACGTTTTTCCTCGCAATCAAATATTCCCAACCCGCAACATATTCTTTCACGGATAAACATAATATTGAGTTGATCTGCATTCTTTGTTTTTGAAGGAAATAAACAAGGGTTTATTAACATTCAAAAATTAATCCCCTACCTCGATAACGAGTTGACGATCGGTGAGTGTTGCGTAAAACGAAATCGCATGGAGAGGCTCCGTACACGTTGAAGGATATTGTCCGAGGTGGGGTGGCGTCTCACACCGGCTGTGGAGAGGAGGAGAATGGCACGATGATCGCTCCTTGCAGTGACGGCGTTCTTCATCGAGGTCTTGACGTTCTTCGCGTTCCCCAACAATGAAGATGATGACACCTCAAGATTTGAGTATTCTCTCCCAATTCCTCCCACACAACAACCCCCAAAATAAAAATAAGTTTCACCCTTATTTATTAATCCCAATCCATGAATTCCCAAGAATTAAAAATTCAAATCTTAATTAATTTCATTAAATAACTTAATCAAATCATTTAATGAGATAGTTGACTTGTAATTAAGAGGATGAAAGTATGAGTCAAAAAATTGTGGCTATGGGGTGTTTAATGGGGTGTTAGGAAATTTAAGGAGGTAGGGCCTCGTGTGGCCCCCACCACAACTCCCTCACAACATCTTTTTCCCTAACACTTAGTCCACTAGTGGTAAAATAAAATAATAATTTTAAAACAACTGTAATTTTATTTTTCGCATTTTTTACAACTCCTTATGAGCAAACGCACCTTCGAAAATGGGGTTCCTAAGCGATTATCGGCACTGCGGTTTCATTGGTGCCCTCAGAATTTGATTCCGAGCAATGGTTCAAAAGTTAGGAATACCCACTCATTCGTTCACTGAACGTACCCGAGCTAAACTTCGAAAATTGATTCCGGTCACACCGGGCCTCAGAATGAGGTGTCGTCCGAAAATGCGGACTTGTAAAAATCTAAAGAAATTATAAAAAAAATTCCTTGAAATTTCTAGGTCTTTATATTACTCCCACCTCAAGGATTTACGTACCAGTAAAGCTTTAACTCACACTAGGGAAAACAAAGAGGTATTGAGCATGCATCTGAGCCTTCCACTCCCATGTGCTCTCCTGGAGGTTCTCGAGCTACCAGTGAAAGCGCACCTGAGGAATCGATCATACATGTATGACCTGCTCCTGTCGATCCTCGATCTCCACAAGAACCTTCGTGCATGTCTCCCTTTTATCGACGTCTAACTCCCTAAAGTCGATGATGTGTGAAGGATCATGCACGCAGCTCTTCAGCAGAGGTATGTGGATGATTTCATGCACCCGGTGCAACTAAGGTGGAATTTTCAAGCGGTAAACCACCCCGACTACCTTCCTGAGGACCTAGAAAGATCCTTTGAACCTCGGAGATAACATTCCGCCAGGGCCACATCTCCGTAAACCTCATCGTGGTGAGACCCGTAAAAATATGCGTTCATCATCCTCGAACTCAAGAGGCCACCATTTTCGGATTAGATCTGAAACTCAATACTACCGCTGCCACGAGGGTAAGGTTGATTGACTCAAGTGTGATCAATTGCACCCTCCTGTGCATGAGTTTATCCTTTTCTTCCTAGGGTTTCATTTTCGCCGACCAAGGAAACCCCATCCCAACTTTGTAGATTAACCACATCCTTTTTTCCTAATACAGTCAATCTGGGTATGAACTGTGGATCCAATCCATACTCAGACCAATGTCGCAAGGCCTCAACACTGCCACGAAGAGATTCTGACCGAAACTCTCACCCCGAGGGTCAGATCACACCTTCGACATAAGTGTGATTAAAGAGTATCCTTACAAAGTTATCTCCAGACGTGAGGGTCAAGTCTACGGCTGACCGGAAATCTTGGAATGGGACAAGATTCGTGGAAGGAAGGAATGATTTTTATCAACATCTGTTACTACGACAGCTAGTAGTGGACATAGACTGTCCCTCGAATCATTCTTTGAGACATTGAGTCACACTTTTTGACCGCATGCAGTTACTCTTTTTCCCTGCCCTCCAGCTCCCTGAACCTGGCGGGGAGAACAAGGGCGAGGGTTTGTAACATGTTCATATGTGCACCACCTCAGAAACTGCGGGTCCGTCTCTCCCATGAACCTGGGTAGCCTTTGGCACTAGAACATGTGCAGTGCACTCATATGACGTGCACTCTATGCTGTTAGGGCTGGTGGCATCGGTGGCTCAACGGGTGGTAGTACCGCTAGTGCCTCCACTTGTGTCTCAACTGGAAGAGGGCCATGTACTGAGGCCTCGTCACTCGGAAGGCTATCAGTACGTACATATCTCAGGGATCTTGCTAATCGCCCACAAAAAGACATCCTAGAAGAAAAGGAGGTCACAGAGTCAAACGATTATACCTGGTGAGCTGACCTGGCTTGAGCTATTTTAATGGATAACCTTTGAAAACACACACCTAATTAGTGTTTTCGTGCACTTAGTTGGAAAATCAGTATTCAGGTTCCTGGTGTATGGATACGTCGACCGCCTGCACCAAAACTGGACTCCCTGAACTGAAAACCACACTCATTACTCTTAACACAATTCCCTCACATAAAGGAACAAATCAGAGATATAAGTTCTGCAGTAGAACTGACTCCTCTGATACCAATTTGTCCCGACCTGTCCTTGGGGCCCATGTCGTGACTACCCCAAGCCCAGCTTCCATAGGCCAGGGGCTGGCGAATAGCACCAAAGGAGTAAATCCCAACCAAAAAGGGAAGGCATTGCCTTTATGAAACAAAAACACACACAAACAGAGTAGAAGAAGAAGATACATTGAGTAATATGTAAAACAAACGTGCTAAAAAGTACAAGGGTCTGGAAATACAAGCCCAAAAGTATGGTACAACTACAACTGAAGGTAAAGTACAACTCAAAGGACAATAGCTGATAGGTGACAAGAAGCTCTTGGATCGTCCTCTGGGTTCCTACCTGATGGGTAGGTACAAATGTCCTCCACAGCACTCCATGTCCGTCCGTCTCCTCCATGTACCAACTCATCGTGAGATCCAACTTCGGGTACCGAATCGTCGTGAGATCCACCTCCGGGTACCGTCTCGTCGTGAGATACACCTCCAGTTACCGTCCCACACTACAAGAATCAACCACGATCAGTTATGTCTGTCATCTGTAACCAACACAACGAGATGCGGTCAAAGCCCAGGTAGGGGTGAGTATACGATACTCAGTAGGGACCCAGAGACCCTCAAGGTCTCACTAAATCCAACAAGGATAATCACAATGAAATTTATCAACAGATAACCCTTACTTAGGTATAACACTATACTTATACTTAAGATACCATGTAACCCATCTTAGCCACGAGGTATCACACAGATATGAAGTCGAAGTATATCCACTACTTAGGTATATTCCCATACATATACATAACTTATCTAGTAACACATCTCAATAATGAGGTAAATACCATGTTCATTGACTCATCTCAAACCAAGATTTTAATTATCGAAACCGTAACAACTGAAGAGTTCCACTTATGACAAGTACAATGATCTTGTTACGACTCCGAGGTACTGCTCACTAACCGAAGACTTCTGAGGCACTCCTCCTATCGAGTACCGCGAGTTAGCCTACCGAACACAGTGGTGCTTCTCGCCGGGGTCTTCCACTCAAACATAGCACTGCACCCCCCCCCCTAATAGCCTGTATAGGTACTCCTCCTATCGAGTACCGCGGGTCTGCCACCCAAACACAGTAGTGCTCCCCACTGGGCTAAACAAGTCTCTCTGACTCGAAACGGACAAGCAGTTTTCAGGTTTCAGCCAGCTACACAGTCTTCGTACTCCGTACGCTCGTCTCCGAAAGGGTCCTCTCCACGAGATACTAGTCGATACTCCGTGTATCAAAAATTCCCATGAATAAGTATCTCAAAAGACCTCTTCTTCATAGGGGTCTCAAAGTAATAGACGGCTCGTCAATCGGACGCCCGACCTGTGAGTTATTAGCGTTTTTTTCCCAGGGGCCCTGTTGGTTTCGTGTACGAACCATCCCGACCATATCTCAACTGTACCCCAAAATCACATAGGTTTTAATCATAGGTACTGATTTTCAACGTGATCACAAACGTCACTAACGGTTCGTCGAACAGACACCCAGTCTGAAAGTTCTCGGCTTTTCTGTTCCAGGGGCCCGATTGGATTTCGAGTACAATCCAATCCGGACTTACTCAAACTACACCCAAACCTCAGGTGAAGTATTCCAAAAGTTACTTTTCATCAATAGAAATCCAACAATGTTGACAGCAAGTCAATCGGACGTCTGGAGCTCAAGATATAAGTGTTTCCGCTCCGTGGGCCCGGTTGGCTTCGTGTTCGAACCAACCCGGCCGTACACAAAGCTATTCAAAACCATGAGTATAATAAATCAAAACGACCGTATCAATTCAAGGATCGCATCACAACTGAATGTGCATCAATCTATGATCCGTAGCCCAAGTTACGGGCGTTTGAATGAACATGTCTGGTTTTAGGGGGGTTTAGGCTCGGACCGACCCGGCCCAGAACCCCCTAGGTCGGCCCGAACCGGGCGACCTAACCTAGATCCGGGTCCAGCCCAATGGGGCGTCGCCCAGTCTGGCTGGCATAGCCCGGCCCAACAAGCACAACCCGGCCCGGCACGGGGGTCCGGCCCGGCGCAGGCGGCCCAGATCGGCGAAGGCGGCCCTGCCCGGCGCGGGGGGCCCGACCCAAGTGTTGAGCGGCTCGGCCGCTTCGGCTGAGCGGGATGGGGGTGGGGGGGGGGGGTGTTTAGGGCCGGCCTTTAGCATTCCCATGGGACCCGAAGGGTCCGGCCCCAAGGTTGCTCCAACGGCCGGCCCTGGCGGCCGCTCCCTCCTGAACTGTCGCCGCCAAAGGGTCGCAACTCTTGATGCTCTTGCGGTCGGAAAGTCCGGTTTCCCCCTGTTGTTGACCTCCGTGGCCCTAGGTCGGGACCTTCCTTCGACCGGCGTGGCACGTCGACACCGCACTCCTCTGTCATGGCCCACCCCTTCCGCGTCCCTCCATGGTTCTCTGGCGCGGCGCGACGGCACCGCGCCCCTCCACCGCGGCCCGACTCCGACTGCGGCTTCTTTCAGCTCAACGGTGTGGAGCGACGACGCCGATCTCCTTTTCCATGTGTTATTCCTCGTTCCCACATGGTTTCGTTGCACTGCGCCACCTCGTTCCAAACCAGAACGAAAAATAAACAAAATGGGGGGGAGGTTTGGCCATGTTCGTGCGGTCCGACCTCCTCCCGTTATCTTGATAACGGGCGGCATGATAAACAACAATGAGGAACACAAATTTAATCTTGAAAGTAAAACAAATCCCTAAATTTTTTCCCACAATCAAATATTCCCAACCCGCAACATATTCATTCGCGGATCAACATAATATTGAGTTGATCTGCGTTCTTTGTTTTCGAAGGAAATAAACATGGGTTTATTAACATTCACAAATTAATCCCCTACCTCGATAACGAGTTGACGATCGCTGAGCGTTGCGGAAATGTACGTCACGGGGAGAGGCTCCGTACACATTGACAGAGATCATTCGAGGTGGGGTGGCACCTCACACCGGCATCGGAGAGGAGGAGAAAGGCACGATGATTTCTCCTTGTAGTGACGTCGTTCTTCATCGAGGTCTTGACGTTCTTCACGTTCTCCAATAAAGAAGATGATGACTCCTCTAGATTTTAGTATTTTCTCCCAATTCCCCACACACGACAACCCCCAAAATAAAAATAAGGTTCACCCTTATTTATTAATCCCAAGCCAAGAATTCCCAAGAATTCAAAATTCAACTCTTAATTAAATTCATTGATTAACATAATCAAATCATTTAATGAGAGAGTTGACTTGTAATTAAGAGGAGAAGAGGATGAGTCACACATTAAATCTAGGGTGTGTTAAATGGGGTGTTAGGAAATTTAATGAGGTGGGGGCTCGTGTGGGACCCACCCAAACTCCCTCACAACTATCATCTCCCTAACACATAGACTACTAGTGGTAAAATAAAATTATAATTGTAAAACAACTATAATTTTATTTTTCACATTTTTAAGAACCTTTTCCGAGCAAATGCACCTTCAGAAAAAGTGTTCCTAAGCAATTACCGGCGTTGCGGTTTCATCGGTGCCCTCAGAATTTGATTCTGAGAACTGGTTCAAAAGTTAGGAAAACTCGCCCGTTCGTTCACTGAACACACCCGAGCTAAACTTCTGAAATTGATTCCAGGCACACCGGGCCTCGAAATGAGGTGCAGTCAGAAACTGCGGACTTGTAAAATTTCAAAGAAATTAGAAAAAAAAATTCTTTGAAATTTCCGGGTCTTTACATGACTATAATAATATGAAAATTATATTTTATAATAAAAATTATATTCTAATTATAATCCTTTTTTAATGTTTTTAATGATAAAATCTGTGAATATTTTTTAATTTGACAAAATCATTTTTCATTATTATAATATTCAATTTCAATATTAAAATATCTCTAAAAAAATTAACAATTAAAAAAATGTATATATTTAGTCTAAAATGTGATATCATTTTATTTTAATCCATTTTTAGATTCTTTACCCACATATTATCTTTAATATAATTTAATATTTTTTGGAATTCCTAAATGTCCCCTCAACTAAATAATTGAAGCAATCTCTTTCCTTCACAAATAATCGTCCCCATGAGTATTAAAGCTCAACTATCCAAATAAAAATTTTCTTCCCCACATTATGGATGTCTTACTTTATGATGGACTCTATCTTTCTTTTTCATAAGGTATTAAGATCTGTAATTTTCTTTAGAATATGATGTTAAAAAATGTGATCGATATCGTTCATGGTTTGTTGGTTAATTTGAAAGTGTAATTTTTTATAATAGTATTTTTTATTTTCATATAAACTATTTTCTTCTAAATCATGTGTGTAGATATTTCCATCATCTATAAATGTATGTGAACTATAACAAACATTAATATTGTCATCTATTTTATTATTATTTTTTTTCTTAAAAGTTTGTATTTCATCTTAAAATGTATATTTTTCAAAATTATATAGTTTTCAATGATAATTGCGGTTTATTAATGCTTGTATATAGGAGAATTATTTTCTTCTACGAGAAAAATTTATATTAAATATTGTAATTTTTAGTGGATTATTAACGAAAAATGAAGGTCTTTTAAAATGTTTTCATAAAATTTGTAATTGTGTAACTTTATCAGTTGATAAAGTATGGTTAGTGGACCAATGTCTAAAAAGTTAATATTTACGAGAAGTAATAATTATAGTGGCCACATATTTTTATAATCTCTTTCAATTATCATTTTAATTCAAAAAAATCAATAATTTTTTTTATATTGAAGTAGAAATACATGTGTTTGTCAAATTAGATTTCAAAATAGATTCTAATAATGAAAATTATTTTAATTATCTTTAAATGTGTTTTATTATAAATTTTTATGAATTTTTATAATAAATTATTTTAAACGTTTTTTGTTTGATATATTTTTTTCTAAAGTATTTGTCAATGTATTGTAAAAGGATGTTATCATTGTTTTTAAAATAACTTTTTGGAAAACCTAATTCTCACCATATGTATGAAATTAATTTTCCGAATGATTAGAACACTTATCCAAATAATATCTCTTGTCTTATGTTATTAACGCATGATATAATATTTTTTATAATATAATTATATATTTGATAAATTGTAATGAATTTTTCTAATTCAATAAATCCTAGGTCGTAAATGGTTTTCGATTCTATATTATACAATATATTTTTCTCAAAACATTTATATGATATTAAAGTTCATGTTTTTGTACTGAATTAGGATTTTTGGGGTTAGTGCTTTCTAGGAAATATGTTTTCAATACGTAATATAATGAAAAAATTAAATTATCTAAAAATATATAATTACATGTTTGGTTAACATAGTTGATGAAATAATGGTGTCCCAATGATATCAGTGAATTTTAAATGTATTAAATATAAAATGTATATGAATTTAAAATTTGGTGTCATATGAGGTGAGATCATGATAAAAATTAATGAGGTTATACGAGTAATGATTATATTTCTAATGATGAACTAACAATGAATAATACATGGAATGAAAAAGTGTTGAGGAATAAGATGATGAATCCAAGTTAATGGTGTGTAAGGAAAGCAACATGATGGATTTAATTATTTATTGGTTTTCAAATTAATATATTTTAATCAGTTTTATTTTGGATATTGAAATAATAAAACATCAATGGATTCTTTCATTGTAGTTTTCCATTATAGAATTTACTAAATATTTTAACTAGAACTTATGGTATAAAAATGAAATTTAGTGTAATATTTATATATTGATTATGGGTAGATATACCAAAATATGTTCTAGATGTTGACAATATAGTTTTTATTTTTGATAAAAATAATATAGATATGGATAATGTAATCAACATAATATTTATTTCCTCAAGAAAGATAAATGACTACTTGAAATTTTTCATTGTTTTTTCACCAATTGATTTAAAAACATTATTCAATTTATATAATATATTCAATAATATGTGGTTTTACTAATAAAATCAGGAATAATAATTTTTATAAATGAGGTTTTATAGAAACTCCCATTATTTATATTTTTATGACAATACTTGATGACAATTTTCATATGTTTCGTATGTGACAATAACGAGGTACATTATTATATATGGTGTACTAATATTATGTTTATTATTAAAAAATTTGTGAAAATATTTATAAATTTTAAATTTATTAATTGTTATAATGATATCCATTTATACCATCGTTGATGTTGACCATTGGATGTTTTTTTTGCAATTTAACAAATCTCATCATGTTATGATGATATATGAATATTGGTTATCATATAATAAAATATTTTTAATTATAAATAATGGTAGACTAAATAACATATCATAATATTTATTTATCTTTGGATTCATTAGTGATTCAAGAATAAAATATTGACATAAATTTCATAGGGTAAGATATGAGGTGTAAATTGATAACGTCCAAATCTAAGGTTTAGGTTGCCATTAAAAAATGAAATGAAATAAAATAATTATATCTTCCCATGAAGATTTATTATCATTAGGATGAAGAGTTCTAAATAAAATTGTGTCATGTTATATTAATTTTTATTTATATCAACGGTCTTTTCATTCCTATTTGGGTTGTGTATTTTGGTAAATTAACCTTCTCTATATATCAAAAACTGTCTTATGAAAAAAAATATCTATCATAGTCTACTTTTATTTATTATTTTATTCCATATCATATTATTCACCTCCCACCTATGTTCATATTTATAGAAACCTATTAGTGAGTTATTTTAGTTTATCGTTATATATCTATAATTACATATTAGGGATATATTTATCATTCGTTTTTATGATGTTTGTTTTTAATATGGTCCATTAAAATGTCAATCTATTTATGAACATGATGAATTTCTAGGGATAAATTTTTTTTTTGGGGGGGGGGGATGTAACTCTTTGAAATTAAGTGAAATAATTTTTTGAGTGTATTTAATATTTTCAGAATTTTTTGTTACATGAAACCATAAATTTCTCTTATGTTACACATAACTATGATGTTATCATGGGTAACAAGAGACAATGAATTTAAATAAACTACAAATTATTATTAAAATGTTATTATTTATTAATATGTTTATGGACAAGATAGTGGACTTGTTTATATTAATATCATTATCCAAATTATGAATTTATGGTTCATGATTGTATTTAAAATGAATTAATTGATGACAATTTACATAATAATGAATAAAATGAAAATCTTTTTTTTGAGAAATTATTTTTTTTCAAAATGATGTGTATCACCAAAATTAATTAAAATAATATTTTTTGGAAAAACATTTAAATAAATGAATTTATTTTATATAGTTTAAATTTTATAAAATTTTATATTATATGTTTTATTTACAAGATATAATAATAGAAATCATATTTTAGGCTTAATAAAATATTTTCAACAAAAAAAATTTCCCATTTATTTAACTTATTTTATAAATATTTTTACCAATTATTTTTGATTAATATGGAAAAATAATTTTAATTTATATTTAAAAATTATCAAAATTTATATTATGATAATTTATTTGGATTTTTCTAAAATATTTCATTTTTTATAATGAAAATACTAATATTAAATTAAAAAAAATTAGAATAATTTATTTATAATGATAAATATTAAATTAATCGGAATTTAACATTTTATTATTTCAATTATAAACTTACCAATTAAATTAATCTCACTGTATTAATTTTCCAATTGATATTTTATATAAAAACATTCTATACTTCTTGAACTTTAACCTATAAAAACATGCTTTCTCATCACATCTGGGTGAATAATTTAAAATTAGAATTTTCAATTATGATGATTTAAATTTTAAAAAATAGCTTAAATATTTGGAACTGTAATAATTTATAATTTCTAATATTATGAACTTAATATTTCACAGCCATGAATAATAAAATAAGTGAATTTTAAATATCATAATTTATGTAAAAATAGGTTTACAATGGGGTCAAACTAAAGAAATATGGTTAAAAATAACATATAAATTGTTCAAAATGTTAGTCGGTTATATATATTCCATTAAACCAACATGTTTTCAATATTTCATTTTTTTACCCTTGGAACATTTGAGAATCATGGGAGCACTCAATCATTTAAAAAACCCATCTGTTTCTCTCCCCCAAATATAAAAGGAACCCCCCCCCCCACTAAATTTTTGTTCACACCATAACGCCATTATATTTAGAAAATAAATATCCAAATCACATGATAAATTTTCCATTTTCTCAATGAAGACATATTTTTTCAACAATCAAATCTAGGAAAGAATTTAGTGAAAAACTAATGATTATTCATTAAGATTACTTAATGTTCATCCAATTTTTTTTTAAATTTCTTCAACCACATAATTTAAATTATTATAATACTAATATCATATACAAATATTAGTATCATACATATAAATAGACACTTTTATATTAATTTAATTATTTAAAACTATCTGGACTTATATCAAATGGGTAAACAAATCATCATTCATGTTTATGGACTATTATGGATTTCTTAACTAGTGTCCGTCAATTTTCTATTACAACCTATCATATTTAGACATAATGAAATATTTATTTTCTATATTTTTTATTTAGGATATTATTATTATTATTTTAATTTTATATATCATGTACCTTCTATCATTAAATTCTTTTTTTAAATAAAATGACATCCCTCATTTTTATGATAGACAACCACTCCATGAAGAAATTTGATTCATTAATATATTATATAATTTCTATTATAGATTTCCATTAAAAATTTCTATGATATGTGTGAAATAAAATATATTATTAAATTTTAATAAATATCTTTTACTTTTATATCATTTAATATATATATCAAATGGAATTATCGTTCTTGTATATGTTCAGTTTTCTATCTCTTCAAATGACGTATTTCATTTTATGCTAGAATATTTTCTAGATTAATATTAATAAATGTATTATTAATAAATATAATTTTAATATCATGTTTATAATTATGGAAAATATTTACCCATTATCAATTTTATAAGAACAATAATTTAACAAATCCAAACATATATAAAAATGTTGTTATAAACTGAAATATGAAATTTACAAGGAATTTTTAATAAACGTGTCTTAATAAGACATAAAAATAACATATATTGTATGATATATATCAATATTGATCCTTGATATATTTTAAGTAAAATTATATTAACTATATAAAATTATTGAATGATTATGATGGTTGTGGAGACTTATTTTCAGTGATTTCCATCTAATTTTTTTTAACTTTTTATGGGAAACATGTCATGTTCACCATGTCAATTTATTAACTTATATATATATTTTTCATGAATGTATAATATTATTATTAAACATAAATATTTGGCTATTTTAATATCTAATTTAGTATACCCCTTTCATGGTATTGACATTTTCAATGATGATAAATCAGTAAGGGATTTTTGTATTATTTTTTTGTCATTCAAACATATTTTTCATTATAATCCAATATTATTCTATGAGGTGTACATAAATATTCCATGAAATGTTATATAATTATTATTATTCATTTTATGAAATTATAATTATCTTTTTTTCTAATTTATAGGAATTTTTATTCAACATTACTAAAGTGGTAAGAATTTATGTCAAACTCTTATCATTTACCGAGATTATTTATGTGTATACATCCAATGATGAAATAATATGATATAGAACTAAATATTCTAATAAATGATATTCAACTATTGTCATTCATGAATTTAATAAATCCATTTACACTCTTATGTCCTTATAATAAGAGGGAATTGTTTTTGGAAAAGCAGACATTATTTCCTTCTACGGTTAAAAAAGCATTTTTCTTTTAAAAATATCATCATTAATTTATTTTCAAAAATATTGTATTATTATCCATATAATATTAAAATTAAATTTTACCCATGATTGAATATTTATTGTTTTAGGGAATATTCATGTCATTTGTAAAAAAAATTATTTCTTGATTTTACTGAAAATGTGAAAGGAATATTAATTTTCACCTACATGAAATAAATAGATTTTCCAATTGTAATGAAAAATAATAACATAAATAATTATATTTTATGTTATCACGATTACATTAAATTTAATATATTTTAAAAAAATAATATTTAAAAAAAATATTAGAGGAAGGGATATATTCCTCTTTTAATTTTTTTAATAATTTTTAATTAAACTTTTCTACGTATTCCATTTCTTTTATAAATAAAATAATTCTAATAATGATTTCCATTTTCTAAATATATTTTCAATGAATATATATATTTCTTTAAAAAAAATTCCACGGGATATTCCAAAATACATCTCAATCTATGTTGAAATATAATGAGTCAAAAATAATTTTATTCTATAAACATGAATAAAACATATATTTCATAAATATATAATTTAAAATAAATATATTATAATGAAAAATGAAATAAATGTAAGTAAAATAATGTAAATTGAAAAAACTTTGACCAATAATGGCCTATTTTCACGAAAAAACTATATAAATTTAATTATGGTAATAAATATATATAATCGGAAGTATTTCAAAAATAATAATACCTATCTTGGAATGGAATATTTATTCACTGTGGAGGAACAAAATCTTAGGTTTTTATATGACATATACGTATTATTTCACCATTGTAATAAAATATATCATTTCTATACAATCTAATCATTGGTAAAAGGAAAACATCTAGAAACAATTTACAAAATTTATAAAAATGTTATAATAAGATACAAGTTTTTCTAAATGTGTATAAAAAATTTATTTAAATGTTTGTGAATCTCAAAAACTATTTAATACCATTCTATTTTATATGAAATTCTTGGATACCCATTACATGGGAAAAAAGATGTTCCATAGAATGTTCCAAAGTGATTTATAGCCCTACCTCATAGAGAATCTGGATCCAAATAATCTAATATACATTCCTCGTGAAATATTTATTTTAATATATAATATAAAACATTTCATTTAAACATACCTAATAATATATCAATTTTTCCCAATAGTTATACATACATGCAAAACCAAATAGCAGTTTAAAAATATAAAACATACCGAATAATGAATAACTCTAAATTATCATCATACTATCATTCCATATCACAATATCAATATGTGTTAGATATTAGGCATAAAAATGATCCCAAAATACATGTAGGTAAACATTTTTGATATAATAATGAAATAATATAATAAAAATATAAACCCCCAAAAAACTAATTATCTCCATGTAATACTGGTAAACTATTCAACCACATATCTAAAACAATATTCATGAATGAACCGACTGAAAAATTCTAAACAGAAGAAAATCCAATATCCTAATGAAATATATATAAGGTCCACTCTTTCTATTTAAATCGAATAGTATTAGTAGGTTTTCAGTAAATATAACAAGTTTAATATCACCAATTAATCATTCATTAATGTTTTTTCATATGAAATTAAATTTATATTAGTTTAGAACATTTTTTTATGTTGATATTTTTTTTTACTATTATGTAATGAAACCCATGTGATCTATTGACAAATATTATTTATTTAAAAACAAACTATGTTATTTAATTATGCAAATATTTTTTAAAATACACATCATAATACCCCATATTATAACGGAATAATATTTTTTAAATCATTAAATAATTTTAACTAACATAAATTCAATAATTTAACATTTCATATCAAAATTCATTAAAAATTAAATTTTTAAAGTTATATTAAAAAATTAAAACATTGAAACGATAGACATATCATAAATAGAATATATAAGATAGAATAAAAGAACAAAATATGAAACTAATTTTCTTAAAAAACAATTTAATCAAGTAATAACATCAATCAATGTAAATATTTGTTTATCAGTCATCATGGGAGTGGGAATAATGAAATATATTTATCATAGTCTAGTATCATCAAACATTATTAAATTAAATGAAAATAATAACAAACACAGAGGACCACATAAGGGAGTATCATAAAATTCTATACGGCTAAAGTGATAACTCCAAAAAATGAATTGGCCCTCAATGGGGTGAACCATCTATTTCCTTGTATGTAAATTCCAGATTATATTCAAAGTTTTACCATAACTAATAGTGTAATATATATATAGTGATAGAAGTTATATTCATAATATTTTTGTATATATATATATAATAAGTTTTTAGAAAATATCACGATAGTAATTCTATATTGTATGTAATTATGTTTCCATGGGTCTAATGACTAACCTTTATGAATATAAAAATCAAACAATGAATTATTCAAATAAATCTTCAATTTTAAACATATTCATATTATAATTAAGATCTAAAATCTCTAACTAAAACAACCTCATTTATTAATGATTATCATATCATAAAGAATAGAAAATACAATGTTAAAATGTAAATTTAAGTAATTAGTATATATCTGAATTAATATAATTCCATCCTATACATTAACTCATCGTGGATCACCCAAATAAAAAGGAACATAAATTTTAATTTATATTCTATGAGATACAATGTTTTTAACATAATATCCATGTTATATAAAACCTCATTTTATATATGAGAATAGATGAATAGTATAAGACAATTTGTTTTAGACAAAAATTAATTCAATACCATTATTATAAATTTTATCCAACATAATATAAAATCTAAAATAAATTAAGATATTATCATTGATTATAAAAATACAAGAAACATGTTAGAGTCAAATTTTTATAACTAAAAATAAAAAATTTATATTA
The DNA here is from genome assembly GCA_963277665.1 of Viscum album. Taxonomy (NCBI): domain Eukaryota; kingdom Viridiplantae; phylum Streptophyta; class Magnoliopsida; order Santalales; family Viscaceae; genus Viscum; species Viscum album. The sequence goes on along the minus strand of OY728151.1, from coordinate 81,565,933 downwards.
ATAAGATAATAATTTAAAATATTTTTTTAATTTGGAAATGAATTAGAATTAAAATTATATTATATATCAAAAAAATTAGAAGGTAATTGGTATTTTAAACATCACCTTAAAATGGTATTTTCCATGGAAACTTTCATAAATGAATCATAAAAAAATAGAATACATTAAAAAATTTCTATACTAATATTATATTGAAGACTATGTTATGTATTAATTTACAATAAGAATGATATGAAAAAGTTATATTATTGGAAAAACTATCACATTATCATGTATTTTTAAATAAATAATTCATATAGAAACCATTTGATGCCAACAAATATCAAATAATTGGATTTTTAAGGAAACTCTTACATTAAATACTCTTGTTGGACAGAAAAAAACTTGTATAGAGGTTTTACAATAAAATATGGTATCACCACATCCAAAACTCTTAAAAACATGAAATTTGGATAGCCTTAAATGTTGGATTTCGAAACCAAGACCTGATGTTAAGAGGATGATTAATAAAATATAATGTTATTGTGAAATAAAAGAGATACATATTCCTAAACAGTCCTCTTGAAATAGAAGAAAATAATCACAAAAAAATAATTAATAATGAATCCATGATGGGTTCTCCCTCATGAACTTATGCATGAGTGGGTAGGATATAAGGACCTAGTGAGATCAAATTCAATAGGTAAAAGTATTGAATTTCAATATATTAACAACATATGAAAATAACAATTTTTAGAATCATTGTTTAGAAATTCATGAAACCTTCAAATGATAATAATTACTGATGTCGCAATATATTTCAACCTAGATTCCCCAAACCAGGAACTGACAAAGAACAAGGTATCCAAACATAGTGGTGTATATCGTGGTTACTTTTAGATATGTATGAATCTCGACATACATTACTAAACCCCTCTGAAATCTATAAAAAGTAAATTAAATATCTATTTAATAGAAACATAATCTATAATTAAATTTGTTGTGTATACTATTATGAAAATTTTTAGACATTCAGTAATTAAAGAAGAATATCGTTAATATATAAGAAGTTACTTAATTAAAAATAAATATTGTTGGTAGATATGAAGGTTATAGAAGGAATGTTTGGTTTAAATATACCTATTTCTCATTGTTTATGATTATTTGTAGGGTTGTGTGTATCCGTCTGTGGAGGACGCACAACTGCTTCCACGCATTCCAGCTTTCCAAAGGCGGGTGACATTCATTGCTTATTTAGGGACATTTTCTTATTGATCGAAATAGGATGATGGGATGTAGAATCCTCCATATGTGGAATCCTCCTCGGAAATCGTTACCTAGTTCGGGTCACCCTTAAATATTAAGTTGTGGTTTGTGAATTTCATTTCCAGTGCCATATCTTTGGGGATCTTGGTTAATTACACTACTTCCATCGAGACATTATATGGGATCATGACATGGTAACAACCTTCAATCGGAGTCGATGACAACATCAGGCATGTCAAGGAATATCTGGATGATTGGACCTTAGGGAATATCTATTCATCCTCATAATAGGGCATCTCAAATACATAAAACTTGAGTCATCCCACGTCAGTTGTGGGGTATCTTATGCCTGTGGCATTTCTCTGAGGTTTTCTTCAGCATCCACTGTTTAACACTGGGTATGCTATGATTTTAATGTCTAGTAGAGACGGTTAAGCCAAAGGCGTGTCTTCTGAGGTTTTCCCTAGGAATCACATGTTTTACACGAGGTAGGTCGCGAGTTTGACATCTTGTAAAGTCATAATAAGGGTTGTCATAATGTCCCATAGAGATAGATAAGATTGGTACATCCACGGGAGAGAACACCTAAAATATTGATGGATAAAAATGCCCAATAAGTACTGATCTATGGTGGTGCATCCCATGGATGGGAGATTTCACTATGTAATGGCAGATCAGAGCACCACTAATGGTGTGTCTGGGGGAGTTTACCCCAGAATAGGGAACACCAAGGATTACCATAGGTTGGGATTGAACCTCGCAAAGGTTTCCTACGTACCCTTTGTAGATGACAGGGGTAAAAATCCACATAGTTCGAAGGGGTGAAAAAACAGGATTTACACAAAGGACAACAACCAGAATACATGATGGGGCTTACGCAAGGATAACGGCCCATCACCAGAGGGATACTTTTGGGTGTATGGTTATGGATTTATTAGGGCTTATGCATGGATAGATGCTCGGGTTCCGCAAGGAGCAGAACTGGGATGAATGTTGTGATCTCACCGGGATGTGGCAGCCTAGGTGAGAATCATGATTTATGATGGAGAGTCAAATGAAGTGGATGAGAATGAGGTTGAACCACCAAGAAGGTGACATTAGTGTTGGTTTGGATCCTTGAAGAGACTTCCCACATATCCCCATGGAAGGGAATCCATGTTCGCATAGTTCAGTGGGTGTTCCAATGGCTTACCGCTGGTTGGGTTTCCAATGGATTACCACGGAATGGGGAAGACAATGGAATACCACTGAATGGGGATAATCCTCGAGGAGGCTTCTTATGTACCCTTTATAAGAGATAGGGATCAAATCTAATGTAGTTCGAATGAGTATCGTTTAATGTCTTGCCGTATGAAAAGGGGGCGTGCAGTTTAACATTATGTAGGATGGGGTGGAATAACGTGAAGTGGTTGGGACTAATGGGTGATGGTTTTGAACCTCAGAAAAACTTCTTACGTACATTGCCTTTTTCAAGGATCAAATTCCTTGTAGTTCAGGAGAGGTTTTTTGAACCTTTGTTAAGATTATCAGGACCAATGGATGTTGGTCTTGAACCTCGGAGAGGCTTCCTATGTAACTTTTCTTGGAAAGGATCAAAGTTTACGTAGTTCAAGAGGAGTGGGAACCAACATAAAGGGGGGGGGGGAACCAATTGATGGTGGTATTGAAGCTCAATGAGGATTTCTACATACCTTTCCTTGGCGAGGATCAAGGTCTATGTAGTTCAGAAGGAGTGGGAACCGACGTGAAGGGGGTCAGAACATATGGTTGTTGGGATTGAACCTCATTGATGGTTCCTACATACCTTTCCTTGGTAAGTATCAATGTCCACGTAGTTCAAGAGGAGTGGGAACCGAAGTGACGATGGTCGGGACCAATGGTTGTTGGTAATGAACCTCATTGAGGATTCCTACATACCATTCTTGGAATGGATTAAATATCACATAGTTCAAGAGGAGTGGGAACCGACGTGAAGATAGTCAGGACCAATAGTTTTTGGGATTGAACCTCATATAATCATTATATGTACCTTTCCATGCAAGGATCAAAGGCCACATAGATCAGAATGTGGGAACCGGTGTGAAGTAGGTCGAAACCAATGGGTGATGGGCGTGAACCTCATGGAGACTTATTACGTTCCTTTCCATGGATAGGATGAAAGAACACATAGCTATGATAGTGGTAACCAACGTGAAGGGGGTTAAAACCAATGGGTTTTGGTCTTGAACCTCAGGGAGGCTTCAGACATACCTTGCCTTAGCAAAGATCAAGTACAACATAGTTCAGATGGTGGGATGAAACATTATGTGGTTTGGATCAATTGGGTGTTAGGCTTGATCCTCAGGAAGGCTTCTTATGTACCATTCCATGGAAAGGATTAGAGACCATGTAGATCAGATTGTGTGTGGGGCTTACACTCTAATATTTTCAGTGAGTATGTCATGGATGATGCTTACTCTAAGCCCACTTGATTCGTGCTCGGTGTGGGAAACAAGAGGTACCAAGGACCAAACGATGACGGCGCAAAGGTGCGTCTATGAAGGGTGGTGAATGGGGAATACACAAGAAAGCTATCCCTGTACCATTACGGAGCATCAATCGTGGATGCGGAATACGTGAGGAAGCTACCCCTGGGTCGGTATAGAGCAAAAATGGTGAATGTGGCATATGCACAGAAGATGCTCGGGTGCCTCTATGGAGCGACAATGGTGAATGGGGCTTATAAAAGGAAGTTGTCTGGGTGGTTCCATTGAGAAACAATGGTTGATGGGGATTACACAAGGAAGCTTCCTGGGTGCCGCTATAATGCGACAATGGTGCATGGGTCATATGCAAGGATGTTTCCCAGGTGCCTCTATAGAGCAACAATGGTTAATGGGTCTTACACAAAGAATCTGCATGGGTGTCACTATAGAGAGGTAATGGTGAATGGGGCTTACAGGAGAAAGCTACCTGGGTGCCGCTACAGATCGATAATGGTGTATGGGGATTACACAAGGAAGATTCCTAGGTGTCTCTATGGAGTGGAAATGGTGGATGGGGCCTACACATGGAAGATAGACAAGTGATGATACATATTGACAATGGTGAAGTGTGCTTACTCAAGGAAGATTCCTATAATGTATTCCTCCTATCTAGCCATGAGGGAATCCCAACTCACTAGAGAGTTGAGGAATATGATTGAGGCCTACACCTATGCACTTATTTTCATTTTGGATAAAGCCAAGGGCGCTGGAATCAGGCTGAACAAAGGGGGTTGAAAATGTGAATCTTATTGCCAACATTCAGTATGCGGTGAGGGAGGCGCTATGATGGAGGATAAATGTTAAATGTTTTGGAATCACAACATCCATATCATGTTATCTTTAAATGGGGACTAAACAAATAGGGTCGACTCAACATTCTGTTCAAAAAACAGGACCGGACTCAATGTGTCATCCAAAGTCATCTAGGGCGTTGGCCTAAGACGGTAGGTGAGATGAGGAGGCATTGGACCAGGCCTTTAGGGGGCCACTTTAGACAAGAATGATTATGAATATCTGAATGAAAGAAATTCAAAGCATGAAGTGTAGTGATGGAATGTTTGAACAGATTCCAATGCTCTAAAAAATGTGCCACTATAATAATGGCATTAGGAATCATATGCTTAGCACATAAGAATTTTCTTATTTGGAACAAGAGGAATCCTAATACTGAATGATAGTGAATACTAATGATTATAGTCATGTAGAGAGGATTGTTTTCATCTTATGCTTGGAGAATAAGGAATCTATTATTTTGAACAACAGTTATCCAATGTTTGAAACATAGGGAGTAAAACAATTTATATTCATGAAGATAGGACTGTTGGCATCTTATTTCTGGTGCAAAAGGCATATCATATATTATGTAAGATGCATCCTATGTTTTTCATGTTATGATTACTACAGTTTAAATTCTTGTAGATAGGACTATTGTCATATTATGCTTGGCGCACAAGGCATCTCTTATAATGAGAAAGAGGCATCCTATGATTTCTATATAGGGATTAGTACTATTTAAATTCATGATGATAAGTCTATTGGCATCTTATGCTTGGCATACTAGACATCACTTATATTGAGTAAATGGCATCATATGTTTATCAAATAGGATTTAGTACAATTTAATGTAATGAAGACAGGACTATTAGGAAAAAAGATCCATGAAATGGATGGTGTTTGGAGAAATGCAAGGGTTTCCTTTTCAGGTTCAACCAGGAAAAGGGGTCAGGTTATGGGGTTCAAATATGTTTCTTGAGGAATGTTTCAACTCAAGGTACTCAGGGGGATTTGATGATGATAATCTATCATGACCCGTCCTTAGGGACCATTTCATGACTAACACAAACCCACCCTCCATAGGCCAGGGGCTTTCGAGGAGCACCAATGGTGTGAATCCTGATAAAAAATGGAACACATTGCCTTTATGAAACATATACACACACAACAAGAGTACAAGCAGAATAAAGCTCTAAGTAAAAATGAAAACACAAGTAGTGCTGAAAGTAAGGGGATAGAAATACATGCCCAACTGTAATGTACAAGGAAAAAGAAAAAACAGCTGGAAGGTGACAAGAATCTCCTGAATAGTCCACCATGGATCCTACCTGAAGGATAGGTACATATAGCGCAGATCCTAGATCATCCACCATTATCCTACCTGAATGGTAGGTACAAGTAGCCTCCTTAGCGCCCTTGTCCGTCTACCACCTTCGGGTATTGACTCGTCATGAGGTACACCTCTGGGTACTAACTCATCGTGAGGTCCCCCTCCGGGTGACGTCCAATCAACGTACACTCACCCTCCATCATTGTTGTCTGTCGTCTACATCCAACACAATATGGTGCGGGCATAGCACATGCATGGGTGAGTATAACGATACTCAGTAAGGACAACGAGATCCACAAGGTCTCACTAAATCTGAAAAGGTTAAACCACAAAGAAATATCTCAACATATAACCTTTACTTAGATATATTCCCATACATATACCTAATTTATCATGTAACCGATCTCAATCATGAGGAAAACAGAAGGGTCATTGACTCAGCTCAAGCCAGGATTTTTATTCACGATGGGGAAAACACGGTTGTTGGTGACGCATCCTCTGTCGAGCGCAGTAGTCCTGTCATGACTCTGAGGTGCCACTCCTGAACCTTAGACTGCTGAGGTACTTCTGCACTGTCGAGTACCGCGGGTCTTCCACCCCAACATAGTAGTGCTCCCCACCATAGGTCTGCCGCCCCAACACAATAGTGCTCCCTCTACTAGTCTACAGAGTTACCCCTCCTATCGAGTACCACGGGTCTACCGCCCCAACACAGTAGCGCTCCTCTGCCATGGTTCTACCACCCCAACACAGTAGTGCTCCCCATTGGGCTAGTCATGTCAATCTGATATGAATCAGACAAGTAGTCATCAGGACTCAGCCATCTACGAGGTCACCGTAGTCTATATGCTCATCTTCGGGAGGATCCGATCCACAAGCTACAGGTCGACACACCAAGTGTCACAAAGATACTTGAAATGTATCTCACAGGACCGCCTCATCATAGGGTTCTAAATGCAATAGACGACACGTCAATAGGACGCCCGGTCTGTGAGTTATTAGAATTTCTGTTCCAGGGGCCTGATTAGTTTTCTAGATAAAACCAACCAGACCATACTCCAATAACATCGAAACCCCACGCAGAGTATGCCAAAAGAACGGCCTAATCAAGAGGAATGCAACGTAGTCCCCAACACGTCTATCGGATTCCCGGTCCTCAAGGTGTATGTGTTTATGCTCCGAGGGTCCGGTTGGTTTAGGGTGTGAACCAACCCGACCGTTTTCCTGAAGTCATACAAAATTCAATAGTAGTAACGCAAATGGACCTCCTCGTTTCAAGGGTCTTAGTGCCGCAGACAGTGCATTGATCGGACACACGGTCTTTACGTAATTCATGTTTAAGTGAAAAAGGGCCCGGTCTGTTAGGCCCGATGGGTTATCGGGTCGGGTCGACTCGGTTTTTGCGGGTCCGACCTGGACAAGGGGTCGGACCGGCTCGGTAAGCCGCACGGCCGGGCTCGAGGGGCACAACATGGCGAGGATGGGTGCACGGCCCGGTCGGCTTGGCCAGTCGGCCGAGCGGCCGGACCCGAGGGCTGAGCGGTTGGAGGGGTGCGGCCCCTCGGCTGTCCGAACCAGGGGCGCCAAGCGGCGTCGCCATTCCCAAAATAGCCGGCTAGGCCGTCCGTACTTCAGGTGCAAGCGTCCTGCATGGCGGGCCATGGATCTTCTGGAACGACACCCTCCTGGTGCTGCGGTTCTGCTCTACTCGACTGACCAACGGGCCGACCAGTATTCAAGCGTGGCTCCCTCCTGGAGCCACGACTCCCCTTTGCTCGGTCGGCCGACAGGCTGGCCTGTCCTTCAGCCAAAGTGGCCCGCAAAGCGGGGCTGCCGTTCCCGATGCACAGCTAAAGCGACGGCCCCGGCTTCCTCAAGTGCGGCCTAGGCTGGCCGCGGTTCCGCATCCTCGACACGGCGCGACGACGCCGTGCTTCCTCTACCGCGTCCCACTTGGCCACGGCTTTTCCTTGCATATGCGACGGCGGCCCTCGCACCGTTGGTCTCTTCCGTGTTCATCCTCCGATCACCAATTCCATCAAAAAACACGACCAAGCGGAGGGTCGGAGTGCCGTGTTTGTTCGGCCTACGCCCTCCATGTTAAGCAATAGCAATAGGCCGATACAATCAAAGATATACAATGACGAATCGAGGAACAATTTTAATCCATTAAAATTGAACATAACCCCTACCTCGATAGTTGATGTTTCACGTCGGGCGTCGCGGAAGACGGCGTCATGCAGAATGAATTTGTAGGCGATGTCGGAGTGCTTTTGAAGAAGAAGCGGTATTTCTTCATTTGTGGTGGAGAAGATAATGGTTGGCACATCATCATTTTTTGTGGAACTGGCATTCTTTATGGATGAGACATTGTTCTTCGTAGATAAGACGGCATTCTTCGTTGAGAGTGGAGTTCTCTTCTTCTTCACAAGAGTTCTCTCTCAATCATCCTTTGCACAACAAAAACCCTTCCAAAATAAAATAATAGGCTACTATTATTATTTTATTATCACATGAAATTTAAAATTCAAATTCAAACCACTTCATTAATTAATTGATGTGGTTGAATTCATTAAATTAATGTGTTGGCAAGAGATAAATAGGGGGAGAGGAGGAGGTCAGAGGTCTCAAATTTAAGAGGAGTTAACAAATTAAGGAAGGGGGTTAAGGAGTTTAGGGGGAGGTGAAATATTGGGTCTCGTGTGGGACCCAATTCTCATATATCCACACATGAGAAGTTTGGTGGGTGTGGAACCCACAGGAAAATTCCCATGGGAGGAGTTAACCTCCTTAGATATAAAATAAAATTGTTCCAACTATTTTATTTACTTCTTAATTAAACCCCAATAATTAAATTCTCCTCCCACACAAACGCAACCACGGTAAAGGCCCCCTTAAGCAATTACCGGCATTGTGAGTTCATCAGTGCCCTTTGATTTCAATTCTGAGTACCGATTCAAAAGATAGAAAAACCTGCTCATTCGTTTAATGAACATACCCGAGATAAACATCGAAAATTGATTCTGAGCACACCAGGCCTCAGAATCGAGTGCCGTTAGAAGCCACAAACTCATAAATTCTAAAGTATTTATGAAAAAAAATTCCATTAAGTTTATGGGTATTTAAATTACTCCCACCTCAGGGATTTACGTCCCCCTAAAGCTAAAACATAAACTAGGAAAACAAATGAGGGTATTGAGCATGAATCAATGCCTCCCGCTTCCATGTGATATCCTGGAGGTTCGCGTGATGCCAACGAAAGTGCACCAGAGGAATCCATCGTCCTCGTAGGACCCGCTCTTATTGATCCTCGATCTCCACCGAGACCTCAACAAATTTCGTGCTGTCATCGATGTCCAGCTCCCCATAATCAATGATGTGGGTTGGGTCATGCAAGTATCTCCTCAGATGAGATATGTGGAAGACGTCATGAACCTGGTGCAATTCAGGTGGAAGGGCCAAGTGGTAAGCCACCTCGCCTAACCTGCTGAGGACCTGGAAGGGTCTGATAAAGGGCGGAGATAACTTGTCTCCCTGGCCAAAGATCAATAATACACTTCGAGGTGAGAATCGTAAGTAAACATGGTCATCACCCTCGAACTCCGGTGGTCTCCATCTCTTATCAGTATAGGACTTTTGCCTGATCTATGCAGTCTTCATCCGCTCCTGGATGATCTGGACCTTCTCCTTTGTAGCCTATACCATCTCTAGTTCTAAATGAGCTGCTATGATTTCCCCTTTTCTAAAAATAGAAATCTAGTTTCATCCCCAGGATTAACCATGTTCTTTTCCTAATACAATCTTTCCTAACATGAACTGTACAATTCTTGTCATGGCTGACATCGAAAGGCCTCAATGCTACTACCAAGAGATCCAACCATTACTCTCGCCTCAAAGGGTCAAATCACACTGTCGGCATCAGTGTGTGGTCACTAGGTCTCCTCCAGTTGCAATCTCGAAAATGAGGGTCAAGTCAACAGTTTTAAATCGAATCCTCTTAGTATTTACCACAAATAATGTTGGAAAGAAAACGTCACAAAGAAATGTGTCTTTTATTACTACAGCTCAACGTAAAAAGAAACATAACATCCACGAAAAAACAACAACATGGAAACTAGAAGAATCAAGAGCAAAGGTCTCTATTCCTGGAACTAATCTATCTCATATCCACCTGCCTCAGGTGCTCTATAGTCGTATGCTTCATCTGCATGAAGTTGTTCTCTCCCATGTCCACCTTTTCCCTACGGTCAGGGTGGACCTCCTTGTGGTGGTGGTGGCAACACCTCGAAGCATCATCCACCACCAGTAGTACGGCCAGCTCCTCGGCCTCAGTCTCCGGCACCTTGCGGTCCTCCTAAATCGAACCTCTGCCTCTACCTGGAAGGTGTGGCTTAGTCTCCACCCTGGGTGCCCCGCACTATTGACCCTGAGTTGTACGGTCGACCACCTGTAGGTCTGGTCCTCTTTTACCTCTACGTCATCTGTCTACATTCAGCTATAGAAGACTCTACTGCATGCCGTCTAGTGGTGGGTCCCGTTGCTGATAGTGCTCAGTAAGGAAACTCTACACAAAGAGGCCCCGCTCCAGCACCCCTGTCTACGTCGGGATGCTGTGGGAGACAACTGAAGCTCTAATCTCTCGCCTGAGTCCCTGCTCAAAGGTCCGATCCCTGAAAAATGGGTCCCGAACCATATTGGTGGAGTAGCGCGAGAGGTCGGTGAACCTCGATGAGTATTGCGCCACCATTATGCTACCCTGCTAAAGATGCAGTAGCTCATGAATAAGCACTAATCGAATGGTGGATGGTACAAACTTCACCCAGAATAGGCTCTCGAAGTCTTCCCATAGAAGTGTCACCTCGTCATGCATCTGGAGCAATAAGCTCCACCATCTTCCACCTGCTGCCTGAAGGAGGCTGGCAGCAAGGATCACTATAAAGTTTATTGGTGTCCCTACAAGCCTGAAGAATCTCACCACAGACTCCAGCCAATCCTCAGCCTCCTGTGGGGCCGTCTCTCCCCGGATCTAGAGTGGAATCTGGCACTGAAACTCATACAGCACGCTCAAGCGGCATGCATCTCCTACAGCTAGTGCTGGTGACATCAGTGTCCAAATGGGTGGTAGTACCACTAGTGCCTCCACTGGCGCCTCAACTGGAAGAGGGTTCTGTACTGAGGCCTCGTCGCTCCGTGGGCTATCAGTATGTGCAACTCTCGGAACTCTAGCTGGTCGTCAGCGGGGAGGCATCCTGAAAGAAACAGATGCGACATAGTCAAAAGATGACACCTGGTGAGCTGACCTGGTTTTCTTCGGACTTAAAGTAAATCTTTTGAAAACACACATGCAATCATTTTTTTTGTGCACTAAGTCGGAAATCCGAATTCAAGGTACTGGTGTATGGATACGTCAGTCGTCGCACCAACACTGGACTCCCTGTACTGAATTCCACCCTTGATACCCTTAACACTATTTCCCTACATAAAAGAATGATCATAGTCCTATGTTCTGTAGTAGAACAGACTCCTGTGATACCAATTTCCCACGACAAATCCTCAGGGCCTGTGCCGTGACTACCCCAAGCCCGCCTTCTATAGGCTAGGGGCGGGCGACTAGGACCAAGGGGGTAAATACTGATAAAAAGTGAAGGCATTTCCTTTATGAAACGTAAACACATACAACCAGAGTACAAGCGGAAGAAAACACCAAGTTAAACTGAAAAAAAGTAGTGCTGAAAGTATGGGGCCAGAAATACAAGACCAACTATAAAGTACAAGGTAAAAGAAAAAACAGCTAGATGGTGACAAGTAGCTCCGTAATTGTCCACCACGGATCCTACCTGAAGGGTAGGTACATATAGCCTCCTCAGTGCCCTCATCCATCAATCTCCTCCGTGTACCGACTCGTCTTGAGGTCCACCTCTGGGTACTGACTCGTCATGAGGTCCACATGTGGGTGTCGTCCATTCCTTGTACAATTGGACTTCGTCAGCAATGTTCGTCTTTTGCATCCAACACAATGAGGTGAGGGCGTAGCCCATGCAGAGGTGAGTAAAACGATACTCAGTAGGGACCCCGAGATCCTCAAGGTCTCACTAAATCCAACAAGGATAAACAACAAAGAAAGATATCAATAGATAACATTTACTTATGTATATTCCCATACATATACCTAAGTTATCACGTAACCCATCTCAATCATGAGGAAAACCCAAAGGTCATTAACTCATCTCAAACCAGGATTTTTATTCACGATGACGAAAACACGGCTGCTGGAGAACTCCTCCCTTGTCGAGCGCAGTGGCCATGTCACGACTCTGATATGCCACTCACTAAAATTAGCCTACTGAGGTACTCCTCTACTATTGAGTACCGTGGGTGTGCCACCCCAACACATCAGCACTCCCCGCCATGGGTCTACCGACCCAACACAGTAGCACTCCCCCTACTAGCCTACAGTGGTACTCCTCCTATCGAGTGCCACAGGTCTGCCGCCCCAACATAGTAGCACTCCTCCTCCATGGGTATGCCACTCCAACACAGTAGTTCTGCCCACTGGTCTTGTCAAGTCACACTAATATGAATAAGACAAGCAATCATTAGGTCTCAGCAAGCTATAAGGTCAACGTACTCTGTATGCTCGTCTCCGACAGGATCCGCTCCACGAGCTACTATTAGACACTCCAAGTGTCACGATGTTCCACAAAGAAGTATCTCAAAGGACCTCCACATCATAGGGGTCCCAACGCAATAGACGGTGCCTCAATCAGACGCCCGGTCTGTCAGTTATAAGTATTTATGTTCCATGGGCCCGGTTGGTTTTTAATCTAAAACAAACCCTACCATACTCTAATATCATCTGAAAACCACGCAGAGTAATCCAAAAAAACTGTCTCATCAAGAGGAATACAATGTAGTTGACAACACATCAATCGGACGTCCAGTCCACATGTTATAAGTGTTTCCACCTTGAAGGTCTGGTTGGTTTCGGGTTTGAACCAACCAGGCCATTTTTCCAAAGTCGTCCCAAATTCACAAAGAGTAACAAAAAAGGACCACCTCATCGTAAGGGTCATATTGCCACAGAAAGTGCGTCGATCTGACGCGCGGTCATTACGTACATCATGTTTAATTGAAAAAGGTCTCGGTCCGTTAGGCCTGATGGGATGACGGGTCGGGTCGACTTGGTTTTGGCGGGTCCGACCCGACAAAATGGTCAAACAGGCCTGGTAAGGCACATGGCCTGGCCCGGCTCAGCTGGGTGCGGACCGGCTGGGCGTGGCTGTAACACCCAGAGATTTTATGAGAAATATTCTATATATGTCTTATGTTATACGCAACACCAAAGGAATCTTTAACAACACACAATACTTACTCGGCTTGCATTACACGCAATCACGACCTTCCTCGATAACGTGTGTAGTACGCAATATTGGGTTTCACTAAACAACGATATATTATTATGGAATAGCCATTATGAATAGTCTTAACTACATATTGAGTTTTATAATAATATTATTCATCTTACACATTTTCTATAACATGGTAAGAGAATAAAATAAATTTTTTGGGTAAAATATGTATTTTAAAAAAAATGCAGTTTTGCCACCTTTTGATGGCGCACCCACATTAAATATAGTTTTTGACATATTTATAAGTTCAATTTGACAAAATAAAATTCTTCTTTGGAATCAGGATATAAAAATTTACTTTGGATAAATTTTTGATATTTTTCTGATAACATTCATATTTTGATGAATAGTAAAAATACGATAATTTTTTATTAAAAACAACTTCTTTTCATTGAGATAATTTATTTGGTTAAATTATAATATTGAATGGTTATAAAGTATAAGTAGAATATATATTTACCATTTAATATAATATATGTCATTATCATTATTTTCACATTGAATTCAATGGTAAACACGTTTCAATCTTTAGCAATGTTTTAATTTCTAAAACCTGTTTTCTTAGCAACGGGATTAATTTTAAATTAATTACTGAAACATATGTGTTTTGACTTTTGGAAAAATGGATTCCATATTTGGAATCAGTGGGTCCAAATTATTTTAATAGGCTACTTTTTATTTTTGGGCATTATGAATAGTAACTACGGTAAATTTTATTTTCCATAATTAAAGGTAAATCAGGTAATTAAGGGTAAATATAAGATTATAAAATTACCATAACACCTTCCAAAATCCTATTGGATGACTAAAGGTCGACCCATATCACCTAAGGGTTGGATTAGATTCATTTAATGGACTATTTTCATGAAAATAATTTAATTATTATTAAAACCAAAGAAAGTGACAAAATGTCACTTTCATAAATCTTATAAGTATTAATAATTTTAAATTAGTGATAAACATAATGAAACTTCGAACATAAATAGTCTCCTGAAATATAATAAAATTATATACATTATATAAATTTATTTAAAATTTTTAGGGATTAAATATTTATCATTAATTATGACACAATAGTGATGTTGAAATTATTTTACTAATTAAAATATCAAATAAATGGTTTTAAAAATATTAAAATAAATATTATATGAACAATTTAATGTGCTCCACTAATTTTTTAGATACATATGACATTTTATGAATCTAGTAAAGCTTTTAGTTCGAACATATCTTCTGTATATATTTTATTTAAATTCAAATAAATAAATAGTGTCAAAATTGACACTATTGTTATTTTATAAAAATAACATATTATAAAATTGTTTAAAAATCACAAAAATATTTAAAAATTATAAATTAAAATTTATATGTACTAAAATGTCATAATGTGTCAAATTATGGAAAATTCACAACAAATATGTAATTATTTATATTAATTTAAAATTTAGAATATTATTACCACAAATAAAATTAAATTGATAAATAATGATAAATCAGGTTGATAATGTATAAAATAAATTCCTAACATGTCTAAATTTTATTTTATGATGCTATTACAACCTTATATCATCTAATCTTCATATATGATTGATTTTGAAAGTTTTTATGTTGTGTTAGTATTTAATATAAACTAATATTTATTATATTTCTAAAGGTGCCCCTCTCCTCCCTTATAAAAGGGAACCTCCTCCCTCTCTTACTCACACCAATTTGAGCCTTCAAACCCCTTCCCATTTTACTTCCCAACTTCATTAGAAACATCCTAGAGGTCCTGGTATTCTTCAAAGACCAATTTGAGTGCCCTAAGAGGAGGACTCAAAGAGGCGCTTCAAAGAAGACGTAATGTCCCTTACCAATTCTTTCAACTTTATTTATTCTTATACTTCTTATTATTTAGTTGTTTCATTATGAAGTAATAAAATCCATATCAATACTATACTGATATGTTATTATAAATATTAAACAACCCTATTTCACCATCTATCCATCCTACAGAAAACGAAATCACCACGTGTGTGTACCTACGAAATACTGTCTCCACTCCCTGGTGTAATCTATTTTCCTCCACCACCTTACTTGTATGGGTATAATGGTGTCAATAATTACTATATATGATTATTGTAATGTTATATTGATTCTGATGTAGTATACATACACTCCAATACAATTCCACAATCATGGGAACGATGTCATTGCCCGTGGGTACGTACGGAATACCGTCTCCACGATGTGATGCGACTCGTTCTACATGATCTTCATTCCATAATGATTATATAAATGAATTGAATGAATAAATATGATATTTATTACACTAATAACATTCTGGAAATTTGTTTTCTATAACCTAAAAATAGTAATAAGAATTTATTCGACAAAACACACATACGAACATTAAGCAATAAACACCCGAATAACAAGTAGCAATGAAATATTACTAATAAGAAGCTAGGAATATGACAATATATGATATAATAAAAATAAGTATGATTCTGGAATAAGTCAATGGCATTATTTAAATCATTATACTGGAGTTTCGGACACCTACGAAGCAAATCAGACCTAAGGTAAGGGAAAATCTCACAATCTCATTTTTATCTGAGATTGTTTATACTTCAGAATTTACCGGGGAATATTTATCATCCACATCCATATTTCCACAATATGTAATATTATTTCCATCCAACTATGATTTTATAAATCCAATTTTACCTTTCGGTGAGTTTTTAGTAAAAGATATGAAACAAATCTTTTGTCGTTTTTCGTACGAGGTACTTTTTGACTTTTCTGGCCAAAGTATGGGAAGAATGTTTTTTTAACTTATACAGAAAGAATGGATTTTTAGAACATTATTTCCCTGAAGATTCCTTTACATGTTTTCAATTTTATTTTTAATCAACTTCTTTTAGTTTAAAATTGTATGACATGTTAAGAAAGGAAAAATTATTTTGAAGTAAAAAGGATATTTTCCTCAAGAATAGAGTTCAAGTGTTTTATCAAAATTATTTTCCATATAAGATAATATAGGTTTCTATTTCTATCCCTATTTTTAGATTGATTTTATTATGTTATGATGGATTTATTAAGTCCTTTTATCTTATAAGATTTATGTTATGATGGCATGATGTTTAAGAATCCCATTTTTATTACATGGGTTATGCTATGATTTATGATTTATGATCTTGTGGCACACATAATAATGGTATCATTATGAGATGGGTGGGACCTATATCTCGCTCCAATGCATTGGGTAAATATTTATAACTCATGAGATAGATATGGCTGGAATAGGAGGTCAAACCGGTTCAGTGAAATAGGACTGAAACGAGGAGTGAACTAAGTTCAGAAATGGAATTTGTCCGCTAAGATAGTGTTGTAAATGAGTATTGAATACTAAGAAATGATTTTCTATGATTATGTTTTTATGCCACAAAGTTTATTGTTTTATGTTATGATTGTTGGGATTAAATTTCACTTCTATGATTTATCCCATGTTATGATCTCTTTTGCAGGATACGATTTTCAAAATGTTATGATAAATATGATATGTTGATAATTCTTTTGTTTACCCTTAATGAGCATTTGAGCTCACCCTTTTGTATGTTTTCTTTTCCCCAGGTCAGTAATAAGGATATTAAGTAGGATATGTTGAAAAGGGACTCTAGATGTGATGAAATAAATGGGAGACAACATAAATGATTTATGAACCAGTTGTTTATGTTTCCCAGTTTCTAAAGAAACTATACCTATATGGTCCTTTCATGGTTTTTTTATATGTTGTAATAAGTATGCTGAAATTTTTAAGTAATAACCATGTATGTAAAGTTTGTATCGTTAGAGTTGGTATCAGAGGAAAGGTATAATCAACCATTGGAAAAGAGGATGAGAAAGCCTTAGTAAGAAACCTAAGGATATGTCTAAGCATATAACACAATCTTAGTGTTTTAGAAATGGCCATGAAAAACCTATGATAAGACCTTAAGTGTGAAATTTTATTCTTGATTATGTGGTTTTCCTATTATAATTAGTGTTGCTCACAAAATTCTTCTGGGTTTTAGTCAATGGCTGGAACTTGAAGGATTCATGTTAATGCTGAATGTTATGGGCAATGAAATGATTGTACCCCTGAGCAACCCAACGTTATGGGAGCTGGAATGAAAAATCATGTAGCCATGCTCCCACAAAATTCTCAAGCTACGAATCATGCATGACTTCCAAATGAGAAAGGGAAGGAGCAAAATTATGTTAAATCCTTCATGAGGTAGCGTCCACCTTAATTCAGTGGGTCTTCTGATCCATTAGTTGATGAACAATGCATCAGTACCACTGAAAAGATATTTTCATTTCTTCAATGTTTTGAAAATGATAAAGTCATCCTAACATTGTATCGTTTGGATGGTGATTCTGATCAATGGTGTAATTTTATTAAGAATATGAGGCAAAGGGATGAAATTGAGTCCATGGAATAGGATGAGTTCAAGAACTTATTTTTCAATAAGTATTTCCCTCGTATTCTTTGAACAATGATGGAGAAGGAGTTTCTTGAACTGAAGCAAAAGGATGATGAATCCATTGGTACATATGGAGCAAATTTTACAAGACTTGCAAGGTACGCTTCTGGAATTATTATCCAACATGAGAGTAAGATCGATCGATTAATTAGTGGCTTAAAACCAATTCTTTGAAGGGTGTCATCTATAAGGGACTTCAATAGCTACGAGGAAATTGTTCGATGTGCTCTCAAGGTTGAGATGGAGATCGGTGTAACCCATTAGTCACATGGGTTTGATAAGAAGAAGAAAATGAAATTAAAAGGAAAAATCTAAAGACCACACTGAAAAGAAGATTAGTTTTCCCTTATGCTCAATGTGTGGAATGAAACATGGAGTAAATTGTCTTAAGGGGAAAAGAAAATGTTATAAGTGTGGAAAAAAGGTGATCGGGCAATTGAATGTCGAAATAATGGGAAGAAGATTTCTAATGATGCAAACAAAGGAAGTGATACACAGAATAAACCTAATACACTTCAATGTTTCAAGTGCAAGGATATGGGGCATTATGCCAATCAATGCCCAAATCCAAGGGTTGATGATGATGATCAACGTCAACAAAATCTTAAGGCCAGAGACAATGGAAATTCATATTCAATTACTATCGGCGATGTGGAGTACGACAATGAAGTGGTGAGAGGTACACTTACCATCCACTCTAAAGTATCAAATGTTTTATTTGATTCTGGATCTACCCACTCTTTTATTTCTAAAGAATTTTATAAGGGTATCATCATATTACCTCTAATATTAGATGTTGAGTTAGTTGTGACAACCCCTAATGGCACAACGGATGCATCAAAAGTTTACAATTATTCTCCGATTGAAGTTTGTGGTAAAGTGGTTCCTGCAAATTTTGTGATCCTTCCTATAGTGGAATTTGATGTAATTCTTGGCATGGATTGGATTTCTTTATATGGAGCTCATATCAATTGCCAAAAAATGGAAGTCACATTTCTTATTCCAGATCAATCTATGATCGTCTATCAATGCAAGGATTAACATAACCATCCATCCATCTTATTGGTCTTGATTCTACTAAATGAAGGTTATTTATCTCAAATGGTTGGAGAGAAACTCACGATTCATATTATTCCCACTGTACGGGAATTTGATGATGTCTTTCTAGGGTAATTGCCTGGTCTTCCACCAAATCGTGAAGTTGAGTTTTCAATAGAACTCATACCGGGTGCTTTTCATATTTCAAAGACACCATACAGAATGGCCACAATTGAGTTGCAGGAATTAAAGAAGCAACTCCAAGAGAATCTTGATAAAGGATTCATACTCCCTAGTGTGTCACCTTGGGGAGCACCTATTCTATTTGTTAAGAATAAAGATGGATCAATGAGTCTCTGCATTGATTATTGAGAACTTAACAAGATCACTATCAAGAAAAAATATCCTCTCCCACACATTGATGACCTATTTGACCAACTACGCCGAGCTCAATACTTTTCCATGATTGATCTTCATTCAGGGTATCATTAATTAAGGTTTAAAGTGGAGAATATACCAAAGACATCTTTCTGTACAAGGTATGGACACTATGAATTTAGAGTGATTCCATTTGGTCTTACTAATGCCCCTGATATCTTCATGGATCTGATGAATAGAGTCTTTAGAGACTATATTTATTAGTTTGTGGTAGTCTTAATAGATGATATTCTTGTCTATTCAAAGGGCAAGGAAGAACATGAAGATCACTTCAGAATTGTATTATAGACTATGAGAAAGGAGAAGCTTTATGCCAAATTTACCATGTGTGAATTTTGTCTTAAAAAGATGCATTATTGGGTCACATGATCTCAAAAGAGGGGATATCTGTGGATCCAACAAAAATAGAGGTTATCGAACGATGGTCGAGACCAATAATATTAACTGAGATCCAACGTTTTCATGGTTTGGCTTGATATTACCGACGTTTTGTGAAAGATTTTTCAAGGTTATCTAACCCACTCACCATGTTGACTCGGAAAGGAGGTAAGTTTGTTTGGACAGAGGAATGTGATGAGAATTTCAAAGAGCTAAAAAGAAGGTTAGCCAGAGCACCTGTGATCACACTACCTTGCAGTGGAGAAAGTTTTGTGATCTACAATGATGCATCCAAGAAGGGACTGGGGTGTCTTCTCATGAAAAATGATATGGTGATAGCTTATGCCCACGATAGTTGAAAATCCATGAGAAAAATTACCCAACTCATGATTTGGAGTTAGATGCGGTAATCTATTCATTAGAGATTTGGGGGCATTATCTTTATGATGAAAGGTGTGATATTTATACTAATCATAATAGTTTAAAGTATATTTTCACACAAAAGGAGATGAATATGTGTCAAAGAAAATGGTTGGAGCTGATTAAAGATTACAACTGCTCAATTCATTACCTCTCTGGGAAAGCAAAAAAGGTAGTAGACGCATTAAATCGACAAGACCATGCTAGCTTATCCATGATGAGGATCACAAAAGATCCAATATTTATGGATTTACAAAGGATGGATCTTGTAATTATAATGGAAAGGGAAAAATCTTATCTTTCTCCAATGAATGATCAACCATCTATACACGTGAAGATTAAAGGGTCACCGAAAGAAGATGTAGAGTTACTCAAGAAGGTGAGAAATGTTCCTGAATTCAACCTTGATTGTGATGGGATAATAAGGTTCAGGAATCTGGTTTTTGTTCCTCCCATAAAATAATTAAAGAAGGGGATGTTGGATGAGGCTCATAGTTCTTCATATTCTATTCATCCTGGAAGTACAAAGATATATAGGGATCTGAAAGAGTACTTATGGGGGGATGGTATGAAAAGAGATGTTGCGGAATATGTCTCTCGATGCTTGGTTTGACAACAAGTTAATGCTGAGAGACAAAAGTCTAAGGGGATGTTACAACCATTACCCATACTAGAATGGAAATGGGAAAACATCACAATGGACTTTGTCACTAGACATCCTAAAACATCTAAAGGCAATAATGCTATCTGGGTTATAGTTTACCGTCTTAGGAAGTCGGCACACTTCTTTGCTATTATAGAAGATTTTTCTTTTGATCAGCTAGCCAGGATATATGTAAAGGAAGTGGTAATATTGCATGGACTTCCACTTTCCATTATATCTAATCGGGATCTGAGGTTTACCTCGAAATTCTGGCAAAGTCTTCAGCATGCTCTAGATACAGAGTGGAGTTTCAGCACTGCTTACCATCCTCAGATAGATGGTCGGTCTCAGAGGACATTTCAAACTCTAGAAGAAATTTTGGGATCTTGATCTATGGATTTCAAAGGTTGTTAGGATCAACACCTATCTTTGGTAGAATTATCTTATAATAACAGCTTTCACTCATGTATTCATATGGCTCCTTAAGAAGCCCTATATGGAAAGAAATGAAGAACTCCAACTTGCTGGGATGAAGATGGGGAAAGAAAGCTATTAGGACCTGATCTTGTTGATGAGATGGCAGAAAAGGTCAGATCTATTCAACAACACATAAGAGAAACTCAGAGTCGACAGAAAAGTTATGCCGACAACCGAAGAAAAGACCTAGAGTTTTAAGTGGGTGATAAGGTGTTCTAATGAATATCTCCATGGAAGAGATTCATGAGATTTGAAACGAAGGGAATGTTTATCCCTAGATATATCGGCCCTTTTGAAATTTTGGATCCTGTTGTGAAGGTAGATTACCGATTTGCGCTTCCACCGAATCTATCTCAAGTTCACGATGTGTTCCATGTATCTCTCCTGAAAAAGTACATACCCGATTGTTCACATGTACTCAGCTCAGAAGTTGTACAGCTGGAGCAAGATCTTTCTTATGAAGAACAACCAATAGAGATTATGGATCATAGTGAAAAAGTCCTATGGAATAAGACCACTCTCTTTGTGAATGTTTTATGGAGGAACCACTAATTAGAAGAAGCTACATGGGAACTTGAGGATATAATGAGGGAAAGGTATCCTCATCTGTTTTTAATGAAGTGACGAATTTCGATGGAAAAAATCATTTTTTAAGTGGGGTAGAATGTAAGACCCTGAGATTTTATGAGAATTATTTTATTTATTTCGTACCTTATACACAACACCAAAGGAATCTTTCACAACACACAATACTTACTTGGCTTGCATTACACTCAATCGCGACCTTCCTCGATAGCGTGTGTAGTACCCAATACCGGGTTTCACTAAAAAATGATATAATATTATGCACTAGCCATTATGAATATTATTAACTACATTTTGAGTTTTATAACATTATTATTCATATTACACATTTTCTAGAACATGGTAAGAGAACAAAATAAATGTTTCTGGTAAAATAAGTATTTTTCAAAAAATGATGTTTTTCCACCTTTTGATGGAGAACCCACATTAAATATAGTTTTTGACAGGTTTATATGTTCAATTTGACAAAATAAAATTCTTCTTTGGAATAAGGATATAAAAATTAACTTTGGATAAATTTTTTAGATTTTTATGATAACTTTCAAATTCTGATGAATAGTAAAAATACGCTAATTTTTAATTAAAAACTACTTTTTTTCATTGAGATAATTTATTTGGTTAAATTATAATATTGAAAGGTTTTAAAGTATAAATAGAACATATTTTTACCATTTAATATAATATATTTCATTAGCATTAATGTCACATTGAATTCATAGGTAAATACATTTCAATCTTTAGCAATGTTTTAATTTCTAAAACCCGTTTTTTTATCAACGGGATTAATTTTAAATTAATTACTACAACTTATGTGTGTTGAATTTTGAAAAATGGATTCCATATTTGGAATCAGTGGGTCCAAATTATTTTAATTGGCTAATTTTTATTTTTGGGCATTATGAATAGTAACTACGGTAAATTTTATTTACAATAATTAAAGGTAAATCGGGTAATTAAGGGTAAATATAATATTATAAAATTACAGTAACACCTACCAAAATAATATTGGATTACTAAAAGTAAACCCATATCACCTAAGTGTTGGATTATATTCATTTAATGGACTTTTATCCATTAAAATAATTTAATTATTATTAAAACCAAAGAAAGTGAAAACATGTCACTTTCTAAAATATTATAAGTATTATAATTTTAATTTAGTGATAAAATTTGTGAAACAACAAAAATGAATAGTCTCCAAAAATCTAATACAATTATATACATCATATGATTTTATTTGTAAATTTTAAGGATTAAATATTTATAAATAATTATGACACAATAGTGATGTTGAAATTATTTTATTAATTAAAATATCAAATAAATGGTTTTAAATATATTAAAATAAATATTATATGAAAAATTTAATGTGCTAAAATAATTTTATAGATACAGATGCCATATTATGAATCTATTAAAGCTTTTATTTCGAACATATCTTCTGTATATATTTTATTTAAATTCAATTAAATTCATAGTGTCAAAATTGACACTATTTTTATTTTATAAAAATAACATATTATAAAATTGTTTAAAAATCACAGAAATATTTAAAAATTATAAATTAAAATTTATATTGTATAAAATTTAATAAAGTTTCAAATTATGGAAAATTCACAATAAATATGTAATTATTTATAATAATTTAAAATTTAGAATATTATTAACAAAAATAAAATTAAATTGATAAATAAGGATAAATCTACTTGATAATGTTTAAAATAAATTCCTAACTTCTATAAAGTTTATTGGTTGATGATTATAGAACCCTATCTCATATAATCTTTGGATATGAGTCATTATGGATGTTATTAAGTGGATTTGGGATTTAATATAAAATAATATTTCTTATAATTCCAATGGTGCCCCTCTCCTCCCTTATAAAAGGGAACCTCCTCCCTCTCCCCCCACACCAATTTGAGCCTTCAAGATCGGCCAAACCCTGCCCATTTCACTTACCCACTTCCTTCGAAACATTTTAGATGTCCTTGTCTTCTTCAAAGGCCAATTTTAGTGCCCTAAGATGAGGTCTTAAAGAGGCGTTTTAAAGAAGAGGTAATGTCCGTTACTGATTCGTTCAACTTTATTTCTTCTTCTACTTATTCTTCTTTAGTTGTTTCATTATGAAGTAAAAACATCAGTATCAATCCTATACTGATATGTTATTATAAGTATGAAACAACCCTATTTCACCATCTATCCATCCTACGGAAAACGAAATCACTTCGGGTGCGTATATACGAAATAACGTCTCCAGGCCATGGTGTAATCTATTTTCCACCACCACCTTACTTGGATGGGTATAATGGTGTAAATAATGACTATATATGATTATTTTAAAGTGATATTGATTCTGAAATAGTATACATACACTCCAATACAATTCTACAATCATGGGAATGATATCATCGCTTGTGCGTACGTACGGAATACCGTCTCCACGATGTGATGTGACTCGTTCTACATGATATTAATTGAATAATGATTATATAAATGAATTTAATGAGTAAATATGATATATATTACACTAATAGCATTCTTTAAATGATGTGTCTCTAACCTAAAAAGTGTAATAATAATTTATTCGACAAAACACACATACGAACATAAAGAAATAAACACCCGAATAACAAGTAGAAATGAAATATTACTAATAAGAAACTAAAAATATGACCATATATGATATCATAAAAATAAGTATGATTATGTAATAAGTCAATGAAATTATTTAAATTATTATATAGGAGGTTCCGACACTTACAAAGAAAATCATACCTAAGGTATGGGAAAATCTCACAATCTCATTTTCATCCGAGATTGTTTATACATCAGAATTTACTGGGGAATATTTATCATCCACATACATGATTCCTCAATATTTAATATTATTTCCATCCACCTACATTTGTCTAAATCCAATTTTACCATTCAGTGAGTTTATTTTAAAATATATGAAAGTAATCTTTTGTCGTTTTTCATACGAGGTACTTTTTGACTTTTTCAGCCAAAGTATGGGAAGAATGTTTTTTTTAAACTTATACAGCATGAATGGATTTTTAGAACATTATTTCCATGAAGCTTACATTACATGTTTTCATGTTTATTTTTAATCAACTTATTTTAGTTTAAAATTGTATGACATGTTATGAAAGGAAAAATGATTTTTAAGTAAAAAGGATATTTTCCTCAAGAATGGAGTTCAAGTGTTTTATCTAAATTATTTTCCATCTAAGATAATACAGGGTTATGTTTCTATACATATTTTTACATTGATTTTATTATGTTATGATGGAATTATGGAGTCCTTTTATCTTATATGATTTTTGTTATGATGGAATGATGTTTAAGAATCCCATTTTTATTACATGGGTTATGCTATGATGCATGATTTATGATCTTGTGGAACACATAATAATGGTATCATTATGAGATGGGTGGGACCTATATCTTCCTCCAATGCATTGGGTAAAGATTTATATCTCATGAGATAGACATGTCTGGAATGGAATGTTAAACCGGTTCAGTGAAACATGACTAAAACGGGGAGTGAACTCAGTTTAGAAATGGACTTTGCCCACTAAGATAGTCATGGAAATGAGTCTTGACTACTACGAAATGATTTTCTATGATGATGTGTGTATTCCAAAAAGCTTCATTTTTTATGTTATGATTATTGGGATTACATTTCACTTCTATGATTTATCCCATGTTATGATCTCTTTTGCAAGATAAGATTTTCAAAATGTTATGATAAATATGATATGTTGATATTTATTTTGTTTACCCTTACTGAGCATTTGAGCTCACCCTTTTGTATGTTTTCTTTTCCCCAGGTTAGGAATAAGGATATTAAGTAGGATATTCCAAAAAGGGACTCTAGATATGATGAAATAAATGGGAGACAACATAGATGATTTATGAACCAGTTGTTTATGTTTCCCAGTTTCTAAATACACTATACATATATGATCCATTCATGGTTTTGTTATATGTTGTAATATGTATGCTTCAATTTTTATGTAATAACAATGTATGTAATGGATGTGTCATTACAGTGGCCCAGCTGGGCGCGCGGCTGGGCTGGCTCGGCCAATCGGCCGAGCGGTCCGTGGGGCATGACCCCTCGACTGTCTGAATCGGCAGCGCCGCCCTTCCCAAACCGACCAGCTAGGCCCACTGGCCTTCTAGCGTAAGCTTCTTGAACGGCAGGCCGCAACTCTTCTGGTGTGGCACCCTCCTGGCGCGGCGTATCTACTCCGTCGGGCCGGCCGATAGGCGGGCCGGTTTTCTAGCGCGGCGCCCTCCTGGCGCCGCGACTCCCCTTTACCCGGCCGACCGACCGGCCGACCGGTCGTTCCAACGAAGTGGCCTAAAATGCGGGCCGCGCTTCCCGCTGCACATCCAGTGCGACGACGCTGGTTTCCTCCGCTGCGGCCTGCTTGGCCGTTGATTTTTCTATCTTATGCGATGACGGCCCTTGTGCTGCAGGTCTCTTCCATGTTCCGCCTCCGATCGCCAATTCCATCAAAAAATTGGATCAAACAGAGGGTCGTTGGGCCGTGTTTTTCTGGCTCACGCCCTCCTTAATAAGCGATATAAATAGATTGAGAAAATCAAAGATATACAACAATGAATCGAGGAACAATTTTAATACATTAAAATTGAACATGACCCCTACCTCGATAGTTGATGTCGCACGTTGGACGTCATGAAAGACTACTTCACAGGGAAAGAATTCATAGGTGATGTTGCAGTGCGTCCAAGGAGGAATCAACGCTTCCTCACTTGTCTAGGAGAAGAAAATGGTTGACGCATTGTCATTCTTCGTGGAACCAGAGTTCTTCTTGGATGAGATGTCGTTCTTCGTGGATGAGACATCTTTCTTTGTTGAGAGAGCAGTTCTCTTCTTATTCATAAGACTTCTCTCCCAATCTTTCTTAGCACAATCTAAACCCTCCATGAAAAAAACAATAGGCATCTCCTATTATTTTATTATCACATGCAATTTAAAATTTAAATTCAAACCAATTCATTAATTAATTGATGTGGTTGAATTCATTAAATTAATGTGTTGGTAAGAGTTAAAGATGGAGAGAGGAGGAGGTGAGAGGTCTCAAATTTAAGAGGAGTTAATAAATTAATTAAGGGGGTTTAAAGAGTCAGGGGGAGGTGAACGGTTGGGGCTCGTGTGAGCCTCACTTCTCATATATCCAGAAATGGGAAGTTGAGTTGGTGTGGGCCCCACCAACAACTTCCCATGGGAGGATTCAACCTCCATAGATATAAAATAAAATTGTTCCAACAATTTTATTTACTTCTTAATTAAACCCCAATAATTAACTTCTCCTCCCGAACAAACGCAACTACGGTAAAGGTCCCAATAAGTTATTACCGGTGTTGCGAGTTCATCAGTGCCCTTCGATTTCAATTCTGAGCACTAGTACAGAAGATATAAAAACCCACTCATTCATTTAATGAACGTACCCGAGATAAACTTCGAAAATTGATTCTGGGCACAACGGGTCTCGAAATCATGTTTCGTCAGAAGCCACATTCTCGTAAAATTCAAAATTATTTATGAAAAAATTTGCCTTTAAATTTCTGGGTCTTTACATTATCTCAACTCACAACCTAGTAGATGGACCTAGAGGAATATGTTGACTCAAGCAGTTTGATGGTTTGCGGAGAAGTATCTCAAATCATGGAATCCCATGGGTGGAAGGTGGTTGCACATAAGGGAGGAAAAGAAATTTACGATGTCCCGACCAAAAAAATTTGTGGAACGACTCTCCATTTTTAATGGGGGGCAGTGATGGTTGATAAGGCACCCGCCTGATGTGTGAAATATTAGATGTGTTAGTGCAATATGGAATCTGTGCACTCAATTGGATAGGTGTAGAAATGGCTCATGAAAAATTGGGCATACTGGCACTATTTAGTGAAAAAAATTATTTCTTTGCATGAAAAGTTAGGCATGTTGGCTCTTTTGCCCACAAAAGGGGCAGTTTTGCAAGCCAGAAGGTGTTTTTCATGAAGGCGCGGACAATGAGGTCATACATGCATTAGAGTGGCAACCGACCTCTGAGCACCCTCTTGGATAAGGTGGTGTACTTTTATTTATAGGATAAGCCAAAGGAGGTGGTGTCTGTAAAATTCCATGAAGGCAAGAGGTTTTCTGCACAAGGAAGTGCATGGAAAAACCCGTGCGCCCTAGAGGTTTTCTGCACAAGGCAATGCGATTAAAATTCCACTCACACAAGAGGTTTTCTGCGTAGGGTTGTGCGTGTAAAATTCTTTGCACACAATTTGTTTTCCGCATGGCATTCAGTAGGCGTAGGCGTAACGAGCCGTCTGACGTCACAATATTCTTTTTTTCGAGCAAGATTCCATTTTTTCACACATGATTTTATATTTTGCGTGCAACTCCATACAATTTCCGAAAATTTCCCTAGATGGTCATTTACAAGAGCCTGACTTCGAATGACCATAAATTCTAATACGTAACTCCATTTGGGCTCCACGATGAGTAAAATTGAATTTTGTGAAACGAGAAAATATTCGTGACCATATATGGAAGCATTCAATGAATTAAATGGATGAATTTTCTAATTCAATCACTCATATAGATCAATGAGTACCATATTTTTCAATATTTTCTAGGATTCATCATTTATTTGTTAATATTTTTTTAGATTAATTTTATAAGGAATTATATTTATGTTATAAGGTTTTTTATAGTACTTTCCATAAGTGAATTATAATATTGTTTATGAATGGTATAATTTTTCATTTCTCCCACGGATTAGATGATCTATGAATCTCATATAAATGATTCATAGAATCTCTCAGTGGTTGTTTTACATATAAAAAAATGTCTCGTATCTTATGAATTCCCACTAAACTATGTAAATTATCTATTGTATCAGTTATTGCTTCTTAGTTTCATTTACTATTTATCCTGATTTAAATAGGTATTTTATAAATATTTTTATAATTGGATATTATAATTTTAATTATTTATGTTGAAAACATGATTTGTGTAATAAATAATTTCATTAAAAAATTTATGGATTTTCTCAATGATAATTTTAAAGAAATGGGTTTAATTAAAATATAAATATGAATATGATAATAGATTTTTGAGGTCACTGTATAGTTTTTATTTTTAAATTTACGACATTGAAATTGATTAATGTAATTTTTAATAATATCCAAAAACCATTTCATATTTGAATTTCTATGATTTTTTGTTTCATAATTAGAGGATTCAAATGTGTTATTCATTTACGTTATTATTTAAAAAAATAATTTATATATTTTTAGTTGATGTTTTGATACCTGTATTATTTTGATGAATCATTTCAAGAATATATCATGTGAGATTCCAAATATTTATATCTCTAATGTTTTTTGGGTTGTGATTATATTCTTCAACACTATACAAACTCCAATGGAGTGGTAAAGATGATTCCTTGATGGTTTATTGGCCATACATTTAATTTTGTTTGTAACAATTCACATTCCATTCACCAATATCATCTAGGGGATAATTTATAGATATTTTGATCTATTCTTGATGTGGTTGGATATTTTTTTTCATTAAGCAATTAGCCAAATAATTTAATATGTTAAATGTATCCTATGACGTGTCCTTAATCAACATTTAATTTTGATAGGAGTTCTATAACATGATGAAAGATGAATCTAGATAAAGCTAACCTTGTGTGTTAACATATCTGATGATTATTTTTTTGCTATGTATTCATTCGAACTATAAATAATTAATCACATTTTTCCTTCTAGTTAATTAATTTTATGCAATATAATCCCTCTTATATGATTTCATAATAACACTCCTATATAGTTATTGATTCAGAAATCATAAAATATTGGTGGGTTAGGGTTTTATATCCTTGACCAAGATTGTATTCTACTTGAGATTGATTTTGGTGTTTTACCCTCATCATATTTACACTATTTATTTTCCTCTAAGATGCATCAATAATTTTAAACTTCATGATTAAACTTATATCCCATTTGGTGTTTAGGAATTTAAATTATGTGTTTAAATTGATATTTATTTCTAGGTGAAATTGGATGTTATTCTTAAATAGATACGTTTTATTATCAATTTGAACTATCTTGTAATGGTAAACTATAAATTATGGTGATACATGTTGCAAATCTATATATTTTAGATCATCATATTCATAATACAAGGTGCATCTAGTCTACTTTTACATATAAATGAAATTAATGTTAATCTTTTGTAGACCTAATTAGGAATTATAAATTTTATTTTACGAAAATCTCAATATTTTGGAATGATATAACCATATGTAACAAAATATCCAAATCAATCGTTAATAAAATTTTATTTACTGATGAATTTTCCCTATCATTTAATTGGATACTAAATTCGTTAAAATATAGATACCGTGAAGAAAAATTTCAGTCATTTATTTACCATATAAAAATATTTATATATAATACTTAAAATTTTCTAGATATTTAATATTTGGTTTTTAGTAACCATTTTGAAAAGGATATAATAGTAACATAGATTGTATCATATTTTCATATATATATATATATATATCCCAACCACGTGACTATTACAATATTATCCAGTTCCATTTTCATAGATAGTTCTCATTTAGATGGAATAGTTTAATGTTTCAAATTTGAGTAAAAATTATGTTAGTGTTGAATATTTTGTATCATTCCCATATACAATGCTTTCAATATGTGAGGGAAACTTTTATAATCATATAATGTTTCATCATGTACACTTGTTGGGTGAGGGATAATTTTTGGGTATCTGGTTTTCTAATTGTTGCATCCAAACCATATATGTTTATTAGGTTCATAAAATTATAAAATTCTACAAATTATTATATAATATTAAAACCGTTCACAGCCACTTTTCCCACACATTTGTTTAAAACTACATGATTAAGGGACATATAATTATTCTATTTATTTCCATGGATTTTTTGCATCATTCATTCAATTTATAAACGATTAATTAATGTTATGATAACTTTTTTATCGTCATTCATAATTATCTTCTTGTTTTTTCTACACCCCTTACTAAAAAACCATTTTGGATGGAAATTTAGTATAATGTTCTCTAAATAATTTTATATATTCACATGTAGGTTGTTTGAATTTATTCATTGTTCCCCATCGGTTCATAACATATTATTACATATATATATTCATGGTTAACGAATGTTTTTATAATAAACACGTTTTATACATCCAGTGGGTGGATAAGGTTTTTAAAAAGTATATTTGTTAAAATAACTAATCAAACAATCATTATATTAGAAATAATTCGATTGAAATATTATTTAATGGAATTTAAAGACATATATAAATTTGATTTCAATGGTATATAAGAATTAATTCTTTATATTGAAGTCTATCTTCTTTTTGTGAATGGGAATACGGTATTTTTAGTATTAATTATTGTAACGACCCGAATTTGGAGACCCTCCACTGCTGCCCCTTACCCAGTTCGCCAAATGACCTAAATCACATTTCCCCACTTGCCAGAGGCGGCCGACTAGAAGCGAGGGCCTTGGTAAGTTATTGGGGGAAACTATGACATCATTTGGTAATGTATACAATGTAAGAGAAACAACAACAAACATCGGATGTTGTAAAAAATACGCAACAACTAAAACCAAACAGTGGAAGAAATGATTATATAGCAATGATTGTAATGATGCAGCAAGTACAAGTATCTAAGGAAAGTAGAAAACAAAAAAATGCGCTGAAATAAAATTGAACACAAGGACTAAAGCAACAACAAAAGAAAATCAAATGAGCAAGTCCTCAGCATCGCAAGCAACGGCTCAGTCCCATGCTCTCCAGCTCCAGTGCAATCAAGAACCTGAAGTAGAAGGGCTCTTGCCCTTATCTATACTTGTAACAACATAATCTTCTTGGTCCCAAAAGCATGACCCACACAGGGTGTGAGATACAATCCCAGTAGGAAATTACCCAAAGATCTGTGCCTAATAGTCAATTAATACAAGGTAAGAATATGTGCGGAAAGCAGTAAACGGAAAAGAACACAACATCTAAAATCCACAGTTCTAGCATATAATGTACACAAGTAAACAACCAAAAACAAGTAGAAATATAGGTAACCCTATGGGTAGCTCTCATATACTAACCCCTATGGTTCAACCTACAAGTACTAGCAACCCTCAAGGAGGCACACACAGTCTCACCCCTCTGGTTCAGCTAATGAAATAGACTCACTGAGGAAGCACTCACAATCAATTCTCCTTATAGTCTTGTATCATTATAAAAGCTCTCTGGGGATGTACTCAACGTCTCATTCCCCATGTGGCCCGCATCTAGGAACTACAGACTCTCTGTGGTAGCACTCATCGTCAATTCCCCCTGTGGTCTCGCATTGTATTAAAATACACTCTAGAGAACCCCTTACGTCCATTCTCCATATGGTCTACTACACTAGGTTCTCATAGTCCTCTGTGAAAATAAACATGCTTAGCACACGTGTATCATCCAAGTAAACCTCAATAACTACTTGGCTATCATTCTAAGGTTCAACATCATAACAATAGAACAGTTCCACTATCCTACAACTAGGCATGGAAACTGGAAAATGCCAAAACAAGGGAAAAAATCATGGCAATCATCCAGAGTACAACAAAAGCTACTCTATTCACAAAGGTAACCCTATAATATAACAATCATGAAAGCAGGCAATCAATCAAGGAAAAAACAGGGAAACACACAATTCCTGTTCAAGGGAATTGGCAAAATTGCACAAAATACTCAAAGACTTTCTGCAGAAAGGCACAAACCACCTACCTAGATCCAAGGAGATCGATATACATGAACCATGATTATTGATTCTCCCTAGAATTATATAGATCTGAGAATACACACAAAAATTTCAACCTTAGATAACTTAAAAGGATGAAGAATTGGAAAAAAGGCTCAAGATAAAGGGATAAATCACCACTGTGCTTTCAACGCAATCGACCGTGCTTGAATCAGAGAACAGACAGAGAGGCGGGAGCTCAGGGAAGATCCAGACGTAAGGGTCTCTCTCGGACGAAGAACCTGGAGAAGCGGGGTGTTTTGTCTGTCAGGAGCGACCTCAGTGTTTCTAGTGAAAAAAAAGAAAGTACACGGTGTGTACTTTTAGAGTACACAACATGTACTATTTCTTTCCATACTCCTCCAAAATCAGCCTCCATGTCACCCCTACACACCGTGTGTGTGGCCCAGGCACGGCCGACACATCGCTTTGATCCATAGAAGAGTACACGATGTGTACTCCGAAAGTACACGGCGTGTACTTCAAAATTTTCCAGAAACATTATTTTTCTTAAAAACTCCAGAAAAAGGAAATGCGTACCTGAAACAAAGATCCTCGTTCTTACAAACTTCCCCACTTAATGAAATTCATCCCTAAATTTACCTAGTGTGGTGTAGAAGGAGAAACCCTGAACAGCTCAGGACACTGTGATCGTACATCGGCCTCCCTCTCCCAGGTCTCGTCATGTACTCTCTCATGCTGCCATAGCACCCGTACAAGAGGGACATACCACCCACAGAGAACCTTCATACTGCGATCGACAATCCGTATAGGATGCTCCTCAAACGATGCATCTTCTTCGAGCTCAACTTCCTAATGATGAAAGACATGAGACAAGTCTAAAAATTAATGTCACAATTGAGAGACATAGAAGACGTCGTGCATGTCCCGGTACCTCTGGGGTATCTTTAATCGATATTCGACCGACCCAAATCTCTCTAAACCCTCAAACAGCCTGACGTACCACGGTGAAAGCTTTCCCTGTCTCTGAATCCTCTTGTTTCCCAACCTCAGTGCGACGCGCAGTAAAACCTGATCCCCGTCCTCAAACTCCAGAGGTCGTCTCCACTAATCAGCATAAGACTTCTTCCGAGACAGTGTTATAGCCATCCTCTTCCAAATCAACTCGATCTGCTCTAAAGTCTTCTGAACAAGATGAGGTCAGAGAAATGCTTCCTCTCCTACCTCCAGCCAGCATAAGGGTGATCGACATGGCCTACCATACAAGGACTCATATGGTGCCATCTAAATAGTCTCCTGGAAACTGTTGTTGTAGGTGAACTCCGCCAGAGGGATATGCTTCTCCCAAGAACTGTGAAAGTCCAGAATGCAATCTCTCAGCATATCCTCTAGCACCTGGATTGTACGATTGGACTGGCCATCAGTCCGGGGATGGTATGTTGTACTCAAAAGTTCATGGGTACCCCAAGACTTCTGAAGTCCCTCCCAGAACCGAAAAGTAAAGTGTGCATCCCTGTCTGAAACAATAGAGCGTGGAACTCCATTCATACGAATGTTCTCTCGGATGTAAAGTCATCCCAGATCATCGACATTGACGGTCTCATTGATCGGCAAAAAGTGAGCAACCTTCATGATCCTGTCGACGACAACCAAAATAGAATCGTTCCCTTGATGCGACCACGTAAACCCGATCACGAAGTCCATCACAACACCTTTCCACTTTCACTCCGGAATGGGTAACAGATGTAAAAGGCCTACTGGTCGCTGGTACTCCGCCTTCACCTGCTGACATGTAGAACACCACAAGACAAAACCAGCCACATCTTTCTTCATACCTAGACACCAGTACTGGCGATGAAGATCCCGATACATCTTGGTGACACCAGGATTAACTGACCAAATAAAAAAATAAAAATCCCGCAACAGCTCCTCGCGTATGCCTGGTGGCACCCATACGTGTCCCTAGAAACAAAATATCTCTTCCTCGACCACTGTCCATCCAGGAAGAGGGTCCTCCTCTGACACACTCTCCCACATGACTAAGCCTTCTGAGTCTGATAACTGCCTCATCTACACCTGATGAAGTAGTGTAGAGTTAATAGCTATAGAAGATAGGAAGGTCTATCCCTGTCTGTCGTGCACCTCCAGATGCATCTCAGAGAATAGAGCCAAAAGATTCCACTCACTGCTGGCCTCCTGAACTTCCTAAATATGAGTTCTCCTGCTCAACGCATCTGCCACTACGTTTCCCTTTCCCGGCGTATAGGAAAGCTCGAAATCAAAAGACTAAAGATACTCGACCCACCTGCACTACCTCAGATTCAGATCACGCTGAGTGAAGATATACTTGAGACTCTTGTGGTCGGTGAAGACCAAAAAGTGTTCTCCTAGAAGATAGTGTCTCTAACTATGTAAGGAATGAAAAATAGCTGCCTACTCCAGATCGTGCGTAGGGTAGTTTATCTCATGCGGCCTCAACTGCCGAGACCCGTTCGCAATGACTCCATATCCCTACATAAACACAACTCTTAGTCTGATACATGAAGAATCACAATAAATAGTGTAGTTCTTGCCTGGCTCTGGAAAGACTAGTATCGGGGCTGATGTAAATATTCCATTCCGCTCCTAAAAGTA
This sequence comes from Viscum album, assembly GCA_963277665.1. Lineage (NCBI taxonomy): Eukaryota > Viridiplantae > Streptophyta > Magnoliopsida > Santalales > Viscaceae > Viscum > Viscum album. The sequence goes on along the minus strand of OY728151.1, from coordinate 81,530,701 downwards.
TGACTCAAAAGAATATGACTATAAGAACTTCTCCCCCTTCTTGGGCAGACCCGTCAATGGTGCTTCTAGGCGTGAAATGTCCTGAATTAAGTGTATGTAATATCCAGCCAGCCCTAGGAAACTCCATACCTCAAAAATGTTCTTCGTCTTCTCCAAGGAGACTACAACTCTCACTTTCTCTAGGTCCACAGTTACTCCTTCCTCTGAGATGACGTGACCCAAGAAGTGAATCTGATCCATCCAAAAGTGGCGCTTCATGATTTTAGCGTAAAGCCGATGCTCTGTCAGTTTACTCAGAAGGAGCTCAAGATGTGTGGCATGGTTGGGTCGAGTGTGAGAGTACATCAAGATATCTTCCACGAAGACCACGATGAAGGAGTCCATGTAAGGATGGAATACTCGGTTCATCAGAGCCATGAAAACTGCAGGCGCGTTCGTGAGACCGAATTTCATGACTTTATACTCGTATAGACCATACATACTATTGAAAGTTGTCATAGGTATATCTAATGGTCTAACACGTGACTGATGATAACCGGACCTCAAATCGATCTTTGAGAACACCCGGTCTCCTCGAAGATGATCAAATATGTCATCGATCCTCAGCAAGGGATATCGGTTCTTAACTGTCAACTGGTTCAGCATTCGATAATCCACACAAAGCCGAAGGGTACCGTCTGCCTTCTTCCCAAACAGTACAGGCAAACCCCAAAGAGAAGTGCTGGGTTGGATGAAACCATTTTCCTGTAACTCCATCAACTGCTTATTGAGCTCCTAAAGCTCATGTGTAACCATCCTATAAGTAAGAATGGACACCGGTGCCGCTCCTGGAACGAGCTCAATAGAAAAGTCTACCTCACGCTCTAGAAGAAAACCTACAAAGTCTTATGGAAATAATTCCCTGAAACGATCAAACACTGGAGGAATGTCCAACTGTGAGGTCCCCTGATAATCCAGATAAAGACTAGAAATCTGGGTTGTCACCCTTCTTAGCCCAGGATGCTCGATTCCTGTTCGACTTGCCCTAACATCCCATTCGCATCTATGAAGAAAAGATTCACCCTCTGGTGAGATAAAACTTACTCTGTGGTGGTAACAGTCGATGACTGCCTGGAAGGATACCAACCAGTCCATCCTAAGGATGAATTAATAGAATTTCATCTCTAGGACATAGATATTTTAAAAGAAACGATACCTTGTATCCTCGATATGGCACTCTCTACACTGGCGTACACTAGATGTCATCTTCCCCAATAGTGTTTCTAGTGTCAACGAGTCGGAATAAAAAATGATGTAGAGCCCAAGGCTCTCCACGATAGTAACAGAGATAAAGTTATGCATAGCACCAGTATCAAAAAGAGATGAAGATAAAAATGACACTACTAAAATCATACCTCGAACCGTAGAAGGGCCGAGATCCTGCTCCTGATAGGTCTGCTCCACGGCGAAAGACTGGCCTGCACCGCGGCCCTACTCCCATGGCTGACCACTCTAAGCTGAACCTCCCTGCTGGTGCTGAGGGACTTGTGGCTAAACGCCATGGCCTCAACCTCCAGCTTGGCCTGAACAGCTAGAATAACACCAGTTCCCCTACTGGTGTGAAACTGGTGGGGCTACTCCTTAATGTAAAGTCTTGGAAGAACCCAGGTCACCAGCTGCTGTTGAGAAAACCTGGCAGAAATGATGAAGGTGAACCGGCATGCCATAAGATCGGCACTCCACAAGGTCTCTCTGGAACTGTGGCCTCGTGTGCCATGACCGACCACACTGGTAGCATACCACCTGGCTGCCTGACGATGCATCTCGCTTCCTCGGATCACCGCGCGTAGACTCCCTACGGTGCTTCTTGCTATCATATAGAGGAAAACTACCTCTGGATGCAGAACCACCATAGCTCGTAGCTCTGGAGTCTCTCAGATTGCGCTCTACAGTCAGTGCCTAGTTGACGATGGAAGTGATGGAGTCAACTGGAAGAGATTCACCTATGAGTGGATCTCCCGCCTGAGACCATCCTCAATCTTCCTTGCTAAGAACACACCAATATCATCCCGGAGGGGTGTTAAATGTTGTAGCTCGGTGAAACGAGATGAATAATCCATGATAAAAAAGATTACCCTTCTCTAATCTCATGAACTCCTGGGCACGATCGGCCATCAGGGTCTCCAAGTAGAAGTATTCGTAGAACACGCACCGGAACTCCTCCCAAGCTAGAACCTAATGATGACCTACCTGTGAGATAACATCCCACCATCTCTTGGTGGCGTCTCGGATAATGTAGGTAGCGAGCTTGACCCACCACTCTGGAGGCATCTATAGATGCTCAAAGATAGTCAGCATGTCTTCCAACGATGACTCTGCAGCCTGCGGTCCTCTTTCCCATGAGAAAGTAGGAGTATGATGTTGTTGGAAAACCCATGTCAAGTCTTCCATAGTCGTTGCAGGAGGTGGTTCTATATAGAAGGTTAGAATCGTCCTAATAAAACCTTCCCTGAATGACACATCAGCACCTGCAACTGATATGTCAGCTGGTGCCAGGGCTCGCTCGACTGGAGGATTTGCAGGAAGTCCCTGATCAGCCATATCTGGTGTCTGATCACTGCCTGATGACAGACGTACAACCAGAGGATGTCTCGGAGGCATATATCAGAAAGATCAAAATTAAACCTTAGATTAGAAAACAAGGACAGGGAAACACAAGTGTACAAAATGGGAACATGGGAAAAAACACACAAGTTTACAAAACACGACCACACGACGTGTATAAAAACTACACGACCTATCTTATTAACCCACTAACATGGTCGTGTACACCTGCGCTATAGGTCATGTAACTCCTCAAACTACATGGAGTGTTTACACAACACACGGCGTGTACTAGAAAACTATTCCCCTGCCCGAGTCTCCTTACACAGCTAACCCACACCGTCCGACTTAACCCAAGACTACACCGAGTGTTCTGAACAAACACGGCGTGTACTGGACAAGGCATCGACGACCCGTGTTTTTAAACACACGTCCATATAAATTGATGGACCCTAAGTTTCGGGTTCCGAACAAACACGACGTGTATAGGTGAAGGTGACACCATCCCGTGTTGTTCGTGACACGACCGAGTACCTGAACAAGACTACACGGTGTGTGCCGAAATCACACGGTGTGTCTAATAGAAGGTAACACTGACCCGTGATGTTCGTGACACGGCCGGGTACCTGGACAGGACTACACGGCGTGTTCCTTTATAACACGGTGTGTTCTGCTCGAGCTTCCCTGACCCGTGTTGTTAGTGACACGGCTGGGTACACGGCTTCGAACTACACGGTGTGTACCAATCATTCACAGCGTTTTACTGAAGTTATTCTCACGATACCGTGTTTCTGCTCACACGGTTAGTGACACGGCCTGAAAACTACACGCCGTGTATCCGAAAAGTACACGCCATGTATTCTGGGTTTTTTGGGCAGTAGCTCAGAAATTTCACAGAAGGCTAGAAACACTGAAAACAATGCAAATAGGTGCCAAATTGAAATCCATGAGGGCCCATACTCCCCGCGAATCAATGCTTGGCATCTCCCACAGTCATAGAGAAGAGAAAACAGGATCATGATCCACCAATTTCTGATTCGAGAGGGCCCATAACACCTCATGAATCAATATTTTGCATTCATTTAAGCAATTAGGAAACAATCAATCTTCTAAAAAGGCAACATAGATTCTATCAAACATCTATCACAACAGCAGGAATAATCTACACAAGGTCTATCAAAACAGCATGAAATCGCTAATGCACCCAAGATTGCATGGCAAGAATGCATGGAATGTGATTTCTACGAGTTCTTACATGATGCATGAGATGGAATACCCTCATCTCATCGGGTTGCGACCGAAATAAAACCGCAATAGTCAAGAAAATAACAACACAAAGCATGTGAATCACTCTATGTGAAATCATATCAACCGTAAAACCTCAAAACCATCAAACTGCAATTAACAAGGTAGTATGGATTTTCCCCGTACACGGGATAGAAACTCCTGAGCATAGCTTAATACCAAGTACCGAATCCGTCCTATCCCTAGATAAAGTATCAATACATTGAATCAAGAGAAAAAAACCCCTTTGATACCACTTTGTAACGACCCGAATCCGGAACCCCTCCACCGGTACCCCGTACCCGGTTTTCCACATGACCTCACGGGAATTTCCCCACATGCCAGAGGCTACCGACTAGAAGCGAGGGCCTTGGTATGTTATTGGGGGAAGCTATGCCCTCATTCGGTAAGGTATACAAGGTAATAGAAACAACAATAAACAACAGAAGCAATAAACAATACCCAACAACTGAAACGAAACAGCGGAAGCAATGAGTATATAGCAGTGATTTTAATGATGAAGCAAGTGCAAGTATCTAAGGAATGAAGCAAACACAACAACATGATGAAATACAATTGAACACAAGTACTAAAGCAACAACAAAGGAAAATCAGATGAGAAACTCCTCAGTATCACTAGACTCGGCATAGTCCCATGCTCTCCAACTCCAGTGTAATCAAGAACCTGATGTAGAAGGGTGCTTTCCATTATCTATACATGAAACAACATAATATTCTTGGGTCCAAAAGCATGGCCCTAACAGGGTGTGAGATACAATCCCAGTAGGCAATCACCCAATTATCTGTGCCTAACAGTCAATGAATACAAAGCAAGAATAAGTGAGGAAAGCAGTAAATAGAAAATCACACAACAGCTACAATCCACAGTTCTAGCATATAAAGTACACAAGTAAAAAACCAACAACATGTAGAAAAACAGGTAACCCTTTGGGTAGCTCTCACAGCCTAACCCCTATGGTTCAACCTACAAGTACTAGAAACCCTCTAAGAGGCACAAACATTCTCACCCCTCTGGTTCAGCTAAAGAAATAAACTCTCCGAGGAAGCACTCTCTATCAATTCCACCTATAGTCTTGTGTCGTTCTAAAGGCTCTCTGGGGAAGCACTCAACATCTCATTCCCCTTGTGGCCCGCATTAAGGAACTATATACTCTCTGAGGAAGCTCTCATCATCAATTCCCCTTGTGGCCTTGCATCGTATTAAAAGACACTCTGGAGAAGCCCTTACATCCATTCTCTCTATGGTCTACTAGACTAGGTTCTCACAGTCCTGTGTGAAAAAAAACATGTTTAGTGCGCGTGTATCATCCAAGTAAACCTCAAAAACTACATGGCTTTCATTATAAGGTTCAACAACATACCAAACCAACAGTTTCACTATACTACAACTAGGCATGGAAACTAGAAAATTCCAAAATAAGAAAAACAAGCATGGAAAGAATCCAGAGTACAAAAAAATATACTATATTCACAAAGGTAACCCTCTACTATAGCAATCAAACAAGCATGCAGTCAATCAAGGGAAAAATAGGAAAACACAAAATTCCCATTCATGGGAATTGGAGAAATTGCACAAAATACTCAAAGACATTCTATAGAAAGGCACAAAAAACCTACCTCGATCCTAGTAGATCGATATACTTGAACCACGACGACTAATTCTCCCTAGAACACCATTGATCTAAGAAAACGCACAAAACTATCAACCTTAGATAACTTGATAAGGAGTTATAATTGGAAAACAAGGCTCAACCAGAAGGGAGAACTCACCGCTGCGCTTCCAACGCAATCGTCCTGCTCGAATCGGAGAATGGACAGAGAGGCGGGAGCTTGGGGAAGATCCGGTCATACGGGTCACTCTCAGACGAAGAACCTTGATAAGGGTTGTGTTTTTTCTATCAGGCGCGACCCCGGTGCATTTAGTAAAAAAAAGAAAGTACACAGCGTGTACTAGGTCTTTCCGTACTCCGCCAAAATCGTCCTCCACGTCACCCCTACACACCGTCTGTGTGGCCCGGGCATGGCCGACACACGACTTTGAGCCGGAGAAGAGTACATGGCATGTACTCAGAATGTACACAGCGTGTACTTTGAAAATTTTCAGAAAATCTATTTTACTTAATAAATCTAGAAAAAAGAAACGCGTACCTGAAACTAAGATCCGGGTTTTTACAATGATCATTTTAATTGGATTTTCTAAATACTTATGACTTTGAAGTATATCATTAAAAATAGTTTTTTTTCATTAGATATAATTTCATAATAAAATAATGAATTTAAGGGTTATATGATTATTATTATAATTTTGGGCCCTTTGTTCACTATTTTTGACTCAAATATATATATTTTTTATATTTAGTAATATTATAAAAAAAATTTGGGTTCTATATTTTGTGTGTAAAATATATTAATTTTATAATTGATTCATTTACATATAAAGTAATCTTATAAATGACATGAAACATATTGGTTTATAAAATGTTTTTTTTCTTTAACCATATTATAAACCACTAATCCCCATTTGAATAAACAATTTTGGAAAATAAAAAAATTAATTATATGAGTAATAATTTTTTTAATCAAATTCCCATTTGTTGTTTTATGAATATGTATTTACAAAGATCCTCTATCATTAGATTTTATTTTTTTCATTATTCTTATGTCGAATTTTTTATTTTTTAATAACGTCTGTGGTTTTATTTAAGGTGAAATAAATGATGTTTTTTTAAAAAAAATTACATTTTAAGTGAGTTATTCTTATTTTTATATGCTAGTATCTGATTAGATATTTGTGGGTATATTTTTTTACATATGAAGGATCTCTATACAATTAAATACATTTTATTTAATATTCCATCCCTAGATTTTGATCACATTACTACACCACTCAAGAATTTACCCTCTATACATAGATATTAATTTCTATAATCATTATGATATTACACTTGAGAGAATATAAATACTAATAATAGGATATTTTATCATTCATTAAATAGGGGGAGTATAAATAGTTTGAAATGATAATAATATCAATTTACTATCTAAAAATTTTACCATTATTTCCCTTGAAATATTTTGTGTAGTTGGGTATAATTGATATTCATATAATAATGTAGAAAGATCAGACAGTACCCTCACCATAGATCTGTAGTAAAGATCTAATTTCTTCATGTTATATTACATATACATTAGTAGGTTTTGTAGATACATACATTTAAATCCTATGTTACATATATTCATTTAGTTTCATTTACTTATTTATTATCAATTAGAATTAATATATATTTAATTTTTTTATATCTAGTTTATTTTCCTCAATTAAAATTTAATAAAAATATCTATTAATTTTGATAATTAATTTATATTTTATGTATCATAACAAAATTATAGATATTTATTATTGTCTTAAACACGTTTAGATGATTTCATAACTATATGTAGACATTTTTAACTATTTGAAAACACTGATGACCATTATATTATTCAATGCATTTTCAATAAAATATTGTTTGGATTTTATAGTGTAGGATGTTTTACAATAAAATTTGGGTCAGTATTATCATCATAAATTTATTTTATATTAAAAATAATGAAATACATTAATCAAAAAAGTTACATCAAAACCATTTTTAGTGACATATTAGTATGAAAAATTCCCCAAACACAATTTATATCACTATATATCCATTTAGGATGTGGATTTTGTAGGTGTAGATTTATTTTCAAGATATTATTATCTTGACTAAATTTTCTATTAGGTAACTCACATAATAGGATTGGGGATTTCATTGGATGTAATCCTAGTTTATAGTCTGATATAGAGTTTTGGTTTTACTATTGCTTGTTTATTATATTGAATTGTGTATGTACTATCACATTCATCATATTAAGTATTTTGGTGTATTTTTATCAATCTCATTACATAATCATGTTATTTTTATTAAGAAAAATTTAATTTGGAGGTTTATATTTAATTTTTATACGTTTTTTCCTCTTTATTTAATATTTTTAATTTAGTTTCACATTAATATGCATCCCTTCAATATAAAATTCCATGTTCTCAATTTTTTTTTATTATTTTAATTTACTATGTGATTCCATTATTCTAATTATAAACTATGAGTAAAATATAATTTTGACACCATGTGTGATTCAAGAACACCCTTTTTGAATTCTTGTGGGCTGGATCATGTACTGAGATCATGTATATCCTATATTTGTTCATTAAATTAGATACACATTATAATTCCAATGGTTGATCTTGTTATGTTTTTAATTTAATTACAATTATTCTCATATTTATGGCACCAAATATGTTCAGATTTTTTAATAGATAGTGTGTGAGACATTAATTATATAGACATAAAAGAATTATTTAATTCTCAACATCTAATGTCATAACTCAATTTTTTTATTGCGGTGTAAAAAAAATTTGTATTGTTTATGGGACTTGGGTGATCACACAGTACCATATGTTATGTTGGTCTAAGAATGATTTAATGAAAATGATTTTATTTTTAATTCATATATATATATATATATCTAATCTATATAATATTATTATATAGATACTATCAAGGATGGATATATGATTACCCCCTTGGCGGGGTAATTTCTTACAGAGCAATCAGATATTTATATAAATTTATTTTAGTATAATTAATTTATAAAAACTTTTCAATGATATATGATTATTTTATCATTATTATATATTATTATTACATGATTTTATTATATAAATCATTAAAATTATATCATGATAATGTATCCCATATTTTATTATCAATTGGTAACACATTTCTTATTTGTTGTCATTTTAAACCATCTAGGAATTCGAACTCACTCATCACATATATATGACATATTTATTATGGTGATCATATGTCTAAATGAGATTATGATAGGATTATCAATTTTTTATAATAATGGAGTAAATCATAAGTTTTGATAATTTTTTGGTGGATTATTTAGACTAATATATATTACCAAAGACAATAAAAATAACTTTTATAATAGTGGAAATTCATTTGATACGTGAATAATGATAAGAATTGTTTTTCCAAATATAGTTTTTTGTTTAGGCATTACATTTAGTATCGAATATGAGTTTTTTCTATGATATATATTTATATATTATAAAACCATAGGTTGATAAAAATTAATTCATGATGACTAGTTTATGTATAACTAGAATAATAATATCAGTTTAGTTATTCTTTAATTAAGATTATGAATATTTTTTACTTACTATTTATATGATTTTTAGTTGTTAGTAATGTGTTTCCGAAAATTATTTGATTTAATTAATGAAAATTTATTATCACTAAAATTGCAGGAATGATATTCCATTATTAGTGGTAGAATTTAATATCCAAAATATTAAATGAATTGTTTTTTGAATTTTACCGTAAAATTATATATATTTAAATAAATTATAAATCAATTTATTTTATTTTCTATAATATATTATTCAATAGTTTATTCAAAATATTTATGTTTTTACAATATTATTTTATATATAATTAATTTAGAAATATTAATTTTAGTATAATACATAACTAAAAAAATACATTTTAGTGGAAACATAATATAAAATTTAATTTAATTAATGTAATATTTTAAATAAAATTTTCAAATAAATATCAAATATTTTAAATATTAATAGTAGGAGAATAATTGAATTTAAAAATAAAAAATAAAATTTCATGTTCTATTATTCCACAATAATTTATCATTATCTCACATTTAAACAACATTATTAAAAGAAAACCAAACATTGAAAATAGTATCGAAATTTTCTAAATGAAAAATATAAAACCATGAAATGAATTGCAGACAATTAGAATTATTGTAAATATCTATTTTTATGGGAATATGAGTACAATACGATAACTAAAATATTAACCATTATTGGATAATTATCAAACTGTTATAAATATTAAAATATTTTACAGAAAACATTTTCCATGAATAAAATATGTAAATATATATACCATAATAACATAAAATGATAAAATATTATACATATATATATATATATATATATCTATTTTTTATTTTTTTTATTATTATATAATATATTTTTCATCCTTTAGAGTTATTATCCTCCATATTACCACACCAAACAAATCATCATTAATATCATGATAGTACTTTATATCCTATATTACGGAGTATGAAATATTTTATGTAATTATGGATTATCAAGGTAATAAATTATATTAATGAATTATTGATGGAGATATGTTTAATGAATCCAAGGTTCAATCGTCTAAAACACATGGTGGTTATTTTTGAAATATGTACATGTGATGTGGGACACATGAAGGAAGAATAAACTACTAATGTTTTGAAGAATGTTCACTTGATGATGTGTATTATACTCATTTCTAAAGGGTAATTGATAATGCTTGGCATACAGTATATTCAAAAGAGTTATATCATTATATGTGACATATGCAACCAATAAATAGAATTTAAATGGGTTGGTAAAAAATCAAAAAAATGGATTTTTCTTGTATTGTTTAAATTAATACAATTTGGGTAGAAAACAATATGGATTCCATTAAATTTATAATAATATGTCTAATTTGAGTAGGTTTAAAATTTTAGGGTTTTTGTGGTCCAGTGTAATAGAACATGTTTAATTGTTTGTGGGATTTTATACATTTTTTACCACAAGTAAATATCATAGAAAAATTTTTCTAAAGAAAATTAATTAATATAGTCAAATATTTAATAAACATTTTAAATATAAATTAACATAATTTTATTGATTATCATTTTTAAATTAGATACCAGAGATTATTATGAATGTTTTATAAAAGTTAAATTTTTAATGAATACTAGAAATTATTTTTCCCAAATATAATATTTTTTAAATCACAATGATATAAAAATTATTCAACGACTTATAATGCATTATACATGAAATAAAATGTATTTATTGAATAAAATAATAAAAATTAACATAATAACAAGGATTTCCAAATATTCAGGTTTTTTTTACAGTTCTAAAATATATTTTATGAAAATAAAAATATAACCTTCATTGAATGCTATTAATTTATAATAATGTTATTAAATATTCTATTTTTAGCTCTTAAAAAATTATTAGATTTGATTTATATTAATATAATCTATAAATTATATTGAATATAATAATCTATTCATAGTTTGTGTAAAAATTCATTAATTTATTCATATTTTGATAACAATCAATTAAATCATCAACCAATAAATATACTCAATAATATACCATAAAGTTTTCACTTAAAAAATATTTCACGAATATAATCAACTTAAAAATATTCATCCAAACATTTTTTATCCTTTTTAAGGGGATTTACAGTAATGATAGACCCTAATCAAATTACATATTAGGAATACCAATGAAACTGAAAATCATGGATTGAAAAGGGTACCTTACCCTAAATCATTACTATGGAATTTCATGGTAAAATATTATTAATTTATCTCATTTATATTAAATAATTATTTCAATTATACAAAATTTAGAATATTTACATTTATTACAACTGATATTTTTTTATTCCCTCTAATCAATCACATTTTATATACCATAACTCAGCCAAAATAAATATTTCAAAACACATGTATTAACATTTTGATTTTAAACCTTCTCAATAGAAAATATATCTCATTTTAAAATAATAATAATATATATTTTTTTAATTATTTTCTATTTTTTAAAAAAAATTATTATTATTATTTCAATGCGTTAAATCTCATTCCAAAAAATCACTAATTGTGTCTATTTTGTAATACTAAACTAAATGATTCCTTTTTTACAAATTTAATTTATTGATATCAATCCAAATTGTATCATGATTTTATGTATCATTATTATAATATATCAATCATTATTATTTGATAATAATATATTAAAGATAAAAATTTAAATAATTGTATTAAATCATTCAAATTTTATCCATATAAATAATAAAACAAAGACATGGTGGTAAATTCAATCCTTAATGGATACAAATAATAAACAATTAACAAAATATACATTTGGAATGACTTGAAAACCATAACCTATAAATTTTTCAATTTATTGAACTATTTGGAAGAGTAAATTAAACATTACCATTACTTTGAACAATATTCAAAATCATGAACTGAGAAGAAATTAAAATGGAAAACACCTAAATAATTAATAAAACATCAATAAAAAACCTTGGTAACTATTATATAAAACTAATTAATTTAAAACAATAATTTTATAGATCATAAAAATTTAAATTTAAAAGATAAAATAATTTGTAAATATGATAGAGTTAAAAAAATGTTAAGACTCAAAGAATGGGTTCTTTCATCCAAACACTCATTTTATATATATATTATGATATATTATCTATGGACTCTTATACGTATTATTAGTTACTTATTCAAATTTTCAATTTGTATTTTTTGTTTATTTTTTGTGAATATTTGCCTTCATACCATTTTCACAAATACAATGATTGTACCTTAAATTGATCTTAATTATTATTTCCCACACATTATTGTTTTTCATATTATGGTCACTATCAACATATATATTACACAATAATTCTTTTTAAATCTTGGTAATATGATACCCTTATGATATTAATTAATCATTTAAAATGTTTTATATTAGGATTTAAATTCCTTTGTAATTCCCTTCTATATAATTTTTTATACCAAATCACATATGTTATATAGGGGAATATACACCATTTTATCTCTTCTTTAAAAATTTTATTATAAATTAACTATAATTATTTTATGGGTATTATTTTTTAAATTTTAATATTAGAATAATGTATTAAAATTATATTAATCATCTTTTCAAAAAATTTCCATAAACTAAATTATATTTAATTTTTTATGCCAACAAGTCTACATTTATGAATAAGTATTATAAACATTTAACATAAATTTTACACTCATTAATATGAATATTTATTTTTATTGACAATATTTAAATTACAAATTCTATTCATTAAATATTTTTTAATTATTAATTATTCATCAAAATATTAATTTTTTTATATTTGTATCTCTTATTTTAATTAAATTTTCATTATGTCATTAATTAAAATGAAATTATTTTTTAAAAGGAACCATTATTGTGTTATCATATCTTTTATCATAATTTATACATATCAATGATCATTCATATTCAACATGATATCTATTTCATATAGTGTATTAGTAAAAATTATATATTTTCATAAATGGATACTTAATACAATTAATTCACTATACCATTATCTTTGTTTATATTTTTTTATTTTGTGCTGGAAATGAAGTCACATTGATATAAGTGATACATATATAAAAATTTGATTCCATTTCACCAATAAATACAATTTTTTCAATTTTATTCTTATATGAATTATGTATACCTATTTCTTTGGATTGATAGATATCCACCTAGATAGACATATAATGAATTAATCTTGTAAATTATTTACATGACCATTAAACATTTACTTTTTATTTTAATGATTTCTAACATAAAAGGAACACGACATTATTGAAATAAATTATGAGAGATAAATAATCTTGATTCCTTCCCCCAATTATTCAGAGTTTGGTGGCTTAAATCAATGGTTTTTAATAATAAACATTAGATTAATTAAATATATATTGTATAAGGAATATGATAAAAAAAATCCACTAACCAACACTATGTATAAATAATTATGTAATAAAAATATTGTCAATTAAATATATAAAAAATTTGAATGATATAGAAAACATATATGACGGAAAGTATCATCCACTGTGGTGACCACCCAGCACCAACATCTCTTGAATTACTCTTCAAGATAGTACTGCCTATTTCATTAAATATTCCATCATATATCCCTAGAAAATAGTTTATTCATATAATGTGATAATGATGTGTGTAATCAGTAGTATCCTCCAAGATAACCCTTCAGGTGAATTGGGAATTATGTATAATAAATCATACTGAATGAAAAAAATAAATTATCTCATCACATAAAAATTTAATAAAACATTTAATTCCATAAAATGCCTGAATAACCATGTTACTCATAGAACTAAACCCTTCTTATCCAAATCCAAATATATTAATTATTTTATGTTTCTTCAAACATAAAAAAAATTCACTAAAAATCCCTAAGGAGACACATATAGTGCTAATCTATTTTATATTTCATGAGAAACAAAATTCGCGATTGTTCTTGTCCCTACCTACCCCATTCTTATTTATTGTAAAAACTATCATCCTAAAATCAGTCATTATAATTAATTAATTATAAAAATCATCACATCTATATCCATGTGTATCTGTGGAAGCAATTATATCCTATGTAAATTAGTTATTACTTAACCAATCATAACTAATGGTTTTACAGTCATGTGAATCCATAACCATAATGTTTAGATATATTTTAGTTTTATAACTCAAGGGGTTAATTATCACACATAATTTTATAGTAGAAGTGCTATGAAGTATGTCATATTTAAGAATTAAAACTATTATTTTATCATTTTATCATTGGATATACCGATTCATAACAATTTCTAAAGGCTTGGAAAGGGTACGGGGTTTGATCCATATATTCCACTTATTTTTTAAATGTTGGAGTAAGCAACACATGAAAAAAGTGGATGTTTCTTTCCATAATTACATGGGTGGTTTATTGTAGGAAATTAGATTAAAAATAATATATCATTCACATTATATAATAAAAAAGTACCAAGCCATGTGCCCATATACCTCTATTATCACACATGATGATCATTTGACACTGATTTGGTCTAGGACTCATGAAATCATGAAAACATCATGTTTTCAATTTATTACTTTATCTACAATTATTTCATATTCTTTCATTTCCATTTCCATGATTAACACATTAATCTTCTATGTTGTTTCCATGTAAATAATAATATATCTTATATATATCTTCAACTACATAATCATCATCTGTGATCACCACAGACCAACAACGATAATATTTAATTCATTTATCCTATAATAAACATATGGAAACACATAGAATCATACTAAGAGACAACATCAACATGCGTTAAGAGTGAATGAGTTAACGAACTTCTAGAAGTTTTACACCAACCATATAAATATCTTTTGTCCACTTGGCCCTTAATGAAACATCAACTAAGATGTACATTGATGAAAAAAACCTCTATGAACTCATCCAAAATTACATATTTTCATTACTATTCCATTTCACAAAAGTTCAATTTACGTCATCTCAGCAAAATTGATAGTCAATGCATCATTGTTAACGACTCAAATTCCTCATCAATTCATCCAAGAAATATAAAATCTTTATCTAAAAATATTAATGATAAAAAATATTTTACTCCTTATAAAACACATACATATTAATTTATCATTTTCCATACACAACAAAATTATCTAACAAAAATGATTAATAGAAATCCAGTCTCACATTACACAGAAAAAGTTCAATCTTCCCAAATATATTATAATTACATAAACAACATATTAATTTCATCATTAATTAATAATTTTATTATTATTATAATATCCATAAAATTAATCTTCAGGTACATGAATATTAATTCTATAAATCAATTAAAAAATTCATATATTATTATTCTCACTTATAATTAATTAAATGAAAAGGAGTAATTATTCAAATTAGAACACATCAATTGAAGCTAAAATATTGTACTATAATTTGAATGGATTAATGGTTTTATTAAAACAAACATTAAAATATTTAATAATAAATATTTTTAAACATATAATTTCAAATACATAACAAAATAACCTGATCTTGCATGGAAAAATTTACTAAAAAACTTTCCATCACAAACCCCACTATTTATTGAATTATTTCCATGAAAAAATAGTAAACATTAACATGTGATAATGCCCATTTCAACTATTTAATAAAAAAATATAAAATAAATTATATTATTAATTATAAATCTACTTTCAAGATTTAAAATAATTAATAAAATACAACACGTGATTCTTATATTTACATTTTTTTTAATATATCCATGATTTTAAAGGTTAATCGTTCAATCTTCAATATATGAATTCATTAAATTCCTATAATTTAAAAGTTAAAAAATAAATATTATAAAATGGATCAAAATTAGATTTCCCTTGATTATACTCTAATCATATATAATGTGATAAATTAAAAAATTAAATTAAAACATTTTCATGTTATTAGTGTAAATCTTCTTCCTATAAATATTTCATTTCTACTAAATAATATTTCATCATGTGATTATTTTCCAAAGTATTTACTAATTATGTTTAATAATAAAAATTTAAATAATTTATTTTAACTATTATTTAATATAAATATTCTTCAAAACAAAATTGGTGAAACATATCAATTACACCATGGAAGATGATTTACATGATTTTATTTCATTGTAATTGAAGGTGTTGTAATTGATGGAACTCAAACGATGGAATATAATACCAAGGTAGATGTTTTATATATCTCTAATATAATATAGTTTGTTCATCAATGATATAGAGAAATCAAAATAAATTAGTAAGGTAAATAAACATAATTTTCTATAATCTACATATTCATTTACATATATATCATAGAAACTATTGTATTAATCATTTTATACTATACAACATTGATGATATCATTAAACAACTATATATATATAATTTTGTATAGTCGTGGTATTAATAAATTTAAAAAAATTAAATATCCTCACTAAGATAAGATTTAAATACACAATTTTCAATTAATATTTTTAATTTTAAATAAAAAAATAAATATGTATATACAAAATAATTATTTACATAATTCTATGTGAAAATTAGAGAAAATGTAAATTTCAAAAATTCAAAGATGTTATGAACCTATCATATGAAAAAACAATATAAGATCAACCTACTGAAGAAAGCAACCTACTATGGGGATTGAGATCATGACAAAATTAACAACCAACTAATTTAGAAAAATAATTATCCAACATCCTGGACGAAATGACCAAATGTGGAATTGGATGAAGGTATGATTATACTACATTAAAAAATTGAACAAACATGAAATTCATCAAATGTAAGAACCATCATCATTATAAAAAATGAAATATCAATAAAAATTCTATTGTCATATACCATCCATATATCCAAATTGATAATATGTGAGAAGACATAGAAAACACATTGGGAAACTCCATGCCATAAAATAGAATATTTTACAAATTGGAGTCATTATGTTAAAAACCTATTAGAAAATTATCATCCTTGATTATTTAAAAACTCAGAAATTATATAAATAATATCGAAAGAAAACTCTATATGAAATAACAAATGTGTCTTATTATATTAGGTACAGATAAAAATAATGAAAAATAATTGTGTTGTAAAAATAAAATTTAATTACCTTTTATATTATATTAGTTAACATTGGATGCCTCATAAATAGGAACACCACCAAAAATGTTTAACAATTCTTTAGTTATTATTTTGAATATAAATGATATCTGCATTTTTTTAGATAATTTTTGAAAGTAGAAATCTATTTGAATTTATTTATTTCAAAAATTAGTGAAATATATTTTAGGAACATTGTTTTCAAGACCTATTTCGATGTTACTTATAATTCAAATTTTATCCAAATTCCATTCCACAAGATGTTAATATATAGATTCGTGTGTTGATTCAACTTACTCTCTTAGTGGATAGTGTTGGTGAGGAAATGAAAAATTAATGTCTTTATTGATCTAGCCTCCTTCCTTTGCGAATATCTTCGTAGAGGTATCTATTGATAAATTTGGTAAATTTACCATTATTTAATTCATTTTCTAGTTATTTTTTAGAACGCACCACCAAAACATAATATATTAAATGATAGAATGTTTAGAATTAGATAGAGGGTGATATTCAAAAGCATGCAACACAATTTAATTTAAAATTATCCTAGGATAACATATTAACATTTAGTATAAAAATTTGAGTTATTAATTTAAACTAGTTGATGGAATAATTAATGGGATTTATTCATTTGGAATCTAACAGAAAATCGTTGAACATAGTTCAATTATCTATCCTTCCCAATAACTTAATGAAACTACCCCTCCTAGTATGGGGATTCCAACATGATTAAAGGTTGGGGATACTATGTATTGATTGAAAAATAATAAATAATGGAAAATAGTATAGAAACGTATCACAAGAGTAGGGTTTCCTCATCTAGGAATCTCTATATTAGCGTTATCATCTGCATACCCCAGGGCCACTTTTTTTTGAGATAATGTGTATCCAAAGTTCATCATAATTGGTTCAATTAATATGTGAAACTCATTATGGGTCATCAATGGGATGGTAAATAGTAATATTATATTAATTTCATTATATCAACTCATTTTTTGTCACGTAAATTTGTTTCACATCATGAAGACTATTGAATAAGTTTAACTTGTTGGAATTGACATATGATTTCCTAACAAAATAACATCATGAATTGTGGATTTAATATATGAAATTAAAATTTATGATATAAATAGTCCTGAATCATCCTATTTATTTATTAGTGAGCATTATTTATGGGCCTTGACATATCTAAAACTATGTTGCATCTTTAATCATACATTAGAAATCATGTGTTAAACTACATCGTGATGTAGGGTTATAAGAAGTGACTTCGAACTGCATTACCTATAATTTATTAATTTTCAAAATAATTGTGAAATCCTTTAAAAAACATAATAACAATTAATTAACAGCATCTAAAATCAATTCATGGCCACAAAATTTATCATTTATATTAAAATATGGATGGATAATATTACACATTAACAAATCAATTTCTGAACATTGTGATTAATCATGAAACAACAAAAAAATCCAAAAAAATATCTCACATTGCTGAAAACAATAAATCAAGGGAACATAAAAAAATTTGAATTATTTATCATTAAAGATATATAATCCTATGAAAACATATGTTGGAAAAAATAACCTAATTAATGATAAAAAAGGAATAAAAAATGGATCTTCGGAATGAGCTTATGAATCTCACTCAGATGTCC
The DNA here is from genome assembly GCA_963277665.1 of Viscum album. Lineage (NCBI taxonomy): Eukaryota > Viridiplantae > Streptophyta > Magnoliopsida > Santalales > Viscaceae > Viscum > Viscum album. The sequence goes on along the minus strand of OY728151.1, from coordinate 81,511,777 downwards.
ACTCTTAAATCAATGGTGCTTCCCTATAACATGAAATAATCGAATAAAACACCTAAAAATCATTATTATGAATTTAATAAATCTGAAAAACTCACTAGTATTGTGTAACACCATATTGAACATCAATATCATAAAAATAATTGAAAATACATTTTACATAATGATATTAGAGATGCTGTGACATGTCTATTACATCATGTATCAGACACCTCGTTAGGGGTAGTTCACATAGATGCACCATATCCATAATATGATTAAATATATATTATGATCTAACAAAAATTGGACTGAAATTAATTATTCATCTAAAACATTTCATCCCGTGATGAGGATATGTCTTCAAGAACACAAGATCACAAATAGTGAACTATAAATGCCCCCTCCATTAACCATAATAATACATATGATAATCTTATTCTATATTCATCCACTTATAGATAACTTGTAACTAATCTATTATACTATGATAAAATTATTGTCCCATTTCAGTGTACTCTACAATATTAATCTATCTGAAAATAAATTTTTGTGAAAAACATTTCTTTATCGGGTGACATACTAATAGTATAATTATCATTATAATTTTAGAAAAACTCCAGAAAATGTATTTTTTCACAAAATAACCCCACAAATCCTAAATGTAAAAATAAAACATATAGAATAAGGTATGGAAAGTTATCTATCTATAACTATACTCATGTGGGTAAAAGTTGTTTTATGTAATAATAGAAATTCAAAATATTAACTGAGAAATCTCTATTCACTATAGGTAATACTTGAATATTGATCACAGAGAATGATTTTCAATACCGTACAAATTTTAACAATCATTGTGAAATACATTATAGAACAATCTTTAATAGATATCAAAATTTAAATATCTATGAATTGAGATTACTTCATCTAAAGGTATACCATCAAAATTATTGTGTCATAACCACATTGTGATCTTGGTAAACTAGAGATGAAGTTCATTGATTTGTCATTCCCAAACCACAGGGGAACATCAAATGAATAATTTAGATTTTAGGGTAAATATTTTTAGTATTCAAATTTTATGAAACTAAAAAATGATAATAAAACTATGCAACTAAATTCATTCAATAGAAACAATAAAAGTTTCCTCTCAGTGAATGATACATATTCAACACACATAAATATAAATCCTAGGAAAAACACAAGAACTCTTAGGGAACCACACATAAATCATTATAGAAAAAATTATTTAGAATAACTCCAATGTTTTTTCATACTAAGACCTACACACTAGTGTGTCACAATAAAACACCCATTTACACCACTCATTTTCCTTAGATTCCCTCAATATGGACTCCTTCATCTACTACACCAACGATGAAATCAATCAATAATTATAATTTCATCCAACCGACTTCAACCTCTCACATACCATGTTTTATTTATTCCATGTCTTCCATTAATATCAAAGTGTCTCTAGAATCATGTATAAAACCATGACACACGATAAATCAAAAGTTATTTATCATAACATTCCCAACATAGTGTTTAAAGTAAATTTTAAATGCATTCTTCTATGAAAATTACATCTACCATAATTATAAATGATTGAATTAATTTTTGGTTAACATATACATCTAAATAATTTATCCCAGGAAGACCATAAAATATTCATTTGAATGATACTTACCCGAAAACTCAAGGTGAGCAACAACACTATAATATCATTATTAAAGGTGTAATACATAATATCACAACGATCCAATTTTTTAGACCCACAATATTGAACCACCAACTATTGTATCAACTCATAATCTAATCAATGATATGAATCATCATTGTAAAAATCAAACACATAACCCTCCTTTGGTAATCAATAAATAAGATCATTGACTAAAAAATTTATCAAATAATCTTATATATCCATTAGATAATATGTCGATATAAAAACCTGATAATATGAAGTCATTTATGTCATCTGCGTCCTAATATGAGATAATTTGGGAAAACATCTCCTATAATAGCCTATAAGATAAAGGAAATTCTTTAATTACACCAAAATTTATATGATTTACTGATGAGACCACACCATTAATTTTATATGGATCAAGAAGAAATCCACCATGGGATACGATATTCCTTATTTAATGGATATTATCTTCCCCAATGTGAAACTATGATATATTTATGAATATAAGTAGAAACTAATGAACTATTAATTATACTTGTTTATGCAACATATTACCCTTATCAATAATGAAAACACAAGGATTTTGTTAATGAAAAACAAAAAGATATATTTTCTAAATAAATTAAAAAATTCATTCATTAATACCTTTAATAATTCATGAGAAATTAATTACTCAAATGAAATCATAATTAATAAAAAATTCCTCAAATAATTACAGAAAATATTAATTTTGATATTCTCATGCCTCAAATGTGTTTGATCATACCCACACATTATGTTGATGATCAAAACGTAACAATATATCTTCAATTGATTGGGTGAATCCACAGTTTCCCTGTTTTGATGATGTTGTCCCACAATAACCATATACAAATAATAGTAATCAACATGAATTTATGTATTATATTATTTCTTATTTGAAATAGAATTGGAGATCCCTAATTTTACAATCTATACCTAAGGAATACTATCTATAAATTTCATCAATTTAAATCAAAAAATCCTTTAGAATATATTTTTCTATCCAATATGGATATAAAGAAATTGAAGCAAAACATTTCTTTATATCCATCTCAACAAGTCAATAGAATCGTAAAATCAAGTAGAAATGAATTAGGGTATTGTTATAGATCCTTGGGAATCACCACTGGATGATCATCTACATAACTGAACATGATCTCCATAATTAGAGATAGTAGAGACATGATGTGACTTTAACACATCAAAGATTATCTCTCCCCAATGAACAAAAAACTGCGTAAATATAGTTTATAGAATATGATACAAAAACATAGTTAATCCACAATATCTTATACCTAAAACAGATAATACATTTTTAGGATTATATTATATAGTTATATATATTTTTATAAGAACTCTGAAAAATAGAGGAACTATCGTAGATCTAACTCCAATAATTTTATAATTCATAGAAGCATTGATAGGCTCTAAAATGAATAATCAATTATAAGTGTAATGGAATAATCACACGTCAACTTCTCAATAATGGGATAAATAATGTCTAATAAATGATATTGTAAATACATAACAACACAAATCAGATTAAAAAGTAGCAAATAAGTTTATAGTACACAATAAAATTTTGACCTCACTGAATACTGGAAAATAAGAAACATGACTCTGGCCAAGTCCATCTTCCCAACCATTCTATCCATATTTTATGCTACCTTAAATTCCCACATATACATATTTTAATTGATTTTAGCAGATATCATGGGGATCATTTATTCGAATCACATCCCAAATCTATGAAATATTCATTCCCTAATACCTCATCATATGACTTGAATATAAATGTGTTGTTTAGGAGAATGTTATATTAGAACAAAGCCTCAATATAATTACTCACCCTTCCATACTCACTAGGAAATTGGTCTAGATCATAATATATGATTTTCATGTAGTAGATATTAGACTATTCAATACAAGAAAATCATTTCCCAATAGTAAATATATCCTACCCAAAACCCTCTATACCCATCAAAACATAAAAATAATCCGTAATACAATTAAAAAATATATCCCATTAGGCAATTTATTTATCATGATCCAAAATAAAAAATATATACCAATGATTTTTCACCCATAATGTATCATTAATTCTACTGAATACTAGTGGAGCATCCAAATGTGGATCAATATGAATGTTATTTCTACATCCTAAATCCAAACCTCTATTTCCCAATCTCAAATAGACCTGTAGTAATTTTAAAACCATTGTATTAGAACTCATTGTGTGTCTCCCTCCATGTTGTGTCTTTATTGACCTTAACATATCAATTTTTCCCAGAACATCCAGGTTTCTACCAGTGTTTAGGTTTCTCAACATTTAGTTCCTTAAGTCGATCGGTGTGGTTAATTAATCCCCACATCAAGTCCATAAAGCTATCATATGTGGTTTTTATAGCGTTTATTTTTAGGATTAGAAACACCCAATGTATAAAAATTATTTAATGATATCCGAGTAATTTTATTCAAATTGTGTAGGTTATTAGGATTTCTTACCAATTATACTTTAGAACACACATTATTCATGTGGATGGGGTATCATGGTAATTAAATTATTTTGATGGTCATTATTCCCAATGTTAGGTCTCTCATAATTATTTATATGATGTTATTAAAACAGACTAAAATAATTGTTTAAGAAAGGACACCCTAACAATTATAATCATTTATATGATTTTGTTTTTGTTAATATGTATAAATATAAATTGTATCATATAATCCTAAACAACTAAATTTTTCCGAGATTCTTCATTCGTAAATGCTTTATATGTATCCAAGGTCTTCTAATTTTGTATTTTAATTACATAGTGATGTTAGTCTAGATTCATTATTCTTTAATTCTACCAAAATAGGATCTCGTGTTTTTATTTTTATATAATAAGGTAATTGTTTTTTGTGGTTTTCTGATCAATCCCATGAAGAGGATTCCTAAATTTCATTTTAAATGTATCTATTGTAAACATATTTTTTTGGCGCATAATGTGACATATCATACATTTTATGGTCTGGAATCATGGACTAGACCTTATATAATAATGTATAATGGTTAGGGGTAATAGGTTAGATATTTCTTGTTATGGTTTTTCAAGTTAATGGGAAACTGGAACACATTCTAGTTGACCACAAATGAAATATGTCTCGACGGTGATAAGTAAGTTTCATAAAGAATCTGCCTCTATGAAGATATTTTCGTAAGGGGTGTTATCCCTTATGTGGTTGAAATTATAGGTCCCAGAATGGAAATATCCATACTATATGGGAAATTATATTATCAACTATGTTCCACGATGACAAGATAGAACAATAGGAATGTATCCCTAATAGACATGACATCCTGAAATGGGCTAGTTTATATCAGAGAATAAAAAAATAAATTATTTTTATTAGGATTATATACCACTGAGGTTAAAATTCAGGGATGTTTAGGATATATATATATGGGGTCTTATACTCATTGAATAATTAGTCATATCACATCAAAATATCTATTAAATCTCATATAGATTAAGCGATGTATTTTAAGGTTAAGTGAAAAGACCGTCAAATGCAGTTTAATAAAATACATTATTGAAGTGGGATAAAATATTTTACAATATTATGTGGGACTATATATAGTGATATTTTTTTATTAGATATTTTGGTTTTATCTCAAGATACATATCCTATGTATTCTGAAATGATAAGAAGTTATTTCCACATAGATCCAATATATGAGAGGAAGAATTCATATTTTAAAATGTATAAGGACTAAAAAAATATGGGCTGATACGAAATATCTACCCATGGATAAACTAATGTAATGACTATCTATATCCTCTAGACCCACATTAGATATTCTTGTGGTGGGAAATATAAATTCATTCCTAACCTATTTATTGGCTTCATGAAAATATGCTTTTCAAATTGGATAGTAATATGGATATTTTAAAAGATTAAGCTATTGATAATGGTGTAATGTCCAATAAAATGAAATATTGTAATGTGAATGATGTAAGATGAAATTTTATTATAATATCATAATCAAATCATTTTTACCAAAACCCCTATGTGAAATTTAGAATAAAACAAATAATAATATAAATTAGGGAATTTTTGAGTTAGATTTGATGCTTGAGCCTAATGTTCCATACATATACTATTTATAAAATTAATATGTGTCAATATAGTTCATATATTTAATTCCGAATGTGTAATTCTAATTTCAAGTAATATTTATTAATTTTATACACTAAAATGTTGGAAGAAAAATAGATGAATTGGTCATATGTTTTTATAATAGAATAGATTCATAAACATATCAAAGACATTTTCAACTGAGATAGAAACATTATGGACATGTTCAAATTTGGATTCCCATTAGATATATAGCATCATTTTGGTGAAAAAGGATAATAAAAAAATACATTTAAATGAAACCTTTATTCATGGAGGATACATCTTGTTAAATAAGAGATGGGCGATTGCATAATGACAATATAGTTATGCTTCATAAAGGAATAGGGTGGATGATATCAAATAATGTAATTGTTCAAGAATGTGAACTATGGCATGGAGGCTTATTTGACTTCATAAATTGCACTGTGTTATAAAATTGAGTGAAAAGGTTGTTTGAATGAGGGTTCATCACGTGATTGATTCACCAAGGCATATTCAGGATATCACATGACTGAGGGGGAATCCTATGATCAACACATGAATAGGTTATCATGTAGAAAAGTTTCAAAAAAATATATAGGTGATAAAATAGTGCTCACACCTATTTTATTTTTAATAAATGAAAAACATATAATGGAATATACAAAGAACAGAAATTGGTGACACGTAACTACCTCATTCCATCACCTATGTTTTTTATCCCGTGGGTATCCTATTGTCGTACATAGATTATATTTCCAAGGAGTTATTATAGGTGTTGTATCATCATATATTAATTTATTTCTTTATGTAGTTGATTCATGTATATGTGTTTTAGGGGGTGGGTGAAACTCAGAGGATCATCATACTACTGATTCACCATAACATTTGACTCCCAGAATCAACAACAATCAATATGGGGTTCTATAATCAATAGAAATTAACAAGGGACGATAGGGTAAATCAGTTGGTGTCAGATAAGAATTTATTGAAGAGATATCACACAGTATATAGTGACTACATATGGGTATCATCATGGACATCCTCAACTTGAATTGTATCACATGAATGTTTTGGGATTATGTGATTACAAAATTCCTAAGCACCGTATTCGAATGTGGTGAAACAAACCCATTAATCCCCGAAAACATCCACAATTTTCAATCGTATGAAGCCATTGAGATCAGGAGATCACATAACTCTGTAGAATACAATGACAATGTGATAGTTACGCTATCATGTAAAAAAAGTAAATTAAAATAACTTATCTTGAAATTTGGATATTCTGTCTATTCTACTATATAAGTACCATTTATACTAATAATGTACTACATTTAGTATTTTCACAAAAACATTTGTTCAATGATTTCAGTGTGTATCAACCATCCAATTGAATATATTCTGTATAAACCAAATATTGATTTTTTCCTACATCCATGTATGTGTAATATTAAATATTGGTAACACCCAACCCTAGAAGAAGAAGAACATTTCATGATTATTATAAAACTAATTTTAAATTAATTCCAAACTATATTCCAATTTTAATAACAATCTCAGACAATTATGATGTATGATTCTTTCATACTATTCTAAAATGATATTAGCATCACATTACAATTCATTTTTAGAAAACCTTATTGTCCATGTGCTAGATAATACGGTTCCTTAAAATATCATCTCTATGATAACATCACTTGTATACCATATATATTATGATCGGCTAATTTTTATTCCCCACAAACCCATGAATAAACACAAGTTACAAAATCCAAACACCATCCCATATCTAAACTATCAAAATGGATAAAATAAAAATCATATCTCCCTAATTCAAATGGAACTAAACTTATGAATTCAATGTAGAAATAAAGATATAGATTAATTAATTCATCATCCAATATGCCACATGTCGGATATTAGAATCGAGGGTAAATAATGACACATAGTGGTGTAACGACACTAAAATATATTTGTAATATGTTATTACATGAAATAAAACAAAATATAATTATCAATAAAAAGAGAGGAAATCCAAATTTTCTAATTTAATAACTAAAAGTTAAAATGAATGTATACAATATAAAATTATCCACTAAAATAATGACTCTCCATGTTTTTATAATCAAATCTTCATAAAATTAAACTCATGTCAATCAAAAACTACTCTAGTGGAATAAAATTTACTATTCCTATACAAAGTTTATTTATTAAAAGTATGCTACATTTGACCCACCTATAAATATATCATGTAAATTTTTTATTATTCATAAAAATTCCAGTACATTTAATAACTTAAATTGAAAAACAACATAAATTGGTAATACTAGTTTCATACCAATTCAATAGCTCAATCACTTGGTAACACATCATTTTATACAATTTATAGAAAATAATATTAATATATATATTCTTTAATTAATGATCTTATCATCCACATTCCGACAAGTTTTTTAACACTATAACTTAAGGAAACAAATATAGTTTTTCCCATTTTATATATCATGTCATACTAGATGTGAGTTGTTCCTCATAATCACAATACTCCATAAAATATACTGACCACTATCTCATTTTTAAATTAATAGGTATATCAACCTCATCATCATCATTATTGCATTTTTGGACATGTATATTCTTGGAATCTAATACATCGTATTTAATTTTATTTTAACTCATAACAACACATTCCATGAATGAACTACCCTAGAACGTTTCTACTATGTTGAGAAAATATAAATTAATATCATTCACCACCATAGTATCATAGGATATCCTACAACATAAGACAACAATATGCCATTTCTATGCTATATGTTTAATATCGGAATACCAATTTCCTGATTCCCCGTAATAAAATAATTGAACAGCAATAAATATGTTTCCATTCACATTTCAAAGATTAATTCTTTAATCTTATAATCATGTTCCATTACTGCCATAATTTATTTGTTAGTTGTTCTGTTATTGTGTTTCAAAATAAAAAACATCCCATGTATTTTATTATTTTAATTATGGTTCCATAATCTTCTAGATACTCTATGACTCAATCTATACTACTTAAAATTTAAGAAATTGAATTTCATAGAGACATAAAACACATATTAGTTTGACACCACTCATATAAATAACATTGGGACATTTGGATATTAACAAAACATCATTAAAGAATCATATCGATGTTAAATCATCTATGTGATCTCATCGGAGATTCCTTGCTATCATTTTCACGTCATTTTATAGAATTCCAAAAGATACCTCATTCACTGACAAGGATAGTCATGATAATGGTTGAAACCCAATCCATTTTTTCATCAAAGGTCTCCAAAAATATCGTAGATTTCATTAACACGTCAATTAATTTAATGACCCAAGTCACCATAGAAAAGAATATATATATTAATATTAAGTTATTCACACATAAGAAAAGTCACTCAGGCCGAATAATTTAGGCATTCAAGCCTCTTACAATATGGAATGACATCAATCCACCCCAATCATACAATAATATAAAAATAATATTTTGAATTTTATATTTATTAATGTGTTTTTAAGAAATTGTTTTCTTCATAGGGAGAAATATGGTAGTAGATAATCAAATCATATTTTTGGGGGGAAATTATTAATCTTTCATTTTAATTATATATTTATTCCATGAATTGAATAAATAATTTTTCTTATGTATCCTCTTATTAAATTTTAAAATGAAAATTTTAATAAATTTCTTAATAATTTAAAGATCATAATAATACTAAACAATCAAAAAAGAAACTGTCAATCATATATACCATATTACATAAAAATATTATATTTTAAAAAATTGAAAAATTAGAATGTCACATTCAATCACATTTCTATCCAATTTCTTAATTCCAAATAAGAAATTTTAGTTATCATTTACAATTTCTAATCCACCTTTTATGTCTTCAATAATAAGAATAATAAAATTATCTAGGTAATGAATCATTATATTCATCTCATGAATTATATGAATAAAAAAATTAATCATATATAATTATAATTGTAATCATTCGTAGATATGTACATGATTGTAAATTATTAAATAATGAAGCTACTAATGCGGAATTATTTAAATTCAAGTGGTTGAAAACATTAAAAGTGTCACTTATCACCTATTTCACCATGTGATGTCACACAATTATTTTATCAAATAATAAAATACGATCAAATCCAACAATTGGAATAATTTCATTCTATATGATAACAATATTCCTTCATCATTTACATATTCTCCTAAAGTTTTATAATCCATATTCATGTAATTTTTTCTAGAAAATTAATTTATTAGGGTTAATCTCAAAATTATTAATCATATTTTTAAAAATATTATTTAGTCAAAAGTCTTCAACAATAAAAATTGGTGGACATAGATCCCATACCACCAAGAAAAATGTATAATATGATTCTTTTTTCTCTGAGGTAAAGGGAATAACACAACATGAAACTTGTAAGAAGGTATCAAAATCAATATATGATGGTTCTATAAACTCCATGATAGAAGATATGTTTCTTTTAGGTTCCAAAAGGAATAAATTAAAATGATCTTATGTAAGGAATTATTATTTATATAATATATATATATATATATATATTTCAATATATTATTAGGAATATCATCTTGATATCTATATTTAATCAACATTAATATGGTTTTCATTAAAAATCATTGATCATTCCTTTTTTAGAATTGATGTATTAAAGAAATAGAAGATATTTATTTTATTAACTGAATCATGATTAAAAACAATATTTTTTCATTTGAATAATAATTGTTTTAAATTAATGACATTTCATTATGTTAATAAAAAAAATTTATATCACTCTATCGAAAACTAGAAGAAATAGGAAATTTCAGATATATAGAAAATGAATAATCCCACTATAAAACCAAAATGCTTGTCTTTGATGACACACATCATGAAAAAATAAACTGATTGGGAAATTCAGAAATATCATTAACATAACACCTGACCAAAATGAGTGACTATGAAATTTTGAGAAGGCATGATCATACTACAATACCAAAATATCATTTCTTGAAATTTGGTAATGGCATGAATCAACCACATGGACAAAATTATAAACCATGAAATTTCATCGGACACTAATAAGGAACCATAATTCCCTAAAAAACATAGTGGTTTTTAAGATTACAAGACCTTATATATATATATATATTATGAATTCATTATAATTCATTATGTTGATTGAAAGGCAGTTTTTAATATAATTATATTATCTCATTTTTTGACTATTTTATCTCCATGTATTAACAAAGACATGATTTTTACCTAACTATAGAAAATTTTCATATTATGTGGATGATATATCTATGTAAATATCATTATGTGACATGTGGGGTTGAAATTATATAGTCATCCAATACCTTTGATAAAATTTACATCTCATGAGCTAACTCAAATTATAAGAAGTTGGAGTAAAACTAATCCATAGAGGTTATGGTGTAACGATGTGAACTTAATCAACTAGTATATGATGGTATTAGGAGTGAACTTTGGCATATGTTATTACTTTATATTATTCGTGAACCTCATTAATTTTTTATAATGAATGAAAATCTATTGAGATGTTGGTATCATAAATTCTAATAACGTTCATCCATCCTTTGAGTCCTTTGGTCATTATTTTCAATTCTTTCAAGATAATTCTATTGTTAATTATATGACATGATATATGACTATTCCATATAGATAAGTACATATATTATTATTAAATTATTCAATTAATAATTGATTTTTTGTAAATATTATGTAATTCATGATATATAATCATTCAAAAACACCGTTACGATTCATTAATATTTTTATACCCATTATTGAGAATTTGTGATCACTCCATTATTATGATTGATAGTCAATGTAAATGATCATAGGAAAAAATTATTACATTATAATTGGTATTTGAAGAAGGATTATATTATATTTTATGGTATTTTATAGGCTTGGGATATATTATCTGCATAGATCCAAATATCACCAGATATTTAAACATTGATTTTTATTGTAATTCTAGTGAGGTTTGTAAATGTATGTATGTTAGGATACATATATCGATGTGTACGATTCTATAGTTATATTAGGTATTTGAAACATTGTCATTTTTTTAGGAAATGTTGATAATTAATCATTTGTGTATACAATTTTATGTAGATAAAGTTTTCATCAAATGAGCTAGATCACATATTAAAAACATATTATATGGTTGTGTGTTTCATTAAATAAAAGAAATAAGTTAGCAATTTTTATTATTTTGAAAATCATAAAAATGTGTGCTATCATAAAATAAAATACTTGATGTTGTTGATAGTATGACATAATAAGATTTGGAATAATTGGGATTCAACAACTGTTTTTCTTTCAATTCCTACAGGTTTGTTTCACATTTCATAGAAGCACACCAACTGTTGGACCATATTTTTAAAAACTTTATTTTAGAAGTAGATCATTGTTACTTATACTTATAAAGGGGAAAATTCATTGGTGGATGGACTTTCTAATAAAAGAGTGAATGATACTATTTATCATTTGGATAAACAAGTGTGTGGTGATCTTTTTCCTATTATGAAGAGTGATCAATGAAGATTCTTTACTTTAAGACATCTGTATGTTTTTTATCAATAAATATGTATTTACATTATGGGAAATATCTCAACCTTACATAAAAAAGTGAGGATGTATTTTCATTATCCTGGTAGAAATTGAGTTCAAAAATTATTAGTGAATAATTTTACGACTTATTTAACTAAAAAATATATACAGAAATGATAAATTAATTTTGATTAATTTGTATTTTCATGCAAAGGAAATATATTATTTACTAATTTAATATTTTTAATATCATTATTAAATAAAAAAATATATAATAAATATTAATTTATGTAAATAAAAAATGTGACCATTAATAAATATATGGAATCATATAAATAGATCCCTATAATATTATTTAAATTAAATCAAATTATAATATCTAAAATCTATCCACCCACTCAATTATCATTCTACTTAAATTTGATTAAATTTTAGTTTTATATTAATGTGAAATATTATTACTAAAATAATATTTTAAAAAAAATTATCATATGTTGTAAATTTATCTTGAATGTGACTTATTTTTTTCTCTCGATAACTTCCCAATAGAAAATCAAAAATATTTTCAAAAATTATTTTCCATCTTCCTCTATATATTTATCATTATTATTTTTTATAACAATTTCTTATATTAATATAATGATTGATTATTATTTTTGAAAATAATTATCAAATTATTCCATTTATTTAAATATTAGTTTTCTTATTGATATATTTTATGTATAGAAATCATGAAATAATTTTTTTTAGTAAAACATATTTTTATTAATGTCATTATAATGAGTTTTTATCTATGACAATGATCAATATTCATAAAATGTATATAAATATGTAATGAGATTATTCATATAATAAAAATGTTTATTATAAAATAAATAGGTAAAAAATAATCCACCAATTCATTATAATGGGTTTCTCATGGATTGTTTTCGGGGATACTAAAGGCTTAAAAATATTTTATAAGGTTTTTTGTAATAATTTTGATATGGGTAAAAGATATTACATTGGAAACATGATCTTGAATTTTTTGTTTAAATCCTTAAATTTACTATCTGCGAAGAGTTTGTTCATATTTATGTAATTTTAAATAGAATGATTTTAATGAAAATTCATTAGTATAAAATGGTTATTTTTTAATAACTACTATTGTATAACTATAATCAGAATATATTATTATACTTTTCATTAAATAAAAATAAATATTATTTTTTATAAATTAAAATTATATTTATGCGTTAATAATGGTGTTATATACATTATTTACGTATATTTATATTTATTTTTCATGATTTTCTTTATAATGATTTAATTTCATTATGTGTTGTTGAATGTAACATTTCAAAACCCATTGAATATTTTTACATAATTTTTATATGTAATAAAAAATATATTTTTTTAAAAAAATTGATTTTTATATGATTGTTTTAATAATTTTTTATATATTGAATAATATTTAATTTTTTCTATGGAAATTGTATAATTAAGATAGATTTAACAGATTTTATAACATGTAAATAAATCTTAATAATAAAATTAAATTAAATTTAACATATATTAAGACAATGAAAATTTCATTTAATCGACATAAAAAATATAAATAATTTATAAATATTATTTAAAATTATTAAAATTGAATAAATGGAAAATAAATAAAAGCAACAAATTTTACTATAAATTTATGTTATTGTGTCTAATGGTGATACAAAATTATCACACAGGAAAAAATTATACCAAAGAGGATATAACAATATATTTATAATATTTATTTATTATGTTAATATAAGAGAACATTGAGTTGAATTTTATAAAATTATGAACGAATAAAATATGATTCATTTTAGTAAATATATGTTTAATGCAATTATTGAAATAAAAATTGATTATTTGAATAATAACTGATCATTGAGAATATTTTAGTATCAGAAATTTTATTTTACATGTATTACATAATTTTATATTAATATTTTAATATGATAATTTCATTTTATAAAAATATAAAACTCTATATATTTATAAGTATACATTTCTCTAACTTTTTTTGTATATGTAGTAATAAAACAAATTACATATTAAAATATATATATTGTAATTACATAACCAATAATTATATTTTCATGAAATATATCACATTTGAGTGTCATCATGTTGAATGTTTTGTAATGTGATGTTATTATACTTTTATAAAAATATATACAATTTGGGTGAATCGTTAAATAGTGTTTTTATATAATATAAAATCTTAAACCCGAAAATAATTTAAATGAAAGTAAAATTTTTTTAAATAATTTGTATGAAATAAAATAAATCTAATTATAGAAGTAGTATTTTAAAAATAATAAACTGAAATATCATAAATATAAAATTATTTCCAATTTCTAAATTAAATTTACTTCCAATAAAATCTTATTCTAAATTTTTCATATATAATTAATTATAATGTGATGCATTTTAGTATTTATAGTGTTTAAATTTTAATAAAATATTTCTTTATCAATGAAAATTATTAATATTCATACAAATAAATACTACATATAATCTTTTTTAGAAATAATGAATTTATCAATATTTAATATGGTAACATTACTTCCCTTTAAATATAAATATCCTTCCTACTCGAACCATTCATATTAATGTCTTAACTCATTCTATTGATATTGATTACCTTATTTATCCATCTAAACCTTCGATACCATGTTCTGTTGGCTTGGGATTTTCTAAATTCCACTCCTAATAATATTATAGTGAAAACTAGTGGTACTAAAAATGTGAATGTTAATTGTACATATCATAGAACTTTATTCAGAAAAAAAATAATTATATAATATATGTTCATCATCATATTTTTATACATTCATTCATTTAATTTCATATAAATATTATTTGTGATATTTGACACGTGTTATCAAAAAAAATTATATTTTTTACTAATTGAAGATGACAGGATGACCTATGATATTTTCTTAAGGGGTATTTAAAATAAAATACAATAAATATTATTTAATTAATATAGAAAATATATTAAATATGGATCCAATGAATAAGGTATTTTTTTAATGATTTTGATAAAAAATGATCATTAACACAAATTTATTTGAAACTAAATATAAAATAATATAATTGATCTAATATGGCTCATATATAACAATTTATTATTATACCAATTTTTAATTCCATTTATTTATTATTCTTGAATTTCATACGCATCGAGTCATATGGTCTAAATACAAAATAAAAGGATTGAATAAAATGTTTTATAAGAATGATTTGGGATTTTTTATGACATCACCATATAATATTTATTATCCCAAATCAGTAATTTTATTACTATATAATTAGTTCATAACCACCAATTTGTAAATGAAATTTTTTTAATAAATATATTATATTAAAATCCTCTGCATATTTACAATTTTATTAGATTTTATGTAATATTCTTCAATAACATATATCATGTGTATGGCCTCTCATTCTTTTTTTGCAATTGTTTTGGTGATATATGTATTAAAAAATACTTACATTAACAATATTTCAATTACTAAAAATGAATGAAACTATCAAAAAAATGTATTTTAAATTTTATGAATTGGATAAACCATAAAAAATAATCATTTATTGGTAAAATTATAATAATGGAAATTATTTGTATATGGTTCCTTTGGAATGGTTATAACCCTATCTCAACCCTACTATTATATATTAACACTGATAAGAACAAAAAATCATTAAAATAGAATAAAAAGAATCTTTCGTTATGTAAAAATAGAAAAATAATCATTGATGACAAAAAACAATATTGTGAGGTCGAATAGTAGTGTCTTCTTGGAATAAATTCATATTAAAATGATTCTTCCTTGAAAATTTCATGGGATTTTTAAGTGAGTTATTTTATTATTATAGAACATATTAAATAAACTACCAACCATATATATATTTCATAAATTATATTATAGTGGGGACGGGGGATATAAAATTTCTAATTTCAATAAAAGTATATGTGGAATTTCTCATGCAAATATTTATCCAAATTGATTCATGTACTTTATTTTGTTCCACCATGAATCAACTATTACTAAAGATTAATTTATTTATCCAAATTAATTTTTTTTATTGTGAATAAATTCCATCCCCTTCTATGAATGGATGTGAAATTTATGGAATATTTTTTTTGTTTGATTTGATCTATCAAATATAGTCTATATTTGGAGTCATTGAAACTATTAACACATCCAAAATATGATCATCCAATCTTGTTATAAATGAAAAATATATTCAAATGGTATTATAATTATTCAAAAAAATAAGACAAAATTAATGACAAATAATAATGTGTAATAAAATATATTGAATTTAAATGATTGATAATGAATTCAATTTTTGTTTTATTTCCAATGAAAAATAAAAAAATTAATTAAATATAAAAATATATATCTATTTGATAAAATAAAATCTATTATAATAGAAAACCTCCAAAAAACAAGGCTTCACTCAACAATTTAATTTATTAATAGTGTAATATTTTAAACTCCATCTAATTAATAATATTGTCTAATTCACTACAATATCAATATAAATATTTAAATACACTTTTATTTTCATAAGAAATATCCAATTCCATATTAAAAAATGTATGTGAAGTATAAATATAATATTATTAAATATATTTATTTATAAAATATTAATTTAATTAAAAATAGTTATTTATAAGTTTTTTAATTTAATTAAAGCACTTTTTGAAAACATATTTCATCATGGGGGTATTACATTACCACTGTGAATGATGATTTTTTATTTTCAAATTTTTTCACTTATTTCTTCTAATAAATATTATTTGACTGTTGAATATAAATTTAAAAATCATAAAATATAGTATACATTATTCATGATGGATAGTATCTTTGTTCTAATATATGTATAAAAAGTAAACATTTAATGTTATTTTATTAGTTTAAATTGTTCTTACGAATAAACACTTTTTAATTTCAAAATATTTTTTGAACATATTATACTATTGATCGATTTTAATTAAACAATGTAACTAAAACAATACCATATAACCATCATATATTATATAACTATTGGATATTGACCATCCATTGTTTTCATTAAATAGAGAATGATTTGGAATCTGGAACAATATTTCATAAAAATGATGGAAAATATTAAAATTAATCTAATAAATGGGTAATAAAATATAATAAATGATTTAAAAAGATAAATAAATTTTAAAAATAGAAAATTATTATGTTTAGTAAAAAAAAATTTTAAATTTTTTTTAATTATTTAGGATGACAGTGGACATAGGAGAAAGTTTTATCTCATGGTAGGGGGATTAAACTTGCAATTCATTATTTATTTTATGATATATTTTACTTCTCCCTACCATAAATTACATGTTTTATCATAATATTATTTTTAGTTTACATATTATGTCTTATATTAGATGTTTTAGTTTTCATTGTGGATCACTTTTTTATTCAATTACAATACCTTATAATAATAATAAGGCTTATTACCAATCATTTATCATCCTTATATTAATTTCATATGTCACCATCTGATACTATTTATTTTTTTAATATATAATATGATTTTGTTATTCTAATTACGATTCCTTATCCTTTTTTGGTTATATACATTCTTTCAGGATTTTATTTCATTTTTCTCCTATGTTATGATTGAAAAATATAGGGGAATATATTTAAATATTAAAAATGATTTAAATAATTCAAATAACTGAAATCCATTTCATTTATTTTTTATGAATTATTATTAAAATAATTTTAGGAATTTTATTTTCAAAATACATTTTTTTCTTTTAAAATTATTTATGAATATGGGTTCTTCACTATTTTTAAAGTAAAAAGTCAAATAATTATGAAAACAAATTTCATGTATTTAATTAAGTATTCCTTTCAATTTTAAATCATGTTGACTTATAATTTTACTATTTATAATAATTTAATCATTATTAATTGCTAAATAAATATTATTTTGAATGAATATTATAGTTATATATTTTCATTAAATTATTTTTTTCAATTATTTATGTAATCATTATAAAATACCATAATATTATATTTATTTAAAATATTCAATATAAAACTAATATCATAAATAATTTTTAACTATGTCAAAACACACTCTAATTCAGTCCTTTTACAATTATATATATATTTTTTACATGACAGTTCTATTTTTTCATAAATAAATTTGCTGTTAAAAATATTGATTCATCATCAAATATCCTATTTATGATTGGTTTGATTGTAGTAGTTATTTTTTGAGAGAAACTACTCATCACTGATTTTTTATTAATATATAATTAAATATTTAGAATGATAATATTTCATCTAATTATTTTTTTGTGTCTTTTTTAAATGTATCTATTTGGATATATCTTTGATCTCCTCGATGCCATATGACTAATGAAACTACTAATATGACCATTAAAACACTATTTATTAGGGTATAACTATCTTATATCTCATTTAAATTATTGGCTTAAATTTACATTGGTAATAATATTGAATGATTTTA
The DNA here is from genome assembly GCA_963277665.1 of Viscum album. Taxonomy (NCBI): domain Eukaryota; kingdom Viridiplantae; phylum Streptophyta; class Magnoliopsida; order Santalales; family Viscaceae; genus Viscum; species Viscum album. The sequence continues at coordinate 81,492,781 of OY728151.1, read as the reverse complement.
TGAATATTTCATCCCATGTAAATGATTCTAGTATTTCAATGAAATGAATATTATTTTGATATTCATGTGGAACACAAATGCATGAAAATATAATTTCATTATTGGTAATAATATAATTTAATATTTCATCAATGTATTTAATAATGAATTATATTACATGTGATAATTATTATTTTAGAATATATGAGTACAACCAATCCATTATGATTTCAAGATTGTAGAGTAATCAAACCAACAATCATATATTTACTTTTTAAGGGATACTTAATATATGATATTATTTTTTATTATTATGTACATACCATATTTATGTGTCATGATGAATGATATTCCACTAAATATGGTCATATGTTTCTCAATAATGTGGTGTATCTAACGATTGAGATATCTAATTGGTATATATTATTCTTTAAAGAACATTATTTTATGGATTTTATTTCATTAATTATATGTATTGTATAAAAATTACATCCCACGATTTCATGATATTATTATATTAGTTCATTCATTTTTTATGGTCATTTGTTTCATTTTTTGTGATATATTAATAACTCTTTGAGGCCTCATTTCAAGTGTCTTACCAATTATGAATTGGTTTTTCTCAATCAAGTATTATATCTCCAATAGAAATTGTGATTTTATGTGTTATAATAATTTTTATCTTTTCTAATGTGTCATATGTCAAATGATTCAATTACTATAAATATTATATTATAGGATTTGTTTGTATTGAGTACCAGATTCCCAAAAAATCTAAAAGTTTGATATTTCTATTTTGGTTTAATCATTTTGATTTTATATAATTCGGTATGATTAGAAATTTGTTTTGGATGTTGGGACTAATAATTAAGGATTAATTATCTATTATAAAAATGAATAATTATCTATTATATATGAGGGAGTTTTTATCTACCATGATAATATATAAATGACTTATTCAGTTTGGATTTTGTCTGGAAGAATGATTATGTTTTATAATTTGATAAATCAAATAATGATGGATTAAAAACATAGAAAAACCTATATGGATATGGTGTGGTAGCGAGTGTAAAGATTTTTCTTCTTAAAATATAAATTTTTTCCAATTTTATTGAGTTTTTTCCTCAATGGATTTTGTGGTATTATAATCTTGGATAGTTAATTGTTTGATGAGAAAATGATGGATCATAAAAAAATGGACATAATCTATGTAGATTATTGTTGAAGATGAATGCTCAATAAATAATTTCTATATTATTTTTGAGTGTGTAATTTAAACTCTCTATTATTAGTGAATGTATATAAATATAAAGTTTCTTTTTATAGATATATATGGAAATCATTTTTGGTCATTATTGGTTTGTATCATGTAAATAACACTTCTATGAAAATATGCAGTGGGGTGGATAGTTTTTTCTAAACAGTTGATGGATTAATAGGCTTTATGAAATGATAAAATTAGACCGACATATGATAAAATTCCTTATGTTATAAATTTATAATGGTTAATGATTCAATTATAGTGGTAATTGACATTTTCAATGTAATGACCCGCGTTTTGAACCGGACTAAACCCTGAAGTAATTTGAACTTTTTTGATTACTGAACATGTTGTTTTTAAAACCGAGCTTCGGAATGGAATTCCATGATTTAAAATGATTTTTTTTTTGCTTGGGCGAAGGCCCGAAGAGTTTCCCAAGTGACTCAGAAAGTTTTATAAGTGCCAGACCAGAGTTTCTAAGGGACTGCAGAGGGTGCACGGTTGGCACACAGGTTGACCAAATCTTGCGGCCCATACCGTGCGGCCTAAATCAGGTGGGTAGTGGATTCCGCACAGACTGTACATGGTTTCCTAAACCGTACACCTAGCCCGTGCAGCGGCTATCTTGGAGGTAGAGGACTCCACACGGTTTGCACACAGTTTTCCAAACCATGAGGTTTAGTGTGATTAAAAAGATTATTATAAATTGAAATAAATGAAAAATAAATAAATTAAAAAACTAAAACATAATTAACACTCCCTCACCCCTCCTTTCGACGCAGCCCAATCCTCTCCTGTGAGCAGCACGCGACACCCCCTTCTAGCCTCCTCTCCATCAAGGTTCCTCCTCGGATTTCTGGCTGATTCAACGTCGAATATCCGTGGTAATCTCCCCTCACACTTCTTATCCCTCCTACGGATTCATTTAGACCTATTCGGTGCCCAGTAAGGTGCGTCCGAATGCCCGAGGGTTTAGGGTGATCCGTTTTTCGGTTTGTTCTTATTCAAGGTCGGCACGGAAGGCTTTTTGGGACTCCCTGGTGCGCATTCCGGAAACCTCTGCCGAAGGCGAAGCGGTTTGGGTGGTTTTAGACCATTGTTATGGTTTCAGAGTATGGTTTTCACCTCTTTCTTTGTTTCATCACTAGTTAAATTTTTGGATTTTGGTGTTTATGAGTTCCCAACGTGTTGCTCGTAGTGCATTGATGTTCGTTATGTGGTTCCGCCTTGTTTTAGTTTGTCGGATTTGGATCGAGGAGAGGTTTTTGTTACACGTTTGGTTTCACATCACCTAGAATGGTTCCTTTAGGTGTTTTAAGGTTCCTTGTATTTTATATGTTAGTGCGTTGAAGTTTTTGTCATGGATTCGAATCGCCAAAGACTAGGCGACTCGCCTGCGTAGGAATAGGTGTGCTTATGATCAGTGGGGGAGCATCATTGGCACTTAGTTACAAAGTGCCAAGATCCAGAGTAGACGGATCGATTCATCTGGATGTAGAGTCCTTCTCCTTTCCCTTTAAATTTATTTAATGTAATAGTGAGTTTAATATTGAATATCCTTAGCATTTTAATTATAAACGTTTAGTATGATTAAATGATTTTGTGCAAATCATGTGAGTTGAAGGAATAAGATAAAATGGTTTCTTGGTCACTATACTCACGATTTAATAATAAAACCCCTCAATACGAGGTGCATTGTCTTCAAGATAAAAAGTAGTGATAATATTTTTTTGATTGCTTGCTGGGTTGTTGTGGTGCCTCTTTGATGCTTTGTATGTGAACTTTCTTTGTTGAGATAAATACAATGATATGGCTTTGATACTTGTATTTGGGTCAATTTTCCATGTTAGGAAAATTGAGTATGATGATAACCATAGTGGGATGACTTAAGACAAAATGACTTATTTCCTCTAGAAGGTATCAAAGGGTTAAAAAATGAAAAACGTATCCCTTAAGATAGAATGGTGAAACTAGAGGGGAACAGAATAGGGTGGTACGACCACACCTTGGGATAACGTAATGATCACGACTTATGTTAGTAAAATGAATGTGTGAATATCTTGATTTAGATAGTTAAGATGGATTGCCTTAAGTATGAACGTGAATGCGTTCGCTTATGTGTATGTGGTATGATTCTTTGAATGATTATGAGGTAATGCCATAAGAATTATATTATAGACATGTTTTTATTGTGAGTTCACACATGCTGATTCCATATAATGAGAGATAACAAAGGTGAGTGCATACTGAGGCCACCAGTGAAAGATACGTTGTGGGATGGGAGGTAGTTATACCCCATGCCCGTATTATGAATGTGACAGATAGAAATCATTTATAACCATACCGGTTGAATGAATGTGATGGAATGGAGTCATTCTTACCTCTTTCTAGTTGACTTATAGGGACGAGAATAATTCTTACCTCGTGCTCTCTATTCTCTATATGTGCATGGAAGGGAGGCATTCTAACCCCCTACCAGTTGACCTTTAGGGACGAGAGGCATTCTTACCTCATGCCCTCTAACCGTACCAATGGCAGCGAGGCATTCATACCCCACACCATATAAGACCTAAATTCATTTATATATATATATATAGTGACATGATCAGGTTACTTTACCAGCAATGACCCGAAGTTGGTATAACAATCAGGTGTCCCTTGGGAACCTAGAAAGGTGTCATTTACTTAAATAATTTTTCTTACTTATTTATCCATACCGGCTCACTCGTTAATTATTATACACTGTTGGGATAGGGTTTGACACCGGTGGTGCCGAACTACTCAGATTTATATCTCACACCCTACTCAGTCCGCCATTGCACTAGGGTACTCGGGTAGACCTTCTTTCTTGTAGGACCTAGGGTGTGTGTTGTGATGTTGGTACTTGGGGAGTTCGGAGTAAAGGACCAAGCGGGAGCATTTGATGCTCAGGGGATCGCCGTCAGGCTTTGTTGTTCTTTCATTTTTTATTGTTTTTAATGCATGTTTTATTTATTCGTACTTTCATAACTGTATCATCATATGTACATTCATGCATTGTAAACTGGTGTTTTCCTCCTTTTATAAAAGTTATTTCATTATGTCTTTCCTTGATGTCTTTCAATTGCTTACTACTTCTTATAGTGATCGATATTTACCCTAACAATACCACTGTGTTACTCTGATACGAGGGTATAATCTCCCCACTATGACATCCTGATACCCTCATTGTTAGTAGGATTCCTCTAGCGTACGGGGAGACGCGCTTGAGTCCATGTGATCCACCAGTCCAGCCACCAGTTGGATGGTACGCCAGGCTGAGATGTTATAAAGTTTTATTAGTGCTGTTTCTTTCTTTTTGACTTACTTTTTTCGGTCGGTAGATAAGATATAAGGAATGTGTCTTCTCTTGGCTAATAGACGTGCTTGGGACTAATCACCCCACGTACAGGAAATAAACAAGTGGCCAGTGCTGGGAACTGCTCCTCATGTTGTTTCTATTAAAGTTGATATGATTTCACCTTGGGTTATTGTTGTATTTCCACTGCTTATGGTTTATGAAATTCCTAGAAGTTTACCCTTGTCCTGATATGGAAAGAAAGCTGCATTGCATGCATCATATTAGGCATATTGGAAATTAATATTCCATGCAAAGTGCCATGCCATGTAGTTGAATTAGTAATTTTTTGTTGATCTGATTATGTTCCATGATTGATATGACATGCTTCTATGAAATAACATGTTCTGTGTTTACTGCTTGTGAGAACATGCTAGTTATGTTTTATCATTTGAATGTTTGAATGGGATAAAATCAATTGGTTGTGATTATGACAGGAGCCGGTTTTCAGTTGTAAGGTGTATGGGAGCCTTACAACCGAGAAGGGGTCACCCGTATATTAAAACCATTATGAGCACAATATAAATACGTTGTAGGTATTTTGATATAAATGTAATGCTGTGGAAATTAAAATGCTAATGTAAATTGGTTTTGATTAAAAAGGGGTGCCAAATGCCAATTTATAAATTGTATGGGCGCTTTATAGGTTGGTATATGGCCACCCATATACTTGGGTCATTGTATCTGATCATGTTAGATTCTTGATTGGAATCATGTTTTGATTAAAATGGGATTAAATTTTCAATCCATGAGGTGTATGGGTGCTCATGAATTGGGAAATGGATACCCGTATTAAATGTAAAGGCTTGTTGTATTGTGATTAAATGGAAAATGTTGCCTAATTTCATAATTTAATGGTTTTGGATAACTATTAAATGGCAACTGGACCCGAGTAGGTCAGTTGAAAATTGTTGTATGAGATAACCCGGTTGAGGGTGTTTGAGGATAAAATTGACAAATTTCTTTGGGGTTTCTTCTTGAAGAATCTCGAATGGATAGAATGAGACCCTAGTAGGTCACCCTTTTGTTTGAATGGTCTTGTTTTTCATTTTTATTTGATAAAGACTTGATGTTTGTTAATGTTTGATGTTCTTAAAAATAATTTTTTTTTGAAACTTTCCGGTTTCCTTTGGTGTGTAGTTTAAACATATACATTGATAATGTTTAAAAGATATAAAATATTTAGGGCGTGGTAATGGAAACTGTGGTGGTGCATTGAAACCCTATTGTTAGGGGTATTTTTGGGTTTCTCGTTGTGTTGCCTTGGAATGGGACCGTAGGTGTTTTCGTAGGAGTTATTTTCATTCATGGTGTCTTGATGTTTGTATTTTGATCCTAGAGACTTTGTTTCACATGACATGACGTTAGGGTCGATGTTTGATCTTCATAAGGGGATAGCTTGTGGTTGGTAGCACCCTTAGCGTTTTAATGCCCTGTTCGTACCATGGGTTTTCTGACCTGAGGTGGTGTTCGAGTGTCGTTGTCCCTTGTTGGACTCTTTTCTTTCTAATAAAACTCTTGTTCGGACGGGTGGTCGTTGGGTTTTGAATTTCGTTGCAGATTTGGGTCATCTCCTTGGTAGAGTGGCCCAACATTAAAGAATTTTTTCATCCCAATGATCGGGATGAATTTCGAATGACTTGTGTGTTTTGACACGCTACTTTCCTTATTTTGGATCTTCTTCATTTTTTTGGTGACGTTGTAGTGGAGGAGGAGAATCACACGATCATTTGTGGTTTTTGTGTACTAGCATGTTTGTGCTTGGCTTGGTTATCACCTTTTCCCATCAATGATTAGGACACTCCTAAGGTGGGGAGCATGTCGCGTCGAATCTGGTAAATGTGTCCATTCTCGTGGAATGGATTTTTCTTGGAATGCCTTTGGAAATGGGTTGGTCATATCTGAATTCCTTGAGGCATGAGAGTTTAAAACGTGTGGATGTGTTTGCAGGTGAAGCTGAGTTCCTTCCTTGATGTCGACCAGTTGGGGTTTGACTGTTCTTCCTTCCAGTAGTCTTGTATGATTAAGTAGAATCTGTTCAAACATCTTAGTTTATTTTATTTAGCGATGTACATGACCCCTATCTTGTCCTCATCTATGATTCACTAAGAGAACTTTGGTGTTATCCGCACTATTTCTTTGAAGTTGTTGGGCTTGTTTGGGTGGTTCTGTTTCAGCGTTGAACATGGGATGTGTGGATTCTTGTATGGGTTGACCTTGGAAATGTCATCGGAAGTCGGGTTTAGGCTTCGGTGAATGTGTTTGTGCTAAATGTATGGTGCCTTTTTGAAATCCATTGTGGTTCTATTTGAAATACGTCAGTCGTTTGGGCCTTGTGTTTTTGTAAATAGTCAGCCGAAGATGGCTTGGCATGGGGTTCATGTTTAATGTCTACGGTCGGTGACATAACATTATCTGGCACATCTTCAGGTAGACGTGAGTGTGGTTTGTGTCGACCGGTGCCTAATATGAACAACCGGCTCGATGTGGGCATTGAATTCAATGGGGAATTGACCGTTTGATCTGCTTCAAATCATGCTAGGAGCATCCTGGGAACATTTGGGGTGTTCTTTGAAAGTTAATTTCAATGGTGGTCTGAACCATAATTTGGAGATGGTTTAACGTTAAAAATATAATGTGGTAAGTGCATGTGGTAGGATGCTTGGCGAGATGATGATGGGTTCATGTCTCTGGGTAGATGGGCTCGGGAAGAGTCGTCTTGGTGTTTCATTTGGGAAATGAGCATTGGCTCGAGTTTTAGTGGCTTAAGATTCATAGGGTTTAATGGATGATTAAGGGTGTTTTGGACATTTTTGAACGCACATTATCGTTTAAATGAAGCTTCACGATGCTTGTAGGTTGGGTGACGTGTACATTTTTTCCAAAGTCATCTCGCGGACGAGAAGTTCGAAGGTGGGAAGGTTGTAATGACCCTCATTTTTAACCGAACTAAAACCCGAAGGAATTTGGTCATATTAGATTAATGAATGAGTTGTTTTTAAAACCGAGTTTCAGAACAGAATTTTGAGAGTTAAAACGCTTTTTTTTGTGATTTTGTGCTTGGACGAAGGCCCGAGGAGATTCCCAAGTGACTCGACATGTTTCCAAAGCGCTAGAACAGAGTTTTTAAGGGACTTCAGAGGGTGCACGGTTGGCACATGGGTTGACCAAACTGTGCATTCCAAACAGTTTGGCCTAAATCATGTGGGTAGTGGCTTGCACATGGGCTGCGCACGGTTTCCTATACCATGTGCCAAAGCCCATGCAGCGGGTGTCTTGGAAGAAGTGGACTCCACACGGTTTTCCAAACTGTGTGGGTCAAACTATTCGGTTGGATGTGTTTAATAATTTGATTAAAAATGAAAATAAAAGAAAACAAAATAAATTAAAAACAAAAAACCTAATTAACTCTCTCACCCCTCCTTTCGACGGATCCCCCTCCTCTGCCATGAGCCACAGGTGACACCCCCTTCTGTCCTCCTCTCGGTCAAGGTTCCTCCTCCGATTTCTGGCCGATTCTTCGTCGAATCTCCATGGTAAGCTCCGTTATTTCTTATCCTCCCATCCTATATCTTTTTTTCGACCTAATCGGTGCCCGATGAGGTGATTCTGAATGCCCGAGGGGTTAGGGTGATCTGTTTTCGGATTGTTCTTGTTCTAGGTCAGCGTAGAAGGTTTGTTGGGACTCCCTATTGTGCGTTCCGAGAACCGCCGCCGAAGGAGAAGCGGTTTAGGTGGTTTTGGACTGTTGGTATGGTTTTGGGGTAAGCTTTACACATCTTTCTTTGTTTCTCACTTCTTAAATTTGGAGCTTTTGGTGTTTAGGAGTTCCCGACATGTTGCTTGTAGTGCGTTGAGGTTCGTTGTGTGGTTCCTTCTTATTTCAGTTTGTTGGATTCGGTTTGAGGTGAGGTTTTTGTTACTCTTTTGGTTTCACATCACCTATAATGGTTTGTTTAAGTGTTTTAAGGTTCCTTGTATTTTATATGTTAGTGCGTTCAAGGTTTTGGCATGGTTTCAAGTCGCCAAAGTTTAACAGACTCGCCTAGATAGGCATAGGTGTGCCTATTATTAGTGGTGGAGCATCCGTGGCTCTTAGATAGAAACATCCAAGAGCCGGAGTAGATGGATGGATCCACCTAGAGGTAGGGTCCCTCTCCTTGCCATTTAAATTTATGTAATGAAATAGTGAGTTTAATACTGCACTGCCTTAGCATTTTAATTATGCAGGTTTGGTCCGATTAAATGTTTCTGTGCAAATTGTGTGAATTGATGGAATGAGATAAAAGGATTTCTTGATCACTAAACTAATGATTTAATAATAAAACCCCTCAATCAGAGGTGCACTGTCTTTTAGATAAAAAGTAGTGATCAAATTTTTATGCTTGCCTGATGGGTTGTTGTGGTCCCTCTTTGATGATTTGTATGTAGACTAGGCTTGTTGATATAAATAGAATGATATGGCTATGATACTTATGTTTGGGTCAATTTTCCATGTTAGGAAAATTTAGTATGATGATAACCATAGTGGGATGACATAAGACTAAAAGACTTGTTTCCTATAGAAGGTATCAAAGGGTTAAAGAATGATAAATGTATCCTTTAAGATGGAAATGTGAAACTAGGGAGGAACATACTAGGGTGGTATGACCATGCCTTGGGATAATGTAATGAGCACAGATTATGTTAGTAAAATGAATGTGTGAATATCATGATTTAGAGACTTAAGATGGGCTGCCCTAAGTATGAACGTGAATGTGTTCTCTTTTGTGTATGTGGTATGATTATTTTAATGCTTATGATGTAGTTCCATAAGCAGTATATTATAGACATGTTTTTATTGTGAGTGCGCAAATGTTGATGCCATATAATGAGAGATAACAAAAGTGAGTGCATGCTGAGGCCACCTTGTGAAAGATACATGGTTGGATGGGAGGCAGTTATACCCCATGCCAGTATTATGAATGTGATAGATGGGAAGCAGTTATACCCATACCGATTCAATGAATGTGATTGAAGGGAGGCATTCCTACCGCTTTCTAATTGACTTATAGGGAAGAGAGGCATTCTTACCCCATGCCCGCTATTCTCTATACTTGTATGGAAGGGAGGGATTTTTTCCCCTTGCCATTTGAACATTAGGGATGAGATGCATTCTTAGCTCGTGCCTGCTAATCTTACTAATGGGTGTGATGCAATCTTACCCCACACCATATGTTATCTAAATTCATTAATATATATATATATATGGTGACATGATCCAGTTACTGTATTGGAAATGAGCCGAAGCTGGTATAACCGTCAGGTGTCCCTTGGGAACCTAGACGAGTTTCATTTACTTATAAAATTCTTCTATATTAATTCTCTATACATGATTATTGTTTAATTATTATACACTGTCTGGATTGTGTTGGACACCGGTGGTGCCGACCTAATGAGATTTATATATCACACCCTACTCTGGCCACCATTTCACTAGGGTACCCGAGTAGACCTTATTTCTTGCCGGACCTAGGTTGTGTGATATACTGTTGGTACTTGGGGAGTTAGGAGCAATGGACTAAGTGGGAGCATGGGATGCTCCGGGGATCACCGTTGGGCTTTTCTGTTCTTTATTTTTGTATTGTTTGTAAAGAATGATGTATTAATTCTTGATTTCACAACTGTATCATCATCTGTACATGAATGCACAGTAAACTGGAATTTGTCGTCTTTTATAAAACGGATATTATTCTAGCTTTCCTTACTGTCATTCAATTGCTTACTGCTTCCACTACTGAATGATATTTACTCTGACAATACCGTTGTGTTACTCTGATATGAGGGTATAATCTCCCCAATATCACCTCTCAAGACCCTCACTGCTAGTCGGCATCCTCTAGCGTGCAGGGAGACACGCTTGAAGCCATGTGACACACCGGTCCGGCCACCGGTTTGATGGTACGTCCAGCCGGGACGTTACATTCAACATTTTCAAGTCTTAATATGTGATAAATTTAATATATAACTAGGTATAAAAAATAAGATAGGAAAAATATGATTTGGAATAGTATGATTCTTTGAACTTGGTATAATAGTTATATTAGACTGAAAAAATCCCACAACAACTCAATATTGTTATATTTATAATGTTTTATAAGAAAAAATAGAGAAATTAAAACAATACGAATGTGATAATATAGGGAAATACAATTATTTCGAGTATCCTACAAGTCATTTAGTGAGTCCATTATTTTATTAGTGATATAACACATGATTGGATTGGAGACCCTTATCATTTAGGCATTATAAAGGTTATATGTGATGTAATTAGTGAATTCAATGGCATCATTTCTGTTTTTTTTATTTGAATATGGTGGGTATATCTTGTGTGTTACATGAGGCTTTCATGGTGAGGCATGACATTGTGGATTAGGAATTGGTATCCTGGTGGCTTTTCAACTTTTAAAAAATTTGGTTCACATGATATTCAAAGGGTTTTATTAGTAATTTTTTGTGCATAGAAGTAATTTCATCAAATTATGTGTCATTTTTCAGTTTGAATGATTCTTATGGAGTTTTAGGTTAAATTTTTTTTTGAGAGCACAATTATACTAGATGATGCTTAAATTTTGTGGAGTAATAATAAGAACAGGATAAGAGACCATAAATTTCATTTTAAATTTAAGGTTGGGTTTGGACATTTCATATCAGTATATATTATTTTAAGGTGTAAAAATCATTATGGAGGAGAATCCATAATCAACAATTTTTAATTCGTCAACTATTTTATAAAAATATCATCCGTTGCCATCAGAGTTGGGGGTTACCAAATAATATTATATAAAATTATAATTAGGAAATATTTTTATATTTAATAATGATTTAAAAGTATGATAGAGGGTTTTCAAGAGTGATCATTTTTTCAAAATACGTTTTGGTATCTTTTCTATTGTAATATAATTAAATATTCTATTCTATTCATTATGGATGGTCATTGGGTACATGATGCCTAAAATAGGCATGCATAACCACATGGTTGGACCCATGTTGGATGATGGCTCTATAATAACATGTTAGTATGGCAGTGAGTAAACTTACCATGATCACCTGGTAATAAAAATTGGGTTTTAAAATTATTATATGTTAGGTAATTCTCATTTTTGTTTCAATTCATATAAAATTATTTTTCAGCTGTAAGGGTATACTGTACAATTAATTACCCAACCTTATCAACATTATCAATGTACCTAAATCCCTCATGGTCTCCATTTATTTCATAATTCATTAGGAATTGTTTTATAATTATATATTAATGTAATATCATCTTTATTCAATAAATAATTTATTAAATTCGTTCCCCCTTATTTTTCATCCCACTACCTAAGGTTATATGGTTGATTCCATCATTGATTTATGGAATCACTAATTAATGGTTGAACTAACTATAATGATGGATTAAAGAAGTTAAAAGAATTGGAATGGTAATCTTTTCTCAAAATTTTCATAATGGTATTCCACATAGTTTATATTTAATGTTATTTGGCTATATATTATTATATTTAATTTAATGTTGTGTATCAATAAATTGGAATTTTTTTTATAGTGTTAGTGAAATGGATTAGGCACTCATTACATAAATAGTATAGTTACCTTGGACTTCTATATATGTATCTTATATCATTATAGATTAATATTCAATATATTACAAAAAACCCTCATAATGAATGTATTAGTTTACTATCATGTGAGACTATGTACAAAATCATATTATTAAAGTAAATTTATTAATTATCTCCCCTAAATATCATCCACATTAGTGATCTTCACATACATACCCTATATAACAAGATTTATCATAACACGGTCAATGGAAATATAATAAAGGGTTATATCATATTATTAGTAAGGTTAAATAAGGGATATACAAAAACATAATGTGATCATAAGGGTATGATAATGTTAACACATCATTTTAAAACAATACCCACTATATCATGGATAATAATAGTATGTCATTTAATAATTATTGGTAGTTTATAGGACATGTATCATATTGAAAAAAAAATAACCTTATACATTAGACCACAATATTGGTGTAAGGAATACGAATTTTAGAATACACATGGTCTTAAAAAATATTTCAATATTATTTATGGCTTATTTATTTTTTTGTCATATTTTAATGTGTTTAATCATAAAAACATATTATTAGTCATGGTTCACTTCCATGACCATTATAGTGGAATAAGTCCATTATTAGATCACATTGACTCCCCATTCCAATTTTATATATCTCATGAGATATAAATATTTACCTAGTTCAATTGGATCGATAAATAGGACCCAAATATAACATTATGAAAATCATATATGTGTGTGCTATGAGACTAAAAATCATTCCTCGTATTATTTTTAACATCCCGAGCTTTAATAATTAAACAATATGTTCAACAGCGTACATGAATCAAATAAAGTGAGCATAAATGAACAAAAAATCATTACTATTTAAAAGTTACTATAATATCAAAGATGATGGAATGTGTAGAATGAATTGTATCAATTGAATTATTAAAATATGTTTTACACTTGTTTAAATAATTATTCAATGGTAACATAATTTATTATAATTGAAAATAAAAACAAATTGAATATAAAGGACGTATTTTAATGAAATTTTATTTAAAAGAGAACAATTGTGTTTATGTAATAATATCACTCTATGTATTTTTATATGTTAAATATTAAATTTAATGTCTAGGTATCATCTTAAATTATTTCAACATATGATATAGGAATAAATCCAATTTTATTGGTTAATATTATTATTTTCAATAAAAATATTGTTTCACCATCATTTGATGGATAAACTATTTTATATCCAGTTTTTCCACATTTATATGTCCTATTTGATACAAAAATACTCATTTATATAATTAGGACAAAATTGTAATTGGTTTAAATTTGGTATTTTTTTAATAACATTCATTTTTAATGAATAGTAAAAATATGTATATTGGATTTTAATTCAAAAATGGATTTTCGTCTAATTTATATATATATATATTTCATTTAATTTTTTTGATGATTAATTTGACTATTTTTTCATAAATTAATAAATTTTAGGTTACTAAAATTAACTCCTCTTTGAAATTATATTTAAACACTTGTTAATATTTTGATGGTTATTAATTTTTTTAAAACAAGTTTTATAATTTTAACAAAGGGATTTAATATTAAATTAACAACTCAAACATATGGGTTTTGAATTTTTTAAATTGTATTCTATAATTTGAATCATAAGGTCATATTTATTTAAATATGGACCATTATATTTGAAAATTAAAAATAGTAACTTTAGTAATTATTATTATTAACCATGGTTAAAGTGTAAATTAGTTAATAAGGGTAAAAAATAATATTATTATATTACAAAACTACCCTAACATATGTTTTAATCATATTAAATGATAAATGGAATACCAAGACCATCATTGGGTATATTTTAGGACCCTATATATCTCCTTTGATTAGATAATTACATGTTATATTAATTAATTTAAATTAATGAGAAATATATAATAGACACATATCATTTACCAAAACATTTTTAATATTGGTTTATTTAACTGATATATGTAACAATAAAAACTCATTAGTAAGACAAAAATATTTTCAACATCATGTTATGTTATTTATAATTTCAATAAACTATATAAATAAATTTATAATTTCCACAGTGGTGATGTACTGTTTACCTTATTATTAAATGATTCAAATAGTTAATATAATAAATATTATATTAACTGTAATTTCACCTATTTGAAGCATTTCAAGGATATTATGGATTTTTATGTCATGTTAAATTTTATTTAATGAATCTTTTTAGAATGGATCATATTTTTATGACTCCTTAAAATCAATTATTAAATAGTTTCAAAATTGACTAAGATGAGATTATAAAAAAAATTATTAAATGATATAATTGTCAAAAAAATATAATATTTGGCCACCAATAATATATATTGTTTCAATTGTAATTATTTATCCACTTTGGGATATATTGTAATCTTATTGTAACCATATTAACCATATAGTGTAATAATACATGGAGACATGGTACGAGTAAATTAAATTGACTAATGGTTAAAGAAAACCAGATATGGTTAAATTTTTTACCAAAATAGGCCTAAAACCTATTGGTTGACATTATTTAGACCCATAATAATCATATCACCAAGGCTTATAACATTGGAGAAATTATAATTCTAAAATATATTTATAATAAAATAATATTTAATGATATTCTTAAAGACCCCCCTCCCCCTCTTAAAAAATTCCACAACCTCAAACAACTTAATCACCTCTCAAGCCCACGTCCCTGCCCAAATTATAATAAAATAAGATCCCAACATTCCTTTATTACCAATAGAATCCTTACATTTGAAATATGTAAACTCAAGGTATTCTTTTGGCTCGAATCAATATGAGCCACCAGATTTTGAGGTAACGCATTATCTCAAGATCATTTCATTTATTCTCATTTTCAAACCCGCTAACAAGTGATTATTCAATTATTTTAGAATGACACTAGTATCCTAAAAATAATAGGATGTTTTTATTATATGTTATCTAACTATAATTACACAAATATCTATGTTAAGGATATAGAACATATTGTTTCCATGTACGGTGAACTACTGCCTCACAAAATAATGATTTTTTAATTTTTTCATACCTTCTATCATGGTGGACATTATGATGGAACTGCATTTACATAGGATATCTGTTATATATATACTATCTATTTTTTTGTAATTATTATTTATATTATTTCATTATTCATTCCATGTTTTG
The DNA here is from genome assembly GCA_963277665.1 of Viscum album. NCBI lineage: Eukaryota > Viridiplantae > Streptophyta > Magnoliopsida > Santalales > Viscaceae > Viscum > Viscum album. Next base: position 81,477,329 of record OY728151.1, on the reverse strand, counting down.
TAAATATAATAATTTTATTCCAAGAAGTGTGGAGTACCTCCCCCACCAAGTGATATAACTCATTCCCTTTATACAGTAAACATATAAAGGATGGTTTTATTAAACCCATGGGACATACATGAAAGTAAACAAGTATTATAATATACAAATATATAATTTGATTATTTTTTTTAATATGTCAATGAAATGAAAGTAACATTCATTTATACATACGCCATGTTTTCTCCATTACCAATGTGTTTAAATAATTACTATATTATAAATATAGATATACTTGATATATATGACATTTAAATCATGAATAATATTTTGAAGATGATGTACTTTTGACTAAATGGACAATTTACACAAAATACTATTCAATTTCAACTAAAGTACTGAATATTGATAAAACGTTTGATATGAACTTAAATAATTAAGTAATTCCAATAACCTGGTTATTAGTGATATGAAAGGAATAAACAAAATGAAAAGGGTGTAATGAAATAATAATTTAATTTATGTTTTTTATTTAGCAGTACAAGGATTGTATGTGATGAACCATAATTATGGTGAGGTACTTCATCTCAATCATATGACATTGAGGAATATTTTGATAATATACACTACATTAATGAAAATACTTTATAATAAAACACATTAAAAAATAAAATCAGTTAGTAGGTTTCAATAAGAACCAATTTCTATGATGTGATTTACTAAGAAAAAAATGACTATTTTTTAACGTATTCAATGATAATGACCTTTTTTCCACTATTACCGTTAGTTATTATTTTGACTACTCTAAAAAGTGTAATGTTTTTAGAATGAAAATTTCGTAAAATATTCAATTTTATGTATATTACTATAGAAACTATTTTTTGGTAAAGGATTTATTTTTTCAATATCTTGAAATAATATATTGTGATTAAAATGTGGAAATGTTATTTTTATGTCATGTTTGTTTAATGTTTTATGTTTATATAATAGAACAAGGTTATTTGACATGTGGTTACATGATATACCAAATATGGATGGTTACATGATTAAAAAATATTATTTGATCCATGATAAACCAAGGATTGGTGGTTATGTTATATCCACCAGTTCCTTGGGTATGGAAGTTCTCCATTTGACTATTTCATTTAGACATGTGTGTGGAAGTAGAACATATGGATATTCATTTTAAGAATTTTTGTGTCCCATATTTTCATTATATGTTATATGTCTATTTTAATGGGATTTATTATAGTAATTTTTTTACAAAATGGGTAAGAAATGAGTTTATATTTAGTTATGTATATTTACTAATTATTAATGGTTAAAAGTATTACTTTATGATAAAGTATTCATGTTTTATATTTTTTCAGAGTGCTAATAGTTTTCATTCTTTATGTATCCCTTAATGATATTTTTACACTCATCCCAATATTTCAAATGTTTTAACAAGAATATAAAAGAATAGAGTCATGGATGTGATCAAGGAAAAGTCATGAAATGATCCATATTTCTTTTTCAATTGATTTCGGTTATGAAAAAATTACATAATGGGAAAAAGTGACTAATTATAATATTTATGTTGTTTTTTAGTTATGAGAAAATTATCTAAAGTTCTATTATTAAAAATAACATAAATGTTAAAGAAATTAATATTTTTTACATATCTCAAAATTATGATCCTTTTATTGTTGGGGACTTATAGTTTATATTATAGGATAGTTTAAAAATATTTAGAGGTTATAATGTTATCTATATGAAGTTTAAGAAACCCATATAACTAAGAGGGTAATTATTATATGGAAACATTTGGCGAGTTTTGGTAAATTAGTTTTATTGGATAAAAACCTAAACAATTTAGATATAATGTAGTTGATGTATTGGAGTATTATATTTTTTTTATGTTTTCTATAACATATAGTGTATTGTTATTTAAATAATTCATTTCATGTTAATGTGATGATTATTTTTACCAGATTATGGATAATTTTTCAATATGGAAGGAAAAAATATCGTCCACAACAATTTTATCCCTCCTCAATGATTTCATCATCACTATTATGGAAAACAAATTATTGAATGATTTAGATAACTTCTTGAGTATTCTGATCACCTACAAGAAATTTTTTGGTTATCCAACAAATAATCATTACTAAAACAATTATACGGGTCATTGTACCTTTTTCATATGATTTCAAGATCTCAGCTTCTCCAATTCTATCGAAAAGTGAAATTATATAAGTGGAGATAATGATTACTTTTTAAGAGTATGAAAACAGACTGAATTTTTACGGGAACAGCAATGAGATCATGATATCTATATTTAATGTATGATTTATTTTATAATCCATAAAATATAAAATACTATTGGACTGATATTAATAAAATTTTATTTTTTTGGGTCTATATGAATGATATATTAATAATTATGATGGAAATTCATAGATAATTTATTATGAGTAAATTTTAATGATTAATAATTCTTCATATAAGGGATTCTAGTGTTATTGTGTATTTTAAGATGATGAATATTTTAAAAGTATTAATGCACTTTTGATGATGGGATTCATTTGGACGAATTTTTATCTAGTATGTGTAACCCTTAATAATGTTATGTGAAAATTTTATTCATGGATAAATTATTTTTCTTGTTTGGACTTAATAATAGTAGTAATGTATAACATTTAGGGTTTATATGAACATATTTTTTTGGGTGATTAAGGGCTATTACATTATCTGATGCAAAATGAAATGAATGAGATAAAATATGATGTTAAACTATAGTATGGTTATTATTGGTGACTTAATCATATTTTTTATAATTTCATAAAATTATATAGTTTTTGAAAAACAAAAAAAACTCATACTGTATGACATCCCTTATCGTAAGATAATGTTGCATCAATTTAGCCCACAACTAAAGTGTGATGGGGATTTATCACCAACCACTAGTCTACATGACGTCCATGTTTAGTACGAATTATTATTTTTAGTTAAATTATTTTATGAATTAAGAATATGATAATTTTGGAAAATAGGGATCCATAAAATGGATATTCTTAGTATAGTAAAATGATACGATGATTATATTATAAATTCTATTTTTGAATATTTTCCATATTTTGGGAACAAATATTTTCCTATGGAAAAAATAATACTATGGGATTTAATTAGAGGATTTATATTTGATTTTTATTTTTTAGGAATTTATTTTATTAATGTGAACATACAATAATTAGGGTTATTTATGGAAATGATTATCATAAAATGAAGAATAAGGGATTATGTAAATTAAATTTTAGTATAACAATTTAAGAGTAGTCATTATTATTTGGAGATAAATATTATGATTCATCGTGGAATACTATGGGATCAAATCGTTTTGAAATTTGTGTTAAAATATTACATTGTTTTTTTAATGAATTTTGAATACTTTTTATTGTAAATTAGTCTCTGTAGAACATGGTTTTTACTGATGAATTTTTTATATTAAAATAATTCATTATACTTATAAAGGATTATTCTTCAAGGGGTATTATATGATCGTCTACTAAATATTTTGGTTTTTTAATGTTTAATGTTTGGAGAAATTGATATTTTACATTATTTGGATGATATGATTATTTAATTATGCGTGATAAATTCATCATAAAAAAATATCATGGAAAAAAAGATGAGTTTTTACTGGAAATAGATTAAGGGATGAACCAATACATGTCATATTTGTATATTATCATATGTTATTATAATATTTATTAAATAATTCCTCAAAATTAGTAGGGGGATACTAAATAAAAAATGGTTTTTGTTTACATTTTCCTACAATGAAATCAATGATTTTTTGACCCGTCAATATTTTTTGGTTTTCTAGTTATTAACATTCTCATGATCATGTTTTATTTCCCACTCTATCAAATCATGATTCTTATTTTATCTTTAGTATTCATGTATTTCTACATGGAACCCTAGAATTTGATATCTCGGTTGACCAATATACATCAGTTTCAATCTTAAAATGTGGAGGTTTATTAACTCTTTTTCTAATGTGGTTTTTAATAAAGGTAATTTAAAAATGTTATACACTAGCCAATGATACAAAATTACAAATTATAGGAAAAAATTTATTAAATATATGGAGGATATATCATCCATTATTTTACAAAACAGTCATTATGTTCAATAGCGTATGTGATATTCTACGTTTAGCTTAAACAAACAAATAAACATTATTATTAAAATGATACTATTATAACCTAGATGGTAGAATAATTAGAATGAATAGAATAAAATATATTTGTAAAAGTATATATTTCACGTGATTAATTAATTATTCATTGGTTACCATATTTATTTGTAATGAAAATAAAAATCATTGGAATATACAATAAGTATTTTAAAGAAAACATATTTAAAATAGAATAATCATGTTTTTAATATAATATCACAAATTATGGATTTTATATGTTATATATTCAATTTGATTTTTAAAATTCATATTATATGTTTTATATTTACGATATAAAAAAATATATTTTTTCACTTTAAAGAATTTTTTTTTCCACAAAAAATAGTTTACCAAAATTTAATGGAAATCCATTTTAAATTTTGTAATTGTGAGTTTTATATGTTCTATTTTAGAAAATAATCTTTTTCTATATAATGAGGATATAAAAATTTACTCTAGTTGAATTTTGGTTGTTTTTCTGAAAACATTCATTTTTTAATGAATAGTGATAAAGACTAGATTTTAATTCCAAACTACTTTTTCATATAATTTTTTATATATATTATTATATAGTTCATTGAATTTTTATTAATGTTTAATCATCTTATGTTTTTATTATTTAAACCATTTTAGGTGATTAGATTTAATTAAAAATTTATAATATATATAAACACAAATCAATATTTTGATGTTTTTTTATATTTATAAAACATGTTTAATCTTTCTGAAAACAAAATTTAATCTAAATTAACTTCTTGAAAATATGTATTTTTAATTTTTTTTAAAATGGATTTCTTATTTTTAATCCAATGGTATAAAATATGAAAATATGGATGTTTTATTTTTTTTACTTTATTAATAGTAACTTAATTAATAATTTTTTTACCATGGTTAAAGGGTAAATTAGCCAAATAAGGTAAAAAATAATATAAATATGACATAAAAATTACCAAAAACATATCCTAATCCTATTTGATGAGAAATGACCGACCATTAGAATCCTTGGGTCAATTTTTGGACTGCATGGAGACTCTTGGATATAATGATGATATGTTATAATAATTAATTTTAATTAATGATAAATATAACATAAACAAGTACCTTTTACTAAAATATTTTTAATATAGGGTTATATAAATGTTATCATTGACTAAAAATAGTAATTACCAAGATTAACATATTTTCTACATCATGATATTTTATCTATAATTTTAACTAATTATATTAATAAATGTATTTATGACACAATGATGATGAAATGTTTACCTTATTAATTAAAGTATCAAATAAATTATATTCCAAATATTAAAATAAATATAATTTTACAAATTGGATTTCAAAAACTAATTTAATAGATTATAATTAATATTTTAATTTGATATAATTTATTTTTTTGAATGAATCATATTTTAATGACTTTAAAAAAATCAATTACTAAATAATTTCAAAATTGACATAAATGATTTTATAAAACAAATACTATTTTTATAAATTAAATAATAGTCATAAAATATAATAATTTTCTGACTAATATAAATAGTTTTCCCAGTGTCACTAATGATCCACATGGGGTTTCATAGAATTTTGTAGTGTCCATATTAACCATAATGATTAACAATACAAGAAGACATTGTAAGAGTTAATTTTTTTAACTAATCATTACAGCTAAAATATAATGTTATATTTGTGACCTAAAGTTGTATAAAATCTATTGGATAAAAGTATTTAGACCCATAATAATATAATACTCTAGATATTTAATTCTGACATATTATCAATTTAAATTCAATTAATAAAAAAAATATTTCCAAAATTTCCTAATATACCCATCCCCCCTTTATAAAAGGCCAAAACCTCCGTCCACTTACTCACACCTCTCAAGAAATTATAATCACATGAATTATTCCCAAATAATATCCAAACATCTGTAAATTCCCCCCTAGAATACTTACTTTGGAAATAAGTCAACTCAATAATTTTTTTTGGCAAAAGTCATAATGAGTTACCCGATTTAGAGGTAACGTGTTCCCTCAAGATCCTTTGATTTTTTTATCCATCCCCCCTAACCAATAACTATTCCATTAAATTATAATGACACTAGTATCTTCAATATACTAGGATTTTGTTATTCTAAGTTATCTTACTTCTATTATAAACACCTCCATTTAAATGATATAGAACATATTGTTTCTGTTTACTGTGAACTACAACCTCAAGAAATGATGTTTTTTTAAATTTCATTTACCACCTCCAATTGTGTCCATTATAATTGAATAATATTTATTTTTTATTTATATTATATTTATATTTACACTTTGATTCTACCACTTATATTTAGATCATATCTTTATTCATTCTAGGGTGTGTAAATACGATAATTACGTTTGAGTAAGAGTGGATTGTCGCCCTCTCAAGGTGATGTGACCTCTTACATCTATACATGTAACATATAAATGGTAGTTTTATTAATATTATGAGACATGAATGGAATTAAACTAGTATTATAATATTTATCTATATCATTTTGTGGACATTATTTTAATTAAACAATGAATTGAATGTAGTTTTGACACATGCGTACAACCTATTATCTCCACGACCGGTTTGTTTAAAATATTATGAAATTATAAATACATATATACAGGATATTTATTACATTAAAATCATTAATAATATTGGGAGATGACTTAATTTTTACTACATGGAAAATAAACATCATAATGAGATCATTTTCGACTCATCTACCCAATATCGACCAAATGGTCGATATGAACTTAAATAATTTTTTTAACTTTTATAACATGGTAATAAGTGATATGAAATGTATAATAAAAATTAAAATGGATATCATGAATTTATAAATTAACATATAATTATTATTTACGAACATAATGATTGTATGTGACGAATCTGGCTCAAGTTATGAGGCTTTATCTCAATTTCTATTCTTTGAGGAATATTTTGATAATATATAGAACATTATTTTAAATGTTTTATAATAAATCACATTGAATATAATTTTCATTCAATAGTTTCAAATGAAATCATTTTTTATGATGTGATTTACTAATCCAAAAAAAGAATGTTTTTAAGGTGTGTGACGATGATGTCCTTCCTTATGATGTTACCATTATTTGGTATTTGGATTACTCTATAATCTATAATTTTTTTAAAAATAAAATAAAATTAAATATTTCTTTTTATGTATTTTGGTACTGAAATTGGTTTTGATATAGGATTGGATATTTCAGTATCTATAAATGATCTCTTTTGATTTTAATGCGGAAATCTTATTTTTCCATTATTTCTGTTTTATTTGATATGTTTTTATAATGGTAATTGACCCATTGATGGGTGGTTTAGTTATAAACCATCAATTGGGGGCTACATGAAAAATCAAATAATATTGGTTATATTATAATCCAAACATGTGTGGTTATGTTATAACCTCCAATGCAGTGGGTATGAAAGTTTATAGTTTGATTATTTCATTTAGTGATATGTGTGGAAGTCAAAAGTATGGTTATAAAATGTAAGCATGATTATTTACCAAGTTTCAATTATATGTTATATGTTTATTTCAATAGGATTTATTATATTATTTTTGTTACAGAATTTTAATTAATGAGATTATATTCATTGATTTTTATTTACTAATTCTTAATGGTTAATAGTATAACATTATGTTAATGTATTCTTGGATTACATGTTCTCTCAAGACTAATTGTTTTATTTTATTATGTATCCCTTAAAGAACTTTTTATACTCATTACATGTTTTTAAATATTTTTCACATTTTTATAGTAGAATCTAGTCATGTATGGGATCATGTAAAAGTCATTAAATGAACAATTTTTCTTTTTAAAAAGAAATTCGTTAAGAGAAAATTAATTTGAGTAGAAGTGTTTACATTTAATATTTAAGTTGTTATGTATTAATTATGACTATAATATATTAAGATACAAAATTAAAAATATTATAAAAGATAATTAAAATAATATTTTTTTACTTATCTCAGGATTATTCAACATCTATGGATGGAGCTTTATAGTTTGTATTACATGAAAATTTAGGAAACATTTGAGGGTATAATGTTATCTGGGTGCAGTTTAAAGGACCCACACAACCCGACGGTTATTATAATATAAAAACATTTTGAGGATTATGGTAAATTATACTGATTGGATAAAAAACAAAAAAAATGAGACACAAGTCAGATGGTGTAATAGAGTATTATAATTTTTTTATATCTTTAATCTATATGGTATTCTTATTTTAACAATTAATTTCACGTTTATGTGATGATTATTTTCAGAAAATTGAGGAGCATTTTTCAAGATATAAGGAAAGAGATCTTGCAAAACCTTTTTATGACTACTTGATTATTTGATCATCACAATTATGGAAAATAGAAGTTTGAATTAATTTGACACATTCTTGAATATTCAAATATTCTACAAAAAATTGATTATATTTTATAACTCTTAAAATTACTAAAATAATTTAACAGGTATTTCTATATTTTTCATTTGATTTAAAGATATCAACTTTTCCAACTATATCAAAATAGAAATTTCAGAATTGGAGTTAATGATTACATTTTGAGAGTAGTACGACATGCCTTATGTGAAAGTGAACATCAATAAGACCATAATATCTAAATTAATTATATGATTTATTTTTTTATCCATCAAAAATAAAACATCATTGGATTCATAATTATACATTATGAAGATATTTGATCTGGAAAAATTATATATCAAGAAATAAGGTGGAAATTCATAGTTAATGTATTATAATGAACTATGAATGAATAAGCATTCTCTATATAAGGTGTTTAAGAGTTATGGTAGATGTTAAGATGATGAAGTTTTTGAAATTTATAATTCTCTTTATATGATGGGATTCCTTGGGAAGAATTTAATTCACTATATATAACCTAGATGTATGTTATTTGAAAATTTTATTCTATGAAGAATTATTTTTCTCATATAGACATAATAATAAGAGTAACAGATAACCTTTAGGGTTATTGTGGTCATTTTTTAAGGAGATTAAGGGTTATTAATTTTTGAGATGAAAAACGAAAGTTGTAAGACAACCATTGAGGTAAAAACATTTGTTTATTTTTATTTATTTTATCTAATTTTTTAGAATCTTATGAAATTATATTGTTTTGAAAATGAAAAACATAAAAACCACGGGAAAACTCCTCATGTTTGAAAATGATGTGGGAATGAAATCCAAAACCAATGTTTGAATAGGATGTATCACCTACTATTGGCCTACGTGATGTACAAAGTTTGTATGACTTACTATTTTTAGTAAAATGATTTTATGGATTAATAATAAGTTGATTTTTGGAACATGTATTTCATCAAATAGATATCCATAGTGTAGTAAAATGATTTGGTGATTATGGGATAAATTTTATTTGGGACTATGTTTTCTCTTTTGGGAACATAATATGCCTAAGAAAAATATAACACTTTTGGATTTTATTTGAGGAGTAATTGTTCAAATTAATTTTGTCGGAATCTATGTTTTTATTGTGGAAATATAGAGATTTAGGTTATTTATGGAAATGATTATCCTGTCATATAAAATATGTGAGTAGGTTTATTACTATAAAGAGTGAATCTTTATTATTTTCAATGTTATTTGGTGAGAAATATTATGATTTGTCATCAAATACTATGTGATCAAATACTTTAAAAATGTTGGCTACAATCATAGTTTTAATTATTTTAAGTAGTTTCAAGACCATTTGTTTGTTGAATGGGCTATGTAGAACTTTCGTATTATAGATGAATTTTGGATATTAAAAGAAGTCATTATCCTCTTAAATGTTTATTATTTTGTGTGATTATCTGATATTTTACTAACAATTTATTTTTTTTAATGTTTAGTGTTCGGAAAAATAGATAGTTAATATTTTTTGTATGATATTAGTATATATTCAAGAGTGATAAAATTATCATAAATAATCATCATTTGGAGAAATAGATGTGTTTTTGTGGAAATAGATTAAGGGATGAAACTATACATGTAATGAATTTATATTTCCTTATGTTTTTATTATATGTATTAAAATAATTCCTCAACATTAGGAAGTAGATAATAAATAAAAAATTTCTCCGTTTAAATTTTTCTACTATGAAATCAAATAATGTTTGACACATCCCTAGATTTTGTTTTTTTTGTAATTAATATTATCTTGAACATTTTTTATATCACTGTCTATTAAACATGACATTTTTTTGTCCATATCCCTTTTTTCTACAGGGAACCATATTATGTTTTATCTCTGGTGACCTTTGTACTTCCCATTCTCCCACTTAATGTAGATGTTTATTAACCATTTTTTATGTTTGTTTTTAATAATGTTATTTTTAAAATTCATATAATAGTTACCAACCCCAAATTCTAATTTCTAATATTCAATTTATTATGGAGGATAGGATATAAAATAATGTGGGTTAAGAATGAAAAATATTTTCAATTGCATATATGATACGCTACATTGAGCATAAAAAAATACTAAATTTATTTTATATAAATGTTAAAAAAATTTCCTAGATGTTGGAATGGTCTAGAGGAATAGTATCATAATTATTATGAAATTTTTTTTACACATGTTTTAATAATGATACATTTATTACCAAATTTATTTGTAATTGATATACAAACCAATTGAATATAAATTATTTTTATTAAAAATAATTCAAAATGGAATAATTGTGTATATAAAATATTATAACTATTAATGAATTTTTATATATTATATTTTAAATTTAATTTTATGAAAACATTGTATACATTTTCATGATATTATATAATAACAAATCCAATTTTTTGAATAAAATATGTATTTTTTTAAAAAATCTTGTATTACCTGGTTTTGAGGGAGCAACCATTTTAAATAGATTCTTTGTCACTTTTATAATTTATATTTGATGAAATAAAATTCTTCTTTATATTAATAAAAAAAATTTAATTTATTGATATTTTGGTAGTTTTCCTAAAAACATTTATTTCTTAATGAATAGTGAAAAATATTGGATTTTAACTCAAAAGTGCCTTTTTGTCGAAGTGTTTTTATATAGTTATATATCCCATTAATTTTTTTAAAATATATTACTGGATTATTTTTTATCCTTTAATCTATTTATAGTCGTTATACATAATTTTACATAAAAATTAAATATAAAAACATTTCAATATTTTGATATATTTTACTTATCAAAAACTCGTTTTATCATCTTAACAACCAGAATTAATAATAAATAAACTAATCAAACGTTTTGTTTTTTATTTTCTAAAAATAGTTTCTGTATTTTGAATCATGAGTGCCAAATTATTTATAAAAATAAATTTTATTTTTTGAACATTATAAATAGTAACTTCAGTAATTATTTTTCTTTATCATGGTTAAAGGGTTAATCAGGTAAATATGGGTAAAAAATAATATTATTATAATATAACACATCCCTAAAAATATTCATAATGATATTCAATGAAAAATGGGAGACCATGAGCATCCTTTGGTAGATTTTAGAACCCCAGGGAGGCTCTTCGATCCGATAATGACTTGTTTTAATAATTATTTTTAATTAATGATAAATTGAAACATAGCCACAAATGTTTTATTAAAAAAAGTTAATATAGTGATATATAACAGATATATTTGAATAAAAATATTAATTAAAAATCTAAAAAGATTTTATATATCATGGTTTTATATTTATAATTTTTAGATATTATATAAATAAATTCATTTATGACAAAATGATGATGCAAGGTTTACCATTTCCATAAATTATAAAAATAAATGATATTATAAATATTAAAACTCATGTAATTTAAAAATTTAAATTACATACCTAAATTATATGGATTATTATGAAATGTTATTTTTTATTTAATTTTTTAAAATGATTCATTTTTTATGTCATTAAATTAATCAATATCCAAATAGAGTCCAAATTTTACATAAATGGGTTCATTAAAGAAATACTATTTTATTAAATGATATAATAGTCATAAAAATATAATAATCTTACAAATAACATTGATAGTGTTTAAATTCCATTAATTATTCTCTTAGAGTTCTCTCGTAATTTAATTGTAACCATATTAATCATACAGTGTAGAAATATGAGAACGCATGTTAAGAGTAAATTTATGTAAATAAGTGTTAAAACCAAAATATATGTTTATAGTTGTAAACAAAATTTTTATAAAACCTATTGGTTGTGAGTATTTAGATCCAAAATCATATTATAATTGATATATATCACTTTGGGTCTACTATAATTCTAAAATCAATTTATAATATAAAAATATTTCTAGACATTCTTAAAGTACCCATCCACCCACTTATAAAAGGACACCACTTATAACCACTTACTCACAAATCTCAAGCACCTTGTCTCACCCTAATTATGATAAAATATTATTCCAAAATCCCTCACATCCCCATATAATACTTACATTGGGCATAAGGCAACATAATAAATCCTATTGGTTCAAATCCATGGGAGTTACCAAGTTTAGAGGTAACATATTCTCTCAAGATCAATTCATTTATTTTATTTCTCCAAACACTAAACATTAATTATTCCATTATTTTATAATGAAACCTATATCCTAAATATACTATTACATTATTATTATAAGTTATACTACTAAAATAGCACACATCTCCATCTAATATTTGTAAAAAATATTGTCTCTGTGTGTGGTGAACTACTACCTCACGAAATGATAATTTTTCAATTTTATCACACAACGCCTCATAATGGAAATTATGATATAACTATATTCATATATGATATATTTTCAAATTATATTGTCTCAATGTTTTTATAATTGTTATATAGTACATATCCATATGCATTTCATATTGTATAAAAATAATAATTTTATTCGAGGAAGTGTGGACTGTCACACTCTCAATGTAATGTGACTCATTCCCACAATACACAGAACATAAAAAGTATGGTTTTATTAATATTTTGATACATACATGTCATTAAACTAGTATTATAACATAAATTTATAAAATTTTACGACTATTTAATTTATATAACAATGAAATGAATGTAGTGTTCACAAATATATACATCCTATAATCTCCATAACTTGTTAATTTCAAATATTATTATATTATTAATACATATATACATGATATATATTATATTTAATTCATGAATAATTTTTTAGTGATTATGGACTTTTGACTACATGAACAATTTACCTCAAAATGAGTTCATTTTCGACTCAAGTACCTAATATTAAAAAATGTCCGATATGAAAATAAAGAATTATGTAATTTTTGTAACATGGTAAAAAGTGATATTAAAGAAGAAATTAACAATAAAATGGTTTTTGAATAAATTAAAAATTAACATGTGCTCATTATTCATTAAAATAATGACTTTATTTAATGAACCAGGATCAATTTATTAGACTACATCTCTATCTCCATTCATTACGGAATATTTGGATAATTTAAAATACCTTATTTTATATGGTATCTAATGAAAACATTAAATATTAATTTCAGTTGAAGGTTTCCAAAAAGAATTTTTTTCTAAGATATGGTTTATTAATCAAAAAAATGAATGTTTTTTAACGTATGCAATGATAATTACATTTCTTATATTACTTCATTTATTTTTTATTTAGCTTTGTCAAGAAGATGTATTGTTTTTTATAAAAAATTAAATAATGTATTCCTTTTTTAGTTTTTTTGTATTGAAAATTGTTTTGTTAATGAATTTATTATGTCAATATCTTGTAATCATCTCTTGTTATTGAATTGTTGAAATTTTATTTCTCTGTTTTTTAGTTTTTATGGCATATGTTTATATAAATTTATTTGAAATTTTATTGTAGGGTACATTATAAACCAATAATGGGTGGTAACATGATAAACCATGTAGAAGTGGTTCCATGATAATCCAAGGATGGTTGGTTACATTCTGTGATCCAATTCATTTTGTATGGAAGTCAACCATTATACTATTTCATTTAGTCATATGTGTGGATGTTTACCTTATTTTTATTCAATTTAAGAATGTTTAGGTTTGTTGTTTCCTCTATATGTTACATGTCGTGTACTTTGGGATTTAGGATATTATATTTTATAAAAATAGGTTAATCATTGAGAATATATTCAATGAAGTATATTTACAAATTTTTATAGGATAAAAGTATTACTTTAGGATAATGTATTCATGGTTTACAAGATTTCACATGACTAATAGTTTTCATTCATTATGTGTCCTTTACTAATATTTTAATGCTCATCACAATCTTTCAAATGTGTTTCACGGTATTATAGATGAATAGAGTCCAGGATGGGATCATGGAAAATTCATTAATAGAATAATGTTTATTTTTAAAAATATTTTTTTTATGAAAAAATATCATAGTGAGTAGATGTGTCTACTTGTAATATTTATGGTATTATGTATTAAGTATGACCAAATTATCTAAATCTCTAAACGTGAAAACATCCTACTTGTTAATTAAATTAAAATATCATACTTATCTAAATATTATGAAACATTTAAGGGTATGGCCTTATAGTTTGTATTAGATGAAGGTTAAGACAACTTTAGAGGTTAGGATGTTATATGGGTGTAGTTCAAAGAACCAATATAACCAAGAGGTTTGTTATCATATGAAAACATTTGTAGGATTATGGAAAATTATGGTGAATAGATAAAACCTAAACAATGGGTATATGATAAGGTTTATGGATTTTAGTATAAAAAAAATTTATGTTATCTTTAACCTATATTGGATTTTTATTTTAGTAATTCATTACATGGGTATGTGAAGATTATTTTCATCAAATTTAGTATCATTTGTCAAGATGGAAAGAAATAGATCATGCACAACCTTATTATCTTTCCATGGTGATTTTTTCACCACTACTACGACAAAATCTTGTTTGAATGATTTTGATACATTATTGAGTATTCAAATCACATGCAAGAAACTATTTATCTTATCCAACAACTACTCATTAATAAAACAAATTTTTGTGTCATAGTATCATTTTCATATGATTTCAAGATCTCCACATTTCCAAATAAATTAATAACTAAAATTAAATAAATGGAGTGAATGTTAAATTTTTTGGAAAATGACAACATACCGAAAGAGAAACAGAACATAAACAATATAATGATATCTAAATTCAATAAATGATTTATTTTTTATCCATAAAATAATAACATAATTGAATTGATCTATATAAATTATATGGATATTTGACATGCGAGAATGATATATTAATTTATAAGGTGTAAATGCATAGTTAATAGATTATTAAGAACTATTAATGATTTATATATCTCCACATAAGGGATTCAAGAGTTATGGTATATTTTATGACGATGAAGTGTTTAAAAGTAATAATGCTCTTTTGATGATGGGATTCCTTTGGATGAATTTTTTTTTCCTATATGTGTAACACTGAAATTTTTTATGTGAGAATTTAATTCAATGATAAATGATTATTCTCATGTAAAAATTATAATAAGTTTAATGGATAACCATTATAGTTAAAATAAACATTTTTTTAGTTAATTAATGATTATTACTTTATGGGATCCAAAATGAATTTATGAGATATCATTTGAGTTTAAAATATGTTATAGTTATATTTTAGGATTTTATCTCATTTTTGTGAATGTTATAAAATTATATAGTTTTTTAAATAGGAAAACACGCATTCCATGTGACAACTCATCACCTCAAAAAATGTTGTGGGAATAAATTCCACAACCGCTTTGTGATTGTTATTCATCACCTACCACTAGCCTAGGTCAATTCTCTAGTTTGCACGACTTATTCATTTTCGTTAAATGTTTTTATGGATTATGAAAAAGTTGATATTAATAACATGTGTTTCTACTAATAGATATCATTAGTAAAAGAAAATGATTTGGGGATTATGTTATGAATGATATTTTTGAAGATGTTCTCTCTTTTTGAAACACTATATGCTTATGGAATATAGAATAACATGGGATTTCATTTGAGAACTAATGGTTGAAATTAATTTTGGATGAATCTATGTTTCTGTTGATTACATATGAACATTTGGGTTATTTATGGAAATTATTGTCCTATATTATTGAATATGTGATAGGATAATTAGATTTATGTATGAGACTTTTAGAGTATAAAATGTAATTTGGAGATAAATATTAAGATTTATAGTCAAATTAAATATAAAAAAATTGATTTTTAATTTTGGGTTTCAATGTTATTTTAGATTATTTTGAAGAATTTTAATGATAATTTTTTATTAAATATTCAACGAAGAACATGGGTATTACTGGTGAATTTTAGAAATTAAAAGTAATGAATCTCCTAGTGAAGGATTGTTCTTTATAGGGGACTATCTGATCTTTTAATAACCAGTTAGGGTTTTAAATGTTTAATTTATGGATAAATATATAGTTATCATTATGAGGATTATATGAGTATTTATTCAGGTGTGAAAAAATCATCTTAAATACTCAACTTTTGATGAAAAATTTGACTTTGTGGTGGAAATTCATTAAGGGAATAAACTCTACAATTCCTGTACGTATATTTCCTTATTTTATTTTTCAATGTAGTAAAATAATTTCCCAAATTTATGATGTTGATATTTAATCCAAAAAATTCCAGTATTATTTTCCTACTATGTAATTAAAGGTTGTTTACTCATTAAAATATGTGGTTTTTAGTTATTAACATTCTCAAGATCATCTTTTCTATCTCTCTCCATTTAAAAATGACACATATATTTTCTTTCATATCCATGTTTTTCAACATGGAACCCTAGTATGTGTTATCTCGGGTGTCATTTGTACTTCACATCCAATCATTCAAAGTAGATGTTTATTAAACGTTTTTCAGATGTGGGATGGTAATAATTTTTTTTTGGAAATTTAATACACTAATTACCACCCACCAATTCAAATATTTAGGAAGAAATTTAATTATGTGTTGGAGGATGTAACATCCAATGATTTAAAAAAGAAACATTATCTTCAATGGTGTACATGATACGCTATATCGAGATTAAATAAATTACTAAACATTATTATTTAAATATTATATTTATAACCAAGACTTTTGAGTTGCATGAATGATTATTATCAACTGAATTATGAAAATATGGTTTACATTTCATTAAATAATAATTTATTGGTTTCAGAATTTATTAGAAATGAGAAAAAACAATTGAATAGGAAAATGCGTTTTAATGAAGAACTATTTAAAAAAAATTGTTCATAAAATAATATCACTTTTATGGATTTTTATCTATTATATATTCAATTTAATGTTTAAAATCTATTTTATATGTTTTTGAGGTATGACATTAGTAAAATCAATTTTTTCGTATAAAAGAACTATTTTTTATAAAAATTTTGTTTACCGCCTTTTGATGGTGAAACCATTTTAAATTGTTTTTATGTAACTTTTATATATACTATTTGAAAACAAACTTATTCATTATATTATTGAAAGAAAAATTTACTTTGGTTGAATTTTTTTATTTAATCTTAAAATTATATTTTAATGAATAATAAAAAATTTGTGATTTTAATTCAAAAAATTCCTCTTCATCTAATTATTTTTATAAAAATATACTATTCTTTGAATTTGTTTTAAATATTTATTGGATTAATTTTTTATCATTTAATTCAAATTTGTTCATTAGATGTAATTTCACATTGAACTTATATATATATATATAAACGTTAGTCTTTTGATGGTTATTACATTTTAAAACCCGTTTTTTATCGTTTTGAAAACATGAATTAATTTTAATTTATTTACTAAAATATAAATGTTATAAATTTTTTAAATTGGATTCTATAGATGTAGTTAGATTTTCCAAATTATGTATATATGTCCTTTTTTTTACTTCCGTAACAGAAACTTCAGTATATATTTTTATTTATAATTATTAAAGGGTAAACGAGTTAAATAAGGGTAAAAAATAATATAATATTAATATAATACTAGTATAAGATATGTCCTAATTTTTTTGAATGAGGTATGTTCAACCATTGTAATACATGGGCTTATTTGAAGACCCCCATGTAGCCACCTGGATGTAATAATGTATTTTTGTAATAAATAATTTAATGTAAAGATAAATATAACTAAAACATATATCTTTTACTAAAAATATTCTTAATAAAGGCTTATATAACTAATATATTAAACTAAAAATATTCATTAAAAATACAAAAAAAAATTCTACATTATGGTATTTTATTTATAATTTTATAAAGTTATATAAATAAATAAATTTGGGACAGAAGGGCGATGATATGATTTCCATATTAAAAATAGATTGAAATTAATTTTTTTATAAATATTAAAATAAATTTAATTTGAATGTTTTTATGCCATAGAGGAATAATTTGGATTATTATGACATGTTATATTTTATAAAATATATTTTTTGGAATTAATCATGTTTCTTTAATTTAACAAAAATAAATTACAAAATAGTATAAAAATTGACAGAAATGAGTATTTAAATAAAATTATATATAACTTTGGAGCTACTATAATTCTAAAATATATTGACAATAAAATTATATTTCACGTCTTTATTACAGTGCCAATTATCCATATTATATTAGGGAACCACGTATACCCATTTAATAACACTTATCTATCAATTTATAGGTCCCAAAAACAACTAAAATAATCTCCCAACATACCTGACATCATCCCCAAAGCATTACATTGTGAAGAAGAAAAATCCAGGAACCTTATTTTCTCAGATCAAAATGTGTTACACACATTAGAGGTGAGATCTTCCCTCATTCTTCATTCATTAATTTTCTTTCTCCAAACCCTAACATCTAATAATTCTATAATACTATAAAAATACCAGTAAACTAAAAATAAAAGTATGTGGTTATGCTATGGAATCTACATACACTTTCACAAACCTCCTTCTAATTGATATAGAACATATTATTTCTGTGTACATTTAACTACTTCCTCACAAAATGATTATTGTTCAATTTTATCCTAAAACCTCCCATCATTTTCATTATTATTGAAATATATTTATAAATTATTTATATATTATTTATATAATCTATATTATTCAAAAAAATTAATTTATAACATACCTTAATTCTTTTCAGATAGTGTAAATACGATAATTTTGTTTAAGAAAGTGTAGACTACTGCCCCCTCCATGCGATATGACTTGTTCCCACTATACATGGAAAGTATAAATGAATTTTTTGTTAACGATATGAGACATACATAAGAATAATATATTTTGGGAATTATAATATATATTTATATCAATTTATTTTTATTATTTAATTATGATAAATAAATGAATCTAGCATTCTGACGTATGTTATATCAACTGTCTCAATGAATGGGGAATTTCAAATATTATGATATTATAAATATTTTTATACTTGATATATATGATAATAATTTAATTAATAATATGATAAAGAATATTTACTTTTGAATATATTCATAACTTACACCAAAGCATGTTTATTTTCATCTAAAGTACCGAATACCAGCAATACGTTCGATATGAACTTAAATAATTATGTAATTTTTATTACATGGTAGTAGTTGTATGAAATGAATTATATACATGAAAATGGTTCTCATTAAATTTTACATTTACTAATGTTTATTATTCAGTAACACAATTATTGTATGATATGAATATTGATCAATGTAAGAGACTTCGCCTATATCTCATTTCATTGGGAAATATTTAGATAATGTCAACTACATTATAGTAAATGGTTTATAATAAACAATAGTGGATTTTAATTTCAGTAAAAGTTTTATCAAAAGGAATATTTTCCTTGTAGTATTTTAATAACCAACATAAATTAATGTTTTTCACCATACACGGTGACAATGTCTATTCCTCCGACGTGACCATTAATTTGTATTTGGAATCATCCACATGGATTATTGTTTATAAAAATAAAATTAAGTAACATATTCCTTTTTTAGATATTATGGAATTGAAAATGGTTTGGATAAATGATCCATTATGTCTATATCTTGAATTGATCACTTGTGATTGCTATATGGGAATGTTATTTTCTTGTATTATGTGTTATGATTGAACAATAGTGCTTGGATATTTGACGGGTGGTTATGTGATATATCAAGCACTAGTGGAAACATGATAAACCAAATATGGGTGGTTCCATGAAAACCAAGGATAACTGGTAATGTTATAACCTCCAATGCATTGGGTATGGAATTTTGGTGAATGTCAATTCTATTAAGTTATATGGGTGGATGTTGACAGTATAGTTATTCCATTTTAGTATGTTTATGTCCCATGTTACCATTATATGTTATTGGTTTCTCTGTATAGTATTTATTGAAATATTTTTGGTTAAATTTTGTAGAAAATCTACTTATAGTCATTGAATATTATTTACTATTTCTAAAATGGTTAATAGTGTTAAATTATGATAACATATTCGTGGTTTACATGATTTCACAAGACTATAAAACATATTTCTGTAAGTTTCCATTAGTGAGATTCTTATTCTCATCTGTAGTTGTGAAATGTTTTTCACAAAATTTAAAGAAAAATATCTTCAGGATGTGATCATGGAAAGTCATGAAACAAACCATGTTTCGTTATAAATTGATTTTGTTTATAAAAAATGGTATAGTGAGTTAAATTTTCAAAATTCAAAATTTATGTTATTATGTATTAGTTGTGACCTAAATATATAATTCTATAAAGCATAAAAGATCCTAAATGGGAATTAATTTCAATTTTTTGACTTACCTCATGATTATGAAACATTTATTGTCAGGGAAATATATTAAAACATATTGAATGAAATGGGTTTCATAAACATTTCATCTTGTCATAACCTTTATAAAAGGGACATGATTTGTAATATTTTCATTATTTCATCATAGAATAACCAATATATAATGAAGTTGGATTCAATATAATTTTTTTATTATATAACCAGTGGAATAGAGATATGTTTCATAAACCTATTGTTATCATAAACTATTATGAGAACGAATAATAATGGTGTAGTTGGTTTATATTTCTAGAAAATCATAATATGAATCCTTGGATTCCAAAATAGTTGTAATATGATTTGGAATTAACAGTGAATTGGAACATATCATAATGATGAGATCATTTCTTTTAAATTCAATTTAAAAAATATTTATAAATATTTTAAAGTTTACATTCATTGGAAAAAAACATAAAACATATAATTTACGATTCTGTTTTGAAAAAATATAACATTTAGTAAAGAAAAAAACATTTCCACTTTTATATATAAAAATATTCATAACAATAAACATTTAAATATCCTTCACATTTGGAAAGAAACTTAAAAATTAATTATTATAGAATTAAAAGAATTAAAAGCATTCCATGAAGAAATAAAATTCTAGTTTAAACAAATTACAACCTTAAACATTTAAAATTTAACATTCAGTAAATGTGTACTTCAAAACTTATAGATTTATATTGAATAATAATAATGGACATGATTCTATAAAATTCCAATCATTCAGTACAACTTAAAATAAAGATTCATTTTATATTTTTTGTGAGATCCAAATATTCATTAGTTGGAAAAATAAAATGTACTTAATTACATTTTTTAAATGTATAGAACTGGATTCATATAATTTAATATTTCATTTAATGAATGATAATAACATTTCTTAATTTTTTTTATATGTATTTTTTAAAAAATGGTCTTTAACCGAAGAGATAAATAAAGATAATTTTTCTGTTCAATCATTCAATTAATCTCTTAAGTACATTATGGTAGAAAAATTTAGGGAAAACACATTTTATTAAGTAATATACAAGGGAAAAAATCATTAATTTATTGAGAGATGGAACATAATATTTCATAATTAGAAATACATAATCATTAAGAATCATGATAGATAATGGGACTTAAAACATAAAACTTTTTACCCTTTTATAGTAGTAAATAGTAAGGATTATGATGTAATAACATTATAATAATATTTTATTATCATAAAATATAAATTAATCATATTTCATTTAAACTGGGATATTTATAAACCTCCTAAAGGAAGCTAACTATAATATTTATTAATAAAAATTAAATAGTTATTTGTAAAAACAATTTAATTTATAGTATGTATCATTTTAAATATATTAAATTTCATTCATTGATTATATTTAATGAATCATCATTAGTAGTTTACACTACACATAATAATGATTTGGCATGCATTACAGGCAAGGCTGGGTTTTACCTAAAGTACATATTAATAAAATATTATTTTTTATATCCAGCTATTGTGTTGGAATTTACAAAAACTATTAACACACTTATGAATATATATGGTTAAATTAATTTTTTAAAAAGTTATTATAAATGATTTTATAATGATCTATTTTTATTCTCATGAATATATTTGACACTAATAAATTTAATTAATTATATTTATAAAATTATATTAATTATATTTATATGTTATATATTTAATAGATTTTTTTTAGTTTTATACTATATTTTAGTTTCATAAGAAAACAAAAAACCCAATATTGCCCATAAGAACTTATATTTCAACAAAATATGTTTTACCACCTTTTAATAAAGCACCAATTATTAATAAAAAAATTAAAATTTTATATATATTTTTTATCAATGGTGAGAATTTTAAAAATATTAATATCAAAATTTTCATAAAGTGATTTTTATAGTTTTTCTTTGATGTTTATTTTTTGATTAATAAGGAATAATTCTACATTGTAATTAAGAAAAAAAATTTTGTTTAAATATTTTTTATTATAAAATAATTGATAAATTAAAAATATAACAATAATAAATATATTAATATAATTTATGTAATTTTAAGGATTTATGTATTGAAATTTGAAATAAAAACTCATTAAAATTTTTCATGTTTTCTTTTCCCCTCCATCTCACCACATTTACAGCATTATTGTCAAACATAATTTATCATCATTGGTGAATGAATTAAGATAAAAGGATATAAAATCTCCTAATATGTATGGTATTTAGAGTCTAATAGAATCAACATTATTTTTGGATATTATGAATAGAAACATTTGGTAATTTTTAATTTTCCATAGTAAAGGGTAAATCAGATAATTAAAGGTAAAATTAATATTGTGATATTATAAACATAACCTAAAACATGTGATATTTTAATTGGATAAGTTTTTTTTGAAACAAAACTATATTTTGGATGAAATTATAACATTTCTATTCCACTTGGATAAGAATATTTCATTTTTATATAATGTTTAAAAATAAGTTAAATATGATGTACTCATGTTTTTAATAAAATAATTAATTTTTCTATATTGTTATAATATAATATAAATTTGTCCTTAAATAGTAATTTTAAATACAATAAATTTATATAAAACATTATATTTTATATTTCATCTTTAGTGATGAAATAGTTTAAATTAATGTTGTCATAACAATCATGCAATAATTGTTTAATCAATGAAAATATCATATATATGATATTAAAAATATTAATATAAATATTTTTTTACCTAATTAAAGTCATAAATGAATTTTATAGACAAAATATAAATTATTGTGATATATTAGAAGTGTTTTTCTCTATTTTATCATGTTCTTATGATATTTTTAAATAAAAATTAGTATAAAATGTAAAAGAAATGATACGTTAAAATAAATAATATTTTATAAAATGTAATAAAATTTATAAAAATATAAAAATTATAAAAAATAGTATAATAAGGTAAAATATATCATCAATGATCCATTGAAAGTTAATCTAGATTTTATAGTAACTATGTTAACAATAATAGTAAAATAGAAACATCGTCATGCTAAGAGTTAAAAGATCAAACAATGGGTTAAAGCCAAATGATAATGTTAGTATTGTGACCTAAGACATTCTAAAAATAATTGGATAAGAATAATTCAACCCATAATCATCATATAATATAAGTGACTCACATTGGAGCATTTTGGAATTTCAAGGTAATTTATATTAATTTAATATTTTCTGTGTTTTCCAAATATCCCCTCACCTCAATTATAAATGGGAACCGCATACCTCAATTACACACAAAACATTAATCCTTAAAAATTAATCAAAACCAACCCATTTATCTTCCCAAAATTCAATTATAATATATATTTCTCCATTTATTTTAATAAAACCAATCTTATTGTCCCATAATGGAGATCCAATAGAAGTCCATTGAATAATAGTTGTTTGTTTTACCAGCTCATTTAGGATATTTTCGTCATATATGTCAACTTCCTAGTATTTATCAATACTAATGTAATAAATAAAATGTCTTATATGTGTTTACTTGTTTTTATGACTTTTTGAAAACTATATTTCCTCGTCTATATATCATACAAAAAGAAATATGACAATGTGTGTGTACATATGAGTTACCACCTCCATGGTGTATTGTAATTTGATTTTCAAACCACCAAATTTATATGAGTATAATGATTAATATAAATGATATAATAATAATAATATTATTATATTTATTATTTATAATAAATACACCGTCAAATTCCTTACTAAATTACTATTTGGTAAATGATATTTCCTCTTATTCATATTCACAAAAAAACCATCTCTAAAACCTGATGAGTTTCATTATCTACATTAAACATTAAATAATGATTATAAAATAATATATATGATGAGTGAATATAATATTTATGAAAATAATATATTTATATATATTATGAAAATATATCTTATTGACTTGAACCATGACATACATAACAAGAACAAATAAGAAAATGAAGATGCTAACACCTGAATAATTGTAATTTTGATATATTATTAACAAAAATGGTAAAATAAAATCATATATGATAACATAAATATTAAAATATGTTATATTATTAATTAATAAAATGATTTAACAACTGTTAAATAGTTTGGATTTCCCCCAATTATAGAGAAGTTTGAGTTTTGGTTTAGTTTCATTATTTCACCATTATTCAGGATTGTTTATATGTAAATAGCTTTTGGGGAATATATTCATCTATGACCATATTACATCCAAATATTTGTAAAACTATTTTTTTATATAGTCATACCACTTTTTGGAGTCTTTTTCCCATGTTTTACTATTTAATCAATCCATAACGAGAACATTAATTCTATTCTCAAATGAGTTACATCATTACTTTTTTGAAAAAAATACACTATGAAGGATTATTTTTAAAATGTATTACATTAGAATATTTTATAGACATCATCCCTCCTTTATGTTTTTAAGATTATATATCCTGCATAAAATGTAATTTTAATACAATGTAATTTTTTTTTAAATCCATTGATCTCAAAATAATGATTTAAATAAAAATGGAATTTTTCCTAATATATTTCAATGTATTTTATAGAGTAATATCATCAATATACACAAGAATTATTTAATTTTATGTTTTACTATGGATGTTATAATTTAATTCCATTAATGTTTTAAGCTAAAGTATTCACATCTCATAATGTAGTTTTTCAATATGAATATTTTTGTAGGTTATGTTTTCATATGAGGAATACATGTGACTTATTAAGTGATGGGAAGGGACTAAAATTTCAATTGATTCATCATTAGGCCTCATGGGATGAAATCAATTTGTGACGGGCCCTTCTATTCTATTTCAAAGTAGTTTTAAATTTTCTAGAGGATATATGTTGAAAAAAATGTAAACATTTATACCAAATGACTTAAAAATTCATTAGTATCAATCTTTATAGTAGTTGTATTTATGTTAGTTGTTGATATTTTAGTTTTTTTTAATTTATTCATTTCCTCATTATGATTTTTTTGATATTTGACGTGATTATTCGAGCAGTATAATATCCATGTGAATGTTTTCTCACTTACATGTCTATTTTATATGGAAAATATAATTTATTATATGTTATAATCCATATTATGTTTAAATATAATGTGTTATATAGTTATACACATTTCATAAATGTTCATAATTATTATTCAGAGTATCTTTTTTTACACATACCCTTAATGAGCATCTATGATCACCCCTTTAATATAATTTATTTTTTAGAGGATACAAAGGGGAGTGTTATGAATAATATTACAGGTTAATCTATGTGAGTATTAAAATTCTAATGGATTTTCTATTTTTTAATTTATGTTTCAAAATGTAAAATATGATTCATGTTTGTAATCTAATTTCCATGAATAATAAATTTATTGATCCAATAGGATTTGATTATTTTTTATTATTCAAATGTAAAAATGTAATGTAGGACTCTGAGCTTATAGGGATAATAATTTAAAAATTGTATATGAGGATATTTAGAAACATCCTTTGAAATAATATTTAGAGAACATATTTTAGGGAACATAACCATGTGATAGACATGATGATAATAATATTAGACCATCCATGAATTTTAGATTAGTAGAGATTGTGTTTGTATTCATAGAAATAAATTTATGTGTAGATACTACAATTTTATATTGATCTTGCATATATGTAACAAGGTGTAACAAATCAGACAAGGATTGTTAGGGTTGAATTATCGTAACCTTGTAAATGAAAATGGGCCTTACTATGTAGATGGTTTGACACTTTTATGGGGAATGAATAGGATTATTCAATTCTTCATTATAAACCATTATGATGGATTTAAGAGTTTATAATCCCCTAATAAAACCATGTTAATAATTATGATATTAGATATGTAGAAATATTAAATTTTTGCTAAGTGTTTTACTCATTTGAAATTATGTATTATGATTCCTAAGATAATATAATGTATGAAATTGTTTATAAATGGTGCATAGTGGAAGTAATGGATACTATTTATGCATATGTAACCTAGTTATGGATTTCCCTCCAATGAATTACATTGATGATGGAGTAGAAGAAACAACTGGTACAGAAACACTTATAACTATACTAGGACATCAAACTCATGTTATGAACAATAACCAAACCTGTATTGAAAATCCGGATCCCCAATGTTAAGTAATAAGTTAGACAGTTTCTTGAGACGAAAACTGCTAATATTCAATGGTACTAAAAATCAATTTTTAGATGAATATTGGATCTATTATTTAAAGAATATATTTTTTCTTTTGGAATAAAGGAAAGTGATAGGTTTTTCATTGATTATTATTACCTATTAAGAGATGAAGATCAATGATGTTCACTAATCCAATAAAAGTTAATATTTAAATATTTAGACAATGTATTGGTAGTACTTTAATCTTTTTTGTCTTAACATTTCCCTCATGAATTGAGAAATAACATGGAATGAAAAATATTTAATCTACAGAAATTAGAGGCTGAGAATGTTTGAAATATGAATCTTATGTAATATTGTTATCATGGAATGATACATATTGCTTATGTAATCCAACTATCAATTTTAATCGAATCATTTAGGGGTTAAACCATTACTGTAAAGCTTAGTACTATCCTAAAAATTTTCATCATATGAGTATATAGTCTAATGTGAAATAAAGAAATAAAAATCATTATTAGACTCTTACGAATTGAATGGAATGTAATTGATAAATAGGGTGATGGAGTGTGTGAATGAAAAAGGGAGTAATTGGACGATGTAATATCCCACATGTAATAATTTCATAATAAATCACCCTAGGATGTGCATGAAATGATTCTATATTTTCTATATGTACAGATAAAGAGTAACCAAAAAATAATTTTAAGGGATGAAACAATAGTCTAATATATAGTGATTCAAAATATTCTAAAATGGGTAACTATGACTATAAATGGCTTAGATGTCAAGGAAATATATCTAACAAAAATAGTAGGGGTCAAGGTCAATAATATGTTGTTACTACTATTAATGTGGAATAAATAATGTATTTGAATATCTAGACTCATGAATTATGTAATTATATTATTCTAACTATAATAATGAGAAAAATATGGAATATAACATAGGATTTATTCTTTGTAGATTTAAATGGAGGACAATTTTTTATTACAGTTTTTTGGTGTTCAAATATGTGGTATGTGTCAATCGGATAATTGTTATATTGTTTTTGGGATTTGATTCTACAATTTAATTTTAAAAATTTGGAGCCATTTTGGATAGTTAATTTGTATATAAATGTTATTGATATGTCTTAAGGATTAATGGTGTATGCCAAACATTGGATATTATCATTCGAGGATAATGTATGATTTATTAAATATTTTGGGATAAATATATTGGATTTAGTAAACATTTATAAGACGAAGGAATAAAATATAGACCTCCTGATTCTTAATAAATTATTCTGGCCGAAAGAATTCATTTTGACCTATCATTTCCAGGTTTATGGGATTACATGAAAAAATATCTAAGATCAAACAATGGATTTGATTATGCCTATGATATGTAAAGAAATCAATTAAGTCATTTTATGAGTGTTAAATTATATTTTAAACTCTAGGGAATGATCATGACAACAAAAATGTTATCCTAGTACCTTATATTCCAATAAATTAAATAGTCCTTAGAACAATGCATAATAATTGTTTTTTGATTTTCAAATATTTCTATAACATTTTTTTAAAAATATTTATCAGAACAAGATGGTTATAATGATATTTGAGGACTAGGATTTTATATACGAAACATTAAATTTTTTTTATCACTATTGATATTCATTCTTCTAATTAGTAAATTTAAAAAAAATAACATTAATCCTTTTTCTGATATGGGATTTCAATACATATATTTTACAAATTCAATAACTTATTTTTTGATCCCAATTTTGAATTTATATATTACAATTTATTTAAGTAGTAGAGAAATTAAAACCCCAATAAGTTAAAGTATATATTTTCACAAACAAAATAAATTTTTCGGACATCATAAAATTTACATGTCAACATGAAATGTTTAAAATACACAATAAAATAAGTTGTCTTTTGTTACTCATGATGACAAATTTTACCAAATAAAAAAAATTAAAAAATTATTATTTATAAGCTACAAATTTATTTTAAGGAATAATTTTTTTTTTCTAATTTATGAATATATTTGGTTGAATTTATATGTTAGAAATTAATTTTAAATTAATATATTAATAAACTTTCTATAAGTGAATCATTTTAAAAATTACTTCTTTTTCTCTCAGAAAGTAATTTTATTACAAGAAGAATTAATTAATATTATATAATGATATTAATTAAATATATATTTAGTATATAAAATAATATTCTTTTTATATTCATCTAAAATATTTGATATCCATAAGATAACAATAAAGTCAATATTACACAAAAAAAACCTATATTTTTATAAGTTTAGTTTTACCACATTTTAATGTTCCACCTATTGTAAAGAAAATATTTAATAAATTTAATAAATTTTATTTTTAAAAATATAATTCACTTTTTAGTTTGGAATATAAAAATTATCAAATGTTGAATATTTTTTATTTTTCTAAGAATTCTCAATTTATGATGAATAGTGAAAAAAACAACATTGTAGTTAAAAACTATCTTTTCATTGAAATAATTATTATTTATTACATTTTTTATTAAAATAAAAATAGAAAATTAATATATATATATATATTAATCCAATGTAGGTTATTGGATCCATTTATATATTTAAAGTAGATATAAACACATATTGGACATTGAAATGTTTCATTTTAACCGACTTCTTGCTACATCTGCGGTATTAGTGTTATATTTAATTTATCTTCTTATTTGAATTGAATTTGAAAAGATAGAAATAAAAATTTGTAATTACTATGATACTTATATATTATTAGGATAATCTATATTTTTTAACTAATGTGTTTATTAAATTTTAATTTTCTATGATTAAGGGTAAATTGGGTAATTGTGGTAAAAATAGTGTTATCATACTATTAGTCCTCCCTAACACTTGTCCTGGTTTTTTTGATTTTTTTTTTCAACCAAAACTATAAATTGGATGAAATTATAACATTTTATCACCTTGGGTAAGAATATAAAATTTATTATATTTTATTAAACGATAATTAAAAAATGTCATACATAAATTTTAAATAAATAACTATTCTAGAATATAGGAATATAAAAATAATAAATTCAACTATAATATTTATTTATATTATTATATTATTATTTTATACATGATAATAAATTTTTATGTTTTATGGAAAAAAAATAATGAAAATATTTCATATTAATGATGTAATAATTGTTTAATTGATGGAAATATCAAATAAACAATATTAAAATTGTTAAAATCATTATAATTTCAAATAAGTAGTGAAACATATGATATTTATAGATTAATAATACATTATAAAGACATATTGAATGTTTTTTTAATTATCATCTTGTTATGATATTTTAATAAAAACGAATAATAATTATTATTAAAAATGACATAAATGGTGCTTATAATAAATAAAATATTATTAAGTGATAAAAATTCATAAAAATATAAAAAACATAAAAATTACTATAATTTTTTTTTTCATTTCATAAATGATCCATTTGAGGGTTTTTTGACATTTTATTGTAAATCTAATAACCCTAATGTGTGAAAAATTAAATCTACAAAGTAACAGATAAAGTGTTTAACTAATAATTAATTCCAAAATATATGGTTAATATTGTTACCTAAACATGTCAAAAAATAATTTTTTGTGATTATTTCAACCGATACTCGTCTTAATTTCAATTAAACTCATTGCAATCAATTATTTATTAAAAATTCATTTATATCATTTTAATAAATTGATTGTTTCTTAAATTGCCACCAACACAATTATGAAAGGGAACTTCCTTTCTCACTTCCTTACTCCTCATCAGGCCTTCTATATTGACCAAACCCAGACCATTTCACTTATGGACATTCCTTGATATGTTCAACATGTCCTAATCTTTATAAAATATCTACTCTAGTGTTCCTTATAAGAGATCTGATGTATGTCCACCGAAGAAGAAGTAATTGTTTTACTAACTCATTCAATGAATTTTAATTTAAAAAATTATTATCCTAGGATGTATCGAAAATATATTAATAAATATAGTATAAAATATATAATGAAATTTAATAATTATTATTGGAAACCCATTTTCCTTCATTTATAATCCAATGAAATAAAATAGAACCATGCATGTGTATGTACGCATTATTGTCTCCATGTTGTGGAGTAATTTTTTTCCTCACCATAGTACTTGGATTAGTATAATGATAAAATTAGTTGTTATAAATAATAAATATGAAAATCTATTTACTATATATAATTAATATACCATCAAATTCCTTAACACTTTACCATAAAAAATATGATATCATCCCTCCTTCATATGTATGACATACCATTTCCACAACGTGATGATATCGTCCCTCTTACATACTTATGACCTCTCATTTCCGAGATGTGATTCGTTCAATTCTGATTGGTTGTTTTCATTCAATAATGATCATCCCTTAATAATGGGTAATGTTTCTAAAGATTCCACAAGACCTCCTTCTCTGAGTCAGAATGGGGTTTCATTTGTTGAAGCTCTTTCTCTCTCTAATGATGTGAGAAAAATAATTACGTCTCGATCTACTAATATTAGTAGACTAGAAAATGTAGGTCTCTCAAATGTTGCAGATATGGTGGCATTGAATCGACGTATTGATATTTGTATGTTTTTAATTTTTAGATGGATATTTTTTCTTAGGGGTATTAAACAAGGTATTACATTGATCATAAAAGTAGGATTTCTCAATGATTGGGATTGAGTAATTAGAAATTAATTCTCATTGTGAGGGGAATGGTTCACATAATCCATCAATCATGGAATTCTTTTAATACATCATGGAACTTTGGTAGTCTAAATCTTAAACCTTGACCTTTTCAGACAATCTAAATGGGATGTTAATTTCAATCCCTTCATACTTATACAAACCAATTCTAATATTTGGATTAATCTCTATTGATTGAATTGAATTTATTGTCATATAAAGATCCTTAATGTGTTTTCCTAATCCATTGACACTCCTAGTAGAATGGATCAGAAAATTTTTGAGGGGGATGTAGGATATTTTGAAAGAATCATTGTTTCTGTTAATTGGAAAATCAAAAGACCGAATAGTATCACCATTATTAATATTGGTAATAATATTGATCTTAATGTGGACTTTGAATGGGTTCCCCATTTTTATGATTTCTGCTTGATTCTTTTCCACTCATTTGTAAATTGTTGAATCCTTCAAAAGAAAGTGAATAAGGTACTTAAGGACATAGATTTGAGATAGGTTAACTGGTATAAGAAGTATAATAAGTTATTTTTGGAAAAGGAGTTACCTTACAATGATATACACGGCCCTTCTAATTTTTCAATTCCTAATAAGAAATCCAAGGTATATATTCTTAAAGATGTTGAAGTACGTAAGATTTAGGGTCCTCTGAGTCCTCATGCTCGGTTTGGTCATGAATCCTTGGAAAAGGAGTTGGATGACAATTTTTGGATACATGACATCGAATCTAACATTTTTTGGCTTGTAGTTTCAATATAAGAAAACAAACAACATCTCCCAACTTACAATACTCCAATCTTTTCATATTCGGTTTCGATTTCTGTTGCACCTGTCACTACTTCAACTAAGGTTATTAGGGATTTATCTAGGGGTATTACTGATGTACAAGATATTTTAATTGAGGCTCCTGCTTCTTCTGATGCAGGCTCTGCATTAACGGATTTGGGGATTGGTTTTCATTCATTATACAATATAGTTTTTGCAATGCAGGAAGTGATGATTAAGGTTCTTGTTTCAACCGTTGATACTGCTGATGTGCAATATGCAAAGGACAAAACAACTAATTCATTCAATGAAAGCTCTATATTATAGTAATTAGTGATTTATTTTCCTACCTCATCCAAAATAGATTATACAATGCAATAACCGATGATCGTTCTTCATGTTTCAATTGCTGATACTATTGAATTACAATTTGCTGAGATGGTAGCTCATGATTCATCTAGGGGTGATGTTGATTTAGATAATATGGGGGATCCTAATTTACTTATTGTTGGTCGCATGAATTGAATTGGAAATGGAAACAGCAACACCTCTAATATTAAAGATCTCTTACAAGGGGGATCCAATCATAAGAAAAAGGTTATAAGGCCTCCTTTTTCCAGAATGCAGAAACCATTAGGGGTAAAAATAGGGGTACATCATCTCAGTCATAGATTTAGATGAAGCTTAAATTCATGAATTTCTTAAGGCTGGAAAATCATGAAACTATGGGGTCCCATACATTCTTCATTCAGAAACATAATCCATTTTTTATTTGTTTTTATGGTCCAAAAAGGGGTTTTTCTCCCAATACTTCAAATTTTGAAAAATGGGATTTCAAATTGTGGATTATAACATTTTTCAATAAGAGGTTAAGAGATTAATTTTTCTAGATCATTTTTCCATTAATGACACTTCTATTCTTTCTAATAGTGACTGAACTATTACATTTTCTTTTAGTTTTCTTTCTCTTCTGTATTTCAACTATTTTATTTAGGCCCATATTTGATATCAGGACCTACGGAACGTATGTATAGACATTTTATCTATTAAAAATATCTTCTATGGGCCATGGACCAGTCATGGAGAATTAAATGCTATTATGTGATCTGATGGGAAAATTAGATCCATAAATAACTTCGTAGAATTAGGAGACTTTGCATCTTGCATTTATGATAATGGGTTAATTAAAGTTAACCTTATTGGTAAAATGTTCACTTGGTACATGAATGTTTTGGATAGAGTTATTGCAAGTGTAACTGAAAGGAATTTTGTTAATGAAGCTTTTCAAGATTCATGGGGATCAATTTCCAGTATGAATCTATCTAGAATCAATTTTAGTAATAATTCCATTTTGGTTGATATTGTGGGAATGGATCCAAAGCCACACTAAATTTTATATTTAATAAATCTTGGTTCAATCATCTTGAATGCAGGATAATTGTTGAATAGAACGTAAATTCTTGGAATGGTATAGATAATGCCATGGCTTTCATTATAAGCACAAAATTATTAAATTAGCTCTAATATTTTAAAGTATCATTCATTTCAGTTCTCTTGACTCTGAAATTTTTTATCTTGATCAATGTATTCAATACATGCAATAGAATAACTCTTCTAATGATTTCTACTATGATTTACAAGGGGAGACTCATATTGTTTCCATGCTTAATAAAATTCTGAATTTTAAATATTCATTACAATGTGGGATTTTTAGGGTGAATTCACTAAGAGATGGATATAGAAATTAGAAATTTTTTAACACCCTGTATAGAATTTGGAAGGTTTCGTGGCCTCTTTCTTTAATAAGAATGATAATTCTTTTTTTGACAATAGGAATCATTTTTTTTTGAGTTTTTTATTACATACATTAAGAATATCTTCAATGGTCATGTCTCTCATGTTGATTCAGTGTGGTGTATTGTTTCGAATCTCCATAAACAACTGGATAATTCAATATATACATCTATTCCATTGGAAATTGAAATCATGTAATAGGTCTTTATTCTAAATCCTGATATATCTCCTAGTATTGATGGTTTCAGATATTTTTTCTCCGAAAATTACTCAGATATTATTCATTTTTATTTTTGAAGGATAGATTCTCAATTTGTTAAAGATGGTCTATTTATCAAGGGTGGAATGGTCAATTACCTGATCTCATTACAAAGGTGGAAAGTAACAATGTGGTTCAACTAATAAAGCTAGTTTCCATGGTTAATATAATATTTGAAAATATTTGAAAATTCCTGGCCACAATGTTATAATTTTTAGTTAGTAAGATTTTTTCTCCAAATCATTTTTCCATCATAAAATTGAGTTCTATTCAGGGATTCATCATTACTACTTCGGAGTGTGTCAATCAAATTTTGAAACCCACAAAGGGTGTTAATACTGATCTCAAAAATTATGTTAGGAATGCTTTGGATACTATAAACTATAATTTTGTTTCTATGGTTATCTATTTATTTTTTTGGATGATGTTTTCACTAATTGTGTAAAAATAATTTCTGATTCATCTGGAATCTCTATTCTTTTTAATGATTCCCCTGAGATATTTTTTCTTGTTATAATGTTTTCAGGAAATGGGAACCTCTTTCTGCTATCATTTCTTCTATTTAAGATGATTGTCATAGCATTTCATTTCTATTATGAATGGAATTAGGAAACTAAATTCAATCCATGCGGAAAGATGTTTTTCACTCCTACCCATTTATTGTATGCTTATGATATCAGTCAATTAACTCAAGGGGATAAAAGAAATATTATGAACATAAAACTGTCTTTTTTACATTATGAAAATGTCTGATGATAAGAAATTAATTTTAATAAATATTCTGTCTACTATGGTAGGAATTTCTCCACCACTTAGAATATAAACATTGTTTGAAAATGGTAATTCAAGAGGGATCTGTCCACGTTACAAATTTGGGTATCAAGATGTTTTGTGGAGGCCAAATGCATGTTATTTTTCTAATATTTGTTGTAAAATGAGAAGTACTCTTGGAACTATGAAGGGAGAATCACTCTCTTTAGCGGGTCATATATTCTTCGTTAAGGCTATGATTATTTCTATGCTTGTTTATTACATCTTGGTCTATATGTATCTAGTCTATCTCATCAACATAATTAATTTTTCTATAATAAAATTCATTTGGAGTGGTAAAATTCTAGAAAGGTAATTAGACACATTTTCATTGATCAATTTCTGTAAATATTGTGATTCAGGGGGTCTTGGTATCAAAAACCTTGCTCGGTTCAATGATTCCTTGAAAGAATTGTTTATTTAGAGGGCTTTCAGTAGAAATAATGTGTATATTTACTTCCTCTGAAATAAATTCAAGGAATGATTGAGAAATAATTCTTTTAATCACATGGATTTATCTGTTTTTCCTACTTTTATATTTAAATTATGTTCTATTAATGCACATGACATGTGGCTTGTTTCAAAGAACTCATCTTTATACTTTTGGATGGATAACTAGATTGGTTTCCCATTGTATAGGTTCTATTGAGTGATGTTCATAATGTGGATATGGATTACATGATTATGGACCAACTGAGTAGAATTGGGAATCTCCCAAATCATATTTTCTATGTTGTACACATCTATTATTTTTCAAACAGAGCAGATTTCTAGGACTGGAAACATAGTTTCAATGGTTTTCTATCTTCTCCAAAATTTCAAAAATATTCTTTATCATGTAATGCATATTTAATGTGGATGAGTGAGAAACAAAAACACATTATATGGATTTCTTGGACTATTTTTGCATGGAGACTGGATCATAGGAAGATTCTTATTGATTGTTTCCTTCAGTAAAGTGTTATTTATCTTTGTTCTTTATGTGTGATTTTTCCTCAGTATAGGGAAGATATTGACCATTTATTTATTTTCTTCTTTATAGATTCATCCATGTCAAAGGATATTTTTTATATCTTTGAAATATCTCTCAACCTTATGTGTCTTCTATCCTGGATTTCTCCCAAGGATGGAAGTCAATTGTTATTTTTACAATACTGATTAGTCTCTTATGGGTGGCTACTATAGAGATTCATCATATCATTTGGTATGCTCAGAGTAAGGTAATTCATGACAGCTTCAATTTTTCCATCAGTTGTTCCATTTAATTTATACTCGTTGATATGTGTTAGATAAGAATACACATTAAGTATTATTTCTTCAACACGATGCGTGACTTGTTCATTTTGAACTGGATTGGTGTCAAGGGGAATGTTCACCCTCCACATGGAACCATTGTGTGTTATAGAAGGATATATTTGTTGGATGTACAAAAAGTAAATTCATATGGATCTTCTAAAGGTAATTCATGGTCTTCTGGATATGGTTCAATATTCAAGATTCATAAAGAGTATTTTCTTGGAATTTTTTCATTGTTCTTGTGGTATTGCTTATTCTCTTGAGGCTGAAATGCTCAGAATCATTGTATTTGTGGATAAATACAATGATCATGGTTGGAATAATTTATTGTTTGAGATTGATTATAATTTTTCCAGATCTACCATCAGGAAGGGTCTCTATCACTTCGTTTTGAAGCTCAGTAATCGTTGTTTCAAAAGCTTTTATACATTATTCACTCTGAATAATATCATCGCTCAAAATTACATGGAATCCAATTCGTTTTCTGATAGTCTTCAAAATAAGGGCATCAATGTAGTTGACTACTATTTCTTTGATCAGGCTCTTGATTATTTTAATCGTTTTCAAAAAAGGGATCGTGAGAATTCCCCCAGTTTTAAACTTGTGTAAGGTATTTTTTAGGATTTGAGGTAAGGTGTATCATTAATAGAGTCAGTTAATATATCATTAGTCATGTTAATGGAGTATTTATCTAGATCATAGGTAATTAGAATGATTTATGGTTGTGTTTTCTTAGTTTTGGAGGTTCTAGAGCGGGTGTGATCTTCTCTACTGTGTTCCACAAGTCCTGTTGTTCTGCTTGTACTTCTATAATGGGTCAACAAGTGTACCGAAGGCATGGAAATATTTGTTTGTATGAAATTATTAGGTTCATTATTCTCTCCATTGTTGAACCTACACATTCATGAGGACATTCATTCTTCTTTATGTCCTTTCATGCTATGAGGGGTATGTATCGAGGGCATGACATGATGTCTAGCTTTAGTGGCACATAAGATATTTTATCGTTGTTCCTAGAAAGACATAGGGAAACATCTATTTTCCTCCACTGAAGGAAGGGATGTTCCTGATGGGTCTACCACTATTTATGGTTTTATATGGCCTCTTTTCCAATTTGATTGGTTTTTTTCCATTGTGTGTAATCTGGTGGCATTCAATTTTCATAATGGATCTTTGGATTGCTTTTTTCCTATAATGTTTTATTTCTTTTAATAAATTTTTTTTCCGGGTTCACCCAGGTGATGTCTCTCTAAAAAATGTTTAGAATATATATATATATATGATTTAATCTAATATTTGTGAACATAATAACATTATTGATATGATGAAAGTATATCTGATTCATAAGAAACGTGACTGATAGAATTAAAATAAACATATTAAAAGGAAGTTGTTAACACCTAAAACAATAGTAATAGTGATATATTATTATCCAAAAAATTGATCATATATCATATCATAAAAATGGATATAGTTAATGTATAATTTAATAATATTATTTAACAATTATATAAAAGGATAATGAATCATCATCTAAAGGGAAGTATGGGGCAAGGTTTAATTTCAAAATCTCTATATTACTCAAGATTGATAATATTTTTATATCGAGTGGGGAATATTTATCTTCCAAGTACATGTTTCTTAAAAAAATTACCCAATTTTTATTACTAATATCCTACCAATGTTATATATATTGTGCACATGTTTTAATTTTTATAATAAATTACAAACGAATCTATTTGTCATTTTTCAAAGAAGATATTTTTTTGACTTTTTCAACAAATGTATAGAAATAATGAATATTTTTAACTTATATGACATTAGTATATTTTACAAAAATAATGAAAAATTATTGTTCTAGATATTACATATTATTTTTAAAAAAACAATTTAAATAAAATTTTATCCTTTATAAATTTCTAACATATAAAAAATTAATATAAAAAATGTAATTTTCCTAAGATACATAAAATTATTTTAATATATTATTTTCATATAGGTAATTATCCATTATTAAATCTTTTGGTTTATTATAGTTTAAATATAAAAATTCACTCAACCAATCTGTATTGAAATGATTATGATCAGTTTGAAAATGGATGTGATATTATTAAACAATTCATGGCTTAGGGGTAAAATAATCACATTTTTATATTTTCTTTTTAATACGAATGTTTATATGGTTTATTACATCATATATCGAATCTATTAAATATATAAATTGATTGAAACAGACTAGTATATACCCTAGATTAATTATTATGTCTCATCTGATGAAATCAGTTGGCAAAAAACCCTTCCTGTTTTTTTCAAGTATGTTTTAAATGTTATTGAAGATAGATCATGACCCAAGTAATATTGAGTGCTACCCATATAAATAAGTTTCCATGAAGAATGAGTAGGGTTATAGAAATCTATCCAATAGATCGTGATAGTGTAGGAATCTAACATTGTGAATTAAATTATTATGAGATTAGTTTATTAATATACTCTATGATTATTTGAATAGTATAATAACCATTATTATGTTTTCTTTCTCCCTTGACCATTTATATGATGTTATTTGTTATTTAAATATTATGATCAGGATTATTTTTAAATGTATTGTGTTTGTGATACAAATTATTCCATAATTTTTATGTTTATTATTCTTACTAGCTTCTATAGTACTCGTACCCATACTGATCTTTTGAGCTGACCACTTACTTAGGTTTTAGTTTTACGATGAATCCAATTTGAGTATTATAAATTCCCTGTAGGGTTAATATAGAAGAATAATTCATTTCAAAAAATATTTTCTATATTGTATTTAATGTTTTAAAATGTAATGTAAATATCATATATGTAATCTACATTCCAGAAATAGTATATTGATTGGACCTTAATGATTTTATTCCAAATAATTATGTCAATGTAATAAATTAACTCCCCACCTCTGACCATATGGGGTAGAGACGTTTCATTATTTCAAAAATAACAATTGTGGAAAAAGGATAATCCTTATATATTTCAAATAAATGGGGTTCAAACACATAAATAAATCACCAAATAATAAAAAATGAATTTAGGATAATTTTAATTATTCACCATATATAACCATCATTTATGTGATATTGCATTTGTATCTAGATCATCATTTATTGGATTATAAAAATGAAAATCAATATTGTATGAATTTTGAATACATTCCTCTAATTTTATCACACATTCAATAAAGGATCATGAAAAATTAAGATCATCTATTTTGATCCAACCCCTTTGATCTTTTTTAACATCAAGTCCAATTTTTATCCCATGCACACTATAAAATTTTACTGGGTACCATTGATTGAGAAATTTTATTATATAATTTCATCCTTAGAGTGAATAATGAGTTCTATATATTTTCTTTTTATGCTTCCAAATTTTAAACTATTATCCTAAAATATTGAGTATGAACATAATCCTATGATATGAATTTGTTGTTTGTGATCTCAAGAAGTACTTGTTTTACAACACTATAAATTTACCCCAAAAACATGGAGTCTCCTTTCATCTGATACGAACCTAAAATTTTGTTATAAACATGATAATATTTCTAATAAATACCACATTAATTCATTTGAATATCACCCATAATGTTAATAATAAAATTAAGAATATATTGATGCATATTGTATCCTAAACTAGGTACCTTTTTGTGGCCAGTATTGTTGGATGACTATATATAAATTGGTTTAGGAAAGTGGGATTGGTCTTTAATCCCTTTTGATTTAATTCCCTTAATCATAATTAATCTCCATGGGTCATAGGTTCCCTTATTCTCCATAATCCACATTTTACATGGTCTTTTTCTATCAT
This sequence comes from Viscum album, assembly GCA_963277665.1. NCBI lineage: Eukaryota > Viridiplantae > Streptophyta > Magnoliopsida > Santalales > Viscaceae > Viscum > Viscum album. The sequence continues at coordinate 81,436,554 of OY728151.1, read as the reverse complement.
ATATTCCCTCTACAATATCATATTATAATTGAATGTAAAACATATCTCTTGTCTAATCCTCTTCGTTCAATTCCTTTAATATTTTAGGTTCATCGATACAATTATCTATCTGAGAAGAACCTTGTTCGTTTTTTATATAAATTTATCATTCCTCTATATAATGAAAACATTCATTGACTTCCAGAACACAAAAATGGATTCCAATATTTTGAGTTACAATTATCCATTTGGGACTCATCCTGTTAGGTGAATTCACCCAACCCTCACTGGATGCAGGGGTGAAGAGTATTTAACATCCATAGGGAATGCTAATTGAATTACCATATTCACATGAAACATTTATATAAACCTAACATGAAGAATAATCACAAAATATATTTCCTATGAATTAGATGATAGATATAGAATATTATTTCTTAGTATTGATAAATATAATCCCCAAACCCCCAGGTCATATGTGTCCCTAAACAAATGTCACCAAGTTAGACTTTTTGCATTGGAAATTATCCTGAAATTGAAACCAAAACCTTTTTTCCAAAACCTATTCTCATATATTAACTTACATAATTTATAATGTTCTACTGACATACATAAACATCGGCAAACCAAATTCCATAGAATTGGAATTATTGAATTAGAATAAAAAGGATGAGGTAGTTCATTAAACCTAAGCCACAACTCTATATTCATAATATCTCATTTCATATGTAATTCATAAGACCACCTAAAAAATTAAAAGCATGATCATTTGTAGATATATGTAGCTACATATAAGACCCTGATCAAATATTTTTCTATTTCAATGAAAATGTTGATTTATCTTTTTTCACATAGTCCAAATTTTGATCATTCTTATATGCCTAAAGATCTAAAAATGTTGTAAAAAGAGCTAAATGAATGATGTTATTTGAATAATTCCACCAATGTAAAACTTAAAATCATTGAGGAATCAATAAACACTGATGATGGGAGATAGGTATTCTAAAAATCAATAATCAGATCTATTGGATTGTTTCTATATAAAATATTAGGGATTATAGGAAGGAAATTATGGATTGATAACGGGATAAAAAATGGGTATGAGATCTGATGGATGATGGATGATGTCTTTATAACTTCAGTGAGGGATGAAAAAATCCACAATCATCAATTACAAGGGAAGGGAATATTATATCTTTTCCATCACTAATCTACATATAATAAATTATTCACTAAACAATGATGATTGAGAAAAAAACCACATACTTAATTAGATACTTTTAAACCATAAATATAATTATAGATAGATCATAAAATTTATTTTTAAATCCCCATAATATTTAATAGAATCTTCATAAAATACACTCATTGTTTGTATATATACCACTTAAATGAAATAGGTGGTGAATATTACATGTGTCTCATAGATGTAAAATATGTGAAAAATATATCTTACATTAAGTCACAACATATTTCAAAACAATTAATAAATAATAAATAATAAGTATAATATTATTATAAATTTATTTATTTTCCATAATTATATATATAATTACATGTAATATTTTTATACGACAATTTATTGTAGATTTATTAACAAATCCTTGTAGAAATCTCATTTTGGGTAAAAACATTTGGTTTTTAATCAATGATTTGAATTTTAATTTCTAGTATTATTAATTATATCATAGTTCCATAGTAACAAATATTATATCATTTATTATATTATCATATATATTTAGTATATGGGAATTAATACTAATCCATAATAGTTATAGGTATGAAATTAAATACATTATTTTTTGGAGATGGTAAAACATAAATATGCTTGAATGATGACTAAATTTTGAAAAAGGGATGATAGCTAAAAGTAAAATTATATATATCCATTCCATTTTTTATTTAATATTTTAAAAATATATTTATAAATAGGAAATATATTACCTTACATGTATAGAGTGAATGAATCACATTGTTTGTAAGCCATTAGTTGACCATGCATTTGCTTGAGGTTATCATATTCCCTCATAATGTAAATAAAGATTTTATATCTAACACCATGATTGAATAAGAAGAAATTATACTTTAAATATCATATATAAACCACAATTACATCCTTATATCATATAATGATATGTGGTGATGGAAAATTGATAACATCAGTTCACGAGGCGGTAGTCTATTGTACAAACTAATGATGAATTCATGACCCATTATACAGAATATGATAACGATTTAGGCTATTAAATTCACATAATAACATAATTGTACATGAAAGATATTGATGTTATCTTATCATAATGTTTTATTAAAATATAATAATTTTAATGAAAAAATAAAATAAAATGCTCGAATAGGTATGTTACATCATCTTTGAAAAACATCATTTCATTTTTACACAACGATTCATAGTTTATATTTTTTACCATTACAATTATACTAGGATTATTTAATGGTTTTTATTATGAAATTTGGTATTTTATTTCCCCAATAAATATGCTATGAAATATTTATGTGGAGAAGAGAGGTAGTGTTATATTATGTTAGGTGAGCAGAAAAAATGTTAAATTTTAAAAAATTAGTTTGTCCCACAGGTTTCACATGAAAGAATGATCAAAAATGGATAATTATAACTCTAATAATATATAAATTAAAAAATTTACCATATAATGGGTTTTGTACATGTTTTGGATCATTTTAAAAATTAATGTTTTTGTCTAGTTTTCCATAGTAAACCCATTATATCAAACAATGATATATTATTTTTTTAGTTATTAGTATTCATCAAGATCTGAATTTAATATTACTTTTTATAAAATATAAATTAAACTGAATCCAAATATGGAATCTATTATTCTATAATAAATTTATTTAATGGGATAATTTAATATAAAATTCATCCCATAAATGGGATGAAAAGCGGGGCATCAAAGTAAAACTATTCAAAACATTGAATAGTTTTTAATCAAAAATTCAATTTCAATATGACTAAAATATTTGTAATTGGATTTATATATTTTATATTCAAGTAATTTAATCTTTTAAAACTATATTAAAATAATATATTCTATAAAAAATATATGAAATTAAAATTCTAAATAAAAACCCCTATTTTTCTATATTCATCTAAAATTTTATCATATAAAAATGACATAAAAATTAACCCAAATATAATTTTTGATGCTTATTACAAAATATAAATTTATTTTTAAAAATAAATTTTTAAAAATTTACCAAATTTATTTTAAGAAAATTATATTAATATGTAGGAAATAATTTTAAGAATAATTTAGTTATTATATAAAATTTTTTATTTATGCCTATAATTTATATAGGAAAACATATAATGGTTGTTAAAATTTTTATTTAACACATAATAAATAAATTTTATTAATAAAATTCACAAATAGTTTTTTCGTTAAATTTTTGAGATAAATGATTTTTTTCATAATAATAGTTTTTCAGATATAAAATTAATATATTATCATGATGTTTTTATTTATATTTTTATTTTATTATACAGTAATGACTTTATTTTATTTTAATATTTGAAAAATATATTTTCATAATTTATTTATTCTTATTTGTACATTCTATTCCAATGACTAAGTGATAACTGTCACACTATATTATAAAATTTTTATAACATGTTATATATCTCTTGAACTCGTTGTTTTTTGTCATAAATTTTAAAATTAATTTCATTTTTAAATACAGATAAGCACAATGTTGTATGAAACGCAAAATAATGGAAAGATAAAATTATTTTGAAAAAAAAAATTATTTCACAAAATCTAATGGTGTTTCATTATAACAACATAATAATTTGAGATAATAATATTATGTTTGATAACATATTTAATATGGAAAAACATCATTAAAGGAATCATAACCCCAAGAAACGTAAAGATGCATTTTATTTTAAACGTTACAATTCTAATTGTAAATGATACATGATACTTTGTTAATATATTTTTTTATACTTTAACATTATAATCATTCAATTTAATTAGTGTGTATAAATATTACATACTAAATTTTTAAATCAATATGTATTTCACATATATAAAATAAAAATTTGATATTTATTTATTAAATATAAATTAAGAATTATTTAAATGTAACAGAATTGTTTTCTAAAAGAGTGTATTTTTTAAATAAAACTTTTTTCTCTTTTTACACTCATATGAAAAAAAAAATTTATAAAATTTATAAATTTAATTTAATATAAATATATAAATTAATTCATTCACAATATGTTAATTATCTTAAAAAAAAATTTATAATTTTTTACAAAGATTAATTTTTTAATGAATATTCATAAATAAAAAATTTTAATTAAAAAATATTTTAATATAAAATATTTATTATTATAAATTATTTTTGAAATTATTATAAACTTTATTAATTCAATTATATATAATTTATTCTAATTTATGTTGATAATAATTTTAATATTAAATTATTATTTAACAACAATATAAACATTCAAATTATTTTTCTTTGAAAATATGATTTCTTATCCACTATGTAAAAATAATTTTAATATATAAATTTCAACATTTATTAGTAGAATTTGGAATAATTAATTCCTTTACTAGAAACATAAAACAGTATATTAAATAATAATAAAAACATAAATTTTGTCAAAAATGAATAGTTAAAAAATTAAAAACTAATTACCAGTATTGAGGTAAAAATGGATTTACCATGGTGATAATATATGATTATAATTGATAAAATGACATAAAAATTGGAATAGATATTATTGGAATTCTCCATTTCGTTCATAGACATAGAAACTATGACTGTATAGTCATTTTTATTTATATATCATGTGTATAACCTTCTAATTTGGGATTCATTTGGAATATTTCCATGAATGTTACAAGAGGGTACCCTAGCCTAACTTATAATTTATCACTCCCTCCGGTCATGTATTAACTCCCCACAGCTGAAATTTCCATAATAGTCCCTTACAAAATTTGGTGACAAAGAATTTTACATATAATACTTTTGAGTTAATCATATAATATATTTGAACCTAGATGCTTAGTGGGCATGATTCACTAGGGTCTAGAGGGACTCGATGCTGCGATATTAATAATATTAATTATAGTTTATCATTATCATGATTTTTATTTAGTTTTGTTTAATTAATATGATGTGGTGTCTCATATCAAAAATATATATCTATGTTTTAGTTTAGAACATGGTGTTTACCTTTTGTATGTCATTAAACCTTTTAGTGTCCGGTGTCTGATCAATGTTGAGTTCACGAGGTGTTTAATTTTTGAAATTGTTTATATGTTATTAAAACAATACACCTATTATCCCATTTTTTGTGTTCATGATAATGGAGATATGAAACCACAATCCATTATGATCTATGTAAGACCCAAGGTGAATCCAAGGAGAAGAGTCATTTCTAATCAACAATCTTAATGGTGATTGCTACATGTTCCTAGGGAAGTGGCATTAGAGCTTGTATTTAGAAACAAATATTCATAATTATTCTACATTTCTGAATTATCTGTGTTTTTTTTCATGATTATAATTTTAATGCATTTTTTTATGATTTTAGATCAATAATAAGTTTGTTGCAGATCCCTTGAAGTCCAATTTGTGGGTTTCAGGGGAGGGAAAGGAAATTTTGGATGCTCATTTGGAATTCCCTTTTAGAATTAGTGATCACAGTGTTTGTAGTGTAGTGTCTCACACCATGTCTTATTTCAATTTTAGGGAAAATAAATTTTATAGACAACATGTGGTGTACCGAGGATACATGCCATGTATTGACACTAGGTCATGTGGCCTTGAGAAATGGTCAGGGTAGCCACGAAATGGGACTTGAACGTGTAGATATATATGACTATAGTACATTAATGGATTTTTCCATTCTTGGGAATGGGAATGAGTTTCATCCAATAAGTCATTTAGCTAGGATACACAATGTACACAAGATACATGATGTGTAAGAGACATGGTTGGAGAATCAATGTGGTGAAGAACATCGAAGGGGTCTTGGGTGAGATGAGACGCATTGTGTAAAGAGAATACATGCTATTAATGTAAACATGGATACCAAATATATTCACCAGATAAAATTTTATGGTGTTTAGGGTGGGTCACACATTGTATTGACCCATGTACATGTCATGTGTCATTCTTCAAGGCATAGATTCAGCCTTATGAGTTTCATTTATTGACATGTTTTCCATGTATAATGTGATTATATATTTTTTGTTGCATTAGTAGATAAAATATATAATAGTTAATGTTATGTGATGTAGTATTGGTGCTACACCTTATGTTGTGATAACAATTGATCATTAGGATTTCATTACGGTTGTTACCCTTCACTATCATCTCATGATGTTGGTCCCATAGACTCCCACATCTAGTAGAGCAGTTATCCCTAGTAATTCTTGTGTGTCAGTTCCCTACCAGGGTTTTACTCTCTCATTTGAGGAATTATGAGAGTGAAACTACTTTGATATATTCTTGACAGTTGATGGAAATTGGGTTTTCATGTTAGAGAGATGTTGGGACCATAACTCCCAGGATGTACCTACTTACGAGATTCACTTACCTATATTTGATAGATATATAATTCCAATTTACACATTTATTAGTTACATAAACCATTAATTAGTTCGTATAGGGAAGTAAGTTCCAATTGTTCTATGTTGCGGGTTCCATTTATTGTTCATGTTTTTAGATATGGAGCTTCCCAAATGTACAAGGCTATGAGACCTCAATATTAATTTGAAAAATAGTGTTGTTACTCCTTTATTTTACTAGGGTTTATGTCCTCTATCATTTTATTTATAAATCACATGTCATTCGAGGGTGTGGATGTCACAACCCATCCCTTGGGGCCCGTGCCGTGACTACCCCAAGACGTCCTTCCAAAGGCTAGGGGTTGGCGACTAGTACCAAAGGCGTATTCTCTAAAATTGGGATGACATTGCCTTTACAACCTATAAACTCACACAACCATGCACACAACATGATACGAACACCAACAACATTATAGTAAAATAGAGTCAGTAGAGTAGGGAAAGGGTCCAGAATACAAGCCTAACTCGATTGTAAAAGAAACTAAAAGTACAAATAAATTGGAACAGATCCTGTGATCACCCACCAAGGATCCTACCTGAAAGGATGGTATAGCTGTTGAATGGTAGTCTCTATTTTACACCTCGTCTATGGTCCCCCTCCGAGCAACCTCCAGCCTAGGTACTCTCGTCGTCAGTATGCAATGTCCACCGTCTGCACCAAACAGAATGTGGTGTGGGAATAGCCCGTGCATGGGTGAGTATAATGATACTCATTCGGGATCTTGAGACCCTAATGGTCTCAAGAAATCCACAAAGGATAAACCACAAAAAATGTAAACTACTGACAACCCTACTTATTTATAAGCCCATACATACACCTAAGTTATCAAGTATACCCATCTCAATCATGAGGAAACACAGAGTTCTACTAAAAATATTAAATCTCAAATGTTCCATAAAGTGAGGTACACCATGAAGGTAAGTACCACATAGGTATGCCACACCGAAGAATACCACAAAGGTACTCACTCATCTCACACCGGGTATTTCTTAGGTATAGTAGTAGAGATGATTATATGTAACTACTGAATCATATTACATTGTTAAGATACAGACCCACAAAAGATCCTAGTACATCTCCAGTACATAATCAGAGCCACATAGTATTTCTAGGTGCAGAACCACACAGGATCGCTCAATGCTGTCCCATACAGGATCACTTGGTGATGACCCACACAGGATCACTCAGTGCTGACCCACACAAGATTTCTCGGTGCTGACCCGCACATGATCAGTAGGAGCTGACCCACAAAGGATTTCTCAGTGCTGACCCATAACGGATTACTCTATGTTGACCCACACAGTATCTCTAGGTGCTAACCTATATAGTATCGCTCGGTGTTGACCCACACAGGATCTCTACTCATTCTTCACATCACTACCATCTACTGAGTTCCCGCATTAATCCTGCTTGTATCTAGTATTGTCCTCTTTTAAATACATCTATAAATACTCCAACTACCACAAAGTCTCATTAATTAGTATCCCAAATTACCACCATGTCATAGGGGTCTCAACGAAACAAACGGTGTGTCAGTCGTACGCTTAGTCTATAAGTTATCAGCCTTTTAGTCCTGAGGATCTGGATGGATTCGTTCTCGATCCAACCTGAACGTATACCAACACTATCCAAATCTGATGTTGTTTCTATCAAATTGACCATTTCACTCTAAGGATAATAGCATAGTTGATGGTTTGTCAAACATATGCATGGTACGGAAGTCATGGCCGATAGAGTGAAAATTCTGTAGCTGGTCTGGGTTCGGTCTAACCCGGTTAGACCAACCCAGTCCCACCCGATCGGGCTCGTTGAGGGTGGCGAATCCACGAGGGGTGTGGGGTGGCGAGGCCGTGGGGGACGCAGAGGGACATGCGGCGATGAGGCCGTGTGGACCCCGAGGTTGTAGGACGGCGAGGCCGCAGGGGACGTGGGATGGCGATGATGCAGGGGCAGCGGGGCAGCGAGTTCGCGGGGGCTGCGGAGGGCCATAGAGGGTCGTGGGATTATGATGCCACATGCAGCATGGGGTCTGCAGGGCTATGGAGGCCACATATGGCATGAGGCTACTGGGCGTCAGAGGTCATAGGCGGTAGAGGTCGTGGTGCGGTGGTCCGTTGTGGCTGGTAGATTGGCCTAGTCTCGCGACGTGCCTTCACTAGTGGTCTACTTCACCGGCTTCCCTCTGTTTGCCGCCTTCGTTGCGGCCAGATGTAGTGTCGACCACAGTTCTCGATTTCCACATGTTCTGAATGCCTATACTATTCACCGTCACCATCACGAAGAACACACAACAAAACCATAATGTTTGCGGAGGGTTCAATCCATGTTTGTTTGGACCATACCCTCCGCGTTAGGGCAGTATCATGCTGGTCAAGGGAAATCACTCAATGTGAGAGGAAAATTAACATTGATCAATTCAAAAAACAACCCTACCTCAATGGTTCAGTTGATTATTGTCCGCGGTTGAGATGGATTGGCTTTTGTGGATCCCGAAACAAGTCTCCTTGAACGACATTGGTGAGGAGAGGAAAAATATGAAGTTACTGGTGACGATGTTTCCTCGATCGTCAGTTCGTTCATCATTAGAGATCTTTTGACGGAGTTTGGAGAAATATTTTTTGATGTAGAATAGTTCTTTGTTTGCATTATTCGTTGGATAAGCTATTAAATAAGTTCTCCCATCTCCATTGCCAACCCAAAAATCCCCTCCCAAAGGATGTGGTGCCCAAACAAAATATGATTTAACATTTTAATTGTTGTCACCATTTTGTTTTATTCATTTAATTGGAATAATTAATTAGAGGGTGTGTCACAATTAAAATAGCCGAAGTTCAAGAGACTTCCCCAAATTTAAGTGGGAGGTTCATGGGTCGGAAGGTCCTCGCCTAGGAATTCAAATTTCAGGGGTTAGGCTTGGGTGGTCCCCACCACCATAACCCATGTTGGAGTATTTAGTTCTGGTGGTCACCACCTTTATAACACCCACATGGTAGGTTTCATTAAATATAAAAATGCTAAACATTTATTTTTATTTTATTCTTACACAAAAATCCCAAATCCTAACATTCGCCCTCAACCTACCGTAGTTTAGGTGAAGGTATCCTTAAGGAAATATCGGTGATGCGAGTTCATTAGTGCCATTAGATTTGAATTCTGAGCACATGTTTTAAATTTACAAAAACCCACTCGCACGTTTAGTGTTCGTACCCGAGAAAACATTCAGAAATTCATTCTGAGCACACCGAGCCTTCGAATCACATTCCATCAATTTTAGCAAACATTTAACATTACCATATAATTTAAATATATTACATTGAATTTTCAGGTCATTACATTCTCCCCATCTCAGGGGTTTACGTCCCCGAAAGCCACATCACAAAAACTAGGAAAACTAGTGGGGGTATTGGGCATGAATCTGAGCCTCCTACTTTCATGTGCTCTCCTCGAGTTTCATGTGCTGACAGTGAACGTGCACTAGAGGTATCAACCACCCATGAAAGACCCGCTCATATTGATCCTCAATCTCAACTAAAATCTCCAATAATGTCACCCCATCATCGATGTCTAGCTCGCTGTGGTCGATGATGTGAGAAGGGTCGGGCACATATCTCCTTAGCTGGGATACATGGAAGAAGTCATGCAGCCGGTGTAACAGATGGGGAAGTGCTAAACAGTAAGACACACCGCCCACATTTTTGAGAACTTGAAATGGTCAAATGAACCTCATAGATAACTTGTCGCCGCAGCCAAATCTCCTCGAACCTTGTTGGGTGAGACTCGTAGAAAGACGTGGTCACCATCCTCGAACTCTAGTGGTCGTTGTCTCCTTTCGGCATAAGACTTATTCCTACTATGGTCATTATTCATCCACTCCTAGATGATCTGCACTTTCTTTATGGTATCTTGTACCATCTATGGTCCCACTAGTGCGGACTCCCCAGGGTCCGTCCCGTACAAGTTGATCTACAAGGTCACTCGTACAATGATTCAAAAGGTGTCATCCCAATGGTGGAGTGATAGCTGTTTTTGTATGAAAACTCCTCCAAAGGAAAATGATCCACCCATATGTGACCTATGTTGAGGACACAAGCACATAGCATGTCATCAACGGTCTGAATGGTTTGATCAGACTGACCATCCTTTTGAGGATGGATGGCAGTGCTCAAGCGATGATGAGTCCTGAAAGCCTCTTGGAACCCTTTTTATAGAAGGGAAGTAAAATGTGCATCATGATTGGAGACAATAATTTTAGATAATCCATGTATCCGCACAATCTCCTGCACTTAGAGGCATCCCAATATCTTTACAGAACCCTGCTCTCTGATCTGTAGAAAGTGGGCTGACTTTGTGAGCCGGTCGACGATCACCCAGATTGGGTCATGACTTTTGGATGTATGTGGAATTCCTCTCTCAAATCCCATGGATATACCATCCCAATTCCACTCAGGAACCCTTAAAGGATTAACAAAGCCTCCTAGTACCTACTGCTTTGCCTTCACTTTTTGACAAGTGAGGCATCGAGAGACAAAATTGGCAACTACTTTCTTCATTTTCGGCCACCAGTGCTGTCATCGGTGATCTGGTTACATCTTATCCACTTCTGGATGTACCGCTAGAGGGGATGTGTGGAAATCCCTCAATAGTTCCTCCCGAAGAGACACTGGTACCATGGTACGTCCTTTTAAGGTGATGACGTGATCCCAACCTTCATGAAATCCATCAGGTTCCTGTCCGATGGATGTCATAGCACATCAAGTCTTGTAGTCAGTGTCCCCGCATTACACCTCCATGACTCACTGAAGAAGTGAAGGAGTGACTGTATGAGACTAATGGAAAGCAGCTCCATCCTGATCCACAAAGGATATCTGCAAAATAGCTAGCTGATATGTCGCCTCACCTAGTAGGAATATAACAGATCCCTTGTTGAGATCATCTGCAACAACATTCCCCTTCCTTGGAGTATTGACAATCTCGATGTCATTGTCCAGGGGGATCTCATGCCAACATCACTGTCTCAAGTTCAGGTCCTTCGGAGATACGATATACCTGAGACTCATGTGATCCGAGTAGAATATAAAACGCTGGTCCATCTTGTAATTTCGACACATCTTCATGGTGAAGGCCACTACTGCTAACTTTAGGTCATGGGTAGAATAGTTCATCAAATGTTTTCTCAGCTGTGGAGAACCACATGTGATCATTGATCACTCCTGCATCAGGACACATCCAAGCTCGGTTCCTGATGCGTCTTAGTAAACTATGTACTCTACGCCCTCCTCGAGTATCCTCAACATGGGGGAACTATTCAGCCTCTACCTCGGCTCCTAAAAACTCTTCTGGAATCTCTATGACCACAGGATGGGTTTCCTATTCTTCATCAACATTGTGGTGGTGCTACATATCTGTAGAAATCTTGAACTAATCTCTGGTAGTATCTGTCCAATCCCATGAAACTCCATACCTCCGTCAAACTCTTGGGTGGCTCCCAAGAAAGTAATTCCTCAATCTACACTGGATCTACTAATACTCTAGCATCCTATATGAAATATCCAAAAAAGTGAATCTCTTGGATCCAAAACTATCCCTTCGAGATCTTACCATAAAGGTAGTGCTCTCGGAGTTTCTAGTATTATCTGCAAATGATAGGCATGCTTCTCATTAGTAGTTGGGTAGATTAGTATGTCATCAATGTAGACTACTACAAATCAATCAAGGTAAGGATGAAAGATCTGGTTCAGGAGTTCGATGAACACTACTGGAGTATTGGTCACACCAAATGCCATAATCAAGAACTCGTAGTGGACATACCAAAATCTGAATGTCGTTTTCTGCACATCCTCATGTCGTACTCTGAGCTGGTGAACCCTTAATCTGAGGTCTACCTTCGAGAACCACTTCGCTCCCTTAAACTGATCAAAGAGTTCATCAATCCTCATGAGTGGGTATATGTTCATCATGGTCACCTAGTTCAGGCGCTGATAGTAGACACAATGTCTCAAACTCCAATCCACCTTTTTGGCAATCAAAATCGGGGCTTCCCAAGGAGAAACACTGGGCGGAATGTTCCCATTACCCTTTAAGTCCAACAGCTGTACCTGCATCTCATGAAGCTATGTGGGAGCCATATGATACGTTGGTGTAGATATTGGTTTCGTCCCGTGGTACAATTAAATGTAAAATTCCACCTCCCTACGGTGATCTAGACCCATAACTTCATCAGGGAAAACATCCGCGTACTGGTCCACAACTAAAGTATTACTAGGACTGTCCCCATCAAACTCTTCAAGGGTAAGGCTATCCAACTATAGTTTAATCAGCTGCACTCTCCTCCAGGTAAGTCCATCTTGTGATGCAACGTCTCCCTTCTCTTCAGTAAAAGAAAACCATGTCCCATATGTGCATACTCACCGTACTTTGAGCCTAATTCAATCGATCTAATCATGGAATGTAGATAACCAATCCATACCCAAGAGGACGTAAAAAGGCCTCAACGCCGCTAATATGAGATCATTTCCGAAGATCTTTCCTCCTATATTAAGCTCAACCTTCGGAAACCACTGCTTAGTCGTCAAATCTTCTCTCGTAGGAATCTATAGCCGTAAGGATCATTCCAACGGCACCATCAGAATTTTTGAGCTATGAATGATGGTAGTGGAAATAATAGAATGAATAGAACCTATGCCAATATGTACTATAGATATGGTGGAGTATAGATAGATTTTACAACATATCATCTCCAGTGCGCCATGATCATAGGCCTCAGCTTCCTAGAGCTGAGCTCGCACCTATCCTCCTACTCACTATGGTAGGGGTGGACAACCATGTAGTGGTGGAGCTAACAAATCAAATAGTCTCCCATCGCAAGATATATATCCAGATCCTCTGCCACGTTTGCCTTCTCCCTACGTACCTCCTCTGTTGAACCGTTGTCTTTTCTTGGGCGGTCCTTTGACCGTTTGTTGATCATTCATACAGCGGGTCAGATAGTCACTATCCATGTCACCATGCCCACCACATGTGTAACCCTGCATGTTCCTCGCATGAAAAGATCTATCTCGAGTGCCTTGCACAACTGAAATTGAATCATGTGGTCATTCACCTATATTCCTGGTCAACATGGACATATGTGTCATCTGCATGCTGCTAGATACAGAAGACTCTGATACATGACGACTGGTGGTGGGTCTCGCTGCTAGAAACTGCTCATCATGGAAACTCTCCACTAAGAGGGATCTCACTAACACCCTCGAATGCATCGAGATGTTGAGTGAGATTGTTAAAGCCCTGATATCCCACCTGAGTCCCTACTCGATGGTCTGGGAAATGAAGAATGGGCCCCATACCATATATGTGGAGTAGCTTGAGAGGTCAGAAAAACTCGCTGAGTACTGAGCCACAGTCATGCTGCCCTACTGCAGAATAAGTAGATCATGAATGTGCATTGCACGAAGAGTTGCTGGAACAAACTCCTCCCGAAACAGGCTCTCAAAGTCTGCTAAGAGATGTTTCACCTTGTCGTGACCTTGGAACATCAAGCTCCACCATCTAACAAATGCTGCCTATAGTAGACTTGCAGTAAGGAAAACCAAGAGATCAGTGGGTGTCCCAACCAGTCGGAAGACTCTCACCAAGGCATCCTTCCAATCCTCAGCCACCTATTGGACCATCCCTCTATGGAACCTATATATACTCAAGCGCTGGAACTCATGCAACGTGCTCAGGAGTCATGAACCATATTTTGTTGGGGCTGGTGGCATCGGTGGCCCAACGTGTAATGGTACCACTGGTGCCTCTGCTGGTGCCTATACTAGAGCGGTCCCTACACTAAAGCCTCATAGCATGGTTGGATATCTGTGAGTACTATATCTGAAACCCTAGTTTTCTATCTATGTAGAGGAATCCTGAATGGAAAATAGTGTTACACAATCAATATGTTATACCTAGTGAGCTTCCACAAAGGGATCACAATGAAATCTCTTGAAAACACACTCACAATCAAGGTTTTCATGCACTGAGTCTTAAATCAGATGATTGTGTCCGGGTGTATGAATATGTCAGCCACCGCACTAACACTGTATTCCCTAAATTGATAACCACATTCACTACACATAACACTATTTACGGTAAATGAATGATCAATGTTCTATGTTATATGGTAGAACTGAATCCTCTGATACCTATTTGTCAAGACCCATCCCCTGGGGCCCGTGTCTTGACTACCCCAAGCCTGCCTTGCATAGGCTAGGGGCTGGAGAATAAAAAACCAAAGATGTATTCTCTATATCTATGAAGGAATTTTATATATAACCTGTAAACTCACGCAACCGAGAACACAAAAAGATACGAACTCCTACAAAAACATATTATAATAGAGTGAGTATAGTGAGAAAAATAGGATAGAATTCAAGCCCAACATGAGGGTACTAGAAAATGAAGGAAAAAATAAACTAGAATAGCTCATGTGATCCCCCACCAATGATCCTACATGAATGGTAGGTACAGCTCTCGAATAGTCTTATTTGTGGTACACCTCATCTAAGGTCCACCTTCAACCCACCTCTAGTCCCGGTACTCTAGTCCTTAGTCATCCATGTCCATCTTCTGCACCAAACTCAATGAAATATGGGCATAGACCGTGTAGAGCTGAGTATAACGATACTTGGTAGGGAACTCTATACCCTTAACGTCTCAAAAAATCCACCATGGATAAACCACAAAGCATGTAAATGAGTGAAAACACTAAATAGGTATATTCCCATACACATACCTATGTTATCAAGTATACCCATCTCAATTGTGAGGAAACACAGAGTGCAACCAAAAATCCCAAAGCTCAACCATTTCACAAAGGGAGGAACACCACAAAGGTAATTACGACACATGTACGCCACACAGAAGAATACCACAATGGTATTGACTCATCACACACTAGGTATTTTATAGGTATTGACGTAGAGATGATTAGATGTCACTACTGAATCATCTTACTATATTAAGAGTTATACCCGCAAAGGATCCTAGTACATTTCTAGTATGTTGTCAGACCCACATATGATCTATAGGTTTTCACCCACACATGATCGCTCGATGCTGACCCATAGAGGATCGCTCGGTGCTGACCCACAAAGGTTCTATCAGTGATAACCCACACAAGATCGCTCGGTGTAGACTTATACAGGATCACTAGGTGCTGACCCACATAGGCTCTCTTAGTGCTGACCCATAGATGATCACTCGGTCATGACCCACACATGATAGTTATGTTATGACCCATATAGGATCACTATTCATTCTTCACGTCAGAACCAGCTACTGGGTTCCCGCACTAATCTTACTCATATTCATGAGGATCTGCTACTCAATCCACTTTATGATACTCTAAATTCCAAGAAGTCCCACGAAGTAGAACCCCAAAGGACCACCACGTCATAAGGGTCTTAATGCAATATACAATGATTCAATCAGATGCCATGTTTGTAAGATATTAGTCGTTTAGTCCCAAGGGCTCCGTTGGATTCATGCTCGATCCAACCCGACCATATCCCAACATTACCCAAATCACATGTGGGGAATATAAAAGGGACCACCTCACTCAATGGTTTATAGTTTCATTGATGATTTTTCAAATAGACACTTGGTTCCAATGTTAGGGTCGATAGAGAGAAAAGCTCATAGTTGGTCCGTGTCTTGTCTGACAAGGTCGGTCCGACCCAGCATAGCCCAACATGGTCTTACCCGACCATTTTTTGGTCGACCTGCCTCGTTGGGTCCGGCCCAACCCGCTGGGTCAGGACCGACCCGCGCTGGGTGTAGCCTGGCCCGCGCTGGGCGGAGAGGGGGCCGCGGAGCGGCGTGAGGCTTTGAGGAAGGTGTACAAACCGCGAGGCCATCAGAGACGTGGTGGGCCGTATGTTAATGGGGCGATGCAACCGCCGAGTCCGCAGATGGCCACGGTGTGCTGGGGCCGCGTGTCCACGGTAGCCTTAGGGCGGCGGAGGTCGCCGCCGACACGAGGCGTGAGGCCATGGGTGGAGGAGGCTGTGGGAAGCGGATGCCGCAGTGCGGCAGTCCGCTGCAACTGGATGTGCAGCACTGGAAGCCAACATGACTAGTATCCCTCTGTTTGTCACATTCATCCTGGCTATTCGTAGTGTCGGCCACGGTTATCGAGTTCCACCAGTGCAAAACACCGACACCAGTCACCATCACTATCATGAAGAATACACTAATGAAACATAAGATTTTTGGAGGGGTCGGTCAATGTTTTCATGGCCCGTATCCTCCGCATTATGGGGAAGAAATTGCTCAAGGGAAATTATTCAATGTGAGAGTAAAATTAACATTGATCAATTCAAAACACACCGCTATGTCAATGGTTCGGTTGAAGATTGTTCGAGGTTGAGACGGATTGGTGTTTGTCGATCCCGAAACAAGTCTCCTCCAATGACAACAGTGAAGATAGGAAAAATATGAAGTTTGTGATGTCGTCGTTTCCTCGATCATTGGATTTTTCATCATTGAATGTCCTTAGATGAATATTGGAGAAAGATTCATCGAAGGAGAAAAGTTTTTCATTGGCATTCTTCGTTAGAGAAGCTCTTCCATAGGTTATCCCCTATCCTTTGACAACCCAAAATCCCATCTCAATGAATATGGTGCCAATATAAAATATGATTTTACATTTTAATTGTTGGCACCATTATGTTGGAATCATTTAATTTTCATAATTAATTAATGGGTGTGGCATAATTAATGAGGGGGATGTTAAAGAGACTTCCCCACATTTATGTGGGAGGTTCAAGGGTCGGGTGGTGCCCACCATTGAATTCAAATTAAGGGGGTTTAGGCATGGGTGGTCCCCACCACCATATCCTATGTGTGATGCTTTAGTTCATGTGGTCCCCACATTTATAACTTCCACATGGGAGGTTTCAGCCAAAATAAATATGTTAATCATTTTTTTTAATTTATTCTTCCACGAAAAACCAAAAATCTAACATTCATCCTTGACTTACTATGGTTGAGGTGTTGGACTCGTTAAGTGAATATCGAAACTGTGAGTTCATGGGTACCCTTAGATTTCAATTTTTAGCAACTATTATAAAGCTACGAAAACCCACTCGAACATTTACTAAATGTAGCCGAAAAAAGTTCAGAAATTCATTCTGGGAACACTGGGCCTCGGAATCATGCACCATCAATTTTATTGGACTCGTAAAATTTCCATATAATTTAAAAAAAATTAAATAGAATTTCCAGGTGTTTAATGTGGATCAACAATATTCTATGTTCAGGAAAAGTTAGTACTACCCAATTTTATAATGGTGTGAGTCCTCTAGTCTGGGATTGGTACACCACTATCATATTTGGATTTAGGTCCCTCATAGTGATCGTACTAGTATATTGGTACTCTAAATTCATGATAGGGTTTGGGTCCCCTTTCTATAGGGTGGTACTCCCATATCAATGTAGGTTTCATTTTATCTATCTATGGAGTTGTACTCCCCTAACAAGTAATAGTGAGGGTCATCTCTTGGATTCATAGATCCCAATGATGTAGAGTGTACTAATGAGGATCAGGTCCATCCACTTTTTATAGGTGATACCAGGTTTGGAGGTAGCGATCCATTGTCACAGTGAGGTGCATTCCACTTCCTATGGGTACTTCAATGAGTTTTTAGGTAGTTAGAAGACTGTTATCCCATGTTTTTTGGGTAGAGTAACGGTTTAGGTCCCTTCTATATATATTGTTATATAGGATACATGTGTGCATTTTATAAAGTAGGGTAATCTCAATTATCTTTAGTGATGATTGTTGTGGCACTCCAATTTGGATCCTATGATCTTGTGCAGGGTGTAAGAATGTGTTTCCATGACCATATGATCCAAGCACAATAGTTTGAACTAGAGTTTTCATACTGATGGAGAGTGTTATCTCAGGAGATCCATCAGGTATGGTAGGATTTTTTTCTTATAGAGTGTATTTATCTGATGAGTTCCACATATGATGTTATACATCATGGAATTTGATCCCATGGGAAGTTGTTACCATTGATACTCGAAAATAATCCTATTTTTAGATATATGGTCAGAATCTCAAGAGACATGGAGACTTGAACTAGTATATTTTTTTGATTCTACAATTCATTTTTCTGATGTCAGGTATCATGGTTAACAACCCATATATACTAGAATGACTATTCATCTCTAGTTGATGAAGGGTTCAAGGAAGTGATTCGCCCACATTTTGGATTCCTCTTGCTAGGTTATATATGTTGTATCCTTTAATTTTATCCCTTCTCCATTGGGTTTTGGGGTACATACTGAGTATTTTTATCCTCACTACTTCACATGATATTCCCATAGATTTTATGTTGTGTATAAAAGATTGTCCTATTGAACTACTTCTACGACGACAAAAATATGGTGGATCTTATAGAAATAGACCGACTAATGAGTTTTTCAGATCTTGTTCAAAAATAATTCATATTGATTCAATTTAATTTGATACACACCTACTGATTAAGATGGGCTCATTTACTATTTTGGTGTGTATGTGTTTTTTTTATCCATTTCGTAATATTATTTTACTCTCTTTATGGGATTAATTTATGAAATCATTCTTTTTTTATTTTTTATCAACATTATTTAATATATGTGTTTTTGGTTCATGTATACATTTACCATTGGTTAATTGATCTCATTTTTTTGATATGTTAACTCGGCAATTAGAACTATCCCAGAGCCTATTAATGGTGGGATCTATGTGGTCATTTATTAATCCTCATTAGGTTGGGTCATGAATGAGTGGTTTTATATAAGGTTCCAATTTGGTTCCATAATTCCATTATCATGGTTTGGGTTTATTTTAGTCAATGTAACAATGTTCTGAGTTTGGATTTTAGGCTAAGGACTCATGTGTTGGTGGTTTGGTTGATGTTTCATGTCTTATAGACTCTAATAAAATTCATTTTTATTCCATAAATCATGGAACCAATAACATGTATATTTTGTTACCTGAATCATACTGGAGAGGGTTGTGTGTTACATGTCCTTCATGAGTCATCTAGAAAATTATAGTAATTGAATGAGGCATTTTAGGATTCTATTTTGGGATTCAAGTTAAATTAAATCCCAATAATAATCAATTACAGGATAATAATTATGATCCACCCAAATACAAGGCTTCGTTATAGGGATATTTTTCTGATGTTGTACCTATATGTGGTTGTTCATTTGAGCCACCACCCATTGAGAAGAATGTTAGATGGACAATCTAGACCATGGATGCATACAAGATGATTGTGTTTTATGAGTTCCAAAGGTAGTGACCTATGAGTTATTGAGGCTATCCAGACAGGTAGCTGATGAATCGATTAAAGAAATCATTATTATTTCCCACATTATGTGGAATATTCCCAATCATATTTTTGACATATTAGTATGTATTCATTTGGGATCAGTCACGAAATGTTTGACTCTAGTGATGCATACACATGATGATATAAATGTCACTTGGGTAGATATTGAGTAACTCTTCAGGATAATGTTTTCCCCTGTCATGTTGAGAAAAATGAATACCTTGGAGAAACATCATCTTCATTAGGGTATCATTTCTATGTAGGAGTTGTCAGTGGGGGTTATATACCTTTCTCATTACTACTGGCATATTGTTCGGGACACATTCTTCATATCTCGGACAATTGGGTAGGGCCTCCAAAAGGACATTCATGTGGTTTTTTTCTCTTTCCACCTTAAACCATATAAAAGGTGTTCATGAGTGAGATATCATGGTATATGGATTCTTCATGAAGTTTATGGATGTTTTTCCAAGACTTATGATAGCTAGTCATGGAATTTTATACATATGGAAGATGAATGTTCAAAATATCTTGGTAAAGTATGAATACCCATGCCTATTATCATGAATGTTTTCCTATAGAACATGTGATTCCCTTAGGATCTGGTCAGTCAAATGAGTGGTATTGTTGAACATACGATGGATGGGGACATCATTCTTAATATTGTCTGACCTTCCATGCTACTATGAGGGAGAATGTTGATGGGCATTCCTCAAATAATAAGAATTTTTATTAATTAGTTTCACATAATGATTTTTTTGGTGGAGGAGTGGGGAGACATTTAGGATCTTATAGATAGTTTGAGGTGTTTCCTCTACTATCCACGGGAGGTCTGCTCCAGTGTGTTGGGGCTCGCCGATGGTGGTGTGGTCATTTGAATTCCATATATTAATTTGACCAAGAGGCACCATAGATAAATAGAGGTATACTCTGCCTCCTATTTAATTTCATCATTAGTATTGATAAACACTGTTGTGTGGTAATAATTTC
This sequence comes from Viscum album, assembly GCA_963277665.1. Classification (NCBI taxonomy): domain Eukaryota; kingdom Viridiplantae; phylum Streptophyta; class Magnoliopsida; order Santalales; family Viscaceae; genus Viscum; species Viscum album. The sequence continues at coordinate 81,415,600 of OY728151.1, read as the reverse complement.
ATCCCACATCATTCCCATGGTTCTTCAAAACTAACCCATGACATATGTATAATCTTGTAATTAGTTTTTTGGAATATATTTGGGATCTGGAGGAAGAGGGACTCGATCCACCATTGAATCACATTCTTATAGAGTGATTAAAAATATGTGGTATAGGCAGTGCCTCCCCAAGAGGATAATGTCATGGTATGGTGGATGGATATTGTTGACCATTGTCTTATGGGCATGGTTACACACAAGAGTGTCCGATCAGTCCATAACGCTGCAAGTGGATACATATATCTCAAATCGTAGGCATGGTAGAACTATTGGGGGGTGTTCCTTTAATATAATTAGTTAATATTGGAATATTTTTACGCAAAAATGTTTCCATCATGTGGATTGGTTTTCTACCAACCATTCATAGGTGTTTTTCCACATATGTGTGTGTTAGATGGATGTTCTCATATTGAGGGCCCCAAACGACACAATGTCTACACTTGGTTATCCCATTGTTTTTTTGGAACCATTACATGATCTATGTTAGTTTTTTACATGATAAGAATTAGGATTTCATGGTGTAATTCACCTGGGTAGGATTCCAACGACTATTTTATGTTTGAATATGTGTCAGGTTACCGAGTTGGTGTGCCTCTAGAACCCAAGAATTCAGATTGACCATAGTTCTTCGTTTATTCAACCTATTGATGTTGTGGATTCTAGTTATTGTTTTTTAGACAATGATGAGCCAGTTTAAGATAGATATTGGTCATGGATTGTAATTTTTGGTTTCCATGACTGTATTCTTGAATGTAGTGGGGAAAAATATTTGCGATCTCGCTGGTGTTGGAATCCCAGTATAGAGGTAACTTTTACTCCATTTACAAATTATTATATTTGGTGGGATGATATTACTAGTTTGAAAGGTTTTAATGACATATGTTTTGTACAATAATGAATTAAAATATTTATATGAATATTTAGAAATCTATGTCTTGTTTCGGTGTTAGATTCTAGGGCATGAAGATCCATAGAGTGGTGATACTAAAAGTTTAATTTATATTTTATCATGTATGAAATGTATCTTTAGAATCATTAAATAACCCATGTGCAGAGTCTTGTAATTGAAATATTTTGTCCTAGTAGATTTTAGAACAATTTGGTTATTTTTCGAGTGGAATACCATTTTTTAGTTCCAGGTGTTGGATTGCAGGCGAGTTGGAGGGGATACAAATAGAGGATTTTGATTTAATAAAAAAATACAATATTACTCCCCTACATGTTTTGTGTGATCACTATATAAGATCAGTGAAACCTTCCCCAATATGGGTGACTAATGAAATGGGGATGATCTAAGGAGAAGAGGAATCACTAATCTCTGATCTTGATTGAATTAAATCCCATCTCATGGGGTCGTTCCATCAGATTTTTAATCAATATTTGATACATGGATTTTTCTCTAATAGGTAGGGAAAATTTAGTTTTATTTCATGGAATCCTTTATAATGAAAATTTATATAGTTTTTCATCCCTTATTTGACATATATATATCACTTATGGGTCAATATGAAGGTTTCAATATAATCTTACGTGATTTGGGTTGCTTGAAGGTAATTCAAATTCGTAATTCCCGATCACATGACATGTAGTGTTGGGTGACACGTTGTGTGTTTTTTCTATTCAAGGAAGATGACTTTGGGTGGCTATATATTGTGTACCATTTTTACATGATATGTACAATGGATACACAAAACATAGTTACACAATGTCTTGTAACAAAGGGACAAGGCTTGGGGTAGCTGTGTAATGTTACATGGCCATGTGGACATTTATAAATATATTAAATGAACACTGTGTGTGGGTCACTATAAAAGAAATGAGTCATGACCAAATGATTTTTTATTTGGTACATGTATTGTACTTGCAATACACAAATTTGTAGAATACCCATATAGAAAGGAATGTACGGAAGAACATAGTAGATGTCCAGGATGACATGAGACACACCATTTAAAATCCATACATGGTGTGTAATCTCATATGACCCACCACACCACGAATACGAAGACACATACATGTCTTCATTAAGGGTGACACACTATGTGTACCCTCATACATGTAATGTACACCATTTATGAGATTTCATCCAGTTGTATTACATTCTTTATGTCCCAGAATCTGGCATGTGAGTATCCAATCATGACATTTTTTCCACATTGAACATGATTGTAGACTTTATTGTGGATTCTAGCATATACATAGGTGTCATTCATTCCTTATATTGTATTCTGGGGGAATGAAAATGGATAGTGATCTAGGTGGATCAATATTTTGACGTTGGGATCGATACACATTACCATCATCTTGATAAGGGGGTCCCCTGACTCTATAAAGAAGTTGATATGTGCTACCATATCATATAACTTGTGTGTTACCCTCATGTGGTTGGGTTACTATGTGATTAAAGATGAGCATGATAGTCCGATGAGAAATTCTTGACCAATGATGGATATCAATTTGGATTATTAGAGAGTCTATGGTACCATTACTCCCCTTATATACACCAGGGCATGGGTTTTCCTTATATCTCAATTTAGTAGATAAATAACCTCATATTAAATTGTTTGCAGGACGTCTACCTATGATGTAGTTCTTTCTATTTTTGAAATTTAATATTTGACTAGGGTTTTGATTCCCTGAATCATTAAAATTATTGGAGAGGGTGTTTTTATAATGTACAAGTGTTCAGGACCCCCATAATCATTAGACATATAGGTTAGGTACCATCTTATAATACTATTGTGAGGGCCCTCCATAATAGATAGTCATATAGTGTATATACTACAACATCTTACTAGAGTGCATGTCCTCAATCCATAGATTTAGAACTCTCCTATAAATCATTGGTCTGGGTCCACCATATATGTTGTTCTCATAGTGTATATACTACACTCTTATACTAGGGTGTGGGTCCTCAATCATGGGGTCAGTACTCCCATATGATATCAGGATGTGGTTCCCCCATTATTGATAATAATGGTATTGTGGTAATCCCCTCTCATACCATGGTGTAGGTCTTCTAATAACCAAGTGGTACTATCTAATCGTACCTAGGTTCATGTACACTATTTATATTATTATATAACACTACCATGTCATGGTGTTGGTCCACCAATGGAGTTGATGCTCTATCATCTATGAATTGTAACCTTGAGAATAGTCCCCAACACGTTTTACCTGTGATACCTATTTTTTTGTTTTTTCTACATCAATATATTGATGTGTGGCTTCTGCCTATGATTGATTAAATTTTTTTTTGAGTGACGGATGGGTGCTTGTACTCCCTCAAATGTTGGGTAGTGGTGATTTTTTGAACTCGTATCACTCTCTATTTACATAAGATGCACAAGTCTCATTGTTTGGTGTTCTTCTCCATCAATTTTATAAAAAGGTGAGTGGTGGGGATCTACACATAGGTTCATATGGTATTTTTCCAAGTGGATTACAATGAGAATCATAAATTTGGTGTCGGTAATGGTGATTAACAAATACATATATTAGTGATGGACCTTGTTCCCTAAGTAATACCATCAAGTATGGTATGGTTTTTTCTAATGGATTGTATCTCTCTGAAGACTACTATATATGATGGATAATCTCATGGACTATGATCTCCTAGGTGTTTTCCACTTTCGATCATTGAGTAGAAATCTATAGTTTGCTATGAGGTTAGAACATCACGACACATGGAGTCTAGCACATGTATATTTTGGTGATTATGGGGGTCAAGGAGGTGTTGTATTGTATCATGGTTAACACCCCGTGTGGATAGAGGTAAATATTCATGTATATCCTAGGATGGGTTTTCGATGGACTTTCAATATTGATTTTCCCTATGGATGGGTATATCCATCATTTTCCATTCTATTTCTATGATTTTTTTTGGGATTTGGGGATCAAACATAGTATTAGTACACTCACCCCTATATGAGAATTGAACATACATAGTGTTTTTTGTGGTTAATACATTCCTTTCGATGGAGTCCACCGAAGTCATGGAGTAGTAGGATCCTAATGAGATAGATAGACATAGGGTTTTATGCGAGCTTTGATGGGGAGGTCCGGGTAAATTTTATTTGATTGTAATATCATCCTTCTATGGAGGTTAGACACTTTTAAATTTTAAATTCACATGTGATTATCCCTCTATACGATTTGAGTAATCCTATTATACTCTGGTGGTTTTATATTTGTATCCTTGAATTTTATATTTATCTTATTTTATCTTTTCCTTTTGTCATGGAGATGTTTTTGGGTTTGTGTAAAGTGTTACAGTATTCTAAGTCATCCAATTATTTTGATATGCCGACTCTGTATTAATTACAATCACATGTCCTATAAGAATATAGTGTGGTTTAGTCATGGATTACACGCCGTTGTATATGGTTTTGACACTATATCTCTCCCCATATCCATTAAACATATTATATAGTTTTTTTCTTCCTAAATTATAATCTTAGCATCCTTGGGAGGATATCCAAATGTGTTTTCTATAATAAAATATAATTATATTTCATTTTATATATTCATTTTTAAACCTAAAAAAATGTCTTAGTACTAACAATGTAATACCAACACAATCATCCATATAATTATATTTTATTTTCATATTAAATAATATTTTTCATAACTAGTTTTATCAAATTGGATATGATATAATCAATTGTGTATACAACAAACGAGTGCCTCACAAACCAAGGTAGATTATTTTTCCTTACCACCATTAAATGATGGCTATAATAATAAATTATTCATATTTATATGTAATTTATGATATTATTATAATTATAGAATTACTATATTACATGTACAATTATTAATTCTATTTAGTTGGTGATACCATAAAATCACTCGTGTGTATGGTAGACTACAAACTCGTCAATCGATGTGATTATTTTCTCACTTACACATTACATGGAATGTTGTAAGGAATAAATTAATGAATATATGAGATATAAGAGACTTGATATAAATTTATTAAAATTAATATATCTAAAAATTACTATCCCTTTTATCATTTATGGTAATGAAATCATCACTAATTCGTATCAATGTTTTATCGTCTCCATGAAGATCTATGATTCATTATCAATATCAACTTTTTTTAATAGATAAGTGGTTGAATATAATTTAAAAATTATTAATTAAATTAATATCATTATATATATTAATATAACTATATAAAACGTTCAATAATGATAAGTATCATAACAAAGCACAAATTATAAAATATTTCATTAAGACCTGAATCAATGAATATAAAAAAAATATTACAAAAAATAGATTGTAATAGGATATAAGTGTATCATATATGGAATGATATATTTTATAATTGTAATTTAATATATTAATAATAATTCATTATTTATTAAACATATGGTACATGCATTTATGGATTATATAAGTCTCTAAGCTAAGGGTTTTTCTTCTTAATTTTACATCTGTGACTCATTGGCCATATTCACTACTTTTTTCTATTATACAGAACATATAATATCCATTTATATCTACTATCATGCAATCATTGGTCTTCATATATTTTATAATTTCATTTATTTTTTCTTTGTTCAAGGGGATTATGAAACAACTATTAGTAAAATACACTGGGTTTCGAAATCAAATCCTTATGTTGGATTGTTTACGTTTACAAATCCCATTTGGGAATTTTTTGATATTTCTATCTTAAATAAATAACATTTATTCTACTTTTCATCTTCATTAATTTTTTTATAAATAGTAATAGTTTTTTAATATTTTTTACTCATATGTATTGAGATGTTTTTTAATAAAATCATATTATATTTTTCTCTTTCATCAAAATCATGTTTCATAAAAACTATTTTTATCCAAAATTGTTGCTAATTTTCTTTCCAAACATCTAGAAATTATTTATCATAAATAAATTACCATATTTTACTTATTATAAAATGTTTATATATGAATGATCACTTCTTTATCCAAAAAATCCTATTTTCATATTACAAAAAATTTAATATGAATCATTTTTAATATGTATAGAAAGAATTTAATTTTATGTCAACATGACCACACTATGATTTAATATTTTAATAACATTATTTCATGGTAATTATAAAATATCCTTGTATTCAATTTTCACTGTGATCCTGTAACACCCCGAGCTTCCATGATATGCTTCTAATTCAATAATGTAATAGCTTGCATTGTGCGCAACATCGAGTTCTAACACACTGTAACTAATCAAAGTAGCCATTATGAATAGTAATAACCACTTTTTAAAATTATAGAAATTTTATATTTCAAAATGGACTTCATTTTTGTATTCGTAATATCGAAATTATCCAAAGTTGAATTTTTTGTAATTTTCTGAGAACTTCCAATTTTTTATGAATAGTGAAAATTACTTAAAACAACTTTTTTATTCAAAATAATTTATAGTGATAAATTATACTATTTAGTGGTTTTAAATTATAATTAGAATATATTTTTACCATTTTATCCAATTGTGGTCATTACAATTAATTTAACATTGAAATTGGATATAAACAATTGCCAATCTTTTGATATAAATTGTTTCTTAAAACACGCTATTTGTTGTGACAGCGGGAATTAATTATAAAATTAATTAATGCAACTTATATGTTTGTAATTTTGTAAAATAGACATCATTTTTGAATTCGGAATATCAATTATAGCTTAGGGTGAAATTTTGGCATTGTTCTGAAAAACTTCAATTTTTGATGAATAGTGAAACCACTAAGTGGTAGTTAAATAACTGATTTTTCGTTTAAATGAAATATTACCACTTCTGTGATTTGATTTTCAAAAATCCAACATACATGGTTGTCATTAAGAAGTAAAATGTGGTTCAATGAGATTAAAATAATTTTTTGGTGAATAGTAACTTTTAAGTTCTTAATCGCGATTAGAGGTAATTAGTGTAGTTTAAGGTAAAAATAATGTTTTAATAATATGATATGAGCTTGACACTTGTACTACTCCTATTGGATGAGTCATGGCCGACCAAGAAAACTCATGGATCAACTTGGGGACCCCATGGAGCCACTTTGGTTGGAAAATAACCTTAATATATATTTATTTAATGTTAAAATTAAATTGACACAAACATGAGTTATTTTACTAAAACTGTTTTTAAGTGGGGTTAAACAAGTCCAAATTTTGACTATAAATATTCATTAGAAAGCTAAAAATATTTCCTACATCATAGTAGTTTTTTTATAATTTTTAGACATTAAATAAATTAAATTATTTATGACATCATTATGATGCAGCGATTACCTCATTATTTAACGATTTAAATAAAATGAGAAGATAATGCAAAATCCAAGGCTTACACTTGTCCAAAGCCTATTGGATGAGGCGATTTCGAAACCTTATCACCTTAGCCTCGAATTATATAAGTGTGGGACCTTTATAATCCTAAAAGCATTGTGAAATAATGTAACATTTTAATCTTTCCAAAAGTGCCCCTCCTCTCCACTTATAAAAGGCCCCCACCTCTCCCACCTCATTTACACATTCAAGCCATTTGGCTCGGCCAACCTCTGCCAAAATACTCTCCCAACTTCCCCCTATTACTCCTATAAGCCTCAATTTGGGCAGAAATCTTCCCAAGGAAGCCTTTGGATCAAATCAAAAAGAGTTACCCGATTTTGAGGTAATGTCTTCTCTAATGTTGTTTTGTTTTATTTTTCTTCTCCAACCCCCTAAACTCTTTTTATTAATTTCTTTTGTAACAACACCAGTATCCTAAATATACTAGGATGTTGTTATAAGAAGGATTCTAGCTACACTTACACACACCTACATCTAATGGTTAAAGAACATACGATTTCTGTGGATGGCGAATTTCTGCCTCACGAAACGATGATTGTTCAACACTCATATAACACCTTCAAAGGTGGCCATTAAGATGTAACTATTTTTATATATGATATATAATATGTTTATGTTTTACTTATGCTTATTTATTTCTCATTTATGGCATAATTTATGATTTCCATTATGGGTAAAACGCGATAATTTCATTTTAGGAAGTGCGGACTGCCGCCCCCTCAAAGTGATTTGAATCGTTAATGCCATATGTGGGATGTATAAAGGATGGAGTAAATGGTATTATACACTATATTATACTGGTATTAAATTAAACATTTATATCATTATGATTTAGATACATTAAATATGAAATTTAAATGAAAGTAGCATTCATGCGTACGTACGGTTTACCGTCTCCATGAACGGTGCATTTCATTTCATACCTCTAAATGTTACGTAATATTATAAATGAATGTATATACTGGATATATATGATATATATGACATCTAAATAATGAATATAATTCTGGAGATAATGGATATTCTACCACATAAACAACATGTAATTATAAGAAGTTTATTGTTGACTCAAGTACCAAAGATCGACAAAACGACCATTATTAACTTAAATAATTACATAAAGTTCATAACATTGTAATAAGTGATATAAAAAGGATAATGAAATTGAAAATGGTTCTTAATAAGGTATATATTAACTCTAGTTTATTATTCAGGAGGTTAAAGAACGGTTGAGTCAAGTCAGACACGATGTAAGGGTTTACTTCACAACCTCTTCATTATCCAAGGTTGTTTATACATAATTATCTACTGGGACCTCGTTATCATCCACATCCATGTTTCTTCAAAATATATTTCAAAACATTTTTATTATTTACAATAATATGGGTTAAAGTAATTTATACCCTTTTTGACTTTTTACAAGAGGAATCTTTCCGTCGTTTTCAAAACAAGGTCATTTTTAACCTTTTCGACAGAATTGAGGTAAGAATGTTTTTTTAACTTATACGGCGGGTGCGGTTATTTTCCGCCGTTATAAAATCTTCAAATCTTTTCTTACAAGATTATAAGAATATATTCAAGAAAATGTTTTGTTTTATATGGCTCTTAAATGATTTCAAAAATAGAAAGAGATATTTCTCTAAAAAGTGTTTTGATTTCATCTATGTCAACATCCTTTGATGGATTTTACACTTATTTGAAGTTGATTTATTATAATACAAAACTTATATATTTTATTGAAGGTTTTGTCATATGTTTGACTGTGGATGTTCTATTTTATACCATTCATAGTTTATGGTGAAATTATTAACATTTCGTATGCTAGTTTTAATACGAATGTTTATGTTATGTTTAAACATTTTCATATGGGAATGCATTGGACTTAATATGTGACGGGTGGAGCCCGCTATAGCTCCTCGATGCATCGGCAGGTCTCATGAGACAAACTAGTGTCTTGGAACGAGGCCTTGACAAAATCTTATTTGTGGTCATGGCACGAGGCCTTGGCTACGTGGTTATGATAGTCTGGCATTATGCATTCCATCATTATGAAAGTGGTTATTGATATTGCATGTGATTATTCGACCAGTAGAATATCCATGTAAAGAAGTAAATGGAATTATTCTCATTTTAACTTTTCCATATTATGTTGATGTTACAGATTAAATGGCTTTTGTTTTAGTTATACATTGCCTTAAATGTTTATGTTTATTTATGAAAGCTTCCGCAATATTGTTACCCTTAATGAGCATCTGAGCTCACCCCTTTCAATGTTTTAATATTTTCCAGGATGTGAAGAAGTATTTTATGAATGAACTGTAGGGATAGTCAGAAGAGAATATTAGTGTGGACTATGAAGACTTTGTTATTAGTTTCTCACTTTATGATGTAATGTAACATTTATGAATGTATCTAGTGTTTCCAAGGCTACTAAACTAATCGGTCTTTCGAGACTTGATCTTTTGTGATCATGCCAATGTTACGAAGTAATGCACCGACTCTGGGTAGCTGGGGTCGGGGCGTTACAGATCCTTTATTATGATCATTTTCAAAATGAAAATATAATGTCCCAAAAAATTATTTTTTGTTTATTTTATTGTATATCCTTTAATCAACAATATCATAACTTCCATTAATTATGATCCATGAAGGATATGTTACATTAATATTATCATTATTATATAATTTGACTGTTTTCGATCAGTTTGACTAGGGATGTACCTGTTTGATACTGGTTAAATTACACTAGTTGCATTATGATTATTATTATTGACTTGGTTATTTTATAAAATTCCATATTAATTTATTTTAATATGAATATTATTTTATTATTTTTAATCCCTATCGTACGAGTCATTTTTTAGAGTTATTATAGATATTGAAGGGCCAATAATATCCCATTGATAAATCGTTAGGTCTAATGATAAAATCCTCATTGGGTTTTGGCCATGGACGATGACAATTATATTTCTGTATTAGCATTACTCCATGATAGTTTATTTTATAACTCCAAATATATGTCTTTCACCATTATCAAATCAATATTTTATATTGTATTTATTATTTGATTAGTTTTAAAATACATGGAAATATTTTATGTAGATGTAATTAAGTATATTTAATTATTTTATAATATTTAATTCATGACAAATTATACACCAGTTATTGACTAAATAGAATGTGTTGCGATTACTTTATATTCCATAATAATTATTAATTTTTTTTTCAGAATCTATTTTAATATTACCCTCCATGAGAATTTGATATCACCCCTTATTTATGATTTATTTTCCCAGGGATTTGATGATATAATATATGATTGATATGTAGGGATATGATATGGGTAATATTAGAGTTCTAGGGAAAATAATTTTTCTTTTTTTTGTTTTCAAATCTACATATTATTAATGCATTTTTATAACGTATCAAGACAAGTAATATATTTGGTAATTTAGGATGTGAATCCTTATACCATGTTCTAATGTACTAAACATGACACTTACTCTATATTATTGGGTTATTGGCCAGTTTTGTTCATATCAATGTATGTATATTCGTTAACATAGGATAGAGATTTTGGAAAACATAGATTATAGAACATAAACATAATACACAAATTGATGATATGTATATAAAAAACCTAATGTTTTGGTAACGATGATATTAAAATCACCCCGTGAAATACATATCTATATAGATACTGAATTTTGATGTGGTTCTAGATCTGATTTACCTACTAGTATAAACTTCGAAAAGGGTTAATTGATCTTAAACCAAGTGTCACATGTTCAAGGAAAATAATAGTATATATGAACTTAGATTGAAACTGATAGGGTATTATTTATGTATAATTTATAATGTTATAGAAAATTATTATGGAGAATAAAATAATGATTATCCCAATGAATTTGTTTTAGGATTATTGGATTAGATATGCATATATTTTTCAATTTATGTTATGTGTTTCCTAATTATGTGGATTGTAAATTATTTTATATAATTTTATGAAATAATTTTGTTTATTATATTGTATATAAATGGATCATATTAAAATCAATGTGAACAATATCAATTAACATTCTCTAGATAATGAATAACATTGTTTCATTGATAGAATTAAGAGAATATTTAAAGGATAAATAGTCTCCCCATCATTCCCATAATTTGAGGATATAGAATAATTATATATAATGTATTCGAAAAATTTCTCATTCTAATATGAATTGAAAAGGAGGAATGTGGAAAAGATGCTGGAAGAGGGAAACATAGATTACTAGAAGTAGAGAAACAAGTAATTTTCCACACTGGATAATTATGGACATTAACAATCTAGTAGTTTCTTTATGGGTGTTCTATTTTTCTATATGTGTAGATATAAGGGCCAACATGGTAGTGATTTCATGGTAATTAAATAAATTTGAATTAATTAATTTTTAAACTATATAGAGAATAATTAGTATAAAAATTAACTCCCCCATAATAATGTGAATATTAAATAAAATAAGATAAGGAGTGATGGTTACTATTTTTACATTACTAATGTTGACGTGTAATGATTAATGATATTGAGTTCATATTCATGAATTGTGTTACATGATTATTTTATCTGTGATATTTTGGTTATTATATTCATTACAAATATAGGGATATCACATTATTACTATTACATAATGGTTTTAATAGAATATGTTTAATGATACTGAAGACCATGAAAATAGATTTTGTGCCATGATTATCTTTTGGGAAAACACATCATTTACAAATAGTGAACCTTAATATGATACAAATTAAATATAATTATTATATATTTATGGGAATGTTTTAATCCCCATTAAATTCATTATTGGGATTGTATTTTATGCGATAATATTTGAATGTTATAGCATTTATTAATGTACGGTATAAATTCAAGAACCTAAAATTTTATAATATCAAGATTTCATGTATTAATATATTTGAATGGTAAAAATGAATTAATATATTTTATATATAGCATTAATATATCCCTTTTAGTGATTAGGAAATATAGTGTTCATTTTGTTACCATTCATTAAAAAAATCGACATTGAATTTTGGTATATAATGATTGGAAGAGTATTCGGGTTATTTATTGATGAAATCTATTATTTTGAATGATGGGTGTTATTGTATGAAATATAATAAAAATTTTGGTCATGTAAAATAACTAGATATTGGAGAAATTAATTTTAATTATAACATTGATCTAATGATATGAAAATTAATAATTTTATTAATACTGGTAGTGAAATTCATATTGGATGATAATTTAAGGTTATAAAAGATGATGTTGTAATTTATATAATCATATAAAAATGATTAAAAATTTTCTATAAAAATATATCATGAATATATTATTATAATATGGCATAATTTTACATGATAAAATTTTTTTTAACTATATAGAAGGGTTCTTCAAAGAAAAAATGGTTTACTAGTGGAATTATTTTTTATGGAACCAAAGCTACCAAATGAAACTATATATTTTTGGTTTTTTATTCATTACACTAATCTGGATCACCCAATTTCTTGTGATCAATAATATCTATCACACCTTCTTATTCCATTGTTGTTATTATTTTATTCATTTTACATGATTTTATTTTCCACCAATTTTACCCTACATGGAAATGAACTAATGTGTAATTCTTGATGAACATCCCAAAATTCTTTATATATTATCATGAATATGTTTTATTAAATAACTTAATAACGTATATTACCAAAAAAAAATTTCAAATGGAATCCCATTTATTAACATGATCATGATTCAATTGGGAGGATGCAATTTATATAAGGTGGAAAAAATATAACACCTACTTAGTTTTGAATTGGAATACAATTTTCAATATTTGAATGACACATAAAACCAATAGTAAAAGTAAATAAAACAATAAAATATGTTAATTTATATTTCATTTAATGAAAATTAAATAACATAAATATATTTTGATGCATTCAACAATGGGTTTAAATGAAACATGAATCTCTATGAAAAAATTATAATTTAAACATAACCATAGAAATTTAGTTTTTAACTAATGGGTATAAATATCAAAAACTATAAGTATATAAATTATAATTTTTACAGATGCATAAAATAAATTAATTGTATATCTATTGATTATAATTGTATTAGAAAACAACATTAAGAGGAATTTTATACGAAAAATTGTATTTGTGATGAAATTTTTTTTATCCCATATTTATAGATATTTTAAGATTTATTTTTTAATAAATTAAAAAATATATTTGATAAAAAGAAATTGATTATTTAAATTAACATAAAATATTATCTTATGATAATTTTTTAGAATTAATAGAAAATACTCGTTATTATAAATAATGAAATTATAAAATTTTATTTACAAAATTCATTTTATTAAATATTATTTACAATGTAAAATTATATTTGTAATTGGTTTAATTGTAATATTAGTGATATTATATATATATATATTGATCAAATTGATTTCATTTGAATTATTTTCTGATAGACTGATTTTAAAAAAAAATGTAAATATGGAACATTTTTCCTTTGAAAAGTCTCTTTCTCCAAATGGTTGTGTTAATTATTTTTAATTAAAGTTTTAAACTTTAATAAATTCAATTTTAAAAATAAAGATCCATATTTGAAATAATAATAAAATTCATGTTAAATAATTAGGATTAAATATTTTTTATGAAGATTAATTATGAAAAGTGGAAAATTTATTTACCCTCTTCATCGTAAAATTTGGTTTATCAGGGCGATAAACTATTAATATTAGTGTAAAAATTTAATAACCACATGAAAAAATACTTTTTGATTCATATATTTTTTACCTCGACTATAAAAATTGAAATCTACGGTCATTTGGAATATTTTTAATTTGAATTTCATTATCATTTGGCATTCATTTGGGATATTTCCATCTAATTTACATTTGGGGACCCTTTACCCAATAATAAAAGGTCACTCACTAACTTAACATTTTCAATAAAATAATAACAATTGGATATTTTGTTGAAACCAATAATATATTCAAAAATATTTATCCGCATTATATAACTAATGGTCCTCCAAGAATAAAACCCATATTTTCTTTAATAGGATATCTAGTGGATATTTATCTATGAAAAGTTAATTGTCTTAACAATGATCTTAAATTTTATTTCTTCTTTTTACTACTTATATTATATAATTATACTTCAAATTTAATAAAACAAAATCTACAATGTTAATAGATGATATTTTTTTAATGAAATAATATTTATACTTCTACACTCCCATAAAATGAGAAATGAAATCATTGATGATATGTTTGGTAGACTTACACATAATGAATCGATGTAGCCAGTTTTCCATCATCTCAAATAAAACATGGAAGTAATAACAGTTTAAAACATTAATATTATATTTATTTAATTTTTATACATTAATTATTTTTATATCAAATTTAACATCTTACTTTCAAATACACAGGGAATATAAAAACATTTCTCTTATATACGATATACTATTGTCTTCCTATGTTATATAATTCATTTCTCCATTATTATTTACACATAAGATAGTCAAGATAAATTTAATGAATATATACGAACTATATAAAATGATATAAATTCATTAAAATTAATCTATCATATAATTTCTTCTCCTTTCACATGTTAAAGGAATGATATCGTCACTTGTGCTAACATAAAGCCTACCGTATCCACGCAGTGATGTGATTTATTTTCTATGTCAACTATTTATTAACATTATTAGGGTTGTATCTAATGAAAATAACTATATTTTATTTTATTATAGATTTATGGTTGATATGGAACCATATCCAATGCCATATAACAGTAACATACATAATATATATTCTTGGATACTTTAATTTATCACATGAAACAATTAAAACACTAAAATATTATTAAACAATTAGTCGAAAAATGTTATTTCATTATCACATATTGTATTATATATACAATTATATTTCATTAATATATTTATAATAGGCTTATATTTATCATACATGATGTATGGAAAACTATGAATGATATCGAAAGAAGGGTAAGTGTTTCCCATAACACCTTTAAATTGGAGACAAAAATTCCATGTTTACCACATATTTCATTTTTATTGTATATACTACCCAATTTTTTTTATATTGTATTTATATATATTCTTAATATTTAATGTTTCATTTATTATTATTTCTTTCATGGGGCTTTTGATTGAAAATTTACCTATGTCGTAAGGGTTTATTTCAGAGTCTTAATATTATTCTGCATTGTTAATGATTATATAATCTATAAAATTATTTTTTGATATATATATATATGTATTTTAATCAATATATTTTACTATTCACTGGTTATTCATTCAAATTTGATGAAATATTCCAATTTTCTTATTAATGTAAATAATCATTTTTGGAAAACATTTTTTTAAATCATACATTTTTTCTCTTTGGATGGAAATACTATTCCATAAAACACATTTTTGTCTAAAAATGTTTTGAAAATTTATTTTCAAATTTGTGAAAATTATTTATTAAATAAATATTCTTCAATTTTTACATTTTAGAAAATATTTCGAAATGAATCATTGTGTGGTCATCAAAACAACTCCCCTTTGGATTTTCCAAATCTGTAAAAAATTTCAATTTTTAAAGTCTAAGGTATGAAAACAATTCCATAAATCATGAACAATGAAGTATTTGAATATTATTTTATGATATTAAATTTTTCTTATATAAATTATTTTCAGAAAATAATAATGTTCTTAATTGGTGATTTAAAAAATATAGTGGTAATATTCATTAAAAATTATTTTAATGTTATTTATTGGAATTTATTTATAAAAAATTAAATCAACACTTCAATGTATATATGATAAAATGGGGATATGATATATTGAAAACATTATTATTATTCATTTTTATTGACTATTATCAATTTTACTATGGATATACCTATTTTATACCTTTCATCTTACTCTAGAAGATTTAGGATTTTGTTTATTTATTGTGGTAATTTTTATGATTTAAAATATTAATTTCTCAAAATAGTTGTTTATGTGGATTATTAATAATAACATTTTTATTATGACTACATTAAAAGAAAATGACCGATATGTGGGGTCTCTTATAGACCATATATTCATCCAACATCCACCTAAGGTAGGCTACATTAGATTTTTTACAAGACCTTACCAAATATTTTGATGTATAAGAAAAATTCCATGATTTTGTGTTTTAGATGTATGATATTATGAATTCCATTATTTGTAATTCAATTATCGATATTCCATGTAAATATTTTATTTGTTATAAGTTAATTGATTATTTTAAAAATTCCAAATTATTATATATATATATATATATAATTATTTGATTATCATTTATTCCCTCCATATTATAAGCCTGTTATTAATTAAATGGATTTGGTTTTAGCTTTCTAACATTCATTATTTATGATTTGTTATTTATTCATAGCATCGATTATATTCTTATCCATACTATGTGTTTGAGCTCATCCCATTCTCATTTACTATTTTCCATATGATTGTATGAAATATTTGTTGACTAATATGAATGGATATGCTAGTGAACATATTAGAATCCCCTAGAATTTTGTTATTTTTAATTTTTAAATATAAATATAAATCATGAATGAATAATTTTACCAATAATGTTAAAATCCATTTTACATTAGTAGGAGATTACAATTTTATTAAACTAGTTTAATAATATAGACATTGTGTCCATGTTTATAGGGACAATTTCATAATATGAAATTTTCCCCCCATAAATAAATTTCATTCACACAATTTTTATAATTTTCATGTATGAAAGGGGTTATCATTTCAGAATTTAACTATTTAAACCAAATATTGAAAAAAAATTATTTAATTTAATTTTTATTAAAATATAATAGTATGTATAAAGGTCATATTGAATGAAAAATACTACATTCCAAATGGGATAACATATGTTGGAACTATGAAAATATACATAATATAGAAAATTCAAATAATAATACTGACGGAGAGTGATAATGAACATGAGTAGGAGAAAGTCAACGACCAACATCCCTAAAGAAAATATGGGTGGAGGAGGTCATTAATATCATTAATAGATATAATAATATGATAGATAATCATTTCAATTTATTTTTACTAAAATTCGATAATTTTCATGATAATATATAATTAATTTATTGCATTCTATTATATAATAACAATATAATAATTTGTTTCTTAATTGATCAGTTTATATAATAGATATTACTCTAATAAGTAAATTATCCATGGGTTGAAAACAAAATTAGATAAAAAAATTACGATAAGACATTCCTTATATGTCAAGTTAATATCAAAAAAGTCATTATCAGAAGTTATGTACATGTTATCATATGAATAAATAATACATAAATCTTCATAGCCCCATCCAAAAACCAATTTAAACAATTCAATAATGGGTTACCATAATTACCCATCTAAAATTTAAAATTTAACAATAATATAACTAGATCTCAAAAAATCCTAACATTTAACTAAAAAATATAATAATGTACCTCCTGATTGTCACATACAAATAATTAGATGATTATAGTAAAATATTTTCTTTAATCATTGAAATTTGAATAATTTTCATTTAATCTATAATTAAAATATAAATAATGTCTCATTCATTGAATAAAACCTCACATTTTTTAATATATTCCATAAATTTGATAACTCTACAATCTATATAAGTGATAAAATAAACCATTTTCTAAAAATCATTATTCAGCTCCATGGTCTTAAATATTATACTATTTTTATGTTCAAATCAATCATCACTTTACCAAAAATAATCCCCCTTTTTCATCAAGAACATATTATGAGTTTTTTTACGATAGTTTAAACATATAATTGACATTAAATCACATCACTAGGTCATTAACACCCATCATTCTATTTTTTGTAATCTTGAATGGATAATTGATAATAAAATATATTTATATATTTCATGATTCATATAATTTAATTCTTGAACTCCAAAACATAATCAATTTAATCATCAACCTTCAATATGAAAACAATAATTATGATTAATCATATGATTACATAATAATTATCTACTATCATATTTCAATTTTATTTTATTCATAGTTTTTTGACAAACCATTTCCTACAAAACCATTATGATTAAATTTTCCTTTTTTATTAGTAAATTGACATGCATAATTCCCATTAATTTTATATATAAAATATTTAATAGTGAATCTTAACTTTGGGAGACTACAATTATTGACCATGGAATTCACCAAGCATTTATTTTTTACTTTTTAATTAATTTCAATGCATTCTCCTTTACCATAACCAAAACTTCTATTTTTCTCTCAAAGACATTGACAAGAGTACCTATTCCCACATCTTAGACATATGAGAAAGTGAATAATTTTTCCACCATGGTCTCCACTACTCAAAAACAAAAAAAATTCCCATCATATGTACTTTAGTGATTAAGAAATTTTTTATGGTGCACATATTTAATAGTCTTCTTTTATAACTGAATCATTATAATCACCATATCAATCCTTATATTGATAATCCATGTTGGGTCCCCATTATCATATTATAAATCATATAAAATGTAAATATAATTATTATTAATTACAATCATTAACTAAAACCAAAAAGTGTAGTGTGTGTAACAATATTCTTAGTGGGATGCCATATAATCAATAAAAGTCCAATGATGAATTTCTAAATTATGATACCATATAATAAAACTATGAAACCACATTACAAAATGTAATAATTCATAGTGAACATCTATTTAACTCCTCCATTATGGTTTATAAATGGTTTTTTAAGTTCCAAATCGTTTATCATAGGTGTGTAAAACAAGGTCTATAGCAAAAATTGTTTTAAAAAACCTAATGATTATAAATTCTAGCTAAATTCTCCACATTCTCTAAACATTACCAAAATATTTGTACATCATCCTATAACATAAATAATCCTTATACATATCCACATATACATACCTATATCCCTCATTATAAAAATTTATAGTAATTTATATAATGAGTTCATATTATATTTTGTAATGTGTAACTAAACCATTCCATTGATAACAATTATGTAGAACTATTATTTATATTCACAGAATTAACATTTTCTTGTGGAATATACCTTAATGTTATAAAATATTATAGGGGATTATTATATTATATATTACAAGGATAATGTGTACACCAAGTTCATATTTAATTAATCATCTTTAACTTTTTCCACAAATTTATTACAATATAGTACATTTCAAAAATATAGCATATATAAAACCACTCTTGAGAACCCATGGAAAGAAAAAAAATGAATGGGTAATCATAGATTCATTGTAATTTAAAAAAATATAATAATTAGTAAACATAATGTGTTCATAAGGTAATGAGAACATAAGTATCAAATTTTAATTAGATACCATTAGTTTAAGAATATTAATAGTATGTACTTGAATAAATATGATAGATCATAAGACATCAATCATAATGGATAATTTCCATGATCCATCAAAGAATAAAATTTTAATATGATAATGACTATGGAATTCATGTATTATTATAAAATCATTTCCATAATAGAGAAGGCTCATTCTTAATGCTGATAATGTGGAATGCGTTCACATACAAAACCATCATTGTAGTTATGGTTCACCCCTAAGACCATAGTAGCTAAAATTTTACTATTTCACACTGGGTTCACTCCCCATTCTAGTCATTACAATCTCATGATATATAAATTGTTAACTATTTCATTTAAGGGAGATATAGTCCCATGAATAAGATAATAAAAATACAACGGATATATATATAAGATCATAAAACATTAATCATATCATAAACAAATAAATTAAAAGGTTTCCATAAATATTTCATCATCTCATAACATAGGGGAATGATAAAATATTCATAATAATCTACCCATTTCATCATAACCTAACCAATGGAAAAAAGTGAGTTTCATAATAATTCCATCATGGTATTACTAGTGGAATTAAATTTTATTCACCAACCTCTTTTCATCATAAACAACAAAATGAATAAATCTTAATTGTATCATTCATTCATATATCCAATAAATCATATGTTACTACAAAAAATTTAATATTTTATTAAATATTATTAAATTGGTAAATCACATGGATATTTTATTGGGGATGAAAAAATTTCATCGAAAATACAATTTTAAAATAAGAAATTCAAATGTTATATTAGAAATATTTTTCTTCAAAAAAAATTTAAATCATAAAAATATTATTCATAAATATTTTAAAACATTTCATGGGGAAAAATAACATTTTACTAGGATAATACATATATTTAAACATATAAATTTTCTAACATATTATTTATAATAAATATTCCTAAAAACATATAATTTAATATATGAAAATTATTTTAAATTAGATATGAGAATAATAACATATTGGATTTTAAAAAAAATATTAAAAAAAACATGATTTAATTCCATTTAATTGAATATAAAATTGTATTATTAAAATGGAAGTTCAATGAATAAATCATTGAGGATGATACAAAATTTATTTCATGTCATGCTTGTTAAAACAAATATTCCTTTCACATTTTCAGTAAAAAAACAAATGGGAATTGATTGTAAATTGATATAAATATTCAAAAATATATATATAAAAAATTATATAATTCGATGGAATTTATTTGTGATTTTTTTAAGAACGATTAATACTTTTTTGAAAAAAAATATACGAAATAACGTATTTTAAGAAAAGGTGATTTCGATTGAATAGGAAAATAAATATGATTTTAATTAAAAAAATATTCTTCAACATATGAGTAAATAAATATTGGAAAAGAAAAAAATATTATAATTAAATTACATAAGGTGAAAAAAATGATAGTTTTTATTGAAACATATATCCTAATATTTCATCATTAAAAAATAATCATAAATAATTCAGGTAGAGGATGTTATTGTACAATAAAATACCACCCAATGTGAAAACAAAAACTCACACTCCCTAAAAAATAATAACATTAAAAAGCATATTATATCATGAAAAAAATTAATTAAATTTCAAATTTTTATATATACACCTCATAAAAGAATATAAACTCATAATATAATGTTTGTATCAATAAATTATAAATGAGTAAAAACATCTATACTACTTTGGTAACATTCGATGCATAACCCCTGTAAAAAATATATACTCAAATATATTAATAAATACATATAATATTGAAGATATATATACAAATATTCATTTATTGGAAGTATATATACCACATAAATGAAATAGGTTGTCAATATGTTATTTGTCCCACATATATAAAAACTGACATGAGAATTCATTATAGCCAAACCTTCTATGTAGAGAATGAATGAATTACATCAATTAGAGAGGTGATAGTCTGATGTACCAATGAAAATCATTATTTTATTTCCATTGAAAAGAATGTAAAAAAGAATATGTGAAATCATGAATCTATAAGAATAAAAATATTATAAATATCATATATAAATAATAAATCCATTATTATGTCCAAATGTGAGAGTGTTTGTGGAAAAATAATAACATTAGTTTGTGAGACGACAATCCTCTGTATACATGGATGACAATTTTGTGGCCCTTGGGATTGAGGTGGAATATGAATTTGGATATTTAATATACAAAATGAAATCCATATTTATTTAATATAGAAATTATAGCATATAATTTTATAATATTTATTTTATAAGGCGTCGGAAAAAAAAATATAAAACAAATGAATATGGAAGTTACCAATTTTTTGAAAAACATCATTTAGTTTTTAGAAAAATAATTCATATGTTTTATTTATAAAAAAAATTATTATAGGATTAGAGGAGGTGGGTATTAATTTTCTTTTGGTTAATCTTTTTAGAATTAATGTGTTTTTAATGTTAAAAGTTGATAAGAGAGGGGATGGACATTTAGAAATGTAGTTAGGGTAAAATTGTAATTTTTTAATTCAAAAGCTGAGTTCAATTGTTTTTTAATTAAATAAATGTTTATAACATTTTATATTACATGTCATATAAGATATATAGTATATATGTAACCATACAATATGTTTTGATCAATTTATGGGTCATTTTTAAAACATATCTATTTTGTTTAACCACTTAGTACACCCATTTTTCTATAACTATTGTCCATATTTTTTAAATTTATTAATATTTTTAAGGTCATATATTATGATGAATATAATAGAATATATAAATTTTTTGATACATATATAAAATCACTTTTTTCCAAAATACGGTCACAAAACTGAAATGGTTTATTTTAAATTAATTCATGTAGACATGATAAGAAAGTGTTTTTTGAAAGAAAAATTGTTCAAAATGTAAAAATGTTATTAAATCTGAATTAAATATGATATTAAATGAGCCTAAATCAATTCAATAAAATTATATATAACAAAAATAATATAATTTAACCCTTATTAATATTTTCATTTTATTAAAACGATTAAAAGAACTAAAAATTCTTAATAAAAACCATCATTTTTCTATATTCATTGAAAATATTACCTTCTACAAAATTCTCATAACATTAGATTAATATATTTTTGAATTATGACATCAAACAAGATTTTTTTCAAATATTATTTATAAAATTATAAATAAGATGATTGAAAATAGTATTTCAAAAAATACGTGACAATTAATCTTTATAAAAGTAGAGTTTTGGTGATAAAATTTTAATATAATATTACTTATTATCTAAAAAACACATAAGAATAATATAAATAATTTTATATAATTTAAAAATATAAAAATTTTGTTTCATTCATAAACCAAATGTTTTTCTATATTTATTTATTTGAAATACAATTGTTTTCATGAATAATGTTTATTACAAAAAAAAATTTCATTTTTATTAATTTTCTCCAATTTTAATTAATTTGTAACCAAATAAATACTTATATAAATATTTTAAAACATATATTTTCATAATTTAGTTATTTCTATTCATAATCGACATTCCACTGGCATGGTGATATCTATCATATTAATAAAAATAATTTAATAATATTTCTTGTTTGTTTTACACTAAGTGTTTCATGTAATATAGCTTATATTTATTCAACCATGTAAATAATGATATTTTTAGTGTTACGTGTAATAAAAAATATAAAAAATATTAAATAAATTTCCCAAAAAATACATAACTAGATATCAACATGTTAAAAATAATATTCATAATTCCAATGATTCATTGATATTAATTCGGTTATATTTTTTCATCATCATATTACATTTATAAAAAATTATAAATCTTTATAGTGGATATTTTAATTCAAATAGTTTAATGTAGATTCAGTATAACAATTTTAAACTTTTTTATCATTAATGAAGTTATAAGGTGGAAATATCATTTTTATATATGTAGTCCCTTTGATACATAACCACATATATATATATATAATTTAGTACTTGTGTGTTAATTTAGTATGTTATAACCTGTAATTTAATAATACAAAGGATATCATCTCAATCCAAATATTTTTGTTACACATCATTTACATGATCTATTTGTGGTTTGAATGTGTGATGACTAGGCTGGAGATTCAAGAGTTTTATAATGAATATAACAATAAGGGGTGTTGTCTATGGATATTTTTGAAGTGTCATACATTTGGAGTTTATTTTTTGGTGCATTATAAATGGGAAAAATTGGAATTATTTTATGTTTTAGGCGATTATATATTTATTTTCCTATAATAAATATACAATTGGATGTTAGGTCTTTGGAGTTAGTTTAGAATCATTATTAAATGTGAATTGTAATATTGAAAATCCATGAGTGAGTGGAAAATGATGATAATAATATATCTACAAACACATATTCACCACCTATGTGTATATTTTTCATTTTTTAGGATTATTTGATAGGGTAATAACTCTTTATAATATCCCTATCCGAGTTTGGAGAGAATGATATTTCTGAGAGGGATACCGTCAATATGGTTACCCCTTGGGGATTGGTTGGTAACATTTATTGATAATTGTTTAATCATGGGGAACCATATGTTTTTTATCTATGTGAAATAATGATTATTATTGGTAAACAAATGTGGGGTGTTCGATTTATATATCCCAAGGTGGAAACAAGGTAGGTATGTATTATAATGGATCATGGATAATTTTGAGAACAACTGTGGAGTGGTATGGATTCATGTTATACATTTGTTCGATGAGTAGGGATTAATATGAGTTTCAGTGTAATCTTATAGGGTAGTGAATTTATTGGTTGTGGTACTGTGTTTGGTGTTTCAAGCTATTACCTGAGGGTTTTTATTTTGGTTGACTGTGTACAAGATTATTGAATCACTATGACTATTATATTGAAACAGCATATGTCTAGATGATGTTTTCTAATATTTTTTTGATATATTATATAAGACAATATATTTTTTATTTTATTTAATTTTTTGATTATTACTGTCATGATATACACTATAACTACACATGTACCAAATATTATGTTTTATGTGAGTGAGTTGAGGTATAACAAGTTAATTGAGTTTGTATTGGACTTAATTCTATTACAGGACCTGGCCATTCGTTGGATGGTTATTGTTGGGATTCTCCAAGAGTCATCACTCTGTATAATAGGTTATTAGTTGAAACAAAGAAGGATATCTAACCCTATATGATATAGTGTTTAATGTTAAGATTCCTCCCCCATGAGTGATACCGATTTTCTCTTATACATAGATTTGAAACTTACTCATAGTGAAAGGGTGTCGATGAGGACATTGAATAAGACACTATGCTTAGTGAGAGGCTATTTTTCAAGAATAAACAAGGTATACATACAATGAGTGATAGTATAATACATATGAACTGTTTTATGTGTTGATTTATTCATTCATATATTTGATGATGATGGTGAAATCTGGTATAATCATTCACTAGTTATAATAAATAAATAAAGTACAAACATTAATATTTTGAATATATATAATGTATTTCTTATATATTTATAAAAAAATATAAGATTGTGTATGAAAGGAATTAATTGGTGGTTCACTATAGTGGTGAATGGTGGGACCATACATAGTAAGCTACATACACAAAAATAAACTATATTTAATTTTATATTAGGAGGTTTTACATGGGATATTTGTAGTGTTATATAGAATAGTTTTAGAATATATATTACTGAGAAGAGGCAAAGGAATTTTTTTAATATCTGTATTTTATTTATATTTTTTAATTTTAATTTTATCATCCTTAAGTTGATCCCCATAGTATGATGGTTCATTCATTTTTCATATAAATTGTAAATATATTTTATTTTTTTCATTTATTTTTCATTTTCCTTTAGATATAATTATAAACATTTACTATAGTGTTTCATATGATGTAAAACGTATTCATTTAAGATTATATCTTATTTTACCATGATAAGAGTCTCCCTAGAACACCATGATTTTTTAAATGAATAAAATTATACTTTATATCATGTATCACGTATAATATCATGTATAGAAGGAAATATAAAATCCCGATTAATTATGAAATGATTATTTTCTAATTAAATTTATTCTATTAAATATCAATCATTCCACGAAACATTGAGTTTAGAAAATGTTTTAACAAAACATGAAATATTATTAAAATATTATTGTTAATATAATATTTTTTACATAGCCATTGGAATGGAGGATATGGATCAGATTAAATAACTTTTGATAATATTTTTTGCATATTTTTATTAACTGAAATCATTTGCATCAAATTAATTATAAATGAATATAAAAACTAATTTAGTATAAAGGGTTTTGTTATATAAAAAAATATTTCCTTTATCCCAAATATGTTTTATCATAATAAATTATATTAATTATTATTAATTAATAATATTCATTAAATATATATATATATATATAATATTGTATATAATTATTAACATGCATTATCTTAATGTTTTTGACATAATATAAAAATAAATCCAATTATACGTATGAAAAGAACTATTTTTCTAAAAAATAATTATAATGCCATTTAATGGTACAATCATTTTAAAATAAAAAATAAAAACAATAATAATTTTTATTTGAGAAAATTGTTTCCATTTATTATAGAAAAGTTTGAAAAATAAAATATGATTAGTTTAATTATTTCTTACAGAAATTTCATTTTTTTCATAAATAATGTGAAATAATGAATTTTAATTGAAATATGATTTTTCTTGTAAATAATTTATATTTTGTAATTATATATTGGATTGTTTTCAAAAAATATTCACTAATATTATAAATATATGCTTAAAATATTTTTCATTAGAATAATATTTTACATTAAATTTGGATATAAAAACATTTTAATGTATTCAACTTTTTCTATAATAAATCGGGATTTTTCATCCCCACTATTGTAATAATTTCTAATAATTCTTGTCCACTTATTTGAAATTAATTTGGAAAATTGAGTTCAATAATTTTAATCATAATAATATATTCTTTCAATAAATTAAAAATATTTTTATAAAAATTTATAATTGTTATAAATTAAAATTATTTAAAAATCTTATGTTACAATTGACTTTTCATTTTGGTTAGAAAAAGAATATTTTCTCTGTAAAAATAAACAATCATTTTTTTAAATAACATTGTATTTACATATACCTATCATTAAAAATATATTCAATAATTTTATTTGTTATGGAAGCCTCTTATTAGGAAAAAATATGGGTTCGCTGATGTTTTTTTAATTATCATATGTAACCCTTACTAAACATATAAAAGACCACCACATATCCTTCAATATTCACACTACTAAATCCAATTCTATTGGTGAATAACATTCCAAATATTATCTCCTCATCTATCAATTAATCCCATAATCCCTAAAATGTTAAAAAATCATCCTTTGTAATTCCTTTGGTGAAAAACAATGGGATTTTTCCAATGAACTGGTAATGTTCAACATTGAGAACAAATGTTTTCGTTATTTATAAAATGCATTCAATGTTATATATTTCATAAAAAAAATATCATAATCGCATATATAATGTTATGTTTTTATCTATAAGTGTTTACCTTCAACATCATCTACATCCATCAAATGTGGTACACAATCATCATTCCGGTGTATGTTGAACTACCTCCTCAAAAAATGTTGTTTTTTCATCTATTAAAACCTATCATTGTTTGGAATAATGATTTAAATAATTTTTTAAAACATATAAATGATATATATAATTTATTTATTCTCTTTTAATTTTTATATAATACATTAAATCATGGGATTCCATTTTTTGGGAGTACTTTAAAATCTGTTGTAGATGTGTGGACTGTCACCTTCTAAAAGTAATGTGACTATTCAAAGAATTACAAATAATTTACAATGGATTATTTTGATAAACATATGTGATATACAAAAAATATATATTATATAAATTACAAGATTTTGTTTCTAAATATATAATATATATCATTCATTCTTAACTTTTCACACACTAAAAAAGTGATGACGTTGTTTGTGGAGGTGTGGACTACCATCACCTAAAAGCAATGAGATTGTACATTATTGATGGAAAAATAAAAATTTATGACACAAATATATATATATATATATATAAAATATGATACATATTTCATCATTGTTATTCTTCATATATTTTAATAATTACCACTTTTACAGTACTAAACCAGTCTAAGTATTTTTGGAAAATAATCCAAATATAGTCAAAAAACTCCACTTAAACATAATTTATTATTAAAATATATAAATATTTTTAATAATTGAAATAAATTTAATAATAAAAATTAAAAATATTATAATTCATGTATTTAATTAACAAAATATTATTATTCTTCAAGATAAAGACAATGTATGAAAAATCATACTCTAGGTAAAGGGTTTTTCTTATCTCACAAAATATAAATTACAGGTATGAAATTATAATATTTTTTTTTGATGATTTGAAATTGAATTTTTAAAATTGAATTAATTAATTAGTTAAAATAATTAATCAAGTGATTATGACAATGAATAATTGTATTTTGATTTAATTATCGATATAGGGAAAATTGAATTGTTTTAATTTATTCATTATTTAGATAATTTTAACTGTTGTGAGTATAAATTTGATTTAATTAGAAAAAACTAATTTCATAATTAACTGTGGGATATTCATATTTTTTAAATGGATTAATTAATTGATTAATTAATTAAGGGATATAGTTTTGATTTAGAAATTGATTTATATATTTTACAAATTTTCGAATTAATTACTAGAATTGATGTGATTATTAAATTGTTGAATTAATTAATGTAATTGATGAGATTATTTGATGGAAGAAATAATTAATGGAATTATATGTATATGAAATTACTAAAATGGATTAATAAATGGGTGAATTAATTAGTTTTTTGTTTTGGTACATGCGATATTACGATATCTGTGTGATTTTGATATTTTGATATATCTGATATATGTGTGTAGGACATGGTATGATGCCTAAAAGTAACATAGTACTGAATTGATTCATAATCATGTGTTGGACATGGTTTGCGACATCAAAATCCCATTGACAAGAAATCTATTGATAAAAATTTCTTGCATATGGTATACTGTATCAAAATACCATAGTGATATATGTGATATACATGTGTGGGTCATGGTCAACTTCATCAAAATCCCATAGTGATGAAATTATTGACATTGAGGTGTGGGGAATTGATTTAAGATCCATGCATAAAAGGGTGTTAGACACATCTTTCTACACCCACGATTTGGAATAAGATTAAAGTTCCAATTATCCATGATATGTATTGAGATGATGAATGGAAATAAAGGAATTTTAACATGTGATATCTCATGGTGATAGATAAGACTCTAGCATAGGACGATGTAGTCATTGAGTATTCAGGTTTCCATAGGAACCTGTGTATTATGTGCTAAAATAGTGTAGTTGATTAAATGATAAATTTTTACTTTATATTTTTTCATAGGAGATAAAAACATATATTGAAAAGATAATGTTTTAGATGCCTTTTTTGTGTTCAACTGAGTTGTAATCATACCCTATGTAGGCTTCTAGATCAATACCCAAATAGATTTCAAGTATGGAGTAATGGTTATGGGTAAGGGCCCTATGATTAATGATTGAGTCGGGGTGGAACATGGATAAGTGGGAAAATTGGATAATTGAATCTATTGGGAGTTTTCAGTGTCATTATTTATTGTGGGATTTTTCATATTGACACTTGACATGTTTTGAAATATCAAATGTTTAGTTTCGAAAAATGTACTCCTATTGTTGACGTATTTTGAAACAGGTTTTCTAGTTGGTGGTTATTTCATTTTTTTGTATTCCCTTATATTCTATTATATGTTGTTTCTCTAATAATGATGTTACACACTCCCCGTGATGGATATTAGACCCTGGATTCATGTTGGAAGCATCTGTCACACATGGAGGTTTTCTTAAGGGCACACATTAATCCTTATTGGGGAACTAGTGTGTGGAATCCAGGTCGGGAAATTATAGTTTGATGAATGTCATGACCCCCTCCCTACAAAGTGTACCCCTCCTTGGTCGAAAATGGAAGAAGGGAGATAATGACCCCCCGAGTCCCTCCTCCAGTAGGACCCGGGTTGGCGACTAGCACCGAGGGTATAGTAAACACACAAATGGCAGGCATTACCAACTAAGAGAAAACACGCAGAAAAGAGAGATAAGATAGACACCAACCAACACCAACTCAGAACTGAAATATAAAGAATCCCAAGTGCACATATGTAATGGAAATCGTAAGTGTAACACCACAAGATTTTATGTAAAATATTCTTTTTAATTTCATTGATGTCTTGTGTTTTATGATACAACAAAAGGTGCTTTCACTACACGCATCCCTGACATGGCTTCCATTACACGCAATCAAGACCTTCTTCGATAGTGTGTGTAGTACACAATACCTTGTTTCACTAAATGAGATATTATTATAATATTATTATGAAGTAGCCGTTATGAATAGTAATACCCATGTTTTGAAATTGTATCTTTCAAAATGGACTTCATTTTTTGATTCGGAATATCGAAATTAGCCTAGGGCGAATATTTGGTATTTTTCTGAAAACTTTCAATTTTTGATGAATAGTGAAAACACTGGGTTACTATTTAAAAACCCGATTTTTTTTAAATAATTATTTATTTTATTTAAATTTAATTTAAGTAAAAATTGATAAATAATACTTATATAAGTTCAATTCAATTCATTGGAGTAATTTTATAATTATTTTAGATCTATAAAACTTTTATTGAACTTTTGACCGTCTTTTACCCACCTCCTAGGAGAATTTGCTAATTTACAGAAAACATAATTTTACCACTTCTGTGAATGGAATTTCAAAAATCTGAGGGAAATGGTTGATTATAGTAAGTAAAATGTGGTTCATTGAGATAAAAATAATTTTCGGTGAATAGTAACTTTTTTCTTTTATTTACCACGGTAAAATGTAAATAGGGTAATTAAGGGTAAAAATGATATTATTATTACTCTAACGCATGTCATAATTCTATTGGATAAGTTTAATTCGACCAAAAACAACCTTATGAATAAAATATGACCATTTAGCCCCACTTGGATTAGATTAGGACATTTATTATTAATTTATTTAAAGAAGGGTCAAAATAGATAAAATAAATCATTAATAATTAATCATTTTTAATAAAATGTTATACATAATATAAATACGACTATAAATATTCATTAGAAATAAAAAAATATTTCCTACATAATGGTATTTTATTTATAATTTTTAGACATTAAATAATTTAATTTATTTATGACACATTGATGATGTAGTAATTATCTTATTAATGAAATATTGACATAATTGATGTTATAAATACCCAAATAAATGTAATTTTAGAGTTTTTATGAATTCCACTAATTTTCTAGGTTAATATGACATGTTATCATTTATTTAATAACTTTTTTCGAACTAATCATTCTGTTATGACTTGAACAAAAATCAATTACCAAATAGTGTCAAAATTGACATAAAATAGTTTTTAAAAAAACTATTATATTATTAATTGTTATTTTATTCCTAAAAATATAAGGCTTTTTCAAATGACTTAGATAAGGTTATATATATTAATAATAAACATCTTGGGGTTCTTTTGGCTTTTTATAGTATGTTTATTAATCATTATAGTGTAAGAAAACACGAAGACACAATAAAAGTAAAATTATTTAACTTAAAGTCAAATCTAAATGATAAGGTTAAAATAGAAACCTAAACTTGTCTAAATTCTATTGGATGAGAGGATTTTGACCCATCCTCACCTTATATTCTAAATAAATCAATTTGAAGATATTAAAAACCGAATATGACTTTATAATAAAATAATATTTTTTGTTATTCCAAAGGTGCCCCTCTCCTCCCTTATAAAAGGGATCCTCCTCCCCCTCTTCCTCACACCACAGTGATCCATCAAGCTTAGCCAATCCCTGCCAATTTTTCTTATCCACTTCCATAGAAACATTGTAGAGGTTCTGGTCTTCTTAAAAGACCATCTTTAGTGCCCAAATAGGAGGTTAAGAAGAGGTGATTCAAAGAAGAGGTAATGTCCGTTACCGATTCTTTCAACTTTATTTCTTCTTATAATTATTATTATTTAGTTGTTTCATTATGAAGTAAAAACATAAGTGTCACTCATATACTTATATGTTATTATATGTATGAAAAAACCCTATTTCACCATATATCCATCCAACAGAAAATGAAATCACCCCGCGTGCGTACGTAAGGAATACCGTCTCCACGCCGTGGTGTAATCTATTTTCGACCACCAACTTACTTTGATGGGTATAATGGTGTAAATAAATAACTATATATTATTATTGTAACGAGATATTGATTCTGAAATATTATACATACACTTCAATACAATTCCATGATCATGGGAATGATATCATTGCTCGTGCGTACGTACTGACTACCGTCTCCCCGACGTGATGAGATTCATTCTCCATTTTAACCATTCGTGAATGATTATAAAGTATATATAATAAGTAATAATAAATTTATTACATAATAATGATACTGGATTTATGTATAAATATATATGTCTTTTGTCTACTTAATTCTATTCAATTCAATAAGGAAACAAAAACAGCGTTCATGCGTATGTACGGCCTACCGTCTCCATGAACGGTGTGTTTCGTTCATTTTATCGATATATAATATATATATGTGAATATGATGAATATATATTATATATAAATCATGTTTTATATTCTGGAATTATGTAGACTTGGATATAAGTAATATTATCAAGAACGACAAGTCGAAACACATACGATAAATTAAATGATTTTACCCAAAACGTTGCTTTAACATGGAATTTACAAAAGAACAGGTAATATAAAGTCATAAGTGAAACATATATGATATCATAACAATGAATATGATTATTTAATAAGTCAATGACATTATTTAAATCATTATACAGGAGGTTTGGATCCATACGAAGCATATCGAACCTATGGTAAGGGATAACTTTTCCAATCTCGTATTTATCCGAGATTGTGTATTCATAAGTATTTAATGGGGTTATGTTTATCATCCATGTCCATGTTTTCTCAAAATAGTTCATAAAATGTTTAATATTCTTCCTTGTATGTTTAAAGTCATTTTTACCCTTTTTTTACCTTTACTACATGGTACGGAATGAATCTTTTTGTTACGACTTACTTTTTGACATTTCTAGAAAAAGTATGAGGAAAATGTTTTTTTAACTTATACGGAGTGAAAGGATTTCTACGGTTTCATAACGCCTCATTTTCATGGAGCTTACACTAAAATAATTTATGATTATTTTCAACAAAATCCTTTTCTTTTAAAATTGAATGGCATTTTGTGAAAAGAAAATGATTTTGAAGAAGAAATGATATTTTCCTCAAGAATTCATTTCAAATGTTTTATCAAAACCATTTTCCATCTAAGATGACATTATTTCATTTGTGTATGTTTCAAGTATAATGTATCTATGATTTACATGGTTTCACTTTTCTTATGATGAAATTTCCATTTGTTATATATGGATTATGTGATGATGGGATGATGTTTATGAAACCCATTTTATTCTTTGGGTTATGATGAATGTTTCAAGTTTATTTTGTGGAACAAGTAAGAATGATTTCATTATTAGATGGGTGGGACCTATATCTACCTCCAATGCATTGGGTAAAGATTTATATCTCATGAGATAGACATGGCTGGAACGGTATGTTAATTTGGTTCAGTGTTACAGGACTGGAACGAGGAGTGAACTCGATTCAGAATGGGACTTTGTCCACTAAGATGGATTTGGTAGCAATGCCTTGGCTACTATGGAAATCATAACATGTACTTAATGGATTTCACAATTACAAGTTTTATTACCAAGATATTTTATCATGATTGATGTTCTATTGTGATCTATTCCTTATGTACTGCCATGATTTATGTCATGGCTCAAGATTTTTATTTTTAAACATTATGTTCCTGTATTTATGTTCAAATGTATATGGTTTGTTTTATTTTATCCATGCTTACCCTTACTGAGAATTTGTTCTCACCATTTATATGTATTCTATTCCCCATGATTTAAAGAATGGTTTTAGGTAAGAAAACAAAAGGGGAAGATCTTTATGGGAGATGTTGAAGATCTTTCACCACAATTAGAAGATTATTTTCTGAGTTCCCAAAGACACTAAACTATTACGGTCCTTTGGTGTCTATTTTTGTTATGTATTAAGCATTCCAAAAAATTATTGTAATGTCCATGTACGTCAGGCATTGAGTCACTAAAATTGGTATCAAAGGAATGGTTTAGTTAAACTTTGGAAAGTAGGATGCGAAAATGTTAGTGAGATCCCTAGAGATATTTCTATGGTATGTCTAGGGATGCATGTAAGGTTAAATATATGTATAGGTTATAGTCCTAGAAATATGGTAACTATATTAAATTTAAACCGAAGATGTTAGATATTGAAGGTACTCACCCTTTATTTTTTTCCCTAGAATGATTTTTTCTTCTCACACTATACATTTTGGGTTTTAGACGATGGCTAGAACCCGAAGGAACAGTGTTGATCAATGTAATGGACAATGCTATGATTGTCCTCCTGAACAAACAAATGTTATGGGAGATGGAGTGAAAAATATTATTTCATTACTTACACAAGCTATGAATCATTCTGGACATCCAAATGAGCATAGAAGGGAACAATGTTCTATTGAGTCCTTCATGAGGCAACGTCCACCTTCTTTTAGTGGGTCTTCTGATCCACTTGTTGCTGAACAATTGATTAGTACCACTGAAAAGATATTTTCAGTTCTTCAATTTTCTGAACATGATAAAGTCATCTTAGCAGTATATCGTTTGGAAGGTGAGGCTGATCAATGGTGGAATCTTATCAAGAATATGAGGCCAAGAGATGAAATTGAGTCCATGGAATGGGAAGAGTTCAAAAACCTATTTTTCAATAAGTAATTCCCACATATTCTTTGAACAAAGATGGAGAAGGAGTTTCTTGAACTAAAGAAAAAAGGTGATGAATTTGTTGGTATATACGAAGAAAATTTTACAAGGCTTTCAAGGTATGCATCTAGGTTTATCATCCAACATGAAAGTAAAGTTGATCGATTATTAAGTGGCTTAAAACCAAATCTTCGAAGGGCATTAGCTATAAGATACATCAATAGCTATGAAGAAATTCTGTGTTATGCTATCAAGGTAGAACTGGAAGTTGGTGTTACACGTCCATATCATGTTTTTGACAAGAAATGAAAAATGGAGTTCAAGGAAAAATCTCAGAACAATGGTGAAAGAAGATGAATGTTACATTATGCTCAATGTGTTGAAATAAGCATGGTGGAGATTGTCAAAAAGGTACTAGAAAATTTTTCAACTGCGGAAAAGAAGTTCATCGAGTAGCAGAGTGTCGAAGTAATGGAAAAAGGGTATTTAATGATGTGAATAAAGAAAAGACTGTAGAGAACGCACCACCAACACTTCGATGCTTTAAGTGAAATCAAATTGGGCATTATGCTAATCAATGCCCTAATCCAAGGATTAATGATTATCAGCGTGAGAAACCTCTTACGGCAACAGAAAAAGGGAATTCACATGTGATCAGTATTTGTGATGTTGAATATGAAAATATTGTTGTGGAATGATTAAGTGTTTATGTAATGGGATTTCAAAATAGTATCATGGAATCTCATTTATTGTACCGTGGAATTTTGGAATATCAATGTACTAGTTTTCAATAATTGTATGGTACCGGTAACCATGAAAAGTGATTGAAATATTTTTGGGAAGCAGTTGATATGCACATAATGAAGGGATAACAATAAAATAATATGTTTGATAGTATTCATGAGGTCATGACTAAAATAAGAACAATGTGATATCATGGTTTGAGTATATAGGAATTTTGGGATGTGGAAAGAGTTAAATTTTGACATCATATGGTTCTATGGTAATTCATGTCTCAAGATAATACATGACTAATGTATTCACATTCGATTAACAAGATATATCTTGGATAAATGATGGTCTTCACATGCTTGTTATAATACCTTTATAGTAATCGTATTCTTTATAGTATGAGTTTGGAAAGAAGTATTTTGGATAAGTCTTAAGGTTGGAATGGATTAAGATGACAGAAGATAGTATTGATTAAGTCCAGAACAATTTATGGAATGTTATAATATAACAGTTTTAAGAAAAGGGACAACCTGCAGAACGGGTGACAACCCGTCGTGTCAGAAAAGGTTGCGAGAATCGAACCCACAACCGAAGTGCGGCAGGCCTTTATTAACTAAAACTGGCCTATAAGAAGTCCCTGGTTAGTAGAAACTAGTTTTATTTTATTAAAAGGTATGATAGATGTAGTATAAGTCCATTTTTGGAACCATATACAAATAATATCACCATAGATGGACTTATGTATATAACTATTGATAACCTTATGTTTGAGATAGATGGAATGACCTGTCATCCGCTAACACGTCATGGAAAATAAATTCAACTTCATTTATATAAGAGATGATGTTGAAATTGTTCAAGACATGAACAATAATGAGATTGTACCAAAATCAAGTAAGAATGTCTTTCAATTCAAAATTTTTTTCAACATTAGGGAAATTATCTTGAAAGCCAAAAATGCTGTCCTAGTACTCTTATATCTGATTAATCAGATGGTACCTTATATCATCACAAATCTATGGCTTTGTGATTGTTGTCTTTTTTTATAGCCATGTTCTCTACCACTCTCCATCAGAACATGATGGTTAGATTTGTCTTCCATATCCATATTTTTACCTATGTTCTGTTATGTGGAAACCTGATGATGAGTTAATCTGGGTAACCATTACATTTCTAACTTTCCTTTTTAAAATGTTGTTTTAGTATTACTTTTTACGATGTGGGTTTCTATGAAAGAAACTTTCAAGTACTAAACCATTTACAACCCCGACGAATTTCGAGGGCGAAATTTATTTTAAGGGGGGTAGAATGTAACACCCCGAGATTTTATGAAAAACACTCTTTTTAATGTAATTGATGTCTTGTTTGGTATGATACACCAAAAGGTGATTTCACTACAGGCATCCCTGACTTGTCTTGCATTACACACAATCAAGACCTTCTTCGATAGCATGTGTAGTACGCAATACCATGTTTCACTAAATGATATATTATTATAATATTATTATGAAATAGCTGTTATGAATATTAATACCCAATTTTTGAAATTTTATCTTTCAAAATGGACTTCATTTTTTGATTCAAAATATCGAAATTAGCCTAGGGTGAATTTTTGGTATTTTTCAGAAAACATTCAATTTTTGATGAATAGTGAAAACATTAGGTTACTATTTAAAAAACTGTTTTTTATTTACATAATTACATATTTTATTTAAATTTATTTTAGGTAAAAATTGATACATAATACTTATATAAGTTCAATGTAATTCATTGGAGTCATTTTATAATTATTTTATATATATAAAAATTTTATTGAACTTTTGACCGTCTTTTACCCACCTCCTAGGAGAATTTATAAATTTACATAAAACATAATTTTACCGCTTCTGTGAATGGAATTTCAAAAATCCAAGAGACATGGTTGATGTTATTATGTAAAATTTGGTTCAATGAGATAAAAATAATTTTTGGTGAATAGTAACCTTTTACTTTTATTTACCACGGTAAAAAGTAAATAGGGAGATTAAGGGTAAAAATGATATTATTATTACCCTAACACATGTCCTAATTCTATTGGATAAGTCTAATTCGACCAAAAACAATCTTAGGAATAAAATATTACCATTTAGGCCCACATGGATAAGATTAAGACATTTATTATTAATTTATTTAAAGAAGGGTTAAAATAGTTAAAATCAATGTTTAGTAACTAAATAATTTTTAATATAAGGTTATACATAAGATAAATTCTACTATAAATAATCATTATAAAGATAAGAAGATTTCCTACATAATTTTATTTTATTTATAATTTTTAGACATTAAATAATTTAATTTATTTATGACACAATGATGATACAGTAATTATATTATTAATGAAATATTGAAATAATTGATGTTATAAATACCCAAATAAATGTAATTTGAGACGTTTTATGAATTCCATTAATTTTCTAGGTTAATATGACATGTTATCATTTATTTAATAATATTTTTAGAACTAATCATTCTGTTATAATTTTCACAATAATCAATTACCAAATACGGTCAAAATTGAAATAAAATAGTTTTTAAAAAACATATTATATTATTAATTGTTATTTTATTCCTAAAAATATAAGGTTTGGCCAAATGACTTAGATAAGGTTATATATATTAATAATAAACAACTTGGGGTTCATTTGGCTTGTTATAGTAAGTTTATTAACCTTATAGTGTAAGAAAACAAGAAGACACGGTAAAAGTAAAATTATTTAACTTAAAGTTAAATCTAAATGATAAGGTTAAAATAGAAACCTAAACTTTCCTAAATTCTATTGGATTAGTGTATTTCGACCCATCCCCACATTATATTTTAAATAAATCAATTTGGAGCTATTAAAAACCGAATAAGACTTTATAATAAAATAATCTTCATAGTTTTTTCAATGGTGCCTCTCTCCTACCTTATAAAAGGGAACCTCCTCCCCCTCTTCCTCACACCACTTTGAGCCATCAAGCTGGGCCAAAACATGAACATTTCTCTTCTAAAATTTCCTAGAAACATCTTAGTGGTTCTTGTTGAAGGACCTCGGGACACCTTGAGAGGGGATGGGTGAATCAGGGAGACAACTTCTTCTTTTAATGTGATGGATCTTGTTCCCACGTTGGTAGGAACTTGTTGAACCTGTAAGATGAAAATGATCAGAAAGCAAACATTCACATGCATAGAGAAGACACAACCCTTTTTATTTGGTTTACCACTAAGGGCTACATCCAAGGAGCATACACAGACAAGTTATTGGCAGTACCAAATTCCATTATGCCTCACTAGCTGTAGATTACAATTGTTCGGGCACAGTCACTCTGTCCCAGGCACACTTCTTTTACAAAGGTTTAGGGATAGCTCACTGCTTCCCTCGGGTCACTCCCGTTGACTCCCTCTGGCTCGATGCCCTTGGAGAAGTCCCACTCAGTTTATAGACGTGAAGGTCTCTTCAATATATTTGCATTGAAGTCTTTGCCTCTTCTCTGCACGAGACTTTTCTTGCATCGAAGTCCGGAATAGATGCACTAGAACGCATAGAACTACTGAAACGGATAACCAGAACATGCAGACAAACATTACTGACAATTGCGCACAACACCAACCCTTTGCGCGCAAAACCTTCCTATTGCGCGCAAAATATACTTTTCGCGCGGAAAAATATTTCGCGAAAAAATCCCCTATTTCACGCAACTGGATCTTTTATGTGCGAACAGAATTTTTACGTTCAACCCTTCATTTTTCCCGCATCCCGAAATTTTCCACGCAACTCCAAATATTTCACGCAAACCCCTTTATGCGATCCTTTTTCGCGCATCAGACCTCGAATCTTCTATAAGTCTTCAACGCCCTGGAATGAAGGGTGTCACCTCATATTTATAGGCAACTGAGACCCCCGCACGCATAATCCCATTCGGCGTGGAAAAACCTCTCATCTGGCACGTAATATTTCGCACATGTATCATTTTTTGTGCACCTCTCCAGATACTTCGCGCAACCCATACCTTTGACATTTTTTGATGTTGTGATTCTGAAAAACTATTTGCGTGAAAAACTTCGCTCCTCTATTTCGCGCACCATGCTATTTTTCGTGCCCAGCTCAAGTATTTACCGCACAGCCCTTATTTTCCGTGCATCCCATGCCTTTTCCATTTTTCACCAATCTGATTTCGATACACTATTTGTGCGAAAAACTATTTCACGCATCCCGCTGTTTTCTGCGCCCAACTTAAGTATTTCGCGAAAGCCTCTTATAATCCATGCACCATTTCCTTTTTGTGAGAACCGCCTTTTGCAGACAATCCATGTCTTTAATTTCCGATTTTGAGGCCCCAAAAATTGGAAAACACTAGAAAACAGCACCACCTTCAATATTGTTGTCTGCTTGAACTGTATGATCACTTTGTTGGCACACATTTGAAACTTCCACTGAGTATTGACAAAAAACACAAACCAAACTCCAATTCCTTCATATAACATCCATGGTTCCAATAATATCCCCCTTTGGGTTTGTTGGCAATC
The DNA here is from genome assembly GCA_963277665.1 of Viscum album. NCBI lineage: Eukaryota > Viridiplantae > Streptophyta > Magnoliopsida > Santalales > Viscaceae > Viscum > Viscum album. The sequence continues at coordinate 81,375,405 of OY728151.1, read as the reverse complement.
ACCAAATAAATTCAATATATCACCATCCACATGTATACCAAAAATGAAAGGATCAAATCAGCCAACACTCTAAGTATATTTGAGCAATGCTCGGTGTAAAAAACAAGAGAGGAAGCTTGAATTAGGTTCCCGTGTTTTGGAATGCTCAAAGACTCTCAAGAAATTTTCTTACACTGAAGTCTCATCGTGTCACAGAAGCATTACATGTCCACAGGCAATCCTGAATTCCTGAATTTATTCCTTTCCTTTCTCCCCCATTGACAATAAACCCGAAGGCTAGTAAAATAATCAATGTTCAGCTAAAACCATACTCCCCCTGGATAATATATCCCACATAAACCTAAAATACAACCATAAACAGATAGAAATAATTACCATAATCAGGGAGAGGGGAATTCTGTAACCTCTTTATGCACTGGGAGGTGGTCGAACACCGAGTTTCAACCACTTCTTCTCAAACACAGCTACTGATAGTGGCTTTGTCAGGATATCAGCCACTTGCTCATCTGTTCCCACATGATCCATTCTAATCACGTTTTTCTCAACTTTCTCTTTGATAAAGTGATACCTGATTTCAATGTGTTTTGTACGAGAATGCTTAACAGGATTCTTGGTAAGATCAATTGCGCTCTTATTGTCACAGTAAATCACCATTGGTTGCTTCACCACATCGCCAATATCAGTTAATTGTTGCTTCATCCATAGCAGTTGAGTGCATGCCTTTGTGGAGGAGATATACTCAGCTTCAGCAGTACTGAGAGAAGTACTTTCTTGTTTCTTACTCAACCAGCCAAGACATTTCTTCCCCATAGAGAAATCTCCACCACTGGTGGACTTTCTATCTACTACATCACCATCACAGTCAGCATCAGAAAATGCTGATAATTCACTATCCCTACCTATAGGAAAATGTAACCCAATGTTGTGTGTACCTTGAATGTAACACATGATTCTTTTGACAGCCGTCATATGTTCCTATTTTGGACTACTCTGAAATCGGGCTAAAAGACATGTGTCAAAGACAATATCTGGTCGTTTCGCTGTTAGGTATAGTAGGCTCCCAATGATTCTTTTTTACATGGTGGGATCTACAGATTTCCCTTCCTCATGCCTTCAAAGTTTGGTTCCAACTGCAATCGGAGTTGACATTGGTTTGGAGTCTTCCATATTATACTTCTTTAGCAGCTCTCTGGCATACTTTTCCTGAGAGATAAAAGTGAAGTCTTTCCTTTGAGTCAGTTGCAGTCCCAGGAAATATGTGAGCTCCCTAATCATTGAAATTTCAAATTCTAATTTTCATATGATTTCCAAATTCATCCACTGATTTCTGCATGCTGCCACCAAATATAATGTCCTTGACATAGACTAGAACCATGAACAGATCTTTGAAAGAATTCTTCACATAGATATTGTGATCTACTCCTCCTCTTTTGAATTCCAGCTTCTTGAGGTAAGAATCCAGTCTGGAGTACCACACCCGTGGTGCCTGTTTCTGGCCATAAAGTGCTTTCTTTAGCTTGCAGACCATTGAATCATCAGCACCAAGATGAAAACCCACGGGTTGTTCAATGTAGAATTCTTCTTCGAGTACACCATTTAAGAATGATGTCTTGACATCCATTTGATATAAATTATATCCTCTTTGGAGAGCCATGGCAAGAAACAGCCTGATTGACTCCAGTCTAGCCACTGGAGCAAAGGTCTCTTCAACATCAACACCTTCTATCTGAGAATACCCTTTACATACAAGTTGAGCCTTGTTTCTAATAACACTTCCATGCTCATCAAACTTGTTCTTGAATATCCATTTTGTTCCAATGACATTGTGACCTTTTGGTCTCTGGACAAGATCCCATGTCTGATTCTTGTCAATCTGATCTAACTCTTCATTCATGGATTTCACCCAGGATTCATCCTTTGCAGCTTCTTAAAATGAGGATGGCTCCACAACTGACAGAAATGAAGAAGGTGTGTTATTCCCCATCCTCCTTGTCTGTGTTGGTGCATTTCTGTCTCCAATTATTTTAGATGGATCAATCTCTGCTCTTCGATTTCTCCTGTGAGGTTCAGTCTCATTCTCACCATCCAAGATTTCATCTTCAGATTCTTCGTCTGATTTAACATCATGATGTGTCTGCTGAGTGTTTTGAGCAACTTCCTCTATTTCTGCATTTGTATTTTCTTCCCGTTCACTTTCATCCTCACTTTATATCACATCAGCATATGACTTCCTTGAAGCATTTGTACTTTTCTATTCAATTATCTTAACATCACTCCTTTCCACAATTCTTCTTAAACGCTTGTTGAAACACTTGTAGGCTTTTCTATTCATTGAGTAACCGAGTAAAATTCCATCATCTGCATTATCGCCATATTTCCCTTGATTTCCTTCTTTGTTCCTGATGAAGCATTTACTTCCAAAGACACGAAAGTATTTTAAAGAGGGCTTCCGTCCATGCCAAAATTCATATGGTGTCTTCGCCTCACCCATATAATGTCTCGTTCAATTCTTAATGTACACTGCATCTTGAAAAGCCTCTTTCCAGTAATGTCGTGGAATATGAATCTTAATCAGCATAGTTCGTTCCATGTTGTTCACCTGTAGATTCCTACGTTCAACCACTCCATTTTGTTGTGGAGTTTTCACAATAGCTACCTCATGCTGTATCCCATGCTTCTCTAGATAATTTTCAAATTAAATGGACGTGTATTCTCCTCTATTGTCAGATCGTTACAATTTGATTGTTCTTACAATATCATTCTCGACGATTCTCCGATATGTTTTCATGCATTCAATGACTTGTCGTTTCCCGTGGATGACCATCACACATGCCATTATACTGCAATCATCTATGAAAAGGACAAAGTACATTTCTCTATGAGTTCCGGAAACATTTATCGGCCCACATACATCTATATGAATCAGATCAAGAAGGTGAGATTCTCTTTTCTTATTTGGCCGATATGAACTGCAGACCAAATTCCCACGAATGCAAGCATCACAAGATTTTTCACGCTCACGTTTCAGGTTGGGAATGTCCATGACAATTCTCAATTTTGAAATTTTCTCTATGTCTTGTTGATTGATGTGTCCCATTATCCGATGCCACAAATTGTTTTCTTCTTCTATAGTCATGTAACATACATTTTCTTCACTATCAACCTGATACACGTTGCCTTCTGTTCTGCACCCCTTCATAAGTGAATTTCATGTCTTTCCCTTTATAGTGCAGATTTTATGATTAAATGTAACTATAAGTTCTACATCACAGAGTTGACTCATGCTGAGGAGATTATGACGTAGGCCATCAACGTAAAGGACTTCAGTCTTCTTTAGTTCTCCATTAGATGACTCGGTACTTCCACTCCCTTTGATTTTCGGAGCCCCATCATTACCAAATCGTACTGTACCATCAATCGTCCTATTGATACCCGTTAGAAGGCCCGCATTACCCGTCATATGAGATGAACAACCGCTATCCAGAATCCAGGTACTATTTTTCTTTGTAGCATTGAGGGCCACCTCTGCAAGGTTGGATTTATCAATCTTCTTCCTTTCTTTCCATGAGACATTGGATTGAGTATATAGAACTGATGGCCTTTTAATTATCTTTTCCGCATACCCAGGTTCTTCATAGTCAAAATCTTCTTCGAGAGGATAAAACTTGATTGAAAGAGCAACATTGTCTTGCTGACGAGACTTGACTTGTCTTGAACTTTGGTATGAGGTGTCCATGTCCCTTCTTTTCCTGCAATTAGCAGCCTTATGACAAAAGTTAGATCAACGAAAACAATATCCGTAGAAATTTTTTCTTCTATAAGAATTAGGATATGAATTTGTTCTCCTTTGTTGAACTGATATATCTTCTCCATTCAGATAGCTTCCTGCCTCATCACAATAAGACATGGTATGACCCAGATAGCCACAAAACTGACACTTCATGAGATGAAATGTCTTCTCACTTGAATTTCTCCTCATACCTTCTTCCTTGGGAGAAAAGTTAGATTGTCTGTCATTTCTGAATGTTTGAGTATAATTTTCAGTTCTCCATTTCGTTTTGGTTAAGGGTTCCTTTTTCAGCACTTTAGGCAACGTTTCAAAAAGTTCAACTTTGATCTTATCTTTCTTTTGGATATTTTCACTTCCAGCAGTTGATGTCTCAACCACATAGCCAATTCCACTCTTTCCCATGCAAGCGGGTCTTTGATTACTCAAGATTTTTCCAACCCCATCTGAACCGCACTTGGATCTTACTAGTAATTCTGCATCTGAGAATCTCCCAAAATGTATTTTCTTCTTCGATTATTTTGGAATTGATTCAGTCTCAAGTTTACTCCTTAGAGTAACAAATTCCTCTTCAAGACCCTCAGCAGTCTTGGATTTTTCATCTAGTCTGGAGGTGAGGTCATTGATGACCTTTTCCTGCTCTTCAATACTCAGCTTCAAATCTACTACATCATCATTTCTTTCAATTATTTTAGACTATACCTTCACAAAAATTATTCCAGTCATGTAATTTCAGCCTCAAGTTGATCAACATATTCAGATAATTCTTCTACAATAGATTTCCACTTATTGCAACTCTTGCATTTAATCTTATTCTTATTAACCGCATCCTTGAGTTTCATCACGGGGTCTACACAAGTTCTCAGTTGTTTTTCCCCACCAGTATCTTCTGACTTTTCAACAGTGGCCACCATGGAAGCATGGTTCCCAGTTTTGAATTCTGGTTCTTCTTCATCACAGAATTCATTATCATCATTTTCCTCTCCACAGACAAAACTCTTTATTTTCATTTTCTTTCCAGATTTGAAGTCTCCCTTTTTGAAGAACCTTCTCTGAGGCTTCTCGATGCATTCAACTTCACTATCTTCATCATTGATCTCTCTTAATCACTAAGAGGCAATGTGCCCAACTTTTCCACAATGAAAACATTCTAGAGGTAACTTCCCTTTGAATTTCCCTTTCCCCTTCTGGAACTTCTTTGCAATGAGAGAAAGAATTTCATTTTCTTCTTCATCTTCACCACTAATATCTTTTGAGATTTTCAATTTATCCATGGCCTTGAATGCCATTTCCTTGCTCACATGAGATGTAGCATCTTTTGGTTTGACTCTCATTTCATATGCTACCAAGCTGCTAAGTAGATCATCCATAGAAAGTTTTGAAAGATATCTTTCCTCAAGGGCTGATACCATTGCATTGTATAGAGGTGTAAGTCTTCTTAATATTTTCTTTACAATATCAATGTCTTTGATTTCTTCACCTAGATCCCGAATTTCTCCAACTACTTCAGTAATTCGATTAAAAAATGAATCTTCATTCTCATTATGATGCATCTTTAGATCGTCAAACCTGTTCTGTAAAACCTGAAGTTATCCCTCCTTTACCTTGCTATCTCCTTAATAAATGTTTTCAAGTTTATCCCACATAGACTTTTCTCATGTGAAACTCATCACCTTTATATAGATATGATTAGAAAGAGCTGCGGTGAGTGAATTTTTTGCTTTAGCATCTGCATCAAGAATTTTCCTGTCTGTTTTAGTCATAGCTAGGAATGTTGGGTCAGAGACTTGTATTCCTTGAACAGTAGAAAAGTGAACTTCCATTCTAAGAGATCTTAGATGAGATCTCATTCTGTTCTTCTAGATCTGGAAATTACTTCCATCGAAGTGAGGGACTCCCCTGACATTTACTGCATTCTCCATGACGCAAAAGAACAGATTCAACACCAGTAACCTCCCTCTGATACCACATGAAGAACCCCGGGAAACCCTAAGAGGGGAGGGGTGAACCTAGGTGACAAATTTTTCTTTTAATGTGATGGATATTGTTCCCATGTTGGTAGGAACATGTTGAACCTATAAGATGAAAATGATCAGAAATCAAACATGCACATGCATAGAGAAGACACAACCCTTTTTACTTGGTTCACTACTAAGGGCTATGTCCAAGGAGAATATGCTGACAAATTCCCGGCTGTACCAAAATCCACTATGCATCACTAGCTGTAGATTACAATTGTTCGGGCACAGTCACTCTATCCCAGGCTCACTGCCTCTACAAAAGTTTAAGGATAGCTCACTGCTTCCCTCGGGTCACTCACGTTGACTCCCTCTGGCTCGCTACCCTTGTCGAAGTCCCACTCAGTTTATAGATGTGAAGGTCTCTTCAATAGATTTGCATTGAAGTATTTTCCTCTACTCAGCACGAGCCTCTGCTTGCATTGATGTTTGTAATAGATGCACTAGAACGCACAGAACTACTGAACCGGATGACCAGAACATGCAGACAAACTTTACTGACAATTGCGCGCAACACCAACCCTGTGCGCGCTAAACCTTCCTATTATGCGCAAAATTTACTTTTCTCGCGGAAAAATATTTCGCTCAAATATCCCCTATTTCGTGCAATTGGATATTTTATGTGAGAACACAATTTTTACGTGCAACCCTTCATTTTTCGAGCATCCCGAAATTTTCTGCGCAACTCCGAATATTTCATGCAAGCCCCTTTACGCGATCCTTTTTCACGCATCAGACATCGGATCTTCTCTAAGTCTTCAACACCCTGGAATGAAGGGTGTCACCTCATATTTATAGGCAACTGAGACCCCCGCACTCAAAATCCCCTTCGGTGCAGAAAAACTGTCATCTGGCGCATAATATTTCACGTATGTATTATTTTTTGCGCACCTCTCCAGATATTTCACACAACCCATGCCTTTGCCATTTTTCGACAGTGTGATTTTGAAACATTATTTGCGCGAAAAACTTCGCTCCTCTATTTCGCGCACCACGCTATTTTTCGCACCCAACTCAAGTATTTCGCGCATAGCCCTTATTTTCCGCGCAGCCTATGCCTTTTCCATTATTCCCCAATCTGATTTCGAAACACTATTTGCTAGAAAAACTATTTCGTGCATCCCGCTGTTTTCCACGCCCAACTTAAGCATTTCACATAAGACTCTTATATTTCGCGCACCACTTCCTTTTTGTGTGAACCTCCTTTTGCAGACAATCCATGCCTTCAATTTCAGATTTTGAGGCCCCAAAAATTGGCAAACACTGGGAAACAACGCCACCTTCAATACTGTTGTCTGCTTGAACTGTATGATCACTTTGCTGGCACACATTCGGAACTTCCACTGAGGATTGACAACAAACACAAACCAAACTCCAATTCCTGTATAGAACAACCATGGTTCCAACACATGTATTCTTAAAATACCATCTTTAGTTCCCTAAGAGGAGGTTAAGAAGAGGAGCTTCAAAGAAGAGTTAATGTCTGTTACCGATTCTTTCACCTTTATTTCTTCTTATTATTATTCTTCTTTAGTTGTTTCATTATGAAGTAATAACATCAGTGTCACTCATATAATGATATGTTATTATAAGTATTAAACAACCTTATTTCCCCATCTATCTATCCTATGGAAAATGAAATCACCGCGCGTGCGTACGTATGGAATACCGTCTCCACGCCGTGGTATAATCTGTTTTCGACCACCACCATACATGGATGGGTATAATGGTATAAATAAATAACTATATATGAATATTTTAAAGTGATATTGATTCTGAAATATTATACATACGCTTCAATACAATTCCACGATCATGGGAATGATATCATCGCCCGTGCGTACGTACGGACTACCGTCTCCACAACGCGATGAGATTCATTCTCCATGTTAACCATTCATGAATTATTATAAAGTATATATAATAAGTAATCATGAAATATATGACATAATAATGATACTGGATTTATGTATATATATATATATGTATGTCATCTACTTAATTTCATTCAATTCAATAGGGAAACGAAAACAGCATTCATGGTTACGTACGGCCTACGGTCTCCATGAACAGTGTATTTCATTCATTTTATCGATCTATAATATATATATGTGTATATGATGAATATATATAATATATAAATCATGTTTTACATTCTATAATTATGTTAATCAGGATATAAGTAATAATATCACGAACGATAAGTCGAAACACATATGATAAATGAAATAATTTTTCCCAAAACACAGCTTTAACATGGAATTTACAAAAGAACGGGTAATATAAAGTCATAAGTGAAACATATATGATATAATAACAACGAAAATGATTATTTAATAAGTCAATGACATTATTTAAATCATTATACAGCAGGTTTGGATCCATACGAAGCATATCGGACCTAAGGTAAGGGATAACTTTTCCAATCTCATTTTTATCCGAGATTTATTATTCGTAAGAATGTACAGGGGTTATTTTTATCATCCATGTCCTTGTTTTCTCAAAATGTATTCATAAAATGCTTAATATTATTCCTTTTATGTTGATAGTCATTTTTACACCTTTTTGACTTTTACCACATGGTACGGAAGGAATCGTTCTTTTATGATGTAATTTTTGACATTTCCGGAAAAAGTACGAGGATAATGTTTTTTTAACTTATACGGCGTGAACAGATTTTTACGGTTTCATAACGCCTCATTTTCATGAGTCTTCCTATACAATATTTTAAGATTATTTTCAACAAAATCCATTTCATTTAATATTGAATGGAATTTTGTGAAAAGAAAGTGATTTTGAAGAAGAATGAATATTTTCTTCAAGAATTAATTTCAAATGTTTTATTAAAACCATTCTCCATCTAAGATGACATTATTTAATATGTGTATATTTCAAGTATAATGTCTCTAGGATTTACATGGTTTCACTTTTTTTATGATAAAATATACATTTGTTTTATATGGATTATGTAATGATGAGATGATGTTTATGAAACCCATTTTATTCTTTGAGTTATGATGAATGTTTCAAGTTTATTTTGTGTCACAAGTAAGAATGATTTCATTATGAGATGGGTGGGACCTATATCTCCCTCCAATAAATTGGGTAAGGATTTATATCTCATTAGATAGGCATGGATGGAACGGTAAGTTAATCTGGTTCAGTCTTACAGGACTGGAACGAGGAGTGAACTCGATTCAGAATGGTACTTTGTCCGCTAAGATGGCCTTGGAAGCAATGCCATGGATACTATGGAAATCATAACATGTGCTTAATGGATACCAAAATTACAAGTTTTATTCCCAAGATATTTTATCATGATTGATGTTCTATTATGATCTATGCCTTACATACTGCCATGTTTTATGTCATTGCTCAAGATTCTGATGTTTAAACATTATGTTCATGTTTTTATGTTCAAATGTATATGGTATGTTTTATTTCTCCATGATTACCCTTACTGAGCATTTTATCTCACCCTTTATATGATTTATTTTCACCAAGATTTAAAGAAAGGTTTTACGTAAGAAAACAAAACGGGGAGATCTTTATGGGAGATGTTGAAGATCTTTTACCATGATTAGAGGATTATTTTCTGAGTTTCCAAAGACACTATACTATTACGGTCCATCGGTGTCTGTTTTTGTTATTTATTAAGCATTCCGCAAAAATATTGTAATGTCCATGTATATCAGGATTTGGGTCTCTACAATAAGTACTACAACAGAATGTGAAAAAACTGTAAGTACCCAAAAGAATGTAAAATAGCAGCAACCACAATCCCGAACAGCTCTTGTAACCATAGGCTAATAGTAACCAGCCTGATATCCAACCTACTCTATGTGACATGAAAAAAGGTTTATATATACATAGGGTGTGTATAACATTATACTCAGTAGGATCCTCCCAGAAGCCTCTCGTGCAAAAGTAAAGAAATCATGCTAAAGCACATTGAACAATAAGTGAAACTAACTCGTCACCTAAACATGTATAATAATTTCCCAACCTCTCCATGGATACTTTAACCAAGTAACACATACATGAATATATCATATAATAATGAATATCAAGGGTACCTTGATACTAATTCCCAAATGGTTTTCTGATTTTCCCCAACGTCCCACGTCCTGAGCATCTCTCTCCAAAATGGATTGCCTGCAGACACCTGGGCGAAGCACCACAACGTGCACCTCATGCAACAGAACCACCACGTCTAGGTATGAAAAGTAACCAGGTAGTTTATTGGAGCCACCACAGCCCGCATAATGTGTATCCTACATCAGGTGTTATACCTCAAGCCATTATAGCCTATACACCACGTAAGTATCCTCAAGCCATCACAGTCCACACACGTTACACCTATAGTAGTCCATAGGATACTATATCCAGAATATATGTGTGAGAATAACCACAAGACATTACAACCCTCTACATACATATATGGGGAAAACTAACCGTTGTGCCTACCAGCACAAGTAAATACCAAAAGAAGTTAGCAGGGCCAAAGGGGGTAGTCATCCATCCATCCTCCCATCAAAATTTGGGGAAAACACACCCCATGGCTTAGAATCCCCAGGTTGTCTGTTTCCTTTACTGACTGGGTGGAGTACCATATAAAAAAACCACAAGTACATGATATATTATATCCCAAAACCAAACTATGAGTATAACCTAGTCATAGACACAACTGCAGCTAACATCTCTTAGACTCCGGACTGCTACATATAAAACTAGGTATCCTATAAACATACAACCATTTAAAGAGTTTTATTATAATACATCATTCCCTTCTTATCAGTTCCAATTTATGTTAATTAATTCTTAAACCTTAATTAACTTTGAACATTTCTACATTAAATTTTATTATAATCACACCAAATTAAACTATTCCTTCAAAATTACAACCTTGTCATTATGTTCTAGCAACTCCATCCTCATGGGATAAAACCATTTATTCAATTATACATTATATAATTACCTTCCCACATTCCCAGTCATTCTAGTAAAACATTTTATGCTACTAAACACAAGGGGGCTCAACATGGTGAGTAGATTTACTACCCGTTTAGTCTTTTCCCCTTATAGAAAGAGCACACACCCATCCTTACTTGATAAGATAAACACGGAAAGCATGTGGCATACCCCGCATGTCTTCGCCTCTTTCAGATGAAGGGTAAGTAAGACCATCTACCTTGAGTAGTGGGAAAAAGTAAATTAGATAAACATCCAAAGAATCATCTAGCATCCAATAATCTCATCCATCCCATTCCATCACCCCTTCTGTCGTCTCCGACACCCACATGCATAAACTAATGCATCTTGCCACTCTAGGAATCATCTCCTACCACAACCAAGAGCCTACTTTCTGCCACATATGACAACATCCATCCCAGATCACATCACAACACAAGAAGTAGGAAAATAAACATATCATCAATTTGGATCTTGGCCCTTTAACAAAACAAAGGGTAACTCATTACCCTTTAAGGAATTATCAAACAATCATTTATTTATTCCATCATGAATTAAAAGATTTATTATTCTTGGGATCCAAATTTGGGAAAACTAATAAGTAAGCTATCATATATAATTAAACATGCTTAGTACGACAATTTGATTAACATCAAATTACAAATAGAACCAGATTCATTTACAATCCTATTTATCTTTAGCCATACAATTATCAATTAATCCCAATATATATTCTTTACCTATTTCAATCAAGAACGAACAACTAATCAATGCAAGCATAGATATCACACAATATAGCAAAACATGAGGCAATAACATACGATCAATACCAATTTATTTATCTGGATAAAATATTTATTATTAAAAATAACATTATCATCTAGAGGGATTAAACATGCTAACAACTTAGTTTCACATAAAAGAAATGAGAAGCATCGAATCCCCTACCTCAAACAGTTCTTAACATTCTTTAACCACACAATGGGTCACAATCCTCCTCTCACGACAAATGAATCCACCCAAGGATGCCACAATACGACCACACTAACAAAAACCCAAGAAAAAACCCATTAGAATCATGGAGATTACATGATATAATATGGAAAGGAGAAACATGAGAAGATGAACCCCAAAATATTGACTATAAAACATACCTTATATCAAAGATTGGTTGATACAGTTTGGTTGCATCAAAACAGAGCAGAACCAAACCGAGGAGTAAAGTTTGATTGGGAAACTCCTAAAGGATATATTGAAAGGTTCTAGCGTCTCATAGCCGAGAACAATGTGGTAGAACAAGGGAGGAAGTCATCTTGTCCCTTTTGAAAATTTAATGGGGTGACGGTTTAAGATACGCTTAATTCCACATTAAAAGTGGATCAAAATAACCCACATAGTTTGACCAAGTAAAACATCCCAAGCCATAAGAATAATTAATATAGTATTTATGTGCTTTTAATCGGCCTTTAGAGTCCTTAAAATAAGGCTTTAAATTTATTTTACGTCAAAGGAAACGTTCTAGCGGTGAAACTTTTGGAAGCTGCAAACACTGTACACCTACCGTTATTATACACCTACCATTACTATACACCTACCATTAGAGGTTACAGAAAGAGGTTACCGATTGACCTCCCCATTCATGAAACACTGTATACCTACCATTTTTGTACACCTATCGTTACTATACAAATATCGTTAGAGGTTACCGATAGACCTCACCGTTCTGGAAACACTTTACACCTACCATTATTGTACACCTACCGATAGAGGTTACTGAAAGACCTCACATTTCTAGATACATTGTACACCTAACATTACTGTAAACTTATACTTACTGTACACCTACTGATAGAACTGTTCACAGAACCTCACCAATAGAACTGTTCACTAAATTGGAAATTTGGCAATGTGTTGGGGATAAGTCACCTTGAACTCCCAGAACAACTCAAACACCACATTTTCACAATGTAATGGACTGGAGAGGTCTGGGCCATTACATCAGATACCCCTCAAAACATTCTCTTCCTCGAGAATTCAAAACCCACCTAGAGAGAAAAAAAAAGAAACGAGGTCTGAATAACCACCCATCGAGATACCTCTAAAAAGAGAGCGAGACACAAAAGCAACCAAATAAAAATAATAATAAATAAAACATGAATTCCTTAACCATAATGGGAACATCGTTACCTGAAAAGAGTTTAACATCAAAAAACTCTGGGTAATGAGAATGTATCTGTGACTCACATTCCCAGTTACTCTCCTACATGCCACCGTGTCACCACAAGACACAAACTAAGGGGATAGAACGCATGTTCGACACCTTCTCCATGTAGTCTTGGATCTCCACAGGTCTCTCCTTGAATGTTTCATCACCATCAACATCGATCTCTCCCCAATAGATGATGTGAGAGTCGTCATGAAGATAATGACGAAGCTGTGATACATGGAAAACATCATGTATTAGACTCATCTGTTGGGGAAGTTCTACTCGATATGCCATAGCTCCAACATGAGCTAACACCTCGAAAGGCCCAACAAACCAGAGAGAAAGCCTACTTCCATGACCAAACCTTGACTGCCCATGACGAGGAGTCACCTTCAGAAATACATGATCCCCAACATTAAACTCTAAGGGACTTCTTCTTTGATCAACATATGATTTCTGACGATCTTGTGTTGTCTTCATCCTCTCATGAATCACCTGAACCATCTCTATTTTATTCTACACTAGTTTTGGTCTGAGAATTAAAGTCTCTCTAACCCCAATCCAGCACAATGGAGAACAGAATGGTCGACCATACATGGCTTCAAAATGTGCTATACCGATGGTGGAGTGAAAACTATTTTTGTAAGAGAACTCCACCAAGGGTAAGCGCCTTATCCATGAGCCTCCAAAATCAAGAACACAAGAGAGTAACATGTCTTCAGAAGTATGTATGGTTTGCTCTGTCTGACCATCTGTTTGAGAATGAAAAGAAGTGCTAAGGCATAGTTGAGAACCTAAATCATGTTGGCGACCTCTCCACACCCTGGATGTAAAATGAGGATCTCTGTTAGAAATTATCATCTTAGGGACTCCATGAAGTTGTCTCACCACCTCCTCTAGATACTGCCTCGACAAAACTTCCATTGAGCTCGACTCCTTGATCACTATGAGTGGGCCTATTTTGACAAACAATCCTCTACCATGGAAATAGAATAATGTCCTCCCGAAGCTCGATGTAAACCAGTAATAGTGTCAATTGAGATGTCCTCCCACTTCCACTAAGGATTATCTAATGGCTGGAGAAGACCACTAGGAACACGGTGTTCGGCCTTCAGCTTCTAGCAGACTAAGCATCGAGACACAAACTCTGTAACGACACGCTACAGCCTAGGCCACCAAAACTGACTCCTTAGGGATCGGTACATCATTTTCATGATAGGATGTACTACTAAAGGTGAAATATGGAACTATCTGAGAACCGTCTCATTCCTCGTCAAGTGAAAAAATATTCTTCCATGATACTACACTCGGTGTTGTTCATCCTCCGACCAACCATCAGCCCCCCCAGAAACAACTCGGTCTCTCCAGACCTCCACCTCTAAATCCCTCAAATGGGACTCTTTCACCTTGTAAATCATGGGCGACTGTACCATCATCTAAAAAAGACAACATCCACCCCCGCCCCAAACTTCTCCCATATCAAGATGTAATGCTGACAGTTCATCCATTACTCTTGAGGAATCACCGGATTCTCGCACAGCATCACTACGTGACTTTCGGCTCAGCGCATCAGCTACAATATTCCCTTTTCTAGGTGTATATCATATTTCAAAGTCATATTCCTATATGAACTCCATTAACTGACACTGTTGTAAGTCCAAGTCACACTAGGAGAAAACATACCTCAAACTCTTATGATCAGTGAAAACCACAAAATGCTCACCAATGACGTAATGTCTCCAAAACTTTAGGGCAAACACCACAGATTCCAACTATAGATCATGGGTTGAATAGTTGTGTTCATAGGGATGTAACTTCTGAGACCCATAAGAATCAACTTACCTCTGATACATGGGAACACAACCTAACCCCATATGAGAAGCATCGCAGAAAGAATCAAACTGAACTCCCTCAGCTGGATGATGAAGGACTAGGGCACATAATAACTTCTCCTTTAGATACTCGAAAGCTTCCTGACACTGATCAGTCCATATGAATGCTTGATCCTTCTTGGTCAAGGCTTTCATAGGAGTCGCAACTCGTGAGAAATTAGCTTTGAACCTCCTGTAGTAGCCTACAAGTCCAAGGAAACTTCCCACGTCTAAAACTGTCTTGGGGTTGCCCAAGACACAACTACTTCTATCATAGATGAATCCATATCTACTCCCTATTGGTACACAACATTCCCCATGAAACGTAATTCTCGATCCCAAAACTCACACGTCGACAAATTCCCAAATAGCTGATGTCGACGAAGAACTCTCAACGCGTCTTGTAGATGATCTGTCTGATCCTCTTCATATGTGGAGTACACAAGGATTTCATCAATGAAAGCTACCATGAACTTGTCCAGGAACTCACAGAACACATTATTCATAAATCCCATTAATATAGCTGGAGAATTCGTCATGCCAAAGGGCATTAAAATGAACTCATGATTCCCATGATGACAACAGAAAGTAGTCTTCTGGATATCCTCATCCTTCACATGCATCTGATGATATCCTGACCGCTAGTCGATCTTTGAGCACCAAATATCACCCTTTAGTTGATAGAATAAATCATCAATCCATGGAAGCAGATAGAGAATATTTATTGTCAATTTGTTTATGTGATGTTAATCGACACACAACCACAAATTTTCGTCTGTGTTCTTCACGAACAAAACTGGTATACCCCACGGTGACAGACTTGGCCGAAACAAACCGCACTGTAATAGACCATCAAGCGGTATACGTATATCTCATAACTTATAAGGGGCCATCCTATATGTATACATAGAGATAGGAGACACTCCTAGATATATCACAATGCCAAACTCGATCTCTCATCGAGGGGGTAGTGCTACATCCTCTTCTAGAATGACATCAGGGAACTCCTCCACGACCCTAGGAATAAACAACTACTAAACCACTGATGAAATCAACATCATCTCATCCGACATGGATGATAAGGATGGAACATGCCTGCGACCATCTGTGGATCATGCTCAGCAACAAACACCACTGGCTCTCCATCAGCACTAATGAAGATGGCCTTCTTCTAGAAGAAATCCACAATAGCCAGTGCCGAATACATCCAATCCATGCCGAGGATGACATCATTTGGTTTTATTCGTAAACATAGGAAATCTCCCAAAGAGAGGTGTTTCCCCAATACTAGCTCACAGTCTCTACATACTTCAAACAAGTCCGCTCAACCTCAAACTGGCGTAATCAACGCCAAGCACAGTAGAATCCTCCCTACCTCAAGTCCCAAAGCATGGACAGGGGTAGGTGATATGAAGGAGTGTGTCTCTCCTGTATTAAAAAATGATTACACCATGGTAGAAAACAAAAAAAAGGCACCTCGAATGACGTCTATCTCACTTGGAGCTAGCAACTCTAGAGAATTAAGCTTATCACGACCTCCTCCGTGTCCTCTCTGACCCTGATGATGAAAACCACCATGGCTGTGCTCTGCTATCTAAGGACGGGGAGTGTAATGGGGATATCCTATGCCTGCCCCATCTAACCTCTACTGATCTAAAGCTCATGCAATGAGCTACTATGGCCTCTAATGGAACTGCCTCAATGGAGAAACCTGGAGCGTAGCCCCTGGTGCACGATTACCGCTCAGAATGGTCGGGCACTCCCACTGATGATGGCCACAACCCCCATAAGAAAATGAAGCACCTAATCCCTTGGCATAGTCCTGAGAGTTTCTTCCTCGAGAGAAATGAGATGTGAAGGTCTGGTAATCACCCCCAGCTGAACAGAAACCCTTCTTTCCTAAAAACCAGGAACCCTATACCATTGTTCTGCATTGTGAAAAATTATGCCAATTCCCCTTCGTGATGATCTGGTACAAGACATATTCCTCTCGACAACCTATGCCCTCTCTAGCACCTCAAGATATGTTTTTAGCATAAATGGGGTGACTTGGCATTGGATATATGGATGCAAATCCTCCTCTAAATGTCTCTCCCTGGCCTCCTCATCTCGAAGAAGGTCTGTAGAATATTGTAAAATGTTCTTGAAATTGATTTCAAACTCTCTAACACTGGAGCTCCCATGTCGAACAGTATTAAGCACTTGAAGGTTGGACACCTTCGTAGTTGAAGAAAGTAAATCTACACTAAACTTGTCTGAGAACTCCTCCCATGATATCGCTGACTCCTCATGATCCCCGAGGAATAAGAACCACCACTACCTCACTGCTCCACATAGCATCGTCGCAACCAAGGACACCTAGTGATCCTTCTGAGAATGAATATAAATGAATTCAGTCTCCTCTAACCGGTCTTCCATGACTGCATCTGAAACGGAGCCCTCATACTTCTTCAGACTCTGGTGATGAAACTCTCCGAGTTCCTTCCTCTAACCGTTGTCATCGTCAACCTCTACCATGCGACAATCTGCTGAAACAGTCTACTAGACATTTCCTATGAAAACCTGACGAGGACATCGACCTGAAGCCATACCTATAAAATAACAAACCTTTAGAGGTCCTAAACCTGGAATATGGAATAATAAACATTAATTAATTAGTTATTTTCATTTATTCATTTTATGTTAACCTATCCCAAGGTCAACCCATTCAAACACAGGCCCAAAGAAGAATGATGCATGATCCTTTCCTAGGTCTCTACCATAAAACTACTATCATCTTGTTTAGTAGCCGTATTAATCGTAACTGTACGTACATCAGATCATCAGGGTCCCTAAATGTATATGTATCATCCGGTCTCTAGTTTTTACCACACTTGCTAAACATGAAAGACACAGTTTTCTACAAACCCAGGAAACCTCACCTGTGCCTAACTCCAAACTCCATCCTATCCCCCAACCAGACCTTTGATACCACTATGTCATGACCCCTCCCCACAATGTGTACCCCTCCTAGGTCGGAAAATGTTAGAAGGGAGAAAATGACCTCCATGTCCCACCTCCAGTAGGCCCCTGTTTGGCGAATAACACCGATGGTATTGTAAACACACAAATGGGAGGCATTACCCACTAAGAGAACTCTTGTAGATGATAGAGTGAAGATAGACACCAACCAACTTCAACTCAGAACTAAAATATAATAGAAACCCAAGTGCACATATGTAATGTCATGCAGAAGTACTAAAACTTAATGGGGAAAAACTTTATGTACCCAAAAGAAAGTAAAACCGCAGCAACTACAATCCAAATAAGTTCCTACAACCACAAGTTAGTAGTAACCATCCTGATCTCTAACCTATTCCAAGTGACCTGAAATATATTTTATATATAAATATGGTGAGTATAATAATATACTCAGTAGGATCCTCCCTGAAGCCTCTCTGGAAAAAGTAACGAAAGCCTGCTAAAGCACAGTGAACAACAAGTGAAACTAACTCGTCGCCTAAAAAGGTATACTATGTTCCCAACCTCACCATGGCTATACTCATCAAGTAATGCATAAATGAATATATCATATAATATATAATATCAAGGGTACCCTACTACTATTTCCCCACTTGTTTTCCACTTTTCCCCAACATCGCATGTCCTAAGCATATATCTCCAAAAAGGATTTCCCACAGACACATGGGCGAAGCACCACAACAAGTACCTCGTGAAACAGAACCACCACGTCCATGTATGAAAAGTAACCAAGTAGTTTCTGGGATCCACCACAACCCACATAATATGTATCAGACATCAGGTCTTATCACTCAAGCCATTACAGCCCATACACCGAGTAAGGATCCTCAAGCCATCACAACCCATACATGTTACACCTATAAGAGTCCATAAGATACTATATCTAGAATATATGTTTGTGAATAACCACAATACATTACATCTCTCTACACACATATATGGGGAAAACTAACTGTTGTGCCTAATAGCACAAGTAACTACCAAGATAAGAGAGAGGGGCCAAAGGGGGTAGTCATCCATCCATCCTCCCACCAGAATGTTGTGGAAAACACCCCCAGGGATCAGAATCTCCAGGGTGTCAGTATCCCTTACAAAATGGGTGAATTACTGTATAGAAACACAAAAATTACATGATATATAATATCCCACAACCACACTACGGGCATAACCTAGTCTTAGACAACTCTGTAGCTAATTTCTATCAGACTCTGAGCTGCTACTTCTAAGACTAGGTATCCTATAATCATACCACCATTTAAAGAGATTTATTAGATTAATTCATTCACTTTTTATTAGTTCCACTTTACGTTAATTAATTCTTTAAACCTTAATTATCCATGACACATTCGACATTTCATTTCATTAGCATCACACCCAAAGTCAATTATTATTTCAAAATTAAAACCTTGTCATTATGATCCAGCAACTCCATCCCCATGGGTTAACACCATTTATACAACTATTCATTATAGAATTACAATCCCACATTACCATGAATTCTAGAAAACATTCTATGATACTAAACACAAGGGTTCTTAACAAGGTTAGTATATGTAATACCCGTCAAGACACTACCGCTTATAGAAAGAGAATATACCCATCCTTCCATGAGAATCTAAACATGGAAATCACATGGCATACCCCGTGTGTCTTTGTCTCTTTTGAGAGTAGGGTAAGTAAGACCAGCTTCCTTGAGCAGTGGGGAATAGTAAAGCAGATAAACAACCAAAGAATCAGCATGCATCCAACAATCACACCCATCCATTTACATCATCCATAGTGTCCTCCCCAACACCCACATGTATAAACCAATGCATCTCGCCACTCTAGGTGGCATTTTCTTCCACAACCAAAATCCCCCATTCCCCCACATATCACAACGACCATCTAGGATCACATCACAACACAAGAATCATGAAAACAAACAACTCGTCAATTGGGATCTTGGCCGATTAAAAAACCATGGGGTAACTCATAACCATTTAAAGAATTATCAAACAATCAGTTCTTTAATCCATCTTGAATTAACAAATAAATTATTCATAGGTTCCAAATTTAGGAATCCTAATCAGTAATCTATCACATATAATTAAACATGTTTACAATTCCAATTTTATTAAAATCAAATTACAACTAGAACAAGATTTGTTTACATACCTTTTTTTTCATTATCCAAAAAATTATCAATTAATACCAATTTACATTCTTTACTTCCTTCCATCAGGAATGAATAGATATTCAAAGAAATCATAGATATCACAATATCTAGAAAAACCTGAGGCAATAACATACGATCGATATCAATTTATTTATCCAGTTAAAATATTTATTATGTCAATATCATTATCGTCTAGTCGGAGTAAACATGCTAACAATATAGTTTCACATAAAATAAATGAGAAGAAACTAATCCCCTTCCACAAATAGTTCATTACGTTCTTTAACCAAACAATGGGTCACAATCCTCCTCTCGCGACAACAGAATCCACCCAAGGATGCCACGGTACAACCGCACCCACCAAACCCTAAGAAAACCCCAATTAGAATCATGGAGATTACATGATATAATATGGAAAGGAGAAACAGGAGAAGATGAACACCAAAAGAAAGAGCTTAAAACATACCTTATATCAATGATTGATCGATGCATCTTGATTACATCAAACTAGAGCGGAACCAATCCGAGGAGTAAAGATTCAATGTGAAAATCCTATGAGAAGTATTGAAAGGTTCTAGCGACTCATTGCCAAGAACAATGTGGAATAAAAAGGGAGGAAGATATCTTATCCTTGTTGAAGATTTTATGGGGTGACAGTTTAAGATAAGCTTAATTTCCCATTAAAAGCAGATCGCATTAACCCACATGGTTTGACCGTGTGAAAACATCCCGAGCCATATGAATAATTAATATAGGATTTTTTTCCATTAAATCAGCCTTAAGTGTCTTTAAAATAAGGCTTTAAATGTATTTGACATCAATGGAAATTTCAAAGGGGTGAAACTATAGGAAGCTGGAAACACCGTACACCTACCGTTACTGTACACCTACCGTTACTGTACACCTACCGTTAAAGTACACCTACCGTTAGAGGTTACGGAGAGAGGTTACCGATAGACCTCACCACTCTGGAAACACTGTACACCTAATGTTACTGTACACCTACCGTTACTGTACACCTACCATTAGAGGTTACCGATAGAACTCACCATTCTGGAAACACTATACACCTACCGTTACTGTACGAATAACGTTACTGTACACCTAATGATAGATGTTACAGATTGACTTCACCAATCTGGAAACTCTATACACGTATTGTTAATGTACTCCTACCATTATTGTACACCTACCGATAAAACTATTCACATAACCTCACTGATGGAATGGTTCATAGAACCTCACTGATAGAACTGTTCACTGAATTGGAAATTTGTAAAAGTGTTGGGGATAAGTCACCTTTACCTCCAAAAACACCTCAAACACCACATTTTCACAAATTAATGGACCAGAGAGGTTTGGGACATTACAATCAACCTAAGGGTAGATGAATTCCCAATATTAATCATATCAGTTCCAATGGAATCTAAGGAGAACATTAATATTATAATTATTATCACCGATTATTATGATTGATAATGCAAAAAAAAATTAGTTCAATGAAAAAATATTTAACACATGTGATCAAATAGAAATAAAATATAGGGAACTATTAAATAACAAATAAAATTGTCTATAAACAAAAGAAAAACATTTAAGAGGTAATTTAAAAATTAATGAGTATTATGGTGATCAAAATGAAAAAAACATTATAAAAAAACTCATGATCAAAATCGGATTTAACAAATGTTTAGAGACCAAACATCAATAATAGAAGAAATTATATGAAAGTAAAAAATAAATTTATGTTGAAAAAAGGTTACACTATAGATTAAAATTTATATTTGGGAACAAATCAATAAAAAATATCATGTATTTTCCCTATTTTTTATAGGTACGGTTGAACAACAAATAAAAAATAAATCACATGCACAATTTAGATTAATGTTAATGGTCTGGAGATATTCATGATGCGATACCATTGTAAACCTGATATTATAAATTTATATGTTACACCTGGAAATCTCCCCTGGATGAAATAACCATAATAAATAATTACATGATTTGAAATAGTTTCATGGTATTTAATAATTTCATGTTGTTAACTAGTTTATGATATCTGTCTGGACGAATTTCACTATGTGTTTCATGTTCATGACGTGAGAGTATCCATCACCCAACAATATACCTAGCTTCATCCATAAAATCCCGAAAAAAATAAAAATCATTAAAAACCTTTGAAAACCATCATAATATATTGAAATACTTATAATTACACCCCATTATTTCAAAAAAATCCCTTGATTTCAGGTCATTTCCTCTAGAAAAATATGTATCCACACAAAGATAAATCTATAATATAGAGGATTAATGGTGAAATGATGAACAATATTAAAGTAGATTAACCAAAACTCAAGATA
Source organism: Viscum album (assembly GCA_963277665.1). Taxonomy (NCBI): domain Eukaryota; kingdom Viridiplantae; phylum Streptophyta; class Magnoliopsida; order Santalales; family Viscaceae; genus Viscum; species Viscum album. Next base: position 81,353,013 of record OY728151.1, on the reverse strand, counting down.
AAAAGTCATGTAAAATTTTGGTTTCCTATATAAAGATAGCATAAAAATAATTCTGGATAGAAATATTATTCATAAGAGACATAAATTCATGTTTTTTATTTATAATATCATGTACAAAACTATAAATGGGACTCTAAAGAAAGATACAATTGAATAGAAAATAAATTATAATTTCTTAATCATTTATTGAGGTTGGTAATACTGATAAGAAGAAAATAAAAAATGTAATATTATATTAAATGACTTACTACTAATCATTATCCAATTTTTAGGTATATAATAGAATATAATGATACTTTTCTCGCAAAAGTTTGACTCCATAAAATGTAATTGGAAAAAAATATATCATAAACTAATAAGATGATTTAAATATAAATTCACTTCTATAAATAAAAAAATGTTATAATCATCAATTTATATTTCCACATTATCTTACTCTAAAATGACAAAAAAAATTAAATCATTATAATTTTTATTATTTATATTAAATACATTCACCCTTTATCAATAAGAATTATATTGAAACATTGATCCTTTCACGGTTTTGACTTTATTGTGTGAGCATTGATTTGTATATATGGTATTAATGTGGTACACTATCATTAAATGGTTCTATGTGATATTAAATATGTTGTTTTCTTCCGTTATAAATCTAAATGTAAATATCAAATTAAAGTTACGTTTTTTTTAAAATATTCCTTATTGAAAAATCCTTTTGATAATCTCTTATTATCAGGGTAGTTTTTGAAACATGGAGAATTATATGGTTCACAAATTATAATATAATAAGAGTATTTATTATTGTACTGACATTAAGATCATTGGATTTTCAGATGGAAATTTTATAATTGACAACAACATGATTACAACATAAAATAATTATGAAATTACATTCAATGATGGAAACCCATGCCTATGGAAAAGGATGGGTTTGGAGTGAAATGAAATGAATTCAGACACATTAGTCCCCAATAATTTGGATTCATATTATACAACATAATATAATACAAGTAAAAGATGGTTAAAATATTGTTGTACAACTTGAAAATATAAATTGATGTTATTCTATTTTGATGCGGATTTATCATATTAGAATGTTTTAAGACATTGAACTACAAATCATATAGATGATTTAATGATAATGGCTCCATGATGATCAACTTTGAGAATGCTATCAAACTCAATTTGGGTAAATTGTTTTTAGTTAACAAAACAATTTGAATATAAAAAATATTCACATATAATAGTGTTATGTCAAAGGATTTTATGAAATTTTGTGTTTATGATATTGAGGAGGATGAGAATGCTCAATAAATTTTGAAATAAAATTCCATCTATAAGGAAGAATGTAATGACCCAAAATATTTTTAATGGATTTTACCTCAATAATATTATATTATATATTATAAATCACATAATGTCACATATAGAATTTCATACACACATTAGAAATGAATAATTAATGGAATAAGATATATTTCTATAAGTTAGTTAGCCCGTTCCAACATAATATTATATTGACCCATAGAATAGTAACATAATCATTAAGAATAGTAATTCTAAAAAATAATACTACTATAAATTTTGAATTTATAAAAGAAATTAATATGTTAAAATGATAATATGATATTATTGTATCGTAGTATATAAATAAATGTTTTAAAAATTATTAATTATATATTTATATTTTAATAAAAAAAATATTATCAGCATTTTCTAAATTAATATAATGATATATAAGATAATTTATTTTCATAAAATAAATTTATAAATTATGTCTTTTTATAATCATAATATATTTTTTTGAGACCTTCACAATATTATCAACGTGTTATAAAATAATTTACAACTTTAAAATATGTATATTCTATGTAAATGCTGATATTTGTTAATAATTAAATTTCTCATATTTATAAAATTATTTACATAAAATGTATTTCATTTTAGTAACTACATGTTGAATAATGGTTATAGTGGACAGTTGATATATTTTTAAATTAGTTAATTTATTGTTTATAATAAAATTTGGTCCCTTATGGTATTTATCATGTACAACAATTATTGAGTCAAAGATGAATTGTGGATGATGTAAGCTCATAATCATGAACCTTCTTTGTTATTTTAGTATATTTAGCTATAATGATAAACATTTTCACATCTCGAGCAAAAAATTAACAAATGAAAATAATAATCACAAAACACCATCTCCTCCATAATAAATACCACCTCTCCTTGTCACAAAACATGAAGCCTTGAAGCATATACTGTTACATTCCAATACACTACATAATACTCATCCCCATGTAATGTATAATTTTCTCTTAAAAATTTTCCAAACACAATTTACTTATCATGGTTATCGAGTAGAAAATTTTGATAGGTAAATACCACTTTTCCTTCTTTAAATTTGAATTTACTTTCTTTTCTTTTATTATTTTATCCTCATATCCCCTTATCTAAGTAGCATGAAAAACATATTATAAAATATAATATAATTTTTTTTGTTTATGGTATAATTAATCAAAAAAACCACATCACCTCTCTATTTTATTTGAAATAATGAAATCATTGTTTATTTTTTATCTCTTTACCACAATCAAGGATGACATGTTTTCATTTAATTTTACTAATTTAAAATAATAACATAAAACCATTATAATTATTGATAATGATTTTTAAACTTATGGTACAAATATTTTCTGTTCCCGAGGTAACATATATATATATATATATAATAAAATAATAAAACAAATATAGTACTTCTGATCAAAAACCACTAAAATTAATCTAATCTATAATCATTAAAATTTTATCATTTTATTTATCATCGTATTTTGAAAAACGATAATATTTTATACATATAACACTTTTTTATGTTCTCTAATATCAAATAATATAAATTCCCTATAATATTTCCCATTTGACTCAGTCTTTAATGCTTGTATACAATTGCAAAGTTCATGAAATCCCAGAAAAAAGAACATTACCAATTGATGGAATTGAACTCTATCAATCATAATAATATAAATAATAGAAATTAAAAAAATTAAAAAATATAATTCATGTATAAAGTGTTTTTTGTTTAATAATTAATTAATCAAACTTGATTATACAAGATTTAATGTTAATATAGAATTCAGACTTATGTTTTCAGTTCTCTCAAACTCATTTCATTTCTTTTGGTATTCTTCTCTTCCATAGTGTGAATTCTAAAAATATGTTCATAAAATATAGTTCAACATTTCATTCATGGATATAAATGTTTCTAAACTGATTTTTTGACTATTGCAATAATTTTTTTCAAAATAAAAATTATATCTAAAAACACGTCTATTACTTCTATTGATATTGTTTCTTATTCATTGATGTTTTAAAGTTATTATATCATGTATTTTATACAATTTTTACTTTGGGAACACCAATTTATATTCATGAGATATTGATTTATTAAGTAATCATGAAACCCCTTACATTCCAATCGTTTTTTAGTCTGATATTGACATATGTTCTTTCCGGAATTCATGATTATGTAAATTTTAAGATGTGACAGGCAACCCCAGAATTATAGAGCAATCTAATTGATTAGAAAACATGATGTATCTCATTAGATAATGTTCAACTTTCCTGAACATGTTTCTCACTTGGTTCATAATGATGATGTCATTATTATGCATGTATTATATGTGTGGACACGAAACAAGCTTTGTTCACAAAAATGTGTGTCATTTGACAATCTAAGACATAATGTTTCATTTAAATTCATTAACATATTACATGACTTTATCTAATTATTCATTTCCGTATTATGATTATGATACAATGATTATGTTATCATGATGAAGACTATTCTCACCCATGATATATTGATTCAGGTTTGTATCTATCATTTTAATCATTTTATATCACCCCTTTATTTTATGTATTTATTCATGTGAATACATATAATAATGAGTATACGATGTCCACATAAAATATTGAGAAAAATTAATCACATAAATTTTATATCTATTATGTAAATTTTATTTTAGGTCCTTATTTTCTCATGAAAATGAACCATTTGATCTTTTTTTAATGGTTTACTATTTTTTAACATCAAAATGATGTAACATTAATTTTATTAAAATAAGGGTCTCTATAGTTGGTATCAAAGAACATTTGAAGTAAATTGGGAATATTTATTAGAGAACATTACTAAATAAACATAGTATGTTACAAATTTTATGAACACACAAGTGCTGATTTTTTAAAAACATTATAAAACTAAGGAACCCAAAAGATATGAGTTTAAAATTCACTTCAGAATTTAATATAATCTATATTCATAACATGTTAGATTATGTTTGGTCCCAAAATTTTCAATTTTAAATAATGGTGGGAATCAGGTGAAACCATGCCTATATCCCATGAGACTTTCAATGCAGTGATTTCTCAAGCGACATCCCTTTTTCCCTTTGAGGTGGAGTTCAAAACATCATAGATTTTCTTACCCAGATTATCCAAGATATGAAAAATAAACTAATAAATTTGGAATTTACCTTTTCATATAAGATGGAGAAAATGGATATCAAATCATTTATGCGGTAATGACCAATGATATTTTGGATCTTATAATCCACTAGTCATGTAACAGTGGGTCAAATCAATGAAAAAAATCATTTTTTTTCTTCACAATTCAGATGTAGAGAAGTTTCCTCACGTGACTAATTATTTATATGTATTGAAATACAAATGGTGGGAATTTATTAAGAATATAAAACAGAATTATGTAATTAAATATATGGATTGTGGGGACTTTAAGAATATATTTCTTAATAATCAATTCTTATGAACACTCTAAAAAATATATAAATATAATTCTTATATTTGATGGAAAAATATGCTCACTCATTTATGTATTATGAATAAATTTTCACAATTATTGCATGTTAGGCCTCTATATTTATTATTAATTTTGATAGGTAAAATGATTGATTCGTTAAAGTTTTAAAAATACAGATTTGAAAAGATCTAGAAATTGGAGACTTTGGGAGCTATGATGTTGTTGTTTTTTGTGTTGTCAAAGTGGAGAAGGATTTTGGAGAATGATCTCATGAATTTGTATATATGAAATGTATGATGGAGTTTCATGCTGGAGGATGTAATGAAAAAGTTGTAAAGAAAACTCAACCACTCACATTTAAAAAAATTGGGAAGAAGCATTAGAAAAAATAGCTCAAGAGGATATGGAAAACAATCTTTTGTAAGAGTGAAGGATGACATACTCTTGAATGATAATGATTAATAAAAAATATAGAAATTTTGGTTAAGGATTTGAAAGAACCACCCTTAGAACAATGTTACAACAGTAGGGAGAAAGACATTATACGAGCCAACACATTAATCTTTGAGTTCTACAGGTATATCAATGTCATTAAAAACAAAATACAACAGATAGTGAGAAATCTTATTCCATAACGAATAATGAAGTGGATTCTAATTATGATTTTCTCATATGTATTCTATTTAATCCTTCAATAATAGTGAATGTTCTATTTTATTCTAGTTATATGTGTTCCTTAATATACAAAATTTTAGTAGAACGATTCGAATAACTCCTATATATATAGAGGTTAATTTATCTTTGAGAACAAAAATGGGACATTATATCATCCAATGTATAAAAATCTTCCCAAGTTAAATATTTTGAACAAATATACCATTAAAATATGTTCTTATATTAATTTTTTGAGTTTGATGCTATAATAGGAAAGTATTGGCTATCATTATATAAATCCAACAACTAATATCCTGAACGAGAGATGACACTTATCATCTTGAAGCATCCCCTATATTTGTACAAGTGTTATGATTATGATGAATCTCCATTAGATTCATCATCTCAATTGTCCTTATTATTTCTTTATCCAGAATAGTGTCTAGATAAAATAAATTTGACAAAAGGGAGATTCAATATCGAATACATTCTTATTACGAGGGACTACAGTGTTGTTGCCCACTGTGAAATGTCTTATATTTCACATGAATGAGATGTTGAGTTCTCAATTTAACTTATTCATGAATCACTTCCTATATTAAAAATAATTATATAATTTTACCCATATAATAAGAGGAATAGAAAAATTAGTTAAAATAGAATATAGACACTAGATTTATATTCTAAACTGCTTCACCATTTGGTGCACTAGTCATCTTAGTCAAGAAAAAGGATGGATCATTATTCTGATACGTTGTTTACAGTGATATCAAAAAAGACACTATCAAGAATTACTATCCACTTCCTTGGATAAATGACTTGTTAGATCAACTATATGGAGTCATGTATTTCTCTAATATTGAAATTCAATGTGATTATCAACAAATAATGGTGAAGAAAAAATATATTCAAAGGAATACCTTTTGAATAAGGTATGGACACTATCAGTCTATGTTGAAATGTTTTATACTCACTAATTCACCAGCAATATTAATAGGCATAAATAATATAGTCTATAGAGATTGCCTCAAAAAAAATTGATGTTGTAAATAAGTGATGATCTAATATAGTCTAATAGAAAGGGGACATGTGAATAATTTTAATATTGAGGAAATTAAATTTTTATAGGAAAAATATTTTATAGACTACCAGAAATTTATGTTTTGTATGTATAAATATCATTCTCGGGGAATTTTGTCACCAGAAAAATAGTATATGTAGACCCCTATATGAAAATGGAAATTGAATAGTGGACCAATACAAGTAATATAATAATGATTAATTATTTCCTTAATCTCTATGAGTATTACTAGATCTTTAGGAAGAATGTATCATGATTTTTAAACACACTAAAAAGATGAATCAATGGGGAGAAATGTTTTTATGGACAAGTGAATGTAAAGACACACTCAATGAGAATAAAAAAAAAATCCATATCACCATTATTATAATCTTTATTACAAAATGTTTTGGGATATTTGTACTATATAGTTATTATTCAATTAAGGGATTAAGAAATGTACTATGGAAAAATTATAAATAGATTGCATTCTCCTAAAGGCAGTTGAAAATTATTGAGCAAAACAATCCCAAAAAGATTGGGGGCTGGAAACTGTATAATTCATGTTGAAAATATTGAATTACTATATATATGGGGATAGTTATTAAATATATAATGACTATAGGTCCCAGAAATATAAATTCACCTACATTGATCTTTATATGTACTATAGGATATTGTTGTTTGTTATAAATAATTATAACTATTAAATCCACTACCAACCATGAATAGAAAATAATGTGATGGATTTTAATAGTAGAAATATTCCTATGACACTATGAAATATGGGAATTGAGAAAGTTCCAATAAACATAGATTTATAATGGATTTTCATGAAAATCATTATGGAAATAGTATCATAGATTCATTATCAAATTCTTTCTCATCCATCCCGTGTGGAAAGAAATAATGGATGATTACATAAATAATTTGGAAATATAAAACAATTTGGTAGCCATGATAAATTGTAGATCCTCATATTTCAAAATATATAAGGATGGTGTTGAAGGAATGTTTCATGACAATTTGTAACATCTAATTAACATACAAATAAAGAGAATTTTTGTGACACACATAAATAATCATTATATATTTACCCAAGGGGCACAAATATGAATTGAGATCTACGAGAGAAATTTTGGTTGGACAATCTGAAGAAGGTGAACAAAAAATAAAAATAAATATTATTTTAAGTTTTTCAAGCTAATTGTTAAAAGAAAAATAATATATTGATGGTATAACCATTACCCATAATTCCATGGACATTGGAAAACAACACTATCGACTTTGCCACCGGAAATCCAATTACATCCCACGAAAATAATGATATATGTGTTATTATGGATAATATCAAAAAAAACATCTCACATTATCACAATTCAGGAAGTCTTTTTACTATATCCACTTTCCCTTGATATACATCAGATAAATAGTAATGCTATATAGAGTAAAAATACCAATTGTATTCGATTTATATCCAATATTTCATTACAATGTTTTGGAAACATATCCAATATGTTATAAACATTAAGAAAAAAATCATAACAACTTATCATCCTCAGAATGATGGATAATATTACTATATCATTCATACTATTGATGACATGGTGATATAATGATTTATAGACATGAAAGGAGGTTGAGACCAACATCGTCCTCTGGTCGAGTTCACTTACAAAAAAAGTCCACTAAAACATTAAAATTGATCAATATGATGAGCTGTGTGGGAAATGATGTTGACCACCATCATGAAAGGATGAAGTCAATGAACATAAGAATCTAGGACCTGAAATTATCAATGAATTCGAGGGAAATGTCAAATAAATTTAGCATCACATCAAGGCTTCCCAAATTCAATCAAAGAGATGTGATGAATTTTTTTGATGTGACCAATAGTTTGAGGTTGGAGGTATGGTATTCCCCTAGAAATCTCATTTATGGTTGATCATGTGATTTGAGAATAAATATAATTTTTAGCATAAGGTATATTGAATCATTTTAGATTCTTGTTCATGTTAGAGATCTGGCCTATTTAATAGAAAATCCACCTTCCATGTATCACCTTCATGATATAATATAAGTATCTATATTAAGAAAATATAAAATTGACCCCTCACGTGTACTAAATCCAAAGGTGGTACCTTCGGAAAATGATATCTTTTATAAGGAGCATCCTGTGTAGATCTTGGACCATAGTGATAATATTTATCACAAAAAAACTACACACCTAGTCAATGTACAATAGTGAAACCATAAGTACAATTTTGGAACATGGTAACCATAGGGCATGATTAAGGAGAAGAAACCTCATTTTTTTAACATTACAATGTAAAACAATATTTCATTGGAAAAATTTCATAAGGGGTTAAAAAGGTATTGATCCAAAATCTTTACAATATATTTCTATTCATATAATATTTAAATATATTAAAAATCACATAAAATAACATATAAAAAAATATAAAATGTTTAAATGATGAATGAATGGAATTAGAGATATTTATATATTTTAATGAATTATACAAATATAATTTTAAACATACATTTTAAAAATAAACATGACCACTATGAATAGTAATCTAGCCGATATAATAGTGTTGTCACCTATGAAAGTATTAAAAATAATTTACACATTATAAATGATAATATTATATAATTATATTATATTATAGGTGAATTAATGTGTAATAAATTAACTAATATTTGATGGTATTTTCCTAAAACTTAAGTGACTGCATGTAATATTTGATATAATATAATTATTTTTAAAACTTATATTCATAAAATAAATTCATAAATTAATATATTGTGGTCTTATGATTATTACATAATTTCATGAGATCATAATTATTTTTTGATTGTGTTTTAAAATAATATATTTTCTAAATATATATTTTCTATCTAAGTGATGATTTTAATTAAAAAATTAAATGTCCCATTTTTTGATAATTTATTTCAAAATTTGTTTTTATATTTTTAATTGTTATCATAAAAAATTGGTTAGGTTTATTTTTTGGGATTTTTAAAATATCATTGAATTTTTTGATAGTAGAGAAATATGGTAATCTATTGTATTTAACACATACATAAATTATTGAGACCCAAAGAATTTATGGATATGTAAACCAATAATATTTAAATATCAAAATATATTTTATGATTTAATTTAATTTAACTATCCATTGTCTTAAGACAGAATAATAAACAAATGAATAAAAAATATAAAAAACACCCCTCACATCCCCTATAAATACCACCCCTCACCACCAATTATCCTCACAAGTCAAATGACATGCGGACTGTATATGCATTACTAAGTAAACATCATAAGCCTTGACCCCATGACCAGGATCTGTTTTTCTTAATAGAGGAGTAAATCACATCTTCTTAAAGAGTTTCTAAAAGAGAATATTTTTAGAGGTTAACTAGTAATTATTTAATTTTATATTACCATTTAATTTATTTTCTTTTCGTATTCTCTTCTCATATAATATTAACCAATTGGAATAAGAATTACACTATCTCATATATATATATATATATTATTTTTATTATTTTACTATTTCAATTCACTAATAATATGTAATTTCAATTATGGTTAATTATCAACATTTTTCTAGATCTTCCATGCATGAATACACGTGAATCGAACATTGAAATGAATAGAAAAGAACAACCACAAAAGATGTAATTAAACATTATAAATCATCATCATGGTAATACATGACCTTAATAAAAATATAATTAACAAAATACTTGTATAAGTGTTTTGGGTTTTTATTTAATGAACATTATTTGACTATGTAAATAATTGATTTGCAAAATCATTTGAGAATAAGATAACTGGATTCCAAAACCAAATTCCATTATTCGGGTTATTTTATATTCCACGGTATTAATATTAATAATATTTCCAATAATTTAGTTTAAGATTTATTTTTTAGGATATAAATGTTTCAAAAACAATTTTCAGACAAATTCAATGGGTTTCCAAAAATAACTCTTCATTCTAAAAAATACAACCCTTTCATCCCTTGAGATTGTCTATTCTTCCATCAATATTGATTATTATTATAGTATGTATGTTATTACATTATTTAATTAGGGAAATAAAATTATTATTCATGAAATTATTATTTTTCAAAATATCATGTAACCCATTCCATATTATTGGTTATTTTAGGACAGGTATTGATATATGATCTATGTGGAATCCATGATTATGTAAATGTTATGAAGTGATTGGTGCATCTAAAATTATATAGTCCTCTAATGAACATGGTAATGTTATATATATCAGGATTTAAGGTGAAATGAAAATGAAAATTAATTTATCTTTTTTCATGATGACTATGTTATGAAAAGGCATTTATTTTATGAGTAAATATTATGGTAGAGTTGTTCTCAACTATGTGTTGTATTTGAAAATTAATACATGATGTTTAATTTTTATTCATTTACACATTACATTAAACATTATAAGGATTCATCTCATGATTATTATGATGATACAATTTATATGATATAATGATTATGATTATTCTCAACCATGTCATATTGATTCATTTTATTATTTATCCTCTTAATGGGATTTTATATCACCACTTGATTTGATGAATATCCTTAGGTGAGTACTTATAATGTGTATTACATGCGTCCGGTATGATTATTGAAAACAATAAATTAAGTAATATTTATGTTTTATTATTTAAATATATTATTTGTTCCTAATATTTCCAAGACACTAAACCTTTGGATTCTTGTTTGGTAATGATTTAATGTAGTTTATCTTTAAAATGATGTAACTGTAATGTAAAAAAAATGTAGGCTCCCCATATAAAATATAATTAAAGTAATATAGAAATATATCTTTATGATGAAATAAATAAAATAACATAAATGTAAAATAAATAATATTATAATTAATTTTTAAAATATCCATATTAATCATAAAATGTACATTATATCAAGAACATGAATAATTTTTTATTGATTTGAAAATAATATATAATTTGAAAATCATATCCATCAATAAGAAGAATAAAAAATTTAAAAAACAGTGTTTTATTTAAATTTTTAAACCAATGGTTATTTTGAATATAGTTTAAATCATTCATTTTAATAGAACAAGATATTTTTTATTATCCAATAAAATTTATAATGAATTAGTTGAGACTCGAGATGTTTTTATTTTGTTGAGATTTGTTTAAATAATTACCATGATTAAATCATAAGATATTTCATTTCATACATATAGTAACCATATATTTATTATTTCAAAACTATATCATTCTAACACCTAAATTATACAAGGTTTGAATTGGAATGAAGTTATGATGTTTAGTTTAATATTCCCTTGTTATTAATGTGTGACTTCCACAATATATTTACACTACATGAATTCATAGTTATCTTATAAGTATAGTTTTATCCAAAATGAATATCATATCATTGGATATAAAATTTGGAAAATAAAAATTAAATCATATGAAATATTATAATTTGGAGAAATCATTTATATATATATATATATATGTGTGTATATATATATGTTGACAAGTTAACTTATTATTTTTATAGTTTTTCTAATTCTGTAATAAATTATATACCATATAAAATTATTTTTAATTTATTAACTCAAAAAATGAATGAATTATACTCATATAGAAGTGAGGTATTTCAGGAATTATGTTGATAAATAATTTCTCATTGGCACTAGTGATTGAAATATTACTAATATAGGATATTTTTTTCTATGTACATCCCATTATTAAAAGATAATAAAATTTTAAAATAGAATTTCATGGAAAAAATTTGTATTATCTTCTTAAATATAAAGTAGTATGAATCCTATAATTAATATATATGGAATATAATTATGGATAAATATCTGCTTGATGATAAATATATCAATAAAAAATTTCTTAATTTCCTGATCAATATAAATGATTTTATTAATGAAGTATCATTCTCATATATGGTATATGGAATGATATTTTTATTCAATATTAGACACTAATATGTATATTTAAAGAATGAATAAAAATTAAATTTTATATATAATTATTTATAGATATAATTTTTATAATATCATGATATTGTAGATCCTCATGATGTATATTTTGAATATCATTTTAATGGTTCTAATAAAACTAACGATCAAACGTATGAAATAGATTTGTTATTTATTTATTATTATCTATTATAATAAATCCCTTTTGAGAACGCATCCTTAAAAATATGTAAATCTTTTCATTGTCTCTATATATATCGATAGTACTACTTGGCCATATAATTTTATTCACCAATCCATTACATATTCTTTGATATATTACATTTCTATATATTCAATTTTGAGAGTAATTTTTTTAGTAATTCTAGTCATCCATAATGTATCAATTCATATATTATAATTCTTATCTATTTTCTAAATATTTTTTTAAAATCAAAGCCATTTTTTATATATATTAGTTATGATCATTAATAATTCATTATCGTCACGCCATTGTTATATTTAATCTAACTGTATCTCATTCTATTTACAATCACATAGATTAATGGAATTATTTTTTTGTGAATAAAAATAATATTAATTGAATGTGATGGGGAATGTTTTTTTCATTTTATATTATATAGATGTATTTATTTCGCAGTTCGTAAATTTATTGGTAATGTGTTGAATGTTTATAAACTGAATATGTTATAGTAACCATTGAATGAAATTTTATAACAACATATTTTAAAATTATTAAAATTAATTAAATGAAAATATATAAGGGATTATAATATAATATTAATGTGAAATCAAGTTATATATAATATAAACTCTATGGAGTCCATAATTTTATTATACCAATTTAGCTATAAATATATAAATATGAGGTTATAGAGGATTAAAAATAAACATCAATATGGAAACATATGATTAAATACGTGTTTTATAATGTTAAATTATATTTTATATTTGAAAAATTGATGATTTTAAAATAAATTTCATGTTGTGAGTTGATAATAATTAATCAAAATTATTATTGTGGATATGATTTGATGTTTAATATTGAATCATAAGATGGAAATTCATGTAAAATTTATTTCCACATATGATCTTGAAAACATTAGAATATTCATTGGGAATTATCAAATGTTGAATTAAAGAAGATGATTAGTTCTATGGGGAAATAAATAATAATATCTATTTTTTGAACATCTATGAACAAATTTATAATATTTAATTTGAAATAGTTAAACTTTATTTATAATGAATGAATCTATGGAATTTCTCCTTGATTAATATTTTTCCCATATAATAAATGAATATTATGATACAATTTTTATGGAGTATACTATTATAATGAAGATAATTATATTTCATTACAAATGTTGAGATACTGAAATATGATCAACATTTATTGACTAGATAATATGGCCAACAAATTTCACAAAATATTTTTGGGAAAAAATTCATTCTTAATATTTATTATATATAAGATATGTAATTTTTTGTGGTGATATATAATAATATTATTATCTAATTATATTTTAAATCATAGTTTCAACATCATATTTTAAACATTATGGTTCATGTTTAAAAACCGATGGAGTCACAATTTCTTTTAGGATATAGGTTGGAGTTATGAATAATACTATACCTCATGAATTAATTTTATTATAAAATTGAAAAAAATATTTTCTAGAATCATACCAATCATAGTAAAGAAACTTTATATTAAAATTTTTTATAGGAGAAAAACTATAATAGATGGAATGTATAATGTCCTTGGTTTTTTCTTATGGTAAAAAAACCAGTCATGTTTTTCAATTTTTAATTAGTGGCTATGGTAATTTTTGTTTCATTGAATGAAACACCTTTCTGATAGTTTTTTTATTTATATAATTCTTTGATGTTCGTTTAGAGGCATGGAATGAGACTCAGGTTGTTTGGAATCATTAAGGGATCATTGGGAAAAAAATGGAATCCATTTATGTTCAAGATAATGGCACACTGTTTAGGGTAAAATGTGTGTCCCCTAGTAGGAAATCATGGTTCCATGTTTTATATTGTCTCGCGGTTTGTGTAGACCCTGTGTGGGAGGTGAATTTCCATGCTCCCACCTCTATAATTTTTTATATAGCATTACAATATGCTTTTTGAATTGTTGGAAATCCATATGAATAACCTATGTGTTCCTGACGCCTTATGTAGTGGCTACCTCATAGTTGTTGCATGGTTAGGAAAATTGTGTTGGTATACTGTGTGGGTTATGATGGTTAAATTTTATTAATTTTTAATTTTCGTTTGATTCCTTATTTTACCCTTTTTATATTTCCCCCTCTGGTATTTCCCATTGGATGCACGCACATAGTGATCATTCCCCTTCTCCACATTTCACCTCAATTGATCCCCCTCTACCATACAATGTCTGATTTCTGATCCATTGCTGGCATTGGAAGTAGCGGGCATACAACAAAAACTCAAATCTATGTCAATCCACATCAAATTGGTTCTTCATATTGGATGTGCCTATATATATGATCCTATAGTAGGTGGTCTCATATACATGACTTATTATAATAAAGTTTTTCATTTAATTTATATCCATTGTTTTTTGCGGTGGTTTTGTCATGCATTTTTGGAGAAAATGGTGAGTTTTCATTAATTGGGCCCAACCGGGAGTCTATTCCCATATTTAAAAACATATTATGTTACTTTAATAATTAATTCACTTTTCTGTGTTTTTTTCTCTTCCATTTCTTACATGGAATTCCCCTGACCTATGAAAACAACAATATATATTTCGACCCCTTAGGAACACATAATCATTTTTGATTTCGATGATTTAGGTAGCCATTGGGAAAACCAGTGAGCCCAATTCATACATTAAAAAAATTATTTAATATCTCATTCATTTTTTATTATTTTTCATTTATTCTAAAAAAAAAATTTATCATATATTCTCAATTAAGTCATTTTCCTATCATGTTCCTCCCATTTTTTTAGGAATTATTCCATTTCCTTAGGGTTTCATCCATTTTTATTGTGTTCTTTATTTCTAACTTTTAGGGATCCGAACCTTGGGTTTTATTTCCATTTTCTTGGTGGAAGTTGTGGTTTTAGATTTGTTTTCACCCCCTTACGGTGTGATGGTGGTGTGCTTGAAGTTCCTCACAAGGATTTGAGGGTTTTGAAATATATGATTTTTTTATTACACGGGAATGAATTGTATAATCAGTTAGCATGCTATATTCATATATATTTTTTTGTTTCTCTCTCATTATTTTTAGTGCAAAAAATATTTTCAATAGCATTTGTTAAAATTTTGATATTTAAGTGCCGATTTTGTGTGTAAATGTGTGTTTTTAGATTTACATTCAATGTTGTACCAATTGGTGTTGTTTTATAATTCATGGAAATGATTTAGGAATGTTTCTTAGTTCTTAATGTTTAAGATTTGTGTAATATTGGTATTCATTATGTGTTAAAAGATAGATTCTACATGGATTTTATGTGAAAATATTGGTTATAACTTGTGTTATTGTTTTATAGAAATTATAAGTGTTTGTTTGATTTATATAAATTGTGAAATGAATGTATAGATACTATTATAATTGTGTATTACCATAAATGGTATTTTTATTTCCAAATGGAATATAGTATCATGTGTAACTTTTTTGACCACAAAGGGTAAATCCTTGGTATCTTGGTCGGCAGATGTGAACCTACATGCTAGTGATCTGGAGTGGTTACGTCCATGTTTCACTTAGTAAGATTGAAGTTGAAAACACTAAAAAAAACTACAACGATGATGATTTTGGGTACAACTAGGTTATGGATGACTCATCTATTAGTATATCATGCACGAGAATGGATATTATTATGGTTACTTTCAAACTGAGATGTGAGATACCTTGGGCTCACAACTAACTATAGTCGAGGGGTGTTCTCGTGTTGATTTATCATTGACTATTTGACACTTATCATTTTATTATTGTCATTTTTGATGTAAAATTATGTATCTTACATGTTTCATTATAATTTACCTATTCCTCAAATTTACCGTCTTCATAAACTATTTTCATTTAAATGATTCAAATTTGGAAATTATTTCTACCATTATTTTTTTATAAAACATGAATATTTTTTATAATTCATTTCAAATGGAATCAATGGGTGGTATTGAATTGGAATTTGGATCACACCCTACTTACACCAATGTGTTTATGTAGACTTGTTTAGGTTTGAAACAATTAAGGGAAAGGCTTTGGGAGATGGCAGATCAGGTTGCTAGTTTCTTCCATTGTGCAGTGTTGTGGAGACTGCTCATGGGCGATGATCCCTTGTCTTGTTGTTTCCTTTGGGTGGTTTTTTGGTTAATTTTTTAGTTTTGGAACCCTTTGGTTATAAAAACTTTTTTTATGTTCTGATTTTTTAATAAATTTGTGTTCGACATAAATTTACATATTTTTTATTGATTGTTTTTTTATGCCTTTTGTATCAAAATTTGGGAAAATCATTATTAACCCATTATTTATGATACCCGAGCACTTGTACCCCCATGTGAGGATAGGGAATGCCATTAGTGCCTTTACATGGGCCGGGTTATCTGGAGATAATGATGGAAACTAGAAGTGATTAATGAAAAAATGGTATCAAATGAAATTAATGTTTTGGGGTTATATTCTTATTTTGGGATGAGTCAGCCTGGAGAGCTGATAGGAATATTAGATATTATTTTTTGGTCATGATTATGGTTCATGGACCAAAACTCCCATTAAATACCTTAAGTCCCCATGGAACATAGGAATTGTTTGTTTGTATTCACTTCTTGGGGAGGGATGTGGGTTGTAGACTGCATGTGGACATCCTGTGGGGGTGAATTAGTTGTTTAATTTACTGTGTCAATGTGTTTGGATTATTTATATTTGATGCCATTGAAATTATTTTCAGAATTATTATACTGATTTTTGTTCATTTGATGGTTGTTTTTGTAACAACATTCCACTCTGGAAAGCTCCCAAGAACCTACAAGAGAAAGCCAGAGAGAGTTATCCCTCATAGCATAATCAGAGGCTAGTAGAGGCTATGGTCTGGGCTGTCCATGATCTGGGACAATGAATGACCCTTATTCCAAAATTGGTTAGAGAAGATGATATTATTCCTAGGAAGGAAAATTCCCATGATATTCTTAAAAAAATTCTAACATTCTGAAGTATCATAGAAACCCCAATATGTGGAAGAGTGGCTCAAAAATGATGAGTGCATGTTTGAGTTCTCAGACACACTTAAGGGGTTTAGGGTGAAATGTGCCTATTTCTTCTTAGAGGGTCCCACATGAAGGTTATGGGAATCAGTGGTTCGAGTTGGAAAGAACAAGCTGATGAGCTATAATGACTTCAGGTTATCTTCACGTACCAGTAATTCCATAATGATTTGGAATATTATTGATCTCAAGAGTTTATGGATCTTGTTTAAGGGATGTTTCTATGATGGACTATGTCAAATATTTTTCAGAGTTTGATCAGTATACTCCGTAAATGGTCTCTAATGAAATTTTGAAGTCTTATACATTTCAGAGGGATCTACGGCTAGAGATCTATTCCTAGGTCTTCCTGTTCAAGATGAAATAATATGTAGAGGTGGCTGACTGGGTGTGTATTGTGGAGATTGACCTCAAGGGGAGGTCTATTTTTTGGGTTGATATCTAGTTGAGGATGTGCCACATATAATGAGAAGAAAATGAAGTGGGATTATGAGTGAAATAAGGGGGTTGAAATTCAGTCCAACCATCTAGGAAATTTAGATTAGTGGATTCTGATTCAAGGTCTGTCATGTGACACTTGTGTGGGAGCCCCGGGAACATCCAACTGGCATGTACTTTTTTTCATGATCCTTTATATCATTGTGATAGCATGGGGAACATGTAATTCTTTTTCAGGAAGGCACAAACACTTCAATATGGTTCTATATTAGTGGCTTCCAAGGGAATGCCAGATCAGTCATAACTATCGAGGGAAAGGGGATATTGGTTTTGAGGTAGTGACGACAGGGTCAGATCATCTTCTAGGTAGAGCCTATTTAATGAACATTCAAAATATATAGTTCATTTTCAGGTAGAGACTAGGAATCTTCATGTAGTGGATCAGACAGCACAAGATCATATGCATGGCCATCGATTGTTTTAGGGGCTGTGTTGATTCAAAATTAAAAATATTCTATTCATTTTGATACGGGTGTTGTCGTTTCCCTCATCTCATCCCATATTGTGAACACAAATAATTTTACAACTGAGCATTTTCCTTTTTTGATGGATGTAGTGATGCCATAGGGAAAGGAGAAGGAGAAGGGTCTCTGGAGCCCATCGTGTGTGCTTTCCGTGTCATGGGATGATATGAATTGGGACCTCATGGTCATAGATATTGATATATTTTAATTGATATATGTCATGGATTGTCTGTTACACTTTAAGGCATCATATATTTCTATAGACGGAATGTGAGTTTCATGACCCATGATGGCGGTTGGCAGGGTTTTCATAGGGAATGAAAACCTCGGTCGGGTCATGTGGGACCTATACTACCTGAGTTAAGAAATAATAACATCCAGCAATCATCGCTAATTTTAGAGCATGATGGTCAGGCTCTTGATGATGGGTTACATCATGTATTGGATGAGTTCACGATGGTATTCCTAGATGAATATTCAGGATTACCCCTGAAGCAATACATGGACTTCTCGATCACTTTGGCAACAGTAATAAAACTGATATCACATCCCACATATTTTATGGACACCACCCAATTAAGGGAATTAATGATTTTGATAGCATATTTATAATATAAAGTACTCGTTCACCTGATCATTTCTTCTTGATTTGCCCATGTTCTCTTTGCAAGGATGGCCAAAGGGTCCCTTTGGTTGTGTATTAATTACCGTAAGGGGAACAAGGAAACAATAAATAGAAAATATCATTTTTCATGATTAAAGTTCGTGTTTGATCAGTTGAAGTGGAAAAAGTGTATTTCTAAAATAGATTGTTTTCATGTTACCATCAACATAGGGTGAAAGATTATGATATCCCAATGATATCCTTATAAAGTATGTATGGAGACATTGAATAAATGGTCATTCCATTTGGATTGACCAATATTCCAAAAGAAATTATGGCACTCATGAATAAGAGGTTCCACAAATATATCTACTCTTCAATTATGGTATTCATGGATGATTTCATGGTTTACTCTGGATCTGAGGAATATCATGAGAATCATTTGCAGATCATGTTGGGAACTTTCTGGGATCACTGCCTTTATGTAATATATTCCATGTTCTTCTTCTAGATTATGTAGGTGACGTTTCAAGGGCACGTGATAATGGAGCATGGTGTTTTAGTGCACCCCAAGAAGATCTTTTTGGTTATATCATGGGATCTTCTAGAGAAATTGTTGGTGATCTATAGTTTCCTTGTCCATGATGTTTACTTCTGCTGGTTTGTTCAGGATTTCTCTTAGCATGTGTATCCCATGATTTCTCTCACCTAGAAAGTGGTGATGTTTTATTAGGCTCTATAATGTTAGTAATACTTTGAGGAACTGAAGTCATGGTTTACTACCACCCTGTGTTAATCATTATAGTTTTATGAATGGTATTTGTGGTGTACTATGAAGATTCGGGTATGGGTCTCGTGTACGTGCATATGCAGAATGATCATGTGGTGGAATATATCTCCACCCAACTCCGACCACATTAATAAAATCACCTTACATAGTACATGGAATTAGAAGTTGAGATGCATGCTTTGAAAACATGTCATCACTACCTCTTTGGGGAGAAGTTTTTAGTCTTTTTTATAACAAAAACATAGCCTGAATCTTCTCTGTGAAGGTTCTCAATATAAGGTAGTGACGCTGGATCGACTACATATAGGTGTTCAACTATGACATTGTCTAAATCCCTAGGAAAAGTAAATGTGGTGGCAGATACATTTAGTAATAATGTACCAGGTAATGACTTGAGTAAGTACAGTGACGAGGGGACTCTAGTTGGGATCATTGCACAGATGCGTGTGGAGGCCATGGATCACCGTAAAGGTGTTTAATTAGTGAGAATCTAGAAGAATTCTATTATCATGGATTTGAATCAAAAATTAAACCCCATTATTGATAATTTTCAATGGTTGATGCTATTTATTTATGATGAGGAGACGTCTTATGATAGTTCATCTTCTCTCGAGGGCATCTTTTTCTAAAATGTGCATTCAGTAGTGTTGTTGTCTCTACACAATCTCGTTATGCAGGATAGCCACCTGTATCAGTGGGTTGTCCATACGACGACCACCAAGATGAATTGTTATGTGTGATTATTGTTTTGGTTTTCAGGTATGAGAAGATACATAGATGACTTTGTGTCATGATGATACACATATTTGCAGGTGAAATGAGAAAAAAGGTCATCTTATTTTCTCCAAACATTAACCATTTCTACCTGGATGTGGGACGAGGTATCCATGGACATAATTATTGGCCTACCTCATACACCTCAATGTAAAAAATTTATTTTTGTGGTGATTGATCATCTGAAAAAATTATCCCACATAATTCTGATTATTGTTATAGATAAATTGGATTGGATGGGAGAATTATATCATCAAGTGGTGGAAAGGATTCTTGGAATGGAATCTGTAGATTTCTTGGACAGAGACCCATGTTTGACATCATGGTTATGGGAAGGCCTTTCGAAGTCTATGACGTTTCAAATTAAAATGACCAAGACATAACATCCTCAAATGGATAGCCAGATATATTGGGCGAATCGGATTTTGGAGGACATGCATTGTGAATGAGTTTTGGACTTTGATGGTTCCTCGGATATTCATTTGGGATTGGATGAGTTTTCGTATAATAATAGATACCAATTGTCAATCTGAATGGCTTTGTTTGAGGTGCTATGTGGTCATATTTTTCGGTCTTCCTTGTGTTGGGTTGTGGTTGGTGAGACCTCACTATTGGGGTTGAGTATTATGAAGGAGGCTTCTGAAAAGATCATGCAGTTCCTGAAGTATTTTTTCAAATCATAGGGTTACCAGAAATCTTATGCAGATCATAGGTGTCAAGACCTATTGTTTTTTTTTTGTGCTTGGGGGTTTTTGGAAGTGCCCACTCGTTTGGGTCATCACCAATTTGGAAAGCAGTGAAAGCTAATAGCAAGGTATTTTAGACCTTTTGATATTACTAAGTTGATTATAATGGTGGAATATAGATTTTTTTCCTTCTCAGTTGTTATACATCCATGACGTCGTCCATGTCTTACAACTGAAGAAGTATAACCCAGATCTATCCTATGTGATGAATTTTCAGGTGTTAGACATAGATCCCTATCCCTCTATGGTTGAAATACCATTTCATATTGTGGAATCCCATGAATTAAAGCATTTATGGAATACTATTCCTCTATTTCTAGTCCTTTGACAACATGGGACTGATGAGATTGACACATGGGAGCATAAGTGTTACGTCAAAGAGCAGTTTCTGTTTCTCTTATCAGATCAGGCTTGAAGGTGACCTTCCATGGGAACAAAGTTTTATTGTTGAGATAATTATCTCATAAAAGTTTTTATTAAATTTATTTTTCCTTTAATTTTTATAATTTATTTATTTCGGTGTTTTACTATAAATTTTTGGAGGAAATGGTGTGATTTCATGATTTAGGCCCAACCGTGAGCCCATTTCTAGAATTAAAAACAATTTTATTTTTCCTTCATAATTCCTTCATATTTCAATATTTTTCATCCATTAAAATTCATAATTTTCCTCCCTAGATCTAGTAAAACCACCATTTGAATTTGGATCCCTTAGAAACTCATAATAATTTTTGATTTTTGTAATTTAGTTTTTTATTTGGAGAAACCATGATCCCATAAAATGATTTTAAAATAAATTAATTTGTTAATATCTTAATCAATTTTATACTATTTTTCAGTGATTTATCCTCCCACACTAAGACAAAATCACTTATCACACCCTCATATTCGTGTCTCCCATGTAGGATCTCAATTTAATTGCATATTTGGGAAAAACATCTCAATATTTCCCTAATTGTCAAAATTAGACAAGGTAATTTGATTCCTCCATGAATCCTTTATTTTTCACTATTTCTCCCACATTTTAGTTTCTACATGACTTTCTAGGCCATATTCAATCCTCAATGTCATTTTTTGGCTATTTGAAGTTTCATATACTACTGTATTCTGGGATATTTTATCAAATATTCTAAATTAAGGCATTTCATCTCATGTTCCCCTAATCTTATTAGGGGATTTCCCATTTACATATGGTATCATCTATTTTTATTGATTTTCATAATTACTATAATGTATGGCTATTAATAATGGGTTTAATTTTGAGTTTCATGGTTCTATTTGTGTTTTTAGGATCTTTTTCACTCTTTTGTGGTACAACAGTGGTGCGGTGGAAGTTCCATACAGTGATTTTTTTGGTTTGAAATATATGGGGAGTGATTCCATGTGTAATAAATGTAGAAAGAGTTATATTTATAGAATTATATTTCTTTTAAATTCTTCTCTCAATTTTTTAGTGCGAAAACTATTTTTGGTAGCATTTGTTATGTGGTTGATTTTTATGTTCTAATTTTGTTCGAAAATGTGTTTTTTACTTGTTCATTCCCATCTATAACCTCTTAGAACATCTTATATGATTCTCACAACATTTGAATTCATGGGAGGTTGAAAGTGTTTCATAACTTGGATAAAATATTGAGTAAAAGAAGTTCATATTTCTATAAAGATCCAGAGGAAGATTTGAATGAAACCTCAACAGTCAGGTGATGTTTTTTTCATACAAATCTACTGAATCTTCCTCATTCAGCTTCAATTCAAGGAATTACTTCACTAGGTTGTCTTTCACCTCCTTTAGAAAAAAAAATTTCCTGAAAAAGTCTTTAAAATTCATCCCACAATAATGGATAAATATCCTCTATATCTTATATATTCATTACCTTTGACCACCACTAATCAGCTTCACCTTCAAAATGATAAATGAAAATACTTACATTTGATTATATTTATATCCCATAACATTAAATATCATTTCATGGGTATTAATCAATCATTCACCCACTACTGGGTCATATGATCCATTGAAAGTATGATGGTGATTTATATTAAAATTTTCTACTATTTTAATTTTTCATTGTGGAACGTAAAGTTATTATCATGAATAGATACCACCACCATTTATTTCAAGTTTAGTTGATCAATTACTGTAAAAATCTTCTCAGTTCCAATCCCTACCTTTTAGGGTTGCAGAATCAGATAGATAACATTCTATTAGTTCCCATCCAATTCATTATCTTTATTTATTCTATAGACAAACATTATAAAAAAACATATATTATTCTAAGAAACATGGTAATCATAAAATTATATATCATTTCAAATTCACCCACAAGTAAAAATCACTTATGGTATATTATTAACATTATCCTAAATTCTAATGTTTTGTAAACCATCCTTTGATACCAACAATAAGGACTCACCCTTATTCCATTACATAATCATGAATTTAGACCAAAAATAAATTCCACTCACATTAAAGAAGAATATCATGTTTATATCATTAGAGAATTGGGACATAATACATTCATAACATTACACATTAATACATAGTTGATAGCATAAAAAAGTATTCATTTCTTCATAAATATAAAACTTTTCCAATAAATCATGAATTCTTTAACAGTTCGTCAAAAATTGAACTTGGATTCCTTCATCATATATCCTATAAAAATCATTTAAGAACATGGTATGAGAACAAAATTTTAGTTATGGATACAAAAAATGAAATAAAATATTATTAAATGAATACTTATAACATTTGAAATCGGTTTCAAGAATACATAATTGTCACACAGAAAAACATACATTGTGAAACATGATATTTAAATGATATTTACACAAAAAAATAGAACATAAATATTACCATATATTTTTCTCATGCAATTACTAACACAATATTGTAACCCTATCAGATACCTTATAATTTGTAGTTCTCATGTATACCTTTCAATTTGTATAACCATCATAGTTACAAATGGAGGAACTATACATTCAACCTTGAACGTACACATTCTCAATGAATTTTTGGGAGATTTATGTCTCACCCTACATCATAAAAAATTCCCATGAACCATAACACAGTCATAAAACACAAATAATTTCACAAAAACATTGCCTTTGAATTTCATAAAATAGAATTTTTAAAGAAGTTTTAGAGAGAAAAGTCCCTTGTAAATATCAAATAATTAATGTGAGACTTAATCAAGTGGATGTAATATGTATATACACTATAAATACACTAAATTATAAATAATAAACAAATAATTAATCTAAAATAAAATTAAAAAATAACATTATTAATAAAGTAGAATGATTACCCAAAGAATGGAAATTAGGTTATGAATTCCCTTACCTTGGGGTTGCCTTACATCAAATAAAATTTAATCCTCCTGTATGATGGCTAAAAAACTGTTATTAATATATTATAGATATATTTTCATATTTATAATTCCTTATATTATCATTTCATTGAATCATTTCACCAATTATTTGTTAGTATTTTGTTCCTTTCATTGTTTTGGGTGCGTTCATTAAAAAATTTCCATGATCGGTTCATGATTGATAATATTGTCGATTAGAAGTGAAAAAAATTAATTGGAATGGTATAGTTTTTACATATATCAAGAGATATTTATTATACAAATTGACATTTTAAATTCTTACATGAGGATGATTAATAGGTAAAAACATTATTTATGTATGTTTAAGTCATTTTGGCAATTTTCGATCATAATGAACGCATTGTGTTTTACAAATTAATATCATCTGAATAAAATGATTAATAAAACATATATAAAATATAATACATTAATTATAATCTACATAAACAATAAAAATGGTTTCATGACAAGTATTGAAGTAAGTAAAAGTAATTAAAATCACATCGTCCAAGATGTCGGTAAGATGACACATCATAGACAGTGTGTTAATTTCATGAGTATTAGGGGGAGGAGAAAACATTTAATGGATAATCATCCATAAATATGATGAAATAAATAATATGTAAGATAATGGATCATTCATGCCACTTGGATAAGTGGAGGTGATGAAGAAGAATAATATAAAATAAAATGCAATGAAAATAATGAATGAAAAAGATGATGTTTACCACTTTATCTTTTCCCCTTGATATCATTCTTAAGACCTTTGGTTTGAATTTTTAGTGAGGCCACGAGATCTAGGAACTGAGGAAGATCCTTTTGAAGAGTATGTACTAGAACGTAGATAATTCCAATGGATTTAGTGGTGTGAGAGGAAGAGGGGATTGAACGTGGTATTTAAAGTGGAGGAGAGGACGTATTTTACATTATTTTAATCATTATTATAATATTTTTTCTCAATACTATGAATACTCATAATTCATGAGACTCTAAATAGTAATATAAGAATATTATTTAGAACCATGTGGTCTAATGTCACTTATGTTTTTTTAATTTTTTTATTTAACCAATAATTTGAATATACGGTATTTTACAGTATTTCACTATTAATCAAAAATTAAAAAATTTTATAAAAATAAAAAAAATTCACCATAACCATTTATAAAATTTAAGAATTTAAAAATGTAAAAAATTTTATGAAAATAAATTTATTAATATTATTAATTTAATTTTTAAATTAAATAATAATTTCTAAAAATGTAACTCATTTTATATCTCATTTAAAAATTAATCAAAATGTCATTATATAAAATCCTTATTGAAATAAAATATTAATGTAATTTTCTATTCCTTAAGGTCATATTACTATTCATATGAGTATGGTAATATCATCAAAAATCATGTTGGTTCTATTAAACTCCCAATAACATATCGATCACAATTGTAGATGATCCTTTTTTGAAATTCCAAACATAGATGTTGAAAAATTATTTTTAATGGGTAATTATTAATATCCAATTAAATAAAATTTTCATGAATATTATTTTATTTTTTAAAGAATGGGGTGTTATTTAGATTTATAAATCCCGCCAATGGGATAGGTAAATAAATAAGGGTTACTGAAAATCCAAAGGGATGAAATAGTTATAACCCGAATAACTGTAGAAAGTTATAATTAAATGCTAATAGATTATAGAGATAACTAGAATGATGTTACTCTTAAAATAATTTCGTAAAGGTGCATATTTAAATTTCATATAATGTATAATATCTACAATGATAATATTGGGATTTATCCATTTGGAATGAAATTATTTATAGCATTGTGTTTTTCTAATAAAACATAGTTATTATTAATATGTTATGTTCTCATGTCACATTATTTATTATTAATGGTTCCTAGCTCTTTTGAATCATGGATTTTGTTTTTATTAATTATAACAATAGGATCCTAGAATTGATATAATGTCTCAATTAGGTGATATTATTGTATGTAATGGCAATTTTATCACTCCATTATCAGTACTACATGTCAACTTATATAGTTTTGTATCTCATAACAACACAATTTGATATGAATATTGTGTGATATATTGAGTAGTATTCATGAATAATGTTTTATATATAACTATTATCTAATCAGAAAAAAATAATATTTTGGAACATTTAATACTTATTGATGTGTTGAATAATCATTTAAAATTATGTAATATATTTTAATTAAATCTACAGTTCACCTAAGTTGGAATCATACTCTGGATTGTTTAATTTTATTATATTAGAGTTAATTTTTTTGATATCCTTGTGGAATGTTCTATTATTAGGTTACCAAATGAATCATTTTTTAAAGTAGATATTTTTTTTAAATTTATATGAAAACATATCCCAATCTAGATGATTTCTAGTGGTTGTAGTTTGGGAAAATATTCACCTTGGGGTAATAAATCTTAATAGGGTTTAATCATTATTATATCACTTATCTTCAGTGAATTGTCAGTTTCCCTGTGACTACACACCTTAATGGAAGAAATAATGGTACATATTAAGGTTAATAGAAATTTTATTTATAAATAATTATTAAGGATGAATATAGAATATTGATTTGGAATACATTAGGTACATCCAATGTGTCATATATAAAAAATATGGTTTCATGAGTTATACACCCTATAAATGATATCAGATGATTATATGATTTCCCACATGTATTATTATTTTTCATACTATTTATTTTTTCTTAGTAAATGGTTATATACATGATGAATCATGTGGACCTATAATGTGATGAGAAATGAAATGAAAATCATAATTATCAACCTAATGAAATGAGATTTGGATGCGAATTATTCTTGAAATTTTCACCAAAATCCCTCAAGTTATGAATTATATCTTTAGTCTTGATTATTTTATAAAAGAAATTTTAAATATAAAATCACCATTGATAAATTTATTAATAAATATCAAAATTATGTCAATTGTATCATTGATCCATTAATTTTTGATAAACGATTTTGTACCACTAAAAATATATATTCCCTTTTATAGTGTATATAACATGAAAAAACTTTTATAGTCCTGATGTTTTTCAGAATTAGATTTAGATCAACAGTGGAGTCTTATCAAAAATATGAGAATGGAATATGAAATTTTAAAAAACCCTGACCCCAATAGCTAGATTCAGGTACCTTAATTTAATATATTGGAATAGATAAATGGTACAAATCAAATGGTTTGATTAATTCATTAGTTTTTGATTCCTTATTACATTAATGATCCATACATTATAATTCAAAACATAATGTACAAACAAGTTAATCGATTGATAAATCTCATTATTATCATATATTATACATATAAATTAGTCCTAATATAAATCTTTGAATCCTAGTGGATATAAAAAATAGGGAATGGGTGGGATCAGATTCAAGGTAACAGTATGAAATACAATAGAAGCAATCATGAGCATTGTAATGTTTGGTGAATATCTAAAAAATTCCATTGAATCAATATCATGAGAAAAATAAGGAAATAATGAGAGTTGAATAGATAATGTCATATATATAATTATAGGATAGTTTTAATTATCCATATATTTTATACTAGTCTAATAATAAATGTAATTTCAATTAATAGTATCACAATTATTGGAGACATAATTTTGGACATATTAAACATACCTTCAATCCCATAGCCAAGAAGTCTATAAAAATGGGTAAGGCCTCAGCCAGAACACATTTTAGTTTCACTTATGAGACATAAATTTGCTTCAGGGGACTATTATGTGCCCCTACAATAACAAAATATGTCTAAAACATTAATTCAATAAAAGGGTGAGACATAAACAACATAAACAATCATATTGAAAATCATGAATATTAAATGTGAATACATTAACCATAAATATGAATGGTATAAAATATCACATTCACAACCAAACTGGTCATAAATCATACAAAAACATATGGTATATGGTATCACAAGAGATAAACAATATTGAATTAAAAAATGAAAAAAATTATTTTGACATAGGTGAGGATTCCATTAAAGAATTATTGAGGAAAATATTATTTAAACATTCCAATGTCCCACATTCCTAATTGGAATATTTAAATAATAATGTTTATAAAGGAATAATTAAATGAACATATAAAATATCATGAGAATATAAGGACTCATCATATGATATATGAATGGGTATTTCATTAACCATATAAAATAAATATGTGGTGAACAATGTGAGGAAAATAATCATCCATCATTCGAATTTTTCCATTCCACTTTTAAATTTTTAAATCATAATCCCAATAATTTAATAACATAAAATGATAATTATAAAATAATAAAAATAAGTAAAATAATGTTATGATATATCAAATTTAATCATATAAACCACACACACTTGGTATAAATGTGGAATAAGTCATATATCTCAGAGATGTAAATCTGAGATGAGTAAACCCCATTTTACATTGGAAAGATGAGTTTTTTCGGAAAGTAATTTATATTGTTCATAAAATCATGTTTTAAAATTGTATATATGAGAAACGAAAAGGTAATTACAATAAAATTATATTTCAGAAATAAATTATTTCCCAATAATTTTAAATAATTTAAAAAGTCCTTCTAAGAATATTTAGAAATAAATAATTTCAAAATGGTTTATGAAAAATAATAATGAGAATGTAGAGTGGAATGTCATGTATGTTTTTATAAAGAAAATAGAACCAATATTTTTTTTCAGGATTAATGTTTCGATTTTTGAGAAACAATTATTGAATAATATATATTATAGATTGAACTTGTAAATGGGAAAAAATCTGGATGTTCCCATTAATCGGGCTTGCTTCTAGGAATAATTGGGATGCAATCATTATCAAATCATGTATTTCAATGTCAAATAATGATGAAATGATCTTGATAATTGAATTTCAAAAAAAAACAACTCGAATGTAGAATATTTACATAAAAATGTAGAATAGTTACACTGGGTTATTGAGAGAGGAAGCGTAACATGAATAAAAAGGGAGTTTTTATTAAAATCCCTTACGAAATTGCAATCAATACATTTATATGCTCAATAATGTTAATAATAAAAAAATTAAAATTTAATTACCTTGAAGATAAATATATTAAATTTATTATAAAAAAATTCCATTTTATATACACCACACAAAATAAATAGTGGTGAATAAGGAATAACTTATATAAATAATTGTGTGATGAGAAAACCCATACCATAAGTCATAAAGTGTTTTGCACTTGATCATATCATCATAGATAATGAAATTTATTTCATTAGACTTTTATTTCCAAACCCATTGAAGATTTTTTTTATTATATTATTATTATGTTCATTTATATTATTTTTGATTAATTATAAGATATAGTGTTATCATTTGGGGGCGTTCATTTCCATGATTTCCATGATCGGTTTGAATCAATTTGAGTATGAATGTTCTTGTAAAATGGAAATATATTTCAAGAATTAAATTTATATGTTATTAATTAACATTCCAATGATTATAGATTTATAATATTCACTTGGTTATATGGTTTGGCATTGAATCATTATATAAGACGTCAGTAATAATCATTTACATTATTTTTGTGTTTTTTCGATCATCACAATATAGTTTGTGTTATTAATTAACTTCATGTATATATATTGGCTATAAAACATTACATAGGCTATAATACATATATTTTAATCTATTTTAACAATAAAAATAGTTTTATGACTATTCATAATTTCTTTTATAAAAATATAAATCTCTACATCCTTTAATGTGACAATCCTAACACTAGAAATAATTTTTTTTTAGAAAATTAAAAGAGGGAAAAAATTGATGATGGATTATTTCCAAAAATAATAATGTTACAGTACATAAACGATATTGGAGATATCAAAAAACCATGAGATAGGGAGGTGATGAGAAGATTATATAATTAAATAACATTCAAATAAATTAAAAGAATCCAAAAGTGGGATTTACCTCATGATTTTATCCATCATGAGAGCCTATATAAGAAAAATATTATGGTATTTTTGTGAGACCAAGTGAACATTTATGAGGTAGATATGATTCGAAATATAATTTGGATGAAATTTTACAAGGCTCAAATCTTTGAATATGTGCGGAGAAGAGGTGATAAGGTGTGGTATCTATAGTGGAGCATAGGTGTGTTTTGGATTATTTTATTCATTTTTTATTGTTTTTCCACAATAAAATTAATAAATTATTAATAATCACTAAATATATTAAAATAAATATGTATAGTTTGATATTATGGGTATTAAATCCAAAATAACTAAAGTAATAGTGTATTTAAATTGTAATGTATTTAGAACATAAATTACAATATTTTACTATTCGTAAAAAATTCAATGAATTTAGAAAAATATTTAAATTTCAACCAAACCATTTATCAATGGGTTGAATTAAAACATTATGTCAATTTTATGAAATTAATTTTAGAAATATTGAATGTTTAATTTCTAAATAAAACCATCGTTTATTCAAAAAAAAATTAATAGTGTTTCCTATTTTATGAAATTTTCATAAATTAACCAATATCTAATAAAATTAAGTTATAATAATAAAACATCAATATATTAATATATGATCCTATTTTATAAAAATAAAATTTTTTCATCATTATAGTAATTATAAAATTATACTAAAAATTTATGTTCAATAAAAATACCAACATAGAATTCATTATTTTAAAAACATTTATTTACTTAAACATTAATATAATTATACAGAATTGAAACTTATAAGACGAATAAATATTATGTATTCTTTCATAGGTGAGGAAATCATAATAATTATACAATTAATATTCCTAAGAGTTACATTATTATTCAAATTTTCCAATTACTATTCATAAAAATTGAATCATAACATAAGAATACAAAAAAGTAACCAAGTTAAATTTTGATATTACTATTTCAAAAAAAGAATTATTTTGTAAAATAAAATTTATAATAGTGTAAAAATTAATATTTAATAATTTTTGACCATTAAAATGATAAAAATCATTCTTTAGAAAAATTTAAAATTTTTTATGTGTATGATTGGATTTATTTATATCATATGCAAATGAAATAATTGTAAAAATATAAAAACATTTTAATAAATATGTAATATTTATAATTCATTAATATCTTTTAGAAATACTACAGAATAATTTGAATTAGTATAAAATTTCATCATTGGAAAAATATAAGTTTTTATAAAAATATTTCCTTTTTGTTTGTTTTGTTTTCAGTTCTAATTAATTGGTAACAAATGAATTAATTGTATATATATATGTAATTTATATTATCAATTTTTACCTAGTCTCATTAATTTAATTGAATTTAATTCATAAAATATAATAATACTTTTAAAATAATTATATATAATCATTTTTCACTTATTAATTGTGTTGTTTGAATCCAATTTTGTCAAATATATTAAATTAAAAAAAGGACATACCATAAAATTTTGGGGTGGTACATTCATTCCTGCATCAATAAATTTCATATTGTAATTGGGAATTTTTATTAAAAATGAAGGGATTATACTTAAAAATAAATTTTTGGGAAACTGAAATTTGATATAGAGTTAATAAAACTTCCTTTTAATTATTGGGAGTATGAAAAGCAGGTGCAATGGCATGGCCCTCCCCAGATTATTACTTTGTGAAAATCATGTGTTAGAGGTGTATAGGGAGGAAACATTTACTCATTTCAAGAGTTGTCAAAAAATCTAGTATTCAAACCGTTGGTGGCATCAATAGGTGATGTTGTTAGGTGGCATTGGTAAGTCGCATTAGTGGCTCAACATTGGTAGCACACATAAGTGACTCTCAATTCATAGCTTGCATCGATGACTCGCCATCAATATCTCACATCAGTTAATCTCCATTGATAGCTTGTATCAGTTAATAGCCATTGGTATCTTACATCATTTACTCTCCATCGAAGACTTTCATCAATGAATCAACCATTGGTGTGTCATTTCCATCAGTTTGTCAAAATTTTGGTTTACTTCCATTTTTATATATTCAGCCATTAAACATATTATCTGATATAAAATGAGATTGAAACCATGTTTAATGGTTTTTAAATCCTTTTAAGATTTTTTAAAACATATCATTAGTTTCCTAACATTATGTAGGATTTCTGTTAAACAAAAACACGTGGTATTGGTCATGTTCAGATGTTAATGGATTTTAATGTCATTCGTCTCTTGATATGGAATATAGAATTTCTAAAGCTATAATCCATCCTACATTTTGTGCTTTCTATATTTTATTGAGATTAATCATCCCTAAAACCATTCTTTCGTAATGATATATGTGTCTATATTTCACCAATGGATCACATTTCTCTATAGGTTTCTTCTATTACTTACGCACCCCCTGTTTTAGTGATTGGAAGAGTTTCCAATCATTTCCTCTTTGAGGTAAAGATCCATTTGTTTCTTTTAATTTTAATTACATTGTATGTGTATTTATGAATGTCCACTTCTAAATATGTTATAATTATGGATACAAAAAGATAATTTAATATGGTTAATATCAATATAGAGGGACTGGGGAAAAGTGACACATTATTATGATTTATTGGTCACTAATATCATGATATGTATAAGATATATTCATCCTTACAATTGTGTTTGTTAGTGGTATTTTCTTCCACCAATGGTGGATTATGAATTTTTATTTATGATCTTCTATGAATGACTGTATGAATATGAAATTGGTAAACCATGTAAATACTATTAAATAAATGGATTACTAAGGACTGATCAAACTTTATGATAACACCTGAATCATCAAAGTGGAATTAAAATATGACTATATTATAAATATGAATACACCCTTATTTTTTGGTGTGGAAGTTTTTTGTTTGTAGTTCATTATTTTTTTACATTTTTTGGTTTCATAGTCGTGGGTAGGAGAAAACGACTATTTCTGAGTTGGTATTGGTAGTGTATTGGAAACCCAGGTTGAGAGATAGACTGATTGTTCACTAGATGTAATGATTTTGAGTAGTGAGGCTGCAAGTTCTATTTGTTCTATGTTTATGTTATTTGTGTTGAGGATGTGTGTTTCATGGTTTGGAATAATATGGGGGTTTTATAGTTGATGTAAATGATACACCTGAATGGATTTGAATAATGAAAATGGTAGTGGCTGGTACATATCATATGTAGGGAGGAAACTAACAGTGTGTTGTTTCACCATATTTATTCATTAATGTGCGTTTTATGATGCGTGTATTATTATGTTCTATCGTTGGTGGTATCTCTTGTAGGCATGTAATGAATAAATCATACCCTTATTAAATAATGAAATTGTTTAAAAGAGTTGTCCTGGAGTATGCTTGAGTTGTGGAATTTTTTTAATTTCTTTATTTTATCAACGTTTAATGTAACTGTTTCTAGTGTTAAATATTTCATTAATAGGTAACATCAATATTTATAGTATCATGGGGAGTTTTTTTTCATGATATACCCATTGGTTGGAAAATGTGTTTGATACCTATATATATGATTGTACTTCCTCGTGATTTCTATATGCACCAAAAACTATTTAAGAACCATGTGTCGAACATGACCATTGTTACCGGGATGGTTTCTTTCAAAACATCCCAGTGGGAGGATGGATGGTTGGCCACCCGTTCTTCCGTAATCCCTCTTCTCTGCAGTGTTATCCCATCATCCTACATGAATGTTGTGGTTTGTTGGGCCCAGGCCTGTATAGGTGAGTTTTTCTTCCAAAGTGTCAATAGGATAAGATATTTTGTGCATCCTAGGTGTCTATCATATGATATTTTTTATAAATTCCCCTGTGTCTTCGAGAAGAGTTTTTGTTTTTTACCATGTTTAATTTAAATAAAAAAGTAGATCATGGCATGGTTTTCTACAGGCGGGATGTTATTTGGTTAGTCTCCCAAGTGCATGTTGGTGGGATGTGTTTTGGTTTTGAGGCCCAAGTATGTGCGGGAAGAATGTATATTGATTTGTTAGAAAGATGTAATATCATCATGAAATTTTATGTTAGGGTGTGAGAGTGTCTTATTAGTGGGTAAATGGTGAGGGCTACTCTATCGTCGATGTGATCTATATTAGTTTAATTGACTTTTTTAATTTGGTGAGCATTCCATTAGTGAGGTTAGGGTTACTAGTATACTATTTTAGGTACTGTTGGTTTCTACTATTTTCCCGCATGGGAATTGGTATTTTAAAAACATGTGAAT
Source organism: Viscum album (assembly GCA_963277665.1). NCBI lineage: Eukaryota > Viridiplantae > Streptophyta > Magnoliopsida > Santalales > Viscaceae > Viscum > Viscum album. The sequence goes on along the minus strand of OY728151.1, from coordinate 81,317,720 downwards.
GTGAGAATTTTGTTTTTCCTTACTGAGTATACTTTTATTCTCACCCTTCATACATAAAACTGCTTTCAGGTTTCTAGGTGGACTATACAGACTGTGTTGGGCATTATTAACTCAGACATTAGAGATAGTTGTTGTGTCGCTTCTAAGATTCTATTTTGGTATTGACATTGGAGACACTTGATTTTGTGCCTGCCCCATTTTAAACATGATTTTGGGATGTATTTTGATTTTCATATATATATATATAGTGTCTTGGAGTTTTTCTAAGGTTGATACATCTTATATAATTATCTTGGTTACTATTAAAAGGTTAATGCCTTGCATTTGTTTTTAGATTTGTATACCCTTGGTTAGGTTCACCACCCAAGGCCCAACTAGAGGTGAGAAATGAAGGTAATTATCTATATTTATCCATTTCCATCTCATGAAGGGAGTCTTTGGAGGGAGGGGTTCATGATAGAATGGATTTAGAGGTATGTTAAGAGTTAGAAAAAAAATTTGAATTTATGAAAAGTAAGGATTTCATGTGTTGGTAGGGAAACCATGTTTGGTGATCTTGGTGTGTGACATAGGTCAAAGGATACTGGAAAGTAAATGAGATTTTAGGGCACCCATGATCCAATGAAAGGACTCTGAGCCTATCGAATGACCCTGTTAGATTACACCATTTGTAGGGTATAAACCCTAGTAAAGGCACATGAATTATAATTAAATCTATTCATGTCTAAATTGGGGTATTTAGGGGAATTTTAAATGGATAACAAATTTATTTAAAAAACATAAAATTAATCATAAATAAAATCTCCTAAAACTCATGTATTAGAGTTCCATGTTTACCTTTCAACTGTGGAACCCATCCCTCATCCCCAAGTTTCTTAGTAATTAGAGGATCAACAAGTGGACTAGGTTGATCAATGGAGGCTTGAACCATACCGGAAGATAACCAATGACTGAAAAAGTTATGTTCTCTCTAGAAACTAACATTGGGGAAGTTTGAGGGAATCGTTTTAGACCTGGAGAAAAAAATGGCTTGAGGAGCATGTGATCACTTTTAACATGATCTGAGCTTCAATGGATTAGTGGGTTCCTTTGGCGTTGATCAATATTCTGGGATATGCATGTTATTTTTTGGGGATGTACATAGGAGAGAGGAATGAGGCTGATTTTTTTGGGATAACAGTGAGAAGGAGTTATAGGCATAATTCCTTTCATCCACCACGAAGGCTATGAATAGGCCAAAGTTACTCTCCCTCTAGTATGGGAGTTTGTTTATATGAATACTAGGGATCAAATTCATAGATCATATTTATCTTTCTCTAGATCTATTTCTATATGAGGTGTCTCATGTGAGACACCTAGAGAATGAAAATTGTCCTTATCTCTAGTATTCACTTACTCTCTTTAACTTGTTGACATACTTGGAGTTAAAAAAGGAGGAGTAATGGATAGGATGTACAAATGAAGAAGTATACCTCAGGAAAATGTCCATCCACATTATTCAAAGAGAATGGCTATCATCAGCATGTACCATGAACTTGGGAAAACAATGTTCAGATCGGTTGGGAGGCAATGCTAGTTTTTTCAATTTCGACCTTCTGGACTGTGTACTTATTCTATAGGAATAAGGTAATTGTGTTATATCATTGGAGTCCATGGGATATCTATTGTCAGTGTCTAGTGACATCTCGAGCTCAATGTAATAGATTTTGGATGTCCAGTTCACACCTCAAATGTAGTTTCTTGTAGGGAAGTTCAAGCAGCATGGAAAATAGACTCATGATCGACTGAGGGGAGCTGGAGTAGTTAGAGGTAGAACATAGAGTGATCCTTAGGTATCTTGTCAAAGTTGTGGATGACGAGGAATCCAATAGAAGAAGTGCATTGGTGTTTGGTGTTGTTAGTTACTTTTTCTAGAGGTAGTAGTTAATGTAGGGATTGAGATTGTTCAAGGTACGATCCGTTAGTATAGTACACTTTTTGTTCATTATATGATTTCCAAAATTTTCACTTATTTGTTTCACCTAGTTTATCCCAAGTTAAATAACTATTTATGGAGTGAAATTTCATACTCATGGTGTTGTGTATGAAATATGTACTTTAGACTTGATTTTCTAATATATTTATAGGATGCAGACTGATGAAGGGGCCACAACAGTCTTGTCTATATATTTTCATTCTATAGATTAATCCAAACTCTATCATCCTTGGCATCAACTAGTTGAAATATGTTTACAATTTTTTCATCTTCTTCTAGGGTAAAGTCTTTTATTTAACTATATATGTACATCGATTTGCAATTTTTGGCGAGTGGAGTTTTAAGATTGGTAGTTGTTGAATGGATCAATTTCATTCCTTGTTGGTATCGTTTTTAGTGGATGCTGAAATGTGGTTGGTTCCTTGAATTGTTGGGGAGTTATTGTATGTCTTCCTAAAATAGGATTTGACTCTACAACCTCAACATGGTGTTGTGTTGGGGATAGGCTTGCAGCCCGGTGCTTCTCCAATCTTGGTGTCTCATTATCGGATGGCACCTCCAGAGTTGTGGGATCTTGGGATACAAATAGAAGATATGACAATGATGGGACATATCCTACCCAGTTTGAAACTGTTGGGTACCCTAGTATTGTTTATAAAAAAACATCGGGTTTTTTGAGGTTATTCATAGACTACCAAAGGTTAAATCTGGTAATTTTAATGAATTGTTACCCTCTCACAAGTATAGAAGATATTTTCAAACTGGGGAAGGGAATAATTAGGTTCTCTATGATTGGCATACTTTCTGGATATCAATATGTGATGGGTGAAGGAAGGTGATGTCCTAGATAGATATTTTAGTAGTAGGTATATGTACTTTGAGTTTGTGGTTATTCCATTTAGTGGTAAAAATGCACCAGTCATGTTCATGGGGATCATGAACCCTATTTTTCAGGGAGTTCGTGGACTAGTTTTTTATTGTATTCATCGATGAAATTAGAATCTACTCAAATTCGGAGGAGAAGAATACAAAAAATCAAATAAATATTTTTTAAGTCCATCTATTTCACTTTCTCTAAAGAAAGTTGATTGAGTTGTTTTTCATGATAAGATAGGTACACTTTCATAGTCTTGTGTTGTCATTGTAAGGTTTTGTAGTGGGCCACTAAATGGACGAGGTAGTTTTTTCCTAGGTAGTACCCAATAATGTTGTAGAGGATTGTAGATTCCTCGGTCTGGTAGAATATTAATTCATGATTGAACCCTATTTATCTTGATTTATAGAGTCATTGACTACACTGACCTTAAAAGACCACTCTTTTTTAATGATTGAGCAGTCCCATGATGTTTTAGGCTATCTTAAGTGGACGTTTTCTATGAACTACTTCTCTAATTTCTATAGGAATGATTTATGTTTAAGTGTTTTGTGATGCTTCAATTCGGGGGCTGGGATGTGTGTTGATGAGAGAAAAAAAGAGTAATTTATTACACGTATAGGATGTTTTTCCCCATGAATTCAACTACACCACCCATGATCTAGAGCTAGCACCAGTCATGTATGTGAAAACATTGTGTAATAATTATCTTATTGGGGGGAACTTTTTGATCTTACTAAATCACAAGACCTTGAGATATATCTTTTCCCATTCATATCAAAACATAAAAAAGTTGAGGATTATGGTGTTTCTAACTAACTATGACTTCGAGATCAATGACACCCCTGGAAAGGGGGGTGTTGTGGCTCATGCATTGAACAAGTATTCAAATAAGGAAGTAGTTTTGGATTATGTGGATTATTAGGAGGCAATAAAGTTTTTAGACACCTTAAAAATGGATGTAGTAATAGATGGAGTTGGAGGTTATGTGTTTTAGATGAAGGAGTGCTCTTCCCCAATATATTAGATAGAGGAGTATCACTAAGGAGACTCAGTGGAAGAGGTGATGCTTCATCGCATTAATTGTTTGTGATGCTCTTTATGGATGGTATGAGGATGGTCTGAATCAGATGTTATTTCCTAGGAAGTGATATGTTCTATCGAAAATGCATGAGGGAGTTCCATGTATGTTTTATATCTCATCCATAGTGGTGAACCCAAGAGTTTCGAAGATTATTATGGCTAGTGAGATAATTTCTAGTCACCTTGTTAGAAATGGGTGGTTGTAGAGTTTATGTCAGGGTTCCAAATATGGTAGAAGATGATGGATGATCACTTATTTCAAAGTTGTTGTTTTTCAGCCATTGGATGTCAAGGAGTGGAAGTGGAATTTCATCTCTATTGATTTCATCACTGGGTTACCCAAGCCTCAGGGAGGTTGTGATGCTATTTGGGTAGTGGTGGATTAGCTGATAAAATCTTCCCACTACACAGTGATTAAGGAATCTGGAATTGTGGATGCCTTGTCCATGATGTATGCGGATTAAATGGGTTATATGCATAGGGTTCCAAGATCCATCATCTCCAGTTAGGATAAACAATTTACATCTTGAGTCTAAAGGGTATTTTAATATGTTTTAAGAAATCATTTACACCCCATCACTGCCTTCCACCATCATATATTTGGAAAAAAAGAGCGGACCATCTATACAATGGAGGATAGGTTGTGGGCCTAAATCATGGACATTGGTGGATCTTGGTTATGACACATTCCCTTGAAAGGGTTCATTTACCATAACATCTATCTCCCTTCCATGGGAGTGGCTCTATTTTAGGCATTCTATGAGAGACCAGGTTGTTCAACCTTATTCAAGACATTGTTTAGGGAGGTCACTGTTCATTTTTTGGACATGGTGCAGAGTACAACTGAGATAGTGAAGCTTGTTGGTGAGTGGATGAATGCATCATAGTACGAGAAGTATTCTTACTCTGATTGTAGGAGGAGAAAATTAGAGTTTGTGGTTGGGGGAATGTGTACTTAATGGTTTCCCCTCGATATGGGAACATGAGGTTTTGAAGATCTATAACCATATCTCTAGTTTTCATCAGACCATTCGAGATGTTGGGGTTAGTTGAAAATGTGGCATACATGGTGTTTCTATCATAGTTGGAGAGATTCCATTATTTCTTTCACATCTCTAAGAATCATAGGAATCTACACAATGACTCCCACTTAATTTACCGAGGATATCTGGATATAGAGGATGATGTGACATTGGTGGAATAACTAGTGGAGATCGAGGATCATTTGGAAAAGGTGTTGTGTTTATGGAAAATTCCTTTGGTTCATGTGATGTAGTGGAAAGTCGGCCAGGATGAGAGTACTTGGGAGAAAGAAGATCTTATCTGTGCCCAGTACTTGGAGTTTTTTTTGAGTTTTTCTTTTTAGGATTTTCATTATGATGTGATACTGGATCCTTGATTTATATGGGATAAGTTATTTCTATCATGACCAGATGTTTATGGGGGCCAATCCGTAACTACCCTATGCCACCTCCATGGGACCAGGGGAGGAAACATGCTCAAGGTGATCAAAAACATGGGGAGGAATTTTCTTATTTACCTATACAAAAACATGTCCAACTCGATGCAATGTGTACACTGATAGAAAGTAAAATATGAAACCTGCTAAAGAAGTAAATCCAAGCATGCATGTGACACTAAAATGGAACAAGTAAATCAAAATAATTATAAAGGGAAAGGGAGAAAATAAACTCCCAACCAGTACGATGTCTTACCCTGATGTAAATCTAAAATTAATGCTATTGATAAAGAATTACTTGGGGAATCCATCTGTGATCACCACAAGTGGCCTAGACACCAACGATCCTGTTCTCCATAAAATCCAGATCAAACATGTCAATCATATGCATAAATCATGATTCGTGTGGGAAAATACCTTGAAGGGTGTGTATAAACATACTCAATAGGACACCCTTAATGGGAGGGGATGTAGTAGGAGGTACAGAGGAAAATAATTACAGTAGATGAAAAATATTATAGTTAACTAGTGCAGCTCAACCAAACAAGATTTTTAAGAAATATCATGAAGACATGAATAGATAGAAATTGTGATAAGGTGGACTTCTTATCGAGTCATCACAACCTTTAGTAGGAGATTAGGATTTTCCAACCATGATAATCTAGACAGTCAAATAATGTGGTATACCTTGTGTGTTATCACAACTCTTGGAAGGAGAGTAACAAGAGCTGGAAGAGTGGGTGATGTATATGGGTTTTAATATATATATATATATATATATATATTCTCAATCTAAAGAAACCCAACAGATAGAGATTAAAGGGATGCCAAACTCCAGCTCAACATGGGTAATAGGGCACAAATAGTTCTAGGTTTAACCGCTATCGATTAACAGTGTCCACATTTCATCCCTAAACTGCAAATCAAAGGTGCACAAACATGACACCTTGATACTCTCCCATTTAATGGGGTATGTATTATATGTTCAATTCTTAGGTCACGTCTCTTGTATGCGTCTTGGTGGGAATGTTATCATCTTACCTGTGAGTCAAATATTGCATCAAATCATGCGTCCTCCCTGACTCATTAGTGAACACCACTACCGTGACCCACTAAAATGTGGTATGGTTGAGGGTAATCCCTAAAGAGTAAATGAAAAACCTCACTACCGAGCCTTGTCGGATGGTATGTCTTGAAGATTAATCAAGGATCCTCACTCCCCATCCTCTATGGATGGTATATTCTGAAGAAATAATGATCAATCACACTTACAAGCCCCGTAGGTGGGTAAAAAGGAATTTCTTTGGTAATTCTAAAATAATCACTACCATCATTTCTATTATCGAGTGCTAATATATGTGTTTAATGTTTAAAACAAATCCTTTCATCACCCAGATTTCAAAACCGAGGTCACCATCATTTTCTAAATAGGAAAATATGAATGATAATCTATTTATTTGAAGAAATGGATAAATGGTTAAAAGAGATAATTTTACTATAAAACAGCTGAACAGTTTAAAGTGGGGCCCACATTCCGAATACGAACATAAAATTGAACAACATACTTCAAAATTTCTGACTTATTGAACTTAACATTGATCCACTTGTGGAAAATCATACTGGTTCCGGATTTAAATGTTATAAGAGATTGAATCACCTTGATGGGGGTCACCAAGTCATTGTAGTAACTCGTGTTCAGTCCACCCACTGTGAAGGTCAACGGGTGACCGAACCGAGAAACGATCGTCCTGGTTGTACAATTCCCATTTTCCAACCTAAGCCACTAGCCTGGACCATTATCCCATCTTGACCTGACACTCTACTGACAACATGTGTTCCCTATTGTATGGTCGTTGTCCCTGACAATGTGTTTGATTGACCACATCCATGCGGCTGACCGCCTATAGGAAAGGTAGACACAATTTCCACATTGGGTTACGCAGTGTTACCCCACCTAGCACGACCCTTCTCAAATGAAGTTCAGGTAATGTGGCACGACCACATCATAGCGCCCCTACTACCTTGGTTCCCCCTTTGTTCTATGGTAAATTGGAAAAGCCACACGCCACCATATGACACCACACCAATGGCACCCTAAAGGTCGATTCTATAGACCATAGGGATTGATCTAGTCTTTTGGTCGTGATTCAATCTGTGGGTTAGGGACCCTTATGATGACACCTTCCCTAAAACAGTCTCAAAACTGTGATCCATCATTGATCTTGTTATCCAAAATGTCCTCACTGAAAAACCTGAAGAAATTATTCAAAATTAGAGATTAAACAAATATTGATGGAGGTGTTCTTCCTTTCATCATTTATTTGATGAGATAAAAAAACTTATACACAAAAAAATAGTATGTAAAAGAGTAATTGAATCAAATTTTTTAAAGGAGATAAATCCAACATGATCCCATCAGCACAGAATTTGAAACCGTCACACCATATAATTGTATGTAAGGCATAGGAAAAACATCTCATTATGAACATAATAATGGTTCTAAATTATCAGTAAGAGACTCAATTTTAATTTTGTTTATCATTAGTGTATTGGTAAAATAGTTCTGTTTAATTATGATTTTTCCCCTAGACAGTGTTTCTTATAGGAGTCACGCACCGGTGAATGTCATGCCCTGCCTAGCGTAAAGGCTAGGTTTCAGACTCAACTATGGAATCATATTTCTGATCCATGATACCATTTAATAGTTATTGAATTTCTGTATCATTTAACATAAAAATCAAACTTAAATTTTATATAATTTATTCTAGGTACAATTGGCCTTGGAATTGCTGTCATCTTAACTACTAACTCAAAAAATAAAGATAATAATATTTCAATGTAGTTGAAGGTGAACCAGTGTCTCTAAAACATTTCCCCCTTCATTTTTTTCATCCCCTAAAAGAAAAAACTAAGAAAAAATCCATATATTGGGCTCTTATATGGATCTACTATTCCCACGAACCCACCTGCACATTTTCATGCTACAACAGGAAGTAAACTAGTGAAATGGGCCATGCACATAATGTTCGCTGTTGTCCATCCTCAATTTACACTGGTTAGCTCCATCCTCGATATGTGGCATACCTTATTTGATGATGTTTGTAGGATCAGGCATGTATTGCCTCAACTATGACACATGTAACATGTCATGTACCTTCTCTAGTTTTGGTTATTGGGAATGACTATAGGTATCCTTTGCAACCCTTGATACGATATTGAATAGCTTGATAAAAATTGGGGGCATCTTGCATCCCCGGAAAAACCTCAATATTCTATATCATGTGATCCTCTCAAGAAGATGTGTTCTATATATCCTAACTCTATGGGCCTATGATGGTGGTTTTTTGTATGATTTCTATCTACTATGGGATGTCTTCATCTAATCATGAATGATCAATTTTTTCCTCTTGTGGATCTCACCAACTTTATACACATGAGAGACGATTGTCCAATATACATCCACCATAAATGGACATTCATGGTCTCCCATCCATGGCCTCAAATTTTGTCATAAAAATAGTATAGTGGTAGCTATTATTGTATTCATTCTCTACTAATGGTAAGTGATCCAACCATATCTGGATGAAATATAGCGTGTAATCCCTCAAAATATCCTCTAGCACCTCGATAGTGTGCTCAGTCTTCCATTCAGTATAGGGGTGATAGGATATAATCATCTACAATTGGGTCCCAATTTCCTCCTACATGCCTCTCCATAGTCATGGCATAAACTGAATGTCATGATCGTAGACAGTCATTGTGGGTATTCCGTGGAGGTGGACGATCTCACATAGGTGCAGAAGGCCCAAAATATCCACTGCACTCTACACCCAGATTCCATGGAAGTGTAGCAACCTAGTGTGTCGGTCAAGTATCACACAGATGGAGTCTTGGCGCTTTTTTGTGTGCGGAATCAAAAATGAAAATGCCCATAGATATTCCATCCCACTTCAAATCTTGTATGTTGAGTGGCTGAAAAAACACACTAGAACCTAATGCTCAGCATTCACCTGCAAATTGGTAGGACATTGGAAGAAAAACTCAACATCACATCATCTCATGCAAGATCATGAAAACTGATGTGGGCTGTCCCTATACATCAACAGCACACAGGGATGTACAACTAAGTGTTATGTTTGGAACTCCCACATAACATCCTAAACTATCATACATGGAGTCATTGTTCACCCATGTAATAAGATCTTGTGATTCCGTCTTCATAATACATATCAGGTGCATCAGCTAAGGATATTTGGTCACATAGAACATCATACATGATATCTCCAAACTGGGACTCTCTCACTGGATGATGGAGAAAAGGTGTGAGAACCATCTACTGATGAAAATTTGTAAACTACTACTCCACCTGGGTCTTCTGTAAGGAAGAAAAATTATACAAATAATCTAGTACTTTGTAATAATGAGACATCCTACTAATTTAATGAACTAGAACATTCCCCTTCTTAGACGTATAGAAGATATCAATATCGTTGTACAGTTGGAACTCTGAACACTATCGTTGCATCTGGTTCAAATCTCTCCGAGTGAAGATATATTTGATTCTCTGTTTGATGGAGTAATCCTAAAATAACTCACACAAGTGGTAGTGTCTATAAATCCTCAAGATGATGACCACCACTATGAGATCTCTATCATGAGTTACATAGTTCGGCTCATTTCATGTCTACTACCTTGACCTGTATGGGATGACTGCCTATCATTTCATCAAAATGCAATGAAGTCCATTTATTGAGGCATCACAGTACACTAGGATTTCAACATCATCTTTTAGAATCTATTTATGTAGAGACCTCATATACAACTTTCTCTACTCGTTAGAGGCCTTCTGGAATGACATGTAACAGGTGAATAATTTTCCCTTTCATTTTATAGTGGTCAAAGGTGTTGTGATCCTTGAGAATTATTCCATAAATCTCTTGTTGTATTAGTCAAACCAAGAAAACTACGCACATGTGATGCATTGTTAGGTGGTTCCAAATAAATATATGTTTTAGTGTTCATAGGATCTATAGTGATACCCTCTTCTATGATGATATGCGCCATAATGTGAACCTCATGTATCCAGAACTGAAAATTTTAGAGCTTTTCAAATTGCCGGTGCTCTCAGAGTAAATCAAGGGAAATCTAAAAGTGCTCTATGTGCTCCTCTAACACATAGTATAAGAGTATGACATTGATTAAGAAAATAAAAAATAAATCTATGTATGTCTAGAAAACCCGGTTCATCAATTCGATTATAATAATGTGAGTGTTTGATACATTGAAGGGAAATACCCAGAACTCGAAATTCATGTACTAACATCGCATTGAAAATATTAGAATATCTGACTCATGACATTATAAAAGGCTTTATCCGGAACTCAGATCGATCATGGAGAACCACCACACACCTCACAACTAGTCTAAGAGGATTTAGATCCAAGTTAAGGGGTACTTTTTTCATAGCCTAGTGCAGGTGACGGTAATCCACACAAATCCAGAAACTACCATATGAATTCTCTCAAATATGACTAGTGTTGGTAAGGGAGACACATTTTGACTAAAAAACATTTCTCATGAAGGTCCTCCAAATACAAATGTATGTCCCAGAGCTCAGAGGGTACCACCTCATCTACCTCATAAGTTATTAGGGTTATCCCTTGTTTTATGTTGATGAAAAACTCCAACTGTCACCGCAGAGGTAGACACGAGACATTTTTGAGGAATATTTATATGTAGTAATCAAAAAGTAGAGGAAACCAGGTTCCTACAAAGTCCACTTCACCAAGGGTCCTGATCACCAACTGATGGGAAAAATATTGTAGTCTCTTGATAACAGCAAATTCCAGCCATGCTTTGAGGCATTGTTCACTAATAAAGGTGATTCCCATCTCATCAGTATTCATATATTTTACCTGGGATCATCTAATGTGCAAGTTGATCAAGAACATGTATTACCTTTAGCCACCTATGACCCCAACTACCGGCTCCCTGAACCTGATGTGGGCTTCCTAGTTGTGGTGGTGGTGGTCGGAACTCATAAAATCCCCCCCCCCACATCTTCCTCCAAACTCTTCTCTAATTCTAGCACAATATCTATATATACCCCCTTCATCATGGTGATGACTATATTGTAGTGGTCCACTAGCTTCCAACTCGAGATTCTTATTTCTTCGGGTCATGAAGTCTCTCACCATGTGACCTTTCGTATCACCCGCATAGCATCAGCCATATCTGGCTTGTCCCTATGTTATGTGCTTCCCTACAACCATCTAAGAATTTGGTCGAGCCTGATCCAAGAAAGGTAACCTGCATCGCAACCTTTCTACCTAACATCAGTCACATGTTGAGAACGTCTCGGCTCAGAAGTAACCCCTGCCTATCTCAACTGAACAGTGCCCCTCTTATTGGAAACTCTTTTTCACAAGTTCCCACTCCAGCACCCATCTATAGGTAGGTATCAACCGGGGCACTAAGCTTTCAAAGATCTCTCAACGGAGACCGTGATCGATTTTCACTGCTTGTATGTAACTATCAAATATCATATCATTGGATTATAACTTATGAATAAAAAACCATACATGAACATATCTACTATCATGGTTCCATTTTGCAGTTCTAGAAGTTACTACATCCATATATCCTATAATCCCAAAGTGGTCTACTCCTTGTCAAACTGCTGTTGAAACTCATCCCATGAGAGAGATATCTCATCATGAATATGGGTGACTAAACTCCACCCAAACCCAGCTGACCTGAGTAAAATGTTGTCTATCAAGGCTGCCATTTGATCTTTAAGTTTCCACACCTACTAGAAAATGCAGCTCACTGACTCCATCCAGTTCTCTACCAACTGAGGGTATGCATCCCAATGAGACCCACATGGTCTCTTCTGTAGAAACTCACATTGTGCGCTTATTATGAACTCATCATCATCTTGTGGTATCATTACTATATATATTCTTGTAGGTGGAGCTACTAATTCTAGTCCACTTGGGGGATGGATATCGTCTAATACCCATAAACTGAGGCCCCATCGCCTGTGACATCTTCATCATGAGTGGATCATATAACCTGGATTGTTGTTTTCATGAAGGCATCTGGAAAATTTATCATGTAGTACAACATTTATATGATAATATGTATATATATATAACAAGAACTAAAAAAGAGGCTATGACATGAAAAATACATTTGATGACTCGATCCTATATGATACATGTCCTATTAATCCCATTTACAACTATCTCAGCATGTTGAGTCACTATGGGGGAAATCAGAGTCTTAGGGTATGGCTATGTCAGCCAGCACACCATCACGTGACTCCCTATCCTAAGACCTGCTCTCGATACATGTTTATTCTATTTACCTCTAACGAACAAAGAATGTTTAATAGAAACGTCTGAACAACATCCCTTGGGTTGAACCACCTCAGATACCACTTTTTTATAGCCTAAACTGTTCTGGGATCGAACTGAAAATACAACAAGCATGCTCCATAGGCCAAGGTTGGAATATAGAACCAAGGTAACAAAGAAAATAGAGAGGACATTTCCTATGTATTTGTACAAACACACACAACCATCTCTTTGAAAAGTTCATAAGGAGATAAATTAAAAAATTCATTTTCTATAAATGTAAACACAACCTTGCATGGACAACTAAAATGGTACGACTATAGTAATGTAAAATGAAAAAGTAAAGGGAATAAATATATGCCCAACATTTACATTGTACCACCCTGATGGAAACCAGAATATAAAGATGTTAAGAAAGCCCCACTTTGAAAATCCAATTGTGACCACTGCAAATTACTTAAACACATGAGATCTTGAGCTCTAAGATATGTCTATCAAAAATTTCTTTCATCATCATAAATAACAATACATGCTAGAAAATCATTTATATGAATGAATATATATAGGCTTATTAAGATGCACCAAAAAGGATGGGGTGTAGTAAGAGATACAAAGGAATGGAAGTACAACTGATAGAATAATAGAATAGTAAATGAGTGAAACTCAAAACATCATGAATGTGATGAAATCACATCAAGAAATGAGGTTCTATATATGGTGAGAATTTTATCTTCTTGACGAGTCTTTTTTACCTCTAGTAAGAGATTAGGATCATCCAAGAATGAGAATCTTGACATCGAATGCATGTTGCATACCCCATACGTAATCGACTATCATGGAAAAAGCATAACCAGAACCCAAAGAGTGAGTGCATAAATATCTTGTGAATATATATATATATATATATATATATATATAATCAAACAAAATAAACCCAAATTATTGAGAGTATGAGGTTCTAAAACTCAATTCTCATCATAGTTAATGATTCTCTATCAATTCCCAGAGTATCCACCATTGATTTCCAACATCTACATGACAGTCATAAACTGCATGTTAAAGGGGCTTAAATACCACAACATGTTACTATCCTATTTGGACAAGACTTTCTAATCGAAACACTTTTTAGGTCACGTCACTTGTATGAATATTTGTGGGGGATGTGCTCCTCTTACTTGAGATCGCAATATACCATAAACATGTTCCTATTCACAGAATTATTGGTGAATAAAACTACCATCGCCACAAAAGGGTGACATTCTGGAGGTTATTCCCTAAAGAATAAATGATTATGATTACTACTCATTCCTACTAGAGGGTATGTTATGAAGACAAAATGATGAAACTCATTGAACAACCTCATTGGAGGGAATGTCAAGAAGATATAACGGTGAACCTCTCTTCCCATCCCCACTAAAGAGTATGCATTTATTGCTCCAGTGAATCTAATATAATCACTTCCACCAATGTCATCATCAAACCCTAATAGATGAGTGTAATGTAATTAACACCTTTATTTATGACTAAGATTTATAAAATGAAGTCACCAACATTTTCTACAGAAAATACACACATAATATGCTATTTATTTTTTTGAAAATGGAAAGCCAGTGAAAAGGGAAATTTTCACCTCATAACACCTGAATGGGTCATATTGTGTCCCATAGTCTGATACTGAACTCGAAATTCTCAAAAATACCTAAAAATGTCCACCTTAATGAGAATATCTTTCCACCATAGATTGTGTATCAAACAGATGTCTCGTTTAAATGTTACTAGCAATGGAAGAAACCAATAGGGGGTCACGGGGTCGGTGGACCAACTCGCAGTTGATTAACCTACCTCAGGGGCTGCTGTGGTGGTCCACTACCATGGTTGACTATGAACATTCAACTAGGGGTCAGCCCAAGATCTAACCTGGGTCCAACTTGGTTTGTTGGTTCTGAGCTGTTGAGTAGGACCGGACTCTGGCCGGAAGCCCCACCCAGTAACTGGGCGCAACCCGACCAACTACATAGAGTGGTTCTGACATACATTCATGTGGTTTCCCACAACAATGTGGATGAACAACCATGGGAAAGTTGTATATGATCATCACTTTGGGTTGTGTGGTGTGAGCCCACCCATCCGACAACTAGGAAACATGGCACGACCACATTGACTAACTACAACATCTGTAGTGATGATAGCTGTCATGCCAATGGTCAATTCATTAGACTTATATCGATAATTATGTTGTCAGATCATGAATCTATCAGTGGATCACCAACCATGGTGATGGTGCCTCAACTAAAATGGTCTCAGATCAATGAGCCATCAGTGTGATTTTGATCCTAATAGTCGTCAGCCAAAAAACCCAAAGAACAGATGTAAAAAAATGTTTAAACACATAGCGATGGTCGTTTTCATGAGGCCGTCAATGATTTGAAGATATAACAACAATATTGTTCCCAAAAATTGAATATTGAAACCAAAAATTGAATCAGTATTCAGAAATGCTATAAATCCTACTTCGATCTGGTTGTTCTTATTTTGGTGATGCATCCATGTTTCTCTTATGTTGATCACCTAATGATTTGGTATAGTATTCTCCTCGTTCCAGGGAAGAATAATGACCAAATTTCTTGAGAGATATGGTTATAGGGATATATAGTTTTTCTATAATGATAAGTGATTTGTTCAATCCATATTCCCAAACAAATAACATAATATTTATAGAAGCTCCCATCAGTGCGGAATCTGAAACTCTCGCCCCCTCTAATATGATGGTTTGCATCGTAAAAAACACATTTCAAACACAAATGGTGGTCATATATTTCTTATTTGGATATTTATTTGAATGTTATTTATAAATAAATTAGGGGTAAAATAGTAAAATTTAACTATGATTCTACCTATAGATATAATTTTGTACAAGATTCATGCTACATCAAATGTTATTTTCTTCCTAGAGTATACGTTGTGTTATGGAGTAAACAATTTCCTTTAACATATGATCCAAGATATAGTTTCAGAATTATCCTACCTTTATTTTGTGTACATCAAAAATCATACTTACATTTTATATAATTTATTCCCTGCACACCATGCATTTTAATTTCACGTCATATGAATGCGTAATTCTGGAAATATATATAGAAATCATTCAAATTGTTACAAGGTGAAAACCGGGTCTCTATGGATTTATTGACCGATAATGTGTTATAATATTTTGAAATATGATGAGGCGAGGACCTAATTCTTAATTGATACACATTATTGAGGATGTGATTAAACCTTTACGGGGAAGTCACTGCTTTCAGAGAAGATAGTATCATCGCATGGAGGAAGGAATTCTATGATTCAGGAATCCATGATAGCAAGGATTTTGTGCTCATGTGGGGTGTTGTGTTCCTTGCTGGCGTAGTATATGTTGGAGGATGTGTTATTGGATGTGGATATTTCATTTCGTCTTTCATATGACACGTTGTTTTTTATCTTTGATCTTTGATGTTGAAGATGTGTTTCAAGTACCTCGAGAACCATGAGTGGTATATCACACGGGGGTTGTAAAAAACCCACTATTAATTATGGGTTGGTTTTATAATATCAATGATGAGAATAGTTTGATACATATATGTTGATAATGGACTGAACCTCCCTAGTCTATTACATTGAGAAAATCTTGTGTTTGAAGTGTTTTGGGAGGCAACAATAACTCATTTTACGATTATTTTAAAATCCATTTTTCCAATGATATGTGGTGTCGGTAGGTGGAATCAGTAAGCGAAATTAGTGAATCTCTATTGTAAACTCACATCATTTACTCGCCATCAATAGCTAGAATTAGTGACTTTCCATCAGTATCTAGTATCAGTGACTCGCCATCGATAGCTCGCATCAGTGACTCAACATCATTAGCTCGCATTGGATACTCTCCATTACTGACTCATGATAGTGACTCACCCAACATTAAGTCATTTCAGATAGTTTGTTAAAATTTTATTTATCCATAATTTTTCAAAATTGATCCCTTTGTTGGCTTTTTTGACATAAAATGTGTTTAAAACCATGTTAATGTTTTTTTTTGAAACAGCTTTAAACGATTTTAAATATATCTACAATTTACTAATGTTTCTGAGGTTTTATGATTGTCAGAAATACATGGTATTGATCTCGATCCAATAATAATGGATTTTCAAACCATTCCTCATTGATATAGGCTCCAAACATTATAAAGTTGTGATATTTCTTCCCTTTTTCATTTTATCTGTACTCTTGCATCCAAGATTCGTGAGAAACATTATTATTTGAGGATTCATATGTATCTATTTCACCCGTGTAATACATCTCCCAGGAGGTTCCTCCTTCTACTTGTGCACCCCCTTTTTTGGAACTAGGTGGAGTTGACGGTTATCTGTTCTTCCAAGAAAGGGATCGCGTAGTCTCTTTTAGTGTTTTGTATAATTTGGGGTGGGAGTATGAATGTATAATTGTGATGATATAAGAGTTATGAATAAATAAAATATAATTTAATCTTTTTAATATCAATATATTGGGGTTGGGGAAAATTAACGCATGATTACGCTTTATTTTTTCACTGATATTGTGATTTGTTTAGACTATAATCCTATTGAAAACAATCATTTTTAGTGGTCTTGTTTGGACACCTATAATGGATTGTGAATGTTAATTGTTGGTCCTACATAAATGAAAATATGTACCTAAATTGGATTTCTTTGATAATTAGGTTAAATCAATGGATTATTTAAGATAAAACATGCTTTTTGATAACATCAAAATTTTCAATGTGGAATCAAATAACTAGTGTTTTCTAAATATGAATACACATTGTTTGTTTGGTGTGGTTGTGAGTTATGTTTAGTTACTTCTATATTGTGACTTTTTTGTGACATGGTTCTTGGTATGAGAGAAAGACAATTGTTGAGGTGGTATAAGTGGTTTACTGGAATTTAGATTGAGTGATTGACTGATTGTGGATGGATGGGTAGTGTCTGATAAGTAGGAATAAAAGTTCATGTTGTGATATTTTTATGTTATTGGATATAATGAGGTGTGTTGTAGGGTTTTAATAATATGGGGGGTTTAATGCTGAGATAAAGGATGTGGTATAATGGCTTTGAATAATGATAATGGAAATTGTTGGTATGGGTGTTATGTGGGAGGAAATTTGTACTAGGTTGTTTCACCATATTTATTATTCCTATCATTTTTAATGTTGTGTGGATTATTGAGTAATGCAGTTTGATGTTACATGGGTAGGGATGGAATGGATAAATTGTATCCTTAATAATTTATGATAAATGGTTAATAGTGTTGGTTGGGGGTAGGTATTAGTTGAAGTTATTTGTTAAAGGCCTACTTTTATCAACATCCAATGAAAATGTTTTGAGTGTGAAATAATGTCTTTAGAGGTATGATCATGGATTTTAGTATCATAGTGTGGTTTTTTTGTAGGGAAACCAATAAGATGGGATGATAATTTGATTCTTATATATACATGTGATTCCTTGGGATTTTTATTCACACCCCACACTAGTTTATAATAATTTCCCAAAAATCATCATTTTTGCGATGAAGGGTGTATTTTTGAATCATCTTGCAGGGATGATAGATGTTTGGACACCCAATCTTACATTCTCCCTATTCTCAGCATTCTTTTCCCAATTTCCTTTGATTATGTTTTGTTTTTTGAGTCGCATGTGTGTGCCTATGAGTTGTGCATCCCATGTGTCTCCTGGATGAGAATTGGTTTGCATTTTAGGTTTATACCGGTGGGATGTGATGTGGTATGTGACCCATATGTCTAAAAATGAGAAGTGTTGTGGATATGAGTCCTATGTGTGTGTGGGAGGGATGTAGTTTGATTGGTTCAGAAGAGGCAGGCGTGGTAGGGGTTTTTCTTTTGGGGTGTGAGAGTGGCTAGTTAGTGGGAAAGTGGTGTGAGTCCCCCTATCATACATGTAATCTATGTTACATCACATATCTTGATTTATTTGGTGATTGTCCCTTTGGTGTGGTTAGGGTGGCTACATTAGAATGTTAGGTGATGTTGGTTTATATTTTTTTCTCATAAAGTATTTAGTATACTTATACACTTATTCACGGGATACATTGATTTTCCCTACTGAATATACATTTATGCAAGCACAATGTATATAAAAACATTTTCAGGTTCCCTTATAGAATACATGGACCATGTTTGGGACTTCTAGATTTGATGTTGGGGATCGTTTTTTCTTCATTTCTTAGATTTATTTTGGTATTTTCTTTGGAGACTCTTTCTTTTGTATATATTACATTTTAATCATGCACGTGGGATGGATTTTGGAGTTCCTTAACATATATATTGTATGTTGGAGTTGTTCTGAGGTTGATACATATTTTCTCCCAATATTGGTTCCTATAAAAAATTTAATATACCTCGTTTTTTGAGATTTGTATACCCTTGGTGTTGTCTCCATCCTAGGGTCTACTGGTGGTGGGAAATGGGGGGTCCTTATCTCTCTTTCTCAATATCCAGCTTATAAGAAGCATCTTTGGAAGGAGACATTCATGATAGGAAAGGACACCACAAAACTATTATTTCAGTTAGAAAATAAATTGTGTAAAGTTAACAAATTGAAAAGTTTGAGTAACATACCTATGATGATATGGTATATGGTGATAGATAAAACTATAATTAAAAATATATCCTCAAAAACTAAAAATATGTGATCATTTAAAAGACCATTGATTTTTCATGAAGAAGATTAAATAGGTAACCTTTTTTACTAAATTTTTTTGCATAGATTTTATGGATTCATTTAATATTCATATAAGAGTTTGATAAAATAAACATGCATGGTTACATACAATGACATAGGCATTATTTCATCATATAGTTGTGGTTCAATATATTTTAACACTATCCCTTTCATATTTATATGAATGTTCAAGATGAATTTTCTAGGCATGAAGCACATTTATGAACCATAATATCCACTAAACATTCTTTCATCCTTTTAATATTTACTAAAACCAAAAATTATAGAAAATGTATCTGATAAATAATACATTTTCCTCAATAAATATTATCCCTTGTTCCACATAATCCATTCAAACTATAAGACACATCAATGATACTACCTTTAAAATTCATAGCCCAAAAAGGACTATAAATTTAAATGATATGCTAACAATTTCTATAAATTAAATTTATAACTATTATTCCACAATAAAATCATATTACCTCCAAAAATAAATTCAATATGAATTCCTAAAAATATTCCAGATCTTCCAAAATATCATTAATCACATAATAAAAAATAAAACATTTTACAGTCCCAATGTCATGTATTTATTAAAAAAAGATCATAAAAACAAAATAAACACTATCCATCACATAGTATAACAGAAATAATCATGGTAAATATGACATCACATTGGATTATGGAAAGAGTTAAACATTTTTCATCCATTAGTTGTACATTCAAACCATATGAACATTCCAGATGTGACTAGTAGTCAGTAGGACATTGGGGTTTCTTTTTTCTAAAACCATTTCAATATAAACATAAAAATAAATAATATAGATATCAATTTAATTAGGATAATCACTAAAAATCCATTAATCTATTTTCCCAATACAACAACAATACATGAAAACATCATCAATTTATTTACACATAAGTTCATACTTATTATGTATTTTATCCTCTATAAAATGACATTGACATAAGTAATTCACAATCTCCCCAAATTTAAGAAAAAAAACAAAAAATGTATTATTTCGACAACTTTTAATTCCATCCATCATACTCTAATTTTTTCTCAGTAATTCATTGTTTTTTAGTCATTATTTCCCATACGTAAATCATTTATCTATTATGTTGAGATACCTTCCTAGGTGTATTTATCTATATTTTATTAACGAGGTCAATAAATCGTTGTTTTCTCAATGATCTCCACCAATTGAGCTCTTTGGAAAACTTATTATTCTATTCTATGGTAAGTTCAATAGTTAGTAATCGTATATTTTGTTATTCATTTTTTGGGAAAAGTAAGTATGAATGAACATGATATGATTGGCTACTAGGAAAATCTCTATTTTCATTTCTATAACCTTTTACATCATTTTCAATGTTAACAAGACTTCCTCGAGTTCTTTCATTTAACAACAACCAGAACACATGGTGTGGGTAGAAATAATCCTAGTGAAAAAAATCATATATCATTTATAAAATATCACAAAATCTTATTTTCAATATAATAAATATTATGATTAAGTGGGGTGATATATTATAATCCATCAAAATAGATTTACATAAAATGTGAATTATCTTATTAACATCACTTAGGAGTGTCAAACTAGGAGTGAAGTAAGGCTCATTGTTGTATACCGAGTTATCTTAAGTTAGGCCTGAGACACCTTGTTATATTTATTTTTCCATGTACATGTATTCTAGAATAATGTCCACTTGTTTTATCTAGATAAAGATTTATTTCTAAGATTTCCCACAAAATATATACCTTTCCATATTCTAGGATGTTATTCTATTCTTCTCCTCAATGTATATCTTAATGTTATGTTCCATGTTATATGTTTTCTGAATTTATTTTCCTAGGTCACTAAAAAACATTCTAATATGCCAATTATTATGACCCTGAACCCAATCGTTTATAGCCTATTCATAAATTTAATACATTGGAAAAGATACCAGACTAGAATCCCAAAGGGGAGATAAATTTAGTTGTTTTGGAAATGAGATTATATTAATGAACATTACATTACAGTTCAAATCATAAAATAAATCATTGATAATCCACTTAGAAACAAAATAATTGTCATTGATTAACCATGAAAATAATTCATAATATATATCATAGAATCTGGGGAAAATAAAACATATGAAATGAGTGATATCCAATTCTATGTAAGGGTACAAAATTATGTGGAACCTATCAGGAACATAATGAGGCAAGGTTAATAACTAAAATATATGCCACTAAAGCTCAATGTTGAGAAAAATATAGATGGAATAAAATATTAATATAAAATTTACTTATAAATAATAACATGAGAATAAACATAGAAATGAATATTCTACAAGTTTAATAATCACATTATAAATCCATTACATGTATCATGATTATAATATTCTATATTTCGGACATCATAAACATACGATCATGACCTCAGCTAAGAAGTCTAAATAAACGAGTAATCCCACAGACAAAAACCAATATTTTGATTCTCATGAGAAATAAAGACACATCAGGGGGTTATAGATCGCCCTTACCATTACTTAATATTTCAACTAAATTTCACATATTAAAGGGTGAATCATAAATAACATAAAAATCATATTGAAAAACAACAATACGAAATGTGAATACTTAAACCCATAAACCATGAATGGTTTGAATTAGAACATATATAGTCAAAATAGTCATATAATCATCAAAAAAATATGGTATATAGTATCATAATATATAAACATAAATGAATTAAAATATTTAAAAAAGGTTTTTTACATATATGGCAATACCATTGATAATATTTTGAGGGAAAGAATTTTTATTCAATATAATGTGTCTCATACCACAATGAAACATTTAAATCATAATACATATGAAATAATCCTAAAATAAAAAAAATCATGATAATGAGGATACTCATGATATTATATATCAATTATAATTATACACACAACACATAATGAATAATTGGTGAACCAGTTGAAGAATATAACTTAGAAGCATTTCTATGTGTCCCATTCACCTTTAAAGCATTTAAATAATAATCCATACGATGGAATAACATTAAATGATTATGATAATATTATGATATAAATGAGAATAATTCTATTATAAATCAAAGGGAATTAAAAACACCAAACACAAAACAAATAAGTGTATAATATGGTATATATGTCATATATGTAAAATATATCCAAGAAAAACCCTTTTTAACTTTTTAACGAATAGTTATTTTGGAAAATCATTTGTTTTTTTCATACAATAAAATTTTTAACATTTATATCCTAGATAATAATATTCTTTAGATATAAAATATTATAGTGTTGTATTAAGAAAATATTAAATAATATTTAATGTTGAAAGTAATGATTGATTTCATAAAACCATAAATTAATCCAGATAGTTTTTCATGATAACAATCTCAGTTTTATAAAAATATTTATTGATTATGTTTTATTATATGGTTCACATGAAAATGGGTATGAAATTGGGATGTTCTCTTTAATCAGGATTCCTTCCAAAAATAATATAGTAGGGAACCTTATTGAATCATATATTTCATCAAAAAAATATAATTGAATATTGAAAAACAATATTGGAAAATATAAAAATAATGTAGAAGAATTAAAAAAATAAAGAACAAGTTATATAGAGACAATGTGCATCTCAATTGAATAATGATGGTTTAAGGAAAATATCTTACCACTTTGTAATCTATTGAATCATATGACACCTAAATTAATAATCATAAAATTATATAATTAAAACCATAAAAATTAATATATTTTTGAGACTATATATCCATGGGAAGTACATAGACAACACATAATTAAATAACTCTGAATAATGAATAAATCAAAGAAATAATGGTCACATTACAAAACACATACCTTATATCTGAAAATTTTATTCACATGTACTTATTGTGATGTATAATTAAATTATAATACTTAACAATTTAATTCTGATCTGGTTAAACACATATTTTATTTGTTATTATTTTATTATGATCATTTACAATATTATTTATGACTTATAATATATGATTTCATCGTTTGGGGGCGTTCGTTTCATTGGTTTTCAAGATAAGCTTTCCAGGTTATGAGTATTAATGATCATGTAAAATGGGAATAGATATCTATATGTGATGTTATTTTTTATTAAATAAAATAAATAAGATAAAAAAGTTACAAAAGTCATTTGATTATTTGGGACGAGGTTGATTCATTATATAATATTTTGGTGATAATCATTTAGATAATTTCTGTGGGTTTTCGATGATCTCATAATTGTTTTATTTTATTAATTAACATCATATATATTTATTTTGGTTCATGAAAATTTTATATGTTTAGATAAATATATTATAATCATCATTTACCATTAAAATATGTTTTTTTCAACATTGATAATATTAATGGAAATTGAATACTATTTTTCATTTGATGCTATAAGGAAACACATGATGAAAAACGTTTTCATTTATATAATAAAAGGATTGGTAAGAGAATTGATGACATATTTTTATATAAAAACAATAAAAATAAATAATAAAGATGATAATGGATATATCATGACACTTTGGGATATGGAGTTTAGGATAATATAAGATAAGAAAATAACATAATAATAAATTAAATGAAAAATAAATGGGTATTTAATTATCGATTTTCTCCAAATTGAGAACCTCCTTAATAAAAAGGGAATGGTATTTTGGGGAGAGAAAATAATTATTTACATGGGGAATGTTTATGGGAAGAATATTAGTTTAAATTAGGAATGTATATAGTATTAGAAGGTGTGAGCATAAGAGGTGGTGGGTTGCTATTTATAATACAGGAGATGGGTGTTTTAATGAATATTTTCTTAATTTTTTATTATTTTGTTTCAAGACTAGGATTTGTTAGAGAATTATCAAAAAATATATAAAAAAAGTACAGTTAAATATTATAGTGATTTTATAATCATTATCTGAAGGAAAATTCAATCTAACATATAATGTATTTATATAATAAAGTATTGTATTTCACAATTCAATAAAAATTCAACTATAATCAGAAAAATCAAAAAAGATTCATAAAAATTATGTTTCAATGTGTATAATTCATAATTGAACTCCATTTTATTAATAGAATTTTCTATGTTAGTGTAATTTAATATTTATATTAGAAAATTATTTATTCAAAAAATACCAATATTATTATTACAAATAATTTTATAAAATATTCAAAAATTTACTAAGGTATCCTGAAATTATCCTATAATCACATGACAAAAAAATATTAATATATGAATATTAATTATGAAAATAAATTTTATTTTAAATCAATATATTAATTGTAAAAATTTTATTACATATTTACTTTTTACAAAAAAACAAACACATAATTTATTATTATAAGAAAATATTACTATTACATTAATATAATCATATCCTATTAAAAATAATATAAAATCATAACTTTTATTTATACTTTCATAGGTGATTTTATTATTTTAAAGGAAACATTATGTTTTGTAACTATCACAATATTATTCAAATAATGACTTTATGATTCCTCAAAAATAAAACATATCATAAGAATACCATAAATTTAACCAAAGAAAAATTTGATATTTCATATTCATGAATAATTTTTTTTGTCTAATATAATATGTTAAAGTGTACAAATTTATATTTAATATAGGTTATGCATTAAATATAAGTAAATATACATTTGAATAAATGTAGACTTCTAGGTGTTGGATTGGATGTATTTGTATGTTATACATATTATATACTTTTAGTAAATATTAAAACATGTTATTAAATGTATAAAACATAAATTTCAATAATTTGTTTCACATGTAATTTTTATGTAAATTTATTAATATAAAATTTTATCTTGGGTGTAAAGATTGTTTTTTTAAAAATACATCCTTTTTGTTCGATTAGTTTTATTTCCTAATTAATTAATAAACAAATTATTAATTGTATTATATTGTGTAATTTAGATAATCATAATTTACATAATTTCAATCATTCAACGAAATTTGATGAGTAGGTTATAATTGTAATTTTATGAAAATAATATTTAATGATTGGCTTACTCTTCATGTTGTGTGAATGTTATGTTGTAAAAAAATATAAAAAGTGACATACCATGAAATTTTGGGTGATACATAATTTACACCATGAACTAGAAATGTTAATGTTTTTATTTGGAATAAGTAATTTTCCTAAAAAAATTTAAATGAATATGGATAGGAACATCTAGGAACTTAAATGATGTTGAATTAAATGTTGCATTGTTGTCAAATTTCACCAAACATTCAAAGAATTCACACCATTTTATAATTGATCCTAAAAATGAATTCATTAAATTAATATGTGAAATTAGAACATGTCCCTATATATAATTTTACATATAATATATTGATAGTTATGATGAAAAAAATATTATTTTATCTTTATGTGTAATTATAAATTGGATACTCATAGTTATCTCATGTTTCTATTGATAAAAAATGAATGATGTAATTTCTAGGAAATTATAAAAAAAATAGAGTAATGAAAATTTATATTCCTTCATGCTAAAAGTATTAATGGATACATATAATAAATTTTCTTACAATATCTAGTAAATGTCTTATGTGTGTAAAATGATACTATTAGAATATAAAATGATAAAGTGATGTAAAGAACCAATTTCAGGAATGGATTGTCTATAAATCTCAATAGAACGAACCAACCAAATAATACTGTTATAATTTCAAGGAGTATACCCATATGATAACAAGTGAATGGATTTAATGGAATATTATTCGAATCATATTTATAAACATCTTTATATATTAGATAAATAAAAATATTAGGAGATCAAAACTTCAAAATGTGTTTATGAGAATGATGTTGTAAAATGTACCCTTATAATAAACTATACATCTAGAAATTATTTATTTAATTTTGGATATACCACTCTACATTTTCAATAGAATTTTTTCTGGGTATCTAGTAACCACATCAATTATTACATTATGATTTTTCATTAAAAAATTTATAATCATAAAACTATCACATCTTGAGATTGTTGGGACACTCTGATAAATTAATTTTTGAATTTCTTTCCCAAAAAAATTTAATTATCTCTATGTAATAATTTTAATTAACTGTTATCACTGTTTGGGTATGTATATATTTTAAATATCTATTTCTATGAAATTTTTGTCAATTATGATATTCTAAATCAACATATCATAATTATTTCATAGAAGAATTAATTTTATCATGTAATGTTTAATACTACTCTTTTATGGGAGTTAGTACATATTCAAGAGGGGTATTTCCTAAAAATGATTAAGGATAAACTCTACTTATATGATGTTCATATTATTCACAATTATAACGATTCAATTGATAATTAATTTCTCATTATTCCCGCAAATAATGATATTGATTTAACAATAATACTTTTTCCTAATGCCACATTTATTTGAATGGCACCATATATAATTCCCATGATTCAGTAGTAGAGAACGATGAACCAAATTTCTGGGAAGAATTTTTAGTGATTCATAATCCCAAGCGTTTCACCATGGGATGGACTTATTGTATTTAAAGAAGAAATATATGTTTATAATTATTTTTCATCAGTTATATAGAACATATCATGATCAATATTTATAATAATTATCATATTACCAATTTTAATACTTTTAATTTTCACATTTGTTGAGTTAATTACTTTTAAAAGTATAACTTTATTCAAAATTGTATAAATTCAGTGTTAGGTATAGAGATATAATAATAATATGCTTCAACATGAGGTATATATAATATTAATTTATATAAATTCCATGTGTTCCGACCCATGCCACCACTATATTAATTGAGTTGGTAAATATAGTCTTTATTGTTTTCCTAAATCATTTTATAGTAGTCCTTATATTTTATATTATTAAAAATTTCAAGTATATGGAAGGTCAAAAAAATAAATTTAATATTTTAATTAACACCGTCACAAAAGAATAATTATGTTCAAATTCTAAAATATTAAATTTTGGTTATAAAAATATTTCCTAATTATGTTAATAAATATCATGAGAAGTTATATTAGTGGATTCTTTAAAGATGTACACCATTGAACAATGGGCCATACTGATATTGATTATAGATATCCATAATTTTATTGGGAGGTTTTGATATAATCAATTCATTTTGAGTGAATTTTTCATGGTTATCTTGTCCAGTAACTATCTTGACATAGAATATTGTCAATTTTCATGGAAAAATTATTTTGAAGAAAATTTCCTATAGAATAAAATAATGATGGTCCAATTAAATGTGCTTAGACTATATCGACATTGAGAAGCGTTTTCGATCTATAGTTATGCATCAAGAAAGTAATTTGGATTCATCTTTATTACTTATGAACTAGTTATAACTTAACTCTTATACAGATTGGAAATTTTTAAGAAATATTACATGAGAATGATTTGGTTTTGGCAAATGAAATAATATAAAATAAAAATTTGAGACATTATTTATATGGGTAAATATTTAATATATTTTCCTTTCATAAAAAATCTAAGTATATTTTCTCACATATTTATTAATATGTTCTCCAAATAATGTGGTTACTGTTGATTAATTAATATAACCAGTCAAAAAATTAAAAACATAAGAAAAACATATAGTTAATTCCAATATCCATAAATTATAGAATATATTTTTTTGGATATAAAGATATCAAATAAATGAATATATAATAGAAATTGACCTTGAAATCCGGATTAAATTTTAATGATATTATCTTTCATATATTTGGATTCAAATATCCATCCATGTGTGGTTCAAATAGGTATATAAGGGTGATGTAGAAAAGTATTATAATGTGGGACATTTTTCTAATGTGAATAATGGTATAAACTGAATGATAATCATTATTAACTAACTAATTGTCTATTGTGCACAAGAATTGAACATGGATTTATTTGAATCTGGTAGTACATAATATCATATTCATACATTATGTATATTGATTTATATATATTTTAATGATTATTTATGGTTTCATGAAATTAAAAAGGATATTGCAGAGTATATTTATTGATTCCATATATGTTAGTAATTTTAAAATGAGAGATAAATGCCTACATGGATTTTACAATTATCACCCATAACAAATTATTATTTGGAAAGAATTACCCGGTATTTCTTCATATGACTCCCTAAAACAGCCATTGGGAGCAACATTATTTGAGATTTAGATTCTTAACCTATAAAGTCAAAAAATTTAATTTCCATTAGTGATATTTTCCCTATTGAATGTCTTGTGATTATATACATAATAGAAGTGATTATATATATTGCAGTTCCATATTTTAATGTATATGACCGGGAACCATGGTCTACCTCGATGATTAGGATAAGTCTTTAGTATGATTTGAATATCGTGTTAAATATTAACACAATATAACATCCTTTGAAATATGGTCTATGTTAGAGAACTATAGAATCCATAAAATACTTATTGAAATATTACTTTAGGTATATAAATTGTTATTAGTTGTTATTTTTTATAAAAATAGATTTAATAAATTAATTATAAAATATTATTTTAAATACCTCTATAGAAGGAGGTGAAAAAAACCAATGTGTTGGGATGGTTTCAATGAAAAATATATATTCGACCATTATCCATATAATAAACTAAAAATGATGGTAATCATAATTTAGTTTCAAATTAATTCAGTTATGTGTTGATAAAAAATATATTTTGAAAATCCTTGATGGGATCTAATGTTCAAAATTGGTTATAAGGTAATACTATGAATATCATCTTAGATAAAGGATTATTCATTGGGAATGAATGGAAAAATTACCCCTATATATATTGGTCCATTATAAATTCATGATTATATCATGGTAGTATAATATCACTTGGACCGTCCATTGAATCTCTAACATTTTCATTACATCATTCATGTACCCTCCGTTGAATGTACATACATGACATGTCACATGTACTAAAATAAGATTTTTTATTGATGGATCAAAATATCGCCTGCGAGGAACAAATAAGGGGTTATTGTAGATCAGAAACTGAACATTTTATTGAATAAGGCCACTCACATACTCAATCTATTGTAGTGAAATAATAAACATGAAGAAGATATCGGAGAACCCATAGATGTTATGATATAAAATTAACTGCTATAATTTTTTTAATAATTGCATTCTTTTGACGTGGAAATAATTTTATATTATTAGAATTAAAATACCAAAAAATTTATGATATATTTATCTTGAAATAAATTCTACAAGTGTAATATCTCACGAAAAATTCATAGCTATATTTAAAAAGCCATCATACAATATAATAATATTATAATTTAAATTTTATTGGTATATCCTAGTCATAAAAAGTAATAATATATATCTGAATAACAACATTATGATAAAAACATGTAAAGGATGTACATAATTATATTTTATTAATTTATTCATAATAAAGAATAAATATACTTTTGGAAAAATTATATTATGCTTCCAAAATATATTTTAGTCCATAGTGATTTTTATTTAATATTGTAAAAAGATGTTATAATAATATTATATAAATTTTTATAATTTAATTTCAAAAAATTTATTTCAATTTTTACTTAATATTTATTTTCTAAATGATAATTTTTTAGATTTTTTAGTAATTATTTACTTTTGAGAGATTAATAAAAATGTATTTTTCTAATAATATTACTTTTTGGATTTTATTATGTAATAATCATGATATAATATATTATAAAACATTTTTGTTAAATAATTATTTTTTAATGGAGTTAAATTTTTTATTTTAAATTATATTTTGAATTTGGAAACACAATGTTGACATTTTTGTAAATAAGTACTATTTTATTAAAATTTTAAAAAAATTATGTATTTACACTAAATTGTAGGGTTGGAATATATAATTTAATTTTTTATTGATATATAACTCATAATATCTTTTTCTCACTTATGGGGAAGAAATCATTGAAACCAACATATTACATGATTAGAAAATGAAATATTTTTCCGTCTTAAATAAGGTAATTTCCAAAAAAAACATACAGGCCTCCTGCATTCTTATATTTAATTACATTTCATCCAATAATAAAAATTAAATATAATAATGTTAAATTAAATTACAAATTGAGAAGTTATGAATTTTTTTTACATCAAATTTAATTTATTTCATGTAATTAACTAATCATGGTAAAAAAGATAGGTTACCATGGTTATGGTAAAAATGGGATTTAGGTGGTTTGACATAGATATAAGGCTTAAAATGACTCTAAAACTTGATTAGAAGATATTTTATGAGTTTAAATTGTCCTAAAAAAATATTTATCTTGAAATTCACTTTTCATTGATTCTATATGACATTATTATGATATATATGTATATTATTTAATATTTAATTTAATCCATAGTGTTTGATTTTCCTAAATTTAAAATTTGAATCACATTTTCTCTCTGATTAATTGGTATTATTCCCACTAGCTCAGCCATGGACTACCAACATACAACCCTAGAATCCATTTCAATATCATAGAGCATCAATGTATTTCTAAAATACCATCCAATCAAGGATTAATGTTTATTTAATTTGTGGTATTTCAACTGAGCTTTATATCCCTTAAACTATTAATTTAATTTTTTTTACTTCATGTACATACTGTAAAAATATAATTTTAGTTATAAAATAATTTATGTATTATATAAAGTATTTTAAATTTTTATGTTTATTTATAATCTATTATTAACCTCATTTCCCAACAATGGGAAATTAGAAAATCACTTGGGAGAACCATATGACTACCACCTCCATCAATTGATGCATTTCATTTTCCATCCAAACTTAAATGTGATGGTTATAATTGGAAAATTAAAACAAACACACATATATATACTTTAAAATAATATTCCTCTGTAAATTTTAATAATTGATTTATTTTATTTCATTCCATTCATAATAATGTGGAAGTACCAATCAAGAATACATATAGACTACCATTAGCATGAAGTGAATTAATCTGATTTTCATCATTTCATTATATAATAGATTTGAAATGGGAATATAATCATTTCATTTTCAATTCATAACACGATAAAAATTCTATTAGGAATTAAACACAAATAAAATCACATGGAATATGACTTCTACAATGAAACATGTGTTACTAGAGAAGTAGTTATCATCATAATCATGAATTAAATAGGGAATTGTAAAAAATTTATGATAATATTTTATAGGTTTATAATATTATCTATTATATAAATGACTATTGATTTTAATGATTCTAATGTATATTTAGGGAAATAATATAAATATTATCCATTAAAATCCATCTATATTAAGCTACTATAGTTATTTCTATAGTTTTTATACATTTTTTATGATTTTCTTATCTTTATAACATAACAATATTGTTGAATGGGTTTTAAAGGAAATTTGACCTAATTTCCTCTTTGTTCAATAAAAATTTTAAAATGTACATTTCATAAAAATAAAAATAAATATCTATAAATAAAATTGTTTAGAAAATATATTTTCTTCACTAAATGAATTTATTTAAAATGATTTTTAAAAATTAATATTTTTAATGAAACAATTTTCAAATACTATAATTTTATCTTTTTATAATATGTGAAGAGACCTTTTTATATTGCCATATAGTTTTTCAATATACATTCCCATCACCATGATCATTTAGTTAATTGAGTTATACTTTATATGGTTATGTTATTATTTTAAATGAAAAATATTTTCTCTATATCGTTTTTTTAATCATATCAAATGAAAATGAAATATTTATAAAATATTCAAATATAGGTTGGAGAGATAATTTAATGGAATTTTCATCTTCTATCATGTTATGTAATAATTTTATTGATTTTGTAGGGATATGATCATATATACAATTCAATTTCATTCAATAAATAAAATAGTATTATAACTATTTAAGGATGAATCCCTGAAACCCATTTTATTCCTGTATGGTTATTAAGATACGATGGATACATTATGTAAACATTAACATTCATTTGGTAATATTATTTGGTAATGGAATGTTTTTCATAAAAATCATTTCATTTATATGTTTATAATTTTAGAGAATGAAGAATTTTTTTGGATACATGTTACATATACATGAGTAATGATATAAGGATATGATTAATGTTTAATGATTATACAGATCTTATATGCATTTTTTTCATTATTTCATTTCTAGGCCATAATGTATATACACCCACTTGTGAATTTGGTAATGGTTAATGTGTTTAGATAGTCATTAATGAATGTGGAGTTAATAAAAAACTGTGATATGATGGAGTTAATAATCTCGTATGACATGATGAAGATGACCAGATTGATATTATGCCAAGAAGAATGTGGGAAATGACTCGGTAGACATTTTAATTACGGTACCTTTTCCACAATTATAGTTTTAGTAGTGATAATTAAGTAATGGAATTATTTTTATAGTTATGTTTATTCCAAAAACTAATATCATATTATTATTTTATGTTCTCAATTCTCCTCATTTATTATTGATAATTTTACACCTTATGACTTATGTATTCTATGTATTATAATCCTTATGAAATTTTTAAATATTAATGGATATTGATTTATTGAGCATGATTAGTGTATGTTATGGTCATGTTCTCATATCCTTATATATATAATCATAAGATATGATCATTGATGGACATTTCTTATTTTTAACTAAACTGGTCTATTGACCTTATCATTTATTATAAAATCTTTAAATATATATGAAGTGTTGTGTTATGTTAAAATATTAATATCAATGGAGGAATGTTATAAACTCATTATATGAGATATTTGGTATATTTCATGAAATAATTTATTTAATGATTCGAATTTTCCAATACACTAAAGCATTATAGATATTGGGAATGTATTTTAGTGAAATTTATTGAATTTTAATGTAAAATAATGTAAAATATATGCATTAATTGATCATATGATCATTATTTATATTTTTATTATAGGGATGTTTTATTTGATAAAATTTTATATCTAATGTTTGAAAAAACAATTGATTCATCCATGGATGTTTCAAACTTTGTTAATTGATAGGGGATTCCTATCACTTACGGGAAGAACAATCATATCATGTGGGATAAAACATTTCAATGTAAAATAAAACATGACTATGATGTTCATGAATCTAATATAATTAGTTTAAATCTTCATTCTTATAGTTCTCATTTAACTTTTTCAGACATAAATAATATGGATATTTTTCGGTG
The DNA here is from genome assembly GCA_963277665.1 of Viscum album. Lineage (NCBI taxonomy): Eukaryota > Viridiplantae > Streptophyta > Magnoliopsida > Santalales > Viscaceae > Viscum > Viscum album. The sequence goes on along the minus strand of OY728151.1, from coordinate 81,283,928 downwards.
ATCCTTATCTGTTGTAATTTACTCTCCCAACAAAATATAATTTCAAATGGTTAGATGAATTATAGATGCTAGAGGAATCTAGAAAAAATATTAAAAAATATTTATATATGAAATAATAAAGAGAATAAATTGTATTTACATATATTTAGATTTATGTATCATGATATTGAAATAAAATATGATGATATAATTGATGAATTCATTATAAGGGGTTGTTAATTTAATAGCACCATTTTTTGTGTTACTAAGATGTTATAATATTGGAATAATTATTTAAAATATTATATAAATCATTACAAATAAAGTTGATATTCAGGTATCATATTTATATGAGAGAGATTCTAAAACATGCTATCTTGAAAATTTTAATGTGATCTGTATACTAAATTATTTGAGAAGGGAATCATCATTCAAGAAAAAATTGATGATTGGGGAATCTCATTCAAAGAAGATAAAAAATGGAACTTATTAGAATGATTTAAGGGAAGAAGAAAATTAATTTCACATGATTAATTATATATTTATAATTATATTTTAATTCTTGAATTTTTTAAGAATTAAGAATTGAAGGATAGGTATGTATAAAGGAATGTTATAGTAGAAGTGCTTTAAATGTTGTTCCGTTGGACAATTGAAATGAAATTATTAATGAATAATTTATGTTCAATATAATTATAAAAAATATGTAAGGATTATAATACAGTTAATGAATACTGAAGAAGAATATGTTTTATTTTCATTTTTAAATGAAGATAATATCTTGACATATTAAAAGATAATATTATGTTTAAAATTTGAGGATTATGAAGAAAAAAATGTGGTAAATAAGAATTCTTGTGATCATCAGGATAATAAGATTCGTATTGTAAATGTTAATGTTGTAAATTGTAAAAATGATGAAATAATTAACAATAATTAAAAAGAATAAAATGAATAATTAGTGGGGTACATTCTTAAAAGGTAATATAATGATTTCATTAAATATTACTAAAATTATAAAAGAAACAAATATTTTTGGATAGAAGATATATCAATAAAAATTATTAAGATAATATTCATAAAAAAACATTTCGGTAAAAGGTATTAAGGATATAAATATATTACCTAAAAAACAAAAAACATGAATATTTATTTAATGATAATAATGAATGATAGATAATATTATTTATCTTTGAAAAATATACAATAAGGTGAACATGAAATATTAAATTTCCAAAAAAATATTTCAGTAATTAGTGAAAGTTATTTGAAATTTGAATGTAATAGGATTAAAATGATCATAATCATAATTTAGAAACTTGATTTAAATAATAATAAAAAAACATTCATTATAAACATTATTTTAGCCAAAAATTATGTAAAATTTTATTTCCAAATGAGAAATCAATTTTTGAAGAATGTATTTATATAACTTTAGTCTATATTAAAGATATTAAAATATCTATATTAAAGAAGATGATCGTACAATTTTACCAAATCATTGGATGATAATAAATATCCATGCATGTTGATCATAATTATGGAGAATATTTGAAACATAGTTATAGAAATCATTCATGATATAGAGGAAATACATTTTCAACTAATATTTATGGTACTATAAAGGTTTCTAGACTATATTGAATATCTAATTGTCGAAACATCATCATTAAAATGAATCCATGAGTTATTAAAAGATTAGTTTAAAGGTATTCAACACACTAAATTATGAGAACATAATGAATCCATTTGGAAAACTAAAAATTTAATTAAATAATAGGAAACTATATTTTAATGTTGTAATGAACTAAATAAGTCATACAACATAAGTCATGTAGTGATAATATCTTAATATACTCTATTTTAAATATCATTCTAGACACAAAAAATGAATACTAAAAGAAAATTAAATGATTTATTTCATGAAATTTTAGTGGATACAAAATATTTATTATGCCCAAACATATTTTATAATCGTGGTCCTTAATATATTCCTTTATATTTTATATAGTAAAAAAATACAAATGAATGAAAAAATAGAGATAGAAATTTAGAAATTATGGGTCACTTTTAATCAAAATTTTTATTTGTCTTATTTCCTGTAATAAAAATTAAAACCAATAAGTGTATTATTTTTGAACAATGAATCACAATTATTTTGTGATTAAATTCAATCTGGTAATGAATTCAAATTAATTCTAGAAATTTTTTTTAATATGGATTGGAATTGTTAAATTTTTTACAAGAGTAAAATGAAATAATGGAAATATATTTTAGGATGGAGATACTAATTTCCATGATATCTGAGTGTGATGGATATACATTAGTTATGATAAAGATGGATGTGATGCATATAGTAATGAAATAAGAAATTGATATAAAATATAGAAAATATTTTTTATATTCCTAACATGATATGGATATGTTATTGGAGTTTTTTGATAAACTAGAGAGAAATCATTTCAAATTTAGAACATTGCATGGTTGAGATAATAACAAATCATCACTTCTATATTATTTTTTATGATTGATATGGACCCTTGTGAAATTGATATAAAAATTGATATATATTCTTCATTTGTTTTACTTGTTATTTAAATATATTACATATAATATGAATTTTAATTTCATGTTATATTCTCTCAAAATGATTATGAGTTCGAGTAGAGGCGATGGAAAAGTGTATACAAATTCCTTAATGAAAATTTTTACTAATATTTGTGTTCAATAATCCAATTATATGTATAATTATTATCCAAAAACAATGTTTTATCATTATAATAATAATGAATCATTCAAAAACAAAAAATGAAAATTCTGAAAAATAATAGTTTTGGTTTGTTTGAAATTTCCCAAATAAGTATGATTGAACATTATAAGTCATGATTAATTTACAGGGAAACTATTTGATCTGTAGTTTAGAGTTAAAATATATGTTTATATATGATATAATGTGTTAATAGTCATTATTGGATATATCTAAAAGAGTATGGAAATGTAAAATACATAAGGATGTTTAGAGTACACGTTATTATTAAAGTTAATAGTGATAAACCTAGAATTTTCATCTAGAGAGATGTTGATTGTCACTACCTTGGATTTTCTAACAGTGATAGAGGATATATATGTTTAAATGGAAAATGAAATGAATATTGACTCTTATGATGATATTTTTTAATCATAATAATATAAAGGTTATACAGATTGTTGTAGATATAAGAGGATGAAAAGATAAATCAATTTATGTAAAATAGTATCAAACTCTTTTGGATATAAATATTGTTATTTATGTAATTGAGGTTGAAAATATTATTTCTCCCCTTTAAATTGATAAGGGAAATTTTATTCACCAAATATATGAATAATTATGTATATAGTGGACAGAAATATTAGGACATGAAAATATTTGGATCACTGTTTTTTAAGAAAATAGGGGTAAAAGATATTCTATTCATAATCCTACTTTGATTATCTTAGTGGGGAGAATTATAATGATGATTATATTGGAGAAACCATGTTGATTCATGATTTTTCTTTATAAATGCCATGTTTACAAATATATGATGTATTTTTTTGGGTTGAAACAATATTTATATATTTTTATTTTATGATTGATACAATAATGAAGTTGATTAAGTGAAATAAGTAGTAGACAACAACTTTTTTTAATGGAATGTAATTATTATTTTTCAAATTATCATTTTTTATATTTATAATATCATATTTATTATTAGTAATAAATACATCTATGATGGTTTTTCTAGTTAGATGAATATGTTGTAAGAAATTTCAATTCAAGGACAGTGAGTGTATATTAATATCTTGATAAATTATCAGGATAATTGTCAAATTTACATATAAAGACTAAAATATATTATCAAATTTACTAAATATTCTTTATAGAAGATTCTAGACAAGATTTAACTACTATCATAATGGTAATGAATGTTTTTTAGGATGAATTTTGAAAGAGTATTTATCTTAAAAAATGTATTCACAAAAACAAATTATACAATATACAAAATCATCTTTAATATTTTTGATTTTTGTAGATACAATAGGTTAATGATTCTAATGTTCATAAAAATAGTACATTTTTAATAAATAAAAAATAATTATGAGATTCATTTTGGGATGTATATATTATGGAATATAGTACTATATTAAGGTAATTTCACATATATTTATCTATAAAGACACTGACTAACCAAGTTTTATCAATGAAAAAAGATGCACAACTAACATATTATTCTTTTTTGGGAAGGATTTATGTTTTCAAATACAACATAACCAATATATGTGACTCATCAAAATAAATAGTATATTTATAAGGGATATACTATTAATACAACAAAATTATTGTTATGAACACATATTTGGATGATATTCATTATTGATATGAAACATCATCTTCACATAAGTCATTATAAATAGATATTTATTATGATAACTAATAATAATTTCAAACATTCATGCTTAAAAGGCATTTATTTTGAAAATAAAATTTCTACATAATAAGTGGAATGAAATGAACAAATTATGTTTTTTATAATGGTAAATTAGAAAGTAGTTGATATAATAACTAACCCATTTTAAATGGAAACAGTTTAATAAAAATTATTGATTATTAGCATTTGAACTCATTCCCATTTTGGTTATGGTATGTTCTCTATATCTCGTCCAACTTATTTCCATTCATTATTGAAAATAAATAGTGGTAAATGGGGAAAAATAATTAAATTCATTTAAATTTCATTGGAAAATAATGAATAGTATATATTTAGATGGAGTTTGTAAAAGTGGTATATTGTGAAGTCAGTGATTTGAAACTGTTTTAATAATTTGATTAATTAGATTCATATACATATTAATTAAATTATAACTTCATTATAGTTAATTAATTTTGTAGTAATATATTTAATCACTAAATTATGGATACCATGATATATTTTTTCTCAATGATTTTTATTTCCTACAACAAACTCACTCTTGTATGAAAAGTATTATTGGATAGTGATCAATTTCATGAATTTCAGATCATTAGTAATTAATTCTCTATGGATGACAAACATAATCAAAATTGGGATATTGTGGAGTTTAAAGGGAATTGAGGGATTTTTGAAATGATAAGAATCTATTTATTCTGAATAAATAATTACTTTGTGTTTAATTCTATTGTTAATTAATAATTCAATTGAAATTTCTATTACATTTTAATATTATTTCTTGATAATTTATACTACATGGAGAAAAATGAATCTAATGGACTGAGGTGACTGTATCGAGTGTCGAATTGAATTTCTCCCCTAATATATTATCAGTTTCATCATAATTGTATTTTTAGATAAGAAAATTTTGTTATTATATGTTATTTATCAATGTATCAACATCATGAATAATTCAAAGTATTCAGTATTGAAAATATGTTATTTTAAGAGTAAATTGAATATATATATATATATGATATATTGGATAAAAATCATAAGTCCATCAGATAATATTTGTAGGATAGAATGAATATAGGTTTATAAATGACCCGATATTTGCTCGTAGTTATCAATGACAAGTTACTAGGAAATGGTCTAAAAATATGGATTTCTCGATAGATGTTATTAGGAAGAGGCTTACCAACCATGTTACTACCTGAATATGTTCTTACAACAATGTATATGATTGAATACAATAACTAGGTCATAAAATAGAGGATTCTAATGTAATTATTTGGAAATTAATTTTTGACACATGTTTTTACAAAAATGGAACTAGATGAAATCATATTGATATTTTTGATATATTTATATTAGGTACAGTAACTCAAATGCATCTGACATGTGAATCATATAGAGAATTTTTGGATGGATAAAATCTCATGTATATGTATTTAATGAACATTTGATTAAAATTATAAACACTTTATAAATATATAAAATATAATGATTCCCAGGTATACTTTTATCATTCAAAAATCAAAATATTATTTCGAATATATTTTAATATATTAGTAAAGTGGTGATATAAAGGGGTTTTTATTAATATTTTCGAATCCATTGAAATTCCAGGATGGACGGTGATCAATAAAACAATTTTCTGAGTGATAATATATAATTTTTATTAGGTTAATAAAATATGATGTTCGAACATAACCCGTTTTACTCCAACGAATCTACAACATCATAATATTTTTTTACACAAAAATATATTTTGGAAATGAATTTTCAGACCGAGGAGTTTGGGAAATAAATTTTTAACGAACAATTAGTAATAGTGGTAATATATTGATTATTCAAGAAAAATGTTATCATATTATGATAAAATAAGGTACTAGTCATGGGAATCAACATGGAGTGTATAATATAGAGGATACAAGTCATTGATACTAAATAATGTTTTATATGATAAATAAACAAGAAATAGTCATAGAAAGAATTGATACCAAATAGAGTTATATCAGATTAAGTTATACTGAATAGCAGGTATCATATGGACATGTTGTAGATATAAAAGTCATCAAATAGTTAGGAGGAAATATATTAGTTTTAACATATGTTATTTATTAACATTTGGAATTAATTCTTGTATGGTGATGAAGAAAATATAGGATGGTGGGATTGATGAAATAAAATATCATTGTGATGAAATGATGAAGCATGTTGGTGAATTTTTATTTTGATACATAAAATATTGTTTTAATAGATAATCAATACAATATTTATAAGCATTTTTAATTATAATATAGTATTATTAATGTTTTGGATGGAATCATATTTCTATAAGTCTATAATTTTTTTATAGAGGATTTAAGGATTGTATTATTTCAAAATAATGACATAATTTATGTACTATTATTTTGAAATGAACCATGTAAATTTTTTAGTACTTGTGGGTTTCATTGTATTTAATTTCAAAATGGTGTAAATTATCTCTACTATGAGTTAGTGTTTGTATTAAAAATAATATAAATAAAATTTAATATGAATTATTGTCCCTATAAATAGAGGTTTTATAGATCCTAGCAGGTCCCTTTAATTTCCCTATCACAATATTTGATGTATGATCATTATAAGGAAACCCAATACATGATCAATATTTCAAAAACATCCACTAATGTGATATTTAAAAATATCTAATATAGATTAATCGAACAAATAATGACATGGGAAGAGTTTTATACATGATATAAAATACATTCCCTATTATCTATCTTCATTGATAACATAACCACCTTTTTTGATGTTGTGTTTGAATAGTATTATTAAAATTAATTTTTTGAATTACTGGGTAGAACATGAATCAAATAATGTTTTAACTAGTCCTGAATTTATCAATAATATTAAAATAACATCCTAATTTTTAGGATCCAATTCCATGTTAATGATATGATAAAATTGAATTTTATATTTTTTCTTTATAGTTTGTTTCAATTGGATTTCATTTACAACCCTTAGAATTAGAAAATAGATTTGATTGTGTTTGGGTTTCAGGAAGTTAAAATTTTAGACCATATGTGATGTTTGTTTATATATTTTAATACTTCCATGATATTTATGGTTTCTATCATCTCTATTCAACATTTATTAGCTTCATTACACTCCATTTTCCAATTGAATCATATGATTGTTCCCTATAGATAATTTCTAGAATGCTTATTTTTATATATTTGATAAGTGGGTGGTTATATAACAATTACTCTATGAAATTAATCAAATGAATAAGTAGAATTAATATCATTCATCTACTTTATATCTCTAGTATTAGGGTAATATTTTGAATAACCAATCTCTTTATTTACTTTAATATCATATTATACAATTTCAATAAAATTATCGATGTCTAAAATAACTTAGTATTTCCAAAAAAAATTAAGCAAAACTAACTAAATAGATTCCAAAAATTTCATTCATGGGTGATGAAACTGAATAAGGAATTAAATGTAATCATTTTTAATATCTCTATATATGTTCTGATGGATTTTACCCTGTTTTCTGTCAAAATAGAAAAAACATCTATCCATTTTAGTATTCATTGTTCAATACAAAATCTATTAAATTTCCATATGGAACTTATTTCACTCTATTGATTCTATATCTTTCTTATGGTTGATATTTATAATCATTTTAAATCAAAAAATTAAAATCAATTTCTAATAGAGGTATATCCATCATCACAATATGTTTCTTTAGTAATTTCATGTCAGATAATATCTTCACCATATAGCTAAACAAATATTTAAAAATTAGGGTATGAGAGCATCTACTAAAACCATAAGAAATTTTTACATTAGGCAATCAAACAACAAAATATCTATCATATGATCATTGTAGAGTTACCAAATAATTTTTATATTAATATTACCATGAGTTTCTAAAAAAAATACTAAATTTATCTTCTCACCCCCCACTCTTGTAATAAATAGAAAAAAATTGAAATATAACTATTGGTAGATTTCTTAACATGCAACACCAAACGATATGTGAATTTTTATATATTTTTCAAATATTATCTTATCCCATTCATTGTTTTAGTGGATATGGGTATGATAAAATAATAAATTAAAATAAATATAAAATTTAAAAAGTTAATACGGAAATTTTCATTTATCGTAAGGAAATATGAATTAGATTCTTGTGAACTCATTTTGAGCTTCAAAAATGCATTTTCTATAAATGTTATATTATTTAATTTTTTATAAAAAATTAAATTTAAAATTTTTCACATGTAGAAATTTTACTATGTAAAATTATATAAAAAAATCTATTCACCATATCATAATTAACAACTAAAAAATTTGATATTTTTTCTTAATATGATATATTTTTTAGTGTGTGACGAAAAATGACTACTTCACATATACTCTCTTTTAATAAAATAAAATTATATAATTTTAAATTAAAATTCTAACTATAATTTTTTTATAATGATAAGATGATATCCATTTTATATTCCATAGTCTATTTATATCTCCCTGAATCAACACATTTCATTATATTGATAAAAGATAATTTTTAGGCATAAAATCTAATATTACTAAAACATTTTATTAATTTATTTCTCAATTGTTATTAAAAATTATTTATACGACTTTTATAGATTTTATTATTAATAATGGATACCTATATTTGATATAGGTGGTATAATTTTTTATATTTTTTCTCTATTATTTTTTTTGTTATGAATTGTAACCATTGGAAACATTTTTCGCATTGGTAATGTAACATGTGTAAACAAAATATATGAAATAGACACTAAAAATAATCACATCACTAAAAATAATATAATTTAATGGTATAAATTAAACTATATTACTCTATCAATCAAATATATTAGATTTGAATTACATTTATCCTATATAATGACAATTATATTATTTTCTATAATTAAAAATCCAAAATTTATTTCTATTTCATTTTAAGTACAATTATATGTTCCCATAGTGATAATAATATGTTTTAAATACATATAATAGTTATTTTATGAAATGAATAATTTAATTTTATGATGTTAATTTATTAAAAAAAATTAGTTATGACGTAATTTCCTTATGTTCATAGCAAGATCTAACAAAGTGATTAGCCTTCCCAAAATTCCCCAATGTTTTTGGTTTATATTTTATTTCATATTATATCCTTTTAAACTACATTGAGATGGAATAATTACATGACCATAGTCCCATGGAAACATGTCCTAGAACATGACCCAACGGCCTAAAGGGAAAATGCCCAATACATTACAGAAATCCCCAACCAACATACACTATAAAAAGTTCCCTCTATATCATATGGATCATTGAAGGGCATGAATCACACCTCACATGGATAATCAGTTAGAACTGAACATTATTTATCTTTTTGATTTTTGGTTCAATGGGTGACTTAAATACCATCTCATTCTTCAAATATGGTTAACTCTACATTGGTTACTATTTCTTGCTATAACTCCTTTATTAAGGCCTACTCATTTCTCCTTTTCTAGGATTCTTATCATCGTATATAAATTGAAAATTAATATACCAATGTACAATGTTTTCTGATGGCCATGTGGTCCAATGTAATACGGTGACCCAAATTCTATACAGTTTGATGGCCCAACTCAGTGGCCCATTGTACCAAAACTGGTTAATAGTTTCAATTAAATAATAAAAACTATTGATTCCATTATATTAACATCCATGGAAAACCTATGGTAAATATCAAAATCATATATAATCTCTATTTATCCATTGAACAATTAGATGAATGGATGGATCCATTATCACACAGGTACAAGATATACAGAAAGTATTTTTTATACAAGTTGAAAAATCAACGTAAAATTTTAACAAAATCATTATTTATTTTTTTGGTTGAATTAAGGCTCAAATTAATTAAGCTATGTAATCGTGAATAATTTATTGTGAAATGTTTTGTTTTTTATATTATTTTTTATCTTTATGACTATAATTTCTAATTACATTAATGTTCTAAAAATGAAATTAATGTTTCTTTATGAAAATAAATTATAAAAATATTGGAAAACCCAAAAAAATCAATGTAGACATGTAAGATGATAGATGATCTGAAATGTAATTTCAGGGCCATTAATAAAACAATTTGTACATTAAAACTGAAAATAAAACCCTTTATTATTGAATATTATGATACCATTGTTGTGGTTAAAATTATATTACCAAAGGATAAATAATGATATAATGGAATGTCTGGTAATTAAACATATATAAATCATTTTTTATGGAAATATTACGACATCATAGTACCCCAAATTTTACAATTTTTCTATTTGAAATCAGTTTTTAGAGTATCTGAATTATTATATTTTAATATTTAATAAACTATTAATATGTCCTCTCCACCAGTTATAAAAGGACATGTCTAATTTCACTTCTTTGTGCCACATTCAGCAACCTAAAAGGATATAAAAGTAGTCAAATATATTTTGATCATCCTTACAAATTTTTTATGGGTTTGATTCTTTCTAATATACCTTTCCAATGGCCATTATAATTGATCTTAAGGAGCCTAATTAAAGTAAAAGTAATTACCATATATATATGAGATATTTTAATGTATTTAGTTATATAAATGATATATGTATTTTTTATTAATCATAAAATAATAACATAACCATACTAAATGTACTAAAATTTTATTATTATAATTATTGAATCTCTGTTGTACATAATTATTTTTATCAAATTGTATATGAAACTATACCATGTGGGTACATGTAGACAACTTCCTCAAAATAAATATGGAATTCTTTTTCCATCGCATTAATTATTCTATAGTAATTTTTATTGGTGTATTTTAATAATATTATATTCTTGTATTATTATTATTTTTTAAAATTAATACCATGCATACCTTTATACCTCACTGTCTGTTGGAAAGAATATAATTTCACTCACGTGTATGTGTGGACTGCCACATCCATGAAGAGATGTGATTATTTTTTCATTTACTTATTAAATTTATACTAAAAGGGTATATATATGTTAAATAATGAAATACATAATATTTTGTAATATTAAAATAATTTATATATTTCATTCCTTATTTTTCTAGAAATTTAACACATTTTCCATTTATATGACATACATAACATCTCCATGATTAGTGTAACTCATTTTCATATCTCTAGATTTTCTGTATATAAGTATATATATATATATATATTAAATATATATGTTATTTATATGATGAGTAAAATTATGTATATTGTGGAATAATAATCAGTTTTCATGGACATGAACCGCAGAACTGAAACACTTATTAAAACCGAAACAACTAATATCCAAAAAACAATAATTTTAAAAATGATTTAATGATAAATGGATTGGAAAATATCACAAGTTGGTCATATTTGATTTCATCTCAATGTTTAATCATATAAACCAAATTTTTTAATATTTTTTATATACTTCCCCTTAAAAAAATTATTTCAATGACCCTCCGAAAATTTATTGTATTATAAGTTACAATTAATCTTAATTCATCCAATGAGTTTTATTTTGATGTTATAAATGTAATATGATGTTTCATAACATTGTTTTCATTCTTAGTTTATAGTATATCTTTTTGAAACTTGTTATTCAATGATTATGTGTGAATAGATCCCTGAATAATTTTATTGTATATTTTGAAATCATTTTCTATTTACTTATTTTCACAAAATCAATGGAATGTTAAATTTTAACATCATATATTGAGAACTTTTCATGATTTAAATTTTTCAAAATTTCATTTTAGAGATATATGATTCATCTCAAGCACTATGAAATTGATATATTTTCCACTTTATATCTCGTAAATTATTTATATCATAATACATCATGAAATTTATGTGATTAATATATCAATATTATTCAATATCTTTCAATGATGTTTAATTGAAATGATATTAAATTCATAAAGGAATTTCAATACAATCACCATAATGTTATATATTAATTATATATATGGTTCTTCTAGGGATATCAAATGATTATATAATCATTAACCACATCTATTTGTTTCACATTTGTTTTAAATTATATTTAATGAATAGTTATAATTTCCAATAATATTATATAAAGAAAATTTGATAATGTTTTTTTATTTCATTCCAACCATGTTTGATACATTTTATTGAGAATTATTCTTTTTCATATACATATTTTATGAAAAAACCAAGCATCATATATTCATAGATTAAGTAATTTACTGATTTTGTTTTATATATTATTTTACAATGTTGAATTTTTTTTAAAATAATGATTTATAATATTTCTACTATGAGACAAATTTGAGTCTCTTTACAAAAGTTTGAGTAGAATGTATATTATTATCATTACAGTCATTAGTTTATTTTCCCAAAATCATGAAAATTATTTTAAGCATGATTTAATTAAAATATATATTTTTTTTATATAAAAAATTTTCCACAATATATGGGTGACATCTATATGTTAAATATGTTGTAAAAATTAAAATATAATTTTCCAAATGAATTATTAGAATTAATATTTTTCATGAATTATTAATTTGGGAATACATCATTAGATGTTTCATATTATATATTTGGGATATTATCCAGTGATACTATCCATATTCATTCTATGGATGGACTATAATTATGAGGATGAGATATTTTTGATACCCATTTATTTTTAGTGGCTTGTGTTAGAAGGAAATGATAAAATCTTTATGAACCATGTTTCCATTCACAGGAAATAATATATTATGAATGATTTAAAATATTGTGGCTCACATATGGATATATTAAAACTATGTTCATCGAATTTTTGTAATTTTATAGTCTACAAATGAATTTTTTAATGATGGATATCACAAGTGATAATAAGAAATAAAATGGATTGTTAACCTAGTTCAGTAACATACTATGTGCACTATTATAATCATGGGGTGACCCTTGACTAAAGAGATGATGGAATTGGGAATGATAGTAATCAACTTGGATATTTTTTTGAGGATCCCCAAAAAAATGATTATACCTTATTATGTGTGTGACATAAAATAATTTCTTATGCTAATGTTATGACCTTAGGTCTCATGATAATTGATTCCATTATAATTCAGCTCTTATGAACTAACATTATTTATTCTATGATTACTGATTATGATATATATTATTTTGGGTCTATTTGTTAAAATAATAATCAAATATTATCATACCCTCATAACATTACTATGTTTTGGTTCCCATTTTATCTCACTTTTTACCATTATTGTTCATATGAGTACACCCTTTCATATGCTTACATTCTCCAGGATATGAAGAAACATTTAAATTATATTATTTCTATGAATAGTAGTTTGTGGTAATGTATATGTAAGATATTTTTAATATCATTATTGATATAAGATGATTTTATATCTATTTTCTATATACACTAAACATTTATGCTCCATGGTAGTGATTTTATAAAAATATATTAAATATTCATTAATTAAGATATAAGATTCATGTATGAAAAGTATGCTTCTCTACAGTTAGTATCATTGTTCTTTTCCACGTTGATTATATATTAGGATTATAGAACATTACTGAAACCCCTATAGATTAGTCTATGTAAAAGATAACATCCTCAGGTTTTTTCTAAAGATGTGGTCATCTAGTTTCTATGTAATACATCAATGTGTGGATCCTACAAGTGAATGATTTTTCTCACAGATGCATCATGGTGTAATTTCCACCAAAAATTAATTTCTTGTATAACATAGAAATATTTTTTAGTATATGGTGGTTGTTCATTACTATGTACCAAGTATGACACTCATGGAAGTTCTGATTTGGTTAATGAAAATTTTCTATATATATATTCTTGATTCCTATAAAATTTGAACCAAAGTTTTTCATGTGATATGTTATTGAATATGTTTATTATTTTTCCCTCAATGAAATGGAATAGTAATTTGTTAAAAATCGTGATGATCTCATGATCCCTCAAACAGAATGTTACCAAGAGACCTTATTATTTCTAGGAAAAAGAGCTATGTTCATAGAATAACCTATATAATATCTAATGAAGCTCCATGAATTGGTCCTCCTACTCTTGAAAATGCTTATCAAAAAATCATTTATCAAATGGTGGTTTCCATTAAAGCTACCCCATGTCACACAAATTGTCTGGAAGCAGACATGTAATAATACATTGTAAATTTAAAGAAAATATTCAAATGATGAGAGAATATTGAAGACATAAAACTATCATGATGCACCAATGCACCCCCACGGTATGACAAATATGTTCTTATTATATGTCAATTTGGTCACATGAAATATTACTAGTTTTCCCCCCACCACACAAAATACATCAGCATGTCAATGAAGTGTTGTTCCTCCTTTGGATTCATAAATAACCAAACTTATTTCTCCATAAAAATGTTCATACATCATCATAAGACCTTTTTTTGGTCATGTGACTCATCACCAATGGTTGTAATTATTTTCCTCAGTAACAATAACAAAAACAAGCACGTCAATGTTCCATTTTTTAAATGAAAATGTAATAAAAAATAAAAAATTATGGTTTCACATGTAGTTACAAAAACAATATTATGTGACACTGCTGATTAAAAATACATTACAAATGAATATAGGCATGTCTACCTCACCTTGTGATATTCATCTATCATTTCACCCTCACATCACGAACTATTTCAATCATTTTCATGTTGACCCACAATTATCATTTGGCTCCATAAGTCAAACGTAAGGTTATTTCCCCGAAATTCGAACACATCGCCATATAACATTCCATTGGGGATGTGATCAATAACCAATGTAGTTGGTTATTTTATTTTATTACACTCAATCAATCACAAAATATTTCCAAGACATTGTCAAATAAATCATGTAAATGTAATAGAAAATTTCGGAACCTCTTGTAATCTTTAAAAGAATGTAACACACTATATTGCTCCACAT
Source organism: Viscum album (assembly GCA_963277665.1). Taxonomy (NCBI): domain Eukaryota; kingdom Viridiplantae; phylum Streptophyta; class Magnoliopsida; order Santalales; family Viscaceae; genus Viscum; species Viscum album. The sequence goes on along the minus strand of OY728151.1, from coordinate 81,268,526 downwards.
GATTCAAGTGAACCACCCTGGGCATGACGGAGAGATCTTGTGAAATCCCCCATGAAAAAAAACATTTCATGTGGAATATCTTAGATGATGCATCAAATAACACATAAAATCATTTTAATAAGTTCCTTGATTATGCAAAGGCCATTAGATATATCCACCTTGTAACATAAAAGTACAAATCTATAACTGCATGATTCAAAAGATAAATTTATTTGGAAATAGTAAATAAAATGATGAATTGAATGGATGGTCTTGTGGCCAATTAAGGTCATGTTCCTCCCCGAAATGACCTATAAGAAGTCATTATAAAAGAACATGTTATCAAATACATCCACAAACTCAATCCTAAATTCTTTTGATATGAACCATCCATTGTGGTGAATAACTTTAGTGGCAATGCCTATAAATCCACCTCTAATGAATATAAGAAATTCAATTGTGGAAACTCAATGTGGAGAACTTTTGAATTAGAGAATATTTTTATATCAATAAATATCGAGATCAGAACAATTTTCATGAAGCTAAAATATGGGGGACCACTAAATAATATCATGTGGCAAGCATAGGAACATCAGGTGATAACTAATAGATCACATGATTTACTACTAGTATATCATGGAAATTATGTCACATATACCTGATAGGTCATGAAAGAATTAATAAAAATACACTAATCAACTAAAATGATTATTAAATAATAGGTTGGAACAAATGACATAATGATGGAAGACTTATAAAATGTTCATATATGAATATAATCATGTGCTTCATAGAAACCACCCCTTTCATCTGAAATCACTTGTACATGTCATCCAGGTCACATGACACACCTTTTTTTATATTTTTGATCATTCCATGTTACTAGGAATTGATAGATAATGTCATATGGTTCCCTACAAGAATTGCACGCAAGCATCACCAAACCATATATTCCATCAATCTAGAACACATTATGAGATCAATAAATGTATCATAAATCATATGCAGACACTAGTGTATGTTAGATAATTCTGATGATGGCATCATGAAATGTCAACTGGTTTTCACGACATCCTCCCGAAAAGCCTTCCAGAAATCATGAGGCCATATAAGTGAATTAGTTGGGTCAATAGACACCCCCAATATATGTGTGATGGAATTAATGATAGCATAGAAAAAAGTCATCCAAGACATCAAACGACCTCCATACATGTACCACCAACTATTTTGGGGACCTCCAAGCATTTCATCCAGCTTTCATGATGACTCCAAGATAAGTCCCTGGATAGTGAGACACCATACAAGTATGTTAGTCAAGATCTTATGATGGCTTCCATGATCAACCATAAAGGTATTATGATTTAAAATAAACATGGTGGTGGTGGTTATGTTTTAGATTCTTGGGTTAACCAGCAAGGTCTTGTGATTTCCACCAGATAACCGGGTCTTGGTCTTGGGATGACCAACAAACATTCCATCCAAATTACGAAACATCGATTGGAAAATTCTATTAGAGCATTAAATATAAATTGGACATTCCAATAAGGTATTATGTAATGTATCAAATAATTAATAAAGGAATATCATCTAGGAAATCAATTCATGTCATATAGACAAGAAGAATAGTACAAGTGGGAATCCAAGGAGGTGTTATTCATATACAGCCTCTGTGATGGGTAACCACAGTATTTAATCTAAAACTTACTCACTGCAAAAAAAATGATTCCTAACATGAATAGTATTTGTATGATCCCTTCCTATGTATCTAGCTCTATATTAATATTACAATTGGTTCTCATAGTGAATAAGTGTCACACCTATATGTATTGAGACTGATTATTTTCTATCACTTGTTTGTCACACCAAGCACTGATCATGTGTGCTATGGGAGTTGAAATGATGATATAATTTAACCCTTAATCCTCTATAAATGATTTTTCATCCATATCTTGTAATACCCAATTAGTAGTAAACTTTGATTTTTTTCCTATAAAATGGTACCCTTTTTATGTACGCCCCGACGGAATGAACTACGGATACAATGATTACTACCATGACTGGGATACCGTAGGCTCCTTCATATGTCATGAGTAGTAAGGGAAATCCCCTTTTGTGTCATTCCTACCTTGCCTTCATCATTACATGAATTTATACCCAAATTATCCCAAGACATAATAATACTTTCCCTTTAAGAAGAATATTTATATATAACTGAATTATGATTTCACTAATACAATCAATAAAAAAGTAATTTTGTAATCCTTAATAAGGCATGATATCTATGTAAAGAATCAAATGCATTGTCATAAAATGTAATCCCCAAAACCATATGCACTGATGTTGATTTCAAGTTGTCCCTTTATTCTCACATTGTCCATAGCTCACTTGGGATTTTAGAGTGATAATGATCAATTCATTGGAATCCTGATTCTAAAACACATAGGTAATCCATAGTATGTATTAAATGTTAAATGAAATGATATAAACAACAATCATAAAATGGTATGTACCTTCAGGAATGTCCTAAGTTGTGAACAAACTCTGATAACTCTGATTTATTCCCTAAATGGTATACGTCAGACTCCCCATTCAGGTTACATCTCAAATAGTATAATCTACAGTTCACTTATATTTGTCATTAACTAATTTATGTTACACTACATGAGATTGACAATCAAAATAGTATTTTATTCTAGTTAAAAAAGATATGTACGATGTATCAATACCGCTGAATACCATTGTCACGACCCCCTCCCACCAAAGATGCCCCTCCTGAGATGTCAATGGTGAAATGGAGATAATGACCCATGAGTCCCGCCTCCAGTAGGTCCCGAGTTAGCGACTAGAACCAGGGGTATGAGTTTTCACAATATGGGAGGCTTTACACTTTTTTTATTATTTAGGATCGGGAAATATGACAAGTCAACCACCAAAAACAAAAAATAAAAAGTGTATAGAAATAAACACAAACCATTCCTACATGCATGTTTAAACAATTTTATAACAAGGTACATGTACAAGAAAGCTCAAAAGTACAATACCAAAAGAAAACAAGAGAACAGCAACTGCAACAACTCAAACTGCCTGACTAGTAGGGTCCCGCATGGCCCTGGTAGTCCTCCTGGAAACCTGAAAGTAAACGTAGGGTGCGCATACAAGTACACTCAGTAGGGAAACATAAAGCTCTCGTAGACAAGTGGGGAGACATCCTAATGTCCCGTGAGAACAACAGAAGAAACCTAGCAAGGAATTCTATCCACCCAACCTCACCAGCCACACTCACCAAAACACAAGAATAACAGGTAGTAGTAGTATAAGAACAAGAGTATTGGGTACCCCAAACCATTTCCCATTAGTTACCTGAACGTCCTGTCACTACCATAATTTCCCCACCCGTACACACCTGGGCCTCACAACCACGTATCCTGCTCGCACACACCTGGGCCTCACAACCACACATCCCGCCCGCACACACCTGGGCCTCACAACCATAACCACATCCCCACACGAAGACACCTGGGCCTCATCCCGAGGATTCTTGGGAACAATAATAGTAACAGAACTCTCGCCCGAAGACACCTGGGCCTAAAATCGAAACCTACCTGAAGAGTCTTAGCTGTAAGGTCGCCTCAAGCCATTATAGCCTATAAGCCTGCCCAAAGAGTCTTGGGCCTAATCACCCCATTCGAAACCTACCCTAAGATTCTTGGTTGTATGGTCGCCTCAAGCCATTATAGCCTAGGGGGAAGGATAAGGAAGGAGCTAGTAACTATGGGAAAACACCCTCTCCCATGAAATGGGAGTGTTCGACACTAAGTGATCAACATGGGTGTGGTGCGATAAAACACAAAAGATACAGATATATATATATATATATATATATATAGAAACCACTCATCCCAACCTATGGCTTCTAAAAAGAGAAACTGAGCACGTGCCACTGCACTGCTACAACAAATCATGCCTACAACAAACAACATCAACCCCATTAAGGTTTTCACATTTCAGCAGAAATTAGCTTATTTAGTTCCTTAACTACTGGGAAACTATCCACAACAAACCACTTCAACGTTCTTAAAACATATCCATTCCTTCCACAAAGAAATATAGGAAAACACAGCAACACAACAAGTCCTCATTGATTATTATTCCCGTTTCATTACGAAGCCCCATCATTCATTAACTCTTCCACGTTTATTATTTATTAAACACAACCCATAACCCGTTCACATTAAAACCCAACCCTGCGGCCCAACTGCCAACCACCATAACCACAACCACACTGAAACCACACATTATCATCCCTTTAATACCATTTATTGCATCCTTTCTACCCATCACCATTAAACATTCACATCATCCCACAACCAAGTCAACCGCAGCCGCGCTGCTCACCCAAACCACAACAGCCCACAAAACACCCCCAACACAAAGCCACGTAACCAAGCCAACATCCACATGTTCATTATTCCATTTTGTTTAACCGGGGTGACCACAAAAGGGTTCCAAATTTTCATTTAAACAGTCAACTTTACGTGATTAACCAATTTCCACATTCAACAAAGTTCCACTCACAAAAACAGTCTAGAAGGATACGACACCATTTAATTGCGCAAGCAAAGTCCCCCGACGACCATGATTTTCAGTAGGCATAAGCCTCTTCATTTCACAGCATAATATCACAGGATATAAAAGGTAAAGTAACAGCAATCACAAACATCCCAACCCCGTTCTTTAACCAGTTATTATCTTCATTTAATGGTTCAACTGTTTCTCGTGAAAACAAGAGGATACCCACCCCGCAAGATGTACAAATTAGAGAGACGATGGTAAGATCCCTACCTCAACAGGTTCTGGTCACAATGCTCCCCCTGATCAACTTTAGAAGACGTCTGTCGGCATCCGTCACTTCTGTCAGGTCCTGGAAGAACCTTCTCGGGTGGAAGTCGGAAAGAAAAGAGTGGAGGAAAAGAAACAGACCCAGTCTTGGATGTTCCGCCTCGTCGTTACAATCCCGTGGCCACTGAAGGATAGTAAATCGGTGCTCGGATAGAAATGTTATGGAAGAAAGAGCCTTCGAGTCTCTTAAGAGATCTCTGCTCAGAGGAGAGGGGAGGAGAGGTGTGAGTTGAAAGGAGGAAGGGACCCCTCCATTTATAGGCGTGTATAGAAAAAGTACACGGCGTGTACTTATGGTACACGGTGTTTACTTGGCCATTTTCACACGGTCTCCACGCGACCTCCAACGCGGCTCCGCGGCCATTGACTGCTCAACACACGGTTTGAAGGTAACTCATACGCGGGGAAGGAATACACAGCATGTAGATTGTACACACGGTGTGTACCCATTTATTGCACGCGGCAAGGACATGGCTCAAACGCGGCACACAGTCGATGACTGATCAGCACACGGTAACGTGTACGCGGGGAGGGACTACATGGCGTGCCGTACTGGACACACGGTGTGTACCCATTTTCTTCATGCGGCAAGGACACGGCCATCCACATGGGGTATACCCGGCAAGAGGGTACACGGCATGTACTCAAACTACATGGCGTGTAGTTTTAAAATTCTGGAAAGTGTGGGAAAAGTCCATTTTACCCTCCAGAACACTTGTAGCCTTCTTTTTGACAAATGAATGTGCCGGAGAGGTCTGGGCTATTACATCAGATACCTCTTAAAACATTCTCGTCCACGAGAATTCAAAAACCAACCCAGGGGAACCCAACAAGATACCCCTTAGGGTCCTCATTATAACAGGAACCCAACCAACAATCCTAATTAGGTGTTAGGAATTCCTTCTCCTATGTCGAGATATTATCCACTTTAGGAGGCACTAAATCGCCTGCACAGGTTTAATCGCATCCTCATTAATGCGTCTCGATTAAGGATTGGGTCTTCCTACTTCTATACATTAGGATTTTCAAATCGAACATCCTGAAGACGTGGTTTTGGGAAAAATCCCTCTCCTAGAGACCGCCATGCCTCCACAAAACACGATCCAAGGGAATGGAACTTCCACGGAGAACCTTCTCTTTATGATCCGTGATTCTGACTGGCCGTTCCTCGAAGTTCACATCGTCTCCCATATCCAACTCTCCCCAGTCGACAACGTGAGAGTCATCGTGTAAGTACCTATTAAGCTGGGAGGCGGGGAAGACGTCATGGACTTTCTCCATCTGAGGTGACAGGGCCAGCTGATATGCCACCTCGCCGACTCACCTCAGCACCTCAAAAGGTCCGATGAACATGGGTGAGATCTTTCTCCCTTTCCCAAACCTCTGCTACCCCCGTCGAGGGGAAACCTTCAACAACACATGATATCCCACCTCGAAATCCAAGGGCCTCCTCCGACGATCATCATAAGACTTTTGTTGGTCCTGATCCGCCTTCTTCCTCTCACGAACAAGCTGGACTTTCTCTGTGGTGCTCTCAACTACCTCTGGCCCAAGAGCACCTGTCTCACCAACCTCTGCCCAGTAAATGGGTGAACGACATGGCCTTCCATACAGAGCCTGAAATGGTGTCATGACAATAGTAGAGTGGAAGCTGTTTTTGTAGGCAAACTCTACTAAAGGAAAGTGTCGTACCCATGATCCTCCGAAATCCCGAATGCATGCTCGCAGCTTGTCCTCCAATGTCTAGATAGTCCGCTCCGTCTGCCCGTCGGTCTGGGGGGTGGAAAGCAGTTCTAAGGCATAGCTGGGTGCCAAAAGCATGTTGTAACCCCCTCCAGACTCATGAGGTAAACCGAGTATCCCGATCTGAGACGACAGTCCTCGGAACTCCATGAAAACGCACCACCTCGTCTACGTACCTCTGTGCTAAGGTACTCACCAGGCCCGACTCCTTGATTGCTAAGAAGTGAGATGATTTAGTCAGACAATCCACCACTACCCAGATAGCATCATAACCACCCTGAGCTCTGGATAGTCCTGTGACAAAGTCCATTGAGATATCATCCCACTTCCACTCCGGGACATCTAAAGGATGAAACAAACCACTGGGAACACGGTGTTCAACCTTCACTTGCTAACACACTAGGCACTTATCCACAAACTCTGCCACTGCCCGTTTCACCCCAGGTCACCAAAACTGATCCCTAAGGCCTCTGTACATTTTTGAAACTCCTGGATGTACCGCCAAGGCTAAGCTATGGAACTCACGGAGAACTCCCTCACGTATTGCCTCAGGAACAAACAACCTTCCCTGGAAAAGCATCCGATGTCGGCTGTCCTCTGACCATCCCTCTGGAGCATTCCCCTGATCGACACGATCCCACATCACCTCTGCCTCGGAGTCCCCCCACTGAGACTCTTCCACCAGCTGAGACAAGGAGGATTTCACCATCATCTGGAACAAACAGCCTCTAACACCTTCTTCACTTGCATCTAAGTGCAGGGCAGCCAATTCTCCCATCGCCTTCCAAGTATCAGCGGATTCCCGAACCACTTCCTTATGTGACTTCCTGCTCAGGGCATCAGCCATAACGTTTCCCTTACCTTCAGTGTAAGAGATCTCAAAGTAATAGTCTTGGAGAAACTCGACCCATCTCTGCTGCCATAAGTTTATGTCACACTGGGAGAAGATATAACGCAGGCTCTGGTGATTTGAGAAGACCAAAAAGTGCTCCCCAAAGAGGTAATGTCGCCACAACATCAATGCAAACACAACTGCTGCAATCTCCAGGTCATGGGTGGCATAGTTAGGCTTGTGATGGCGTAACTCCCTAGACCCATAACAAATCACGCCATTCTTCTTCATTAGCACGTACCCCATACCAAGGCCAGAAGCATCATAAAACACTTCATACAATAAACCCTCCTCTGGAAACCTGAGCACGGGAGCACTAACCAGCTTCTCCTTCAGGAAGTAAAAAAGCATTCTGGCACTGATCGCTCCATAGGAAGACTTGATTCTTCCTAGTCAAAGCTGTCAATGGAGCAGAAAATCGAGAGAAGTCCAAAATGAACCTCCGATAGTAACCTTCCAACCCCAGGAAACTATGAACTTCTGCCATGCTCTTGGGTGCATCCCAAGAAACAACTGCCTCCACCTTTGACGGGTCCACCGATACTCCATTCTGAGACACCACGTGCCCAAGGAAGTGTACTTCTTGTGTCAATAACTTACACTTCTACAATTTCCCGTAAAGCTGGTGGTGATGAAGGACACCCAAGACTACCCTGAGATGCTCAATGTGCTCCTCCTCTGATCTTCTGTAGATCAGGATGTCATCGATAAACACAACGACGAACCGGTCCAGAATCTCTCGAAAGATAATGTTCATAAGTCCCATGAACACAGCCGGTGCATTCGTAACTCCAAACAGCATCACTACAAACTTGAAGTACCCATACCTACACCTGAAAGTTGTCTTCGAGATGTCATTGTCCTTCACCCTCAGCTGATGATATCCCGATCGTAGATCAATCTTAGAAATCCAACCTGCTCCCCTCAGTTGGTCGAAGAGATCATCTATCCTTGGAAGGGGGTAATGGTTCTTGACTGTTACCTGGTTAGGCCTTCGGTAGTCTATGCATAGCCTGAGACTACCATTTTCCTTCTTTACGAACAAAACATGAGCACCCCATGTCGACACGCTTAGTCAAACAAAACCCTTCTCCATCAGATCTTCAATCAGAATCTGTAACTCCTACAACTCCAAAGGTGCCATCCGATAAGGGGCCATCGAAATCGGATAGGCACCGGGCTGTAAGTCTATCCCGAACACAACGTCACGTCCGGGGGGTAGAGTCACAACCTCCTCAGGAAGAACATCGAGGAACTCCCCAACAACTTCCGGGACATCCATCATCTCTGTATCAGCTGGAACTACTGATGACCCTCCCAATAAGGAAAGTAGAGGCTCCACACGCCATCTTCCCGCCTGATAGCTCTCTCTCCAACAAAAGATATGCGCTGACCATCCACGTCGGAGAACACGACTCTTCTCCGGAAGCAGTCGATAATAGCACTACCAGAAAACAACCAGTCAATGCCTATGATGACATCGTATGGCTACATCTGTAACAGAAAGAGGTTTCCACTAGATCGATGTGGTCCCAACGTCAGCCCACATCCGCGGAAAACAGAAGATACGCTGGTCTGGCCCCCAACTGGTGTACTCAGTACCAGTGGCACAGAAAGTCTCTCTATGTATAATCCAAAATCTTGGGCTAGACTAGGTGCAACAAAAGAGTGTGGGGCTCTTGAATCGAACAAAGCAGAAACAAGAGTGCTGAACAAAAAAATCGTACCTTGTACCACCTCTGGTCCCACTGGAGCTGCCAACTCTGCTGCGTGTAACTGTCCATGCTCAGCTCCTCTTCCTCTCTGATGTCGTCCACTTCCCCAACCACGCACTGGTCGAGGTCCCTGAGGATCACCCAGAGGTCAGCCTCCTCCCGCAATGTTTTCCCTCAGAGGAGCATGGTCCTGCTGCTACTGGAAGGGCCTCGCCGACAACTGGTGCTGCTGCGGTGGGCGCTAAACCTGCCCACCTCCACTGTACGGAGCTCGGGTCAGGCACCGACTCTGAACGTGCTCGATACCTCCACAAGAAAAACACCTCGGTCCTGGGATCGTGGAAAAGGGAAGAGGACCCGAAGATCTGAACTGGAACTGCTGGGGACTGCTCCCCACTGTACTGAACCTGGAAGGTCCTGTCACAGGAGACCTGCTGCTGACTGCCTTCCCCTTCGACGAACCTAGGTGAAAGACCTCACGCGGTTCACCTCCCAGCGAGTGCATCCTCTCTAGAACTTATGCCTTCTTCTGCACCGCCAAGTACATCGAAAGGGTGAAGGGGGTGACAACATACTGGAGCGAAGGACAAAGAGCCTCCTCCAAACGTCTCGCCCGAGACTCCTCATCCAAAAAGAGATCTGGAGAAAAGCATAGGAGATACTTGAACTTGATCCCTAGCTCTCGTACAGACATACTCCCCTGCTGAAGGCAGAGTAACTCTTGCCACTTTTTCTCCTTGATCATGGAAGAAAGGAATTCCTCTCGGAATTCCTTCTCAAAGTCAGCCCATGGAACCTCTGCCTCTATCCTCTCCGAGGTAGAGCATCCACCACTGTCGAGCCGCACCTCTCAGCTGACTGACTACTAGGGGAACCCAATACTCCCTCGAAGCACGGATCAAGGTAAAAGCAATCCATAGCTCGTCAAGACACCCCTCCATCTCCGTATCTGATGTACTACCCTTGTACTTCTTGAGGGCCTGCCGCTAGAAGGAACAGAGAGTCTTCTGCCACTGGATATCTTCCTCCTCTCGGTCAATCCTCAACTGATCGACCGCCTGGATTTCCTGGGCATCGGCCATCTGAGCTACCCAGGGACAACGTCCAGGTGCCATAGTTGTACGGTAAATAAGGATCGCCTAAGCCCAAGTAGAAAGAAAAAACTCAAGGTTTTATTTATCATTTTATTTCAATTTATTTCCCAGAACACCCAAGTCACGTAAAACACAATCACGATGATGCATGTACCTTCCCTAGGGTCTCTACCCTGCAATCAATGTAGTCTCACTGGGTCTTTCGGTAGTCTTAGAGTCCTTGCATCGGATCACGGGGGGGGGGGGGGGGGGGGCTAAAATCCTGTTTCCTAGCCGGTCTTCCCTGGCCTATGTCATGCACCAAGATTGACTAACAATGTTTCCCTACAATCCCATGCAATCCTCACTGTGCCTAACTCCAGACTCCATCCTATCTCTCAACCATCGCCTCTGATACCATTCTTTCACGACCCCCTCCCACCAAAGATGCCCATCCTGAGCTGGCAATGGTTAAAGGGAGATAATGACCACTGAGTCCCGCCTCCAGTAGGTCCCGGGTTGGCGACTAGCACCAAGGGTATGATTTTTCACAATATGGGAGCCATTACCCTTTTTTTATTATTTAGGATTGGGAAATAGGACAAGTCAACCACCAAAAAGGAAAAAGAACATGTGTATAGAAAAAATCCCAAACCATTCCCACATGCATTTTTAAACAATTTTATAATAAGGTACAAGTACAAGAAAGCTCAAAAGTATAATACCAAAGAAAAAAAGAGAAAAACAACTACAAAAACTCCAACTGCCTGACTAGTAGGGTCCCGCACTGCCCTGGTTGTCCTCCTGGAAACCTGAAAGTAAATGTAGGGTGAGAAAACAAGTATACTCAGTAGGGAAACCTAAATCTCTCGTGCACAAGTGGGGAGACATCCTAATGTCCCGTGATAACAACAGAAGAAACCGAGCAAGGAATTCTATCCACCCAACCTCACCAACCACACTCACCAAAACACAAGCATAACAGGTAGTAGTAGTATAAGAACAAGAGTATTGGGTACCCTGCACCATTTCCCATTAGTTAGCTGAACGTACTATCACTGCCATAATTTCCCCACCCGCACACACCTGGGCCTCACAACCACGTATCCCGCCCGCACACACATGGGCCTCACAACAACACATCCCGCACCGCACACACCTGGGCCTCACAACCACAACCACATCCCCGCCCGAAGACACCTGGGCCTCATCCTGAGTATTCTTGGGAACAGTAATAGTAACAGAACTCTCGCCCGAAGACACCTGTGCCTGAAATCGAAACCTACCTGAAGAGTCTTAGGTGTAAGGTCGCCTCAAGCCATTATACCCTATAAGCCTGCCCAAAGAGTCTTGGGCCTAATCACCCCAATCGAAACCTACCCGAAGAGTCTTGGGTGTAAGGTTTGCCTCAAGACATCATAGCCTAGGGGATAAGGAGCACGAAGGAGCTAGTAACTATGGGAAAACACCCTCTCCCATGAAATGGGAGTGTTCGGCACTAAGTGCTCAACATGGGTGTGGTGCGATAAAACACAAAAGATATAGATATAAATATATATATAGAAACCACTCAGCCCAACCTATGGCTTCTAAAAATAGAAACTGAGCACGTGCCTCGACACTGCTACCATGAAGCGTGCCTACAACAAACAACCCCAACCCCATTAAGGTTTTCACGTTTCAGCAGAAATTAGCTTATTTAGTTCCTTAAATACTGGGAAACTATCCACAACCAACCACTTCAAAGTTCATAAAACATATCCCTGCCATCCACAAAGCAAGTTAGGAAAACACAGCAACACGGAATGTCCCCATTGATTATTATTCCCGTTTCATTATGAAGCCCCATCATTCATTAACTTTTCCACATTTATTATTTATTAAAGACAACCCATAACCCGTTCACATTAAAACCCAACCCTGTGGCCCTACTGCCAACTGCCATAACCACAACCACATCGAAACCACACATCATCATCCCATTAATACCATTTATTGCAGCCCCGCTTCCCATCACCATTTAACATTGACATCTTCCCACAACCAAGTCAACCGCAGCCCCGCTGCTCACCCAAACCACAACAGCCCAAAAAACACCCCCAAAACAATTCCACGTAACCAAGCCAACATCCATATGTTCATTATTCAATTTTTTTTAACCGGGGTGACCACACAAGGGTTCCAGATTTTCATTCAAACAGTAAACTTTACGTGATTAACCAATTTCCACAATCAACAAAGTTCCACTCACAAAAACAGTCTAGAAAGATAGGGAAACATTTAATTTCACAAGAAAAGGCCCCCAATGACTGTGATTTTCAGTAGGCATAAGCCTATACATTTCACAGCATAATATCACCGGATATAAAAGGTAATGTAACAGCGATCACAAACTTCCCAACCGCATTCTTTAACCAGTTATTATCTTCATTTAATGTTTCAACTATTTCTCATGAAAAAAAGCGGATACCCACCCCGCATGATGCAAAAATTAGTGAGACGAAGGTAAGATCCCTACCTCAACAGGTTCTGGTCACAACGCTCCCCCGGATCAACTTTAGAAGACGTCTGTCGGCGTCCGTCACTTCTGTCGGGTCCCTGCAGAACCTCCTCGGGTGGAAGTCGGAAAGAAAAGGCCAGAGGAAAAAAAACACACCCACGATCGGAAGTTCTGCCTCGTCGTTACGATCCCATGGCCGCTGACGGATCGTAAATCAGAGCTCGGACGGAAAAGTTATGCAAGAAAGATCCTTTGAGTTTCTTAAGAGAGCTCTGCTCATATGAGAGGGGAGGAGAGGTGTGAGTTGAAAGGAGGAGAGGACCCCTCCTTTTATAGGCGTGAAAATCAAAACTACACGGCGTGTACTTGGCCGTTTTCACATGGTCTCCACGCGGCCTCCAACACGGCTCCGCGGCCGTTGACTGGTCAACACACGGGTTGAAGGTAACGCATACGCGGGGAAGGACAACACGGCGTGTAGATTGGACACACGACGTGTACCCATTTATTTCACAAGGCAGGGACACGGCTCCAACGCGGCACACGGTCGATGACCAGTCAGCACACGGTAACGCGTACGCAGGGAGGGACTACACGGCGCGCAGTACTAGACACACGGTGTGTACCCATTTTCTTCACGCGGCAAGGACACGACAATCCACACGGGGTATACCCGCCAAGAGGGTACACACCGTGTACTCAAACTACATGGTGTGTAGTTTCAAAAATCTGGAATGTGTGTGAAAAGTCCATTTTACCCTCCAGAACACTTGTAGCCTTCTTTTTGACAACAGAATGGGCCGGAGAGGTCCGGGCCATTACAACCATACTTGAAAAACTAACAACCTTAGTGGATAACAACAACAATCAAAAGTACCTGTATATATGGATTCATCATATTTCCATGTACCAACCATAGATAAATTAATTAATATCCTCAAATATATACAAAAATATTCACCTAAGAGATGACCTTCTCTATTTATAAAAAGATACATAACATATAATCATATTGATTGGTTAACTTTCCATGTTATATGATTGGGAAGAGTTTCTACAACAATACCTAAATATATATGAGATTTTTTTAGTAAGAAAAATTTTCCCCAAAAATGTGGTAATGAGACCAGCCACCCATCCTCTCAAAAAATCATACTTCCAATGCGTTACTGGGTTCAAAACCCAAACTATCTAATGACCATTAGAATGAAGGGTCATACCTGGTTGTGGATGTAAGAACAGTTGTGAGATTCTATTAATTATTAATAAATATTGATCCTGATATAAATTATTGTGCAGAAAATTGAACCCATCATAATATTCCCACCAAATGAAATACATCAAAATATCATCATTTAGAAAACGGTTGAACCTGAGGTTAATATCTAAAAAAATAATGGGGTGATTTTTTCTAAGGTTTTTTTTTATTCAAATTTTCAATGTACAAAAATGGTTGAACTGATTAGAAAATATCAAATATTAAGATTTTCATTTGAATATGAAATGGAACTTTTGGTTTATCCTCTATAATAATGGTATTCATGAGAAATTACATCCTTTCTTTGGAATGTTCACATGATTAGAATGACTTATTTAGGAATTAAAGGAAAATTGATTTACCCATGAATATAATCACTAAAAAATATCATGAATTTAATTGTGGACTAGTTTGTTAACTTATTCCTTTTTGTATGTCTGACTGAATGTACCCCTCTCATCAAAAACACCCATATCTGAGCTAAATTCTTCTTCTAGAAAAAATTCCATCAAATTATTTACACATACGACCCTTATGAGTCTCAAAATGACATCACTCGCCTGAAATATTCTGCATATGGTGGCTACAACAATCATTCGAGAATAATATCTACCTGGTGTGATCTTGATACTTGAGGATTCCAGAATGGGGCATCATGAACAACAACCAATGAGTCTGCATCATCTAATAAAAGGTGACATAAATCCAGTGGCACTATTTTTCATATCGAAACGTTTTGGGTGTTTGTCCCAATATCATGAAAATCACCACATTCATTATATGATGAAATTGGACCAGGGGGACAATTACAACATCCTTCTAGTTAGGGTTCTAATGAGGAGGTCTACAATCAATCATCTTCATCCCCACCATCACCCCAAATACACATCAGTCGACTGTTTAAGGTACCAAATTTCACACATCCACCTATATAATCCATACAGAATAAATATGGAGAGAACATTGGGATTATAATAATCTTGTTAATCCTGAGTGGGCTTATATCAACACACACATCTATGATGTATAATAATATAATTGGGAAATTATTATAAAGAAATTAAATATCATACTAAGTCCGAAAAAGTCTATATAAATCATCCTATAGCAGGAATAGGAGAGGAAACTATTCACATGTCCAGGAAGAAATTCCATATCCTTATTATGGTGGAAAAAATATGAAAAAATTGGCCACATATGCCTATATCAATCAATGATGTCTAAAAATATATAATGGAGACCTAAAATGTGCATTCCTATATTTTTGTGAACACTTTTCTAAAATTACATTACATCTTAGAAAAATCTAGTGAAATCAGCTCTAATATCCTATAATTGGATCAATTTTAGATACTATAACCTAATATTTTCCCGAGAATTAGGGTAGATGTGCACCCTAATCATTATGATCAATTGTTTTCCCTTGACTAAGAACACATTCATTCTCCCATTAAAGAGGATTAACGTCATGATCTGGTAATGGATGATGATTTAGACCAAAATTATATTCTCAATTATGACCCTATGTTTCTTTACATGACTATGAAATAATTTGTATATAAACATATAACAACATAACAAAACTATGATCTAACTGTTTAGTGTCCTGGTAAAATTAGGACCATACAAAACCATTATATTATAAAATATAAATTTATTTAATTACATCTATTATATCTTCTTAGTTTCCCACATATAGACCATTGTTCAATTAATCACATGAATATAAACCTCAACTGAATGTTTTATCAAAATATCAATTAATAGTATAGATAAAACATGGATTAATAAAACATAGGTTAAATATTCATAATCATAATAACATAAACATACGATCAACATCATTATTCTGAGAAAAATAATTAGATGAAGTCATTTAATGTATAAATCATAAGAAATTAATCACCATGTATTAGATTTCAATTAACACTCACAGTTGTGGACAATGCTATCACCATGTTCATACATAACATATGTTTATAATTCTAACGTGATATTAATTTTGAGAACATAAGTCTTCATATTAATATATATTTCACATTAACTCTTGTGATACATCGCATCACTCAATTAATTAGGGTGATATAATGTTTTGAGGGAAATCATCACATTATAACATTTACAAAATCTTCACACCATGTAAAAAATATAACATTATATTACACTAAATAATCTATGGAATGGATGTGGATCTCATGTGTATTTAAATAAAAATAAATTCATGAATAATAATTTTCATTCCTAAAATAGGAAGGTAATGGCATACATGGTATAAAAATCACAAATATTGAGTGAATAAAACACAATATCACCATTTGATAAATATTTTTTTTAAGAAGATTTATTTTTAAGAAACCATTGATCTTTCATAGAAACTGATTAAAAACATGTATATCCCTAAAACCAAATATAAACTATAATGAAATTATAATTATATAACATTAAATAACATCAAAACTAAAATATGCAAGGAATGATGAATAATACAATTAAAGGATATTGGGATTAATAATTCTATATCCTTATGTGGGAATGCATTTAAACATTAATACCCTAAATAATAATATTATGTTCATAAATTAATAAATCCATTTTAATTTTACATGTATTTTATTAATTATAATTTTATTTAGTTCATTTACTACTATTTTAAAGATTTATTGTGCTCAATTTCCTCATTCTAGGGTTTTTGTTATCTTGGGGTTCAAGAAAGGTTCACCTGTATATAGGTATAGTAAATCGTGTAAAATAAAATAAATATCCCAAATTAAAATTATATGTTATTTGTGATCATGGAGAATTTTTAATGGTCTTATATATTATATATTTCTCTATATTTTGATGAATATTTAGATAAAATAATAATGATATTCGTTTCAGTTAATTTGCTGCGTTATTGATCATCATTAAATAGTTTTGTTTTATTTTTTAATTTTATCTATATATGTTTTATGGAAAAACATAAAAGTGGTTATAACATTCATATTACAATATTTTTCAACCATTATAATTATTTCATAACAATATTTTTGATTTTTAGATGAAAATTAAATCATTTATTCCTTGAAGGATATAAATCAACACAGAAAAGACGATGTTATCATTTTATGAATTAAAGGTAGAGGAGAAGTGGGTTGATGATAGATTATTAAATTATCATAATAACAATAAAATATATTTAATATAATTAATTTTTCATTCTTCTAGTATTAGGTGAGGTTTTTAGACAATAATAAAATAAAAATATTGATGAAAATTAATATAAAATGTAGGAGGATATAACCTATTAAATTATTCTCCACAAGAACCACCTTTGGGATATTGGGTATATTATTTTTTCATGAAAAAATACTCCATGATGAGGAGGTTTTATTGTTATGAGTATTGGGTAGAATTTCTGATTATTTAATTCTTTAAATGTGAAATTATATGTGTTGGTGAGGGGAAATATTTATAATGGACCAGAGGGGATTTTTGTCATTATTTTATTCCGTATTAAATTATTTTTACAGAATAAAATTAATTTATTGAAACATGTCTACAAATATGATAAATATTTATGGAGAGATAGTTATTATGGGAATACATCATTCGTAAATCATCTATGACTTAATAATTCATTTATTTTCTATATACTTCAAATTAACACATTTCACTATTCATGAAAATTCTACTATTTCAAAAAATTAGAGGAAACTCACCATAAACATTTACTAATTCATATAATTATAAAATAAACTCCATTTTATATGAATACCATTCTATATATTATAAAATTATATTTAAATTATAATCATTATTTATTCGACAAATACCACTTTTGGAATTATAACTAGTTTTAGTAATGGTTGAGAAATTTGTTATTGTGTCATGAAATATACTTATATTCATAAGAGAACGAAATACTTTTTTTGGAATATATAATATAAAAATATATTTCATTTAAATTCATTATATTATTTTTAATATTATAATTAAATTAAATTTTATAAAAAATACGATGACTTCAAGTAACTATTCAAATGGTAAAGGATCCATAATTTTTATGAATAAAACTTTTTTAACTTTTAATTATAGAAAATAATGTATTATTATGATCTTGATGCTATATATGTCTTTTATACCCTATAACATAATTAAATGAATGGAAATATTTCATTTATAAATGTCCGTGTTCATACATTCTTCCAATATTTTAAAAATTTTCCCTCAAAACAACATTTTAAAAACTAAAATCCAAATAGGTAAGGGTGTTTCTTATTTACATATTCATTTAATTCCCACAGTCCCTATTCTTACATATTGTTTAGTTATATTACATTGACTAGAATAATACACTTTTTGCATTGAAATATATCTCTACGGTTGAATATCATTAATGGATTCTCAATATAAAAGAGATCATTTTTTAACTATAAAATATCTGAATTCATTACATGTGAGGGATTTGTTATGTACATTATAAAGATCGATATTGGTAATACATTGTGTTCTTGATATATGGTTAGTGGATGCACTAGTCGATAGAAAACAATTCTAACATGATCAGGAACATTTATGAAGCCTAAGTACATATGACTTTGCCTTTCATTCATAAAATATATAATGACATCATACATGGAGATATGTGATGTAATATAGTTCCTCCAACCATAAACACCAGGTCTCTCTGGTGATTATTTTCATGGATATTTTATCAAATTTGAGATGAATTAATGTTTTGGTGAATGACATTCACCTTCTAAAGCATTTCATCAACAATTTCATGTCCTAGTAGCTTCTATTCACTGGGTTTAACCCAGCATGTCAGTTTTCATAATCATTTCCAATAAATGGATTAATATTGATCGATTTTGTTGATTGAATGGAAAATTTTGTTGTAAGACAACATGACCATAGGTTGATTTTTATCTAATAATTCTTTGAATTCTATATAAAAATATCTTAAATTGTATTCTCATTTTTGAATTGTATTCTCATATTGAAAATAATTTTGAGTATAATAAGCTAAAACAATGTTCATATCAGTTTTTACATCATATTGGAGACTCTTAATGAACTTGAAGTTCAATTTTATATGTTATTAGATACAATATTTAGTGGTACCCTATTCCCCCTTTAAAATTATCAAATATATATCCATGTATTTTGATCTAGTGAGTGGTCCTATGAAATTGTGATAATGTTGGATGTCATTGAGAGCTAATCCATTACAACCCATATCGAATTGATTCTAATGGATGTATTTGAATTTCTAGTGAAAACGTTTATGGTTTTGTTTTTATATTTACAAGATTTTATAGGTAATGGTTCATCATACACATATAAATTATCCCTCTATCCATCATATGATGAAATACTCGGCAAATTTATATATATTCAATTATATCCTTCATCATATTGTTCTACCAATATTTCTATTGGACATCTTGATACATAATTGAATGTCAAATTCGAATATACAATATTGAGTTATGTGTACTATTTATAAAATCTTTCTATATATTTTTATTGGATGGTACACTTTTTCATGACACAAGTCAAATTATTCCTTCCACATCAACTATGAATTATGAGGATTTCCCCTTTCTGATAGATTTCATCTTATTCTGAATTTCCAAATCATATCCTTGAGGAACCATACTTTTACCCATGAGGGGTGGTTGAGGAATCATTTGAGAAACTATTGTGGATGTTCCTACATTAATTATCCCCAATAACATCCAATCCAAATATAATAATATTTGATCATTCATATTTTTCATATTTGACAATATTGAAGGTTCTTTTCTACATAGAGCATCCAAAACATTATTTTCCTAGCCATGATGGTAGTGGATTGGGTAGTGATTATCCTTGATGTGATGTAACAATCATATCTAGAACATACTATTCTAATTTGGTGTGGATATATATTATATACTCTTATGATCAGTATATATCTCACACTTCTCCCCTGGAGATAATGCTACTAGATTTTTAGCATGAAGATCACTTCCTCTAACTCCAGATCATTCATGGGATAGTGGTTCTTGTGCATTTTTAATGATAATGATTCATAGTTTATAACATTATCATTTTTCATTAGAACATTTTATAATACCTACTTTGGATAATAATAGTACACCAAAAAGAGTTCCCCACATATCGATAGTGTGAGTACCGGTGTAGTGATATGCCTCTTATAAAACTATTTGATGCAGTATTCACATTCACAAGTCCAGACAAACAATACTCTCGTTGCAGTCACCATGGATAGTGGGGTTTAAAATAAAGATTAATTCTTCCCAAATCATTAGTAATACCCAACAAGTATATGGAATATACTGATATCCATTACTGATGTTGTCCTAGGCCACTCTACAATTTCCATTGTCATCAAAGGGTCAAAAATTATTCATTTTTTATTGATAATATTCCAAAAGAATGAAACATATTCCATCCATAAATAAAATGTATTGTACATTTCACATCAAATCATCCTTCAAAATGTCTCGAGCATGTTATTAAAATTCTCATTAAGCTCCATCATTCTTTTGGGGTATATTAAATTATCATTGATAAAGACAATCATAAATATTTTAGTTAATATCTAGATACAAGATTTATAAGGCCCCAGCCTTAAACCTTACTTAATCATGAGTTATTACAAGATTAAACATTGAAGATCTTTTCAGGTTTAGAGTTTTAGAGAATTAGATCATGAAACATGCATTACATTCCACATTTAAACAAAGTTGTTACATAAAAGACAGTATTAATTCTTCCCATCAACAGAAACATATTTAAAATAAAACGTGGATTCTTTCTTGACACATCCTTGACACTATCATCACATCATGTACCTTTCCCTTGACGTGTGAAAAACATTTCAAAAACATGGGATAAGCATAAAAAGATCAGTAAGGGTTATAAAAATATGTAAAGGAAACATGATTTCATATATACATCAAAATGAAATCATACATTACCCATAAAACATAGGCACTTTAACATACCTAATCAAATCATGAATAAATCATAGAAATAATAAGACATAAAAGGTAACTTGATGCATTCATAACATTCTTACGTAGGGAGTAACCCTCTTGGTTACATTTGGAATACCCACCACATTATATTCCCTAAATCACTTCGGAGAAACCTTAACATTTCACTCCTTCGTGTTACCCAATGCATTGGTGAGCTATATCTGGCTCACCCACCATTAGTTTATCATGGAACCACCAATCTTCATAACAATTCCCAAGATCCATAACATAATCTTATCACATAAAACATGCATAAAGGAAACATAACATTTCTACCTTTCAATAACAAGATATCAATACAAAACATTGATATAAAAACATTATGAAAACCATTTTCAATACCAAAATAAAAGAAAAGCAAAACATGGTATTTATTTTTCTTTTAAAAAGAAGGTATGGCTTGTAGAAGAAGCCGAAACTCAAATAATGGTCATGGCGGTGGAGAAGTCTTTGTCACCGCATGCGTACGACAAAAACATTCCCATTTGTCGTTTAGTAAAACGCTTCGTATAAAAAAGGATTCCTTTTTGGATAAACGTAAAAGTCAAATGGGTTTATACACCGTATAAAATTAGGTTGTCTATAAAACAAAATATGCCTCAATGAATGGAGATTGAGACGAAGTCCTTTACAAAGACGGTGTCCTTGGTTTAAGGATAAATCAATTACATAATTATGTGTGAAAAACGAATACAACAAATATAAGTGGATATTAATTGTAAAACAATAAGTGTTTATTCACACATATTCATAGAACGTAATATTCAAGGAGTACAAGTTCATTCCAATGAATCAAATTTGGGTTAAGAAGTTCCCTTGCAAAAATTTGACAGCCTAACAACATCACTACAAAATTCAGAAAATGAGTTGATGAGGGATAAAAAGGGTATCTCATCACATGGACAAAAAATTTAAATCAATAAGGATATATAAGAACATATCCCAACATAATAGAATGTGAATTGAAAGACATAACAAAATAAGTCTTTTAAAAAGAGGAGGGTGAAAGGTTCCCTTGCCGACATGGGTATCTTTCGAAACATACACCTCGTGAAAGAAGGACAATACAAAATTGATGTAAATACTCATAAATGAATGTATATTACACAATGAGTAAAATAATGGGAAGTACATACACCAGTAAAAGGAAATTGTGGAAAATGTCTCATAAATATCATGGGAATAAAAGTGAGACGAAAAATCCCTTACGAAAACTCGGCAGCCTAACGGCGCCACTTAAAACATCCAAAAATGGATTGATGAGATAAAATAGGGTCTCTCATCATATTAAAATAAAATTTATAGGAATAGGAATATAAAATAACATCCCCAATCATAACAAAGAGGAGCTTAAAAGAAGTGACATAAAGGATAGTACTTAAAAAGAAAGAGAGAGGTTAGAACTGTTACGAAAATTCGGCAGCCAAACAGTGCCACTCAAAACTTCCAAAATGGATTGATGAGAGAGAATTGGGTCTCTCATAATATGAACATAAAAATTACAGTAAGAGTTATATAAAAGAACATCCCAATCACAAGAAATATGATCTTAAAAAGAATGACATAAAAGAGTGTACTTAAAAAGAAAGAGAGGGGTAGGATCCCTTACCTCAAGTCCAACTTGTCTTGTTCGTTTCTTTATATTCCTGAATAATAAACTTTTGTCAATTAATAATTGCCTAAGTACCTCTTTTATAGATTATTATTCAGTTCATATCACATATTATAATGTTATAATAATTGTTTAATAGTGTTAGTTTATATCAGACGTTTTTGCCGATGTTTGGTACATGAGTCAAAAATGACCTTGTTTGAAAAATGATTGCCCATGTAGTTATAAGTAAATAATTTACAGAATAGAATTAATTATTAAAATATCATATATATATCCATTAAATATTAATTTTATACTATTCTATATCATTTGGATATAAAAAACAAAAAGCACCGTTCATGGAGATGGTAGGTCGTACGTACGCATGAATGCTACTTTCTTTTTTTGTCATATTAATGGAATTAAAAAAATGAGAGAGATATATATATGTTATAATTCCAGAATGATATCCATAATTTAGATGTAATATATTACATATATATCCATTATATATATGTACTTATAATATTACATAACATTTTGAGATAAGAAATGAAATGTACCGTTCATGGAGACGGTAAGCCGTACGTACGCATGAACGCTACTTCCATTTCTATTTCATTTTTAATGGAATTAAAACATAATGATACATAATAGTATTTTAATTCCAGTATGGTATCATATATAATATCATTAAATATATCCTTTATATGTACCACATATGGTATTAACGAATCAAATCACTTTGAGGGGGCGGTAGTCCGCACTTCCTTAAATGAAGATATCGCGTTTACCCATAATGGAAACCATAACGGTATGCCATAAATGAAAAACACAGAAGCATAAGTAAAACATAAACATATTAGATATAATATATAAATATAGTGTCATCTTAATGGCTACATTTGAAGGTGTTAGAAGAATGTTGAACAATCATCGTTTCGGGAGGTAGAAATTCGCCATCCACGGAAACAGTATGTTCTTTAACAATTAGATGTAGGTGTGTGTAAGTGTAGCTCTAATAAATCTTATAAAAACATCATAGTATATTGAAGATACTGGATTTGTTACAAAATAAATGAATAAAAACAGTTTAGTGGGTTGGAGAAGCAAAATAAAACAAAAGGACACAAGTGAAGACATTACCTTAAAATCGGGTAACTCCCTTTGGTTTGAGCTCAAAGGCTTCCTTGGGAAGACTTATGCCCAAAGTAAGGCTTCAAGGAGTAAGAGATGGAAGTGGAGAGACAAAATGGGCAAGTTTGGCCGAGCCAAAGGCTTTGGGAGTGTGGATAAGGAGGTAGAGGTGGGGGCCTTTTATAAGAGGAGAGGAGGGGCACTCTTGTAAAGTTACAAAATGTTACTTTATTTTCAAAAGAGTTTCTGATTTTAAAGGTCCCACATTTATGTATTTATAGGATAAGGTGATAAGGGTTCTAAATCCACTCATCCAATAGGTTTTGGACATGTGTAGGTCTTAGATATTACAATATCTTTCCATTTTATTTAAATCGTTAAATAATGAGGTCATCGCTGGATCATCATGATGACATAAATAATTTAATTTATTTAATGTCTAAAAATTATAAAAAAATACTATGATGTTGGAAATCATTTTAGATATCCAATTACTATTTATAGTCCAAAATATGACTTGTATAACCCCATGTAAAAATTATTTTTGTAAAACATTTCATGTTTGTGTCATTTTTACTTTAACATTAAATAAAAAGATATTTATGTCATTTTCGAACCAAAGTGGCTCCATGGGGTCCCCAAGTTGACCCATGGATTTTCTTGGTCGGCCATGCCACATCAAATGAGGGTAGGACATGTGTCTAGGTAATTCCATTTTATTGAAACATTATTCATACCATAAACTACACTAATTACCTCTAATCGCGATTAAAAACATAATAAGTTAGTATTCACCAAAAATTTATTTTTATCCCATTAAACCACATTTTACTTCTTAATGAAAACCATGTTTGTCGGATTTTTGAAATTCAAAACACAAAGACGGAAAAATATCATTTATACGGAAAAATCAGTTTTTATAAGTACCACTTAGTGGTTTCACTATTCATCAAAAATTGATGTTTTTCAGAAAAATCCCAAAATATCACCCTAAGCTATATTTGATATTCTGAATTCAAAAATGAAGTATATTTTACAAAATTCAAAACATATAAGTTAAATTAATTAATTTAATAATTAATTCCCACTGTCATAGCAAATAGCGTGTTTTTATGAAATAATAAGTATCAAAAGATTGACACTAGTTTAAGTCTGATTTCAAAGTAAAATTAATTCCAACTACCACTATTGTATTTAATGGTAAAAATATATTCTAATTTCACTTTAAAACCAATTAAAAAGATAATATAATCATATAAATAAATTATATTAAATATAGTTTTTGAATTAAAATACAACATTTTACACAATTCATTAAAAAATGAACTTTATCGGAAAGATACCAAAAATTTTCACAAAGTAAATTTTGATATCCCAATTCATAAAAAGAGTTTTATTTGGTCCAATATAATGTATAAGAGTGAAAGAAACCTATATTTAATGACGGTTCTCCATCAAAAGGCGATAACTGAACCTTTAGTGAAAACAAGGGATATACGCCTAAAATTGAATTCTTTCCGTATTTCAAACCTTTATCTTTTATTGGATAAATTTAAAAAAATTAAAAACATATAAAATCATATATTATTTATTTCTATCCACTCCCTCCAATAAAATGGCTACATGTTAACTACCATTTAAAATAATATTATTTTATTATTAGAGTGCAACGTAAGATTCCCAAGAAACTCGTTGTTGCGTGTTGGGTACGCCATCGAGCATAGCGTCCCCTTTAAATTCATATTAATATTTTATTCACAAATATGGATAAATATTAAAATTTCATATTCTTTATTTACCTGGGGTGTTACATCCTTCCCACCTTTTGGGAATTGCGTCCTCGCAATTTTTAAAATTGATCTTGGAAACATCTTTGAAAGTACCACATTGGAAAAAGAGTTGGTAAAACAATCACTTTAAAATAAAGGAAGATAAGTACAGTGGTCACCCGAGTTAACCCATACTGGGATTCCATGTAGAAAAACATGGACATGGAAGAATAATCAAAGGGTCATGTTCTTGAGGGAGAGTGATAATAAACATGTCTAGGAGAAAGTTAACCATAAGAAAATCACAAACTTTTGATGGGTTAAATGGTATTCGATTCCCCAGTAGGAAAAGTTAATAGACAACATTTTTGTTTTAAGTTACTTTTTATTGAGGAATTTATTTATAAGGAAACATAATCACTTATCATGTTGACTTTCAACTTTTACTAGATTCCTTAGTCAAACTCATATTTTTTTCCAAAAGACGAGTATTTAGGGAGACTTGTACGCATTAAGAGTACTATAATCAACTTTTAGAGAATCACCTAATCCACCAAAGATAACTATATACTTCCCATGTCTTTAGGCTTTAACCAAAATCAAAACCAAAATGGTTAGTACAAGGTCAGATAATCCAGAAAAGGATAACCCTTTAAAAAGAAAATCTATGCTTAATCTCCAAAATTTGTCCAACAAAACACAAAGTTCAATGAGGACCATCTGATAAACAATTTTTCCATAAAATAATTCAAATTAAACCAATCGAAGATTCAAACCCAAATATTTTAAGGATTTAGTCACATAGTCTTCCAAGTTAAATTGTAACATTTATCTCCAAACAACATCAGTTGCTCCTAAAGTCTCGTATTGAAAAGTAATTAACCTAATCATATATCCTCCATGATAGGTTAATAATTTTCATAAATAACCCAAAACCAACTTACTCTTAATTCATAAAATCATATAACTAAAAAGAATCAGTCAAACTAACCAGGGACTTCACATAGTCTAGTGGTAGACGATAAATACCAGTCGCAATTTGGTTGTGGGTTCGATTCCCGCAGCTTTGTCCGACGCGACGGGTAGTCACATGGTCTGCATGTTGTCCTTTTTCCAAAACTATATAATTCTCAAATCATTACCCTAAAAGGGATAAAATCATCAAAAATAACCATAACATAATTTAACCTCAATTTTATCTCATGCCTTTCACTTCAATCATAACATATAGTAACCCATAATTACCTCAAAAGTAAGGATCATATAAACCCAAATGGTTCTTTATAACTATGTCCACAAAAGAAAAGATAACTATTCCTTAAATAAAATTTTCATATATTAAACATCAGGGTTACACATAATATAAAAAGACTTCTAATGTAACCCCATCATCAAAAGAGACTTAATACTCTTAAGAATTTCACCATAACTCTTGAAGCCCTTATATGTTGACATCTTACTCATTCAACATTCTTCATGATACATTAACCATTCCTTTCCAACTTATTCTGAAATACCTCTTTCCTACAAACAAAATCATGAATCATATCCTAAGATTCCAAAATAGGAAAACAAGAGTCATGAAATAATACATACCTTTTATTGGTCATTGTCAGTTTCTTCATCCTCAATCAGAATGGTATTAGGTATTGGTAAATGAACATTTGTACGCTCTTGGTGATCCCATTCACGAAACTTCTTCATAGGACATGTGATTGCATAATGACCATGCACACCACATTTAAAACATTAAATTGATCACTCAGAAAGAACTTCTTTCCCTTTCCTCGAGTCAAATGGATGCTTTCTTTTTCCATGGAAGGTTCTTGCTATATGACCTTCATTTCCACATCTATAGCATATTTCTGTCCCTTTGAAACATTTTCCTAGGTGTTTCATTCCACATCTTTGACACATAGGTTTTTGAACACACTTACCTTTATGATTATTACCTGTACTTCCGTAGGGATTTGTTTCTCGCATCTATTATGCCTTAGATAAATCACCAAGGTTTAGGTGGTCAATCATGAATCCAGATAGTTGGTTGAGGATAATCACAAGAGTTCTCATTGCAGCTCCCATATCATTCAGTTGGTTGCTCAAAAAACTGTCACAGTTTCCTTCACATCCACTGTTTCTTTGGTGCCTGCTAGATCCAGCCATTTACTAAAACCAAAAAGGTCAGTGTGAGTATATCAAAAAAACCATCATGTACTAATGAGGAAGAGAAACACTAATGTATACTTACTCATTCACTTTATCTAAAACTAGGACTCTTTCTTAAATCCAAATCATTATGGTAATGCCACTTATTCTTAAAGAATACCCTAACCTCTAAAGTTATCAAAACCGAACTTTGATACCAACTATAAGGCCCCAGTCTTAAACCTTACTTAATCTTGAGTTATTACAAGATTACACATTGAAGATATTTTTAGGTTTTGTGTTTTAGAGAAATAGATCATGAAACTTGCATTACATTCCACATTTAAACAAAGTGGTTACATAAAAGACAGTATTAATTCTTCCCATCAACGGAAACATATTGAAAATAAAACATGGATTCTTTTTTTACACATCCTTGACACTATAATCACATCATGTACCTTTCCCTTGACCTGTGAAAAACATTTCAAAAACATGGGATGAGCATAAAAAGCTCAGTAAGGGTTATAAAAATATGGAAAGGAAACATGAGTTCATATATACATAAGAATGAAATCATACATTACCCATAAAACATAGGCACTTTAACATCCCTCGTCAAATCATGAATAAATCATAGAAATCATAAGTCATAAAAGGTAACTTGAGTCATTCATAACATTCTTACATAGGGAGTAACCCTCTTGGTTACGTTTGGAATACCCACCATAGTATATTCCCTAAATCTCTTCGGAGAAACGTTACTATTTCACTCCTTCGCATTACCCAATGAATTAGAGAGCTATATCGGGCTCACCCGCCCTTAGTTTATCATGGAACCACCTGTCTTCATAACAATGCCCAAGAACCATAACATAATCTTATCACATAAAACATGCATAAATGAAACATAACATTTCCACCTTTCAATAACAAGATATCAATACAACACATTGATATAAAAACATTATGAAAACCATTTTCAATACCAAAATAAAAGAAAAGTAAAAAATGGTATTTATTTTTTTTTAAAAAGAAGTTATGGCTTGTAGAAGAGGCCGAAACTCAAATAATGGTCATGGCGGCGGAGAAGTCGTTGTCGTCGCATACGTACGACAAAAACATTTCCATTTGTCATTTAGTAAAACGCTTCGTATAAAAAAGGATTCCTTTTTGGATAAAAGTAAAAGTCAAAGGGGTTTATACACCGTATAAAAGAAGGTTGTGTATAAAACAAAATATGCCTCAATGAATGGAGATTGAGATGAAGTCCCTTACAAAGACAGTATCCTTGGTTTAAGGATAAATCAATTACATAATTATGTGTGACAAACGAATACACAAAATATAAGTGGATATTAAGTGTAAAAAATCATATTTTATTCACACATATTCATAGAACGTCATATTCAAGGAGTATAAGTTTATCCCAAAGAATTAAATTTGGGTTAAGAAGTTCCCTTGTAAAAATTTGACAGCCTAACGGTATCACTACAGAATTCAGAAAATGATTTGATGAGAGATAAAAAGGGTATCTCATCACATGGAAATAAAATTTAAATCAATAAGGATATAGAAGAACATATCCCAATATAATAGAATGTGAATTGAAAGATATAACAAAAGAAGTCTTTTAAAAAGAGGAGGGTGAAAGGTTCCCTTACCGACAAGGGTATCTTTTGAAACATACACCTCGTGAAAGAAAGACAATACAACATTAATGTAATTACTAATAAATGAAAGTATATTGCACAATGAGTAAAATAATGGGCAGTAAATACACCACTAAAAGTAAATTGTGGAAAATGTAGCATAAATCTCACGGGAATAAAAGTGAGATGAAAAATCCCTTACGAAAACTCGGCAGCCTAACAGCGCCACTTAAAACATCCAAAAATGGATTGATGAGATAAAATATGGTCTCTAATAATATTACAATAAAATTTACAGAAAGAGTAATATAAAAGAACATCCCCCATCATAACAAAGAGGAGCTTAAAAGAAGTCACATAATGGAGAGTACTTAAAAAGAAAGAGAAAGGTTAGATCTCTTATGAAAATTTGGCAGCCTAACGGCGCCACTCAAAACTTCCAAAATGGATTGATGAGAGAGAATAGGGTCTCTCATCATATGAACATAAAAATTACAGTAAGAGTTATGTAAAAGAACAACCCAATCACAAGAAATTTGATCTTAAAAAGAATGACATAAAAGAGTGTACTTAAAAAGAAAGAGAGGAGTAGGATCCCTTACCTCAAGTCCAACTTGTCTTGTTCATTTATTTATATTCCTGAATAATAAAATTTGGTCAATTAATAATTTCCTAAGTAACTCTTTTAGAGATTATTATTCAGTTAATATCACATATTATAATGTTATAATAATTGTTTAATAATGCTAGTTCATATCAGACGTTTTTGCCGATGTTTGGTACATGAGTCAAAAATGAACTTGTTTGAAAAAAGTTTTCACATGTAGTTATAAGTAAATAATTTCTAGAATAGTATTAATGATTAAAATATCATATATATACAGTAAATATTCATTTTATACTATTCCATATCATTTCGAGATAAAAACTAAAAGCATCGTTCATGGAGATGGTAGGTCGTACGTACGCATGAACGCTACTTTCATTTTTTGTCATATTAATGGAATTAAAACAAAATGAGAGAGAAATATATATGTTATAATTCCAGAATGATATCCATAATTTAGATGTAATATATTACATATATATCCATTATATATATGTACTTTAAATATTACATAACATTTTGAGATAAGAAATGAAATGTACCGTTCATGGAGACGGTAAGACGTACGTACGCATGAACGCTACTTCCATATCTATTTCATATTTAATGAAATTAAAACATAATCATACACAATAATATTTTAATTCCAGTATGGTATCATATATAATATCATTAAATATATCTTTTATACGTACCACATATGGTATTAACGAATCAAATCACTTTGAGGGGGCGGTAGTCCGCACTTCCTTAAATGAAGATATCGCGTTTACCCATAATGGAAACCATAAATCTATGCCATAAATGAAAAATAAAGAAGCTTAAGTAAAGAATAAACATATTAGATATCATATATAAATATAGTGTCATCTTAATGGCCACCTTTTAAGGTGTTAGATGAATTTTGAACAATCATCGTTTCGGGAGGCAGAAATTCTCCATCCACGGAAACAGTTTGTTCTTTAACCATTAAGTGTAGGTGTGTGTAAGTGTAGATATATTACATCTTATAAAATAATCCTAGTATATTTAATATACTGGATTTGTTACAAAATAAATGAATAAAAAGAGTTTAGGGGGTTGGAGAAGAAAAATAAAACAAAAGGACACAAGTGAAGACATTACCTTAAAATCGGGTAACTCCCTTTGGTTTGAGCTCAAAGGCTTCTTTGAAAAGACTTCTGCCCAATGTGAGGCTTCAAGGAGTAAGAGAGGGATGTGGATAGACAAAATGGGCAGGGGTAGGCCAAGCCAAAGGCTTTGGGAGTGTGGGTAAGGAGGTAGAGGTGTGGGCCTTTTATAAGAGGAGAGGATGGGCACTCTTGTAAAGTTACAAAATGTTACTTTATTTTCAAAAGAGTTTCGGATTTTAGACGTCCCACATTGATGTATTTCTAGTATAAGGTGATAAGGGTTCTAAATCCACTCATATAATAGGTTTTGGACATGTGTAGGTCTTAGATATTACATTATCTTTCCATTTTATTTAAATCGTTAAATAATGAGGTCATTGCTGGATCATCATGATGTCATAAATAATTTAATTTATTTAATGTAGAAAAATTATAAAAATATACTATGATGTAGGAAATATTTTTATATTTCCAATTAATATTTATAGTCAAAAATATTACTTGTATAACCCCATTGAAAAATTGTTTTAGTAAAACATCTCATGTCTGTGTCATTTTTTACTTTAACATTAAATAAAAAGATATTTATGTCATTTTCCAACCAAAGTGGCTCCAAGGGGTCCCCAAGTTGACCCATAGATTGTCTTGGTCGTCCATAACACATACAATGATGTTAGTACATGTTTCTATTTCATTTCATTTTATTAAAACATTATTCTTACCATAAACTACACTAATTACCTCTAATCGCGATTAAAAACTTAATAAGTTACTATTCACCAAAAATGATTTTTTTCCCATTGAACCAAATTTTACATCTTAATGACAACCATGTATGTCGGATTTTTGAAATTCAAAAAACAAAGATGGAAAATTTTCATTTAAACAGAAAAATCATTTTTTATAAGTACCACTTAGTGGTTTCACTATCCATCAAAAATTGCTGTTTTTCAGAAAAATCCCAAAATTTCGCCCTAAGCTATATTTGATATTCCGAATTCAAAAATGAAGTCTATTTTAAAAAATTCAAAACATATATGTCACATTAATTAATTTAATAATTAATTCCCGCTGTCAGAGCAAGTAGCGTGTTTTTATGAAACAATAAGTATAAAAAGATTGACACTAGTTTAAGTCTGATTTCAAAGTGAAATTATTTCCAACGACCACTATTGGATTTAATGGTAAAAATATATTCTAATTTCACATTAAAACCAATTCAATATATAATATAATCATATAAATAAATTATATTAAAAAGGGTTTTTGAATTAAAATACCTCATTTTACACTATTCATTAAAAAATGAACTTTATCGGAAAGATACCAAAAATTTACACAAAGTAAATTTTGATGTCCCAATTCTTAAGAAGAGTTTTATTTGGTCCAATAGAATGTATACGAGTGAAAAAAAACTATATTTAATCAAGGTTCACCATCAAAAGGTGATAAGTGAACCTTTAGTGAAAACTAGGGCATATACGCTTAAAATTTAATTCTTTCCGTATTTTAAGCCTTTATCTTTTATTGGATAAATTTAAAAACATTTAAAAACATATATAATCATATTTTAGTTATATCTTTCCATTTCCGCCAATACAACGGCTACATGTTAACTACCATTTAAAATAATATTATTTTATTATTAGAGTGCAATTTAAGATTCCCAAGAAACTCGTTGTTGCGTGTTGGGTACGCCATCGAGCATAGCATCCCCTTTAAAGTCAAATTAATATTTTATTCACAAATATCGATAAATATGAAAATTTCATATTCTTTATTTACCTGGGGTGTTACAAGAATCCTCAAATACAAGAATAAATCTAGAGAATTAGTGAGTGTGAAAAGCATAACTATAAACTCATGGTGTCTGTACAACATTTGAAAGTTAGTCACATTAATATCTTCTTTACACACAATTAACATGATATATCAATATTGATGATCCATCTTATAGAAATACATTTCAACATGTAGATGATCGAACAATTCAACTATCTGTGGAATGGGATACATTTTCATTATCATGATTTTATGAGATCATGATAATCAAATTAGAATATTCTTTATAATTCCTTTATCTCAAATAAAAGGATTGGAATGCCTCAAGGTGATCTAAATTGGAATATAAACCCCTTTCCCTGGATCTATTGTAGGTTCTTCATTATTTATTCAAACTCAATGGTGGTCATTCTATTAATGGACTTTGATATATGGAGATACCTAATAATATGCTTAATTGAGAACACAACCTACCGAACATGTGTAAAATGTGAAAATTCTTCATGTAACACATTAATATAGTTCCACACATTGCGAATGTCTTCTATTTTGATTCATTCATTTGTTTTTATTATTTTAGGTATATATAAATTCACATAATGAAATAATATTAAATACTGAGATGATTATTCTAAATATGATTCAATCACCCTTAAAATTTTACATTATTAAAATATTCCATAGGATGTAAAGAGTGATCTCCCTTTCCCAAAAGTTTATTATTTTTGTATAGAGATATCCAATCCAAGTCGAATAGAGCATCAAAATCCATCAGAGTGTGTAATAACATGTTTTTTGTAGGTTCAATTCCCTATCATTAACTAAGGAGGTGTTTTATAATTTGGATGAAATAAAATCCCCATTTAATTTTCTTGAAGATAACTGAAAGACTATATGTTGAAGTTCTGTTTGGATGATTATACTATAATTGAAATATGTAAAATAATTTGTATAAGTAGAATCCAATTATAATTTTTATATTCATGAATGAATAACAAGAATTCCTATCAAAAAATCATTATCTGGATCCACCAATAATGTTTATATGACCTAATCATTCCCAATCTCCATTGGATTTGGATGATGATATTCACATTGATTCCACCATTGGATTGGGGATGCCGTCAAAAAATCCTTGGAGTCTACTCGGCAATGCATATTTTCTACCCATAAATAGAGTTGTGTCTATATACCTTTCCCCACAAGTACAGGCTAGTTCATTTCTTAGTGACAATATAATATAAAATCATCTAATACATCTCTCTACAATTATTTTTTATTTTTGTTGTGATATTATCTCTTTTTATATTCTCTCTCACCTCAATAGGGATAGATATTCCCCCATATTATTTCTTATTCTAAGAATTCCTCTACAAAATTTAAGGAGGATGAGGAAGAGTATGTCCTATGTAACGACACACTTTTATTAAAGGATGGGGTCTCCACCAATGTCAATGATCTCAGTAGGTAAATGAGGGGGACTGAAGATGACACATGACATACACTAATTAGTGATTCCATTCCCCAAAAATTGAATGATATTTATATTTAATTTAAAAAGATTCACTAATATGTGTTTGATTGGAACTATAAATAAATTCCATTGCTAAATCCTGATGTGAAAACACATAAAACTGGATAACCTGAT
Source organism: Viscum album (assembly GCA_963277665.1). Lineage (NCBI taxonomy): Eukaryota > Viridiplantae > Streptophyta > Magnoliopsida > Santalales > Viscaceae > Viscum > Viscum album. Next base: position 81,233,969 of record OY728151.1, on the reverse strand, counting down.
GACTATTGTGGATTCATGAAGATTGAAATGAGGATGCAACCCTATCATGATATTAATCTAAAAGTATAATTATGAAAGAAAATTGATCAAATAAATCTTGGTCCTGGAAGTGAAATATCGAATACAGCTTTCCAAAATTATGGTTATTAGGAAATTGAATGGTCACATTCCTATATGCCTCAATTTCAAATATGAAAATCGAAATAAATCTAAGGGAAAATTATATTTTCAGATCACAAAAATCATGATCGATGCAGTTGATGGAATCCATGAAATTTCCATCATTGATTTGCATTTATGGTTTAAGAAGATAATGATGGCCCCTAAAGATTAATAACACATTCCCTTTAGATCACCTCAAGGGAACTTTTCATATCAACCCATGCACATTGACTTAATGAATTCTTGAACCACGAACCAACATTTCATTCATCATATCTTAATTCAATTCATGGTAATAATAACCAAATGTTATGTCGATGACTTGGTAGTAAAATCACTAAAATGTTTTTATCAATAAATGGATCATTATATATTCATCAACAGGAGGTTGTATTTAAGTGTAATGATTATTCCACTAAAATGAAATTCAAGTAAATATATGCGATGTTACTTGGATTTATGGCATACTACTGCAACACTATGGTCGACCCTTAGAAAATTAGCTCAAATAGATTTAATTTTTCTAAAAATATGAAATAATTGAAAGTCTCTAAGGGATCCTATGTTACATTCAGTGATTTGAAACCAACATTCTAAATAATATCATTCATTCACTAGGACAATAATGAAGTTCATATGCTACCAATGGGATAATGAATGTAAAATATCCTTCCAAAGTCTCATATAGTACCTATTACACCCAATGGTAATGATGCTATTTGTAGAGGGTAAAAATATCCTCCTAGATGTGGTATTCGTGGAATTCATATTTCTTACTCTCCTCTCATATACAGAACATGTGGAGGTTGAGAATGATATCTATTACCTAACCAAAAAATGATAGGCACTAAGACCTGAAACTCTAATGTAGATATTATGTACCTTCCACTCATATTTTTTATGGAGAAGACATGGTATTACAAGTAGCACCAGGAATTCCATCTAGTCTATTGTATTAGCCTATTCAATTACATCCATGCTCTGCCAATTCTATATTAGAAATTGCACTGATTGGTTTTTATTCTACATCAATATGAAATCAAATTTAGGTCCCAACTAGATGTGAAAGTGGAAGGCCTAGCTAATATGCTCAAAACACATCCCAACCCAGAAAGTACATTTGTAGATAAGAACTCTTATATGATGATTCATTATACACCCATTCCACTCCTTGAACCAGAGATATGAATATTGATGGTGCAACTAGAAGTACAATAAGCAAATGGATCGAAAATAAATACCCAAATCATTTCATAATTTGAATATTATTTTATTTTCTCTAGAAAAAGAATGGTTTCACTACTCTTATTCAATATCAGATTTTTTTACAAATAAATAGGCATAATATTAGGACTTCATCATTGGATTTTAATTATCATAAAATCAAAAAATTCATACCTAAATATCAAATTCCATTCATAAATATTGAGAGAGTTTAATAATATATAATATTAAAATAATTATTATTTTCACCCTCCTCGGAAAATGAAAATGGTACAATGAATGAATTTACTTCTGATCGTACATTGCATCATAATCCCCGATAATTGAATGCTCATGTAAAAAATTGGAAAATTAATCAATATTCTATTCCGATTTAGATCATGTGGAAGAAATCATTTGTACAATGAACCAAATAATGAAATACTTTATCGTCCTTATCAAAATTGACTAAACCAGTCAGTTCAATGCTGCCAAATTGTGTGATGAATAAATATCCACCCCTTATGGATGGATCCCATACTGATTTATCTAAAATAAGGGACTCTATCAATATATTGAGTTGGATGTGAATATATTCAGCACTGTGCAACAAAAATTACCCTATGGGGGGGAGCCAAATGATAGTAAATTCCTCTAAAAGGGACGATTTTACATAATGATCCTCATATTAATATATAAAATTGATATTCAAAACATCCTAGAAGAAGTGAAATCATACTCATAGGACACTCAAAAATCTGGGATGAGTCTCCCCCACCAATCAGGTGGTGCTGTTATTACTACTAAAACCATGATGTACGACTTACTGCAACAAAGAAGAAAAATTCATGAATTCTAAATCCCTAAGATTCATCAATTATTACTTATAATTGCAACATTAATTTAAATATTTGAGGCCATTTTTTGGGGGGAATAAATATTTTTGTTCCATATCCCCCTGCCAAAACTAATTAGTTCAAGAACATTTTTACTACAACCAATTTATTTTGTAAATTGGATGAGGATATGCCCCATTCGTATGTTGGTATAAATAATATCATTATCTTTGTAAAATAATATGTAATAAGTATTTTATGGCTCCAACAAACAATATTGATGGAAAACGGTACAAAATTATATTGTAAGGAACAAAAGAAATTGAACCAAGAGAACAACATTTGGTCCAATCACACATCCTTATATCATGTAGCTAAAATTGGAAAATTATAATCCCAAAACAAAAAATTTTCAACTATACTCTATAAAATGGTTAATAATGTGAATAGGTGTTGGATTAATAAAATCCACCATGCTTTATGTGCCTAAAATACAACCATATTTACATATATATTGAAAAATACACAGTCATTTGTGTATGGGACTGGGGAACCAGTACCATATAATACTAGTTTTCTCCCATTGAAGATCCATTTATGGAATACTCTTAAATGATTGGAATTCAAAAAAGGTGATGTATGATCCACAATAGATCGATAAAAACATTTTTTACATGGCTTGAAAGGAACTCTAATCCTCATGATCCTCAGAAACACCACAACAAAACTCAAAAGCCAAGTGAGTTATGATTCATTCATGTAATGGTATAAAAAGGTACCATAATCATTAATCATGTCCTCAAAATAATACATTAAACAACTTGGAATCCTATGGTCCTTGAAATTAGAAATTAGATTACATTGATAGATGCTCCATGGAAGTAGTCCCTAAAATATACTAATAGATTGTCCCAGATAAAAGATGATAAACAATAATGAAAAAATTTATGTTCTAAAAAAAATTACAATTATATAATGTCTGATTAAAAATATCCTAATAAATAATGATAGAAATTACTTGCAAAAACACACTAGACTATAATGATAAATGTTTTGAGCGAAAATACCATACACTATTGTGATAAAAGGTCTGTGTTAAAATATCAAAAAATAAAAATATCAAATGCTCAAGAGGATAATACCTATACTATAGTTATAGATGTTATAATCTAAAAGAAACTAAACTATAGGTCAATAGTGATTTATTCTACAATAATTTAGTATTTTATGAATCTCTTTATATGGGATTGGAAAATTTTCATTATATGTTTTCCAAGCCTGTTGTCCCTAAAACAATATATAAAAATCTATATAAAAGACATATTTTGTACCCATGATTCATTTAATAAAATAGGAAATATCAATATAATTGGAAAAAATATTGATATGAAGAAACTCATGATTTGATTAATACATGATCACTTCTTGAGAAAAATCCATAATGATTAAAATATACAGATTAATAAATTATGGTTTTCATATTATTATGAAAAGTATGGGTATCATTGGAGATTCCTATATCATTGTATCAGTGATGTATTGATCACATAATGAATTAATGAAAACTAGATAGTATCTTGTATGGTTTAGAAAATAATTTCTTTTATATCATGTAATTGTAGGTATCCCTATATTTTAAAGCCTCACTTTGAATCCCATAAATAAATAAAATGAATGTCCCTGATCGAACAAAACTATTATTTGATATTATGAGATGGAAAAGATTCCAAGAGTCTGGATAAAGTATAAATTGTATGTTGAAGCTTCTCTTATTTCACCTCTATTGACTCTTACCTAGGATGGAGAGTCTCAAATAATGTAATCGTATCCTCAAATATTTGTAGTTCAGTTTCCATTGAGGATGATGATGCTAAAAGGTCCTACCTCAGGAAAGCTATGGTTTCTTCATATTTTTATATAATCATAGTTCAGGAATCCATATGGGATTGAAAATTATATTTAAACAATATATTCTATCTAATGCCTCTAATTTATACTTCATCTATTTTGTAAAGGTTTCATTGACTTAAATATCATGTAATCTCATCTCATTGGGGTTTAAATCGTACCAATAATGGATAATTTGTCCCATGATTTTCTATAGTGGTTTTTGATCAATTAAATATCCCCCATGTAATTAAATATATTATAATTTACTACCACATAGACAGAATATGTATTCAAATGAGTTTCAGTAATCATTGTGTGATTCCATTACTAGATCTGCCAACGTTTTGTTAGACTTTTTTTGACTGATGGAATAGGACTTCTAGAAAGTCAAACAATTGATTGAACTGGATAAGAAATATGAGATGATGGTCCATATAACACCCTCAATATAGAGGAATCACCCATTAATTATTTTAAAGAAAACATTTACATGATACATTATATCATACTATCATGATTGTTATCCCAAGGATGAAGGTGTTTACTCTATATATTCACTATGTCCCTAATAAAGTCATGTTTTTCAATGGATATATGGGTTAGTGAAGAAAATTTATTGTCCACAGGAGGAACCAGTCATCATAACTCATAACCTAGGTAGGATACAACCCAATCCTGGTCATATTATAAATAAAAAAGGGAAGATAATCTCTAAAAGAAAGAATGGTATTTACCTGAAAATATCAACCAAAAATGGTGGTTGATCCAACAATATCTCTATCCATAAATGATAGAAAAAGGAAGAGGGTATGCCCTTTAGGTGTAGTCACATTTATGTAAATAGTAATATTGATTATTTGTCTCCTAGACAATCATTTTTTCCATCCTGGATTCATGAACCTTGCCCTAATTGGAGATATTTTATGCATTTTAATTGGAAGATTTGCATTCACACTGAATGATTATAAACAGATATGTGGTATAATGGGTGTAACTAAAGATATCAAATCAACAAAAAACATTGGAATCCTCACTAGAGCCTTTTGACATATCCCCAACTCTATATTTGTTCATAAACCTATTATGAGATAAGGCACTTGGGATCGTATTAGAATTTTTTTAGTTATGGAAATTAAAATCCTACCATATCAAAAAAATTAAAAATAGAAATTACCACCAATAATATAGTGGATGCTTCCTTACTAAATTTGGAAAATGATTTGGTAATTTCATGTAAAAGTTGGAAATACTAGATTAATCTATCATCCCTCTACTAGACTCATTCAAATAACTAGTTTATTGTCCTGGATTTATGAAAATGTGTATCCAACTGAAAAAAATCATCCCATTCTATATAATTTCCATGAATCCATCCATCCTATTTCTTAGAGAGATATATTCCTTCATTCTATATCCATATGATATATGATCCTTGGCTTCCAGTATGGACCAATATGAATTGCTCCTCTCACTAACCCTCATGGAAGGACTCTAATGAGGGAATATATTAGCAATCCTTTCTCGGATGTGATAAAAGAAAATGTTTATCAAATATTTGAATGTTTTAATCAAGTAAATTGTCTTATCCTTTAACAAATATTCCTTTAACATGATGTGATTGTCCACTTCTAAAACTAGAGTTCAAAAATGTTCATTCAAAATATTAAAGGAAATAAGGAACCCATCATACATAAATATGAGAGGGGGTATCCCATCTTTTTTTTATATATCTCAGATTCTAATTAACTTCTCATCGTGGGATATATGGATGATTTATTAGAATGAAACCATAAATAAAAAATTATAAAATAAAATAATACTACATGCTAATAATAAATTGGTCAATTCATAAATAATTATAAATATCAAAAAACATATAACTAGTCATAGAACTCTAAGAAGTTCAACCAGACCAAGAATATAAATGATCATTCATAATAAAAGATAAAAATAGTATAAATATTCTATTTTAAGATCTATATACTACCCAACATGTATTTAAAGAAAATAATATACTCGAATTTCTCTATGCGAATGTGTTTTGAAATAAATGTTATTGTTTGGACCCAAAGTATTTTATTGAAACATTTACGACAACACCTGGGATTGAGCTATGACCAATCAGCCATTTATGAAAATTATCTTCTGAATACTTTCAATTGATGTTGACATCCATAAAAATGGTATAATGTCATTTGATAAAGTTCTGGCGATTTTTTCCAAGAATCCAAACCCGTATAGTGGATGCTAGTTCGATAAAGGATAATTTTGGAGAATGAATGGTGGAATCGACTTACACAAATTGGAATCTGAATTGATATGATATCAAGGGTTTGTATTTAAGTGTATATGAATAATTATTTTATTATTGGGCACAAAATAGAGAATAAGTCTAGTTCCAGAATCCATCTGAAAAAAATTAATTTCTATATGTGAGGGAGATAATAATTATATTCATTCAAAGTAATGACATAAAATTCTTGAATGCTTCATTCACCTTACATCAATCATAAGGTAATCCACGAATCACATGAATGATTTAGGAATCACATGGTCCATAATGATCCCATGAAACCTATAAAACAATAGAACATCATGATATTACATGACCCCTCAGAAGACTCATGATCATAAGACCTTGATATTGTCACACGATCTAGAAAATATTCTAAAAGGATCATGAGATCAATCCAAAATATTTCTTTAATCCTATATAGCTAAAAATGAATCCCTATGGATGGATTTAATTAAAATATTGAAATTTAGGTCATGGTTGATTCAAATAAGATCCACCAAAAAATAATATAATGTGATGTATTTATCATAGGAAGGTCTCGTGATTTTATCTAATTATTCGTCCTTGTAGAATGGTATAAGGAATGAGTTATGTGGTGATGGAAGTGTGGATGATATCACAGAATTGTGTTATCCAGTTAATGAACCAACATCCACTACCCTATCTACAATGTATTTCTAGGAACTCTAAACGTCACTTTGACAGAAATGAATAGCCAAAGATATCTATTGGTAATAGAACTGAATCCTTAGATATGATTTTATAGTCCTCCTAATCAATACATATCCACCCACAAACGTTGCTCTAGTTGTGGGCCATTTTTTGATGCCTTCCAAAATAGAATAAGAAAATAAATAAGGTAATATGTACGTGAATATGGGTATTAAATTCACCATGAAGAAAAATAAGAAGAAGGTGGTAAAAATCACATGTATGAAATGAACTCTCAAAAGTAACATGATAAAGAGACCTTCATAGGTATATATGAAGGATCCATGAGTGGTTCATTTTGTGTGGAATATTCCATGGATCCCATTTGTAGGTCATTCTGCTCTTACTAAGGCATCACATAAAATCATTGATCGTGATGTAGTTTGTATAAGAGCACCCCTAGGTAATGAAAATTGTATGTTAGCAGGAACCTAAAATCCATCTAAGGATCCATAGAATATATGGAGAAAATATCAAAAATATAAGATCATTTTTAATTTGAAAAACTCACCTTATGCACCCATGAAATCAATGAGACACCGAATAATACTCGACCGCATTTCCTTCATAATGTGGAAAATTCCACTGGCATGTCAACCTTTTCATGAGAAAGACATATCCAGATAGACTTACTATATCCATATTTCTCCAAAAATAAGAAAAATTGGATGTTCATGATAATGACCAGATATCAGCATAAAAATTTTTGATAGTCATGTTACACATCCCTGATTAACATATAGTTATAGTATTTGAAAATAGTTATGAAATATCACAAGATCCCCAAGCATTTGGCAAATAAATTATGGAAATAAATGAAAAACGAGGGTATCCTCTTGAGTTAGTGCACACTGTGTGATGTGATCATGTGCTTTACAAGAGTCTCACGAAATCCCCTCAACATAACTTCCTGATGTCATGAAATCCCATATAAATCCATATTTGTCTAATAAAATACCCTAGAAAGGCACTAAATATCATGTGATATCCATTATAAATTCCATATTTTAATGAATTCATTTTTTATTTTCATTATTTTTTTTGATTTTGTGTAGTCTATTTTTGATATTTGGATATGATACGACATGAAATTTCGTGGCACGATGTTACTAGAAAAATGATTTAAATATAGTAAATCTATATTAAATAAAATGTATGAACAAATTTTCTAAAATAGATAAAAATTTATATGTGGATTCTAAGATCAGAAGTATAAGGTCATCCTTTTGTTCAAATTATTATTTTTACCTTGGGTATTACATATCATTAGTTGTCATGGGCCCATTTTAGAAAATTAATAATTGAAATTAAAATGATAAATATAAATCTTTAAATTATATTATTTCAATTTCTCCAATGAAATGATTAATTTTTCATTAAAAATATTGTTAAGGAGAAAACCCAACTGTATCCACACAACCATTCAATCATTGGAGAGATACTATAGAGAATGTTGGATGAATTATCTTTGGTGAAGGACAACATGATCATAGATAGATGATTTAAAAAATATAAACACAATGTATCTCAACAACTACAATAACGATGTACCATTCTTCATCATTATTTTTCCAAAATCGATGTAGATATGTTTTTTGAGTTTTTCCATTATTTTTTGTGATTCCTACGACAAACAATGATTAATTGAACTACAGATTGATATGTGGATTGGGAGTATTTTTTTGATGGATTTATTATGGAGTTATTTTGGTATAATTTCATTGGATTATATATTCATATGTTGATATTCTCCTAAAAATTAATTTAGATTGGCACAAACATCATTTGAGGTACTTTCCTCACATTCTTTTGCTTTCATCCAATGATTCTTTATTCACTGTGGGGTTTTTTTGACTTAGGGATAGAAATAATTTTGATCAATAATCCTTTTTCAACCATTTCTAGATGAAATGATTTGATATCATAGATATGGGATCATCCCAACATGAATGTGGTATGATGATGGAAGTGGTGACAAATCGGACGATTTTGGATAACCAATTTTGTGTTCTTCAACATTCTATGGTGAAGAATTATTAAAAACTTGTAGTTCTATTTTGTGATGAAATTCATGCCTGGTTTTCCATTGATAAAATCTAGAAAAGTTAATAAAAAACCAAATATATAGGTTTTATAATCGTTAAAGGATCCATCGATGTATGATATGACACAAAGTGAATCTGGTAAATCAATAGCAATATACTGTGTGATCTAACGTTATGTTAGGTTTGGGACCCTGGGGTAGTGGCGGTAGGGTTACAATAGAAATTATGTATCACAAAACATGTGACCCTTATAATATAGTCTGTTTCTCTCCCCTGTTACTCAACCAGGGATCTAGAATGTAAATATACATGGGTTGAAGCACACAACCTGATGGAATTCCATATTCTAACATATGGACACAACATGGTTAGTTTTACATATGATTACCAGCGTAATGGTACACATTTATAGTACATGAGAGGCTACACATTGTGTAATACAACATGGATGCGACCAAATCTAATCATAACATCATGGGGACATGGGAAGGTTACCATGTGTATCTATTTGTAGTTTATTACTTCTTCACATTGTGTATATAGTGACTACAAATTGTGTGAGATATTCCAAACAAGCAGGAATGTTGAATGCTAGGAATTCCCTATACACAATAGTACATATTGTGTAACTCCCTTCTTAAATGTGTGTTGATATTATTTTTCATTCGTTAGACTACTTTGGTTTATTATGTTTCCTTGTTACATTCATTAAGGGTACATAAAAGTATTATATCCATATCAATAGATTTTGATCCCCTCTAGAGGCAGAGTTCCATATTGAGTTTCAGTGTCCCTATGTGTGACTAGTTTGTGATCCCCTATAATCTGTTGTTACCATGTTGGAATTTTTGGAATCATCATCATCTCTTCATGAATGGTGTCAATCATCTATCAATATAGTCATCTTAGTATTTTTTTATATTATTGTAATATGATCTCCTATGTAGTGGTTATATCTAGATTTGGGTTTTTAGTTTCCACCTGATGATATGGGCATGATCCCTATCTATGTATAAGGGTATTATAAGGCATGTGATATTTTTTGGTAGGGCCCAATGTGGTAAACCTCTTCATCGAGTGTCTCTAATAGTAGCATAGATCAGAGAGTGGGTCATCCTGAAATGCGGACTGGATGAAGAAAAATAATTTGGAAAATAGCCTCTTATGACTATCGGGTTGTGTGGTTTCTATCCATAGTATATCTTGTTTTTTTATACAATTATTTTGATCTATTTTTTTGAGATTAATTTTCTTATAGCATCATGATTTGTGTTTTTTGGTATACTTATTGTGTATTTTTATATTCACCTGTGTTTGGGATTTCCCTCACATGTTGTGTCTTAGGTAGAAAATGGACTTTTTGATGTTGTGTTGGAAGGAAATTCATATAGTTGTGTGTAGAATTAGCATGACAGAATAATGTTTTTATACCCAAATCATGTTGTTGACTTAGTCCCAACCCATGGAGTTGCTTGGAATTTTGCAGTTTTTCATTGGGCATGAGTTTGGACATCTTCCCATTTTTATTACTTTTACATTCATACTCTTTTTTGGGTTCCTAGATGTACTCATTATCTAAATTATTTGTTTTACATTGCATCATTTTGTGTTCTAGGAGTCATGTCTTTGTGTAAAGGTAATTTCATGTAATGCCTCATATTTGTGGAATATGCATACTCGGTGCTTCTTTCCAGCACCTAGAACATTAGTGGTATCCATGGGATAGTCACAAAATGGACATCAGTAGGTCTATTCATGATAGAGTTTTATAAAAGGTAGTTTATACACTAATACATGAGTCAGAGTTATTGGTTTGTGGAACCCGTGTCTCGTGTTTTGAGTTTAGCATTCATGTATGGGAACCCAATGTTGGTATAGTGGCTTACAAATCAGAACACTAGGAATTTGATTACCTTCATTTCAACTTGGTATATGTAAGAACTAGTCTTAGGGATAAACTTTGGTTCATCAATCATATATTATTCGTTTTCTTTTCAAATATAATCTTTCCTTATTTCCCTAGATAAACTGTTTGACCCATAAAACTTTTTTCATTAATTTTAGGATGCAACCACATAGATAGCTATACATGAATCCACTTCATGATCACAAGGATGAAATTCCTAGTGAAAAGGCATTAGTACATGGGACGTTACAAATGATAGAACCACTAGGTTTTTTAAAAGCTCTAACACCCCCCATTGGGAAGCATCTCGAGATAAAATTTCCAGTCAAGGAGGCTCGTAGATTGAGTGTGATTCACAAGTATTAGAGGCAATGACATCCAAGGTTTTAGGGTGATCCAAACTCATATGTGTTATTGGACTCACTAGATTTATTCCCTATCATTTTCTGATTTATGAGGACACCATATGAACATGTGGTTGTTTTTAAAGTGAGTTTTTATTAGGAATATTCTGAGAAATATTAGAGCATGTTCACCGAGTCACACGATGATATAAATCTCTTATAAATAAATTGATTATAAATTTAGAGTGTAGTTTTATACATTAAACTTATTAATGATACACATAAAAGAGATTCTTTATCTTTAGCATGGAAGTATGACCAAAAAATATTACTTAGTGGTGTTAACTGATCTCCTGCGTTACTCCTTTGATATGGTATGAGATTACCTATTCATCTATCTGATAATTGAGTATGGATGGTTATATGACATAAGTAGTTATTGGTATCTCTTTAAATTTCCACAAATACTGGAATGCATGATCTATCCATATTTCTACTGATATTTTTGGATGACTATATACTAGTATTAAGAACTCGTAGTGGGAACCCATTTGCTGATACCTCAGTAGAATGTATCTGACTACAGTTATAGGGAGGAAATCATGTTAGTCGCTTTAGTAGGTGATCCCAATACTCTTTTCGTGCACTGTAGTGATGTGTGGGTGGCTCAAATCAGCCATTGGTAGACAGTGTTTCTCATTTTATGTTTAGGAACATTAATCATGGGAATTAAAAAAATCATAATTTTCATTGTGTGATGATTGAGGGACCACTATAAAAGTGTCAGAGTCTAGTGAAATTTGGTCCCTAGGGTGGTGGATGATGATGAGGGGAAAATAAGGCATCAGATGTGGTCAAATTATTGAGCTATTACCCAAAGACTCCCTGGTGTTCCACACTAAGCTCATGGAACTGGTGGGAAGGGATTGGGCCACCTGTAGTCTATAGAGGCCTATGGCACTGAAGATCAATATATTATATGATTTAAAATATATTTATTTTCTACATTAGTTGTGGTCTGGATATACACAAATACAAATTGTTCTTTCCTTTCCATAAATTAGGTTCAATACATAGATATTTTAGTCGGGCCATTGACTTGATCTTTGAAGTTGAATACACTAAAAGGTGGTGACTGGGTAATTTTACACATCTACCAATAGTGTGAACTTATGCAAGGAGGTGAGGGTTCAATATGTGATCTATTCATTGAATGTATGAGTCCTTACTATGTCATCTAGGTTATGGGATGGCTATATAATGTTCATTCCAATATTGATCATTTTATTTGGTGGATCTGGTTTGTCTGCATAGATAGAATGTGTAATTAATTAATTTTTGAAAATGAGGCCCTGAAAGAGTAGCATGATCTTGAGAATAATAGTGTGATGTTGATTACTCATCATTTGTATAGTATGAATCGAGGAAAGATGTATTATTTGGGATGTAAATTACAAGTAATGTTGGTAGAGTATGAGGACATATTTCATGAGGTTTTAGTAGGTTATCCTCTCTTTTAGAGGTTGACTAATGTTTTCACATGCATCCTAGTATGACAAAAATATGAAAACCACCTTATGTGGAGTATCTCATTGAGCTTATAGAGATGTGGGTGAAATTGGAGGACTTGCAAGAGAAGATCTATATGAGACCAAGGGTTTCCCACTAGGAATCCCCATTATTGTTTTGAAATAATGTAGTCGATTGATTGAGGATATGTGTTTATTACTGACGTGTGAACCATTTGACAATAATGAGTAATTAACAACTACAAATGATCAATGAACACATTGCTCCGTTAAGAGGGGTGTGATGGTTCCCAAATGTTGAGATCAAAATTTGTAAATCAGAAAAAATTTGTTTAGGGAGAGGATATAATAAATATTGATTTTATATGTAATTAAGTTCACTATATGAACATGGTAATTCTATTCGACATAAGAAACACCCTATGACTATTCATGTGAATAATGAACCAGATCAATCAGGCCTTACTGAACAGGTTCAGGGTTTTCTTCCGCAATGACATAATATATTAAACATCAGATGAGGAGCATGAGGGATACATTGGGATAGTCTTAGATACACCATATGATTCCTATCATTATAGGAATCTCTTAATGTGACTGTTTTTTATTCGAGAAGTAAACTTTTGGGGAATCAAAATCTTATAAGCTGGAGTTATAGTGGATCCATCAATTGTTGATGTATTTTTTTATTGGGATCAACCCAAGAGTGCTACATAGGGGTAGATATTCCATAGGTTTGTAGGATACTATTGGTGGTTTATACCCAATTTATCTAGAGATATAGTGCCCTATAAATCACTGAATGTGAAGGAGAATCATGTAAGGTTGATGGAATGTTTCCAGTAGTGCATTCAAGGGTTGAGATAGAGTTTGAGGAGTACTCCCATCATGATATTACCAGAGGAGGGTGTTGAGTATGTAGTGATTTTTTATACATCAAAGTCTATGCATGGATATGTTCTATGGAAATGGTTGGATGTTATTTCATGTGGTTCAATATAGTTGATAACACATCACCAAAATAATACAACATACAATATGGAGATAGCTACAGTATTCTTCTCATTGAATATGTGGAGACACTACATGATGAGTGATTGGTTTATCATTTACTCTGACCATAAGAATCTAAATTATAAATATTCATTGAATGATATTATCATTACATAATGATTATGTATACAGTTACTCTACATCATGATTTTCGATAATTATGGGGAGGGGAGCATTATAGTATATGCTCTCTGCATGACTTATTGTTCCCTATTGTTCACTGATCCATCATTTTAGTTAGCCAATTTATGTTTTTACATTATAAAAAATGATAATTATTCATATGATTATTCCATGGTTATTACCGCACCACATTTATATAATTTAATGAATTCTTAGTGCGGAGATACTTATTAAGATTCCATTCATACACAAAATACCAGTAAAGATGATTTGGATGGATATTATGAAGGTGGGGATCACATTATTCATTTCATATAATAGATGATACTACCTTTGAAATTGAGTGAGGATGTTTTTTAGATGATTCATAAATACCATTTTTTACATCTATGTGTGTAAAAGATGTACTAGGACACCTGATATTAGTTTTTGTGTCCATGTTTAAAAAAGGCAATTGTAGTGTTTTTTTCCTCAATGAGTTATTTTTCCGAAATTGAGGATTGAGTACCAAGATAAAACAAGATTACCTCAAACACTCATGGTTCTATATTGGATGAGTGATGAAATAAAAATAAACTTCATAACATGATTAAAATGAATGTAAATATGAAATAATGACATCTCGGTGATCGTGGATAGACTCACGAAGTCATCCCAACTCCTAGCAGTACTTGAGTATAATTTAGTTGAGTTCTTTGGAATCCTATATGTAGAAGATATAGTATAAGTCAAAGGATTTACCATGATAATAATATATTATTATGATGATATATTCACATCCTATATATGTAGGGCATTATTGGAATCCATTGGCACTAAATTCTACTAGAGATAGACATTTCATCCCTAGACTTGTGACATGATAGAGAGGACCATTGAATTATTTTAAGACATGATTCTAGATTTCATGTTGGACATTAGACATAGTTTATTCGATCACCTACCATTGGTGAAAAGTTTTTACAATAACTTAAACCATTCCATCATTGGTATGGTACAATTCGAATCTTTTTACAACTGACCCTGAAGGTGACCACATTGTTGGACTTATCTAGGTGAGTCATCACTCCTGGACCTAAAGATGTTGTGATCTACTGTAGTGATAGTAAATGTTATCTAGGAAAATTTGAAGAATACAAAAAAATTGTTAGATATATTCTGTGGACAAACAATGATGAAATATGGAGTTTTAATGAGGGATATCATGTTATTCTAAGGGACTCACCTTGATGTGAAATGAATGGATTTTTTTGAAGTGGTATGTTATATCTAAGATTCATTTTCCCTAGAAAGATAATGTATAGTGTTGGTGATGTGGAATATTTCTTAGATATACCTCAATAGTTGGATTGGGAACATGATAAATTCCTCATGAAGTAGATGAGGATTTATGTGCATGACCCATCGCACATCATCGACAAGGTATATCTTGAGATTAGTGAAGGAGGTTCCATTGTGGATTAACTAGAATAGATATGGGATAAAAAGGGTATCCTTAATGAGTTAATGATTCCCAATATTCATTGATGAAATCTTATTCGAAATATTTCAGATAGATCATGGGAGGGGAGGCTTAGATTTTTTCTCAGTACCCATATTTCATTACATAGCCCTTATATTTTCATATCGGGGGGTAAATCCCTAATGTAGGAGAGAAGGAAACATATCATTTTTTACTTTTTTTCTTATTTGTATTAAAAGGAATATTTTCATGAACAAGTACTAAGATGATGGGTGACTCTAAAGACCTATGCACCCATAAAAAATATTAAAAATTTTAAAAATATAATAAATTTCCTACTAATGTATTTTTGTGATAAAATTTGAATAACTTATAATAGGTTGGAAGGATAAAAATATGAAATTTATGTTGAGTTCAGAATTATTTTTCCCTCGGCGTTACATAAACATAGGTAGAGTGGGTCGTTTGGGGAAAAATCATCACAAACATGGAAATGAATAAAAATATTTTATAAAATTATATTATTTCAATTTCTACAATTCATTATTTGAAAATTATTTAAATGTATTGTCATAGAAAATCTTTAGGGTTATCTTCATAACCCTAGAATTATTCCTGAGCTGATGAAGAGAACCTTGGAAGAATTATCCCTAGAGTATAACTACCATTTCATGGATCAATGATCGGAACACCACATATTTAAAGGACCCTTCCATAGAAAATGACATCACTTCATTCATTATTAATGAATAACCATAATCAAGGTATGATGGTTGGTTTAATTGTTTCATTTCCCTATTATTAAATTCTACTATGAGCAGGGATCTATTGAGCCAAAAATTGAACCATTGATCACATGAATTTCCAAGAAGTTTTTATTGTTGGGTGATTATATTAGAATATGTTTGGATTAATTATTTAATTATTATAATTCTCATAGCAGTGAATCAAGATCGACAAAAAAATGATATAGATGTGTTCTGCCTGTTTTCCATTAAAATTTTTCTCGTGTTTCTTTTTTGACTGTAGGAATTCTTCATTTGGACCACATTTCTACAATATCATGATTAATTGATCTTTTCTCAACCATTTCATGGAACAATGATCTGATATAGTAGATATACAATCATTATGACATGATAGTGGTGAGATGAAAAAATACATGGCTAATCATAATATTTTGGAAACCTAATTTTGTATAATTCAACATTCTTTGGTGTGAAATATATAATAAGGTATTAATCCATTTTTTAAAGAGTATTCATGCATAATTCTTTAGAGAACAGTTTTTACTGTTTTGGATAAACCCTAGTATGTATGTTCCATCATGGGAAGAGGATTCGATGGGTGCTAGATGATTAGGAGTGAATATAGAAAATTGATAGAAACACGAAATTTATTCCAGTGTTACAAGACTTGTGGGTCCCATTAGTTGGATTTATTTGGTTGGTGATGAAATTAAGGATCACACAGTAAGTGAATCAAGACACATGGTTTGGGGACCTCCCCAGTTGTCATGATGTGTACTCTAGAATGTACAAAAATATAAGTTATAATACATGGACTGATGGACTGTCGTGATATCCCACACAAACATGGTTGGCCTTGGTTTACTTGTCCATAACATTGTAATGATTCATGGTTAGAGTAGATGGGTGACCACATGTCATGTGTAACTATATATCCATGGCCACCCAGATATGGACATGGCCAGTCGACATGGATGGGTATCATGTGTCTCTAAATTGTGTTTACTACATATACACACTGTGTATTTTGAGAATACATTCCATGTAAGTATCTCATATATAGGTTGGAAAGGGGATTGTATAACCCACTATGTACCCCCATTTAAACACCATGTATCCCACTTATTGAGTGATTACATTTTTTTTATTATCCTATATAGGTAGAGGTTGATTACATTTACACGAACATTCCCTTAATGTTATAGTTCTGGATTATATACATATCCCTTCATTGAGAACCCCTGTTTAGAAAAATTCTTATATAGAGTTGTTGTGTCCCTTTTTTAGACTATTGTGAGATTCTATATAATCATTTTTCCAAAGGTAAAGTTTATATAACTTGTGTGAACTCCCTTTGTATGATGTGGGTCCTCAATCTAGCCATCTATATCATATGGGTTTGTGTAATCGTTGGAATATGATACCCTATTTAGAGAGTTGATCCATATTTGGGTTTTTGGTGTCCCTTAGTGGTTCTAGGTCTGAACCCTTATCTAAGTATCAAGGTATTATTAGAATAGTGATCATTACGGGGTGGAACCAGTGATATAGACCGCTTCACTGAGTTTCAACAATGGTAGCAAGGATCATAAAGTGGGGTCTCCTAGAATGAGGGTAACTTCAAGTACAATCATGTGGCTAATAGTTGGTCCTAGACACATGGTGTTGCGGTGTCTTTCCTAAGTATATCTAGGTATTTTTGTTATAAATTTATGGTTGTAACTTGTATTGAGTTGAATGTACATGTTGTTTCATGGTATTCTTATATGGCTACATACTATGTATTGTTCTACTCACCCATACATTTTATATTCCCCATTTCTCATGTCTTATAAAGATGGTGACCATTTTGATGTTGTCCTGGGAGGAAAGTGAGTGTGTGGACTATAACTAGAGCTTGAAAGACTAATGGGGTTTTACCGGGAGCTTTCTTTTGACATAGTCGTCACCCTTGAAGCATGTAAGACATTTAAAGCATCAAGTTGGGCTTTTTTTGTCCCATTTTCCATTTTCAGTAAATTTATTAATGTTCTCTATTTTGGATTGATAGATATACGAATGTGTTATTTTAATTTTTTACATTTCATAATTGGGGGATTGGAGATGTGTGCGTGTGTGTGTGTGTGTTTCTGTACATTAGGCTAATGCATCCCATTTTGTTGGATTTTCTAACCCGGTGATTTTCTCTATCCCATGTCCTATTAGTGGAGGATATGGGGAGGTATTGGATAAGACCGTAGTAGATTCGGTCATGAAAACAGTGATCACTGATTATATATTGTAAATATCATACAAAAGATATGTAAATCCTTCGAGATGTCTATATTGTTCAAAAAACCCAATTAATTGGACATTATTCAATAACTTCTGTATTTTTGGTCAAGTCATACACTTTTATGAATATTTTGTGCCTTCACTAGTATGAATTATGATAATATATCATGAATCATCAAGACTACACATCAATAAATCTAATCCAAAATAGATTTTCGTGATACGCATCATAGAAAGTAGATATAATTATGTAGGATAGGCCAATAAATACTGAAACCCAATATCAAAAAAATTAATCCTTTTATGCTATCAATATAACACATAGGCATCAAAGATGAATTTTTTTGGATAATATGTCACAAAATTAAATGAGTATAAAAAGATAAAATCATGGTAACAACATAATTATTTCACATGTCATTCATAGGAACATTTTGTGATAACATATATATCATGATATGGAATTTTGGTAGATCATGTGATGTATTTCCTTCGTACCTAATCAGTCTTTTGAGGATGAAACAAATTAACATTGAATAAACAATGGAATGTGTAATAAAAATATAAGAAAATGGCTTCAAATGCAGGAGGGTTATTGAAGAACATATATGTTGATCCTGGTTCACATCTCAATAACAACAAATGACATGAGATTATAAAAGAAAATGTTATCGATATTACATGTTATTAATTTTGTATACTCTTTAGATCTTCTCAAGACCCATTTATGAGTCACATCAAGTAATATGGTGTCCTACAAGATTCACACCTATGTATCGAGAAATAATTTATGCTCACCTTCTAGTCCTTATGATAACCTCAACAAATGTATCCCAGATTATCCAACATCAGAATTGAATGTCAGCTTTTTCTCACGATGAAATCAGTAAATTTAAATTCCCTCTCACAACATCATATGGACAAGCCATCCAAATCTCACAGATCCCTCTAGGTATGCCAATTTGATAGTGAGACATCCCCAAGACATTTAAGATGAATTTTTTGATGACACCATGAAATGGAATTCAATAAATGTTTCACCAACAATAAATGTAAAATCAACTCTCACAATGCCCTATACACTTTTCAAACAACTTTCATGAAGATAAAAAGACAACATACCTCGATAATTTGAATCCCTCGATGAATATCTGCAAAAATCATATGTTGGATTCAAGGATACACCAGACAAGTCCTATGACTTCCCCTAGAAAATTTTTCTTTTGACTTGTGATTTCTTCAATGATCTGACAACCAGGTCTTTCGATATCCTTTAGAAAAGTCTTTCTTAGTCATGAGATGACCTCCAAACATTCAATATAGATCATTTGACATCCCTTGGACAAGACAACAATGTTAAGACATTTCCATTAGAAATTTTGTGTACATTTTATCCAACATATCAACCTTGAAATCAAGGCATGTTAGTCATAAAATGAATTCATTTCTGGTAGACAAAATGATGAGTAAAAGTGTGATCATATGACATGACATCCTTATCTATCCTAAATGAAGGGTTTCCTCTTCCTATATGACTAAAATTAAATAACTATGATAATTATGATTCATAAAATTACAATGATATGTATGATAACTTCCTATGGCCCGATCTCCATGTGAAGACTCCAATGATCGGTCCTAGTGCATATGTCCCATACCCATAAGTAATGATTGTTTTTATTTTCTATTCCTTTTTTATCAACACGGTCATTGCTTAAATGGGATTTCTAGTTTCATTGATCATATAATTTGGGTCATTATTCACTATAAATGTTCATGAGACGTCACTATATAAGCCATGATCGACAACATATTTTGATATTTCTTACGTATAATGGCATCCTATTTATGTCTGAGCTGACATAACGAAATATGTTTTCTATGATTACAATCATGATAAGTCTACGTTGGTCATATTCCTAATTACTAATTTGAAAGTGTAATACACTTCATTATAGGTCCCTACAATATGTCTAACATCCCATCCATTGGAACCCAATATCACTAATTAGTTGATCATCATTGCTCATCCATTAGCAGATTGATAAATCACTAAACCATGATGATTATTAATTCTTCCACAACCATGATATATAAGAATCATCATTATGTATTGTGCTATATGTTTTGAATCCAATTGGAGGTCCCACCACAAATGACCGAAATATATATGAAAAAAATTACTACTTTATATCCCTTGTTTCAAACACCGAGCAGAGCTCATATAGGTTTTGAAAGTCACAATGATCACCTTATTGGATTCATGAATTTACAAAACCTAGGGGAACCACAATGCGTATTCCCTAAGAAGTGGGATGATATAATTACCCATCATAAAAGGGTATCTACATTAAGACATAATTCTAGGGTTTGAACTGACATTAAATCATTTGTTTCCAACTGTAACTAGGATACAAATGATTCATCCTCAATGTTTGGACACTAATATATGATTCCCATTCCCATATATATATCTTTTATGTAAAATATTAAACTACATGAGTTTAAAAAACTACGTATTTTATTTATTATTAATGTAAAATAGGATACATTTTATTCTTCAAAATTGATCAATCCCACACATCAAATACTAACTACCCCTATAGATAACAAAAAATTGTGGTGGTCCAGGTTATATGAATTCAATATATATTCATCAACACACCATATGGAAGTGGATGGATAATCTCTGATACATACATATGGATTAACCAACACAGAACCCCTTATCTATTCATAAAAAGTGTCTTAAATAATTATTATTTTGGTTAACCTATTTTTTATTGGGAATTGGACGAGCCTCTAGAATATATAATGAATGTTTAATAGTCTTAATATATGAAAACAAATCCCAAAAAATCATGTGATGAACCTGAACTCCCAAAATCATGATCACTGTGACTTTTAAAGAATAATTTGGTCTATAACCCCAACTATCAAAATTACTTTTGAAGGTAGGTCTCTAACCTATTTTGGATGAAGGAACCATTGTATGTTACACTAACATGATAAAAAAATGTGATCACAATTTGAGTGATTTAGTGGAACATTGTGCCCCCCAGAATCAGACCACCAGATGAAATTTTTCATCCTATTTCCAATGAAGGAAAATTTTGATTGATTTAAAAAAATTAATATTTTCGACAAACTATATTAATCGTATGTTGTTATAGATTAAACTAATGAATTCATAATTTAGTGTTATTTAATATTATTATGTGAGTACATATTTTTTATAACACTTTGATTTTTATTTTGTTTTATAAAATTTTCATAATAATGTGAAATCATGTTAATGATAAATTTAATGACAAATTATATGAATTTTCTATAGATATACATAAATAATTGTAAAGAAATAAGGAAAAATTTTACTATTCTTAATCATAAATCCTAATATATGATTGAAAACATAATCATCGGTGAGT
Organism: Viscum album; assembly: GCA_963277665.1. Lineage (NCBI taxonomy): Eukaryota > Viridiplantae > Streptophyta > Magnoliopsida > Santalales > Viscaceae > Viscum > Viscum album. The sequence continues at coordinate 81,211,958 of OY728151.1, read as the reverse complement.
TTTATAACACATAAAATAATAGGAAAATGGTGTTCTATAGATTTTTAGGTTGTAATTATTGTTGAGGTATGATTGTGTAATTTCATACGTGTGAAATGTATAGAAATGTGGAAATAAGTTAATGTCTCATAAGAAAGCAATATTTTTTCTATGTGAGAATAAAGGTCATATAGAAATGAATATATAAATAATGTAGTTTTATTTTTTTAGGGAATAATGGTATTATCAGAGTCAATGAAATCGTACCATGGTTAAATCCAATATCAATATAGGCACTATGATATGTTTATTATATATGTAAAGACATGGAATTCTCATTGGAATTTTTTTTAATACATGAGAATTTTACGAGTCCACAGTTTCTAATGGCGCCTGATTCTAAGGCTCGGTGTTCCCGGAATCAATTACTGAAGTTTTTTTTGGGTACATTTAGTAAACATACAAGCGGGATTTTATATCTTTTGAACCGGTGCTCGAAATTGAAATCTGAGTACACCGTTGAACTCGCAGTGCCAATATTCTTTTAAGGATACCTTTAATGCAGTTGTGTTTTATTGAGATTGGAAGTTAATTTTTGGGGTTTCTAAATAAATTAAATAAATATATGTGTAGCATATTTTTATTTGAGTGGTTGTTTAATCCTCCAAAGGGAGGTTTGAGGTGTGGCCCACCCTCGCATAACCTCTCAAGGGAGGATATTATGATGTGGGGAACACATGAGCTTCATACACCCCATTAACCCCCATTAACTCTCCATTGTCAATTTGACACCCCTCTTCATTAATTGGAACTCTTCACCTCTCCCTGATCTTTTGGAATTTGATCCATTCCACCCATTAATTAGATGAGTTGTTGCATTTAATTAAAATAGTGGAATTAAAATGGTTGTGCAAACAAATAATAGAGAATTCATCTATTATTTTTGGGTGGGGCATTTTTCATTTGGGAGAGCTCTGGAGTTCTTGGAGAACAACTTATTCCAACGAAGAACACACCTCATCTTCGAAGAATGTCGAGCATAAACTTCTTCTTTCTATAGCCGAGGAAATGATGGGAAGCACTACAGCCCATGAAGTACACTGACGTTGTCATCTTGACTCGTCTTCACCGAGCTCTACCTCCTTTGACATTGATGGAAAGGCGTCTGTCTCCCGTGACATCCATCTTCCGCAACTCCATAGTTGATCACCAAATTCGAGGTAGGGGATCGTTGTGAATAAATTAAGTCCTCGTTCCTCTTCGTTTATTATGATTTTTTGTTTTTTATTTGTTCTCACTTAATGCAGAGGGCGCGGGCTGAAAAAACACGTACTGGAATCCCTCCATTAGTTCTTTTTTTTGACGACAGAGGTGGAACTACGGTGGAGCCAGAAGGGTGCGGTGTCATCGCACTACGCCTGAGAAGAACCACGGTCAGGAGGGTCACAAAAGATGGAAGAGGCACATCACCATCCCACCACTCCACACAGGAGGTGTTGAACCATTACCATGGCGGACCACGACGAAGGTGTGTGGCACCGTCATGCCGCACCGAAGAGGGACTGCAACCAAATGTCACAGTGTTCGAAGGTGGGCGGTGCTCTACAAGGTGGGACCTAAAGAGTGCCACATTTTTTTAGAATCTGGGGGGGGGGGCACCCCCCCCCCATGTCATGGCATGACACTGGGCCACACGGCCCGACGGGTCTTGCCCTACATCCAGCCGGGCCGGGCCTCCATCGGCCCGAACGACCATCAGGCCGGGCTGCCCCATCGGACCTGGTCGGACCCCTGTCCGGACCCATTTAACCTGAAATCACCATTTCCTCAATATTTTGGTATATGAGTGTCCGAATGATGAACCTTCTACGACGACGGAAGGATTAGAGCAGGATAGATCTTTTGGAATACCCCGCTTGAGGTTTGGATGTAGCTGGGGTATGGTCATGTTGGTTTGAACCTAAAAACCAACTAGGCCCCTAGAACGAAAGTTCTAATAACTCACAGACCGGGCGTCCGATTGACGCGTCGTATGTCACTTTTGGTTCCTTATGATGATACAGAAGTATGAGATACATCAACTCCAGACATCGTGATGTTGATGTATCGACACTTTTCTCGAGGAGAGGACCCTCCTGGAATCGAGCGTGTTGTGTGAGAGAACACTATGGATGGCTGTGACTGAGATGACAAGATCATTCGTGGGTTTGACAGCGACGATAATGTACCAGTATCATCTGTGGGTTCAATAGTGATGACTTCTGTACTGATATCCTCCGTGGGTTCAACAGCGGTGACTTCTGTACCGAGATCCTCCCTAGGATAGACAGTGATGACTTTTGTACCAAGATCTTACATTGGTTCGACAACGCTAATATTGTACCAGAATCCTAAATGGGTTCAACATAGGAGATGATTTAGAGGATTCAACAAATCAACTCTACCCCCTCTACATGATTTGTATACCTGTGTGAGCTCTGTCTTGTCTTTCAGTCATTGTCATCGAGGTGAATGACTTTAGTTCCTTTGTGGAATGGTTTGTTCTTGGGATCGAGTGTTGGAGTCGGCCGGTGGTTGGTAACTTAGGTATATGTATGTTAATATACCTATGTAGGGATGGTAGATACTTCGTTATTGTATCATACTAATTTGATTTATACTTAGTGGATTTTGGGAGAACATCAGGGGTATCAGGGTCCCCTACTATGTATTGTTATACTCACCCATACATGTGCTTCGCCCCATCCTTGTTGTGTTCTGTGCCGACGACGGTCAACAGTGATCAAGGCTGAGGGAGACAGACGGGAGGCTGCTCGGAGTTGTACTAGACCGGACGTACCTCAGGGAGGATTTGTTTGAGTCAGGTACCTACCCTTCGGGTAGGATTCCTCGGTGGATGATCCAGGAGTTATTTTTTCCCTTTTCACTTGTACATGTACTTTTTGTTCAGTTGGGTTTGTATACCAGCCGACTTAATTCCAGCACACATCCCTTTTCTATATTAGTACATTTTTCATCTATTACTTGTGTTCAGACTATGTGTGTTACAGTTTTAAATGCAATTCCTTCCTTTCTTACCGGGGATTCGACTTTGGTTCTAGTTGCCAACCCCTGGCCTATGGAAGCCATGATTGGGGTATTCACAGCACGGGCCACAAGGACGGGTCGTGAAAAAATTGGAATCAGATGAGTCATTTCTACCGTAGAAGATGGACTTCGATTCATTTAATGTAAATAGTGTTTTTGGTTTTGGGTGTGGTTTTAAGTGTAGGGATACCGGTGTTGGTGTGGAGGCCGAAGTATCCATACACTAGGATTCGGACTTTTGATTTCTGACTCAGTGCACGAAAACACTGATTGTGTGTGTGTTTTCATTGAAATTTATTCTTCGTGATTACATTGTGTCTGCTCACAAGGTATATTGCTTGACCGTGGCACACCTGTTTCTTTTCAAGATGTCCCTATGAAGGCATCCGGCTTGGGTTCCGAGTATCATACAAGATGGTAGCCCACCGAGCGACGAGGCCTTGGTGTAGGGCCCCATCATAGCAGAGGTACCAACGGTACCACTACCTACTGGCCCACCGATACCACCAGATCTTACAATAGAGAGTGTATACTGTCTGAGTTCATTGAACGAGTTATAGTGCAAGAGGCCACCCCGGTTCTAGGAAGATATGCACCCACATGAAGCTAAGGATTGGTTAGAGGTTGTTGTGAGAGTTTTCAGATTATAGGGACACTAGACGACCTCATGGTGATCCTTGTCACGAGTGTCATGCATGTAGCTGCAGAGAAACGGTGGAGCTTGATGCTCCAGGTGCATGACAAGGCATCACTACTTTGGGTAGACTTAGAGAGTCTCTTTAGGTAAGAGTTTTTTCTAGCCACCCTTTATGCGGTGTATATTCAGGAGTTACTTCATCTGTAGTAGGGTGGCATGACAGTAGCTCAGTACTCAGTGAGGTTCACCAACCTCTCGCACTACTTCACGAATATGGTGCAAGACCCATTATTCAGGGCTCAAAACATAGATCAGAGACTCAGGCATGAGATTAGGGCTTTGATGATCTCCCTCAACATCCTGATGTGGATGTGGGTGCTAGAGCGATCCCTTCTTGTGGAGATTACTCTTGATGAGTAGCCACCAGCAGAGAGACCCACCACTGGGCGACACGTAGTAGAGTCTTCTGTAGGCGAATGTAGATAGATGTCGCAGAGGTCCAAGCAGACTAGTCCACTAGGTGGGAAACCCCAGGATACAGGTTCGGTTATGTAGGGAACAAGAGATAGAGCCATCCATACTAGAAGCTGGCAGCATTATGCATGCGGCATGCAGGGACATATGGTTCGTGACTACTCGACCCACCATGTCGATGATCAGCAGACAGTAGAGGGACCTCCCAGGTAGAGGCAGATGATCGACTGTGCTGTTCCGCCAGGAGCAGGCGGACATGGAAGAGGAGCTGGTTGAGCAAGAGGTGGTGGATGACATTTCGAGACCCTACCACCGCCACCACCAGGAGGTCCACCCCGACCACAGGTTGTTGGCATAGAGGGGCAGGCTCAGCTTTAGGGAGTCGAGGCCTACGACCATGGCACACCTGAGATGATTCAAGGTACTATATATGTCTAGTCCACCCATTCTTATGTACTTTTAGACACAGGTGCAAGTAATTATTTTATTTCCACTGCCCTTTTCCGGAGCTCAGAGATTCTGATAGAGCCGTTGGCTGGATCCTTACGACTAGAGACTCCTACGAGAGTAGACTCGATGATTACACACTAGTGTGGGCAGTGTTAGCTTACTCTAGGCGGCGAGTGCTTTGGATGGTATCTTATCATAGTGACATCGAGGCCTTACAATGTTATCTTGGGTATGTACTGGTTTTCAATAGTTCATGCTCAGATTGACTGTATTAGGTGGAAAGTGAGGTGTATCTGCGAGGATGGGATGAGGTTTACCATCACCGAAAAGAAGGGATCCTTTGCAGTGAAGGATGGACATACCAAGTGGAGGGGGAAACCGATAACACATTAGATGGCTAGCCTTATTATCAGAGCGGTCGATGTGTGGAGTCCATGTTTTCCTATTGTTTTAGATCAGTACATGGATTTTTTCCATAATGATATTCAAGGGCTACCTCCTCGTAGAGATGTGGACATTACATTGACATGTACCCCGTGACGACACCGATATCTAATCTAGAATATCGGATGGCTCTAGCCTTGCTTCATGAGCTCCAAGTACAGCTGGAGGACTTACAAGGGAAGGGATTTATCCAACCCAGTGTTTCACCCTAGAAATACCTGATTTTTTTCTCCAAGAAGTACGATGGGATCTTTCGACTGTGTGTTGATTAACGAAACCTAAACGAGGTGACCATGAAAAACAAGTACCCACTCCCGAGGATTGAAAAGCTCATTGATCAGCTCATAGGAGCACGATGGTTATTGAAGATAAACCAAAGGTCAGGATATCACCATCTAAGAGTTTAAGATGAGGATGTGCAGAAGATAGCCTTCAGGTGTTGGTATGGCCACTATTAGTTATTGGTTATTCCCTTCGGCGTAACCAATGATCCAGCAGTGTTCATTAGTCTCATGAACAGGATCTTCTAACCTTACCTCGATCTCTTTGTTGTCGTCTTCATCGAAGACATACTAATTTACCTGACAACTGAGGAGAAGCATGCCTACAATTTGCAGGTAGTATTGGACACACTCCGAGAGCACCAACTTTATGGTATGCTCTCAATGTGCCAGTTTTGGATTCGAGAGGTTCACTTCATGGGACATGTCATCTCGTAGGCCAGAGTTGTAGTGGATCAAACAATGATCGATGAAGGGCTTTCTTGGGAGCCACCAAGGAGTGATACGGAAGTACGGAGTTTTCTGGGACTAGCTAGGTACTATCAGAGATTTGTGCCAGACTATTCCAGAGTTGCAGCACCGCTTTCAGCATTGACAAAGTAGGGGAAACCCTTCGTGTTGTCAGAGAGATACCAGTAGATCATTCAAGATTTGAGGCAGAGGTTGACTAGTGTGCCCATATTGACGCTATCGGAGGAGGGCATTGGGTACATAGTTTTCTGCCACTCATTAGGGACCAGACAAGGGTGTGTCCTTATGCAAGCATGAGAAGTGATCGTGTATGGTTCTAAATAGTTGAGATAGTACGAGAAGAACTGCACTACCCATGACCTGGAGTTAGCAGCAGTGTTATTCTCCTTGAATATTTGATGGCACTATCATATGGGTGAACGTTTTACAGTCTATTATAGCCACCAGAGTCTCAGATACACGTTCTCTCAAAAGGACCTCAACCTGAGACAACAACGATGGCTTGAGTACCTCCAGGACTATGACTTAGAGTTATTCTAAACTCTTGGGAAGGGGAACATTGAAGCCAATTATCTTAGTAGGAGATTAGGTATTTAGCTCTTAAGATAGGTGACAGAGAAACTGGTCACATTGCAGATATCCTTTATGGATAGAGATGGAGTATCCTTTCTATAGTCTCCCACAGTCCCTCCTCCACTTTTTCAGCGAGTCAGGGTGGCACAACATGGGGACGTTGATAGTGAGATGTAACATGCTCAAATGTCAATAGGTCAAGAACCTGATGGATTTTTTAAAGGTGGGGAGCACATCATTCTTTTTAGAGGACATACCAGGGTACCAATTGCACTTCATGATGAAGTGTTGAGGGATTTCCACACATCTCTTTTATCGGTACATCCAATAGTGGAAAATATGTATCAGGACCTACGACGACTACACTAGTGGCATAGTGTGATGAATGAAGTAGCCGAGTTTGTCTCTCGCTGCCTCACTTGTCAACAAGTGAAGGCGGAGCACCAGGTTCCACCTGGCTTGGTTCAGTCCCTAGAGGTCCCAGAGTGGAAATGGGGTTGGATATCCATTGACTTTGTGACGGGTCTTCCACGTACATTCAAAGAACTTGACTCTATCTGGGTGATTGTAGACAGACTCACCATTTCGGCCCACATCCTATCGATCAGAGAGCAGGGCTTAGTAGAGAGCCCGATATGCCTCTACTTATGAGAGATCGTACAACTTCATGGTGTTCCATCAAAAATCATCTCCAATCGAGATTCTAGTTTCACATCCTGGTTATGGAAGGGGTTGTAGGAGGATTTCGGGATGCAGCTTCGCTTGACCACCGCCTTCCATCCTCAGAAAGATGGTCAGACTGAGAGGACCATTTAGACTCTTGAGGACATGCTCTGTGCATGCATCCTCGACATTGGGTATAGATGGGAGGATAACTTTCCCTTGGTAGAGTTTGCGTATAACAATAGATACCACTCCACCATCAGGATGTCACCTTACGAGGCATTGTACGGCTGACCATTTAGATCGCCACTGTGCTGGATGGACCCAGGGGAGTCAGCACTTGTAGGTCCAGAGATGGTTCAGGCTTCAACAGAGAAGGTGCAGATCATCTGAGAGTGGATGAAGATAGCACAGAGCATGCATATGTCCTGTGCTGCTAAGAGAAAGAGACCACTAGAGTTCGAGGATGGCGAATACATCTTTCTACGGGTCTCACATCGATGAGGTTTAAAAACATTTGGCCGAGGTGGTAGGTTATCTCCGTGATTCATTGGACATTTCTATGTCCTCATCAGGGTAGGAGTTGTGGATTATCGCTTGTCTCTTCCACCTCAGTTGCACCGGGGGAACGACGTCTTCCACGTATCTCAGCTTATGAGATATATGCATGACCCATCCCAAATCATCGACGATGGAGAGTTGGACATCGATGACGTGATGACATTCATGGAGGTTCTAGTGGAGATTGAGAATTGACAGGAGTGGATCCTATGTGGACGGTCGATTCCTCAAATGTGCATTCACTGGCAGCACGAGAACCTCTAGGAAATCATACGGGAGTGGGAGGCTCAGATGAATGCTCAGTACCCTCATTTGTTTCCTTAGTGTGAGTTGTAGCTTACAGGAATGTAAAGCCCCGAGGTGGGTAGAATGTAAAGACTTGGAATTTCTGTGGGAATTCTTTTTAATACCTGGAAATTTTAGGAGTCTGCAGTTTATAACATCGCCTAATTCTGAGGCCCAGCGTGCCCAGAATCAATTTATGAAGTTTAGTTTGGGTACATTCTATAAAAGTACGAGCATGATTTTATATCTTTTGAACCGGTGCTCAGAATTGAAATCTGAGGACACTGTTCAACCTGAAGCACCGGTATTCACTTAAGGAGACCTTTACCGAAGTTGCGTTTTATCAATATTGGAAGTTAATTTTTGGGGTTTCTAAATAAATTAAATAAAAATATGTGTTTCATATTTTTATTTGAGTGGTGGTTTAATCCTCCAAGTAGAGGTTCGAGGTGGGGCCCGCCCGTGCATAACCTCTCATGGGTGCATATTATGTAATGGGGCCCACACGAGCTTCATACCCCCCATTAACCCCCAATAACTCTCCATTCATAATTTGACACCCAACTTTATTAATTGGAACTCTTCACATCCCCCTAATCTTTTTGAATTTGAACCATTCCACCCATTCATAAGATGAGTTGTTACATTTAATTAAAATAGTGGAATTGAAATGGTTGTGCAAACAAATAAAATAGAATTCATCTATTATTTTTGGGTGGGGACTTTTTCATTTGGGAGAGCTCTGGAGTTCTTAGAGAACAACTTATTCCAATGAAGAATTCCCCTCATCCCCAAAGAACGTCGAGCATCACCTTCTTCCTTCTTCAACTGGGGCATGGATGGGAAGCACCGCCGCCCACGAAGTACACCAATGATGTCATCTCGACTCATCATCACTGAGTTCAATATCCTCCGACATTGACAGAACGACGTCCGTCTCCCGCGATATCCGTCTTCCGTGACTCCATCGTTGATCACCGAAATTGATGTAGGGTTTTGTTGTGACTAAATTAAATCCTTGTTCCTCATCATTTATTATGGTTCAATGATGGTCATTTGTTATCACCTAATACGGAGGGCGCAGGCCGAACAAACACGTCCCGGCGTCCCTCTGTTAGTTCTTGTTTTATTGACGACAGGGGCGGAACCGCTGTGTAGCCGGAAGGGAGGGGTGTCATCGCACCACAGCAGAGAAGAACCGCGGCCAGGAGGGTCGCGACAGACATAAGAGGCTTGGCGCCATCACGCAATGCCCCACCAGAGGGGCAGAACTACGGCAAAGGCGGGCCACGGTGAAGGGGTGTGGCACCCGTTGTGCCGCACTGGAGAGGGACTGTGACCAATGGCTGCGGAGGTTCAAGGAGAGTGGCCGGATGAGTCGGGCGCCGGCGGTGCTCCACAAGGGGGGACCCAAAGGGTCCCGCGGTTTTTTCGGATGTCTGGGGCGCGGTACCCCCCCCCCCCCACGACATGGCCAGCTGGCCACCGGGCCGTACGGCGTGCCGGGAAGGGCCGCCCTTGTGGGTCGGGCTGCCACCCGGCCTGGATGCCCTTACAGTCCGGGCAGCCATCGAGCCGAACTGCCATCAGGCCGGGCCACCCCATCAGACCGGGTCGGACTCGCAGGCTGGGTTGAACCCCTCTCTAGACCTGTTTCACCCAAAATCACCATTTCATCCGTATTTTGGGCTACGGGTGTCCAAACGATGAACCGTCTGCGGCGACGAAAGGATTAGAGCGGGATTAATCTTTTAGCATACCCCGCATGAGTTTTAGACGCAGTTGGGGTACGGTTGGTCTAGTATGATCCTTAAAACCAATCGGGCCCCTGGAATGGAAATGCCAATAACTCTTAGACCGAGCGTCCGATTGATGCTCCGTTTATCATGTTGGGTTACTTATGATGAGACATAACTAAGTAATACATCAACTCGAGACATCATGGTAGTTGATGTATCAACACTTGGCTCTAGGATCAGACCCTCCTGGAATCGAGCGTGTTGTGTGAGGGAACCCTCTGGGTGGCTGCGACTGAGATGACAGGATCCTCCGTGGGTTCGATAGTGACGATACAGTACCGGGATCCTCTGTGGGTTCAACAGTGATGACTTATGTACTGGGAATATCCATGGGTTCGACAGCGGTGACTTCTGTACCAGGATCCATCGTGGGTTAGACAGTGATGACTTCTATTCCAGGATCCTATGTGGGTTCGACAGTGTTGATATTGTTCCATGATCCTACGTGGGTTTGACATAGGAGATGATTCAGGTGCTACAACTAATCATATCTACCCACTCTATATGAGTTTTATACCTGTGTGAGGTGAGTCTTTTATTTCAGTCGTTATCATCGAGATTAATGACTTTAATTCCTTTATGGAATGGGTTGTGCTTGGGCTCGAGTGTAGGAGTCGGGCTGTGGTTGGTAACTTAGGTAAATGTAAGGGCATATACCAATGTAGGGATGGTTGATACTTCATGATTGTATCTTACTACTGTGATTTATCATTAGCGGATTCTGGGAGACCTTCTGGGATTTCGGGATCCCCTACTGAGTATTGTATTACTCACCCCTGCACAGGCTTCACCCGCACCTTGTTCTATTCTGTGCAGACGACGGTCAACAATGATCGAGGTTGAGGGATATAGACAGGAGGCTGCTCGGAGCTAGATTAGACATGACATACCTCGAGGAGGAGTTGTTCGAGTTTTGTACATACCAATCAGGTAGGATTCCTCAGTGGACGATCCATGAGCTGTTTTTTTTCTTTTTACTTGAACTTGTACTTGTTGTTTTGTTGGGTTTCTATACTAGACCACTTACATCCCACACACTTCCCTTTTCTATATTAGTACATTTTGCTTCTACTACTTGTGTTCAGACTGTGTGTTATAGGTTTAAAGGCAATGCCTTCCCTTTTTATCAGGGATTCGCCTTGGGTGCTAGTCACCAGCCCCTGTCATATGAAAGGTGGTCATGGGGTAGTAATGACACAGGCCTAGAGGACGGTTCGTTACAACAGATTTGGATTTATTACTGTTTATATGAATTTGGATTCATTAATTATACATTATAATTGTTTTATCAAGGATATTTGGTTTTTTAAAAATATGAATCGTATTATTATTTATCTATATTATTTATGCTTTATGTATTTGAAATAACATATTGAATGTTACTGATAACCTAGAAATTTTATATAGTAAGAAGTTGATATTTTCGGAAAACACGTGATTGAGGGACATATTACACATTATATGTAGGTGATATTCACATAATAATGTTTTGTTTGTATAATTTACATATTTATGTAGAAAAACTAACTCATGTATAATTGATGTAATTTTAATTTATTAGTGATTTTATGAGAATGTGATAAATGTTATCTTTGGAGAAGTTTACAATGTTTTTTAATTGATGAAATATATTTTATGATATGATATTTAATTTAAGGAATGGATATAAAGTTATTTTTTTGATGTAGTTCTGTTTTCATTTAGGTTTTATGGTGATTCATGTTATTTTTGGAAATGATTTTCCAATTTATAGTGAATATGTATTCAATGTAATCACATTTTTGGCATTCTACATAATAAGACACTTTACGTTTTTAGGGAAAAAGTCTATGTTGATCTTGAAATAATAATGTGATCGAATTTATTAATTTTTTTAAAACAATTTAATATAATTTTTGTTATTTTTTGTTCCACTATTTAAGGAATAGATAAAGATGAACAATATGTGTTATTGTTTAGGTATTATATATTAATGTTTTTTATCCATAATAAGTAACTTCTGGAAAATATATTGGGTTTAATCAATTTTTTGAGATAGAATGAATGTATTAATATTGTTTTGTTGATATTATAACCCATTAAAAGTAAAAATTAGTGCATTGTAATGAAAAAATTAAGAATATCCATTTCATAGAGTATGAGATGAATTGGAAAATGATAAAAGAACAAAAAAGAATTAGAATATTGTTTACGTGATGGATATATACCATGGATGTATATTTTATCATTTTATTAATTTTGATTTAAAAATTGATTATAAAAATTTGGAAAAGAGACATTAAATATGAAATTTTATATTTTTCATTAATTTCAAAAAATAAATAGTACTTTCACCCATCACTAATTATGGTTTATTGGTCATTAACTTTCTCATTAACATGTACGATATAAATCTGTATTACTCATTGGAATTCATTTTTTCACAATGTATATATTTTAACATCCAACTATTGTTATCTTTATCTACGAACAAAAATTTTTGTTTTCAAGGGTTACCATTATAATTTACAAAGCCCCATTTGAAATGATTTCATATTATCCTTCTATACTATATGAGGTTGAAAAATATAATTTAAAATACTAATAGATTTTGTAATGGGGAAAATAATTGAACGATAAAATTCAACTAATAGTGTAGAATTTAACAAAAGAGAGAGATAATATAAAATTTTATGTACACTGGTAAACATGCATCACCGATTTTTATATGAATTTAGATATATTAAAATAAATATTATTAGACCGTAGAAATTGAATATCCATGAAGTAATATGCATAAAAACATTATTAAAATATTTTAAAATTTATAAAATAATTTAACCCTATTTACAAATTATTATGATATAATCATTCATTTTTAGTGAAATAATTTTATAATTTATTAATTTATTTAACCGAAATGTGTTTTTTTATTTATATTGTGTAGGTGGAAACTAGAAATAAATTCTTCATTTTTTTATTTTTTCTCTAAAATGAATGTAATTTTTAAATTCAGTATACTAAAATTATTGTAGATTAATATTTTGGTAAATTTAAGAAATGATTAAATATTTACTAAATTGTAAAGAATAATTTTTTTAAATACACTTATTTATTTTAATTAAATAATGTAATATAAAGGTCCCATAATTTATTGTTTTTAGTTATAATATATCCTATAATTTTTATTATTTATTTTAACAAAATTAATTTATATTAATGAAAATAATATTTTATATTGATATAAGTTAACATTTATAATTATAAACAAATCTTTCTAAAAAAAGTTTCAATATGATTTAAAATTTATATTAAAATAGATTTGTTACCCATTCATAGATTGAATCTTTAATAAAGGATACAATATTTTTTTCTGATGTTAATAAAAATTGTTATATTTGTCTTGTTTATTTTTTGTTATCAAGAATAGTATTTTATAGAAATATTAGTCACCTAGATAAGTATAAAATGGGTAAACACATATAAAAATTATACGATATCTTCTCAAAATCAAAATGAAACTATTTTCAATTTCATTTTATGAGATTAATTCAACCTTATCCATACTAAATTATTATATATGGTATTTCACTGAAATTTTTAATCAAAAATGTAATTTATATTATATTAGGTGATGAAAAAAATTACCCTCTTACATAATGTTTAATTTATATGTTCCCATTGGATAAATTAATCTCAACAAGAAATTATTTTGAACACGATAGAATTATTTTATCATGATAATTGTTTTGTATCTTTTATTCATTGTATAATTACCATAAATGATTACATTTTTCATTCAGAAATCTTGTGAATGTGTCTACATATTAATGTAAATGTTTTCATAATCAAAAAATATTTTTTTATGAATAATTTTTTCAAATGATTTCTTTGGGTAAATAAAAATGTTTATTTAAGGTTTTAGGAAAATATTTTTTATCTAGATATCATTACATTAAAATTAAACGAATACTATAAATAATGAAATTTGATATATTTTATGAAAATAAAAACTTATTTAAATTATTTGTAAATCATTCTAGCTATAAAGAAGAAATCATGGGATATTAATGGATTTAAAAACCATATTGTGGTTATTTATAATCTAATTTGAAATTTGTGATCCAAATAATAGATAAGGGGATTTTTTCCACATAAACATTTATATATTCTATTTGATGGATATATTTAGACCATATAATATTCCACCTTCAAATATATTTCCTTTTGAATAATTTATATTCTTTATGAATTTATTATATTATATAAATTTATGACGTTCTTGACGTGTCCTAAAACTAATTATAGGAAACACTTAAATTTTATACTTCAAACCACATTATGCTATATTGATCTACCAAACCATACAAAATTATCTTATCAAATACCCTTGTCAGGATTTTACGGCATTTTGATTCATATAAATACATTCCACAGCTCCAAAATATGAGTTATAAAAGAGGCCAACAAAAGTTAAGGTAATCATATTACCCTCTCAAATTCAATTAATTTAAAATTCAACACAATTTATATCTGTTTAATTCATCATTAAATAAAAAATTATTATATTAAATTAAAATCATTATTTTTATATAACAACATTTATTCATCTTGTTTTTCATCTATTGGGAAATTAATGTATCTCTCATGTGTATATTGATATAGCCATACAACTCATTTTTTATCATCTTTCATGAATGATAATTATTACGGGTTATATATATATATATAATTTTAATTATTGAGTTTTTCTTCTATTATTATAATATCATTTAAATTTTATTATAATCCAGTCAATTGGAAAATGATAATATCGTGAATTCATAAATGTAAACTACCACATCCATGAAGCGATTTGATTCATTTGTTCATTTTTTACATGGATGTAAATGAAGATAGATATGATATATATATATATATATTATTCATGATATAATTATAGTTCTATAATAAAAAATTAATTCCTATATATCTGTCGTTCTTAGAAGAAAAAATAGTGTTCAGCTGTTTGTATGATCGGTTTTTTTTTTGAAAAGTGTAAAATATTTTATATCTATATATTTTATATATGAATATATGTAAATATATAATAAATATATGGGATATTTATTCCAATATTTTTATTCAGGATATTATGTAACCACACTAAATTTTTATAAAGTAAAAATATTAGACTAAAACTATAATAAAAAATGAAACAATTAACATAGGGAAATAATGATTTTAACAAGTAATAGTTAATAAATTAATGAGAAAATGTTATAAATTGTTAATATATTATATTATAAGTTCATATATGATTTTTGATTGTTTTTAAAAAATTAAAAATCATTATATAAGAGGATATGGTTCTATTAAAGAATTTCTAATAACAAGTAATGGATTTCATCTCAATTTCACTTTAATGAGGTGTGTGTTAATGTTCTAAACATGATAAAATTAAAATGTTGTATATAATATCCATTTTAATTTGATATAATTATCCATTAAAAATTTGTGTAGTCTAAGGTTTCAATTATTTTTACATTATCCAAGGGGTTTGATTCAAGTTTTACTGATGTTTTAAGCGTGTTATAAAAAAGATCTTCATTCATTAGGGTATACATCTGCTTCATTGATATATTTATTACATGAATATTATTAATAGTTTAGTAAATAAACATATAAAATATCTTAAAATTTTTATATGAATTTATTTATTTTACAATAATAAAATAAATTATTAATTTTCACATTGAAGGTGTTGATTTTTTATGCTTTTTTCCTATAAATATCATTTTCCTGAGAAATGATTCATGATATGCACCAAGATATCCATATATGTTTTAAAAATTATTTCATGATTTAAATTTGAAATACTAATTTCTATAAATAATGCGATTTATATATTCACATCATATTTAATCTTTCAGTTACATTTATTTTGAATGTTTCTAATGTGATTAATGTTTTCTGTTACAAAATCATTTATTTTCATGATCTTTTATATACAAGGTTCCATTTAAGAAATAATAAGATTTTATATGATTTTATGATATATATTTTCTTATCCACTATTTATGAATGTTTATTACAATATTAGTTTCTAATTACTTCCATATTTATTAAAGAATCCCCATTAACATTGTTTTTAAGAGATACTTATATTGAATATCCCATTAAATAGTAATTCACTCTCATTCATATCACTATTTTTTATATTATTAATAATTTTTTTCATTTATATATATTTATAATTTCTTAATTATATTTTACTTTTTTTTACTTATTTTAAAATTTATTCAAAAAGAAATTTCATTATTATTATTGTATGGTTAGCATTGTACTGTAATTTTATATAATTGACAAGAAATTTTATTTTTAAGAATTATGATATGAATGAATACTAACATTTTGGTGAAAATTATTAGAATTAAAGAATCCTTTACAATTATTAATTAAATTTTTTAAAGATACATTCATATAAATTGGTAAATTATTATATTTCAAATATGAAATTTTGATATAAGATTGCTATTTGCATCTATTAATTTTTCATATGATCATTTAAATGTCTATTTTAATTTATGATAACAAAAATTGATGTTACATATGTCTTACTGTGGATATAACACAATTACTATATATAAATTATTTCATGATGGTTTATGTTTATGATTATTAGATCATAATGAAATGTATTCATTTTTTTTGGGGTATGTTATGAAGAATATTGAACTTTTTATGAATCCAATTTCATTTCCATGGATAATTAGTTTTTTATATAAGGTCATGCATATGAATGGAATATGATTATGTTATGGGTTAAAGAATAATTATATATCAGTAAAATATATTATTAAATGGTTGATATCTCATGAGATAATACAGAACTGAATTGGGAGTGTAACTAGTACATTAGTCGACTCTATACACTATGATAGTCTTGAGAATGAATATTGAATAATGATATGATGAATTAGGGAGTGATCTGAATATAATATAATAATCATGGTAGTAATCCTTAACTATGTAAATGGAATTTTTTTTGTGTACCCAAAAACGTAGGTCACATAATAATATTATACTCCCATAGATCATGTTATTTTATTATTTTATTATTCATGTATTATTCAAGTCCTAAAAATATTCTATGATTCCATAGTATTATCTATCATATTCATGATATGGATTTTCTAATGTCAGAATCATATTCTCATACAGTTAATATGTTGTTATGTTTATGTGATCATTGATATCTGCCATTATTACACATTCTATGTAACTGAGCTCAATACTTATTATGTTACCTTTATATATATTTAAATCAAAGATTTTATGTAGGGTATTTCTAGTTATATTAATATATGGAAGGGCCAATATGGGTGATTTTTTTGTTTATTAATGACATTATAATGTAATGTATTTAGTATCCAAATATTCTAAACCTGAATGGTCACCCGTCATGTATTAAAAAAATGTAATTATTGATTATCTATTATTTTTTAATACATATTTATGAAAACTATGTTCTATTATAGCTCCCCTAATGTTAGTAATTTCAATAAGAAAATAGTTAAATTCTTCATGTCATTTTTTTTTTCAAAACCCCCATTAATATTAATAAGATATAATATCATTCATAAATTATGAAATTTATTTAGTTTATGGGTAATTAAAATAATAATAATTTTGATGAGTATTTATAAGGTTTGAAAAAAACAAAAAATTAATCTAGTTTTTATTATTAGAATGTGGTTCAATATTTTTCAAAATAATTACAGTAAAACCTTGTTGTCGTGGATGTGTCCAGGATAATTAAGACAAAAAATGACCAAATAGTGGGAATTATAGCCTATAGGGGTCCATTGAACAACCATTATAGGATAATCATTTCTAGATTCCTATCATGTCGTCCCCAAATAATTATAAAATTATTTTACAAAGGATTAAATATCAAGAATCTCCCATTGGTATTTTTCTTGGTGTCCCTGGTTTCCTCCAAAATATTGCAGTCACACAAACCAATCCGACTCCCTGCATGTCCTCTGTTATCCTCATCATGTTTGAATTATTTTAAATTATGCTTTAGTGACATTGAAATAATTTTATCCTTCATGTAGTATTATTTATTCTCCCAAATCATTAAATGTTAATTTTTAACACATTGGTGGGTCATTGGTATAATGATTCCATCGATGGATAGTAAAATCATCCTAGGAAAATTTGACATTTATGTATCATAGTTATAAGGCATTCATAGAAAATGTATTAATTTCATATTACCTCATTTTGATTGAGGAATGTCACCATGTCATTTTTTATAGTATTTCTAGTTACATTATAATCTATTTGATTATTATTTTTTACAAGATGATAATTCTTTGGCTATAGAGTGTTGTTGGAGCATAGTGAAAAACTTCATAATTTGGGTAGTAATGATTGAGGTGCAGAAGAAAAAAAATGATTAATGAAGTGATATTTTTAAAAAGGTTATTGGATATGGTTATTTATTACTATGTTAATGAATAAGTAAAATTTTATTTTTGTTAATGATGATAAAATCATTGATTTGATACTTGAATGTGGTTTTTTTGGTCATTTTTCATTGATCTTGGATGACCTTGGGCAATGGGTAGTGAAGAAAAAAAATTTAATGTAGGAATCTATGAATGAGAAAGCTATTCCTTATCCGAAACACAAAGAATCATTTGTTTTTTTCATGTTTTAGTGTGTGGAGTTACTTGATCGGTATTCATGATATTACCATTTAAAAATATAATTAGTTAAAATGTTCCCCGTCATAGCTAGATCCCCTAATTCAAATAGTTTTTAATCTAGGATAAAGAGTATGCTTCTCATAGATGGACATATTTCAAAAAATGTACCATGAATATGGAAATTTTGTTTAAAAGTAATATAAAATTTTTAATTATATTTATATTGATTGTTAACAAAAGTGATTAAACCATCATCAGATAAAATCAAATTTGATTTTTAAACAATGACTTATATTCATAAAATTAAATATTTAAATCATATATTTTCATGGGTTTTATAAAATTATTTGGTTTTATAATATGAAATAGTTAGGTTGTTTTTATTTCATAACATGTTATAAAATATCTCAAGGGGAATATATTTTATGTCAACATCATTATTTGGTAAAAAGTGGATTTCTAACTATATACCATAGGATAATTCAAATGGTAATTATAAAAAGATATTTTGATTTGATTTAAATATTGGAATGGAAAATTGATTTTTTAAATTTTTCATATGGAAATGAAAATTCCATTGGGGTGGTTTTGATGTTATTTTTGAAGATACCAATATAGGGGTTTTTATATAATAATGAATAAACTCTTATGGGTGGTATGTGATATTTTTCCAATTATTTTTCAGATTGAAAAAATTTATATGGGTGGTTTATTTCACCATTTATTTGCTTAAAATACTCCCAAATGGGATTTAGGTATTACTATATGTTTCATTATTTAAACTCCCATGGTTTTGACCATGTATCTTTTGGGATATTCCATTAGGTGAGAAAACTCCAATAGTTATTGTTCTTAATACCTTTGTTATATTAGGGAAACTAAAGTTTATAATAATGGGAGGCACTATCCATGAGACCTTCTCAAAGACTTCTTTCCGCAATGAAGTCGTGTATTGTTATTTAGTTACCCAAAACTATGTATTGAAAATAGTTAGGCATACCATTGTTGTATTATTTTATATCCTAAAACTAGTTATTATTTTATTATTTGATGATTATATTGTTAAAATTTCATACATATAGAACATTTACGTTAATGTTTTGTTATATAAGTAATATATAATGATATCACTGGTGTTAACCTATAATGTAGTATGTATACACTGCTCGCGATAAAATTCCACATGGCTACATGAGCTTTACACGATATAGTTATATTTCTAGGATTTTGAATGGATTCATGATTTATGTTTTTTAATTCAATGGATGAAGAATATAGTATGAACGTGGAAAGGATGTTGGACCATTTTTCATAGTTCATTTGAGTTTCGCCATTATTTTTTCATATTTTTAGAATGTTTTTATGACAAGTTTGGTATATGATTTTATTATTTATCATTGTTTATTTTAGTCGTTAGTGTATTTTTCCAAGAACACATTAAATTTCGTATTTACAACGAGTTTTTATGTATTTCATTATTATCAACTCTTGTGTCAGATTTATATTTAGTTACTTTTACTCAACATACCTCCAGAGAGTTATTTTGTTAGTCAAAATCCACTAGAATATGAGGAGGCAAACCTAAGGTGCAATTGATCCAAGGTGGTTGGGAACCAATTATTGGTTGGGGAGGTCGGTATTAGAATATGGTATGAGAGAATCATTCTCATTTTTTTTACTACTATGGAAATGTCGATAAAATAAAATTTTTTCTCATTACAAGGAATAAAATATGTTCAATGTAATTTACCACTATTTTTTATGGATGTTCATGTTTCCAAGGATGGGATAATGGTTCATGTTGTTAATTGAAATTATTGAATTAAGGTGATCGTGAGTGATTCAAGAGACTCAATGGTTATTGATTAATGAGTCTTTTTATCTCCAAACATGTTTTCGAAAAGAGGGTGTGTTCATAAATAATTACATGTAATTATAACACGCATTTAATTTCTATAATTTCCTATGAATTATTATATGATTATCATGGTGGTGACATGGGATAGTTAGTTAAAGTGTCTAAAACTACAAATATAATGATTTCTATTACTACACTAAGGATTCATCTTATATAATTAATAAATTAATTGGATAAAGATATTTTATGTAATGATGTAAAATGATTTTTACAAGAACTCATCCAAAAAAATAAAAATTTCAAATTATAGAGTGTTCTACATCAGACATTGAAATTGAAATATTATTCAAATAACCCTCATTAGTGAAATGTTAAAGATTAAAAATGTTATTATAAATAAATATTTGATTTATTCATCATGATTTTTACATAATCAATGGAAAATAAAATTATGTTTACAACATATATAGTGTTTTCCTCAATAACATATATATTGAATTTCATTTTATGAATCCATTGTAATAGAATATTTATTGTGACATTAAATGGAAGAATAAATTATTAATATTGTGTGTACCTGGAATTTACATGGTGGGTGTCTGAGGTTAACTTATGGTGTGGAATTTTAGGGTTGTGAGATAACAAAATTTATTTGATATTGTTGAATTATGCCTTTTCAAGTGTTTTGATACGATGATGCATAAAGACTTCATCAAAAAACTAGTGATTCATGTATGGCCCATGATTGAAATGGATATAGTAGTCCTTTAACTATTTTTGGGACTATTTATTTGATGAATTATAGGTGTAATATCACATGAACTTTGAAAGGAGTTGATATTCATCCCTGATGTAGAGTAACATGAAATTTAGGAAGAATGAGATGAGCATGCATGTTTAGTGTCATCCTTTGGTCTGATAATATATTTGGTATTTCGTGAATTAAAACCCCAAATGGTAACCCTATAATGATTTTAGTCTGTTTTTCTTATCTTATAGGTGTGTAATTCATATATGGATTCTTTTCATAAATGATTGGTTGGGGAGAGGTTGTACCTTATATATTATTTAAGAAGATTAGGTACATATAGAAATAATAAAGATGCCCTTTTTATATTATATTCAATATTAAGTATTGTAAAAAAAATGATAATGTAGCTTTTAATGGCTATCCATGTTATCACCCTCCAATGGGTTTCAATGAGTATATCCACAAGGATATTAAAACGTGATGCTTGAGTGAAGATTCTTCAGATTTTCTTTTGGATTTAATGTTTGGAATGTGTGATTAAATGTGAAAATTAGTACATGAATGATATACCTTTTGGATATGATTGGTATTAATATCAAGGTTCTATATTAATGGATTAACTTGTATCTTTTTGGTGGAAACCGTATAGAAATTTCCAAAAAATACTAATATGTAATGAACCATGACCTTTGATGTTACAATATGACCATCACATTTTGAAGGAAGGATGAGTCCTTCACCTGAAAATATATATTATTGACATGCCATCAAAATCATGATTAATAGTGTTTTAATCCTCATGGTTAGTGAATATTTATTTTTTATTAAAAATATTTTAATAACCCCTAGAATAATTGTTGTCACATATTGAAATGTGATGAGGGTTCTTCTCACATAGTGAGACTGGGGTGTAGGAGAGGCATGGTCAGTGGTTTAGATTAATGTTCCATATTTTAACAAAATAGTAATCACTAGTTTTAATTTAGGTCATTATGATATGGGTTTTAATTAACATTAACCTGTTAATCATCAATGGCATATCTGATTCCAATGAAATTTGATTATGAATTGTGCTAGTTGGATTATGGTTTGATCGGTATGGGAGAAAATGTTGTGTAGCATCAATTTTAAGCAGACATGTGCGTCATCTAGGGAATATTATGGTTATTATAATAGTATTCTAGGAATGGTTATATAATTATCTCAAATGACAATTTTTATGTTTTTTCATTTGAAAATTATAACATGTATGCATCAGTCATTATGACACTATCAATTCATATTTGATCTCGATTGAGGTATAATGGGTACTTAAATGTTATAAGCATGGATCGTGATTATTACGATGTGTGTATTGTGATGGTACCTTTTAATGCTCTTAATTTAGTGTATTTTATGTAATTATAAATGGTGATATGTACATCATTATTCATATAAGGAATTAAAAACTGTTAATGTAATATTTATACTAATTTATATTTGAATTGTTGTTGTGAGTCCAGAATGTAGGATAATTTTTGTTTCATAATAGAAATCCATAATGAGATGCACAACCATGTCTAACCATTTTGTTCAATTAACATTGTGAAATATTCCATTGATATAACATATTAATTAATGATTAAAATTCATCATTTTTCCTTTAGTGGGTAGATGGATGTTGTTTTTGGTGATACAACCTTTGCGTATAATTTTTATTGAACATGTGAAACAAGTCATCAAATTTTTATGGGTTATGATTACCTAATGTAAGTGAAGTTGAATATATCCAGTTCACATAGTGAATGACATGTATTCATTTAGGTATGGTAAGAGATGGGTCCCTAATAAAGAATTTTTTATAAGTATAGGTTTTAGATAATTCAATATTTATATGTTTGATGGTGTATCAGGGAGAAAAATATAGATTTTTATATAATGGATTGATGATGTTTCAATTTTGTAATGTCAATCTATTTCGAGTAATGACAATAGAGGTTTTTTAAAATAAATGTTTTTTATTTGAGGTATGTGACTACATAGTTGGGTTGGTTAATTTATTTTTTTATAGATATAGCTAACTATTTTATAGAAATGGTTCATTTTGGGTCATTCGACTAGTGGTCTATTAGGTAATTGGTTGTGTTTTGAAATAAACCATAATAGGTGATTTTTTATGTTGTAAAATTTATTTTTAAATATAATTTCACTCTAATATGAATTTATACTCACCGCACTATATGATCCATGACCAGAAATGATGGTCACATGATTCTATTGTACAATGATGTGTGACTAATTTACTGTAGTGATATTTGATCCAAACATCGACGAGTGGTCAAAGGAAAATTGGAGGGTACTCCACTGCCTCATTCTTATGTTCGATAGCCACCCTTCACCCCCTTCTCTAACCATGAGTTTTGACCCTATTTCCCTCCAATTATTCTAAAACCTAATGTACTAGAATGCATAAATGGAACTGTAACATCCCAAGTAAGTAATGAATAATATATATTTTTATCTATGACTATTAATTAATTAGATAGAGTTTTAGAGGCTTAAAATGAGAATAAATCCAATCTTAAGCATGGAATACACTAATATTTTTAAAAGATTGTTTTATTGGCTTTTGATGGAAAACCATTTTTAAATCAGAATTTTGACAATTTTATAGGCTATATTTTTCAAAATAAACTTTTTATTAATGATTGGGACATTCAAATTTACATAGGATAATTTTTTGGTATTTTTCCGATAAATTTCATTTTATTAATGAATAGTGAAAAATACTGCATTTTACATCAAAACTGCTTTTTCATCTAATTTAATTATATGGTTAGATAATATTTTTAATTGGTTTTAAAGTTTAAATAGAATATATTGTTACAATTTAATCTAATAGTGGTCATTGGAATTAATTTCACTTTGAAATTGGACTTAAACTAGTGTCAATCTTTTGAAACTTATTGTTTCATAAAAACACGTTATTTGCTCTGACAGCGGGAATTAATTATTAAATTAATTAATGTAACTTATATGTTTTGAATTTTGTAAAATAGACATCATTTTTGAATTTGGAATATCAAATATAGCTTAGGGTGATGTTTTTGTATTTTTCTGAAAAACATCAATTTTTGATCAATAGTGAAACCACTAAGTGGTACCTAAAAAACTGATTTTTCGTTTAAATGAAATTTTACCCCCTCTATGTTTTGAATTTCAAAAATCTGACATACATGGTTGTCGTTAATAAGTAAAATGTGGTTCGATTGGATTAAAATAATTTTTTGGTGAATAGTAACTTTTAAGTTTTTAATCGCGATTAGAGATAATTAGTGTAATATAAGGTAAAAATAATGTTTTAATAATATGAAATGACATAGACACATGTCCAACCCTTATTGGATGTTTCATGGCCGTCCAAGAAAACCCATGGGTCGATTTTTGGGACCCCATGGAGCCACATGGGTAAGATAATGACATTAATGCCTTTTATTTAAAGTAAAAGTAAAAATGTCACAAACATGAGTTGTTTTACTAAAACAATTTTTAAATGGGGTTATACAAGTCATATTTTTGATTATAAATATTCATTAGAAATATAAAAAGATTTCCTACATCATAGTATTTTTTTATAATTTTTAGACATTAAATAAATTAAATTATTAATGACACCATGATGATGTAGCGATGACCTCATTGTGTAACGATTTAAATAAAATGAAAAGATAATGTAAAATTTAAGACCTACACTTGTCAAAAACCTATTTGATGAGTATATATAGAACTATTATCACCTTATCCTCAAAATATATAATTTTGGGACCTTTTCAATCCTAAAAGCATTTTATAATAAAGTATCCTTGTGTAACTTTCCAAGAGTGCCCCCCTCTCCTCTTATAAATAGCCCCCACCTCTACCACCATACCCACACTTCCAAAGCCTTTGGCTCAGAAAAACCCTACTCATTGTGTATCTACACTTCCCTATCTAACTCCTAGAAGCCTCACATTGGACATAAGTATTCCCAAGGAATCCTTTGAGCTCAAATCAAAAAGTGTTACCCAATTTAAAGGTAGTGTCTTCTATTGTGTTCTTATGTTTTATATTGCTTCTCCAACCCCCTAAAATTTTTTATTCATTTCTTTTGTCACAACACCAGTATCTTAAATATACTATGACGTTTTTATAAGAATTATTCTTGTAACACCCCGAGCTTCCACGATACGCTTCTCATTCAGTAATACAATAGCTTGCATTGTACGCAACTTCGAGTTCTAAAACACCGCGACTAATCAAAGTAGCCGTTATGAATAGTAATACCTTCTTTTTGAAATATTATAAATTTTATATGTCAAAATGGACTTCATTTTTGTATTCGTAATATCGAAATTAGCCTATGTTGAATTTTTGGTATTTTTCTGAGAACTTCTAAAATTTTATAAATAGTGAAAAATACTTAAAACAACTTTTTTAATCAAAATAATTTATAGTGATAAATTATAATATTTGATGGTTTTAAAGTATAATTAGAATATATTTTTACCATTTTATCCAATGGTGGTCATTAGAATTAATTTAACATTGAAAATGGACATAAACAATTGCCAATCTTTTGATATAAATTGTTTCTTAAAAACACGCTATTTGTCGTAACAGCGGGAATTAATTGTAAAATTAATTAATGCAACTTATACGTTTGGAATTTTGTAAAATAGACATCATTTTTGAATTCGGAATATCAATTATAGCTTAGGGTGAAATTTTGGCCTTATTCTGAAAAACTTCAATTTTTGATGAATAGTGAAACCACTAAGTGGTAGTTAAATAACTGATTTTTCGTTTAAATGAAATATTACCACTTCTGTGATTTGATTTTCAAAAATCCGACATACATGGTTGTCATTAAGAAGTAAAATGTGGTTCAATGGGATAAAAATAATTTTTTTGGTGAATAGTAACTTATTAAGTTTTAATCGCGATTAGTGGTAATTAGTGTGGTTTAAGGTATAAATAATACTTTAATAATATTAAATGACCTAGACACATGTCCCAAACTCATTGGTTGTGTCATGGCCGACCAAGACAAGCCATGGCCTAACTTGGGGACCCCATGGATCCACTTTTGTTGGGAAATAACATAAATTACTTTTTATTTAATGTTAATGTGAAAATGACACTAACATAAAGTGTTTTACTAAAACAATTTTTAAGTAGGGTTATACAAGTCCAAATTTTGATTATAAATAGTCATTGGAAAGATAAAAAGATTTCCTATATCATAGTATTTGTTTTATAATTTTTAGACATTAAATGAATTTAATTATTTATGACATAATAATGATGCAGCGATGACATCATTATTTGACGATTTAAATAAAATGGAAAGTTAATATAAAATCTATGAACTACACATGGCCAAAACCTATTGGATGAGTGGATTTCGATGCCTTATCACCTTATCCACGAATTCTATCAATGTGGGACCTTTTAAAACCGAAACACATTTTCAAATAATGTAATGTTCCTTTACTTTCCAAAAGTGCCCCTCCTCTCCTCTTATAAAAGGCCCCCACCTCTACCTCATTTCACACACTCTTCAAGCCATTGGCTCGGCCAACCCCTGCCCATTTGCTCTCTCCACATCCCTCTCCTCATCCTAGAGGATTCCCTTTGGGCAGAATCCTTTCAAAGGAAGCCTTTAGGCTCAACTCAAAAGGAGTTACACTTTTTAAGGTAATTCATTCTCTCATGTTCTTTTGTTTTATTTTGCTTCTCCAACCCCCTAAACTCTTTTTATTTACTTCTTTTGTAACAACACCAGTATCTTAAATATACTAGTATGTTGTTATAAGATTTATTTGAGCTACACTTCCACACAACTACATCAAATGGTTAAAGAACATAAGGTTTCCGTGGATGGCGAAATTCTGCCTCCCGAAACGATGATTGTTCAACACTCATTTAACACCTTCAAAGGTGGCCATTATGATGTCACTATTTTTATATATGATATACAATATGTTTATGTTTTCCTTAAGCTTCTGTTTTTTTCATTTTGGGCATACCTTTATGGTTTCCATTATGGGTAAAACACGATATCTTCATTTTAGGAAGCGCGGACTACCGCCCCCTGAAAGTGATTTGATTCGTTAATACCATATGTGGGATGTGTGAAGGATAAAGTTAATGATATTATATATGTTATTATACTGGAATTATAATATACTCTCATATCATTATGATTCCATTCCAGAAAATATGAAATAGAAATGGAAGTAGCGTTCATGCGTACGTACGGCTTACCGTCTCCATGAACGGTGCATTTCATTTCTTACCTCTAAATGTGATGTAATATTATAAATGAATGTATGTACTGGATATATATGACATATATGATATCTACATCATGAATACCATTCTGGATATAATGAACCTTTGACCAAATTAACAACATGTAAGTGTAAGAAGCCTATTTTTGACTTAAGAACCAAATACCGACAAAATGAACATTATTAACTTAAATAATTACATAATGTTCATATCATTGTAATAAGTGATATAATAAGGATAATGAAGTTGAAAATGGTTCTTAATAAGGTATATATTAACTCTAGTTTATTATTCAGGAGGTTAAAGAACGGTTGAGTCAAGTCAGACACGAGGTAAGGGAACTTCTTAACCCAACTTCCATTCTTTGGGTTAATCTCCTACTTTCCGATTATGTCATGATATTATTATGTATTATTTTGTATTTTTACTTTCTTTATGTGTACCTATAGTGAATACACATAATAGATCTATTTTATTCTAAAAATGATCTTTTTAAGGACTTCGTCTCAATCACCATCCACTGAGACATATTTGGTTTTATACACAACTTTCTTTTATACGGTGTATAAACCCCTTTGACTTTTACGTTTATTCAAAAGGAATCTTTTTTATACGAAGTGTTTTGCTAAACGACAAAAGGGAATGTTTTTCTTTCCGTACTTATGCGGCGACAACGACTTCTCCACCGCCGTGACCACTATTTGAGTTTCGGCTTCCTCTAAAAGCCATCTTTTTTTTTAATGAAAAATAAATACAAAGTTTTAACTTTCTTTTATTTTGGTATTGAAAATGGTTTTGAAAGAGTTTTTATCAATGTGTTGTATTGATATCTTGTGATTGAAATGTGGAAATGTTATGTTTCCTTTATGCATGTTTTATGTGATACGATTATGTTATGGTTTATGATATGTTTAAACCTATTCATATGAGGAATGTATTGGACTTAATAAGTGACGGGTGGAGCCCGCTATAGCTCCTCGATGCATCGGCAGGTCTCATGAGACAACTAGACGTGGAATTGGCCGAGGCCCTTTCCCAATTTGATTTATGGTTTTGGCCGAGGCCTTAATCATTTTAGACGTCTTGGCCGAGGCCTTGACAAAGTGTTTCAGAATGTCTGGCATTATACATTCCATCATTATGAAAGTGGTTATTGATATTGCATGTGATTATTCGACCAGTAGAATATCCATGTGAAGAAGTAAATGGCATTATCTCATTTTACTTTTGCCATATTATGTTGAAGTTCATGTTTAAGAGGCTTTTGTTTTAGTTATACATTGCCTTAAATGTTAATGTTTATTTATGAAAGCTTCCGCATTATTGTTATCCTTACTGAGCATTTGAGCTCACCCCTTTCAATGTTTAAAAATTTTCCAGGTTGTGAAGAAGTATTTTATGACTGACTTGCAAGAATAATCAGTGAAGATATGAGTGTGGACTATGAAGACCATGTTTTTTTTGTAGTTTGTTTAATTTTGATGTAATGAAAGACTTATGCATGTATCTAGTGTTTCCAAGGCTACTAAACTAATCGGTCTTTCGAGACTTGATCTTTTGGGATCATGCCAATGTTACGAAGTAATGCACCGGCTCTGGGTAGCTGGGGTCGGGGCGTTACAGTTGGTATTAGAGGCAGTTTAGTACTAACCTTGGAAGCTAGATTTAGATAAACTCTGATTAGAGCACATAGCCCGAAGATAGACTTTGAGGATTAGTATAGAAGAACTTCCTAGAATTTTGGTATTGTAGAGATTTTGTGAGTTTTCCGAGCAATACATCCCTGTCTGGATACGAGCAGGTAGAGGCGGCTCTGGCACAGATGTACCTAGGGGTAAAACCCGAAAACACCGCTTTGAGCTAGACTCGAACGGGAACTGGTGCACGACAACGGGCCTTGCTGCACTCTTGGTTATGACACTCCTGGGGGATATGCTTAGGATAATTCTCATTTTCTTTACAAACCATTATGTAAGGTTTATGAGTACATACTTCCTCAAAGGAAACATTTCTTTTTATGATTATGGATTATATCCATAAATAGTTCAATTTATGTTAAGTATTATACAAGTATGGAATTATGTATTTTGATTCATAAACTAATCTGGATTATGCCATTGTTTAGAAATGGCGCCTAGTAGAAGGAATGTAAACTGTATCAATGCACGAACTCCGTGTAGGGATTGCCCTCCTGCTCAAGATAATTATTGTGGACCTGGAGATACAACTGGTGCTGATCAACTTATTACCATACTGGGACAACTCACGCAGGTTATGAATAACAACCTTACTCGTATGGAGCACCCTGATTCGCAACGTGGAGGATCAATGCTAGACCGTTTCATGAGGCAACAACCGCCAACCTTCAATGGCAGTACAAATCCTACAGTAGCTGAGCAATGGATAAATTCCTTAGAGAAAATATTCCATGCCTTGGGGAGTAGTGAAAGGGAGAAGGTTGTCATGGCAGTTTACCGCCTCACTGGAGATGCCGATCAGTGGTGGTCGCTGATTCAAAACACAAAGGAAGATGATGAAGTATCGAATATGGAATGGAGGGAGTTCAAAGAGCTTTTCTTAGAAAAATACTTTCCTCGTGACCATCGAGCAGATATGGAAAGGCAATTTCTGAGTTTGAGGCAGAAGGAGGATGAGAATGTCGCAAAGTATGAGGCTAACTTTACAAGGTTAGCGAGGCATGCTGCCGATTATATACGTAACCCAAGGAGTAAGATTGATCGTTTCTTGGATGGGTTAAAACCATTTCTCCGTCGAGCTTTAGTATCACAATCCTTCTCATCATACGAAGATATAGTCTCATGTGCTATCAAGACAGAAAAGGAATTCTCTAAGTCTTATGACAACAAAGTAAAGCAAGAGAAGAAGAGAACGGTGGAACAAGAGACAGATAAAGGGAAAAAGGGAAAGAAGGATTTTCCAGTATGTGATAATTGTGGGAAGAATCACCCTGGTACTTGCCTAAAAGGAATGGGAGTCTGTTATAAATGTGGAGAAAAAGGTCACCAGGCACGTGATTGCAAGGGAAAGAAAGAGGCTGTCAAAGTTGAATGCTACAATTGTAGAGAAATGGGTCATTATGCAAATGAATGTCCTAAGCGTCAAGGAAACTTACCTCAGAAAAGGCCAAGGGATCAAGGACAATCTTATGCTATTACTACAGTTGAAGCAGAATAACTAATGTATTGGGGCTTTTGGACTCATGGATTATATTCTGGTTATTAGAATAATGTGATCTATATAAGGATTGTACTGCAGTACTTTTTGATTTCAGTAAGGTTTTAATATGATTAAGGTAATCATATTTTTAGTATGTGACAATAAGAGAAACTAATATTTGTTTGGGGAATCTGATAAATTGATTTTGGAATTAAGAGACCTTTTAGAGAAAGTCTGGATAGAGGTATTTTGGATAACTATAAAGGTTGGAGTGGATTAAGTTGAACCTTGGATAGTAAATTTAAGGTTAAAAATTTTCTGGATATTATTCTTGGAATACTATAGTTTTATGAAAAGGACAACCTGCAGGGTGGGGCATAACCCGTCGCGTCGGACAAAGATGCAGGAATCGAACCCACAACCATAGTGCGACAAGCCTTTATTTCCTACCACTAGCCTACAGGAAGTCCCTGGTTATTACAAAATAATTTTACTAATCTAAATGGTATGTGTTAACATTTGGAACCTTATACAATTAGGATAATAATAATATTTTTGAGTTCTATTATCTTTTTGAGTGAAAGATGAGTTGAAGGTTGAAACACTAATTGTCAAGCATAAATATATATATACCAATCTCTTATTCAATGAATAAATTAATTCTTAAACTTTAGTAAAGGGATATTAAAACAAAAAATGTGTTATCCTAATACCTTATGTCTTGTTGAACTGATGATATTTTAAATCAATATAGATTGAAGGCTTTGAGGCCCTCAATTTGACAGTTGATTGTTATTGATGACCTCAATCACTCCCTACAAATATTTACGTTTTTCCTCCAATTATATGTCTCTAATTGCCACCAATGTTCTCCTTATCGAGATTATAATTTGGTGGTGACTTTCTTATTTCCATTTACCTCTTATTAAGGCTAAATTTTATTAATCTTATTTCCGATGTGGGTTTTCCACAAAGGTATTTTCCCTTTTCAACCTTTTATTTTCCAAGAAAAATTTCAAATTGCGAGGACGCAATTTATTGAAGGAGGGGAGAATGTAACACCCCGAGCTTCCACGATACGCTTCTCATTCAGTAATACAATAGCTTGCATTGTACGCAACTTCGAGTTCTAAAACACCGCGACTAATCAAAGTAGCCGTTATGAATAGTAATACCTTCTTTTTGAAATATTATAAATTTTATATGTCAAAATGGACTTCATTTTTGTATTCGTAATATCGAAATTAGCCTATGTTGAATTTTTGGTATTTTTCTGAGAACTTCTAAAATTTTATAAATAGTGAAAAATACTTAAAACAACTTTTTTAATCAAAATAATTTATAGTGATAAATTATAATATTTGATGGTTTTAAAGTATAATTAGAATATATTTTTACCATTTTATCCAATGGTGGTCATTAGAATTAATTTAACATTGAAAATGGACATAAACAATTGCCAATCTTTTGATATAAATTGTTTCTTAAAAACACGCTATTTGTCGTAACAGCGGGAATTAATTGTAAAATTAATTAATGCAACTTATACGTTTGGAATTTTGTAAAATAGACATCATTTTTGAATTCGGAATATCAATTATAGCTTAGGGTGAAATTTTGGCCTTATTCTGAAAAACTTCAATTTTTGATGAATAGTGAAACCACTAAGTGGTAGTTAAATAACTGATTTTTCGTTTAAATGAAATATTACCACTTCTGTGATTTGATTTTCAAAAATCCGACATACATGGTTGTCATTAAGAAGTAAAATGTGGTTCAATGGGATAAAAATAATTTTTTTGGTGAATAGTAACTTATTAAGTTTTAATCGCGATTAGTGGTAATTAGTGTGGTTTAAGGTATAAATAATACTTTAATAATATTAAATGACCTAGACACATGTCCCAAACTCATTGGTTGTGTCATGGCCGACCAAGACAAGCCATGGCCTAACTTGGGGACCCCATGGATCCACTTTTGTTGGGAAATAACATAAATTACTTTTTATTTAATGTTAAAGTGAAAATGACACTAACATAAAGTGTTTTACTAAAACAATTTTTAAGTAGGGTTATACAAGTCCAAATTTTGATTATAAATAGTCATTGGAAAGATAAAAAGATTTCCTATATCATAGTATTTGTTTTATAATTTTTAGACATTAAATGAATTTAATTATTTATGACATAATAATGATGCAGCGATGACATCATTATTTGACGATTTAAATAAAATGGAAAGTTAATATAAAATCTATGAACTACACATGGCCAAAACCTATTGGATGAGTGGATTTCGATGCCTTATCACCTTATCCACGAATTCTATCAATGTGGGACCTTTTAAAACCGAAACACATTTTCAAATAATGTAATGTTCCTTTACTTTCCAAAAGTGCCCCTCCTCTCCTCTTATAAAAGGCCCCCACCTC
The DNA here is from genome assembly GCA_963277665.1 of Viscum album. Classification (NCBI taxonomy): domain Eukaryota; kingdom Viridiplantae; phylum Streptophyta; class Magnoliopsida; order Santalales; family Viscaceae; genus Viscum; species Viscum album. Next base: position 81,179,047 of record OY728151.1, on the reverse strand, counting down.
TACCTCATTTCACACACTCTTCAAGCCATTGGCTCGGCCAACCCCTGCCCATTTGCTCTCTCCACATCCCTCTCCTCATCCTAGAGGATTCCCTTTGGGCAGAATCCTTTCAAAGGAAGCCTTTAGGCTCAACTCAAAAGGAGTTACACTTTTTAAGGTAATTCATTCTCTCATGTTCTTTTGTTTTATTTTGCTTCTCCAACCCCCTAAACTCTTTTTATTTACTTCTTTTGTAACAACACCAGTATCTTAAATATACTAGGATGTTGTTATAAGATTTATTTGAGCTACACTTCCACACAACTACATCAAATGGTTAAAGAACATAAGGTTTCCGTGGATGGCGAAATTCTGCCTCCCGAAACGATGATTGTTCAACACTCATTTAACACCTTCAAAGGTGGCCATTATGATGTCACTATTTTTATATATGATATACAATATGTTTATGTTTTCCTTAAGCTTCTGTTTTTTTCATTTTGGGCATACCTTTATGGTTTCCATTATGGGTAAAACACGATATCTTCATTTTAGGAAGCGCGGACTACCGCCCCCTGAAAGTGATTTGATTCGTTAATACCATATGTGGGATGTGTGAAGGATAAAGTTAATGATATTATATATGTTATTATACTGGAATTATAATATACTCTCATATCATTATGATTCCATTCCAGAAAATATGAAATAGAAATGGAAGTAGCGTTCATGCGTACGTACGGCTTACCGTCTCCATGAACGGTGCATTTCATTTCTTACCTCTAAATGTGATGTAATATTATAAATGAATGTATGTACTGGATATATATGACATATATGATATCTACATCATGAATACCATTCTGGATATAATGAACCTTTGACCAAATTAACAACATGTAAGTGTAAGAAGCCTATTTTTGACTTAAGAACCAAATACCGACAAAATGAACATTATTAACTTAAATAATTACATAATGTTCATATCATTGTAATAAGTGATATAATAAGGATAATGAAGTTGAAAATGGTTCTTAATAAGGTATATATTAACTCTAGTTTATTATTCTGGAGGTTAAAGAACGGTTGAGTCAAGTCAGACACGAGGTAAGGGAACTTCTTAACCCAACTTCCATTCTTTGGGTTAATCTCCTACTTTCCGATTATGTCATGATATTATTATGTATTATTTTGTATTTTTACTTTCTTTATGTGTACCTATAGTGAATACACATAATAGATCTATTTTATTCTAAAAATGATCTTTTTAAGGACTTCGTCTCAATCACCATCCACTGAGACATATTTGGTTTTATACACAACTTTCTTTTATACGGTGTATAAACCCCTTTGACTTTTACGTTTATTCAAAAGGAATCTTTTTTATACGAAGTGTTTTGCTAAACGACAAAAGGGAATGTTTTTCTTTCCGTACTTATGCGGCGACAACGACTTCTCCACCGCCGTGACCACTATTTGAGTTTCGGCTTCCTCTAAAAGCCATCTTTTTTTTTAATGAAAAATAAATACAAAGTTTTAACTTTCTTTTATTTTGGTATTGAAAATGGTTTTGAAAGAGTTTTTATCAATGTGTTGTATTGATATCTTGTGATTGAAATGTGGAAATGTTATGTTTCCTTTATGCATGTTTTATGTGATACGATTATGTTATGGTTTATGATATGTTTAAACCTATTCATATGAGGAATGTATTGGACTTAATAAGTGACGGGTGGAGCCCGCTATAGCTCCTCGATGCATCGGCAGGTCTCATGAGACAACTAGACGTGGAATTGGCCGAGGCCCTTTCCCAATTTTATTTATGGTTTTGGCCGAGGCCTTAATCATTTTAGACGTCTTGGCCGAGGCCTTGACAAAGTGTTTCAGAATGTCTGGCATTATACATTCCATCATTATGAAAGTGGTTATTGATATTGCATGTGATTATTCGACCAGTAGAATATCCATGTGAAGAAGTAAATGGCATTATCTCATTTTACTTTTGCCATATTATGTTGAAGTTCATGTTTAAGAGGCTTTTGTTTTAGTTATACATTGCCTTAAATGTTAATGTTTATTTATGAAAGCTTCCGCATTATTGTTATCCTTACTGAGCATTTGAGCTCACCCCTTTCAATGTTTAAAAATTTTCCAGGTTGTGAAGAAGTATTTTATGACTGACTTGCAAGAATAATCAGTGAAGATATGAGTGTGGACTATGAAGACCATGTTTTTTTTGTAGTTTGTTTAATTTTGATGTAATGAAAGACTTATGAATGTATCTAGTGTTTCCAAGGCTACTAAACTAATCGGTCTTTCGAGACTTGATCTTTTGGGATCATGCCAATGTTACGAAGTAATGCACCGGCTCTGGGTAGCTGGGGTCGGGGCGTTACAATTCTAGCTACACTTACACACACCTACATCTAATGGTTAAAGAACATACTGTTTCCGTGGATGGTGAATTTCTGCCTCACGAAACGATGATTGTTCAATATTCTATTAAAAACTTAAATGGTGGCCAATAAGATGAAACTATATTTATATATGATATATAATATGTTTATGTTTTACTTAAACTTCTGTATTTTTCATTTATGGCATACCTTTATGGTTTCCAATATCAGTAAACGCGATATCTTCATTTTAGGAAGTGCGGACTACCGCCCCCTCAAAGTGATTTGATTCGTTAATGCCATATGTGGGACATATAAAGGATGTAATTAATGATATTATATATGATAAAATACTGGAATTATAATATACCTTTATATCATTATGATTCCATTCCATAAAATACGAAATAGAAATGAAAGTAGTGTTCATGCGTACGTACGGCTTACTGTCTCCATGAACGGTGCATTTCATTTCTTACCTCGAAACGTTATGTAATATTATAAACGCATGTATATACTGGATATATATGATATATATGATATCTAAATCATGAGTATAACTTTGGATATAATGGATACATGAACAACTTGTAATTATAAAGAGTTTATTTTTGACTCAAGTACCAATGATCGTTAAAACGACCGTTATTAACTTAAATAATTACATAATGTTCATGACCTGGTAATAAGTGATAAAAAAGGAATAATGAACTTGAAAAATGTTCTTAAGAAATTAGAAATTAACTCAAGTTTATTATTCTGGAGGTTAAATAACGATCGAGTCAAGTCAGACCCGAGGTATGGGACTTCATCTCAATCTCCTTTCATTGAGGCATATTTTGTTTTATACACAACCTTCTTTTATACGGTGTATAAACCCCTTTGACTTTTAAGTTTATCCAAAAGGAATCCTTTTTTTATACGAAGCATTTACTAAACGACAAAAGGGAATGTTTTTGTCTTATGTATGCGGCGACAATGACTTCTCCGCCGCCGTGACCATTATTTGAGTTTCGGCTTCCTCTACAAGCCATACATTTTTTTAAATGAAAAATAAATAACATGTTTTACTTTTATTTTATTTTGGTATTGAAAATGGTTTTCATAATGTTTTTATTATATCAGTGTGTTGTATTGATATCTTGTTATTGAAATGTAGAAATGTTATGTTTCCTTTATGCATGTTTTATGTGATACAATTATATTATGGTTCTTGGGCATTGTTATGAAGATGGGTGGTTCCCTGATAAACTAAGGGTGGGTGAGCCCGATATAGCTCTCCAACGCATTGGGTAACGCGAAAGAGTTAAACGTTAAGGTTTATCCGAAGAGATTTGGGGAATATACTGTGATGGGTATTTCAAACATAACCAAGAGGGTTACTCCCTACATAAGAATGTTATGAATGCCTCAAGTTATATTTATGTCTTATGATTTCTATGATTTATTCATGATTTGATGAGGTATGTTAAAGTTCTAATGTTTTATGAGTATATTTTGATTTCATTGATTCTTATGTATACATGTACTCATGTTTCCTTTCTATATTTTTATATCCCTTACTAATATTTTTATGCTCATCCCAAGTTTTTTGAAATGTTTTTCACAGGTCAAGGGAAGGGTACATGATATTATGATAGTGACAAGGAAGTGTCAAGAAATAATTCATGTTTTATTTTAAATATGTTTCTGTTGATGGGAAAAAATGAATACTATCTTTTATGTAACCACATTGTTTCAATGTGGAATGTAATGCATGTTTTATGATCTAATTCTCTAATACTCTAAACCTGAAAAGATTCTCAATGTGTAATCTTGTAATAACTCAAGATTAAGTAAGGTTTAAGGCTGGGGCCTTATAGTTGGTATCAGAGGTCGGTTTAAATAACTTTAGGAGTTAGAATTCTATTAAATGATTATCGAAAAATATTTTTTTAAAATGATATAGCATTTGAATATTACCATGTTGCTACATCTAAGATATATTTGTTCAGAGTGGTTTTCCACAGTGGAAACAGGGAAGCAGTGCTAGGAAGGCATACAGAAGGAAATAACCTTCCGAATCAGCATCCTGAGATGGTCAGAATTGGAACTAAACAGTTTGTTGTAGTAATGGCGTAGTTGACTCAAGCGATAAATGGTGGTGGTATCCATGCACGAGATCAGCCAGATCAACCGTAGAGGAACATTTCATTGGTGGAACATTTCATGAGGCAACATCCCCCATCATTCAGAGGATCATCTGACCATGTGCTAGCTGAAGGTTGGATTAAAGCACTGGAGAAGATTTTAGATGTCATGGGGTGTTCAGATAATCAAAAGGTTAGTCTTGCTCTTTACCATTTGGAGGGTGAAGCATATCAGTGGTGGTCGATGGTTAAAAATATCAGGGACGCTGATGATATTGATGCTCTCAACTGGGATGAATTGAAATATATGTTTCCTGAGAAGTATTTTCCTAAGGTTGTTCGACTTAGGATGGAAAAACAATTCCTGGAATTGAGACAAGAGGGAGACTCAGTGGCTGCCTATGAAGAAAGGTTCAATCGATTGGCACGGTATGCTCCAAATTTTATCTAATACCTTGATTGTAAAATCAATCATTTTTACTCTGGATTAAAGCCAAAATATCAAAGGGCATTAGCTTCTCATGAGTTAAAAAGTTATGAAAATCTTCTTCGATGTGGTGAGAAGGTGGAAATGGAGTTTGTCGATGATCAAGTGTTCTATAACAACCAACAGAAGAAGAGACCGAGGTGGCAGGAGAAAGGAACGAATTCTTCAAAAAGGTCTAATGGTAAGAAAACTAAGTTTCCAGTTTGTGATAAATGTGGGAAAATCCATTATAGGTAATGCCTTCTGAATTCTAGAAAGTGCTACCGATGTGGTAAGATGGGACATAAGGGTCATGATTGCACTGAAAAAGATCAAGGTGATGGTAAGTCTAAATTTGATTTACAGTTAGTGAAATGTATTAAGTGCAATGAGATGGGTCACTATGCAAACGAGTGTCCGACAAAGAGCTTGAGTGATGGGAAGCAGTTAGACTAAAAGTAGAAAGGGGTGGTGAAATCCTTTGCAACTACTTCAACAGATGTCGGGCCATCAAATGAAGTTGTATCAGGTAATTTCTTTATTTTTTCAGATTATGCCAGTGTGTTGTTTGATTCGGGGTCTACACATTCTTTCATCTCTAAAACCTTTTCTAGTAAAATGGGAATACCATCTCAAGAAATGACTCCTGAACATTTGGTAAAAACACATGGAACATGAAATCATGTTAAATAAGATATAAAGATAATAAACCAATCCATATAAGATATAAAGATAATTATTAAAATCATAAATATAAGAAATCATGTTATTATAAATTTGTCTCCCTAAAATCTAATTCAATTATAAAACCAATAGTTTATTTGAATATCATCACACTCATCCTTTATGGAACATGAATCATTATTATCTCTTCACACATAAATTATAATATGTGATGAATTCACTCATCCAAAACCTTTTTTGGGAAATGAAACTTTCTAGTCTATTTATATGAATGATTATTTATATACTTAAGAACTATCACAAATACCTTTTTAAACAAAACTACATAAAACCTCATTCACATTTAATTTTTATCACATTAGATATGTCTAACAGATCCTACTCAAGAAACCCCAATCAAATGTATACATTATTTAATTTTTATATGATACAACATATCTCATCTATGAGGACTGATAAGTTTACTATGATTACTAGACCAGATTCAAAAATAATTCCCATATTATAAATTTAAAAATTTTATAAAACATAACAAAAAAATTCTTACCCTTCAATTAATTGTAATTTTATGTCTTCTTATCATGGGGAAATTACCGAAAATAATTCTTATTGAAAAGGACTACTATGGGTTAATGAAATTATTTTTTTTCTAGTAAATAAGTGATAATTGATATGGAAATGTATATAACATAAGACACATTTCCTTTAATTTGTAACATGATTAATATGTTTATGCATGGATAATATGAAATTTAATAATCTAATGGAAAAAAATAGGTTAAATATCAATGATGGAAATGAATAATTTTGGACGTCATGATCTCAAAAAACATGGTATACTTACCAAAATATCCTTAATGGATTAAAATTTAATCTCATTGTACGTACAAACAAAAAATATGATTATATGAAATATAATTATTTTTTATCCTGAGTCATTTTGATGCATTGAGAGGATATATAATTTTATGCCCTACCAATAACATCATATTGCCTCATCTAATCCCACAACCATTTTCTTATGATGATATGGATGTAATACAAAAACAACATGATATCCCTTAACACCATATACAGATAACAAATTTTAAGGGAAAAATATATCCTTAGTTGATGAATTGTCCCCAATAAGTAGAAAACCCAGGAATAAAATAATCCCAAACTTATTACATGATGCATAATTGAAAAAAACAATATATATATAATTAGAAAAAATATATAACAATATCAGGTTTCATTTGAAACAAAAATATCATCCATAAAGAACTAAAAAATGGTACCCAATGTCACCAAATCCACTCATAATAGTTTCATACTCTAACTCAATATGTTATTCTATAGTATCATGATAAATTAGTAAAAGAATAAATAAATTCCACATCCATCTGTATCCATGTATAACGTATGCATGAACACCAATTTTCCAATGAATGGGGTGAGTAAAAACATATTAGTCATTCCTCAATGACTTCTCGACACACAAAACTATGACATTAACTAGCTAGAACATATTAAATAACAATGATTAAAATTATATAAATACATTATATAATACAACAATACAAATCATTGTGTGATATATAATAAATAAGGGTAGATATGATCCCTTATCATTTGGAATATTGTGTTTCAAGAGTACATTTTCCAAACCACACATACAAAGATGTTAGGTATTACCATTTATAGTGGCACTTCATAACCATACTCCATCCCACATTTTGTTTCTTATGCATCATAACCAAAAATCACCCGAGATAAACATAATCCAAACTAATTATTCAAATTCCATTATAAATAATTTCTAATAAAATACTTATTTTTTCAAAAATATTCTATAAAAACTATTTTTTCCATCTATTAGTTTAAATAATATTAATGCAATAATTTTAAAAATATATGAAAATAGGTTATACATAGGAAAAACCATTTATCATTTTTTAAAAGGATAAATGGAAAATTGTTTAAATCAAGATTCATAATAAAATGTCATATAATATCAAATAAATTTATTTATAGAAAATGAACCCTTTATATTCTAGAACTATAGAAGATTAGGGACAAATAAAACACATCTCAAAAAATGATTGATATATAAAATGACACAAACAATTGTAGATCTACGATTAAAAATACATATCTTTTATAGATCAAACAAAATATTATCATGATAAAAAATGGTATCATAGATAAATCCATGAAATAGTAGATCAAATGATCTAATTGGGAGAGAATTAGAGACACTAATGAGATATAGAAGAACTAATGAATTTATAATAAATCTAAATCTCTAGTATAGTTTTTTTCCAAAATATTCCTCTAGTTTGATGATTATTTCCTTGGTATACAAATGATTAATAGTAGTTCGAGTCCCTGGATGAAAAAAATCAATTATCATTGTCATAATAAAGGATAGAATATAATATTCATATCATTATTTTCACATCGTATTGTTAAGAAATACATCATTTTGAACTATGATCATGTTATTTCATAACTAAATTTGTTCTAAAAGGTTTGGAAAAACATCTTCCAACTATAGGGTCGTACATGTTTATGACCATAATGTCACATTGTTTGATCATTGGGTTTAAAAACCATACACCAAGCCTAATTTTCTATTTGTTTCCACTAAAACGGGTTTTCTTGAGCATTTTCACAATTTACCCAAACCAGGAGCCAACATTTTACCTTCCTAGTGACTCCCGTTAACAGTTGAATGGTTTCTTTATTTTTGGATTATGATTCATACTGACTATGATCCTATACAAACTCTTCCATAACACTCTAAAGCACTCTAGAAAATTCAAAAATAGTACAAAAAATTATATATTCTCAAAATAAATAATTAAAAATCAATTTAACTAAGATGTTTATTTAATTTTTTTGAAAGACCTTAGGCCACTACTCCAGTATTTCCCACTCATAATCCAAAATATCATTAAAATTTTTACTACTCTATCATAAAACCCTATTAATTCTACAATTTTTCATAAAATATATTAATTTTCCAACTAAAAATCCATAGCATCACATGAACTAACATTGAATATTTTTTAAAGTGACCATTGTCCAATTGTATAAAATGGTCAGTGTTAGGTTGTACGTTTTTAATTTTAGATACATGAATTAAATTCAATAAAAAATAAAAACACAGTAGACACACCATCATATAATACACATATATAACCCATTAATGTGTCTCAAATAGTCTAATGTACAATGAATCCAACATACATTACATAAAAAAATGTTGATTCCCTATCCCTGGAAAGATTCCCATAAAAACATGGTCACCAACATCAAAATTATAATTTGTATTTTATAATGATACACAAATGATTTATGATGAATCACATCCATATCAATTTTCATTTTTATAATATGAATATTCGTCTTTATTTCATTAACTATATTAGTTCCTATAAGTGAAGTATCACCTAATTTTAACAAAAAATGTGGACAATGATAAGGTTTAGAATAAAATTCCTCAAAAATGATCAATGTATTTCATGTCCTGATAAATATTATTGTCAGATTACACCACTAATTTTATATAATCATCCAAAAAGCCACAAAAATCCTGAATAAAATATCTTTTCATTAAATATAAAATTTTAATATTCCATTTTTATTTTCGATTTCTACATGATTGATATAATATTCTCTTGGATATTTTAGTCAAATGATATCTCTATATGGAAAAAAATACAATATGTAATCCCAGAATCCCCATCAGACACTATCGAAACTATAATTTTTTTCATCATTATCATGTATTGGATATAATTTAATAACATGTATTCCATTGTATTCATTATATGAATAAAAATTAATTGAAACAATTTTGTGAGTTGATCTAGGATCATCGATAATTAATCATGATTATAAAAAATTTTTCGTTTTGATTTTATGAAATCGATAAAAATTTCCTACATATTTGGGTTATAATAATTAATTAATTTGATATACTAGTGGATATATGGAACTCCTCATTGTGATTCTAAAATATAAGGGAATTTGAGAAAAAATCCACCTATTTTATCTTCACATAAACCCACTATGATGGTTCAATTGACTCTTTTTACATTATCAGAATATTTAGCTAATATAACATTTACAATGGTTGTTGTAATTATGAAGTTGTTCCTAATTAACTATCCTAACAACAATATTGTATATTAAAGGAACAATACATCTGTCACCCAACATATATTCATCAATTTACTCCACACTAATGTGTTTTTCTATCATGTAAAGACATTATCCATCTAATTTTATAGAAACCATAACTTATGAAATTAATTCATAATAATTGAGTCTTGAGTTAAATTCATAGTATGTCACTACATATAAAAATATTTATGCATATCTTCTAAAAAATATATTATCTTCCATTGATCTGAATCTTATATTCCAACCGATTATATGGAATCATACTAAATTTATTAGAAATAGAGTTAATTTACCAAGAGAATTCATCATGTCAATTTCAATCATCTGATGCTATTTTATTCATCTTTGTTGCCTTATTATCCATTATCTGGATTTCATTTTTATCATGATTGATAAGATACATCATGATAAACTTTCATGAGAACAAATACTATCTTAGATCAAAATTCATCACAATAGACAAAATCGTCATCCTCTAAATCTAGAAATGTATGGATATGAAGATATATAAGAAAACCTATGAACTATTGTAAATATTTTCATGTATATTATCTCCATATGAAGTGATTATATTTCATTTTCAATACATTCCTAGGTAAGGAAGCTCAAGAAAAATGATGAACAAATTGATGATAAAATCTTTTTAAGATATTGAATCTGTGTATCTCAGGTGAAATTTATGGTATTTACAATACAATAAAACTTACATCTATTGATGATCTACCTATACTAATCCATTCACGATTAAGTTGACATTGAAACATTCTTATTATATATATAAATCTCTCTTTGAAATCAAACCATTAATGAAATGTTGTCTCAAGAATCCCAATTTAAAAAATGTTCTTAGAACATACTTTTTCCCAAAATACACAGAAATATCATTAGTGAACACCAACATAAAAGATTAAAGAGATATCTGAAATTTGATTGGACCAAAATTCACTACGTTATTTCTATCTTTCACAAATGTTTATTATTAGTTTTGTTTTTGAAATTCCAATTTTAATAAAAAAATTACAATTGTATTAAATAATTTAATTATTATTAGTGTAAAAAGATATTTTCTACTTGTTTTGGTGATTTTATTGAAGAATGAGGAGATTTTGTTGGCTGGAGATGATTAATAAGAAAAATTAGGTAAAACAACATTGAATCTCATGGAAAAATCCATTGTATTATACATTTATTGAAATTTGTGGATCCAAATTGGAATACAATTTTTGGTAGGATCAAAAAAATTGTGGGACACTACTCATCTCAATAAACTAAATCCCAATTCTTTTATATTTAGGACCATACAATGTGATCTATGAAAAAGATTGAATATCTATGAAATTAAAAATAATTTTCAATTTATTAAAAATATATCTGAATTATGTTTTCTAATTCATTCCAAATTTGACATGGAGATATAAAATAGGCATTAAAATATCTATTCCCCTTTTTCAACGTCATGATATGGTCATTTACATCTAAAAAACTGAGCTATATGTGGTATAACCAACATTGGGTACCCGAAACCAGTTCGCATTTGGGATATAAGAGAGAAGCATGGGCACCCCACTTGAAAGTTAGACAATATGATTTATATTATGCCAATTTTTTGATCCATAAATGATTTATAATCACCATGGAGGTTATAAAGATCCATATCATCATAGTGGGTGATGAAATGAAGAAGAAGATACACCAGACCTTCTTCTACCTCAGGATGTTGAGATAAACTATGGGTGATCATTGTGATGGAGATACAAACATGGAGTGGGAGTTCTAGAACCCAATTTTCAACTATTTTGGATTATATGTTAGTTATTACTTATTTTTCTATATTTACCGTAACTTGTTTTGATACATTTAATTGAAACACTTTTTATTTCGCAATCAATCGGTGTGAAATTTTATGTGTGCACCTTGTTCTATTCCGATTAGACAACATAAGAATCCACTTCATTCCAAAACATTTGAGATTTTATAATTTATTTACAAACCTTAATTCTTTCTATGGGGCATGAAGATCAATATAGGATTCTTATTTCATGGTTTTGAGTTTTTTATATCATATTATCTGGATCATTGATACCATCAATCTTGGTTAACCCTTAACTAAAGGATTACACTGAATCCTAGTAGTCAATTAAAAACATAGAACATCTAAAGTGGTGTATTTATATCGAAATTATCACATAATTATCATATATTTCTTAAAATACACTAATTTTTCAACTATTAAACACTTTAAATTATGTCTTTTTTTTAATGTTTTCAAATCCACTTCCTTTTTATGCTTTTTTTAGAAATAAAAATGATAGGCCACTAACACTCCTTGGGAGATGATATGGGGTGTCCCCTAGTATATAACATAATATTTAAATCATATTAAAGTTTATATGTTAGTAAAAAAATTTAAATTTTGTGTTTTTTTGTTCCAGAGAACTTTGGTTTTTAGTGTATTTTTTATATGTCTTTTTATAATTGTTTAAAAAAATTTATTCTCTAACGTTACATATTTTCGTTTTTTCTGATTTATTTACTGAGTTGGTTTTGTGCATGAATATTTCTTAAATGTTATATTTTCTACCATTCAAGCCCAAATTTGTGAGATTACTATATCAATGACACTGTGAAAAATAAGAGAACCTTCTAAAAGAGGAGACTTGAAAATTTCAAGCATTACTCGATTATTATTCTTCTTTTAGATCAAATTTTAAAACTGAATAGAACAAGAATAACATGGATGAAAATAGAATAACAACAAAATAAATAACATTACATAATTCTAATATCCAACCCATATATTTTTAACTAGAATGAGAGGCACTGAATTTTGAATTATGCTCAGTTAAATTCATTTATTACAAGGATTTCATGGACATGTTTCATAAGATCCTCTTAATCATTTAAAATAATTTCAAACTATGTGTTAAACCGTAAAAATAGTAAATATCATGGAAATATTAGGGAATTACAGTATCCATTGTAATATACAATAATCAATTGGATTTACAATGTTTATTCATCAATTAGTGGTTGAGCGAAACAAAAATTTCTTTTTCAAGACAAATACTCTCCAGCCCCAAGAACTGCAACTATACAAGGAAAAATATTTTTAATAAGGAAATATTAAGTGGAAATTCTTCTTCAATATTGGAAATGATTTAAATGTCATTTTTAATGTTTCCCGGACAACCAAATAAGTGATTAACTTCTAATTATTTATTTTTATGAAGGTTTAATTCATATTGAAAAAAATATGATTGATGATGTTGAAAGGGGTGTTATAGTCAATTAGACTCTAATTTCTATAAAAACAATAATTTAGAACATTGCATTGATCACTTGAAAACACAGTTTATGATTCGATGTACTCATTAAATGTGTCCATGAATTATAAATAACTGAATTTGAGAAGAAGGTGGGATTATGTTTGAATATATATGTACCATTCTTCGAAAGAATGATTTGTTACAATGGAAATCTCAATATCCACCTCCCAACCATTGTAGAATATGTTCATCTGATACCTACAATTATGCAAAAATTTCTAAATAAATATCTCCCTTGGAGAGTTGTGAGGAAATTTATCCAGGCATCTCCTTTAATAAACCCATTAGTAAAAGGACATACTATCTATCCGAACATGGGTTGAAAGAAAACTAAGACTCTAGGAATTTGAGTATTTAAATATACCATATAACAAATGGAACTAGCTAGGATAGTGTAATCATCCCCCACTATAACCCAAAAATACCCAACAACCACAATGTCCTTTAAACAAATAGTCTACCCAAGGGATAATAGAAGTGATAGTTCATTTCACCCATTTGAGTTGATCTCAGTTTATAATTCAAATTACCCCTCTAACATAGTTATCTCATTCAAATGATACATCCATTCCTAACATCTCAAATGAACTAAATAAGAAAAATCTATTCCATAGAAAATCACATGTGAATAAAATATAATTTCATTAGAAGATCCTCTAAGCCTAACAATTTCTCATCCAATTACCCAAAGGTCCACCGAAGTATGAAACAAATAAAACTTAAAATTATAAAAAAAAAAATTGATTCATTCAAAAATGTGTCGGTTAACATCACCTTGATTGATTTTGTATTAAAAATTAGATTACATTTCATGTTTTTTTAACGAGATGTGTACCCAAAAATTTTGACTATGACTTGATAAAAACGCTAACATGGGGATGATTGTATTTTAATTGAATGATCCATAACTTCCTAGAAAATTAAATTTTTCTAGAAAATTTTCAACTTCATGATTCATAGGGGGGTATTAATTTTAAAATGCTATTCTTGATTTGAGTGCTTCTATAAATGTGACGCCTTTCTCAATTTAATAATTATTGTTGGTGAGAGAATTTAATCCGAATAGATTTTTTAACTTGATAAACTGAAGTACATCACACTTGTATGAACCAGGATCATCGTTTCAGGTATATCTTTCCTTTTTCTGATGTTTGTGAGAAAAAAAATGATTCTGGAAATTTTTGAAGTACACACCGTGTACTTTCTGGGTACACTTCGTGTACTCTTTTCCCACTCGAAGATGTGTATTGGCCGTGTCCGGGCCACACACACGGTGTGTAGGGGTGACGTGGAGTCCAATTTTGAAAGAGTACAGAAACACCTAGTACACGCTGTGTACTCTAAAAAGTACATGTCATGTAATTTTTTTCATTAATCTGACCGGAGTCGCGCCTCACACATAGAAAGGTCTTCTTCTAAGATCTATTCATCCGAGAGCACCGAGGGGCCTTGAATATTCGAAGAGCCACGGCCTCTCTGTCTGTTCTCCGATTCGAGCACTGTTGACTGTGTTGGAATCACCGCGGGGAGTTCTTCCATCTTCTTGAGCCTTGTTTTCCAATTCATCCTATTTACCTTTTTGCCCTTGTATTTTTCCTGCCTTTATTGCATGCTTGTTTAGAGGTAAACTGATCATGTTAGAGGATACCTTATTGTGCTTGGATGTTTTTCCAATGCGCTGTTCTGTTTACGACTTTTGGCATCTCTTTTTCCTTTGGCTGTTACACCTGTTTCCATGCTTTGTGATTATAGGTTGGAGTGAAATTCATAACATGCTTATTTCCCTATAGACTATTAGCAAAGTAGCTCTATAGGTTTCTTTGGTTATCCAAGTAGCTCTGTAGGTATAGTTTTTCCTTATAGAATTATTATTCACTGACTGGCACGGGACTGAGAGAACCTGGAGCTATAGACTATAAGGGATAGACTGAGTGAGCTTCCCAATGAGTCTTAGACATTATAGACTACAGGATGGTAGACCGAGATAGCTTCCTTATAGAGTCTTGGAAATTATACTACAGGGGATGGACCGAGTGAGCTCCTAGAGATTCTTGGATATTATATACTATAGGATGGTAGAGCGAGTGAGTTTCCTCAGAGAGTCTTACATTGTTTGAATCTTTTTAAGAACCTTCCCAGGCTAGAGGAGGAATTGACCGAGTGAGCTTCCTCAGAGAGTTTATGGTATACCTGAGGCTATAGGAGGAATTGACCGAGATAGATTATTTAGAGAGTCTCTAGACCTTGGGGATAAGAGGGTTAGACCACGTGATCTTCCTCAGAGATTCCCTGACTACCCTAGACTATAAGGGGAATTGACCGAATGAGCTTCCCCAGAGAGTCTCATAAATTTGTATGACCAAGCCAGAGGGGTTAGGGTGAGTTCACTGCAAAGATGGATCTGGTCTATCAGGGTTAGAACATAGGGGATGGCTACAGGTACTTACCAGTGGGTTTCATGTTTGTGTTAGCTATTTTTCTTTACTGCTGTTGTTGATGTGGATTGATTACAATTGTGTATCATCCTGATTCTATACATACTGTTTACTGCCTACTGCTTTCTGTTGTTGTTTACTGCTTATTGTACTTTTACCTGAAATATACTCACTTACTATTAGGCATAGATCTTCGGGTGGTTGCCTACTGGGATTTTATCTCACACCTTGGTTGGGCCATGCTTTTGGTCCCAAGAAGACTATGTTGTTGTAGGTATAGACAAGGGAAATCGCCCTTCGACTTCTCGAACATGATTACCTGGAGTAGGAGAGCCTGAGACCAAGCTTTGGCTTGTGATGCTGAGGAGCCGTTTACCTTTCTTTTTTACTTGTTTTGGTAATGTGGTGTTTTTCACCATTGTGACTTGTTTTGATGTTTTCCTTGATATGTATCTTGCATCATTCCATATCTATACATATGTGCTCTAGTTTTAGGATTATCAGAAGCTGAACCAGTTGACAGTCAAGAATCGATATCCTTGCCGAGGATAGATGACCTCTTTGATCAGATTTGAAGAACCTGAGTGTTCTTGAAGATCTACTTGAGGTCCTTTTATCATCAGTTTCATGTTAGACTATTAGATATACCTCTTACACCCTTTAGGAGCAGGTATGGTCTATACAAGTATACAATCATGTTGTTCGGTCTCACAAACACGCCTGCAGTTTTCATGGCACTGATGAACCGAGTGTTCCATCCGTACTACGACTCCTTCTTTGTGGTCTTCGTGGACGATATCTTGGTGTACTCTTACACTCGGCATGACCATGCCACACATCTTGAGATCATTCTGATTACACTAAGAGAGCATCCACTGTATGCTAAACTCTCAAAGATCCACTTTTGGATGGACCAGATTCATTTCTTGGGTCATGTCATCTCAGAAGCAGGAGTATCTGTGGACCTAGAGAAAGTGAGAGCTATAGTTTAATAGGAGAAGAGGAAGAACGTCTTTGAGGAATATAGTTTTCTAGAGCTGGCTGGATACTACATGAATTTCATTTGCGACTTTTCATGCCTACCAGCACCTTTGACAGGTCTGACCAATAAGGGGCGATGTTTTTATTGTCAGATTCTTGTGAGTCAGCTTTTCAAGAGCTGAAGTGGAGGTTGACGTCCGCACTGATACTAGTCTTTCCAGATCCAGGATAGCGATACACTGTTTATTGTGATGCTTCAGGTATCGGGCTAGGAGTTTTGCTTATGCAGTGAGGTGGAGTCGTTGCGTACGGGTCTCGACAGTTGAGGCAACACGAGAGTAATTACCCTACGAACGATCGGGATTTGGCATTTGTTGTTCATGGATTACACTGTTGGAGAAACTACCTTCTAGGAGAGCACTATGAAGTTTTCACCGAGCACAAGAGTCTCAAGTATATCTTCACTCAGCGTGATCTGAATCTGAGACAGTGCAGGTGGGTCGAGTATCTTCAGTCATTCGACTTCGAGCTCGCCTATAAGCTGGGAACGGGAAACGCAGTGGTAGCTGCATTGAGTAGGAGAACCCAGAATCAGGAAGTTCAGGAGGCTAGATGTGAGTGGAAGTTGATGGCTCTATTCTCTAAGATGCATCTGGAGGTGCACGATAGACAGAGAAAGACCTACATATCTTTTATAGTTGTTACCTCTACACTACTTGATTGGGTACACATGAGGAAGCAATTAGACTCATAAGGATTAGTCTTGTTGGAGAGTGTGTTAAGAGAGGACACTCTTCCTGGATGGACAGTGGGTGAGCATGAGATCATGAATTTCCAGGGACGCGTATGGTTGCCAGCAGACATACGCGAGAAGGTGATGCGGGATTTTCATTCCTCAACATGGGCAGTTCATCCTGGCGCCACCTAGATGTATCATGATCTACACCACCAGTACTAGTGTCCAGGTATGAATAAAGATTTACTGGTTTTTTATGACATGTTTTACTTATCAGTAGGTTAAAGCAGAGCATCAGCAACAAGCAGAGATTTTACAGCAGTTACCCATTCCCGAGTAGAAGTGAAACGATGTCGCGATGGACTTCGTGACTGGGTTTCTGAGGTCGCCTCTGGGGAACGATGATGTTTGGGTTGTTGTCGACAAACTCACGAAGGTCGCACACTTCCTGACGATCAATGATACCTTCAGTGTTGATGTTGTGCGACGGTTGTACATCTGGGAGATCATACGTATACATGGAGTTCCACACTCCATTATTTCAGACAGGGATGCACGCTTTACTTCTCAGTTCTAGTAGGGACTTCTGAAGGATTTGGGTACACAGGTACTTTTGAGTACATCATACCATCCCCAGATGGATGGCCAGTACGACCGCACATTCCAGGTTCTTTAGGATATGCTCTGATCTTGCATTATAGACTTCGGCGATTCTTGGGAGAATCATATCCCTCTTGTGGAGTTTTCTTACAAAAACAAATTTTAAGAGACCATTCAGATGGAACCATTTTAAGCTCTATATGGTAGGCCATACCGATCACCCTTATACTAGCTGGAGGCTAGAGAGGAAGCTTTTTTGGGACCTCATCTTGTTCAGGAGACCTCTGAACATATATAGTTGATTCGGAAGATGATGGCTATAGCACAGTCTCGACAGGAGTCTTATACTGAACAACAAAGACGACTTTGGAGTACGAGGTCGGGGATTAGGTTTTCTTGCGTGTCACACCGAGGTTGGGACACAATTGGATTCGGAGACAGGGGATGCTTTTACCGTGGTACGTCGGGCCTTTTGAGGTGATGGAGAGAGTTGGTCTGGTTGACTATCGGCGACATCTACCTCAGAGGTACAGGGCTATGCACGACGTCTTCCACGTCTCTCAGCTCCGAAGTTACTTTTTAGACCCATCTCATGTATTTCTGCCCGAGGAAGTTGATCTCATAGAGGATGTGTTGTTTGAGGAATGTCCTATCTGAATTGTCAATAACAGTACAAAGGTTCTCCATGGGCGGTCTGTTCCTCTAGTACGGGTGCTTTGGAAGCATGGGAAAGTACAGGACGAGACCTGGGAGATAGAGGTCGAGGTACGATCAAAGTGGCCAGAGCTGTTTGGGGTTTCTTCTTCTACTCCATGCTAGGGAAATTCAGAGACAAATTTCTTTAAGGGGGGAAGTTTGTAAGAACCCATATCTTCGTTTCAGGTATGTCTTTCCTTTTTCTGGATTTTTTGAGAAAAATAAAGTTTCTGGAAATTTTTGAAGTACACGCCGTGTACTTTCTGAGTACACGCCGTGTAATATTTTCCCGCTCGAAGCCGTGTGATGGCTATGTCCGGGCCACACACTCAGTGTGTAGGGGTGTCGTGGAGGCTGATTTTGGTGGAGTGTGGAAGGACCTAGTACACACAATACTCTCAAAAGTAAAAGACTTGTACTTTCTTATTTCTTTTTTTTAATCGGACTAGTGTCGTGCCTGACGCACAGAACGGTCTTCTTCTAGGTTCGGTTTGTCCGAGAGTGCCAATGATCCGTGAATCTTTGACGATCCACTGCCTATCCGTCCGTTCTCTGACTCAAGCACCGTTGATTGTGTTGGAATTGAAGCGGTGAGTTCTTACTTCTTCTTGAGCCTTGTTTTCCAATTCTTCCTCTATATCAAGTTATCGTGGTTTGAAGGTTTTGGTAATTTTCTCAGATCTTTGATGTTCTAAGGAGAATCAGTCATCGTGGTTCACGTATATAAATCTCTTAGGATCGAGGTAGGTGGTTTCTGCCTTACCTTTCGATGTATTTGAGTTTTATGTGGAAATTCCACCAATACCCTAGAACAGGGTATTGCGTGTTTACCTTTTTTCCTTTGTTGTTTTCTTACCTTGATTGTATGCTTCTGTAGAGGTAAATTGATAATGTTAGAGGATAACTTGTTGTTATTGGATGTTTTTCCCATGCTTTGTAATGTTTACGACCTTTGGGGTCTCATTTGCCTTTTGGTGTTACACCTGTTTCCATGCTTTGTGAATACAGGTTGGAGTGAAATTCATAACATGCATGTTTCCTTGTAGACTGTTATAAAAGTTTCTCTATAGGTGTACTTTGGTTAGAAATGTTTCTCTGTAGGTGTACGTTGGCCTTATAGAATTATTATGCACTGACCGGCATGGTACTAAGAGAACCTGGTGCTGTAGACTATAAGGTATAAACCAAGTGATCTTCCCAATCAGTCTTAGACATTATAGACTACACGAAGGGTAGACTCAGAAAGCATCCTTAGATAGTCTTGAACATTAGACTATAGGGGGTGGACCGATTGAGCTCCCAGAGTGTCTTAGATTTTATAGACTACAGGAGGGTAGACTGAGTGAGCATCCTCAGAGAGTCTTACCTTTTTTGAATCTTTTTAAGAACCTTCCCAGGCTAGAGGAAGAATTGACCGAGTGAGATTCCTCAGAGATTTTGTGGTATACCAGAGGTTGTAAGAGGAATTGACTGAGATAGCTTCCTCAGAGAGTCTATTGACCTTGGGGGTAAAAGGGTTAGACCACTTGATCTTTCTCATAGAGTCCCTAACTACCCGAGACTATAAGGGGAATTGACAAAGTGAGCTTCCCCACAGAGTCTCATAAATTCCTATGACAAAGCCAGAGGGGTTAGGTTGAGTGCACTGCACATAGGGTTGTGGTTTTTCTTGGTTAGGACCAGAGGGGATGGTTTCGGGTACTTCCCAGTGGGTTTCCTATTTGTGTTAGCTATTTGGATTTACTACTACTGTTGTTGTGGATTGATTACTGCTGTGTATAATCCTGATTCGCTACATACTATTTACTGCCTATTGTATTATGTTTCTTTTTACTGCTTATTGTACTTTTACATCCCATATACTCACAGACTGTTAGGCACAGATATTCAGGTGGTTGCCTACTGGGATTTTATCTCACACCCTGTTTGGGCCATTCTTTTGGGCTAAATCAGACTATGTTATTGCAGGTATAGACAAGGGAAAGAGCCCTTCGACTTTTGGAACATGATTGCTTGGAGCAGGAGAGCAAGATACCAAGCTTTGGCTTGCGATGCTGAGGAGTTGTTTACTTTTATTTTGTACTTGTTTGGGTACTGTTGTGTTTGGAAGATTTTTGACTTGTTTGGATGTTTTCCAAGATATGTATATTGCATCATTCCATATATATACATATGTGCTCCAGTTTATTAATTTATTCTTCCGCTGTTTATTATTTTTGGTTATTTAATACTTCCTCTATTACATGTTTATTTATATCCACTGTGTACTCTTCCTATGAGGGAATAGTTTCCCCACTATCACACCCAATGCCCTCGCTGCTAGTTGGCAGTCTCTAACATTTGGGGAAATTCGCTTGAGGCCATGTGACCAACCAGGTACGGGGTGACTCTGGGTGGCTTCCAGAACTGTGACGTTACAACACCCCAAATTCCATTAGAGACTGTTCTTATGAGGGAGAAAATATTAATTTTTCCTATATATTTTCATGCACTAAAAAAAGAATATGATTGTATGAATAGAAATTCCACAATTACATTGGCATGGAATTTCATCAAAACTAAAAATCCCATAATTAATTTTCAAAATGATTCATTATATATAGAGTTTTTCAGTTACATTTTCTACTTCAAAATCATTGATTAGATGAAGTACCCATAAAAAAAATTCCTCACTTAAAGTTAGTTCAAATGATATAATACCGTCCCCTAAAAGAACTTGTTTTTTTTCCCTTAATCCATTTTTTGAGTTTTCCACAATGATTAAAATTAAAGGTAATTAATCATTCATACAAAGTTGTACCTATTTTTAAAAATGGAATTGATGTTTTTGTATTTATGATTTCATGAACACATAAGACCCCATTACATTCTTTGACACTGTAAAATTTGTAATTACTAATTTCCCATCTAATTATGATACTGTTGAGTAGTTGGGTAATATCACCATCCTCTAATAAACACATTCACTCCCATTAATCCTAAATTTACCTAAATTGGAGCAGATAAAATTTTCTAGGATTAAAAATATTTCGATAATAAGAATGAAAGAATTTTTTCTTTAATAATATCATGTTTACATCCTCTAGAGCATGTATTAAAATTGTATGATCATTTTAGGGAGTTATAGAAATCTTTAGGATATATAATTTTAAAAATTACTTTAATTTTCCCTTCTATTTTGACACATTATATATTAATAAATAATGAGGATAAAATAGTGAGGAATATGCATTTTAATCCTATAACAAACATATTATATGTGTTAAAAAATAAGGTAATAAAATTATTCACTATTAGAATCATTTCCACAATATCTAACAGCCAACAGGCCAGTCGAGATGAAGTAGTTCCTATATTAACTAGTCATATTGGAATTAAATATTTTATCAAAAAATTGATTAAATCCCATTTAAAGAAAAGACAGTGCGTCTACATATACTATAATAGACTTAACAAAAACACTAGGAAGTACCATTTTCCATTTCTATTAAATGAATAGATTTTAGGGAGGATTGTAGGGAAGTCCCGCTACTATTTCCTTGATGGGTATTATAGATATTACCAAATACATATTTCCTATGTGGATTAGAAAAATACAAACCTTACATTCCCATTTCCATAATTTTCATACAATAGGATTCCATTTGTTATGTTCAGTACTCTAGGTACATTATAATTAATCCTTGTTGTTATTTTTTCATATTACCTTGGGAATTTTATGGATGTTTTCATGAATGATTTCTCTATATTGGGCTCTTATTTTGATTCTTGATTGAGTGGTATTGGGTTTTTCCTACGTTAATGTATTAAAATGAATATAATATTAAATTAAGGGGAATTATTTTTCATTATATGGCATGGTATAATATTGAGACATGTCATTTCTAGGGAAGGTATCCATTTAGATATATCAAAATTGGATGTCTTTTCTTCCATGAAATTCCCCAATTTTTTTCAGATCTGTGGTCATTGTTAGGTAATTCTGGATTTTACTATTGTGTCATCAATGAAAATTGTAATCTTTCACTTCCCTCTCCCACATAATTATAAAAGAAAAATAATTTTTTTCTCACTAAGAATTTTTGGAAGCTATTAAATAATAAAAAATGGTCTAATATCACCCTTGGTAATCTAACAACCTTAGATAAATTTAACATTTTTGCTCATTTGTGAAACCTATGACAATAAAATTGGTGTTGACATATCACAAATGGTCAATCTATATCTACATTTCATTACCTATGTATCACCCACAATTGAACCTTTCCAAGAAAACTATACCACATCTGAAAATATTTTGTTTCTATTGTGTTTCCTTGTATAAATTCTAGTGTTAAATTTTAGGGTCCAAAATCATTATGTTCTCAAACAATTAAACCCTCATGTTTCATATTAATAAACATGAATCCAAACCCTGTATCATTCACAAGATGATCCTATTTTTTAAAATAAATATATAAAATAATGATAAATATAGTGTAGATAATGTGGTGTCTAACCATATCAGTAAGATCCTCCCATCCTCAAACATTGACTCAATTCCCTTTATTCCCATAAATTACATGTTTCCTGATAAACAATATACTGGGTGTAAGATTAAATTTTTTTATGATGTAATATATTATATGGAAGAATATTGTATTCCTACTGATTTATATAAAAATAAAGAAGGCTATCTAAAACATACACCATGTTTGTACATTATTGATTTCCCCTACCTTTAATGCTCATATAGTGATCAAATCCCCATGTGTTGTGTTCTCAATAATAATTTTCTATATATCCTTAGTTTATGTCACACTAATACTTGTGTGGGCCACATTAGTCCCTAATAGACTATCCATAATGTCCTTAATTCTTGTCTCGTTTGGACAACATTATTTTTTGGATGCCTATAATTTATATAAAGCTTGTCATCACTATCAAATAACAGGGAATGTATCTAAAATATATGAAATGAAATAATAACCCTTCCCTTACATTTACTTTTTTATGTTTGGAGAATTTAAATTATGGTTACATTTCCCAAATAATATATAAACATGTCTACTCTCCAGTTGTTGACTATGTGTCCAAATGGGTAGACACATGAGTAGCCAGGAAAAATAATTCCATTAATGTTGTTTACTTTTTGATAAGCCAAGTCATTTATATGTTTTCATTACCTATTTTTAATATCATTGAATATGGTTTTCATTTCAATATATAAAGGATCCAATAACTTTTCTATCGGCATGGGGTACAATATAGAGTGTCTACTTCATAGCACCCATAGTAAAATGGTTAAGTCGAGGTGCAGAATATAATGGTAAGAAAAATTCATGAAAAAATGGTTCAACCTTGTTGAAATTATAGGTGTCTTAGACACGATGGTTAATTATGGCCCCAATCTTCTTATTTCAAAACACCCATAGGAATGTCACTATATTATATAGTTTTTGGAAGGAATTGTCACTTCCCTATTAAGATAGTGTAACAGGCCAATTAAGCCATAAAAAATTCAATTAAAATCATTATGTTGTAGGTTCTCAAACGAAGATTCAATTTCACATGTTGGTGTAATTTCGTGGATATTCATATAGGATCTCACATATTATTAAGGAGAGAACAAAGGAATCCCACAACTGTATCATCCTTCATCGTCAATTCCACATTTGAAAAAAGTTCCTCCCTCACAATAGATGGAAGAAGATTATTCCAAGATAGCATCATTCACAATTTTTTGAGCCATAAAATAATATAAGTGTTTATCCATTTGGTTTTTTTAAGTTTCAAAATAAAGAAACAAAACAAATGGTCACTGTCAATGGGTAGTGAATTATGCACATTCATGAAGCGATTCCCAATTCCTTGATGGAGGAAATCCATGTTCAAGAAGAATAATACCAATTAAACCCACTATTTTTTAACCTCCCTTCACAAATTCAATTTTATTACTATGAGTACACTATATACTCTAGGTGTGATGGTTGGGTCCAACTCTTGGTTAGTTAGGAATCATCATCATTCTATATTTTTTCTATTTAGATTAAGGAATAGTATTGTTACATTCCAATCCTTTTCCCCACTCTTTGGAGCCATAAAATTCTTTTTTATTCCAACATAATCATATAAAACGATCTGTGCTAAATCATGAAAATTATTGAAAATGCATGAAAAATTTACCTATTTCATATTATTTTTTCAAATTAAAAACAAATATTCACTGATAGAATGTGTAATTTAGAATGAATTCAACAATGTGGTGTGACTATCTTTGGAAAATTGGATCTTTTTAAATGATATAAATGGTTGTATAATTTTGAATCCATTGAGAAAAATTGTACCATTTGTGTGAGTGGTTTATGGAAAAAATGTGTCACACAATATATCGACACACCATTTCTCAAAACCATGATGTGTGAAAGCTTCATTCTTAATATAAGGTAAATATAAGTTAGGAAAATGTTTCCCTTATTTATAATGATTTTTCCATACATTTAGTCCTGAGTGGTTAATTTCTAAAATCACATTACATATAATTATATAAATTTTAGTACAAAACTATATGTTTGTTAAAAAATCCATATTTTTGTCAAAAAGTCCATATTTTTTATTTTATTATTTATATGGATGAATTCAAACCATATAATAAAATGATGTAATTTTTTTCATTATTTTTAATTCCTAATCAATTTATTTATGTATTTAGTTATCATATTTACCCTTTATCGATGTGATACATTTTCCAACATTTACTATTATTACTTCGAGGCAATGAGAGCAATTTAATGATTTTTAACATCTGTATTACAAATAGGTACCCATTAGTAAATAATAATTACCTAGTAGTAGAAGATAATTATTAGAATATAAAGGGGAAACACGCAAGGGAAACTCATTCTTTAAAATATGTTTTAATCATAAAAATTAATTTTTATGAAAATATATTGAATTATTTGTAAAAAAATATATTAATATAAACCAAAAAACCAATTGATATGTTATTTAATTGAAAAAAAGTTTATGAAAATTTAAAAAATGTTTTTTAATGAAAAAAATTATAGTAATTAAAAATTTGTTTGTTTCATATTCATTAAAAATTCCATCATTATGGGAAAATCCTAAAATTTCACCCAAATATAATGATGATATACAAATTATAATGTTTATTAATTTTATAAAATATATTTTAAAAAATTTGAATAAGATGATTTTATATACCTCTGAGAAAATAAAAAATATAACCGTATTTTAATAGACTATAGTTTTAAATTATTAAAGTTTTTTATGGAAAAATAATTGATAATAAATTCTCTAGAACATTCAAACATCCAATTATAATGTAGTCCACTAAATTTATTATCACTAATAAAATATCTTGTTTATGAAAATCATATTATAATAATGAAATATTGGGATTTTTATGCATGTTGTTGAGTATTAAATGCATTCATGAATAATGTGATCCTTTTAAAATTCATAGTTTTATATCCCCCTTTCTATAAATTTATTTCAAGAAATTAAATTTTTATCAATTCCCAAGGTACGGAAATTCGATATATCCATTTTGAAAACCCATATCACAAAAAGGGTTAATAAATAATCCTCTTAAAATACAAATTTTCCTAAAAAATTAGATAAAATAATAGAAAATTGATTTCTAGAATAAGAGAAAACTACGGTGAAGTGTATTATTGATATGGAAAATTCTAAACACCTAATAGCTAATAGTTATTCGTAGAGAAAATTATCATTTGAATTTTAACAACCAAAAATCCAAAAATATATTATATATGAAATGACCATC
This sequence comes from Viscum album, assembly GCA_963277665.1. Classification (NCBI taxonomy): domain Eukaryota; kingdom Viridiplantae; phylum Streptophyta; class Magnoliopsida; order Santalales; family Viscaceae; genus Viscum; species Viscum album. The sequence goes on along the minus strand of OY728151.1, from coordinate 81,152,657 downwards.
AATTCAATGTTAATAATTGTAAAATGAAAAAAAATTATGATCCTTCTCTGAATTTTAGGGAATTACATTCCCATAAAGACTATAAAAATAAATAAATATACTAACTTTAAATCTTTAATTTCATATTTTAATCATTTTTCACCGAAATATAATCCATTATTCGATTTAGTAGTGTTCAAGAATATTTTTTTCTTACTGGGAATCTAAAAACAACTTATTAAAGAGCACCAAATCATCAAAAAGAAACAAATTATATTTCTCATGTCTATAAATTTTAAACATAAATGAAGTGGCCATGATAAGGTAATGTAATATCGAAAATTATTAATATGTAAATTAAAAAAGAATAAAATTTACCTCAAAAGGTAATTAATGAAACTAAAATTTAAATATATACAATCCAAAAAAATGACTTTACAACCCATTAAACTAATTAACCTCATGGCTAAACATTTTTTCAACCTAAACATTATCTATAATCTTTTAACAGTCATTTTAAAAAAATTTAAATATTCTACCTAATTAATATTTTAAGTGAAAAAATATTAAAATTATAATGGTTACATTTACATAAACAAAATTATACATTAAAAAATATCATTTATCACCATGATAAATAAGTATATAATATTATAATGAATTAAACATCCCATGAATATCATTTTTATAATTTGACACTATCTTAAATGGTAATCCATTGATTGAAAGTAAATATATATAAAAATATCACCAATTCAAATAATCATTTCCTAGTAACCATGATTATTAGTATCACATTATCTAATACTCTATATGAATTCCTATACTAACCTAAATAATTATTTAAACAACACTATAACGTTGTTCGTAAATCCTATTAGAGTTCCTAAACAAACATAAATTCTCATCACCTTGAATATCAAAATTGTAATCCATGCCGATGATCATGTTGAATACATTATCATATAAACCCATCATGATTATCATAAAAATTATATTATCCCACAAGAAAACACATTTTCTTAAAAAAATTAAAACAATCCATTTTCCAAAAAAAACAAACTCACCGGATATTTATATAAATCCAAAATTGCATTAAACATTATCAAACATGACCTATTTCACAAAATCAATAAATCCAAATTTAATTTCAATGTCGCAAATACTTTCCCATTTACTCCATCAAGTGCAATCATCCATTTACCCCCATCCATAATATTATTAATCTGTATTCTTTAATGATTGACATTGTAATTATATTTCCGTATTCTATGTGTTGACCCTTGTATTAGGGAATTGTCTTAGACAATGTATATGTTCCCCACACATAAGAAATTGAACTATGAATGGTAATTTTGGAGGATCTTCATATCCCCCAATAAAACTCTTTAATTTTTAGCAATTTTTTGATATATTTCAAAATTTTCAACTTATGAACCATTTTATCAATCATTTAAGATAATATATAGGGTGTCATTTTTCAATTTATAATTTTAAATAAATAGAGAATTTTTTTTACTATGATCTCCAATACAAGATCACAATGAAAAAAATATTGTTATCTTTTTTTTGGGATTTTATAGTTGATTATGTTTTAGATTATTTAATCATATATTGTTACAAGTGATTTCGATTAGACAAATAGATATTTCAAACTATACCAATTTTGTTTCATGTAATAAATTCATTTCTAATAAAATTCATTTTTATCATGATTATTTTTATTTGCATCCAATGAGCAGAAATAAAAAATAGATTATGAGAAGTAATAATCATATAGGGAAATAAAACACACATATCATGGGGTGTGGAAAAATAAAATTATTTATTCTTCTCTAAGGAGGTAATATGAGTGGTAACAATAATATAATCTCTAAAGAGATTTGATTTAATATTTTTTTCACTTGTCTGGTTTTAAAAAAATAAAAAATATCATGTTTGAAGATATTTATAAAACACAAGTAGTTGATATTTGGGGAAATCATAATTAAAGGGAACTGATTGGAATTATTTTAGGTTTCTCCTTTTGTGATGTTATCATAGTTTATAAAAAATGCATCTTTTGGTTTTAAATTATATAATTTAATAAAATTGTGTAAAATGTATTATTTAATTAAAATTTGACATATAATTATTAGAGACTACAAATACTAATAGAAAATTATGATTATTGAGGAATTACCAAATTTGGTATTGATTTTCCATAATTAATCAAATTTCTTATCATAATGTTTTCACTAGTTTTAGTAATCAAGAAACCACTCCCTTACTTGATTTATGTTATCAATTAACCATTTTGGTGTGAATGTAAATAAATTATCAATGGGTGGAATAATATTTATTTGGATATACTGTAGTATATAATAAAAAATTAAAATACAATTGTATTTTATTTAAATTCCAAAGACTATTGAATCAAAAAACACTAAATTAAAAGAGTTGGATTGTTTTTTTTTAAATTTTTCAAAACACAAAAATCATAAAATCTTACCGGCCTTACCTTCATGGACTCACAATTCTTAATACCCCTTCATGTAAGAAGATGTTCTTAAGAGGAGTAAAAATGAATCATTATAAAAATATTTTGTTGACTAACATGGAAACAATAAGGTAGTATGGTCTTTTCATCTTGATGATAGTCAGCTATAGAACTTGTCTCCAGATGGATGATTTGGAATTTGAGGCTCACATCCATTAATCAGTGATGACGGAGGGCCTTGACTCCCTCTTCTATGAATGTTTTATGTGACTTGAGGGGATTTAAATTTAAAAATTCCCTGAGGCTACCTATGATTGGTGTGGAAACACTAGCATCTATGGGGATTATGAAATGCCTGGTCTAGATACAAATGGGGATGTTACTATCATAGTGAATGATCCTTGATAGGTTTATGGGGCGTAGATAGTAGTGGTGTGGAAGATTGTGGTTTTCGATACTGCACCTTTGGCCATCACAGTGGTCAGGGAAGCTCAAGATCTCGAGTTATTCTACAAGTTGAAGTTACTGTAAGTTTCAACATTAAACATTAGGTGATGCCGATTGAAGATGCCGACTGAAAAATCCACAGTGGAGGTCTTGGAGAAGATGATCAAGGGCCTTTCTATGGTGGCATGGTCGGTGGAGCTCGAGCAGTGGGAGATGTAACAATATGAGTGACTTCATCAGATTCCAGTGAGATGTGGATGGAATGATGTCCTAATTCAATGTCATGGCCTTCAATGTGGTTGGAGGGGGCATGTGATTAGTTTTATGGGGTCTCAATGTTGGAGAGGAAGTATTGAAATGGAATGTAATCTACGAAAAAGGCCCATGGAAATTCCATACAACATCCTACAATCTTTTATATCCTTCACAGTGACATTAGAAGATTGAATTGGACATCAGGGGATGATGATGGGAAGAGTTTACATCTAGTGGGATGTTGATGTAGTTAGAGCATGGGCTAGAGAGGTGTCTTCTTCAAGGAGGTTGGCAACACCAAGAAGTACTACTGATGTGGAATGGTGATGGCAACCTTGTGGTACTCAACCTAAGTGCTAGTGGATTGTGGTTCGATGATGGAGTGTGGCTTATAGCATGGATGATGGAGGTGAAATAGATATGTGGAATACTGGGATGACATGGGTGTGGGGGAATTAGAGTGTGTAGTTTTTGATGTTTTTCATTAGAAATTGGAGGTAGTGGGAGAGGCATCAGTGGAAAATATTGAAGAGAATGAAAAATGTGCATTAGAAAGTGGTCAGACTCGTATCCCACATCGAAATATGGGATTGGGAATTGAGTGCTTATATCTACATGTATAGTTTTGATGGATCAACAAAGCTGAATAGGTGTCGGGGGAGGTCCCTCGTCACTACGGTCCACCTCGACCTGGTGATCATCTCCTCCCACAACCACACAATGTTTCCATATGAACCGGCGCACACATTAAGATTTTTATGCCCTAATGATTTCACCACAGGTGGTCCATGAATATGCCTGATTATTTAATTCACTATTGGAAAAGGCTGACCCTACTATGGGATTCAAGGTCTACCTACCCTAGGTCTTTCTACGCATATTGGTTCCCAAGGTTGATGGATAGCCCATGTGATTTAATAATTTTACCACAAAACCCATAAAGAGATATAAAAAATTCAGAAAATGTTCAAAAGTATTTGTTAAATTAATCAATCACCCCCACACATGAACCATAACATTCCTCAAGAATAATATATCAACATGAATTAAAAGAGGAATCCAATGTTAAATAAATTAATATATAAGGTAATAACATAAAATAGTTATCAATGTAAATCTAAATGTTCAAAATCCACATAAATTGTCAACTAATTTCTATCATTTATGGAAAACAATTCAATCATGTATTTTAGTTTTCCCTATTTTAAACTAGTGAGAAAAATCCCCTCATTAATCAATTTTTATAATTCATAATTATTAAATGTTCCAAATGAATGTTTACATCACCTAATTATTTTAACTCATATCTCCTGATAAAATTCAATTTTATTATTCTCATATAATGATAACACTCACCTTATCCATCAGAATGTAAGTGAAATAATTTCTCTACCATTTTAAAAAATGACATAAAATATTGAGGGAATATAATTTTAATTTAGATGACTCTAAGTCTTATGGTTGGAAGAAAATGATATTAAAATTTATGTCTCAAGGATTATGTTTATCTTTAATTCATAAATCATGGTGTTATATTAAATGAATAATAACATTCTCTCATTAAAATTGTATCAATTCCCCAAAACTCAATGGGATGATCATGATTATTTTAATCATAATGGACAATTTATTCACCCTATTTCTTTTTTATGTACATTTGTACTCAATTTTATATTTTTCGAATAAATAATTCATTTTATTATTTATCAAAAGTATTTCTTATAATAAAACTCACATTCACCACCACACCACAGTGGGTAGACAAAATAGTTCTTGTAATGGTGTTTATTGGTTTTTCCAATTCAAAATAATTTTTTTATTTTTTCATATATTTTTTTCATTTTCCATTCTAATATTCAAGTGGGGAAAACAGAAGACTTCAATGTAAGAAAAAAAGTACTTTATCTCCATAGTATGAATCCCCACACTTTATTAATACAATTTAGATTATCCCATTTTACATGAATCACTTCACCCCCACACAACATCATTAAAATATCAGAAAAATACCATGAGTAGTGGAGTAATTAATAAAAATGTATTTAAACATGGATCATAACTATAATTTTCATTCATAGTCTCTGTGGGAAAAATAATTATTGAGGTAAAGTTGGTAATTTAGTGATTATTTGTTAATCAATTTTTTCCTCAATCATATAAAATGTGTTTTTCATAGTCATAACATTGAAAAGTTAAAATGATTGTTTTGTTAAGTTACATGTCCCATGATCACTCATGATATATGATCAAAATAAAAAGAATGTGAATGGTAATAAATGATCTCAGGAATGATAAATATGATTTGGAAAATAACTCAAGAAATGATTAACAAAAAAATTGGAAAAATATTAAAAAATCAATGCATTAATAATGGATGGGAAATATCATCTACATGAATTATTTAATATCTATAAATAATGATTCCTCATTATAATATATTTTTCTCATATTAATCATCCTATTATTCATTTAATAATTAAATTTCATTGATATTTAAATACAAATCAAGTCATCACATGAATCCAATGAAACTCATGTCTCATAGATAAGTCGAGTAAACATGAATTCATGTGTGTGTATGGAATTTTATTATTACATTTAAAAAAATTGTTCATCAAAATGTAGAGAGTTTTGAATGCTAAAAAACAAAAGAAAAATCCCAAATAAAATAATGATTTTTTTCATATTCTGTCAGTTCTTGGAGATTCCTTGTGGTTTCCTTCTGTGATGGTCCTATAAAAATCAAAATAACTCATACTAGTTTAATAACCATTTAATTAAAGATCAATGCGGTATTCTAAGGGGAAACTGAGTTCAAAATCCTAGGAAAATAATAAAACATGAATTTCGTCCATGATGTGCAATTAATTACTGTCGTTGGCTCAACCTCCCCTCATGAAAATTAATCTTTAGATGGGTTCTATAGGTAAAATTAAATAGAATTTTTTTTAACATTTCCCATATATATTGAATGTGCTTCATCTTTATTTATTTATTATACTAACACTAAAATGATACTAATTTAAAACAATATAATTTATGTAACATCCTATCCCTTCTTACCATCAAACCGGTGGCCGGACCGGTGGGTCACATGGCCTCAAGCGCGTCTCCTCGTATACCAGAGGCTGCTGACTAGCACTGAGGGTCTCGGGAGGTGATAGTGGGGAGACTATACCCTCATATCAGAGTAACACATCAATATTATCAGAGTATACAATATTCAATAGAGGAAGCAGTAAACAATTGAAAGGAAGAATCAAAAGATAGGTAATAAACATTTTATAAAAGGTGGCAAACACCAGTTTACAATGCATGCATGTACATATGACGATACAATTATGGAAGCAGAAAATCAATACAGCATGCTTTAAAATCAATACAAAAAGAAAAGACATCAAAGCCCAATGGTGATCCCCTGAGCATCCAAAGATCCTTCTTGGTCATTACCTCCTGACACCTCAGGTATAAATAGAATAGCACAAAACCTAGGTCCCGCAAGCAAGAAGGTCTACTCGGGTACCCCGGTGCAAAGGCAGCCCGAATAGGGTGTGAGATATAAATCTCAATAGGTCGGCACCACCGGTATCAAACCGAATCCAAAACGTGTATACTACTTAAAAAGTGAGAATCTATGGAGAAATAGGTAAGCAGAATTACATAAGTAAATAACAGCCGTCCAGGTTCCCAGGGTACACCAGACGGTTATGCCAGCTTCGTCTCGTTTCCAGTAAAGTACCCTGATTATGTCACCATATGTATATATATAATAATTTAAATCATAGATGGTGTGTGGGTAAGAATTCCTCCCACCCATTAGTAAGATTATCGGGCACGATATAAGAATGCCTTTCGTCCCTAAAGGTCAACTGGAAAGGGGTAAAAATGCCCCCCCCCCCCTTTTATACAGGTATAGAGAATATCAAACATGAGGTAATAATTCTTCTCATCCGTATAATTCAACTAGAAAAGGGTAAGAATTCCTCCCTTCCATACATGGGTTTAGTGAATATAGGGTATGAGGTAAGAATGCCTCTCGTCCCTATAATTCAACTGGCAAGGGGTAAGAATGCCTCCCTTCCATCACATTCATTCAACCAGTATGGGGTATAACTGCTTCCCATATGTCACATTCATAATGCTGGCATGGGGTATAACTGCCTCCAATCCAGACATGTAATCATCAATAAAAGTCAACTGGAAAAGGGTAAGAATGTATCCCTTTAGACATGTACTTTCACACTAGCATGGTGTATAACTGCCTCCCATCCAACCATGTATCTGTCACAAGGTGGCCTCAGCATGCACTCACATTTGTTATCTCTCATTATGTGGCATCAGCATGTGCGTACTCACAATACAAACATGTCTATAATATACTGCTTAGGGAATTAATTCATAAGCATTCAAAGGATCATACCACATACACATAAGCTAACACATTCACATTCATACTTATGTCAACCCATCTTAAGTATCTAAATCACGATATTCACACACTAAGTTTACTTACATAAGCCATGCTCATTATGTTATCCCAAGGTGTCGTCGTACTACCATAGTCTGTTCCTTCCTAGTCTCACCAGTCCATCTTAAAGGATATGTCTATCATTCTTTAACACTTTGATACCTTCTAGAGCTAGCAATTCATTTAATATTAAGTCATCCCACTATGGTTATCATCTTACTCAATTTTCCTAAACAAGGAAAATTGACCCAGACACAAGAATCCCAGACATTTCATTCCCTTTGTATCATCAAAGCAAGTTCATATACAAAGTATCAAAGAGGAACCACCACATTCTAACAGGAAAGCATACAAAGTGTATCACTACATTTTATCTTGAAGACATCGCACCTCTAATCGAGGGGATTTATTATTAAATCATTAGTTTGGTGATCAAGAAACCCGTTTATCTTATCCTTCATTTCACAATATTTTCCAAGCAGTGTTTAATCAGTACAATATTGTAGAATTAAAACACTAAGGCAATGCGGTATTAAACTGATTAATACTTTAATTTAATGTAAAGGGAAATAAGAGGGACCCTACCTCATTCTAGATCCATCCATCCACTCCGGCTCTTGGCACTTTCTAACTAAGAGTCGCCTAAGCTCCGGCAATGCAAAACCAAATTGAACCCACCAACGGACTATGAAAAACATACCATGACCCATTAGAACAACTATGAAATTAGATTAAAAGTTGTGAAAACTAGCCACGGGTAAAACCCTTACCTCAAACCAATGTCGGAAACCAAAACCACATGTATCTACCTCGCCTTAGGCGGCGGATGCCAATACTCAAACCCAAGGGTCCCAAGACAACCTTGGCACAACCCTATAATGAAGGAAAAACAAGAAATAAAGAAACCCATAATACCTTGGGTTCGACTGAATCCTGTGGGACAACAGAGAAGCCAAAATCCAGCCGGAAAACTAGAAGACAGGATGGAGAGGGAACTTACCATGGTAGTTCGAAGAAGAAACCAAGAGGAAATATGAAGAAAACGGAGGAAGGAGGAGGCTGTAGGAGGAGGGTGTCACACGACTCAAAGGGGGAGACCCTTCCTGTGTGTCATTTAGGATAAGTGAGGGCGAGGGATATTATTTAGATTTTAGGTTTTTATTTTTTTCTATTTTAAAATTATTCGAAAACATTAAATAGATCGGCCTGCATGGTTTGATCCGCATGGTTTCCCGAACTATGCGAAAACAATGAGGCACCCTCTACTTAAGGGAGATCCCTCGCATGGGCTAGGCGCATGGTCTGGAAAATGGTGCGCATCCCTTAAGCAAGCCATTGCCTCCTTAAATAAGGCTGCATGGTTTGCCTGCAATGGGCCACACGGTTTGGTCAAACCGTGCATAGCCTATGCGCCTTCCTCTGCCTTTTAAAAAACCAGCCTCTCTCTCAGGACTGAATCTCCCGAGACCTATCGAGACACTAGGGAAACTTCACGGGCCTTCACTCAATCCCAAAACCAAAACAACAAAGCATTCCAACTCTCAGAATTACTTTCTGAAGCTCAGTTTTAAAAACAAACAATTCAGTAATCGAAAAAGTTCAAATTCCTTCGGCTTTTAGACTTGTTCAAAATGAGGGTCATTACAACCTTCCCACCTTAGAATTTTTCATCCTTGGGAAGCCTTTGAGAACAGCGTACACATCACCGATCCTACAAGGGTTTTGAATCTTTGTTAAAATGATCACGTTTCATTCTTAAACATCTAACACACCTTAAGCATCAATTAAACCCTACAGTGCTTAAGCCACCAAAACATGGGTCAACGCTTGTTTCCCCAATCGAAACACCAAGAAGGCCCTTCTTGATCCCATCTACCCAGAGACATGAACCCATCGTCATATTGCCATGAATCTCACCATGCATCCAGCCACAGGTATATCCCAAAATAGATTTTGGACATTAAGAAACCGACTCCAATCTATAGTTCAGACCACCATTGGAATCAACATTCAAATCACTCCCCAAGAGTTCCCACGACGCTCCTAGAGTGATTTGAAACAGATCAAAAGGTTGATCCCCCCTATCGACCTCAAGGCACAAGTAGAGATGGTTTTTCATATTAGGAACTGACTAACACAAACTGCACTCGACTCTACCTGACGTCGTTCCATAGAATGGTATGTCACTGACCGGAGACATTAAACAAGAACCCTATGTCACGACATCTCTTGTTGACTATTTACAAGAATGATCAGCCTAAATGGCCGACATATTTCAAAGATAACCACATTGCCTTCCTACAAGGAAACATATTCTTATCACAACCATGTTCACCGGATCCTACACCCAACTTCCGATGATGTTTCCAAGATCAAACCATACAAAAATTCCACGCATCCCACGTGCAACGCTGAATGAGAACCACCCAAACAATCCCAACGACTTCAAAGCATTAGAACAGATAAGAACGATGAACTCTTTCTGCATCTAGAACGAGGACAAGGTAGGGGACATGCTCGTCGTGAAGTAGAATACACTAAGATGTTTGAACGGATTTCAGTTAATCATACCAGACTACTGGATGGAATAACAGTCGAACCTCAACTGGTCAACTTCAAGGAAGGAACTCGACTTCACCTACCGACTCATCCACACGATTTAAACCTTGCATGCCTCAAGGTATTCAAACACGAAAAAACATTTCCAGACGGAATTCTAGGTACTGTCTCTTCTACTTGGAAGGAAACATTTACAAGATTTGACGCAACATGCTCCCAACATTAAGAGTGTCATAGTCGTTGAAGGGAAAGAAGATAAACTAGCCGAGCACAAACACGCTAGTACACAAACACTGCAAATGATCCTGTGACGCTCATCCACCACAACCACATCACCAAAGAAAAGAATAAGATCCAAAACAAGGAAACCGGCATGTCAAAACACACAAGTCATTCAAAAGCCATCCTGAGCATTGGGGTGAAACAATTATTTAACGTTGGGACACTCTACCGAGGAGATGACCCAAAGCCGCAATGAAAGTCAAAACCCAAGTACCACCCATCCAAAAAAGGGTGTCATTAGAAAAACAAGAGTCCAACAAGGGACAACGGCACCCGGACAACACCTCACATCATAAAACCCATGGTACAAGAAAAGCATTAAAATGCTCAGGGTGCTACCAACCACGGGCTAGCCCCGTATGATGATCAAACGTCGACCCTAACAATGGGTCATGCCAAATAAGTCACTAGGCTCAAAATCCAATCATCAAAACACCACTAAGGAAACAACACCCTTGGGAAATTCCTATGGCCTTGTTCCAAGGAAACTTAAAGAGAAACTCAAAACCACTCCTTATACTAGGGTTTCAACGCACCACCACTATTTCTATTACCAAGACCTTAACATTTTACCCCAGTTAAACTTTAACCATTTAAAAAAATCAACCACACGTCAAGAAAACATGAAATGTTTCACAAAAACATCCTTTTATGAACATCAATCATTAAAAGAAATCTCGTCTTTATTAAACAAAAGAACAAAGAAAGACCATTCAAACAAAAGGGTGACCTACTAGAGTCTCATTCTATCTATCCCGGATTCTTCAAGAAGCAACCTCAAAGCAATTGGTCAATTTTTTTCTCAAACACCCCAATTCAAATTTTCCCATACAGCACTTTTCAACTGACCTACTCGGGTCCAGTTGCACATTTAATAGTTAGCAAAAACCATTCAATTCCGAAATCATGCAACATTTTCCATTTAATCATTTCACAATATAGAAAGCCTTTACATTTAATTCAGGATGTCATTTCCAAATTCGTGAAGTGCCCAAACACTTCATGGATTGAAAATTGACTCACCTTTTTATCAAAACCATATTCCATCCCAAAATTTAACATGCTCACATGCAACAGCCCATGTATTTGGGTGGCCACCTACCAACCTATAAAGTGCCCATACACTAAATAAATTGGAATTTGGCTCCCCTATTTAATAAAAACCAATTTACTTTAGAATTTTAAACATAGAATCCTTTTACAGTGGTTCAAATACATGGGTTAGATTTTCCCATTTATTAGGCGCCCGTACACCATACAACTGAAAACTGGCTCCCGTCATAATCTCAACCAACAAATATTACTCATGCCATTAATTACCAATATAAAACAAATCACGTCACTACAAGAATCTAACACTGAGGAATGTAATAACAACGAAACACAACACATAAGCAAGAAATGAAACATGTTATATTATCACCGAAACATGCTATCTAAATAGGCATGGAATGCAATCAAGGCACACATTTAGAATCGACAAGAAACCAAATATTCAACTACATGGCATGGCACTATGCATGACAAGTTAATTCTGATGTGCCTAATATGATGCATGGAATGTAGCTTTCTTACCATATCAGGCCAAGGGTAAAATCCAAGGGATTTCATAAACAATAAGCAGTAGAAAATACAACTGTCATTCAAAGTGAAATTATATCAACAGTAATAGAAAACAAATTGAAAAACAATTCCCAGCCCTAGACACTTGGTTATTTTCCGTACGTGGGGTGATCAGTCCCATGCACGACTATTAGCCAATCACTAACACTTTCCTAATATTTTGTCTACAAACCCAAAATAATAAGGAAAAAAGAAAAGAAACAGCTCTAATACCACATTATAACGTCCCGGCCATGATTACCATCGAACGGGTGGCTAGACTGGTGGGTCACATAACCTTAAGTGTGTCTCCCCATACGCCAAAGGCTGCTGACTAGCAGTGAGGGTCTCGGGAGGTGATAATTGGGTGATTATACCCTCATATCAGAGTAACACAACGGTATTATTTGAGTAAACAATATTCAATAGAGGAAACAGTAAACAATTTAAAGGAAGAAGAAAAAGATAGGTAATTAACATTTTAATAAAGGCAGAAAACGCCATTATACAATGCATTCATGTACATATAATGATACAGTTATGGAAGAAGGAAATGAATACAGCATGATTTACAATCAATTCAAAAAAAAAGTACTGCAAGGCATGATAGTGATACCTTGATCATCCCAAGCTCCCGCATGGTCCTTGTCTCCTAACAACTTAGGTACAAACAGCACATCACAAAACCTAGGTCATGCATGTAAGAAGGTCTACTCAGGTACCCCAGTGTAATGGCGGCCTGAGTAGGGTGTCATATATAAATCTCCATAGGCCAGCACCATCGGTGTCAAACCCAATCTAGATAGTGTATAATAATTAAATAGTGAAAAGGTATGGATAAATAAGTAATAAGAATTACATAAGTAAATAACACCCGTCCAGGTTCCCAAGGGACACCTGACGGTTATGCCAGCTTCAGCTCGTTGTCGGTAAAGTAACCTGATCATGTCACCATATGTATGTATATAAAAACATTTGGATCATAGATGGTGTGGGGTAATATTTCCCCCCACCAATTAGTAAGATTACCGGGAACTCTATTAGAATACCTATCGTCCCTAACGGTCAACTGGAAAGGGGTAAGAATGCCTCCATTCCATACACTTATAGAGAATATAAGGAACGAGGTAAGAATTCCTCTCATTCTTATAAGTCAACTGAAAAGGGGTAAGAATGATTCCCCTCCATACAGGAGATTATTTAATAGTGGGCACGAGGTAAGAATGCCTCTCGTCCCTATAAGTCTTCTAGAAACGGGTAAGAATGCCTCCCTTCCATCACATTCATTCAACCGTTATGGGGTATAACTGCTTCTCATCTGTCACATTCATAATATTGGCATGGGGTATAACTTCCACCCTTCCAGACATGTAATCATCAACAGAAGTCAACTGGCATGGGGTAAGAATGCCTCCCATCCAGACATGTGTTGTCACACTAGAATGGGGTATAACTGCCTCCCATCCAACCATGTATCAGTCACAAGGTGGCCTCAGCATGCAATCACCTTTGTTATCTCACATTATGTGGCATCGGCATGTGCGCACTCACAATAAAAACATGTCTATAATATACTGATTATGAAATTACCTCATAAGCATTCAAATAATCATACCACATATACATAAGCTATCACATTTGCGTTCATACGTTGGCAACCCATCTCAAGTATACAAATCACGATATTCGCACATTCATTTTAATAACATAAGACATCCTCATTACGTTATCCTAGGGCGTGGTCATACCACTCTAGTTTGTTCCTTCCTAGTCTCACCATTCCATCATAAAGGATACGTTTATCATTATTTGACCCTTTTATACCTTCTAGAGGTAACAAGTCATTTAGTCATTAGTCATCCCACTATGGTTATCATCTTACTCAATTTTCCTAAACATGGAAAATTGACCCAAACACATGAATCCCGGACATTTCATTCCCTTTGTCTCAACAAAGCAAGTTAACATACAAAGCATCAAAGAGGAACCAAAAAATTCTAGTAGGTGAGGAAAAAAGGTCTACACTACTTTTTATCTTGAAGACAGTGCACCTCTAACCGAGGGGTTTTATTATTAAATCATTAGTTTAGTGATCACGAAACCCTTTTATCTTTTCCTGCATTTCACACTATTTTCGAGGAAAAATTTAATCAAAACCAGATTTCAGAATTAAAACACTAAGGCATTGTAGTATTAAACTGATTAGTAATTTACTTCAATTTAATGTGAAAGGAGAGGGACCCTACCTCCAGGTGGATCCATCTGTCCACTCTGGCTCCTCGCGCTTTCTAACTAATAGCCGCCTAAGATCTAGCAAAGAGAAACCAACCAGAACATGCCAGGGCACTAAGAAAAACATACCAAGACCCTTTAGAAAAACTAAGGCATTAGATTAGAAGCTGTGAAAACAAGCCACGGGTAAAACCCTTACCTCAAACCAATGTCTGCAACCAAAACCACCCATATCCGCCTCGCCATTGGTGGCAGATGCCCAAACTCGATCCCAAGGGTCCCAAGACTACATTGACACAACCCTAGAATGAAGGAAAAATAAGAAATCAAGAAACCCCCAATATGTAGGGTTCATCCGAATCCCGCGGGTCAACGGAGAGGTGAAAATCTAGACAGAAAACAATAGGAGAGGAGGGAGAGAGAACTTACCATAGAGGATTGGAGAGGAAACCAAGAGGAAATCTGAAGGAAACAGAAGGAGGAGGAGGCTGTAGGAGGAGGGTGTCATGCGGCTTAAAAGGGGATCCCTCCCTGTGTGCCATGGTGGTTGAGTGAGGGTGAGGGAGAGTGTTTAGATTGTAGGTTTTTATTTTATTCTATTTTAAAATTAATCAAAAACATTAAACAGACCGGACCGCATAGTTTGATCCGCATAGTTTCCCAAAATGTGTGAAAAATGTGTGGAACCCTTTGCATAAGGGAGATCCCTCACATGGGGTAGGCACACAGTTTGGAAAACCGTGCACAACTCGTGTGCAAGCCACTTCTTCCTTAAACAAGGCCCCATGGTTTGCCTGCAATGGGGCGCACAGTTTGGTCAAACCGTGCGAAACCCGTTTTCCTTCCTCTTCCTTTTAAAAAACCATCCTCTCTCTTGGGACCGAAGCTCCCGAGACCTATCGAGACACTAGGTAAACTTCACAGGACTTCGCCCAATCCCAAAACCAAAACAACAAAGCGTTCCAACTCTCATAATTCTTTTCCTATGATCAGTTTTAAAAAGAACATGTTCAGTAATCGAAAAAGCTCAAATTCCTTAGGGTTTTAGTGTGGTTCAAAACACGGGTCATTACGATTTCCATCCAACCAATAATTATGTTTAGTAAGAATTAGATTCAGTATAGAATTGTATATAAAATGTTGGTCTTCATGTTTAACATTCATTGGTCAAACCAGTTTGTCATTTTACACCGTGATTCATTATTTTTGAAATATTGAATTTTAAATATATTCTTTTATTATTTTTCCAACACACATAAATGTCATCTTCTCTCTTTTACCAAACTCCCCGAAATATAGATTTACATTTTCTATAGCCCAATGCTCTTGGTTACTCAATTCAATGAGTAAATAATAGTTTTTTTATAAATCAACTCGTACATGATCCCAACTATTTATGCTTTTTCCATTTGATTGGGGATGGAATTTTGTAGTGGATTTGTGGTGGAACCCATAATTTTGCATCATAACCTCTATTATTATATTGAAAACCAATGACATTTAGTAAATCATTATAGTTATTGGAATTCCAAATACGAAGAACCTTTTTCCTGAAAAACATTACCCACAACATTGGCATCGTAAGTCCTGATGGATTTATCATCCACTAATTTAGAGATGTAATCAATAGTAAGTAAAATATAATATTTCCCTAGAGACATGTTGAAGGTTATCTTAAAATAGATTCCCAATTCAGAAAATATTTCCCCAAAACTGATGTTTTTTTGGAAATCTCTTGTCTATTCAAATGTTTTTATAAAATTGATACCATTATTTATTTTTTACAATAATCATAATCGTCATAAAAAACATAGGAAAATATATTTTATTTTCTAATACATTTCTAACTATTATTTTAGGTCCAAAGTGTCCCCACAAGAATTTTTATGAAAAAATTCATAATCAGATTCTATTTCACTTCCTGGTAAAACCCTTCTTAGGCATGGTCACAGTGAAATTTTTATAAAAATGGGTCCTCCTATATATAAATTATCGAGTCATCATTTTTAATGTTATTTTATGGAATTAAAGGTAAAAGTTAACTTGATATATAGCGACTTATTTCACAATGTCATCATACCTTGGTGATTCACCTTCTATTATGTAGTGATGTTCTCTTTGTATTTGATAGTGGATTGGGATTAGCTCCGTAATTTATATTTTAGTTGTTTTGGGTATCCTACTGAGGGTATAATCCACATGGAATTCAAATCCCTTTTTGTGATTAATATATCTATTGAATCCTTAAAACAACATTATAAATCTCTATAACCATTGCTGGGAATCAAATTTCTTCATAAAATACCTATTTTTTTACAATGGTTAAATTCAACTACATTAGTCCCAATTAATTATGACATTAATTTATCTAATTCTAATATTTCAAAAATAATTATTTTTTGTGGTTCTGTAATTGATCTGATTGGAATCAAAGTTTCTTGAAGAATATGTTATGACCTTGGGTTTTCCTTCAATTATTGGGGATGTATATTCTCCATCAGCATGTTTTTATACATAAAAATCAAACTCAAATACATTTTCTCAATTTGGTGGATATATAATTTGGGGGATAATCAATAGTTTTTTCACCTAATCAAACGACTTCATATAATTATCAATAAAAACAATGCAAGTACCTTTTAATTGAAATCATGAATTTATAAAAAAAAATTCAGAAATCCTCGATATTTATTTTATATAATCCCACATATGCAATAACGATTTTCAATGTCACGATTTGGTGTAGTTTTGAAATGAATTGATCACATAATTTTTAGTTTATTCCACCTCAATTCATTTTTTTGAAATGATATGTCAACGAACAATTCCTTTCTCAACCATGAAATGACACTTTTAAATGTTTAAAACCAAATGTTTTCAAAACAATCCCATGATTCCCCAGGAAATGATAAACAGAATTTAAATAAATATTAAAGTCATTGAGAGTTTCCTATAAGATGTCATTAATGTGAATATATCAAATAATTACAATACATAACTGTAATGTACATGGGGAAGGGAATAATCTGAAATGAATACTGATATAAAAAAATTTCCTAAAAGGACATGTTGTTTTTATCAATTTTTGTATTTTATATAAATTAGTTCCATAATATAACAAGATAAACCATTCAAAATTTAAAATTGTTTCCTTCTTCAAAGCATTTATATCATTTTATAAATGAATGGGATGTAAAAATTATTTTTTATGCAGACTAGCATCATCCTTCAATAATCATGTTGTACCTTATAAATATTATAAACTCTCATGGGAATTAATTCACGATATTCATCTTACAAAATGGTTATGGTAATATTTATTGAATAAAAAATGATGAGGATGACCTATTGAGTGTTAATAACATAGTAAAGATGTTGTCTTATAATAATTTTTCAATTTCATTTTTTACAACATACATGATGGTAGGGTCAAACTCATATGGGGTTTCATAATAAGTCAAAAATCCTCTTCTAAAAATGTTCAATGCGATAAGAACTTGGATTAAATTATGGTATTGTAGCGTAAATTTTATCTAATGGATTGGAAATATTTTAGACGTTCAATCAATGTTATCAATTGGTTCCCATATATATAATTTGCATCGATCGTTAGAAATATCTACCCCATTAATAGAAACACATACATTAAAACACAAGGGATGGGTATTAATTCAAGATTGGTGGGATGTTCTTTGGATGATAATGTATTCAAATTTCACATTTAAAAAAATCATTGACAAAGGATATCAAAGCAGTTTCTTGTAGAAAATTGTCTATGAATTCTAAATTTTCATAATTTTAAGAAACCTCTCGTTCTATGGTGTCTTTCTGTATAAGGGAAAAAATTCTCAAATAATAATTTATTTCTAAATGTGATCAATACCATCTATGTGGATCGTTATAGAGAGGTAATTATCTTTCAATGGGTTCTTATTCAAGAACATTGAAATTCACCAAGCTATCTCCTAGATATATGTTTTTTGTTCATTCATGTAATTCGATGTTTTTTTGGATATTTTAATGAATCACTTTCTAAAATATTGTGTTCAATTACCAAGATTATTTTCCACCTCAAGGGTGTGTATCTAACAATTTTCCAGGAAAATTAGTCCTTCAAATCCTACTATAACGTCTTCCACAACTCCTACTAAAAAATAAAATATAATTTTCCTATTTGGACAACTACCATTGTGATATTTATTTTAACAATTTGAAAAGATGAAAAAAAAATATTTTGACATAACATAAATTAAAGAACCAAGGTAACGCAATGAACCAAAAAACCTCAAATTACCCATAGTTAATGGAATAGAAAAATTTTCTAGATCATTCAATTTTTTGGGTAATGGTGGAGTGATAATGGGTATGAAACTCATTACAAATCTATGTTCATTCAACCCCATCACACAAATTCATTTAATTCATAATTCATTATGATATATCACATATTTCTAGATTTGGTGGATTTATCCATGCAATTGAATTTAGATTTAATTATTCTGAATGGTTTCCAGAATTTGTCCTAGAATTTCTTGTTCTTCAACCATTGATGATTTGTCTTGTGAATAAGGGAATGGTCCCTTGATGTCTTTTTTTTCTCCTGTTATTTCCTTTTGGATTATTTTTCGGGATTCATTTTAGGGTGGAGGAGTTTTTTGTATATTTTCACTTACAATCAACAAACATAAAAGTTTCAGGTCATTGAACTCCTTGAAAAATAATGTTGTGATTTCACTAATATCTTCATTGAGACTACAATCCATTTATGTTGGGATTTTTACATGATCCTCAGTTAGAGGGTCCATAAGTCATTAATATTTATTTATTATCTTGTCACATTTATATTCCTATCTGGTAACCTTGGTCCTCAACTACATCTCTTTAGAGGTTACAACACTAGTAGAAGGATTTTTAAATTTAATTCTTTAAAAATGTGGTGGATTAAATGTTTTTTGTTTTCAAAACATCTTTTATAGGATTATTTTAATGGTCCAAAGTAATGAATTGTTTATTAAAAATGTGGTTGATTTAAAAAGGTGGGTGGTTTGGTTTTATTAACGCCTGAATCCTTGCATATCATGTCCCTCTCTCCATTGTTGATTCAATATATATTTCATTTTATGAAATTTAATTGAAAAGCATTATGTACCTTCTATATCACCACATTTATTAGTGTTCTTATTTTTGATAAAAATAATCCACAAAACCTTGGTGGAGACGGTTTCAAACTCACTCATTAAGAAAAATTTATCTAAATATAATTGTATATTATTAAATTTTGGAATTAATGAGAGATGATAATCCTTAAGTACATACCCTAAGTATACCTGTTATACTAGATCCTCTTGTTCTGAATTGTTGTGAATTATGAGATAAAATTTTAATAAGTTTTTGATCTTTAGTGGATTAGTTTTCAAACAATTATCCTCTTAAATATGAATTTAATTGGATCATGATAATTATATAAATCCATGGTAGAAAAACTTTTAGACGTGGAGATCCTATACTATTTGATGTGGGAAGATTTCAAAATGTATCATGAACCATTTCCTTACTCTTAAAAAGTATCACAAGTATCTATTCTAATGATATCTTACTACTTTATAAATACTATGCTCTGGGAGGTTTTGAAAAACCATTGCATGAAACATTGTTGTACTTGATCCTAGTCTTGGTTCTCTCAGGGTTTTAACGTATTCAACTACTCCTAGATTCTTTTTCAATGGATAAGGGAAATACCTTAAATTTGAATTTCTCATCAGCTACCCCTATTTGTTTGAATAAATGAGAAAACATACCTAAATTCATGAATGATTCATTTGGTATGTTCACGTGAATGGCCATGAAATATGGGTGTCATATGAATCATGTTATCATGAAACTCATAATCATCAGTTTCATGTATGGTTAAATTATTTGTTTAGATGGACTGTTATGGGGCACAATGGTCTATCGGGGAATTTTGTGGTTCATTTTCATAATGGTTGGTTCTAAATAAACACTATATTTTCCATGATTAATTTCATCAATAATTTTTTCATGATTAATATTCATAAGTATAGTTATCAAAAATTATATCTTGCTAAGAATCAAAATTAATTAGTTAGTTGTTAGTGGTCATAGTCATGAAAATTTTAATGAGTTATATTTACACTAGCTCCATGATAATGGAACTAGTTTTGAAACATTCCTATCATGGGGAATTCAAAAAGAAAATTATTTTTTCTCCAAATATAATGGTATTATTGGTATCCAAAAAATTGTCTCCAATGGTAAATGTATTATTCTTTTTTTTCAGATTTCTGTAAGTAATAAAATACTGGTGATATTTCTATTATTTGGTAATATTACGATTTTTGATAATAAAGTTAAATATATGTGGTTATATTGAGGTTAGGATATCCTTTTTGTAATGTTATCATAGGTTTTGTGAAAATGATGTTTTTTGGTTTTAAATAAAAAAATAAAATTAATTGAGTTGAAATTTTTTCTTTAATTAACCATTTCATTAAATTTATCAATGATTAGAAATCATTATATAAATATGTGAAATTATTTAGGCAATATCAAATCTGGTATTTATTTTTCCAAAATAATAAAATTACTCAATCTTAATTTCATCACATGTTTTAGTAATATCTAAACCACTCCCTTACTTGATTTATGTTAAAAATTAACCAATTTAGGTAAAAATTTATAAATCAAAAGGCTACGATATTATTAAAAAAAATTAATTTAATAATTTAATAATACATTTGAACATGATTGTATTGTATTTAAATTATAAAAACTGATTAAAACAGAAAAACACATTTTAAAAGAGAAGAGTTCTTTTATTTGAAAAATTTCTCAACTAAGACATAATAAAATTGGATCCTCCTTATCTTAATCAAATAAATATCAGGTTTTCCCCATTATCTAATTTGGTGTTCTTGATAATTATTACAAATGAAACATGGTAAAAATTAAGGGATGGTGAAAAGGTAATCAAGGAGGCAGTAAGGTCTCCTCCCAAGGGTGTTGGTCAACACTTTTTGTTGCCACCTGTTGTATCATTTGGAATAGAGGGGATCACAATATTTTATAGGTCAAGTTGTAGGGGCTCACATCCATCTACTAGGAAGGTAGTGTACAACTTTGAGGGTTTATATTTAAACAACCCTGCCCGATAACACCTTTTTTGTGGATGAAACACCCACACCTACTGTGTTTTTGCAATGTGTGGGATGGATACATGGAGGGATAATACCCTTAGTGTGCATGATCCATGATGGGTTCATGTGTCATTGATAAAATGAATTGATATATTTATTTCTATTGGTTATCAATTATTTTTCATAAAAACAATCAATATTGAATTTGGTATGTGTCTGGTTGTTGTGGAATAAGAGCTTGATATGTTTCCAAAAAAAAGAATGGTAGAAAAATTGAAAAAATGACCAAGTATACATCATAGTTATGACATCTTGCCTTTTTATAACATAATCTTTCATAACAATTTACAATACCGAGGATCTTTAAGGTTTAATGTCTTCGAATACAGGAACATAAAACATGAAAACATAAAACATCCTTCTTAAACAATTGAAAGGCTTCTACTAATGTTCATCCTAGGTTCATTACTGCATCTCATAACCTGGGTACATACATCAAAAGAAAAGGTGAGCAGAAGGCCCAGTAAGGGAAACAAGGGAAACATTTAACATGTTAATTTGAGATACATCAACAATGTCATAAAAAGAACTTTATGGAATGAGAAAGAAATGATGAGGCATATCATATTAAAAATAACGTATTTCATAACTTGAAGATGTGGCTACAAAATTTAATATTGACAATCATTTCCATTTCACCAAGGTCCATCCTCAAGGTGTCAGTAAAAATTACCAAGTTTATTCCCCAAGGCGTCGTTAAAAATGGTGATCTCTAGAGATTAAGTTTTCACCCAATGCATTGGAGCACTATCCGGGCGCACCATTAAATTTTCCTTTATTATCATGTGATCCACATATAACATCATCAATAATTTCATAAACAACCCATATAGCATAAAATAAATGGGTTTCATTTCATAATCATAACTTTTTAAAAACTGCTTTAATGACATGATCTTTATGTCACTTTAAACCCACATAAAGGGAAAGTGGGTCTCATGTATGTAAATCCCAGACATTAAAATAGAACATTTTGGTATATATGTGAATAACCATTTAGAATAAATAGATTTGATTATTCACTTAATAAAATGAATTTGGGGATAAGAGGGAGACATCTTAAGACAGAAATTCTACAGCAAAACGACTATGTTTCGGGGTTTTAGAAAACATTGAAAAGAGAAGGGACATTGGTCACCCACTGAGAAATGATCCAAAAAACAGTATAGGGAAAAATATAAAAGTAATAAGAACAAGTTAATGAAATTTGAAAGTTATACCATATGAAATGAAAAACATAGAAGGAGGACAAAAATAAGATTTCTCTTATGAAAAATCGACAGCCTAACGACGTCACTTAAACTTCAAAAAAAATGAATTGATGAGATCAAATAGGGTCTCTCATAATATGAACATAAAAGATCAGTATGATATATATAGAGATTATACCCCAACATAATAAAAAGGAACTTTAAAGGCTTAACATGAAAGAAGAACTTTCAAAAAGGAGAAAGGTGAAAGAATCCCTTAAAAATTCGGCAGCCTAACTGTGTCACTTAAACTTCAACAAAAATGAATTGATGAGATCAAATAGGGTCTCTCATCATATGAACATAAAATATCATTATAATAGATATAGTTATCATACCCCAACATAATAAAAAGGAACTTGAAAGACTTGACATGATAGTAGAACTTTAAAAAATGAGAAAGGTGAACGAATCCCTTAGAAATTCGGCAGCCTAACGGCGCCACTTAAACTTTCTTAAAATGAATTTATGAGAGAAAGAGGGGGTCTCTAATCATATAAAAATGAAAAGTAAATTATGTGGAATATAATATAACATCCTATAACATAATATCATGGGGCATAAAATAAATGACATAAAAGAGATTAATTGAAAAGAAAGAGAGAGTTAGGATCCCTTACCTTAAAACGTAACTCTTAATACTCAATGGTTTGGACCATGAGGGCATGGGTGTAACGCCCCGACCCCAGCTACCCAGATTCGGTGCATTACTTAGTAACATTGGCATGATCACAAAATATCAAGTCTCGAAAGACCGATTAGTTTAGTAGCCTTGGAAACAATAGATACATTCATAAGCATTACATTACATCATAAAAATGAAAACTACAATAACATGGTCTCCTTAGTCCACACTCATATCCTCACTGACTATTCTTGCAAGTCAGTCATAATACACTTCTTCACATCCTGGGAAAAATAAAACATTGAAAGGGGTGAGCTCAAATGCTCCGTAAGGATAACAATATAGCGTAATCTTTCATAAGAAAACATAAGCATTTAAGGCAATGTATAACTAAAACAAAAGCCTTACTGAACTTGAACTTCAGCATAATATGGAAAAGGTAAAATAAAATAATGTCATTACTTACTCACATGGATATTATACTAGACGAATAATAACATGAAATATCAATAACCACTTTCATAATGAGGAAATGTATAATGCCAGACATTCTGAAACATTTTGACAAGGCCTCGGCCAAGTCGTCTAAAATGATTAAGGCCTCAGCCAAAACCATAAATCAAATTGGGAAAGGGCCTTGGCCAATTCCACGTCTAGTTGTCTCATGAGACCTACCGATGCATCGAGGAGATATAGCGGGCTCCACCCATCACTTATTAAGTCCAATACATTCCTCATATGAATAGGTTTAAACATAACATAAATATTCGTATTAAAACTAGCATACGAAATGTCAAAAATTTCTCCATAAACTATGGATGGTTTAAAAATAACACATCCACAGTCAAATATTTCATAAAATGTTCAATGGAAGTTTTGTATCATGAATCATTTTCAATTAAACTTAAAACCCATCAAAGGATGTTTACATGGATGAAATCAAAGCTATTTGAGAGAAATATCTCTCTTTTTTTTGAAATCATTTAAAAGTCCCATAATTATAAAATAATACATTTACTTTGAAAATATTATTATAATATTGTAAGGGAAGCTTTGATGAATTTATAATGGCGGAAAATAGCCGCACCCGCCTTATAAGTTAAAAAAACATTCTTACCTTAAATTTGTCAAAAAGGTCAAAAAGTACATTTTTTGGAAAACGACGGTAAGATTCCTTTCAAAAACGTATTAGGGTATAAATGACATTAACCCATTTTTGATTTAATAGTAAAAATGTTTTGAAAGTCATTTTTAAGAAACATGGATGTGGATGATAACGAGGTCCCAGTAGATAATTATGTATAAACAACCTTGGATAATGAAGAGGTTGTGAAGTAAACCCTTACCTTGTAGTTTTCCTTGGTTGGGGTTGGTTAACCTCCTGTATAATGGTGAAATAATTGTTATTAAATTATACAAGAATCATATACATTCATATGATATCATATATGATCTTTTAACATTGCTTTGTTAACAATATCTTAGATTTATCGTTGTTTCGGGTGGTAACTTACTCGTTTTCTTTTATATGTTTTGTTAGGTAAGTTGTGTTTCTCGTGGATAGGTTGTATCTTATTCATATCCAGAATGATATCATGTCCTTAAACATTATTTTTTAATCATCAAATGATAATTATACTTGAATGGATACGACGGAGAATGAATCTCATCGCGTTTGTGGAGACGGTAGTCCGTACGTACGCACGAGCGACAATATCATTATATTGATATTAAAATAATATATAATTGGATAGTATATCATATATACAGAATCATTATCATGTTATATTTATTATTTAAATGAATTACATTCATTATTTTACCCATCTAAATAATAATATATTGAATAACAATTACACCACGACGTGGAGACGGTAAGCCGTATGTACACCCGTATGGTGACATGTCATTCAAATGATGGGTAGAATACTGAATATGGTTGTTACATATTTATAATAACATCAAAGTATGTAGAAGATACTGGAGTTATAATTTTAGAATTGAAATAATAAACAAATAGGGAGTGGAAGAAGAAAGAAACTTGAAAGAGGGTGATGAAAACGTTACCTATTCTTCTGGTTCTTCCTTTTGATTTGATCAAAAGGACTCCCTAGGATGGATTTCTTACTAAATTAAAGCTTCTAGGATGAAGGTAGAGAAGTTTTAAGAGTATTTGGGAAGAGGTTGGCCGAACCAAAATGCTTGAAAGTGTGAATAAGGTGGTAGAGGTGGGGGCCTTTTATAAGAGGAGAGGAGGGGCTCTTTTGGAAAGATTGAAATGTTACATTATTATACAATGATTTTTGGGTTCTAAAGGTCCAACACTTATATAATTCGTGTATAAGGTGATAAGGGTTCGAAATATAACCATCCAATAGTCTTTGGACAAGTGTAATCCTTGGATTTTACAATATCTTTTCATTTTATTAAAATCGTTAAATAATGAGGTCACCGTTGCATCATAATGATGTCATAAATAATTTAATTTATTTAATGTATAAAAATTATAAAAAAACTACTATGATATAGGAAATCATTTTATCTTTCCAATGACTATTTATAGTCAAAAATATGATTTGTATAACCCCATGTAAAAATTGTTTTAGTAAAACATTTCATGTTTGTGTCATTTTTTCTTTAACATTAAATAAAAGGTATTTATGTCATTTTCCAACTAAAGTGGCTCCATGGGGACCCCAAGTTGACCCATGGATTTTCTTGGATGGACATGGCACATCCAATGAGTGTAGGACATGTGTCAATCTTATCTCATATTATTAAAACATTATTTTTACCTTAAACTACATTAATTACCTCTAATCGCAATTAAGAACTTAAAAGTTACTATTCACCAAAAATTATTTTAATCTCATTGAACCACATTTTACTGCTTAATCACAACCATGTATGTCGGATTTTTGAAAATCAAAACACAGAAGTGGTAATATTTAATTTAAACGAAAAATCAGTTATTTAACTACCACTTAGTGGATTCACTATTCATCAAAAATTGAAGTTTTTCAGAACAATGCCAAAATTTCACCCTAAGCTATAATTTATATTCCGAATTCAAAAATGATGTCTATTTTAAAAAATTCCAAACATATAAGTTGAATTAATTAATTTTATAATTAATTCCCACTGTCACAATAAATAGTGTGTTTTTAAGAAACAATTTATATCAAAAGATTGGCAATTGTTTATGTCCAATTTCAATGTTAAATTAATTCTAATGACCACCATTGGATAAAATGGTAAAAATATATTCGAATTATACATTAAAACCAACTAAATAGTATAATTTATCACTATAAATTATTTTTATTAAAAAAAATTTAAGCATTTTTCACTATTCATAAAAAATTAGAAGTTCTCAGAAAAATAACAAAAATTCAACATAGGCTAATTTCGATATTCCAAATCCAAAAATGAAGTCCATTTTGAAATATAAAATCTATATAGTTTCAAAAAGTGGGTATTACTATTCATAACGGCTACTTTGATTGGTTGTGGTGTGTGTTAGAACTCGAAGTTGCGTACAACACACACTACGACATTAATGAAAGAGAAGCGTACCATGGAAGCTCAGGGTGTTACATTATCCCCTCCTTCAATAAATTGTGTCCTCGCAATTTGAAATTTTTCTTTGAAAAGAAAAGGTTGAAAATAGAAAATACCTTTGTGGAAAACCCACATCAGAAATAAGGTTAATAAAATTTAGCCTTAATAAGAGGGAAAGGGAAATGAAAAAGTCACCACCAAATTATGATCTCGATAAGGAGAACATTGGTGGCAATTAGAGACATATAATTGGAGGAAAAAACGTAAATATTTGTAGGGAGTGATTGAGGTCATAAATCACAATCAACTCTCAAATTGAGGGCCTCAAAGCCTTCAATCTATGTTGATTTAAAATATCATCAGTTCAACAAGACATAAGGTATTAGGATAAAAAAAATTTTGTTTTAATATCCCTTTACTAAAGTTTAAGAATTAATTTATTCATTGAATAAGAGATAGTTATATATATATTTATGCTTGAAAATTAGAGTTTCAACCTTCAACTCATCTTTCACTCAAAAAGATAATAGAACTCAAAAATATTATACTTATCCTAATTGTATAAGGTTACAAATGTTAACACATACCATTTAGATTAGTAAAATGATTTTGTAATAACCAGGGACTTCCTGTAGGCTAGTGGTAGGAAATAAAGGCATGTCGCACTATGGTTGTGGGTTCGATCCCTGCAGCTTTGTCCGACGCGACGGGTTATGCCCCACCCTGCAGGTTGTCCTTTTCCTAAAACTATAGTATAATAATATTCCAAAAATAATCTTCATAAATTTTTTAACCTTAAACAATACTATCCAAGGATCAACTTAATCCACTCCAACCTTTATAGTTATCTGAAATACCTCTGTCCAGACTTTCTCTAAAAGGTCTCTTAATACCAAAATCAATTTATCAGATTCCCCAAACAAAGTAAAGTTTCTCTTATTGTCACATAATAAAAATATAATTACCTTCATCATATTAAAACCTTACTGAAATCAACAAGTACTACAGTACAATCCTTATATATATATATCACATTATTCTAATAACCAGAATATAATCCATGAGTCCAAAAGCACCAATACATTAATTATTCCGCTTCAACTGTAGTAACAGCATATGATTGTCCTTGATCCCTTCGCCTTTTCTGAGGTAAGATTCCCTGACGCTTAGGACATTCATTTGAATAATTCCCCATTTCCCTAGAATTTTAGCATTCAACATTGATAGCCTCTTTCTTTCCCTTGCAATCACACGCCTGGTGACCTTTTTCTCCACATTTATAACAAACTCCCATTCCTTTTAGGCAAGTAAAAGGGTGATTCTTCCAACAATTATCACATAATGAAAAATCCTTCATTCCCTTTTTCCCTTTATCTGTCTCCTGTTCCACCGTTCTCTTCTTCTCTGGCTTTACTTTGTTTTCATAAGACTTAGAGAATTCCTTTTCTGTCTTGATAGCACATGAGACAATATCTTCGTATATTGAGAACGATTGTGATACTAAAGCTCGACGGAGAAATGGTTTTAACCCATCAAAGAAACGATCAATCTTACCTCTTGGGTTACGTATATAATCTGTAGCATACCTCACTAACCTTGTAAAGTTGGCCTCATACTTTGCGACATTCTCATCCTCCTTTTGTTTCAGACTCAGAAATTGCCTTTCCATA
Organism: Viscum album; assembly: GCA_963277665.1. NCBI lineage: Eukaryota > Viridiplantae > Streptophyta > Magnoliopsida > Santalales > Viscaceae > Viscum > Viscum album. Next base: position 81,124,034 of record OY728151.1, on the reverse strand, counting down.
TCTTCTCTATGGTCATGGGGAAAGTATTTTTCTAAGAAAAGATCTTTGAACACCCTCCATTCCATATTCGATATGTCATAATCTTCCTTTGTGTTTTGAATCAATGACCACCATTGATCAGCATCTCCAGTGAGGCGATAAACTGCCATGATAACCATTTCCCTTTCACTACTCCCCAAGGCGTGGAATATTTTCTCTAAGGAGTTTATCCATTGCTCAACTACTAACGGATTTTTACCCCCATTAAATGTTGGTGTTTGTTGCCTCATGAAGCGGTCTAACATTGATCCTCCACGTTGCGGATCAGGGTGCTCCATACGAGTAAGGTTATTATTCATAACCTGAGTGAGTTGTCCCAGTATGGTAATAAGTTGATCAGCACCAGTTGTATCTCCAGATCCACAATAATTATCTTGACCAGGAGGGAAATCCCTACACGGAGTGCGTGCATTGATACGGTTTCCATTACTTCCACTAGCCTCCATTTCTAAACAATGGCATAAAGTAGATTAGTTTATGAATTAAAATACATAATTCCATATTTGTAAAATACTTTACATAAATTGAACTATTTATGGATATAATCCATAATCATAAAAAGGAATGTTTTCTTTGAGGAAGTATATAATCATAACCCTTCATAGTGGTTTGTAAAGAAAATGAGAATTATCCTAATCATATCGCCCGGGAGTATCGTAACCAAGAGTGCAGCAAGGCCCGTTGTCGTGCACCAGTTCCCATTCAAGTCTAGCTCAAAGCGGTGTTTTCAGGTTTTACCCCTAGGTACATCTGTACCAGAGCCGCCTCTACCTGCTCGTATCTAGATAGGGATGTATTGCTCGAAAAACTCACAAAATCTCTATAATACCAAAATTTTAGGAAGTTATTCTATACTAATCCTTAAAGCCTATCTTCGGGCTATGTGCTCTAATCAGAGTTTATCTAAATCTAGCTTCCAAGGTTAGTACTAAAATGCCTCTGATACCAACTATAACACCACGACCCCAGCTACCCAGAGTCGGTGCATTACTTTGTAACATTGGCATGATCACAAAAAATCAAGTCTCAAAAGACTGATTAGTTTAGTAGCCTTGGAAACACTAGATACATTCATAAGCATTACATTACATCACAAAAATGAAAACTACAATAACATGGTTTCCATAGTCCACACTCATATCCTCACTGACTATTCTTGCAAGTCAGTCATTATACACTTCTTCACATCCTGGGAAAAATAAAACATTGAATGGGGTGAGCTCAAATGCTCTGTAAGGATAACAATATAGTGGAAACTTTCATAAGAAAACATAAGCATTTAAGGCAATGTATAACTAAAACAAAAGCCTTATTGAACTTGAACTTCAGCATAACATGGAAAAAGTAAAATAAAATAATTCCATTACTTACTCACACGGATATTCTACTAGACGAATAATCACATGAAATATCAATAACCACTTTCATAATGAGGGAACGTATAATGCCAGACATTCTAAAACATTTTGTCAAGGCCTCGGCCAAGACGTCTAAAATGATTAAGGCCTCGAACAAAACCATAAATCAAATTGGGAAAGGGCCTCGGCCAATTCCATGTCTAGTTGTCTCATGAGACCTACCGATGCATCGAGGAGCTATAGCGGGCTCCACCCGTCACTTATTAAGTCCAATACATTCCTCATATGAATAGTTTTAAACATAACATAAATATTCATATTAAAACTAGCATACGAAATGTCAACAATTTCTCCATAAACTATGGATGGTATAAAAATAACACATCCATAGACAGATATTTCACAAAATGTTCAATGGAAGTTTTGTATCATAAATCAATTTCAATTAAACTTAAATCCCGTCAAAGGATGTTGACATGGATGAAATCAAAGCTATTTGAGAGAAATATCTCTCTTTTTTTTGAAATCATTTAAAAGTCCCATAATTATAAAATAATACATTTACTTTGAAAATATTCTTATAATCTTGTAAGGGAATCTTCGACGAAGTTATAATGGAGGAAAATAGCCGCACCCGCCGTATAAGTTAAAAAACATTCTTACCTTAAATTTGTCAAAAAGGTCAAAAAGTACATTGTTTGGAAAACGACGGTAAGATTCCTTTCAAAACCGTATAAGGGTATACATGAATTTAACCCATTTTCCATTTAATAGTAAAAATGTTTTGAAATACATTTTTAAGAAACATGGATGTGGATGATAACGAGGCCCCAGTAGATAATTATGTATAAACAACCTTGGATAATGAAGAGGTTGTGAAGTAAACCCTTACCTTGTACTTTTCCTTGGTTGGGGTAGGTTAACCTCCTGTATAATGGTGAAATAATTGTTATTAAATTATACAAGAATCATATACATTCATATGATATCATATATGATCTTTTAACATTGCTTTGTTAACAATATCTTAGATTTATCGTTGTTTCGGGTGTTACCTTACTCGTTTTATTTTATATGTTTTGTTACGTAAGTCATGTTTTTCATGGATAGGTTGTATCTTATTCATATCCAAAATGATATCATGTCCTGAAACATTATTTTTAAATCATCAAATGATAATTATACTTGAATGGATATGACGGAGAATGAATCTCATCGCGTTCGTGGAGACGGTAGTCCGTACGTACGCACGAGCGACAATATCATTATTTTGATATTAAAATAATATATAATTGGATAGTATATCATATATACAGAATCATTATCATGTTATATTTATTATTTACATGAATTACATATCATTATTATACCCATCTAAATAATAATATATTGAATAACAATTACACCACGACGTGGAGACGGTAAGCCGTATGTACACACGTAGGGTGACATGTCATTCAAATGATGGGTAGAATACTGAATATGGTTGTTCCATATTTATAATAACATCACAGTATATAGACGATACTGGAGTTATAATTTTATAATTGAAATAATAAACAAAGAGGGAGTGGAAGATGAAAGAAGCTTGAAAGAGGGTGATGAAAATGTTACCTCTTCTTCGGGTTCTTTCTTTTGATTTGATCAAAAGGACTCTTTAGGATGGCTTTCTGACTAAAGTAAAGCTTCTAGGATGAAGGGAGAGAAGTTGGGAGAGTATTTGGGCAGCGTTTGGCCGAACCAAAAGTCTTGAAAGTGTGAATAAGGTTGTAGAGGTGGGGGGCCTTTTATAAGAGGAGAGGAGGGGCTCTTTTGGAAAGATTGAAATGTTACATTATTATACAATGATTTTCGGGTTATAAAGGTCCCACACTTATATAATTCGTGGCTAAGGTGATAAGGGTTCGAAATCTACCCATCCAATAGTCTTTGGAAAAGTGTATGCCTTGGATTTTACATTATCTTTTCATTTTATTAAAATCGTAAAATAATGAGGTCATCGCTGCATCATAATGATGTCATAAATAATTTGCTTTATTTAATGTCTAAAAATTATAAAAAAAAACTATGATGTAGGAAATATTTTTATCTTTCCAATGACTACTTAAAGTCAAAAATATGACTTGTATAACCCCATGTAAAAATTGTTTTAGTAAAACATTTCATGTTTGTGTCATTTTCTTCTTTAACATTAAATAAAAGGTATTTATGTTATTTTCCAACTAAAGTGGCTCCATGGGGTCCCCAAGTTGACCCATGGATTTTTTTGGACGGCCATGGAACATCTAATGAGGGTATGACATGTGTCAATCTCATCCATATTATTAAAACATTATTTTTTCCTTAAACTACACTAATTACCTCTAATCGCGATTAACAACTTAAAAGTTACAATTCACCAAAAACTATTTTAATCTCATTGAACCACATTTTACTTCTTAATTACAGCCATGTATGTTGGATTTTTGAAAATCAAAACACAGAAGTGGTAATATTTCATTTAAACGAAAAATCAGTTATTTAACTACCACTTAGTGGTTTCACTATTCATCAAAAATTGAAGTTTTTCAGAACAATGCCAAAATTTCACCCTAAGCTATAATTGATATTCCGAATTCAAAAATGATGCCTATTTTAAAAAATTCCATACATATAAGTTTAATTAATTAATTTTATAATTAATTCACGCTTTCACAACAAATAGCGTGTTTTTAAGAAACAATTTATATCAAAAGATTGGCAATTGTTTATGTCCAATTTCAATGTTAAATTAATTATAATGACCACCATTGGATAAAATGGTAAAAATATATTATAATTATACTTTAAAACCACTAAATAGTATAATTTATCACTATAAATTATTTTTATTAAAAAATTTGTTTTTAAGTATTTTTCAATATTCATAAAAAATTAGAAGTTCTCAGAAAAATACAAAAATTCAATATAGGCTAATTTCGATATTCCAAATCCAAAAATGAAGTCCATTTTGAAATATAAAATCTATATAGTTTCAAAAGGTGGGTATTAATATTCATAAAGGCTACTTTGATTGGTTGTGGTGTGTGTTAGAACTCAAAGTTGCGTACAACACACGCTACTGCATTATTGAAAGAGAAGTGTATCGTGGATGCTCGGGGTGTTACATTGGGGGCACCGTGGGAGGACTCCTTGGGAGGTAATGAGACCAGATAATAGTTTTGGAAGTGTTGGGAGTGAAAAATAAAGGAGGAAAGGGTGGGTATTTATAGGGAAGGTGAGGTGATACTTTAATAATTTCAAGGGACACCTCACAAGTGGTTTTCTCAAAACCATGGGCTCTCCGATGGTATTTCCCATAGAGTTGGGCCACATGGGGCCCCAAAAACAATAATTCATCACCTTTGATCGGCCAACACTTAAAATATCTCATGAAATCATCATGATACAGTTATGATGTCATTAAACATACTGAAACCCTAAAACTGCATTTTTACTACTCACTGAAAAATCATCTTTCTTAGAAAAATCCCAAAATTTCACCATAATCAAATATCGATGCTCTGATTAAAAATATGAACTCTATTTTATAAAAATAATTTTCTAAATATTTGTAATTTAATTTTTAAATAAATACACTATTCACCAAAAATTCATTTTTTTCAGAAAAATCCACAAATATTACCATAACATAATATCGATGCTCTGAGTTCAAAAATAAATTCCATTTTATAAAAAAATTCTAAATATTTTTAATTTAATTTTTAATTAAAAAGCACTATTCAGCCGAAAAAACTAATACTTGACTAATAATTTATGAAACTGTTATTTACCCATTTTATTGAATCCCATTACTTAATCAAGGTGCCTAGAATATATTAAAAATTTATTTAAGTGATATTACTAATCCATTTGGTCACATTACTAATCCGAAGCGTAAAATCACTATTCAGAATTTGTTATTCATAAAAAATTAAGTTGATCTTATTAGACTCTAAATTTCGTACTTAACATAATTGTAGAAGACAATTTTTTGAAAATCATTACACATTTTTAATTATTTATGGTTTAAAAAAACATTTTTAAAATATCATTTCTCTAAAATTTATCAAAAATATGCATACTATATTTATCTGGACATTTTAAATTTCATAAACTTCATCCTAAGAAGAAATCAAAATTTTTATTTAAAACAAAGGATTACACAAGGCAATTATGGTCTCCTTACATAGCCCCTTATTACCCCAGCATTGGAACTAAGTGTAAGGTGTCCTAAGGTTAGAGAATCTAAGGGGGGCTCAGCGAACATTGCATGATTAGTAATTTCTATCAGTTTGAACTTCTCGCCAAGGTGATTCCGTTCTAGCTTCACACGATGAAGTTTGGCTTGGGTTTGGTCCAGAGAAAAGACCAATGGTGCTACCTCCTTCCCAAGTTCCGTTATATGGGCTTATATTTTCCTGAGACTACTGGATGAGGCAATCAAATCATTTTTCTATATTAATTAACCAAGATCACTTGTATTTAGAGACAATAATCGAGACATTTAGTTTCCAGTGGTCATATTGACCAATGGTCATATAACCGTCAAAACCCAATGGTCTCATTTTAATTATACTCATGTTATCAAATGAAATAGTTTTGTTGAGTATGAAAATAAAATAACACAAAAAATTAGGAAACAAGATTTATTCAAAATTCCGGGTTATTACAATCTTCCCCCCTTAAGAAATTGCATCCTCGCAATTTTTAAGATTTCATTTTGAAACTTCATTGAAAGTCCCACATCGGAAAAGGAGTCAGTAAAACTGTTTCTTTAAAAGAAAGAAAGGGAAGTACAAAGGTCACCTGAGTTAACCCACACGAGGATTCAATGTAGGAAAACATGGACATGGAGGAGAAAACAAAGGGTCAAGTTCTGAGGGAGAGTGATAGAAAACATTATTTGGATAAAGTTAACCCTAAGAAAATCACAAACTTATGATGTGTGTAAACCGTCTTTGATTACCTAGTAGGAAACGTAAACCAACAAAGTTTTTGTTTTACGTTCCTTTTCATAATTTTGAGGACTTCATTTACTACATAGAACAAAAACATAAGGAAATGTACCTACCTTCAAGTAGAGTTTCATCATTTAATAAGTTTCAACCAAAACTAATCTTTTCTCAAAACGATGAGCATTCAAAAACACTTCGTCTCATCAAAACACAAGAATCATCTTTTTAAGAGTCACATAATCCAAAAAATATTAACTATGAATTTCTTATATCTTTAAACATTATCCCAAAAACAGAAGGGGTAAGATAAAACAACTCTTCAAAAATAAATAATCCCATAGGAAGGGAAACTACTTTTGAATCATTAAAGTTCAATGGTACTACCCAAAGTTCATCATAGACCATTCCATAAATAACTGTCCTTAAAATTCTTCAAAATAAACCAATCTAATATTGAAACCCAATTATAAGAACGATCTCATAACATAGTCTTCCAAGATAGAATTTATCGTTCATCTCCATACAACATCAACCACTCTCATCATCTTATAACAAAAGTAAATAACCTAATCACATTTTCCCCATCATTGGTTAATCATTTCCATATGTAACCTAAATTACTATAAGTTCACCATAAATTAATCTATTCTTCAAAACATAAGTCAACCTTTACTCCTCAAAGAAAAGACAATAGTAATCTATTTGCCTCGATCAAATAGGGTTCCCAAAATAGTGAACGTTTTCTAAAATAATAATCATCTTTTAATCCCCTAATCACCTTTTTTTAAGAAGAACATCTTCACTACATCATCATGTGGTACAATACAATAGATTCATTCCTCAATGATATAAAATCATCTTAGGTAGTGACTCGATGATCTTAGAAAACATAAAATATATGCTCATAGAGCACGAACTAAAATACAACATGACATAGACAATTATTGCGAAGATGTTACATGTACTTCAGTCATCATGATCCATCTCAGCATAGGACATGCATTGTTCCCTTGTCCCCGAATATTTTTGATGCTCATCATGCTTCTCACCCATTCCAAGAGAGCATTGACTTGGATAATTTCTAACTTCTCCGCATTTATGACATCGAAATGTATAATGTACATTAGACAGAAACTTATCTCCATTCATCAAATTATCCATTTTTTTAGTGCAATTGGTTACTTTATGCGCTATCTTCCCACACATAAAACATATCCCGGTTCCATTGTGAAATTCTCCTTGGTGCCTCTTCCGACACGTTTTTCAAAAAATTAATGGGGTCTTCTTTCCATTATCAACTTTATCAGATGAACATCCTTGAGACATTGTCTTCTTCTTCCTTGATGAATTTGGGCATTCAACTAGGTACTAATTATTAATTGTGATTTTTGATAGCTGGTTTGGCTTAATCACAATATGATCAACTTGATCTTTCTTCATCTCTGTCACATTAATAGGGAAATCATCACATTTTCTATCATATTGGTTGTTTGGACATGCTCTTCCATTTCCCACCATTAACTAAGAAAGGAACATATAATTAGGGGGCTTAAATACTTATCAAATAATCATTAAAAAGAAACTTTAAGCATATAAGGATAAACATGTAGAAGTAAAGTATACCCTAACTTGTGATCCCCTAGGATCCAATCTAGGTTATCCATGATCATATATTCTTATGTGAATCTTTATTTTATTTTATCTGTGTTCCTTTAATAATGGTTCATACTAAGCTTATGAATTTACCGAAGCATATCCCATAGGAGTTTCGTAACCAAGAGTTCAGCAAGGCCCGTTTTCATTTACCAGTTCGCGTTTGATTCTAGATCAAAGAGGTTTTTTCGGATTTTACCCATATGTACATCTATGCCAGAGTCACCTCTACCTACTCGTATCCAGACAGGGATTTATTTTCTTGGCAACCCCTTACTCAATACTCAACAAATACCAGGAATATTTCATATATTTAAACATTTCTATAGGGTTCTTCCTAAAGTTTTCATATCCTAATTTCCAAAATAACTAAACCATCCCTTGATACCAACTATGACATCCTGCCTTTTTATAACATAACTTTTCATTACATTTTACAAAACTGAGGATCTTTAAGGTTTACTATCTTGAAAACCAGGAATATAAAACATGAAAACATAAAACATCCTTCTTAAACACTTGAAAGGATTATCCTTATGTTCATCCTAGGTTCAATACTACATCTCATAACTTGGGGACATACATCAAAAGAAAGGGTGAGCAGAAGGCCCAGTAAGGGAAACAAGGGAAACATTTAACATGTGAACTTGAGATACATCAACAATGTCAGAAAAAGAACTTTAAGGCGTGAGAAAGAAATCATGAGGCATATCATAATAAAAATAATGTATTTCATAACATGAAGATGTGGATACAATATTTAATATTGAAAATCATTTCTGTTTCACCAAGGTCCATCCCCAAGGTGTCATTAAAAATTACCAAGGTTATTCACCAAAGCGTCATTAAAAATGGTCATCTCTAGAGATTAAGTCTTTACCCAATGCATTGGAGTGCTATCAGGGCACACCATTAAATTTTCCTTTATTATCATTTGAGACACATATATCATCATCAGTGATTTCATAAACAACCCATATAGTATAAATGAAATGGGTTTCATTTCATAATCATAACGTTTTAAAAACTGCTTTAAAGAAATGATCTTAATGTCACTTTAAACCCATGGAAATAGAAAGTGGGTCTTATGTATGTAAATCCCAGACATTAAAATAGAACATTTTGGTATATATGTGAATAAACATTTAGAAGAAAGATCTTTGAGTATTCACATAATAAAATTAATTTGAGGATAAGAGGGAGACATTTTGAGACGGAAATTCTGCAGCATAACGGCTAGGTTTTGGGGTTTTAGAAAACATTGAAAAAAGAAGGGACATGGGTCACCCACTCATAAATGATCCATAAAACAGTAGAGGGACAGAATATAAATGGTATAGGAAAATGGCAATGAAATTTTAAAGATATACCATATGAAAAGAAAAACATAGAAGGAGGACAAAAATAAGATTTCTCTTATTAAAATTCGGCAGCCTAATGACGTCACTTAAACATCAACAAAATTAATTTACGAGATCAAATAGGGTATCTAATCATATGAAAAAAAAATATCAGTATGATAGATATAGATATAATACCCCAACATAATAAAAATGAACTTGAAATACTTGACATGAAAGTAGATCTTTGAAAAAGGTGAAAGGTGAAAGAATCCCTTAAAAATTCGGCAGCCTAACGGCGTCACTTGAATTTCGAAAAAAATTAACTAACGAGATTAAATAGGGTCTCTCATCATATGAACATAAAATATCAGTATGAGAGATATAGGTTTTATACCCCAACATAATAAAAAGGATATTGAAAGACTTGACATGAAAGTAGAACTTTATAAAATGACAAAGGTGAACGAATCCCTTAAAAATTCGGCAGCCTAACAACGCCACTTATACATTATTAAAATGAATTTATGAGAGAAAGAGGGGGTATCTAATAATATGAACATGAAAAGTGAAATAATAGGAATATAAAAGAACATCCTCCAACGTAAGAGCATGGAGCATAAAATAAATGACATAAAAGAGATTACTTGAAAAGAAAGAGAGAGGTTGGATCCCTTACCTTAAAACGTAACTCTTAAAACTCAAAGGTTTGGACCTTGAGGGCTTGGGGGAACCTTTGGAAGACTCCTTTGGAGGTAATGAGACCAGAGCTTCGTTGGAGAAGAGTTGGGAGTGAAAAATAAAGGATGAAAGGGTGGATATTTATAGGGAAGGTGAGGTGATACTTTAATAATTTCAAGGGACACCTCACAAGTGGTTTTCTCAAAACCATGGGCTCTCCCATGGTATTTCCCATGGAGTTTGGCCACATGGGGCCCCCAATACAATAATTCATCATCTTTGGTCGTCCAACCATTAAAATTTCGCATGACATCATCATGACACAGTTATGATGTCATTAAACATACCAAAACCCTTAAACTGCATTTTTACTATTCACTGACAATTCATCTTTCTCAGAAAAATCCCAAAATTTTACCTTAACCAAATATCGATGCTATGATTTCAAATATGAACTCCATTTTATAAAAATAATTTTTTAAATATTTTTAATTTAATTTTTAAATAAATACCCTATTCACTGAAAATTCATTTTTTTCATAAAAATCCCCAAAAATTACCATAACATAATATCGATGCTTTGAGTTCAAAAATAAAGTATATTTGATAAAAATAATTTTCTAAATATTTTTAATTTTATTTTTAATTAAAAATCACCATTCACCCGAAAAAACTAATACTTGACTAATAATTTATGAAACCGTTATTTACCCATTTTATTGAATCACATTACTTAATCAAGGTGCCTAGATTATATTAATAATTTTTTAAGTGAGATTACTAATTAATTTGGTCACATTACTAATCCTAAGCGTAAAATCACTATTCATAATTTACGATTCATCAAAAATTATGTTGATCTTATTAGACTCTAAATTTTGTACTGAACATAATTGTAGAAGACCATTTTTTGAAAATCATTACACATTTTTAATTATTTAATGTTTACAAAAACATTTTTAAAATATCCTTTCTCTAAAATTTATCAAAATATGCATATTATATTTATCCGGACATTTGAAAATTCATAAACAACATCATAAGAAGAAATCAAAATATTTATTTAAAAAAATTATTACACAAGGCAATTACAGTCTCCTTACATAGCCACTTATAACCACAGCATATGACCTAATTGTATGGTGTCCTAAGGTGAGAGAATCTAAGGGTGGCTCAGCCAACATTGCACGAGTAGAAATTTATATCAGTTTGAACTTCTCATGAGGCAATTCTATTCTAGCTTCACACGATGATGTTCGGCTTGGGTTTGGCCTAGAGCAAAGCCCAGTGGTGCTACCTCCTTCCCAAGTTCCGTTAGATGGGCTTCGATTGGCCCGAGACTACTGAATGAGGCCATCAAATCTTTTTTCTATATTAATTAACCAAGCTCACTTGTATTTAGAGACAATAATCGAAACGTTTAGTTTCTAGTAGTCATATTGACCAATGGTCATATAACAGTCAAAACCCAACGGTCTCATTTTAATTATACTTATGTTATCAAAAGAAACAGTTTTGTTGAGTATAAAAATAAAATAAAACAAAAAATTAGGAAATAAGATTTATTCAAAATTTCGGGTCGTTACAATAGTTCTTCGTTTCACATTGTGTACCTATGGATAAAAACCTAACCCATGTAGTGAAGACAAAATGAGACCATCCCATGAAAATAGAAGGAGAAAGCCTCTATGTTTCAATAATATCCAGACAATGTTAGGATTCCAGTGAAAACCGTTAGCGAGAAAGTCGTGAGGAACCCACAAAAAATATAGCTAAAGTTGGGGGGACACATTGTGAACACCCAAGTAAAGATGTGTACCTTGTAAAACCTATTAAATTCACATGAGACTCGCACACAATGATGGATATCCAAAATCCAAGGAAAATGGGGTGGATTTAGCCTACATGTCGTGTACCTTAGGTACATGTCGTAACTATTTTTTTCTATATAAGTAGGGAAATAGAAGAGAATGTGACACACATCTAGAAAAGAACATTCACTAAATTTTATATCCATGAATGATTTTTATCCCATTTCCCACTTTGCATCTTCAATTTCCTTGTATTTTTTCTGGTTTATTAATTTAAGAGTCATAGATCTTCTATTCATCAGTGCTTTTTGTTTCTATTCTGCATATCAATTCAATTTCATTCTTCTTCTCAAGTAAGTGTTTCCTTAATGGTGTGATTTACACAATGCCAATTTTACCTCTTTCTCAAATATTTTAATGTTCATAATTTCCTTAATTCATATTAATCCATCAAATATATTTTCTTTTGGTTATTTAATTTCATCAAACCCTTCCATCAATTGCTAAATTCACTATGGTAGGGATCCAATAATTATTTATACATACCCAAATAGTTACATTATTTATATACATGGATGGTCCAACTGAATTAGTAAATAGGTAATAAATAAATGTTCCATCCCATTTTTGTGAATTTCCCACACCATGGGTTAGTCCGGAAAATAAACTTATACTAATTGGAGTTGATTTAGTTACAATTACTAGCTTAGGAAAATATTTATCTTAAGAAGAAAAACATATTCCTACTAGATTTTTTGTATTTTCTGATCAGGGAATAGTTACTTCCAAGGTAGATACAGGAGGATAATACCATTGTCAACTAATTAACAATGTTTTATTTGAAAACTAAGACATAATACCTTTTTGGGATTAGAATTGATGGTCATCTTCTATACAAATACTCGACTTGATCCCAACCGCTTTTTTATTATTTAAAGTCACCCTAAATGTAAAAATTAGATCAACTCCCATACATTAAAATCATCTCAATGGAATCCCCATACAGGTATAGAATCCATAATTTCTCAATCAAACGTTAGCCTCTCTATGTTTTTGACCCTGTTGTACCACTACACTATAAAATTGTAATTAGTGAATGTTTGGTAAATAGATAAACTCTAATTTGACCCAATAACAAGAGGGACGCAATAACACCCCTTGGAGCCCTTGTCAAATTCTGGCATCGTTGCTGCTAAGGCCATTCCCTTTTGAGAAAATGAACTTTGGTTTATGATCCTGTTATTACATTTCCTCATCACCTTTATCCTGTTCTAGATGAGCTTGGATATATTTCTTTTTTTTTATAGTTCATTTTCAAAGTTTCGTTGACCCGGTCAAGGAATGATTATCACAAGAGCTCTTGAAAATCGATCATGAGATCCAAAGGCATCTCTCCACACTCTGTCAGTCAATAATGTCCAAACAAGACAACAAAGCTAGACCCAACCCTCAAAAACTGAACCTCCATCAAATTTTGGAACATCAAATTCCCCCAGAAAAGACCATCATAGACTATCATTTACCATAGATACATGTTGTAGCACCCATCATAGTTATAACACCATTCCAAGATCATGAATTAAAAATAAAACATGGAATCATACATATGATCAAGTATATGGGGTATTTATATTTTCTTCAGATGGAATACCTACATGAACATATCCCCAAATTCCTGGAGGTCTGTGATACATTTCTTAATGTGGGAGTGTCATTTGATGAAATAAGATTCTATGTCATCCCTTTTCCAATAAAATATTAAGAAAAATACTAACTCAATATCAATGATCCTGATTTAATCCTGTAATGGTGTGATCTCACAAAAATGTTTCTCGGAATATTCATCCAACCCATATAGACCTGGAATCTCTAGAAAAAAATACAAAAACATTCACTACAATATGGAGAATCTATACAAGAACCATGGGATATATTGAAAAAACAAATAAGGAAATGATCACATCGCATACATGATATTTGGATTCAATTTCATAATTTCTATCAAGGGAATCAAGCAATAGGCATTAATTGTAATTGATGCTTCTACTGATGGTGGTTTAATGTTTTAAACACACAATGCAAGAAGAGATTTGTTGGATGAAGTATCCCACAATTCCCATATGTGGAAATATGATAATGGACCACCATGACATGGAATCCACCAAGTTGATGAGACAACCTAGCTAGTAGCACATGTTTAGGAGCTAACCACGATGCTCAAACCATTTAAGATTCCTACCATGCAAACCCCGCTACCTCAGTCATGGAATTCCAATCATGTGAAATGTATATCATAATGAACTTGTATCAAGATAGTAGGGAAGGATATGAAGAATAACCCGATTGTAAATGTTTTAATAAAAAATCATCCATTTCAACAGAAAAAATTACATCCATCTTATCAGTAGAGGAATCCTCAGTAGTAGCATCAAAAAGTCATGGAAATGTTTAGTAGTGTTTTGGTCAACCTCAGTTCTGTGACCATGTAACACCTGATAATACCCCAATAAACCTTGTCTTGAGACCACAATATGAAATATATCAACATAAACTTTTTCCAAGTCCCCATTAATATAAAAACATCATCCCACCCAGCCAATATCACAAAAACCACCTCAATATATGAAAATTAACATGGAGAACATCATGACATCCAATTTTGACAAGTCCGATCAGAAATGGACACACATGATACAAAAATGAAAAAATTGTGAGAATCTTCGAGAAATATGGAAATTCAAATGGGTCTAATATCGAACACATTTTCTGAATGATTACCATGTACTCTACCTAGTAATACTAATACATAACCACAATAGTAGGATAAGGATATAGTGCTAATGATCATAAAAGTTATGGAATTTCAATATCTAAAAGTTGAAAGGCCCAAAATAACTGAATAATTAACTTGATGAATTTGTAGAAGAATTCATACCCACAACATCACCATATGATGTTCCAACTGAGAAAGAGAAAGCCCCAGAAAAACAGAATGAACCCATTTATGTATCCCCTACTCTATACAAGCCACTTTTCCCTCTCTAGAAACAATGAGGAAGGTAGGCAAGAGGTTTAGTACAAAACGTTCCTTGAAATGTATAGACAGTTGAATATCAATATACCTTTTTTTTGATGTAACAACCAAAATGAACGTTTATACTAAATTCCTTAAATATGTGCTATCAAAAAAGGGTGATATTGTAGACCTATAATACATTTTATTAAATGAACACTAATATGATGTTGTACAGTAGAAAATCCACCAATAGTGATAGAGCCTAGAATATTTTTAATGAGTTATGTTATATGAGAATAAATTTTTTGGTGATCTCTATATGATCATGGAGGCATCATTAACCCATTGATGATGAGTGTTTTCCAAAAGGTCGGACTCTAAGATCTCAAGTCAACAAGGATAGAATTGTAGTAAGTCAATCTTTTTGTTATGTAACAATGAATTATTCTTGAATATGTTATATTTAATGTTATAATATTAATTTTCGAAATAGACTGTTTGATGTTATAATTTGAAGAGTAAGGATATGTCCCGATCATTTTTAGAATACAATTCCCAACAACAGGAAAAGAACTGATTGATGTCAGTCAAGGACATATCATAATAAAAGTAGGAGAAGAATTGGTAGTGTTCAACTTGATAAAGGCTAAAAACACTTTGATAACACTATGGACATCAACACCAAATACCTTGCTCAAAAATGAGAGGAGTACATGACTATTGTGGAGGAGAACGATGATTCATCTTCAGAAATGGAATAAAGCTCTGAAATAATGGAAGTCAACATTATTGATCCACACATGATAGACAACGTGACACCATTATCCCATCCATTATTCATAGACCCTAATTTGAATTGAAACCTTTACCTTGTTTGTTGAAGTATTATTGTTTATGAGATTCATCCCTTTTACACATCATCAACAATACAAAACTATCCAAGGCTCAAGAAGTAAAACTGGATGATGTCATAAATATACACAATAAATAAGTAGCCTGGGTAGTAGGGGATATTATGTGAATGAATACTTCAATGTGAACCCAACAAATTTTTATATAAGATTATGAAAACCCCAAAAGAAAACATCATAGAAGACTAACATGACAATGGAAGGAGGTTGTCATTAAAGAAGCATCAAATCTCATGGATATCGGAATAGTATTCCTTATATTAGAAAGTGAATAGGTGAGACCCCTCAAATTAATTTGAATGTAAGGAGGACTTACAGAATAAATAAGATATGATAATGAACAAATTCCAACACACACCATCACATGATGAAGATTTTGTGTCAACTACTGATGTTTGAACTCAACATCCCAAAAAAACATTTTCCATTAACTTTATGGATCAAATTATATAACAGCTCGCAAGGCATGAATTTTATTGTTTCCTAGATGGCTATTCGGGATATAATCAAATTGTGGTCGACCCTGATGGTTGGCCAAATACCACCTTCACCTACCCCTTTGGTACTTTTTCATACTGATGCATGTCATTTGGTATGTTTAATGTTCTAAAGACATTCTAATGATGAAATAAACACATATTTCATGGTAGGGCTGGAACATTTCTCAATATATTCATTGTTGAATTCATATTTTATGGGAAATCATATGATGTCTATCTAAGATATTTGGAACTTTTTTTCCAAAGTATTGAAGATAAATGCTTTATATAGAATTAGAAAAAATTCCACTTCGTGGTACATAGAGTAATCATACTTGGGCACTTGATTTACAAATAATCCATTGAGGTTAATATGAAAGAGTTCAAAGCAATCAATGATATACATGAAACATGAATCATTAATGAAATTAGAAGTTTCCTTAGGCATTATTGATCCTACAGACGCTTTGTAAAACGTTTCACTAAATTTTCACATCCACTAGGGAAATTTTGGTAAAAATAAATTCCTTTATATTGAAATGAAAATTACAAAAATTCTATTAAAATACATAAAACTATTCAGATTTAATCTCTAGTTATCGTTTCACAAAACTATAAAAATTAGTTTGATCTTAGGTGTGATGCATGTGACATTGCTATATGAGTTTTGCTCAAAAAATATAGTAACCACAACTCTATACCAATATATTATTCTAGCCACACAATATATGAATCTCATATAAATTATACAACTACAGAGAAGGATCTCATAGTCGTCATTTAAGCCATTGAAATGTTACAACCATACCTAGTTATTTCAAAATTCATTACTTATACAGATCAAAGCACCCTTCAATTCATGAGGGACAAGAATGATTAAAATAAAATAATGAGACTTAGGAATATTTTTCTTGTAATAATTTGATTTCATAATCAATGAAACACGAAGAACATAAAATTTTATTGCAGACCACCCCTCTCAATTAACTCTTACAATCATTAATGAACATGAAAATGGAGATATTGAAGTATATTACCCTAATGAGGAATTATATTGGGTCAAGATTCATCTCTATCTCTTACACATGGCCAACTACTATAAAACATTATATCTCCACTACGAACTCTCATATCAGCATTTGAATAAGTTTTTATTAGATTCCATGAACTACTTATTGGAAAAACCTCTTCTATTCAATTGTTCTGCTGTTGTCATTTTAAGACGCTAAATTCCAAATGAAAATATGTAGAATGTGATCAATTTTTTCCACACATATCTTATGGAGTGAATCTTGGACCTAAGAGAACAATGAATAATATCATACAGAGTTGAGTTTTTTGGACCACTTTGTAGCATGATGTTGGGGGGTTCTGCATTCTATGAGAAAATTGATAAAAAAACAGTGAGCATCTGTAGATGAAATGAGAATAAATAGAACTTTATTTTTTATGTAGATGATTTTGACTTTTGGGGAATCAATATTATGGGGAAAATCCCCACATCATATAGAAGAAATTACATTCTAGTTGAAGTAGATTAAATCTCCATGTGTGTTGAAGTTGAATCCATGGACTACAACACATCTAATGCAGCAATGAAATACCTTATCAAAAATGTGTCTGCATGTTTTTTATTTCCACAACTACTCAATAGTGATCATGGAACAGACTTCTCAAACTAAACAGTGCAGAAAATTCACAAAAAAATGGTATTTTTTAATTTACCGTAACTCCCAATCCCCAACAAATAAGTGGGAAAGTAAAATTTTAAAATTTGGATCTGAAGGAAATAATAAAAAATAATGTAAACAAAAGAAGAAGTTACTGAATCCTGAAGTTGTACATTGCATTATGGGTGTATCGAACTACATACAAAAAAATATGCACTACTCCATTTAGAAAAGTTCATGGTAATATCGATCATCTTATGGGGGGATGGAACATCATTCATTTGAGTAAATTAAAATGATAAATTTAGATATGGAAAAGGATAAAGAGGAACTGTTATTTCAATTCATCGTAATTGATGAAATAAAAAGAGATTCATATGAGAACATGATGATTTACAATGAAAAAAATGAAAAAGTGGCATGACCAACAAATTACATGATGTATCTTCATCCAATGGGGATAAGGTTTTTCTGTTCAATTAAATATTATAACTATTCCTGAGAAAGCTAAAGTAATGATGATATGATCCATTTCAGGTTACCCTTCTTTTTCCTTATGGGATAATTTAAATAAAATGAGACGTAGGACCACCATTCAAGGTGAATGGTCAATGGTTGATGATATTTCAGGAGCCATTCTAGGAAGGATGTGTTATCAGCCTTACATTATACTATGCATTGGTGAAGTCAAGCTCCCATCATTGAAGGAAGTGCTGATAGGGAGGCATCCTAGGTTAAGAAATATTTAGAAATGTTATACTAGGATCATGATCAAATATTATCATATATGCATGATCATGATGAACAGAAGGAACAAAAAAAAGCGATAAAACATCTCATTACATGTCATGTACACTAGTTACATGATGTGACCCCTTTTACCAAATGAAATCATGTTATTTCCCCATAAATGATTTGACAAACCTGTACATGTCATGTATAGGGCTATGGATATTTATTTTTTTAATAACAACAGGTCATGACCCAAAACTAACAAACTTATCCTTCCTCCCCCCACCACACATGAACCTTCACATCCCGCACCACCTAGTCTTCTATATACTAAACTAGTACACCCCGACCCTTCATCCTGTTCCCATCTTCCTATCCAATGAAGTTGTACACTCCCACTCCCTTCCATCCTACCTGAGAGCCCAACTCATCATCACCCCTTCAAGAGCACTATTTCCAACCCCTTTCACCCCTTACATGTTCACCAACATCTTGAATCCATGGAACACACAAGGCGACCCCAACCCAAACCATCTACCTCTAATTCTGCCTCTGCAGACACTAATATCCAGCTGCAACATACTGATAAATACCCATTCAATATGTACATATCATAGGAAGACACCTACTCCCAATCCACTAATGTGAACATGAACCTTCACCTGGTACTCCGTTTCTGCATCCTACGTCACCGGGTTAACCATCTCCACAAGCAGGACAAGTAGGTGTGCACCAAACAAAATACTGGTTATGGACTTGCTTGTGTGATAAATGGTGATCATAATATCCTAAGACTCCATGAGATCATACACATCACGACCATTATAGAATTCTGGTGGGAGATGTATTGGGAGTTATTCGTAGAACTCCTGGCCACTTTTGAGGTCACTATGGATTGCCTACATTTCCATATTAGTGGAAGGTCTCACCAACCTTGTTTTGTTGAATTTAGTTTCCACCATAGTATCTTCATCTAGAAGTTTTTTTTCTCTACTGTTTATCCCACCCGTGAGACACAACCATCCCACAAGACTACACCAGACATCTGGACCTATACTAAATGTCACCCCCAGAAACATCCCAACCCTTGAATCACAATGTCGACTCAGCTATGAGTCTCAGATTTGTGCATCTTTCAAAGATATATAGTGCATGACTGGCTTGCGTGCATAGAGACCCACTATAGCATAAAAAATGATGTATTTTCAATCGTAGATCCTATGGGTTGCCACCCATCAATATGTTCACTCTATTCACCTAATACAACATGTTCCTGGTGTAGAGGAAGTGGGGCACACACATAGGTTGATCGTTCATCACCTAGCTGGCCATGTACCTATGATTCTATGATGCATCTCATCCAATAAACTAAGTTGGACCCATTGATCTGGTTGATATTGTACTTCTTTGCAAGATGCAGATGATCAAGAGAGAAGGTGATAATTATTTATAGGAACCAGCTGTCCAAGAAGCCTCACCTCACAAGCATCTAATCACAAAAGAAGAAACATACACATCCCAACCTCATCATACATCCACACATACTCCATCTATACCGAGAACCACCCTGGTCGCCACACCAACAATTGTACCAACATTATCCTTTCACACCCTCACTGAGCATTAGACCAATATCCTATGAATTTTAGAAAATGTGCACCAAATATTGGCCCACCTCCATATCCCATTCATTGAGTGGACTATATTTACCACTTCACACACACACACCGCATCCAGCCCCTTATCATCCACTATTCCACTTCCCTATTATGGAAAAATTGAACTCCCTCCCAATCTCACAGATCCCTACACCCAGCATGATTTTTTGACGGAGTAGGACAAGAGGGAAATGGAGTTCCCACGGAGCCCATCCCCTAGGAAACATTGATAGATCTATATTACAGACCCATGAACCCAATATAGATCGGTACCTCCCATCCATCCACCCCAAACCATCTACCTACCTCCAACACTACACCATCCACCACATCTACCCCTACATCATCTACTCTTCATACTACTGAGGATGATAACCCCTTCTAGTTGTTCGAGACTCCAGGTAGTGGGATGACGCTCATGATGTTTTTTGGAATGGATCCCATATCTAACATTGATCAATATTTTTTATTTTGGAAACCTTTTCATGTAATTAAGATGGTTTTTTCATCAATTTATTTTCAACCATTGTACGGACATTAGATATTTATATACATGGGATTTTGTTTTTTACGTTATTCTGTATTCTAATTTTCATGTAAATTCTTTGTCTATGTAACAAGACATAATCCATAGAATCATAAAACATTCTCTATGGTCAACCCCCACTAGGGTATTAGAAAAAAGGGTACTCAATAGTTTAATTGATGTTTCAAGACATCTTCCAAATATATCATTCAAAATTCACTAGCAGCTGCAATAACCACAACCAATGATTCCTTTCTTACCACACTTAATCTATAATCACGCAGCTGCACCTAAAGTGATTAACTAACCAAAAATACCATGTGAACATGAGAAGGCATCCTCTATAATTTTTATGTGGTGAAGGAGAAACTGATTTGGTGGACCCTCTGACAGTATTCCTTGCATACTTGTTTGGATGATGATGGATAGTTAGTTAATAATGGGAAGCAACCCATTGTTCATTACATAGATATTGAGTCGTATTTTTTGGGTATTTTCATTTTCATTTTCATTTTTTCATTTTCATCATTCTAGGAGTTACATTGTAATCCTATAAAAATTTTAAAAAAATTAATATTTCACATTCTCACTATCTGTACATTCCTTTTTATGATGTTCTAAATGATTATACCTATGAAATAATGTTTTTTATCTAGAATATTACTTTCTTTTCTAACAGTATTGTAGGTTAATTAGATTTTTATGATAAAACAACTCAAACAACCCCATCGAATCCAACTTTTCCAAGGGATCCCTCGATTCCCTCTTGTTTTAATTTTTTTTAAATATTCAATTACGAATTATAAAAAACCATTCTCTTCCATACTGCTCAAAAATCATTTCATTGTTTGTGGGGACACTTTACCATACTACATGTGAGGGGGGGGGGGGGGCTTCTCACTATTTCACTTGTGACGCACATAATTTTTTGATTGTTCCCACTTGTCTAAGATACATTTTCAAAATGATAATCTTGATTTAATCCTGAAAATCATTATTACCAAGTAATAAATGAAAATTATATATGGGAATGGATAAAAACCCATTTTTCCCTACCTCTTGGACTTTTTAGAATGAGATATATTTTTGGATAATAAATTCAAATTCAACAACATTAATATTTTGATTAATTGAACTATTACTAAAGATTTATGCCCTTTTTGATTTAAAGTGTGTATTTGATTCTCACCACATGAGAGGAATATAAGACATAGATTTCATTCTCAAGTCTAAACATATTTCTTTAGAGATGCCTAAGGCTTGTAGACCAACTAGAAGTTGTACTGAAATCTTAGCAAAATGATGACTATTCTAGTATTGATATAAGATGGCTGATTCACTATTTTATATCCATTTTACCAGAGACGCACCAGAAGTCTTTCCTGCATTTAGCCCATATTTTCCATGAATGGTCTATTAGAATGTATCTATTTGATTCATATTTACCTTTAATACCCTAATACATATATTTTGATAAAGGTACATTTTGAACATGTTTAGGGAAGGTATTACAACAACATGGGATGGTTCCTCATTTATATATGTAACGTGCAATCACTTGAAAATGATGTTGTGATCTATTTACCATTTGTTTAATTTAATTCATATTTTGATCAATTTGAAGATATAGAATGAAATTAAGAAACCTTGATATGGCTTATGTACTTGGATGTTAAAAAATCAGTAATTTACAGACCAATGTATCCATCAAAAGATCATATGTGGTTAGGTGATGGATGTTATATCGATCATACTCATTAATTTTGAAAAATTAAAGTGGAAAAATAAGTAATAGAACCATTTCATTTTGAGCATACTTTTTATACATATGGATCCATCCCAAGCTGATGGCGTAAAGACATGAACATCCAGAAGGAGGAACATCATCACAAATATTTTTAGACATTTGGTGTTGTATTAAGAGATTATCTTCCTCTTTATGCATGATTTCTCACATTTTACCTACCAACCCTCAACTATAGAGTCATCAAAACCCGATTTCATAAACCATGAAGATTAATCTTGTACCTATATTTACAATGTGGAGATGATAGAATCAATGAAAAAATATTTTGAGGAACATCTACTCGGGGTACAAGAATACCTATACTTAAATTTTCTACCCAAATTAATGAGAGAAATGGTGAGGTAAATTACAATTGGGAATATAAAATAAATAACTGTCAAAAGGTTTTAATTAAAAGAATATAATTTTTTTTAAAATCATGAATATAAAGCATTACTGACTTCTAATTTTGGGATAACTCTATAACATGACCCTTTTTCATACACCTTAATTGAAATTCATTGACATAATGAAAATTCCTTGCTTTAAAAATATTATATTATTTGTGAAATATTTGTTGAGGAGAATTACATGTGTACTAACAAAAATTCATGTTTGTGGGGCTTTGATATAAATAATTAATGTATATATATTTTAGAGTCAGTAATCAATTTCTTCATTAAAATATTCAGTAATTCACTATGAAGGTTTATAATATTATTGTTTGGAGAGATTCACATGTTTATAAGGAAGATAAGAAAAAACTTAGAAAAAAAGAACATGTAGATGTTATGATTTCTCAGTTTACATCATGTACCTAAGGATCCTATCCTATCCCATGTCGTGAAGAATTTACATGACCATCTGACAAATCCAGAAAGAAAACCCCATAAACATCGTGTATACCATGGCCACATCGTGATTCCGGTCAAAATAGATAGTAAAAAAGCCACAAGGATACCATGAAAAACACATCTAGATGCAGTGGACATATAATAAACCACCATTAAATGATGTTTACCCATTCAAACCTCATAAATTCCTGAGAAACCCATGCACCATGATGGATATCCAAAATCAATAGAAAATTACATGGATCGAGCCTATATAATATGTAATTCAGGTAAAAATCATGATAATTTTAACCTATATAAGAAATCGAGTAGCATATCATTTGAAAAACTACCGTATTTGTTATTTCTCTCATTTTTGTCTTCTTGTGATTTTGTTCTCCACTTTAACTATTCTACTCTCAAATTCATAATATATATTCATTTTTATTAATCCAATTGTCATGGAGATTCTGTTCGTCAACACTTTCCAATTCCATTCTACATTTCAATTCAATTACATTATTCTTTCACAAATAGGTGTGTCATTTATAGTTATGATTTACTTAAATCATTTTTTCATTCACGAACCATTACATGATCTTAATTCCATTATTTCCAATTAATCTATCACTCATTATTTCTTTTAGTTATTTAATTGCATCCAACCCCTTCACGAGTAAATAAAATCTTTAGGGGTAGGGATCATGTAAATGTATCAACATACCGAAACTGTATCATTACCTATAAACAAAAAATTCTAACTGAATTATTAATTAGGATATAAATCATTGGTCCATTCCATTTGTGGTAATTTCCCTGACCATGGGAGATTCAAGAAAACTAACATATCTTAACTGAAGTAGAATAATCTTTGGTAACTATATTACGAAAAATTCAATCATATGAAGTCAAACCTATTTCACCTAGGCCACTGCTATTTCCTAATTATAGAATAGTTACTTCTGATGTATAGTTAGGAGTCTAAAACTGAATTCAACTAATGATACATTTTTTCTTAGAAGACTAAATCATATGACCATAATAGGATTAGAATTGTAGGAAAATTTTCATCTTAATAAATTATGTGATTCCAACCCCTTTATTATAATTTGAATTCACCCAAAATGTAAAAAATAATTCAAATCCAAAACAAAATATGAAATATTCTAGAATGGACTCTCCATAATTTTCTAGAAAAAAAGATTTTTAAATCAAACAGTTTTCTCATTATGGATTCTACCCAACACTCCCACTGCACTGAACGCTTATACATAGTGAATGTTTGAGAGAAAAGATGAATTAAAATTTGAAAAAATTTCCAGAGGGAAGTAACGAAACCCCTCTAAGGCCTCGTCAATCATATCACGTGCTGGAGTTCATCTGGGTGGTGGGTCGTCCTTCTCCTACAGTATTCAAAGTTGGTAGAGAAGTATGATCACAGGAATGAATATTGAGAAACCTTTACCGTGGGATATATTGGTGGGATTATTGAATCAAAAAGTAGATAATACAGGGGGGATTCCAAAGAGTATATGATGGGGGGGTCATCTATGGTGTCCAGGAAGATAGAGCTCATGTATCCAGATATATGGCAGTTCGAGTTCTTTCATGTGATGTTGGTGAGAGGGGGCTTGAAGGAGGTACACCATTAAACTCTTACATTAAAAATAGATGTAAGGAGATATATAATAACTTAATAGGTAACACATGGTAACCAATATGTTAGGGAATAGGTATGAATTATAAGTAATGGATTTTAGAAACACCATTGTACACCCCCCCCGTATCATTTTTCATTCACAATTTCCATAGTTGGTGGAATGGGTGATTGAGGGACGGTGTTGGGTAGTGAAGGTGAGTAGTGGTTGAATTTATTTTGGGTAGATGCAATTAGATCTTGGGATTTATTTGATGAAGTAGCTTGAATGATGGAAACACTAAGCAGAAACACCATGGAGGAGTGGTGATGGTGGCCTCATGGTTCTCAACTAATGTTTCAGATGATTATGGTAAAATGGTAGAGTGCATATGTTGGAATATATGAGGTAATTGTAGAGGAGAAGTGTTGTATGGATATGATGAGGGTTAAAGATCATTCATGACCAAAATTACAATCAGTTATCTGGTGAAAGTGGATATGATGGGTGAGGATTCAATGAAAGTGGGTGGTGCCATATTGGAAGTCGTGGTAGATCACAACATGGATGATTTATATCGCTTCAGTTCCCTTGTCATACATTGAAATGTGGGAGACCACACCAAATGCTTATACTGTTAGGTGTGGTTACAGAAGTAGAGAAAATTCAATGGGATGCTAGAGGACATATCTCACCATTATGATCCACCATAACCTATAGGGACTCCCTTCCCACCCCCACATGGAGTCACCCCATGTGATGGTGCACTGCTTGCCATATCATTGATCATGTGATTTCATCACATGTGGGATATGAACAATGCCTAATTCCCACATGCACAATTGGCCTACCCATGCCCTCATATATGATTCAAAGCCAACTTCCCCCTTGGTTTAGCTACGAGGAGTGGATCCCATGGTTGAAGGATGACATAAGCGATTTCCTAACATTTTCACAAAAAAATAATTATGAAATAGAAAAATTTCATACAATGTTCAACAAAATTTATTAAATTAATTTTAGACAAAAATAATTCTTATCATTACTCATTAAAATCAGTTTTATTTCAACATTATATAATTTCTATTATATACAAAAACATTGTAAACCATGTTTTTTAACAATAAAAAACAACAATAGATCATTTTATTTTGAAAAATAATTGCACGTAATTCAGGAATATTAAGAAACTATAAAATATAATCCATAAAAAAATTTACAAAGTTATCATTTACTTAGAAATATTATGAAAATTAGTCATTGGATTAAGTTTTATAATATTTTTCTCCCTAATACCAGTTCCCATTGTGTCTAATATACATAATTTTATACTATCCTTAACAAAAACATATGTAGAAACATATATCTGTTCTATAATTTATTACTTTTTTTCAATATTGAAAGGTTATTATACCAGAGGACAAATTAGTTTAGTAGAAATAATCATTTTTATATATTAATTTAGTTTATTTTTTATATTAGAAAAAATTTATAAATCCTAACAAAAGAATATTTTTTGAATCTGTGAATCTCATTCCCATATATCACTTATATATCCTAGGAGTATTAAAAAAAGTGTGAAATAAAATTTTCATTAAGAGTTAATAACCACCAAAACTAGATTGAGTTAAAAAGTCATAACCAATATATCAACGTAATGAAAATAACAAGTAATTTACTTAATAATGTTATCCAGATTTCATACATAGATAATATTAACAATATTATCAATGAAGAAAATAAAAATATTTCAACATCATGTTCCTATGCAGTATGATATCTTTACTGATATGACCTAATCCAAGGAAAATTTACTCAATTGGTAGGAATAAATTGAAACACTATTTTATATTGCTAACCTGTTGGGGTTTTTCATGTGATGTTTCAATGCACAAATAAGAAATAATACTCAATACCCATAAGAAACATCATGTATAATGCATGACACTAATATAAAATTATAAATTTATTTCAAAATTATTATGTATTACCAAAAAAATTTATATAAAATAAAGAATATATAAAATAAATATTTTCCTATTAAATAAAATAAACTTCAAAGTTAACAAACAGAATTTAAAATGGTATATGATTTAGTTAATAATCAAATCTTTGATACATGAAATATGGTTATTTTAGAGAAATTTATTTTTTAATCAAAATGATGAAATGAAAATTTAGGTGTCAAGAGAATATAAATGAACAAAAAAATTAATCAAAATAATATATATGAAAATAAATTAAATATATTTAATTTAATTTTTTTTGATTAAATAATTTCCTTTAAAGTAATATATAATATATTAGAGAATAATGAAAATTATCATCCATTAAAAGTTATTTTTTATTAACCCATAGAAAAATATTATAGAAATATAAGTGCATATTACTATTATAGCAAAGAAAAATTCCATGAACTCAACACACATTAAATTTTTCGCCTTGTAATATTTTTATTATTATAAAAATTTAAACTTTAAAAATAAATTATATATAATAGTTTCTATCATTATAAAATAAAATGGATAACATAAAATTTCCTTAATAAATCATTTGATAAATTAATATTAATATTTTAAATCAATTTTAAAAAAAATTGCACAGAATTAAAATATACCAGATGAAAAATAAAATGAAGACTGGATTTTATTCGTGATTTTAAATATCCTAATTAATGTTTCGGAATTGAGGATGATCAGGAAAATAAATTGTTAAATAATTGATTTTATATGGTATATAAATATATATATAATGTTAGTAAATGATTATATATAATATTTAATTAACAAAAATAAATGAATTCTCTAAAATAATATTGTTGAAATAAATATTTAACACTTCGATAAAAATGAATATGTAACACAGTTGACGAGTGAGCACAAAAAAACATTATTAATCAAAAAATAAATACATATTAAATAAAAAAATTAAATGGTAGTATATATACCGTATAGAAATATAACTGGTCAAAATACCCAAAAAATTCAATGGAAAAGAAGTTGACATGAATTCACCCAAATGATAATATCGTTGAAGTGAGATTTAATTAATAAAATTATTATGTGTAAATGTAGTCAATAAAAAATTGAGTAATTTAAATATAAAAAAATCTAATGTAATTTTACAAAAACTAATTTCATAGTATATTTGATGAATTACAAGAATAACCCAATGAATTTTTATTGTGTAAAGATTCCCCTTACATCATATTTTCCCTCAGCTGATCTTTAATTACAATAAATTATAATATTTATAAAAATGTAATAAATTTAAAAAATAACTATATTAATATTTATAATGTCACATGTGATCTTATTAGATCATCACATCCCTCATTCTTAAACAAAACATTATTATTACCATTTCATCAGCTGTTAACAACCTTATTTTACAATGCATTTTTGTAGTGGAAGATCTAGTCCATTTATGTTGATTATTAATAAATCATATAAAATATATTAATAATGAAATAAATATCATATATATTCAGTAAATACGTTTTTAATATCATCAATGCTAATTAAAAATTATTAAGGGATCAGATTGGGTCATTTTGGTGGTATTTCACCAGCATGTATGACTAACTTTATCATTCTCTAGTGGATCTCAAGGAAAGAATGTACATATGAAATTACAATTAAACGAACATAAAAATATATAAAATAATATATATGTATATATATATTATTACTGTTTAGGACCATGAATTTATAATGGTGAGAGAAATTAATTTCACAGTTATATGTTGTCAATAATGATTACATATTCTTGGGCTATGTTTTCAGTTTCCATTTGATTGAGATGTGGTGGAAATCATTATAAATCTATTATAATATCATATATTTATATTTATGATTCATTATTATTTATTATATAATGGTTATAAATTACTTTTAGGTTATATATGATGAAATTAATATAAAATAGTTGGTATGTTAATCATCGCTTCTTCGATAGACCTCCATTAGAATATCTCTAAAGGGGAATAGTGTTAGTCTTTTTGAATTACTAGACCCAATTTAACATAGAATTGGATGATTTTGATGTTTTATTCAAATGAAATTATTAATTTATGTTTCTAAACATTGTGTAAGAAAAATAGAGATGGGGTCTATTTATAATTGAGGAGAGGGGAATTATTGGACTTTCATAAATTATTAAATTAAAATAAATTTCAATTAATGTCGATATAATTGAGGATTTATATAGTTAAAATATAATATGATCAATGGCATAAATAATATCATCTAATAATATCAGGATTTATTGTTATTGTTAATCCTATTTCTCTTAGATTTAACCCCCAAACACCCTTATGATGATTTCAGCAATATAAATGTTCTATAGTATTTAAGTGCCATGAATGTTTCCATAAATGATAAATTCACCGATAAAAAAAATGTATGATATGATTGACCATATATTATAACATTTTTAATATTTAAATATTTTAATGGATTATAATTTTTTTAATAAATATTATTTTCTTGAAATATCATTAATATCATTTGTGATATAATTCATTTAATTCAACATTAGAAATGACTATATAATAATGGTGTTCAAATAAAGTCCTTTAAAAAAAATTGTTATTTATATTTCTATATTTATTTGTTAAATATAATTATTCCTAAAATTATATACCATTTAATATTTATAATTATTTTTTAATCCTTATCTAATTATTTAATAAATAATAACTTTTTATTTATAATAATTATATCTGATTTTTAAATTATAACTATTAAAAATAAATAACCACGTCACTAGAAAATATAAAATTTTAAAAATAATCATTAATATATCTACCTAAAATTTTCATATCCATATGTTTTCAAATAAAATAAATATAATTATGATAGGTTCATTTTGAAATTTTTATCATATGATATTAATAAATATTATTACCATGGAAAATGGCTCTAAAATTGAACATATATTAATTTGGGATATCTATGGATTCGTTAATACCCTCAAATAAAATAAATTGAAGCGATTCTAGATATTGAATTCCTAATAAAATTATTTTTAACCATAATTAATTGATTTATCCTTTACTACCGTGATAACATTTATCATAGTTACTATTCAATATGCCAACAAATTAAAGGGAACTATTTACAAAATAATAACCTTCTGACTCATAAAATGGAATCCAATTTCAAAATTAACTATGTATATCTAGAAGAAATTAATTTTCATTTGCATGTGTAAGGTGAAATGATAAATTGTTTTCAGAGAAAAGTTTTTTTGATCTTAAAAGTCAACTTATATAAAAATTAATTAAAATTATTTTAATTTAAATCAAAGAGATCATATGATAAATTTATACCATATCAAAAATATAATAGAAATTAAAATTACCTTATATTATTGAAATTAATTACATTATTTAAAAAATCCTTTTATTTGATCACTATAATATCATTCATTTCGGAAATGTCAAAATAATTTATCATATCTTAATTGGAATATTTTAATTTCAAAAAAAATATGAATTTTCTAATTTAAAATTTCAAATATTATTATTTATTTATTTTAACTCCCACATCAAAAAAATAAATAAATTTTTTTTTAAAACAATTATCAATATATATTGTTTTAAATAAATTTTTTTTTTAATAATAAAATTATTATATTGAAATTAAATACATATACATTTTATAAATACATTGGAAATATTTTCATATTGTGGATAAACATATTAATACTTGTTAATTTAAATTCATTTTTTGATTTTTATATTTAAATAATATTATTTCATGGTTTATTTGTGCTTGATTTTTTGTGTTGTATATTATCGTGGACATAATCTTCTATTAAAATTTTTGTGCCACATTATCTCTACACATTTAAATAAATTTCATCCCATCCTTTTTATGTTTTATGGGAAATTAAGGGGATGACATTTGAAAATACCTATCTTAAAATGCCACAATAGAAAAGTGTTAATTTGCATTAAACTTAATAATAGGGAAACTGAAATATAATTTTCATATGAAACAAAAAAAACATTATTCCCAAATAGGATAACATTAGTTGGATGTGAAAATATGGACATGGGGGAGCAACCTAATGTCCAATATATAATATTTTTTGATACATAACATGGTTAGTTTAATGATTGAAATCCCAATAACATATTCCAGTGGTTGGGGATAAGGCTATCAATTAATAGAAAATGGTAATTATTTGAATAATTTGTTTTTTGAAGATCATATTCATAGTGTTTAAAAATTTCATTACCATCAAAAATGGTAACATCAGGAAATATAATAAATCTAAATATATAATTTTATATATTAATCAATTTCCCTAACAATCATATCCTTTCTCTAAACAATGAGTATTGATGGAGAATTTTTCAATCTTGAAGAAATAAAATCATCTTATAACATATCACATAAAACCAAAAATTATATCATGTCATTTCACTATTAATTAAATTTTCACCAAAAATACATTTTTTCATATGGTAAGATATCACAAAAAATCTACACTCCATTTTATAAAAAATGAATAAATTTAAATTTAGGATTTTTACAAACCAAAAAAAATTTAACATAGTTTATTCCATAACGAGATTACAGAGTATCCAAATTAAAATAACTAACCAAAACAATAAATAATGTTTTAACCTCTATGATGATCTTATTACATTTATCATACATTCCAAAAATTAAATTTAATTCCTCACAAGCAATATTCCATGTAAAAAATTGTTATTACACCAGATTTAATATATTATATCAATATAACGAATCATTAAAAAATAGTTTTAATCGTTGTAATAAATCAACATATAATATTATAATATAGTGAACATCACATGAATATCATAAATCGAATTTAGATACTTACTTTAATGGTATTTTATATCTTGACATAAATTATATCTAAAAATATCACATTGACTATTAATCACATTTTATCTACAATGATTGTCTCTATCCCAATATCAAATTAACAAATCTAAATAATATAATAAACAAAATCATGATCTCAAATATAATATAGAATTCATCTTATGAACCAGAATGATATCCAAATAACATTAAAATATCATCACATCAAACCTAAATAGGGGTATTTATGATATTGAACTATTTCAAACATTAAAATTATAAAACAATGATGGTATTCATAACTCTTATGTTACCCCCACCTAAAATAATATATTCTTTAGAAAATTAAAAATCATATTCCTCAATTAAAAATATTAACTACTTCAATAATACCTAAAATGAGATAATTTCACCAAGAATGACCTAAATCATATTTTTATTCATTTTTTATCCTATTTCATGGTCACAAATATTCTCCCATTAAAATTATCAAGGATAACTATCCATTAATATGAATACATAACATCTTTAATCATTACACTTCATCAATTTCCATAACATATTTTTTTCTTTTGTCAATGAGATTACCTCAATATGAGGTCAGTGTATTGGATCATTCTAATATTATACATAAATAAGATATTGAAGTATAAATTGTATATTTGTTGGATCATTATATAAATCCATAGAAATCAGCATTTTTAATCAAAACCCATTAATCTATAACCTTCATCAACAGAAAGGAAACATCACATTCTCTTTGGTAATTCTCAAAGATGTCACCTTCCACATTTCATACATGATAAAAAAAATTTATACTTCCACGGTCTCTGTCAACAAATATCATTGAAATATATATTAATTCATTCCTTGGTGAGTCTAATAGCATTTTAATGTGTTTTTTATTAGTCATATATCATCATAATTGATTCTGAATAATCCCAATATCCTTTTCAATAGTCCAGTTTTTTTATCACAATAAAAATGTTTTCCATCAAATTGAGTGTTAATATGAATTCACATGGATAAAAAAATTGAATAAAAATAGAATAATATGAGAATTATTTTTCATAATTGGAAAACAAAATATCATATACCATTCAAAATTTGATAGATTTTATCCTATACTTGTACATATTTCACTGTTTGTTATAATCTTATGTTTCATAATCTATGTTTTCTTAATTATAGTTCCTATTATTTATACAAAATATATAATATTACCATTTATTACATACCCAACTATATTATCCCAAATTTTGGGTCTACATTAATACATTATTATATGATACATGGTTTCTCATCCTAATTATTTGATTAGAATAGTAGTCGTAAGAAACCGAATATATAAAAAATTCACATTTATTACATTGGAAAAAATATTAATCTTAGAGAAAGAATATTTTCAGTATCCTTGATTCCTAGTCAATGATTTTGTTATCATATCATTGGTAAAATCATCAAATTTAATGTGAGATAAATTTCTCCTTAAGGGTTTTGAGAAAAAGAAGATATTATTAACAAATTATGTATAATTAGCATGTAATGTTAATGAAAATAAAACTATAATGTCCCAAATCATGTGGAACATACCAATACATCGATCAGGTCAGTTAAATAACCTCATTCATGCCTCCCAATATGCCAAAGGATTTCGACCAGTACATATGGTAGAATATATAACAAATGGAGACTATACATGTTTATTCAAAGAATCACAACATTAGAAATATATAAACAATTATGAATTGGTAGTAACTAAAATAGAATAATAATAGTATCACATGGTTAACAAAACATAAACACATTATCCAAAAATAAATAGTTGATATTTTATTCCATAATATGTGGAAAGTTTCTAATTAAAACCCAAAATAATGGCACTAAAACACCCAATCTAGTCTTGACACCATGTTTGGTTCCCTCATCCATTATCTATCTAAACTCAGACATCTAACATAGGTCCCTTTCATGTATCATGTTCTCAAATCTAGAAGACTACTCAAATAATGATATGGATTCCTGAATTGGTTGTGATGATAACAAAGTAGTCCAAAACAAATAGTTTCTAAATTAATATCTATTCTATAACAATGTATTCTTTAGTTAAAATAATAAAGTAAAACCAATTATGTAAATAGTTATAAAATTCCATTGTCCATTAATTAAAGTCATAAATTACCTAGTCACATGATGACACATGATCTGACAAAAACATCTTCATCCAATTCCATATTCTAAACTATATCACATTGTTTTTCAAAATTATTTATGCTTGTGTATTTCATTATCATTAAATATCAATTCAAATAATGACTTATTGGAACTTCAGTCCAAAGACAATATTTTGAGTCTGGAATGCCATATACATGACCATGTTGGTATTGGGACGCTTCAATATTTGTTCAAAGAACCCATTTATTATTCAATCACATGTGTGCTTATGAATTATCCATCCATATACCATACCAAATTTTCACATGACTGAATTAGGGCCTATAACACCATGTCTTACACCCCATAAGTATTTGAGGATTTTGTTCATGTCTGACAACCCATCAATCAAACCATCTCACTGTTCAGATATATCAAATATATCAAGGTTATTCATCAATATCTCTTTTATTTATATTCCACATTAGGCTATATCATTTTTAATTATAAAAAAACCTGATTCATCACATTATCACATAGAATAATGTAAAAAATTTAACATTAAAATGTTTTTAA
Source organism: Viscum album (assembly GCA_963277665.1). NCBI lineage: Eukaryota > Viridiplantae > Streptophyta > Magnoliopsida > Santalales > Viscaceae > Viscum > Viscum album. The sequence continues at coordinate 81,089,353 of OY728151.1, read as the reverse complement.
AAATTTAATGAAATATTTTATTGACCATTCAAGTTAAATCAAAACATCCCTTAATTACCATTAATTACTCAATTAAAAATTATTTTAATCGAAAAATTAAAAAATCCTATAAATTTACAAAATATAAAAAACTCATTAATTGAAAATTTTCATAACCCCATTAAAAATATAATTCCATAATCAATAAATTAAATAAATAAATAAATTATTGAGATCAATTAAATAGGGAATTCATAAATGTGAAATATAAATTTCAAAATTGCATAAATTTAATTGTACTAATTACTCTGGAAATTGATAGATAATCCACCTACCTCTAGATATTTGAAAAAATATCACAAAAGATATCACAAAATTGAAAAGGAATGTTCGATAGCACAATGAATAATGAGATATAGATCAAAAAACATTAATCATGATAAAATGGAGATAGATCTAAAAAAACATGGATCCAATACCAAACTGTAATAGGAAATAATCCCTTTAAAATATAATGAATTTATTAGAGAGAATGAGTTAACAAATTAGTATAAAAAACTCTCACTTGGAGGGGTGAATATTAATAAAAAGGTCATCTATTCATCATGAATTTATTTTTTAATACCTTGAAATCCATATGTGAGCCTCTTTATTTTAAGGGAACGAATTAGGGTTGACCTGAGGTGTTTTCGGACTTAATGTGATGGTTATTGAATATTTTTATTTTTGGGTGTTTTTTAATCACATGAATAGTTTGTAGTAAGGGGAATGCAATTTTAACCATAAGTATGCCTATACATATGCCTCCAACTAGGGGTTTCAGGGTTACTACTAAGATGTTGAATGGTTTGTCCAATCGTGTGATCTCCATACAATTACCCACTATCTAGGGTTGCAAATTTTTATTAGACCGGGAACACGATTTTCGAAAACCACGCACCAATTGCGAGATGTACAAAACCCCTCCAAAAATCACCAACATCAACAAGAATTTTCCCAATGTATAAAATATATCATTAAAAGGTGGGAATTCGTAGTTTTGAAATAATCTTGAGTCAGCTCTAGTGTAGGTAGGGATCCTAAAATCTCCCCACCTTATAATAGATCATCCTCGTTCTACACTCCAAGAATCTCTATGATTATGATGTCAAAATATTGGTCCAATTATACAACATATAATCATATATCAAATATGATTCCACTTAAAAAATATCATGTTCCTTCAAAACATAAACTATCAGCATGACAATTCCATGAAATTCATTCTCACCGAGATCGACATCAATATCATGTTTTCCTCAAATGAAGAATATGTCTACATCATAACATCATCCACATATCCCTCAGGAGATTTTTAGGGTTATACTACAAATGTTAGAATATATTATGTTCATCATTCATTGCATTATACGTTTTTGGATGAAAAAATTGTCAGTCCACCAACTGTATTCCCTCAATAAACTCTAATGGTCAATAAAAAATGTGTCCCAAAATTCCATTACATTAAATTATATGTTAAAAAAATATATGAGAAACTCAAAGGAACAAAAAATAAATAATTTCAAAAACAATTGGTCAGCATTGTCTTCAATAATATGAAATATATATACTCTGAACCATATAAATACATTATCTGAATTAGGGGAACATTCTACGACATCTCTTTCATGAGAATCAATCCCAAAAACATTGAATCACCTGTCTCTATCCAACACAGAGTTGATTTCCATGGTTTACACTAAAGAACCTCGTTTCATCAGATCTGAATCGATTCCCCAAAACTATTGTTATAGGCATTCTCTAATAGTATTAAGTAATTATACCATGAACCACAAAATCAATGAAGTAGACTCAAATTATAAAAATAAAACATATATAGTAGTATCTGAATCCCTATATTAATGTTGGTGGAAATACATATCCATAAATACTAATGTATAAAGATATATCAACTATCGTATAATGAAACATGATGTGAAACATTGGTTGTGGTCTATAAATATACACTATGGAACCCCATGAATTTAGACTTTGTCTAGAATGTACAATTCTAAAAAATTATACAATGTAATATTCTATCATAAAATCACACAATGTTCTACATTCTTGCATCGATCTAGTATAACCATGTTAGCATCATTCTTTTGAGGTGTTTTTAAAAGACCCACACCAAATTACATGGAAACAACATCCCATTTCCATTTTATAATGGGAAATAGATGCAGTAAAAAACCAAGTTTTTCATGATATTCACTCACCTATTTATAGGTGTATCATCAGGTCATGGACCTTATACTCCATTTTTTCATTCCAGGACACCAATTCAACTGATGAAGGTAATGGTACATTATGTTCAAACAAAGATTCCCAACCCACTTCAAGGCATGAAATTTATTCATTATCTCCGACCACATTATCATAGGTACAATAAATAGATTTATTAAATAGATGATGTTTTATTCATCTATAGAGTAATATAATGGTAAATATAGAACATCAAGTATTTCCCTTAAATCCAAGCACTATGGATCTACATTGATTCTTTCCACAATCCATATCAAAATTATGGACTCCAATAAATCTTATTGAAGCGTCAACCACTCTTGGCCCCATAAAAACAACAAGTTTCACATCCTAAAAATTCTCCATCTTACACTCAAATATAGACTTATAAACTTATCATGTCTAATTATTCCTTATTAATTCATATGCACTAATTATTTTATTCCAAGTTGTATATGAAATATCAAAATAAAATTAGTTCATATAGTCAACACAACTATACTTATAATGATTCATGTATCATTAATAAATTATATAATTTACTATATTTTTATTAATATAATTTGTTAAATCATTAACCAGTATATTATGCCTCTAACACTTAAAATTATTAACCATTGTTGCTAATTAGAGGTCATTCATATGTTAGTTCTATTCATGCATCAACAACTATCATGATGCATATTCCACAACTCGATCTCCTCCCTTCTACATGGTTGCAATACCTACTCCTAAATAATAATAAAAAACCCATATACTCCTCCCCCAACTAGAGTAGGATCATGATCATAGAGATAGTAAATTTTTTCATTAAATCCATTAAATAATTATTATATTCTTCATATCATTCAAACATTACACCATTTTTTGGCTTGAAATTGGTGATTCCATGTTGGATAATTCATTGATGAACCTTCGATAAGATGTTTCTAACCCTATAATTCTAATATAAAATATATTATTAGTATTATCCCATGAAACCACTTCGTAAACTTTCTCTTGGTTCATTGACACACCAAACACCAAAATGATGTGACCTAAGAGTGTATGTCATCATACTAGATTTGAAACTCATATATAAAGAGATATAGATGATGATATCTCAGTGTATTCTAGATGAAGTCAATATGATGGGACTAAGCCTTATGATTTTTTAAGTACACCATGATTCCATCCTCAAAAAACAACCACATATAGATATTTATATATATATGGAATATTCAATTCTTCAAGGAAATTAACACAAAAAGATATCCATTCAACCCCAACGGAATCATTTAAAAATCATAAAGGACATAGTTTCATATGAATGATTCGGAAGGATTACCAAATGGTAATACTCTCAACTGATGTTACCTGAACACAATTTAATTTTTTAGAAAACACAACCTCCTTTCTACTATTCAATTATATCATTGACACATATAGAGGATATTATTTATTCGTTATTATATTTTCCATCTTCCAGTAATAAATAAATAAGGGGAAACACTCATATTCAATTATTAATGAAATAACTAGAGAACCCCAATGATGCGTAATTGGATGGATAAACCCTATATCCATAATATCATCTAGTCGATTATTGATCTCTTGGTGATATATTTATTCTATTATATATGGTGCAATAGAAACATTCTTAACCCACCGACATGAGCTCAATAATAAATTCCATATCTCTATCAAATGGTAGATTTGAGAAAACATCAAAAAAACATCTATGAAAAAGTCCACTATTTGTGTAAAGATATAAAGTTCCACACCGCCTTTTCCAGTAATATAATTTTATCCCAGGTTGTAATATCCCCTATTTGCTGATTAATTTTTACCATGTATACCACTTTGAAATCCTACAATACAAATTGATATTAATTTTCACTATTATTAGATAAAAATGTCACTCCAAAATGGTAAACAATTATGTGATCCATTATGCTACTTACTATTCCATACAAAAAATCTATTAGAAGCCAGAAATGTCATTATTGTAGAGATACCATGGATAATGATACTATAAGGCCCCGGCCTTACACATTACTTAATCTTGAGTTAGTACCAGATTACACATTGAGGATCTTTTTAGGTTTAGAGTTTTAGAGAATTAGATCATAAAACATGTATTACATTCCACATTTAAACAAAGTGGTTACATAAAATATAGTACTCATTTTTCCCATCAAAGAAAACATATTTAAAATAAAACATGGATTCGTTATTGACACTTCCATGAAACTATCATCATATCATGTACCTTTCCCTTGACCTGTGAAAATCTTTTCAAAAACATGGGATGAGCATAAAAATCTCAGTAAGGGATATAAAAATATTGAAAGGAAACATGAGTACATGTATACATAAGAATCTATGAAATCATAATTTACTCATAAAACATAAGCATTATAACATACCTCATCAAATCATGAATAAATCATAGAAATCATAAGACATAAAGGTAACTTGAGTCATTCATAACATTCTTACGTAGGGAGTAACCCTCTTGGTTACGTTTGGAATACCCATCACAGTATATTCCTTAAATCTCATCGGAGAAACCTTAATGTTTAACTCCTTCGCATTACCCAATGCATTGGAGAGCTATATCAAGCTCACCCGCCCATAGTTTATCACGGAACCCCCCGTCTTCATAACAATTCCCAAGAACCATAACATAATCGTATCACATAAAACATTCATAAAGGAAACATAACATTTCCCCATTTAAATAACAAGATTTCAATACAACACATTGATATAATAAAAACAATATGAAAACCATTTTCAATACCAAAATAAAAGAAAAGTAAAACATGGGATTTATTTTTCATTCAAAAAAGGTTATGGATTGTATAGGATGTCGAAACTCAAATAATGATCACAGCGGCAGACAAGTCGTTGTCGCCGCATATGTACAACAACAAAAACATTCCTTTTTTCATTTAGTAAACGCTTCGTATAAAAAAATATTCCTTTTGAATTAGCGTAAAATTCAAAGGGTTTTATTCACCGTATAAAAGAAAGTTGCGTATAAAACAAAATTTGCCTCAATGAATGGATATTGAGACGAAGTCCCTTACCTCAGGTCCGAATTGACTCGATTGTTCTTTACTGTCCTGAATAATAAAAATAAGTTAATTATTCCTTTTATATCACTTATTACCATGTTATGAACAATATGTAATAATTTAAGTTAATAACGGCTGTTTTGTCGATATTTGGTATTTGAGTCAAAAGTGAATTTCTTATATTTACAAGTTGTTCACGTAGTCAAATATCCATTTTCTCAAGAATTATATTCATGATGTAGATGCCATATATATCATATATATCCAGTATATACATGCATTTATAATATTACATAATCATTTAGAGGTAAGAAATGAAATGCGCCATTCATGGAGACGGTAAGCCGTACGTACGCATGAACACTACTTTCATTTCTATGTAATATTAATGGAATTAGAAATAAATGAGAGATATGTATATTTTAATTACAGAATTATATTCATCATTTAGATGTAACATAAATCATATATATACATTATATATATGTACTTATAATAGTACATTACATTTGGGGATAAGAAATGAAATGCACCGTTCATGGAGACGGTAAGTCGTACGTACGCATGAACTCTATTTTCATTTCTATCTCATACTTTAATGGAATTAAAACATAATGATACATAATAGTATTATAATTACAGTATGGTATCATATATATTATCATTAAATCTATCCTTTATACGTATCATATATGGTATTAACGAATCAAATCACTTTGAGGGGGCGGTAGTCCGCACTTCCTAAAATGAAGATATCACGTTTACCCATAATGGAGACCATAAAGGTATGCCATAAATGAAAAATACAGAATCTTAAGTAAAACATAAACATATTATATATCATATATAAATATAGTGTCATAATAATGGCCACCTTTGAAGGTGTTAAAAGAATATTGAACAATCATCGTTTCGTGAGGCAGAAATTCTCCATCCACGGAAACTGTATGTTATTTAACAATTAGATGTATGTGTCTGTAAGTTTAGCTCGAATACTTCTTATAAAAACATACTAGTATATTTAAGATACTTGTTTTATTACAAAAGAAATTAATAAAAAGAGTTTAGGGGGTTGGAGAAGCAAAATAAAACATAAGAACACAAGAGAAGACACTACCTTTAAATCGGGTAACTCTTTTTGATTTGAGCTCAAAGGCTTCCTTGGTAATACTTATGCCCAAGGTGAGGCTTCTAGGAGTAAGAGAGAGATGTGGAGAGACAAAATGAGCAGGGGTTGGTCGAACCAATGGCTTGAGAGGTGTGGGTAAGGTGGTAGAGGTGGGGGCCTTTTATAAGAGGAGAGGAGGGGCACTCTTGGAAAGTTACAAAATGTTACTTTATTTTCAAATGCGTTTCGGATTTTAAAGGTCCCAAATTGATGTATTTCGAGTATAAGGTGATAAGGGTTCTAAATACACTCACCCAATAGGTATTTTACAAGTTTATGTCTTATATTTTACATTATCGTTTTATTTTATTTAAATCGTTTATTAATGAGGTAATCGATGCATCATCATGATGTCATAAATAATTTAATATATATAATGTATAAAAATTATAAAGAAAATATCGTGATATAGTAAATCCTTTTAGCTTTCTAATTACTATTTATAGTCCAAAAGTGAATTTATTTAGATAAAATTAAAAATGTTTTACTCAGGTGATACATTCTTTGTTATATTTAACATTCTTCAAAAATAAAAAGATAAAAAGTCACTTTCCCACAAAAGTGATTCCATGGGGTCCCAAAGTTTGGCACAAGGCATACCATGGTTGTCCATGAAACAGCCAGTATGATTAGGACACATTTGGGTGTCTTTTTTATTATTATGATATTATTTTATTATCCTTAACTACCCGATTACTCATTAATCAAGATAATTAAAGATAATTATCGTCATTACTATTCATAATGTCCAAAAAAAGAGTCTTAATTACATAATTTGGACCTTGTAATTCAAAATACGGAATCCATTTTACCAAATTCCAAACATATAAATTGAAATAATTAATTTAAAAATAATTCCCGTTGTCAAAACAAATAGATGGTTTTTTTGAAACAATATCTATGAAAAGTTTAGCACTTGTTTATGCCCAATTCCAAAGTAAAATTAATCCCAATTACCACCATTAGATTAAATGGTATAAATATATTCTATTTACACTTTAAAACCAATTAAAAAGATAATATATCCATATAATTAAATTATATGAAAAATTAGTTTTGATGTAAAATTCAGTATTTTTCACTATTCATTAAAAAATGAACATTGTCATAAAAATACCAAAAAAATATCCATTGTAAATTTCAATGTCCCAATTATAAATAATAAGATTATTTTGACAAATAGAGCTTATAAAATTGTCAAAAGGTTTATTTAAAAATGGTTTGCCATCAAAAGGCAGTAAAACAATCTTTTAAGAATATTAGTGTATTCTATGCTTAAGATTGGACTTATTCTCATTTTAAGCCTCTAAAACACTATATAATTCATAAATAGACATAGATAAAAATATATATTATTCATTACTTACTTCGAATGTTACATCCTTCCACCTTTAGAAATTTGTGTCCCCATAATTTATTTACTTATCGAATTAGTGGGGGTATTTATCCCTCATTGCATTTTCAGATTCCCATGTTGCCTCTTCAATCATGTGGTTATTCCAAAAAACCTTAACTTGATGAATCACCTTATTCCGTAACACTTTCTCCTTGGGATCATGAATCTGAACTGGTTGATCCTCATAGGATAGGTTCTTTTCTAGCAGAACTACCTATGGACTCAAAACATGAGATGGATTTTGCACATACTTCCTTAACATTGAAACATGAAAAACATTATGTACCTGAGATAAACTCAGAGGTAAATCCACTCGGTATGAAACTGATCCAACTCTCTCCAGAATTTCATATGGTCCAATGAACCTTGGACTCAACATTCATTTCTTACCAAATCTCATCACACTTTTCCACGGTGAAACTTTGAGAAAAACATTATCACCTACCTCAAAAGATAGATCATTCCTCCGGTTATCCGCATAACTCTTCTGTATTCTCTGTGCTGTTCTCATGTGTTATTGAATCAAATGAACTTTTTCTACCATCTCATCCACCAATTCTGGTCCCATCTGCTTCCTTTCACCCACTTCATCCCAAAAATCTGGATTTCGACACTGTTTACCATATAATGCCTCAAATGGAGCCATCTATATACTGGAATGAAAATTGTTATTATAATAATACTCAACCAAAAAAGATGTTGGTCCCAACTTCCCTAATAATCCATCGAACAAGCACGTAGCATATCATCCAAAGTCTGAATTTTTTGTTCTGACTGCCCATCTGATTGAGAATGAAACGATGTACTAAAATTCAATTCTGTACCCAACGACTTATGAAGGACTTTCCAAAAGTTAGAAGTGAACCTTGGATCACGGTCAGATACAATGGAGAGGGGAACTCCATGTAACCTTCCTATCAATTTAAGATACAAACGGGAAATTTGATCTAGGGAAAAAGTATCTCGTATGGAAAGGAAATGAGAAGATTTATTCAAGCAATCAACAATATCCCAGGTTGCATTATTACCTCGAGGTGTCTTCGGCAATCCCACAAAAAAGTCCATGGATATATTCTCCCATTTCCACTCTAGCACTGGTAAAGATAGAAGCATCCCTTTTGATAACGTCATCTCTTCTTTAACCTGTTGACAAGTCAAACACTTCACAGTAAAATCAGCAATATCCCTTTTCATTCCATCCCACCAGTAATGCTCCCGAAGATCTCTATACATCTTAGTGCTTCCAGGATGAACTGAAAACGAAGAACTATGAGATTCAAATAACAACTCTCTCTTCAACTTTGAATCACAAGGCACACACAATCTCTTCCCAAATCTCAAAACAAAATCATTATCAATGTTGAATTTAGGAAAATTACCCTTCTGAACCAGGTCTACCTTTTTCTACAACTCATTGTCTTGCTTCTGTGCTTGCTTGATTCTGTCTAATAGAGAAGATTTCACTGATATCTGAAACAAAACAGAAGGACATATATCACCAACAACTTCTATGCCAAAGTTCATCGAATCCTTAACCGGGGGATCATGTTCCAAACACAACATTGTTAATGAAGCATTACTCTTTCAACTCAAAGCATCAGCCACTTTATTTTCTTTTCCCGGATGGTAATGAATTGTACAATCATAATCCTTGATTAATTATAGCAATCTAATATGTCTCATGTTCAATTATTTTTGAGTGAATATATAATTTAAACTTTTGTGATCGGTATATATTTCACACATTACTCCATACATATGATGCCTCCAAATTTTTAAAGTGAAAACAACATCAGCTAATTCCAAATCATGTGTAGGGTAATTTACCTCATGAGTTTTCAACTATCGTGAAGCATAAGAAATTACCTGATCATTCTGCATTAAGATGCAACCAATTCCTTTCAATGAAGCATCACTATAGAAAAAAAATCCCCATTCCTGGAAGGTAGTGCTAAAACTGGAGCATTCACCAATCTTCTTTTCATTTCCTGAAAGCAATCATCACATTATTTTGTCTAGATAAACTTAACACCCTTCCAAGTTATCTTAGTCATTGGATTAGATAACCGTGAAAAATTTCTAACCAACCTTTGTTAATAGCCTGCCAAACAATGGAAGCTATGAATATCAGTTACATTTGTGGGTCTTGGCCATTCTTCCACATCCTTTGTTTTTGTATGATCAACAGTTATCCCATCTTTAGAAACAATATGACCAAGGAATGAAATTTTTTGCAACCAAAACTCACACTTTCTGAATTTCCCATACAATTACTTTTCTTTCATGGTTTGCAAAATAACCCTTAAATGTCTTTCATGATCCTCTTTACTTTTAGAAAACACCAAAATATCATCAATGAAAACAACCACAAACTTATCCAAGAACTCATGGAAAATTCTATTCATTAAGTCCATGAATATAGAAGGTGAATTGGTTAGCCCAAAAGGCATTACAAAAAATTCATAATGGCCATATCATGTACGAAATGCAGTCTTCAGAATATCAGCTTTCTTTACCTTCAACTGATGGTACCCCGATCTCAGGTCAATATTTGAAAAATACTGAGCTCCCTGGAGCTGATCAAACAAATCATCGATATGAGGAAAAGGTTATTTGTTCATAACAGGGGTGTTATTCAAGGTTCTATAATCAATGAAAAGTCTCATAGAACCATCTTTCTTTTTAACAAATAAAACAGGGGCACCCCATGGTGATGTGCTAGGTCGAATGAAACCTTTCTCTAATAAATCTTTTGCAATTTCTCCTTCAACTCTAAACGTTCAATATGAGCCATTCGATAAGGGGGTTTTGAAATTGGCTTAGCATCCGGAACTAAGTCTATAGTAAACTCAACTTCTCGATCTGGTATTATTCCAGGCAACTCATCAAGAAAACATTAGGATACTCGTTTACCACTGGCATATCATTAATCTGAACAGTTCCCTTGTTTTCAACAATATGTGCAAGGTAAAATTCATTTCTATCTTTTACAAGTTTCTCGTCCTCTTGATACGTTATCAATAGTAAGGGTTCATTCTTGTACACAAACTAAAAGTATTTCTGAAAAGAAACTTCTTTTGCTCTACAATAAATCTTAGAATGGTAAATAGAGAGTCAATCCATACCCAAGATAACATCAAACTCTACTAGAGGTAAAACAATAAGGTTTTCAAGTAGGTTCTTTCCACGGATAAGGATAGGAAGATTCTTATAAATTCTTTTTGCCTCAACATTTCCCCCAGGTGTTTTTACCAAAAGTTCATGAGTCATTTATTGAGATGGTATTCCCATTTTACTAGAAAAGTTTTCAGAGATGAAAGAATGTGTAGACCCCGAATCAAACAACACACTGGCATAATCTGAAAAAACAAACCATGTACATGATACAACTTCATTTGATGTCCCGACATCTACTGAAGTAGTTATAAAGGATTTCACAACCCCTTTCTGCTTGTAGTCTAACTTCTTTCCATCACTCAATCTCTTTGTCAGACACTCGTTTTCATAGTGACTCATCTCATTGCACTTAAAACATTTCGCTAACTGTAAATCAAATTTGGTCTTACCATCACCCTAATCTTTTTCAGTGCAATCACGAGCCTTATGTATCATCTTACTTCATCAGAAGCACTTTCCAAAATTCAAAATACATTCCCCAGCATGCCTTTTACCACATTTATCACAAACTAGAAACTTAGTTTTCTTACCGTCAGTCCTTTTTGAATAATTCTTTCCTTTCTCCTGCCACCTCGGTCTCTTCTTCTGCTAGTTTTTATAGAACACTTGATCATCGGAAAACTCCATTTCCACCTTCTCAGCACATCGAACAAGATTTTCATAACTATTGAACTCATGAGAAGCCAATGCCATTCGATATTTTGGCATTAATCCTGAGTAAAAATGATTGATTTTACTATCAAGGTCTCGGATAAAATTTGGAGCTTACCTTGTCAATCGAGTGAACCTCTCTTCATATGCAGCCACTGAGTCTTCCGCTTACCTCAATTCCTAGAATTGTTTTTCCATCCTAAGTAGAATAGCCTTATGAAAATACTTCTCAAGAAACATACCTTTGAATTCATCCTAGTCAAGAGCATCAATCTCATCAGCGTCCCCGATATTTTTAACCATCGACCACCACTGATCTGCTTCACCCTCCAAACAGTAAATAACAAGTCTAACCTTTTGATTGTATGAACACCCCATGACATCGAAAATATTCTCCAGTTCTTTAATCCACCCTTCAGCTAGCACAGGGTCAGATGATCCCTTGAATGATGGGGGATGTTGCCTCATGAAATGTTCCACCACTGACATGTTCCTCTGTGGTTGATCTGGCTGGTCTCATGCATGGGTACCACCGCCATTTATTGCTTGAGTCAAATGCTCCATTACTACAACAGACTGTTCAGTTCCAATTCCGACCATCTCAGGATGCTGATTTGGATGGTTATTTCCTTCTGTATGACTTCCTAGCACTGCTTCCATGTTTCTTCTATGGAAAACCATTATGAACAAACATGTCTTAGATGAAGCAACATGGTAATCTTCAAATGCTATATCATTTCGAAAAATATTTTTGGATAATCATTTAATATAATTCTAACTCCTAAAGTTATCTAAACTGGCCTCTGATACCAACTATAAGGCCCCGACCTTAAACTGTACCTAATCTTGAGTTAGTACAAGATTACACATTGAGTATCTTTTCAGGTTTAGAGTTTTAGAGAATTAGATCATAAAACATGCATTACATTACACATTTAAACAAAGTGGTTACATAAAAGATAGTACTCATTTTTTTCATCAACGGAAACATATTTAAAATAAAACATGGATTCTTTCTTGACACTTCCTTAACACTATCATCATATCATGTACCTTTCCCTTGACCTATGAAAATCATTTCAAAAACGTGGGATGAGCATAAAAATCTCAGAAAGGGATTTAAAAATATTGAAAGGAAACATGAGTACATGTATACATAAGAATCAATGAAATCATACTTTACTCATAAAACATAATCAAATTAACATACCTCATCAAATCATGAATAAATCACGGAAATCATAAGCCATAAAGGAAACTTGAGGCATTCATAACATTGTTACGTAGGGAGTAACCCGCTTGGTTACGTTTGGAATACCCTCATAGTATATTCCCTAAATCTCTTCGGAGAAACCTTAACGTTTACCTCCTTCATGTTACCCAATGCATTGGAGAGCTATATCGGGCTCACCTGCCCTTAGTTTATCACGGAACCACCCGTCTTCATAACAATTCCAAAGAACCATAACATAATCATATCACATAAAACATGCATAAAGGGAACATAACATTTCCACATTTCAATCACAAGATATAAATATAACACATTGATAAAATAAAAACTTTATGAAAACCATTTTCAATACTAAAATAAAATAAAAGTAAAACATGGGATTTATATTTAATTCAAAAAAGTTTATGTCTTTCAGAGGAATTTGAAACTCAAATAATGGTCACGGCGGCGGAGAAGTCATTGTCTCCGCATATGTACGATAAAAAAACATTCATTTTGTCATTTAGTAAACGCTTCATATAAAAATAGATTCCTCTTGAATAAGAGTAAAATTTATAGGGGTTTACACACTGTATAAAAGAATGTTGTGTATAAAACAATATTTTCCTCAATGAATGGAGATTTAGACGAAGTCCCTTACCTCGGGTCCGACATGACTCGATCGTTCTTTAATGTCCGGAATAATAAACATAAGTTAATCTCAACATGCTTAAGAACCTTTTTCAAGTTCATTATTCCTTTTATAACACTTATCACCATGTTATGAACAATATGTAATCATTTAAGTTAATAACGGTTGTTTTGTCGATATTTGGTACTTGAGTCAAAAGTGAACTTCTTATATTTTCAATTTGTTCACGTAGTCAAATATCCATTTTCTCAAGAATAATATTCATGATGTAGATTCCATATATATCATATATATCATGTATATAAATGCATTTATAATATTACATAATCATTGAGAGATAAGAAATGAAATGCACCGTTCATGGAGACGGTAAGCCGTACGTACGCATGAATGCTACTTTCATTTCAATGTCATATTAATGGAATTAAAACTAAATGAGAGATATGTATATTTTAATTCCAGAATTATATTCATCATTTAGATGTAACATAAATCATATATATCCATTATATATATGTACTTATAATAGTACATTACATTTGGGGATAAGAAATGAAATGCATCGTTCATGGAGATGGTAAGCCGTATGTACGCATAAACGCTACTTTCATTTCTATCTCATACTTTAATGAAATTAAAACATACTGATACATAATAGTATTATAATTCCAGTATTGTATCATATATAATATCATTAAATCTATCCTTTATACATACCATATATGGTATTAACGAATCAAATCACTTTGAGGGGGCGGTAGTCCGCACTTTCTAAAATGAAGATATCGCGTTTACCCATAATGGAAACCATAAAGGTATGCAATAAATGAAAAATACAGAAGCTTAAGTAAAAAATAAACATATTATATATCATATATAAATATAGTTTAATCCTAATGGCCAACGTTGAAGGTGATAAAAGAATATTGAACAATCATCATTTCGTGAGGCAGAAATTCGCCATCCACGGAAATAGTATGTTCTTTAACCATTAGATGTAGGTATGTGTAAGTGTAGCCCGAATCATTATTATAACAACATCCTACTATATTTAATATACTGTTTTTGTTACAAAATAAATTAATAAAAAGATTTTAGGGGTTTGGAGAAGCAACATAAAACATAAGAACACAAGAGAAGACACTACCATTAAATCGGGTAACTCTTTTTGATTTGAGCTCAAAGGATTCATTGGGAAGACTTCTGCCAAAAGTGAGGCTTCTAGGAGTAATACAGGGATTTGGAGAGACAAAATGAGTAGGGTTTGGCCGATCCAAAGGCTTGAGAGGTGTGGATAAGGAGGTAGATGTGGGGGCCTTTTATAAGAGGAGAGGAGGGGCACTCTTGGAAAGTTACAAAATGGTACTTTATATTCAAATGAGTTTCGGATTTTAGAGGTCCCACATTGATGTATTTCTAGGATAAGGTGATAAGGGTTCTAAATACACTCATCCAATTGGTATTTGACAAATTTAAGTCTTAGAGTTTACATTATCGTTTCATTTTATTTAAATCGTTTATTATTGAGGTAATCGCTTAATCATCATGATGTCATAAATAATTTAATTTATTTAATGTATAAAAATTATGAAAAAAATATCATGATGTAGGAAATATTTTTAGCTTTCTAATGACTATTTATAGTCTACATATCATTTATGTAGACAAATTAAAAATGATTTACTCAGGTGATACATTCTCTGTTATATTTAACATTCTTTAAAAATAAAAAGATAAAAAGTGACTTTTACACAAAAGTGATTCCATGGGGTCCCCAAGTTTGGCACAAAGAATACCATGGTCGGCCATGAGACAAATAGTAGTATTAGGACACATTTTGGTGTCTTTTTATTATTATTATGATATTATTTTATTATCCTTAACAACCCGATTACTCAATAATTAAGATAATTAAAGATAATTATCGTTGTTACTATTCATAATGTCCAAAAACAAAAGAGTCTTAATTAAATAATTTGAACCTTATGATTCCAAATATGGAATCCATTTTACCAAATTCCAAACATATAAATTTCAATAATTAATTTAAAAATAATTCCCGTTCTCAAAACAAATAGCGGGTTTTTTTGAAACAATATTAATGAAAAGTTTGGCACTTGTTTATGCCCAATTCCAAACTAAAATTAATCCCAATTACCACCATTGGATTACATGGTAAAAATATATTCTATTTACACTTTAAAACCAATTAAAAAGTTAATCTATCCATATAATTAAATTAGATGAAAAAACAGTTTTGATGTAAAATGCAGTATTTTTCAATATTCATTAAAAAATGAACATTTTCAGAAATATACCAAAAAATTATCCATTGTAAATTTCAATGTCCCAGTCATAAATAATAAGTTTATTTTGACAAATAGAGATTATAAAATTGTAAAAAGTTTGATTTAAAAATGGTTTTCCATCAAAAGGCAGTAAAACAATCTTTTAAGAATATTAGTGTATTCCATGCTTAAGATTGGACTTATTCTCATTTTAAGCCTCAAAAACAATATCTATTTCATAAATAGACATAGATAAAAATATATATTATTCATTACTTACTTGGGATGTTACGGATACATACAAATATCAAAATAAAACCATTATTTTAAATATATGTCTCTCAACTATATCACCAATGGAGTATCGATATTCATAACCCAAATCACAAAATCTACTATCATACTCGACCAATTAATGTTTTTAGAATATATGATGGAATTATAGGAACAAATATCATGCAAGGATATAGAAATTGTTGAATATACAAGAATAATACCTCAACCAGTTGATGGTTTATCCTTCGTATCCACACGTATAAGCTAAACTACAAGAAATAGTCCAACCCATATTCCTTGTGATTAAATTTGATTCCCCTAAGATGCACAACATTATTTATGTGGTGATATCTCCTAGAAGTACCGTATCTTCTTCCTCTACATCCAATGTCTGTGGAACTATAACTATTGGACTGATATGGGGGGAAGACCCCATTCTTAAACT
This sequence comes from Viscum album, assembly GCA_963277665.1. NCBI lineage: Eukaryota > Viridiplantae > Streptophyta > Magnoliopsida > Santalales > Viscaceae > Viscum > Viscum album. Next base: position 81,072,763 of record OY728151.1, on the reverse strand, counting down.
GTAGTTACCTATAGTCAATCTATCATTACATACCTATAGTGGGTTCCTAGATAAGTACTATAGATGTTGCGTCCTTCTTTAGGTTGTACAGTATAATTGGGGTCATGGGAACAATATGAGAACGTGTACTAGACAACCGTCATTGTTTAAGGTCAGTCAGGTAAAGTCATGTGTAAGAGACACAACCCTCAGACGACTTCTCATTCTATATCCCTATATGATATTCTCATAATTAAGAATTCTACTAACTGATTTGGTTCCCCATAGTTATCTAGATGTATCAACATATCCTCTACTTGAATCCTATATTAGGTTCCTTCAAAAAATTAGGTTGTCATTCACCACATCAGTCAACATTTTCAGCCAATATATATAAACATGAGTCTTAAAATCACATATCATCTGTTATTGAAATATTATTTCTAAAGTATCCTTACCCATATTTATTCTTGGATTAATCACTATAAATTAAAAAGAGTTATGCATAGATCATCACAAAAAAATTAACCTCGGTGAGCCTTATAAGCCCATCTTCCATCTCCGTGTTGTGAATATCATGGAAAAAGTTCTCCACAAACATCTCCAGAATGTCCTTCCACAACATATCATGTATCTCCATATCCCATCATTTGATGTCCCACCAATGGTTCACATGACCATTTAACATATAATATGACATTATTTTTCATTTATTATTAAGGTTATCAAAGTGGTCAAGTATCATCTGGATATACTCAATCCAGAATTCAATAGCCTCTATTCCATACTCTCCTGTAATCACCGTATGGTGTTATAATTGGAACTCTCATGTTTGGTCAGACATAATATTCATAACCCACCATGATTATATTTCCATAAATTACATAAATAATGAAATTTAATTATTTACCATATCATCATAGCCTTCACATGGCATTATCAGTGCCATTCAATTCATAACAAGAGGCACATTTCCATACATGTCCTCCGAAATCCAATCAACAAACATAGTCATGGAGGCCTATCTCTACAATTTCAAAAAGATGTACATGTAAACATTATAAAAAATTAAAAGTTTATCCTAACATGGATTCACATAATCAATAAAAACTTAATCATTACACCATACCACATGGTGATAATGGAGGTGTTATCACTACCCTTACACATGCCTCATCTAGTTGTATGTGAACAATGAGTAAAACCATTCAGAAGTTCCAGTAATTCTTTAGGATTTTATTTATTGAATTTTTATCATTTCAAATTTTTTTATTTCAAAATTGGAACTTTTGTCATTAAAATTTACAAAATAATGATAACATTGTTCAAACTAATAGCTTATCCAAAAACATTATTTTTCTATTCATTCCTAAAATTATGTCTAAAATATTTAATTTATTTTTCTATAAAGATGCATGTATAAACAACTTTCACTTCATTCCATTCCCTAATGAATATTCTAGAAAAATATCTTAAATCAATATCATCATAGAAAAAGTGCACCAATTGTCGCAAAATATCATCCATCTATAACATACAACATTAATAACAACAATACCACTCTATGAACATGTCCTTTACCAATGTACATGGGTAACATAATCCCATATACATGTTCTGAAAATTAATCAACTCCTTATAAAATCAATCCTACCTTCACCAAATAGTAAGACCAAAGGTCGGAAAAAAAAACCTATTTTAAGACAAATTCTAACATCCCTACTCATGTTCCTATAACTAGTACCCTCATCGAGTTAGTTACATGAGAAAAATTGTGACTCCTCATATGGAATAGGTTTTTATTAGGAGTTAGTTTCTAATATATAACATTGAGAAACTATACACACTTAATGAAGGAATAAAAAAATCATAAATATTTAAAACATATCAAATTGAAATTAACCGAACATAACACTAAATGTATCACTTGATGAACAAAATTTGAATACCATATGGAAACTAAATTTTAGAAATTCCTTTCTATAATATGTGTCGTGTTTCTAATGGAATATAAATATAAGGACAATAATATCCCAAAGAGGGTCTAAACTCCTTGTCATCTTCCATCATCTATGATAAATCTGTACCCGGTCACCTAAAAAATGTCTATTTCCCTTATCATCTCCTAAAAATGTGTCATTAATTTTGGGTACCATTAAAGAAGCCTATATAGAGTTTGAATACAACTCATTAGGCCACCAACAATGTTGTTGAATAAAATATCTAGTCTGTAATAGTGTATGATGTTTATAGATAATGAAAAATTATCCTTAAATTTAACAATTATCACAATTCATCATCTATTAAATAACCACATAAAGTACTTGGGGAGATGTTGACACATGAACTACCAAAATAAACTTTATCTCATACACGAGTCGAAACCATATGACATTGGGATTCACAATTAATAATTGCATGGTCTTTCATTATCTATTTAATTCTAATTCATATCGTGGATAATTGGAAATATTTTCCAATGAAAACTACTTTGATTATAATGATATGGATAAGACCCCAAGTGTATTTGAAGAATCGATCTATATCCTACAACCTATTTTTCAATAAAATAGATATATTATACTGATGTGTCAATCCATGACATATATTAATTTATCACACAAATTCAATTTTGATTAGAATGACATGTATAGTACAAAGTGAATATTTGTTTCATCATTACGTGTCCCACATCCCATTTTCAATAAATCATACATTTCACGTATATCTCCTTCTATGAGACTAATATTCATTAACCATATTATCAATATTTAATACCATCTTATAAAATTTCAATTATAAAAAAATGATTCATGCCTTTAATAACAAAGAATCTCATTTAAAATTCAACATTACACACTTAATCAAAATTTAATGAATTAAATAATTTATCATTTATGGTTAATCCAAATACTACCTAATTATCTTTAGTAACTCAATTCAACAATCTAATGATAAATAAATTCTACAATTCCATAAATTATCCAAATAAAAAATCCATATAATTGATCAATTTCATAACCTTGTTATTAATAATTGTAACAATACCTTAATTAAATAGATAAAAAAATTAATCATTTCAATTAATGATGATATTGATATATTTACTCTAGTGATTTCACAATCACATACACATAAATATAATAAAAACATTGGGAGTTTAATGATATACCACCATCCTCAAGACCATTGACACACGTTCACCAACAGAAATCCACAAATTGATGTAGAACCATCAATGAAATAATAAATAAATAGATATAGATACAAAACCAAAATTCAATATAAAAAAGATTTAGATCAACCAAAACATAAATATAACACCTTTATAATGTATGAAATATTCTTTTCAAAAGATGAGACGAAGATACATTATAGGGAGGAATCCAATAGGGATGATAATCTTATATCCATAGTGGGGTAGGTCTATCAAATGGATAACTAATTTTTTAGGAACATAGTATTTATAAATTTAAAATCCATACTAGAGAATAAAATTCAATCAATGTTATATAGGGTCACCGATGGGTGATTAGGGTTTCAAAACATGGGTACAAGAATTTTTTATAAATAGTCGGGGGTTTATTTATCCAAATGGATGGGTTACTATATAGGAAACTTGATTTTTCATAATAAAGTAGATAAACAAATCCTCATTATAGGGTTCACGGAGATTCTAATAAAAAAATTCATGTTTTGGAAAAAAAATTCTATCTTTGAAATCCCCATCTAGATGGGCTTGCATGGTTTATTGTGGCGGGGCATAGAGTTTTGGAAAACCATGGACGTACAATGCACTAACCAACACCCCTATAAAACACATTAAATTCAAAAAAACTCTCCCCAAAGGAAGAAATTTACAATATATACTTTGAACAAGTAAATAGAGTATCTAGAAAATGTAAATGAGTTACCTCTAGAAAAGTTCAGGTTCGTACAAAAGAAAAAACCAGTTAATCCATGACTTGACCATTAATTGAATTTATGAATAATAAAAACGAAATATTCTCATGGATAATAATAAAATAATTATAAATCAAGTAAAATTTTAATAATTAGTTTAATGAACTCAAAAATAATGATATCTTTACCAACATGTCCATATTATAAAAATATTTGAACTACTAGTAGGTATACTACAAAACCACATTAATATTTCAATCAAAATTAGTTCTACACTGAGACCTATCAATACATTGGGGGGACGCATTATTCTGGAAGCATCCATCACTACATATACAGTATATTACAAATATATTTAATGATCAATTTAATTCATTAGAAACAATTATCAAAAAATAGATGTGTTAATAAATAATATTTATTAGAATTATTTTCCAAGACAAAAAAATAATTTTCAATATAAACACTATATATTTAAATGATATATATTTTATTAAAAATAATATCTAGAATAGGAGTACTGTAGATATTTGAGATATATATAATTTTTAAATAAAAATTATCTCAAATTTTAATTTATTTTAAAAAAATGTAAATAAATACATAATTTGAATTAGCATTAGAGATAGTAATCAATTAATAAAAAAAATATAGTTTTTAGTAAAATAGTTTTCATTAAATAAATATTGGAAATTAAAAGACTTTATAAAATTATTTTTCATTAAATAATATTAATTTTTAAGATATTATTATATTTTATAATACTGCACAAGTAGAAAACATATATGGAGGTTGTAAAATCTGTTAATGTCATATACATTAATAAAATTTATTATCACTTTTTTTAATGAAATTATAAATATGAACATCTTGAGAATATATATAAATTTTACTTTCAGACCATTTAAAATTAATACAATTACATGGAATTTCTATAAACAGAATTTTTTATCTAAAACTATTATGAAAAATATGATCTCGAAGAGAAATATAGACTATAAAATGATGAATAATATAAAATATCCATTTAATTTGAAATTTTTTGGATTCTGGTTCAAAATTGGATAAAATTTTGAATAAAACGTATTATATCCTTAAATATACATTGGATAGAAATATAGTTAATTTTTATTAAGGAATGATCATAATATATCTTTAATGAAAATAAAAGAAATCAAAAAAATGAGGTTGTTAAGATAAATAAGTATGAATTTTGTATCATTTGAATTAAATCCATTTTATTTAGAAATCTTTGATATAATCATTAATAATTTAAAATAATAATAATATATTGAAGTTAAATACATAAACATGGAATTATATACACCTCATAAAATAAATAGGTACATAATACCATTTATGTCTCAACGGAGTGTAAATAGTGGTGAAATCCATTACAATGATAGTTTTATTGAAGTGATAATTATTCAATATAGATTTTATGTCTAATATATATATATATATATATATATTAAGACTAAATACATCATAAAACCATCATAGTTCATTTCACACATAAACATCTAATAACATTTTCAATGAATTTGGAATATAACTCATTGAATAAAAATTGAGATGAGAATCATCTTTACTCTTGTTTTTTCTAGTAGTTGAACATTCCATAACATAAAATATAATTATATTAAAAAAATTAAACTGTTGAATTCCATTTTTAAAGTTATTATATCATATCTGGGCCTCATATAACATCATTTCACTGGTTTGTAAACAATATTTTATTAATATCATTATGTTGGGTGCTAAATTCTTCTTTTTCTCTCGCATGTTTAGGCCTAGATGTTCTTATCCATTCATTTTGATTGTGGTTCCATAAACAAATTTATCATAATAATGATATAAATAAAAACTAATTTAATTAAATATCCCTCCATTACAATCTATGTTACTTGAAAAATAAAAATAGATCGCATCCATTTGTCGTGGAGGTAGTTCACACGTACACACAAACGACATTATAGTTTAAACAGATTAGATGGTATAATAGTTTATATGGAAATAATAATTCAACAAGTAAAATTAGTCTTATAAAGACATATATATTAATTGAATTCTTTTTTATAAAAATCCAAGTAAACTGATGATGAAAAACTAATTACACTAATACATTTGAATAATAGGTAGTATGTACACATTTGTGATGTTTCCTCCTTTTTTAGTATGAAATAGTGGTTTAAAATTGTTTTCAAATTTTCATAAAAAAATATCAATATAATAATAATTATTTATTTATAATTATATAATTTTTTAAAAAAATTGAGTAAATATTGGATGAAATAATCTTTAAAGACTAGATAATGAGGATTACCACTATTTTAGTTGACTTCATCTACATATTGTTTCTAGGGATATAATGTTGTACATAGAGAAATTCAATCAACTATATACCATGTATAATGATGTTTCTAAAACAAAAGATAATGGTTTTGTGGTTATATGTTATATATATTGTGTAATTAAATGATATAACTGGTTTCCTTTTTAAAATTTAGGTTATAGTAATTCATATAATTTCTTAAAGTATTAAATTATGACAAAAGCATTTCAATTTTAAATTGATCCAAATTTATATAATTAAAATATAATAGGATTATGAATTTAAATCATTTTATAGAAAAAATATGGGCATGTTTTAATCTTTATTAACATTATATCCTCATATTAACCACTTCATACCCCTTTTGATAATCACAAAATTTGAAAAGTCGTCTACAATCTAAGTGTCCAAAGATTATCAATAAAAGAAAAATTATTCCAAACATGTTTAGTAGATGAAATATTTTACCCAATAGTATCTCTCATTTCCACGGTTATTGTTTTTATGATTTTAATGTCATTTAATTATATATTATTCTATTATAATGTAATTATTTTCAATTTTGACAATATTCACTGAATTTAACATTAAATTAATCAAAAAAATAATGAGGTGTTATATAATCCTTAAACAAATTGATAATAAGGTATATTTATATATTAATCATACGGTATAAAAAATTAATCAACATTATGTAACATTTTTATTTTTAAATTCATATTTTTTATTAATTCAATATATTACATTCAACTTGTGTTATCATTTGAAGAAATAATTCAACAAATAATAATAAAAAAATATCATAAAAAATATATTATTCATGTTATAAATTATATTTTATATTTAGTTATAAATTATTTGTATCTTAATGTGACCCTTAAAAATAAATTACAATCTTGATAGGGTCATTGTGAGTTTTTAATTACTTAAAATAATAAAAATTTCATCATCATGGTCTCATTTCTTTGGAATTCCATACAATAAATTTTTTTATGTTCATGGAAAAATTAAACAACTGCAATTCAAACATAGTTATGTCTTGAGTATTTATAATACCATACCACATTATTTTTATCCTTAGTCAATAAATTGACACCTTACCGACGCCAAAAATTTGATGGCTGCTACTCATAGTGAAAAAAAATAAACGGGTCCATTTTATGAAATTATAACCTCATGAATAAAATAATTATATCAATTTTCCAAAAAAAAAATTTAATGTTTGTAGAAATTTTTTTATATATATTATGAAAAATGCAACAATAAAAAATAATTAGAAAAATAAACTTTAATGTTAAAAAACATATATCAATATCCATAAAATGAGAATTAAAATTACATAATTATAAGTCAAATGGATATAATATTAAATTAATAAAAAAAATCCAAAATACAACTTACCTATTCGGTTACATGATATAATGAAATGAAATGTAACTACTTGGAAACTTATTATTTTGAATTTCCATTTAAAAATAAATCAATTTCCAAAATTTCCAAAATTTCACACTTTATAAATTATGATATATTTATTTAAATTTTATTGTTAATTTAATAAAATAAGATTTTTTTAGTTGAATAATTTTATAATAATTCTCTCGTGAAAAATTAATAATAATACAATTTTTGATGAAAATTAATCTTTTATATATAAAGAATTATTTAAAAATAAAAGATTATACATTACATAAAACCAGTATGCATATTTTCAAAGTTTTTATAAGCATGTGTATTCATTAAAATTTATCATCTTTGTCTTAATGGTCATATTTAAATAATAATAATATTGTAAGGTTCATTTATGATAGGTGTTTCTTGGTGTATAAGATATCGAACATAGTGTTCCATTACAATTTAGGGTGTTATAATATATACCATTAACCAATGGATTTCGGGGATATATAGGTCCCACAAATAACATAATATATATATATATATATATTTAAAATATTTATAATCATAAAATACTTAGTTGATAATGAATCAATGAAAAAAATAATGTTTTTCTTATATTATACATAAAAATCATATATCACGAACATAAAAATTAATAAAATTTAATATATATCATTTTTTCAAAATTAATAATTTAATAATAGCATATATATATATATATATATTATATGATCACGTCATTACTTTGAGAATGATAATCATTTGTGGGTAAATATATTTGAAAATACAAGAAGTTTCATAAAACCATATAATACAATGAGGTGTAAATTACATTCAAAAATATTTTTTAGAATAGGGGACAATAAATATAAAAACCATAACATAAAAATATTTAAATGAATAATTTTATAAAATATATAAATGATATATAAGTGGAAAAGATAAAATAAATTTAATAATAATAATATTAAAGAAATCTAAAATAATAGAGACATGACAAAAGAATAATGTCATAAAAATGTATTAAAAAATTAAAATAGTTTTATTTGAAAAAATAATTAATAATTAATAATTAAAATATTCATAATTTTTTTCAATATAAAAGTGAAATAGATGATAAAAAACATTTTCATGGTTGGGAAATTCCTTTTGACCATTTTAGAATTACATTTTTGAAAACCCAAATCATTGAAATGGTTAAAGAGATATTTGATTAACAAAATAATATGGATAATAACAGGATCAGTAGAAATTAAAAAAATATAAATTTCCAATATAAAAATGAGAAAATTGGTGGGATATAAAAATAAATACATGGAATAAAAATTCATTAAAAGTAATGGATACTATTCGTACCAAATTCATTTTAACAAAGCATTAAAATCATCGAGGATGAAGGAAATGGTGTGAAACCTGATTTCCAAATAAATTATTGAATAGTATATCATTAAATCAAAATATTTTATAATAGTTCAATCATCGACATTAATATATGAAGAACTATGACTATTTCCTGAGTAAAATATTGGAATAAAACACCACTAGTTCCTTAGCAAACCTTAAATAAAAGCTACATAAAATGAAAAAAATTACTATATGACATATTAAAAAATGAATTGTAAGAGGGAACTATACAAAAATAGAATGTTGACGTATTTAAATAATTTAATGGCATATAGGGTGTGAAACTGTAAAGACCCTAACTCATATAACCCGAAGTTTCTTCTTTCATTATTATTTTTCATAGAAATAAATGATTCGAATAAAAAAGACAAAATAATTTAGTAGTTTTGGAGTATAAGATATATATATATATATGAAAGTGAATTTACATTGGGAATAAAAATTCAAAACCTATTCATAGAAAAAAATAGCATTGTTAATCTAATTCAATGAATTCATATTGAAATCCTAGGTAAAAGAAACCAAATAAGGGTGATATTGAATTCTTGTTAAGGGTTATGTTTATTGAAAAATATCAAGAATCAGTAAGACATATTTAATATTGAAATATAAATAACTATGCTTACATTCCTTTTAATCAATAATTTTAATATCATGATTAACTAATGAATAATGAACATATAAAGGGGAATAATTGAACACACATTCCATTTAATTAATAACATAATATTATAAATATACAAGGAATAATCCCCATAGGAAGGAAAATAATTAGACGAACGTTCAATTTATTTAATAATAATACCATGATGAATATATAAGGAATAAAAAATAAAGAAAGGTAAATAATTGAGAATAAATGAAATTTATTCAATATGGTAAGAATAAAACACATAAAAAGGTAATATCATTGAAAACATTTCATGTATAATAATAATAAATTAAATATAATTTTAAAAAATGATAAATTATTTTACAACATGATATACAACATCATGAAACCACTATTGTCCATAATTTTTTCAAGAATGTTTAAAACATTTGTTAAACCCCTTTTAAAAATAATTTTGATTGACTTCATTAGAATAGTGGTGAATTGGGGGTCTATATAATTATAAACCCCACCCCACACATCATTTGCATTGAATTACACATATATGAAATAGTAAATTTAAATACATAAATAATGTTTCATATAGCTAAATATCTGTATTGATGAAAGAATACTTATTTATCAAAATTACCTTAGATAATCAAATAACAATAGAATTAAACACCATATATAAATATGGTATATGGTATAAAAAATTATTATAACTATTATATATTGATTATTTATATTTATGAAAAATTTAATTTAAAATGAAAAATGATCACAATAATGTGATTGTCTCAAGAGAATATTTTTAATAAAAAAACTAAAACAAGAAATGAAAGGTAACAATCGCTTTGTTGGTAATACAATGTTTAACAAAAAATCATTAATAAAATATTATTTCTTGTCAAATACATAAAAGGTGATGTATTTTTCCAATATAAAAGTTAATATTATTATATTAAAAAATATATCTCAATTAAATTTAAATTTGAACAAAATCACTTACCACTAGAATCCTTTGGATTGAATGAGATTTAGAAATATGTATAATTATTTTATACAAGTTATTAATATTTTCAATAACAATATTCATATTTAAAATGTCCTTCGTGATATTATTATTAAACTATACCACTTATTTGTTAATTATATTTAAATATTTTTTAGGGTATTAATTAACTCATTTTCTCATGCATGTTTTTTTTTGAAATTTAGTTTTCTTCTAAATAAATTATAGATCACAAATCCAAAAAAATATTTAAATATAAATATAATAATATATCATTATATATATATATATATATATAATAATTCATGAATGCTATACATGGATAATGAATGTCGTCACTTCATGGAGATAGTAGTTTATACGTACACACATGGAATAATATCATTCCATTAATGAGTGAAATTATATAGATGTGTGTGACATGTTAATTTTTTAGAATCAATTTCAGTTCATATATGTCACATATATTCATTAACATTTACATTCTATGTAAAGCGTAATTGAAAAATCAATTCAGATGGATTTGTGAGGTGGTTGTCCGCCTTATGTACAGGATACATTATTTTATTTTAAATAATGGGACGTAAGGATTAATATGTGATTTTCTTATTCAAAAAGTAATATAATACAATTAATTAATTAAATTTATAATTATATAATGTTTTTATATGTTTGTATGGTAGAATAGATACAGTGTATCCATAGGTGGTAGCACTCCAATCACATGATTGAATATTTCATTTCTCATTTCATGGAAGATGATATGGATAAGAGTTATTCCAATAACATAACAACAATAGAGAATTATTTAGATATTGATATTTTTATATGTCATTTGGGAAGACCTATTTTACAGAGGAAAAGGGAGAATGAAAATGAGTTACCATTGTTTAAATAATAACGTTTTCCAAGACTAACATACATTCTATATCTTTTTTAGGAGGCTTGTTTTTGTAACTTTGGATGAATATCAGATCTACAATTTGAATAAGGATGTTTTTATGTTATTTCTTAATAGTTTGTTTTCAAAATGAGTGTTATACTATCAATACCCCTCCTCATAATGTGTACCCTTCCTGGGTCGGCAATGTGAGAAGGGAGATAATGACCCCCGAGTCCTACCTCCAGTAGGCCTCGGGTTGGCGACTAGCACCAAAGGTATTATAAACAAACAAATTAGAGGCATTACTCTCTAAGAGAAAAAATGCGGAAGAGAGAGATAACATAGACACCAATCAACTTCAAATGAGAACTGGAATATAAAAGAAACCCAAGTGCATTTATGAAATTTCAATTAAAAGTACTACAACTAGAAGGGAAAAACAGCAAGTACCCAAAAGAAAGTAAAAAACAACAGCAACCACAAGACCGAATAGCTCCTGTAACCCAAATCTAGTAGAAACCATCTTGATCTCCAACATGCTTCAAGTGACTTGAAAAATAGTTTATATATACATAGGGAGAGTATAACAGTATACTCAGTAGGATCCTCCCCGAAGCCTCTCGTGCAAAAGTAAAGAAAGCATAGTAAACAACAAGTGAAACTAACTCATCACCTAAACAAGTATACTATGTTCCCAACCTCATCATGGATACTATCACAAAGTAATGCATATATGAATATATTATATAATAATGAATATCACGGTTACCCTTCTACTACTTCCCCACTAGTTTTCCACTTTTCCCCAACATCGCACATCTTGAGCATCTCTCTCGAAAAATTCTTGCCTGCAGACACCTTGGTGAAGCACCACAACATGAACCTCATGAAAAAAACCACCACGTCCACGTAAGCAAAGTTCCCAGGTAGTTTTTGGGAGCCACCACAGCCTGCATAATGTGTATCATACATCAGGTATTATACCTAAAGCCATTACATCCCATACACTGAATAAGAATCCTCAATCAATCACAGCTCATACATGTTACACCTATAGTAGGTCATAGGATACTATATCCAGAATATATGTGTGTGAATAACCACAACCCATTATATCCATCTACACACATATATGGGGAAAACTAACTGTTGTGTTTTCCAGCAAAAGTAACTACCAATATATGAGAGTGGGGCCAAAGGGGGTAGTCAGCCATCCATCCTCCCACCGGAATGTTGGGGAAAACACCTCCTAGGACGCAGAATCCTCAGGGCATCAGTTACCCTTACTGATTGGGTGGAGTAGCATATATAGACATAAAATGTACATGATATATTATATCACACAACCACACTATGGGCATTACCTAGTCCTACACACAACTACAGCTAATGTATCTCAGACTCTGGGCTGTTACTTCTGTGAATATTTATCCTATAATCATACAACCATTTAGAGATTAGTATTATATTACCTCATTCCATTTTTATTAGTTTAACTTTACGTTAATTAATTCTTTAATCGTTAATTAACCATGATCAATTCCACATTAAATTTCATTAGCATTATAACCAAGTCAAGTGATCCTTCAAAATTAAAACCTCATCATTATGTTCCAGAAAACTCCATCCTCAGAGGTTAAGACCATTTATTAAATTATTAATTAGAGATATACTTTCCCACATTCCCACGAACTCTAGGGAAAACATTATATTCTACTAAACATAAGGGGATCAACACAATGAGTAGATGTACTACTCATCAAGTTTGTGCCCCTTATAGCAAGATCAGTTACCCATACTTCCTTGAGAAGCTAAACACGGAAAGAACATGGCATACCCTGCATGTATTCACCTCTTTCAGAAGAAGGGTATGTAATACCAACTGCCTTGAATAGTGGGGAAAATTATAGTAGATAAAGAACCAATGAAATAACAAGCACTCAACAATCACAACCATCCCATTCCATTATCACTGGTGTCCTCCATGAAACCCACATGCATAAACTGATGCATCTCACAACTCTAGGAATTATCTACAGCCACAACCAAAAAGGCCTCCATGCTGCCGCATATTACCACAACCATCCAGGCTCACATCAAAACTCAAGCAGCAGTAAAACAAACGTCTTCACAATTGGGTTCTTGGCCCTTAAATAAACAAGAGGGTAACTCAAAACCATGAAATCAATTATCTTTTAACAACCAACAGTTCTTTAATCCATCTTGGATTAACAGATTTATTATTCATTGTTTCTAAATTTGGGGAACCTAACAGTAAGTTATCGCAAATAAATGAACATAGTTACTGCACCAATCTGATCAACATAAAATTACAACAAGAACCAGATTCAATTACATGACACGTTATCTTTAGCCAAACCATTATCAATTAATCCCAGTTTACGTTCTTTAACAATTTCCATCAAGAACAAGCATAAATATCACAAAAATATAGAAAAAACAAGTGGTAATAACATATGATCGGTATTAATTTTTTTATCTAGTTAAAATATTTATTATGTCAATTCCATTGTAATATAGTGAGATAAAACATGATAAAGATACAGTTGAAAATAAATGAAATAGAAGCAAATAATCCCCTACCTCAAATAGTTCTTAACGTTCTTTATCCACACAACAGGTCACGATCCTCCTCTCATGACAACTGCATTCACTTGAGGATGCCACGGTATGACCGCACCAACCAAACCCCAAGAAAACCCCCATTATAAGCCTACAGATTACATGCTATAACATGGGTACGATAATCATGAGAATATGATCCCCAAAGGAATGACGATATAACATACCTTATATCGAAGATTGATCAGTACAGCTTGGTTGCATCAAAACAGAGTGGAACCTATCCAAGGAGTAAAGTTTGATTGTGAAACTCCTACTGGATGGATTGAAAGGTTCTAGAGTCTCATAGCCGAGAACAATGTTGAAGAATAAGGGAGGAAGATATCTTGTACCTTTAGAAGATTTAATGGGGAAACGGTTTAAGATACGCTTAATTTCCCATTAAAAGTGGATCACATTAAACCACACAATTTGACCAAGTAAAAACATCCCAAGCCATAGAAATAATTAATATATGATTTATGGCCATTAAATCGGCCTTAGAGTCCTTAAAACGCGGTTTTAAATGAATTTTATGTCAAAGGAAAATGCTAAAGGGGTGAAACTATGGGAAGTTGGAAACACTATTCATGAACCTCAATGTAAGAACACTGTTCATGAACCTCACTATTAGAACCTCACTGATAGAATACTTTTCATGAACCTCACCGATAGAACAATGTTCATGAACCTCAACTTTAGAAAACTATTCACAAACATCACCATTAGAACCTCACTGATAGAACACAGTTTAATGAACCTCACCGATAGAACACTATTCATGAACCTCACTTTTAGAACATTGTTCATGAACCTCACCGTTAGAACCTCACAGATAGAAAACTTTTCACGGAACCTCACTAATATAACATTGTTCACTGAACCTCAAGGACAGAACACTGTTCATTGAACCTCACCGACAGAACACTTTTCATTGAACCTCACCGATAAAACATTGTTCACTGAACCTCGCTGATAGAACACTGTTCACTAAACCTCCTCAATAAACAGTGTTCACTGAGCCTCACTGATAGAACAATGTTCATTGAACCTCATTGATAGAACACTGTTCACTGAACCTCACCGAAAGAATTGTTCATTGAACCTCACCGATAGAACACTTTTCACTGAACCTCAACGATAGAACATTGTTCACAGAACCTCACTAAGAGAACATTGTTAACTAAACCTCACCAACATAATTTTTCACTGAACCTCACTAATAGAACTTTTCACTAAACCTCACCAATAGAACTCTTCACTAAACCTCACCGATAGAACTGTTCACTGAATGTCACCGATAGAACTGTTCAATAGATTGTAAATTTGGACACGTGTTGTGGATAAGCCACCTTGACCTCCTGGAACACCTCAAACACCACATTTTCACAATTTAATGGACTGGAAATATCTGGTACATTACATCAGATACATCTCAAAACATTCTCGTCCTTGAGAATTAAAAACTATGTCAGAACAACCGCCCATCGAGATAAATCTCAAAATAGAGCAAGCCACAAAAGCAACAAAATAAATTCATAAATAAAACATGAAAGGTGTAACCAAAAAGGGAAAAATTTTACAAGAAAATAGTTAAATATCAAACAAATCTGGGTACAAAACACTTATCTATGACTCACGTTCACATGTACTCTCCTCCATGCTACCGTGTTGCCACAAGACACGAACTAAGGGGATAATATGCCCACGCAACACCTTCTACTTGCATTCTTGGATCTCCACAGGTCACTCCACGAGGGTTGCATCATCATCAAAATCGATCTCCCCCAAAGAGTGGTGTTCCCCAACACTAGATCACAGTGTCTACATACTTCAAACAAGTCAGCTCGACCTCCAACTGGTGTAGTCAATGCCAATGGAACTGGAAGCCTCTATAACTCAAGTCCTAAATCATGGAAAAGGGTAGGTGATATGAAGGAGTGTGTCACTCTTGAATCAAACAATGCATACACCATCGTAGAAAATAAGAAAAGGGTTCCTCGAACGATGTCTGGTTCGCCTGTAGCTGGAAACTCTAGAGCATAAATCTGAAAAATACCTCCTCCATGGCCTCTCTGACCCTGAGGAAGACCACCACCACAGCCACACTCTACTCTCTGAGGACTGGGAGCGTCATGGGGTTATCCTCAACCGACCCCATCTACCCTCTTCTGATCTGAAGCTGGTGCAATCGGCTGCTACTGCCTTGGCTGGAACTATCTCAATGGAGGAACCTGGAGCGTAGCGCTTGGTGCACGATGTCCACTCTGAAAGGTCCAGAACTCCCGCTGCGGATTCCCATGACCACCACAAGAAAAATAAGGGCTTGATCCCTTGGCATAGGCATGTGAGTTTCTGCCTCTGGAGAAATAAGATGTGAAGGGATGGGACCTACCCTTGGCGAAAAGGAAACTCTTCAGCCCTTAAAACTGGAAACCCCAGACCAGAGCTCTGCATTGTGAGGAATCATGCTGATTCCCCTCTCATGATGATCCAGTCCAGGCCAAAGTCATCTCGACAACCTCTTCCCTCACCAGTGCCTCAAGATATGTTTTTAGTATAAATGGGGTGACCTAGCGCTGGATCTCTAGACGCAAAGCCTCCTCAAAATGTCTTGCCCTTGCCTCCACATATGGAAATAGGTACGAAGCATATCGTAAAAGGTTCTTAAAACTGATTCTAATCTCGTGAACATTAGATCTCCCCTGTCGAAGGGTAAGAAGCTCCTGGTGATTGGACGCCTTCGCAGTCGAAGAAAGAGACTCGGCTCTAAAATTGTCTCAGAACTCCTCTAATGAGATTGCAGACTCCTCACGATCCCTGAGTAACAAGAACCACCACTGCCTTTATGCTCCATGTAGAATTGTCAAAACTAAGGACACCCAGTGCTACTTCCAATAACGAATCTAACTGTATCCGATCTTGACCTCCTCTAACCAGTCTACTGTGAATACATCTGAAATGTATCCCTTGTAAATATGTAGACTCTGGCACTGAAACTCTCGGAGTGTCTTCTTCCATGTTTCATCATCAACAACCTCTACCCTATGGAGATCTGCTAGAATAGCCTACTGGACATTTTCTGTGCAAACCTGACAAAGACATCGACCTGGAGCCATAATAATAAAACAACAACTATTAGAGTTCTTAAACCTGGAATATGGAAGACACAATAGTAATTAATTAATTATTGTCTTTTATTCATTTTAGGTTAACCTATCCCAAGGTCTACCCATTAAAACATAGGAATAAAGAATAATTATACATGATTATTTCTTAGGTATCTACCCTGTAACTAGTAGCACCTTGTTTATTAGCCATTGTAAACTTAAAGGACCATACATCAGATCATAGAGGACCCTAAATTCCTATGTATCCTCCATTTTCAAATGTTTACCTCACTTGATAAACATTAATGACATAATTTTCCTACCAACCCATGCAACCTCACATGTGCCTAACTACAAACTCCATCCCCTACCTCAACCAGAGCCTCTAATACCACTCTGTCACATCCCCCTCCCCACAAAGTGTGCCCCTACTAGGTTGGAAAATTGAGAAAGGAGATAATGACCCCCCGAGTCCTGCCTCCAGTAGGCCCTGGGTTCACAACTAGCACCAAGGGTATAGTAAACACACAAATGAGAGGAATTACACTCTAAGAGAACACATGTGGAAGAGAGACAAAAGATAGACACCAATCAACTCAAACTCAGAACTAGAATATAAAACAAACCCAAGTTCATATATGAAATGTCGTGCAAAATTATTACAACTATAATGGAAAATTGAATGTACCCAAAAGAAAGTTAAAATAGCAGCAACCATAAGACCGAACAGCTCCTGCAACCCCATTCTTGTATAAACTAGCTTAATCTTCAACCTAATTCAATGTTCCTGAAAAATAGTTCATATATACAAAGGGTGAGTATAACAGTATACTCAGAAGGATCCTCCCCAAAGCCAATCATGAAAAAGTAAATAAATCATGCTAAATCACAATGAAGAACAAGTGAAACTAGCTCATCACCTAAAAAGGTATACTAAGTTCCCAACATCACCAAGGCTACCCTAAAAAAGTGATGCATATAAGAATATGTCATATAATAATGAATATCAAGGGTACCCCACTAATACTTACCCACTTGTTTGCTGCTTTTCCCTAACATCGCAAGTCCTGAGCATCTCTCTCCAAAATGGATTGCCTGCAAACACTAGGACGTAGCACCAGAACGTGCACCTCATGAAACAAAACTACCACGTCAAAGTAAGAAAGGTAACCATGTTGTTTCAGGGAGCCATAACTACCCGCATAATGTCTATCATACATTGGGTATTATTCCTCAAGCCATTACAGCCCACACACTGAGTAAGAATCCTCAAGACATCATAGCACATACAAGTTACACCTATAATAGTTCATATGATACTATATACATAACATATCTGTGTTAATAACCAAAAGCCATTACAACCCTCTACACACTTATATGGGGAAAACTAACTGTAGTGCCTAGCAACACAAATAACTACCAAGAGAATAGATCGGGGACAATGTGGGTAGTAAGCCATCCATCCTCCCACCGGAATGTTGGGGAAAACACCCCCCAGGGTTCAAAATCCCCAAGGTGTCAGTTTCCCTTACTGATTGGGTGGAGTTGCGTATTGAAACACAAAAGTACAGGATATATTATATCACACAACCACACTATGGGCATTACCTAGTTTTAGACACAACTGCAGCTAACGTCTATTAGACTCCGGGATGCTGTAACTAAGGCTAGGTATCCTATAAGCATACAAACATTTAGATAGATTTTTTATATTACTTCATTCCCTATTTATCAGTTTCACTTTACATTAATTAATTCTTTAAATACTAATTAACCACGAACAATTTCACATTAAATTTCATAAGCATTATACCCAAGTACTCTGTTCCTTCAAAATTACTACCTTATCATTAAGATCCAGCAAAATCTAACCCCCCGAGATAACACCATTTATTAAATTATTCATTACAGAAATACTTTCCCACATTTCTAGGAATTTTGGGAAAAACATTCTATGCTACTAAACACAAGGGGCTCAACACGGTGAGTAGATGTACTACCTTCAAGTCCTTTTTGATTATAGAAAAAGCGTATACCCATCCTTCTTTGAGAATATAAACACTGAAAACATGTGTCATACCACACGTATCTATGCATCTTTCCGAAGAAGGGTATGTAAGACTAATTGCCTTGAGCAGTTGGGAAATGTAAAGAAGATAAACAACCAAAGAAAAAACAAGCATCCAACAATCACAACCATCCCATTCCATCATAGATGGTGTCCTCCCTGACACCCACATGCATAAATCGATGCATCTCTCTACTCTAGGAATCATCTACTGCCACAACCAAAAAGGCCTCCATGCCTCCCCATATTACCACAACCATCCAGGCTCACATCAAAACACAAGCATCAGTAAAACAAACATCCTCAAAATTGGGCTCTTGGCCATTAAACAAACAAGAGGGTAACTCGGAACCCTATAATCAATTATCTTTTAACAACAAACAGTTCTTTAATCCATCATGGATTAACTGATTTACTATTTTTCAGTTCAAAATTCGGGAAACCTAACAGTAATATATCACAAATAAATAAACATGCTTACTGTACCAATTTGATTAACATAAAATTACAACATGAACCATATTCGTTTACATGCCTCTTTATCATTAGAGAAACTGTTATCAATTAATCCTAGTTTATGTTCTTTACCAATTTCCATCAAGAACAAGAATAAATATCACACAATCTAGCAAAAAAAAAGAGGCAATAACATATGATCGGTATCAATTTATTTATCTTGATAAAATATTTATTATGTCAATTACATTTTCATCGAGTGAGATAAAACATGAAAAAGATATAGTTGCACATAAAAGAAAGAGAAGCAATGCATCCCCTACCTGAAATAGTTCTTGACATTATTTATCCACACAACGGGTCATGATCTTCAATTCACGACAACTTCATCCACCAGAGGATGGCATAGTATGACAGCACCAACCAAACCCCAAGAAAAACACCATTAGAAGCATAGAGATTACATGCTATATCATGGGAATGAGAAACATGAGGAGATGACCTCCAAAGGAACGAAGATAAAACATACCTTATATCGTAGATTGATCGATACTTCTTGGTTACATCAAAACAGAGCGAAACCAATCCGTGGAGTAAAGATCTATTATGCATCTCCTATGGGGTTGATTGAAGGGTTTTAGAGTCTCATAGCTGAGAACAAAGAGGAAGAATAAGGGAGTAAGATATCTTATCCCTTTGAAAGATTTAACGGGGCGACGGTTTAAGATACGCTTAACTTCCCATTAAAAGAGGGTCGCATTAAACCACACGGTTTAACCAAGTAAAAACATCTCGAGAAATATGAATAATTAATATAGGATATATGGCCTTTGAATCGGCCTTAGAGTCCATAAAACGACGTTTTAAATGCATTTTATGTCATAGGAAAATGCTTAAGGGGTGAAACTGTAGGAAGCTGAAAACATTGTTCATGAACCTCACTCTTCAAACACTGTTCATGAACCTAATCATTAGAACCTCACAAATAGAACATTGTTCATGAACTTCACCTATAGAACATTGTTCATGAACCTCAACGACAAAACATTGTTCACTGAAACCCACCGATAGAACACTTTTCATGAACCTCACAGTTAGAACACTGTTCACAAACCTCACTATTAGAACTTCACCGATATAACAATGTTCACTGAACCTCACCGATAGAACACTATTCACTGAACCTCACTGATAGATCACTGTTCACTAAACCTCACCGATATAACACTACTCCCTGAACCTCACCAATTGAATTGTTCACAAAACCTCACCGATAGAACTATTCACTGAACCTCACCGATAGAAATATTCTCTAAACCTCATTGATAGAACACTGTTCACTGAAACTCACCAGCAGAACACTGTTCACTGAACCTCACTGAACCTCACAGATAGAACATTGTTCACTGAACCTCACCATTAGAACTATTCACTGAACCTCACCGAAATAACTGTTCACTGAACCTCATTGATAGAACACTATTCACTGAACCTCACTGATAGAACTGTTCACTAAACTTCACTGATAGAACAGTTCACTAAATTGAAAATTTTGGCAAAGTTTGGGGGATAAGTCATCCTGACCTACCAGAACACCTCAAATACCCCATTTTCACAATGTAATGGATTGGAGAGTTTCTGGCCATTACATATACCATTGATTATGTGAAGCAATTGAATTCCATTTATTAATTAAGGAGGTTTTTTTCTTTCTAAACTCAAGAAACTATTCAATAATTTGTAGTCTTCGTCAAACCATGTGAGTAAAAAATTGATAAATAAAGTAATGAACATAATACGAATTCATTAAATAAATAAAACACCCAAAAACGTGTTTCTATCCAAATATTCTTTGATTTAAATGTAAATTATTTTTTCCACATCATTTTTCACCATGGTGATTTTTTCATTGTATTTTCCTCAATAATTTATCATTTATAAATAAAAATAAACTGAGAATTAATAGATAATATTGATATACTTGTTATATAGATAGATTAAGATTTATAAAATAAAAAATAATTATGTGATTGAAATTAATTGGAACACATGTTCGTACGATGCAAAAAATTATCTCTTAACCTTAACATATGTAATTGTTTAATTTTGTTTTTAACAAGGATAGAATGATTTTTACATGGAATTATTACCAAATATTAATTATTATGAAAAAAACAATTTGAATTAATTTTATTTAATTCAATTCAAAGTATTGAAAATATTAATTTAGTTCAATCATTCAATTCATGTCAAAAAATTAGTTTTCTAGAAATTCATTATCAGGTATAAGATTATGTTATATTTAATATATTATAATTAACCATATATATATACATATAGATTTAAATCATTTTATATAGTTATATAATCTATAAATTTAATATTAGTGATTCATAATTAAATATTTTTGTAATTATTTAACATGGATGATCATTATTCCATTATAAACATATGCAGTTACCTATAAAATAAACTATTTTATTAAAAAAATTCTTTTTTTAACAAAGGTTATAATTATTATTTATATTAAATAAATATTTAATAAATTTTTGTTGAATCATATTGTAAAAAATTATTAAAAATAATATCATGAATAAGTATATTATATATTTTCTATTATTTGTAAATGCTTATTTCTAATAGAATATTTCAGAAATTAATTATAGGATTATTTTCTCCAAGTAAGTTCCAAATTGATATTCATAAAAATATATTAGTCTATCATTCCCTAAAATGTAGAAAATAAATATTTTATTAATTTTTTTAATAAAATATAATTTTTAATTACTAAAATATAGTCATAAGGTTTCCTATATATTATGTTATTGATGATATATAATTTTTTTAAGGAAAATATATTTGCAATGTGTCATGGTGTAACATTATTCACCCTACATCACGTTTTCCCAAAAAACATTAATATTACCTTCTAATGAAACGTGGAATGTTATTCATCATAACAAACTATGGTTTCAAAACTTATTCATTAATTTTATTATTTATATCATGTACCTTTACTATTCGAGTAATCTAATTCTTCATTACATAATCTCTAGTATTAAGAAAATTGATGGTCTATTTTTTATATGATATATCTGTATCAAATTCAATCTCATTTGAGGAGATCTCATGGATTATTCTTATCTTCTAAATCCATAAGAATAATATGTGGAAGAAATCATCTTATTATATGTGAAACACATAATTTCAAAATGCTAAGCTACAAGTCCCATTATTTATTTAATTTTAAATGGTCCATGTACCTAAGGCTAATTTCACTTTTCTTCTTAAACCTTATTATTCTATTATATGAAGATACAGTCATGAAAATATTATTTACCACATTAAATTCCAAATCTGTATTATCATTATTTTCATAACTC
Source organism: Viscum album (assembly GCA_963277665.1). NCBI lineage: Eukaryota > Viridiplantae > Streptophyta > Magnoliopsida > Santalales > Viscaceae > Viscum > Viscum album. The sequence goes on along the minus strand of OY728151.1, from coordinate 81,049,615 downwards.
TTTTCTTAAACCTAATATTATATAATATAATCATTTGTAGTCTTTGTAATTTTTGTTTTGTCTTCAAAACATTACGTGACTAAATTATCCCATTCACTATATTCATACAAAAAGTTATATTATTAAATCTATTTATATATATTATTTCATACAATGGGATTAGAATACATTAATTGAATAAAATTTAATTTAAAAACACATTGAAGTATGAATAATGATACCATATACTATGAATGTCAGGTGATCATGAAATTATCATGTCATCCAATGATTGAATAGTTTTTCTGCAATGTTCATCACTATAAGGATGGTGGTAAGATATCAAATGATGATCAATTTCATGATAAATATGGATAATTTAATAAATTTGTATTTTAATAGGGTATCATAATCCTAATATATTTAATGATATAAATTTTTAAAATAAAAAATTAATTAATACATAAAAATGCGTGTTTCCTAACTGGTAAATCTTCCATTATACGAAGGAACTATTATCATTTTGTTAGGTGATAAGCAATTTCCATTATAGAATCTTTTATTCTAGGAGTCTTTGGGAGTTTTTTTTTGGTTAAATATACCGTAATTTTATCACATTTAAACATATTAATAGGAATATGATTCATAAATATTCTATGATTTTTTAGATTAGCATTCACATCTTGAGAAACAAAACATCAAGAAACAGATCCAGGTATATTCTACAAAAGGTTATCACACAACTAAAATTTTAAAGTGTTGTATAATATGATTTAACTAGGATCAACAATAAACTAATAAAAAATGATCGTATCCAAAACAGTTATGTAATTTAATCCATATATGTATCTAATTTTTTAAATAATTCATATATAATTTATCATTCTAATAACAGTCATATAATTGGTTAAAAATTTCAAAAATGTAATTATCTAATACCACTACACAAAAACACAAACCATTTTCATTATATATTGTATTTTCTATTTTCTATGTATTAACTTTTTTAAAAGGGAATCGACTCATATAATTCACATGTTCCCCATATTTATAATAATAAACTATAAATTCATCTCTATAATAAAAATTATTTCTCTCAAACAATTATTTTAATTAGTCCCCAACAATTCATTTCCATATTTCATTCCTTTCCAAAAATAACAAATTTCCTATTATGTTTAATCACATTAATAGGTTTCTATTTCAAAATCCCTAACATGATGTAAATCAATCCTTACATCCTCAGTGTGCTCTATCACTTGAACTCATTAAGAACTCTATATATATCTTCTTTTAAGAGTCATAAAGTTATTTTTGGTTTAAATTGTTAATAATATTTCATGATAAATGATTTTGGAAAATAATTATATCATCAACTCTAGTTATCATCCCATTAATATCTCAATTTCCCGACATTGTCCTTCATATTAAATTTTATGAAATTTTTTTGGGTTTTGTTCATTGCCTAAAACCAAAAATCATATTGTGGGAAATACTAATCATAGAGGGAAACCGAAAAATCAAGAATATTCGTTTATTGGTTCCCTAAATAAAGAAACATAATATAAAATCTAGGAAACCGTTGTTTGAACCTATCTTATTCCATTCCATATTATAGTAGAATACTTCATAATGGTGAGAAAAATAAAATGTGAATTATCCAATTGTTATCAAATGAATATGTCAAACCAAGTGTGTAGTAATGCTAGTTTCTATGAACAAGTAAAATATTTAGTTTTCCACGGTGTTAATTTTATAGAGTTATTACCCTAAGGTACATCTATTCATGAACCACACCCACATATAATATCAATATTGCAATTTATTTTTATCCAAAACAACATAATCTTTACGTTGAACAAACATTATGATGTATTTATATATGGATACCCCAAGTAAATAATTGTGTTGGGTTCCCTATTTTATGATTTTATAATATAGTAAAAAATAATTCTACTATGATTCCATTACTATAACTTTAATTACTCCAACACCAATAAACTAGATTCAATGCCTTATTTTTTATATTTTTATTGATAAAAAGGGATCAAATCATGAAGGACTGGCCAATTTTGAAATTTTGGATGACTATATACTTAAATTATAGCGATTAAAAATTGAGAATAAATATAATAATAATAGTAATGGAAAACATTTAGAATCTAGGAAACCATTTAATGAATTAAACTTCAAATCCTTCAAAAATAAACAAAATCCGCATTAGGTAATGGTTTCAATAAGGGTTACATATAATTCATGATATCATTAATCAGCGTGGAATTACTAATAACTAAAATCACATTACATTTAATTAATATCATGACTATCATGATTATATATGTAATAATCAATATTATGAGGTAAACAAATAGATCAAAAATTGCATTTAATAAAAAAACATTACTATTATAAATATAAAGCAATAAACATTTTTTGATTGTTAAAACCAAATAAAAACATGTTTCTTTTAATTAATAAAATTACTATTGTGATCAGATAACACATAATCATTATGAAGGGTCAAATTATAGAGAATAAATTCCATAAAATCAATAATCTCATAATTAAATTCAACTGATGATAATGTCAATGTAAAACATCAATGGATAATAATTAAAAAAAATTATCAATGATTAAAATTCATAATTAATTGTTTTTATGAAATTTGGAATCATGATACATCATCTCTCATGGAAAATCAAAAAACATTTTGAAATATAGAGTAAAACACATTTAATGATATCTTAAAGATTTACCTCATGAGACTAGTGATTTATTGAGGGGCTATAATATTCCACTCTAAAACATTCACCTAATTTCCAAATAATTCATTATATATTTAATAATATTTTTATTTCATGAATAATGTCCAATGTCATCAATTATTCATATTGTGTAAAAAATATAAATTTTTTACTATTTCATTGGATAATAAAATAACATAAAATGTAAATATTGTATGAAATTTTTTTATGTATTAGGAAATATCCATATGCGTGCTTTAAATAATATGCATATTTTGATGAAATATTATGTCTACTAAATATTGATCTTAATAATGTTATTATTTCAAGATAAAGTAAATAATGATTAAATAAAAATAGAAATGTGGGATTACCATTAATTCTTTAAGAAATTATTTTTTCATAATAACATAAAAAATTAATATGTTTTACTCGAAATTACAGTTGAGTCAATAACGATTCTTAATGAATTTTACATTCCTACATGTTTGGGAGAGACGGTTGAGTCAATAAAGTTTTTTTATGACTTTTTCATTCCTTCTTGTATTGAAAATCAAAAACACCTTATCTTAAGGAAAATATATTTTACCCTATGCTTTAATCTCTATAGGAAAATTTTTCATCCCTAAAGAAATTTATCCTTACCCTGGGTTTCATTGTTCATATTTTATCTAAGTATAAAAATTAGGTTTCGTATCCAAAACCACATAATCCTAAATAGTCTGATATAGAGAATTCTTTTTTTAGGATCCAAATTCAGGTTCCGAGTTCTCTGAATTCAGACTCTGGACATTCTGATTTCAGACTCCGAGTTCTCTGAATTCAGACTCTGAACATTCTATGTTCAGACTCTGAGTTCACTGAATTCAGATTCCAAATGTTCTGAGATCAGACTCCATGTTCTCTAAATTCAGACTCCGAACATTCTCTTTTAATACATCGAGTTCCTTGAATTCAGACTCCGAACAATGTATGTTCAGACTCCGTGATCCCTGAATTTAGACTCCGACCTTTCTAAGTTTAGCTTCCAAATTCTTATGAATTGAGACATTGAATTTCAATGAAATTCAGACTCTGTAATTCTATTGAATTCAGGTTATGAATTCCAGTGAAGATAGAATCAGAATATCCATGTTTTATTGACATCGAATAGTTTTTTGTTAGTTTCTTAAGTTACCATATTTTTTCTTACTCATGTTTTGGTTATAAAACAATTTCATTCATTTAGATACTATCTTACTGTTATTTGAGTGACACGTGTATAGGTTCCTCCAAATTTCAAGGAAAAATATGATTGTGGGAGGAGGGAGCCAACCGTTGAAGATGTGACTATAATTTGGACCTCATTTGAACGAGCCCAACACTATTATATGTCTCTAGAGATTACATGTTGTTGAAGTGATTTATAGAGAGATATTTTCTTGCTTTGTTCATAATGAACATATTGTTCAAAATTTCTTCGTGCAACTCTAAATGTTGCTATGTAAATTCAAGGGATTATGTGGATAAGAAAACAGAGGTGCCGACTACCTTGATGTTGAGGTCTTGCAGGGATAGCAAGACATACTCCGATTTTTGTATCAAGGGATTACCCTAGTATAGGTAATAAAGAAATTATTGAAAGTATAAATCATGTTACCTTTATCAGAGTCTGTTGGATACCCTTCTCTTTGGGTTAAAAGATTTATTACTTGTTATGTCTATTGTTTCATATATTCGACTGCAATTTTTTATTGATGAAATTATAACTATATTATACTTCCTTATACATATACTTCGATATAGTGATATTCTATATTCTTTAAGGGATAATCTTTATCTTTATAAACTTATGGTAAGTTTCATTTCTGGAACCACTTTATGGATTAACATTCTCGAAACCTCATTTCTTGAATCAAGAAAGTGTGTATAACTTAGAGGTTTTGTTAATTTACCTTGTTTAACTTTGTTAAACAATATAATGGCATCTAACTAACTTTAAAAGTTCCCAAATAATTTTTAAAGTAAAGAAATCACCCCTTATTTTATATTGATCATCTACAATATCATTTCGATCCAACAGTTTGTATCATTGGATAATTTCATAATCTATTCCAACCTAACAATTGGTATCATAGGAAGTCTCATAAATATTTATACACACATATAATTTTTCTTTCTCATGTATTCATTGTTCTATATTTTCCTTGCTTAGGATATTTTTATCCTTGTTTACAAACTTTTATTACTATCAAGTTTGCGTGGAATGATTTTTTTATGATGACATGAATCAATATTTTCTCCATAGACAACCCAAATCCAATTAGGCCACCTATTTTTAATTGTAATGATTAAGAATATTGAATAGATTGTATGAAGACATTCATTTTGAATACTAGAGTAGATAATGTTGTTATGATTACTGGAGGTTATAAAATACTGGACAAGAAATTTAGTACTTTCACTAACCAAGAAACTCATGAATATCAACTGAATTATAAGGTATGAAATACTTTGCTTTGTTCCATGACTAGAAATATATATATAGACAAATTCCATCATGTGAATCAGTAAAATATATATGGAAGAAGCTTGAATTTACACACTTTGGAACTTCCAATGTTATTGAAACTAGAAGATCCATGATAAGAGCTAAATATCATGGTTTCTTCTTTCTTTACAGAGAACCACTATGTAAGGTGAAACAGAGATTCATGACTATTTTTAATAGTTTACAATCCATGGGTGAGAAAGGATTAGATGATAAATCTCTTGTTGACAAAATCATAAACTTCATTCCCAATGAGTGGGAAACCAAGAGAACTGCTATTGATGAGAATAGAAAGGTTAATCATATTTCTCTTGATTAACTTTTAGGAACTATTCTTCAACATGAAACTAGAATGAATAGAGATGTTCATAATATTAAGAAAAATAATTGGAATGGAAGTGTTTCTTTTACAAAAACTTCATATCATATGAAATCAAATACTCCTGAGAGAATGACAAGATCTAAATCTATGAAGGTTGTTATTAAATCTGAAACTAGTAAAAGTGAAAGTTTATATAATGATTTATCCAATCTTTCTCGAGGGATGAACATGATTTTTGGATAGAAGATCTTTCAGTCCAGATAAATGAAGAATGAAAGGAAAGATAAGAAAGATTCAGAATTCACATGTTATGAATGAAAAAGATCTAGACATATAAGACCAGATTTTCATATACTTAAGAGAAATGAAAAGCATTCTGAGTGAAATAGAAATATGTACAACAAAACTAAGGCTAACAAAGTCTTTAATGCTAATGACACCTAGTGTTCCAGTGGTGGAAACTCTTCAGATGAATCATGAGATTATGAATCTTCTGGATTGTGGAATCTGTGTTTAATAGCCATAATACCTATTGAAAATAATTTTCTAATGGAAAATATACACAATGTTGAATCCATGAAGGAGGTATCATTGAATTATAATTATAGAAATGATAAATATTATAACTCTTCTGATTAATAATCTTATTCTGTTGAAGATAATACTTTACCTACCTATGAAAAGGTTTCTAGGATTGAAAAGCATCTTTAGAATGAGAACATAAAACTCATGAAAAATATTGATAAGGCCAATTCTATAAATAATATTATTACTAAGGAAATATAAGATATTTCTAAAGATCTTGATAAGAAAACACTTGATTTTGAAAGTATTTCAAAAAATCATCAGAAAGTAAATTCTGAGAAGGATAAAATTTCTAAGGATCTAGAAAACGTAATTTCATAGAAAATTGTTTTCGAGCCCATTTCTAGATAAAAAACAAATTTTTTGGAAGAAAAGAAAATAGTTATTAGGATAAAGTAAGAAATATTTTCCTTGAGGAAGTGTTTTTCAGTATTTACCTTATGTAAAGAATATTTTGAAAAGATGTATTCTCAAATACGACCTCTTAGAATTAATTATGGTTTTGGTTATACAAGTTCAAAACCAATTTATTTTAAAAACTATTTTGTTCCTCATAGTTCTCCATTTTGTACTAAGTGTCAGTGTGGTGGACACTAGGCAAAAAGTTGTTCCATAAACAATACCCAGTCTTTAGGATTTCATAAAGTTTATTTTTCAAAGAAAATGTGGGTGCCTAAAATTTAGCTTTTTGAAATTTCTGGATCCAAGAAAGCTTGGATTCTGAATGTCTAACACATTTATATTCAAGAAAGTAATGATAGTGCCAACAACAATACATGGTACATGGATAGTGGATGATCTTGGCATATGACTGGTACCAAAAACTTCTTTGAAAATATTATCAATACCAAAGAAGGAAAAGTAACATTCATAGATAATTCTAAGGGAGAAATTATTTGTATATGTAACATTATTCATCTTGGAAAAACATTGATTTCAAATGTGTTATTTGTTATAGTTCTTAAGCACAACCTCATTAGCATAAGTCAATTATGTGATGAAGGTTACCTTATGAACTTTAGGAATGAAAAATGATTAGTACACAATTCCAAAGTAGAATTTATTCTTTCTACCCATATAAAAGAGAATTTATACACACTAAACATAGAATACCTTAGGAGCCAAGACTTACCTTGTCTTAGTGCAATGGAAGAACATTCTAGGCTATGGTATAGAAGGCTAGGACACTGTAACCTTAGGAACCTATGAAAACATTCTAATAAAATACTAGTTAATGATCTACCAGAGCATAGATTTGATTCATAAAAATTTTGTGATCCTCATTAATATGGCATGCAACATAAATAAAGTTTTAAATAATTCAGTTAAGACTCAAACTCTGATGCATTACAGTTAGTGCATATGGTTTTTTTGGTCCAACACAAACTAGATGTGTTGGAGGCAAATATTATGTATTTTTCTTAGTTGATGATTATAATATATTTACATGGTTCTATTTTCTAGAAAATAAATCTGAATATTTTTTTTATTTCAAAAGATTTAGATCCAATGTTAAAAATGATAAAAACTGTCCTTTGATTACTATTCATAGTGATCATGGAGGAGAATTTTAAAATTCATATATGGATAAATTTTGTAGAAGATAAAGAATTACTCATAACTTCTCAGCACCCAGAACAACACAACATAATTCTATTGTTGAAAGAAGAAATAGATTTTTTCAAGAGATAACAAGAACCATGTTGAGTGAGTATTCTATAGCCAAAAATTTGTGGGCTGAATCGGTAAGTACTGCTTGTTATACTATAAATCATGTTTTAATTAGACCTTTTCATAATAAAATTCCTTATGAGTTATGGAATGATAGAAAACCTTGACATTCATACTTCAGGTTTTTTGTTTGGAAATTATTCATTCTGAATACTAAAGATAATCATCATAAGTTTGCACCAAAATCTAATGAAAGAATTTACATAGGCTACTTCACAACTTCTAAGGTTTATAGAGTTTTCAATAAAAATAGTTGTATTGTCGAAGAAATAGTAAATGTCAAATTTGATAAATCTGATCCTTTTGTTTACAAACTGCCTCAACCTATATCTTCGGATGTGTTTTCAAAAATTGGTTGTCATCCTTTGTTAGAAGATCCTTCTGATAAGGAAAATGTCGAAGAAGATAATAATGAAACATTTACCTCAGAATATTGACTACCCTATGGTGATGAACATGTTTTACAAAACCCAAATCAGTTCTTTCTTATGAATCATCCCAGTGATAGTATCATTGGTGGTGTAAATAAACCTCTAAGGACAAGATGTTCTATAAGATATGAAGTAGAACTTCAAGAATTTCATTCCCAATTAGAACCAAAAAGTACTAATAATGATTTAGGTGATAATGATTGGATAAATTCAATTCAAGATGAACTAAATAAAATCAAAAGTTATAATGTCTTGACCCTAGTTAAAAGACCTAAGGAAACATCTGTTGTTAGAGTAAAATGGGTCTTCAGAAATAAGTGTGATGAAAATAGAATAATTGTATGAAAGAAAGATAGATTTGTTGCTAAAGGCTATTATCAATTAGAAGGAATAGAATATTAAGAAACCTATTCTCTAGTATCTAGACATGATTCTATTCATATTTTACATTCCTTTGCATCATTCTTCAAATTCAGACTTCTACAAGTGGATGTTAAATGCGCTTTTGTTAATGTTTTTGTTCAATAGGATTTTTTTGTTGAACAACCTTTTAGTTTTGTAGATACAAAACATCCTGAACATGTTTTCAAACTTACCAATGATTTGTCTGGGTTTAAGAAAGCCCTTCAAGCTTGGTATGATATACTTACATGATTTTTCATTCAAAATAACTTTGTTATTGGAAATGTTTATCCAACCATTTTTATAAAGAATGATAAGAAAAACATTTTGATTGTTCAAATTTATTTTTATGATATTATATTTGGTTCAGCTCAGAAAAATTTAATTAATTTTTTTTACTGATCTAATGAAATCTGAGTTTCAAATGAGTATGATGGGTGAGATAACATTTTCCCAAAGTTTTCAAATTTCCCAAAAAAAGAAGGAATCTATATATCCCAACATACGTATATTTAATATCTTCATAAAAAGTAAGAATATGACAACACTAAGAGTATAAGTACTCCCATTCGTACCTCAAATTCACTTGATCTAGATAAAGCTGGGAAACCAGTAGATCAAACATCTTTTAGAGATATGATAGGAAGTCTACATTACATGATAGCAAGTCATTCAGACATTAAGTTCATGGTATGATTATGGGAATGATATTAATCCAATCATAAGGAATATCATCTAAAGTCAATGAAAATAATTTTTCTCTACATAAAGGGAACCATGGATCTAGGAATAATTTATATATCTAGAAATGATTTTGTTTGAAAAAGTTTTTTCGATGCTGGATTTGGTAGATGTAGAATTGATATAAAAAGTACATTTGGAACTTGTTATTTCATTGGAGATTCATTGGTTTGTTGGTCATGAAAAATGAAACAATCAGAAGCACTTTCCACTATTTAAGCTAAATTTGTAGCAGCTGGATGTGGTTGTTTTCAAGTGTTGTAGACGCCACACACACTGGCAGAAAATGGTATGATTTTTACCAAAAAACATATTTTGTGTGATAATACTAGTTCAATGGCCTTATCTAAAAACATTTCACATCACTCTCATGAAAAACACTTAGATATTAGGCATCATGTTCTTATGGATCCCACACAAAAAGGGGATATATTTCTTCAATTTATCAGAATGCAAGACCAACATGCGGATATGTTTACAAACTCTATACCATCTGATAAATTTGAATACATTAAAAAGATGTTTGGAATGATAACCATAACGTAATATTATTTGTTAACTTCTTGTTGATTCCAATCCCCTTACAGTAACAAACTTCATTCCATAGGGGGAGTGCATTTTTTTGATAGATTTTTAAATTTTTTCATAGTCAAAAATTTTTCGTAGTCTAAATTTTTCGTAGTCTACATTTTTCGTAATCATAACTTTTTTATAATGAAGATTTTCATAATCAAAATTTTTATAATAATGATTTTAGTACATAAAATTTTTATTATAAATATTTTACTACATAAAATTTTCGTAATGAAAATTTTCGTACTCAAAATTTTCTTAATAATGATATTCGTACTAAAAATTTTCTATAATGTTTTTTTGTATCTAGATTTTTCATTCGTAGTTTCCATTTAATGAAAATTTTTGGAATCAAATTTTTCGAATTCTATAGTTCTTCAATAAGAATTTTCCTTAAAATCAATAATATTTATAGCAATCCTAAAGGTATGTTTACTATTTTAAATTTTTTTAATCATTTTTTACTTGTTGTTATTTTCATATGTTTTGTTTTATTTTTATATTCACTCTTCCATAAATCATAATTTTTTTATTAAAAACGTCAAAAGATGATATTCTATCAAAATTTATTTCTGGTTATCATCTCAACTGTTAGATCAGATCAGTAGTTTTTTCAACCATTGAATTAAGTATAGAATCTGAACTCTCATGTCTAATACCTATATAAAAAAACCCCAAATGGTTATCCCACATCGATTCCAAAGATTTTGCGTTATGAAGTCCTTCTTTCCTACTTAAGCCCGTTCTGAACTTCTAGGAGCTTGGTCAAATCCCAATGTCTGTCGAGTAATCTTCTCAGAAATACATTTCAACTATCAATACAATCTCATTGTGGCAGGTGTATAGGGAAAGGTTCATGCATCCAAACTTCTTTTCTATGTATGATTTTATCATATAAAAGAACATCAAGCTTAATGGATGGAAGAGTGTTTGCGTATCAAAGCCAATAGCTCAAGTTTTAGTGTATTCGGATTTTCTAGTTGAATTTTATGAAAAATTGATTTTTTTCAAGGAAGAAGGTAGCGACAAATTTTATTTTAAGTGATATGGGAAGACATATTTTTATCTTATACCAAGGGTACTAGTTTTCTTGGAGATCCCTATGAGGGTCAGGCGGAGTTTTGTACCCATAAGTTTTCAGATGTCCATGGAAGTTTTTTTATAGTGAAGGATATGCATTGCTTTAGACTTACAGATGTAATGTCACCAAAAATTGTTCACTTATCTAAAAATTTCTGGATTACTGAATTTTGGGTTCATGGATTCATCATTCCAAGTAATGGGGACAAGGATACGTTGATGAAGAGTGACATGTATATCATGTATTTCATGTTGAATCTATGTAAAATTAACTTGGTCAAGCATATTATTCTTACAATTGAGAATATAAAGAATGGAAATCAGATGGATCGTATCATTTTGTATCCATCCATTCGTTCAATGATTATTATACAAAGCCTAGATTCTTTTAAATTACCTTGCAGTTCTAAAACATGAAATTACAAAGTCATGCTGGTAAGTGATTACCCTGTGAGAAGGATGAATGTTGGATTTTCTAAGGACTCTAGAGAATTTTATGACTTTACAGAAGAAGAAGTTGAAGCCATACCAAAGAAATAGGAGTTGGCTAGACCATCTAAGAAGGCGGGAAGGAATAAGAAGATGGAGGATTTATAATAGAAGGAAAAAACACCAGCAACCAAGGAAATCCAATCCGTACTACCAAAGCCTAAGAAGAAAAAGCAATATCTGGATGAGGTAGTAGCTGAGTGGAGGGAAGACCAGAAGAATAAAAAACCAGGGGAGCCTAGTTTTTTATAGGATCCTACTGTAGAAAAATCCATAAAAGTTATGACTGCTGATGAGATTGAAAAGAAAGATAAAGATAAGAAACAAAATAATTAGATGACTGAAGCCGAAATAGTGAAATCAATTCTAAAGGATATTGAGAAAGCCTCTGAGAATATTACTATACTAGAATCCTTTCAGATAGAATCATTACATGAGACTTATGGAAAGAAATTTGTGACCCCCAGAAAAAGTCCAAGAAAAATTAGTGGAGGAATAAGAAGAGAAAGAAGAAGCCAGTGATGATACCAAATATCTCATTAATAACGTTGAGGATTTTCATGACAATGAAAGTCCATCTAAGAAGCTATCAATTCAATGTTTTCAAGATAAATCATCAATGATTTCTACTCTATGAAAGAATTAAGAGAATGATGAAGTTAAAGTAAATATGATGTCTGGAGAAGAATGTTTTAATCATGATACCATTCATCCAGAAGATTCTAAGGCAGGAGCTGATAATGAAGAGATAGAGGATAAAAAAATTGTTCAACTATCTGAGAGTGAACATATATCCCCTAACCAAGAAGATTACATTATGAATATTGATAAGGTTAAATAGGTGGTTTTTGATACACATAAAAAAGTTTTGGTTAAGAAGAAAGATGATGGTTGTTTTTCAAAGAGGAAGGCAATTAAAATTGAAAAATAGACCTCACCATGTAATGTTTCTGATTTTGAATCATCATCTCGAGGACAAGATTTCATGGTTCAGTCCTTAAAGATACTTGTGGGGACTATTACAATATTTTTATGTATTGACTTGAGATGTGAGATGCTCCAACACACCCTAAATCAGAAATTAAATTATGTATTCATGGTGACGTATAAGTGTGTCATGTTGGAGGAAGATTTCAAATGATTTCTCATAGACTATGAATCCCACAAGAGATCATGCAAGATGATGACTAGTTGGTCAAGAAATAATATAGAAGACATGAGAAATCATGATGGGAACATAGAAAGTGTCTAGGATGCCTTTGACACTGAATATAGTAAGATCAATGATCTCACAAATTGTTTTGAGAAAAAACTGACTCTAGAACCGAATTTCTATATTCAAGAAGTTAATGGTCTGTATGGGCGGTAGTATTCAGTTGCTCAGAGTTGGAAGAGAGAAAAGGATCTATGTATTAAGATAAAAGAAATTATTTTCAGGCAGGAATAATCCTTGAAGGCTCAGTCATAGGTTCATAAGGATTAGGAAGAAATGATCAAAGCCATAGATAAGAAAGTATATGACCAGGATCAGTTTTTTCAGAGAGTAGAGGAATATCACAAGGATCTCAAAATTTTGAATAATATTATAAAGATATTGATGTCGAAGGAAAAGGAAGGATAAAATTGTTCAATTCTGATATTTCTTTGTATTCCTTCCTTGTATAAATTTTTCAAATCATAATGAAATTTTTGGGATTCTCTTCATATATTTATTTTTCCAGTAATAATATTTTAGGTACCATGTTTTCTTTTCCATTCCATGTATTTGTTTTTGAAAATGACAAAGGTGGAGAAAGGAAATATAATACTAAGAAAATAAGAAATTTCTCAACGTATGGTGGAGTTCTTACCGAAGAATATTTTCGTAAGTAAGAAAATGACAATGTCTCATTCATAAAATCTAGAATACAGTCCTTAGTGTGTCTAAAGACTAAGGGGGAGTTTTACATATTCATATGTGCCCATGTGTTTAGGGAGATTCGTTTTACTTTCATATTTCAGAAAAAATATTTTCTAAAGACTTTATATACTTTTTTGTATGGATTTTTATTCTTTCCAAAAAGGGGTATATTTTTTAGTCATTAAGGGTTCCTTATGACTTTTCCATTCCTTCATATTTGGGAGATATTGTTGAGTCAATAAGGTTTCATTATTAAATTTTTATTCCTTCTTGTTTTGAAAAACACGAACACCTTATCTTAAGGAAAATCTATTTTACCCTATGCTTTACTCTCATAAGGAAAATTTTTCATCCCTAAATAAATTTATCCTTACCATGATTTTCATTGTTCATATTTTCTCTAAGTATAAAAATTAGGTTTTGTATCCATAACCTTGGAATATAAAATACATAGATATAGAGAATTCAGTTTTTAGGATCCGAATTCAGGTTTCATGTTCTCTGAATTCCGACTCGAAACATTATGAGTTCAGACTCTAAGTTATCTGAATTCAGACTCCAAACATTCTATGTTCAGACTCCGAGGTCACTAAATTCATATCCTTAACTTTTGGAGTTCATACTCTTAGTTCCCTGAATTCAGACACCGAACATTCAATGTTCATTCTCAGAGTGCACTGAATTCAGACTCTGAACATTATAATTTTAGACTCTGAGTTCTCTAAATTTAGACTCTGAACTTTGTAAGTTACAGTTCTGAATTCTTATGAATTCAGACTCTAGAATTTCTTGAAATTCAGACTCCAAAATCCTATAGTATTTAGTTTACTAATTCCTTTGAAGATATAATCTGAATATCCATGTTTTATAGTCTATTAATAGTTTTTGGTTAGAATCTGAACTTTTATTTTTCCTTACTCTCCGAAAAATGAATTTACTTAAGATACCATAATTTTTCTTACTCATGTTTTATTTTTAAAACAATATCATTCATTCAGTTACTAACTAACCATTCATTTAGTTACACGTGTATAGGTCCCTCTGAAATTCAAGGAAAAATATGGTCGTTGGGGGAGGGAGCCAACCATTGAAGATGTGCCTATAAATAAAATCTCATTTGAATGAGCTAAACACTATTATACGATTCTAGAGATTACATGCTGCTAAAATGATTTCTAGAGAGATACTTTAATTCATTCTGCATACTGAACATCTTGTTCAGAATTTTTTCGTGTGACTCCAAATGTTGTTGAGTACATTCAAGGGCTTCCAAGGATAGGAATATAGGGGTGCCAAATACCTTGAAGTTGAGGGCTTGCAGGGATGACAAGACAGACTATAATCTTCATATCGATGGCTTACCCTGGTATGGGTAAGACAAACTTTCTTGAAAATATAAAACATGGGACCTTTATTAAAGGTTGTTGGATACCGTTATCTTTGGGTTAAAGGATTTTCTACTTGTTACGTGTATTGTTTCATGTTTTACGCTGCATTTTTTTATTCAGGAATGTATAACTATCTTATGATTATTTATACTTGTACTCTTATATAGTGAGATTCTATATGTTTTAAGGTATAATATTTATCTTTATAATCATATGTTATGTTTCATTTCTGGAACAAAAAATCTGGAATAACATTCTTAGAACCACACACTACTGTAAATACCTCTTATCCCAATGCAACTTTTCCAAAGCATTAAAAACCCGTTGAAATAGGCTATTTATAAGAGTATTTCCCAATGGATTTATTAAAGCGTTGGAATAGGTCTTCATATACCAACAGTTTTGTTAAACCGTTGGTATAGAATAAAATAAATAAACATTACCCAACAGTTTATATGAACCGTTGGAATATGTTCTAATATACAAATGGTTTTGTTAAACTGTTGGAATATCTTATCCAAAACAAATACCACAATTGACCCATCTGCATAAAAAATTGTGAACCCTCCCGACTCCAGACCCGTTCAGCACGCTAAAGCGCTAAATCAGATTCGTGGCGCCCCTTCTTCCCATGGATTCTATTCCTCAACCCACCCGACTCTAGACCCATTCCTCATGTTGAAGCCCTAAATCAGATTCGCAGTGCCCCTTCTTCCCATGGATTTTGTTCCTCTTCTTCATAGAAGTTCCCATTCTTCCTGTAAGTTCCTCCAAGTGTATCATTACAAGATCTTGTGGTTCCATTCTTCCCAGTGGTTCGTGTTCTTCCCAGTGGCTCTTCGCAGTGCATGTGGTTCCAGTTCTTCCCAGCAGGATCCATCTCTATATAAGTAATTTTTGTCCCACAATTAAAATCGGTAATTATCCACTATTTTATTTCTTCTAACGTGATTTATTTTGGGTGTTTTATTAGTTTCTATAAATGAATCAAGGATTATTAACCAATTTATTCTCAATAAACTAGTTGAATGATTTCATCGCCCTAAGAGGGGTCAATTAGTTTCCTATAATCAAAGATCCCATCTTTTTCACAGGTTATGAATGTGACCTTCCCATCCATGATCCATCCTATTTCACGTTATCGCTTCATCTCCTAATTCATATATGTACTTTCTAATTAAATTTATCTTCTCAATCCATTTATTCTGGGGTTTTTTCATTCTGGTTCTATTGCAATCTGGCTGTAAACTTGAACAATATTTTGTTTGTTTCTTTTATCAACTTTTAATTATGAACCCCTTACATGATTGATTGTTCGAACTCATAATTCATGAATGATTATAATGTTAAACATAGAAATATACAATTTGTGTGAATCTGGAACCCCCTGTCTTTGTCTCTTTGTCATACTAAAGATTGATTTATGTTTATAGTATCATGGATTTAGTAGTTTTGTTTTCTCAATTTGAAAATTCTTATCATTCAATAATTTTTTATCTATTGTGTTTGGTACAATGTTTTTTAAATAGATATGGAAAAAAATATGAGAGAAGGAATGGAAGAGATCGGCGAATCAACAATTAGGAATGCATAGAAAACATAAATATGTAAATCGAGTGCATCTGCAGAGTTAGGATCATGGCCCATAGATAATGGATGAGATTTAAAATAGTGGAGAAAAAACCATTTCAATTAGGTTATGTTTGATGATATTTTTTTTCCTCTATTGTGTCATGCTGACATGGTTACTAGATTTATGTAGTGGGTTATGGATTTCTATAACTATTTTTTTTATAAATTTAGGAATTTTTTTCATTTTTTTATCACACTTATTTTCCATTCTATAGGATATCCTTGGAGAATATTACACAGTATTATTTAAGGGTTAAAATTCTTTAGACTTTGATTTTATTTAATATAATTAATCAATTATATAATTCTATACTCTACTTTTTATAATGATTGGGTTACTTTTAGTTGAAGATGATTTATTCATGAGCGGCAATGTTACATGAGATATTGGAGATCAAGAGTATAAGTATGTGTACATGAATTATTAATCATGTTAATTCCATAATGATAATTTTAATTTAGTATTTTTTTGAGACATAGCATATATTACATTCTATTTTTGTTGTTTAATAAAGATATTTTATAAAGGGACTCACTTTAAAAAGGTACTGTATATGAAATTATTAAAATTAATTTGTATTTTACTTTATAAAAAACATTTACAAATTAATTAAATTTAGTTGATAAAGTTCATTAGATGTGAGAATTTAATTAATTAAGGTATTATTTTTGTATTCAACCATGATGAAACTAATTTCAATGATAACTTTTTAACTAAAAAAATCTCTATGGTCCATGACCATAAAATTTTCTATCATTCCATTATATATGGGCCATAACTATAACACTTTCTATCATCCATTTTCTGTGATGTGAATGAGTGTGTCTGAAGAGTTATTACTTAGAGATGTGGAGGCAAACTAGATGATGTTTCTCAAAGAAATTGGTCTATGGATCTCGGGGGAAGTCATTAACAAGGAGCCGGATGATAAGCCCAAAAGTGAAGATAAATTTTGCTAATGATCTAGACCCAACTCAAATTTGTGACTTGTTTGGGTTTATTCACATAAAAATTCATTTTTTACTCTCTACCTAGAAGGCCTTTAACATTTGAATGAAATGATAAACTCCATGTCGATTATGGCGACATGGCCATCCGATGGGGTCTCACTAACCACAAATCCAACACTGCTGGCTATATCCAGACTTGTTTGGATTAGGCGAAATGGGTGAAGCCCGTGCAAAAGGTGTGAAATGTGTGGGTGTATTTTTAATTTGAGATAGGGTTCCATTCTCATGATATCTATGAGCACAAGAACTATGAGTGATGACTGAAATATGTAAGTTTCTTGTTTTTCAATTTGTTTGTTCGGCTGTGTTTGGTTCATCAAAATGTTTTTGTCGAACCAAACACAGTGTAATCCTATTTTAATGATTTAGATCTTGAGTTGTTTCATGTGTGTGGCAGATAGAGAGGGAAAATCATATATCCAAGGACCGATACCCAGATTCAGAATTCTCATCGATCACCTTTGCCGATAGTGTTGTGGGTGAGGGAGAGTTATTCATCTGTGATGACCAACTACACAATCCATTTGGCTTCAATTTTCACTCACTACTTCCTCTATTTTACTCCACATTTTTTGGGTATTTCCCTTTGGTGTATGAGACTATCAAATATTAAAAGTTATAGAATGAGAAAGTCTATCTACTTTGTTTCTATATGGTATATTTTGTGAAATAATTATTTGAGTTCAGAATAATTTACTATAATTATTCAATTATGTTTGATTTGTCTTGTAAGTGTAATAGGAAGTGGATGGCTACATATATATAGCAGCGATGGTACTGTTTTTAATCAATTATGGTGATTATATTATCCATTTTAGGTGGATGTGATGATTTGTTTTGGAGGTGTAATAGGAAGTGGGTGACTGCATATATATAACAGTGATGCTATTGTTCTTAATCAATTATGGTGCTGCTATTTTTAATTTTAGGTGAAGGAGTTGTTGGGGTGCAGGTTGGGTATCAATTCTAGGGATAAATATAGAAACAGTTTTGAACTTTTGGAAAATACATATCCCAATGGTTCTTGTAAATCGTTGCTAAAATGAAATAAAATCTATAATTTCCAAATGTTCACCTGAACTGTTGGTATATGAAATAGAATCCAGGCTAAGCCAACAATTCACACAGAACCATTGGTGAGGGGCTATCCCCACGACCAGCACACCAATGGTTTAGTAAATCGTTTGTATATCCTATCCCAACGGTCCAATTGTCTATCTAAATGGTTTTAAACCATTGGTAAAACTTAAATTTATAGTAGTGACATTTCTAGAATCAAGCATGTTTGTAGAACATTGAGGTTTTTTGAATTTACCTAGTTTAACATTGTTAAACAATAAGAAGATTTCTATCCAACTTTAGAAGTTCCCAAGAATTTTTAAAGTATAAAATTTACCCACCTCTTGTATATTGAGCATCTAAAGAATAATTTTGATCATACAGTTGGTATCATTGGAGAAAATCACACTTCATACCAACTTAAAAATTTCTTCTATAGTACTATATAAACAGTAAATAAAAGTTAATCGGTTCATATTAAAAAATATGTTTTAATGAAATGGCAATTGATATTAAATCCTTTTCATCATGAATTTTTTTGTTTAACTTGAACTAAGACCTTAATTTATCGTTATATATGTTTTATGATTTAATAATAGAACTGTATTGAATTTCTAAAATTTATATCTAATATAATTTTAACATTTTATAGAACATTCGTTCGTTTTAAATATTTATTTGAATTATTTAAGTTGATATTTTCCTTGTTCTCTCATATTTATATTATCATGAATATTCCAGTTCATATGTAGTCGATTGAGTCCATTTTTTATATAATGATATTAATGTTAAGAATATAATATTTTCTCATTATATATATATAGTCATTATTTATGGTATTTCATGGAATGTGAATAACATTTCTTCGTGAAGAATATTGGTGACATGTACGTAGGAAGGATGATATCGCTAAATTAATGAGTGTATGTAAATGTAATAGGATGATATATTAATTTTTTAGAGTCTATATAATTATATATGTATATATAATATTCATTATATTAATATTTATAACTTTTCATTTAAATAATATCTTAAAAATTAATCACATCACTTCACATGGTCATAGTCATACACACACAGTAGTGACGTTATGATATTTCAAAGTGAATTTAAATTAAGAAGGTATATGTTATATTTTTATTAAAGATGTATAAAAAATGACACAAATAAATTAAATCCATCAATATATATAATCATGAAACTTTTTGATGAAATATGAGTTAAATGTTCTATGATTGAGGTTGTCCATCGTACACACGATCAATTATTTTTTCTTCCCATTTTATAAAACATATTATTTATATAAGTTATTAACTCTATATAATAAAATATTATTAAATGGAATATGAAGTTGTTATTATATTAAAATTTTTAATAAATAATTTTTCATATAATGTTAATAAATAAAATTAAATAGGATTTTAATGTAAATGAATAACTCAATGAGAATCATCCTCTAGATCCCATGATTTTTACCCTAGGGTTAGTCTTCTCGTAGGACCACCAGCTCTATAATATTTATATTTATGTTCTGTATACATTTTGGTATGTTATTTTAAAGACCCATGAAATTCAAGGGAAATTTATTTTCTTAATTTTTTTTTGGATTTTACAAGAACGTAGTTTCCAACGGAGCCTGATTCTGAGGCCCGGTGTGCCTGGAATCAATTTCCGAAATTAGGCTCTGGTACGTTCAGTGAACGAATGAGTGGGATTTTATAACTTTTGAACCGGTGCTTGGAATTGAAATCTGAGGGCACTGATGAACTCGCAGTGCCAGTCATTGCTTAAGAAAACACCTTTCTAGAGTTGCGTTTTCTCGGGATGTATTGTTTAAATATGTGAGGGATAATAATATAATTGTTTTACAATTATATTTTCATTTCTTGTTAAGTGGATTAAGTGTTGTGTCACAACAATTTTCATCTATCTTATGTGGTTATAACCTATGAAAGGGAGTTAAGGGTGGGTCCCACTTGTTGATTACTACCTTTGAGAGGAATAAGGTGGGGTGGGGCCCACACGAGCCCAACCCAAAACCTTCCCCTAGCGTTCATAACTTTTCCCCTCATAATTTTGTAACTCTAAAAAATAAACCCCCCTTTTTTAAAATAAATCCAACTCTTTAATTGTGTAGGTTTTTTAAGTAATTAATTCTTGGATTCGTTTGAATTTCAAATGAATTCATTTGGCTTCTGTGTTAATTAAATAAGACTAAGTCTTATTTCGTCGAAGGATAGTTGATGGTGCAAAAGGATTCGGGGAGGAAAGCACTATGTTCTGAAGGACGTTCTTCCTCCTTGAAGAATGTGAAGAATGCACCGTCACCAACGAAGAACACCGACCTCTGACAAAGGATGATGGTGAGAGACGTCTCCCTCGGAGATCGACGACGCGACGCCATGTACCGCGACGCCAACGACCCTCTCCTTCCATGACGCCTTCTTTCGCGACAAACCTTCGTTCAACAATTACATCAGGTAGAGGGATTATTTTGAGAATGTTATTATTCCCTTGGTTGTTCCTTCTAAAAAAAGAACCCGGATCAACTCATCATTAAGTTGATCCGCGGATGTTTTATTTTGTGGGTTGGAATATTGGTATGATTCTTTTTATTTAAGAGGTTGTAGGGGTTTTTTTGTGTATGTTTATATTCTCGTGGTTCCTTTTTTTTAAAACAAAGAACCCGGATCAACTCATCCTCAAGTTGATCCATGAATGATTTGTTTTGCGGGTTGGGAATATTTATTTGCGGGAAAAACTGTTTGGGTTGATTTATTTGTTTGAGAAAAATCCTTGTTGTTCTTCGTCTATTGGGCCACTTGTTACCAACATAATGGGAGGAGGTCGAACCGCACGAACACGGCCGACTCTCCTCCCCCTTTGTTGTTTTGATTCGTTGTGGCAAGAACAAAGGTGGCACGGTGCAACGGCACCACGCGGACACGAGAAAGAACACGGCAAAAAAGCGGGGCGCCGTCGCGCCGTGCCGTTGAGGCCGCACGAAACCGCGGCTGGAGTTGGGGCCGCAGAGGTGATTGAAGAATCTTATAGTTGAACGTTGAGCACGGAATGACGGGCGATTACAAACGGGGCCGCATGGTAATTTTGAAGCTTCCATAGTAAATTTCGAGACCCGAGATGAACTCCGACACAGACGGTTTTGAAAACGGACCAGTGGTGCAACTCCAGTGGCCCGCAGAAACCCTGGAGGTGCGGGTCGCCGGTGCGGCGCCGCCGGCGACCGGAGGTGACGCCCGGAGCCGTCCAGCTGCCAGGAGGCGGTGGCGCCCTAGCGTGCCGCCGGAGGAAGAAAACTTTTGTGGCTTAACACGGGGGATCATGCGGCCGCGCGGGGTCCTGGAGGAACGACGGCGGTGAAAACTGCCGCCGGCATCAATCAACGGCAAGGGGGCCACGCAACCCCGCCTGCTCCGCGGCTTCCACTCGGCCACGCTGGCTGAGCCGCGGTGGGCCATGCAGCCAGGCCGCACCGGTCGGGTCGGACCACGCCGGTCGCGCCGCGCCTCGCCAACCGGGCCGGACCGCGCCCTGATGGGCCTGACCCGGACATGGGTTGGGTCGACCCGGTTCAGGCCGACCCAGGGGGGTTGGGCCGGGCCCGGCCGGGCCCAAACCCCACATTTCATATTGTTTCCGTTCAAATGCCCAAAACATGGGCTACGGACCACCGATCGATGCACTGTTAGTTGAGATGCGATCCTTGGATCAAGACAGTCGTATTGGTATATTACAATCAAGGTTTTGGAGAACTTTGGGTTCGGCAGGGTTGGTTCGGATACGAAACCAACCGGGCCCTCGAAGCGGAAACGCTTATATCATGATCTTCGGACGTCCGATTGACATGTCATCGACTTTGTGGGATTCCTCTTGTTGAGACGGAACTTTTGGCATACTTCGCCTGAGGTTTGGATGCATTTGGATTGTACCCGAAATCCAACCAGGCCCCTGGAACGGAAAAGCTGATAACTTTCAGACCAGATGTCCATCAGACGAACCGTCAGCGGCATTGGTGATCACGTTGAGAAAATGTCACTATGAGCATACCCTATGAGAGTTCGGGGTACAGTTACGATACGGTCGGGTTTGTTCGTACACAAAACCAACCGGGCCCCTGGGACGAAAAGGCTAATAACTCACAGACCGGGAGTCCGATTGACACGTCGTCTGTTGCGTTGAGACCCCTATGACGAGGCGGTCCTTTGAGAAACTTTTTTTGTGGGACTTTGAGATACTTGAAGTATTGACCTGTAGATCTTGGAAAGGACCCTCCCAGAGACGATCGTGCGGAGTACAGAGACCGTGTAGCCGACTGAGACCCGACGACTGCTTGACCGACTCAACTTGGAGTGAGTCGACTGGCCCAGTGGACGAAGCACTACTTTGTTTGGGTGCAGACCAATGGCGGACAAAGAACTATCTGTGTGACAATGCAGACCCGCGATACTCATCCGGAGAGTACCTCTGCAGGCTATTAGGGGTTGTGCACTACTGTGTTTGGGTGGCATTCCTCGGTGGGAAGCACTACTGTGTTTGGGTGGTTGACCCGCGGTACTTGACAGGAGGAGTACCTCAGCAGCCTTAGGTTAGTGAGCAGTACCTCGGAGTCGTGACAGGACCACTGTACACTCCAGAGACGACAATCATTAGCAGTTACAGTTTTGATAATGAAAATCCTGGTTTGAGCTAAGTCTATGTCCTTTGTGTATACCTCGTGATTGAGATGGGTTAATTGATAACTTAGGTGTATGTATGGGCATATACCTAAGTAGAGTTTATCTATTGATATCTTCTTTGTGGTTATCCTTGTTGGTTTTAGAGAGACCTTGAGGGTCTCGGGGTCCCAACTGAGTATCGTTATACTCACCCCTTCACGGGCTATGCCCGCACCTCATTGTGTTGGTTGCAGATGATGGGAAGTGCTGACAGAGGTCGAGTGTTCGAGGACTGGAAAGTACCCGGAGGTGTACCACACGACGAGTCAGTATTCGGAGGTGGACTTCATGGGAAGATGACACTCGGAGGAGGTTGGCGGGTGAGAGCGTTGTGGAGGCTATCTGTACTTACCCTTCTGGTGGGAACTGTGGTGGATGTTCCAGGAGCTGCGCTATCTGTACCTACCCTTCAGGTAGGATCCGAGGAGGACGACCCAGGATCCGCTTCCGTTATTCCAGCTGTTGTCTTTTTCTGTTGTAATTTTTGTTCAATTGTAGCTATATTTTCAGTTGGGATTGTATTTTGGACCATTTACTTTTCAGCACTTTCTTTTGTACTTATTGTTTTACTTCCGCTGGTACTCTGTGGTGTTTTGTTTACTTCTATAAAGGAAATGCCTTCCCAATTATTGAGATTTATGCCTTTGGTGCTAGTCGCCAGCCCCTGGCCTATGGAAGGTGGGCTTTGGGTAGTCATGGCATGGGCCCCGAGGACGAGTCATGACAAATTGGTATCATAGGAGTTCGGTTCTACCACAGAACTCAGGTCTCTGATCTTTTTCTATGTGAAGTAATAATGTTAAGGGTTCCGAGTGTAGTCTTTAGTTCAGGGAGTCCAGTGTTGGTGCGGGCGGCCGACGTATCCATACACCAGGACCTTGACAACTGATTTCCAACTTTGTGCACGAAAACACTGATTGCATCTGTGTTTTTAATGGTTTTCCCTTAAAACAGCTCAAACCAGGTCAACTCACCAGGTATTAATGTTTGATCGTGTCACGTTGTTTCTTTCAGGATTCCTCTCCACGAATGACCAGTTAGAGCCCAGAGGGATGTGCTTACTGACAGCCTGCCGAGTGACGAGGCTTCGGTACATGGCCCTCTTGCAGTTGAGGCACCAGCGGTACTACCATACGTTGGGCCACCGATGCCACCAGCCCCAGCAGTAGGTGATGCACGCCACTTGAGCGCGTTTCACGAGTTCCAGCGCCATAGGACACCCAAGTTCCGGGGAGAGATGGACCCGCAAGCAGTTGAGGATTCGATGGAGGCTGTGGTGAGAGTCTTCAGGATTGTGGGGACACTAGTAGACTTCATGGTTATCTTTGCTGCCAGCCTTCTTTAGGCAGCAGCAAGAAGGTGGTGGAGCCACTTGATCCAGTTTTGCGACGGGATGACCTTCACATGGGAAGACTTCGAGACCTTCTTCAGGGTGGAGTTTGTACGAGTAGCTCTGCACCCTGAGAGTGGTCAGGAGATGATGCCTTTGTTGCATGTTTTTCGATCAGTATCTGACTCATCTATAGGCAGTAGACAGATGATGCAGAGGTCCAGGGGGACCAGTCCAGTAGTTGGGCGATCTCGGGTTTGAGGATTGGTGGTGCGGGGCACCCGGGGTGGGGTTAGAGCCAGGTGTTCCAGAAATGGACAGTTTTTCTCCTGCGGTAGGAAGGGTCACCTGGCACGTGACTATCTGACTCCTCGCACAGTTGATCCACAAGCGTTGGAGGAGCCACCGAGACAGAAGCAGCGGCAGGTGCTTGAGCAACAACCAAGTAGTGGACATGGCAGTAGAGCTCTGGGAGCAGGTAGAGAGGAGCGGAACTATTGGATACGTCCCTTGTACTTCTAGTTACATGTTTCTTTTATATCCGTTTATTTGTACTATGAGCTGCAATAATAAAAATACACTTATCTTTTTGATGTTTTCTTTCCTGTACTTTTGTTTCGTTGATACTGAGTGGTCTCGGTTAACACTGTTGACTTGACCCTCACTTTCGATATTTCTACTGGAGGAGACTCAGTGACCTCACACTGATGTTGATAGTGTGACTCGACCCTTGGAGGCGAGAGTGACAGTTGGATCCCTTGGTACTTACGTCGAGGCCTTACGACCTCATCCATGGCATGAATGCATCATTCATGTCAGGACTGACTATGTTAGGCAATGGGCATGGTTCATCCAGGGGATGAGACCGAGTTTCCCTTTTCGGAAATGGAGAAATTTTTAGTAGATCTTTCAGATCGTAGGCAAAGAAGGTGTAGATTATCCAAGAGAGGATGAAGACAGCACAGTGCAGTAAGAAATAGAAAACCGGTGCCAGTCTTAGATACCCGAGCGTGTTAAATGTTTCAATAAGAGGAATCTTAAAAGAGAGTGACCCAATGAATCTAAGAATGATTCAAGGTACACTCTGTGTCCACTACTAGTTGTCCTAGTAATAGACGTTGATATGAATCATTCCTTCCTTACACGAATCTTGTCCCAGACCTAGAGTTTCTGGTTAGCCGTGGATTTGACCCTCACGTCTGGAGACACCTTGGGAGAAGACTCGATAATCACACTTATGCCGACGGTGTGGTCAGACCCTCAAGGCGAGAGTTTCGGTTGGAATCTCTTGGTGGAAGCGACGTGGCCTTAAGACGTTGGTTTGAGTATGGACTGGGCAATCATAGTTCATACACAAATTGACGATATTGGGAAAAAATGTTGTGGTTTAACTACGATGTCGGGATGGGTTTTCCTTGGTTGGAGAAAAGTAAATCCTAGGCATTACAGGATAAACTCATGCACAGGAGGGTGCGACCGATCACTCTTGAGTCGGTCAACCTTACCCTCATGGCAGTAGTCGTTTTGAGTTTCAGTGCTAACAGGAATTAGAGACCTCTAGAGTTCGTGGATGATGATCACGTCCTTATACGGGTCTCACCTCGACAAGGTTTACAGAGATTTGGCCAAGACGAAAAGTTATCTCTGTGGTTCAACGAACCTTTCTAGGTCCTCAGCTGCGTAGGCGAGGTAGTTTACCATTTGACCCATCCACCGCATTTGCACAAGGTGAATGATCCTTCACACATCATTGACCATGAGGAGCTACACGATGGCTATGGGGTGACTTTCACGGAGGTTCCAGTGGCGATTGAGGATCGACAGGAGCAGATCCTACGAGGATGGTCGATTCCTCGGGTGCACTTTCTTTTGCAGTATGGAAACCTCCAGGTAAGCACATGGGAGCGGAAGGCTCAGATGCATGCTCAATACCACTTTTGTATCCCTAGTTTGTGTTAAAGATTTACGAGGACGTAAATCCCTGAGGTGGGAGTAATGTAAAGAGCTGTAAAATTCAAGGGAAATTTCTTTTCATAATTTTCTTTGGGATTTTACAAGAACGCAGTTTCTGACGGCACCTGATTCTGAGGCCCGGTGTGCCCAGAATCAATTTCCAAAGTTAGGCTCGGGTACGTTCAGTGAACGAACGAGCGGGATTTTCTAACTTTTGAACCGGTGCTCGGAATTAAAATCCGAGGGCACCGATGAACTCGCAGCGCCGGTCATTGCTTAAGAAGACCCCTTTCTGGAGTTGCGTTTTCTCGGGATGTGTTGTTTAAATAAGTGAGGGATAATAATATAATTGTTTTACAATTATATTTTCTTTTCTTGTTAAATGGATTAAGTGTTGTGTCACAACACTTTTCATCACTCTTATGTGTTTATAACCTATGTAAGGGAGTTAGGGGCGGGTTACACTTGTTGATAACTACCTTTAAGAGGATTAAGGTGGTGTGGGGCCCACACGAGCCCAACCCCTCACCTTCCCCTAACATTCATAACTTTTACCCTCTTAATTTTGTAACTCTCAAAAAGAAACCCCCCCCCCTTTAAAATAAAGACAACTCTTTAATTGTGTAGGTTTTTCAAGTAATTAATTCATGGACTCGTTTGAATTTAAAATGAATTCCTTTGGCTTGTGTGTTAATTAAATAAGACTAAGTCTTATTTCATGGGAGGATAGTTTATGGTGCGAAAGGATTTGGGGAGGAAAGATCTAAGTTCCGAAGGACGTTCTTCCTCCTTGAAGAACACGAAGAACGCACCATCAACGATGAAGAAAGTCGACCTATGACGAAGGACGACTGTGAGAGACGTCTTCCTCGGAAATCGACATCGCGACGCCGTGTATCGCGACGCCAACGACCCTCTCCTTCCGCGACACCTTCTTCCGCGACGAACCTTCATTCAACGATTACATCAGGTAGGGGGATTATTTTGAGAATGGTATTATCCCTTTGGTTGTTCCTTCTAAAACAATGAACCCGGATCAACTCATCATTAAGTTGATCTGTGAATATTTTATTTTTCACGATGGAATATTGGTATGATTTTTTTTATTTAAGAGGTTGTAGGGGTTAAAGTTTTTTTCTATGTTTATATTCCCGTGGTTCCTTTCTTTTAAAACAAAGAACTCGGATCAACTCATCCTCAAGCTGATCCACGAAAGATTTCTTTTGCGGGTTAGGAATATTTATTTGTGGGAAAACCTGTTTGGGTTGATTTCTTTGTTCATGAAAAATCCTCGTTGTTCTTCCTCTTTTGGGCCGCTAGTTACCAAACTAACGGGAGGAGGTCGGACCGCATGAACACGACTGACTCTCCTCCCCCTTTGTTGTTTTGATTCTTTGCGGCACGAAAAAAGGCAGCACGGTGCAACGGCACTGCATGGACACAAGAAAGAACACGGCGAAGAAGCGCGGCGCCGTTGATGCCGAACGAAACCACGACCAGAGTTGGGGCCGTAGAGGCGATTGAAGACTATGCTGGTTGAACGTTCAGCGCGGATTGATAGGCGATGACAAACAAGGCCGCAAGGTAATTTTTAAGCTTCCGCGGTAATGTTCGAGACCCGAGATGAATGCCGGAATAGATGGTTTTGAAAACGGACCACCGGAGCAACTCCGGTGGCCCGCAGAAAACCTGGAGGCGCGGTGTCGCCGGCGACCGGAGGCGGCGGCGCCCTAGCGCGCCACCGGAGGAAGAAAACCGCCGCGGCATTCCGCGGCGCTGCGGCACAAGGGATCCCACGGCCGCGCAGGATCCCGGAGGAACGGCGGCGGTGCAAACCGCCGCCAGCATCAATCAATGGTGAGGGGGCTGTGCAACCCCCCCCCCCCCACCGCTCCGCGGATTCTGCTCGGCCACGCTGGCCGAGCCGCGGCGGGCCATGCGAACGGGCCGCACCATTCGGGCTGGACCGCTCCGAGCCGCGCCAGCCGGGCCGGGCTGCGCCCTGATGGGCCGAACTCGGGTCGGGTAGACCCGGTTCGGGCCGACCCAGGGGGGGTTGGGTCGTGCCGGGCCGTCCCAAACCCCCCATTTCGGATTGTTTCCATTCGAACGCCCATAACATGGGCTACGGACCTCCGATCGATGCACCGTCATTTGCGATGCGATCCTACTATCGAGACGGTCATTTTGGTATATTACACTCAAGGTTACAGAGAGCTTTGGGATCGGCCGGGTTGGTTCAGATATGAAACCAACCGGGCCCTCGGAGCGGAAAGTCTTATATCTTGAGCTTCAGAAGTCCGATTGACATGTCGTCGACTTTGTTGGATTCCTCTTGTTGAGATGGAACTTTTGGAATACTTCACCTGAGGTTTGGATGTAGTTGGATAGTGGATGGGTTGGATTGTACCTGAAATCAAACCGTGCCCTTGGAACGGAAAAGCTGATAACTTTCATACCAGACGTCCGTATGAGGAACCGTCGGCGGCGTTGGTGATCACGTTGAGAAACGGTCCCTATGAGCATACCCTATGAGAGTTTGGGTTATA
The DNA here is from genome assembly GCA_963277665.1 of Viscum album. NCBI lineage: Eukaryota > Viridiplantae > Streptophyta > Magnoliopsida > Santalales > Viscaceae > Viscum > Viscum album. The sequence continues at coordinate 81,020,447 of OY728151.1, read as the reverse complement.
GTTGAGATACGTCCGGGTTGGTTCGTACACGAAACCAACCGGGCCCCTAGGACGAAAAGGATAATAACTCATAGACCGGGCGTCCGATTGACGCGCCGTCTGTTGCGTTGAGACCCCTATGACTAGGCGGTCCTTTGAGATACTTCATCATGGGACATTGAGATACTTGGAGTATCGACCTGTAGCTTGTGGAGTGAACCCTCCCAAAGACGAGCGTGGGGAGTACGGAGACCGTGTAGCCGACTGAGACCTGACGACTGCTTGACCGACTCGACTTGGAGTGAGTCGACTAGCCTAGTGGATAGAGCACTACTTTGTTTGGGTGTAGACCCATGGCGGATGGAGCACTACCTTTGTGACAGTGCAGACCCACGGTACTCGTCCGGAGAGTACCTCTGCAAGCTATTAGGGGGTGTGCACTACTGTGTTTGGGTGGCATACCCCGGCGGGAAGCACTACTGTGTTTGGGTGGCTGACCCGCGGTACTCGACAGGAGGAGTACCTCAGCAGTCTTAGGTTAGTGAGCAGTACATCGGAGTCGTGACAGGACCACTGTACAATCCAGATATGGGGCTCTTCAGTAGTTACAGTTTCGATAATGAAAATCCATGTTTGAGCGGATTCTATGATTTTTGTGTATACCTCGTGGTTGAGATGGGTTACTTGATAACTTAGGTGTATGTATGGGAATATACCTAAGTAGAGGTTATCTGTTGAGATCTTCTTTGTGGTTATCCTTGTTGGTTTTAGAGAGACCTTGAGTGTCTCGGGTTCCCTACTGAGTATTGTTATACTCACCCCTGCATGGGCTATGCCCACACCTCATTGTGTTGGTTGCAGACGACGGGCAGTGCTGACAGAGGCCAAGTGTTCGAGCACTGGACGGTTCTCGGAGGTGGACCAGACGACGAGTCAGTATTCAGAGGTGGACTTCATGGCGAGATGACACTCGGAGGAAGTTGACGGGCGAGAGCGTTGTGGATACTATTTGTACCTACCCTTCTGGTGGGAACTGTGGTGGATGATCTTGGAGATGCGCTATATGTACCTACCCTTCAGGTAGGATCTGAGGAGGACAACCCATGAGCCACTACCATTCTTCCAGCTGTTGTCTTTTCCTATTGTACTTTTTTTTTCAATTGTAGCTGTATTTTTAGTTGGGTTTGTATTCTATCCCATTTACTTTTCAACACTTTCTTTTGTACTTAGTGTTTTACTTCCGCTTGTACATTGTGGTGTTTTGATTACTTTTATAAAGTCAATGCCTTCCTAGTTATCGGGATTTACACCTTTGGTGCTAGTCACCATCCCCTAGCCTATAGAAGGTGGGCTTGGGGTAGTCACGGCATGGGCCCCAAGGACGAGTCGTGACAATTATTGTTGATCGAAAATGATTTCGAGGTATGGATAAGTGATGTTAGTGAGTTTCCGTTTATAATTAAGGTAGAGTTTTATTTTAGTAAAAATGAAAAACTAATTTAACCATTTAATTTATCCTTTTAAAATAAGATTTTAATTTTCATTAATATATATTTTATAAAAAATGAATATAAATATAAAAAATATTTTATCAAATGAAAAAATTTTATATTTAGGAAATTAATTTTTCACATTTTCATAGAGACAAAAAACCTAGTCAAAAGCATAACTAACCAAATTTATTAAATATATTTTTTAATTTTTATGGAATATAATTTTGATTACCTAATTATATAATACAAATTAATATGATTCAATATATTGAATCCATTTTTATAAATTATAATAATATAATTATAAAAATGTAAATTAAAACAATCCTACATTTCTTGTTGAAAAACGAGTTTTCAAGAAATTTATTTGTCGAGTATAAGACAATATTATAATAACAATATGTATCATAATAATTATTATATAGTTATAATTTCATATATTAAGATATATAAAATTAATATTTAGTAAAAATAATTCATTATTATATATAATTTTAATAAATTAGTATAGGTAGACATAAAGACCATTAATAAAATCATTTCATGGAAAATAAAAAGTTTTCTGAATAACAGTTACTTTTAATGAAGAAATGTCCTTACTATTATTTATATGAAATAATTATTTAATAATATAATAATTATTATTATTATAATATATTTTTTTAAATATATGTAGTTATATTTAAATAAAATGCATTCCATTATTCATTAATAGCTTATTTCTATGGGAAAATAAAAAAAATTTATCCTATTTTTTTCCGAGTGTGTTAAAAATTTATATTCATCCTTGAAAATTTGATTTTACACAGATATATTTAAATTCTACCTATATTATATATTTAATAGTATATAATATTCAATTAATATAATTTCTTTTCAGGGATAATTCTATTGTATGTTATCGAAGAGCTTGAATTTATTGAAAATGAAATATAAATTAATATATTTGGCTGATAAAACAACTTTCACATCCCTTAATAGATTCAAATTTAATTCAATGAAATTCCTACACCTTAATAATTTATTAATAAAAACACCTTCGTAATAAAGAGACCATTATGTTGAATATAAAATTAATATAAATGGAATTATGAATGATATTAAATATACATTTGGTAGTATATACATAATTTTTACTTAACTTACATGAAAAGAAGAACATGTGTCTCAAATAATAACAGTTAAAAAAACACATACCTTGTTTTCGTTCACAGTTTATGACACACAAATATCCAATAAAAAAAGATTCAATAATAAAATATTTACCAAAATTATTAATATATGGTACCTTTTATATCCATAATTTATAACAATTTATTATGTTTATATAATTAAATTAATAAATGTTGTACCCATTGATTTTTAAAAACATTAATAGTTTTCATTTTTTTATAATGTTGATATAATTATAAATATTTTAAAACAATTATATTAATAAATATACCATTTAAGTAAATATATTTTAATACATAAATTTTTTTTAATACTAGTATATCATTATATAAGTGCTGACGTAATGCTGTGTAAAAATGGAATTGATTTCGCCTTATTTTTGTGATTTTAGAGAATGAAAAATGATGTTTCAATATATCATAAAAATAAATATAATATTTCTATATGAATAATAATATAATATTTTTAATATTATATTATAAAAAATTTATTTACCATCTTTTCATTTTAATCCATTATCATGTCTTAATGCATTTTACATGCAGCTGGTTAAACTATCTCAAACCTGCACATTCAATAACATGTTTTGATAGTATTTTTAATTATTTTTTTGTATAAAACAATATCAATAGGAATTAAGAATAATGATATTTTTTTTAAATAATTAGTAAATTTTCGTGAATATGTTTGTATAAGTAATGTTATACTTGAGTATAAATGAAAAATGATTCCTTGTAGTGGAGGTTGTCTGCACAAAAGATCAATTAGTATTCCTCCATTTTTCTATGTTTCTGTAAATAAATGACAAAGCATTGTATCATTAATAAAAAAATATCATTTAAATAATGTAATTGTATTAATCATATTCATATAGAGATAATGTATTTTCTATAAAATGATTTATAAAAATCTATGATGGGGGAAATTGTTATGTTGGATACATCATCTTTGCATTTATGGCCCATGAAATTGAAGATATTATCACAAATATGATTTTACATGGGATTATGTTCATGTGAGAGTGTTATATGAGGATTAAAATTGATGTGTCTTATAGATGAATTTATATGTCAATTGTATAAAAGTGTTGAAGTAGTATCCTTTTAAATGAGATCAAATGGGATCCTTTGGATAATCTATTCAATTTTAAAAAATTATAAGACACTATTAAATGAACAATGACATAATTGTGGAAAATATTAGAGTGTATGTGATGATAAAGATGAAACCTAGCTCAGTGAAATGTTTAAATATATTGTTATCACGCTTTTACCATTTCACTTTTTAAATGCATTGATGACATTTAATCAGTATACCTCAGTAACTATACATAACAACCAATAATGTTTTTTCTTGTATTTTTCAATATTTATTTTTCCCATTGGATGATATCTCATTTAGGTTTCATTAATGTCAAAAATAAATTTATTTCTTGCATTTATTGTATTTTCATGTTTAGTGCCAAAATTTACTATAATATTTACCCATCTGTTAGAAATCATAGAAAAATTGATAGTGGGGGTTTTCACATTTGTGGAATAGTTATAAAACCATGCATTAACCATAGAGAAGCATTATTGTAGGTATAGTGAGTCTAGTGTGTGATAATGACAATGGAATGATGTTTTCCTTACAACAGATACCTCTATATAAAACCTTACACATTGATTATTTTAACTCACATATATTATTTTAAATTCTAGAATCCCACTTATAAACCCCATCTCAATTTCACACATCCTAATTCGTTTTACAAAGATTATAAGGTTCAATAAAACCAAGTTTAGTTCCTCCACAAATATTTCTTTGAATATAAAAACATTTAGGATCTCATTCGATCCCCCTCACGTAAGTTAATTTTTATTGTGTGTTCTCTAAGGTTCTAGAATTCCTTCTACCATTTAGTTTTATTTATAGTTACATATTTGATTAATATAAAAACAATTTAAATTGATTTATTTTTAGGATGGGTTTCTCGGTCTTTGTTACTTTTTTTCTTCATGGGAGGAACCCCTTCCTTGTCTTGCCTGTTTTGATTCTGTGTATAATGGTATGTGGGTTTTATTGAGATTTACATTCGATTATAACCATATACTACATGATATTTATGACATAAATTTCATTTATTTTTTTATAAAAATAATATTTACATGATTTTTAATTGTAATATGAATTTTTATGGATTTTTTTGGAGTCCCCATAATTCAAATGAAATAAAAATATGGAGGTTATATTAACATTTATATTAATTATAAAATGATTTTAGTTAGAAAAAGTATTAAATTTATATGAATAAAACCTTTGATTGGTGATTTATGTTAATGAAACTGAATTATTAAAAGGAATGTTTTGGATTGGAAATATTTTTAGAATATTTAATTGGAAAATTTGTGTAACTATATTGTAAATGATGATTTTAATTGAAATGGGATTATTTTCCCATTTAAAATTTTAACTAAAGGCATAAAATCCATGGTGAATATAATTATTTTTTGGAAAATTTTCTCTGCGTTAATGACTTGCTACTAATGGATTGACAATTAAAAATCTAACATAAACCTTGTTTTGTACAGCTAATCCCCAATTAGACATTAATTATTCATATTCATCATGATCCTAGAGAACATGTGTTATCATATTATAATGATAATTTATAGGAGATATGTGAGTATCCAATAATAATAATCTATCATACAATAGGTAATATTACCATTGTTCTCATTTTGAGTGTTTTAAAGTATATGTAATTATTTATCAGTATTTTTACTAATTGATATTTTTTATACAGACATAGTTAAATTAAATAGTTTATTTTAGTTATGATTGAAATTATCTGAATCCCTTTAAAAGAAACATGTTTTGTTTTATATACACAAATGATATAGTGTGCATGACCATGTATTATTTAAAATTTAATGAATGATTTGGTTTATTGAAATGAAATATTTTTTGTAAAACATAGATAAACCTATTCAAGATATATATATCAAACCATAATATTTTATACTAGAATTTTTAGATATTAATTTTTTAGGTATTATTAATGGGAATTCTCCACTTTGAATTGAAATATGAAATTTATCCTTTGGCCATTAACTATTGATTCCATTGGGATGTTTGAGTTTTTTTGTTTAATAATTTGGTGTTATAATTACTTTGGGTTTCTAAATAACATTTTGTTTTGTAGTAAAATCTACCTTTATATTTCTTTATAGTTTAAATATTTATCTGCATCTTCCACTATATGATTGATAATTTATTTCCCCTTTTATCTTGTATGATTCCAGTTGCTAGTCTCAAAACATGTGGGACCAGTAATTCCCTTTCGGTGCAGGTCATTTCTAGCTTTGGTATCAGGTTATAATGTTATAAAAGTGGGTTGATTGAAAATTTAATAAATATTTTGGTTAATCATACTTCATTGATTCCATTCTGTGGTTTTTATTAACATTACTAGAGTTAGGAGGTAATTATGATAGTGTTTTTATCCACCACTAATTTTAAAAATCCTTAAGTCACTATGGGCTTGTTAAAAAAGGTAATCTATGGTGATTAATTGATTTAATTATAGTTTTTCTCAGATTTTATTTTGATGAGTTAGAATATGCATATTGAAATCATATCAGAATGTATTAATTTTCCCATTGATTTTGACTGAGTTGTTTATATGAGTAATCAAATGATGTCATCATTGTTGTTTGATGATGTTTTTTATCACCTTGACTTAGAGAAGATATGTAAATATGATCTAGGACATAGATTCTGATGATCCATAGTGAGTGAATCCTATAATAGACCATAATTTTATTGAGATTATTTGGCATGATATACATGCTCTAGGACAAACACCTACACCTGTTCTCATTCATGCAGCAGTCATGGAACCTCAAATGTGTGAATTCTAGTATAATTAAAAAAGATCCATTTTAAGAGTCCACTATATTTATAAGGATCAAATTATCCCTATATGGATAAGGATTTGTTGAGGAAGATATATATTATGTTTGAATTAATGGAAACTCATTATTAAATTATGGTGAATTGACCCACCTTCAATATGGAAGATCCTAATAGGATTTGGTGGTGGTAGATGGTGATAATGAATAAGAATTAAAAAATAGATATTATAGTCATAAGGATTATTTTCATAGGTTAGTTCTATCCTATTTCTATGGTTTTGGATAACTCTACATGTTTTTTTAATCTCATGAAGGATGAATTAACCGTGATGTATTACATAAAACACATTTCCAATATTATGCAGTTTTCACCAATGATTTTATTGAATTAGATGATGAATAAAAGAATTTTAGTGATGGGTTATATACTTTAAAAACTTTCTAATATTTTTGTTTAATATAATCCATGTTATGTTGATTTACTAGATACTACATTGATGGTTGAGCTTAACTTGACTAGAACGCCCAGGTTGACTGGAGTTCATTTTCCACAATGTGGTTGTTCTCTGAGTTCTTATAAACAAAAGTCAATGTGCACTAATTCTTTTGGTGGTTACGAGTTGTACTGTCATTACATAACTACTACATTAACAATAATATTCCCTTTCACATTATTCTAGTGTGGAAATCCATAACACCCATGATTTGTACATCATATGGATGCTCATGACACTTTCATTTGTTTTGTTATATTATTTAATTCCCACACAGTGTATCATGATCATAATCAACAAACATTATTAGTGTGCATTCATAGGATTTATAAAAAATGCTGTTTTATACCCATGTATCTAAAAACATCTTGTTTTCGCCCAATGGACTCATTTCTAGAGGATAAAGATACATGTACATTGCTTATGTGAAGTATCAAAATTATAGATTCATCCATAGTGACATATTTATTTTATAGTGTTGAATCTTATTCATTTATATAGATTCATATTTTTATCAATTTATGTATTCCTGCAGTTTTTTTGTGTGATTGATATTACTACTCCCATAATAACATAGAGAGTGCAGGGTACCCATTTTTATGCATCTTTCTTCTTATTTCCATAGATTAAAAATACATGGAATTTTCTAGATATCAATATGAAACCTATTCATATTATTTATGGAATGGATTATACCATTATTAACAAAGCCCTATAGAAAAATATATTATACTATACTCCATTACTAAACAATATGGGGTGTGAGATAACATTCATGAAAAATGGTTCACATGGTTGTGTAGAGCATTGAAAACTTATCGGAAGTTGGAGAAATTAATATCAGTATTTTCATTGTACTTGAAGTGGGAGTCTTTGACTAATGATCTCCCTTTAGTTTTTTTTTTCAAGCCTCCAAATATGTATCCTTCTGATTTTTCTAGTTTTCATCAGTATGAGAGGTAGTGTTCTCTATTGAAGTAGTTCATTGTACTAATCTAGTATCAATTCATTCTTAAAACATGGAATCTAATGAAATGAAATAATTGAAGATTCAGTTTCATTTACTACTAGGGAAACTCTTTATATGCCCATTTATGTCACCATAGGTGGTTCTTCATCCTTTTTCAAAGAATGAATAAGGATAAATTCTCCTATGCAGGGATTATCTGAATATCAAACGATTTATAGGATGAAACATGTATATAATCTAATGGATTGATGAACTATTTTAAAATCATAAATGGGTGAGGTGGGTCTTGATGATTTATCCTTAAAAATATGATCAACATTTGAGTATAAAAAATTTTACATTTAGAAAATTTCCTTCCATGTTATGTTTAACTATTGTGAGTATATTTTCATACCATCTTATCAATCCAATACGCCAGAAGTAATTATAGAATTGATTAATAATGTCTTCCATGAGTATCATGGTACATTTATTGTGGTCATTTGGGAAGTAATGTTAATTGGTTACATTGACTCTGAACATGGTAACCCATTTTTACATGAGATGGTGAAATATATTATGACATGGGAAAAAACATAATATTATTGAGAATCAGATAATCATGATTTTAGTAAGGTATTACCACTGGATTAATAATTATTTTACAATGTTTTCTTCTTATATGAACACTCTAACTCAAAAGTTAATGAAATATTCTAGAGATGTTAAATTTGAATTCCCAATTTTTTATTTGAAATTCCTTATGAATTATAACCATATTTTGTCTCTTCAAGAGGATGGACATGGCTATGTGGTCTTATGTGACATAAAAGATTTGAGTTTGGGCTATTTTCTTATGCAGTATGACCACATGGTGGGATTAGTCTACTGGAATCATAGGACACATGTGAAGATGTTTCCACCATATTTCCATGAACTAATATCTGTGATGCATGCACATACCAGTTGGAGACATTACCATTTTGGAAAAAGTTTCACCATGTTTTCATATGAAAATAGCATAAGTTATATATTGTCTCATTAAGATTATAATCTATTCAAGATGTACTGCGTGGAGAAACTAAAATATTTCAATTTCATCATTTCCAATACCATGGGGAAAGGTAATGTTAGTTATGATTCTTTCTGTTTGAAAATTAATCCCCAGTACCAAAAATAGTCATCAAAAAAGTGTATCATGATTTCACTTTTCCCATCGTCATATATATGAGTCCACGATTCATTAGTAGTGGTTTTATTGTCTACTGTCTAGTCAACCATGGCTAATCTCATGTTTACTCATTTGGAACACAATCTTGATGATGAATTCCTTCATATTAGATTATCTCATGAGTTTTGGGAGACCATTAATGGGCGGTATTTCTCTATGGAGTGTTTTCTATGTTTTCATATATTTTTTTCCATTATCCATGAAAACATTTATGTTGGGTGATTACCATAGATTCTAGTGGTCAGTGAACCCAGTAACCACAATGATGTTTTATGATAATTGGAATTGATTATAGAGGCCATGTATCATACAAGATATTTAAGGTTTTTTATATAGTTTCAATACTTACCAACATGTCATTGATGATAACCAGTTACCATTGAGTTTTCGTTTTCTACATCATAAAAATTCATGGGTTTGGGATGAGATTTATATAGATTTTTTTTTTATTTCTATTTAACACTCAAATGTATAATAGAAAATGAGTATTTATATGTTGGTTGAAAAAAACCTCATTTTATTCCAATTCATGATACAAAAAAAATTAGGATCTAAGAATAACTATATGAAATGTATTATTTCTTTTAAAGAAGTTCAATTAACTACAGTATCTAATAGTGATAAAAATTTTACTTCTGATTTTTGGTGATGTGTACTAGTGGTAATGGTATCTAATGTTCAGTTAAGTACGTCATACTATTCTTATAGGGATGTAAATTCAGAGAGTATTACATAGATTCATGTGGGTCTTACTCATGCTTATATCCCCAATTTTGGTTCATAACAAGATCACCATATGGGAATGGATGAGTTTTCATATAGCAATAGATACTAGTTCACAATCATAATGGATCCTTTTAATTCATTGTATAGTGGGTCATGAAAAATGTTGTTTAGTTGGTCAGAGAATGGTAAATGTTCCTTAATGGGACAAATCGTGATCCACGAGTCATAACCAATAATTAGTTGACTCATCATGGAACATTGGGAGTTTAAATATGAATGGAATATTATGCTAATTGAAATCAAAGGCCATTAGGGTTTTTAGTTTGTGATTAGGTATTCGTGAATTCATAACCTTGGTTTGGTCAATGACACCTTGGGGGGAAGATAATATTTCTCATCACATTGTTGTAAATTTATGGTATATAGAGTAGCTGGGTAACATGTCTTAATATTTAGAATTTAAATTAAATTTTACATTGATATATAATTTTTTCAATATATCATAGATTTAGAAGTATATTTATAAACCATATAATGTCTCGAGCATGAATGATCCTGATGTTGAGCTTCACTTATGTGTGACTGTAAATCCTATTAGGATTTTTTGATCTAATAAGATTTTAATTCATAAGAAGATCATATCCTCATTTAGTGTTCTACGGGTGAATGATTATGATCATTAAAATAAAAGGATATATATTCATTTATAAGAGATAAGTGGCCTCCTATTTTAATTTGGAAAAATATTAACATAGTTAATGGAGAAAAATATCTTATGGTGGTGATGGGGTAACATCCTCTTACAGTGTTAGTTATTGCATGAATGATTCATGTTTTTCATTTTTTTATAATGTGTTGGGGTTCTATGTGGTAAATATTGAAAATATAGGACATTTTTTGTGTTGTGCGTGGTTGGCGTAATGTTTTCCCAAACAATATAACCTCTAGTGAAAACCATGCATCCTTGGATATCAAGGGCTTTCATTGTGGGTTCATGGTTAGAAATAACCGACATCTGCATAGAAGTAATTTTGTTTTTGGGGTGGTGACTTTAGTATAGGTTCATGGTTATAGTGAAATGTTTGTCTAATCATGCGTCCCTCTATCAGAAACCCAATGAATAGGAAATTTTAATTCTAATTTTTTTTTGAAATTACCTAACCCACCAGATTAACTGGCGATCAACTTGAACTGAACCTAATTCATTTTCATTGTCTTATTAGTTTCTCAGTGTGAAATTATAATCCCTCTAAACCAATCTCTCTATGACTTTTAGAGTCACTGATCACATTTTATCCTTATCTGGTAATTGATTCTCTCCTCATCTGTTCTATATAGGTATCTCATACCTTCCTAATTTTTTTGAATGATCATAACATATTTTAAAAATATTATCATTGTTTAAATGGATATTTTTTCTTGTTTTTCTTTTCTGATTATCATTACTATTGTTTTTAATTGGAAGATAAAATTCTGGGTGTTGTCCATTTTGATTTCATGACTAGTGTTTGTTGGTTATCTATGATATTTTAATTTAACTAAAACATTATAATAATTATTTGTTTGATATATATTTACATTTTTTTGTAATTATATAAATTGAAATGATTTTGAATAGTATTTTCATTTGGAATTGAATTTGTGAAAAACCACCTAATCTAATGAAATTGGAATTTTGGAAATGATTTCAAATTAACTGAATTTTGGATAAGATTGGAGAAATGATTTTTGAAATTGTACCAAATTAAAATGATGAAATATTATGTTATTTTTTTATATTTCATAAATTGAGGAAAATTATTTGTTTTGTTTTGGAATAATATTTTTCATATTGAAATGGAAATGATTAGAGATCAATTTCCAAAATGATGATTTTATTTGAAATGATATTATTTTCACATTATTTATTGATTGATCACATGAATGGAAATAAAGATAGTGGGTTATTTAGTAAAATATGATATGATTATTATTATCAATAAATGGATTGATGATGAAAATTATAAAAAGCACAGTTCAGTAAATCTTATCATTGATTGGATTTTTATGAGTCATATTTTCCCTGATACTAAATTATTTCTATAAAAAAATTTCCCAAATAACTAATAAAATATGTTTGGGGATCCTCTAAATAGAATCAATCATGAGTCATGGAATTTGAATATGGTTCTTATTGTGAATATTTTGTTATATATTCCATTTAATATAAAATTTCTCTACTCGTGGCAACTAATATATATACTACATTTTATAAATATGATTATGTAATAAGTGACTAATTTTTTTTCCATCCCTTGAAATTAATATTTTTTTAAATATGGAAATAATATATTATTCCATGAAAATATTTATTTAAAATTGAAACCATGATTTCATTTATTAATATGAAATCATTTAATTCCAAAAAAAATTGAGACCCTAATATGAATAATAACTCATTACCTACCTATATTGGAAATTTGTATATGTTCTTATGCGATGACATAAAAATTGGAATTATCCAGGTTGATGTACAAGGTATAGTTGATAATTTGGGTTTGGAGTTATATGTACTTCTGAATATTGGAGTTTTATCTATTTTATGAATAAGTGGGTTACGATCTTAATTTGGGTTTTGAAAAACCTGTTCGGTTTCAAGTACTCTTTCCATTTAGAGTGTTTAGCATACAGACTTGTGTCTTCATCATACAATATTTAAGACATATAATTGATTCCACTTTTATAATTTATTATTTAATGTTCTTTTATCCAATTTAGGGGGGTCAGGTATGCCATTCGGGTTGTGTGAGTTTTGTCTCATATATCATGAGACTAGGGTTTCCAGGCTGGTTCATGACACTAATTTTAACTATATTAATTAATGTTAGTAACTATAAGTAAAACTTGCCTCATTACCCAATATAAATGGTTTAATTATAATTTCTAAAAAACATTTTATGATATCAACAATCTAAATTGTTGGATATTTATATTTAAAATAAACATCCATCACCATGTATAAAGTGTATTAAAAAAGAACTATATTTATGTATAAGAAATAATAATTTTTAATATAAATTTTGTTAATATAAATTACTTTATATTATCATTAAATAATGAAATGTGGATTTTTTGGATTTATATTTCTACTCATAGCCTTTAAAATGCATTATAGTAAGAGAACACTGAAAACTCTTTCAATTAAAATACAATTTATATTTATTTATAATATTTAATTTCATTCAATTTATAATATAAAAGAATATATTATTAATCAGGATTTTATGTATTATGTAGATATTATGTTAAATATAATTATTTTTAATATTATAGGATATTCTTACATAGTGAAAAAATAAAAAATAATAATTTTTAGAAAAATAATTTTACAAACTAAATATACACTATTTTATGAAATATACAATACAAAGATAGATACTTAATTTTAATGATATGATTTTATATGTGAAATTTATTTTTTAATATTTATAGGTTAAAGCATTATAATTATGTTTTTTATAAAATGTATAATTAAAATAAAACAAATTTTTTTTATAATAATTTTAAATAATAAGTTTTATTAATTTTTTATCTAGTAATGATAATAGCTATTAATGGTATAACATCTTAGTTTTGATTATAGTATTTTAAATTTTTTATTTTTGTTAATGATTCATTTATATATTTTGGCTGTATCCTATGAAATAATTTATTTAATTGAGTAATTTATTTAAATGTATATTTTTTTTACATTTTACCAACTTAAATAAATTTTAACCACCAAATTTAATTATCAAATATATACATGTATAAAAAATGGGGTTCAAACTGTTGAAAAGAGTCGAGATATAATTTTCAATCATATATGATAAATAATGTCTTAGGGACGACGTGAAAAATCTTTATTTCTATTATTATTTCAAGGTAACGTATATCGTAACATTATATTAAATAACATTTTAATGACTTAGTTTTATTAATATTTAATTAATGGATTTTCTGGCACCAATAGATTGTTTTAGTTGTTTGAGAATGTGTTTTAATTTATTTTAGATAATAATAATCCGTCAAATAAAGATATCCATTTTCCTCTGAAAATGGAATCAATTTTTTAGTGGGATATAAATTGATTATAAATATTACTGTTTTAATGAAAATAATAATTACCACACTAATTGGTTTTCTAAGGATAAAAAACAAAATTGGTGGTAAAATGAATTTTGTTGAGATAACAGAATATATTATATGGTTGATAAAAATAGAATAGGTTCCCATTTTTGTGGTATAGTGTGTGTAAAATTAAATTTCCACTAACCCATTAATTGATATACATTTAATTGTTTTTCTTTTATTGAATGAATGATGTTGTTTTAGGGTTGAATATCATATTAATCCATATTATTAGTGTAATTGTTCACATTTCTAGCAAATTCCTCAGAACTGAATCAACGAAATACATGTGCATATATAATAAGAAAATTATTCTTCACTATTGTATTTAACATTCTATTACTATTTCCTTGGTATATTTTTACTCTATGTCCTCCATTACCCTATAAAAACTAAATTTTAGTTCCTTTCAGATATTCCCTTCAGTGTCTCTTTCCACATTTTGGTTAGAAATGAAATTTAATGTTTTCTATTTCTTCCTCTTCATCATATGAACTCATATAAAACCACATACATCAAATATTTTTTAAGACTAGATGTTATTAATTCTTCTTATTATGAATCATCAAATTAGATAATTGTTTGGGAAAAACCACAAGATCGTCAGAATCATATTATATCAAATATTGTTTAACATTAAAAAATTAATCGAATTTCCCATCACATCCATTATTAATGAGGTTTATGATATGCAATACATTCATTGTAGAAAAATTATTACATGAGTGATAACCCATTCAAAATATGTATAAATTTCATATTCATAAAAGAAAGTCAATATTAAAACATAATTCACATTAACATGATCTTATTGGAATGTATATCCTTTAGTTCAATATACATAAATAATTTGTTATCGTAGTTAAAATTATGCGTAATTTTTTCATACTTATCAATCTAATCCATCAAGGTTTATATCATTTTAATTCAATATTGTGGTATTTATGAAGAAAATTATAATCAAAAAATCATCTCTCTGGACTATGAAACTATATTTATAGTGACAGTGTAGTCACTAATCAAAAAATTAATGGAAACTATATTCATGATAGAAATTATTTATTGTTAATTACCCTTGGAGGAATATATTCAAAAAACACATCTATTGTAAGTATCGAGACACGAGATTTATTTCTTATAAAAAAAATAAAAAATTGAGTTTTTTAATATTATGTGATATCATCTTATAATTAGACTCATCTATTTATTCAGCACTATGGGTTCCTAACCCCAACAATAATGTAAAATAAACTATTTAAAAAAATTTAATTTTCCATTACATGATAACAATGATAGAGAAAAATGATAAACAAGTAATTAAAAATTAATTTAACCCATGAGTTGAAAAACACATCTCACAATCAGTTACATATCAAATAAAAGTTGGTTTACTCATTGAGATATTTACTATTTGAAAAAAACAATTACAACACTTGTCAATGTTTATCCTTAATCAAGCTCTTAGAGCCTCTTTAAAGAAATCTCTTATTATAAAATAAAATTCATAACTTATTTATGGAATCTTGAGAAATGGGTCACATCTAACACATCATAAGGGATAACATAATGAATACTAAATTTTTAAATCGTAAATCATATGATAAATAAAGAATAAGAAATATTATTTATTTCCAGACAACATAAAATCAATACCCACTATACACAATGATAATATATCAAGAAAATTATTTTTTATAGAATGATAAAATCAAACATGGAGTATAGAACATAATCCATAGAATGAGTGAAATAATGTTTCATAATAATAAATATTTTTTGTATTGTAGTTATGAACTAGAATATATAGTAGCCCTTTCAATTGTAAAATTTTATGTTGTGATTAACAGCAACACATAAATTACTATAATACATGATACTTACAAACATATTAATTTGTTAATTTTGACAAGATATACATGATATAACACCTACCAATTCCATATCATTCTAATCTCTTCTTTTTTAAACTTTATAATGATGGGTAGAGGTAAAAACCATAAATCGCACCCATTGGGAACCTTTCTATGTTATATCCCATTCACATAAAATTTATATCTCATGAGAATAAATTATTTACATATTGAATTTTTAGGGGATATAAAACCCACTTGTATCACAATATATATATTTTTCATTCATATGAATGTGAAAAATTCCACATATTATAATAAAAATATGTAAAATTGAATGGGTTTGTTAATTATATTAAATAAATCACATATCATGAGTAATAAATCATATAAAATAAAAAATATCATTTTATTAAAGGAATCATGTCATAATATACTATATATATGGTCAGATAAAAAATTCACTTCATTGAAGATAAATTTTAGAGGGAAAATAGTTATGCTCATCCTGAATGGCCCGAAGGACTTCTTTTAATTATTTTTTCATGAACCCTGTTGATTTGATAAAGTAAATCCTTACATGTCTCGTAGTTCATAGAGAAATATCTAGACAATAACAACAAAGAACTACTCCTCCCTAGTATCTGCATTGTGATATCAGCTCTCCACCTTCGAATTACTGTTCAGCTAGGCATCCCATGAATGCACAGGTTGGTCCTGATGGAAACATCAAACCCAATCTTTCTTCCACATCCAATATCCTCATCTCTGGTGAATACGCCCACTCAAAATCCTCATCTAGAGTGTGAACCTTGTACAGTCATCCTGGTCTATTTAACCACAATTTCATGTGGCCCAAAAGCCTTGAGGAGGTCAGAAGGCCTTGAGGTAGCTAAATGCCTTAGTTGTCCTGGAGTCCTTAAAGGATCGGAGGACCAAACTAGTGGACTAAAATCTCAAACAAATGAATATTTATAGTTGCTTGAGTAATGAAGAGTTCCTCCTACTGTATTTCTATAGTACCAGTAATATGTCTCCACCAAATTTTGAAGATGGGTCTCTTGGATTTATTTTTTGAGTCCTCACCAACTAGGCTGAGGCTCTTGTATTGGAAAAATAGATATGAAAATACGTGATTCTTCACATTAACAATAAAAATATAGATGTAGAATTCATTTAGAAAAATATTTTTTCGAAGAGAACTATTAGGATTTAAAAAATTTAATATATAAATTTCAAAATAAAACATCCATTAAAATAATTAAAGGATATATGGAATTATATGTTGAAATAAATTTAAAGCTTGTAAATTTAATAGAATATTTTATAACGGTGGATATAAAAAGAGTAAAAACCTTAATAATTGAAATGTATAAATAAATTGAACAAATTATCTTTAAAATTACCCCTTAAAATGAAAAATATTTATATTTAAATAAATTTTCTATATAGAAAATTCAGATTTGATATTAAAAACATTTATTATTTGATGAGGAAAAAATCATGTTATGTTTGTAATAAACTAATCGAAAACCAAGCATCATTAAAATAGAAAAAAATAACCATTTCATTAAAATAATATAAGTGGAACAAAAGTATCATTAGATATACAAAGAAATATATTATAAAATATTTAATGGAGAACATTGGAGGGAATTAAAAATATTATCATGGATGAAAATTATATTTATTGTAATGGGGGTTATTCTCAACAAAATTCCTTTTAATTAATCATTAAAATCTTTATGTAATAAGAATTCAATGAATAACATCACTTAATAAGAAAATAATATTGAATTGATTGTAAATGGACTCCTGTATAAATTATATTAATTGAAAAATAATTATATTCGATTTCATAAAAGGGACTACTATAAAAAAATTGATATAAATTTTTTTAAAATAATTAATCCCATAAAAATTCGGGTTTTGAAATACATAATAATATATAAGATTTATAAAAAAATAAATTTCTTTACATGAATTGTTATTTTTCAATTAAAAAATCTTATCAATTAAAAATAAAATCTAACTAAATTTATATTTACTGTTGTTTTCATGAATATATGACTTTTGAAAATATAGTTAATTTAAAAAAACTACATCACATGATATGAATACCAGATTGTGGTAATGTAATTATTTTTCTCATGATTTCAAATAAAGGTTAAAATAAATTTCAAAAAATAGTTCTTCAGAATATACTTTTTAATAGTTGTAGAGGGAGTCCTCCCAATAGACACACACACATACAAACACCAGGGTTCATATTTTGATAGTTCAAAATAATGATGGGTATAAAAAAATTCAATAATAAAATTAAGTAATTTTATCAATGTATTTTTCCTAGATTGCATGATTAGAATTATAAAAATTATTGTATGATAATATATATATATATATATGAATATATATATATATATCTATATATATTCTATACAGATGGAAAAAGTGATTTTTAAATAACATTATCATTTTTTGGATATATAAATATATATATTTGTATCATCATGGAAATTTGGATCACTTCATGGTTATTTAAGAAGAATCAATTTTCATTTTTTATATTTGATAAAAGCCATAACATATGAGGGATAGATCTAGGAATATGAACTTTTCATTTAGAAAAAATATACCATCGACGTTCATTATTCATAGGTTGTCAACACTAGTGATAGCTTTATATGGATAGACATAGAGTAAAAATGATGGATATTGAGGGATTGGGTTATGTTTGTTTTAGAAATAGGAAAAATTGTTGGTTCCCCATAATGAGGAAGACATTGATCGATGTGATGATCAGATGGACAGGTGATTTCCATCAGATGACAACAATATAAATGGTTATATTAAAATGTTTGGAATGTACCCTATGAGTTTCATCTCACAATGATTGTTTGATCATTCTTAGATTACTTAATTAATCATTCGCTGCAGTAACCCACATAAGACCACATCAGGGTAGAAACCTAGAAACACCATCTTCTCATGCCTCTCACAAGTCATTTTACACCTACGCGACCCACATAGGGAACACCACACATTATATATGGATGATATGTGCACACTATACCATCCTAATGTATATTCCCGATCAAATAATCTTCCATGCGGGTTATTCTGGGTAGGACCTTGCTTTGGATGTGATTTCTCCCAAATATGTGTTTTGGGGAAAACATAACTTGATTGTATAGTAGTCCCTTATATTTCTTTTTTAACCATGTTTGAGAAATTTTAAATTCATATAACAGAAAATTAAATACATTCGTTATTATGACCCCTATTATTATTATTATTGCATGAGAAATATTTAAAATTCAATTTTTTGTACAATAACCATATTAACCACTTTATTAATTATATGTTATACCATTTTTATAATGTCACCATTTAATTAATATTCAAATAGAATAATATCTCATTCATCATTGAAAATTTATATTTTCAAGAGGCAAAATAAATTTAATCAAATTATATAATAACTATTTATTTTTTGAATCATATATATATATATATATATATTCTTATATGTTTTAAATGTACCAAAAAACTATTTTAAGATTCATAATTAAAGTTATAATTTATTTATGAGGAACACATTTGTAATTTTTTTAAAGGGAATATTAATTATTATTAAAATATAAAAAAAGTTTTTTTAAAATTGACATCACTCAATGTGTTTGAGTTTTTTTAACATGGTGATTGTTCTTATATATACATTAATATTTATTCAATCACTGGTTCTTTCATTAATTATCATAAGTCGATGATCGTTTCTTGTTCCTTCATACCTATTTTTATTTCTGGGAAATTTTTGTACGCATTAAATTTATACACAAGATGAAGAGCTCTATGGAGAAATCTAGTCTCCACATCTGAGAACATGACTACCAACTAGATTCTGATTAGTGAATTTTATTCTATCTAGTGTCCTGGGGAAAAAACTAGGACTAAAATTTGTAGAGCCTTTTCTAATGAGTTCTCTTCATGCATTGATCAATGTAAATTGGTTGAAGTTCCCATATCAGGGGATAATTTCAATTGGAGCAGGTACACCCTAAACGAAAGGCAATCTACTATGTTGGATAGGTTATTGGTTCAAGTGGATGAGAATGGTGATGTGGTGGATCTATCTGGTTGGACTCTTCACATGCATCACTCAGATCATTACCCTTTTTTTGGATGATCTTGGTTTTAATAGATTGAGGTCATCCCCATCCTTTTAAATTAAATAATATGTGGTTGGATGTGCTAGGCTTCAAATAAGTTGTTATTTATGCCTAGAAAGTTATTTTTTTGTAACCCCTTTGTAGATCTTAAATTTTAAACTGAAGATGGTGAAGGCCCGATTGAATGAATGGAGAAAAAATCATTTTCCTCTCTTGATTGTGACATTAAAGTGGTTTAATATCATCTTTTTAATAGCCAAAATTGTAATTTTTTCGGGATTATCTCTTAATAAGACATACAAAATGCTGAAAATATGAATTATCTCTTGACCCTCGAGGAGAGCCTTACTCGTAATCAGTTCAACATTAGGGGCTAATGGATGTAGATATAAATTCACATTTATTCCACTACATGGATAGGGAGAAAAAGGTCAAGAAGAATATCAATGCTCTAATGATTTATAGAAGCATGTTCAATTCTGAAAATGATATTGCAAGTCTTGTGACATGCTACTTTGAAAAGTATTATTTAGATTCGGGAGGGAGTCATCGAACAAACTGGTTAAGTGCATTGAACCAAGTGATGATGATGTTCTAAATAAATTGTTAATAGATATCCATAGCTCAAGAGAAAAAAATGAGGCCCTCTTCACATTAAACATGGATAGTGTTGCTGGCCCAGATAGATTAACTAACAAATTCTGTATGTTCTAGTGGGATATTGTTCATCCTGGGGTGATAAATTTTGTAAAGGAATTCTTTCACCATTCCACAATACCATTTGGGATGAATTAAAATTTCATTAAATGCATTCCAAAGAATGAAAATGCTATGGATATTAGGTATTTTAGGCATGTGTTTATTAGGAATTATATTACAATTTTTATTAGTAAAATCGTGGCTCGGCGGCTAGGTGTGGTGGCCAAGGACCTTATATCAATCAATCAGTTTGGGTTTTCCCCTAAAAGAAACATTCCGAATTGATTTTTCACTGCTTCTGAATGTGTTATCATTATGAGGTGAAATGTAAAATATGGTAATATGGCATTGGAGGTTGACATTTGGAAATCCTCTGACAAAATAATGTGGAATTACATCTTTGGAATCCTTAAAATGCATGGTTTCTAATCAAGGGTTATTTTTATGGTATGCTCCATTTTGGAATGTACCAAACTCTCTATTCTAGTTACTGGATCCCCAAGGGGTTTCTCAAAGTGTTCAAGAGGAGTTAGAAAAGGTGAACCTTTATTTGGACTATTATTTTCTATTGCTGAGGATTAGCTGAGCTGGTGCCTTCACGATCTTCTCAAGTCTGGTTTGTATCAAAGAATGAGGACTGGAAAGAACTACTTTGCACCATTGCATGTTCTCTATGAAGATGATTTCTTGTTATTTTTCAAGGATGACTGAAAAACCATATCTTTCATTAAGAAAATTTTCTCATACTTTGAAGAGGTTTCCAGTTATGTAATTAGTTAGAATTATTCCTTTGATGTATTTGGAGAAGGGATTCACATTTCAAAGAAGAATAATGCTTTTTGGAGTGTTATTGTGACGAGGGGATCATTTCCCTTCACATATTAGGGACTTCAATTATTTTTTGGTATGTTGAAATGCTTACACTTGGAGAACATTGCTTTTAAATCCACCAATCAACTGGCTAGTTGGAAAGGGAAGACTTTGTCTCAAGCAGGTATAACCAGTCTTGCCAATTCTGTCATTACGTCAATGTTTTTGTACTCCTTCTCATTGAATAGATGGACTATATCCCTTGTCAAATATATAGGTGGTAGGATATGAAACATTATTTGGACTTGTTGGATCTATTAAAATAATCTGTTCACTTTCTCCTAGAAGGAGTGCATTAAATAGGTGGTTTTGGGTGGAATGGGAATTCTAGACATCAGGATTTTTAATGACGCTTTTCCTCATAGCATTACATGGAGGATTAATTCCTTTTCTGATTTCTCATTGGAGTTTCTGGTTACCAGATTTGATGATAGGATGCACAGAGGGCATGCTATTAACCTGAAATCTTCTATTTGGCCATCGATCAGGAATAATTATTTAATGATCATGGAACACTTTGAATGGATGGTCTTTACTGGCTCTCACATTAATTGTCGGATGACCCATTGGATTTCATGTCCCATTAAAGATAGTATTTATATCCCCTCACCCGTGCAGAACCTCTCCATATCTGACTTGCAAGGTAACATAAATACTCAAGATTTTCTTCCTAGTCATCATCGCATGGCGATTTCTAAAAATGATTTTGCGTACAGTTATATATTGGTCTGGATTCATGCTCTTGATGGGATGTTTTCCAACAGTGAATGTTATAAGAATCAATGTGATTATTCATTTGTGATACCTTCATGGGTGGATGGATTTTAAAAACTATTCATTCCTCCTAATGAATCTCTACTAGTCTGGAAAAATTTAGAAACAACGACTACCTATCTAGTGCCTCCTCCAACGGACTGGGCTGCAACATTCCACGATATGAAAATTATGTTTAGTTGCTAAAGAGTATCCCCTCCATATGTTTTCTTCTTGTTGGTTTAACAGCTGGAAATGGAGCTATGTGTAGAATATATTTCGGTGTTGCCTAAACCTTGTGTATATTGATATTTTTCTAATCACGGTTTTCCAGGTGTGCTGTAGTGACAAGGTGAAATACCTTTTTCTTTCAGGGAATATCACTATTTTATCATATATAGGGAAGTCTAAGAATAATATTATTTTTAGCAGTTAAAACCTTTCTTCCATTATGGTTTCATGGACATTCTTCATAGCATCATACATGCTTCTAAAATTCAAAATGGATTAGTGCATAATGATTTTTCTGACCTTATTATTTTGGGTAATTTTGGTATTAGTGGCAAGGTGATAAAACCACGAATGGTGAAATGCATCTGAGGGATTAAACCATTCTCATATTGGATTAATGTAAATTTTGATGTGGCGGCCTCTTGTGAAAGGGGTTTTGCTGGCTGCGATGGAATTTTTCTTAGACATTGTGGATTTGTGAAGGGTTGTTTAATCCACTTCATTGTCAATGAATTTACATTTGAAGCAGAGTTGAGGGAACTGATAAAGGCGATAAGGTATGCAGTCCATTATGGTTGGCCTAGATTATGGCTTGAATCAAATTCTTCTATTGCTGTGAAAATTCTCAAATATCGCCCTAGGAATGTTCTAGGGAGGATGTTGTATCAATGTATTGATATCTTCATCTTGCGGAGACCATCCCTCTTGTTGTCTCCCATGTTTATAGATTGGCCAACCTAGTTGCTAATGCTCTTTCCAAAATTGAAATTACAGAGGTTAGTTCAAGTTGGTCTTTTGTCTTTCCATGTTACTATTCTAGTCCGGTACAGATGAACTATAGTGGTAAGGTTCACACTCAACTTTGTAATGCCCATTTTTTCAGATATTTTTTGTACAATTTATTTTTTCTAATAGGTTGTTAGGAGAAGGCCTGCCTATCTCATGATCCTTCATGCTATTATGATATTGTTATATTAAAAAAGCTTCAAAACAACTGAACTATATAACACGTGAGTAACCAATATTTTTCCAAACAAATTGGATAATATAAAAAGTATTTCTTAATAAAGTTCTTTTATAAATATTATATATGAATTATATATAGTATTATAATTATATATATTTTACATTTATAAATCAATAAAAATTTAATTTTTTAATGTTAAGGATATAATGACCATAAAAAAGATGGTCATATAGTAAGGGATTATAATATAGTCCCATATTCATTTAGGATTGTTTGTGTATATTTAATAGAATTATATAATAATTATTTTTTGAAGATAATTTGATTTCATAGAAACTGGATATTTCTGGATGTTACTAATTTCATTTTTATTTTCCCTTTTATATGTATTCAAAATAGGGATAGTATAGTTTTATGCAGAACCGACATAGCTTTAATATTTTTTATGAAAATCATTTAATTTAATTTTTTTATTATAATATTTAATTAAAATTTATTAATATTCAATAATTATTCAATGTTATAATTGCTACACATTTTTGAAATTCCAATTATTTGTTAAAATAACTCTACTTTCCATTTTGTGAATTGCTTAACGATAACCAAAGGTGTGAACAAAAACTTAATTCAATGCATACCAGAGAATTTATATTTTCATAATGATGACTATTATTATCCTTGAAAATAATTTAAACTATATCCATGGTTTATTTCAATGAAATTATATTTCATAATAATCTAAAAATTCCCATATACTAAAAATGTTATTTCTATATAAATAGTGTATATTCCTCAAGAAATATTTCAGTAGTCATAAAATAGTATTTTCATCAACATTAATATCTACTGAGAATGTTTGTAAATTACTATGTATTTACTCTATCATTAAATTCCGACTTATTTGATTTATTTTATTATATTATTATTTTTGTATTAATTAAATAATGAAAATATTTAAATTCAATATAGTGGGTTTCATTATATATTTTATTGTTGTTTATGTATTGATTTGGTATTCACCCCGTCTACTATAATATATGAACGGAAGACTGTATTTAATGGTAGGGGACCATTATAGCTCCTCAAATTCATCATTACATCATATAAAAAGAAATATTTTTTAATTTTGTTTAGGAACTAACATCTTATATATTATTTCATTGGAAAATGAATTGATGGTAGTATAATTTTTTTGGCATTTTTCATTTTCTTACAATGTATAAAATTCTCATAATATATGAAATTGTGTATGTTATTATGTCATCTATGTATTTTCCCCTTTCTTATAATATTAATTATAATGTAAATGTCATTATTTATCATCTATTCTATAGTATTCATGATTTATTAATCACATGATATATTAATTTTAATTCTATAAATTAATATGCACCATAGATCACCATATTTTATTTTATATTTTCCCTAAACTACTAATAACGTATATATGATTTATTTCAAGGATATGTTAGAATAAAATATTTTTTTTCATTAATATATAAAATTTAATTTTACATTATCATATTTATTTTTCAAATCAAGTATGTATTTAGTATCCCATCACTATTAAAAAAATTTATGATTTTATAAATGATGACCTATATTTTGTTCCATTAATGTAAATAACTATCCACTCCAGGATCTTTATTTGGGTGTTATATTTGAAATCATTGAATATTTAAAATAAACCATGGGAACTGCAATTAGTAAACATATATTGGATGACATAACCAAATGAATTACTCTGAGTAGAAGTATATAAATAAGATAATATCATATTTTATTTCAAATATAGTGATTTTGTGGTTTCACTAGAAAATTGACCCCCGATAGATACCCTCATGTGTATTTAGATGTGTAATTAATGAAACTATGAGTAAAAACACTAAATAAGGTACATTATCTCTTAACATTTTTTACATTGGTTCATTACGAGTAGGAATCTAATAGTGCATCTAGATATACACCCCAAAGTTATATACCAGGATTTGTTCGCAAGCTCATTTAGAACCACAATTCTATATTTTAAAATATTTTTATTATTTGATGTTATTAAAAACATAATAATATGATGATTATATTATAAATTATGAAAAAAAATTGTTATGTGTTAATCATTTCACTATATTTAGAATTATAATATAATAGCATAAAATAATAAATGACCCTTCCTTTATCATTCATTAATTTTTGTTTTATATGAGATATTTCATAGATTTTAAAGTGTTATATGATGATTTAGATATTTATAATGTTGGTATAATTTTATTTAAAAAAAATTAAACTAATTTAAATGTCATAAAAAATAATTTTTAAAATTAATTTAGAAGTTTTAAAAGAGATTTTATTTTTAAAAAATTTATCTCGATGTTAATTTATAGTTGTACAATTGAAAATTGATCACATTTTTCATTATTTCAATATTTTTTATGTAAAAAATAATTATTATATTTATATTACCCTTAATAAATTGCATTATTCAACCTAAGGGAAAGTGTTGTTTTTATTTAGATTCATAAGGGAATGCATTGGTATCCAAAGGCCACATAATTTTATTTCTATTTTTTGTAAACATTTTTACTAGTTAGTTATTAATACGTAAAATAATTTAATTTTTATTAAAATATGTTTATGGGTATTCTGAGGGTTACTAAAATGTTTCTTAGACCTCACATATTAGAAAATGTGATCTATGATCACCATTTCAAAGGGAAATTGATATTTCTCAAGGTAGTTTGAGGGCAGTCAACAACACCCATAAGTCCATAAAAATATTACATAGATTTTATAAGGGTCATAAAATATTTAAATAGATTTCAGTATAATAATATATTATTTATTGGTTCCATATAAAGGTACATAAAATTACTGATAATTGTGGTATATGAACAGAGTATATGAATATATTATTTTACAATGGTTGCGAGTTAGAAATCATAGTATTAAAAGAATCATGTAAGTGTAGTTCAACTCTTTGTAAGGCTATATTGGATTTTTTATATCAAGTACAAGTGTATGAGTTGACCCACATAACTGTATCATCCTTCAAAATAGTAAAACGACATCACAAATATTCAACATATATGTGTTTTATGTGGTTTGTGTAGTAAATTTAATAAAAACTAATTTTCCTTCCTAGAAACATATTTAATATGCTTCCAACATTTATTAATGGGAATATATCGAAAATTGTATATTTCTTTCTTATTTACGAGTTTTAAATGCGATCATTGATTATTAATAATTTTAGGAATAATGATGGTGTTTTTATGTAATTAGTTTGGATCTAATTTAATATAGACATTTTATCTATAATAGAACTATATTTATGTATTATAAGAAACCAAATAATCCGCTTTTAGTCATTCTTCTATCTCAAATTATGATATTCCCTAATACTCTACTTTAGTATTGTAAATACATATATATTTGATCTAATATTATTCTACTCATGAAAATCTATTTTTTATATACTAAATTAAGTATCCTCAATCCTCAACTTCATTGTGAAACTATTTTAATGTGAGAAACCGGTGTGGGGAATTTGATATTTACAAATATAAAGTAGTGTGAAACTATAAAAACATCATCATTAAGACTCTTCTAATAAAAATATATTATTTACAAAAATGAAATTGTAGAATGAGTATAAAATCACATGATGGATGAATATTGTGTTATTTAATAAGATGAGATTAAAATTCATGATTTTAATTATGTTAATGATAAATTAATTTATTAATTACATAAAATTAGTGAAATGATAATTTATTTAGTATAATGTATAATTTTATCATGTATACGATTTTGTGAGAAAAGAATTAATTATTTTATAATATTTCCTGAAATTAAATTGAATATTACTAGTAGAATAACATTTTTAATGTACTTATGTTTAAATTATATATTTTAATTAATGATTATTTTTTATGTTGGGGATAAATAATATTATCAATAATCTATAAATTTAAATTATAAATTCATGTATAATAAATAATTTTGATAATAATTCCAATAACGGTGTCTAATTATTCATTATATATAGAAAATAATAAAATTCATAATTTATATAATTATAAAAAAGAAGTAATATGATTTTTCATGTTATAGAACAATAATAATTTTTTTAGAAATTATATGGCTGAGAGAAATGGATAGACACTATCACTGATTAATTATTTGTTGGTAGAAAAAATGCAATTCATGGAGGAAAATTATTTAATGCCATATTCCTCTTTTAGTATTATTTCATGTCTATAACATAAAAAACGTATATAGATGATTATTACATGATTGTAATAAATTCTTCAAATAGATGTATTATCACATGTGGAAATATTTAAATTCAGGCGTGAAAAATTTTCTATGTCTCATAATATTTTAAAAATATATTTTATTTCTATTTATATATATAATATAGTATACTCTCTATTATAATATTTTTATACATAGAGGATATTAATTGAAGATAAATAACAATAATAACATGTTAATGTTTATCTTATAAATAACGATACATATATAATAATTTTTAATGAGATTGATAATATAAATGATAAAATAGAATACATATAAATGACAGATTAAATATATAATATTTTTAATTGGAAATTACATGTGTTTAAGTAAATTTGTGTTTGGTGTTAATAAATATGTTAATTAATGATATTTTTTTTGAATAAAATAATTTCATAAATCATTGTATTGTGGGTAGGAGAGCCTGTAATTAATTTATGTACTCTCGAATATCATTTTATAATAAGATATTGAAACTTTTAAATTATATATGTAATAATAAAATGAATGTATACTTATGATATGTGAATTTAAATAATTGATGTTGAAAAATAAAAAACATTAGTTTTTAGAATAATGGGAAGGGATTCATGAGGCTGTGACAGTAGGATAAGGTACTGATTATTGTGATAATATTCATGGTTTTTCCACATTCTATAGAGATATAATATGTTATAAATTATTTTTAAGATGCTAGAAAGGGATGGAGGTTGTAATATTATGTACAAGGGTGTCATTAATGGAATCAGTATATATTGAATGGGTAGAATATATGACTAACTGTTGTAATACATGATGACGGGACTCTTCATGGTTAATGAATTAACATGATTAATGTAATATAGATGGATGCTGTATTGGTAATGTGTTTTTAAATTATGGTATGTTTAGATACCATAATGTGTGATTAGATTATTTAATTTTGATTTTTGGCCACATCATGAAGTACCCAGATGATTATGAAATGAAAATTATTAAAAGATAGAAGGATATTAGTTCCTAATTAATTCTTTAGTTTTATAACATACTTAATAGGGGAAAAAAATAACTAATAGAAACATTTACACTTGTCATCAATGAATTAAATATTTTTTTCTGTGAAATTAAAAAGAAAATAATTCATTAACGGTTAATTAATTAATTAATAAAATTGGTGCCTAATGATTTTTAACATTTGATACATCGACATTTTGAAATGTATATAGTGATCCATGTGGGACATTAGGTGTAAATTCTTTTATGTTTAGGTACATACCTAGTGTGTGGTTTATATAAATAGATATATCATATATGTGTTCTGATTCCATAAAATACCACACCCATGTCTCTAGGTAGACTAAAACCTGTCGGACTATAGTAGGGTGTTTTCCCCAATATCTTTATAAGAAAAGAATGTTTGTCTATCTTCTGACATATTTTATTATCCCTACTCCATATAATAATATGTTTGGTATGAATGATGGTAATCATTCACCATATATATGGGTAGATCTATTCCATTTTTTTTAGTTATTTCACAAACATATATCAATGGATATAATATAAAAGTTGAAATTATTTCATGGTTTTTTATTGTTTATGATAGATTGGTGTATAATATGAGAAATACATATTATAGATACTCTTATAAACTATCAGTCTCTATATTGATATTTGGATGAGATTGTGATATTATATAAATCATGTGGTGCATGTTTGATCACATGTTTAAATGGGATAGATTCATTTAGCCTAAGTGACTTTTGGAAGGATTTTGTTTGGAGAGAAATGAATCAGAATATGTAACACTAGTGTAAAGATTCAAACAATAGTTAATGTTTTATCATGGTACAACCATTTGATAAAATATTTGATATTTTATCATTACATGTAATTTATTCATGGTAAGTGATCCATACTAATTCCATGGAATAGTATAGTAATACTATTTTATTGAAGTGTAAATTTTGGTTGCATACTCACTCAAATTTAGTGTTCTTATTTAACATTTTTAATGAGAGGTTTAATAGAGGATTCTATATAGATTACATGTTATGCGTACTCTATGTAAATTTATTTTCATGTTAATTTTTTAGTTATTTTTCATTAAATTTATATAATGTATTTGGAATTATTATTTCTTTCTGAGAAGAATTTGTTGGGTTATTTATATATAATCTCTCTTGTATCTCATATCATAGAGGGTAATTCCTCTAATATGGGTGAGTATTATGACTTATGTGTGAATTAAAAAACCAAGGGATATTGTCGGAAGGATTCATTCATCATTATATTTACTCTCTAATTTCATCCCTAGTAGGGGTTCCTATTGTGGGATGTAGTCATGATAGAGTAGTTTCTAAGGTGATAGTTGATTGGTATGAAGATTTTCGGTGTCTATAACTAGTGTGGATACATTGGTTGGTTGGGATATATTTTCAATTGGGTATAATATATGGGCTAAAAATGTTACAATTGCTAGTATAATGTATTTTACGGTCCATGTAATCTGATGTATGGACAATCATGTTTAAATGACATGTTATGTAAAATTATGACTCTTAGGCGAATGAAACCTTATAAAAGATTATTAAAATTATTTATATGATAATGTGTTTTAAATGTGTATATAGTTGTAAAATGTTTAAAATAAATCTACTAAATTACCATTAGTAATCTATGATCATGGTTAATAGTTCCTAAAATTTTTCCTTTATAGTAATTAATCCTGGTAGGCATGTATACTAGGTTTATCCAATAGATGTTTAATAATATATTATCCAGGGATGGTATTTCTATATCTTCATCTGTATCGTTTTATTTACACTCTTCTAATTCACTAGTTAGGTTTCATGTTTGGGATTATATAATCTTTTGAATCCTATAATCTTCTCCCAACTCCAGTGTGTTAGGAAGTGGGTTTAAGTGAATGGGTTCAAGTGTGGCATTATTTTATTTAACCAATACACTTTCATAAGATTAATTTGATATCTCTTTTATTTAGAGAAGAATATTATTTTACTTTTTCTATTCTTTCATTATTACTTGTTTTGTATTAATTTATCTATCTATTATGAGATAAATTCTTCAATATATTTCGGTATTTTGGTGGATATATTTATGATGTTATTATAATCTATTGTAAATACATTCCTCTACGGTATTTCTATAAAAAAATTAAAAATATCTAATTTCCTTGGGAATAATGAATTTGGAGACATAATACATATTTAGATGCTTCAATTTATAACACAAGTCATAACTATTCTTGAAATTTATTGATTCCAAAATTAAATTATATTCTCTTTTGTTGGATAGTTTCCATTAATTTTTTTCTCTTGATAACATTGTTTTTGTGTATATTGGATCTTGTGATGATAAGGGAGTGTTATGGGATATTAATTTGAAACTATTGATGTTATGGAATGTTAATATAGTAAATGATAATTGGAATTATGAAATTATATCTACTAAATCTTATTCAATAGTGTTCCATTGGTAAATAATTTTTTACAAGCATTGAAATGTTTTATAGTTTGATCAATTTAATTGTTCCAACCACATACTATATGACACCTATAGATTATAAAATTAGAATATCATGTTTTTTTAGTCTATACAACATGAAAAATAATGATTATAATAGAATTTAACATGCCAATATATTATGATATATTTCTGTTTAAATGAATTCACTCTCATTAATATATTACAATGCATGCAACACTTAGTTTAATTGAAACATGATACCCAATTAAAAATTATTATTTAAACATAACCATTGTAACATAGACTATAAATTGGATGATGTTGATGAAATATAATAAATTATTAAAAATATATGGTTCATAATTGTATAAAATGAATTAATCATTATCTATTTAATATAAATATGTTCAAAAATCACTTGAATTAAATATAATGTTTTTGAAAAAATATTTATTAATAATAGATAGATTCATCACACCTTATATATTTTATATAATAATAATTGGAAAAACCATAAAAAAAATATAAAATTAAATCATGTTTTGAATTTAAAATATCAATATTATCACATAGGGGGTTTTAATGATTTTCCAAAAGTGTACCATTTCTCACTAAATAGATAAAAATACTTATTTTAATTGAAAACTTAATTTTCATTTAAATAATCAAAAAGATCAATTTGGATTTAAAAAATTAATTATATTAAATTTATTTAAATTATATTTTTATATAAATAATTTTTTCACTATATTAATTTTCATATTAAACACTGATATTAAATATTTGTATGGTTATATAAATTTTTTCTTAATAAAACATTTTTCCCTCCCATTTGTAGGTTGAATCTTACAATAAATATTTATTATTATATGTGTTGAATATTATAATATTTATTCTTCATTTGTAATCAAACAATTAATAGTATATGTTAATTTTGTCTATTTTTTCTTATAATGAAAGCAAAAAATAGTTAAAAATCAAGGCTAAGGATAAGAAGAGTTTACCTTGTAGTGAATCAAAAATTATAAAGTTTAATTGACATAAATTTTTTTTTAATTATTATATTTCTGTAATATTTCAATCCATATCACAATAATATAGATTTCTTGTTTTCTTGGGAAATATTCTATGAAAGTGTCCTGTAAAATAATTTATGTTAAGAAAAAAAAATTTATCACCCAATTTCGTTTAAATGAAACATATTTATTAACACAGATAAAATAGAATTATGTAAATTAATATGGATGGTAATTTGGATAATAATTAAATTACCTTTTGGAAGATAATATATTTCATATTCTTTAATCTTATAATTACATTAAATTATTATGTTACATTGATGGAGTAGTTGTTTAATTTATAGAAATTATATATAAATATAAATAAAAATATTAAAAGTATAAAAATTAAATAATATATTTTATTCATTAATTTTAATAGTTATTTTTTCATTTTATATAGTTTAGAACATTATAAATTTTATTTCAATTATTTTCAAAATATTTTTTTCAATTAAAATTAATTGAATAATATCCAAACTGATATTCAAGTTATTTAATACTAAATGATATTTATTTAATTGCATAAAAATTAATCAAAACATATCATATACCACTTAGATTGTATATCATTTAAATTAACGTCCTTTATATTATATGAAAAATGATTTTTTATTATGAATAAATTGAACCCAAATGTATAAAAACCATGTCATCTCAGTTAATTCTAAATTAGTTCTATTCCATGTTACATGTGATTTTGTTAAAGAAAATTTTCAAACAACACAATATATTAATTTCATAAATTTTAATTTACACTTATAAGAATTGGATCTATATTATATAATTATTATTATTTAATATTATTCATAATGGAATAATTATAATGGTAAAAAATACTACATTCTATAGTAAAAATGTAAAATGGAAAATCAAAGAAACATATAAGTAATGAAAAAATGTTTAAAACAATTTTTTTGGGTTTTTAGGATTTAATCAATCATATTTTCCATCCACTGATTTATGAATATATTTTAATACCCCATAGTGATAGATTTACATCGCACTATTGAATAATTATTAGTATTTTAAAAACTACCCCTCCTCCATAATTATAAAAGGTCACTCACTCCCCTAACTCCTTCACACATATCATCCCATTCGGACTAACAATATCTTACTAAAATCACTTTAATATATATATATATATATATATATCCAAATGTTTGGGTTTAAGTTATCCCAAAATACCAAGCATTGGTTCTTTAAGAAAATATTCAATTGTTTTTTCTCTTAGAAAAGGTAACCATCTAAATGATCCACCTTCGTTTTCATTTTTATTTTACAACGTTAAATTTTGTTTTAATGATTAAAATATAACAACACGAATAACTAAAATACTGTAAAATATTATAGTCATTAATAAATGAAATATATATAAATCCTATTTTCCATGAAATGGGAAACAAAATCATCTATCATGTTTACGGAAGACTATATCCACATGAACTGATTAACTAGTTTTCCATTGACATCTATCGCAATCGAATATAATAATATATCAAATATATATATATATATATATATATATATATATTAATATTATAATATTACATAGAGGGTTCTAATGAGATATACTTATTCATAAATTCCATGTCATTTTGAATTCGATATTGATTCTCTATGTTATGGATGACCACTTCCTTGTGAAGAGATGTGAATCATTATTATGTTAACATTTACATGGAATGAAATAAAGATAAATTTAAGAAAAATATGTGTATATTTTGTTGTATATTAATTAATTAAATTAATATATCATACAATTACATACCCTATCCCTATTTAATGAAATGATATCATCTCTTATGCATACATTCTACCAACCATGTGCACCAAGCGATGAGATTCATTTTTTATATCTAATTCAAGATAATGTTTCTAAGGATGTAACTAATGAAAAAAATGATTTTTATAAAATTAATAACATTTTGTTTTTGATTTAATAACATTTAATGTACATAAAAAATAACTTTCATGATATAACATGCATGAAAAAACAAGACAATTAACACCCATAACAAATAGAATAGTAAACTATTCTTGAAAAACTTATTGTAACACTATATAAGAGGATCATATATGAAATAATATTTATGAATATTGTAAAAAAATATATTCATAATAATAATAAATTATTTTATTGGATATTCTAAAACATACCTTGAGTTTTTTTCCAATGTTATGTGTTCCACCTTTTACATTTTCATCCATGAGACATATACCATATTCAGAACATATTTTTTTATTTAGTGTGTATGATTCTCTATTGTTTTGTTTTATCATGAATAAATTTATCATTATGATATCTAAATATTCATTTTATTATTACTAATTTATTTGGACATATGATTCTTAAGTGACTAATGTGTTAAGGGTTTTCTTCAATGCTTTATTGTTATTGGGAATTATTTAGGTTTATGTCTTACTTTCGAGAAATTATTTGGTATTCAAAACATTGAAAAAATATTTTATCACATAATAATGTTATATAATAAATTTATATGTAATATTACAAATTTATTAATTTTATATATAGAAATTAGTTTATGATAATGTTTTTAAAAATATATGACTTAAATCCACTCTGTCGTTAAAAACAATTTCATCAAAAATAATGTTTGAAATTTTTTTCCAAAAAACATTATTAACACATTACAAATGAATTATTCCTGATATTATTTACCCATTTAACTTGAGAAAATTATTGGACATATAATTTAATGAATGGGTACTATTTATATAAATCTCATTGATTCATGAATAGGTCTCGTGAGACAAATTAGTTGACTATATTTGATGGTTTTTACCAATTAACTTAAACTATCATTTGAAAGATCAAGATATTGTGATTTAGATGTCTAGTAATATTCATTATCTAATTATTTGATTAGTTATTCATGTCCACATGGGTATTATAATTGTTATAATATATAATGAAAAATTTATAATTCACACTATAATTTAAATGGATTTATTTGATCATCTTTTTTTATACCATATTATGTTCATATTTTTGTTTAAATAGAATTTGTTCATGTTATTCAGATTTCCATATATATTATTCTTATTTATTAATTATATATTCTACAATATAGATACCCTTAATAAGTATCTATGATCAAACCTTTCTTATATTTTATTTTCTCGATAATACTATGAAATATTTTGAAATGAATATACAAAGATATTCTAAGAATATTAATGATATTTTCAGAGAAAAAACATTTTTAAAGTATATTTTATATATTATTTTGAAATTAAATTATACATATATTATAAAAATACAATTAAATGATTTTTTTATGGAAGTGATTACATGTATCTATTTCCAATGTACAAAATTATTCATCAGCTCTAGTATATTTGGTTTGAGGCCTTTATCATTTTTATGAGTGGATGCTTTTTACAATCCTTAGGAACTAGAATTTTGAAAAAATAGATTATGGAATATAAAATAATTTCGTATATTAAGTATATATATATATATATGTATGTATGATAATATTATAATTTTTTATAAAAAGATATTATGTCTTCTTCAATCAATAAATACCTATTTGGATGGTACAAATGTACATGTTTCTCATACAGATGTAGTTAGCAGTAAAAAACCAAAATATGTATTTTGGGGATGACATGAAAATTAACCTGGATATGAAAAAATTCATTAATATACAACTTAAATGATACAAATGGAGTTTATTATTTGATTAATTCACATTTTCTGTTTGAAACCATTATTCTGGAATTCAAATTAAATTTATCATTTTAAAAAAAATCCCAATGAATAAAAATTTATGATTATGATATTATTCCGTTATAAAAATTTCGTATTATGAAATTTGTTTCAATAGTTTTCATATAATAATTTATTTTCCAAATGGATATGATGTAATCTCGTTTAGGTAATTTTTTATAAATATAAGATACAAAAATGAATGATAACAATATCAGTGTACATAATACAAAATGTAATAATGATACAGTCTTTAATGGTCTTATGATAATACTCTAACATTAACTAATATCCAAATAATTCATCCAATATGAGGACAGAAAATCATGTGGAATGAGGAGTGAGAAATAATTTTCCATGTATAATGGCTTCGAAGGGATGAAATATAAGGAGTGAAAAACTGAATAAATGATGCATAAATAGAGGTAGGGAATATAGAGTTTTACCCCATGTGATAATTTTGGAAAGAAATACCATGGTAAATTCATTAATTTAGTATTAGTTTTATATAAGTTTTGTTAGAAATGAAACCATGATAATGACAATAATTGTAAAAAATCTACCATTTATACTCCGCATCTCAACTGTTAGGATATAGGGTATACATGAAATGAATCCACATGAATAAAGAGAATATAAATTTGATGAATCTAGGGGATCCTAGTCAACCTTATTCAATTTCTATATATGATGTCTAATAATTAATGATATTTTGTATTTGTATTTTTGAAATGTTTTTTATAATTATTATATTAATGATAATATTCCTAAAACATATTAGGATTATACGAAAGTGGGGTTTAAATTCATATTTGAAGACATATGTTGAATGGTATAAGTGAATAATAAAATTTATATGATGAAAATGTGATCTATATGTAATAATTATTTCTAATAGAGTATAACCCATAAAACATGGTTCATGTTGAGATTATGATGATATAGTGATGTTACTGGGAAACTAGTAAGGTGTTATTCTAGATGAACTTCTTGATTCATATTCTCTCTTATTAAATGTATGTTTTATTAAACATTTTTATAATGTGGGATTCCACCAAAGGAATATTTTAATGTTATATTCTTGATTACAGTGATTAAGATTAAATTTCACAGAAACAATTTATTTAATGGTGTAGAATGTAACTCACTCTGATTATGAAAGAGGGAAATAATAATTTATTTCTTATATAATTTGAAAAAACAGTTTCTAGATAATGTAACACCATGATTATATTTGAAATATAATTTTTAAACAAACTCAATTTCTTTAATAGTTTATAATTAACATAACACATAATTTATAAAAAGAGTTATACCATATTAAAATATTATTATTTAAAAATAACCATTATAACGAATCTGATAAATGAAAGGCAGTTTCTTTATGCCTTCACTCTAATTTTAAAATTAATTAATACCAAATTTTAAAATATTATTTGAAAAATTTGACTTCCATTTT
The DNA here is from genome assembly GCA_963277665.1 of Viscum album. Taxonomy (NCBI): domain Eukaryota; kingdom Viridiplantae; phylum Streptophyta; class Magnoliopsida; order Santalales; family Viscaceae; genus Viscum; species Viscum album. Next base: position 80,982,795 of record OY728151.1, on the reverse strand, counting down.
GAAATCATCACATCAAAATTATCTTAAAGTGAAATTATGGAATTTTTATGAAATGATTCCCTTATAAATAAATATAAACAAATATTGGTTTTTATTCAAAACATAATTTTTATTTAGATAATTTATAGATTTAATTTTGATATAAATTTTTTTCTGTAAAATTATATTATTAATTTAATAGTATGTAAATTATAGTATTGTGGAATTTAAATTTTTATTCATATTTTTCAATAATATTTATATACTTTTGATAATTTTCTATTTAGAAAAATGATTTTTCATTATGTTTGGGGGGTAAATGTTATATTATGTATTTTCAATTAAGTGAGTTTAATATGATAAAATAGATTCAATATTTATAACAAAAATAATTTATAATATTTAAACAGATCAAAATATTTTGTCTCCAAATAAAAATTAAAAAAATAAAGTACAAATTTCCATGGTAATTTCCGTAAAGAGGGTACCATGGGTTTAACATAAAATTATAATGTTTAAAATGACCTAAAAGCTATAAAAAGCATATTATATGAAAATATTTTTACCATTATCACATTAGGATCAATTTTAATGACTCTTTTTTACACTTTTTCTTAGAAGTGACATATACAATACTTTATGTAAAACATAAAAAATGTAAATCGTTTATAGTATATTTATATTATTTGTTCACATAGAGACAAAATAAATATATGAAACAATAGTGATTCAATTTTTAAAAATAATGAAATTAAATCTACGTGGATAATTTATTTTCAGTTTTTTGTTAAAATATATGTAAATTATATGCCTAAGCAACACCAACACAATAATGGTTCAGATAAATGAATTACAAAATAAATTATAGTAAAAATTTTAAAAGTAAAATAAATTTATTGAATTATTGTGTTCTAATATATTATATTGGTAAATATATCATATTTATAGGTTTGAACACAAAATATACAATTTTTTGGAATTTATTCATATTTGTTAAATTCATATTCAATAGAAACTGTCAAAATTGATAATAATATTATTTTATAAATTTTTTTTTAATTTATGTATAAAAATTTATAATCTTCAAATTTATTTTCAATTATGTATAATTATAATCTATGGTCCATTGATAGGCCTACTATTATTTGTAAATACCATATTTACTCCTAAAGAGTAAAAAAATATATAAACACATTTAATGGTAAAGTAATGTTTTTTCATGTTACATGTTTTTATAATAAAATTTGCATTCAACAAACTTAATATTGTTTTAATAAATATTATTCCATATTTTCAACTATAGGGAAAAAATGAAATATAAATAATAATTTTTATTTTGGCATAAAGGATAAATTACAATGGTTAAAATGAAAACCCACCATAGTGAAAAATTAAAATGGTAAAATTATGGACATATAGATGATATGAAAAAACAAGTATAATAATTGAATTTTATTTATGGTGGAGTATTATCCTAAATATAAGTTGGTTACAACCCTATAGTTATTAATTTTTCACCCATCAGGAGTGATATGGAATTCCCATTACTGAATAGTTTCATGTATTTTCAAAAATTTATCTACCCTACATATATAAAAGGACACTCACTCAAATAAATTATACAAAACTATATATCTATCAGGATAACCTAAACCTGAAAAAATTATCTCCCAGACATACTTGTTTATATTATAGTGGCTATAGAATTATGAAATGATAGTACCTTTGTTCATTAGGTGGATATCCAATGGATGTTTTACTACAATAATATAATCATCTTAACTAAGAGTTTTTTTTCATTCCTAATTTACAACATAAAATTATTTATTAAAAATTAGAATATAATAACACAAATACATAGATTTTATTATGTTTATTTTATAATACATATCCATATCCTCTTACATCAATTGGGAAATGATATCATTGATTGTGTGTATGGAAAACTCTATCCATGTGAACTGATGTAATTTATTTTCAATCAATATTTATGATGGATGGATGAAATTACAGTTTAATTGTATATATATATATATATATATATTTACAATTCAATTATAATAATTTACCAATAATATATTGTGTGACTTATTAGATTCGGTTTTGATTAATATATAAAAATGACATTCATTTGTACTATGGAATAACCCCTCAAGAATCGATATGGTTTATATTTATATTATTCTTTACATGGATTGTAATGAGAATTAATTTTAAGAAATGATGAGATATATTTGAGATGATTTAAATTATTCAAAATTATTATTAAATAAGTCTCCACACACATTCACCCTTAATGTGAATGATATCATCGTTGTTCTATAACAATATATTACTATATCCACAATGTTTTGTTTTTATGTTTCAATATAAAATTTTAAAAATTGGTTATCATGAGTTATTTAATTAAAAAATAATTTTTAAAATAATATATTTTCCTAATGATAGAACTATATCCAGTGTACAAGAACAATAATTTTCATGTAAAATCATGAATTATAATAATAGGCAATCAACAACTAAAACAATGAAAAATTAAATATTATTATAAACTGGTCAAAATAAGAAAAAAGATAACGTATGTAATGATATATATGACTATTGTTCTATAATTGATTTATAATAATATAATATTTATTCTATTTTTTTCAATCAAATAATAAGGGATTCAAACCTGGTTTTAGGGTTTCTCATTTCACATTAACATATGTAAGACATATACCTTATTCATGACTTATTCATATGTTTGGTGTACACATATACTTTTTTATACGTTATATCTATAATGTATTTATTGTAATATAATATAGGGTTTCAATTATTGATCATTATTTTTATGGTGATTATGATTTAAAATATACCATTGTGGTATTATTTTATTTCACAATAACATTTTTATTCAATAATGTTTATCATTAAATTTCTCTTAGGGGTATTTATTTGGTATTAATAACTTGAAACCAATAAATTATCATGGCATTTGTTAATTCATGATCCATTCATGTATTATTACATTATTTCCTCTCAGTTTAACATATACTTATTGAGAAAATATTTATTAGAAAATCCAACATCATATCATTCATTGGTCGATAATACAATTTCATCAAAATCAATGATTTATCAAAATTATTTCACAAATTTTATAAAAAATTCAGAAATAATTTTAAATATAGTTTTCTACCATTTTTTTAATTATTAAAATAATAATAAAAGGAATATTCATTTCATTTTAATAATAATGCATGTTTATATTTTATCTGAAATTTTAATGGATTATTTATTTAGCATATACAGGATGAACACAAATTTATTTTATTAGGAACACTCATTTATTTCAGGTTAAAATTATAATTTTCAAATTATATTTCAAAAAATTTTAATTGAATATTTATTTGTGAACATTTAAAAAAATAAAACTTAATATTTTATTTTACACAAACTTGTTTTTAATATTAGTCATAAGTTATTTATATTCATAATTGACAACAAATCTTTTTTAATTATGATACACATGGGATATATTGTATTAGAATAATAATTTTTCATTATATAGATTTTTTATTATCAGTTTCAATGGAGATGTACAATTTTTTTACCATTCACCATGTAACCATGTATGGTTTATGAATATTTTTTTGAAATGGGTATTCAATAAAAATAATATGTTATTTTACAATACCAATGAATATGTAGGATATGTTTCAATAATATGAATACATCATAATTATTAATTTATGGTTGTAGATCCGTTATAGATAGATCCTCAATGCATCAACATGAATTAGTAAACAAATTAGTTAGCAAAATTAGATAAGTTTTTACCGATGTATTGGAAATTCCTTGTGAATGGTAGTGAAAGTATTTTTTAGATGTCTGTAATTATGAATTCCCTAATTAATTGTAACACCCAAGGTAAATAAATAATATTACATTTTTATATTTATCCAAATTTGTTATTAAAATGTTAATATTAATTTAATGGGAATTCTATGCTCGATGGCGTACCCAATACGCAAGAACGAGTTTCTTGGAAATCTTACGTTGCACTCTAATAATAAAATAAAATTATTTTAAATGGTAGTTAACGCCTAGTCGTTGTAATGGAGGGAATGAACAGAACTAACTACAAAATTATTATATATTTTTTTTAAATATTTAGACTTTTATCCAATAAATGTTAGAGGCTTAAAATGCGAATGAATCCAATTTTAAGCATAAATATTCTAACATTCTTTAAAATGTAGATTAACCGCATTTTGATGGAAAACCCTTTTTAAATACATGTGTTGACAATTATATATGTCATACTGGACCAAATAAAATCCTTCTTTAGAATCGTGATATCAAAATTTCCTTTGTGTAGGTTTTTGTTTTTTTTAAGTCTATTTTTAATGAATACGTGAAAAATGTTGTATTTTAATTCAAACCCTATTTTAAATCTAATTTATTTAATGCTTAGATCATATTTTGAAGTGGTTTTAAAATTAAATTAGAATATATTTTTACCATTTAATCCAATGGTGGTCATTGGAATTAATTTCACTTTGAAATTGGACTTAAAATAGTGTCAATCTTTTAATAGATATTGTTTCTTAAAAACATGATATTGGTTTTGACAGCGGGAATTCATTATTAAATTAATTAATTCAACTTATATATTTTTAATTTTGAAAAAGAGACATAGTTTTTGAATTCAGAATATCAAATATAGCTTAGGGTGAATTTTTGGTCTTTTTCTAAAAAACATCAATTTTTTATGAATAGTGAAACCACTAAGTGGTTGTTAAAAAACTAATTTTTCATTTAAATGAAACTTTACCACTTATGTGATTTGAATTTCAAAAATCTGACATACATGGTTGTCATTAGGATGTAAAATGTGGTTCAATGGGATTAAAATAATTTTTTGGGGAATAGTAATTTTTAAGTTTTATTAATCGCGATTAAAGGTAATTAGTGTAATTTAAGGTAAAGATAATGTTATAATAATATAAAATGACCTTGAAACATGTCCTACCCTTATTGGATGAGTCATCTTAGACCAAGAAAATCCATGGGTCAACATGGGGACCTCATGGATCCACTTTGGTAGGAAAATGACATTAATAACTTTTTATTTAAAGTTAAAATAAAAATGTCACAAACATGTATTGTTTTACTAAAACAATTTTTACATGGGGTTATGAAAGTAATATTTTTGACTATAAATATTCATTATAAAGATAAAAAGATTTCCTACATCATGAAAATTTTTTTTATAATTTTTAGACATTAAATAAATAAATTTATTTATGACACCATGATGATGCGGTGATTACCTCATTAATGAACGATTTAAATAAAATGAGAAGATAAGGTAAAATATAAGACTTACACTAGTCAAAAAACTATTGTATGGGTGGATTTAGAACCCTTATCACCTTAACCTAGAAATATATATTTTGGGACCTTCAATATCCTAAAATCATTTTATAATAAAGTAACTTTTCAAGACATTCCTAGAGTACCCTTCCTCCCTCTTATAAAAGGCCGCCACTTCTACCTCCTTACCCACACCGATAAAGCCTTTTGATCGGATAAAATCTACTAATTTTACGTCTCCACATCCCTCTATTCATCGTAGAAGCCTTACCTTAGGCAGAAAGCTCATCAAGAAACCCTTTTTGTTCAATCCAAGAGGAGTCACCCGATTTAAAGGTAATGTCTTCACTTGTGTTCTTTTGTTTTATTTTGCTTCTACAACCCCCTAAACTCTTTTTATTCCATTATTTTGTAACAACACCATTATATTAAATATACTAGTATGTTTTTATGGGAAGGATTCGAGCTACACATTCAGAAACCTTCATCTAATGGTTAATGGACATACTGTTTCTGTGGATGGCGAATTTTTTCCTCATGAAACGATGATTGTTCAATCTTCTTTTAACACTTTTAATGGTGGCCATTAAGATGTCACTATATTTATAGATGATATATATTATTTTTATTTTTTCCTTATGCTTCAATATTTTTCATTTATGGCATACATTTATGGTTTCCATTATGGGTAAACACGATATCTTCATTTTAGGAATTGCGGACTACCGCCCCCTCAAAGTGATTTGATTCGTTAATGCCATATGTGGGACGTATAAAGATGTAGTTAATGATATTATATATGATATTATACTGTAATTATAATATAACTCTATATAATTATGATTTCATTCCATTTAATATGAAATATAAATGAAAGTAGAGTTCATGCATATGTACGGCTTACCGTCTTCATGAACGGTGCATTTCATTTCCTACCTCTAAAATGTTATGTAATATTATAAATGCATGTATATACTGGATATATATGATATATATGATTTCTAAATCATGAATATAATTCTAAATATAATGGATATTTTAATACATTATCAACTTGTAATTATAAGAAGTTTATTTTTGACTCAAGTACCAATGATGGACAAAACGACCATTATTAACTTAAATAATTACATAATGTTCATAAAATGGTAATAAATGATATAAACGGAATAATGAACTTAAAAAATATTCTCAATAAAGTATATATTAACTCTATTTTATTATTCAGGAGATTAAATAATGATCGAGTCAAGTCGGACACGAGGTAAGGGGTCCTACCTATCTCTTTCTTTTTAAGTACTCTCTTTTATGTCATTTCTTTTAAGCTCATATTTCTTTTGCTGGGGGATGTTTTTTTATATTCCTATTACTATACATTATATGTTAATATTATGATAGAACCTATTTTATTTCTTCAATCCATTTTTTGGATGTTTTAAGTGGTGTCGTTAGGTAGCCGAGTTTTCGTAAGAGATTTTTCATCTCACTTTTATTCCAGTGAGATTTATGCAACATTTTCCACTGTTTCCTTTGAGTGGTGAATGTACTGACCAATATTATACTCTTTGTGTAACATAATTTCGTTTATGGTTATTTACATCAATGTTGTATGTTCCTTCTTTCATGGGGTGAACGTTTCGAAGGTTACTCAAATCGTTAATGGAACCTTTCACCCTCCTCTTTTTAAAAGACATCTTTTGTTATGCTTTTTTATTTACATATTATTATGTTTGGATATGTTCTTATATATCCTTATTGATGTAAATTTTATGTCCAAGTGGTGAGATACCATTTTATCTCTCATCAACTCATTTTATGAATTTTAAAGTGACGATGTTAGGATGTCAAATTTTTGTAAGGGAACTTCTTAACCCAATTTCAATTCATTGGGTTAAACCTCTACTTCTTGATTATGTCGTGCTATGAATATGTGTGGATTACATATGATTGTTTTACACTATGTACCCACTTATACTTGGTGTATTTATATTTTTCACACATAATTATGTCATTTCTTTATCCTTGCTCTAATGGCATGATCCTTCACTGCGATTACATCTCAATTTCTTCTCATTGAGACATTTCTTAATGATATGCACTTTTATTCTTTTATATAGTGTATATACAGCCCCTTTGACATTCCATATCCATATTATGTCTATAATAAAGTCATTTAAATGTTTTTAAAATGGTCTAAATTCATGTGGCTTATAATTAAAATGTTCAAAATGGAAAAGGACTCTTTTATTAAAACATTATTTTAATTGGTTTAAAAGATTTGTTCTTTTAAACATTTATCATACATGTCCATGTTTTAAAAATGGTTTTAAGGTTGTATTTATATGGACATGAATGTTTTGAAACCCTTTCAGATGTTTTGAAGTGTTATGGGATAATTTGATTCTAAAATCTCTTTTAAATGACTTCTTTTAATATTTTCAAAGTATAAAGGTATTTTTCACTCATAGAGTTTTAATGATTTTATTAGATGTTTTTATTTATTATAATATCATGATGTGATCTCTTGTGATTGAAATTTTGAAATTTTATGTTTCATTTATGCATGTTTTAAGTGTTTTGATTATGTTATGGTTCTTGGGCAATGTTTATGAAATCGGGTGGTTCCTTGATAAACTAAGCGCGGGTGAGCCCGAGATAGATCTCTAATGCATTGGGTAATGCGAAGGAGTTTACTCTAATGTTGCTATGAAGATATTTAGGGAATATACTCTGATGGGTATTCCAAATGTAACCGTGAGGGTTACTCCAGACGTAAGAATGTTATTAATGCCTCAAGTTACCTTTACGTCTTATGATATCTTTGAGTTATTCATAAATCTTATGATTTAATGAGGTATGTTAATGTACTTATGTTTTACGAGTAAAGTATTATTTCATTGAGTCTTATGTATACATGGACTAATGTTTTCTCTTCGTATTATTATAACCCTTACTGAGCTTTTTATGCTCATCCCAAGTTTTTTTAAAAGTTTTTCACAGGACCTAAAGTGGAATAGGGTCAAGGATGGGATCAAGGAAATTTTATGTTCTCTAGAACAAGGTACTAGACATGACTCTTTTGTTCAAGAGTTTTTATTTTGTGATAAAATGGAAACTGATTAGATGTTCCTACTTTGTAATCTTTGACAAGTAATAGTAATGTCCTAATTCTCTAAAACTCTAAACCTGAAAAGATCCTCAATGTGAATTATTAATTTAATTCAAGAATATATATTGTACTAAGTCCGGGTCCTTATAGTTGGTATCATAGGTCTGTTTAGATAACTTTAGAGGTTAGAGTGTTGTTAAAGCATAAGTGACAGGTTGTGTATAACAACAATGGTTATTATATTAGATAGAGTCATTGTTATTTATGAATGTTGGAATGAGTTTGAGATAACTTGGATAATTATATCTTATTTTTTATCTTCATCTTTAGTACATGGTGATTTTGTTGATATACTCACACTGAACTTTTTGGTTTTAGTAAATGGATGGATCTAGCAGGAACCAAAGTGACAATGGGTTTGAAGGAAACTACAGTGGTTCTCTGATTAAGTGACTGGATGAAATGGGAGATTCAATGAGAAATCTCGTGGTTATTCTAAACAAACTATCAGGAGTCATGATCAACAACTTGAACCTTTGTGAGTTCTAAAATTCATCATGTATGAGAGAACCATCTCGATGTGGATATTCGGGTAATAATTATAAAGGTAACCATTAGGGTTTATATGATACTTACTTTTGAGGTAATTATGGGTTACTATATGTTATGATGGAATATTAATGACATGAGATAATCTTGACGTTAAATTATGTTATGGTTTTTTTTGAATTTTTTATCTATTTTTGAGGAATGTTATAAGAATTATTTAGTTTTGGAAAAAGGACAACACATAGACCGTGTGACAACTTGTTGCATCGGCCAAAGCTGCGGGAATCGAACTCACAACCAAAGTGTGACTGGTATTTATCACCTACCACTGGACTACGTGAAGTCCCTGGTTAATTTGACTAATTCATTTTAGTTAGATGATCCTATGAATCTAGAATAAGTTGATTTTGGGTTATTTGTGGAAATTATTTACCTATAATGGAGGATATGTGATAAGGTTAATTACTTTTCAGTATGAGACTTTAAGAGTAACTGGTCATTGGAGATAAATGTTAAGGTTTATCTTGGAAGACTATGTGATTATATCCTTCAGAGATTTGGGTTTCAATCTTAGTTTTGATTAAATTGAAAAATTTTATGGATAGATGTTTATTGAATGGTCTGTGTTGAACTTTGGGTATTGTTTGGGAAATTTTTGAGATTATGAACAGATTTTTTTTATAAAGGATTATCCTTTATGGGTATTATCTGATCTTATACTACCCTTTTTGGTTTTGTTTTTGGTTTTGGTCTAAAGATGTGGGATGTATATAATTTTCTTTTGAGGATTAGGTGATTCTCTAGAAGTTTATTATAGTGATCTTAATGTGAACATGTTATCCTTAATACTCATCTTTTGGAGAAAATATGAGTTTGTGTATGAAATCTAGAAAAAGTTGAAAGTCAACATGACAAGTAAGTATGTTTCATTATGTTTTAGTTAAGTACATAAATAAATTCCTCAATTAAAAGTAATTTAAAATAAAAATTTGTCTATTAACTTTTCCAACTAGGGAATCAAATACCGTTTAACCCATCACATGTTTGTGATTTTCTGGTGGTAAACTTTCTCCTAAACATGTTTTCTATCACTCTCCATCAGAACATGACCCTTTGTTTTTTCTTCCATATCAATGTTTTCCTGGAATCCTAGTATGGGTTAACTCGTGTGACCTTTGTACTTAGCTTTATTTATATTAAAGTGATAGTTTTACTGACTCTTGTTCCGATGTGGGACATTCAATGAAGTTTCCGAGCCCAATTTTAAAATTTTTAGGACACAATTCCCAAAAGGGGGGGAGGATGTAACACCACAGGTGAATAAAGATTATTACATTTTTATATTTATCCATATTTTTGAATAAAATGTTAATATTAATTTAAAGGTAACGATATGCTCGATGGCGTACCCAATATGCAACAACAAGTTTCTTGGAAATCTTACGTTGCACTCTAATAATAAAATAATATTATTTTAAATGGTAGTTAACACCTAACCATTGTAATGGTGGTAATGAATAGAACTAACTACAAAATGATTATATATGTTTGTCAAATATTTTTACTTTTATCCAATAAATGTTAGAGGATTAAATTGCCAATGAATCCAATTTTATGCGTAAATATTCTAATATTCATTAAAAGGCAGATTAACCGCCTTTTGTTGGAAAACCCTTTTTAAATACACTTGTTGAAAATTCAATATGATATATTGGACCAAATTAAATCATTCTTTAGAATTTTGATATCAAAATTTTCTTTTTGTAGGTTTTTTTAATAAAGTCCATTTTAAATGAATAAGTGAAAATGTTGTATTTTAATTCAAAACCACTTTTAAATCTAATTTATTTATATGATTAGATCATCTTTTGAAGTGGTTTTAAAATTAAATTAGAATATATTTTTACCATTTAATCTAATGGTGGTCATTTTAATTTATTTCACTTTGAAATTGGACTTCAAGTAGTGTCAATCTTTTAATAAATACTGTTTCTTAAAAACACGCAATTTGTTTTGACAGTGGGAATTAATTATTAAATTAATTAATGAAACATATATGTTTTGAATTTTGTAAAATAGAAATCATTTCTGAATTCGGAATATCAAATATAGCTTAGGGTGATTTTTTTATTATTTTTCTGAAAAACATCACTTTTTATGAATAGTGAAACCACTAAGTGGTATTTAAAATACTGATTTTTCATATAAATGAAACATTACCACTTATGTGATTTGAATTTCAAAAATTCGACATACATGGTTGTCATTAGGATGTAAAATGTTGTTCAATGGTATTAAAATAATTTTTGGTGAATTATAACTTTTAAGTTTTATTAATCGCGATTAAAGGTAATTAGTGTAATTTAAGGTAAAGATAATGTTATAATAATATGAAATGATGATGAAACATGTCCGACCTTTATTGTATTAGTCTTGGCCGACCAAGACAATTCATGGGTCAACTTGGGGACCCCATGGAGCCACTTTGGTAGGAAAATGACATTAATAAATTTTTATTTAATGTTAAAATAAATATGTCACAAACATGTATTGTTTTACTAAAACAATTTTTTCATGGGGTTATACAAGTCATATTTTTGACAATAAATATTAATTAGAAATATAAAAATACTTCCTACATCATTATATTTTTTAAAAAATTTAGGCATTTAATAAATAAATTTATTTATGACACCATGATGATGCGTTGACTACCTCATTAATGAAAGATTTAAATAAAATAAGAAGAGAAGGTAAAATCTAAGACATAAACTTGTCAAAAACCTATTAGATTTGTGGATTTATAAACCTTATCACCTTAACCTCTAAATATATTATTTTGGGACATTTAATATCCAAAAATAATTTTATAATAAAGTAATTTTTCAAGACATTCTAAGAGTTCCCCTCCTCCCACTTATAAAAGGCCCCCAACTCTACCTCCTTACCCTCACCTATCAAGCCTTTTTCTCAGACAAAATCTTCTCATTTGACATCTCTGCATGCCTCTATTCATCCTAGAAGCCTTACCGTATGCAGAAAGCTCTTCACGAAACCATTTTTGTTCAAACCAATAGGAGTTACACGATTTAAAGGTAATGTCTTCACTTGTGTTCTTTTGTATTATGTTGCTTCTCCAACACCCTAAACTCTTTTTATACCTTTCTTTTGTAACAAAACTAGTATCTTCAATATACTAGGATGTTTTTATGTTATTTATTTTATCTACACTTACACACACCTTCATCTAATTGTTAATGAACATATTGTTTCTGTGGATGGTGAATTTCAGCCTCACGAAACGATAATTGTTAAATCTTATTTTAACACCTTTCATGGTGGCCATTAAGATGTCAATATATTTATATATTATATATATTATGTTTATGTTTTCCTTATGATTCTTTATTTTTTATTTATGGAATACCTTTATGGTTTCCATTATGGGTAAACTCAATATCTTCATTTTAGGAAGTGCGGACTACCGCCCCCTCAAGGTGATTTGATTCGTTAATTCCATATGTGGGAAGTATAAAGGATCAAGTTAATGATATTATATATTATATAATAATGTAATTATAATATACCTCTATATAATTATGATTTCATTCCATTAAATATAAAATAGAAATGAAAGTAGTGTTCATGCCTACGTGCGGCTTACTGTCTCCATGAACGGTGCATTTCATTTCTTACCTCTAAAATGTAATTTAATATTATAAATTCATGTATATACTAAATATATATGATATATATTATATCTAAATCATGAATATATTTCTTAATATAATGGATATTTTACCACATGAACAACTTTTAATTATAAGAAGTTTTTTTTGACTCAAGTACCAATGATCGACAAAACGACCGTTATTAACATAAATAATTATATAATGTTCATAAAATGGTAATAAATGCTATAAAACTAATAATTAAATTAAAAAAGGTTCTTTATAAAGTATAAATTAACTCTAGTTTATTATTTATTAGATTAAAGAATGATCGAGTCAAGTCAGACATGAGGTAAGGGATCATACCTATCTCTTTCTTGATAAGTACTCTGTTTTATGTCGTTTCTTTTAAGCTCATCTTTATTATATTGGGGGATGTTATTTTATATTCCTATTACTATAAATTCTATTTTCATATGATGATACAACCTATTTTATTTCATCAATCCATTTTTTGGATGTTTTAAGTGGACTCGTTAGGCAGCCGAGTTTTCGCAAGAGATTTTTCATCTCACATTTATTCCCGTGAGATTTATGCAACATTTTCCACTATTTCCTTTCAGTGGTGTATGTACTTCCCATTACTCTACTCTTTGTCTAATATAATTTCTTTTATGGGTCTTTACATCAACGTTGTAGGATCCTTCTTTTAGGGGGTGAACGTTTCGAAGGTTACCCAAATCGTTAAGGGAACCATTCACCCTCCTCTTTTTAAAAGACTTATTTTGTTACGACTTTTAATTAACATATTATTATTTTGGGATATGTTATTCAATATCCTTATTGATGTAAATTTTATCTCCAAGTAATGAGATACCATTTTCTCTCTCATCAACTCATTTTCTGAATTTAATTTGATGCTGTTAGGATGTCAAATTTTTTTAAGGGAACATCTTAACCCAATTTCAATTATTTGGTTTAAACCTCTACTTCTTGATTATGTCGTGCTATGAATATGTGTGGATTAAATATGATTTTTTTACACTAATTATCCACTTATATTTGGTTTATTTATATTTTTCACACATAATTATGTCATTTCTTTTTCCTTGCTCTAATGGCATGATCCTTGATTGGGATTACATATCAATTTCTTCTCATTGAGACATTTGTTAATGATATGCGCTTTTATTCTTTTATAATGTGTATATACAACCCCATTGACATTCCATATCCATATTATGTCTATAATAAATTCATTTAAATGTTTTGAAAATGGTATAGATTCGTGTGTCTTATAATTTAAATGTTCAAAATGGAAAAGGACTCTTTTATTAAAACATTATTTTAATTGGTTTAAAAGATTTGTTCTTTTAAACATCTATCATCCATGTACATGTTTTAAAAATTGTTTTAAAGATGTATTTTTATGGACATGAATGTTTTAAGACCTTTCTAAATGTTTCGAAGTGGTATGGGACACTTTGATTCTAAAATATTTTTTAAATGTCTTCTTTTAATATTATCAAAGTATTAAGGGATTTTTCACTCATAGAGTTTTAATGATTTTATTAGATGTTTTTATTTATGATAAAATCATGATGTGATCTCTTGTGATTGAAATGTTGAAATTTTATGTTTCTTTTATGCATGTTTTAAGTGTTATGATTGTGTTATGGTTCTTGGGACATGTTTATGAAATCGAGTGGTTCTGTGATAAACTAAAGGCGGGTGAGCCCGAGATAGCTCTCCAATGCATTGGGTAATGCAAAGGAGTTAAACTCTAAGGTTTCTCCGAAGAGATTTAGGGAATATACTTTGATGGGTATTCCAAACGTAACCATGAGGGTTACTCCGTACGTAAGAATGTTATGAATGCCTCAAGTTTCCTTTACGTCTTATGATTTCTATGGGTTATTCCAAAATATTATGATTTAATGATGTATGTTAAAGTACTTATGTTGTATGAGAAATGTATGACTTCATTGATTCTTATGTATACATGGACTAATTTTTTCTCTCCATATTGTTATAACCCTTACTGATATTTTTATTCTCGTCGCAAGTTTTTTTTTGAAATGTTTTTCATAGGACATAAAGTGGAATAGGGTCAAGGATGGGATAAAGGAAATGTTATGCTGTCTAAACCAAGGAACTAGACATGACTCTTTTGTTCAAGAGTTTTTATTTTGTGAAAAAAATTGGAAACTGAGTAGATGTGCCTACTTTGTAATCTTTGAGATGTAATAGTTCTGTCCTAATTCTCTAAAACACTAAACCGGAAAAGATCCTCAATGTGAATTATTAATTTAATTCATGTATATGTATTTTACTAAGTTCGGGTCCTTATAGTAATGGATCATCATTTTTTCTTACATGATTATTCAATTATTTATAATATCCATGAATATTTTTCAAGATCGTATTATTATTTTAATTGAAATTAGATTATTATTTATTTCTTCCATTACATGATCAATTTATTATTTAAATGTCACTTTATTTAGTATTTACATTATTATATTGATCATAATTAATAATCCATGATTAAATCAACTGTATGATTACCCTTAGTAAGTATCTGAGCCCACCAATTTTACATACTTTTTGTGTTTCTTAAGATAACCTAAATTTTATTAATTGATATGTAGAGATATGGTAAAGGAAAATATGGCGTTCTAAACAAAACATTTTGAATTTTATGTTTTTAATTTTAATCTGAAAATTATATATGTATCTATTTTAGTAAGACTAATAAACTATTTAGTCTATAGTGAAGCAATTCCTTTTTTCTATTTTAAATTTAAAAATTATAAACACCTACATTAAGATAGTATTCTTGGTTTTCCTACATGATATATATGAAATTAATTTCACATGTTTTTTTTTTGTTTTTTTTTTGTTTGAGATTATCTGAATTAATATTAATTATCAAAAGATCATGTTATATAATTTTTTATTGCATTAAATGAATTCAATAAAAAAAATATCATTCCTCTAACTGTGAGTTATCACAAAACTCATGTAAAATATTAAAATAATATTGAAAAGTAAACTTTTCATTGAATAGTTTATTCTTCATATATATATTCACATGTTTAATAATATTAATTGATATCCTCTTGGGAAAATATAGTCATTGAAATTGAGCTTTCATAGATAATCGATTTTAATTATTCTTTATATCATTTATATTTTATGAACTATTTCCATAGAATTATTGATAGGTATATTATGTAAGTAGATATTGATAAATACCATGGTATTAAAAAACACATAGTTGGGTTTTCAGTTTAATATTTCATAACATAAAGGATTATAAACATAATATATTTGGGAAATTATTTTATCAACATTTTTTGAAATTTAATATGAAGTATTTGGATACATGTAAACCATTAAATCCTTACCTAGAATGAAATATTTTATCAATGTATGCATCATATCAATAAATTTTAGTAAATTGATATGTATTAATGATAATTTAATCTTACCCATGAGATGTGGAAGAAAATAAATTTTTTATAGACTGTTTTAACATTAATTATTAATTAAAATAATTCATATACAAGTCTTCATTTCATGTAACATATTACTAAAATTCTTTAAAATATGGAGATAATTATGTTTTCCACCAAGGTTAATACATTGATATTCTTATTAAATCAATTTGATGTGATTATTTATAAATTTATTTCTTTATATTATATTTTATTCAAAATATTTTTATTAATATATGGTATTTTTACATTTTATAATTTTATTTGATTTTACTTTGTTAGGAAGTTCACAAATGTGAGCTTAACATTTTAATTTTCGTATTGTTTTATTTTTCTTATAAAGAGTATTTAATGTCTTGTTTAAATGTGAGATTTTTCTTAATCCGTAAATACATTCTATAGGAATGAATTTTCTAGTTTTTGAGATGTGTCACTTCGATATCTGTTTTTAATCAATATATAAATTTTGTTTTTATAAATTCTACGAACATTAAGAGAGACTTTTATCCATGTTTATTATGAACATTGAGAGGTATATGTCATGGTAATTATAATTTATCAATCCCTTCCATCTTTATCACTATAATTTAATTAACAAGAAATATAAAATTTTGATATTTATCTAATATATTGGTCTAGAATATTCCTAATCCATAAAATTTATTTTTTAGGGTCTTGTAGTTTGGGATATATTTCATAAATTGTAATGTTTTTTTAAGAAATATTAATAATTTTTAATAATTTTAATTCTGTTTTTTAAATTTTTTAAACTATTCAAATGATTTTAAATATTTATTAAAAAATCAGTATAGCTATTTTTAAAATTATTTGTATGTATGAAATGAAATTTAATAGTTT
Organism: Viscum album; assembly: GCA_963277665.1. Taxonomy (NCBI): domain Eukaryota; kingdom Viridiplantae; phylum Streptophyta; class Magnoliopsida; order Santalales; family Viscaceae; genus Viscum; species Viscum album. Next base: position 80,965,765 of record OY728151.1, on the reverse strand, counting down.
TTACAGTGTTTTGAATTCCATTGTAAATACCTTGATTAATTCTGTATATTTTATTATAATTGCTAGTTTTATATTTATATTTTAATTTTTTCATTATAAAATTCATTTATTCATCATAATGTTATGTTCTATTTTTCATTTTAATAATATCATTAAAAGTTGGTTGCCAAAGAAAATGTAATGTTAGGAAACTGATACGTAAAGGTTGAAATGAGTTCCTTCATATCACTTAATTGTAATTCATTTTTATTACTCCATAAATAATAACTTTATCATGTTCAAGTAATGGTATCCTGATAATTATTTAATGATAAATGTGTTTTATAATGACCTATATTAATGATAATGGAGACATCAAAATCTAATGTAATGTTATATAACTTATCTTTTTAGGGTAAAATTGTGTTTCTTCAGATAATGTAAGGTTTAGTCACTAAATCAAGGGATTGTGTAAAGGTGATATACTAATTCAATTATTTGGGTAAAGGTTCACCATTGGTATGTAATAATGATTTAAGAGAATTGTATATGAAATACTGGGTTTATAAAGGTTGATTAAGGGATACCATGAGTCTATAATAATTATGTATGTTTAGTTCACTATTCCATAAGTGTATATGGGATTTCACAAGCCTGCATAAGGGTAATATTATTCCTATTTATGTGTACAAATATTCATTTGGGTAAAACCAAATTAAACAAACATCATGTCTATGACTTTCACATGGTTGTGTTTTAAATTCAATAAAACTAATTTTCATTATAATAACACCATGTAATGCATTTACATAATTAATTATTTATAATTTATGGATTTTTTTTGTATTTGTTATGAGTTTTAATTTCATATTTTAATATTATTAAATTTAGGAGTTATGAAGGGGATTTATATAGATTAGATAGAAACTAACTTATTTCTGAACTGTTATTGACATGGGGACTATATTTATGTTTTTTACAATAGTAGATCCTCACCTATGAGTCATTCATCCATCTGGATTGTTGATAACCCAAAGACCACTGTAGTTTCATTAAAAAGAATTTTAAGTTGATTTTATCATCATTTTCATATTAAAATAATATTTTATATATTTATGAAATATTTATATGTCTAATATATAGGGTTTATAAATTTTTTTAATATAGCATGTGGTAGGGGATCTATGAGTTATCCATATTTTATAATTTACATGCCTGAAATTCCCATTCATAAGAATCTTCTTTTAAAATGAATGGTATTAACCATATAGGTATTTCCATCTAGATATATAATATCATTAATGATAAATATATAATAATATAGAATTATTATGATAAAATCATTCATGGTTATTTCTTCTAATGATTATGAAATATTATGAATTTTAGTTTTTTAATGGAAATGATAATTAATATAGATGAATTTCTTCTTCTAAAAATTCTAAAATTTTATACAGTAAAATTACTAAGTTAATTTTATTTATTATAATGAAATAAATTTTTTCATCAAGAATATATTTAATAAAATATTCTCGTTTACTTTCAGGAATTGAATTAAAGCTAATATAGAATGCCATTAATATATAAAGAAACTATATATATTGGAAATTTAATATTTAAATATATGTTAATTTTATATTCTTTATAATAATTACACCAACAGTGATTAATGACTTTAGATATACAGTTGATAAAAATATTTGAAAATCATATGAATTTATCTAAATTAATATTTTAGCGATTGAGGAGTAATTTTCCTGAAAAGTTTTTAAAATCATGAGGTTTTTTACTATTATTACATGTTTATACAAATAATGATGCATAGAGATGGCAATCCTATGATTGTAAAAAAAATTTAATAAGTAATTATTATTATATTTGGGAATATTTATTTTCATGATTGAAATATTTTTGATATGTGATATCATGTTTTTGAAATATATTTTATTTATTCCAAGATATTTTAAATAGGATTTAATATATTGTTAAATTTAATATGTAAATTTAATATGTTTGGATGTTAAATAAATATTTAAATAAGATAATTCATTTTTAATAAAAAAATCTTTATGTTGAAATAATTATAGTCTAGGATGATTATAAATCTGAAAATAGTGAATAAGTTAAAATATATTCATAAAAAAGTTTACTCCTTGATAATTAATAATTGTATAATTGTATAAATTTATTATTAATAAATTCCATAATTATTAGATGTTATGTAAAAAATGGTAGCTTATATTATTTCACTAGTTACAGTGGAGGACATTGATCATTGATAAATAGGTGAGTACATTGTTTTCTACCATAGTCTCAAATGAAATTGTTAGTTGGATAATAAATTAAATATATTTTTATTCTAAATAAGACAATTGAATATTAATATTTTTGGTTGGATTAATGGGTATGGATACTCAAGCCCATGTAAGTGGCATGGGTTTCCTAATATGGTGAAGTTATAGGTATGTGTGCATTAGTTTTTTATATTGTTATATGGTTTTGATGATGTTGACTATGTGGGAATGGGATGTTTAATGTTATAATATGTGTTGTGTTATATGGGATGTGTTCAGGAATGATATGATAATTTAAATATGGGATTCCCCATTGATGCGTTGGAATCTTTTTTCACTGTTATTAATTAAATTTATTATTTAATGGCTATTTTATTTCATATATTTTTATAATAAAATTACAACAATAGGAGTTAATTTAATACCATAGACCATGATGATATATTATATAAGGTATCATGGTATATTTCTAACAGTACCTAAATGATTATAATTAATGAATGAATATGGATAGTTCTTGTTCATACATTATTATGACAAAAAAATTTATAATAAAAGTAGTGAAAAAAATGGATTCATCCAAATATATCATAGAAGGGTTAAATTATAATATTGGAAACAATGGTAAAAATATATAAATTTTATGATAAATAATTATTTAAAATTAATTTTATTCTTTTATAAAAATGATGCATATCCATTAGAAGTGGATTATAAGAGAACTGTGTGATGCTAGTGGAAAATGAGTCTTAGGAAATGTGGTTTCCCATAGTTTTAAAATGATATATATATATATATATATCATTTTTTTGGATTTATTATGGTATCCAAACCATATCAGTTGGGAGAAATCCATAAAATGGAAAATATGATGGGTTTTACCATTATCATGGTTTGAGATAAATGGAATGATGAATACCACGTTGGCTTGACACATACCAGCTTCTACAATTATGTGATGGTTTTTATGGTGGTTATTTTACCCATATATGTTTGTAGAGAAATGTAATGGATATGGTTATTTCACAAAAACATATATTTGAATAGATTAATGTTATGTTTATTATAGTTATGATTTCTATGATATCTGATTGAATAAGGTATAATACACTATGTAGAGGCTATACTGTCTCCATATAGATACAATGTTACTATATAAATGTGTTGTTCGGAAGATTAGATAATTAGATATATAGGGTTTATTGTTTATCCAGTGTGTCTTCAAATTAATATATTAATAGAGAAAAATGGAACCTAACAATCACTGTCTGGTTAGAATGGAGAACCAATGCGGATGTGTGAATGGGGATGCATCATTATATATTTTGTTTGATATTATCTTATTCCAGGTTTCTCACCATTAGATATAATGAAATATTGATTATGGGGATGAAAATTGTTAACATGTTTATGTGAATGGATAGATATTTTTAGAAAGTATTTATTATGACTAGTTTAAAATTTTCATGAAAGATTAAATGGGGGATCATAGAATGTATACATGATAGACTCTCCCTTATTTATATCTTATCTATATTTAGGTCATTAGGATTTATATGGTGACCAATCAAGTCTTTTAAATTTTTAAGAGTTAGTTATTGGATATTCATGGTCACTATCAAGGATCTTTTATTTCTATTAATTTTTTCCTTTATATAATATCATGTATTTGAATTGATAATTGAGTTGTAATAACCATGATTTTTTTACAGTTTCTTGGTTATTATACTCATTTATCATATCTTGGAGGGTATTTCCCACTATTGGTTTGTATGTTATAACCTTGGTTATAGTCACCTACCCATGGATTATTAGTGGTGGGATTCTGTTATCAATATTTCACATCCCTCATTTTAGGACCAATAATGGATCCTATGGTGGGATTAGTCATGACAGATATTTTTCTGATGTTTTCACCGGGGCGCGCACATCCTTGTGTGGATGACGTGCACCTGTAGCCTTGCATTTCCACTTTCCAAAGGTGGGCATCATTCATCACTTTTTCAGGGAAATTTTCTCCTTGATCGAAACGGGATGAAGGGATGTTGGTTCTTACTTCTGTGTATTCCTCATCTGAATTTGTCACCTTTCCTGGGTCTCCCTTATAGATTTAATATGTTTTTCATGAAACTCTTCCTATCACCATATCTTCATGGACATATTTTTATTACATTTCTTCTATTAGGACATTCCTAGGGGTCCGGTCAGGGAAGAAACCTTCAGTCAGGGGAGTAGTCACATTGGGCATCACTGGCATGTCTGGGTGTAGAGATACTGGTGAGTTTGTATTGTTTCCCTTATTATATGGCTTATCTAGGGTGTAGAAGCCCAAGACATCCCACATAGATCACGGGGAATCATATTCCACGGGCATGTATCTGAGTCATTCCTTTTCTCCCCATGTTTAACACAGGGTATGCTGCAAGTTTAACATCTAGCGGAGATGGATCGGATTGATCAGAACATTGACTGGAGTGGATCAAGTAGGTGAAACCCATGGAGGGAACAACGATGATGGGGACAACATCTGGCCAGATCCCCGAATATTGTTAATAGGAATGGAGAATGGGTTGGCATGACCCCACTGGGATGTGGCTGCCCGGGTAAGAATCAGAATGGATGATAGGAGGTTTTGTGAAGTGGGTGGTGAATGGGATGGAACCATCATGAGGATGACAATGGTTTTGAGCATGAGCCTCGAAGAGGCTTCATACATATCCATGTGGCACGGAATCAATGTTCATGTAGTCCATATAACGAAGTCTTACCACTGATTGAGGATTGGAATGGCTTACCACTGGATGGGGTGGTAATGACTTACCATTGGATAAGAGTATCAGCAGCTTACCACTGAATAGGGTCACAAAGGCTTAACGCTGGATGAGGTCACAACGGCTTACTGGTGGATGGGGTCGAACCGACGTGAAGATGGTCAGGACTACTGATGGATGGTGGGCTTGATCCCCAGGGAGGCTTCCTTTGTGCCTTTCCTTAGCAAGGATCAAAGACATCATAGTTTGGGATGGGTGTGGGGATTACACTCTAGGTGGCCCATGGTTTTGGTCAACATACGTAAAGGGGGTTAGAACTAATGGGTGTTGGTCTTGATTCTGATGGAGGCTTTTTACATACCTCGCCTTAGAGAGGATCAAAGTCCACGTAGTTCACATTGTAAGTCGGTGAACCGATGTAAATATGGACCTAGGGTCTAGATGGATTGTGGTATTGATCCCTATGGAGGCTTCCACATACCATGCCTTAGAAAATATTAAAGCCCTAATAGTTAGGATGGGTCTTGGTGGGTAACATCTTACCGCTGACTAGGGAAACAACGACTTACAACTGATTAGGGTCCATATTTTAACATCATGAAGGACAGGGGCGAACCATTGAGAAGGGGGTCGGAACGCCCAGATGTTGTACTTGAACCTCATAGAGGCTTCCTACATACCTTGCCATGGAAAGGATCAAAGTCCTCATATTTTGGTTTATATAAGGGCATTTGGGGTATATGCTCTGAGGTGGCCCAAGGTGTTGGTGAACCGATGTGTATGGGGTTGGATAAACCAATGGGTGGTGGGCCTAAACCTCATGGATCCTTCCTACACACCATGCCTTAGCAATGATCAAAGAACATGTAGTTCTGGTTATGCGGCTGGGGGCACTGACGTGAAGATGGTCGGGACCAATGAATGGTGGTGGTCCTGAACCTTAGTGGGGCATCTTACGTACTATTCCTTGATAAGGATTAAAGACCATGTAGTTTAGATTGTGTGGCGATTATACTCTAGGCCTCCAAGGGAAAATTTCAGGGTCGGTGCTCGCTCTAAGACCATGTTAGTCATGCTTGGTTTGAGAAAGAAGAGGTAGTAGAGAGCTGACGATCACGTCGCTAAAGGTGTGTCTGTGGTAAGTGAAGTGAGGCATACATATAGTTGGCATCCCAATGAGTAAATATGGGCTTATGCATAGTTATAAGCCCATAGAAGTTGGGACTTACTCCAGGATGGTGGCCCGGTAGCGAAAACTCTTTGTAGGAGAGGGATTTAGCACAGAGAAAGGAGGGTTCCTGCGTCTATCTCCCCCCACCCACCTTCTCTGATCCTGGGGACTAAAGAAGAAAGGTGGAGCAGGGATGCTGCCTCTTGCATGAAAATCTAAGGGCTTACACCAAGATGGTTTCCCTTTCCCCCATAGACAGACACCTCTCTAATAAAGATGATCTCATTCCATGTGAGGAATGATCTCACTCCGGTGGAGACCAGTGGGCATGAAGAATATCCAAGGTGGGGTCACCCCACGTGTGATGCACAGGGCATGGTCACAGTTTTACATCATGTGCTGAGGATGACGGTGCCTAGAAGTTTAATGTCTTGCAGATCGAATGATGTGAGTTCTCTCTGAACCCTTAGGGCTTACATAACTCGTTCCCTCTTCACCATGGTGAAGTGAAGGGACATGAAACACTGTGTCTCGGGGGTGCTATGGAAAAAAACCATTAGGGGTCCATGTTATCATTGCTATGAGAATAAGTAATAGTCGTTAGTATTCATATGCGAAGAAGAATTAGTCGAAGCAATGCAGCGGGCAGTATCATCAATGGGACATTGACATTACCCTGTGAAACCCTGAGGGGCCACACGGTGACTGAACGCATGACTCTTGTGCGTCATGCGTAAGAGTGGTCTGAACAAGGTGCCACACGGTGAGGGCAGCACATGGAACACGTGTTAGATAATGGGACGAGGTAAAATAGGAAGTCTGTACGCAAGAGGAAGTGTTGGAGTGCAAGTAGGTCGTCGGGCATGTACGTGGGACCTGTGGAGTGCATCATGAAGGTGTTGCGTGTAAAACATGGGGTTTTCATACAAGGTGTACCAGAGGATATGAGGGCCCTTCTGACGGTGCCCCCAAACCTATCGTGCAACAACCATTACCTGAAGGCCATGGGTTTTTCCAAGGGTCGTGGAAGACAAGGTTTTAGCCCATAAGAGCATCACTTCGTCATCGAGTTATCATCCCATAAGAGAGGGGAGATAGTTTTGTTTTATAGCTTGAGTTCATAGAGTTTCACACAAGGGACATGCGCCGAAGAGACTGGCGCGGACACCCCAGCTGACGACACCTAGAGCATGAACACGGGGTCGGTCGCGCAAATGGGCGTTCGACACTGCCTTCAGCACCAAACTGGTCCCGAACATGGAAACCCCATTTCGATGCTGTTTTGGGCGTGAAAGAGGTGGCCTGAGTGGCCTACCAGCAAATGGTCATTCCCCGCTGCCTTCGGCATGGAACTGGGCTCGGCCACGCAAAAGTGGTTCGTTGGGGCATTGGGCGAGGAACGACCCCATGTGCAAACAATTGTTCATCATCTCCTTCAGCGCAGAAATGGGAATTCATGAACAAAGCTTCTTTTTATGACACCTTTGGCATGGAAGTGGTGCTGGAGCGGTCGGTCTTGGAGGGCAGAGTTTGGGTGCCAATTTGAAGGCCGAGGCACAACGGTTTGCGTGCTGAAGTCTGCTTGCACGTTATTTTTCCAATTTTCTGCGCTCCAAACCCTAGGCCCCAAGATCTTCTTTTCTTTGTGCCAACATCACTAGAAGCTCTTTAATCCACCCAAAGGTCCCCTACTCTAGATTTTGGCGTCAACAATTCCCCCCCCCCTCAGAATTGGTGTTGAAAGGTAACCCAAAGGTCATATTTTGAGGGAACGCTGAAGAAAAGAAACGAATTCTTTACCGCCACACAAAAAAACAAAGATTGCATACGAAAGAGGGTTGTGTGAGATCGGAATTGTGTATGCACTTTATATATAGGTTGTGGGCCCCCCTTGGCCATACATTGACTTTTTCCACATGACAGGCTTGCTTTCCCTTGCACCGAAAAAATTACACTTATGCACGTATGATTCCACGAATGACTCTGAGTTTTGTGCTCCTTCTATGATTTTTTCATGCACATCAACCGTCCTTCTCACCACCATCGTTTTGATAACCAATTTCCCCATATTTCTCACAAACCCTTTAGAGTTCTAAAAATTGTCGCTCATCATACCTACACCGAGAGTAATGTTTCCACTTTGACAAAGAGAACCCAAATGATCACGAAAATTTTTATTCTTCAAACAAGGAGGGTCATTAGTGACAATCAAATTCTTTTCAGCTTGTTGTCACAGGCTCAAAAGGACTACGTCGTGATTGGAAGCCTTCCGCTATGGAATTTCATTCTTCTGGAAGAAGTGTTGATGCTAGGTTTTGAGACAGACACACAACAGTCGTGTGTGATTCCCGAAGATAGTCTTCCAAAATTTCACATTACCAATAACGGACATCCTACTAGGGAGACATAGAATACAACCATGTATGTACTAAATCTGAAGGCCAAGACGTTGGTAGGAAGTGATCCCGTTCTTCAGGAATCTCCCGCAATTTTTTCCAGTACTTTCAAAAGCAGCATTACCGATGAGACAACAGGCTGGGAGGAGTGGGATTTCAGATCCGGAGAAAACTTCACCAACGAATGGTCATGGGTGTACTAGGTACACTAGAAATGTGAGGAATTTGGGCTGGATATATGGGACATTGTGGTTTTCGAGGCCGTTTGGACATCTCAATTTCACTTCTACCAAAAACAAGACATAGTAGCAAATTGTTCAGTCGATGGTCGCCTAATACCAATACTTTTCACTTCCATGATGGGTATGTGGGCATCATTTTGTGGGATTTCCACTGCATCGGAGGTATCCGCTGGGAGGGGTATCAGTATGATGAGTTCCTTCTAAAAGAGAATGCATGGGGGGATATGACTCACACCCTGATTCTATCATGGAACCTGTTGGAGCTCTCTAAAGAGGAACTCAAAATAAAACATATCCTAAAGTACAAATCCTTCTCCATACAGTTTAGTCTCTTCCTGACCCAGGACACTGCCATGAAAATGCTAGGTCGAGGGAACAATGCCCGAGCACATATCAGATGGGAAAGGCATGATCATATTGGATGATTTTGGAGAAGGGAGAATATCGATCATGGGGATCTGGCATCAATGAAGGTTGATACCCGAATGTGAGATATTCTAGTTTCCATGCCACATTCTTGAGCATCTAGTTATTACCTATGAGGGACACAAGGATGGAAGTCCTCTCGGGGAGGCCGGTAATGGTCGGGATCATGGCTGAAAACAACAAGGTTAACCTAGGGGTACCAGTATTGGCTAGGCTATACAGTATCATAGGACACATTTCAAGGGGAAGTACTCCCAGGATGATATGTGGGTCATTCTAATCTTCCAAAATTGGTTCTCAACCCACTATAGTGGGTATGTCTTCTCAAATGTCATTCACCCCCTACAAACGGTATGTGGCCATCCCTCTTGACCATCGTTGGGATCTGCCCATTGACACTCAAGGATGACAGAGTCATGATCAGGATCGACACCCACATTCATTTTGACTTCCACCCATTCTGAACCCCTATTTCCCAAATGGTAGATTATGGGATGGGTTTTCTGGAGAAGAGGGAGTACCTGCAGAGCATCCGGGGCGGTGTGATGGTGGCTGGAATTGACCGAAAAATCTTATGTGAACCCTATGTGCTGACCAAATTTTCCAGGTAGTTCAGGTTCATGAAACAGATTCCCAAGAATGTTTCACAGAGGTACAAGAAGAGCGACATCCATTCATTCTCTGACAGTTATGGCTTATGTTCACTATGGAAGGCCTGGGCAAAATCATTATTATTCCCCCCACGGATGTCAGTGTCAGACTGTCGATAGTGTACGCTGAACACTAGACGAGGACATACCCTGAGGCGATTCTTTGGAAACATATTATGCAAATCAAGGAAACTAGTGGAATGCCCGAAGAACAGGAAGGTCAGCGAGGTGTCATAGGAGAAGTGAGGCTATGGATGGGTCAGGGGGCTAGCAGGAAGTGGGTCGGTACTTAATTGGAGGGGGAAATGCAGGACCAATGTCTGCCTCAGCCCTCTAGGGAATGGTGGTCTCGTTCACGACCTTGGGTTCCAACTAGGAACCTCCCAGAGAAGAAACATAGGTACCTGTTAACTTCATCTGCCGATTCTATCTTCCCTTCTCTGTGGTTTTCTTGGGAAATGTTGCGATAGTCCATGTCCACCGAAGAGATGTGGTAGAGTATGATGTGTACTGGTCTCAATATACTGAACATTGGGTGCATCTGGATAGTGGATAAGGTAAAAAATCATCATCATCATGCATACCTAATAGCCATGGACATGTACACATGCCAATGGGAGCGATATGAAGAACTGCATCTCCTAGTGAATGTAATGCTTGGCCAAGCACAAGATCTAGAGAGGCTACCGTCCGCCAATGATAGTGTAGAGGAGGAAGAAGGAGGAAGTGGAGAAGAAGAAGAAAAGTAATAATAATATTAATAATAGGTGTAAGAGGAGGACCTTGTCGAGGGTCTTGGTGGGGAGAGGCCTTCAGGAGCTCCCACTCACCAGTGGATATCTCGGGAGAGCGGATAAATTGTTGGCTCTGATGCAGAATTGGCAGAGCATCTCAAGTTATGGATTAATCCTCATACTGGTCTTCATCATATATATTTTTTAGTCTCGATAATTCAAACAAACATTGTACTATTGAGGAACATGTGGGCAAGGGTTCCCAAGAATACTTTCCTGTCGAAGGAGCATGTACGCTTGTGGAGACCTGGGAGCAACCTCAGGGGTTAGTCCTTGGGACCAGGCATAATAGAAAACTGATCTCATATGTACTAGGTGATGAAGAGTCGGGAAGAGGGTCTCCCACCATCCCCATTGTCCATGAAGAGTTGACATCGGTAATCGAGTTAACAAGCAGAGAAAGATCTCCTGTGGATGGCACCCCTGTCATGACACATGCTTTGGACACCGCTGCACATGGCTCTTGTGAGTCCTTTTTCACTAGTTTTCCTTATTTTTATGATAATTCAGCGAATCGTGATACTGATCCCTGATGTAGTGATCACAAGGTTGGAGGCATGACAAATCATCGAATCCGGGAGATCTGCAGGAGTGGGATGGACAATGACCGTGTAGGCCTTTATAGAAGAAACCATTCTATGCGATCCTAATATTGTACATAGTGAGCCGGAGATCACAATGAGGGATTTTAATACTTCTCGGGTGGAACTCCAGCCCGACGAGAGTGAGGTCGCTGACGAGGTGGAGTTTCCCGGAAAAGACCATGTGGGTGATCTCTTCACTGCTTTCCCCAAATATCGCCATGCAGATCAAGAGGGGTTAGATAATTCTGATTCGGAGGTGGATGATGAAAGCCGAATGACACATCACAAAGGGTGGAAGGGTATCAAGCACATTCCTGGTTATCATCAAATGAAGTGGATAAAACCGATGGGATCACTCCATTCCTGGTTGTGCTTTCACTATACTAGAGGGGTGGATTCTCAATTCCTTCATCTGAAAGTTAGCGATTACAAGGCTAAAAAATTGTGCAAGAGCAGCCAACGCTTCGACGTTTCCCGGTGTTAGGAAGAGTAGGGGAGTACACGACCATTTCTAAAGTGAGAACAAGAAGTCAAAATCTTGAATAAAAGATGATAGGGAAGGATGTTTTATTTTAAAATTACTCCAAACTTGTGGAGAAATTGAGGGCCCAGCTGTTGGAAGCCCAAGATCTGTTGGTAGAAGCGGGTCACCAAATTACCACACTCTAAACTGGGCACGCCTAAGTACTTGATGGGGTTAGTGAACTGTGCCATGTGGCTGCTAATGAAGAGAAGGTTCTCAAGGGGAAAGAGGTAATTTTGGAGGCCACAAGTCAAAAGGTAGCATCTCTATAGTGATTTATCAAAGATGGTGGTCCCTAAGGGACTAGTTTTGGTTGAACTCCTGAAACAATTTCTCCTTAATTTATTTTATTTTGAACTGCATGTATGGATAGTTTTATTTACTTGTTTGTTTGGTTTAATGCATTCACCCACAATTATGAAATAAGTACCAATCCAATCCTAAGCTCACGTGGGCCATACCTAGTGTTAGAAACAAGGGATACTCACACTATTGCATCGTTTGAATGTAGGAGCGCTAACCAAGATTCGGGAACATGAGGTTTGAACAACCAATTTAGATTCTTCGAAATAGAAGAGAGAGACTCAACTAGAGAATGAATCTCTCAAAACAGTAGAATTACCAATTTCTTGATGTGCTCCTATGGATGAGCAGAGTAATGCCAGGTGCGCTGGAATAAATCTGAACATAAAGGAAGGAAAAGTGTGAATTACAAAACCCCAGATTCGGAACATTACAGAAGTTTCATGAAAGTAAAGGAAAACTTCTTACTATGTTTGTAACATAGTATTCATATTGTATTAGCATGAAATTGGGATGAAAAACAAGGGTTAACCGCTGTTCGTGTTCGAAACATGGGGTCTGACTCAAAATTTTATCCATTAGTCTTCCGGAATGTGGGCCCACGATAGAAGGCAAGCCATTGGCTTGGAATACATTCTTTTAAGGGGTTCCTTTATACGTGAAAGGGGAGGGGGTCTGAATAAGGGGCACAAAAAGTGTGGAATGTAGAGTGATGGATTTTTCAAATAGAATCCAACACTCTTGAAATTATGCCACCATGGTGGAAGCACATTACATGGGCGCATTTGTCTGATAATGCACCATACCTTTTTTTAGATAGGACCTATCTGGAAAGGGAGTCATCACTTTCCAATGTCTTCATGGGGCATCCCAATCTTGTTCAGGGAAAAGCTGCAGTGACATGGATCCCCACAAGGGGTCAGGCCAGGGGGTAAGAAATGAGGAGGAACGGGATTTATGATTCTTGGGGCTGGACCCAAAATGAAATTCCCTGGTGTATCTATGTATCCCATGAGGATGGGAATCAATCCATACATAGTTCTGGAGGGGTGGCACGGTATGGTACATGTTCCAGGGATAAAAGGGGTGTGCGGGTGTGGCCCTCGCACCAATAGAAGTGATATTTAATGTATCAGATTTGACCATCAAGGAGAATTTGTTTTTATGGTGTGAAGTGACAAGAATATGATAGAATGTCCTGAAATCGCTACAAGAATCGATACAAACGAAGGCATTGAGAAATGGTATGGTGTTTGACTGATACCAAACATGATCTCCCTTGAGTGAGGACATCACAATGCAGTGATGTTTTTCATCGTGTGTCTAAGATGATATTGTCTCAGTTTAAGGTCATGTGATGGGACCAACAATAAATTTTAATGGCGTGTGACATAGATGTTGTAGAAATGAGGCTAATGGGGGAATGTGCATGGTTTAATAAAGCATACCCAATGTGAATGGAGACATGATACGATACCACACCATGTGCAATTCTGAGAAAGAAACCTCTGGAAAAGGGGCCAAAAGAGGTTAGAGGGTAGGAAATATGAGAGGTTGTCTCTCAGTTAAGCTGGACCCAAAGACATGATTCCTGGGTTCTCCTACGTATCCCATAAATATGGGAATCAAGCTAAACGTAGTTCTCACAATGAGGAAATTGGAAAAGATCTTAGTTTAATGTCTTATATCTTAGACCATGGAGAAGTAGGACTATTCCAAGTAAGTGCATACCTTACCCCGATCTCAAAGCTTACGTCAGTCAAACAAGGTGTAGGAAACAAGGGCGGGTAAGGTATGTGCAATATGTGGAAAACATGGAAAGGGGAAATGGGTGTAAGGCCCCGATTGATTTCCTTCTCATGACATTCTCTTTGTAAAATGCGGATGTGCACTGATGAATTTTACAAAGAGTTTCGAAATTCTACCTTGACATGATGAAGTGGAAAAGTGTTTGAATCATGTAACCAACACTTTGGGCTTAATGGGGTTGGCATGATGATGGCGGATAACTATTGACCGTGTTCGAATTAGAGTATCCATTTTGTGTGACCTGAGGTGGAAACAACAAACGAGCGTCTATCACTGACCAAATTTGCAATGCAAGACATGTATCAATTTGTTGCATGAAAACTTTGAGGATATTGGCCCGTAATGGTAAGAGGGCCCTTGGTTCTAAAATACATGTCATTCGGGGTCCCATTAGGTGTGATAGGTGATGGAAGCCCTAGTGAAGAAGGACATAAAGCCTGAGAAATGGGTGAAATCAAGTCTGAGCAGAATCCGATACTCTAGGTGTTGAACCAGGGTACTCTTGGGCACATTGGTGAATCTCCGAAGAGGCTCAGGGGGATGGCAAGAGGGTCACCTATTCAAAAGTATGATTATATAACAAGGTTATGGAGAACTCTCAATAGAAGGAGTTACATGGTGTGGTCTCTACAACAACCGACGTGAGTGAAAACATAACCCCATACCACACCATATATTCCTCTCCCTGGGGGAATCTTGGCCAAGGGGTCAAGATGGGGTTGTACCTGAAGATGAGATGCTCGGTCAATCCTACGTATCTCATGAGGATGGGAATCAAGCCACATGTAGTTCTAGAAATGAAGCACATAAGGGTATGATACCACAACATGGGGGTGTACGACATGGTGAGAAACTCGACATGAATGAGGACATAATCCAATTCCACACCGTACAACCCTAAATAAGATCTTGGGCCGGGGGCCTGAGGCTAGGCCTTAGTTGGGAAGGCCTGGCCAATTCTCAAATTCAAATCTTGCATTTAAGACCAAGAAAGGGGTAATATAACCCAAAAAAGAGAGGTGTACGTCACAACGAGTAACCCCATGTGAATGAGGACATAATCCCATACCACACCGTATAATCTCATAAGAGTTAAGACTTGGTCCTGGGTCCCAAAACTGGGCACATGAAGCCTGGAAGTGCTTGTGCTCGTGGTATGGATGATAAATGAAGGGAGTAATGTCTTCAGGTGATATGTGGGTCATGGTGAAATAGACTAATGTGAATGAGGAAATATGTCTGCTCTACACCACACAACCCTAAACGAGAACTTGGGCCAGGGGCCACAAAAGGCCAACGGGCCTGATGCTGGTCATCCCGACCAATGGTAGTCATACTAACTCTTATGCGGATATCACCTCCTCACTACTCCTTAGCCCATGTGAGCAATGCTTTATATGAGAAACAATGAGACAAACTCAGAAATCCCTGCTATATAGGGGTCTAATAGCTTGCATCTCCCAAAGCGAGTTCATCATTTGGAGATACAGCGGGGAAGAATGGACCACTACACTCAATGTTTGAGACATCGTGTTGTGTCTCTAATGACAAAAGATAGTTGTTGATCATGTTTGAAACATATCGTCCCTATAGTGACTCAGACTGGGAACAACAAATGATCATCAACCACTGACCATATTCACAATTCACGACTTGTATCAATTTTTTGCTCAACATCATTGAGGGTGTTGGCCTGAAGGTATAGGAGAGACCTTGGGCATAGAATCCCTACCGTTTAGGGGCACATCTAGATGAGATAGATGATGAATTCCCAATCAAAGGAGTTGGTGAAGCATACTTGTAACCATATGTGAAAGTGACGAACTCCTCTGAGGAGTGGTATGTATAATGTAATCAATATGATCTCGACGTGAATTGGGGCGAAAGCCGGCACCACACCATATGTCTACACCCGAGGGGACAATTCGGCTTTTGGGTTGGGCCTACAGACGAAATGTATTATAATTTCATGTGTATCCCATGTGGATGTGAATCAAACCGTATGTAATTCATTATGGCCATGAATTTTAGCGTCATGCGGTGAGGATGTGGGAGGATAGATGAATGGAGAGTGTGCACATGGTACGACTGTCATAATCTTGGAATGAGTGGGGCTAAGGAATCCTACACCTTATCATGTAAGGATCCAGCTAGATAACTATACCCAAGAAGGATATTCAAAGAAAAGTGTTTGGGGATGGTCTCAAGACAAAATTTTTTAGTGTTCCTATGTATCCCATGGAACAGGACTCAAGCCACACATAGTTCTAAGGGTGTAGTTTAACGTCTTACAGGATGAGATATAGTTTAATGTCATGCGGGATGAAGCAGTCTTGGGTCATGCGGGACCTAAAGAGTTTATGGCCATGCATGACAAGAAAAAATAAGATTTATGATTCCTGGGGATGGGCCCAAGGGGAAATTCCGGGGTGTCTCTACATACCCCATGAGGACGGGAATCAATCCGTACGCAGTTCTTAAGATGGAGTTCAACGTCGTGAAGGAAGATGCATAGTTTAATGTCATGTAAGACTGAAAAGTTTAAGGTAATGCTGGACCAACTAGCTCAGGTAAATTATTCCTTAAAAAACATGGCGTTGGTGGGAGGAGTTATACACTCACCATCCATGGTCACCAGGGAGTATGATCTATTTGGGTAAATCCTGTTGATTATGTATGGTCCTTCCCTTTTGGGTTCCAACTTTGGTGGCTTCCTTCCAGGGATCATTGGTGTCTGGAGGGCCAATACCAAGTAACCTTGTTGAAATGAGTGTAGGAGAACATTCTTGTTTAAGGCTCTAGGTATCTTATTCTGATGCCTTTCCATATTGTGCAGGGCATGAAGCCTATTCCAGTCCTGTGCTTCCAATTCAGCCAGACGAATTTCAGTTACTTATCTAGGGCCTCTTGTTCATTGACCACTGTATGTAATGAAGGTAGCAGGATATCGATGGGTAGGATGGCCTCAGCTCCATACACCAGGGAATATTGGTTCAACTTGGTGGAATTACAAGTCATCGTCGGATAAGCCCAGAGAGTGTTGTGGATCTAGTCTGGACAACTCTTCTTATTCTGACCAACCATTTTAAGCAGAATGTTAGAGATGGTTTTGTTGAACGCATCGATCTGTCTATTTTCTTGAGCATGGTAGAAGTAGTTATGGTTAGACCAGATGTTGTATTGGGCATACAATTTCTTCGTCTCGACTTCTTGGATGTTGGTGTCGTTATTGGTGAGGACGTCGTGAGGGACTCCAACCTGATAAATGATATTGGAGCTCATGAAGTCGATGATAGATTGTGCCTTGACTTCCTTGAGAGTAACTGCATCTGCCCACATGGAAAAGATATATATGGTGGTCAGGATGAACTTGAACTAATGAGAATTCACCGATGGATATGGTCCCATGACATCGAGTCCCCACACTGCAAACAACCAAGAATACTTGGTAGAGTGGAGAGGTTCTGGCATCCGATTCATGAAATTAGCATGAATTTGGCATGCATGACATCTCTTATGAAACTCAATGCCATTATGGATCATGGGTGGCTAGATGTACCCCAGTATCCAGATCTGATGGGACAGCATCGGCCTAGTCTGGTGAGCCCCACAAGAACCAGCATGAACCTCCTGTATGACCTAAGAAATCTCGACCCCTTGGATTCAACAGAGGATAACACCATGACACCCACACATTTAGAGGATCTACACATGACTGGGACCACTCTGGAGGGTAATCTATAGTGCGCGGCATCGGATTCGCTCACGCTCAGCCCGATCTGTTTGGAGGAAACCATTTTGGAGATTCTCGAAAAATGGGGCTCTCTAGTTAGGGGTCAGTTCATCAACTACATCTAAGGAACCTGGGTGTCCTGACGTGCAGGCTCCGACGACAAGATGGATTACCCACAGGCCATAGATATCATCCGTGATGATGGGAGAAATGACTCTCCTATGTGCCACATGTATAATCAAATCATCCTTCTTGGGTTCTGCAAGTGATGCAGCCATGCCATCTAGGGTAATCGCTCGACCGTTCGGAGATCGAGGGACTTGAATAACATCCAGCGGAGATGAAAAGTGGGACATCTGCTGTAGGGTGCACTCCAAAAATGGTACAAGATCCAAATTTATCACGATATAGTCACCATTTATTTTCTTGATGACTATTTAGGTATCCCCTTTCACATGCAATTGGGAGACATTTATATTGAGGGCCATCTCGAGGCCAATAAAGAGGGCCTAATACTCTGCTTCATTATTAGTGCAGCGTTCTAACATCATGATTGAGTATGGCAGGATGGCTTGTGCTAGGGTAATAAAGACAATACCCAGTCCTACCGAGTTGAGCCTGGTATCATTGAGTCTCTTGCCGGTGGGGCTCTGGGAAGCCCCATCAATGTGCATCTGCCAACATGGGAGACATGATCTACCAAGAGGATTTCATCTTCGGGAAAATCCAGGTCCAAGGACTGCCCTATGGGGGTTGTAAATGAAAATAGAAAATATACCAATTCTTGTCCCATGATAGCCTTATGAGGTATGAAACTGATGTCGAATTGTTGGAGGATTACAGCCCACCGTGCTTGATGACTGGTCAATAAGGGATGTTCAAAATTTACTTCAGCGGGTCTACCTGAGAAACCAGTTGTACCTCATGGTGTTGCAAGTAGTTTCACATTTTTATACTACGAATACAAGCACAAGAAATATCTTTTTGATGGGGTATTATCCGGTATCTGTATCGATGAGCATGAGGTTAAGGTAGTAGAGTCTATTTTTCATCCCCTCATTATTTTTATATGCGAGAAGGGCGCTAGGAGATCGCTCTGGGCAATCATGTATAGGATCAGTGGTTTTTCGGATATTGGTTGCATTAGGATTAGAGGATGGAGCAGGTACTTCTTGATTTCCTCAAATGCGGTATGGCAGTATTTGTCCCATTTGTAGGTGGTTCCTTTCTTCATGAAATGAGAAAAGGGATAACACTTGCCAGCTAGATTTTCAATGAATCAGCATATATAGGCTAAGTGTCCTTGGAAACCTCTAAGATCCCGAATATTGCTCGGGGGAGCCATTTGGATGATGGACTTGATCTTTTTTTGGTCGATCTCAATGCCCGAGTACCTAAAAACAAATCCATGGAACTTCCTAGAGGTGACCCTGAAGGCACACTTCAACAGGTTCGTCTTCAGGTGGCAGGAATATAGGAAGCAAGAAACTTTATCAATCTCTTTGATATGGTCCTAGAACTGGTGATATTTGACCACCTGATCACCCAAATAGAATTCCAACAATGTCCAGAGGATTGGCTCAAATATGTGATGCACGGACCCCTTCCAGGTGGAACCATAATTCATTAAGCCGAAGGGCATAACCTGGTAACAGAAAGTACATTGTTATGCCCTAAAAGTTGTGGACGTTTCATCCTTAAGGGCCATTTTTATATCTAGTTATATTCGGTGTAACCATCCATGAAGGAGAGGTCATGGAACCCAGTTTTAGCATCGATCAACAATTCCATCACGGGCAGGGGAAAATCATCCTTCAGATAGTGACGATTGTGATTTGAGATGTCGATGCAGACTCTGATCTATCCTTTCTTCATCCTGACTGGCACAATGTTGGATAGCCACTTGGGGTACAAGACCTTCTTGAAGAACTTGTCTCTGATGAGCTTGTCAACTTCTACCTCAACTATAGAACCATGAGAATGGTGAATCTTCCTAGGAGGCTCCTTGATCCTGCGATGATTTTTCGAGAGACTAAGAAGGTGGATGGATTCCTAAGGATCTATTCCTAACATCTCTCTGTAACTCTAGGAAAACATGTCACGATGTTTTTTTAGGAAGTCTGTGTACCGCTGATTCTCAATGAGAGGTAGAGAGGCACTAATCAATGTGGGTCTCGGGTCCAACACTCTATCGAGGTTTACCTGTACTAGTTCATCAACCGTAGCAGGAACACCCTCTTTAAATGTAGAGTGACTGTCCTTCATATCCCCTTCTTCAATTGTGGAGGGATCCCCAGCGGGAGGAGCTTCTTCCAGGTCAGAGGCTCCCGACGGGAGGCTGGTACAAACCTGAGCAGCGGTGGTCATTGCATCATGAGATTCTGGTACTGCCGAAACCATATAAATGAAGGTTGTCGACCTGATTTCATCTGGTCTTCTGACCAAGTGGCCACACATGATGATATCAAAGAAAAATTGGTGGGTTGGCTTGAGCTTGTTAATTTCAACCCAGCGAAATAGACATGTATGACATATTACTACTTCTGTGGGGCGGACATCCCGATACCTTACATGGGTAAGTGGCTCCAGGATCACCTCATCCTAATTTTTGTAGGAGTAATAGGTGATTTTCTGTAATCATTTGCACTTGGGAATATGATTTCATCTTTTACCAGAGAAAAAAAAAGCCCCATGTTAGGGGCTTTGGCCTCTAATTGATGGATCGGGAAGATGTAGGAATCATCCAGACCTGCCCAGTGGTCAGTTTCAACAGTGATGGGTTCGACCTCACTGGCTTGAATCCGCTTATCCTTGATCTTGTAATAGTCGGCATCCAGGAAGCATGTTTTACAAGAGGTGAAAAGAGATGCATCACCATGGACTACACTTACTTGACCATTAAGGGATTACATGAGGAATTGGTTATATGATGACGGGACCTCCATGTGCATGTGGATCCATGGTCTTCCCATCAATTCATTATACCCAGTGTCCTGGGAGACAACCATAAACTTGGTGCTGGAAACTAGGACACTGAACAGGGTCATCAAACAGATCATACTAACTAGGGTCTACTATGTCCTATCATATCCCTGGAATAATATGTCGTTGGGAGTTAGGTCATCTTTGGATAACCCCATATTCTAAAGTGTCTGCGTCGGGATAAGGTTAATCATGGAGTCAGTGTCAACAAGATATCGGTGAACCTCTATACCATTAAATTGTAAGGTTATGTACAGTGTGTGGATGTAACCTTGTATGGGAAAGACTAAATCATCATTATAGAACAAAATGAGGGCTTGACATTCAGATTTCTCGACCGCTTCAGCATGAAAGGCTTCTGTAGTTTCTACATCCATCTCAAACTAGAGGGGATTATTAAAGACTCAGTGAAGGCCTCACACATATCTAATGATAGGAGAAGGTCCTTGAGTATTGAAAGTCTTGCTGGGATGCTGGAATGGTTTTTCAGGACATCATATTTTCATGCCCGTTGCAATCTTCTGTTGGCAGGAGGCCGCCCTGTGATAAGAGGCATGGCGATCCCTACCGGTTGGACCGAAGGCTAGCTGGTGCTCGACATGTCCCATTCTTCACTAGTCGAAGCCCGGAGAGTAGCATCTATATGATGACCAAACAACTGAGATCATCTTATAGCCGAGAGAGTCTGGTAGCGACATGGTCGAGGTGGATCTGCCAGATCCAGTAGCACAAACGGTGGTGGAGGGAGGCCCGACGACACCAGATGAAAAGGTTTTGCATGTTGAGATCATTGTTGGGCATCTTGTCTAGTCTCAGTGGCATGAACATCCTAGCTAGAGGTGGCAACGGGTGTGGCTCAACGACCCATATGGCAGCGACTCCGCCGGCGTCGGCGTCAGCTGTGGATGTTGGGGAGGTTTTCCTGGCGTTCCCCATCTTCAGGAGTTATGTAGGGATTTACCAACTCTACAGTGTTGATCAAAGCATGCCCTTAAATATCACATGAAGATTCATCCACTAATGGGGGGATTCTGGGAGGAATCCCCATCTCAAGGGTCATAAAGTAGCCGAGAGTGTTGGAAAATGATGACATTGGTGGGGCGCGTCGCATTCCCTTGCGCCACTAATGCATTATCTTCTGGGAAGTGGTCTGCTGAGATGACGATTCAGAAGAAGCTGCTACAGCTTCTGTAGGCTCCAGCTGATTCAGGCGTGCATGAATGATACCATGGGAAGAAGCAACTGTTTTGCGATCCAACCAGTCATTATACATCCAGGACTTGCAGTTAGAAACCTGTTTCCAATCACCTTAACTATCGCTACTGGTGTCTGACATTAAGATGATGCATTCCACTAGTCCGGGGGTGGTCCCAACTAGACATTGTTGTTAAAGACCTGGTCTTGAAGCCAGTCATTGAACACCTGGAACTGCTTGAGGGTGTTCCCTAGGATCTGGTGATAGGGGCAGTATTTGAGGTGATCAGTGAAGTTCACCTCTTCAGGTCTTCTGCACTCATGAAAACACAAAATTCATGTTCCAAGTCACTTCAGAAATAACATGGTACCTGATTATCAACGAATGAGTAGGTCCGGTTTCTTATGTCCAGAATGGGGGTCCTTTGAGCCTAGCCATGACGGGGAGCTGGATGAGCCTAACGAGGAGGCGAGGCCTGGTTGTTCCACTTAGGCGGTGGTGGTAGATTCCGCGGGGGCACCTACCGATTATTAGGAAGCCGCTGTTGGGCTGGAGGTTTCACCTATAGTGGTAGGCCTCTATTAGGATTGGGAAGTGGCTCCTCAAGTAATAATTCTAGCTTCCTAGGGGACTTTATTTGTGCCGCCGTAGTGGTCTTGGCTCTGGCAGCCCTCCTAACGGGTATTACATGGGGCAATAGACGTGCATGACTGGCCTATTATCGAGTGCCCTCTAGCTGTTGGGCCTTAGTGGAGAAGTCTCGAAACCCTCCAGGGTATTTCTAGGTAATTAGAGAGGGAACCAATTCCGTAATGACGATCCCTACCCACAACGTCAGAAATTTCTCCAGAGTCAGTGGCATGTCAAGAGAATATGTTAGCCCCTTCCACCAGGCAATAAATTATGTGACACACTAATCAATACATTGATTGCACATGAAGAGGTCTTCGATGCTCGTTTTTTGTGTGATGGAGCTAAACTGGTCGAGAAATTTCTTGTGATGGTCCTCCCAGTTGGTTACGGATACGACGGGGAGCTGGTTATACCAGATGAATGCAGCTCCCTCCAACGTCTGAACAAAACAGTGGATCTTGGCAGCCTACTATTTTGCTGGAGTCCCTAGCATGGGTCCAAACCTTGATTTTAAGTGGATAGGTGTTGCAGCAGGTCCCCCGTCCTATTAAAGGGAGAAATAAAGGGATTCATGAAAACCTGAGGTGCCAACATATCATCCACCCATGATGGATATGACTTTCTATCATGTGGGATCGCCACCTGTCACATTCCTAAAACCTCAAGGAGATAAACGAGTGCCACCATTGGATCATCTGGGTGGGGGTCCCTGTCTTGATGGGGATCACTAACCATGAGTTTTTGGGTAGGGTCTTCAATATGGTATGCAGGCTCAGTATCTTGTGGAGAAGCTGGTTGGGTGACCCACATGGCAGCTGAGGGAACACGAGCTGGGTTCCAAGGATTGTTGCACCATTCTGGAGGGTTTGGCAAGACATACCGTGCTCTTTTACTATGTGCTCCGGCTTCAACCATGTCTGTGGGAGCAGCATGATTAGGGTTTCCTGGAGGCATCCCGCAGAGGGGATGTAGTTCCTGCCCCTACTATTCAGGCCATGGATTTTCGTAGTTGGGT
This sequence comes from Viscum album, assembly GCA_963277665.1. NCBI lineage: Eukaryota > Viridiplantae > Streptophyta > Magnoliopsida > Santalales > Viscaceae > Viscum > Viscum album. The sequence goes on along the minus strand of OY728151.1, from coordinate 80,942,265 downwards.
TGTCGCTCTGCGGCTCATTCATCCAGGAGGTCATCGACCATCTTATTTTTCCCAACAAGTTGTTGTAGAAATATGGAATTCTTATAGTCCTCCACTATCTTCTGCACTGAGGCAGATGGGTCGGAGTGTTTGGTAGCTCCGACGTGCTCTTTGCCCTTACTAGAATTAATGATGAGTACCAATGCCTCAGTGGGCATAGGGAGAGCAAGTAGGTTCTTCTGCTGATGAGTAATCCTTCCTGATGGGTCCAATAGTGGTGGAATTATCTAGGGTGTATGTCTCCATCGAGAAGAACCATCTCATCCTCATCGTCCAACATGTCAGCCCAGTTGACCGCGACCCTTCCTGGGGGCATGTCCTCGATATCTCCTAGTGAGTCGTACTGCCGCTAGATATGAATTAAGAGGAGTGTAGAATAATTCCCCTAGCCATGGATTATCACGTGGGGGATATCCTCCTTGTTAATTTTGTGGAGTACCTTGACACTCATAATGCATTTCAGTTGGAGGTCCTCACGGCGACCTGGGGACTTTGGGCGCTAGGCCACATGGAGGGCGACCAAATCGACCAGACGACATTGCTCGCTAATGTCTTCAAAATTTTCTTGGATTATGAGATAAAACACTATCTGATGACAAAGACTAATATAATTCACCCATAGGGTGTGGAAAAAACACTAAACTTCCTCTTGGGTGGGGTATTCAGGTATGCAGAAATTCAGTGCTGCCACAGGCCAAAACTTCTCAGGGAAGTGGTCTATTGTGAGGATGTTCAATAAGCTCATCGTCTCAGATTCAGGTTCTGGACCTTGATTGCCCCATTCTTCAACTGGGGTTAGTTGAGGAACTAGTATCAGTACTTAGGTAGACCACTGAGATGGCAGGATGGTTGGTGTATACTATGGCGAACGGGCTGACTGGCCGTCAAATCTCGGGTTCTCCTCCGAAGAGTGTATCGACCTGGCAGCTACGTCGCGATAAGATGGGCTGATGGCCATAGTTCCTTGATTAGTCTCTAGCAATACTAGTGATAGGTCGCTCTGTGGCTCACCTTCCATTGGTTCCTAGAATAGTTATTTGTGATCTATCGTCGAGGTACAAAGTGCTTCAAGTGAAGACGGTGCTGATGGGACGACCATAACCTGTGGGGTTGCCAAATTTTTATCGTCCTAAATATACCTATGCAGGGAGGTGGGAATATTATGGACCTCACATTCTAGTAGTTCCAGGATGATGCGCCTCATCCCTTCCCTGGCCCTTGACTTGGATGAGCAAGATGAGGGTTCCCACGCTGAGTTGCACTCCGCCTCGGAGTCTAAAATGCTGAATGGTTTGTTCTTTCTCCAAACCATCCCAGAATTATTATTATAGTGGTAGAGACCTGGCTTCCTTCCCCTGGGTGGCTCCCTGAGAAAGGACTGATTTCATGACATGAGGTCCTTCGGCCGCACTGTTGCAGGGTCGGAGAGGGTTTCTACCTGAGAAAGCCGGGGTGCGAGGAGAACCAGGAAAATGTCAAAGGGGACATGGGGAGGACCGCCATGGGTAGCACTAGTGCGGGAAAGGCCTCCGCTGGAACTGTAATAAGCATGGGGAGGAAATCCACACTTACTTTCCCTGGCGACCTTAGCATGAGGAGGGCCCTCATACCGGTCTAGATGAACTAGGGTAGGACCTCCGTGCAGGGTGTGGGTGGAGCGAGGTTAGCCTTCACCCAACTGGATGATGAGGAAAGGAATACTTTCACCAGCTGCTAAGAAGACTTTTGGAGGTTCACCACATTGAGGTGAGACTAGGTGTGCAATGCTCCTACACCGATGGTCGGGGGCTGGAGAAATTACTCCATACCTAGAGTAATGGGCACAGGAGAGGCGTTTGTACTGAGTATCACCATCATGAGGAAGACCCTCATTTGGATTATGGGTGGCATAGGGAGGACCTCCATTCTGAGCCTTGAAGAGGGGAAGGCTCATGCTCTCCATTTTAGTTGTACGTGGAGGACCTATGTACTGGATGGCATCACTGAGGGTTAGCTCGAAGCGGCCACTAAGCCCCTGGAATGGGACTCTGACTGGGCTGGCCCGAACCTCACCTACCTCATCTACGTAGGGTAGGGAATTATCGAAGAGTTCTAGGGACAGGCCCCCGATATGGTAATATACCGGCGTGGGGATCAACGGCTCTCAATGCGGCCCTCGGGGGCATCGTTAGTGATGAGGCACAGATGCCTCCAGATCTAGGAAGGCAATATCCCGGGTCAAGATTATCCCCACCTCCTCGTAACGGCGCACGAGATCATTGATTACCCTCCGTTTAATGACTTCGAATGGGGAGATGGGGCATGGGCTCCCCATGGTCGTAGATGTATAGGTCATCGTTGGAGAGGTGAATTCATGTGGAATAGTCGTGTTGGCACTTCCCCTGCCCCTGCGTCGATGGGCAGGCGGTGATCGTGTCCCTGGAGCAGCAACTTGATTTTTTAAAGCATGGAGATTAACTCTTCAGTGCTGAAAGAAAAAGGAATCGATGACCAATGCCCCAATGTTATCCCATCTTCCAAGGCTGTTAGGAGGGATTGTTGCTAACAACATCGTAGAATAGGATGCCCACCATTCTGCTGCCCTAACTTATTCTGAGTTTCACGCCAGGCCCACTATTTGCTTAGTAGGACCCAACACTGGATAACTAGATCCGGTGACACACTAATCCATTTATTCCCCAAACACTACTAATCTCCATTTTGAGGAGAAGAACATCACGTCGGGTTTACCATTTCTATTTTTGACACATTCGTCGGGGCACACACAATTCTCTTTGGAGGACACACAACTGTAGCCCCACATTCTCACTTTCCAAAGGCAGGCAACATCCATCACTTTTTCAGGGACTTCTGATCCTTGATTGAATTGAGATAATGGGATGTCGGTTCTACCTTCCGTGGATTCCTCATCGGAATTCTTCACCTAGTCTGGGTCTCCCTTATAGATTTAATATGTTGTTCATGAAACTCTTCCTAGAACCGTATCTTCATGGAAACCAATTAAATACATTGATTCAATCAGGACATTTAAAGGGGTTCAGTTTGGGTAGAATCCTTCAGATAGGGTGGTAGTCATGTTGGGCATCACTGGCGTGTCTAGGCATAGAAACACAGGTGCATCTGTCTTTTGTCCCTTATTATAGGGCTTATCAAGGGCATGGAAGCCTGAGACATCCCACATAGAGAGAGAGTAATCATATTCCATAGGCATGTATCATAGATTTTCCTCACTTTTTCATGTTTAACACAGGGTGTGACGCATGTTTAATGTCCTGCGGAGATAGATCAGACTGATCAGAACCCTAACTGGGGTGGATCAGGTAGGTGCAACCCCTGGAGAGAACAATGATGTTGGGTACAACATGTGGGTAGCTCCCCTAATGCTATTAAATAGAATGTAGAATGGGGTGGCATGACCCCATCAGGATGTGGTGGCCTTGGTAAGAATCAAGAAGAATGATGGGAGGTTCTGTGAAGTGGGTGGTGAATGGGATAGAACCTTCATGAGGATGACGATGGTTTTGGGCTTGAGCCTCGAAGATGCTTCCTACATATCCTCATGGTAGTGAATCAAAGTCCACATAGTGGATCTATTGATGGCTTACTGTCGATTGAGGCTTTCAATATCTTACCAATGGATTTGGTCGTAATGGCTTACCATTGGATAAGAGTATCAGTGGCTTACCACTGAATAGGGTAAAAATTGCTTATCGCTGGATGAGTTCACATCGTCTTACTACTGGATGGGGTCGAGCCGACATGAAGATTGTTGGGAAGTCCAATGGATGGTGGGCTTGAGCCTCAGGGATGCTTCCAACGTACCTTGACTTAGCAAGGATCAAAGACCTTGTTGTTCAGGATGGGTGTGGGGCTTACACTCTAGGTTTCCCAAGGTGTTATTGAACCGATGTAAAGGGGGCCAGAACTACTGGGTGTTGGGATTGAACCTCATGGAGGCATCCTTTGTACCTCGCCTTATCGAGGATCAATGTCCATGTAGTTCGGGTTGGGAGTTGGTGAACCAACGTAAATGAGGACTTGGGGTCCAATGGATGGTGGGATGAACCACGTGAAGTCTTCCTATGTACCATGCCTTGTAAAATATAAAATTCCTCATAGTTTTGATTCATCTTGGTGTGGAACAGCTTACCGATGAATGTTGAAACAACAACTTACCACTAATTGGGTTCCACAGTTTAACGTTATGCAGGATGGGGGTGAACCGACGTGAAGGGATTCAGAATGATCAAATGTTGGGATTTATCTTCATAGAGGCTTATTACATACCTTTTTTTGGTGGGGAATAATGTCCTCATAGTTTGGGTTAGAGGGGGCATTTGGGGGCTATATACTGAGGCGGCCCAAGGTTTTGGTGAATCGATGTGAATAGGGTCGCAATGACCAATGGGTGGTGGGCATGAACCTCATGGAGGCTTCCTATGTACCATGCCTTATCAATGATCAAAGACCACGTAGTTCAGGTTTTGGGGCTTGGTGCACTAACGTGAAGATGGTCGGTATTAATAGATGGTGATGGGATTGAATCTCAAGAGGGCTTACTGCGTACCCTGCCAGAGCATGGACCAAAGACCACATAGTTCAGATGGTGTGGGTCTTATACTCTAGAATTCCCAGGGAAGATGTCATGGTCAGTGATTTCTATAAGACCACGTGAGTCATGCTCAGTGTGAGAAACAAGTGGTAGCAGAGTCCTGACGATCATGTTGCAAAAGGTGAGTCCATGGGAGGTGAATTTGGCCTTACACATAGTTAGAGGCCCAAAGAGGAAACATGGGCTTATGCGTGGTAAACAGCCTAGAGATGTTGGAATTAATCTATGATGTAGGTCCAGTGGTGACAATGCCTAGCAGGAGAGGGATTTGGCACCGAAGATAAGAGGGGTCCCGCGTCCATATCCCCCCTCTAGTCCCTGGGACCGAAGAAGAATGGATGAGCAAGGATGCTGCCTCCTACATGAAAAGCTGGGGGCTTACACCGAGATGGTTTCCCTTTCCCCCATGGATAGACACCACTCAAATAAAGGGGATCTCATTCCATGTGAGGAATGATGTCACTCCTATGGAGACCAGTGGGCATGCATATTGTTCAAGGCGGGGGAACCCCACATGCGAGGCACGAGGTGAGGTCACAGTTTAACGTCATGTGATGAGGACAACGGTGCTTTGAAGTTTAACGTCCTGCAGCTCGGACGATGTGGGTTCTTTATGCACCCCTAGGACATACATAACTGGTACCCTATATAGGTTGGTGAAGATAAGGGACATGTAACACTGTGTCTAGGGGGTGCTTTTGAGAGAACCATTGAGGGTTCCATGTTATAATGGCTATGTGACGATGACAAATATATAAGAATGCCTATGAGAAGAAGCATAAGGCGAAGCAACGTAATGGGAAGCATTGTCCATGGGACTTTGAAATTACTTCGTTCAAACCTGAGGGAAAACATGGTGAATGAATGCGTGACGAAGGTGCATCATGTGTAAGAGTGGTTTGAACATGGTGCCTCAAGGTGAGGGCCACACATGGAACACATGTTAGAGAATGTGCGGAGGTAAAATAGGAAGTCTGTGTGCAAAAGAATGGGTTGGCACACAAGTCGGATGAAAGGCACACAAGTGGGACTTGTGGCATGAAAGATGGAGGTACTACATGTAAAATAGGGGGTTTGCATGCAAGGTGGACAGGAGGTGTGCACGAAGTAGGCTTGCACGCACATTGGACGGGTGGCTCCCAAGAAGACGGCGTGCACACAAGCCGGACAGGTGGCGCGCAAGAAAGCCTACCGTAGAGGGGGCCTGCGCGCACGATGGGATCCCTTGCACATAACCAGCTTTGAAAAATTATGAGTATCTGAGGGCCTGTCCGAAGGTGCCCCCATACATATTGCACAACAACCATTACCTGAAGACCATGGGTTTTTCACGTTGTCACGGAAGATGGGGTTTTCACGGAGCAGAGCATCGTTTCGTCTTTGGGTTACTATCCCCGAAGAGAGGGGATACAGTTTTTTATAGCCAGATTCCCTGGATTGGCATGCAAGGGATAGGCGCGCAAGGGATAGGCTTGAAAATAACCTACATGGAAACCTCGACTGACGGTGCTTGGCACACAAACACAGGGCCAACCACACAAACGAGCGGTCAACGCAGCCTTCAGCGCTAAACTAGTCCCAGCCTCGAAAACACCCTTTCGACACATCCTTGGGTGCGGAAGTAGAGTCTGGAGTGGCCGGCTCACAAATGGCCATTCCCCACCACCTTCGGTGTGGAACTAGGCCCATCCGCACAAGCGTTGCTCGTTGGGGCCTTCGGCGCAGAACTGGACCACGCGCAAGCAATCGTTTATCATCGCCTTCGTCATGGAAACTGGCCCGCGCGTGCAAACTTTTTTTTTGACAAATCCTTCGGTGTGGAAATGGGTCTGAAGCGGTCATTCACAGAGGGTGGAGTTTGGGCACCAAAGAGAAGTCCGTTGTGCAACGGTTTTTGCACAGAAGGCATCTTGTGCATGCTTTTTCAAATTTTGTCTGCGCCCACCCCCGATGCCCCAAGATCTCCTTTTCTTTGTCCCAGATTCACTTGATGATCTTTAATCATCCCAAAGGGCCCATCCTCCAGATTTGGGTGTCAAAAATATATAATATGATTAATAATTTTATTGAAAAACTACAATATATGATATTGTTTCTGAAATGATGCATAATTTTTTGAAATTTTAACTTGTAAAATCAAATAAATCATTTTAGTATTTCCCCAATGTTTGTAATAACACAGATGATGTTGGATATATGAAGGATATGAATATATTAAGATAATTGTCTAAGGTTTTAAAATATATAAATTCCTATATAGAAAAACCTATTACAACATATTGTGTGTTAATATTATTGGATGACCTAATGGGGTAGAGACCTCCATCCATTAGTGTATCTATTAAATTATTGATAGAACAAAATATATCATATTAAATGAAATGATATTTATGTAATTGATATTTTATGAAATAGAAAAGGTTATTTTGAATATTTTTAGTTCAAAATATTTTAATCATATGTTATTTTTATTAAAAAAAATAAACATAGAGATATAATTTGAATATAATATAACAAAATGGTGGATATATTCATTGAAAATTATTTTCATTAAGAGAAACATGATTATAAATAAATTTTTCATCCTTTAATAACGATATATGGATGATTAAATCAATGGTGAGTTTTAGGAGAAATTAAAATATGACCTATAAATTAAATAGACTATGTACATAGTCCTTAATGTACATTTTATCAGTTCATTTATTATATTAAATCAATCCGTGAAAGGAATTTAGTCTCTATAACTTTTTCATCTTAGGGATATACGGTATAATGTTTTATTAGGATTGGAATTTCATTCTATTTTTAATTAAATTTCAGAAAATATAAAGATAAAAATAGGATGATTGGGTACAAAGGAAAAAAGAAATAATGTGAATGAAAAATAGGATGGTTTGGATTTCCAATATGTGATGTTGTGGAAAGAAACGCTGATGTATTTCATTAAGGGAGTGATAGTTTTATCCATGTATAGATATAAAGTTAATTATGTGCATGTTTTTAATATAATCAATGAATCTATGAATGCGAATATATTTTAAAAAAGATATAAGGCATAACACCCACAAATTCCCTGAACATAAAAAGGAATTTAACTTAGAAAAAAATAGGACAGTAAGGAAATGATTATTAAATTACTACATCTAAGTATAAAATCCAACAATTTGTGACTGTAAGTACATTATTTATATCTTTGAATATATATTTTTCTATTTTTGTATAGATATTCACTGTATTTAATACCATCTATTTTTTCCAAAACGAAATTTCTTTCCCTAGAACAATTTTATGTGGTTTTCATTTATGAATTCTAGTAAAAATATTATTGTAATTATGATATTTATTTCACTTCCATTAATCATGCTAGAAATAAATTATTTTGAAAAATAATAATTATAAATATTTTTTGTATTTGACATATTTATGATATTTGGCATCAAAATGAATGTTTTATTTATGAATAAGTAGATTAATAATAAAATCATATATGTTTTAACTAGTGGTAGTATAGTTTATTGGGTAAAATATTATAAAAGATTTACGCATTCCAGTAGTGTTTTTTGTAGATACAGTATCACTGCATCATGGTATGGCTTAATAATATTGAGTGTCCTATGAATATATAGTAATCTTAATATAGATAGGTAAAATAACTTGTATTTCGTTAAATGGATCATATGATCAATTCATTTTATTTTTGATTCAATACTAAAAAATCATCACAGTAATTCATTACAAAATCAATGAAAAATCCAATAATATTAATCAATAAAAAACTTTGTTAGAGATTTGAATGAAATAAAGTATTTATATATTCTAATTCTAAAGATATTTGAAGTATATTTATCCTCCAATTCTATTAAAATGATATCCAAACTAACATGTTATCATATTTAATTTATTTATGATGTATTTATTTCCCTCTATATCCCAAAATGATTTATTTTTTTTTCATTTAATAAAATCTACATGATCATATCCTATATCACCAAACATAATTTTTTGGAAATTATATATATCATTAATGAAAATATATTCACTTTCCATTAATGTTACACACATATGTGAACATTATTATTTGGAATTTAAAATACCATTTATATTTTTAATATAATAATTTCAATGGATTTTTTATTAAACCTTTGTATGATGTGTATTTTCATAATGGTATCATAAAATAATGAACCCCTAATTACCAAGATTTTGAAAAAAATATCACAGTTGATATTTATTTATTTAAATGTAACCATTATAATCAAAAATTTAAACTATATACATTAACATAAATATAATGAATATAAAAAAATATAAGTATTTTATATAATGAATATTTTGATATAACAATACTCAATATTTAGTAATATACTTTTATGATTCATATATTAGTTATAATAAAATAGGGTTTTAATTACATTTATGGTGATAAAATTATAAAAAAAATTCCAAATTTTTGTATAATTATTTGAGTAAATTTATGTCATTTTTTATTATCATAAAAAATTTACATTATAAGGAAATATTTAAATTTCCATAAAGTAGTTATTTTTATGAGAATTTTCAAAAATATGTATTATCGTAAAACTGTAATTTATTTTCATTAAATAATTAATTTTAAAAATTCTATTCTATCATAAATTTTATAATAATTTAACATATTTATAAATTATTAATAACTAAAATAATTAATCACATAGGAATCAATATTTTATTTTTTTGGTATAGGATAATTTTTTGGCTTCAAATGCATTTCTCATAAAATTATTTTTATATTTGTAATTTTTTACTTTAATATTAGAGTAAATACAGAATTATTGATTAATACTTTTTATTATTTATAATTAATATGTTCAATAAATAATTTTAAAATTAACTTTATAGTATTTATTAACATATTAATGAATATACAATTTGTTTTATTATAAGAAATATTTTTTCTAAAAAATTGTTTTTATGTGTTTTCTCTTTTATTTGGAATATTTTTTATATATTTAGTGAATTAATTTTATATTGATTAATTTTATATTTGGTACCATAATTCCAAAATAAATAAGGCGGACACATATAATTTTCCTAATGATGAAATGAAATAATTTTAAATATTTATTTTGCACATATCATGTTCAAAATGGTATACATACATTTAATGAAAGTAATAAAGTGTAATAATTTCACATAAATATGTATAATTAAAATTTAAAGAAAAATATATTTTTATATTATTATAATCAATCTTAACACATGTCCATTTGTATGCATTAAACGTGAGACAACATTAATTATATTAATTTTTTTTTGTAATTCCATCTTTGTCCACTCCATCCCTTAAAAAAGGGAACGTCATATCCTATAAATTTCATATTTTTTGGATTCTATATACTGATATACATACAATTATACATTACTATATTCTTTCCCTTCAACTGATGTCCCATGTATTTCACATAATAGTAGTAATTCAAGTGTTGTTGATTAAAAAAATAGGTCTCTTAAATAAGCTGTATAAATATTTACCAAGATTTTTTAATTTTATTATCACATCGATGAAAAATAAATCTATTTTATACTTCATAAAATTATTTCAAATTTATAATTAATATTATATGGTTTAATTAAGATGATTTAAAAAAAATCTCTTTTTATTTTCCTCGATTGAAAATTGAATCTATATCTAGTTCATATGTGTGGACTACTACCATTATGTAAGGATATAAATTGTTTTCCACAAACACCTCACATTAATTTGTATAATAATGAATTTATCAAACATAAATTATATTTATTATATAATTATGATTCATTAATTTGGTAATGTTTTATATTTATTTGCATGTTTTAATTTGAAATGGAAAATAACATTATTAACTATGCATGAACTTCCATCTCAATAAATGGTTTAATTAATTTTTCAATTATTATCATTTATATGTTGAATAAAAATAATATATAATTCCTCTCTATGATACATATCATATGAATAATCTTATTTTAAATGTAATGTGTTTTCCCTTGATGATCATTCATTAATTTTTGGATGAAAAATATTGTTCTGTGGATATGGGTGTCATCATGAACCATTGTTTTTATGTTGATAATTAATTAAAAAAATAATATTGAATCTACTATTATTTATTCTTTGTATAGATTCACATATTTATATATGATGTATATAATTTTAGTCAACTTTTTTGTGACATATTGAGCTTTACTCACACCCTACACAGACTACCTGATCAGTTCTGGAAAAGACATCATTTCATAAAAACTAGATATGGTAATGATCCAAATGATATATATTTGAGATGGGATAGAGGATGAATGATTGAACAAGACATGTTTTATGAAACTTTTTCTGTGTTTTCATTTTTTTTTCATTTTACTCATGACTCATATATGAAAAGAAAATATCTATAATGTTTATTTTACGTTTTGGTTTCCTATTTGGGGTAAACATGTGATGTTATAATTTATTTTTATGGTATTATTTAGGTTATATTCATTATCATTACACTATAGATTTTTTATTTATACCATTCTGATAAATTGAAAAAGAGGGAAGATATTCCCCAAATTTAATATTACACCCTCATTACAAATTGGATAAATCTAGAGTATAGGGTGGTGTGCCTATGGTCATCTGAAAAATTGTCTAATGGAACCATCATGTGAAACATGGGATGAGACGTTACTTAGTGGTATGAAAATTAAATATTTTTCTATTAATTATTAATGTTTTACTATTTATGAAATAATGACATGAGACTAGGATTTGTCCATCCATATTCAAAAGGTCATGTATTAGATTTAGTAACCCATATATGGGGGTAAATTCAAAGAAATTAGGGTGGTAATGTTATAATTTATGTAGTATTTTACAGTTGGTTGTTATTTTCCCTTATGTGGTAAAAATGTTGTGTGATTTTGTTGCCTTTTGATATTTATATTATGTCTTAGTATTGAATAAGGTTTGAGTATACATGAATCAATTTAGGCCCTAAGGAGTTTAATTTAACAAGAATCATTTTAGGCATCCACATAATATCATGATATGGGTGAGTTCTTTAAAAAAATTCAGTAATTGTGTATATTAAATGATTAAGGTTCATAAAAAGAAATTGAAATTTTTTAATGATAATAAATGAGATAACATGAAATTGATAAATGGGTGTATAATGAGAAAATTGAATAATGAAAATGTCATGCCCGATGTTTTCCTCGACCCATATAAGGGTTGGTTGAGAGTAGTGTTAGTGACTCAGTTTTGACTATGTAGTAGATTTATTGGGTTACATGTTTTGAATTTATGTGAATATTTATTATGATAATTTTTAATTGTCTGTTACCTATCCCTATACATGTGTTTTCAATTGTAAAAATATTCATCAATGATTATTTTTGTTGATAGGATGAATAGATGGAATTTATGGTAATTTTCCTCCAGTAATAGAAATAGATGGTATAATAGTTCAAGGGGGAGATGAAGAAAATTTATTTGAGAACATTTTTTGATTCATGTAGTTCATATAGAGCGACCAAGTAAAGGTTCTGAAGAATATGTTTGAAAAACATGGGGGGTTCTTATTGCTACACCCCTTGAATATTATTAGATAACTTGGACTAGATGAATATGAGTTCTTGATTAATCCAATTCACGAAATATTTGGACATTTGGATACTCCTACTATGATGTTAGATAAACTGGATACTTATATGTTACATGGTATAGTCATGAAATTGTGGTAAATTCATAAATAGGATGGAAATTCAGAGAAGATGTTATTTAAATACTCTTATATGTTTTTTGAAGATATATTTAACCCTCAGATGCCCAGGAAGTAGTGGGAAGCTGATTTTATGTGGTTAAACCATGGAGGTATATATTTGAAGGGAAATGGAACTCACATCATTGATTTATAGTTAATTTTTCAATCATTTTAATGATTTGTGTATAAATATGGGGAATAATTTTTATGATATGATTAAATGTATGATTAATTCACTAGTTACTATTATTAGGTATATTTTTTATGAAATTCTAAATAATGTTCTCATTTATAGTAGGAACCTGAAGAAGGAATTTGTTGGAATGAATCTAGTATCTCTTAGTCGACTATGGTTATGTCTTATGAAATTAAAAAGTCCCACTATGATAATTTCAACAATTGAAATATTAACCTGAGTGAATTATGGAATGGTTGAATTACTCAGATTAGTAACAAAATTTAAATCCACCAGTGCTATAGGGTGAGTCTTATTCATATCTAGTGTCCTTGAAAACAAGTGGAGTTCCAAGCCTATAGATAGATGGGTCCCATTCGAAAGTATTTTTGAAACCGAAGATTTATTTTTATTGACATATGAAATGTGAGAAATTATGGTAATTAAATGGTGTCTTCTACCCCATATCATTCATGGATATTGAGTTCTTATGGACATGGAAGGAGAGGCTATGTCTGTGGGTTTTCATGGTACGAGTGACCATATCAAAATGGTTTTGTGGCATAGGGGTCTCCGACTATATTACATGGAATAGTGGGTGTTTAGTTTCATGTAGTTTAGCGAACACATGGGGATATAAATACATGGTTATCAATATTCATTGGTTCCTACATACCTCGCCTTAGAGAGGATCAACTTCCACATAGTTCATGTTGGATGTCGGTGAACCAATGTAAATATGGACCTGGGGTCTAGATGGATGGTGGGATTGAACCCCATGGAGGCTTCCAACGTACCTTGCCTTGGAAAATATCAAAGTCCTCATAGTTCAGATGGGTCATGGTGTGAAACGGATTACCGCTGACTGGGGAAACAACGGTTTAAAACTGATTAGGGTCCATAGTTTAACGTCATGCAGGACATGGGTGAACCAATGATAAGGGGGTCGGAATGCCCAGATGTTGGACTTCAACCTCAGATAGGCTTCCTACTTACCTTGCAATGGAACGGATTAAAGTACTCATATTTTGGTTTATATAGGGGAATTTGGGGGATATGCACTGAGGCAGCCCAAGGTGTTGGTGAACCGACGTGAATGCGGTTGGATCAACCAATGGGTGGTGGGTATGAACCTCATGGAGCCTTCCTACGCACCCTGCCTTAGCAAGGATCAAAGACCATTTAGTTCAGGTTATGCGGCTTGGGGAACCGACACGAAGATGGTCGGGACCAATTGATGATGGTGGTCTTGAAACTCAGTGGGGCATCTTACGTACTATTCATTGTTAAGGATTAGAGACCACTTAGTTCAGATTGTGTGCCGATTATACTCTAGGCTTCTAATGGAATATGTCATGGTTGGTTCTTACTCTAAGATCATGTTAGTCATGCTCGGTGTGAGAAACAAGAGGTAGTAGAGAGATGACGATCACATCGCTAAAGGTGTGTCTGGGGGAAGTGAAGTGGGTCTTTCATATAGTTAGCAGCCCAATGAGGAAATAGGGGCTTATGAATTGTTATAATCCTAGAGATGTTGGGACTTACTCCAAGATGGAGGCCCGGTAGCGAAAAATCTCAGCAGGAGAGGGATTTGGCACCGAGAAAGGAGGGTTCCTGCATACATCTCCCCCACACCACTATCTCTGGTCCTAAGGACTAAAGAAGAAAGGTGGAGTAGGGATGCAGCCTCCTGTAAGGATATCTAGAGGCTTACACAGAGATGGTTTCCCTTTCCCCCATATACAAACGCCTCTCCAATAAAGAAGATCTCATTCCATTTGAGGAATGATCTCACTCCGGTGGAGACCAGTGGGCATGAAGAATGTCCAAGATGGGGTCACCCTGCATGTGAGGCATAGGGCATGGTCACAGTTTTACATCATGTGCTGAGGATTAAGGTTCTTAAAAGCTTAACATATTGCAGATCAGATGATACGAGTTCTCTCTGAACCCTTAGGGCTTACATAACTTGTTCCCTCTTCCCCATAGTGATGTAAAGGGACAAGAAACAAAGTGTATACGGGGTGTTATGGAAAAAACCATTGGGGTCTAGGTTAGCATTGCTATACGAAGAAGTAATAGTTGTTAGCATTCCTATGTGAAGAAGAATTAGTAAAAGCAATGCAGTGGTCATTATCGTACATGGGAATTTTACATTACTCTGAGAAAACCTGAGGGGCCACACGTTGAATGAAGGCATGACTCTTGAGTGTCATGTGTAACATTGGTTTGAACAAGGTGCCACAGGGTGAGGGCAGCACATGGAACACATGTTAGATAATGGGACGAGGTAAAATAGGAAGTATGCACACAAAAGGAAGTGTTGGCGTGCAAGTAGGATGTCAGGCATGCAAGTGGGACCTGTGGAGTGAAATATGAAGGTGATGCGTGTAAAACAGGGGGTTGCATACAAGGTGGACCAGGGTCGCGCAAGAAGCAGGCTTACACCCAAGTCGAATGGGTGGCACGCAAGAAGACGATGCACACGTAATCCAGAAATGTGGTGTGCAGGAACTCCTAAGGAATAGGGGGACTACGTGCAAGAGTAACACCTTACACATAGAGAGTTGAAAATTATGAGGATATAAGGGCCCTTCCAATGGTTCCCATGAACCTATTGTGCAACAACCATTACCTGAAGGCCATGGGTTTTTCAAACGGTCATGGAAGATAGGGTTTTCGGGCAGCAGAGCATCGTTTTGTCATCGGGTTATCGTCCCAGAAGAGATGGGAGATAGTTTTGTTTAATATTCGGAGTCCCCAAAGTGTCACGCAAGGGACATGCACCCAAGAGACTGGCGCGAAAACCCCAGCCGACGGCGCCTAGAGCACGAACACGGGGTCGGTCGCGCAAACGGGAATTTGACGCCACCTTTGGCACGACACTGGTCCCAGACGCGGAAACCCCCTTTCGATGATGTTTTGGGCATGAAAGAGGGGGCCTGAGGGGCACCCTTCAAATGTTCGTTCCCCCTACCTTCATTGTGGAACCAGGCTCGGCCATGAAAATGTGGTTCGTTGGGGCCTTGGGCGAGGAACGGGCCCATGTGTAAACAGTTGTTCATCGTCGCCTTCGGCGCAGAAATGGGCTTGTGTGAACAAAGCATTTTTATGACACCAGCGGCATAGAAGTGGTTTCGGAGCAGTCGGTCATGGAGGGTAGAGTTTGGGTGCCAATTTGAAGGCCAGTGCGCAACGGTTGGCGTGCTGATGTCTGCTTGCACGTTCTTTTTCAAATTTTCTGCGCTCCGACCCCTGGGCCCCAAGATCTCCTTTTTTTTGTCCCGACATCACTATAAGATCTTTTATCCACCCAAAGGGACCCTACTATAGATTTTGGAGTCATCAAATGTCCCCCTCAGAATCGGTGTTGAAAGGGAACCCAAAGGTCATATTTTGAGGGTACGAAGAAGAACAGAAACGAATTCTTTAGTGCCCCGCAAAAAATGTAGATTGCACGCACAAGATGGTTGCGTGAGCTCGGAAGCTGTGTCTGTACTTAATATATAGGTTGAGGGCCCCCCTTGGCCATACATTGAATTCTTCCACATGACAGGCTTGCTTTCCCTTGCACCAGAAAAATTAGTCTTCTATGCGTATGATTCCACGATTGACTCCGAGTTTTGTGCTTCTTCTAGGATTTTTCCATGCACATCAACCATCCTTCAGACCAACATCGTTTTTCTCGTCGATTTCCCCATCTTTCACACCAACCCATTCAGAGTTCTAAAAATGGTCGCTAATCATAGCTACACCGAGAGGGAAGTTTCCGTTGAGACAAAGAGAACACAAATGATCAGGAACCCTCTTATTCTTCGCACAAGGAGGGTCATTAGTGACAATCAAATGCTTTTTGGCATGTTTTCACATGCTCAAAAGGACTACTTCGTGAGTGGAATCCTTCTGCTATGGAATTTCATTCTTCTGGAAGAAGTGTTGATGCCAGGTTTTGAGACAGACACATAATGGTCGTGGGTGATGCCTGAAGATAGTCTTCCAAAATTCCACATTAACATCAATGGACATCCTACTAGGGAGACACAGAATAAAACCATGTATGTCCTAAATCTGAAGACCAGGACGTTGGTAGGAAGTGATCCAGTTCTTGAGGAATCTCCCGCTATTTTTTCTAGTACATTCAGAAGCAGCATTACTGATGAGACAACAGGCTGGGAGGAGTGGGATTTCAGATACGGGGAAAAATTCACCAACGAATCGGCATGGGGGTACTGGGTACACTGGAAATGTCAGGAATTTGGGTCGTAGCTATGGGACATTATGGTTTTTGGGGCCGTTTGGACATCTCAATTTCACTTCTACCGACATCAGGACTTAGTAGAAAATTGTTCAGTCGATGGTCGCCTGATACCAATACTTTTCACTTCCATCATGGGGATGTGGGCTTCAATTTTTAGTATTTCCACTGCATCGGAGGGATCCCCTCGGAGGGGTATTAGTATGATGAGTTCCTTCCAAAAGCGAATGCTTGGGGAAATAGGACCTGCACCCCGATTCTGTCAGGGAACCTGTTCAAGCTCTCTAAAGAGGAAATCAAAATAAAACATATCCTAAAGTACATATCCTACTCAGTACAGTTTAGTCTCTTCCTGACCTAGGACACTTCCCTGAAAATTCTAGGTCGAGGGAACAATGCCCGAACACATATCAGATGGGAATGGTAGGATCATATTGGATGATTTTGGAGACAGGAGAATATCGATCATGGGGATTTGCAATCAATGAAGGATGATACCCAAATGCGAGATATGCTAGGTTCCATGCCGCATTCTTGAGCATATGGTTGTTTCCTGTGAGCGACATGAGGATGGTTGTCTGCCTGGGGACGCTGGTGATGGTCAGGATAATGGCGGAAACGAACAAGGTTAACCAAGGGTTACCAATATTGGCTAGGCTATATAGTAGCTTAGGACACATTTCAAGGGGAAGAACACCAAGGAAGATATGTGGTCCATTATAAACTTCCACGATTGGGCCGCAACCCATTGTAGTGGGTACATCTTCTCGAATGTCATTCACCCCCTAGAAACGGTATGTGGCCATCCCTCTTGAACATCGTTGGGATCCGCCCATTGACAATCAAGGATGACAGAGTCATGATCAGGATCGAAACCCACACTCATTTTGACTTCCACCCATTCTGAACCCCTGTTTCCCAAATGCTAGACGATGGGATGGGTCCGCTGGAGTAGAGGGAGTACCTGCAGAGCATCTGGGGCGGTGTGCTGGTGGATGGAATTGACAGAAAAATCTTCTGTGAACCCTACGTGCTGACCAAATTTTCCAGGACGTTCTGGTACGTGAAACATATTCCCAAGAATGTTTCACATAGGTACAAGATGAGCAGCATCCATTCATTCTCTGACAGTTATGGCTTATGTTCACTACGGTAGGCCTGGGTGAAATCATTATTATTCACCCCCCCCCATTGATGTCAGCATCAGACTGTCGACAGAGTACGCTGAACACTGGACGAGGACGTACCCCGAGGCGATTATTTGGAAACATGTTCGTCAAATCAAGGCAACTAGTGCAGTACCCGAAGAGGAGGAAGGTCGGCGAGGTGTCACAAGAGAAGTGGGGCCATGGATGGGTCGGTGGGCTAGCACGAAGTAGGTCGGTACTTCATTGGAGGGTGAAATGCAGGACCAATGTGTGCCTCAGCCCTCTAGGGAAGGGTGGTCTGATTCATAGCCTTGGGTTCCAAATAGGGACCTCCCAGAGAAGAAACATATGTACCTCTTGATGTCGTCTTCCAATTCTATCTTCCCTTCTCGGTGGTTTTCTTGGGGAATGCTGTGATAGTCCATGTCCGCCGAAGAGCTGTGGTAGAGGATGATGTGTACCGGGCTCGATCTACTGAACATAGTGTGCATCCGGATACTGGATATGGTAAACATTCATCTTTGGCATGCATACCTAACAGCCATGGACATGTACTCATGCCAGTGGGGGCGATATGAAGAACAAAATATCCTAGTGAAAGTATTGCTTTCCCAAGCGCAAGATCTAGAGAGGCTACCGTCCGAGGATGAAAGTGTAGAGGTGGAAGAAGAAGGAAGTGGAGAAGATAAATAAGAATAATAATAATATTAAGAAGAGGTGTAAGAGGAGGACCATGTCGAGGGTCTTGGTGGGGAGAGACCTTCAGGAACTCCCACTCACCAGAAGAGTTCTGGGGAGAGCGGAGAAATTGTTGGATCTGATGCAGAACTAGAAGAGCATCTCAAGTTATGGTTTAATCCTTTTACTCATCTTCATCATATATATTTTTTAGTCTTTATAATTCAAAAAAACATTTTCCTATTGAGGAACATGTGGGAAAGGGTTCCCAGGAATCCTTCCCCTCTAAAGGAGCGGGTACGACTGTGGAGACCTGGGAGCAACCTCAGGGGTCAGTCCTTAGGACCAGGCATAATAGAAAATTGATCTCATTTGTACTAGGTGATGACAAGTCAGGAAGAGGGCCTCCCACCAGTTCCATTTTCCAAGAAGACCTGACATCGGTAATCGAGTTAACAAGAACAAAAGTCTCTCCCGTGGATGGCACCCCTATCATGACAAATGCTTTGGGCACCGCCGCACATGGCTCTTGTAATTCCCTTTTCACTAGTTTTCCTTATTTTCAGGATAATACAATGAATCATGATACTGATCCCAAATGTAGTGATGTAACACCCCAAGCTTCCACGGTACGTTTCCCTTCGAATAATGCGATAGCGTTTGTTGTACGCAAACCTCGAGTTCTAACACACACCACAACTAATTAAACTAGCCATTGTGAATAGTAATACCTACTTTTTGAAATCATATATATTTTATATTTAAAAATGGACTTCATTTTTGGATTCGGAATATTGAAATTAGCCTAGGGTGAAATTTTGGTACTTTTCAGATAACTTTTATATTTTGATGAATAGTGAAAATTACTAAATTTTAATTAAAATCAACTTTTTTAATCAAAATAATTAATATTGATAAATTACGAATTTGAGTGGTTTTAAAGTATTATTAGAATATATTTTTACCATTTAATTTAATGTTTGTCATTGGACATAAATTCACAATTAAACCAGACATAAACAAGTGTCAATCTTTTGATAGTTATTATCTCTTAAAAACACGCTTTTTATTTTAACAAGGGGAATTAATTTTAAATTAATTTCTTCCACTTCTGTGTTTTGAATTTGGAAAAATGGATTAAATATTTGGAATCAGGATGTACAAATTATGTAAATAGGTAACTTTTATTTTTACACATTTTGAATAATTACTGCGGTTAATATTTTATTTACCATGGTTAAAGGGTAAATCTGGTAAATAAGGGTTAAAAAATAATATTATAATAATACAAAATTACTCTAAAACGTGTCCTAACCTTATTGGTGGACACATACCCGACCATGGGCATCCTTGGGTCGATTTGGGGACCCCTTAAAGCCACTTTTATGTGGTAGGGACACATTATATTAATAAAGTTAAAATAAAAATAAAAATGGCATAAGCTTACATCTTTCAGAAGAACAATTTTCACATAGGGTTATAAATGTTGGATTTTCGATTATAAATATTCATTAGAAATATAAAAAGATTTCCTACATAAGGATATTTTATTTATAATTTTAAGACATCAAATAATTTAAATTATTAATGACACAATAATGATGCAATGTTTACCTCATTAATAAATCATTTAAATAAATAAGATTATAATGATTAAAATATTATATAAACCTGTCCAATTCTTATTGGTTGATGTTATTTAGAAAATGAGTCATCTTATCTTCGACCTCAATGATTTTTTTACCATTATAAACTGAATATAAATATATTATAAAGTAATACTTTCACTCTTTCTTAAAGAGCCCCTCCTCTCCCTTATAAAAGGAGACCACTTCTACTCATTCCTCACACCTCTCAAGCCACTTGGATCGTCCAAACCCTGCCCAAATACTCTCCCAACTTCCCTCACTAAAACCTAGAGGCCTTAGTTTGATCAGAAAGCCAACCTAAGGAGCCCTTTTGATCAAATCAAAAGGAAGAACCCGAAGAAGAGGTAATGTTTTCGCCACCCATTTTCAAGTTCCTTTCTTCTTCCACTTCTTCTTTCTTTGTGCTTACCATTCTAAAATAATAACTCCAGTATCTCACATATACTGTGATGTTATTATAAATATGGTACAACCATATTCAGTATTCTATCCACCCTTTGAATAACATGTCACCATACGTGCGTACGTACGGCTTACCGTCTCCACATCGTGGTGTAATTGTTATTCAATATATTATTATTTGGATGGGTATAAAATGATGTGAAACTCATGTAAATAATAAATATAACATGTTAATTATTCTGTATATATGATATAACATCCATTTATATATTATTTTAATATCAAAAGAATGATATTGTCGCTCGTGCGTACGTACGGACTACCGTCTCCACAAACGCGATAAGATTCATTCTCCATCGTATCCATTCAAGTATAATTATCATTTGATGATTTAAAAATGATGTTTAAGGACTTGATATCATTCTGGATATGAATTATATACAAACTATCCATTACAAACTTGGCTTAAGTAACAAAACATATAAAATAAAACAAGTAAGTTAACACCCGAAACAATGATAATACTAAGATATTATTATCAAATCAATATTAAAAGATCATATATGATATCATATTAATGTATATGATTCTTTAATAATTTAATAACAATTATTTCACCATTATACAGGAGGTTATCCTACCCCAACCAAGGAAAAGTACAAGGTAAGGGTTTATTTCGCAATCTCTTCATTATCAGAGGTTGTTTATACATAATTATCTACTGGGACCTCGTTATCATCAACATCCATGTTTCTTCAAAATGTATTTCAAAACATTTTTAATATTTAAAATAATATGGGTTAAAGTCATTTATACCCTTGTTTGACTTTTTATAAGAGGTTTATAAGGGAATCATTCCGTCGTTTTCCAAACAAGGTGCTTTTTAAACTATTCGACAGAATTAAGATAAGAATGTTTTTTTAACTTATACGGCGGGTGCGGTTATTTTCCGCCGTTATAAAATCATCAAAGCTTCCCTTACAAGCTTATAAGAATATTTTCAATGAAAATGTTTTCTTTTATATGGATCTTAAATGATTTCAAAATAAAAGGATATATTTATTTAAAAATAATTTTGATTTCATCTATGTCAACATCCTTTGATGGATTTTAAGATTAATTGAAGTTGATTTATTATGATACAAAACTTCTATATTGTATTGAAGGTTTGGTGATATTTTTGACTGTGGATGTGCGATTTTTATACCATTCATAGTTTATGGTGAAAGTATTGACATTTCATATGCTAGTTTTAATACTAATGTTTATGTTATGTTTAAACCTTTTCATATGGGAATGCATTGGACTTAATATGTGACGGGTGGAGCCCGCTATAGCTCCTCGATGCATCGGTAGGTCTCATGAGACAAGCTAGTGTCTTGGCACAAGGCCTTGACAAAATCTTATTTGTAGTCTTGGCACGAGGCCTTGGCTATGTGGTTATGATAGTCTGGCATTATGCATTCCAACATTATGAAAGTGGTTAGTGATATTGCATGTGATTATTTGATTAGTAGAATATCCATGTGAATAAGTAAATGGAATTATTTCATTTTATTTATGCCATACTATGTTGAAATTTCAAGTTTGAAAGGCTTTTGTTATAGTTATACATTGCCTTAAATGTTTATTCTTATTTATGAAAGTTTCCGCTATATTGTTATCCTTACTGGGCATTTGAGCTCACCCCTTTTCTATGTTTTATTTTTCCCAGGAAGTGAAGAAGTAAGTTATGAATGACCTTCAGGGATATTATGTAGGGATATGAGTGTGGATTATGGATACAATATGTTGTTGTAGTAGTTTTTCGTTTTATGATGTAATGTAAAACTTATGAATATATCTAGTGTTTCCAAGGCTACTAAACCAATCGGTCTTTCGAGATTTGATCTTTCTTGTGATCATGACAATGTTATGTAATTAATGCACCGACTCTGGGTAACTGGGTTCGGGGCGTTACAGTTGGTATCAGAGGAAGTTTAGTACAAACCTTGGAAGCTAGATTTAGATAAACTCTGATTAGAGCACGTAGACCTAAGATGAACTTTGAGGATTAGTATAGAAGAAATTCCTAGAATTTTGGTATTGTAGAGATTTTTTGAGTTTTCCAAGCAATACATCCCTGTCTGGATACGAGCAGGTAGAGGCGGATCTGGCACAGATGTACCTAGGGGTAAAACCCGAAAACACCGATTTGAGCTAGACTCGAACGGGAACTGGTGCACGACAACGGGCCTTACTGCACTCTTGGTTACGACACTCCCGGGGGATATGCTTAGGATAACTCTCATTTTCTTTACAAATCATTATGAAGGGTTTATGAGTATATAATTCCTCCAAGAAAACATTTTTATGATTATGGATTATATCCATAAATAGTTCAATTTATGTTAAGTGTTTTATAAGTATGGGATTATGTATTTTGATTCATAAACTGATCTAGTTTATGCCATTGTTTAGAAATGGAGCCTAGTGGAAGAAATGGAAACCGTATCAATGCACGCACTCCATGTAGGGATTGCCCTCCTGCTCAAGATAATTATAGTGGGGCTGGTGATGCAACTGGTGCCGATCAGCTAATCACCATACTGGGACAACTTACTCAGGTTATGAATAATAACCTTACCCGTATGGAGCACCCTGATCCGCAGCGTGGAGGATCAATGTTAGATCGATTCATGAGGCAACAACCACCAACGTTCAATGGGAGTAAAAATCCCTTAGTATCTGTGCAATGGATAAATTCCCTAGAGAAAATATTTCAGGCTTTGGGGAGCAGTGAAAGGGAAAAAGTTATCATGGCAGTTTACCGCCTCACTGGAGATGCTGATCAATGGTGGTCATTGATTCAAAACATGAAGGAAGATGATGAAGTATCAAATATGGAATGGAGGGAGTTAAAAGATATGTTTTTAGAAAAATACTTTCCTCACGACCATCGAGCAGATATGGAAAGGCAATTTCTGAGTCTGAGACAAAAGGAGGATGAGAATGTCACAAAGTATGAGGCTAACTTTACAAGGTTAGCAAGGTACGCTGGTGATTATATACGTAACCAAAGGAATAAGATTGATCGTTTCTTTGATGGGTTAAAACCATTTCTCCGTCGAGCATTAGTCTCACAATACTTTTCATCATACGAAGACATTGTCTCATGTGCTATCAAGACCGAAAAGGAATTCTCTAAATATTATGACTTTAAAGCAAAGCAAGAGAAGAAGAGACCTGCTGATCAATCTGGGAATGGAAATAAGGGGAAGAAGGGAAAGGTTGAATATCCATCCTGTGGTAAATGCGGGAAGAAACACCCTGGTACTTTCTTGAAGGTAATGGGAGTCTGTTACAAGTGTGGTGAAAAAGGCCACCAAGATCGTGATTGCAAGGGGAAGAAGGAAGCTACCAACGTTCAGTGCTACAATTGCAGGGAGATGGGGCATTATGCAAATTAATGTCCTAAGCGTCAGGAGAACTTACCTCAGAAAAGGCCAAGGGATCAAGGCCAGGCTTATGCTATCACTACTGCTGAGGTAGAAGCTCCGAAAGACGTAGTGGTAGGTAATTTAATGGTTTCCACAAGTTTAGAAAATGCATTATTTGATTCTGGATCATCACATTGTTTCATATCTTCCCAGTTTTCTAATAAAATTAGATATGTCCAATTTGATTTAATAAGGGAGTTGTCAGTTAAAACTCCTAAGGGAAGTATCATTGCAACAAAGTTTTGTGAATCAGTCCCCATTAGAGCACATAAATTTTCTTTATCTGCTGATCTCATCGTCATACCTATGATTGAGTTTGATATAATCCTCGGTATGGAATGGATTTCGGACTATGATGCGAAGATTTATTGTAAGAAGAAAGAGGTTACGATTCTTGATGATAATGATAAGGAACACCTTATTTTTAGAGCATAATCGTCACCACCTAATTCTTATTTAGATACACCCCCAGTAGCTCAACTTAATTCAATTATTGGGGAGGAAGAGAATTAAATAACTGTCGGTGAGGAAAGGAGTGTTCAAATAGAGGATGTACCTGTTGTGAAAGAATTTGTAGATGTATTTCCGGAAGATTTACCTGGACATCTTCCAGAATGAGAAGTTGAGTTTTCAATTGATTTGATTCCTGGATCAAGGCCTATATCGAAGACCCCTTATAGAATGGCCACTGTAGAATTAGTCGAACTAAAGAAACAACTTGAGGAATTGAGTAATAAGGGATTTATTCACCCTAGTGTTTCTCCATGGGGATCCCCTATTCTTTTTGTTAAAAAGAAAGATGGATCTATGAGGTTATGTATTGACTACAGGGAGATCAATGCTATAACGATAAAGAACAAGTATCCCCTACCTCGTATTGATGATTTATTTGACCAACTGCATGGAGCTCAATACTTTTCAAAGACTGACCTTCGATCTGGATACCATCAGTTGTGTGTGAAGAAGCAAGACATTCCTAAGACAGCATTTCGAACCAGGTACGGGCATTACGAGTTTACTGTAATGCCGTTTGGATTGACTAATGCACCCTCTGTATTCTTGGATCTGATGAATAGAGTTTTCAAGGAGTATCTCGATGAATTTGTGGTGGTATTTATTGATGATATCTTGGTATACTCCAAAACCTACGAAGATCATGAAAATCACTTGCGCATTATCTTGAAGACTCTGAGGAGGCATGAATTATATGGGAAGTTTAGCAAGTGTGAATTCTGGCTTCAGGATATTTCTTTTCTTGGCCATATTGTCTCTAAAGATAGAATCTCTGTTGATCCTTCTAAGACCAAGGCAATCCAAGAATGACCAGCACCTACGATTATAACTGAGGTACGTAGTTTTATTGGTTTGGCAGGTTATTATCGACGTTTCGTCCAGAATTTTGCCCGATTGGCTAACCCATTAATGAAGATCACACGTAAAGGGGTTAAATTTGTTTGGACACAAGAGTGTGAAGAATGTTTCGAAGAACTGAAGAGAAGATTAGTCAATGCACCTATATTGACTCTACCATCGGGGAATGATGGGTTCGTTATTTATAGTGATGCATCAAAGAAAGGACTTGGTTGTGTCCTTATGCAGAATGATAGAGTTATTTCCTATGCATCACGACAGTTGAAAATTCATGAACAAAACTATCCTACTCATGATCTTGAGTTAGCAGCTGTGATCTTTTCTTTGAAGATATGGAGACACTACCTCTATGGTGAAAAATGTGAGATTTATACTGATCACAAGAGTTTGAAATATATTTTCTCACAAAAAGAACTCAACATGAGGCAAAGGAGATGGCTTGAATTACTCAAGGATTATGATTGCACGATACACTACCACCCGGGGAAAGCAAACAAGGTGGCAGATGCTTTGAGCAGAAAAGACCGTGGAGTTTTGAACATGATGAGAATTGAAAGGGATCCAATTTTTATGGATCTAGTGAAGATGGACATGGGAATAACCAGGGAAGGTGAAACATCAATGCTTTTTCAAATGGTTGCCAAACCATCTTTACTAGAAAGGATTAAGAGTTCTCAGACCGATGATGAAGAATTTCTGAAGAATATTAAAGCTGTGAATGATGGGAGATTGAGAGACTTTGTGTATGAAGATGGAATTTTGAAATTCGGGAATTGACTTTGTGTTCCCGATTTACCTGATCTGAAAAGGTAATTGCTAGATGATGCTCATAGTTCCAATTTCTCTATACACCCTGGGAGCACCAAAATGTATAGGGATTTGAAGGAACATTTTTGGTGGGACAACATGAAGAGGGAGATTTCTGATTTTGTGTCAAGATGTATGGTTTGTCAACAAGTGAAAGCTGGATGGCAACATCCTGGAGGATTCATGCAACCTCTTCCCATACCGGAGTGGAAATGGGACAATATTACGATGGACTTTGTCATGGGGCTACCAAAGACTCCTAGAAGGAACGATGCAATATGGGTTATTGTTGATCGTCTTACCAAGTCAGCACATTTTCATGCTATAAGAGAAGATCTACCCCTGGAACGTCTAGCGAGACTATACATTAATGAAGTTGTGTGACTTCATGGAGTACCCCTATCGATTGTTTGTGATCGTGATCCCCGTTTTACTTTAAGATTTTGGAAAAGTCTTCAGAAATATTTGGATACTGAACTTCATTTGAGCACTACTTACCACCCTCAGACAGATGGACAATCAGAACGGACTATTCAAACCCTAGAAGACATGTTCAGATCTTGCTCACTTGACTTTCAGGGTATGTGGGATCGATATTTACCACTGGTAGAATTTTCCTATAATAATAGCTTCCATTCGAGTATTCAGATGGCACCATATGAAGCGTTATATGGAAAGAGATGTCGTACACCAACCTGTTGGGATGCGGTTGGTGAAAGAAAACTTGTAGGCCCAGAACTGGTGGGGGAAACGGTGGAAAAGGTGAATGTAATCCAAAATCACATCAAAGCAGCTCAAAGTAGGAAGAAAAGCTATGCCGATAATCGAAGGAAAGATTTGGAATTTTAGGTCGGTGATCATGTTTTCCTGAAGGTATCTCCATGGAAGGGAGTCATACGTTTTGGTAAGAAAGGTAAATTGAGTCCCAGGTACATCGGACCTTTCGAAATTCTAGAACGAATTGGGGCTGTAGCTTACCGATTGGAAATGCCGCCAAGTCTCTCCAAAGTTCACGATGTGTTCCACGTATCTCTGTTGAGAAAATACATGCCTGACCCAATGCATGTACTCACCTACGAGGAATTAGAACTGGAACCCGATCTGTCTTATTGTGAAGAGCCTGTCAGGATTCTTGATACAAGAGAACAAGTACTGAGAAACCGGACGACGCGTCTGGTAAAAGTTTTGTGGAGAAATCATAAGATGGAAGAGGCAACGTGGGAACCCGAGGAACTTATGATGAAGAACCACCCGAGTCTTTTTATGCATTAATACCCTAGAAATTGCGAGGATGCAATTATTTGAAGGAGGTGAGAATGTAACACCCCAAGATTCCACGGTACGTTTCCCTTCGAATAATGCGATAGCGTGTGTTGTACGCAACCTCGAGTTCTAACACACACCACAACTAATTAAACTAGCCGTTGTGAATAGTAATACCTACTTTTTGAAATCATATATATTTTATATTTCAAAATGGACTTCATTTTTGGATTCGGAATATTGAAATTAGCCTAGGGTGAAATTTCGGTACTTTTCGGATAACTTTTATATTTTGATGAATAGTGAAAATTACTAAATTTTAATTAAAATCAACTTTTTTAATCAAAATAATTAATATTGATAAATTATTAATTTTAGTGGTTTTAAAGTATATTTAGAATATATTTTTACCATTTAATTTAATGTTTGTCATTGGACATAATTTCACAATTAAACCAGACATAAACAAGTGTCAATCTTTTGATAGTTATTATCTCTTAAAAACACGCTTTTTATTTTAACAACGGGAATTAATTTTAAATTAATTTCTGCCACTTCTGTGTTTTGAATTTAGAAAAATGGATTACATATTTGGAATCAGGATGTCCAAATTATGTAAATAGGTAACTTTTATTTTTACACATTTTGAATAATTACTGCGGTAAATATTTTATTTACCATGGTTAAAAGGTAAATCCGGTAAATAAGGGTTAAAAAATAATATTATAATAATACAAAATTACCATAAAACGTGTCCTAACCATAATGGTGGACAAATACCCGAGCATGGGCATCCTTGGGTCGATTTGGGGACCCCTTAAAGCCACTTGTATGTGGTAGGGACACATTATATTAATAAAGTTAAAATAAAAATAAAAATGGCATAAGCATACATCTTTTAGAAGAACAATTTTTACATAGGGTTATACATGTTGGATTTTCTATTATAAATATTCATTAGAAATATAAAAAGATTTCCTACATAATTAATTTTTTTTTATAATTTTTAGACATCAAATAATTTAAATTATTAATGACACAATAATGATGCAATGTTTACCTCATTAATAAATCATTTAAATAAATAAGATTATAATGATTAAAATATTATCTAAAACCTGTACAATTCTTATTGGTTGATGTTATTTAGAAAATGAGTCATCTTATCTTCGACCTCAATGATTTTTGGACCATTATAAACCGAATATAAATATATTATAAAGTAATACTTTCACTCTTTCCTAAAGAGCCCCTCCTCTCCCTTATAAAAGGAGACCACTTCTACTCATTCCTCACACCTCTCAAGCCACTTGGCTCGTCCAAACCCTGCCCAAATACTCTCCCAACTTCCCTCACTACAACCTATAGGCCTTAGTTTGATCATAAATCCAACCTAATGAGCCCTTTTGATCAAATCAAAAGGACGAACCCGAAGAAGAGGTAATGTTTTCACCACCCCTTTTCAAGTTCCTTTCTTCTTCCACTTCTTTTTCTTTGTTCTTACCATTCTAAAATAATAACTCTAGTATCTCACATATACTGTGATGTTATTATAAATATGGTACAACCATATTCAGTATTCTATCCACCCTTTGAGTAACATGTCACCATACGTGCGTACGTACGGCTTACCGTCTCCACGTCGTGGTGTAATTGTTATTCAATATATTATTATTTGGATGGGTATAATAATGATGTGAAAATCATGTAAATAATAAATATAACATGTTAATTATTATGTATATATGATATAATATCCATTTATATATTATTTTAATATCAAAAGAATGATATTGTCGCTCGTGCGTACGTACGGACTACCGTCTCCACAAACGCGATAAGATTCATTCTCCATCGTATCCATTCAAGTATAATTATCATTTGATGATTTAAAAATGATGTTTAAGGACTTGATATCATTCTGGATATGAATAATATACAAACTATCCATTACAAACTTGGCTTATGTAACAAAACATATAAAATAAAACAAGTAAGTTAACACCCGAAACAACGATAATACTAAGATATTATGATCAAATCAATATTAAAAGATCATATATGATATCATATTAATGTATATGATTCTTTTATAATTTAATAACTATTATTTCACCATTATACAAGAGTTTAACCTACCCCAACCAAGGAAAAGTACAAGGTAAGGGTTTATTTCGCAATCTCTTCATTATCCGA
This sequence comes from Viscum album, assembly GCA_963277665.1. NCBI lineage: Eukaryota > Viridiplantae > Streptophyta > Magnoliopsida > Santalales > Viscaceae > Viscum > Viscum album. The sequence continues at coordinate 80,912,428 of OY728151.1, read as the reverse complement.
GGTTGTTTATACATAATTATCTACTGGGACCTCGTTATCATCCACATCCATATTTCTTCAAAATGTATTTCAAAACATTTTTAATATTTAAAAGAATATGGTTTAAAGTCATTTATACCCTTATTTGACTTTTTATAAGAGGTTTATAAGGGAATCTTTCCGTCGTTTTCCAAACAAGGTGCTTTTTAACCTTTTCGGCATAATTAAGATAAGAATGTTTTTTTAACTTATACGGCGGGTGCGGTTATTTTTCGCCGTTATAAAATCGTCAAAGCTTCCCTTACAAGCTTATAAGAATATTTTCAAAGAAAATGTTTTATTTTATATGGATCTTAAATGATTTCAAAATAAAAGGAGATATTTCTTTAAAAATAATTTTGATTTCATCTATGTCAACATCCTTTGATGGATTTTAAGATTATTTGAAGTTGATTTATTATGATACAAAACTTATATATTTTATTGAAGGTTTTGTGATATGTTTGACTGTGGATGTGCTATTTTTATACCATTCATAGTTTATGGTGAAAGTATTGACATTTTGTATGCTAGTTTTTATACGAATGTTTATGTTATGTTTAAACCTTTTCATATGGGAATGCATTGGACTTAATATGTGACGGGTGGAGCCCGCTATAGCTCCTCGATGCATCGGTAGGTCTCATGAGACAAACTAGTGTCTTGTCACAAGGCCTTGACAAAATCTTATTTGTAGTCTTGGCACGAGGCCTTGGCTATGGGGTTATGATAGTCTGGCATTATGCATTCCAACATTATGAAAGTGGTTAGTGGTTTTGCATGTGATTATTGGATTAGTAGAATATCCATGTGAATAAGTAAATGGCATTATTTCATTTTATTTATGTCATACTATGTTGAAAGTTCAAGTTTGAAAGGCTTTTGTTTTAGTTATGCATTGCCTTAAATGTTTATTATTATTTATGAAAGTTTCCGCTATATTGTTATCCTTACTGGGCATTTGAGCTCACCCCTTTTCTATGTTTTATTTTTCCCAGGAAGTGAAGAAGTAATTTATGAATGACCTGCAGGGATATTATGTGGGGATATGAGTGTGGATTATGGAGACAATATGTTGTTGTAGTAGTTTTTCATTTTATGATGTAATGTAAAACTTATGAATATATCTAGTGTTTCCAAGGCTACTAAACCAATCGGTCTTTCGAGATTTGATCTTTCTTGTGATCATGCCAATGTTATGTAATTAATGCACCGACTCTAGGTAACTGGGGTCGGGGCGTTACAAGTGATCACAAGGTTGGAGGCATGAAAAACCATAGAATCTAGGAGATATGCATGAGTGGGATGGTCAACGACCATGTAGGCCTTTGCAGAAGAAACCATTCTATGTGATCCTAATCTGGTACTTAGTGAGTCGGAGATCACAATGAGGGATTTCAATATTACCTGGGTGGAAATACAGCCCGATGAGAGCGAGGTCGTTGACGAGGTGGAGATTCCCAGAAAAGACCATGTGGGTGATCTCTTCACTTATTTCCCCAAATATCGGCATGAAGATCATGAGGAGATAGATAATTATGATTAAGAGGTGGTTGATGAAAGGTGAATGACGCATCACAAAGGGTGGAAGGGTATCACGAACATTCTTGGTTATCATCAAACAGAGTGGATAAAACCAATGGGATCGCTCCATACCTGGTTGTGCTTTCTCTGTACTGGAGGGGTGGATTCTAAATTCCTACATCTGACAGTCAATGATTACATGGTTAAAAATTTGTGTGAGAGTAGTCAATGATCCAACGTTTCCCAGTGTTAGGAAGAGTCGGGGAGTAGATGACCATTTCTAAAGGAAGAACAAGAAGTCAACGTCTCAAAGATATGATGATGGAGAAGGATGTATTATTTTAAAATTTTTCCAAACTTGTGGAGAAATTGAGGGCCAATCTGTCAGAATCCCATGATCAGTAGGTGGAAGCGGGTCACCAAATGACCACACTCTAAACTGGGCACGTGTAAGCACATGCTGGGGTCAGTGAATTGTTCCATGCGGCCGCTAATGAAGACAAGTTTCTCAAGGGGAAGGAGGAAATTTTGGAGGCCACATGTCAAAAGGTAGCATCTCTATAGTGATTTATCAAAGATGGTGATCCCTAAGGGACCAGTTTTGGTTGAACTCATGAAATAATTTCTCCTTAATTTCTTTTATTTTGAACTGCATGTATGTATAGTTTTATTTACTTGTTTGTTTAGTTTAATGAATTGACCCAAAATCCTGAAATAAGTAGCAATCCAATCCTAAGCTCACGTGGGCCATACCTTGTGATAGAAACAAGGGATACTCACACTATTACATCGTTCGAATGTAGGAGCGCCAACCAATCTTTGGGAACTTGAGGTTTGAACAACCAATTCAGATTACTAGAAAGAGAAAAGAGAGACTAAACTAGAGAATGAATATCTCAAAACAGTAGAATTACCTTTTTCTTGATGTGCTCCTATGCACGAGTAGAGAAACTCCAGGTGAGTTGGAATAAATCCGAACATAAAGTAATGAAAAGTGTGAATTACAAAACCCCATATTTAGAACATTACATGAGTTTCATGACAGTAAAGGATAACCGTTCACTATGATTGAAACATAGTTTTCATATTTTATTAGCATGAAATTGTGATGAAAAACAAGGGTTAATCGCTGACTGTGTTCGAAACATGGGGCCTGACTCAAAATTACATCAATTAGTATTCCAGAATGTGGGACCACGATAGTAGGCAATCCATTGGCCGAGAATCCATACTTCTAAGGGGTTCCTTTAGACGTGAAGGGGTCGAGGGTCTGAATAAGGGGAACACAAACCATGGAATGTGGAGTGATGGATTTTTCAAACAGAATCAAACACTCTTGAAGTTATGCCTCCGTGGTGGAAGCACATTAGATGGGTGCATCTGTCTGATAATACGCCATACCTCTTTTAGACATGACCCATCTGGAAGGGGAGTCATCGCTTCCAAATGTCTTCACGGGGCATCCCAAACATGTTCAGGGAAAATCTACAGTTACATGGTTCCCCACAAGGGGTCAGGCCAGGGGGCATGAAATGAGGAGGAACATGATTTATGATTCCTGGGGCTGGACCCTAGGCGAAATTCCTGAGTGTATCTACAAATCCCATGACGATGGGAATCAATACATACATAGTTATAGAAGGGTGGCACGGTATGGTACCTATGTCAGGGATAAAAGGTTTGTGTTGTTGTGGCCCTCGCACCAATAGAAGTGATATTTGATGTATCAGATTTTTTCATCATGGTGAATGTGTTTTTTTAGTGTGAAGTGACAAGACTATGATAGAAAGTCCCGAAATCGCTACAAGAATCGATACAAATGAAGGCATTGAGAAATGGTATTGTGTTTGACTGATACCAAACATGATTTCCCTTGAGTGAGGACATCACAATGCAGTGATGTTTTTTTTCATGTGGCTAAGATGATATTTTCTCAGATTAAGGTCATGTGATGGGACCAACCATGAATTTTAACGGCGTGTGACATAGACGTTGTAGAAATGATGCTAATGGGGGAATGTGCATGGTTCAATAAAGCATACCCAATGGGAATGGGGATATGATCCCATACCACACCATGCACAATTCCGAGAAATAAACCTCTGGCAAAGGGGACAAAAGAGGTAATAGGGTAGGAAATAGGAGAGGTTGTCTCTCAGTTAAGCTGGACCCAAAGACACGATGCCCGGGTTCTCCTACATATCCCATAAAGATGGGAATCAAGCTAAACATAGTTCTCGCAATGAGGCAATAGGAAAAGATCTTAGTTTAATGTCTTAGAACATGGACAATGGAGAATCAGGACTATTCCAAGTAAGTGCATACCTTACTCCGATCTCGAAGCATACGTGAGTCAAACTCGGTGTAGGAAACAAGGGCGGGTAAGGTATGAGAAATACGTGGAAAACATGGAAAGGGGAAATCGGTGTGAGGCCCCAAATGATTTCCTTATCGCGACTTTCTCTTCGTAAAATGTGGAAGTGCACTGATGGATAATACCAAGAGTTTCGAAATTCTACCTTGACATGATGAAGTGAAAAAGTGTGTGAATCATGTAACCAGCACTTTGGGCTTAATGGGGTTTCCATAACGATGGAGGATAACTATTGACCATGTTTGAAACAGAGTATCCATTTTGTGTGACCGGATGTGTAAACAACAAATGAGATTCTATCACTGACCAAATTTGCAATGCAGGACATGTAACAATTTGTTGCATGAAACCCTTGAGGATGTTGGCCCGTAATAGTAAGAGGGCCCTTGGGTATAATATACATGTCATTCAGGGTCCCATTAGGTGTGAAAACTGATGGAATCCCTAGTGAAGGAGGACATAAAGCCTGAGAAATGGGTGAAATCATGTCTGAGAAGAATCTGACACTCTAGGTGCTGAACCAGGGTACTCTTGGGCACATTGGTGAATCACCGAAGAGGGTTAGGGGGGACGACAAGTGGGTCACCTATTCAAAAGTATGATTATGGAAAAATGGTATGGAGTACTCTCAAGAGAAAGAGGTACATGGTGTGGTCTCCATAACACCTGACGTGAGTGAAAACATAATCCCATACCACACCATATATTCCTCTCTCTGGGGGAATCTAGTCCAAGGGGCCAAGATGGGGCTGGACCTGAAGATGAGATGCTCGGGCGATCCTACATATCTCATGAGGATGGGAATCAAGCCACATGTAGTTCTGGAAATGAAGCACATAAGGGTATGATACCACAACAAGGGGGGTGTACGACATGTTGAGTAACCCGACATGAATGAGGACATAATCCCATACCACACCGTAGAACCCTAAATAAGAACTTGGGCCGGGTGCCTAAGGTTGGGCCTTAGATGGGAAGGCCTGGTCAATTCGCAGTTTAACATCTTGCATTGAGGACCAAGAAAGGGGTAATATACACAAAAAAAGGGAGGTGTACGGTGCATCGAGTATCCCAATGTGAATGAGGACATAATCCCATACCACACCGTATAATCCCATAAGAGTTAAGACTTGGTCCTGGGTCCCGAAACTGGGCACACAAAGCATGGATGTGCATGTTCTCGTGGTAAGGACAATAAATAAAGGGAGGAATGTATTAAGGGGATATGTGTGTCATGGTTAAATAGACTGATGTGAATGAGGACATACGTCTGCTCTACACCACACAAAACTAAATGCGAACTTCGTACAAGGGCCCGAAAAGGCCAATGGCCCTGAGGCTGGTCATCCCGAATGGTGGTAGTCATACTAACTCTTATGCGGTTATTGTATCCTCACTGCTCCATAGACCATGTGAGAAATTCTCGGTATGGGAAACAAGGATACAAACTCATATGTCACTTCTATATATGGGTCTAATAGCTGGCATCTCCCAATGCGAGTTTGTCAGTTGGAGATACAACAAGGCAGAATGGACCAGTACACTCAATTTTTGAGACATCATGGGGTGTCTCTAATGACAAAAGATATATTTTGATCATGTTCGAAACACATCGTCCCTATAGTGACTCATACTAGGAACAACAAATGATCATCAACCACCAACTATATTCGCAATTCATGACGTGTATCAATTTGTTGCTCAACATCATTGAGGGCGTTGGCCTGAAGGTGTAGGAGAGACCTTGGCATAGAATCCCTGCAATTCGGGGGGCCATATAGATGGGATTTATGATGATGTACCAATCAAAGGAGTGGGTGAAGCATAGTTGTAACCATCTGTTAATGTGAAGAACTCCTCCAAGGAGTGGGATGTATGGTAGAAGCGAGATGATCATGACATGAATTGGGGCGAAATCCTACACCACAACATATGTCTTGACCCAAGGGGAGAATATAGCATTTGAGTTGGGCCTACAGACGAAATGTCTTGGAATTCTTACGTATCCCTATGAGGATGTGAATCAACCCATACGTAATTCTTTATGGCCATGAATTTTAGCGTCATGCGGTGAGGATGTGGGAGGATAGATGAATGGAGAGTGGGCCCATGGTGCGACTGTCATAATCCTGGAATTAGTGGGGCTATGAAATCCTACACCTTATCATGCAAGGATCCACCAAGAGAACTATACCCAAGAGGGATATTCAAAGAAAAGTGTTTGGGTCTGGGATCAAGACAAATTTTTGAGTGTTCCTACGTATCCCATGGAACAGGAATCAAGCCACACATAGTTCTAAGGGTGCAGTTCAATGCCCTGTAGAACGACATAAAGTTTAATGTCATGCGGGATGAAGCAGTCTAGGGTCATGCGGGAACTAAACAGTTTTTGGACATGCAGGACCAGAAAAATAGGAATTATGATTCCTGGGGATGGGCCCAAGGGGAAATTCCTGGGTGTCTCTAAGTACCCCATGAGGACGGGAATCAAGCCGTACGTAGTTCTTAAGATTCATTTTAACTTCATGAAAAAAGATTCATAGTTTAATGTCATGTAAGACTAAAAAGTTTAAGGTCATGCTGGACCAGATGGCTTAAGAGAATTATTGCTTAAGAAACATGGAGTTGGTGGGAGGATTTATACACTCACCATCCATGGTCACTAGGGAGTATGATCTATTTGGGTAAATCTTGTTGAATATGTATGGTTCTTCCCATTTGGGCTCCAACATTGGTGGTTTCCTTCCAGGGATCATTGGCGTCTGGAGGGCAATACAAATTAGCCTTGGTAGAATGAGTATAGGAGAACATTCTTGTTGAAGGCTCTAGCTATCTTATTATGATGGCTTTTCATATTGTGTAGGGCATGAAGCCTTTTCTAGTATAGTGCTTCCAATTCAAACAGACGAATTTCAGCTACTTATCTGGGGCCTGCTGTTCATTAACCACTGTGTGTAATGAAGGTAGCATAATATCGATGGGTAGGATGGCATCAGCTCCATACACTAGGGAATATGGGGTCTCCTTGATGGAATTACAAGCCATCGTCGGATAATATCAGAGAGTTTTGGGGATCTATTCTGGAAAACTCTTCTTATTCTGACCAACCATTTTATGCAGAATGTTAGAGAGGGTTTTATTGAACGCATCTACTTGTCTATCTTCATGGGCATAGTAGTAGTAGTTATGTTTAGAACGGATGTAGTACTGGGCATACAATTTCTTCATCTCGACTGCTCGGATGTTGGTTCCATTATTGGTGAGGACGTCGTGAGGGACTCTAACCTGGTAGATGATATTGGAGCTCATGAAGTCGATGATAGAACATGCCTTGACTTCCTTGAGAGTAACTGCCTCTACCCACATGGATAAGATATTTATGGCGGTCAGGATGAACTTGAACTAATGAGCAGTCACCGATGGATATGGTCCCATGACATCGAGTCCCCACACAGCGAACGGTCAAAAATACATGGTGGAGTGGAGAGGTTATGGCGGCCGATTCGTGAAATTAGCATGAATTTGGCACGGATGACATCTCTTATCGAACTCCATGCCATCATGGATCATGGAGGTCTAGAAGTACCCCAGTATCCGGATCTGATGGGGTAGCTTCGGCCTAGTCTGTTAAGCCCCACAAGAACTAGCATGAACCTCTTGCATGACCTAAGAAATCTTGACCCCTTTGATTCAATAGAAGAGAACACCATGACACCCACACTTTTAGAGCATCTGCTCATGACTGGGACCACTCGGGAGGGTAAACTACAGTGTGCGGCGTCGGATTCACTCGTGTTCAGACCAATCAGTTCGGAGGAAACCATTTTGGATATACTCGAAAAATGGGGCTCTCTAGTCGGGGGTCAGTTCATCAACTACATCTGAGGAACCTGGGTTTCCTGACGTGGAGTCTCCAATGGCAAGATGGATTACCCGCAGGCCATAGTTATCATCCGTGGTGATGGGAGAAATGACTCTCCTATGTACCACATGTAAAATCAAATCATCCTTCTTGGGTTCTGCAAGTGATGCAGCGATGATAGCCAGGGCATCCGCTCGACCATTCAGAGATCGAGGGACATGAATAACATCCAGACGAGATGAAAATTGGGCCATTTGCTATAGGGTGCACTCCAAAAATGGTAAAAGATCCAAATTTATGATGATATACTCACGGTTTATTTTCTTGATGACTAGTTCAGTATCCCCTTTCACATGAAAATGGGAGACATTGATATTGAGTGCCATATCGAGGCCAGTAATGAGGGCCTGATACTCTGCTTCATTATTAGTGCAGTGTTCCAACATCATGATTGAGTATGGTAGGATGGATTGTGCCATGGTAATAAAGACAATACCCAGTCCTACTGAGTTGAGCCTGGGATCATTGAGTCTCTTTCCGGTGGGGCTCTGGGAAGCCCCATCAATGTTCATCTTCCAACATGGGAGACATGATCTACCGAGAGGATTGCCTCATCCGGAAAATCTCGGTCCAGTATCTTCTCTATAGGGGTTGTAAATGAAAATATAAAATATACCAATTCTTGTCCCATGATAGCCTTATGAGGCATGAAACTGATGTCGAAGTTTTGAAGGATTACGGCCCACCGTGCTAGACCGCCGGTCAACATGGGAGGTTCAAAATGTACTTCAGCGGGACTACCTGAGAAACCAGTTTTACCTCATGGTGTTGAAAGTAGTTTCAAAATTTCTGTACTACAAATAAAAGCATGAGAAATATCTTTTCTATGGGGGAGTATTTCGTATCCATATCAATGATCACGAGTTTAAGGTAGAAGAAGCTATTTTCCATCCCCTCATTGTTTTTCTAGGTGAGAAGGGGGCCAGGAGATTACTCCCGGGCAGTCACGTATATGATCAGTGGTTTTCTGGAGATTGGTTTCATTATGATCAGAGGATGGAGCAGGTACTTCTTGATTTCCTCGAACATGGTATGTCACTCTTTGTCCCATTTATAGGTGATGACTTTCTTCATGAGCTGAGAAAAGGGTAAACACTTGCTGGCCAGATTCGCAATGAATCAATGTATATAGGCAATGTGGCCTTGGAACCCTCAAAGCTTCTGAATATTTCTCGGGGGAGTCATCTGGATGATGGATTTGATATTTTCTTGGTCGATATCAATTCCCCAGTACCTAAAAACAAAGCGGTGGAACTTCCCGGAGGTGACCCTGAAGGTACACTTCAACAGGTTCATCTTCAAGCGGAAGGAACGGAGGAAGCGAGAAACTTTATCAATGTCCTTGATATGGTCCTGCCACTGGTATGATTTTTCCACCAGATCGCCCAGATAGAATTACATTAATGTCCTGAGGATTGGCTTGAATATGAAATGTATGGACCCCTGCTAGGTGGCACCTTAATTCATTAATCCGAAGGGCATAACCTGGTAACAGAAAGTACCTTGGTACGCCCAAAAACCTGTGGAATTTTTGTCCTTAAGGGCCATTTAGATCTAGTTGTATTCATATTAACCATCCCTGAAAGAGAGGGCATAACCCAGTTGTAGCATCGATCAACAATTCCATCACGGGCAGGGGAAAATCATCCTTCGGATAGTGACGATTGAGAGTTGGAATGTCGATGCAGACTCTAATCTGTCCTTTCTTCTTCCTGACTGTCACAATGTTGGATAGACACTTGAGGTACAGGACCTCTTTGAAGAAGTTGTCTCTGATGATCTTGTCAACTTCTTCCTCAACTATAGAACCATGAGAAGGGTGAATATTCCTGGGAGGCTCCATGAACCCGAGATGATTCTTCGAGAGACTGAGATGGTGGATGGATACCTGAGGATCTAGTCCAAACATCTCTCCATAACTCCAGGAAAACATGTCACGATGTTTTTTTAGGAAGCCTGCGTACTGCTGCTGCTCAATGAGATGCATGGCGGCACTAATCAATGTGGGTCTCGGGTCCACCTCGCTATCGAGGTTCACCTGTACTAGTTCATCATCCATAGTGGAAACGCCCTCTTTAAATGTAGAGGGAGTGTCCTTCAGATCCTCTTCTTCAATTGTGGGTTACTGCATTAGGAGATTCTGGTACTGTCGAAACCATAGTTATGATGGTTGTCGACCTAATCTCATCTGGTCTTCTGCCCAAGGGGCCACACTTGATGATATCAAAGAAAAAGTGGTGGGTTGGCTTGATCTTGTTAATTCCAACCCAGCAAAATAGACATGTATGACATACTACTGCTTCTGTGGGGTGGACATCCCAATACCTTACATGGGTAAGAGGCTCTGGGATCACTTGAGCCTAATTTGTGTAAGAGTACGAGGTGATTTTCCGTAATCGTTTTTACTTGGGAATATGATTTCATATTTTACTAGAGACAAAAAAAATTTCCCCATGTTAGGGGTTTTGGCCGCTAATTGATGGATCAGGAAGACGTAGGCGTCATCCAGACCTTCCCAGTGGTCAGTTTCAACAGTGATGGGTTTGACCTCACTGGCCTGAATCTGCTTATCCTTACTCTTGTAATAGTCGGCATCTAGGTAGCGGGCTTCACAAGAGGCGAAAAGAGATGCATCACCTTGGACTATGCCTACTTGACCGTTAAGGGAGTACATGAGGCATTGGTGATATGATGACGGGACATCCGTGTGAAAGTGGATCCATGGTCTTCCCATCAATTCATTGTACCCGGTGTCCTGGGAGACAACCATAAACTCGGTGTTGGAAACTAGGACACTGAACTAGGTCTTCAAACAGATCATACTGACTGTGGTCTACTATGTCCTGTCATATCCCTGGATTAATATGTCGGTGGGAGTTATTTCATCTTCGAATAACCCGAGATTCCTAAGTGTCCGTGTTGGGATAATGTTAATCATGGAGTCGGTGTCAACAAGATAGCTGCGAACCTCTACACCATTAAATTGTATGGTTATGTAAAGTGGGTGGATGTAACCTTGTATGGTAAAGACGAAATCTTCTCCATAGAACAAAATGAGGGCTTGACATTCAGCGTTCTGGATTGCTTCAGCATGAAAGGCTTTTAAAACTGCTACCTCTATCTCAAACTGGAGGGGGATTCTTAAAGCCTCAGTGAGGGCCTCACGCATATCTGATGATAGGATAGGGGCCTTGAGTATTGAAATTCATGTTGGGATGCTGGGATGGTTTTTTAGGAAATCATATTTTCGTGCCCGGTGCAATCTTTTGTTGGCAGGAGGCCGCCCTGTGATAGGAGGCATGGCGGGCCCTACCGGCTGGACCGATGGCTAGCTGGTGCTCTACATGTCCCGTCGTTCACTAGTCAAAGCCCGAAGAGTAGAATTTGTATGACGAATAAACAACTGAGATCAGCCTGTATTAGAGAGAGTCTGGTAGCGACATGGTCGAGGTAGATTTGCCAGATCCAGTAGCACAAACGGCGGTGGAGGTAGGCCTGACGACCACAGATGAAAAGGTTTTGTGTGTTGAGCTCTTTGTTGGGCCTCTTTTCTGGTCTCAATGGCATGCATAGCCTAGCTGGAGGTAGAAACTGGTGTGGCTCAATGACCCATATGATCGTGACTATACTGACGTCGGCGTCAGTTGGGGATGTTGGGGAGGTTTGCCTAGCGTTCCTCGTCTTCAAGAGTTATGTAGGGATTTACCAACTCCACGGTGTTGATCGAATCATACCCTTTAATATCACATGAAGATTCATCCACTAATGGGGGGATTCTGGGAGGAATCCCCATCTTAAGGGGCATAAAGTATCTGAGAGTGTTGGACGATGATGACCTTGGTGGGGCGCGTCGCATTCCCTTACACCGCAGATGCATTCTCTTTTGGGAAGTGGTCGGCTGAGATGACAATGCAGATGTAGCTGCTACAGCTTCTGTAGGCTCCAGCTAATTCAGGCGTGCATGAATGATACCATGGGAAGAAGCAACTATTTTCCAATCCAACCAGTCATTATACATCCGGGACTTGCAGTTAGAAACCTGTTTCCGATCACCTTAACTATCGCTACTTTTGTCTGACATTAAGATGACGCATGCCACTGGTCTGGGGGACGGTCCCAACTAGACTATGTTGTTAAAGACCTAGTCTTGAAGCCAGTCTTTGAACACATGTAACTTCTTGAAGGTGATCCCTAGGATCTGGTGATAGGGGCAGTATTTTGGGTGATCAGTGATGTTCGCCTCTTCAGGTCTTCTGCACTCAAGAAAACACACAATCCATGTTCCAAGGCACTTCAGAAATAACATGGTACCTGATTCTCAATGAATTAGTAGGTACAGTTTCTTATGTCCATAATGGGGGGCCTTTGAGCCTAGCCCTGATGAGGAGCTGGATGAGCCTGTCGAGGAGGCGAGGTCTGGTTGTTCCGCTTAGGCGGTGGTGGCGCATTCCATGGGGGCACCTACCGATTCTTAGGAAGCTACTGTTGGGATGGAGTTTGCACATATAGTGGAAGGCCTATATAAGGATTGGGAAGTGGATTCTATAGTAATAATTCTAGCTTCCTGGGAGCCTCGGTTTGGGCCGCCGTAGTGGGCTTGGCTCTGGCATCCCTCCTAGCGTGTATTACATGGGGAAATAGACGTGCACGTCTAGCCTATTGCAGAGCGTCCTCTAGGTGCGGGGCCTTATCGGAGAAGTCTCAAAACCCTCCAGGGTAGTTCTAGGTAATCAGAGAGGGAACCAGTTCCGTAATGACGATCCCTATGACCATCATCATAAATTTCTCCAGAGTCATTGGCATGTCAAGAGAATATGTTAGCCCCTTCCACCAGGGAATAAATTCTATGACACACTCATCAAGACATTGTTTGCACATGAAGAGGTCTGTGATGCTCGTTTTTTGTGTGATGGAGAAGAACTGGTCGAGAAATTGCATGTGATTGTCCTCCTAGTTGGTTACGGATACGACGGGGAGCTGGCTATACCAAACGAATGCATCTCCCTCAAACGTCTAAACAAAACAACTGATCTTAGCAGCCTACTGCTGCGCTGGAGTCCCAAGAATGGGTCCAAACCTTGATTTTAAGTGTCCAGGTGCTACAGAGGGCCCCCCGTCCCGTTAAAGGGAGAAAAGGAGGGATTCTTGAAAACCAAAGGTGCCAGCATATCATCCACCCATGCCGGATATGACTTTTCATCATGTGGGATCACCACCTATCGCATTTCTAACACCTCAAGGCGAGCAACGAGGGCCTCCATTGGATCATCTGGGTGGGGGTCCCTGTCTTGATGTGGATCACTAACCATGAGTTTTTTGGAAGGGTCTTCAACATGGTAAGCAGGCTTTGTAGATTGTGGAGAGGCTGGTTGGGTGACCAGTAGGGAAGCTGAGGGAACCCGAGCTGGGTTCCTTGGATTGCTGCGCCGTTCTGGAGGGTTTGGAGAGACATACCATGATCATTTTCTATGATCTCTGGCTTCAACCCTATCTGCGGGAGTAGTATGATCAGGGTTTACTGGGGGCATCCTGTTGAGGGGAATTAGTTCCTGCCCCTACTATTCTGGCCTTGGATTTTCGTAGTTGGGTTGTTTCTCTGCGGCTCATTCAGCCAGGTGGTCATCGACCAACTTCTTCTGCCCAACAAGTTTTTGGAGAAATGTGTCCTTCTTAGAGTCCTCCCCTATCTTCTGCACTGAGGCAAACTGGCCAGAGTGTTTGTTAGCTCCGACGTGCTCTTTTCCCTTACCAGAATTCATGATGAGTAGCAATGCCTCGGTGGGTAGAGTGAGACCATGTAGGTTCTTGTGCTGACGAGTAATCATTCCTGATAGGTCCAATAGTGGTGGCATTCCCTCGAGGGTAAGTCTCCATCGAGAAGCTACATCTCATCCTCATCGTCCAATATGTCATCCCAGTTGACCGTGACCCTTCCTGGGGGCATGTCCTCAATATCTCCTAGCTTGTCGGACTGCTGCTAGATATGATTCAAGATGAGGGTAGCATACTACCCCCATCCATGGATTTTCACGTGTGGGATATCCTCCTTGTTAATTTTTTGGAGTAACTTGACACTCATAATGCATTGCAGCTTGAGGTCCTCACGGCAACATGGTGACTTTGGGCACTAGGCCACATGGAGGGCAACCAAATCGACCAGATGACATTTCTCGTTGATGTCTTTGAAATGTTCTTGGATCATGATAAAAAACACTCTCGGATGACGAAGAATAAAATACCTCTCCCAGAGGTTGTGGAAAAAACACTAAACTTCTTCTAGGGTGAGGGATTTCGGTATGGAGAAATTCAGTGCTACCACGAGCCAGAACTTCTCAGGGAAGTGGTCTGCTGTGAGGATATTAAATAAGATCATTGGATCAGAATCAGGTTATGACCCTTGATTTGCACATTATTCAACAGGGGGTGGTTGAGGAACTAGCAGCGGTACATAGCTAGACCACTGGGATGGCTCGCTGGCCGGTGTATAGTATGGCGAACGGGCTGACTGGCCGTAAAATCTCGGGTTGTCCTCCAAAGATTGTATCCACCGAGCCGCTACGTCGCGATAAGATGGGCGGATGGCCTTAGTTCCTTGATTAGTGTCTAGGGCTACTAGTGATAGTTTGCTCTGCGGCTCACCTGCCATTTGTTCCTAGAATAGTTATCTGTGATGTATCATCGAGGTACAAAGTGCTTCTAATGAAGATGGTGGTGATTGCACGACTGTAACCCGAGGGGTTTCCAAATTTTTATCATCCTGAATATACCTAGGATGGGAGGTGGGAATCTTATGGACCTCACATTATTGGAGTGCCAGGATGATGTGCCTCATCCCTGCCCCGGCCCTTGACTCGGATGAGCGAGAAGAGGGTTCCCATGATGAGTTGCACTCCACCTCAGAGTCTAAAATGCTGACTGGTTTGTTGTCTCTCCAGACCATCCAAAAATTCTTCTAATAGATGTAGACACCAGTCTTCCTTCCCCTGGGTGGGTCTTTGGGACATGGCTGGTTTCATGACATGAGGTCCTTCGACCGCACTGGTGTAGGGTCGGATAGGGTTTCCACTAGAGAAAGCTGAGGTGTGAGGAGCACCAGGATAAATGTCAAAGTAGACATGGGGAGGACCTCCATGGGTAGCACCGGTGAGGGCAAGACCTCTGATGGAACTCGAATAAGAATGGGGAGTAACTCCACGCATGCTTTCCCTGGCGACCTCAGCATGAGGAGGGCCCTCATACCAGTCTAGATGAATAATGGTAGGACCTCCGTGTTGGGTGCGGGAGGAGCTATGTTGGCCTTCGCCCCTCTAGATGATGATGCAAGGAAGACTTTCACCAATTTCTAAGAAGATGTGGGGAGGTTCACCACATTGAGGAGAGACCAGGCATGCAATGCTCCTACACCGACGGTCGGGGAATGGAGAAATTACTCTATACCCACTGTAATGGGCATGGGAGAGGCTTCTGTACCGAGTATCACCATCGCGAGGAAGACCCTCATTTGAATTAGCGGTTGCATAGGGCGGACCTCCAGGCTGAGCCTCGATGTGGAGAAGGCACGTGCTCTCCATTTTAGTTGTACGTGGAGGACCTCCGTACTAGATGGCATCCCGGCGGGTTAGCTCACTGTGGCCACTGCTCATGTCAGCGACCAAGAGAGTCGACCGAACCTACTCGTGGGGCTATTGGGGCATCGATCATGGTCGAGCATATAAGTTCCCCTACTCAGTGTATGCATGAAACTGATTATATTTAAAGATGGTGGCTCAAGCCACAATATCTGCCGACGTTGACGCCCCTTGGTGGGCATCCTTAGCTTGTGCCCGATGCTGGCATCAGGTCAAACGAACTAGAGTCGGTGGTGTAGGTATGTGGCTTAGCTGCTCCTCGTCCAGTGAGACTGGGTGATAGAGCTGACATGGCAAGGTGGGTTTCCTCATTGGGAGCTCCTGGAATGGGACTCTAACCGGGCTGGCCTGAACGTCACCTACCTCATCTGCGTAGGGCAGGGAATCGTCAAAGAGTTCTGGGGACAGGCCCCCGATATGGTAATATACTGGCGTGGGGATCAAAGGCTCCCAATACGGCCCTCGGGGGCAGCGTTAGTGATGAGGCGCAAATGCCTCCAGATCTAGGAAGGCCATATCCCAGGTGAGGATTATGCCCACCACCTCGTAATGGTGCACGAGATCGTTGATTACCCTCCATTGAATGACTTTGGATGGTGAGATGGTGCATGGGCGCCCCATGGTCGTAGATGTACAGGTCATCGTTGGAGAGGTGAATCCATGTGGGATAGTCATGTTGGCTCTCCCCCTACCCCTACGTCGATGGGCATGCAGTGATCGTGTCCCTTGAGTAGAAAATTTATTTTTGGAAGTATGGTGATTAACTCGTCAGTGCTGAAAGAAAAAAAGAATCGATGACCAATGCCCCAATGTTATCCCGTCTTCCAAGGCTGGTTGGAGGGATTCTTGGGGACAATGTCACAGAATATGATGTCCACCGTTCTACTGCCCCAACTTCTGGGGAGTTTCACGCCAGGCCCACTATTTTTTTAGCGGGACCCGGCACCAGATAACTAGATCCGGTGACACACTAATCCATTGATTCCCCAAGCACTACTAATCTCCATTTTTAGGAGAATAACATCATGTCAAGTTTACCATTTCTATTTTCGACGCATTCACCGGGGAGCACACATCTGTCACTAGAGGACACACAAATGTAGTCTTGTATTCTCACTTTCCAAAGGTGGGCGGAATCCATCACTTTTTCAGGGACTTCATATCCTTGATCGAAATGAGATAATGGGATGTCGGTTCTTCCTTCCGTGGATTCCTCATCGGAATTCTTCACCTACTCGGGGTCTCCCATATAGATTTAATACGTTGTTTGTGAAACACTTCCTAGCGCTACATCTTCATGGACACCAATTAATTACATTGATTCAATCAGGACATTCAAAGGGGTTCAGTTAGGGTAGTAACCTTCAGTTAGGGGAGTAGTCATGTTGGGCATCACTGGTGTGTCTGGGCATAGAAACACAGGTGCATCTGTCTTTTGTCCCTTATTCTAGGGCTTCTCAAGGGCATGGAAGCCTGAGACATCCCACATCGAGAGCGAGGAATCATATGCCATAGGCATGTATCATAGGTCATCCTCATCATTCCATGTTTAACACGGGGTGTTCCGCATGTTTAATGTCTAGCGGAGATGGATCAGACTGATCAGAACACTAGCTGGAGTTGATCAGGTAGGTGCAACCGCTGGAGAGAACACCGATGTTGGGGCCAACATGTGGCTAGCTCCCCTAATACTATTAAAAAGAATGGAGAATGGGGTGGCATGACCCCATCAGGATGTGGTGGCCTTGGTAAGAATCAAGATGATTGATGGGAGGTTCTGTGAAGTTGGTGGTGAATGGGATGGAACCATCATGAGGATGAATATGGTTTTGGGCTTGAGCCTCGAAGTGGATTCCTACATATCTTCATGGTAGGGAATTAAAGTCCACATAGTCCATATATTTATAGCTTACTATCGATTGAGGTTTTCAATAGCTTACCGCTGGATGGGGTCGTAACTGCTTACCATTGGATAAGAGTATCAGTGGATTACCACTGAATAGGGTCACAACGGCTTATCGCTGGATGAGTTCACATCGTCTTACTGCTGGATAGGGTCGAACCGACATGAAGATTGTTGGGAAGACCGATGGATGGTGGTCTTGAGCCTCAAGGAGTTTTCCAACGTACCTTGCGTTAGCAAGGATCAAATACCTTGTTGTTCAGGATGGGTGTGGGGCTTACACTCTGGTTTCCAAAGGTGTTGGTGAGATGTAAAGGGGTCAGAACTACTGGGTTTTGGGATTGAACCTCATGGAGGATTCCTATATACCCCGCCTTATCGAGGATCAATTTCCCTGTAGTTCGGGTTGGGAGTCGGTGAACTGACGTAAATGTGGACTTGGGGTCCAATGGATGGTGGGATGAACCCTGTGAAGGCTTCCTACGTACCATGCCTTGTAAAAGATCAATGTCCTTGTAGTTTGGATGTGTCTTAGTGTGGAACGACTTACTGATTACGAGTGAAACACCAACATAACACTAATTGGGGTCCATAGTTTAACGTTATGCAGGATGGGGGAGAACCGACGTGAAGGGGTTCAGAACGAACAAACACTGGGCTTCAACCTCATGGAGGCTTCTTACATACCTTTTTTTGCGGGGATCAATGTCCCCATAGTTTGGGTTATAGGAGGGGCATTTGGGGGCTATACTTTGAGGCGGCCCCAGGTATTGGTGAACCGATGTGAATAGGGTCGTAACGACCAATGGGTGGTGGGAATGAACATCATGGAGGCTTCCTACGTACCATGCATTATCAAGGATCAAAGACCACATAGTTCTGGTAATAGGGCTAGGTGCACTAATGTGAAGATGGATGGGACTAATGGACAGTGGTGGGATTGAATATAAAGATGTCTTACAATGTACCCTGTGAGAGCATGGATCAATGACCACATAGTTCAAATGGTGTTGGTCTGATACTCTAGACTTCCCAGGGAAGATGTCATGGTCAGTGATTTCTCTAAGACCACGTGAGTCATGCTCAGTGTGAGAAACAAGAGGTAGGAGAGTCCTGACAATCATGTCACAAAAGGTGTGTCTATGGGACGTGAAATTGGCCTTACACGTAGTTAGAGGCCCAAAGAGGAAACATGGGCTTATGCGTGGTTAACAGCCTAGAGTTTTTGGGACTTACTGTATGATGGACGGTCGTTGGCGACAAAGCCTAGTGGGAGAGGAATTTGGCACCAAAGATAAGAGGGGTCCCACATCCATATCCCCCCCTCTAGTCCTTGTGACCGAAGAAGAATGGAGGATCAAGGATGATGTGACCTCACCTCGTCCAAAGAGAACCACTGCAGCACGATCTCCAGCCATAGCTGTGCAGTATAGTGAAAGTGATGCGTATACATAACCTGTATAAGGAGTCCATGAAACCTGAAATATAAACTCAAAAAATTAGTCATATAGTAGCATGCCAATTTTACTGAGATTATATTGAAATAACTTAAAATACTGATAACAAAATAAATTTTACTACAAAAAAGTATTGTTTAACTTACATCAGCCGGCACTATAGCATCGAATATCTGTCTGAAGCTGTGAACACTATGTCTCGGAGTATGTGCAAACTTCTGAGACTGACTTCACCTGGTGAAAAAAGATTAATCTACGATAAGTTTATAAAAAACAATAACAAAAGTACTAAATAATCGAAAGTAATGATGTAGACATACCATCGCCCCCGAGGACAGTCCTGAAGTAGCTCCAGTGCAAGCAGTGCGACAACTCGAGGAGCGATGCGTGGAAAACGCTCCCAGACCCACATCTGTACTAACACCATGCAACCTACAATCTGATGTAAATCGTCCTGACAAATAGTGCAGAAAGATCTGTACAAATGTGCTAATACAGCGGACCCCCAACTGTATGTAGCCGTCTCATCCAGATCCTCAAGTAATGGGAGGTACATCATGTGTACCAAAGCGGTTGAGTGGTCGATGCACAACATGCCTCCGAGCAGCCGCAAAATTTATGCACGTGTGTGCTGAAGAAGCGTCTCCTTGTTTGCATCATCTGAAATGACATCGAAATGCTGATCAAGCCACTTCATGCGCAAACGTGATCCCTGGAGGACCCCTCGTGCGCCGATGACGTCAATGCTTAGCAGCCTCTGTATGACTGCAGCCCAATCTCCAGTACTAGCACCCGTAACTGCATCTCCATGGATAGGTAACCCCAGTATGTAGGAAACGTCCTCTAATGTAATAGTCATCTCCCCCTCTGGGAGATGAAACGCGTGTGTCTCTGGCCGCCATCTCTCAACCAACGCAGTTATCAAATGATGGTCGATGGTCTTGAAGTCACACATAGCGACTCCGTAAAAGCCTGCATGTCTAAGGTATGGAAAAATATCCGATGGCGGTGCCTCATGATGGAAACGATGCTCTCTCCAAACATCAAGATGTCTAACAAGTCATCGCACCAACACATCGCGCGACACGTGCGTCTCCTGGCTGGATAAAAGTGGTTGCTTCATCTGAATGAACAAACAGCAAAACATTAATTTCATGTAAGATATGACATTTATCATGTAAGATATGAAATTTATCATTTAATATTGAAAGACGCATAAACACATTGGGTTAGTTGTTGTCTCCCGTGTTGGGGTGTTGGGGTGAAGACGTTCGTAGGTAACTCGTTTTTTGTTTTGTGGTTATTGTAAGTTCATCTTTCATTATAAATAATTGATGACATTTTCATTTAATAGTTCAACTGGTTTTGTTTTATTATACAGGTACATTCCTTTTTTTGAGTTGGTGTTGTCTGTTTAAAACTACTCATGTAATGTTGACTGTTAGGCAAAAAATATCACGTGAAATCGTCGTACATTTTCCAATAGTTACCCTATATACAAGTAAGACAAATATGATTAAAAATGTATATAATGATAAAAATGATTACATGTAAAAAGTTTTAAAGTAACTGATAGAGTACGTGATTCATTTTAACCATTAGATGATTGCCCTATGTGTCTAGGGCAACATGTCTTCGTATGACCTTCCTGGCGGCATATGCTGCACCGCCGTCCAGCTGGATGTTCACTAGGCCAATCCATCTCATTCCGAATACGAGTCGACTTTGGTCTCCCTTTAGGTCGAAGTCTATTGTTGTTCGGTAGAAGCGTGGGTGCGCCATCAGGAAGCCGAAAATTCTGATATTCCCCGATTGGCATCCACAAAGTACATTAGCAGGAGTTGATACTCTCTAGTCGATAAGACGGATCAACGAACTGCTCCCAATATAAGTGTACGTAAGCACATGCAGCAACCACATGGCTGCAGGGATATCTCAATGCCTGAAAGTTGCCACAATCACAGTAATGCTTCTCCAATAAAACAACTCGCACACAACCATTACTATATGCCACAGCATCACCGGGCTCAGCGACCTCAAATCGTTGCACTGGATGATTAAATGAAGTTACACGGTAAGTTGCGGCCTCCTGAAGAACTGTATCTAGCTCATGTTGGAAATGGTGTCCATAGAGCATCCCTCTGTTCGAGACCTCTTCAGCCTGCATTCCTCATTCCAGAAAGTACTTTACACTACGATAGAAGTTCTCTTGTACCAACCCTGAAATTTAGATTTACGACATTATAAAAATATTATATTATAATAGTAACTCTTCTGAGTAACATATATTCAAATATTCGTATTTACCTGTGATAGGTAGTCTTCGAACTCCCTTGAAAACTCCATTTATACATTCTATGATGTTTGTCGTCAGATGACCATATCTCCTCCCATCATCATATGCCAACGACCATTTCTGCTTTGGAATTTCCATAATTAAATCATACACTTTCGGATTCACTCTGTGAATATCTTGAAGACGATCCTCCATCTTTTGTTGTTGAGGCTCATATGCTATCATACAAGCAGTCATCTGAACAGTAATGAAAATAACTATGACAAAAACATTTTAAACAGAAAAAGGATGTTCATACCAATTTTTAATATTTCCTTTTTCATCAACTCATTCTTGAACATCTTTCGCAAATTGCTGGAAATGTGTCAAATACAGTATCGATGATGGGCATAGGGTGGTCTCCATGAAAGACCCTCAGACTGTATCGCCTCCTTGATTGCACGGTGGTGATCAGAAATAATAAAAATCCCTTGTGCATTCATAACAAACTCTCGGAGACATGCCAGAAACCAGCTCCATGATGAGAAGTTCTCTTTCTCCACAATTGAAAATGTTATAGGCAGAGGGGCTCGATTTCCATCTTGTGTGGCGAAAATCAATAAAGTTCCTGCATACTTTCCATACATAAATGTTCCATCAATCTGTATGAACTGCTTGAAATGTCTAAAAGCCACCACACATGATAAAAATGTCCAAAATAATCTATCAAACACAACCATTGAGCAGTCAAGTTGGTTATGTTGGTTAACATATTCAACACTGTGCAACCGATAGACTATTTGATTATTGTGGCGTAGAAGCTCCAACAGTTGTGGTAAAATTTGATAAGAGTCATCCCAATCACCATACACTTTCACAATAGCCTTTTTTCGTGCTTCCCATGCCTTCTAGTAAGAGATTTAGTACCCAAAAAGTTGTTTGACTCGCTCAATGACCAGAACCACATGGACGTCTTGACATGCTCTAATCATTTCAACAATAAAAGTTTAAAAAAACTCAACATCTAATGAAGAGTGTTCCTGTGCCAAGCTTGGGTTCACAGAAGTGTGTGGAGTAAATCTAGTGATGCGCCGGCTCTGAAAAGTGTTATCAATAATAGCTCGCAGATGCATTTGACAGTTTGATTCATATTTGTCACAACAGATCAAATTGTAAGAGCTCTTTGACTCTTCTAAAACATATGAGTAATGTCTTTCAAAGTGGTATTGTTTTAACACATTTTTCATTGCTTCTTTTCTCTCAAACTCTCTTCCAATATACAGAACACCATTATCTGACACTCAATTTGTGCCACCAATGATTCTTGGAAATTCTGAACTAGGAGTAATAAATGAATAATCAAATTCTGGCAAGCGATTCATGCCTTCAGGCAACCATGAAACCAATAGTGGAGGATGGTTCAATGGTCGGTTGAACCTCACATGAGTTGGTATAGACTGATCCTCCACATGCTCTTCTTCTTCTTCAACTTTCTCTTCATCTTCTTCTTCGAAATTTTCATTATCCTCAAATTCATCAACCACTACATCTAAAGTATGTGGAGGACTATCCATTGAAACTATGGCCGATGGAAATGATGGAACAACTACTGATGATGATGGAACTTCTTGATGTGAAGGAGCATATGACATAGTCTCATGAATTCAAGATAGGTCAACATCCAATGTTGATGGAACCTCCATTGTAGCTATAGTGACATACAACTCCATCATTTGATTCTCAGGTATATACTTAACCAATGAAAGTATATATTCCCAATCATCATCATCATTTACCGGATAGGGCACATGCCAAAACCTATATATAAATTGGAGATGTCTGAATGTGATGGAATCTATCACTTGATTCCTCGCTAGTTTTAACTTCCGATGAATTTTCATTTGCACAGCTTCCAAAGTAGTACATCCTCCAAGCATCACAACAGTTTCTGGATGTATATTATAACTACATCCTTATTCTATCTCAATTATTTGATCGTTGCAATAAATATAGGTGGCGACCATATTTTTTATCTAAAAGAAACCATTGTTATTAATTAAATCTGATTAAAGATTCATTTTATGTATTATGTATGCATGCTTCTGGTAATTTAGGTTGGAATCCTATTCCCACAACCAAATCAATATGTTCAAACCATATTGATGTGTAACTATTTACACAACCCACAAGTTTGTGTTACTTACCCAAAAATAGAAGTGAAACATATTTATACATATCAACATGCATTATATGCATGAGGTACACGAACACGTCATGTAAAAGCATAGAGTTATATGAAATTGAAAATCTCCACATGAGTAAGCCTGGAGCGACAGATAGCCAACCCCATTCACTTTCAAGACAAGGCATGCCTCCAGGAAAGTAGGTGGTCCGACCCAAAGCCCCTCTACCCGGGGATACTTTACTCAAGAGAGCAATCATTTCATGAAAACTCTAACACTTAATATGCAAAAAATATATTGAACTACTAAATTCAAGTTCATAACTTCAATTACAAAATGAGGTCAAGGTAGATTGGAAAATAAATTCATTATCATACCTAGAATGTAATGCAAAGGTATATTCCAGAAGCAATTTACTACTACTTCGCTAATTAATATAACTACTTCGCTGATTAATATAACTTATTTGCTGATTAATGTAACTCCTCCACTGATTAATGTAACTCCTTCGCTAATTAATATAACTACTTTGCTAATTAATATAACTACTTCGCTAATTAATATAACTACTTCGTGAATTAATATAACTACTTCGCTAATAACCTCATTATAATTAATTAACAACCTAATAATAATTAATTAATAACCTAATAATAATTAATTAATAACCTAATTACAATTAATTAATAACCTAATTGCAATTAGTTAAGAACCTAATTACAGTTAATTAATAACCTAATTACAATTAATTAACAACCTAATTCCAATTAATTAACAACCTAATTACAATTAATTAACAACCTAATTACAATTAATTAATAACCTCATAATAATAAATTAATAACCTAATTATAATTAATTTATTACCTAATTATAATTAATTAATTACATAATTATAATTATTTAATTACATAATATTTATTAATTAATAAATTATTAATTATTAATTAATAACCTAATTATAATTAATTAATTAGCTAATTATGATTAATTATTTACCTAATTATGATTGATTAATTACCTAGTTATGATTAATTATTTACCTAATTATGAATGATTAATTACGTAATTAGGATTAATTAATTACCTAATTATGATTAATTAATTACATAATTATGAATGATTAATAACCTAATTAAAATTATTTAATTACATAATATTTATTAATTAATAAATTATTAACTAATAATTAATAAATTATTAATTAATAATTAATAACCTAATTATAATTAACTAATTTCCTAATTATGATTAATTAATGACCTAATTATGATTAATTAATGACCTAATTATAATTAATTAATAACCTAATTATAATTAATTAATAACCTAATTATAATTAATTAATAACCTAATTATAATTAATTATTTACCTAATTATGATTGATTATTTACCTAATTATGATTGATTAATTACCTAATTATGATTGATTAATTACATAATTATGATTGATTAATTACCTTATTATGATTGATTAATTTCCTAATTATGATTCATTAATTACCTAATAATGATTCATCAATTACCTATTTATGATTAATCAATTACCTAATTATGATTATTTAATAACCTAATTAATTAATAAATTATTAATTATTAATTAATAACCTAATTATAATTAAATATTTAGCTAATTATGATTCATTAATTACCTAATTATGATTAATTAATTACCTAATTATGATTAATTAATAACCTAATTATGATTAGTTAATAACCTAATTATAATTAATTAATAACCTAATTATAATTAATTAATAAACTAATTATAATTAATTAATTAGCTAATTATGATTAATTAATTAGCTAATTATGATTGATTATTTACCTAATTTTGATTGAATATTTACCTAATTATGATTGATTAATTAGCTAATTATGATTCATTAATTACCTAATTATGATTGATTAATTACCTAATTATGAATCATTAATTACCTAATTATGATTAATTAATTACCTAATTATGATTCATTAATTACCAAATTATGATTAATTAATTACATAATTATGATTCTTTAATAACCTAATTATGATTATTTAGTAACCTAATTATGATTAATTCATTACCTAATTATGATGAATTGATTACCTAATTATGATTCTTTCATAAACTAATTATGATTAATTAATAACCTAATAAGAATTAATTAATAACCTAATAAGAATTAATTAATAACCTAATTACAATTAATTAATAACCTAATTAAAATTAATTAATAACATAATTACAATTCATTAATTACCTAATTACAATTAATTAATAACCTCATAATAATTAATTAATTACCTAATTATGATTATTTAATAACTTAATTATGATTAATTAAAAACCTAATTATGATTAATTAAAAACTTAATTATGATTAATTAATTACCTAATTACAATTAATTAATTACCTAATTCCAATTAATTAATTACCTAATTACAATTAATTATTAATGTAATTATAATTATTTATTAACCTAATTAGAATTAACTGTTAACCTAATTATGAATAATTAATTACGCAATTAGAATTAATTAGTTACCTAATTATAATTCATTAATTACCTAATTATAATTACCTAATTATAATTACCTAATTATAATTACTTAATTAATTAAATAACTATAATCATTTCATTACCTAATTATATTTAAAAAAACTATACTATTTATATAATACTAATATTATAAACTAATTCTATAAATTAAACAACTAAATTATTAAATCAAAATATTAAATAAATTTAAAGAAAGATTTACCTCAAATTTGTGGAGATGTAGCTACGCAGATAGAGCGACTAAAGAGGCAAGGCAGAGCAACCGGAGAGGCAAGGTGCAGAGTAGAGATTTTTAGAGAGATAACTTTGAGAGAGAGAGGAGGGGAAGTGAGGGGAAGATGAGAAATGGGGTGGGCGAGGGGCCTATTTATAGGCGGAGGGCATCTTTCGGCGCCACTTCAAGTGGCGCTGACTATACAGAGAGTAAGGGGGAAGCGCCACATGAAGTGGCGCAGTATGGTTTTTTTTATTCCTTCAGCGCCACTTCAAGTGGCGCTCAAGGTTTCCTCCGTCGAAATGGCCGAGCGCCAAATGAAGTGGCGCTCGACCTCCTGTTTCTTTGAGCGCCACCTCATGTGGCGCTAAATAACCCCATTTCCCTATATATTTCAACCATTAACCCATTAAAATAAAATAAAAACCCGTATCACCAAATTCTATATTAAAATAGTTTTCTATGGTTTTCAAATATATAAATTTTTATATAGAAAAACCTATTACAACATATTGTGTGTTATTATTATTGGATGACCTAATGGGGTATATACCTCCATCCATCAGTGTATCTATTAAATTATTGATAGAACAAAATGTATCGTGTTAAATGAAATGATATTTTTGTAATTGATATTTTATGAAATACAAAAGGTTATTTGGAATATTTTTAAATCAAAATATATTAATCATATGTTATTTTTATTGAAAAAAAATTAACATAGAGAGATAATTTTAATATAATATAACAAAATTGTGGATATATTCATTGAAAATTATTTTCATTAAGAGAAACATGATTGTAAAGAAATTTTGCATCCTTTAATAACTATATATGGATGATTAAATCAATGGTGAGTTTTAGGAAAAATTAAAACATGACCTATAAATTAAAAAGACAATGTACATAGTCCTTAATGTACATTTTATCAGTTCATTTATTATATTAAATAAATCCGTGAAAGGAATGTACTCTCAATAACTTTTTCATCTTAGGGATATATGGTATAATGTTCTATTAGGATTGGAATTTCATTCTATTTGTAATTATATTTCTGAAAATATAAATATAAAAATAGGATGATTGGGAACAAAGGAAAAAATAAATAAGGCGAATGAAAAAAGGGATGGTTGGGATTTCCAACATGTGATGTTGTGGAATGAAACGCTGAAGCATTTCATTAAGAGAGTGAAAGTTTTATCCATGTATAGATAGAAAGATCATTACGTGCATGTGTTTATTATATTCAATGAATCAATGAATGTGAATATATTTTAAAAAATATATTAGGCATAACACCCACAATTTCCCTGAACATAAAAAGGAATTTAACTTAGAAAAAAATATGGGAGTAAGGAAATTATTATTAAATTACTATATCTAAATATGAAATCCAACAATTTGTGATTGTAAGTACATTATTTATATCTTTGAATATATAATTTTCTATTTTTTATAGATATTAACTGTATTTAATACCATCTATTTTATCCAAAATGAAATTTCTTTCCCCAGAACAATTTGAATTGGTTTTCATTTAAGACTTCTAGTGAAAATATTATTGTAATTACGATATTTATTTCACTTCCATTAATCATGCTAGGAATAAATTATTTTGGAACATAATGATTATAAATATGTTTTATATTTAACATATTCATGATATTTGGCATCAAAATGAATGTTGTATTAATGAATTAGTAGATTAATAATAAAATCATATATGTTTTAACTAGTGGTATTATAATTTATTGGGTAAAATATTATAAAAATTTTAAGCCTTCCATTAGTGTTTTTTGTAGATATAGTATAACTGCATCATGGTATGGCTTAATCATATTGAGTGTCCTATTAATATATACTAATCATAATATAGATATGAAAAATAACTTGTATTTCATTAAATAGATCATATGATCTATTCATTTTATTTTTGATTCAATACTAAAAAATCATCACAGTAATTCATCATAAATTTAATGAAGAAACCCAAAATATTAATCAAAATTTTTTTTTAGAGATTTGAATGAAATAAAGTATGTATATATTCTAATTCTCAAGATATTATAACTATATTTATCCTCCAATTCTAATAAAATGATATCCAAACAAACATGTTATCATATTTAATTTATTTATGATGTATTTATTTCCTTCTATATCCCAAAATGATTTATTTTTTTTTTCATTCAATAAAATATACATGATCATATCCTATATCACCCAACATAACTTTTTGGAAATTATAGATATCATTAATGAAAATATATTCACTTTCCATTAATGTTACACGCATATGTGAACATTATTATTTGGAATTTCAAATACCATTTATATTTTTAATATATTCATTTCAATGGATTTTTTATTAAACCATTGTATGATGTGTATTTTCATAGTGGTATCATAAAATAATGAACCCCTAATTACCATGATTTTGAAAAAAATCACGGCTGATATTGATTTATTTAAATTTAACCATTATAATAAAAAATTTAAACTATATAAATTAACATAAATATAAAGAATATAAAAAAATATAAATATTTCATATAATGAATATTTTGATATAATAATACTCAATATTTAGTAATATTTTATGATTCATATATTAGTTATAATAAAATAGGGTTTTAATTACATTTACGGTGACAAAATTATAAAAAAATTCCACATTTTTTTTATAATTATTTGAGTAAATTTATATCAATTTTTATTATCATAAAAATTTTACATTACAACGAATTTTTCCAATTTCCATAAAGTGGTTATTTTTATGAGAATTTTCAATAATACCTATTTTGGTAAAACTGTAATTTATTTTCATTAAATAATTAATTTTAAAAATTCTATTTTGTCATAAATTTTATAATAATATTACATATTTATCAATTAATTATAACTAAAATAATTAATCACATAGGAATCAATATTTTTTTTGGTATAAGATAATTGTTTGTCTTCAAATGCATTTCTCATAAAATACTTCTTATATTTTTAATGTGTTACTTTAATAGTAGTGTAAATAAAAAATTATTGATTAATATTTTCTAATTATTTAAAATTAATATGTTAAATATATAATTTTAACATTAATTTGATAATATTTATTAACATATTAATGAATATACAATTAGTTTTATTATAAGAAATATTTTTTCTAAAAATTTGTTTTTATGCGTTTTCTCTTTTATTTGGAATATTTTTTTATAAATTTAGTGAAATAATTTTATATTATTTAATTTTATATTTGGTACCATAATTCCAAAATAAATAAGTCGGACACATATAATTTTATTAATGAGGAAATGAAATAATTTTAGATATTTCTTTTTCACATATCATGTTCAAACAAGTATACATACATTTAATGTAAGTAATAAAGGTTAACAATTTCACATAAATATGTATAATTAGAATTTTAAAAAATATATTTTTTTATATTATTATAGTCAATCTTAACACATCTCCATTTGTATGCATTATACTTGAGACAACATTAATTATATTAAATTTATTTTTGTAATTCCATATTTGTCCACTCCGTCCCTTAAAAAAGGGAACGTCATATCCTATAAATTTTATATTTTCTGGATTCTATATCCTGATATACATACAATTATACATTACTATATTCTTTCCCTTCAACTGATAGCCCATTGATTTCACCTAATAATAGTCATTCAAGTGTTGTGGATTAAAAAAATAGGTCTCTTAAATAAACTGTGTAAATATTTACCAAGATTCTTTAATTTTATTATCACATCGATGAAAAATAAATCTATTTTATCCTTCATAAAATTATCTCAAATTTATAATTAATATTATATGATTTCAGTAAGATGATTTAAAAAAAAAATTCCTCTTATTTTCCTCGAATGATAATTGAATCTATATCTAGTTCATATGTGTGCACTACTGCCTTTATGTAATGATATAAATTGTTTTCCACAAACACCTCACATTAATTTGTATAATAAAGAATTTAACAAACATATATGATATTTATTAGATAATTATGATTCATTAATTTGGTAATGTTTTATATTTATTTGCAAGTTTTAATTTGAAATGGAAGATAACATTCTTAACTATGAATGAACTGTCATCTCAAAAAATGGTTTAATTAATTTTTCAATTATTATCATTTATATATTGAATAAAAATTATATATGATTAATCTATATGATACATATCATATGAATAATCTTATTTAAATGTAATGTGTTTTCCCTTAATGATCATTCATTAATTTTTAGATAAAAAATATGGTTCTGTGGATATGGGTGTCATCGTGAAACATTGTTTTTATGTGGATAATTAATTAATAAATTAATTAAAAAATGATTATTGTATCTACTATTATTTATTCTTTGTATAGATTCATATATTGTTATAGGATTTATATTATTTTAGTGAACTTTATGGTGACATATTGAGCTTTACTCACACCCTACACCAACTACCTGATCAGTTCTGGAAAAGACATCATTTAATAAAAACTAGATATGTTAATGATCCAAACGATATATATTTGAGATGGGATAGAGCATGAATTATGGAAGAAGATAGGTTTTATGAACCTTTTTGTGTGTTTTCAATTGTTTTTATTTCATTTGACTCATGACTCATATATGAAAGGAAATATCTATAATGTTTATTTTGTGTTTTGGTTTCCTATTTGGGGTAATCATGTGATGATATAATTTATTATTATGGTTTTATTCAGGTTATTTTCCTTATCATTACACTATATATTATTTATTTATACCATTCTGATACATTGAAAAAGAGGGAATATATTCCCCAAATTTAATATTACACCCTCATTACAAATTGGACAAATCTAGAGTATTGGGTAGTGTGCCTATGGTCATATGACATATTGGATAATAAAACCATCGTGCGAAATATGGGATGAGATGTTACATGGTGGTATGAAAATTAAATATTTTTCTATTAATTATTATTGTCTTGCTATTTATGAAATAATGACATGAGACTAGGATTAGTCTATCCATTGTGAAAAGGTCATGTATTAGATTTAGTAACCCATATATGGGGGTAAATTCATAGAAATTAGGGTGGTAATGTTTTTATTTATGTAGTCTGTTAAAGTTGGTTCTTATTTTCCCTTATGTGGTAAAAATGTAGTGTGATTTTGATTCCTTTTGATATTTATATTATGTCTTAATATAGAATAATGTTTGAGTGCACATGAATCAATTTAGACACTGAGGAGTTTTATTTAACAAGAATCATTTTAGGCATCCACAAAATATCAAGATATGGGTGAGTTCTTACTTTTGTTTTCTAGTAATTGTGTATATTAAATGATTAATGTTCATAAAATGAAACTGAAATTTTTTAATGATAATAAATTAGATAACATGAAATTGATAAACGGGTGTATAATGAGAAAATTGAATAATGAAAATATCATTCCCGATGTTTTCCTCGACCCATATAAGGGTGGGTTGAGAGTAGTGTTAGTGACTCAGTTTTGACTATGTAGTAGATTTTTTGGGTTACATGTTTTGAATTTATGTGAATCTTTATTATGATAATTTTTAATGGTCTGTTACTTATCCCTATACATGTGTTTTCAATTGTAAAAATATTCATCAATGATGATTTTTATTGGTAGGATGAATAGAAAGAATTTATAGGAATTTTCCTCTTGTAATAGAAATATATTGTATAATAGTTCAAGGGGGGAGATGAAGAACATTTCTTTGAGAACATTTTTTGATTCATGTAGTTAATAGAGAGTGAACAAGTAAAGGTTCTGAAGAATATATTTGAAAAACATGGGGGGTTTTGTTGTTAAACCCCTTGAACATTAATAGATATCCTGGACTAGAAGAATATGAGTTCTGGATTAAGTCAATCCACGAAATATTTGGAAATTTGGATACTCCTACGAAGATGTTAGATAAACTAGATACTTATATGATACATGGTATAGTGAAGAACTGGTGGTAAATTCATAAATAGGATGGAAGTTCAGAGAAGATGTTATTTAAATACTCATATATGTTTTTGGAAGATATCCTTAAACCTAAGATGCTCAGGCAGTAGAGGGAAGCTAAGTTTATTCCGTTAAACCATGGAGGTATATATGTGAAGGGCAATGAAACTCACATCATTTATTTATAGTTACTTTTTCAATCATTTTAATGATTTTTGTATAAATATGGGGAATAATTTTTATGATATGATTAAATGTATGATTAATTCACTAGTTACTATTATTAGGTATATTTTTTATGAAATTCTAAATAAGGTTCTCATTTATAGTAGGAAGCTGAAGAAGGAATCTATTAGAATGTATATAGTATCTCTTAGTTGACTATGGTTATGTCTTATGATATTAAAAAGTGTCAATATGATAATTTCAACAATTGAAATATTAACCTCAGTGAATTTTGTAATGGATGAATTACTTAGATTAGTAACAAAATTTATATCCACAAGTGCAATAGGGTGAGTCTTATTAATATCTAGTGTCCTTGAAAACAAATGGAGTTCCAATCCTATAGATATATGGGTCCCGTTCAAAACTATTTTTGAAACCCTAGATTTATTTTTATTGACATATGAAATGTAAGAAATTATGGTAATTAAATGGTGTATTCTACCCCATATCATTCGTGGATATTGAGTTCTTCAGGTCATGGTAGGAGAGGCTATGTCTATGGGTTTTTATGGTATGAGTGACAATATCAAAAGGGTTTTGTGGCATAGGGGACTCAAACTATATTACATGGAATAGTGGGTGTTTAGTTTCATGTATTTTAGCTAACACATGGGGATATAAAGACAAGGTTATCGATATTCATTGGTTCAATTCTTGTATAATATTTGATTTCTTTTTCCATATTTGATACATGAGGCTCTCATTTTTTATTTCTTCTTTTTTTTGAACTATTTGGAGGGATGTTGGATTTTTGAGTATAATTTTATACATCAAAACACTATTGAGAGTATGATAATGGGGAATCTATTTATGTACGGTTTTTTCAATTGTGGTCTTTGAGTATCGTTTTATATCGGGATATTTACATACAGGACATGTCTAGAGATGACATAATTTTGGTTATGCAGTAGTTAGTTTTTATTGATCCTAAAAAGAATTTTACAAAATTAGAGTGTCCTTTACATCTCTCCAGAGTAGTATCAATATTCATCATGAAATCTGGGATATAAAGGAAGATCGTATGACAATAGTACTTTGAAAACTGGATGAGCTCACTGTCCTATTTAAAATACGTTTTCTAGATGATGAGGGTGTGAATCCTTATTTATTTTCACCCATTGTAGATTGGTATTAGTTAGTATTTCATGGGTACTTCTCTGTGATTTCAAATAGAAGTGATGCTGAGTTTACAATTGGTCTCATTAATAGAGATAAACTAGTTTCTATTAAAACCTATATAATGTAATCAACATTTCGTTATGATATTAATAATCAACTGAGGGAATTGGTGGAGAATATATTTATCCATATCAGTACATCTACATACGGTTATCCAGTATTTTTTTCTTATATAAGTTAATAGGACCATTAGTATACATGTTTATTTCATTAATTTGAACTGGATGTTAGTGATGTACTAGTATACCCTATTGTATATCAAAGACATGATTGACTAATTAATAGGAGGTATTGTTTTATCCAATATTGACTTGAGGTCAAGGTATCATCAGTTCAAAATTTTACCTTATGATATACTACAGACATATTTAAGATGTGTTAATGGCCTATATGAATTTTTTGTGATGTTTTTTAGGATAATAAACTAAATATCTGTATTTTTTCTTTGATGAACAAAATCATCGATCAATTCAAAGAATAAGATGTTGTTTTTTTTTGATAACATCATGGTGTCTTCCAACACTCATGAAAATCATACTTGACATATATAATTGGTTCTGAGTTCATAGATAGGGTATTAGATATATGTTAATCTATCTAATTGTGAATTCTAGATCAACATGGTATATTATTCAGAGGACATTATCTTAGTGGAAGTTTTGTTAGTGTAACATGACATAGAGTAGGAAGTGGTTTATTCATAGATTCACAAGAATGTTTTTGATACACACTTATTTTTCAAACTCTATGGTTATTATTAGATGTTCATAGATTATTTACACACTTTTTATAACCACATTCATGATTGAACTGGAAATGGAAAATATTCAAATGTTCAATAATATGTGATAATTCCATCTTAGAGTAGAAGAATGTTTTCATTATCACATTAATTTTCAACATATTCATGTCGTGTGAGAACTATACTATGGTTTTTGATGAATATGTGGTCTAAAATAGAGTAGTGTTGATGAAAGATGTTTGATTGGTTTCATATGGGTAATAAAAGTTCATTACACTTTAATATAATTATAATATACATGACCTTTAGATAGATGGAGTGGTTTAGGTCATAATGAGTTGGACCTGTTATTTATTTGGATAAAATATTATTGTATAAAACATCTTCAAGTGATTAATATATCGCATATGCCCATAAAATTTAAATCACTAGTCGAGGTGGTGAGTTGATTATATAAATTCATTATAATTTGATCAATCAATTAAAACTAGATAGGGAATGAGTGTTGATGATTTTTTGATCTGTAAAACATGGAAATAGGTAGTTCAAGATTCTAGTTTTGAGTTTTGGAATATAAATTACTCAATTGATATGCATATATGTCTTGTAAAGTCATGGATAAGAAGATAATATTATCTATATATATTGGTTCCATACATGTTATTAAGGTAAAAGAGTGGTATTATGAGTATCAAAAAAATTTATCCTTGAGGTAATGAATTGGAGGTGGGTATTCACCTTATAAATATAAAATAGTTGAGGAGGAGATCATAAATACCTTAAATCACATTCATTCATTCATGTATCATTTTTGAGATGATTCATTACATTATGACATGATATAGGCATTACATCCTGGTTTGACCAAAAATGATTCATTACATACATCAATAGTATTCGTGGATGAGACTAAAAATGGAGATTACATGTTTTGGGAAACGATTCTACACCTACCAACATGTGAAGCCATTGAATCAATGACCTAGAATTTTACTAGATCCTATTATCAATCTTTAAGTGATGTGGGACAATGATACCATGTACATACTAGTGGGTATTCTAAGTCCACCTAAGAAGGATGATGATATATTACTGATTGTGGACCAATTTAAGAAAGAATACCCTTTATATCTTATTTGGTTGTCTTTCATAATGATTCAGTTGGGATAATTATACCTTCATGAGATATTCCATTTGAATAGGGTTCCACAAATCAATGTTTGATATTGTTACTCACGTTTCACTTGGTTATTCTGGAAGGTCTGGTAGAAGGCTCTTGGAATGCTGTTGTTACTATGTATCGATTTTTTTTGTGTAGAATGTTGGGATTTTAAAAAATATTTTATCGGTATTGGAATATATTCAATGTGCCTTATCCATAGACATTGGTGGGTCTTTATACAATAACTTAGAACTTATTGAGTTATCCTATACAAATTGATATTATAAGGATTTTCAAATGGAACCACATGAGTAACATTATTTTCATCCATGTAGAACACTTTTTTGCTAGATGGAAGAAATTGATTCCATTTTTTAAGAAATAGTCTATTGTTGGAGACATTGGATCAGGTTTAACATATTCATAAATGCATTAAAACTAATTATAGAAGTAAAAAAAGTAGTTCTTTTCTGATCAACATTGATGACTATTGAGTTCAATGTGGGTGATCATGTTTATATCTAGTGTCTCCAAGAATTGGTCACCATATGATTCAAAAGAATGTAATGATGGATTCCAAGACTGTTAGACCATTTATGTAGTGGACAGAATCAATATAGTGGCATACTAACTAGCTATCCCAAATCTATATATTGTTATGCATGATGGTGTTCATGTTTCATAAATTTTTTCAAAACATCATGATCAATTCGAGGTAATTAATGTTCATGATGTTGTGATTGATGCTGATTATCCCTTTTTAGAGAATTTTATTCCTATTATACATCATAGTGAGAATGTTTTATGTGGAATAATAGTGGTGAAAGTTCATTTTATGGATAAATAGACTTGTTCGGTAGGAAACATGAGAGAGGGAAGATGTGACGTAAGCATATTGGACAGACATTTTTACCTCATATTCTTATATATTCATTGGAGTACTGCTCATGGTTGAGCTGTTATGTGGTGGGGTGTTTGTGCGATCTTGAACATTCTGGAGAATTCTCTTGCTTTGTTTCGAGTACCATTTTATAAATCATTTGGATATTAATATTTTTCATGTTTTGGGCTATTTCACGTGAAATTTAGGATATTTCAAAGACCAAATTACTAAGAAAAGATGTCCCCTAGTAATAGAAAATCATGCACATATACCACGAGAAACAATGCACCCTTTTTTAGAGATATAAGAGCTAGCACTTGGTCTGTCCAAACCATGATGCCACACTCCAAAATCATTAACCCAAAAACCATGGTGGTTTTCATAACTGGTTCATAGTTTATCAAACAATGCAGCACATAGGAGAAACAATGATTACCCTATGAAGAGGAAACAATTATGGTCCATGTTTTATAAAACCAACCACCCCTACAAAGGAAACCATGAGAATAAAATTAACTTCTTATGAATATATTGAAAAAAATTACTCAACTACATATTTTAACAAATAATAACTCATGATTTTACTTAAACATTTTCCATCATTTTTGGAAGTATTCAGGAGGAATCCAAGACTCCATGAATCCCTTTTATGATGAATCAACACACCGATTGAAGGATCATATCCTCTATGGTATGTAATTTATTTTGGTTTTGGTATCCCCACTATAACACCCCATGTTTTTCTAAAAATAAATAGAAATTCATGGAAATTATTTTAAGTAGATATTTTTTTAACTATCCTTTAAAACATATCTTTTCCACTTCTATGTTCTGAATTTCAAGAAATAGTCATCTATAACTGTGTTAAGTGTGTTATTTTGATTCAGTTGGAACCAATATGTTTTCTTTGTGAATAGTAACATACTCTTATGAATAGTAATATGAATAGTATTATGACCCTAATGAATAGTAAATTGAATTATTATTTTATTTTCTTAAGGCTTTATGATAATAACATCTTGGTTAGTTTTACATCATGATATAGAAGTAGTTATAGAATTAGAATTGTTAATTTTTGAATTAAGTATGTTTTTATTTAAAAAATAAATTAATAATATTTAAAAAAATAAATTTGAAAAAATGGACATTATTTTTGAATTCTACACATCGATAAATGGTTAGGGTGAATTTTGGGAATTTTTCTTAAATAGTTGATTTTTCGGTGAATAGAAAAAAATACAGTTTTTAGTTTCAGTGTGTTAATGACATCATTAATGATATAATAATGATGTCATAAATATGGTAGAATTATGTATTGTTATATAATATATGAGGTGTTTCAAGTGGTATATTCTATGAGCAAATACCATGGGCAATCCCATGGTTTTCCAAAACCCACTCATGAGGTATCCCATGAAAATTATTAAAATATTCCCTTAATTTCCCTATAAATACCTACCCATTCTTCCATTAACATAATTCCAAATTGCTCCTCAATGAAGCTCTGGCATCCTTACCATCATATTAGTCCTACCAAGGTTTCCTCAATCCCCAAGGTCCCAACCTTCATGTTCTAAGGGTTACTCTACAAGGTAAGAAAATTCTCAATTTTATTCTTTTTCTATTCAAGTTCTCTTTCATGTGGCATAACATTCAAGTTTACATACCATGTTATTATTTCCTTATTATTATTGATCTACTCTATATCATGATTCATTTCTGGATGGGTGACCCTTTTCCCCTATATTTTTAATATTTCTTAAAACCATGTTGTGTAGCCAATAGGCTGCCAAATGTTTCTAAGGGATTTATCAGTTATTCTATTATTTTGAGTTCCTTTCTCATTCTTTCATCATCTCTTCTTAATCCAAAAGGCATAAAATCTCCAAAATCATGTATATTCTGGATGTTCTCATGTTCATGTAAAATTCATCATCATTGTTCTTCTCCTCTCCCACTTATTCAGAGAATTAAAAACATTGTCCGTGATGTGTCAAATTACCGACATCGTAGACGATGAGATTTCTATTTTCATTAATTTTTTAAAGTATAGAAATAAAAAAAATTATATTGTTGAACCTGGTTATAATAAATGTGATACGAATCACCCATTTTTCTTTAATTATTTTGTACTCATGGTTCTAATTTATAAGACAAAATGAGGTTTTTATTATCAAAGAACCACTAAAAAATCTAAACGAACATCATTAATGTTTTAACTTATTAATCATCTTCATATTAAGCCTAAAATGATAAATGGTATAAATTATGGTACTAGAAAAATATAAATACCTTTCCTTTATAATTATGGGGTTTCACATCCAATCAACAAGAACATCCATCATGAACCTATCGTGGAAATCATATAAAAAACTCACCCAAAAACTATGCAAGGGGAAAAATACTAACAATTAAACGGTGATATGATATTATGAAATTATCATATAGAATGTTATGAAAATGAACATGTATCTTTAAAATATAATAAGACACTTTTAACTATTATACAGTATGTTTAAACACGTTGTAATTAAGAAAATCCTGAGGTAAGGAAATTCTAAACCAGGTTTCCATTCTTTGGGTTAACCTTCTACTTCATTATTTATGTTCTATATAATTTTTTTGTATGATGGGTTATATTTATATTATGATTTATTATGTGTATATACAGTATATATACATACTCCATCCACTCTATTAAGTCTCTCATCAATTTTATGATATTTATATGGGGCTTTTCATTAAAAATCATATTTTTAAATTCGAATTTACAAAATTCCAACGTAATGTTTTTATGGAATTATTCATGTTTTATGATAATGTTCTGGTTCTTGGGAATTATTAATGATTTATTGTGGGACCTATATTTACCTCCAATTCATTAGGTATTAGTATGATAGAGGTCGGCCCTATGGTTACTCCATGTGTAACTGTGATGGTTACACAAAGTAAGGTAGTCGTGAGGGTTAAAAATTATAAGGTAGCCAAGAATGGTAACAAGATTATGCAAGTAATGCCCCAAGATACCTTTATGATTATATTTATGTTCACATGTTTGTGTGGATTATGTCTAAATATCATGTTACATAAAGTAAGTACATATGGGTGACAAGCCTGTCTTTTGAAAATGTTTTCATATGTTACGAGTATTCATGTACTAATGTGCCCTTTCCTTCTTTTTCATCCCTTACTGAGATTTTGTGCTCATCCCAAGTTTTAAAATATTTTCACAGGTTAATGGATGTGTATGACAATGAAGTAATCTATGATAAATGTTGATGAATTGTAAAGAAGTCATGTTTTATGTTAAATGTTTTATATTTTGAAAAGAAATTGGAAACTATTTTTATGGTATCCACTCTGTAATAATGTGTAATTTTATTAATGTATTGTCCTAATTCTCTAAAGATATAAACTTGAAAATATCTTCAATATAAAAGTAATTGTTTTCTTGACTAAATTCAAGATTATGTTTGTAATAAGTTTGGGTCCTTATAGTTGGTATCAAAGGATGGTTTAGATAACTTTAGGGATTAGGGTGATGTTAATACCCAAAATGATTTTCACTCTATGTTTGATTCAAAATGTTTTAGAATTTAAGGATTACCATGTTGCTTCATCTAAGTAATTTTTTGTCCAAAATGGTTGTCCACAGAAGGAACATGGATGCTGTAGAAGAGAGGCACCGACAGAATGACATCCTTCCGAAACTACAGCCAGAAATGGTAGGGATTGGAACCGATCAGTTTGTAACAGTAATGGCATAGATAATGCAAGAAATAAATGGTGGTGGAATACATTCAAGACAACCAATAGAGGTAACACATTAGAACATGAAAGTAGTGGAAAATTTTATGAGACAATATCCTCCTACATTCAATGGATCTTATGACCCAGTAGCAGCTGAAGGATGGATAAATGCCCTTGAAAAGATATTAGATGTTATGGGATGTTTAGACAATTAAAAGGTGTGTCTTTCCATTTATCATTTTGAAGGGGAAGATGATCAGTTGTGGTCAATGGTAAGGAATATACTGGGTAGAAAAGATTTTGTTCCCTTATAGTGGGATGAATTTAAAATACATTTCCTTGAAAAATATTATCCTAAGGTGGTGCGACATAGGATGGAGAATCCATTCGTTGAAAATAAATAGAATGAGGAAGATTCTTTGGCCGTGTATGAAGAGAACTTTACCCGACTGGCGAGGTATGCAAAAAATCTTATTCTGGATCTTGACAGCAAAATCAACCGCTTTTACTCAGTATTGAAGCCAAGGTATCGAAGGGCGTTGGCCTCGAGTGAATTCAAAAGTTATAAGAAAATTGTCTAATGTGATGAAAGGGTAGTGATGGAGTTTGCTTATGATCATGAGAATTTTGGAAACAAAGAGAAGAAGAGGTCCAGTTGAAAAGTAATGGGAAAGAATCAACCAATGAAATCTGATGGTAAGAAAATCCAATTTCCAGTTTGTGAAAAGTGTGGCATGTAACACCATGGGGTATGTCTTAGAAAAATAGTGAAGTGTTTTAAATGTGGAAATTTTGGACATATATCCTGAGATTCCAATGGAAATGATCTTAAGAATAATCTTGATAATCAAGCTATAATGTGTTTTAAATGTGGTGATATGGGTCACTATGAAAATACCTGCCCAAAGAGGGATCTGAATGATGCAAAGAAGCCAGACTACAAGTAGAAAGGGCTAGTGAGATCCCTTGTGACTATGTCAGCAAAAGTTAGGCCATCCAATGAAGTTGTATCAGGTACTTTGTTTGTTTACTCAGATTTTTCTATTGTTTTTTATATGGGTTCTACACATTACTTCATTTCTGAGAAATTTTTTGGTAATTTGGAAATATCACCTCAACAAATGAGACCCAAACTAGTTGTTAAAACCCTAGGGGGAAATGTTATAGCAGAGAGGAATTATAAGAATCTTTATATTGTGGTATGTGGAAAGAATTTACTTGAAACCTTGTTGTTTTACCCTTATTCGAGTTTGATGTTATTCTTGGAATGGACTGGATTTCAAATTATCATGCTAGAATTGACTATAGAGATAAAGAATTTGTTTTTCAGAAAGAGTTTCAGTTTGTATACAAGAATGAACCCATACAATTGAAAACATATGAAAAAC
This sequence comes from Viscum album, assembly GCA_963277665.1. Lineage (NCBI taxonomy): Eukaryota > Viridiplantae > Streptophyta > Magnoliopsida > Santalales > Viscaceae > Viscum > Viscum album. The sequence continues at coordinate 80,871,079 of OY728151.1, read as the reverse complement.
TGAGAAACTACTGAAATATGGAAATAAAATTTATCTTTCTCAAATTTTTGAAAACAAGGGAACTATTCAAATTAATGATGTGTCAGTGGTAAATTAATACCTTGATGTTTCTCCTGATGAGTTTCCTGGTGTCATACCTAGTCTTGAAGTTGAATTCACATTTGACTTTGTTCTTGATGCTAAGTCAATTTCAAATCCCCCTTATTATATAGCTCCAATAGATCTTATTGAATTGAAAAATCATTTACAAGATTTTTTTTTTGAAAAAGGCTTCATTCGTCCTATAACATCTCCATGGGGGAGCCCCTGTTTTTTTAAAAAGAACGATGGTTCCATGAGACTTTGCATTGATTATAGAGCTTTGAAAAACATCACTGTTAAAAACAAGTATCCTTTACCTCATATCGATGAGTTGTTCGATCAGCTCCAGGGAGCTCATTACTTTTCCAAGGTTTACTTGAGAACCGAATACCATTAGCTGAAGGTGAAGGAGGATGACATCCCGAAAACAACCTTTCATACTAGATATGGGAATTATGAATTTATTGTTATGCCATTTGGATTAACTAATGAACCTGTTGTATTCATGAATCTTATGAATAGATTATTTCATGAGTTCTTGGATATGTTTGTGGTTGTATTTATTTATGTAATTTTGGTATTTTCCAAAAATAAAAAGAATCATGAAAAACATCTAAGGGTTGTTTTACAAACTTTAAAATAAAAGAAACTATTTGTAAATTTCAGGAAGTGTGATTTTTGGTGGAAATAGATTTCTTTTCTTGGAAACATTGTAAATAGGGATGGAATAACAGTTGATCCTAACAATACAAAAGTAGTTTATAAATGGCCAAGAAGCACAAATGTTACAGATATTCGTAGTTTTTTTTGGGTTAGAAGGTTATTACCGATGGTTTGTTAAGAACTTTTCTCGGTTATCTAGCCCGATAACTAAGTTAGCACAAAAAGGGGTTAAATTTGATTGGAAAGAGGAATGTGATATTTGTTTCCAAGAACTGAAGAAGGGATTGGTGAATGATACACTTTTGGCCTTACCTTTCTGAAATGGTGAGTTTTTCATCTATTGTGATTCTTATTTGAAGGGACATGGTTGACTTTTGATTGAGAATGATCAGGTAATTTCCTACGCTTCATGACAACTTAAACCTCATGAGCTAAATTATCCCACACATGATTTGGAATTGGCAGATGTGGGTTTTTATTTCAAAATATGGAGGCATCATCTATACAGAAATAATTTCCAAATATATACTGACCATAAAATTATTAAGTATATTTTCACTCAGAAAGAATTAAACATGAGGCAGAGAAGATGGCTTGAACTGAAAAAGGATTATAACTGCATGATCAATTACCATCCTAGGAAAGCAAACAAAGTGGAATATTCCTTATGTTGGAATCATCATGCATAATTAACCATGCTATGTTTAGAACATTATCCTTTTGATTAATGATTTGATGAATTTTGTCTTAGAAGTTGTTGGTTCAGGGAATTCCTCTGTTTTGTTTCAGGATTCAGTGCAGTATTCATTGTCAGACAGAATTAAGCAAGCATATAAGGAAGACCATGTGCTACAGAAAAAGGTATAATTTGTTAAAATGGGTAAAATTCCTGAATCTAACCTTGAAAAAGATTGTGTTTGAAGATTTTGAAAAAGGATTGTGTTCCAAGTGATTCTTGAATGAAGAAAAACATGTTGTGTGAAGCTCATAGTTCTCCATTTTTTTCATCCTTTCAGTACTAAGATGAATAGAGACCTTCGGGAGTATTATTGGTGGGATGAAATGAAAAGATATATTGCTGATTTTACCATGAAATGTTTGACATGTCAACAAGTTAAATAAGATAGGATGTTACCGAAGGAGATGATTCAGCCTTTTCCTGTTCCAGAGTGGAAATGGGAGAACGTATCCATGGGCTTTGTGGTGGGACTTCCAAAGACATATTGAGGTGACAATGTGATTTGGGTTATTGTTTATTGGCTAACAAAGTCTGCACATTTTCATTCTATTAGAGATATAATGACATCAGATCAACATTCTCGATGGTACCTCAAGGAGATTTTCATGTTACACAGAGTTCCTCTTTCCATTTTATATAACCGAGATCCCAGCTTCAGTTATAACTTTTGGAAGGAACTTCAGAATTCGTCAGGAATAGAGTTAAATTTCAGTACCTCTTTTCATCCTCAGTCAGATGAGCAGTCAGAACGAACGATTAATCATTTGGAGGATATGCTTCGAGCTTGATCATTAAACTATCTAGGAAGTTGGGATTAACATCTTTATTTAGTTGAGTTTTCATATAATAACAGTTTTCATTCCAGCATTCAGATGGAACCTTTTGAGTCCTTGTATGGGAAGTAGTGTTGGACTCTAGCATTTTGGGATGATGTCGGTGAAAGAATGTTGATGGAGCCATAATTAATAGAATAAGTGGTTATGAAAGTGAGGATGACCTAGCAACACATGAGGACAACTCAGAGCAGACAGAAAAGTTATGCAGATAACAAAAGGAAAGAATTCTCATTCGAGGTAGGTGACCATGTTTTATTTAAGATATATCCTTGGAAAAGTGTGATGCGTTTCGGTAAGAAAGGGAAGCTAAGTCCATGATTCATCGGTCCTTTTTAAATCGTGGAGAATGTATGAACAATTGCATACTACATAGCTTTGCCTGTGAGCTTGTTTCAAGTACACAGTGTTTTTCATGTTTTATTGTTGAGAAAGTATGTGCCAAATTTATCACATGTGTTGAGCCCAGAAGCAGTTGAGCTGGAATAGAACCTTTCTTATGAAGAGAAACTAGTTCAGATTCTTGATCAAATTGAATATGTATTTCAGAATAACGTAATCTACCAAGTAATGATTTTTTGGAGAAGCCACATTGTTGAAGAAGTATCATGGGTGTCTGAAAATGCTATGAGGGAAAAATACCCTCAGTTGTTTATTATGTAAATAAAATTGTGAGGACGCAATTTCTAGAAGGTGGGGATAATTTAACACCCCAAATATTTCAAAAAATAAATATAAATTCATGGAACTTTGTTTTAACTAGATATTTCTTTAACTAGCCTTTAAAACATAACTTTTCTACTTCTATGTTTTGAATTTCATGAAAATGTCAACTACAATTGTGCTCAGTATGTTATTTAGAGTCAATTGGAACTAACTTGTTTTTTGGTAAATAGTAACACACCCTTATGAATAGTAATATTACTATAATGAATAGTAAATTTTATTATTATTTTATTTTCTTAAGGCTTTAAGATAATAAAAATTTGGAATGTTTTTCATCATGATATAAAAGTAGTTATAGAATTAGAGTTGTTAATTTTTTAATTAAGTATACTTTTATTTAAAAATTTAATAAATAATATTTCGATTTTTTTTCTTCAGAAAATGGACTTCATTTTTGAAATCTACATGTCGATAAATGGTTAGGGAGAATTTTGGGAATTTTTCTGAAATAGTTGATTTTTCAGTGAATAGTAAAATATATAGTTTTCAGTTTCGGTGTGTTAATGACATAATTAATGATATAATAATGATGTCATAAATATGGTCAACATATTTATAGTTAAATAATATTTGAGGTGTCCCAAGTTTCTTATTCCATGTGCAAATACCATGGGCATGCCCATGGTTTTTGCAAATACGACTCATGAGGTTTCCCTTGAAAATTATTAAAATATTCCCTTACTTTCCCTATAAATACCGACTCATTCCTCCATTAACTTCATTTCCAATTCCTCTTAAACAAAGATCTGGCCTCATTATCTTCATATTACTCCTCCCAAGGTTTCCTCAATCCCCCATGGTCCCAACCATCATGTTATAAGGGATACTATACAAGGTAAGAAAATTCCCAATTTTCATCATTTTCTATTCAAGTTCTCTTTTATGTGGTATAACATTCATGTTTCTATAACATGATCTTATTTTACTATTATTCATGATCTACTCTATATAATGATTCATTTCTAGATGTATGACCCTTGTACCCTATATTTTTAATATTTTATAAAACCATGTTGTGTAACTGTTAGGCTGCCAAAATTTTCGAAGGGATTTCTCAATAATTCTTTTATTTTGAGTTCCATTCTCATTATTTCTTCATCTCATCTATAATGACCCAAAGTTTCATTAAGGAAAATACCTCTTGATCTTATTAAATCTCTCTTTATATAAAATGTTTTTATAAAATGTCAACTTCATTGGTGTTATGATAATAATTGTGACCATTACTTTTATAGTCATTGAATAGTTATCACATGATTAGTATAAATATAGGGCATTAACACATCCAATTTTATTAGAAAAAGGAAGTGATGGCCTCATCCAGTAGAATTTACCCATACGAAGCCCATTTATCAGAGCTTGGAAAAGAGGTGGGGTCCTTGGGCTTCGCTCTTGACTAAGCCCAAGTTGAGCTTCACCATGTCAAGCTCGAACGAGATAGTCTACGGGAGAAGTAGAAGTTGATAGAAATTACCACTCGAGCGATGTTATCCGAGCCACCCCAAGAGTCTGTCACCATCGCAAACATTACCCTTAGGTCTTATGCTGTTGTTTTAATGGGTTATGTAACTATTCAATAGTACTATGTTCATGTACATTATTTTTGTATATAATAATGAATATAATTTCTTGTCATTATTGAAACATTTTAAATAGTTTATAAAGTACAAATTGCATTTTTAGATATTATTTAATTAAGAAATCTATTTTATTAATTTAAGGGATTTTTGAATTAAATACTATTTTAATAAAATATTATTATTATTATTATTATATTAATTTTATTACATATAAATGATCATGTAATTGTATGAATGCAATTATAATTTTTATTAAGGTTTGAAATCCATTTTTGTCAAAACCCGTGAATTTTTGATAAATATCGGCTTTTATTTTAAAAGTTAAAATTAACATATTTATAAAATTATTTATATAAAATAAATGATATTTTTGGAATCAGGATGTCGAAATTATCCAATGGTGAATTTTTCATAATTTTCTGAGACAATCAAATTTTTGAGTAAAAATTAAATACCGTTTAAATATATAATGTGTTTTATGACATCATAATGACCCAATAGTGATGTAATAAAATACTATAATCTTTATGTTATGCCAATATATGTTTTACCATTAAAATAATGTGATTTTGGGTTTCTTTGGCTTACTTTTCAAAGCTATAATGGACCCCTCAAAACTTATTAAACACCTTGTCTTTTTAAATTAATTTCCATGGGAGTGTGACTCACCCCCACATAAGCAACCCTAATATTTTAAGAATTTCTGACCTTGGCCATATAAAATATTATTTTCCTCTTCCCTTTTCCAAAAACCATGTGCAAAATACCATGGGATGGTTTGTGGTTTGGATTAATTTAATATAAGGGGTCCCAAACCTAAATAATAAAGAATTCCCTCACCTTTCCTATATAAAACCACCCAAGATCCCACATCCTCCTCGCTCAAAGCCTTGGTAGTCCATCCAAACTCATCCCTACTCTCTCTAAAATCCTCCCAAGGTTCCCCTAGCTCCCAAGAAGCCTCTCACAATCCTCTCTCTAGCCATTGGAAGAAAACTTCCATGTAGGGGTTTTTCATCCTTTCTCATTTTTGTCGAATTTTCTTTAAGTTGTTTTTTCCCATTTAATTTCAATTATGAATTTGGGGTATGGTTTCTCACCTCCCTCATACTGAACTATTTATGTTTTAATGATGGGATACCCCTTCCTCTCTCATTAGATGCCTCCCATGTACACCCGTAACTATGCCGACATTCCGAAAGGAACTTCTTTTTCCTCATTTACATTCAAGCAATACTTTTGTATCATGAATCTAAATTCCATTAAAATTGTTGGGACATGTATCTATTTTACCTCCTTACTGTCCTTTACATGTAAATATGATGAGTAACCCCTTATCTCTCATCTAACATTTTTATGAATTCTTATGTCACGCTTTTACGCTGCCAAAAATCGCATCGATTTTCTAAGCCAATGCCATTGTGTAGTGAATACCATGCCCATCTCTCCATAAATGGTATTCACCTTTATGCACATTTAATTATTGATTATAAAGTTACATGTATTAATTCCACATTACTTTGTCGTGGAATAAATGATTATGTTTTATGAATCCATGATTTATGATCCATGTGGCACACTTATTCATGGAATGAAATGTTTAAGAAGGGTGCGCCCTTATAGCGCTTCAATGCATTGGGTAAAGTATAGTATCATGATACTTCATGTGAAATGAGTGTTGACTCATGCTAATTCAAGTTCAACGAGGTTTTACTCGTTCTTTATGTTCAATGAGGATTTACTCATGCTCCATGTGCAATGAGCCTTGGCTCATGCTAATTCCATGTTAAGTGTTGTTGCCACATTTCCATGTTATGATTATCATGCTTTATCATGCCTTTATGTTCATGTTTTTCTTATGATTTATTGATATGAATACTGTCTAACATGTATTGTACTCCTCATGTTATTCGATGTGTACTCCCTTACTGGGCTTTATAGCTCACCCTTTTCTTATGCATGTTCTCAGGTTATCACATGCAATGCTAAGTACGAAGGAATGTAGTGGTCATGTAAAGGAAGTTTTCAATAAAGATGTTGTATTTCATGTTTTATGTTTCTATGTAATGATACTAAGCCCCAAATACACTAAACCTCTCGATCATCTTTGTTGTATGAAGTGATTTTTTATGTAATAAATAATGATTAAGTTGTAATAAAAAGCAGGGTTGTTATAGTTGGTATCAAAGGATAGGTTTGGTTATTTTTGGGATTAGGATTAGAAAACCATAGTAAAGACTTAGATACAAGAAAAAGTACAATAAAAACGTCCCTAAGTTTTGGTGAGTATTGAGTAAGTGGGTTATCAAGTAAATACACCCTTGTCGAGATACGAGCAGGTAGAGGTGATTCTGGCACAGATGTATCCTAGGGTTAAAACCTGAAAACACCGCTTCGAGTTAGACTCGAACGGGAACTAGTGCACGACAATGGGCCTTGCTGCACTCTTGGTTACGACACTCCCAGGGGATGTGCTTTGGTAAATTCACAAGCTTAGTATGAACCCTTATTAAGTTAATTAAAAAAATTCCCCTAAGAATAATGTTAGAAAGTAGATCATGAAAAGCCTAGATTGAAGCCTATAGACTCATGAGTTAAAGAAATGAAATTTTATTTATAAGTCATCTAATTTTGTCTTTGGGTAAACTTTTATGTGTTACCCCTAAAATTCCTTTTATTCCAGCCAATGGCCGGTAATAGGAGGACTCGGACTAAAAAACTATGAGAAGATCAATGTGATGACTGTACTAATGAGATGCCCAATCTAATGGGAGTGGGAATCACGAACTATGTCATGCTTCTCTCTCATCTACCTCAAGCATTGAATATAAACACGGGTCAAGTGGAATGTCCAAACCCCCCTAAGAAAGAACAAGTCACTATCGAGAGCTTCATGAGACAAAGGACTCCTAATTTTAGTGGATCATCAAATCCCACGATCGCTGAATAATGGATCAACTCCATTGAAAAGATCTTCTCCATCATTCAATGTTCTGAACGAGAGAAGGTTCTTCTGGCAGCTTATCGTATGGAGGGTGAAGCTGATCAATGGTGGACATTGATAAAAATTACAAAGCCTAAGGAGGAGATCGAGGCGTTGGAATGGAAGGATTTCCGGAAGATGTTTTTCGATAAATATTTTCCGCGCACCCACCGACTTAATATGGAAAGAGACTTTCTTTACATCAAGAAAAAAGACGAAGAATCTGTTGGAGTGTACGAGGAACAATTCACAAGGCTTACACGATACGCTTTCGGCTTTTTCATTACCCCTGAGTGTAAGGATGACGGCTTCTTTGGTGGGCTGAAGCCTAGCCTGCAGAAAGCATTAGCGATCTGTGACTTCGAAAGCTATGAGGAAATTGTCTGATGTTCCCTCAAGGTAGAAATGGAGATCAGAGAATCACAGGGGTATCGTGGGGATAAGAAGCATATGGTGGACTTCAATGCTGGTGGGTGGATGGATACATCCAATGGTGCTAAGAAAATCCAGCACCCCACATGCCAAAAGTGTGGAAAGAAGCACCCTAGAAATTGCCTTAAGGGGATGAGGAAATGATTCAGGTGTGGAATAGAAGGGCACCTAGCTATTAACTATCGACAAGAAAAACCCACAGCTGCGATAGAGGATAGGAATGCTTCTTTCGAACCTCAACGCGTTGTTCAATGCTACAAATTCCATGAACCGGGTCATTTTTCCAATTAGTTCCCTAATCCAAGGGTTTTTGGAGACAACCAACAAACTCCAAGGCAGCAAGGAAGATCTTTTTTCCATCACATCTGCCGAAGTGAACCCCGACCACGAAGTGGTGACAGGTACGCTAGTTATTCATTCAAGAATAGAAAACTTACTTTTTTGATTCAGGTTCTACAAATTCTTTTATATCATGGATGTTTAGTAGAACAATCCTAGCACCACCACAAATCATGGAAGTGAAGATGTCGGTGTGTACGGAAAATGGGGAAATCATTGCATCCCATGAATATCAGTCCTCCCCTGTTATAATCTGTGAATTTAATTTCCTGGAAAACCTCGCCATACTCCCTCTAGTGGAATTTGATGCAATTCTTGGCATGGATTGGCTTTACTTATATAGAGCAAACATAAATTGTTAGGAGAGGGAAATCACACTCCATATAGAGAATCGGCCCCCGATTCTTTACAAGTGTAAGGAGGAAGATGAATCTCCTTTATCTCCATCATCTAAAGCGTGGATATTACTGACTTATGAGCACGCATATCTGGCTCAGATGATTGAGTCCAAGGAAGAAACCATCCTTGAAGAAATGCCTATTGTGAGGGAATTCGCTGAAGTGTTTCTCGGGGAACTGCCTGGTCTTCCTCCTAGAAGGGATGTTGAATTCTCAATTGAACTTATACCCGGGGCTTTACCAATATCCAAGACTCCATATAGAATGGTTATTGTAGAGCTTGAGGAGCTGAAGAAACAACTACATGAGAATCCGGATAAAGGGTTTATACGCCCAAGTGCTTCACCATGGGGTGCACCAGTCCTCTTCATCAAGAAGAAGGATGGGTCAATGCGGTTTTGGATCGATTATCATGAACTTAACAAAATCACGATAAATAACAAGTATCCTCTCCCAAGAATTGATGACTTGTTTGATCAGCTACATGGAGCACAATTCTTCTCCGAGGTAGATTTGCAGTCTGGATATTATCAAGTAAAGGTGAAGAAGGAAGATGTCCCCAATACTGCTTTTCATACAAGATATGGGCACTATGAATTCATAGTAATTCCTTTCGGACTCACCAATGCTCTAGAAATCGTCATGGACATGATGAATAGGGTCTTTATAGATTACCTAGACAAATTTGTGGTAGTTTTTATAGACGGTATTTTAATATACTCCAAAACCATGGAGGATCATGAGGAGAATTTAAGAACTGTACTAGAGACTTTGAGCAAGGAGAAGCTCTATGAAAAGTACAACAAGTGTGAGGTCTGGTTAAAGGAAGTCTAATTATTGGGCTATATCATCACAAGCAATGTGATATCTGTGGATCCCTCCAAAACAGATGCAATTAAGGGATGGACGAGGCCAACATCAGTAACAGATCTCCGTAGCTTCTTGGGGTTAGCTGGATATTATCGAAAATTTGTGAGAAATTTCTCACGATTGTCCAACCCTCTTACCAAGCTAACTCGAAAGGGAGTAAATTTTGCTTGGAGTGATGAAAGTAAAGAAAGCTTCAAAGAGTTGAAAAGGAGGCTTATCACTTCACCCGTGCTCACTTTACCGACAAGTGGGGAACGTTTTGTGGTATTTAGTGATGCTTCGAAGAATGGATTAGGATATGTGATGATGTAGAATGATAAAGTGATATCGTATGACCCAATGCAGTTGAAAATCCATGAGTGAAACTATCCAACGAATGATCTGGAGTTGGCGGTGGTGATCTTTGCCTTGAAAATCTGGCGGCATTATCTCTATGGATAGAAATGTGAGATATATACTGACCACAAGAGTCTTAAATATATATTCACATAAAACGATCTTAATATGCACCATAGAATATGGATACAGCTCATCAAGGATTATGACTGTTAAATCCATTACAACCTTGGGAAAGCGAACAAGGTGACAGATTCCCTAAGTAGAAATGATCCAGCGATTCTATCAATGATGAGAATTTAGAAGGATCCAATCTTCTTAGACTTTATGAAGATGGACATGGGAATCATAGAGAAGGAAACATCATCAATCCTTTCACAAATTATTGCTCAACCATCTCTTTTGGAAAGGATTAAGGATGCTCAAAAGGATGATGTGTGAATTCAAGAAAAATTGGAAGCTATCGAAAAAGTGAAATCCTCGGTGTTTAATGTTAATGAAGAAGGAATTGTCTGCATTGGGAAATGACTATGTGTTCCATCAGGCCTGAAGCTGAAGAAGGAACTTTTGGATGATGGACATAGTTCAAATTTCTCTATTAACCCAGGGAGCACAAAGATGTATCAAGATCTCTTAGAAAACTTTTTGTGGGATAATATGAAGAAGGAGATTGCTGAATATACATCAAAGTGCCTGGTGTGTCAGCAAGTGAAGGCAGAGAGGTAGAAGTATAAGTGGATGATGCAACCATTTCCCATACCAGAATGGAAATGGGAAAATATAACCATGGAATTTGTCACCAGACATCCGAGGACATCCAAAGGAAACAATGCAATCTGGGTTGTTATGGATTGTCTTACAAAGAATGCACACTTCAATGCTATTCGAGAGGATTTCTCATTGGATCAACTGGAATAGATATATATCAGGGAAGTGGTAAGGTTGCATGAAGTACCACTATCTATTGTGTCTGACTGAGATCCAAGATTCACCTCTAGGTTTTGGAAGAGCCTTTAACATGCTTTGAATACTGAACTAAACTTCAGTATGACCTATCATCCTCAAACTGATGTCCAATCTGAGCGGACTATCCAAACACTTGAGGATATGTTGAGATCATGATAAATGGAATTTAAAGGAGGATGGGATCAACATCTTCCCCTGGTTGAGTTCTCTTATAATAATAGTTTCCACTCGAGCATCCAAATGGAACTATATGAAGCCCTGTATGGGAAAATGGATAGAACACAGGCATGTTGGGATGAGGTCGGTGAACGTAAGCTTCTTGGACCAGAAATGGTCGAGGAAATGGTTGAGAAAGTGAAAATCATTCAGCAGCATATCAAGGAAGCCCAGAGTTGACAGAAGAGTTATGAAGACAATCGTCGATGAGACCTTGTGTTTAAAGTTGGAGACATGGTTTTTCTATGCATATCTCCGCGGAATAAGGTCATGAGTTTTTGAAAGAATGGGAAGTTAAGTCCAAGGTACATCGTCCCCTTCGATATTCTTGATTGTGTCGGGGTTGTGGCCTATCGACTACCATTTCCACCTACTATGGACAAAGTACATGATGTCTTTCATGTATCCCTCTTAAGGAAGTACATACCAGAACCTTCACATGTACTCTATTCTGAGGTGGTACAATTGGAATACCATCAATCTTATGAGGAGAAACCATTGAATATCTTAGATCGTAGACAAAAAGTTCTACGAAATAAGACAATGCCCCTCATCAAGGAGTTGTGGAGAAACAACAAGTATGAAGAAGCAACTTGGGAATCAGAGGAAGCAATGAAGCTGAGTTAGCCACATCTGTTTTAGTGTGGGAAAAGGAAAATTTCGAGGGCGAAATTTCTCAAGGGGTGAATATTGTAATGACCCAATTTTCATTAATGGAAAATCCCTCTTGATATTATTAAATGTCTCTTTATATAAAATGTTTTTATAAAATGTCAACTTCATTGGTTTTAGGATAAGAATTGTGAATGTTACTTTTGTAGCCGTTGAACAGTGATCACATGATTAGTATAAATATAGGGCTTTAACACATCCAATTTTACATAGACAAATAAAGCGATGGCCTCATCCTGTAGAATTGCCCCATATGAAGCCCATTTATCAGAGCTCAGAAAAGAGGTGGCATCCTTGGGCTTCACTCTTGATCATGCCCAAGTTGAGCTTAACCATGTCAAGCTCTAATGAGACCATCTACGGGAGAAGTGGAAGTTGATAGAAATTACCACTCGAGCGATGTTATCCGAGCCACCCCCAGAGTCTGTCACCATCGCACACCTTACCGTGAGGTCTTATGCTACAATTTTAAGGGGTTGTCTAACTAATCGATAGTACTATGTTCATGTACATTATTTTTGTATGTAATAATGAATATAATTTCTTGTCATTATTGATACATTGTAAATATTGTTTAAAGTATAAATGGTGTTTTTAGATATTATTTAATTAAGAAACATATTTTATTAAATTAAGGGATTTTTGAATTAAATAATATTTTAATAAAATATTATTATTATTATTTTTAGATTAATTTTATTATATATAAATTATCATGTAATTGCATGAATGCAATTATAATTTTTATAAAGGTTTGAAAGCCATTTTTGTCAAAACCCGTGAATTTTTTATAAATGTCAGTTATTATTTTAAAAGTGAAAATTAACATATTTAGACAATTATTTAGACAAAATAAATGTTATTTTTTGAATCATGACGTCAAAATTATACAACGGCGAAGTTTTCATAATTTTATGAGACAACCAATTTTTTGAGTAAAAATTAAATACATTTAAATATATAATGTGTTTTATTACATCATAATGACCCAATAGTGATGTAATAAAATACTATAATCTTTATGTTAGTCCAATATAAGTTTTACCATTAAAATAATTTTATTTTGGGTTTGTTTGGTTTACTTTTCAAAGAACTAATGGACCCCTCAAGACTTATTAAACACCTTGTCTTTTTAAATTAATTTCCATGGGAGTGTGACTCACCTCCACATAAGCAACCCAAATATTTTAAGAGGTTCGGACCTTGGCCTTATAAAATATTGTTTTCCCTTTCCCTTTTCGAAAAACCGTAGGCAAAAACCATGGGATGGTTGGTGGTTTGGATTAATTTAATATAAGGGGTCCCAAACGTAAATAATAAAGAATTCCCTCACCTTTCCTATATAAACCCACCAAAGATCCCACTTCCTCCTCACACAAATCGATTGAAGTTCATAAAACTCTACCCTACTCTCTCTAGAATCCTCCCAAGGTGCCCCAAGCTCCCAATAATCCTCTCACAATCCTCTCTTTAGCCTTTGGAAGCACACTTCCATGTAAGGGTTTGTCTTCCTTTATCATTTTTGTCCAATTTTCATTAAGTTATTTTTCCCATTTAATATCAATTATGAATGTTGGGGTATGGTTTAGAACCTCCCTCATACTTCCCTTTTTATGTTTTAATGATTGGATACCCCTTTCTCTCTCATTAGATGCCTCTCATGTACACCCGTTACTATGCCAAAATTCCGAAAGGAACTTCTCTCTCCTCATTTACATTCAAGAAATACTTTTGAATCATGAATCTAAATTCAATTAAAATTGTTGGGACATGTATCTATATTACCTCCTTTCTGTGCTTTACATGTAAAAATGATAAGTAAACTCTTGTCTCTCATCAACCGTTTTTATGAATTCTTATGTCACGCTGTTATGCTGCCAAAAGCGCAACGATTTTCTAAGCCAATGCCATTGTGTAGTGAATACCATGCCCATATCTCCTTCAAGGGTATTCACCTTTATGCACATTTACTTATTTATTATAAAGTTTCATGTAAGAATTACACATTCCTTTATCATGGAATAAATGATTATGTTTTATGAATCCATGATTTATGATCCAGGTGGCACACTTATGCATGAAATGAAATGTTTAAGAAGGGTGCACCCTTATAGCGCTCCAATGCATTGGGTAATGTATAGTATCATGATACGTCATGTGCAATGAGTGTTGACTCATGCTAATTAAAGTGAAATGAGTGTTTACTCGTGCTTTATGTGCAATGAGGATTTACTCATGCTCCATGTGCAATGATCCTTGGCTCATGCTAATTCCATGTTAAGTGTTGTTGCCACATTTCCATGTTATGATTATAATGCTTTATCATGCCTTAATGTTAATGGTTTTCTTATGCTTTATTTATATTTATATTGTCTAACATGTATTGTACTCCTCATGTTATTCAATGTGTACTCCCTTACTGGGCTTTATAGCTCACCCTTTTCTTATGCATGTCCTCCGTTTATCCCATACAATACTAAGTATGAAAGAATGTAGTGGCCATGTAAAGTAAGTTTTCAATAAAGATGTTGTATTTCATGTTTTATGTATTTATGTAATGATCCTAAGCCCCAAGTACACTAAACATCTCGATCTTCTTTGTCGTATCAAGTGAAGTTTTATGTAATAAATCATGTTTAAGTTGTAATAAAAAGCAGGGTTGTCATATCATCTTAATACAAAAGAAATTAAATCCCAAGAATCATGTTTATTATGGATTTTCTCATGTTCATGGAAAATTAATGATCATTTTTTTCTCCTCTCCCACTTATTCAAATAATTAAAAACATTGTCCATGATGTGTGGAATTACCGACATCATGGACGATGTGATTTCAATTTCCATTAATTCTTTCAAGTCTTGTCATGAAACCATTTACATGGTTGATACAGGCTATAATATATGTTTTATTACTCACCCATGGTTCTGTAATTCTGTTGTACTCATGGTTCTAATTTTTAATACAAAATTAGGTTGTTATTATCAAAGAACCACTGAAAATATCTTAATGAACATCGTTAATGTTTTAACATATGAATCATCATCATATTAAAAATAAAAATGATAAATGGTATAAATTATGGTACTGGAATTATTTAAATATATTTCCATTACAATTCTTGAGTTTCACTTCAAATCAAAAATAACATCCATCATGAACCTATCTTGGAAATCATGTAAAGAACTGACCCAAAAAACAGTGCAAGGGGAAAAATACTAACAATTAAAGGGTGAAATTATATTATTTAATGATAATATAAGATGTTATAAACATGAAAATGATTTGGTAAAATATTAATAACACTCTTTTAACCATTATAATGTAGGTTTAAACAAGTTGGAAGTACGAAAAATCCGAGGTAAGTGAATTCTAATCCGATTTCCATTTTTGGGTTGATCTTCTACTTCATTATTTTTGTGCTATCTAAATTATTTGTGTGATGGATTCTTTTTATATTATGTTTTATTATGTGTATTTATAGTATATATATACATAATTTATCAACTATATTAAGTATCTCTTCAATTTTAGATATTTATAAGGGTCTTTTATTTGAAAATCCTCTTTTTAAATTCGGTTTTACGAAATTCCAAAGTAAAGTTTTTATAGAATTATTCATGTTTTATGATTATGTATTGGTTCATGGGAATTATTTATTATGAAGGGCGGGACCTATATTTCTCTCTAATACATTGGGTATGAGTAAGTTGGATGTCGTCTGTATGGTTACTCTAAGTGTAAATGTGATGGTAACACAAAATAAGGTAGCCGTGAGGGTTACAAATTATAAGGTAGCCATGAATTGTTACAATATTATGTAAGTTATTCCCCAATACACCTTTCTGATTATATTTATGTTCTAATGTTTGTGTGGATCTTGTTAAAATATAATGTTACACAAAGTAAGTATATATGGGTGACAAGCATGTATTTTGAAAATGATTTCATACGTTACAAGTATTCAAGGACTATTGTGCTATTTCCTTCTTTTTCATCCCTTGCTGAGCTTTTGTGATCATCTGATGTTTTTAAATTATTTTCATAGGTTAATGGATGTGTAAGACAAGGAAGGAAGCCATGAAATTTTTTGATGAATTGTTAAGGAGTCTTGTTTTATGTTTTAATGTTTTATATTTTGAAAAAAATGGAAACTGTTTTTATGGTATCCACTCTATAATAATGTGTATTGTTATGAATATATTGTCCTAATTATCTAAAGCCCTAAACTTGAAAATATCTTCAATATAAATGGAATTTATTTCATGAATAAATTCAATATTATGTGTGTAATAAGGTCGGGTCCTTATACCCACTCTCCCATCTCTATTTCTCAAAGACGAAGGATGAGTTTTTCTATGTCTGTGATAGATTAGAACTGGGAATTTAAGGATCTTAATAATGTTTATCTTCCTCTTATGTAATGGTACTAGATCCTTTCCAACCACTGTCATTTATATATTTCTACTTTAATTTGGGTTTTCATTTTTAAAAAATGTTCATCTATGATCATGAGGTAGGTGGGATTACTATCAATTCCCATAATCTAGATTATAATTATGTGTATATAATAATTAAAAGGACATTTTACATGTTGGAAAATATCATCATTATTTTAATTAATCAATCGGTTCATATTTTTATTTTCATATTTTTGAATCTTATAATTATGAAATTGGTAAATATTGAGATTTTGAAATTATTTAATAACATGATATGAAATTTGTGAATGATGAGTTAATTTTTTTTAAATTATGTGATTTTAAATTTGAAAATTGCTAATGGGGAGTGATAATATTTATGGAATATTAAATTATGGAAATTCATGATTAATGATTAAAATATATAACCATGTGACGAGATATATATATTGGGTTATGGGAAAACAGTGATACTAAAAAATATTAAGGGGATCCACGCATCCACTCTAGGTCCCAATAGATATGTATTTCATGTAACTTTTGAGTAGTCCAAGGGGGATTGCTACCTCAATCACAAATGGGGTGCCTGATTTCATCTTTAGGGCCCAGTTATTTGAATGCAATTTTAAATGGACTGAATAATTAAAACTCATAATGAAATGAAATGTTTACAACACTATGGATGTTTTTGAATCTTGTATGGGTTGGATATAGTATTTACGGTACAAGTCTCAATGTGAACTTGTAGTTTTCTGGGGTTAAAGAATAAATTAATTTTAAAAAATATTTTTTTATCTTTTGTACATTATTTATTATACAAAATCACTCCATTTTATAAATTTGATATTTTTTTGACTCCATCAACGGTTTCCTACTATGTTGTACACACATCCTATATATTCGACCTAATTGGGATCTGAATAGACTTCATGTTTACACGATATGATAAGCTAAAGAGTACAATGTTGGATGGATGATTTCAGTTGGTAAATAGATGAGGGTACCTGGCATGTTGTCCAGACCTACATTTTATTTTTCATTATGTATTTTTTTTATTTTATATTATTCACATATAAGTAATTACCTATATAAATTGTTGGTTATTTGTGTTTTTCCTATATTGGGAAAATAATTTGAGTCTGGAATTTGTTGTTATGATATTATGATGGTTATTTTAATTATTATTTGTCAATTATTAATTTATCTTCAATACATTGAATCGTTTATATTATATGTTTAGTCTACCCATTTTAAATATTAGATCCTTGAAACTATTCATTTTCCTCTAGTTTTCGAGGAGGGGTGCCTGAGGTCATGTGACCAACTGGCTGAGGGCACCGACATGTGAACCCCATATCAGTACATTACAAGAATTAATCATGAATAGAAAAGATGTGGGTCAACTAAATCCATAATCATTTATCACCCTAAAAAAATTTACAATTTCCAAAAATGTGATGTTCCATTCCTAAAATCAACAAATATTATATGAAATATAAATATATAAAATAGAACTAGTTGGAAGCTGGCATTTTTACTTCACCCATTAGTTTGCGAATCATCAGCATGAGAACACTTCAGAATTGTATTTCATGTGACTCCTTCAATAAAAATGTCTAATTAATTTTTATATCTTCACATTTCCATGATGTACTAGTGCTAAATAATCTTTAATATCCCTAAAAAAATCTTATTTATAAATATTGATCTAATTCTTCACCAATGAAAATTGATAACACCTCTTAATATCTTGAAAATATTTTTAGAACATAATGAACGAATATCTAGTCATGTAATATCTCAAAATAATTTTCTCTAAGTTGGGTCTTCATTATTTGTTGATGAATCAAGGGGGACACCCCCATTAAACATACGTATGAAAAATTTCCACCGTTCCCAAAAAAAATTCCCAATGATTCTAGAAGACTAATCGATAAGAACTCATTAGATATATATTTCAGACGTTATGCTCCATATTTAATACTATGTGAGTCATAATTTATTTTTAAATTTCATGGTTTATATATGATCTCAATGATAAAATAATTATATAATTATATCCACCATCACTATATTTATTTGATATATGAGTAGTAGAAAATATTCCCAGCACTCATGAAATCCATATAGTGTAATACCGACACACCATAATGAGAATTTCCACTGTCTTCGTGAAACACAATATAAATTTCATATCTTCATCATTGGTAACCTAATTTTTTTTGTGAGGTCTTCGAAAAATAAAAATTAAACACCATTCCCTACATTTTCAGACAATAATGTAATTTTCTATCAACTTCAACCAACAACAAATAATCATACAATCCTTTTCAAATTCCTAGAAATGTATTAATTTTCAATAACTATATAAAATATTAATAACATATCATTAATTGGTGATACCATTTGAAGGTATTCAATTTTTATGAAAAATAATTCTTGGGATCTATAATCCTAAAGAATTATTCCATAAAATCTATCTAATTTCATGATAATAATAAAATGGATCACACCAAGTACACAACTATTGTGGTCATATAATATAATACACATAACAACTTTGGGGGTAAAATTATACTCTTCACATTGAAAATAAATTCAATGTAAAATAGAATTTCTGAATGTATATGTTAATCTTTGATATATTTCTGTAACATTGGCGCTCAAAAATAATTTTTGAAAAAATCACAAAAATTCATAGAACAATTATTATATTACCAAAAATATAGCACTATATAATCCACTATAATGAAATTGGAATGATTCAAAATGATTTATATAATATAATTTAAGATTTCCATGATTGAATTTTTTTTTCATATATTATAATCCGATAAAAAATATTTATTAATTCCTATAGGGTCAATTGGAATCAATTAATGAGTAATCATCCCCATAAACTCGAAAAGGATTATATATAGTCTTGATGATGAAAATTATGATTCTATTCACTCTATTGAACTAGTTTTTGTTGTTATTGGTATATGGAAGAGGGTATTTATTATTTATTTACACATAGCTATGACAGATATAGTCAATACATTGTATCACGAATTCATCTATAATCACAGATAATAATAGAAGAACTGACGTGGGAGATAATTTCTCCTTGATACATTTATTTTCCGAATGTAATGAAATTATATATTATATAATATATGATTACATTGGTTTGTTGAATATGTTTATAATTTAATTAGCATGCTATCAATATGAAATTGAAGAAAAGGATGATATCATGATTAAAATAATTTATTTACATTATCGAAGAAATAGCATTTTACACATATAAATATATTGAAAAAAATCATTAGAAATTTATTTTATTAAAATAGAAAAAATAATTAAGTATAAGATAATTTTATATATATACATGAAAATAGGACCCTCTCATCATCACATATCATTACACCATCTCGTGAAGAAGATCCTTAATACATTAACTATGTAACACAATATTATCTAACCATGTAGATATATCTACAAATAGTTAGATGAATTCAATTTCATCATTATGAAAAATTAATAGGGATCAATCCCAAGAATAATGAATTCCCATAAATAATATCTATATTATTTCAAAGATAAAACTATTCAAATATTTTCATTATGTGTGGTATACTATAAAGGGTGTCCCCATCAACCTGGAACATGCTAATGCATCTTTTGGAATCATTATCTATTAGACATGAAATATTGAATTATTATAATGTCTAATTTAATTAATTATAAACCCAAAAAATATCAGATAATAGATGAAAATAAAATAACAAAACATATATATACAAATAGGTCAAAGCTCAACATTGTTTCCATTAATAGATTACCCTATATTCTAATTATGTTGATTAAATAAATACCAGTCGGAGTTATAATTGGTGGAACTAAATTAATGTTCTGTCAAATTAATTAAACTCATACTATAACACCTTCTATTCAAAATAAAATACATATATTGGGCCACAATAAGAAACATGGGGTCCCCTTATCTCAATAATTAATTTTCCATAGTTTTATATCATCTCTTCCCCATTTGATACCCATAGATACACATCTCATCCAATATTAAAGAAATATTTATTCTAAACCACAAAATATGTGATTAATATTGTATCTTAGTTGATTCAATCCTATTTAAGACTATCCATACATCAATCAACAAATTTAGTATTATGGATGTTTTTTTATTCTAATGAAATTTTGATATATAATATAAACTAGTCGTGGGTGATTACCAATCCGATGAAAAAAATATCATCATTTCCTAGTATTATATCTCTTAAAAATATCTTTATCAGGAATGGTACCTTCATAACCATAGAATTTATGGTTGTTAATGGATTTATAAATATATCATAATATCTCTATGGAGGTGTTTCAATATATTATATGTTGCATAGAATATATTTTTCATAATTTTTGGATGTAACCTCATGTTGTGTAAAAAGAAATATATTTATAAGGCATGGTCCCCAAAAAAACAAGCAAGGGATTATAGTGAGATGAGTGTGCCGCACAGTGACTACATATAGAATGAAATGTTATGATGAATATAAAAAAGATGAAATATCATATTTGGGAGTTTATAGCCTATTATATAATATAAATCTACCTGTTTTTAGAATGTCATATAATGAATTCTAGATAAATAATTTTTTATAATGATAAAATAATCTGAAAATTAATAAAAATCCAAAGAGTGTTACTATTTATACACAAGATGATGATTTAAAAAATATAATTTCCATTATATTATTAAAAAACTAACCCCAAAACATTAAAATGGGATATTCTAACATTTCCACTTTGAAATCATCACCACCAAAATCAGAACATATAGTATCCACTATAATCTATCTACAGTAGCCCCAGGTCAATTGAGAACACCTCAAAAATATATATCTATAATTGAACAAAATGGGAATTCATGAGGCATGTCTACAGGTTAGTGTAAATGCTCTCCAAAGGATTAAAAAAAACATAAAATATAACTCCTCATCTCAAAAAATGATATAAATATATTAACATTATTGTAATAAAATAAACTTATTATTAGAGTCTTAATAAATCAATACATATATTTAAAAAATGATTCTTTAAAGAGAACATAGAATGCTTACTACATTCATAATGTAATGATATACATCCCAAGGACACGAAGTGAGTTTTGTGACACCATGTGTCTCTTTTAATACCATTCTTACCTTCATGAACCATATATGATATTTACCAAAGGGGGAAAATTCCATGATAATTAATATCCCTTTAACCCACCAATCAAGAATGCTAGTAAGTCTCCCATAATTATATTACTCATAGTCTGAAACCCTAACATGCGTAGTTCTAATGATTTAGGATTATAAATTGTATGATCCAAAATGCTAACATAGTTTTTCCCAATTTTTTTTATATATTACAAGGATGATTGAATTTGAACAACTTGAAAGTAGAAAAACTTCATAGTATACCAATTGCATCAAAATTCAAGATTTTCCATAACAATTTTGTATAATAATTCACTTTGAAAACATTTTCCTTGGCATGACCTCTTGGATCAATGAACCTAGTCATCAGACAACATGGGTCTCCTATAAAACTTTTGTGAATATCTCAACACAACATTTATGTCTTTATAGCCCAACATATGTTATTTATGTAAAATGATTCATCAAAAACTCACACCTTGTGGACTAGGAATTTTTAAAAATCATTAGTAAATATTGATTTAATTATTATTGAATTATGGACAAATTTATAATTTTGTGAATTTTTATTTTTGAAATATAGAATTTAAATTTGTTTTCCTCAATCATACAATATATTTATTATTTGGAGAAAATATAGAGCCCCATTCATTACATAAATAGATATTAAATCAAAATTGAAGTATATATATTTCAACTTATAACATAACCATGGGAAGACCATATAGGAATAGTGTCTTTAGAAACTGGGAAACTTAAACAATAAGTATATAAATACTCTACATTATCTCTCATTTCTTTCGTCATAACTAGACTCTATTTTGGAAAATCAAACATAATAACTTTATTTATTACCTACATAAAAGAAACATATAAAAGGGAGTTCTCCAATTATCAGTAATGGTAGAAAATGGAAATAACAATCTTATTATATTCATAAGAACATAAAATTAGAAAAAACTATCTTACATATAAAATATCACAATATCATTTCATGGGATAAATCATAAAGGTGTAATTCAATAACAATAATCAAAATTTAAGACATGAAACTTTGTCTCATACACATAATTTTAAAAAATCATTCAACATTAGTTATGGATCATTACCAAGACCATGATAACAAACAAATTCCATTACTGAACCGAGTTCACTTCCCATTAAATTCCTGTATCACTGAACTAGATTTACATTCCATTCTAGACACGTCAATTTCATTGGATATAAATTATTACCCAATGTATTAGAGGGGGGATATATGTCCCACCAATCTAATAATGGATCCATTCATTTATGTTACATAAAAATATAAAAACATTTATCATTGAATAACCCATGAAATAAAATGGGTTTCATAAACATCATTCCAAAATAATTGATATAATCCCAAATGGATTTCAGAAATAAAATACCATTATAAATAAAATCGTGGTAACTTTAGGGATAAAATTATTTCCCAATATAAAGGTATACATCTTATATGGAAAATAATTTTGAGAAAACTTTTGAAATTAATTCTTGATCAAAATATCCTTTAATTTTTCAAAAATGTTTTCTATTCTAAAAATGCCACGATATTTAGAAGAAAAACATTTAGTTGAAACTAATATTGAAATCCACTAGAGCAATATTTAGGGATATAAGATATCAAGAATCTATAAACTCCATTAATGTCATATTAGTTATGAAAACATTTTCTCGTACTTTTTCCAGAAATGTAAAAAAGTACCTCATACAGAGAATTGAAAAATATTCCATTCATAGAGTTTAGTAAAAATTCAACTTTGGGTAAAATTGACTCTAATAAATAATATAAGCATATAAATATTTATTTTAAATATATATTTAGGAAAAATGTCTTTGGATGATAAATATACCACAGTAAATACATACGAATAAAAAAACTCGGACAAAAATGACATTATCAATGTAATCTCTTACATTTTCTCTGATATACTTTATATGTATCTGACACTCTAATATAATGATTTAAATAATGTTACTTATTTATTCATGAATCATAATAATTTTTCTGATAACATTAATGATCATATTTTTAACCGTTTGTTAGTAACATTTCATTATTACATATTATTTATGTATTAACTACTTTATGATCTCATGTATGTTTTGTCAGATATATTATTATTCCTATTTTAGGTTATAGTTATATCATATATAAAATGGTACTAGTATAATATATATAATATTTATTCATTAAATTCATTTATATAATCATGTTTTAATAAACACTATGTAGAATGAATCACATCACACTGTGGAGACGGTAAGTCGTATGTACACATAAGCAAAGATATTGTTCCCATAATTGTAGAATGATATTGAAGTGGATGGTTTATAGTGTCTTATATTTAGTATCATGTTAAAATAATCATATATATTTATTATTTACACCATTAAACCATCCAATTAATGTGGTAGTGAAAAATAGATTACACCATGGCATGAAGACGATAAACTATACGTACGCACGTGCAATGATTTCATTTTCTGTAAGATGTATAGAAGGTGAAATATGGTTTTTTTGTAACGTCCCGAATCGAGGATCCACACAACGGGTTCACAGAACTCGGTTGGTCACATGGCCACATGTACATTTCCCAAAATGCTAGAGGTTGAAGACTAGTAGCGAGGGCTTATGACTGAGAGTGGGGA
The DNA here is from genome assembly GCA_963277665.1 of Viscum album. Lineage (NCBI taxonomy): Eukaryota > Viridiplantae > Streptophyta > Magnoliopsida > Santalales > Viscaceae > Viscum > Viscum album. Next base: position 80,846,946 of record OY728151.1, on the reverse strand, counting down.
AACTCTACCCTCATTTGTCAAAGTGTAGCGCAACATAATAAATATAAATACACAAAATCAGAAGTAGTAAACAATATAAACCTGAAATGGAAAATGTAACTGAAGTAAAAGATAACCAATAGTCATATATATGATGATGAAAAATGTCACACATTCTATAAAAGCATCCAAAATAGGATTCACTACAATCAGATACAATAAAGTACAATGTACAAAGTACATTAAGAGAAACAAAGCAATGAAATAAGAACTTAGAAGCATCTCAAGCCTAATCTCGGTCCCATGATCTCCTACTCTTATGCAACAATCATGTACCTGGGTAGGGAACTATGCCCTTATCTACACCTGCAACAATATAATTTGTTTGGGCCCAAGACATGACCCAAACAGGGTGTGGGAAATAAATCCCTGTAGGCAACCACAAAAATTCCCATGCCCAACTGTCAGTGAAAAAGTGCAACATCAGTGTGCAATAATGAAATGCAGTAAACTAGGAAGTACTCAAAAGTAACTATTCATACCAGTTACATTTCCATTTTAATAATTATTTTACAATTTCAAGCTTGTGATTTAGATTGGTATGTACAACATAATAAATTACCACAGTGAATATTAAACATAAAAATTTTCCTCATACGTGAAAATATTTATACTCAGGAACACAAAAATGAAAACCTCAGGTGACTTCACTTAAGTATAACAAACATTTCCCTTAGGCATAAGAACCATTGCCCTTAGGCTAAACAAAACCTTTCCCTATGGCTAAACAAACACAACCCTCAGGAATAAAAAATGATGCCCTAAAGGTATACAAAACCATTCCCTCAGGCTAAACAGAACCATTCCCTCATGAAATATAGATCCATTCCCTCAGGAAAAACAGAACCTTACCCTCAGGCTAAACAAAACCTTTCCCTCATGCTAAACAGAACCTTTCCCTCAGGCTAAACAGATCAGAAGAAAGTAATCGGGTCGAGCCTAAATCATAAGCAAGCAATTTATTTAAGTTTCTTATCAAGAAAACTCAAATAGGTTACAATCACGAAATACCCATTTGTATCCGGTCCAAAAGGATAAACAAGGGAAACACACCCTCAGGTGGCCCTGGATCAAAGTAAAGATCCCAAAAAACATCTTATACTTATACATTAGATAACCTATATAGATATAGGTATCTCAAATATCAATGTCTCAGCCATATGACACCACAATCAAGGGAGCGTGGCACAACGATTCCCAAAATCTTCTCGAAAGTTGGAATTAAACACAAGGCTACTTACCTTGATCTCCTCTGATCGATATATGTGAATGGCGCCTCTGGAAACAACCAAAAACAACGTAGATCTAAGATGAACGATTTCCCATTAAGACCTAAATAAAAACCCATAGATAAATAATTGTAACGATAGACTCAAGAAGAAGGAATACCCTACCCGTGTGGTTCAAAAGAGATCAACGGCGAAGGAATCAGATTCTTGGTGATTGATCGGAAGATCCTCCCAAACTTGACCATCTCTCTGGATGCTTCAGTGAGTTCTCTGCCTCCTCTGCCGAATGAGGATTCTACTTCCTATTTTTAACAAAACAATATAACTACATGGAATGTACTCTCAAGTACATGGATTGTACTTTCCATTTTTTAACTGTTTCACTAGCGGCTACTTTCAATCACCTCACCATTAATCTTCTAGATTGATTAAACGTTTTGTATTACTAAATACCAAGAGTGAACTATCTTCCTCTACCAGTTACTTTCATCACCTTACTTTTCCCCTATCGACTCATTAAATGATGTGTATTACTAAGTACACGGTGTGTAGTTTTTTTTAAATGCTTAAATTCCGAAAAACATAGACGCCCTGTATTATCATCTGACATGGCCAAAGTACACAATGTGTACCAATAAATTTGGGATTTTCCCCACATTTCCCTTGTTTTCTCAAAAAAATTTAAGGAAATAGGAAAAGAAGAAACCCATACCTCATGAATAAGAACCAAATTCTTAAAAAAATCCCCCCTTAAAGAAATTCGTCCCCGAATTTCCCTTCTAATGGTGGTGAAGATAAAACTGAGAACTACTATGGCCACTGAGCACATATTTCAGTCTCCCACTCTCATGTTTCATCATGCATTCTGACATTCTGCCATAGCACCGGTATGAGAGCAACTAACTAACTTCATAGAACCATCATGATCCTATCAACAATATGAATCAGATGATTTACAAAGGATGCATTGTCCAGATGTTCAACCTCCTAGGGCTGAAAGAAGTGGGATGAGTCTGAGTGATAACGACGCAACTGAGATACATAGATGATGTCGTGTAGGGACCGGTACCTCTGTTGAATCTACAAACGATAGGCAACCAGCCCAAATCTCTACAGAATCTCAAACGGACCTACATACCTCGGTAAATGTTTATCCTATCTCTGGATCCGCATGTGTCCCCTCCTCGGTGAAACACACCCGAAAACCTGATCCCCGACCACGAACTCCAAGGGTCTTCTGGGGAGATCAACATAATATTTATGACGAGACTATACAATATCCATCCACTTATGAATAAAAAAGACATGCTCTGAAGTCTCCTAAATAAGATGTGGTCCCAATAAAGCTTTCTCACCTGCCTCAAACCGGCACAAGGGTGATCATCATGGCCTTCCATATAAATCCTTGCAAGGTGTCATCTTAATAGATGCGTGAAAACTATTATTGTAGGAAAAATTGACCAGGGGTATGTGATTCTTACAAGATCCCCCAAATTCTAGGTTTCATGCACGCAACATGTACTCCAGCTCCTGTATCGTACGCTCTGACTGGCCATTGGTCTGAAGTTGGTAAGATGGGCTCAGAAGCACCGGTGTACCTAGTGACCTCTAAAAACTCTGCCAGAAACAAGACGTAAAATAGATGTCCCTATCTGAAATGATAGAAAATGGGAACTGATGAAGATGTACAACCTCTTGGATATACAAATTACAAAGCACGTCAACACTGAAGGTATCCTTGATCGGTAAAAAGTGATATACCTTCGTATGTATACCAACAACAACCCATATGACATCATTGTCTCGAGGCGACATCAGAAACCTGACCATTAGATCCATCGTGACATCATCCCATTTCCAATCCGGAATGGGTAACTGTTGTAACAATATGGCTGGCCTCTGATTCACCGTCATCAAGTACTGATAGGAGGAACATCTTGTAACAAAATAGCTACCTCCATTTTCATACCCAACCACCAATACTGACATCTCCTGTCACGGTACATTTTGGAAACTCCATGATGCACTACCCAAGATGAAGCATGAAATTCCTGCATCAACTTCTCGTGTATATCCCATGGAGTCCACACTTGTCCATGGTTACGCACTACCCCATCCCCGCCTATCGTCCAACCAGGAGGAGAGTCCTCACTTTCCACCGACTCTCATAAAATAAGGCCTTGTGAATATGATATTTGTCTCATCCTCACTCTATCCAGGAGGGTAGAAGTCATAGCCAAGGATAAAAGATGGGGTTTTCCACTACCTATCGTGAACCTCCAAATGCATCTCAGAGAACAAAGCCATATGCATCCACTCACCATTAGCCTCCTACACTCCCTGCATTTGAGTCCTCCTACTCTGTGAATCAGCTACTGCATTACCTTACAAGGTGCACATGAAAGCTTGAAGTCGAAGGATAGAAGGTATTCAACCCACCTTCATTGTCTCAATTTCAATTCATGCTTGGTAAAGATGTATTTAATACTTTTTTGGTCCGTAAACAACACAAAATGTTCTCCCAAGATATAATGTCTCCTACAGCATAACACATCAACAAATACAACTAACTCAATATCATGCGTTGGGTAATTCCCCTCATGTGCCATTAACTGACGAGACCCGTACACAACTACTCGATCACCCTGCATCAACACTGATCACAACACAATACTTGATGCATCACAGTAAATAGTATAGATCTTCCCTTTCTCTAGAAGTATCAGGACGAGTGCGGATGTCAACCATACCTTCATCTCTTGAAAGGTTGTCTTGTAAGATCTTGACCAAATTAACTTCATACCCTTCTTAGTCATACCTGTCAACGGTGCTGCTAAGTGGGAAAAGTTATGTATAAATAGCTTGTAGTAACCAACTAGGCCCAAGAAACTCCATATTTCATACACATTCTTAGCTGCTCCCAGGAAACTACTGCTCTCACTTTCTCTGGGTCTACTTCAACTCCTTCCTCTGAGATAATATGACCCAGGAAGTGAATCTACTCCATCCAAAGGTTGAAAATTGAGATCATAGTATATAACTGATACTACCTTAGTGTACTCAGTATGATCTTAATATGGGTGCCATGTTCATGTCGTGTGTGAGAGTACACAGAGATATCATCCACGAAGACTACCGAAAATGAATTCAGATATTGGTAGAACACAGAATTCATCAGATCCATGAAACATACTAGTTCGTTTGTGATTACGAAAGTCAAGGCCAAGAACTTGTTGAGACCATATCTACTCCGAAATGTTTTAAGAGGTATGTCCGATGGTCTAACGCGCAACTGATGATATCCGGATCTCAAGTCGATCTTTGAGAACACTTGTGCTCCTCAAAGATGATCAAAAATATCATAAATCCTTGGTAAGGGATGTTGTTTTTTAACCATCAACTAGTTCAGCTTCTGATAATCCACACAATGTCTGAGGGTACCATCTACCTTCCTTGCAAACATGACAGGAGAACCCCAAGGAGCAGTACTGGGTTGGTTGGAACCCATTGATTGTAACTCCTCTAAATGCCACTTGAGTTCCTTCAATTCTGGCATAGCCATCCTATAAAGTGGAATCGACACAGGTGATGCTCCTAGAACTAGGTTAATTAATAATTCCACCTCTCGATCTAGAGGTAAACTTGAAAATTAGTTCGAGAAGACTTTGATGAAATGATTAACCACTAGAGTTAAATCCTTCTGACAAGTTCCCCGATCATCCATATATAAACTCGCAATATGGGATTTCACTCCACCTCGCCCACGATGCTCAGGTACAGCTCGGCTCGCCTGGACCTCCAATTCACCCTTGTATAGAAACCATTTACCCTCTGGTGAAGTGAAACACACTCTACAACGATAGAAATCAACAAAGGCTCAGAAGGGTACCAAACAGTCCATCCCGAGAATGTTATCATAGCCCGTCATCTCTAAGACATAGTGGTCCCATAGAAAGTGACACCCACCAACCTCAAGGGGAACTCCTTGCACTAACGCACACCATCCGTTTAAATCTTAATGGAGTGTCTTGCATCATTATATCAGAAGAATAATAATCACAGATCCCAAGGGTCTCCACAACGGGAATAAATATAAAGATATGTGTAGCACTCGTATAAAAAAGTATTGAATCAAAAACAGAAGCAACTAGAATAATTCCTCTAATAGTGGAAGGTTCTAAATCCTGCTCTTGTTGGGTCTCTTGCACTACATATGCTTGCCCAGTTCTGTGACCCTGCTACACAGCCTAGCTACCCTGAGCTGAGCCGCTTTGTTGTCTCTGAGATCCTCGTGTCTAGCCACCATGGTCAAAACCACCACCTCGGCCTGAACGTCCTGATGTATTCCAATTTTTTTGATTGGTAAGAAGTTTTTGGCCCTTCTCCTGCACAAAAAGTCTACACAGAACCCCTATCACTAGACACTGGTGTAAACTCGCAGCAAAACGCTGAACATGACCCATCTTGCCGCAAGCTCGACACTCCACTAGGTCATGGGTACACTAAGGTCTTTTGTGCCCCTTTTTACTGCACTGGTAGCACATTATCTATGCACCTAAAGAATTATTCTGTCTAGTACTGCCAAAGTGGGGGAAATCCATCTGCCTCTTCCTCTTGTTAGAAGAAATAATACCAGAGATAGGCGTCAAACAACCCTGGTCCACGCCACTTACGTCACACATGTTCCTCTCAGTAATCAATGTCTGTTTCATAATATAATGCACTATAGGAAATCTGAAAATATTCATTAGTACTAGAATGTGATATAGTAGACCATTCACAAAGAATGTATCCCTCAATTCTTCATCACCCACAAGAACAGGTGAAAAACATTATAGATCGGAGAAGCTGACAGAATAGTCCATCACTGAAATGGCACCCTGCTGCAGATTCAGGAACTATCGAGATCGATATTACCTTAGCATCTCGAGAAAGAAAAAGTCATAGAAGACTACATAAAACTCTAATGACACCATGTCTCTGTGATGCTCTGTCTAGGGGGTAACAACCCACCATCTCTTGGTGGAATCATGCAGCATGTAATTTTCAATCATGACCCTCCTCCTAGGAGGCATCTCCAGATGCTCAAAGTTCATTTGCATAGAACCCAGCCATGACTCCCCATACTATGGTCCACCATCCTTTGAAAATGTAGGTGGATACTGTAGCTAGAATATACGTGGTCAGATCTTCCATAAATGTGGATGCTTTCATTGTTCCCTGAAAGGATTGAATGAACTGCATAAAGCACTCACGGGACTGCACATCTGCACCTATGTCCGGTATAACGGCTGGTGCCACATCTGGAACTACTGGAGGATCAAATGGTATCCCATGGCCTATAATATCTAGAGTATAATTGTTTCCACTCTCTTGGTGGGAAACTCAAGGTCATCTCAGTGACTAAAACTACAATTTCAAAGACACAACTTAGATTAAGACGATCAAGGACTAAGAACTAGAAAAATAAGAAGAGAACATGAGAAAGAAAACCCTCATGTTTTACAAAAGTCGACTACATGACATGTATAATACCTACACAGAGTGTTCCCTTATTTATTTTACATGGGTGTATAGTTCTACTAGAACTGTCCATGTAACACCCCACACACACGACGTGTTGTCCCTATACATGGCTTGTACTTTAATTTCCTTCCCCTCCCCGAGTCCTTCTATATGGGTAATCCACACAACTCCCCTTAGAACAAGGTTAAACGGCGTGTTACACCCGCAGACGGCATGTACACCACCCTTTTTCCTAGCCATATGGCCATGTCCACATAGTCTTTCACTGGTAAAGACTACACGGTGTGTCCCATAGGTACACAACAAGAACTATATTGGCTTTATCGACCTGTGTTGTTTGACACACAGCCGGATACCCGACTCACACAACACAGCGTGTTCCTGAAGGACATATCATGTACGTTAAAAGGTAACACTTACCCGTGTTGTTAGCTACATGGAAGGATCCCAATATTACACTACACAAAAAGTTCAGAATTGACATGGTGTGTATAAGCTAATATTTCGTCATCCATGTTGTTAGTCAGACGGGCGGACTCTTGGTCAACCCTACACGGCGTGTACAACTGGTACAAGGTGTGTTCCCACAAGAACATCCTTATCCTGTGTCTCGCTCCACACGACCTATGACATGGTTAGAGACTACATGGTGTGTTCATAAAGTACATAGTGTGTACTTAAATTTTTATTTCATTTCTTTTCGAATAGAAGAATACAAGATGTGTAGTGAAAAGTACACGGTGTGTATTTTGGGTTTTTCCAGATAGTAAGCCTCTAAAACAACACTGGAGACCCCTTTCCTATAAAATTGAAGTGTCGATATGAAAAATTCTGATCCGTGAGAGCAAATTTCCCCATAAGAACCAAATTTTAGTGCCTAACCATTCACATTATAGAACAAATCGATACAAAACACTGGATCATGATCTGCCAAATTCCGGTCCAAGAGAGCCCATACTTTTTAGGATACAAATATTAGAATCCATAAACCCAACCCTAACATGTACCCATACCCCATAACCAGTAGGCGTATCTATACAAGTACCTATCACAACAACATTCATTTTATTGAAAAACATCTATCACAACAATATGAAATTTCTAATGCACCTACATGGCATGGAATGAAATGTGATTCTAACATGTTTCTAAATGATGCATGAGATGTCATACCCTCATATCAGCATGTTGAAACTAAATAAGACCCAAGTATAATAATATAACAGCACACCATAAGTGAATCAACCAATGGGGAAAAATAAAATCATCTTTAATATCATAAACAGAAAATCACAATTTCATTCAAGGAAATCAGGCCTTTACCTGTACACGGGGTAACTACTCTTGGGCATAGTTTTTTACTGAATCCCTTAACAATCTATATCTTTATGTTATCGCCAAATAATAAAATAAGTTAGAGAAAAGAAAAATCATTTGATACCACATTATAATGTCCCAGATCCAGGTTCCACACAACAGGTTCCCCGAACCCGGTTGGTCACATGACCTTAAGTGCATTTCCCCAAACGCCATAGGATTCCGACTAGCAGCGAGGGCCTAGGACTGATAGTAGGGAAACTATGACCACATTTTTCAAGGTATAACATAGATGAATAAATATAAAAACACAAAAGGTGAAGTAGTAAACAATATAAACATGAAATGGACAATGAAACTGAAGTAAAAGATAACCAAAAGTCATATATTTGATGATGTTGCATGTCATAAATTCAATGAAAGCTGCCAAAACATGATACAATGAAATCAAATACAATAAAGAACAATATACAAAGTACAATCATGAAAAATCAATGCAGTGTAATTGGAACATAGCATCATCACAATCTTAAGCTAGGTCCCATGCTCTCCTACTCCTCTGTAACGATCATGTACCTGTGTATGGACCCTTTCCCTTATCGACACCTACAGAAATATAATCTGTTTAGACCCAAGACATGACCCAAACAGGGTGTGAGAAATAAATCACAGTAGCCAACCACCAAATTCTCATGCCCAATTGTTAGTGAAAAAGTGCAACAACAGTGTGCAATAATGAAATGCAGAAAACTAAGAAGTACTCAAATGTAACTATTCCTACATGTTACATTACTATTTTAATAATTATTTAACAATTACAAGCTTGTTATTTAACATGGAAGGTACAACATAAGAAATCACCACAGTGAATATTCAAAGTAAACATTTTCCTCATACGTACAAATCCATACCCTCTGGCTTACAAAAAAGAAACTCTCATGTGACTTCCCTCATGAATAACCAATATTTCCCTCAAGCGTAAGAACTGTTTCCTTCAGGCTTAACAAAAACATTCCCTCGGGATAAAAAATCCCTGCCCTTAGGAATATGAAAAATATTCCTCAGGCTAAATAGAAACTTGGTCTCAGGCTAAACAGACCCTAGCCCTCAGGCTAAATAGAACCTTTCCCATAGGATAAACAGAACCTTGCCCTCAGGCCAAACAAAACATTTCCCTCAGACTAAACATAACCATGCCCTCATGACAAATAGAACAAAAGAAAGTTAACAGGCTGATCCCAAAACATAAGAAAGTAATTTATATATGTTTATTTCAATAAAACTGAAACAGGCTACAATCATGCCATACCCACAGGCATCATGGAAAAACATCTAAACATAGGAAACACACCCTTAGATGGCCATTGATTAAAGAAAAGATCCCAAAAATCAGTTTATACTTATTCATTAGATTACCTATGATGTTCTGGGTATCTCAATAATTAATGTCTCAGCCATAAGATACCCTGAACATAGGCGCGTGGCACAACGATGCACAAAATCAACTCGACAGTTGGAATTAAACACATAACCACCTACCTCGATCTCTTCTGATCGATATACGTGAATGGAGCCTCCTGAAACATCCATGAATGACATTTGTATGAGGTGAATGATTACCAGTTCAATCATAAATAACTTCCCTTAGGGAAATAAATGGATGGAAAGACTTAAGGAGAAAGAAGACCATACCCGCACGATTCAAATGAAATTGATGGAAAAGGAATCAGAGTCTCGGGGAATGATCATGAGCTCCTCCAAACCTTGGCCTCCTCTACCAACTCTCCATTGAGTTCTATGCCTCCTCTGCCAAATAAAGAGGATACTTCCTGTTTTTAAGAAAAAATCCTAACTACACCGCATGTACTCTCAAGTAAACTATGTGTACATTCTATTTTCTAATAGTTCCACTAGCGGCTATATTCCACCGCCTCAATGTTCATTTTCTGACTTGATTACATGGCATGTATTACTAAATACACGGAGTGTACTATCATCCTTCGGAGGCTACTTTCACCACCTTACAGTTCACATTCAAACTGATTATACAACGTGTATTACTAAGTACACGACATGTATTTCGTTTTTAGACCCATAATCACCGACAAGCCTACACACACTGTATTCTCATCCCACATGGACAAATTACATGGCATGTGTAAAAAAGTACACGACATATACCTATAAATTTGGGATTTTCCCACATTTCTCTTGTTTTCTAAAAACCACTTAAAGAAAAAGGAAAAGAGGAAACACGTACCTCAAGAATATGAACCAGGTTCGTACATGTTTCATATTTAAAATTACGTATAATTATATGAATGATTATTATTTGAATACATTACTATGGAGATACTAGTGAAGTGGAATTATAAGAAAATGAATTTTGAAAAAATCGGTAGAAGTGATTACCTCTTCCTTGACGCGCCTCCTTTAAATTTCTTATTATGGCCTTAGAGCTAGTCTTTTGAAAAGAAGAAACCTTCTATAATGTTACCAAGGAAGTTGAGAAAATAAATGGTCTGGATTTTTCTAAGATTGAAGACTCAAAAAGAAGTGAATATGAGAGGGATGAGGTGCCATTTTATATGAGAGAGAAGACGGGCACATTAGGAAAATATAAAAATATTAATTTATTTTAAAATTATTTTCAATTAAAAAAGAAACAAAATTATTTAATTCGAAGATAATATGATGTTTTTAGAATTACCATCATCTAATAATTTCTAGAAATTTTTTGATTATTTATTTATCAATATCTTTTTTATTTAACCCATATTTAACTATTTTTAATCTTACCGCGATATAATATTATTAACACATTGTTTGTTAATTTAATTAACATATCATGTAAAAAGACCAAATATAACTTACTTATGACATATTTGGAATTATATTAACTATTTAGAAGAATCATTGATGTTTAGAAATTTAATATCATTTAATAATCCATTTTATGTTATAATTTATCAATTATGTCAATTTTGGGAAACATTCATCATTGTATTTTTAAAAATTCATAAAAACCTAATTCCATAAATACAGAAAAATAAAAGAATTCCATGTATGTTAATGTAATCCAATAAAATCATGGATCGAAAGAAAATGTTCATGTTATTTTTCTTTTAATTTTTATAAATTTGTTTAATTGAATCCTTTATTAAAATGGTAATCAATAAATCATAATTGTGTCATAAATAAATATATTTTCATAATTTTAAAAAATTATAAATAAAAGACCATTATATTGAAATTTTTTTAGGTTTCTAATTAATTTTTAAATAAATAAATATCTTTTATATAACACTATATTAAAATCGATTTGATAATTTTTTTTGTTATAATCATCTTTACATTAAATTAATTTTTATTAAATGTCATTTTCAAATTGAAGTTAATCCATGGGGTCCAAAAATCTACCCAAGGATGCCAATTGTCAGAAATATATCATCCAATAGGATCAGGAAAAGTTTTATAGTAGTTTTATACTATTAAATTATTATTCTCTTACCATTATTTACCAGATTTACCATTAACCATGGAAAATAAAATAATTACTGAAATTACTAATCATAATATCAATAAAAGAAACATATTCACTGGATTTGGAGGTTCTGATTCCAAATATTAAATCTATTTTTCCAAATTCAAAACATTGATGTTTCAGTAATTAAATTAAAATTATTCCCGTTGTTGAAATAGGAAAATGGGTTTTCAAAGTTAATATATTTTTAAAGATTGAAATGTTTTTAAATATGAATTCAATGTAAAAATATTGATAATGAAATTCATTATATTAAATTTTAAAAATATATTATATTTATATATTAAAACCATTTAGTATTATAATTTAACAATATAAATTATATTGATAAAAAATTTCTTTTTAATTAAAATTTACCATATTTTTACTATTTATCAAACATGAACGTTATTAGAAAAATATAAGAAATTTATCCAAATTAAATAATTATATCCCTCTTAAAAATTACTTGTTTATGTTTTGATGTAAAAATTATTGATGGGTCAAAATATTAGTTTAAAATGGGTTCGATATTTGAAGGTGTAAAAGTTAACCTTAAAAAAGGATCATATATAAAAAATAATGTTTTATTCATACATTATGAATAAAAAATATATTTTAGGAATACCCAAAATATTTTATTATTTATATAAACTATATATATCTTATTAATTTCATTATAAAAATGATATTTACTCGAAAAACAAAAATCAAAAATTGATTTATAAATTTCATAAGTTATTAATTGGAAATGACTTCATAATTTATTTTCATAAGATAGTTATAATTATTCAAGATGACCAAACGTCAAGGCTTCAATGGAAATTTTATATTAAGTGAATCATTTGGTTAGTTTAAACACACGATTACATGTAAACAATGCAACTGCAGAATAAAAATTATTAAGGAAAAATGTTTCATTAAAACATACGGTTGTTACATAAAACAATATAGTAAATACTTAATAAGGATTAATTTTTTAGTGGATTCTATATATTTATCACATGGTTTTGGATAATGTGTGGCTAAATAGTATGAATATTATTACTTAATTTTCAAGTCACTTTCGTAAATTATGATTAATTTAAAAAACCATGTATCCAACTACTAATATATATTGTATTCACATAAAAATCAAAGGACCCATTTTTAACACCTATATTTATGTATTTTTATTCTAAAACATATATAATTTCATTTGGAAAACCATCAGGTGTTTGAAATATTATACCCCATACATTATTTATTTTTTGAGATTCAATTTTGTTTTTCATGGTATTACCTCATTTTTAATACATTCTATATAAATCACTTCAATATGAATATATTCACTATGTTATTGTACTACCTATAATCCTATTAACTTTTTTTTATAGTATCTCAGTTTCACAATTATCCAACCAGTTTTTTATTACTTTAAGCACATAGACAATTCTTAATCTCTTAGATTAACCTCTATTATTAAAGGAAAATGGTTGTCACATGGATTTAGGTAGGTGACTCAATGTAATCCCATTAATTTTTAATTCTTATAATAGATTTATATTATATATTAATTTTAAATGAAATAATATCAGTGTAAATTATCCATGATGAGCTAAAAAATGGTTTCCCTACTAACTAGCAGATAATAAGTGAGGTCCTTTGTATATTTCTCACTTTTTACTATTGATTAAATGAATAATTCATTGAAAAATAATATAAAAACATAATCAGTATGAATCAATAATATTGTTTTGTAAGAAGATATAATGGATTCACATTTTATGATTTAAGATGGGATATATAAATTTTATCAAATAATGGTTTTTTGGGTGGTAAAATTTATTTTTCATAATAACATGTAATTAATTATTTGAATGTTGTGGATTAAAAAATGTGTATGTTTCATGGAAAAGTAAATATTATTTCATATATAGGATGATAAATATCATTATAAATAAAATTTAATAATTTTTATACGATGATTTTTATTCCATATTATGATTGTTTCATCAATATTAGTGTTGTGTTATAATGTGAGGATTACATATTCTAAAGTTTTTATATTATTTGATGGTGTTGTAGGATAATTTAGATGATTTAAATGTTTCATTAATTTATATTTTCATATTTCATATAATCTTTATATCATATACCATGCATTAGACATGGGAACCCAGGTAACTATAATGTAAATCATTATTTATGATTAAGTAGTTCACACCCAGACTATCTAGTTTTCCATAAAGTTCGATTATTTTAAACTATGTCAGTTGTATTGAGGTGGATAGAAAGATAAATTGTGGTGGATTATTATTTCTTGGTTGTAACATAGGAAATTAGTTAGTGGTGTACTATTATATTTTTACTAAGATCATCTCCCATGTGTCACTAATTTGTATATCATACTCTTATAACATTATTAGGGGTTATATATTGGAGACATCAATATTATGTTTTTATATCCCTCTTGTGATTTTTTTATTATGTTGAAATTTTCATTAATATTTTATCTATTTTTCCCCATAATAAATTGGTGCCTATTTTTATTGTGTTTATTTTTATTTTTCTTTGTATATTTTTTTAAATGGGTCGAAAAATCTATTATTGGATTTTTTTTAATTCAAAACAAATGTGATTAATTTTAGTCATTTATGTTTTTACATTAAGGGTATTACTGTAAGGAAAACAGGGATTCATTTTTTCATAAAATTTTAAATTTAATACTTTCATAATTTTAATCTACATTTTAATCTCATTTGAAATAGTTAGGTGACTCTATCATTATGATGATTGGAATTTTGATTAATTTTAATCAGTAATTTTGAAAAATAATTTTTCTTTCACAATGTTATTCATTCATGAATTTTTTAATGTTTTAGGAAAGAAATTTCATGGAATTTTTGGGGAAATCCTACATTGTATATTAAATATCAAATTTTATAAACATTTTGTGGGAGTTTGTGATATGGGTTGGTATTATATATATTTTCTTGGTTTAATTTTTATTTATATAATCAATATATTGGGATCAAAATGTGTATTTTAGGATATTGAGTGTAAAAATTGGTTTTAGGTATAATCTCTTGTTCTATGGTTTATTTTTTTCATTATTTTGGCATTTGTAGATATCATCCAAGGTAGCCTTCTCCATTCTGGTATTTAGATTCCCATTTATTAAATTATATTTTCTACATATATTTATTTACAAAATTGTAGATATATAAATTAATTAAATTATATTTATCAATTGTGACTGAATTTTTTATTAATTATTTAGGTTCTACCAATTTTGTTATAAATTGAATACTAATATAATAATTACGAATTCTAAGTTCCAAGTAAAAGATCCACTACCTTGTTACATTGTTTTTTATAGTGATGAAATTTTTAATTATCATCATCTTTTTGCCTAGACATTATTCATTATAATTTAATGGATTAGTAATTCCCTTCGGGCCTTATTGGGAACTGGTCTATGCGAGCGGCTGGGTTAATCCATGATCGTTCATGATGATATATTACTAGAGAAGCCTATTTTAAATTTAATTTTTCTGGTTATTTATGAGATAGGAATGTTCTAAATTGAGATGAAATTATAGGGAGATTCTAGATACACATTTATTAATAAGATTAATGATATTTACTGGGAAGTTAGGATATGAGTGAAGTATATTTATATTTATTTTACTAGTTTTGATATATATTTTATGGGAATATGTATTTGAATTTTCAATGAGTATAGTTAGTGATATGTATTTTCTTACAAGGGGATAAATATAGAGTGATAAACACTCTTATAGTTAGAGAATTAATTGACTATTAAAGTTCATAATGCTCGTGTGGATACTTTCGATGATCATAGAGAGTGTATCACAATGATGGATCATTTCCTTTGATTCATACAATGGAACAATACTCTACATTCCACCCCTCATAGATTTTTTCCCATCCAATTTAACTTCAAAATTTCTAATAATGTGGTTCCAACATATTATAGTTTAATTAAATTGTGTCATGATGATGTTTATTTAGTTTTTCATATATTTTTACATCATGAATGATTTTATGGTGTCATTTAATTGATCTTATAATGGTATAATTTTTATAAAGAAGATAATTTTAAAAATTAATTTATTTAGAAATTAGTTTTAGAGGTTAGTTTAAAAAGATTTATTTATTTTTTAAGAAATATTATGTATTGTTTATGATTTCATCATGGTATATAATGAATATTTATAAATATAATAGGATTATTATCTAATTTTATTAAAATTATCAAAATAAAATTTAAAATGATTATAAATTTTTTTGATATTGTAAAAAAATTTCATCAAGAATTTTAAATTTAGTGTGGTTTTATTAACAAGGTATAAATTTTTAATGGTTGTGTGATTTACTTTTCACTTTTACCATATAATAAAATATGAATAAAATAACATATTTTATGATGATGATATTAATGATTTTTTTTCTTTTTTTGATTATAGTGTTTTACATTTAAAGGTTAATGTTTTTGGATTTTCACTTAGTAATGGAGGGAAAATATAGTTCTTCATAACGACCTGTGAATTAATAAGGTTTTTTTTTCATTTTTTTATTTTAGATTTTCTCACTAAAATTTCATGAAATTATTATGAAGTAACATCTCTATATATGACCCTATTAGTAAATACTATAATCATTAATAGAATATTTCATTTAATACAAAACAATCTTAGATATCTTATACATTTGTGTACTCAGAGGACTATAAATTATTGGTCAATGTGATGATCTTTTTGAATAAATTTCTACATTAACTCGATAGGCATCATGTTTGGGCTGAATCTAATGAGTTGTATAAAATATTTAGATAAAACAGAATTCACTAGAAACAATTTTGGATTCATGGATGAAGGATACTGTGGGGTTTTTTGTTCGACTGAACAATGTTTTATGAATGTCTTGAGTATCTTCTCAATCAAAAAATGATATGTCTAGGGACTTTTATATTAAAATGTTCAATAATTTATTCTAATGTCATACATGAAGGTATATGATTTGTTAAAAGAAGTTATTTTAATCGTAATAGTATTCAATGAATGAATATATCAATAAATTTGACGATTAGTTTTTCATATACATTATGTTATTCATTAATGACGCATGGATATATCATTTTACTTCCGAATATCTCCATCAATATCATGGAGAAAATATGCTCGAATGTTTTATAAAACTGTTCAAGGATGTTTTCATTATGTATATTCAGGTAAAATAAAACTACTCCAATAAAATTAAAGATTTAATTAATATTGATTTAATTGTGTAATAATTAAGGTAACTCATGTAGTGGTTTGTAGAGATTGAGTGAGAAAAATTAGAATTATTTATTGATGAGGGAATATATTGTTGGGAAGTAATTCCATTGTTTATGACAATAAACCTCCCATGTGTTTCCAATATAGAGATCCAAGGAACAAAAAACCATTATTATTAAAATATACATGTTCTTACATTAGATAAAATAAATTAGGTCATATTTAGGGTTTTTACTTGAAGATTAATTTGAATAAGTCATAGGAATGATATAGTTTTATGTGATTTAATAATTTGGATTTCTTTTGTGTGGGATTGGATTCGATTTATTATTTTGAGTTAGATATTATAAGTATGGTTTTATTAAATTATAGATCATGTGTTACAAGATCTTGGTTATTTTGTGTTTATTAATGTACTTGTTTGGTATAATTTCGTATCTAAATGTGGACATATGTTATGATTTTTAATATTTTTTTCAGGTTGCATTTAGACATGGGAATATACATTAAATAATTATTGGGAGAAATGATTTTTCAAAATAATTTATATATTTCCATAGATAGATTTGATTAGTTTTACCAATTTTCTAATAATATGGTGTTTCATTATTGGGGACCACATCTACACATCACAATTATTTTTTGGCCTATTTTCTGAAGCCTTTCTATAATTTATGATTTTTTTGTTTATTTTCATTGATCATTTTTATAGAAACGTATCATTTTATTCTTATATTTTTTATGGGATACTTTTTTGGATGACAGGATAATATTTTTTGTTTTATCTATCCTATTATTAGTGGGAGAATTCTATTTTTTTAGTTATTGATTGAAAATTAATTTTTTAAATTGGATTCTCATATTATATAATTTACTAAATAATCAATTTTTAAAAAATTATAAATATCATAGAGTCAATTAATATGATTTAATCCTTTTGGATCTACTGGATAGTTGGTCCTAGTTTGGTTATTCATGGATATGGTTAGTAAATTATAATATAGAGTTTTTTTAATTTATGTGTTTCTCATAATTTTTTTTTCGATTTTGATAATAGGTTTAATGTTGGTATTTTCCTCTTAAGTCCTTCCCCAAGCACCAAACTCATCAATTGATATATTTGAGATTATAAAGTTATGTTACAATATAATTTTGATCAATGACATTCATGGGGTATTAATTAGTGTGGTGTAGTTAATTGTAACATAACCACATGTCACTATATTTATAAACAGTATTTTATTTTTTTCTGGTATTATATGATTGTTTTTTGGATATTATGATTTTTAAATGCAATTTTTTTTGTAATAATGAGGTTAACACATGTTTAGAGGAATACATAAAATGATATAGTACAAAGTGTTTTCTACATAGGATTATTCATGGATACAACACAATTTTGTAATCCTTGTTTACAAATAATTCATTTTATATTGTTCCTTTTTTGGACCACTCTTATGTTTGGAAAATTTGTTGGAAACCCATGTGTCCAAACAGTTTTAACAACCATGATTAACATTCAAAGTGAACTGATACTTTTTACCTATGTGAATATAATGGAACTATTCCTTCCTCATCTCCCATATATTTTCATTCATCATATATAATCATTCAAGGTAATATCCCTTTTAGAATTTACTTTTGACCCAATATTCCTTGGATTACATGTTTTATCCCTGGTAATCGTTAAATTATCGTCTTTCTTCATCTTATATCTTCATTTTCATATTTTATATTTGTTTTTATTATCAACTAGTATATTAATCTCTATATATGTCGTATTTAAGGATTAACATTATAAATCCATCTTTTTCTCTTTTATGGCTTATAGAGGGTTCTTTTTTTTTCAGGTCTATCACTCCACCAAAAAATGAGATTGATTTCTTTCTTAGATTGAGATATTTCATTATATGAAATAATTTTTTAGTATTTCATATAATAAATGGGTTTTATAGTTTCTTA
This sequence comes from Viscum album, assembly GCA_963277665.1. Lineage (NCBI taxonomy): Eukaryota > Viridiplantae > Streptophyta > Magnoliopsida > Santalales > Viscaceae > Viscum > Viscum album. Next base: position 80,828,065 of record OY728151.1, on the reverse strand, counting down.
TTAATTGAATATATGTCAATGTATAATATATGTGATTTTAATTACATTGGTTTTCAGTAAATCTTTCTTTAGTATGATGTACATTCTAAAAAAATCGATGATTTACTCTGGACTAAAATGTATCAGACTCTATGAATTATTGATAATACACAATATGATTCATTAAATTTTATTTGACATAAAATAATTGTCGATGATAAAAATTTACTAAATTAGAAAAACAAAATTAAAAGAATGAGTGTCGGTATATAAAATGTGTTGTTTTATTATTGATTTTGCAATAAGGTTTAAAATGATTATATAACAATCAAATAAAAATGGATTACTATTCCAAAAATTATTTTGTATAAAATCCCATTTTCAATCATAAAACATATATAGTTTGATAAATGTGAGACCTTATGTTATACTCCTATTGATTTTAATCCAACTTAAAGGTTTTTTATTAGTATGTGATGGTTCTAAAATTTAAAATGGGGGTTTTTTATGTTAGGGGTTTTAGGTTTGGATAGATGAATTATTAGTGATTTCTTAATTTATATATTGACCATACAATAATTATTTTTTCACCTCCACTAATTTTTTTCCCTGGAAACCCATGAAACTAAGATAGATATTCTG